>OY796882.1:24818453-27522453 GCA_963680785.1 Diplosoma virens | reverse complement strand
CTACCAGTAAGATTGTTCAAAATACTCCACGCTTTTCGACTAGAGTGTGAGAAGTCAATGTTCCGAACTGCTTCGGACCATCGATCCCTCCGTTTTCTGTCAAGCTTGGCAAGCAGAGCTGTAGCAGCCAAACTTGAGTCGTCTTCCTGAGGAGACTGCAAAAAGGTTTTATAGAGGGATTCACACTCTGCATCCCAACACGGAATGTAGGTATTTCGCTACCCGCGTGGGATAGTCTTCTTGGCTGCTTTCTTAATGGTGTTACAGAAGTCCTGGTAAGCCGCATCCACATCAAGTGTATCAGGCGGCAACAAAGTCTTTGCGAATTTATTCGTCAAAGCAATGTAGTGACTCCATTTGGCCTTGCGGAAGTTCCATCGCTTAACAGGCATGCTTGGCACTGCCATAGCAAACCTTGGTGGTGTAATAAGCGAAGGTCGATGTTGTGACCTGGGGAACTTGTCAAGGACACGTCTATCCGGTAAGCGACTGTTTGGATCTACGCTGGCAAAAGCTAGATCCGGATTGGTACCAGTGTTCCAGCGGCCGGAATAAAAACTGGCATCGTCCTTGGCATTATATAGGAGGGCAAGACAATTAACACTTGCCCATCCAGCCAAGCACTCACCGTCCGGACTGTTGTCGTCGTAACCCCAGTCAGCATGACGACAGTTAAAATCGCCAGCGTACAGACAGGGGTGAGGAAACAATGGAAGATCCAGGGTTCGCAATCGCGTTGGCGGTGGTTTGTAGACGTTGACTATTTTATAACCATCAACGTCCACACACAACCACTCGATCTCCGATGTAGGTGGAGATTGGTCCAAAAGCGTGTATCTCAGTCGCTCGTGGACAAACGTGTAAAGACCATGCTTTCTGCTTAAAGAAGACCCAGCTAGTTGGTAGTTTGGTAGTACCAACTTCTCTGCATCAGTGCAGTGGGTCTCCTGCAATAGGATGACGAGTGCCTCAGACTGCATAGCGAGATGATGAAGAACGTTCATCTTGCTTGCAGTGAGGCCTTCGATGTTCAGCTGAAGAATAGTGGGTCTTCGGAACGTGTTGGCAATGTGCCCTGAAAAGGGCAGTTTTATCCTAGCATTGCCCCGTCCTGAAAAGGACGTTTGCCGATTAGCAGACCCACACTGAACATCGGAATGGGTGGATACCCTTCCGTTTTGGTAGGTTCGGTTTCGGTCTGTCATTTTAAAATCAATGAACAGACTTACTCACGGCCCAGGCTGCGTGAAAGCACCTACCATCTGGGCCAATAGCTAATATCTATGTTAAAATTAACAAACTAGACAACTATCTTCCAACAAGCTTTCTCTACTCAGCAAAATTCGCTAGTGTTTTGTCTACAGTCTACATTATTGACAAACCAGCTTTGCTGACCGCCTGCGTTTGTGACGTCATTTGTAAAATCTCTTCGTGCTTCCAGGCCTGTAGTTATAGAAGGCCTTGGCTCTAGCCATAATTGCAAAAGAAATTAAACCCAAAGCTCCAAAATAACTAAGATATAAGATAAGCCAACAATCAAATCAAATTAACCAAATCCAAAAATGAGCCAAAAATCAAATAAGATGCAATTTTAGAGTGGTCAAATCAAACTGAATAAATGGAAACCGCCATCGAAGCAAACGGCCACGCCGCAGCCAGTGAAGCGTATCGGATAAGCCGAAAAGAAAAAAGAAAAGGAAGCAGCTATTTAGACGCAACTTGCTCTATTTTTATGCAATTTCGAATTTCACATCCTGCCATTCTATATCGTATGATCTCATGGTAATACGCCCACTTGTATACAGCGATGTGGCGTGGTCACAAATTGTAATATATTGAGTTACTCTCCGGCAGACATCGGTTAGATAAGTTAGCTTCTGTCATGATAATGCTATACTAAATTGTCTCTATTATTGCAATCGTTTGTTTTAATTTCTTTTTATTTCTATTTGAATAAGTGAATAAATGTGCTGTTAATAGAATCAAGCTAATGGTTAACCTTCTGAGTATGAACTGCACCAATTAAACTTGAACATAACTTTGGTTTTTTTACAAAGATAAAATTGAATTTAACTACTTCTTGTCTAGGAAAAGTGACTTAAAGTGTATTTTCCAAAGACACAACATGAAGGAGCGACTAGGTTTTAAACAGCGATTGTTTCGATCACAATCGGCAGCGTGGTCGAGTGGTTAAAGCGCCGGACGCGTGACCAACACGGTCTTAGTTCAAAATCCACTCGCGCCATTCTGTTGTGTCCTTGGAAAAGACACTTTACGGCACTTTCCTCTGCTTGGTGGTCCTGGCATACAGTTCTAAATTACAGTCATATCTCTATTAAATTATAATTGGACAGCAATACCTTGGTATCTCCGGAAGCAGGTCGGGGTAATTGCTTACCCTATGTATTAGCGCCTCCGTCGCTTTCCTGCGAGTCAGGAGGATAAATATAGAGATAAAATAAAAAATAAAATAAAAACAAAAAATAAAAAAAATAAATCATCACCTTTAAACACTCGACTACGCTGCCTAAAGTGCGTTTAACTACCCGTAAAAAAGTTTTGATCTGTGAATCCATGGCGTATACACGGAAGAGGGAGGATTGGGATTTAATAAATCTCCATGAAAAATGATGGTTTAAGGTTCATTGTTGCATGAATACAACTAAAGAATTGTTTAAATAAATTGAAGACTTTTTTCAAATAAAAGAGAATTAGAGCTTGAAAAAAGTGAAAAGCAAAAAAAGTTTTCACTTTTATTTCACTTTTGTCAGCAGCGTGGTTGATTTGGTTGAGTAATTAAGAAAGCCTTAGTTGATGGCAAACGCTATTGACAATGTTATGGTTCAAAGTCTACTCGCGCCACTTTGTTGTTTCCTTGGGAAAAGCACTTTACGGCACTTTCTTTTGCTTGGTGGTCTTAGCAAGGTTTTCTAAATTTCAGTCATATCTCTATAAAACTAATAACAAATTTAAAAATTTTAACCGGACAACAATATCTTGGCAGCTCCGGAAGCAGGTTAATTTAATAGTTTGACAGTTGCTCTATGTATAGCAAATCCGACAATTTCCGGTGAGTCAGGAAGTCAGGGGGATAAAAATAAAGATAAAATATTCATATATAAAATAGATAAATAATTTTAATTGTTTTTTTAAGGGAATCTTTGGAAGCGACTCTTTTTTTGCACCAGTCCTCGTTTTTGAAAAAAGTATCACGGATTACTGTGATCGTATTTTTTGCTCTCAATCACACCCTCCCCCATATGAAGTTACTATTAAATTAAACTAAAAAAGTGTTAATATGACGAGGTAAAAAAGAATAACGTTCAAAAAAACTAATCCGGATAACCAATCTAAAGATAGATCGAAGATATTCAAGGGTAATACAGAAAAAAGTTGTTAAACAGTTTTACTCGTTTCCATAATTCATCATTGTTTCTAATCTTTTTGAGGTGAATAATTGAACAAATTCTATTCCATGTAAGCAAAAAATAGCCAAGAAATTCAACAACTGCAACATACCAACACAGATAACTGAGCTAATTAAATATTAAGATAAAGTTTTAATCATTCCCGTGATACTCCTCTCTTTAGCATTTTTGCATTTTGAAAAATATTCTAAAATGAAATATCTACTTTTTTTAACATTGTTAACCATCATGCCTAGAGCGTTTCAGGTTTTTTCTGCTCTACTTGAAGGTTTTTTTGAAAGCAATTGTTTAATGATGCAACCACACAGAGCACAACTCTTTCCAACATGCTAGAGATGCTTGTTTATTTAGAAAGTAACCTTATATTATTTTTAAAAAATTTATTGTTTGTGAAAGAAAATGGACTATATCTTCAAAAGTTTTTTGGTCTCGGTCTTCGTCTCGATTGTTTCTGGTCTCGCTTTCTAACCCTAGGTCTTAAAATTTGCCGGTCTTGATCTCGGTCTTGGTCTCGGAAAAATTATCGGGTCTCGGTCTCGACGTTTGTGGTCTCGACTACATCACTGTTTTGCACCACAGTCACTGCTCAATACCACCATGAAAAATTTCATCGTAAGGTAGGGGTAAGAATAGGATAAAGGAAGTTTAGATGCCATCTGGTAAATTTTACCATAGGGTAAGAGCTAGAGTTAGGGTTGAGGTTAAAGTTTTTCGTCATTGTAGATTCCTTTTGAAAATTTTACTAAGTTGCTTAAATTTTACCACAATATACATGTAATTTTTGGTAAAATTTTCTATAATAAATTTTTTCTTAGTGGAATTTATTCCGAATCTTCACTAGAGCTACTTCAACTGTCTTTCGATTTTACTAAATCTAAATAAAATGTCAGAAATGAATCAATCATAGAAACTACAAAGTTAAATAAACTGACATTGGATAAATTGTCGTACTGCTGTCATGTTGTAGTCAATTTTACTTTTTCTGTTGGTCTTACTGAACTTTTTAACATTTCCAACTAATTATAGTTTTTTGACATGATATTATTGTGAAGAAGACTTAACATCGCTAACTAAAATCTTCAGTCTGATATGTTAATTTTGGTCATTAAAATTGACAGGTCAATGATTAAAAATAATAATAATAAAAATTTTTATTGCATTTAGGAGCTATTTTTACTACTTGAAAAATCCCTGAATTTTTTTAATATTTCGCCCGTTTAATAAAGCATATAATACGGAAGCGGAATGTATTGTTAATTAAAGTAGATGCTGTGCTAGCGTCATTGATTTGCTTTGATTGATTGAAGTGAATATCTACATTTAAAAGCATTTATTCTGTTGCTTAAATAGTTAAATATTTTATAGGAAGGCTTTTGATAAATATAAAATTTTTTTTACATTTGTGAAGACATTATAACCAAAGTGTGCTATTCGATTTTTTGCAAAAAAATACGCTTAGTAAAAAATTTCTTTACTTTCAATCCTTTAAAGGTATCGATACATTTTGGCAACAAGTATGTCTTAATGGACAACTTAAAAAAGTTTTCACAATCTTCTACATACATGAAAATTATTTTTTATCTAAAATAAGCATAATTTGGATTCCACGTTCCCCTCTTGACAAAATTGCGGTCACGCCAATGGATTTAAGGCATGGTCTGTCTAATCTTATTACTACTATGGTTTAAAGTTAATTTTTTTGTAACTGCAACTTTATGAATACTAACACTTTACAAATTTCTCGTCATAAAAATAAACTAGATTTGCACATGTAACTTCTTTCAGTTTTGAATCATTTTTTTAAAACTTTTTTTAAATGTTTTTTTTTTATTAAAAAATAATTAAAAACCTAAAAAAATAGTAAATTTCACTTTTGAAAATAAAAAGTATTTAATTTTTTTATTTGCAGATTAGTAAGATCTCGTTTACTATTCATTCTTTTACAGCAACATTTGAAGTTATCACTCGCTTTTTTAAATTGAACCGGCAAACATTTCAATCACCAGTATTAAACAAGGGCAGACCACTCAGAACACACTCTGCACATTGCCATTATCTATACCCGAAACACAAACACTTAACACTTACAGTATATGATAGAGCCAGTTTTCTTCCGATACATAAGCAATTTTCTTAAGTTTTATGCGACTCAACTCAAACAGCTGACAAACACAAGCAAACCCTCTATATCACCTCGTCGTTGTTTAAAGGTTATCCACTCCAGGTCAGACACAAACAGGACTGGGGCCGAGGTTTATCCTTTTACTACCCCAGACTGCTGCATTGCCTGGATCAGATGCTGGCAGTGGTGTTATTAAGTCAGCATTGAGTTTCATCATTCAAAACCGTCAGACCTCGTGTTCCATGTGGTGCCCAATGTGTAGGGCACGCTGTTGGAACATGGTCTGCAGTTTGCTCAGAGGTGCCACACTCGCAATTCGGTGAAGGAGCGAGACCCCATTTGTGCATGGACAAATGGAATCGCCCAAAACCAGTCCGCAGGCGGTTGATCTTAACCCAAGCTGCTCGGGGTAAGCCCATCCCAACAGGCTTGGCAACGGTCCCGGGCACAAAAGCACGGAGCCTGGAAGCATTTTCACAATACTCCGTTTTCCATTTGTGATTTGTCCATTCAGAAACGCGGATGCCAAGTCTGGCAAGGTTGTTTAAAAGATTCCGCGAAGCTGGCGTGAACGGGCGTCTGGTTCTTAGTCTCACTTGGCGAGTATCTGAGGATCCACTTAGAAGACCAAAGAAGATATGATCAGGGTCCAGAGATCCACGGTAAGCCAAGGAGAGTGTCGCTCCCATTGGGCGAAGCTTAGCTGGCTGGATACCTGAGAGTACAGGTAGGTGGTCCGTTGGAGTGGGACGCAGGCATCCAGTAACCATGCGCAAGGCGTCGTTCAAGACACTATCGATGAAGCGAGTGTGAGCACTGCCACACCAGATTGGCGCACAGTACTCAGCTGTTGAGTAGACTAGAGATAAGGTGGCTATGTGCAGTGTTTTAGCACCAGCACCCCATCCCGAGCCCACGAGTCGCCTCAGCAGTGTGACGCGCGAGGATAGTTTTTTTAAGCAATGTCACTAAATGGTGACGAAACGTGAGCGATCTGTCGAGTTTTTACCGCAAGATAAGTAGGAGTTGGACAGAACGGTAAAAGTCTACCGTTGTTGTAGACCTTTAGCTCACGTTTGGCCTCTCGGTTATTTAAGTGAAACGCTGCCATGACCGTCTTAGTGTGACTGAGCTTCAACCTCCAAGTCTGGAGATACGCTGACAGTGTAGACATGCCTTGGCTTAAAGTTCCCTCCATGTCCTTCCAGTTTCCAGAAGAGTGCAACAATGCTAGATCATCAGCATAAGCAAACTTTCTGGAAATCATGGAAGGAAGATCGTGCGTATAGATGTTAAATAAGAGGGGAGCCAAGACCGATCCCTGAGGAACGCCGTTTTTAAGACAATGTAGCCTGCTTTGCTTGTTGTCACCGGTGGTAAGGGTGAAACTTTGATTTCGAACAAGCTCCATAATCATTCTGACCATGTGCTTATCCGGAATTAGTCTCAGCAGTTTGAAAATAAGGCCACGGTGCCAGACACTGTCATAAGCAGCTGTCAGATCAACAAATACGGCACCGGTCTTCTTTTTAGCTTCAAAAGAATCCTCGATGTTCTGTGTTAGCAGAACAACTTGATCTACGGTTGACTTCCCGCGTCGGAACCCAGCCTGCTCTTTAGTGAGCAGTGGATCGACTAATGGCTCAACACAGACGTAGATAAGCCTCTCGATGATATTGTAGGGGACACAGAGCAGAGATATCGGTCGATAACTCTTTGGGTCCCCCACCGGCTTTGCTGGTTTTAGGATCGCGACCACAAGCGGTCTTCTACAGATCTTGGAAATTTTGAGTTGGCGCAAACAGGAAGAAATAAAGTCACATAACCAGGACTCCAAAGCAGCTCCAGCATGGAGTATAAGCTCGGGGCAGATGGAATCAGGTCCCGGAGCTTTACCTGGTATATCACCTTAATGCAACCAGAGACATGAAAGCTATGATTTTTTACAACAACGACCACACTAACAACGTCATTGTGTTCCGCACGTCACATTTAAAAAATGTTGTTTGATACCACAAAGGTATTTGAGACGAAATATTTGTAACACCGATCTCAAGCCTTGACAAATGATTAAGTTTACATCACGAAAAACATCCAGCATAAAAATTTCCTGAAAACAACCTTTTAGTAAGAAAATTGCTACTAAATCAAATTAATTGAAGATTGGGAAAACCCTGATCATCTGATGGCGATGCTTTACGGATACGTTTTAAGCAAAATCTAAAAAAAGAGAAGCGCTTTAGGAAACAAACGAAAGAAGAAAGTGATGTCTATTCTATTGATAAATTGTGTGGGAGTGCATTATTTAAAACAGCGTGGTCCAACTACAGGCCCGAGGATAGAATTTTTGCGGCCCGCTGCACAATTTTACACAATTCAAGTCTTGTCGATCATAAGTAGCGGCAACCTTCTATAACAAGGCATGGCGAGCTTACGGGCAGAGTTTAGGGTTGAGACCGATTCCAAGTGAAGAATTTTTTTAGAGAACACCACGACACTGGGACAAAAATAAGAAAATCAGTGACCACCGATTCCAAGTGAAGACCTTTTCTTTTTTTTGGAGAACACCATGATTTGGAACAATTTCTAGCCGGCTGAGCCCCGCAAGCTCGAACAATTTTGAAAAGTGGGACGCAAGAGTGAAGAACTTAGACCACTCTGATTTAAAACTATAATCTACTTTACTGCTAAAAAAGTTTATTACGATGATATTATAAATCACCGCAAAATACGACGCATTTCTAACAAAAAGTATTTCTGGCCATCTTGTCTGTAATAAAGAAAGTTGACTGCGCTTTGCATAAAAACAAAAGTACAGTATTTGTTTTAGCTTCATCAAAAAATTATTAACTATTGATATACAGTAATTTTCCATTTAAGTTTGCACTCGTTTAAGTTCGCATCCCGATTAAGTTTGCAAAAAATTTTCAAAAAATCAAGATTTAACTTTTACAAAAATTTATTGATATTTACAGCAAATCAGACAAGTCATAAAATTATACACGATTTAAACAAGTTATAAATTGTCAACTGATGCATAATTCGTTCTCTTTTGCGTTTTGCGTTCAAAATAACTTGCCTTAATTTTTGCTGAAAAAGCTTAAAGAAATTTCTCACCTCATTATAGTAATTTCTTGCTTAAACTTGCACATCGGGACACAACAATTGATCATCAACTTCAAGAACTTTATTGTATATGTGGTCAAACCCACAAAAATTGACATCGTTTCCTGTTGGTGCTGGACCATGTGCGGAAGATTTGACAACAGTGTGTACGTTTTCATCTTCATTATCATTTGTTGCTTGTTATAGCCTACTTTCTAACACCTCATTGACGTCATCCAAAATATGATGTGAAAACTCCTCACTGTTTTTTGTCATCAACATGCACAAACTCATCTAGAGTGCTTTTATCTATTGGAATATTTAATGCTTTAAAGCGGCACAATAGATCAGCCATTATATCAACTTCTTCATAAGCTCTACCTTTCAAAGTTACTAATTCAGCCTTTTTAAACGCATCTTTATTGTCGCATCTAAAATCGCATCCCAAGCAAGCTTGATATATACAGTCGCATCTAGCATATCAGAAGGGTTACCATGAGCAACACCTGCTGCTCCTCTAGAGAATATTTTTGCTTGCTCTTTTTTGTGAGCTTTTAAATTCTCGTCCAGCTCGTAGAAATCCAAAATATCTTTCAGATACAAATATTTATATCTTTTTTTAATGCTGCAATAATTTCCATATCACAGGGCTGTTTCCAGCTTGTGCAGTTGGGTGGGAAAACATCACTTTGATGTTATTTCTCTCAAAAGCTAGAAAATGACCGGGAGCATTATCCATCAATAGAAGAACTGGGCGTCCTGTTCTCTTTCTTACCTTCAGGATAAAACACTTGGAGACATCCATCCATGCTTTATTCTGACTTATGAACTTGACAGGTCATTCTCGATTCTTAATACAAGCTGGAAACTTGGGTTTTCCAATTAATGTGTATAGGATTTTGTGCGTTCTTGCGGCGTTTGCACAAACTAAAAGTGACACTTTTTCTTTGGCTTTTTTCTTCCCTCGTGTGCTGCTAACATCCTATCTACGTAAACCTACCCCAGACGCTCTGAGCGTTTTCGTTTTTGCTTCTTCAGACATCAGACCAGAACGCTTATGAATATCTTCACGCTTCGACCAGATTTTTCTAATAGTAGCCTCACTCACTCCGTATTGTCGTGCAATACTTCGTTTACTAGGAGGATTTGGCTAATTCAACTCGGAGATTGCTTCCAATCTTTCTGACTCATTCAGTCTCTTAACTTTGCCAGCTAAAAATTAATTTTTATGTTAAGTCAATGCAGCAATTAGTCTTAAAACACTAGCTTCAATGACGAGAGTTTTCACTTTAACTGATAATTGTACAGGTTTTATGTTACGTAATAATCACTTAGGTATAAATGTTAAGTTCGCACCTACCAGCTAAGTTCGCACTCGCTGTTCAGATTCAAGTTGCGAACTTAAGCGGGAGATTACTGTAACTAATTAAGCATGCCTATTATACTTTTGCTTTTAGTCCTTAAATTAAAGCTATAATTTGATCTTTCATACATATTTTACAGAGTCTTATTCAGCTCCGGTTCTAAATCTGATTAAAAAAAGCAAATCAGAAATTGAAATAAGCTCAAAACTTCCAAATGACAAATTATGCCTGCCTAGATATGCAGATTTTATAAAGGTTGAATTTCAATTTTGTTTGCGAAAACAATCAGGTAAATAAATTCAAGAATACTTATTTACCGCTCTGGTCAAGTTTGCTTAATGTCTACTGTTATTATGAGTTGAATTTTGAAGGCTTTAGACGCAACTGCGAAAATATCTTCCGAGGATAATAGTGGTAAAATTGAATAAAACATTCAATTTTAAATTTTGTCTTTAACCCCAACGATTTTCAACTGCTGCTAACAAAAATTATTTGGTTGATTTTATTTGAAATATTAAAATTTTTAATATTTTGTAAGAACTTTTTTAACAATCGTATTAAGCCGCACCATTACATTCATAACTAGAAAAAGGAAATTAACCAACCTGAACGTTTTTGGCTTCCATTAGACCTCTTTCACAAAATCAAAAGCTAACGAGTAAACAATCTTTTTATTTAAGTTTTGATTAATATCTAAAATAAGCAAAGCAAAGGTACTATTAATTAACAGGAATACCTGTTTTTCATATTTCAGACTGTAACTACGTTACTCGGGAATCTGAAACACCAGTTGAACAAGGTAACCCAAATATCTGCGCTAAAGTAAAGCTTTGTTCATTTTTATTTATGCCGACTCTAGAAATAGTTTGCCACGAATTTGAAGTTTTTTATAACACTTAGTTTTGGTTAAGTACGATTGAATTTGCCAAAAAACTTTCTCTACAGAAGGAAAAAATCCACGGTTTTTAACTATAAAAAATATATTTACAAAATTCAAACGAACTTAAACAATTCAAACAATTGTTAATTAAACAATTGTTTCTTGAACAGTCAAAGCAAAAATTAGGTCATCGCTGCCGCAAAACGTCACAATGCGATAAAATTTCAGTCAATTAATGCGCTTGAATTAAAACGGTAAACCAAATCTTTATAATACACTTATAAGAACAACTTGTCAAAGACCAAAAATTAAGTGGGAATGGTGATGTACCAATTACATAATCACTACGTGACAATGGAAAACAAAAGGACATAGTCAAAAACTTAAAAATTACTGTAAAAAACTGAAAATCAATTATAGAGTTATAAGGTTAAGATTTAGAACTATGCATATACTGTATCCGTATACTGTCGTTACGTTGATGACACCTTTTCCCTTTTTCACAAAGAAACTGAATTCCAAAAATTTTTAAATTGTCTTAACTCCCTTCACCCCTCCTTAAAATTTACCAATGAAATTGAAACCAATGATTCTCTGCCTTTTTTGGATGTACTTGTTACCAAATCTAATAATAAATTCGTCACTTCAGTCTATCGAAAGCCCACTTTCACAGGTCAATATATTCATTTGAATTCCTTTGGACCAAAACAACGTAAAACAAATCTCATTGATACTTTAACACATCGAGCCTTAAAAATCTGCTCTAAATCTACATTAAAACATGAACTAGACAAAATTCGCTCTATTCTTGTATAAAATGGTTATCCAGAATTCCTTATTGATTTGAGAATTTCTAAAAAACTTTTACGTTTCCAACAAAGCACTAAAGAAGACCCAAAAAAATGTCCTGTCTATGTAAAACTGCCTTGGATTGGCGAAAATTTCCTGAAATTTGAAAGAAAAATAAAATTATCTACGAGGGTCAGTCAAAAAATAATGAGCCCAAGTCTCTCCTGGCCATATTTGTTGCAATAAAATCAAAAGTCATACATCAAAAGAAAGCCCAGGGATAGGAGATCTCAGTTCTACTTTTCAATGTAATCTCCGCACTTTTCAATTCCAACTGTCCATCGATGAACAAGGGACACTATGCCAGCCTTGTAAAAGTCAGCAGGCTGCATTTTTAACCAGTTTCTTACAGCGTGCTTGACTTCTTGATCACTAGTGAAGTGCTGCCCCCTAACTCCTTCTTTCAATGGTCCAAAAAGATGATAGTCAGATGGTGCCAGGTCGGGTGAGTATGGGGGATGGGTTACCGTCGTCCATCCAAAAGAAGCAATCACTTCACGAGTTTTGAGACTGGTATGGGGCTTGGCGTTATCGTGTTGCAGCAAGACCTTAGACATGTCCAGGTGAGGTCGTACTCTTCTTAGTTTCGCTTTCAGTTTGCGTAAAGTGTCAATGTAAGCATCTGAGTTGATGGTAGTACCTTTAGGCATAAAATCTACCAATATCACTCCTTCAATGTCCCAAAACACAGTCGCCATAATTTTTCCAGCTGAACGTTGACTTTTGAATTTCTTGGCTCTTGGGGACGTGGGGTGACGCCATTCCATGGATGATCTTTTCGACAGAGGTTCATAGTGATGAACCCAGGTTTCATCTCCTGTCACTATACGGCTGAGAAAAGTTTTGTCACTTCTGTGACACTCAATAAGCTACGAACAAGCTTCAAAACGGGCTTGCTTGTGAAAATCCAAAAGTTGCCTCGGAACCCATCTGGCGCAAACCTTTGCAAAGCCTAGCTCATTAACAATATTCACAGCACTTCCATGGCTAACTCCAACACGTTCAGCAATGTCATCAATAGTGATTCTGCGATCATCTCTAATTAATTTCTCAACCTTATCATTGTTTCCAGGATTGACTGCAGAAGATGATCTTCCACTTCTTGGTCTGTCCTGGAGGCTACTCAAACTTGGATCATCTTCTTCGTGTTTAATCCTGGATACCCACTTTTTTACAGTGCTGTAGGCTAATGAAGCATCTCCATAAACATTTACCAATCTTTCGAAAATTTGTTTTGGTGGCTCCCCTTCCGAAACAAGAAATTCAATCACAGCTCTCTGCTTCTGACGGACATCCAGTGATGACGTCATTTCCAAAACACAATACCAAAAGTGGACACGTTGAAACAATTTTTTTTTACAATTTATCTTTAAAGCAGTAAATTTACTAAACACCCTTAAAATTTCTAGAAAAAATATGAAGGTTAAAGCAGTTAAAGTTAACAGGGCTCATTACTTTTTGACTGACCCTCGTATTAATATTTGTTTTGGAGCGGTCCAACGACGAGTGGTCTTTTCCACCAGACGAATTTTACCTGCAATACATAAAGACGTTTTTCCCACTCTTCAACAAAGCAACGTCACATGAATACATGTGCCACTGCGATAGTCGGTACGTGGGTCGAACGTCTCAACGTTTGCAGAACCGAATCCGCCAGCATGTGCCTAAGTCTATTCGAAACAGAACCAGTAAGGAATGTAAACAACCAGAACGTTCAGGAAAACTAGCTAATTCAATACCGCACTGTGACTTAGCGATTAAAAACCATTTGTTACATAACCAAAAATGTGCATCTCACTATAAGGACAATCAATTTTTTATTCTTTCTAAAGCACAATCCGATTTCCATTTATCAGCCTTAGAATCAATTTTCATCACTCTTCGAAAACCTAATTTGTGTAGACAGAATGAGTTTGCTTATAAACATAAATTGTTACGTAGTATAATTGTAAAAACTTTTCTTTTTAGTTCCAAATTTTAACATAAAACTTGCATAATTTTGTTCCTTTTTTTTGCCAAAAAAATTTTTACGCTGACGAAACGTGGTTTTATTTATTAAATACTTTTCAATTATTACAGTATGATAACTATTACTAAACTTAATTTTTAGCCAATCAGAATCAGTTTTAAAACTTTTGAAATACTACATTCAGCTCTGCAATTGATTCTAGCGAAACCTCCTGAAGAGAGCTAGACGAAAACGTTCAAGTTTTTCAAAACAGCCTTTATTAAGGCTACTCAATTAACAAAAGAGCTTTAAATGAAACATTTTCTTTTAAAGCTATTTTAAAGTTTTTTACCAACAAAAAACTTTTTAAATTCTATCTCACTATAAAATTAACTCCCGAGCCGTCTGCACTGACACTTGACTAATTAAACACTTAAACAACAGTGATAAAAGTGACAGTAACACAAACGATTTTTAAACACTGCACTGACTTAAGTCAAATATCAACTGAAATAACTGGGATGAAATTAAAATTTACAACGCTATGTAAACCAACAAAGTATCAGATAATAATTAAAAATACTGGAACAAACTTGAATTCTTAGATTAATAGAGTAAATTAATTTTTGGCAATCGGACAAAGCATTTTACGACGTCAAAAACGCAAACACAAACATGTGACATATTAATAAGCACGTTACGTAACTTATAACAACAAACTTGCTTTATAATATTAGAAAATGCAATCGTTTTTTTAACACTCTTGTCTAAAATTACGTCATCGCTGACGCAAAGCGTCACTATATGATAAAACGTCAATCAATGCGCTTCAATTAAAACGGTAAGACAAATCTTTAAAATACATTTATAAAAACAACTTGCAGACAAAATAGATTAAGAGGGGGGATAATGTACCGATGGAGCAATCACTATGTAACAATGGAAAAATGATGTTATAATTAAAAGCTTAAAAATTACTGTAAAAGACTAAAAATCAACTGCAAAGTTCTTCGGTTGGGTTAAGATTATGAATGAAGTGTGACATGCCATATAAGTGAGGAATAAGAAAAACAAAATAACATTCAATAATAAAAAGTAAATTACTTTGAAATACACTAAAAAAAACAACAATCCACCTACGAAAAATTGACTGTTAAAGGACAGAATTACGTTATAAAAGCGTATAAAGCAACCCTGTCTTAAACCATAATAATACTCATAGCCGTACCGTCGGGAATCAGGGCGGCATCAACACAAGTGTCAGGAATCGGGGCAAAATCTAAATTTTTTGGCCAGCGACAAAAAATATTTGGGGATCAGATTTTTTTCGATCAGGGATAAAAAAATTGGGCAAAATCAAACATTTTAGAGCAGCAAAAAGGAATCGTTTGGGCAACATTTAAGGTGAAGTCCTATTTTCTTTGATCTTCACCCTAAATTTTAAGCAAATTTTTTCTCACATCCGCAAAGTCTAGAAAATCATGATTCGGGCAAACGTCACAAAATTTGGGCAAAATTGTATTGCCTCCAATTTTTTTCAGCTTGTACGCCTATGGTAATATTCTAGCAAAATTTACAACCACCTAAATTTAAAACACTTAAATATAACAAAAAGTATTTAATTTAGGTGATTTTAATTCGAAAGAAGTTTTACCTAAAGTCACAAGATGTAACAAGATTACTAACGAAAAAAGACTACAAATGTCATTACAAGTAAGTTTTTTTTTAACTGAAACATTGTATAATATAAGTTTTTAATTCTTAACTAATAAATTTAAAAGTTAAACCAAAAGTTTAAGTTTAAATTTGTTTAGAGCTATCTAATATTATTAAAAGATATAAATAAATGTTACAGCTGAATCAATTACAGCTCAAATCTGACACAAAACGTTGACAAAGTTGTTCATACACTTGTTCAATAAAAAGTTAAGGCTTGTTTCCACTATTAGCGTAGAATAGAGCATTCTTTGTTTCTTTTGTTGATTTTTCCGCACTTAAAATCTAATCGAGCTCTAAACGAAGCGAAAAAAAATCAATAAAACAAACAAAGAATACTCCATTCCACGCTTGTAGTGGAAACGAGTTCTTGCAGGCAGAGGAGTACGTTTAAATAATATTAAAAGACAATACTCACTTATTCGGGCCAGCTATAGCAACTCAATCAATCTTTATCGTATGGCCAGACGTATTTGACTTTATATTGATATTGGACTGTATGCTGCTTTTTGTCTTAAACGGAGTCACCATTGTAGTTAAGCAGCATGAGCTATTAAGAAATGTGAAGTGCCTTTCGTAGCAGCTCAATAGAAATCATTCAGGTAGACGGAGCATCAAACTCGCCTCCTTCTGCTTGCAAGTCAGGGTGTTATTACACTGAACTATTCCGCAAATAAAAAAATAATGACTAAACCTTTGATTTATTCTTAAGAGATTTCTCTTAAAAATATCATGGGTGACTCCGTTCTTAAGTTTGACTTTCAAACGATAATGTAATCGATTTTATTTAAGGAAACAAAAAGAAAGACCAATAAGAAGTGGCTGAGGCAGAATAGCAAGGTACCACACTGAATCAAGGGTTTAGAGCAGTTTAATCAATGTACGAAAAAGAGCAGCGCGAAGTAACGTAACCAAAATAATCTAGCACACAAACACACACACACACACACACACATTTAAACACTACCAACTGGGATTTTGCAATTAAAATATTTTTGTGAGAACAGGACAAGCTGGAGATGGTATATGGTACTATGTATTTAAAGAAAATATTAAGACTTTGTGGCAACACTTTGAGAACAACTTTGAGAACAAAGTAATGATTGACTTTTAAAACTATTTCATCGATATTTACAATTGATGTGCCTGATTTTTTTAATGTGTTAGATTTTAAAAGAAAAACAAAGTGCTAAATTGTCAACTATCGCTATTTATTTGGTCATATTCACCTTTAATTATGAATCTTTAATCAAACAAAAAAAACACAGCTTTCTTTTATAAGATGCAGAATTAAGAGTATGAGACGTTTGTGGACAAAAAGCAAAGAAGCAGTTTGCATTTAATTTTTTTAAAACTAGTAAGATCGACCGATGTGACAAACAGAAAACAATATATATGAAAAAATAAATGGATTTGAACGTCAATAAAACAAAGATCACGCTGAAAAAAAGTACTGTAAACGGCTGTAAACGCGCCTCTATAGTCTAAAAAGATTACTGATGAAAAATAAATTTGATACCAGGGATTGTTCAAAGCATGAAATTAAAAATAATTTGTAACGAGATTTCTCTGCTAAAAAACACACAAAATATCTAAAAATTGCAAGTAACGTCAACGAACAATTAAATCATTGCTCAATGTTGCTTTGGTCCAGAAAGCAGCAACATGTGCTTTCGCTAATCGTCGAAAAATTTGATTTTATACTTACTGCGTTTAGATTTAGTTTCTTAGTCTTTCGCAAAAAACAGGACAAAAAGTTCAAGTATTTTGCTGTTGTATTTACGTACTGTTAAGAAATTGAACAAAAAGCTTGAGACATTCAAACTTGCTAACAAGTGGAGAAAAGCAAGTTCACTTCTTTTCAACTATTTAAGAGTAAAGATTGTCTAATTCATCTTACAGTACTTTAAATTATTTTTATTCGAATTCTCAGCTATGACCGCAAGGTTTGGTGAAAACCGAAAGAACTCCATTAAAAATGCAAGTGTCCAACATGATATTTTTGCGAAAAAACTTTTAAAAATAATTGTTTGAAAAATATCTTTTTTAAAGTAATAAATTTTAGCTTAAATATTGTGGCCATCAATAAGCATTAGAACTCGTTTCCACTAAGAGCGTTGGCTGGAGTATTCTTTGTTTGTTTTGTTGATCTTTTTTGTTTCTCTTAGCGCTTAAGCGCGGAAAGAAATAAAAAGTCAATAAACAAACAAACAACGTATTCCCGTCAACGATCGTAGTGGAAACGAGCCTTTATTTCCTATCGCAAATGATAAGAAGCTTGTGGGACGAACGAAAACTAATGGTTAGAGCATGGACTTCTAAATACAATAGTAGTATCTGGACTGGAAACGAACTTTTCGCAGCGACCAACATGAGGCCTACGATAAAGATGATCTTGTTTATAAAACAAAATCTAGTACTGCATATTTCATAATTTTGAAATAAAAGTTGTTTAACTGCTACTTGCTTTTTTTAAATGTTTTTTTTTAATTATTGAATGCGATTTTTTAAAATGCTATTTAAAAAAATTAGTTCGAATCTCTAAGCGGTCAAATATGCTAAGTGCATTTATAATTAAATTTTGCACTTTTACTCTCAGAATTTACTTTCCGCTGACACAACATAAGTAAAATACTGCAGAATAATTTTATTAAATGAACAGAGTTTGAAGCTTTAATTGGTTCAGTCGAAGCAAAGTTATGTCAATATGCATTTAACTATGGTGACTGAGTGACGCAGCTCACTTTATAAAATATTTCACAGACTACTAAATTAAAAAACCATACTAAATAAACATTACTGAAAATAATTTAGATGCAATAAATCTTTGGTAGATATTTGACCGAAAAGACTGTACTGCAGCCATTATAAACTAAAAATGCAACAACATCGCTGGCAGCGATATACGAAAATATAAAAATAAACCTAATTGGTTGCATTTTTTCCAGTCATTTTACGTATCTTTTTAACAGCCTTAGTAGCTGCGAGTTCATTCATTTCCCTTAACAAATTTTTTCCCATACAATTAAAAAAAACGAATAGAAATTCCTTCTAAAATGTTGTGACCTTTATTGCACATTGCTGACACAGACCAGGGGCAAATAATCTTTCCTTCGTAAAATGCCATGGACACAATTTCATTAAAAACTTCTCTTTGATTTAGACCACTTAAAAAAGTTTCCCGCATCTGTTCTTGACAAAGTTCTGCAAATATCGTCCAGCAAAGACAACCAACGTTAAATAGTTCTGGTGTTGGTTTCCATAAACCTCCACGATTGATGGCATTGAAAAATTCTCTTGGGTTTTTTGGTATCAAAAAATCCGATGAACAATTAATATTAGCCACTGTAGCTTGTTTGCATTGGTCACATCTATTGCTTCTAACCAATGATTTACAGCAGTAACCTGTGACATAGTATATTACCGCTGAATCATTTTCGGTTGGTGCTATGTTAAACTGCAAATCGTTATAGAGTGATTCGGATTTGGCTGTCACTCCTTCTTTATGCTCTGGGTTGTGTGCTTCTTTAGCAGCCTGGTCGATTTCTTTTACGGAAATCCGAGAATATTTTAATAATGAAAGAGTTTGTAATTTCCGATCGCTTTCCAACAGCTGCCGCATTGATATATAATAATTGGCTCCACTGAGCTGGCGAATATGGCCAAATCTTCCTTCAATGGTATCTGACTGAATTTTGCCCAAAAGCACATAGTTGAATCCGCAAAAGTTGAACAAATACTTGGCCAGCCCGACTATTGCTTGACATGTTTGTTTCAATGCCAGGAAGGTTTCTTTCGTCAAACCAGGCATCTGCATTTAAAACATAACATATCAGTACAAATGCTACCTGGTTGTCGCCGAATGTAAATGCTATAAACAGTGAGCAATTAAAGTGACCTTACAACGCAAGGTCACAGAAGAATTTATTGGATGTAACTTTCACTTCAATTTCTCAAAGAAAATATCAACATTTATATAATATACACAAAAATTAGTTCTCTTATTAAAAAAGTAAAAAAAAACGCAACGTCTTGGTTACGCCGGCTCAAGTCTTAAGAAAACTGCCAAAAATTAAAAGGTTGTTGGTAGAAATTTTTATTGCGTTTAGCGCCAAACATGACCACATACCAGTTCAAAAATTAGTTTATAAAATGCTACAGCTTTCGTCCAATAACAGCACTGCTAACTTTAAATTCAGCTTAATAATAACATTAAACTTACCATTGAGTGTTCCCAAACAGTCACATAATTTCCAAATTTTGACAGGAAGTCTAATTTCCAATCATCTGGAGATTTTAGAGGGTCACGAGCAATATCGCGTTTATGCTTGCCAATGGTAGATGAAGACAAGTTTAATATTGACCAAAATTTTAAAAAAAGTTCCAATACAGCGGCTGTTTCTGAATACCCATAATGTTTCAAAGCACTAAATGTTGATTCGAGCATAAGAGAAAGTGCTAATTTGACATTAACTTTTTCGATTGTTTTTGGATTCAACACTGTTTCTGACAGCTTGTGAGCAATACGTGATGGCTTGTGACATTCATTGTTATAAACAGCTTGCACATCAGAAAAATTAGCTGTAAGAATTTGGGGTACAAATGGTAGCATTGCTGGTAATTTGAAAACTTTTCTCGTAAGGAAATTGTTGTAAATGTTTTTTATAACGTGAGTAGGATCAAATATTAGAAATATTTTTCCTCCAGTAAAACTATTAGTTATTGAACTTTTCCAAATACCATCACAAAGAAAATCTTTGTAAAATTTTCTGTTTGCTGCAGCATTGTCTACCGACACTCCAACCACATTGAATCCTACTTCATGGAGAAGATACATAATTTTGTTAAAGCATTGTTTTTGAGTTTCAGCTTTCAAATTTTTCATTCAAGTTATCAGTCAGACCTATGATATGACTCCCAGTAGCTTCAATGCGTTTAGAAAGATAAATTTCATCAATCATAACAAGTATATTCCGATCAAATGCATTTAGTTGTGAGTATCGCATTTGTAAATATCTTTCGTCATCTAGTCCGGTTCTTTTATCTAAATTTATTGTGATTTTTTTCAAAGTTTTTATTGAAGGCAGCATAATGACCTTCTCTTCTAGTAACCTTTCATACGCTTTTGCACTTGTGGCAAAAATAACGTACGACATCATCAATAATTCGGATGAGTATCTTCTTTGCTTCTTGCTGGTAAAAATTAGTTGAAATTGTTCTATTACAAACTGAATGAATGGTCTATTTTGGTCATTTTCTGTAAAAAGAAAAAATTCTTTCAGCAGTCTATTTATATTTAATAGAAATTTTTCGGTCTTTTTTGTTTCGCTTTCTTCTTTATTTTTTGCCAGCGCCATCAAATTTGTAATTTGTGAAATCAGAGCTACTTTATTGTTGAAAATAATGTGCTGGTAAGAGGATGGTGGCATCATTTGCTGCTTTTGGTAAATGGTCACTTCTAGATCAGTGTTTATAAATATTGAAGCGTTAATAGAAAGAGGTTGTTGTGGTGATAAATAGAACAAATTAACTCCCACATCAGTTTCATGCAGCAAATATCCTTGGTGGTGAATTTTTTACATATTTTTTGAAGAAGACCATTGAAATTTTCAATTTTATCGGCATTTAAAAAAGTATTGCATTGCTCCTCCAGCCTTGCTGCTGCATTTTCATGTCGAGAAGACGATGAAGCGACACCTGAACGAGCGGGAGTGCTTTTATAAGTATAATAGGCAGGCAAATTATTAAAAATAGATGGATATGCATTGTCTTTTAACCTTTTTTTTACCAATTTTATTGTTCCTCTTTTTCTTTTGCGTCTGTCCTGTTGATCAGCAGAATCAACAACAAAATCTTCTTCCTTAAAATGAAGGGAACAAATTCTGGCATTTTTTGATGGTTTAAAATTTTTTCTTGCAATTTGTTTTAACCAATGCTTAAGAAGTTTTTCATCATTAAATGGAAAAGAATGAAATGTGATATTGGAATCCTTCTTTTCTTTAGTATAACCAGAGCGACAGTTAATGGCTGCACATTTGTTAACCATTGTGCATGAATATGCCTATTTTCAAACTAATAGCAACAATAGAAAAAATCAAAATGAAGTTAAAAAACCAGATTCACGCTAATAAATAATAATGATATCGATGGTAAACTAATAAAAATAACTGTAATATTTTAACAAAAATTGAGTTAGATTATCTAATAAGCATATTTGACCTAGTTTTTAGATTAAGCAAACTCTGGGTTAATTTAATGTATAGCAATTAAAAAAAACTCTTCTACGTTATTTTTACGTTATAAACACTTGCACATTACTTGAAAAAAACGCTTCAACTTTTCCTATCTATTTTCCAGTTTTGAATTGAATAGAACGCGATAGTTTTGAACAGTAATACTTTTGTAATATACTTTACTGTTAACTGGAATACTGTAAAAATAGAATAATTTTTTACTTGATTTCCAACTATTTTTGTAAAAATACCGATTTACTTTTAACAGCATTTTATTTCACTCAGTTATTTGCCTCTGCTGCAACTCTTCATACATTAAATGACTTAAATGCTGCAGCTGCTTTCTAAATCGCAATTGTTCGTATTGTGCTTTGTTTGTCGACGGCTGTCACGATCGCGCTTTCTTTTTTCTAGGCCTCATGTTGGTCGGCGATAGCTGCGATTTTCGCTTCGTTTCCAGTCCATATACTATTATTTAGAAGTCCATGGTTAGAGCATAAAACGAATCTTAGTTGGAACTGCTGAGTCTTTGTTTCAATCAATGATGGCTTTAGTACGGAGCGAATGGAGCAGCCGCACCGGACCCCTTACAAAGTCAAAAAGTGGCCCCCACTAAGCAAAATATTGCTCCATTTTTTCATAGTAGCACCATGATGGTGGGCCCCCTAAAGTGATGATCTTTCTTTTTAGACAACACTTTATTTTGGAACACAAAAAGTACCCCCTTTTTTCTTATACGAGCCCCCCAATTTCTAGGCTATCACTGGTTGCAACAATATGACAGAAAGAATTAATATCTGGCGACGTAATTTCGAGCTGCCATCTCCGCGAACCTAACAGATCGTCGTCGCCATCCAACCTGCTGCACCAGTATTTCAACCTAACGGTTTAAGAAAAGCGTGTGAGCAAAAAAGAGAAATCACTATCAGCCAAAACAATACTTTTTTTATTTGTAATTAAAAATCGAACAGTTTACTACTCTCTTTTAAAACTCCGAAAAGGGTTTTAAATTGAGGTATCCATTTTATAGACACTAGGTTTTGACAGACCATCATTTCACTCGCAACAACACAAAAGTGGTGACACTGTCAGATTTGTAACCCGAGAATCTGACTTTTACTTTTGGAGAAATCAGAAATTAATTTGAACTTAAAGCAATTGCTCAATATCTATTAAAAATAACACAACTAAATGCTTCCAAAAAACCGTGCAGAAGATGAGTTCGCCATGTATTTTCAGTTATGTATCAAATTGACACAGGATGATATTAAATTTCTGCATCGCTTCTCGATGATGAAACAAAGCAGTATTTACGAAACTTTTTTCTATTACAGAAAAACTGCAAATCAAATTCGCTATCAACCAGGTTTTCCGGTTTAAGTCCAAACGTTGATTACGAAGTAATTGCCATTTATCGTGTGCAGTTACCCAAAGGAAATTATACAAGCGAAGAAAAAATATTAAAAATAAGAACCGAAGCAGGTAAGACAGTAATTTTGATTTTATTTAGTAAATTTGCAACTAATGCAATTAGTTCTTAATAAACCGATTCCTATTTTATGCACGCAGTAAAACTTGGATATTACGACCTTTTGCTGGCTTTCGGGCGTAGATTTGTTTGAGTCCTTTAACTCTTTCAAAATTTGAAAACTTGACCACTTAATGTTGTTGTTTTGCAATGTCTATATAGATGCTCTTATTTGTAAAGCTTTGATAGAAAATAAAAAATTAAACATTTTTTCAGAAAAGTTGGGCTTTGTTTCTTATCTTTTTTTATGTAACTTGCAATTCAGCCACGATTAGCAATTACTTCACATTTCAAAATTCCAAACATTTATAAATTCCTCTTATTTGTTATTATTAGGAATTGGAAGAATTGCAAAGCGAGTTGTATAGCAGGCTGCAGCAGATACAGCATAGCCTTACCTGAACAATAAAAAACATTAAGTTCAGTTCCGAATAGTTAACCGTCAAATCAAAAATTATCTGCTTCAATCCCAATAATCAATTTTTAAAAGGTTATTAATTTTTACTTTAGATTATACTTCTGTTTACATTGGAGTCGGTGTTACCATCGGCGTCGTTATGCTTGTGATTGTGTTGATCTTTTTACTAATACGACGTTACAAAAAAATAGTTAGTCAAGTCGGGGAAGTACCGGTTTACTTGGTAAGCATAAAAACAAAACTTTTAATACAGTGTCTTGTTAAGTCTTTTCAGTTTTCTGTTTAAAGCGACTAGTTTCATATAAGAAGGTTTGTAATTTAAAATAGCGAAAAACATTTGTTATTTCTGCACCTTGCCATAGAATCGATAATTTGTTTGTTTTTTTGCGTAATAAGCAAGAAATGAGTTTTTTGCAATCGAGTCTACGTTTACAAGTGTCTGAACAAATTATTTGGTACAGTCGCATTTCAAGCTTATTTAAAAACGCTCAAACATTAATGGAGTTATATACAAAATTGCAAAATGGCTACTTTTTCAGCATTAAAAAGTTTTTGATTTCAACTAGAATGTCTGTGCCGAAATTTTAGGATTCCGGATGAGTTTTACGTTTTAAATTCCGGGGATCCCGGACAAACTTTCCGGGAAATCCCGGTTTATTGAATTTGAATAGAAAGTAATGATCTAAAGCCGGAGTGCTCAATACGTCGGTCGATCGGGACCTAGGTAGGCTATGTATGAGGAAAACTTGGTATTGCAGATGAAGATTTTTTTTGGGACGAAAGTGAATAAATTTGATTGTAATTGTAAATGAAGATCTTTTTTTTGAAAATCACTGCCATTTGGAACAAAAATGGAGAAATTGGAAACTAGTTGTAAGTGAAGACTTTTTTTTGTCTTCAGTAAATTTTACCGACAAAATTGTGTGACATTTTTCAATCTTTTGTGTAACATTTTGCAATCCCAGAAACCCGGGATTCCCCGAAAGTTTAATTTTTTTTTCGGAAAATCCTGGGATGATAAAAAGTCCGAAAAATCATAAACCTTAGTTTTAACCCAAGTTAAATCATCATTTTGTTTAATCAGCATAGATTTTAAAACTAACTTTATTTGGTTATGCGTTGTAAATTGCGAAATTTTGTAGGATTTCTGGAGCACGTAAAGTTACGCAAAAAAAGTTTAAATAGAATAGATTTGAAAAATAAAAATATTTAGTTTTTTTTTGAAAGATTAAGTAACGCTATAATAACCAACGATCACATTGAGCTATTAAAATTCTATACATAACACGACTAAAATTAAGTTTGAAAACGTGTTTTTCTATTTCAGATAAAGGTAAAAGAAGAAATGGAATCACAGCCTGGGTAAATATTAGTCTAAAATATAAATTACTTTACTTGTTGCACTTTAAAATGAAATACGAAAGTTTATTGATGTTCTAGATATTTTTTTCTAATAACTAGTTGTGTACTTTTATTTTTTCATCTGTGGTGCTAGCAAATCAATATCAAATAAAAATATTTTTTATTTAACATTTATGATGTCTTCATTTTAAAATCATTTTAATATCTTAAGATCACTTTTAATATTTACAAGTTCTTTTGCTTAGTAAAAAATAAACTCACTTAAAAAGTCTGATAAAATTGAAATGTACGAGTTAGATGTAACGGTTTAAAAAGGAATTTGTTAACTGAATTATGTGAGTGTTTGGTTTTTCAATGTGAGCTCTCAAGTATTTCTTAAAAATATTTTGTAACACAAACTTTACAAAGCTCCTTACTTTACTTCCTTTATTTTACAACTTTACAAAGTTCCAAAGCTCGAAATTTTGCAAATATTAAATATTTTACCATTAATATTTGCAAAATTTTTGTTAAAAGCTGAATGTTTTCAAACTTTACAGTACATCAACACAATTGGACATAAAAGACTAGGAATTCTCAACTTTTTTTAACCCCTGATCTTTTTTGCTTTAAATATTATTCGGTGGACCCCTATACATAAACATATGCATTTTTTTTGCAGAAACAAAAGTAAAGACTTTTTTTGTTTTTCAATTAAAGTTAAACGTTTTGTCACACTTTATTTATAATTCAAAACTTAACATTATAACTCTAAGTTTTAATTTCCTTCTATTATAGTGATTTTTAAGATAGCTAACAAAAAATTCAAGATAGCTAATAAAAAATTCATCTCTAAACTTTTCGTCGGACGCTCTCAGGAGATGAACGGCGGAATGAAGGAAAGAGAAATTCAAGTGATTTTGTAATAAACCTCAACGACAATGATTGGATGTTTGAGAAAAGCGTCACAACACCTGATCAACGCAAGAGTTTCAAGTTGTGGACAAACTCTTTTTTTGGAGACATAAATTTGGCTTGCATGATTTGATGTAAACGACTTGTAAAGCAGATAAATAAAAAGACGAACGGCCAATAGTAAATTTTTCATCGCTGTAATTTTTGGCGCAAATAGGTTTATCTAAAGGGTGTTGACCAATCGCAGATTCACTAAACATGACTGGGGTTGAAGATCTGCCAGAACAAGCAGAAATGTTGCGAGAGTTTGGAATTTTGCCGGTTCAATAAATTTTGGCATGTGTTGACAAATTCAGTCCTATAATCGTTGAGGTGTGCGATCTTTTACCAACTACGACAGTGAAACGAAAAATTCTATGAAAACAACGCACTACCAGCGTATCTGCGTAAAGCACCGTTGAGCCGCAAAGGCATACTGACGGTGGCTAAAAGCGAAGCAGGCAAGACATCCTTTTTGATTGCAGGAAGAAGTGGGTGAGATTGAAAAATAACACGTTGTTCTATGGCAGTGGTTGCCAAACTTTTTTGCTGCGTGGCCCAAATTTTGATTTAAAAACATTTCGTGGCCCACCCCTTTTTTAAATATTTTATACACTTGTTTATGCGCACTAGCAATTTTCATAGGTCCCATTAAAGTAAAACTATAAAAATTTAACACAAACACAAAATGGCTTTTTACAATTTATTTTTCAATGAAAAGGATGCTCTTGCGCTTTAGCAATAAGCTTTGAAATTCTTGGCTTTGTTGTCGAAAGAGCACAGCGAATGTCATGTTCAACGTCAAGGCGATTGGGTTGCTTGGACTTCATACATACTAGCGGTGAAAATGCAGATTCACATAGCCATGTAGAGCTGAAAGCCAATAACTTTTTTAGAGCAATTTTGCTTATTTCTGGATATGACGATGCCACAATTAGCCAAAATTCCGTGACTGGCAAAGTTTCGAACAGATCTCGGCAGCTGGAGTCGTTTTTCAAGTCAACCAATTGGTCTTGCAATTCATCTTCCACATTTTCAGGGGAAAGCCGAAACGGATTTCTAGCAAGTGATAGGTCATCTCCACTAACTTCAGGAAAATAACGTTTGAATTCGCTTTCCAGTTCTTTGAGATGTTGAACAACATTGGTCTTCAGTTCATCGTTTATCTCGGAAATATCAGACAGGTTGTTAAACATTGCAAAACTGCCGTTTTGAGCTTTTCGTCTCCAGTTTGCCAATTTTTCAACAAACGCACTGATCGAGTCCGTGTTCTGAATAATGTTTTTTCTTTTTCCTGCATTTTCAGGTTAAGAGTGTTTAAAGAATGAAAAATATCTACCACGTATGCCAAACAAGCAATAAATTTTGCATTGGTAAAGTGAAATGCTAACCCAGGTTTTGTATCATTTAAATAGATTTTCAGCTCATCGCGGAGATCAAACATTCTGGATAAAACGTTTTCTTTAGATAGCTACCGAATTTTTGTGTAATACAAAAGGTTTTTATATTCAGATTCCATGTCTTTGCAAAGTTTTCTAAATAGACGAATTGGAGAGCTGGTTTTCACAAAATTTATTATTTTAATAGTAACGTTAAGCACATCTTGCAGACCACGAGGTAAAGTTTTGGAAGCCAGAGCTTCCCGGTGAATGAAGCAATGAGTAAATATAACGCCAGTAGCCTTACTTTGCACAAGTGCCCGAAATCCACTTTTGGACCCAAGCATCGCAGGGGCACCGTCAGTGCACATGCTACAGAGATTGTTCCATGATATTTCGTTTTCATTGAAAAAATGATCAACTTTTTCCAACACATCTGATGCCTTTGTACTGGTGTTCAAAGCATTGCAAAAGAGTAGTTCTTTCTTTACAGATGTGCCAACTGCATAGCGAACAAAAATTATGAGTTGAGAAACTGAGGATACATCAACAGACTCATCTAGTTCGATTGAAAATAGACCAAAAACAGATTTGTTTATTTCAGTTATTACTTGTTCCTTAATGTCTTCTGACATTGCTGCAATTCGTCTCTTTACTGTGTTGTTAGATAAAGGGATAGCTTTGAGGCTTTTCTCATGTTTATCACCAAGCACAATTCTTGTCATGGCCAGTGCAGATGGTTTAATAACAGTTTCAGCAATATTGTTAGCTTTTTTCTGCTTAGCTATTATTTGGCTAACAACGAAAGATGCTTCTGTAAGTTTCTGATTAGTTTGTTAAAAGTTTCCAGTTTTGTCAAGTCGTTGACGTTTACAACTAGATTCCACTCGTCTAAAATACTCGATGCTTTTATTCTTTAACTCAGGATGATTTTTTTTCAGGTGATTACTCAACTTACTTGGTCTCAAAGACTCATTACTTAAGACGCGGTAGCATACTACGCACTGTCCCTTTTCCACTCCATAATCATTTAACAAAGTAAACCCAAATTTAATGTAGCTATCATCATACTTTCTTTTATTAGCCATTGAACCTTTGCAGTTATTATTTTGTAAACTTGCATTCAAGCTTTTTTTGCTAAAAACCGCTCAACTAACTAGCAACGACATCAAAGAATGCCACGTTTTTGACCACAATTTTTCACACATAGAAGAGTTAAAACCAATTGTTACGTAACAATTCTTTCTTTAGGGCACAACAGATTTTAGCACAGTCAAAACTTTGCGGGAAAAAATCTAGAAATTATTAACAATCATTTTTTGATACAAAACGTAAAATATCTATCTATTACAAAAATAGTACGTATGATATATACCGGTATGTTTAATTCCAAATTGCTGTGTGGCCCACTGAAAATGTGCCACACAGCCATTTGGAATTAGACTGAAAATGGCCCACAGTTTAAGAACCACTGTTCTATGGCAAAGAAGCATTTTTCACACCGGCTTTGATTTTATCTTCAAGTCCAACCGAAGAAGTTCCCAACCAGGGCAAATAAAGATAGGCAGGGCATTTCTTCACCATATGTCAAGTAGGTGATGTAGAATCTTTTAATTTGCGGATCAGTAAATCTGCAATTGGTCAACACCCTTTAGATACACCTATTGGCGCCAAAAATTACAGTGATGAAAAATTTATTATTTTTTCATTTCACCGTTCGTCTTTTCATTTATCTGCTTTACAAGTCGTTTACATCAAATCATGCAAGCCAAATTTATGTCCCCAAAAAAAGAGTTTGCTTACAACTTGAAACTCTTGCGTTGATCAGGTGTTGTGACGCTTTTCTCAAACATTCAATCATTGTTGTTGAGGTTTATTACAAAATCACTTGAATTTCTCTTTCCTTCATTCCGCCGTTTATCTTCTGACGAGTGTCGGACGAAAAGCTTAGAGATAAATTTTTTGTTAGTTATCTTCAAATTCTGTATTACTAATCGCTTGTCTAAGTAATTTTCAATCTTTTAATTATGATGTGACCTATTCCATTGTTACATAATGATTGCGTAATTGGTACACCATCCCCCACTTGATTTATTTTGTCAGCAAGTTGTTCTTAAAAATAATTTTAATCAGTCGTTTTGTGGTTTTATTCAAAGCACGTTGATGAATTAAAATTTTAAGCCATTGCAAAGCAGTGATGACCTAATTTTGCTTGGTGCTACGACAGTTGATCGAACAACAATAAATCGAACGACAATTGTTCGAAATGACACTTGATCAAAACAACACTTGATCGAAACGACACTAGATCCAAAAAAGAACAATTAATTTATTTGTGTAGGTTTTTATAATAATTGAACAATCTCTTATCTTATTTTAAATTCGATTTATTAAAAGCAAAGGCCATTAATTAAAGCCCGTTTCCGCTACGAGCGTGGAATGGAGCATTCTTTGTTTTTTCATTAAATTTGTTTGTTTCTTTTTACGCTTAAGCGCTAAATGAAGCAAAAAAATTAATGAAAAAACGAAAAATACTCCATTCCAAGCTTGTAATATAAACAAGCCCTTAAAAGTCCATCTGTTTTAGACTAGGTTGTGTTTTAGGTGGAGCAGGGAGCATAGGTGTTTGAAGATTTCTCAAAGTGAGCCACGAACCATGAATGGTTGAGAAACACTGCCTTAGATTGCTTTGTTTTAGCAAAGATTTGAAAATCATTTGGTTAGAACCAGAGTGGTCCAGTTTGGTTTTGGGTGGGGAACTAAAAGTTGTCTCTCATTTTATAATAACACTTTTTGCCATGGCAAATTTTTTTGAGGTTTTCTCTTTTTGTTTCATATTGCACTTTAGGAAGTAATAATTCAGTTTTTCTAACAAAATTCATTTTTAGCTTACAGTAGTTTATTGATATATGTTTTGTTGAGTTTAACGAGAATTTTTTTAAAAATCGAAAGAGAGCAATACCTAGGCATTACTTAAAGTTGATAAGCAATTTTTGCAAGAATAGCACCAGCTGACTCATGAATAAAAAATCGGAAAAGTTATCAAATTTGAAGACAAATTGTACTGGTAGTTTAAAAGCATCACAAGGTTTTTTTAACAGCGCGGGCACTTTCCAGCCTCCCTTCAATCTTAAAAGCGTTAACCTGTTACCTGCGGAAGATGCAAATTTCCAAATTACTTAATACAATAGTAACAAAAAAAAATCGTAATAAAGTTTTTTTTAATTTCTTGCGAAAAAAATGATGGTTTCGCAATATTTCGTTAAAAACTTTTTATCATGATTCGATCAATTGTCGTTTCGATCAAGTGTATTTTCATTCAAGTGTCGTTCGATGAATTGTCACTTGATCAACTGTCGAGTCACGGTAGGTAGTATGTGTTTAAGTTGTCCAGGATCAGTGTTAACGGCTTGGGAGTTAATTCTACAAAGAGACAGAATTGATTTAGCTTGCGTAGTGAACAAACTATTAAGTTTTATTGTAGAAGTTAATCCTAACTACTACCTAAAATTGCCAGTCCGATTACGGTTGTATAGAGATTTAATTTCAGAGAAAATGTAAAAAAAGTTGTGAAAAAGCATAAGCAAAAATCCGTGACACAGTACAACAACAAAAAAATCGCTGCAACGATCTTTGACAACTGTTTGACAACCGATACAGGATAGTTGGCAACTGAAAGAGAAAAGCTCAATAAAAACTCAGCCGCCAACTGTGCGAAAATTATTATTATCCAAACCCAAAAAACAAGAGTGTAAACTTGAATATAAAAAATAACGACGATTACCTTATATGATGCGGGTGACGCCGTTTTGAACCAATACTGAAGCGATACAAATCTTGATGCTTGCGGTAAAACACATTATGCGGAAAAGAAGGAAAATAAAAACCTCGCGCCAAACTATAGTACCTCAAGCGGACAGATCACCACGTATAATAATTATTGAATTTAAGGTGAAGACAAAGAGAATCAACGCATACATTTATGTTAACCATCGGATGCTAATTTATTCTTACAGTTAGTCAGGACGAAGTTGCTGCATGATTATTTGTTGTTGGTGATGCCGTGAGTTGTTTCTAAGTTTGATAAACTTTGAGAGTCAAGTTTTACAAAAGTTATTCAAGTTTCATTTGATTTTATGAATAATCTATTCTTTATAGTAAGAACTGTGGCTTCTTTCTACCTCTTGAGAATTTATTCGTACTTATCCAAAACTTACTGTATAAAGAATTTCAGTCTCGCGGCAAACTAGCCTATTTCTAGAGCCGGCATGAATAAAATAAAAACTGCCATAATTTAGAGCAGACGTTTAGATTATTTGTTTAACAGGTCCTTTCGGATTCTCGGGTAAAGTTGTGAGAAGTTTATATTTGAATTCACTTTCGGATACTAGAATTCGGATCTAAAACTGACCTAAACATCACCCCCTAAAAAAGTCATCACTTTTTGATAAACAGTTTTGGCCAAAAACGCCTGTGGAATTTTTGTAATGACTTTTTGTCTTTAATTGAATTCTACGATCAAATTTAGTTATGATTCAGGTGAAATCAAAAATTTTTTGTTAGAATTTTGAAATTATAGTAACTTCGATTGAGACCTCACGCAAATGCCCATAAAACGACAATTAAAATACGATTCCACTACATACAATACACATAAACAGTTTCTCAAGTTTATGCTGATACTGCTATTATTTTATTTTGATTTAAATCAATAAGCATTTCTAATTTAATAATCTTTTTAGCTTTTAAGAAAAATTTTAGAATTAGGCCTGTGAATGGTAAAATGTTTGATATTGCTTGCTATTATTTACAAGTTAATTTTAAAAATCACATTTTTTTCTAAATTATAAACAAAAGCATTACGTAAACTTTGAAAGTTTTGTGATTGCGATTGTAAAACATTTCAATTGTGCAGACAAAAGGATAATCAAAAAAACTCCGACAATTCTGTTGGTATTCCCGACTCGTTATCACCAGGAACTTTGGAAGGAAAAAAACAACTTTTTATTCAACAAAATCAAAACTTAGAAGAATTTTATAAAAATAAGTATGGGTCATCCATACAACAAAATAGCTCTTCTGGTGGAAAAACTAGCAAGGCTGTGAAGTCTGATGTTGAAGATATCGACGATGTCAAGTTTACACAATTTCAAGACAAAACTGAAAACTGCAATTATCCTGAAATCCCTTCTGACGTGAATTGTTACGTTAAAAAAACTGCAATCACGTAGTATAAATTAGTAAATGATTCTGTTGAGATTTCTAATATATGTATATTCAATAATTACTTTTCCAACATTTCATCATCCTCAGTAAAATTGCTTCCTTCAGCCAGCACTAAATTTTCTGATTATTTAAACTCTGCAAATCCCTCCTCAATGTTCTTTTTTCCTACTACACCCTATGAAATCTTACTTATTATCTCTAAAACTATTTCCAAATTCCGTGCTGGTTGGGATAATATTCCTTCATTTGTCTTGAAGTACTTGCCTTCTAATTTTTTGTCAGCTCTCAGTTACATCTTTAATTTATCTTTATCTCAGGGAACATTTTCTTCATATTTCAAACACTCTAGAGTTATTCCTCTTTTTAAAAAAAAGGTAGTACCAACAATATTTCAAACTATCGTTCCATTAGCCTACTCTCCAACCTTTCAAAAATTCTTGAAAAAATTGTGTACAATTGAGTTTACTCTTTTTTTACACGCTTTAACCTATTTTCAGATCACCAATTTGGTTTCAGACAGGGTCATTCAACTTCACATGGAATTACTTTGTTAATTGAAAACATTACTGCTGCTTTTGAAAAAAAACAATCAACTTTGGGTATTTTCCTAGATTTATCCAAAGCTTTTGATACTATCGATCATAATATCTTATTAAGCAAATTTGAACATTATGGTGTTCGAGGCAATGTTTTAAAATGGTTTGAAACTTACCTTATTGGAAGGACCCAGCAGATCGAGTGTTGTAGTGCTAGATCAACTACCATAAACAAATTAACTTCTGGTGTTCCTCAAGGCTCTGTCCTCGGCCCACTTCTCTTTATTATCTATGTAAACGATTTTCCTCGTTGCTTAAATCAGAGCTCTTGCCTGTCCTTTGCAGATGATACCACTATCCTACTGTCTGACAAAAAACTAAATGCTTATTTAAAAAGGGTAGCAACGAACTCCTCAACATTGATAACTGGCTAATTGCCAATAAACTTTTTCTAAATTCTAAGACCAAATATATATTGTTCAGAACGCCTAACTCAAAAACACCTCCAATTAACCTATTTTTAACCTTTAGAGGATGCAAGTAGTTAGGGATGCGTCAAATCTTACACGTTGCGCCGGATTAGCGGGGGATCTAGCGGGGGATCTAGCGGGGGATGGCGGGGGATCTAGCGGGGAATAGCGGGGGATCTAGCGGGGAATAGCGGGGGATGTAGCGGGGAATAGCGGGGGATGTAGCGGGGAATCGGATGGGGGATCCTAACCCTAACTTTAGCTAAAACCACGAGTTCGATTCCCAGACAGAGCGACGAAGTCGCGTTGAAACCTAACTTATGCCGCGCAACGAAGTTGCGAGTTTGATTCTCACCCAAAGCGACGAAGTCGCGTTGAAACCTAACATATGTCGAGCAACGAAGTTGTGAGTTTGATTCCCAGGCAGAGCGACGAAGTCGCTATGAAACATAACTTATGCTGCACAACGAAGTTGCGAGTTTGATTCCCAGGCAGAGCGACGAAGTCGCTATGAAACCTAACTTATGCTGCACAACGAAATTGTGAGTATGAATCCCAGACAGAGCGTCAAAGATCTTATTCTAAACTTTCAGCTGTCTTTCTATTGCAAGAACACGTCAGCAATCTTTCAGCTGTCCGTGACGAGGTTGGAGCAGCTGTTCTTCTATTGCAAGAACACGTCAACAATCTTTCAGCTGTCTGTGATGAGGTTAGAGCAGCTGTCCTTCTATTGCAAGAACACGTCAGCAATCTTTCAGCTGTCCGTGACGAGGTTGGAGCAGCTGTCCTTCTATTGCAAGAACACGTCAGCAATCTTTCAGCTGTCCGTAACAAGGTTGGAGCAGCTGTCCTTCTATTGCAAGAACACGTCAGCAATGAAAAAGTCTTCTAGAGAAAGATTACAAAAGATGGTACAATCTATGACGTCATCCAAAGAGGTGTATATAAATACGGTTGCTGCAGACACTTGATATTATTGTAGACAATGTCGTTTAATTGTAGTATATGTTCGAAAGCGTTTACGCTGAAAAGCAATTTGATGAGGCATGTAGCTTCAGCTCATAGTAATGAAAGTTATGGATGTGCATTATGCGAGAAATCGTTTCTACGAAAAGATCGTTTACGACGTCATATATTATCTGTTCACGATAAAACAACCGAGGTAACATGTTCAAAATGCGGAAAAACTTTTGCAAGAGTAGACAATTTGAGAAGACATCAAAAAATTTGTTGCAGATGCAAACAATGTTCAAAACAATTTGAAAGTGTTAGTTCTTTAAAAGAACATAATTGTTCAAAGACAAAAGAGGTGCCTAATCTTTCCTCCGACAAAGAAACAAATTTCACTAAACAAGATAATTGGGAAGCGGTCTCCAGAAACGAGCAAGCAACATCGAGTAGAGATGGGGTTGAAGCAGGCTCTACCAGAAACGAGCAACCAAAATCAAATAGAGATGGTGTTGAAGCAGGTTCTACCAGAAACGAGCAAGCAACGTCGAGCAAAGTCAACAAACAAAGTAAAAGAAAGTCTTTAAAAATAAAACGTCGCGCTCAACAAATTGAAGACGAAGCAGCGGTTCCTGTAGAATGTCCTGCAGCTAAAAAGAAATCGAAACATCAAATCATGCAAGAAGAAGAAGAGATTGAAGAATCAGATCCTAATTTAAAAGAGTTCATTAAAAAATATTGGTCGAGCATTCGAAGTTTTATCAGAAACAACAAAATACAGAGTATATTTAATTTTTACTATAATAAAGATTTGAAAGAGTTAATTGAAAAAATTTTGGAAATCATTTTGAAACAACAAAAAACTCGCTTTAAAATTAATTACAGTTTGGCATATATTTTAAAAAATATTGAAACGGATGAATTGCGATATTTTCATGCTTCGTATAATAATCATTTGATGTTAAAAACCGCTTTGTTGATAAGTAATAGGCAAGAATTGCTCGATTTTTTAAATTCTATAGCTGAAAAAAATTTCATAGAGAGCATAACGCGACCAGATACCAAGTGGAAGATCGTTCAGATATCAAACATCACCTTCTACGTCAACCACTTGCAAGACGCGCCGTTAGGGGGGTCTGTCGGATTACCCGATTTTATAGTGAACAATCGCGGACTTGCAAACGTTTCGGCGGAAGACAATCTTTGTTTCTTCAGATGTCTGGCCGTCTTCCGTGGTGCTGACCATCGAGGTTGTAATCGCGCTGCAAAGCAATTGTTTTATGAATACTGTAACCATTTTGAAATTGAGAAATTTTCCGGAGTAAGTTTGTATGATTTTGTTGAACTCGAAAATTTTTATAAAATTAATATTGTTGCCTATGAATTGGAAAATAGCAAAGCAAAATTAATTCAACGTAGCCGCGAATTGCACAAGGAAACAATGAAAGTAAATGTATTTGAAAACCACTTGAGTTTAATCATAGATTTTGAAAAATATTGCTCTGTGTATCAATGTAAACATTGTGATAAGCTATGGTATCGAAATTCTGATTACTATCGTCATACGAAAACATGCACAACTACAGTTTATGAAAGTTTCCCAGGAGGCGTTTACCATAATCCGCATACAATATTTGAAAAGCTTGAACAAATTGGAATACATGTGCCCAAGCAAGATCGTATTTACCCGTACTATGCATGCTACGATTTTGAAGCGTATTTGTGTCGTGATCACCTACCTGAAAACGGACCGAAGTTGATGTTTGAAGCTCGTCACGTTCCAATGAGTGTTGGAATTGCATCGAACGTTCCCGGGTTTGAGGAAGGAAAGTGTTTTATAACGTCTGGCGATGAAAAGGAATTAATTCAAAATTTAATAGATTATTTGGAAGCTATATCTTTGTCTGCTTACCGTCTTGTGAAGGAAAAATTTCGAACTACTTTTGAAGCTTTGGAAAGCAGTGACCACATAAGAAAAGAAAATTTACTGAAAGAATTCGATTCGTACTGCCGCGAGCTGATAGTCCTTGGTTTCAATTCTTCATCGTACGATCTAAACTTAGTCAAGCCTATTTTGATTGAACGTCTACTGAACGAAATTGATTTTGTAATTAAAAAAGCCAACACCTATCTCTGCATCAAAACATCGACGTTGCGGTTTCTAGACATAAAACATTTTCTTGCACCCGGTTTTTCATACAGAAAGTTTTTGATTGCATACGGAAGCGAATTGGAAAAATTCCATTTTCCCTATGAGTTTGTGGACAGTTTAGAAAAATTAGAAAGCGACCTACCAAATCACCAAGCTTTTTATTCGTCTTTGACAAAATCGAATATTACAACAGAGGAATATGCTTTAGTTCAAAAAACGTGGTTGGAAAAAAGATGGAAGTGTTTGCGTGAAATGTTGGTTTATTATAATCTTTTGGATTGCGTACCTTTTATTCAAGCTGTTAAAAATTTATTAATTCCCTACAAACAACAAAATTTAGATATTTTTAAACGCTCGTTTTCAGTTAGTGGAATTGCGAAGCTAAGAATGATGCAAAAAATTGAAAAAGATAGTTTTTTTTGTTTGTTTCCAAAAAAACATTCGGATTTATACAAAACTTTGAGAAGTCAACTTACCGGAGGACTCAGTATTGTTTTTTGTCGGTATGCTGCAGCAGGAGAAACCCGAATAAGAAGCCACGAAATTTCGAACCCGGAAACAACAGAAAAAATTCTAGGTCTGGATGCAAATTCCCTTTATTTGCACGCCATTGCTCAAAACAACCCGACAGGTTATTTCTGCAGATACAAAGAATCAGAAAATTACAGACCGGACTCCTGCTCAAGATACGGATTGATGTCCTATCAATGGTTAAGCTTCATGCAACAAAAAGAAGGGAACTTCATTCAAAGTAGATATAACATTGGTGAGCGTTACGTTTCAAAATATAGTTTTAAAGTAGACGGTTTTTGTCAAGAAACAAACACAATATACGAATTCGACGGGTGTTTTTGGCATGGTTGTGATGTATGCAATGCAAATCGTAACCCAGACGGTAGTCTTCAGGAAACACACCCAATCAAAAATATATTTTTCAGTCAAATTCGAAAAGCAACGCAGGAAAAAAACAAGCCCTTACTGAGGAAGGGTTTCGTGTAGTGTCTATCAGAGAGTGTGAGTGGCTGAAAATGAAAAAGCAATCCGAAATTGTTTCTTTTTTAAAAACGTTGAAATGCGTGCAACCAAAATATCAACTATCATTTGAAAAAATTTTGAAAGGCATTGAAAATAAAGAATTGTACGGTTTTCTAATTGTGGATATCCACACCCCGGAAGATTTAAAACATTTTTGTAGAGATTACCCTCCAATTATCAAGAATATAAACATAGGAAGAGAGGATATCGGTGTTTACATGGAGAAGGTTGCAGAACAACATGACTTATTGAAAAAACCCAAAAAATATTTAATTAGTAGTTATTTTGGGAAAGAGATTTTAATTAACACAGAAATGGCAAAATTTTATTTAAATCTAGGACTTAAAATTACCAGAATTTATGAATTTATTCAATTTCATCCAGAAAAATGTTTTGAAAAGTTAGCCAACGAAATTGTCAACTCGCGAAGAGAAGCCGATCTCGACAAATCAAAAACAGTCATCGCGTTAACGAACAAACTCACCGGAAACTCACTATACTCAGCAAGTTTATTAAACAAGGATAAGCATCGAAATATAAGTTACCACTCTAAAGACACCATCAACAAAGCAATCAACGACCCGCGTTTTATTCACCTCGACGAAATCGGTTCCAATGTTTACGAGGTAAAAAGTTTAAAACACAGTATACGCCACGATTTACCGATACAAATTGGCTTAAACGTCTATCTAAATTCAAAATTGCATATGTTAAAATTTTTCTACTGTTTTTTAAAAAAATACATACCTGAAAGATGTTTTGAGTTGTTGGAAAGTGACACTGACTCGATGTATTTTGCCATCAGTCGCCACACCTTAGACGATTGCGTTCCCGAGCATTTGAAAGCAGAATATTTCCGAGCCAGACTTCGTTGGTTGCCTGCTGAAGCTTGCCCAGAACACGTAGAATCTTACATTCGACAAAGAACAAGTAACCAAATTTGGAACAAAGAAGAATGCTGTGAAAAATATTATAGATTCACCCAAAGAACATTAGGTTTAATGAAAGTTGAATATTGCGGAACCAAACAAATTTCTTTAACATCGAAAACATACTTCTGCGTAGGAGATAAAAATAAACAAGTAAGCAAAGGTGTGTGCATTCGTCAAAACCCTTTGACGTTCAACCAATATCGTAACGTGTTAGAAAGCAATCAACCTCACTCCATAACCAATCGCGGCTTTCGTAGCCATCAAAGTAGAATCTTCTCGTACGCACAAACCAAAAAAGGGTTAAACAGTTTCTATCCAAAAAGAATCGTTTTGGACGACGGCATCCATACCGAACCTTTGAAAATTTGAGTATTTTGTAAATGTTTTGATCAATTATCGTAACCAACCAAAATTTATTTTAAATTGTTGCTTCCCTTGTTTAAATTTTCATAACCTCGCATAAAGATTTTCAATTTTTCTGAGTTTGTTTAAATTTTCGTGCGTTCTGAATAAAGTGTTTTTTAAGTCGTTTCTGTCTTTGTTTAAATTTTCGTAACCTCGCATAAAACATTTGATTTTTAAAATTTTCATGCGTTTCTGAATAAAGTGTTTTTTAAGTCGTTTCTGTCTTTGTTTAAATTTTCGTAACCTCACATAACGATTTGAAAATTTTTTCTGACTTTGTTTAAATTTTCGTAACCTTGTATAAAATATTTCATTTTTAAAATTTTTGTGCATTCTGAATAAAGCGTTTTTACTTGTTTGTGTCCTTACATCGCTTTTCGTAACCTCACATAAACATTTTAATTGTTTAAATCTGTTTGTGACTTTTCGTATCTCTTGAATAAAACCACTAACTAAATTTATAATTTTTTTTTCCAAATTTTACTTCATCAAAAAAGGCTTGTGTATTTATCCATGTTTTTCTGTGTTTTCCGTGAATTTTTCAACTATCGAAGTTTGTGTATTTTTCGTGAAGTTTTCCTAACTATCGAATTTTGTGTTTTCATTTATGTTTTTTCTGTGTTTTTTTCTGTCAATGTATTTAACTATCGAAGTTTGTACATTCATTACAAAAGGGTTATGTGATGACGTTTGCTTTCATTTTGCCCCACGAAGAGCTAGCATAATGTCTTTGCGATTTCAAAACCCAACTAGTTTTGTGGTAAGCGGACCTTCCGGAGTTGGAAAGTCTTATTGGGTCCTACGTTTTATAGACAGTCTAAAACAACTTTGCCCTGAAATCAAGCAGGTTGTTTATCATTACGAGGTGTGGCAAGCAATGTTTGATCGTTACACGAATAAAGTAAACTTTAAACAGGGCATGCCAAGTCTTGAAGATCTAAAAGAAAGTCGAGATGCGTTTCTAGTACTAGACGATTTGATGTTTGCCAATTCTGAATTCTTATCCAAAATCTATAGCGTCTACTCCCACCACTTTCATTTCAGTGTTCTCATGACCGTGCAAAATTTGTTTCATAAAGGTTTGCGTGAAATAAGTCTCAATGCACAAATTATGGTGCTCTTTAAAAGTTGTAGGGATGTGAATCAAATTGCGCATTTCTTACGTCAGGTCTACCCCAAAACATATAAAAACGCACTGGAGGCCTATAAAAATGCTGTATCATCCGACAGAGGTTATTTGGTGATTGACTTACGCTGCGAAACACACGATAACCAACGTCTGCGTTTAGGGATTTTTCCAGAAGACACGCATTATCTTTATCAATGAACCGCTTGCGAAAAAACGGACCCACCTTGCGTTTGCTACAAAAAGCCCCTGCACCTTTGCAAAAGCGTATTTTAGACAAAGCATCGCCCGAGTTAATACGTTGTCTTTGTGACTGTGCTCACAACGTGTTGCAAGGAAACGTCGAGATATCACATCATCACAAGCGGAAATTAAAATCGCACAAAACCAAACTTCGGAAGTTGGCTGATCGTAAGGTAGCGTTAAAAACAAAACGAAGAATTATACAAAAAGGTGGATTTTTACCCATCTTGTTGTCTGCACTCGCTCCGGTCATTAGTGGTGTGGTAGGGAGTCTTATAAAATGAGAAAATTAATTGCGTTGGAACCTGAAGTGTACGAAAAACTCAAAAACAAACACGAAGTCACAGATAAAAAAGTGCTTTCTGAACTGGATGCTAAAATGCAAGAAATCTTAACTTCCAACCGACCCGACAGCGAGAAAGTAACTCTATATAACGAGGCGTTGCAAAAATCAAAGTTATTTCTGAAAAAGTTTCAACCGAAAACACCAGTGAAAAAACCCTTGTCTGAAAGTGCAGTGTTAAAGCGTTTTAAAAAGCGAACCAAAGCCAAAAAACTGTTCAAAGACGCCACTAGCAAAAAGAATTTAGATTGGAATGAAGACGGACAAATGCTTTTAGACGATCGAGTGGTACCGGGATCCCATATCGACGATTTGTTTCAATCTACTCTAAAGAAACGAGACCCAACTTTACCCGGTGCACGCGAGTTTGAATCGATGCTATGGGAGAGCGTTTAGATTATTACGACCCTAAAAAAGAAGCTTCTTTCTCGGGAGCCCACCGTTTTCCAAAACCAACCCAAGAATGGTTGCAATCGCAAGACACTTATACGCTTCACAAACCCGTACGAAAAAATTTCAAGCACCGAAAAACAATTGTTCCTGGCGCCAACTTTCAAATGCAAGCCGATCTCATTGATTTTTCTTTGCTCAAGTTGTACAACGACCGATATAAATACATTTTGGTGGTTATTGACGTGTTCTCCAAAAAAGCCTTTACTGCTTACTTGAAAAACAAAACCAGCTCTGACATGATCCAAGTTTTTGAGCAGTTAATGCCTGAGATTGGTAAGTTTCAAAAATTGCAGACGGATATGGGACGTGAGTTTCTGAATCGACCCTTTCAAACCTGGTTGAAACAACATCACATAAAACATTTTCACACTCAAAATTTCGACACCAAAGCAACTATTGCTGAACGATTTATACGCACTTTAAAGGAGAAACTATGGCGTTATTTTACCTACACCAACAACCGAAGATATGTGGAAGTGCTGCCTGCTCTGGTTGAATCTTACAACAACACCTATCACCGATCCATTCGACGTGCTCCAAATTCAGTCAACTCTGAAAACCAAGAAGCGGTTTGGCTCACGCTCTATGCCGACCCCGAGTTAAGAAAACCAAAATTGAAAGTAGGTGATCAAGTCAGACTGTCCATGACTCGAATGCGGTTTCGCAAAGGTTACTTACCCGGTTGGACGGACGAATTGTTTCAAGTTGCTCAAGTGTTTCGAGACAATCCTCCTTATTACAAAATAAAAGACTTACAAGGCGAATGGTTGGAAGGAACTTTTTACGAAGAAGAGTTGCAGAAAATCTATAAAAAGGATGACGTGTTTCGAATCGAGCGTATTCTCCAACAACGCAAGCGCAAGAAAGGTGTTGAATTTTTAGTAAAGTGGTTTGGATATCCTGCTTCTTTTAATTCTTGGGTGTCAGAAAAAGACATGGTATGTCTCCTTTGAGAACCTTTGATATTGTATTGTTTGGTGCTCAAGTTTTGGTGATTTACGTAGTCGTGTCGATCAGTTTGTACAATTTAACACAAAGCAACGACAACAAAGAACTCTGGATTAGTCTGCTTAGTAGCTCTGTAGGTTATTTGCTCCCGTCACCTATTCTTACCAAACATGTTCCTCACCCTCCCCAGTAACTCGTCTATGGACATTTATCCTGAAAACAAACTTTCGGATTACATGGTTCACTTGCCGAAAGAAATCAATTTGTCTGTATCGTGGGAGATGGGTTTGTCCGAGATTCTGTACCCCAACACTTGGTACAACATTGACACCAACCAATATTACATTTTCTACCAACGCGGTGATTTGGAGTTTGTAGCAGTGCTTCCATCAGGTTATTATCAACAACCTCAATATATCGTGCGTCAGATACTTCAAGAAATGAGACGAGAGTTTCAAGATAAAAACAAAACGCTTGTCAGTGAAGGAGTGTTGACGAAACCAATTGACTTTCTCTTTGATCTCACTTACAATCCTCAAACACAACTAACCACCATGTCGATCCAACACAAAAAAGGAGCACCTACGACCGACCGCAATGGTACCACGAAACCGGATGTGGTGGTGACGCTTTCGAATGAGTTGGCTTCTATTTTGGGTTTTCGAGAGACATGGTATCGGGAAATCGGAGAGTACACTTCGGTAAGCGTTGCCAACGTAGACACCGTGAATGCCATCTATGTCTACTGCAATGTCATCGAACACAGAACGGTTGGTCATACTCTTGCACCCTTGATTGGTGTCCTTCCTGTAACAGGGAACCCGGGTGCCTATGTTTCCAAAAGATATGACAAAATACAATACCACCCCGTCTTAAAGAAAAATCTTAGTGACATTCACATCTCGCTTCGTGACGATCAAGGAAAACGAATTCGTTTTCGCAAGGGAAAAGTGATTGTGACTTTACATTTACGACCCAAAAAGTTAAATTCATTATAAAAACCAGATGCAAAGGAAAACGGGCTTATTGTAAGAAATCGACGGTAGTAGAAACATGCGTGTCAAATATTGTTGTGATGCAAAAGCTTATGAAAACTATTATTTGTCTCAAGTCGGTCATGGCATGCCTTATTTTGCTGGGGCACGAGTGCAGCAAGGTTATGGATTAGGAAATCTGTTTAGCTCCATTGCCAAAAGTGTTCTTCCTTTGGTCAAAAAAGGTGCCAAAACCCTCGGAAAACAAGTTTTACAAAGCGGTGTCGAGTTTGCTTCTGATGTCTTACAAGGTAAAAATGCCAAACAAGCTGCCATCGATCAAGCAAAAGCTGCTGGTTCCAATCTCTTACAAGTAGCTAAACAACAAGTAGGAATGCGAAAAGCAGCTAAACAACAAGTAGGAAAGCGAAAAGCAGCGCCGAGAAAAGTACAAAAGAAGAAACGCAAGAGGCATCACGACATTTTCTCGTAAACCATGGCGACATTAGTACATCCCAGTTCGGCAGAATCCACCACTTCTCAACTGGATTTGTTTTCGGTGCCACCAAGTCAAACTAGTTTGGAGGAAGGAAGTTTCACCGAATACCACCCTGTATCTGTATTGACCTCCACAGGTCCTATTGAATTTACGATTAGTGCTGAAAACTCCAACTACATCGACCTTGCCAATAGCTTTCTTTATGTGCGTGCAAGCGTGACTACTGCAGCCGGAGCTGATTTGGAAAAGAACGCGGAAATTGCGCCTGAATGTAATTTTCTGCATACACTATGGACGCAAGTGGATGTTTATTTGAACGGTTCGCTAGTGACACAATCCAACAACAACTATCCTTATCGAGCTTATATTGAAAACTTGCTTAGTTTTGGACAAGAAGCAAAAAATTCCCAACTTTCTGCTCTGTTGTGGCACCGCAACACATCAGAACATTTCGATACTCGTGGAGCTACCAACCTAGGTTACACCAAACGAAAAGCTTTGGCTGAAGAAAGCAAAGAAATGGATATGATGGGGAAATTGCATCTTGATTTGTTTTTTCAAAATCGATATTTGTTGAACGGAGTCGAAGTGCGTTTGCGTTTGATTCGTTCCAACGATCTTTTTTGCTTGCATGGAAACGCAAACCAAGCAGATAACAAAGTGTCTTTGAAAGAAGTGACCTTGTTTGTTCGTAAAGTAAAACCCAATCCCGCTGTACAGCTTGCTCATGTCAAAGCTTTGCAACACGGCACTGCAAAATATCCGCTTCGACGTGTGGAAGTCAAGAGCTTTACTGTGCCGACCGGGAATCGAAGCATCACCAAAGAAAATTTGTTTTTGGGTCAATTGCCCACACGAATGGTGGTCGGTGTAGTGGACAATGACGCTTACAACGGTGTCATCACCAAATCTCCTTTTAATTTCAAACACAACAGCATCAATTTCATGACGATTTACTGTGACGGAGTTCAAATCCCTTCCAAACCACTGCAACCAGATTTCACCAACGATCGTTTTATTCGAAGTTACGTTCGTTTGTTTACGCAAACAGGTCAATATTATCGTGACACAGGAAATGCTATTTCGCGAGAACAGTACAAAGACGGTTGTGCTTTGTTTGCTTTTGATCTCACACCCCAAATGGATTCAAGCGAGGTCGGTTTTGAATTGATAAAGCATGGTAACATACGCATCGAAATTCATTTTGCTATTGCTACTGCACGTACTCTTACGGTCATTGTGTTTGCCGAACACGACAACCTGCTGGAGATTGATCAAGACAGAAACGTTGCTTTTGACTATACGGCATGAACACGTTGCAAATCGAACGCTTGCTCAAGAAGGATTGGAAAACCAAAAACATCTTTAAAAAAGTCTGTGCTTTGGATCAATTGGAAAAACCTACTTTTCCGTCTGCTTACGTCATCAACTCGGACCCGAGTAGTGAACCTGGAGAACATTGGGTTGCGGTTTATTTCGACAAGCGCGGTCGAGGGGAATATTTTGATAGTTATGGACTACCCCCTACCTTGGTCGGTCTCGAGTCTTACATGGATGCCTACTCCTTATCAGGATGGATTTACAATCGCAAAACCTTACAAGCGTACTTTTCCAGTTTTTGTGGTCATTATTGTGTCTATTTTATTTTATTTCGTTGTCGCGGCGTACCTTTGCATGCTATTGTATCTGATTTTACGTCAAATCTAACTGAAAACGATCGCTCTATCTCTCGCTTTATTCGTGATGTATCACAACATTGATTGTACACATATCGTTTATTAATAAAATACAAAAAACAAATCAAGGCGTGCTTGCAATAAAATCCATATTTCGCTTTTTCCTTGGTTCAGGTTCAGTTAAAAGCTTGACAAAGGTCTCCAGTTGTTCGTGGTTGTCTGTAGGCAGGTGGCAGACATCGTCTTTTTGCACTTTTAAAAAGATGTAGTTGTTGAGTAAGTAGAGGAATTGACGTCTTGCAGCTGGTACATTTTCCACCACACAACGCAATTGAAACTGATCCACTGCTATTTCTTGTTTGATGATTTCCATTTTTTTTTGTACTTCACAAGCAGCATCGTCCATATTGGTGGACCAGAATAGTAAAACAACATATTCTTTTGTTTCGGATTTGGGACGAAAAAGGATGTAAGGAAGATTCTCCATCATCACATCAACCACTTGAACAAGTTGATCCATTGAAAACATGACTTTACCTCTTTTGACACTAATAATCGCTTTTCGCAATAGCGATGAAGTAGGTATCGTCAGTCCAGATGCAGCAATTTCCTGAAATTTTTTTCGAATATCTCTAGCTGCACTTTCCATTTCTCTTGCTCTGGTGATAATCTCTTCAAATTCTAACAAACTTTCGTAACAACTTGTATAAGGAGGAACGTAGTTGGGGTACTCGATTTCGTTTGCTTCTTGATAAAGATCGTCCGCTTGACTCGTATACGTTTCCATAATGTGAGGTTTTGCAAATGCGTCTCTTTTTATAACCAACAAAACGGATATTGCGCAACGTTTTAAAATAGACTTACGTCACACTAATCTTGCGCAACGTCTTGAAATAGACTTACGTCACACTAATCTTGCACAACGTTTTGAAATAGACTTACGTCACACACTAATCTTACATATTCAACATTGGAAGACACGAATTTTTTCAGAGATCCATTGGGAACACAACCAACAAGAGGGGGTGTCTTGAACGCATGTCCAACAAAGCACCATGTGTCCACAGGGCATGCATACTGCATTTTTTTCTGCATTTTTACATTTTAAACATTTGTCGTCTTTTTTAAAATCTAATACAGCATTTAACAATTCTTGACGATTGGAGAAATTGCATTGATTTTTTTTCATTTGATTTAATAGAGCATAACGGATCTTGGTGTCCTCCACCCCAATACTTTTTGCATATTTTACATGAGGATCAAACAGCATAAGATCCTCTAATTTTTTATTTCTTTGCTTTGCTGCCGCATTGTTTCGCATTTGATCAAACAACATACTACGTAAGTGGTTCGCTGCAATAGTTCGAGTTGGATTTTTTATGCCTGGTCGATGCAAATCCGAATGTTTCTGGCATACTTTCTCCACATAGTTTATTCCTTGTTTTTTCAAAACAAATTCACACATAGGGAACCACTTTGCATGTTCGTACCAAGGATTGTCATGCGGTTTCCAGTAAAACAAACCTCCACCACAATAAAAACAAAGAACACGGTCGCCAGAACCTTTATAATAAAAACCTGCATCCACCATTTCGCGTGGCGTTGGGCGCTCCTCATCACACCAAGAGGCAGGAAAGGTTCTCATGCGATCCTCTTCATCACACATAAGCGGATTTTGCGGAGAGGAACAACGAAACATTTGTGCTTCCCATTCTCTTTTGATAGCTTCGGAGTTTTGAGTATCAGATATCGCTGCAGCATCAACACAATCTTGATCCATATTTTTAGAGTGATAAAATATACAAAAACGTTGCTTTATATACCTACTGTTATGGATTACATCATAGTTTTGCCAAAAAACTTATACAAACAAACCTGGTAAAAAACCTAGGGAATTCCCCACGAAACAACTGCTTATCGTGCAATAAAACTGACTTGCCCAAACTCGCCCGGTTGGCGATTGTATGATGACAAACAGGAAAAACTTTGACGGGTTTCTGTCTCATCAATTTATATAAATCCAGACAGCAGCTGCATAATATCTTACCACATTGTAACTTTCTTCACGATTTAGTTATTGTATGACAACAAACAGGAAAAGCTTTGACGGGTTTCTGTCTCATCAATTTATATAAATCCAGACAGCAGCTGCATAATATTGTAACTTTCTTCACGATTTAGTTATTGTATGACAAAAAACAGGAAAAAGCTTTGACGGGTTTCTGTCTCATCAATTTATATAAATCCAGACAGCTGAAAGATTGCTGACGTATTCTTGCAATAGAAGGACAGCTGCTCTAACCTCATCACAGACAGCTGAAAGATTGTTGACGTGTTCTTGCAATAGAAGAACAGCTGCTCCAACCTCGTCACGGACAGCTGAAAGATTGCTGACGTGTTCTTGCAATAGAAAGACAGCTGAAAGTTTAGAATAAGATCTTTGACGCTCTGTCTGGGATTCATACTCACAATTTCGTTGTGCAGCATAAATTAGGTTTCATAGCGACTTCGTCGCTCTGCCTGGGAATCAAACTCGCAACTTCGTTGTGCAGCATAAGTTATGTTTCATAGCGACTTCGTCGCTCTGCCTGGGAATCAAACTCACAACTTCGTTGCTCGACATAAGTTATGTTTCATAGCGACTTCGTCGCTCTGCCTGGGAATCAAACTCGCAACTTCGTTGCTCGACATATGTTAGGTTTCAACGCGACTTCGTCGCTTTGGGTGAGAATCAAACTCGCAACTTCGTTGCGCGGCATAAGTTAGGTTTCAACGCGACTTCGTCGCTCTGTCTGGGAATCGAACTCTGGTTTTAGCTAAAGTTAGGGTTAGGATTTCCCATCCGATTCCCCGCTACATCCCCCGCTATTCCCCGCTACATCCCCCGCTATTCCCCGCTAGATCCCCCGCCATCCCCCGCTAGATCCCCCGCTAGATCCCCCGCTAATCCGGCGCAACGTGTAAGATTTGACGCATCCCTAACTACTGATGCAATATAGAAAAGGTATCATCAATAAAACTTCTAGGCATTATTGTTAATGAATATTTGTCGTGAAAGAACACATCATGTTAATACACAAAAGATTAAGACAAATTTTTTGCATAATAGTAAAAATAAAACCTATTTGTGAAATATGTCCATTTATTTGTAAAATGTGTCCATTTATTTGTAAAATGTGTCCATTTATTTGTGAAATGTGTCCATTTATTTGTGAAAATGTGTCCATTTTTTAGTGAAATACCCTGTATATGGTGAACTTTTACAAATCACCGACAGAAACGCTGTCGCATAAATTTCACACAGCAAACAACATAAGAAGAGCAAAAGTGACAGCAACATAACGTGCAGAAGCCAAGCTTACTGCAACCACCGATTTAAAAATTTTTATTTTCTTTTTAACATGCCATCGACGTCCTGGTGACAATTTTTAATTTTGTACCCAAGGAATCGTGATCTACATATTTTCAATCTATCAAAAATCCAAATTTTTTTCTCTGCTCAAAAAATTCTCATTCAGCTCTTTACAGTTCAATCATATTTATCTTTCGGTACATTTGCAAATCAATCATATTTATTTTTCGGTACATTTTCAAACGCTATATGTGAAACAGATTGGTTTGTTTATCATCTAAAAAAGTCGCTAAAAAAAAAGCTTTGCCATGACAACTAACATAGAGTGCTCCTTGATCGCTCCGAAACCTGAGTGATAGAATTTTTATGAGCAGAGAAAAAAATTTTGAATTTTTGATCGGTCGAAAATATGTAGATCATGATTCCATGGGTACAAAATTGAAAATTGGGTCCTGGTGCTACAATAAAAAAATAGAGCAATATATTCTGTAGGGGAGCCACTTCTTGATGTATGTTAGGGGGAGTTCGGTGCGGCTGCACTGTTCGCACCCTATTAAACCCATAACTGCCTGGAAAGAAAATTAATAAGTATTTTCTTACAATTGAAAGAAGAGATTTAATTGACTTAACATTGTTGACTTTAACAGCATTCTAAAAGGTATCACTTTGTTTCTTTAGCCTTGTTTCACTTTCACGTCGAGAAGAATATGAAGCGACATCAGGCTGAACGGGGATGCTTTTTATGTTTATGAAACAGGCAAATTGTTAAAATTAAAAGGATGTACATTGGCTTTCATCCTTTTTTTTACCAATTTTAATGTTTCTCTTTTTTTACCTCTGTTTTGTTGATCAGCGGAATCAAAAACAAAAATTTCTTCCTTAAAATCAAGAAAACAAGTTCTTGAAAGCTTTGATGGCTGTTTCGTAAAGCATATCGCCTTTCCGGGAAAAAGTTAAATTACCGTCGTGACCTTTTACAACGCAATTCTGTAGCTGCCAATAGCGAGTTGTATTTAACGTTTTTAAGTCAAGCATAAATGAAACGCTGCGTTAGTCAGTAACCAGATTAAAATGCTTCCATTTTTGTTGAGCTTCAATGATAGTGTACGCTTCTTTCTCTATAGAAGAATGCTTTTGTTCAGTACTAGAGAAAGTCCGTGCATGAAATACTACTGGCTTGCTGTTTTGATTTAGAGAGCAGCAATACCCAAATCCATATCATCGGTTTTGACTATAAATGGTAAATCTTCGTCAATAGGTTGTAAAGTAGTTTGAGACAGTTTATTTTTTATTACGTGGAAAGCGTTTAATGCATCTTTTGATAATGGAAACGAATCGCTTTGAACAAGCGGTCGTATAAAGGCAGAATAATTAGGAACCCAATTTGAGTAATAACTAAACAAACCTAAAATTCATCAAAGTTCTTTCTTTGTTGTAGGTTGTAGTAAATCATTCAAAGCTGCGACGCGCTCGGAATCGGGTTTAATTACGCCGTTTCCAACTAGATGTCCCAAAAGTTTGATTTGAGTACAATTACGGAGGGATTTTTTTTCATTGAACGTAAAGTCATCTTTTTTGGCCGCTTTCTTCAATGCTTTTAAATTCTCGTCATGGGATATTTGCTCCATTCCTCCGACAGTTATGTTGTCTAAAACATAGACGTTCTTCAAATCATGACGTTTAATGAATTGATTCATCACTCGTTGGAAAGCTGAGACGGCATTAGTGAGTCCAAACGGCATTACTTTCCATTGATACAATTCCGATCCTGATTGAAAAGCGGTGTATGGACGATCTTTCGGTCGAATTTGAATCTGATGAACGCTGATTTTAAGTCAAGTTTACTGATATATTTCCATTTGGCAACTTGGTTTACGATTGACGATATGCTAGGCAAAGGATAAGCGTCTACATGAAAATGCATAAATAAATTGGTGGTTTTTAAAAATTTGAAAATTTCATAAATAAATTTGACTGTAGTCAATGTACATTCGCTTCTTTTTCCCATTGTCGACCACAAGAACTGTGAAGAGGGTGTCAGACAGACTAATGGTCATGAAACTGGAGGTAAAACGGTCAAGCGCGTATGCTCCACAGGTTGGCAACAGCATGGAGAAAAATGAATTTTGGCAATACCTGAGATTGGTTGATAGTAAGTGTATCAAAACAAGAGAGGATAGTGTTAGGTGCGGATCTAAATGGACATGTTGGAAAAGGAAACATAGGCGATGAGGAAATAAAGGAGGGGTACGGTGCTGAAACGAGAAATGAAAAAGGTCGCATGGTTGTGGATTTTGCGAAAATGGATCTGGCAGTTAACAACGCTTACAGTATTTCAAAAAGATGAACACGTGTAAAAGTGGCGGAAAAAGTACCCAAGTATATTATGTGATGTGTAGAAGGAGGGACCTAAAGGAAATGTGCGATTGTAAGGTAATGGTGAATGAGTGCGTCGCAAAGCAGCACCATATGATGGTATGCAAAATGGCTTTCATGGTAAAAATGCTGAGAAAGCAAAGCCAAAGAAAAGATGGTGGAAACTGAAGGAGACAAGCTTTCAAGAAGCGTTTAGAGAGGAGGTGGCCAGGATTTAGGAGGGGAGGATGCATTACCAAATGAGTTGAACAAAACAGTAAAAATGCTGAGAAAAACAGATGAGACTGTTCTGGGAGTGACATTTGGGAAACAAAAAGGAGATAGGAAGACATGGTGGTGGAATAAAAAAGTACAGGAGAATATAAAAAAAGAGGCGACAATAACATGGGATAAGGGATGAAAATAGTACAAAGATGCACAGAGTAAGGCAAAGGCAGTTGCGATGGCGAAAGGACGGGCGTATGAAAATTTGAAAAATGACAGAGAACCTAGGACAGAGGAAGTAGAAGTGGTTAACGAAGAGGTAAATTGTGTCATTAGAGAAGAAATGAAGAATGCACTGAAGAGGGTGAAAAAGGTAAAGCGGTTGGGACAGATGAGTTGCAAGCAGGGTTGCGGAGTCGAAAGATTAAGATCCGACTCCGACTCCGATTCCGACTCCGACTCCGACTCCGACTACTAGAATTTCTAAAATGCCGACTCCGACTCCGACTCCCTAGTATGGAAAAAGTATTTATCTTAAATTAGATTTAACTAAGCAAAAATCATCCTTTCAAGTTGACAGTTGCACAAAATAAGTCAGGTTTCTTAAATTCATAAAAGGATATTTATTTTAAAAAATTATGTATATGAGTGTATATACATGTATAACTGCAATTTACTGGTGCTCTTCAGAAGAGTGCTCAATGGCTTCAATAGTCATAACGATTATTCCTGATTATCAAAGCACAAATATTTTAAAAAATATTTTATTAAAATAGTCCCAACAGACTGTTTCACCTGTAAGGCTCATCAGGGGACACAGTTAAAATAAATTTTTACGCTTCTTTGAAAAATAATTTTATGAAAACTCGCATCTTAGAAAAATAATGCTACCAAAAATTTGGGTTTAAAAAATTATTTTACTAAAGTAAGTGATTGATTAGCAAATAATTACTTTTGTTAAGAGGTATTAAAAGAAAACATGCTGTAATGTTGGCATAGACAGGGCCGGCGGAACCGCCCCCCGAACCCCCGGTCGGGGGGGGCCCAGGCCTGGTCAGGGGCCCCGCCCATTGAATATCAACCAAAGACCAATATTCAAGTTTCGACGTTGAGTATTTTGATCTACTGTTTCATGTTTCGATTCTGATTGCTTTCGACGCTTTGACTCATTTGTATCGTATAAGATAAGTCAAATTTTCTTAACGAGTGCTTTTGCCTTTAAAAGTAACTTTACAACCATTTAGTCAGTCAGAAGCCGTATAGTTACGTCATAGTCAGATGATGAATTTTTGAAGCTAATTGCCAAAAAGCTGACCAGTTCGTTGGTTGCAGCTACTGTGAAGGAAACAGAGTACAGTAAATAGATTACTGCATTTTTAGATTAAGAAAGATATGAAGTTAGTTTTTCAATATTTATAGTTTAATTGTGACAATGCTTAGAGTTAATTCGAAGTTGAAAATATATTAAAATATATTAATCGATTTTAGAGTTAATTCGAAGTTAAAATAGCCAATTACGTGCATATATAATTTAGAAGCTATTTTTTAAAAATAGTCTATCGGAAACATGAAACGCCAGAAAAGTGGAGCACAGAAAAGAAAAGAAGCAGCTGCTGCTCAGGAATCAGTTAAAAAGCTTACCAAATTAACACAGTTTTTTTCCGTTAGCAGAGCAGAAACTGAAACAGATAGTGCTACTTTGCCAGCCGTCCCTATCAGCGATACTTTGAGCTTAGTTTCAGCAGCAGCAGCGTCAACTGCAGAATCAGAAAATGTCTTGTGTGAATCGGTTGAACTAAATCTACCATCAGTGCCATGTACGTCTATGGGGGCAAAAAATGCGGCCATCGATACTTCATCGTCACTTCCCCACAGTTCGTTTGACCCTCTCCATAGGGACCCAGCGAAGTGGCCTGACGTCATATCAGATCCGCAACGGGTTGACATCATCAGAAGAGGACCTCGGCAAGTTGTAACAAATTTTCCATACAACGCAGCTAGAAGACGATTTTCTTCTATTCATTACAAACGCATTTTGAGTAATGGCGAGGCTGTTCCTCGGTCATGGCTGATGTACTCTGAAGATTCTGACAAAGCATTCTGCTTCAGCTGCAAACTTTTTGGCAACTTAGCTAGTCCGTTTAGTAGGGGCATCAATACATGGGAAGGGTTTTCCAAGAAGTTAAAGGATCATGAAAACGGTGCTTCTCATAAAAAGAGTTTTAACCAATGGCTTTTGCTTAAGGAGGGTATTAACACTCAATCTACGGTGGATAAACAAGCAATGAAGATTTTTCTTGCAGAAAGAACATTTTGGAGGAATGTTTTGGAGCGTCTAATAGACATCGTAATATTTTTGGGTGAAAGAAATTTGGCTTTTAGAGGATCCGACGAAACACTGGGATCATCGCAAAATGGAAATTTTTTGGGTTTATTTGAACTACTGGCGAAGAGAGATCCCGTCTTGAATGAGTTGCAAAATAGGATTATCCGGCACAAAACTAACCAACACTATTTGAGCAAAAGTATTCAGAACGAGCTGATAAATTTAGTTGCAAAAGAAACTGAAAACGCACTTCTCACGCAGCTGAAACAAGCCAAATATTACTCTATAATTCTTGATTGTACTCCGGATATATCACATCAAGAACAAATGACCGTCATTTTTCGTTTCGTTCAATGTGATGATGAACACGGTGCAAGAGTAAAAGAGGCATTTTTTGGCTATTTGAGTGTCAATAACAGCACTGGCGAAGGTTTGCTCAATGTCTTTTTAAAGCGATCCGAAGAATTAAGACTAGATCTTGCTGATGTCGAGGCCAGTGCTACGATAATGGGGCGAACATGAAAGGAAAAGAAGCTGGTTTTCAAGCGAGATTACTGAAAATCAATCCAAAAGCGCTGTATGTTCCGTGTGCTAATCATTCGCTTAATTTAGTTGTAGTCGACAGTGTGAAATCTTCTACTGAAGCATTGGTATTTTTTGGTGTGTTAACGCAATTGTATTCACTGTTTTCCTCTTCAACGCAACGATGGACGATACTAAAAAAGAATGTTCCGCTCTCACTCAAATCCCAATCAGCTACTCGCTGGGAGAGTCGCATCAATTGCATCTCACCTTTACGATACCATTTGGCTGAAGTGATAAAAGCATTGAAGGAATTGGAAAACTACTGCTTCGAAAAAAAAGATGGTCAAACAATCAATGATGTTCGTTTATTGATACTTCGAATTGAAACATGGAGCTTCATTTTGTCAATTGTAGTTTGGCATGATATTCTTTTTCACATCAACAAGACGAGCAAAGTTATGCAAACCACTGGTGTTTCTATGGAAGTAGTTGAAAAAGAAATCAAAGCAACTGAGGAAGTTTTAAAGAAATATCGCGAAGACGGGTACAGCGGCGCGGTAGCCACGGCACGTGAAATTGCTGAAGGTTTGCAAATTGAGAGGAGTTTCGCTGAGAGTAGAACCAGAAGAAGAAGGAGGCTGTTCGAATACGAAGCAGAAGATGAAGGTAGCGAGATGTCGCCAGAAGAAAAATTCAAAGCAAATTTTTTTTTGCCACTAATGGATCATGCTCTATCTTCTTTAAAAGAACGCTTCGAGCAAATGCACACTGTGGGTGCAATTTTTAATTTTCTTTATAATCAAGAAAGTTTATTGCAAGTATACGGGCACAATCGTTTACTTAATGCATGCCAAAAATTTTATGAAACAATGGGCGATATTGACCCTGTGGAAATGAATGAGGAGTTGGAACGGTTCGTGGTCATCGTGAAAGAAAATAAAGAAGATCTCAAAACAGCCAACGATTTTCTGAGCTATATCTATCGAAAGCATATGCTGGAAGTATATCCAAATTTGTCCGTAGCTCTTCGAGTTTTGTTGACCTGCCCGGTCTCAGTAGCTGGCGCTGAGAGAAGTTTCAGCAAACTGAAGCTAATCAAAACCTTCCATCGATCCACCATGATGGACGAAAGGCTAACATCTCTAGCTACAATTTCGATAGAAAGCTCTTGCGTACGAGATTTAGATCTCGACCGCATAATTGATGTGTTTGCTGCTGAAAAGGCTCGCCGAAAAACATTTTGAAACCTGTATTAAATATACGTTATCTTCTTTGTGTTGTAGATTAATGTTAAGAATCAATTGCACAGAAATTTATTTTCATTAGACGAGTCAGAGTCAGTTTCTTCATCGACCAGCGATTGGCTTAAGGACTTAAGGAGGCTTTACACAGAATACGATGCGATTTACGTACGAAAATGTCGTATCAAATTACGTACGTAGATTTCAAACTAGGGTACGTAGACGCAAAATTGGACGCAATCGCATTTTGTATAATTTTTACGGTTCACTTTGTTTGCGGATAAAGGGGCCCACGTATAGTTTTCGGGGGGGGCCTCAGCTGGCCTAGCGCCGGCACTGGGCATAGATGTATCCTTAAACTTGGCCAAGCTGCCGAAAAGATTACCGGTAAAGCATAAAAAAGTTTATGGATCATTAGTTAAAAGAAAGTGTTATAATGTTACTACGTGGGGAAAAAGATGATGGAGATAGCGGTGCCAGGCAGAAGGAAAAGAGGAAGGCCAAGGAGAAGATGGATGGATTTGTTGAAAGAAGACATGAAAAGGGTTGGAGCTAGGGAAGGAGACGAAGTAGATCGAGTGAAATGGAGATTACAGTCGCGCTGTGGCGACCCCGAGTAGGGAGAAGTCGAAAGAAAAAGAAGAAGTTAAAAGAAAGTGTTATAAAAGAATCTTTTTATAAAAAAATGTTTTTATAACACTCTCTTAACGAATGATCCATACTAATATTTTATACAGTATAAAAAAAATTTTTAAAACACTTGCTCTTAACTAATGATCCATAAACTTTTCTACACTTTAATCGTTTCGGCAGCTTGACCACGTTTCATACATCTACGAGTATGCGCAACATTACAGCATGTTTACTTTTAATATCTCGCGACAAAAGTAATTATTTAATAATCAATCACTAAATTGAGTAATATAATTGTTTAAACCAAACTTTTGGTAGCGCTATTTTTCTAAGATGAGAGTTTTCATCTGAAGCATAAAAATTTATTTTAACTTTTAATTTTTGCTTATTTATTTCTTTCAATGTAAATAATATTGCTCTTTTTAATTGTTGTGTTCCCTGATGAGCCTCACAGGCGAAACAGTCTGTTGGGACTATTTTAATACAACGTGTTTTTTTTTTGTTTTTTGTATTTATGTTTTGATAAATACGTATATACATATAATTATATTATATACACAACCCATTAACTATAATTCTTACTGAGTTTGAATAAAACATTAATACAAATCACATTTAGAAAACTAACTCGAAATGGCATACACGACTCGAAACTAATATGTATTCTATACTTTATGCTTGTTACATTTTCTGAACATCAAAGTATTTTATGGATAATTATGATGTTATCTCTAATCTATTTTAAAGTTATTATTTTTTCCATGGTAAATCGTACCCACGACAAACCTTAATGTTAATACGATTAACGACTTGTATAGGCCTGGGTGTAGGACTAGACCCTGAGTGTTATCTCCTGTGTATAGGACTACATTTAGTCGGTTCGAAACTCATGAGGTATGCATCACTGACAAGCTTTAACAAGAGCAAAATTCAAGTTTGGTGCTTCTTGCTTTAAATGGCTTAGCTTCGTTTTTATTAGTAGGTAATGAGGTTAAAACGTAAATATAAAAAATTTATAGTAGTAAAAATTTTTACAAATTTTAGTAATAACTATGGAATTTATTGACGATGAAAATTTGAAAACAAAAGTTTATAAAAGCAAAAAAAACAAAAAACCATATGTAAAAGAATTAAACATTTAAAACCCACAATTATAGACTACAAGAAAAAAATAAAATGCGACTAATTTTAGAATTTTCCTGAATCACCCACTGCATATAAAGAAACTCCAGAGAAAAATGTTGACATTTCCATACCAATAATAAGCTCATGCTTATTTCTCTCAAATAAACTTTAGCCATTAGTTTGATGGCATGAAGTCCATCTTCTTCACAATAATTCATGGTTATATATTGATAGTAAGAATATATATGTGAATTTTGTTGGATTTTGTAAACAAAATAAAAGGGGGTCTGTAGTTTCTATCTCATGAATATTTCAATTATTGTACTTTTGTACGAGACTGAACATGCAGGTTCCGAGCCGTTTGTTGACATTCATATTAAAAGATTATTAAAAAATTCACCTTGGTTCGAAGTTTTGGTTGATATTTTTTTGAAAGAATAGAGCAAGAAGAGTAAGTTTTAATTTTCAAAAGTTTTAATTTAATAATTTGCTCATAAAAATTAAATTGCTTCTGTGAGTTTCTCCTTCATTGCAGCCCTTTGGTCTGTTCTGATAAGCCTTAGTGATGAAAACAGACGTTCGACACTTGTTTGTGTTGGAGGAAGTACTTATTTACAGACACGTGAAAAATAAAAAATGGGGGGCATTTTGGAGGCTGAAACGGATTAATGGCATTTACATTTATTTCAATGGGAAAATTTGCATTGCATTAGAGCAAATTGAGGTACGAGCTTGGTCACGGAACGAACTAAACTCGTATGTCAAGGTACCACTGTACTATAGAAAGAGGCTGCTTAGGGTAGTAATTGATTATGCACCTAGCATTTGCTTCCTGTCATTGGATTGAAGAAAGGGAAGCAACTAAATCGGCTGCCTGTGCATAGCATTACCCAAAATACTATTTGCTTACAAATTAAAATGTAAACTTTTTATGAGTTCCACGTTGGGTCGTGCGATACACGGCAAGGTTCTCTTAAAAAAATTACTGCACTGCACTCCACTGCCGCGTAAGTTGCGCGGTTAACATCATTAATATGTAAAGAAATTGGACACGAGGAGTCGGAGTCGGATAAAATATTCCGACTCCGACTCCTAGTCCTCTTAACAGTCGACTCCGACTCTGCAACCCTGGTTGCAAGTAGAAGTTTGGAAATGCATGGAAGAGATGGGGATAGAGTTTTTGACCAGACTGTTCGACTAACTATTAGTGGGTGAACGGATGCCAGAAGAATGCACAGTGCTGTGGAAGCTACAGAGGAAAAAAGCTGATGAGCCATTCAATGAAGACATGGGAAGGAATAGTTGAAGTCAGGATAATGGATAGTGTAGAGATCAGTAAACAGCAATATGGATTTATGCCGGGAAAGGAACTATCGATGTCATGTTTGCCTTAAGAATGTTGATGAAAAAGTACAGGAAAGGTCAAAGAGAGCTATAATGTTATTTGCCGACCTAGAGAAAGCTTACGACAGGGTTCCGAGAGAAGAGCTGTGCTACTGTATGAGAAAATTAGGAAAAATGCGGAAAAGTATGTGCGACTTGTACAGGATATGTACAAGGGAAGCAAGACAACGGTGAGGTGTGCAGTAGTAACTACAGAAAGTTTTAAGGTCAAGGTCGGACTGCACCATGGATCAGCGTTAAGTCCGTTTCTGTTTGCTGTGATTATATTAATAAATAGACTAAGGAACGAAGTAAGGAGAGAATTACCGTGGACGATGTTGTTTGCTGATGATATTGTGATTTGCGAAGAGACCAAAGAAGAAGTAGAGCGGAGATTAGAATGCTGAAAGTATGCGTTAGAAAGAAGAGGGATGAAAGTAAGTAGGCCAAATACTGAATATCTGTGCGTAAACGGAGGAAATGAAAAACAAATAGTGAAGATGGAGAACACAAAAGTGTCAAAGGTAAAGGAATTTAAGTATTTCGAATCAACAGTGCAAGAAAGCGGTAGTTATGACTTGTGAGAGGGAGGTAAAGAAGAGAGTGCAGGGAGGATGGAACGGATGAAGAAAGGTATCAGAAGTAATCTGTGACAGGAGGTTACCAGCTAGAGTAAAAGAAAAAGTGTACAGTTCAGTGGTGAGACCAGCAATGGTGTATGGACTTGAGACGGTGGCGGTCACAAGCAAACAAGTAGAAGAAATGAAAATGTTGAGGTTTGCCACGGGAGTGACGAGAAAAGATGTGATTAAAAATGAATACATTAGAAGTACAGTAAAGGTAGAACGAATGAAGATTAAGGGAACGGTTAGAAATGAAGATTAGGGAGGGCAGGCTGAGGTGGCACATATTTTGCAACCATGCACCATTCTTATAACTACTATATTAAATATTACTGTCTGCTTGCTATAACGTTTTGTTGCTTCTTCCTTTTTCTTCTTCTGCTATAGTCCTATATGTTTGTTTATTTCTTTCTGTTTTTGTTGTGGCGGAGCAGAAATAAAAGATACTGATACTGGTATAGATATGTCATGAGAGATCAGGAGTATGCAGGGAAAAGGGTGATGGAAATGGAGTTACCTGGAAAGAGGAAATGAGGGAGGACGAAGAGAAGGTTTTTGGATATAGTGAAGGAAAATATGAACGAAGTTGGTGAGAAAGAGACAGACACTAAAAACAGGGCGCTATGGAAGAGCATCATCCGCTGTGGCAACCCCTGATTAAAGAGAAAAGCCGAAAGAGAAAAAAGAATTTTACGCGCTAAGGTGGCTTTGAAAGGTTCAATTAATAAAAACAGATTATCAAGACCCAAACAAGAATTTACGCAACAAACAATTTATTTACAAATGAAACAGCACTCACAAAATCGAATTTAAATCATAAAACAAAACTTGCTATCTTTAAATTCTGTACTATTAATCACTTGTTTAAAAACAACACTGTTAAAATGCAATTGCAAAAGTTAATCAGCGAAGAACTATAACCATAAGGATGCGAATAAATTATGAGTGTTTCTAAGTCTTTTATATCCCAAGAAAATATTTTGTATACCACATATATTAAGAAATATGCAAAAAATGTAACTTTAAGAAAATATTATTATATGAGTCCACTCTGTCCAATCTTTAAAACTGCTAGTTTATTTTAAATTTAATTTTCTTCTCAAACTAAGAAAAAAAATATATAAAACTTAAGAAAACGTTTAATTAAATTTTTAAACAAAATTAGACTCTTTTGTGACAAAACAATTACATTTTCGTACTAACAACATTTTTTCATATAAATCGACAGTAAACCATTAAATGAGCTTATAAAAATTAGTCACAAACAAAAAATATGGGTTCATAGAAAATATTTGTATAAATTACAAAGAATACAAAAAAATAAAAGACTCGATAATTTTAAGATAGAAAAAGTTGGAAAAACACGCAATGCCGTTGAAATGCAATTTTAGACATACGCTTGCAACAAGACTAAAAATTATTTCGCTGATTTAATATTCAAGCGGTAGGTACACCACACATCACTTTGTACTTGGACAATACAAAAAAAAGTTAATCTTAACCCCGCATTTTTTACATGCAGCTGAGCAACATACACCAAACATTACTATGAAAAAATATATTTTGCCTCAATATTTATACCTTATTCGTTAAACAACCAACTAAGTATTTTTCATGAACGTCGACTTTATAGTCAGAAATAGGCTTATGGTTAATAATCTGCTATGTTGCTTAACAATAAGTGTTCAGCAATTACGAAATTATTTATAACCGAATGTGAGAGTTATTAAGATTTTTAAACTCGTTATATATAAAAAAATCCCTAGCAAAAAAGTATTTATTTAATTTAAGCAAAAAAACACTTTTGTAGAAGCAGCAAGCAGCCGAAAAGTAATTGTGGGTCACTTTGGGGCTGAGACGTGAAACTGCTTCTCCTAACAAAAACCTAAAATATAGAAAATTCCGTGAGACGAAAATTTGCTTGTTGGTCGAAATTGTATTTTTTATGTAAACTGCTGTTTTAAAAGCGAAAATTTATTAATCCTTCAAAATGTAATTTAATGTAAACAGCTTGGTTTTACCGCAACTCGATCATCTCTTTTACAAATCGAAACGAAGATTTTGTACCATCATCTCATTTCGTCTAGGCTGCTTTGTTCCGGCATAAAATACAATTGCAGTAAGCAGTATTTTAGTTTAAAATTTAAATAACTTATAAAATAATATGAGATTGCTATGATTACAATATGAATGAAAACTACTTTCTTCAGGTTCTACTTAAAAGCAAATAAAGTTCGATCTTGCCCCATGAAGCTAGCATGTTTATTGGCTTCGCTTTTACATCAAGGCCGGTTGAAAGGCGGGAAACTCATCTACAAGTTTAGCACCAAATCGTTAGTTGCATTTAGTAATTGACGAGTTTTGCTGTAGAGTGATTAAAGAGATCGCTGAAATATTAATAATTTGCGACCCACATTTTGGAGATCAGCAAATGCTTTCCGACAAATAACTTAGAGCAAGGGTGGGCAACTTGCGAGCTCAGTCGTTTTTTGAGCAAGTCCCTTTTCTTTTTCCATATAAAGTTATGCGAAATTCAAATCTTCACTTGAATTTCGAAAACCAAAAGGTCTAATTTCAATTAAAAGTCAAGTTTAGCCTTCAGTATACATTGCACCGCAGTGTTAAAGGTTGCCTGCCTTGACTTCGAGAGAGTCAAAAAAATACCCTATAACATAACCAAGGATACAAAAGCAAATACAGTAGAAAAAAAAGTTGACACAACATAATAAAAAATAATAAATTTCAAAATAGCTTAACATAACATATGTTATGTCAATATCATTAAGACATGCCCGATTCACCCGCGCATCCTCTGCGTACGTCACAATTTAACACGTGATTGCTCACGTGAAAAACTTCAGGCTAAAAAAACAAAGTAAACACAGTGAAGCAATCAAAAGCTAATCGATGAAACTGGAATTAATTTCAGGCTGCATCATAATATATTCAAGGTTTTCATCGCACGATAACTACAGCAGATATTAATTGCATATGCCATTAATAGTTAGTTTTTCTAAGAACTTTTAAAAAAACTCAAGCGCCATGAGAGTTTGTATACGAAGTAGCTGCCACAACAAACAACGACACCAAATAAAAAAAAATTACGAAATCGTTTGTCACTTTTAACACTTTTTTGGGCGAAGATGGAAGATGGCGAATCGACGCTAGTTGCGGCGGCGATTTGATTCGATCCGATGCATGCAGCCACTTCATCGGCCGCTCTTTGTCCCGCCTCAGCAGCCCCATCAACGTAACCCATCCACCTACGGGCCGTTTCAGTGCCAGCCCAATAAACCCTAAAAATAATACGGGTTAAAATAAGATATCAAAATTTAAAATCTTTGCTGAATAATGAAATAAACTTTGCTAACGAAATAATGCTGTAGGATAGGGTTTCTAAACTGGGGGTGCACAGGATTTTTAAATAAAGTGATAATTGCTATCTACATTGCATACCGATCAGCGCTTTCAAGATCGTCAAAACTTGCCTATGGCAGGCACAAAATTTGCCAATAGCAGGCAACGACAGGTGCAATACCCAAAAACCTCTTAAATTTTTTTTCCGAAAGTCAATCAGGTAACAACCTTTTTTTGGTCTTCACTTCACTTTTGAAAAAAAATTTACACATGAGCATCCACAAAGTTTCGTACAATTAGCTAGCGGTCCACGTGTTCTAACGAGTTTAGAAACCCTGCTGCAAAATGATAAATCTTATTTAATTATTATATTCGAGTTGACTTTGTTTTTTGTTGTTTTTTTGTCTTCACTTGACTTTCTATAAAAAATAATTATTTAACATAGATAATTCTAAGCGAAAGGGTTATTTGATTCATCGAAGGAAGTAACGACAATAAAAAGTTTTAAAGTAAACTGAATAATGAAAAGTTTCAAAATGAGCCAAAGGGAGATGCATCAAAAAGGTTGGGAACCAGTGTTCTAAATGATTTTCTTAAAAAACAATAGCTAGTGTCGCAGAAATTTCACACTAACTAAAATTCGATACCTTCCAAAAGCCCTCCGAAGAACATGCTCGAAGTACACGAGACATCCGGGTTGCATGAGACCAGCGGGACATCCCCCGATATATTTTTCCTTGGACCAATCTTTATCTTCGTAGGTTACAAGTTCAGTCCTGGCTTGTTCGCCGTACAACGCGACGAAACAAGCCAAAATCGCTTCTTTTCGTTCTTTTTTCTAAAAAGAATATTAGTCAACTCTTTGTTGTACTTAACGACTACCTTCGCCACTTACATTAAGCCAATCTTGTGCAACCTTTTCTACTGGCGGGCCAAATGTGAAATATTAAATTCTGCTGCGAACCGCATAATTTATTCAAAACTAATGTAGGATCATAATCTTATAAAGATAGCCGATTTTGTAGTCAAGAAACAGATTTGATGCAATTCACATCATACATGCGTAACACAATTTAATAAAAAAACTGAATTAGTCGATGAAAGCAAAGAGAAATAAAATCAGTTAAGCAGATTATATAAGGTTAATGTCATTTTTGTTGCTGCAAATCTTTACCAGCTTTTGTAATACATGTATTCATTTTTACAGAACTACAAGCAATTTTAATTTGACTTTTCAAATGTGTCACAAACTTTGTTCGGGAATCCCAAAGGACCAGTTGAGCTAGGTAACCCGAATACCTGCGCTGAAACAAAGCTGTGTCTAAATTTTATTTTATTCTGGCTCAAGAAGTAGTTTTGCTATGAGCCTGACGGTTTATACAGTTGGTTAACGAAAGCTCGGATTGATTTCGTTGAAGATTCTTTTTCACAACAAACAGAGACCCTTTTCTCTAATAAAAACAGATGTATTGCAAAAATATCACGTCCGACGAAACTTCTATTCCACGCTTTGCCAAACTGCAAAGCGAAACTAACACTATAACTCGACTCAATCAACACAAATAATTCTACCTCTGTAGAACAAAACTGCCAACCACTGGCACCAAATAAAATTCAACAATTGTCCACCGACACAACATCTAACGGTCCACCTCCTGTGGCCAAACAAATCACCTTCGCTCGAGCCGCCACTCGAGTCGCTTCAAATTATCTCACAACGATAATAATCATCATAATAATAATTTCTCGCTACGCATCGGCTTTATATAGAAAACAAAATCACGTGACGTAAACTTTCTCGTAAATTCAAGATTCAGCCAGAAACCCCTGGAGAGTTCGTTACGCGAATCAAGTGGAATATACGCGAATTTTCCAGTACAATGATGTTAGTCAAAAACACATTACGTCAATACAAAGAGAAAAAAAAAGAGAAAAAGATACATGTATCGAGCCATATAACAAATTGGACGTATATCGCAGACAGCGCTCAAAGAGCCGCATTTATTCTCTTATGATAAAACTACGAACTGCTTTTAACGGGGATACACTACATAGCTATGATTAAAATTATAAATGAAGTGTGACAAAATGTTCGTCTGACAAATAATCCTCTTTCTTTGCTTTCCTCACAATGTTTCATTTTTGAAAAAAAATAATTCGCAGCAATAGATGCTTCTAAAATAAAATAGCAAATCAGCCAAATATCCTTTTCAGTTTGTTGAACAGCAAAATACTTGACAAACCAATGATCGTTAAAGACTTGCCCTTCATCAATAACTTTTCGTTTTTTACCCATCATAAAATTGTTTTGAATTAACACTAAATATTGCATTTAGCTTTCTGCAAAAAAATTAAAAGAACAATTGGAATTTGCAATTAAAAAAAGTTTAAAAAAGTTAATGAAAACTGAAATAGCATTGACAATTTTTAATCTCTATCTGCTTAACATGCACTAACGACAAGGCAATTTCACACTGCTGCTGCTGCTAACCTAGCACTGTAACACTAAAGAAAAAAAGCTTTGCAGTTTGACCCCAATATATCGCAGGGAGCGCAAAAACCTATATTCGCTTTGATATGGAGTATGTGAAAGACTACTGGATCACTGTTTCAGCTATTCTAAAATACTTTGCGAGCTACTAACACTCTATTCTAAATCGGCTCACTGTAAAAAATGCTGCAAATCACATTTTGATCATTGCACACGGCGCTGTTAATGTTTTCCGAATTTTGCAAAATTTCTTTGATTGAGACTAAAAAAATTTTGCACCATACCTCAATAATTATGATACAAACTTTTATAATATAAATTATCACGCGGGCCGCATGAAACAACACGGAGGGACGCACTGCGGCCCGCGGGCAGCCGGCTGCACGTGTATGCACCAAGCGAGACAATTGCATATGCAGAAAACCTAGGATTCGAACTCACCGTCTTCTGCGACCAGTAACTTGCATGTTCACCAGCGATAAAACCAACCAAGGCAGGGGAGCCATTCGATGTGGTTGCATCAAAAGTAGTACAAAGCGGCCCGGTTTCAAACGGTTGACAAAGCATTAAGGCTTGACCTGAAAACTTCATTTCCTTCGAAAAAACAGTGCGGTTTAAATCAGAAATTCTCAAAGTAGTCCGCAGACAGTCTATAAATCCTGGATAAAACTTTTTTGAAAATTGTTACCTTTGCATTAAATTAAGTAAGAATGGCATATAAGAAAGTTTTGCAACTAGCGCAAGACCGCAGCAGTGTTTTTTCCTTAAATATTTGATTGGTAGTAAAAAGAAGTTTAACATCGAATGATGACAACAAAGTGATTAGATGAGCAATTTTAAGCTTTTTTTCTTCACTAGATGGCGAGATGGTTTTTGCCACGCTACAAATCTATGTGCATTGTGCAATGCATTTCTGACTGGTGCAAAGTAATCCATCTGATACTTCTTCAAAAAAAGATGGTCCATGGACCTAAAAAAGATGAAAACCACTGGCTTAAACAAAACGATCATTTATGCTTCATCTGGAAATTAGATTTTTAAAAATAACAATTCTTGGCTTGTTAAAATTAAAAGTTGTTAGAATGACACATAAAATGAAAGATGCAAAATTACCAAACAAAATTCAGAACCACTATAATTTTTCGATCGTGACTAGGACAAGCGAAATTACATGGGGAGAAACCATCAATCACTTTTTAGCAACAAGTAATTCCTGTTTAACTTTTGCAGCTGCACGTAAAGCTGTCATGATTTTCAAAATGACCTAAAACAAAACGCGCGAATAAAAAACAAACAGAAAAGTAATCGACTTTGACCCTTCTCGCACAAAATAATTTGTAAACGACTTTTCAGTTAGTGTGGTATTGACCAAAAAATCAGTTCTAACGGTGCTGCACAGGGCTGTAATTGTTTAATGTTTGTTTGGTTCAAAAATTAAGCATAATAGTAACTTTTAAAAAATAAAATCAATTAATTGCTATTTTGTGGAAAAAACCAAAGACCTAAAAAAAATTTTCCGTTAAAATGAATAAAAACATTAAACCAAGTACCCACCCTCCAAAACGAGGTCCGATATACAGCTATGCACTTTATTATATTTCCAATAGGCATTCTCTGACCTAGCTGTTGCCGATAATAGGGAAGAGGAGGTTGAAATTCGATTCGATCGACAAGATGAGGTGGGATCGCGCTAATCACGTGCTTAGCACGATAGACACGTCCACGCTTGGTTTTCACCAACACGTGTGCGTCCAAATTCTGTAAGAAAAAACTATGAGTTTCGATTAAATTTGTCAGAAAACTATTTTTATTATTAATTCATTATTTATCAAAATTTTAACATTGGAGACATCACTCAAGCCATTAAGGTTTTGCAACATATATGGAGTCCTATCGTATCAAATATCAGGTCAACAAAATAGCAAACCATTTAAAACACACGGTTTTGTGCATCACCTCTCGCTGCACGTGACACACAAAAACTCGACACCTATATGATGAAATCAGTGTTTGTCCAATGGGTGCCCATCTTAAGCTTCAAACTGAACTTAAACAACCGACACAAACACTAGCACGCACTCTACACCGCTTCAACGATCATCTAGATCAGACATGTGCAACCCGCGGCCCGCCATGTGGCTTTGTGCGGCGCGCGTAATACTTAAGGCGCGTTTACAGCCGTTTACAGTACTTTTTTCTTTCAGCGCGATCTTGGTTTGTTTTATTGACGCTCAAATCCACTCATGTTATCGAGAAAAAATGAGTAGATTTGAGCGTCAATAAAACAAACCAAAATCGCGCTGAAAGAAAAAAGTACTGTAAACGGCTGTAAACGCGCCTTTAGAAAAAACGTAAAAGCAGGGAGTCGAACCAAACCCGAACCGGAACGTTATAAACCTGTCTGGGGAGCATTTTTCCGGAACCTATTACACTACTTTGTTTTGCCCTTGTATTTTCAAGTTCCTTTTGTGACATCATAACACCAATTCTCCTTAATCGAGTTTTATTGAACGAATAACTAACTGGCTACTAAAAAGCCATGTTGCAATAGCAACATATGTTTGATTTAAATTAATTAAGATCATTTCAATCTATCACAAATTAAATAAATATTGAAATAAAAAAAGTAATAAAAATAAGTTAAACAATTGGTTAGGACATGTAGGCCTAGAGTTTTTATAAACTTCTGATTATAGCAAGTAAAACTAAAATCCTGTCTGACAACAAAACGGACTGAAAAATAGTTATGAATAGTAGAAAGAGACATAGAGTAGGCCTACTTATTGTTTGAACTTCACTGATTTATCAAGAAGTTAGTACATTATAAAGTTCTATGATTTAAGTCAGGTATTAAAAAATTTGAGATTATTTGGGATTATTTTGAAAACAAAAGCACAGAGCCAAAGTTTAGGGTTGACCATGATAATCGTTTACAATACGTCAGGTAAACTCCTAATGAATTTCATTTCAGTTTTCATAATTAACAAAACAGACGAACAGTGCTCGGTAGCTCTTTGATCAAACGGTAATTATTATTTTGTTTGTAAAGTCTAAGAACTCCCGATTCAAAATTTGTTGATATGACCAAGTTATTGTTTTTGTGGTTTAGCTTACTTGTAATCACTCATTGAATTTTTCGATTTAACCATCCCTCCCAAAACTTAATATTTACCGATAAAACACAAAAAATCTTAATATTTAGAATTTTTTAAAAGTCTTCTATCAGAAATCTATTAGCCTTTTTCCAGCAAAGTCACATTGACGATTTTATTTAACTGATCAAATTGCGATGCATGAATTTATTAATAAAATCGGTCAAATTTCAATTTAATATAGAAAATAAAAGTTAAAAATTTTAAACCATCTTTATCGTTACGAAAAATCGATTTCGAATTATAAAGGTCATCATCAGTTTCTGTAAAAAGTTAAATTAAATTATATTTGACAAAAATTTTTTTGAAAATTTTAAAAACGCTACTCATACTATTCGGGTCCTGACAAAGTGAAGCTTCCAATAAAAACTAAGAGGCAAACGACACAACGCTGACATAATGATTGTGGATCACATAACAAAGATCAAAAAGCGCACAACTTGTAGTGAAATTAAAAATCGCAAACTCCCGCTAAGATTTAAAGTGTTGACTGAAAAGATTAACAAAGCTACTGTAGTTTAACTGTGTATAGTTTGAACGATAGTGAAGAATAAACGGGTTTAAAACTCAATTGCAATTATAAGACAGAAAAATTCTATCAATATTAATTTTAGCATTAGAGTTTTTAGTATTTTATGATAAGTAAAAAACGCAAAATTACTGACGAAAGGCGGGCGTTTAACGATGAATGGTTTGAAAAGTACTCCGTTGTGCAGCAAAATGAAAACGCTATTTGCCTGATAAGTCAAAGCAACATTGCTTATCTCAAAGAATATAATATCAAACGTCATTACAACTCGATTCACGCAAAAAAATTACGATGGCATTTCGGGACAATTGCGAATAAATAAAGCCAATAAGTTGAAAAAGTCGTTTTAGGGCCAGCAAAAAATGATATCGAACTATAAAGATGACTCTCAACTTGCTACTGAACTAAGCTTTAAAATTTGCGAAGCCATAGCAGAGAAAGGAAAGCCTTTCAGTGACGGTGAATTTATCAAGCATTGTTAATAATATTTTCGGAACCGGCATGCCCTGAAAAAAAACAATTGATTGAACAGACCAGCTTGTCGAGGTTCACTGTTGCACGTAGGATTGATGCTATGCCAAACCATCTTGAAGATGCTTTAGCTGAAAACATACGCAAATTTTCAAATTACAGCTTAGCATTGGATGAGAGCACAGATATCAGCGACACAGCTCAATTGGCTGTTTTTATACGTGGAGTTACCAATGACTTTGAAATCAAAGAGGAGTTTTTGGACCTAGCAAGCATGAAGTCAACTACAACAGGAGAGGATTTGTCCCAGGAGGTTTTGAAGATGACAGAAAGATTTCGATTGGATCCAAAAAAACAATCCGGACTAACAACGGACGGTGCACCTGCGATGGTAGGAAAACGCAAAGGATTTTGCAAAAAACTTTTGGAAGCATTTAGATCACAAAACATTGTTTTGAACTAGTGATGTCAACCGCGCAACGTACACTGCTGCGTGCGGCCGCGCAGTGTCGCGTAGTAACCTTTTTTGGAGGATCTTGCCGCGTACCGCGCGGCGTGCAAATTATGAAAAGTTTACATTTAAATTTTAAGCAAATCTTATTTTGCATAATGCTATTGCTTGTGTTGCCGATTTAGTTGCTTCCCTTTCATTAATCCAATCACTGAGAGCAAAGTGTTGGGTGCATAACCAACTGAATTGCCTCTTCCCATAGTACCGGTAATTAAATAATATAATAAGCACGTAAAGCAGCCAAAAAGAAAAAAGAAATATGAGAGAAACTGAAATCAATAAAAAGAGAGACAAACTGCTGCTAAACCTAAAGAAAGCATTGGAATCTAATTTTACAGCAGAGAAAGGCTTGTAAAAAAATTATTAAGAGAGAATAAGCAATGTGAATTTTAAAGATAAACTTGAATTACAGTATGTAAAGCTTCCCCACTTTTTTATCAACTTGGCATTTGCATTATTTTATACCTTTTAGCCAATTATTCAATACCAAAACAAAGTCTTAGCTTTTTTCTTATCATTTTTTAGGATTTTGTTCACTGTTCGCCGTTACTAACCTTACAGCTTTTGGCGATTTCCCAAAATTTAAAAGGTAATTAACTAAACTCGGCTAATAGTGAACGAGAACCAATTATTGTTACTTAGCTCCATAAATCTTTACAAATTAGCCTACTGTGTTACTTAGTAAAAATGCGCCCAAAACTTTAAACGCCATTGTTTTTTTGTAGGAAGTACTAATTTAAGCAAAACAAAAAAGCAGATTATAAAGTCAGACATAGAACTGTAGAATGAGTTTTAGAAAATCTTTTTATTGTGGAATTGAAGTTGTCAACGATTAATAAGTAACTAGATTTCAATAATTGATTTTAGCAACTTGTAGATATTTTTTAAAGTTTAACTAAAAAGTAATCTGTAGCAAGTATTTTTTTAAATGAGTTTTTTAAACTCTTTCTGGTGGTGTCTCAATATCTTTATACTTTTAAATGCTACTACATAAATTATGATTTCAGTAAAGCATTAAAAATAATATAAACGTAGTTATGACAAAGTTTAAAGGCTTAAAGCAGTCTTTATATATCACAAAAAAAGTTAAAAATTGACAAACTTAGTTCAATTGATTTAACAAAAGCAGCTTAAAACCGTCTTTATATATCACAAAAAAAGTTAAAAATTGGTAAAGTAGTTCAATTGATTTAACAAAAGCCAATTTAAATTTGGGGTCATACAAAATGTGTTAATGGAGATAAAGAAATTCTTTTTGTACCATGTTAGAAATTGTTAAAATAGTTTAAAATACATACACCACAGTATTATCGTGTTGCATTTTGCAAAATACCTTGAAAAAAATGTAAAAGCTACAGTAAAGCACCATTAAGTAGATGTTTACAAACTGCAAAAAAAGGAGTTTGTAATTCCGTTGCTAATCTTATACGACAGTTCAAGACCTATTTTTGTGTACGAAAGTGAAGAAATAAAGGCCCTTTGCAAAAAAAAGATTTGTTTAATTGCATTAAAATTACATCGTCTTCTCTTCATACTGCAATTGCATATTAAGCTATTATGTAACATACTTTAACAAAACATTAGCAGATTTAACTTTGAAAAGTCTATTTAGCTGCTATGGTTAGTTTGGTAGCACTATTTAAAATCAAATAAATTGAATAAAAATTGATCTTAACTGAACTTATTAATGGTTTAATTTACTAGTATCTGATTTTTCGTGATTTCTTATACAATGTAATTTTTAATGGTAGTTAACTACGCCTTAAATTGAATGCACTTATTAAATATAGTCTAATAAAGGTTATTTGTGAGGATTTGATATACTTTTATAGCTGTAAAAAATAGCTTAGCATGACAACAACTATTGCTTTGACCACAAATGCATATCAAGGTTTTTGGTAAGATTTTATGGTTAAAAAAACTAAGTAATTTATGCAACATGCTCGAGTGGTTACTTTTTCAAATTCCAAGCAAAAAACATTAAAAAAAATAAACTTGATAGTGAGCAAGATTTGTGTTTGCCAAAAAAGAGATAATATATTTTCTCTATTTATCTTTTTAATTTGCAGGAAAACATTGAGGGGCATTATACTAAGAACAACTATTTTTATCAGCTTTTGAAGATGCCAAGATATTGCTGTTGGGTTGAAATTTTTTGTTTGTTTTTTTTTTAGCTATAGAGATATTACTGAATTAGGGCTGCTTGCTGGAATGCCAAGCAGAGTAATGTGCTTAAAGTGTCTTCCAATGATATAACAAGATTATGCAAGTAGCTATTGAATTGCTGAATCTGAAATACTGTATGATGGGCTTATTTTGATCACAACAACAGAGTATTGCTTGAACAAACACCTTTTTAAAACAAGGAAAATATGTGTAACAATTTTCTATTTAAATATATGATTTGCGGTATTTTGCAGTGCAGTGCAGTGTCACAAATAAAAAATTCTTGCAGGCTGCAAACACAAAAATTTGTATCCGCAACATCACTATTTTGAACCACTGCATTATCCACCAGGAAAATTTATGCAATAAAACTTTGGACGGTATTGACATCATGAAAGAATTGTTCAATGTGTCAGTTACATTCGTTGTTGAGGAATAAACCACAGGCAGTTTAAGTTTTTTTTGGAAGAACTTGACTGCCATTACCCGGATATTACATACTTTTCTTTGGTTTGTTGGTCAAGCAGGGCTAAGACTTTGAAAAGATTTTGAAGTTTAAGAAATGAAATCAAGTGCTTCATGAAAAGTAAAAATCAAAATGTCTCCTTTTTTCATGATGTTGAGTGGCTGATTGACCTGGCATTCCTTACCAATGTTACACAACATTTATCAATATTGAATACAAAGCATCAAGGAAGAAATTAACTGGCAAATAAGATGTTTGAGCATATTACATCATTCAAAAAAAAGATTGGATCTTTTCAAAGGCCAACTTAGCAAGTTTACGCTTACACATTTTCCATGTTTGAAAATTCAAAATGATGAAGGACGAAAAATAAATTATTAAAAATATCAATCAATGATTGATAAATTGTCTGTTGCTTTTGATGCTTGCTTCTTGGATTTTCGAAAACTTGAAAGTAATTTTAACATATTTTCCAACCCATTTCAATCAGCACCTGAACAAAGCCCTGATGAATTTCATACAGTCCAGCAATGACATGAAAAGTGCGTTTAATGAAAATGATCTTGTGACATTTTATAAAAACTATGTTCGTGAAAAGTGTCCGAATCTTGTTGAACATGCCTTGAAAACTATTTCACTGTTTGGAAGCATTTATTGCTGCAAGCAATTTTTTTTCAAAGATTAAAAATATTGCAAAGGAAAGCAAAGAGGCCAGTTATCTGACCAGCATTTGAAAAGTCAACTTTGAATTTCTTGTAGTTCCATGAAAGTGAATATTCCGAATGTTTGCAAAGACGTGCAACAACAAAAATCACATTAACGTTTGATTAAAGATAGTTGATTGTATTTTTCTTAGCTTCCATCAAAAAAATATATTTTTCAATGAATTGTCGTGCGATTTTCTTAACTAAAAATGAGCTAGCTTTAACATTGATCATACAGTACCTTCGAAAAAAATTGTTGCGGCCCGCGTCAATTTACAAAATATCTTATTTTGGCCCACCAGTATAAAAGGCTGCACATGCCTGATTTAGATTGACCTTAAAACATGAAGACCACAATCTTTTGTGAAAACAATCACAATAATATCATCAACTTCCGGATCCAGACATCATACATGAGGAATACAAAAAACTTGGATGCATCAAAATACCACAGCATTAAATAAAATAACAAGTTCGCTAAAACTTTATAGTATTATATACCAGGGTGTTCAACCCGCGGCCCGCAAAAGAATTTTTAATCAGATGCTCCATCAACTTGAATAATTGCAGTGCACTTAAACTTCCACAACCTGTGTTGCGCGAGAGATGCCGGAGTATGCCGCAAAAGCTTTTGGAAAGGAGTAATTCAGCGACAAAATAAAGTCCACAAGCAGAGTGAAAACCTTTTTTTTTAAAGAACACATAGTTTTGGAGACGAAAATTGTAAAACAAACCCAAGACCTTTTTTTAAAGAACATATAGTTTTGGAAGCGAAAATTGTAAAACAAACGTTGATTCAAAGTGAAGACTTTTTTTTTAGGGAATACATGGTTTTGGAGACAAAAATTGTAAACTGAAGGCTGATTCCGAGTGAAAACTTTTTTTTAGAGAACACCTTTTTTGGAACCGAAAATTTTCGTACTAATTCGCATGACAACATCACTTTGATTATTTCAGCGATTGCGGTCCATGATAAACTTACAAGCGAATTTGGCCCGCGACAACAAAAAGGTTGGACAGCCCTGTTATATACATTCACAACAACAAGCATTATCACGTCACCTAAATAAAAAACTGGAAGCTTACACCAGCAAACCATTAAATTCCATCAATTTTAACACAGATATTTAAACACCACAATGCTTGATGCCCTTACAACATCAGTAAACTCTTTAACTGCAATTACCAACACCAACCATATAACATCACTAGCCTGTGGCTGCAAAGGTCATCCAAGAGCGAGAGCTTAGTATGACGTTATTAAAAATTAAAAAATCATATTCGGAACATTTGCCGTAAGGAAAACTCGCCTCAGAAATTTTCACTGAATGAAACTTTGCCGCAAAGGATTTTGCCGTAAGACAATTTTGCCACATTTTTTTACTATGCGAACTACCTTGTTATAAAAAATATCTGGCTTAGGGTTCGGCAGAGTTTCCAACGGCAAAAATTCCTGAGGCGGGTTTTCCGACGGCAAAAATATTTACGGCGATTGTTCTTAGACCTTTAAAAGATGGCTGCTCCAACACAAAGTTCAAAGGAGGGGCAACAGTTACAATACTAAATGCACATCGTTATATCACTAGTCACCCATAAATACCTGCTCAACGACTTCAACTGGATCACCACAGATTATTTTATCTTTTCCAATTGCTTCCTCCAGTTTTTTGATTAAGCCGTACAGGGTTCCCTTAAATACGAAAAACATGAATTTTAAAAACTCAAATATTATTTATTTTCGCATCTGTTATAAAATGTACCATATATTTTCTGCAGATTTCAAACTTTTACAAAAAAATTGTATTGCAATTTCAACGCTCAATCTTTTTAAAAATTTTTTAAGTGAAATACAATTTTTTTGAAACCTTGTACCTTCACGCGATATTCCTGAGCGGCACCTTCATAAGTCTCCAACAATGTCTCAAAACCACCAGATAAACGAGAATAATAGAGCATAAAGAAAAGAGACATTTGAGAAGTTTCACAGCCAAACACCGTTCTCACACCGAGATCAAATAAGTTTTGAGTAGCTACGAAAAACAAGTGATTAAATAATAGCTTAATTATTACAGTCAACTTCGGATATAAGAGATCCGCCGGGACCAGCTCAATTAATCCCTTATATCCGAATATCCCTTATAACTGACTGACGCAAAGTTCGATCCGATACCTTAAGAACGCAAGTTTTAAACGCTCAGAACAGCCTTTTTGAAGCTTTTCACACATTTTCCCCTCCAAAAAGCCTGCGAAGAAAGCGCGCCCTCAGAAACGCCCGCGAAATTGAAATCGGAACGCGCGCTTTTGGTTATTTTGACGCATCACCAGAACAAAAAATCGATCCCTTATAACCGACTGAAATTACCGTACTAGAAAATTATGATTAGGACTTAGAAATTTAATCCCTTATAAGGGAAAATCCCTTATATCCAGATCCCTTATAAGCGAACATTTTAGTATTATTTTACATTGAAAATCATTGGGACCATTTGAAATAGTCCCCTGTAAGCGAAAATCCCTTATATCCGCATCCCTTATATCCGAAGTTGACTGTAGTATATTAAGTGAGGAGAAGATAGTCAATAACAAATTCCAAATAAAATAAAGGATTTAAATCATGTTTTTAAATGTTATTTATTCTTTCATATTTTACAAAAAAAAACTTAATAATAATTAAAAACAACTTTTGAACAAATTATTTCCAATTAGTATTTCAGACAGTATGGTCTAAATCAGGGGTGGGAAACCTGCGGCCTTCAAAGCCAAAAAGTGCGGCCTTTGCATGACCAACACTGTTTTATAATTTATTTAACATTGTTTTATAATTAAATGATTTTTGTGCTTTCTGTCTTTTGTGCATAAAAATTTATTGTTTTGTGGGATGTTGAGATCTTTTAACTATTTTTATATAGCTGGAGCTTTTTTCACCCAAATTTCCATGTACCTGTAATTTACTTCCGTATACCGTGATTGTGTTAACATAATTGTCCGCTGCGCCATTAACATTTTATTATCTGCCAAAGCATTTCCGTAGCGGTTGATCGAGAGTTTCTAAAAAATTTTGTAGTCGAACTTACCAGCAGACAAGTTGGCCAACCCTGACATAAACGATATTATTGATGATAATGAAAATAACGTAACAGTAATTAATGAAATATACCTATTAAAGATGTAAATAATAATAATAATAATATTTATTTGCCAAACGCACAAACATAAATTTTATAATACACACACACGGTAATGTAAAAGAAAATCGAAATATGTGTGAAGGCAGGGGGCACCGAAGAACATACGTTATCAAGTCAAAGCGGGGAGTACTTGTATTTTGTGCCGCATTCAAACAAGGGCGGCTTTTATTTTCATTCTTTTTTTCATTTTGTGCGGTTTCTGTTTATATTCAAGACATACAGCAAATTACCTTGAAAGAAGCAATTTTTTTTAAGAAAAGAATTAACTGTTTCTTGATCCCACACTTCAGCATTTTTGCATTTTAACGGGTCATCCAGTGGGATTTGGTCAACCATAGATGATACCTTCAAAACTTTTAATATAACAACATTATTATATTTTACATTTCAATCTTTACCTTTCTCATAATATTGTGCATGTCTATAAGTTCTAAGATTCCAAACTTTGGAATTAAACCAGTATATGAACGTATATCTGCCAAACTGTTAACAATTAATTTATTTCTTCCTGTCATACATTGAGGATAAACTTCAATACCAAAATCTTTAAGAAGTTTCATAATAGCAAGTTGTGAACTGTAAAAAAATAAAGTTTGAATTGATATTGATCAAAACAAGAGTTTCAATTTAACAGGCCAAAAGTTAAAATTTATACAATATTTTTAGGATAATACAGTACAGTATATGATAACATACTAACAAGACATAAATAACCTGGAAAAACAATTACAAATTAAATTTACAAAAGCAATATTTTTATAACTGTATTAGAACGTACAAATTAAAGTATGCAAAAATTTTCAGCTAATGCACAATCAAAAGCAGCTTTTTAAAAATATTTGGTATCTTTAGTTTAAACTAAACATAATAAAACTTAATTTATGATTGCCAGTGTAGAACAAGTCAAAGACAATACATATTAATGTACCTTTAAAATGCTTGAAAGCATTAAAAATGCATAATTTTACATAAAAAAACAATGCATTACTTGAGCACCAACCAGCAGCATCAAAATTTAATTTCTTCAATTGCTTATTGTAAAGTTTACCTTGCCACCCATTGCCCTCCCATATCCCACTTGTCATAACCATCAGCAGTGGTTAAACTCATGGAAAATACACGACCACCGACACGATCTAAACCAAAATTTTTATACTTATGATGTTTAGACTGCATATATATATATATATCTGAACTTGTACTTTATTGTCATGTCAGTTACCTGATGAACTCCATAAGAGCGAAACAGGGCCTTGTCGTGACTTAAACACTTTATCGTACTTGATTTACAATAGACATGGCTTTCGCATCTCGTTCGTTCTGACAGCTATGGCGGTAACAGGGCTCTGTCCAATCACTTTTGCTAATATATATATATATATATATATATATCTGTTTGCTTTACTTCGCCGGTACAGAGCTCAATAACCAAATAGTTAGAGCAGTATTTATTAACAAAAGCACTAAAATAGATTAAAAATTAACAATTTAAAATCCATGACAGCCTGTTTCATCCTAAGAATCGTCAGGTGGAAACTTATTCAAATAGAAATAGAATAAGATTAGAATAAGATTTGAATAAGATAATAAGATTTGAATAATTCTATTTGAATAAGATAATCGCCTGATGAGCCGTTTTTACGGTGAAACAGACTGTGCGAATTCTAATAAATAAATTTTATCTAGAGTGTTTGTACTTAATTTGATATATATACAGGGTGCGCCATAAGTTTTGGAATATTTTTCATATAAGTTAATATAAACTTGTTAGTTTGCTAAAGGTTAAAAAATTCATCATTAAATAGCGCTTATGTTACAAAAAAAATTGCAATTAATTTACTCGATGTGCCCGACATTACTTTCAATTACATCCCTCAACCGTCTTCGAACATCATTACAAACTACTCGCAAAAGTTTTTGCAGCATATTTTCCCATGCTCTTTCCAAATCCTTTCTTAAAAACTCGATTCCGGTATGTTTCTTTGAGCATACTGTCTTTTCCAAGTAAGCCCACATGGAAAAGTCTAGATGATTAAGATCCGGCAACCAGATCAAGGGCTATCCTTAATTTCTCCCGTGTTTTTTAATTTTTTTGTGATGTTCCAGACAGTAGTTTTGGGCTTTTCAAGAATGTGGGCAATTTGTGTGCATCCATAATTTCTTCTGTGTAGAGAAATTATAATTTTTTTGACATCATTTGAAACCATTTAAAAATTAGTTGGGTAATATGAAAATTTAAGATATTCTAAGTATATTCTTAACATAAATATTTAAAATCATCTGTTAGAACAATAGATATATGTGTTTAAAAATGTTCCAAAACTGATGGCGCACCCTGTATAAAGAACACATTTTAAATTCAACAAAAAACTGAAAAGTTGGGCAAAATTAAAAATTGCAAAACACAAAAAATATTTTAAAAAAGTTATGCCAAATATCAGTATGCAATTTGAACAGTTCAAAAACAAACTAAAAAAACTTCTCTGCAGGATGCAGAATGGTAGTTTTACATAAGTAGGTTTTTTTAATTTTTTCTGATAAATGATTAAAGTTTTTTCTCTCTTATATCATGTGTTTTTTATAATTTCTTTTACTTGGCATACAGTTCACTTCATTTCATTTGAACACAAAAAAGCAATAATTTAATTAAAAAACAAACAACAGATCATTGTTGGATTTTTGTGTACAGTTGGCTCATGTAATTGGCTTTGGTAATCTTACAGTTTAGGGTGAAAAGTATTTTTAATAACAAAAAAGATTATCTGTTACATTTTAGATGCATAAATTCACTTATTTGAGGTTAGGGTCTGCAAAATACAGATAAAAATTTTTTTGATTATCAAAAATATTTTACACATCTAAACTGTAAGATTACCATTGCTTTTTGTAAATGATTCTAGAATACTTATCAAAAAATTTATTTACAATCTAGGTTTACTGTTACACAATTTTGTTTTTAAACTTTTTTGTTGCTTTCTACCATTGCTCAAATGTGCTATATTATTTGAGGTCCACAGTACCACAAACTTTATTTGTTCCCTTAATAATTAAAGTTCTCCTAGAAAATTTCAACTAAAAGTTGCCCAATTTCTTTATTTTTATCACTATTTTTCTTCCTGACTTCCAGGGAAAGAGCTAGGCATTATAAATGCACAACTGTCAAGCAATTATCCCAACCTGCTTTTGGAGATGCCAAGATAAAGCTGTCCAGTTAAAATTTTTTGGTTGTTTTTTTTTTTTTAGAGTTATGATCAAAATTTAGAGATGCTCGCTAAGATCACCAGCACAAAATGTTGTATTCCAAGGAAACTACAGAATAATAGAAGTGGGTTTGAACAAAAACCTTATTGATCATGTTCACAATCAATACTGGGCTTCTACCACTCAGCTACACTGCCAACTACTGTTACAATGCCGTAATTGTTTTTTTGATTTTTCATATACCTACCATTGATTCTTCAGTTATAGTATTTTATACATGAGTTATTGATGCTAAATGATTAAAAACTAAAGTCATTGCAAGGATGATGGTGAACTACATGCAGAATTTGTTTTATTATTCTATAGGTGGACCACAAGATGTAAACAAGAGATCTAACTGCATGTTATTGTTAACAAAATTGATAAGCTTATACTGCAATACAATGTAATTTACTAGTGAATTTTCAATTATGGTGAACACAGAAATATATACTTACCATTTGCTTCTAACAAAACCACTTTATCTATTGAGTGAAATGAAATAAGCCTGTAAGCTGCTGCTAAACCAGATGCTCCAGCACCAATAACTACAACATCCACATTATCAACAGCACCTTCCATGATACTATTGTAAAAAATTTATCAAAATCCTTTGAATAAATGTTTAAAATATTTTGATAAAAAAGCAAGCAATTTCCTTGTCATACAACAAACCATTTTCTTTATATATCTTCTCTATATGTTTTTATTGTTTAATTGCACAAACTATTTTATCTGGCATTATTTTATAAAAATTTGTTTTCTTTCACTTTTTTAATGCTTGATAATTTTCAAGAACAAATTTTCAAGACATGATTTACATGACTACCATTGTAGAGGTGTCATCATCATCAATAACACTTAACTGCTTAACAGTAAGTTAAAAAATAATTAATTAAACAATTAAAAACTTATGTTGAATTTAACTAGTACAAAAGTTTCAATTTTAAAGCAAATCAATTTGCAAACATTTGTTTTTAGGAACTTCAACACCAACACAAGGGGAAGTCACAAGTTTTGCTACTAAAGCTCTGAAACATGCACAATTACAAATTTTCATGTGACACATTCAGCTTAATATTTGGATGATTTTGCATTTTTAGACAATAAATTGTAGTATTCCATAATTGCATTTAATATTAGGGTTACTTTAAAATCATGATACATTTTGACCCATGAAAACCAGAAATCTTGAGATCAAAGTTATCATTAAGTTCTTGACCAAACTTGGGTGGAAATCTTAACAAGTTATTGACTCTTTGCATAAAGTATACGGAGATTCTGTACCATACAGAACAAAAATTTTATATGAGTTAAGCACTTTAAAGAAGGTCAAGACGATCTTAAAGATGACCCTAGAGAAGGAAGGCCATCAACCTCAACTTCTGAAGAAAATGTAAAAGCAGTCTAGGACCTTGTTGAAAAGGATTGCCAAATTACCATTGATGAGATAGCTACTACACTTGAAATATCACATGGCTCAGCTTTTTCAATTTTGATAGACCACCTTAGCCTCAGCAAACTTTCTGCTAGATGGGCACCAAAAGCATTACAAGAAAACCAGCTTGTTCAGAGAGCTGAACTTTCTATGAACCTTTTAAGCAAGATTGAAGTAATTGACAATGATTTTATGAAACGAATTGTAACTGTTGACGAGACATGGATTTACCAATATGATCCTGAGAGCAAAATGCAATCAATGCAGTGGCTTCCAAAGGGCTCAATAGGACCAATCAAATTTAAGTCCGAAAGATCTGCTCAAAAAGTGATGGCAACTGTCTTTTGGGACTCAGAAAAACTAATTTTCACTCAACAGGACTAATCAAATTTAAGTCTAAAAGACCTGCTTAGAAAATGATGGCAACTGTCTTTTGGGACTCAGAAGGAACAATTCACGTAGATGTCCTTGCTGGATCAAAAACAATCACAGTAATTTAATTTAAAAGTGTTTTGAGAACGTTCAAAGCTGCTGTGATCAAAAAAAGGCTGGAAAAGTTGCACAGGAGCATCTTGTTCCATCATGACAATGCACCTGCTCACTTTTTAAGAGTTGTAAGAGCTGTCTTGAGAGAGAATTTCGCTGGGAAATTTTACCACACCCACCCTACAGCTCTGATCTTGCCTATCTAACTTTTTTTTATTTCCCAAGCTGAAAGAACACCTCAAAGGAATACAATTTCTGACTATTAATGATGCTACGAAGACTACTTTGACCAGGTATTAGTTGAAGTCCTTAGAATTTTTTAGAGGAGGGTTAGAGCGCTGGAAACATTGCCTTGAGAAGTGCATAGACTTAGACAAAAGATATGTAAAAAAATAATAATTAAATTTTTTTTTTATGTTTTTGAATAAATTTTTCAAAATTTAGTAGCAAAACTTTTTGACTTTTTCTCATATACATTAAAACAACAAGTTTGCTATTTAAACCATAATTAACTTTCAACTAGTGGGAAGCAATTAACTTGAGATAACAAAATCTACAGTGCATAAAATCTATAATAAAACATACAAATCATAAAACTGTACAAGCCCAGCATTGCAATTTCACTTCAAAATCTGGACTGGCTCTATTGTTATTTCACCACAAACTGGGATTGCAAGCTTTTTTTCTAAGCGAATTTAAATTCAAATTTATTTATTTGTTGCAAGCAATAAAAATACCATTAAAATACTTATTGAAACAGTATGTTCAGCAGTGCTTACACAGGAGACAGCAAAATAAACCATATAGTTATCTAGTCAACTGCTACCTTAAATTTAGTGATAGATTACATTCAAAGATTAAACAAACAATAAGAACTAAAGACAAATATGTAAGCAAAAAGAAGCAACAGCACAAAAAAGCACAAAAATCAGAAAAAGGTCTACATTAACTTTGATGCGTATCAAGCAAGTAATTTTTGTATCTTTTTTTAAACAAAAAAGGTGAAAGATTTTTAATTTATGTGGTACTTGAAGCCATATGGTTGGTCCTTTTATTTTTATTTGGCGTTTTCCAACTCAATGCAAGATCTATTTATGAAATAATTGTTTTGAACTGATTAACAAGGGTTTATAATTATGAGTTTGTAAAATTTGTTGATAATTGTTCAGCAAAATTAAATTTCTATTTCAATAAATTTTGTGCATGTATTTGATTATCTTTAGTTTGTATATACCAGGGGTGGCCAAACCTATATCATGTTTGAGCCACATATCATAAAACCAAACTTTTAAAGAGCTACAACACAAAAATCTAAAACATGAATCTATTTACTCATATAAAAAAGCAAACGAATAATATTTATTGATGTGTGGTGATACTATGAGTCTGCATTTGAGCTGCAAGTTGTTCAAAATATGGTTGGTAAGACATTATGGCCATTTGGAGTAGTTCTTTCATGTCTTAATTTGTCAAAGTGATTCAAGCCATTCTTCAAGGCATGAAATCCACTAATTTTTGGCAAGTGGTTTTGGGGATCTGGTTTCAAGCCTTGGAGATCTCTTGGTACAATTCATCTCAATTTTTGCACTTGGTGTGCTTCCAACTGTCTTTTGATGATTGCCCAGAGGTTTTTAATGGGCGACAAGTCTGGTGACTGTGGCGGCCAGTCTAATAGATTGAAATTGTGGTCTTTAAACCACTTCTTGACAATTGGGGCTGTGTGCACAGGGGAGTTATCTTGCTGGTAAATCAAATTAGAGGGCATAATTTCTGGTAAAAATGGTTCCACAATGTTAGAAAGCATATCCAGATACTAGGCCAAATTAAATTTGCCATCTAATCTACACAGTTGACTAACACTGCTTGATCGAAAAAAACACCAAACCATGACCCCATAACAGTAAATCACCACCATAGCAGTAAATTAATTTTAAAATAAATTATTCAATCCAAGAATTAAAATTTTAAAAAGACAACAAAAATGCTGTCAAATAATATAAGACTTGTTTGAAAAATAATAAAAATTAATATTTAATTAATTGTTTTAAAAATAAAAATAAAGTGTCGATGACTTTTGCCGTCTACTTTTATCATGCCAAGTGTTACAAAGATGAGAAGTTCCATCCACAATGGTTCAAAAGCACTGCACATTGTGGTGGTGGTGGGTCATGGTTTGGTGTTCTTTTCGATCAAGTGGTGCAAGTCAACTGTGTAGATTAGATGGCAAATTTTATTTGGCTGAGTATCTGAATATGCTTTCTAATATTGTGGAACCATTTGCACCAGAAATTATGCCCTCTAATTGGATTTACCAGCAAGATAACTCCTCTGTACATGTGGCCCCAATTGTCAAGAAGTGGTTCAAAGACCACAATTTCAATCTATTAGACTGGCCGCCAGAGTCACCAGACTTGTCGCCCATCAAAAACCTCTGGGCAATCATCAAAAAACAGTTGAAGCACACCAAGTCCAAAAATTGAGATGAATTGTACCAAGACATCTCCAAGGCTTGGAACCAGATCCCCAAAACCACTTGCCAAAAATTAGTGAATTTTCTGCCTTGAAGAATGGCTCAAGTGATCTCCAGATTCAGTTATGCTATTAAATATTGATCTGTAACTGATATTTATCTCAATAATTGAAATTTTTTTTTTTTGTCAATAACTTAATGCTCTCTTATTTAATGATAACTTGTTTACTCACAGTTTCTTCAAGCAAGTTGTTGAAATACTATTTAATGAGTAACTACTTCAGTAACTTGTTTACTCACAGTTTCTTCAAGCAAGTTGTTAAAATACTATTTAATGAGCGTAGACTTTAATCTCATGTAGCTTTGCTCAGAATAAATATTATAGATATATATCTCAGAATAAATATACTATTCATTATATTATTTTAAAGAGCTTTAAAAATACTACAAAATGATGTATTTCTTTAATCAATAAATTAACTACTAAAAAAATATAATTTAAGACTATATAATTACATTTAGTGTCAATAACGCTACTGTAATTTCATTCAGATTATTTCTGATATTTGAGCTATGACTTATTTTACATGGTTTTTTATATTTCACTAAATGATTAATAGTTTTCCAAAGTTTTGAGCTATTATTTTTACAAGTTGTAAATATGTTGAAATGGTATTGTTTTGGATAGCTCTGTGATGTGATTCAACTTATTCTTATATTTTTGTATGTATATATTGATTCTTGTGAGTTTGTCTAAATTTGATGGTAAATAGTTCATTTTTGTGTTAGATGTTAAGATTCCTTTGCTTATCCAAGGTTTTCTTTTTAGTTTTTTTTGTTTACAAGTGATGTTGCATAATGGAGCATGTAATAGTAAAGTTGTTTAAAATATGTTAATATGGAGTCATAAATTCATTGAAAAGGGTATGTCAGATGTCTGGTAGTTTGATTAAAATTTTTTCTAGATCTAATAAGATTTGGTCATTTTCAAACTTACTCTTTCATACTCACTCTTACACATTTTCAAACTTCATATATCTCACTTGAAAATTTGTTTTTATATTTGTATTTTTTATGTTTTTGTTATAAGAAATATAGGTAAATGGTCACTTATATCAGCAAGAAGTACATAGCATTTGTTGCTATGTGTATAGTTGTTTGTGTAAAGATGATCAATTACAGTTAGAGTATTACAAGTTATTCTAGTTGGCTTGTTAGTGTTGAAATACCCAAATTTTCAAGCAATTCAAAATAGTTGTTAATATTTGAATTGGAATCTTTTTTTAACCAATCAATGTTTATGTCACTACATATGTAAAAAGTTGTTTTATTTAGGTTTAAAGATTGAATAGTTTCAGACAATTTGTTTTGGAAATTTGTTAAATTATATTTTGGATGTCTGTATATGACACCTATAACAATTTTCTTTAAATTTAAAGATACTTCAATCCACAGGTTTTCATAGTTACCACACATAAAATGTAGTTGATTTGCCCTAATAAATGAAAGATTATTATTGATGAAAAATCCTACTCCTCCTGCTTGGGTATTAGAATCACAATAAATAAAGTTGTATCCTGCAAAATACTTTTCAAACTCTTTTTTTTTTTATTAATTTTTGTTTTTGTTAATGCTATTCTATCAGGGGTTTGTGGGAGTTTTGATATTAATTCTTCCAGTAAATCTATGTTTTTATATAAGTTGCAAATATTTACATGTAGCAAAGACAATAAGTTAGTTGGTATTATTTAACAAAAAATTTTTGGTGCACAATAGTTGCAACAATTTTTATTCAGGTCATTTGTTGTAGTTTTAGTATTAGTATTCAACTTTTTAAATGTTTCATTAAAAACTAGTAATTTATAAAATCCTTTATCAGTCAAATTTGTAAAAGGAAATAATTTGCAGTAACTATGTTTGTATATACTGCACATTTTTTTGCTTGAGGTTTACAAAAAATATAACTGCAGAATTTAACATATGGGAGAAAGGTCTTATGGTGGGTAAGTTTTAGAGCTTGAAATTCTTTATTTTTTCTGGTATAAATTTCTCCTTTATCGGTCCATAAATACTGATAGTTAAACTTCTTTTTTAATAATTTTGCTTTTATGAAAAGGCCTTTTCTTTGTTTTGTTAAATTTTCATTGATAAATAGAGCATTCATATCTGGTATACCAAAATCTCTGATTTCTTGAATGTTGATTCTCTTTTTATTTATTTGATTTCTTTTTTGTTTCCTTGCAAATTTGACAATGATTGGGGGTGCTTTAGATATTTTTCAATTAGATTTGTTAGAGAAACATTTGTTCTTATTAGTAATCTATGAGAAGCTAATGTTTTTTTTATCAATTTGAGTGTTGAGTTTTTTCACTAAGTTACAGTATTATCAGTATCTTCATTTTGAATTTGAGAAATGCCATGAAATTCCAAATTGTCTAGTCATCCATATTGTTCCAGATTTTCAAAGTTTTGTTGTTCATTTAAAACTTGTTTCTTCAATTGTAATATAGTTTTATTTGAATTTTTTTCTTGATCAAATATTTTTTTGCTTAGATTTTCAAATTCATCACTCATAAACTGTTGACTAGTTTTTAAATTTTCAATTTCTTTGTGAAGATAATCCATTTCTTTTATTGTTTGGTCAAACTTTTCTTCAAGCTTGAGAAAGTGTTTAGAGATAGTTTCAGTAACTTGTTTACTCACAGTTTCTTCAAGCAAAACCATTATGTCCTTTTTAATACTTTTTTCTAAGTTGTTGAGCATTTTTGTCATGCTTTCTTGATTCAATTCACTTGGCATTTAGTTATTTTTAATTAAACAAATTTAATATATACAACCTTAATCACCTTATTCAAATAGAATATAAAGATGATCTATTAAAAGCAGGCAACAAAAGACTATTGATGGTCATCTTATACAAGTCCAAGCTTAATTTAAATCTTTTATAAAATGGTAATTGTTGAGTACAATAATCAGACATAGCATCAAATAAATTAATTCAATTTTAAGTAATAACTTCCAATCAGACTTATATTGTATACAGATCTATAAAGCTAAAGTTAAAGCTTTATGCAAATAAAAAAATCAAACAAACAAAAATAAGATAAATTTCTGAAAAAAATGTTTTAAAAATTTTATGAATTTTTTTTTATTGTTCTCTTCACCATTCTTATTTTATTGGACATCCAACTAGAAGATATAATTTTTGTGACACCATTTAGCAGTTCAGACCAGTGGTTTTCAACCTGTGGGCCATGGCCCAGTGGTGCCCATGTGTTGCTTTTGGTGGGCACAAAGCATAAATCAGAATGACAGCACCATGAGACTTGTATAATGATGTCATTGTGGTCAAGTAATTGGAAACAAATTCCAAGTAAAGACTTTTTTTAGAGATCACTATGATTTATGTTTTGGAGGAGACCATAACTGTTGTTTGTAGATGAATCTAACCCGGAATCTTCCCTAAAGCACTAGGAGGCAATAAAAAACAAACCAAGAGAAAAAGGACGTTTCAGGAAATGATAGTAACCATAGGAGATTCCAGGTTAGTTTCACTAACAAAAATTGCTCACAGTTGCTTATTGAAGAGACCCATTTTTGGGACAAAAATTTATAAATCACAGACAAATTTTAAGTGAAGACCTCTTTTTTTTTAAAGATCACTGGATTTTGGTGATGGAAATTAAATTCTTTTCACTGAAGTGGGTCGTTAAATTACCTTGGGTTGGAAAGTGGGGCCATGGTATGAAAATGGTTGAAAACCATAATTTAGACTATAGGGTACTGTATAAAGTTTTTACGCTGCCAAATATAAGTCATTCAATAAGTTAGCTTTAGGTATGAAATGCACATGATCCAGCATTGCTCACAAATTACAATTATAAACTGATAATATGATAGGTTGATTGATTGATACCAAACTGGTGATAAGATTAGTATCTTAAAGCAGTAAATTAAAAATTCTGGCTACAACAGAATTTAAATGCGTTTAACTGCTTAGTGCAGTGTTTCTCAAACCATGGGTCGCCAAGACTATATGGATGGGTCGCGAAGGCTTGTAAATTACCGCACGTAAAAGAAAAAGATGTGCGCGCACAAGATTTGAGAAGTGAAGAACCTTCTTGAGATTATGAATTTAAGAGGAAAATGAAGAAATCGGAATCAGATTCAAGATGAAAACCTTTTTTCTTTAGAGAACACTAGATTTTTGAGATGAAAATCAAGAAATCAGAAACAGATTCAAGCTGAAAACTTTTTTTTTTAGAGATCACTACGTTTTCACTACGCTCAGTCAAATTTATTTGAGTCGCAGTCATCTTTGCAAATCGTACTTTTTTTAGCGATTTTGGGTCGCAGAAAAAAAGGCTTGAGAGCTGGCTTAGTGGGTAAGCTTCACATTTTGTCAGTATGTCTAAACCTTAATGTTCGTTGCTACGTGCGGCACTACTAAATAATCGCGATTGTTACAGCAAAGATTGACTGGTAAAAACCTTTTTAAAATTGATTTAAACTCAAAAAAGCGCTAAAAACCGAACGTCAGGTTATTGCTCTTTCTGCAATCGTGTGCAACAGAGCGTGACATTAAAGAGTAGTGTTTGACCAATGACATACATTACTGGTTTGACTGAATCAAAGGTCAATTTAAAACGCTCGAGTCTAATTCAAAGAAAAACTGATTGGAGTGAGAGTAAAAAAGAAACAAAAATGCTCGCTGTAAGCAGGGTTGCAGAGTCGGAGTCGGACTGTTAAGAGTACTAAGAGTCGGAGTCAGAATGTGTTATCCGACTCCGACTCTTGATATCCAATTTCTTTACATATTAGTGATGTTAACTGCGCAGCTCAAGCGGCCGCGTGCGGCAGTGGATTGCAGTGCAGTAATCTAATTACAGTGCAGTAATATTGCATTTAAAGGTGCTGCAACCATGCACACTTGTTCTTAAAAATCTCTTCTCATCTTGATTGCATGCCACAACGTTTATCGTTTTGTTGCCTCTTCCTTTTTCTGTTCTGCTTTTTAGACTTGCAAATTTCCTATTTCACTATGTTTTTTATGGCGGAACTGAAATAAAAGATACTGATACTGATACTATTTAAGAGAACTTTGCCGCGTATCGCACGACACAGCGTGCAACTCATAAAAAGTTTACACTTAAATTTTAAGCAAATAGTATTTTGCGTAATGCTATGCTTGGGCAGCCAATTTAATTGCTTCCCGTTCTTCAATCCAATGACAGGGAGCAAATGCCAGGTGCATAATCAATTATTACCCTAATTAAGCAACCTTTTTTATAGTACAGTGGTACCTTGACATACGAGTTTAATTCGTTCCGTGACCGAGCTCGTACCTCAATTTGCTCGTATGACAAAGCGAATTTTCCCATTGAAGTTAATGTAAAGGTTATTAATTCGTTTCAGCCTCCAAAATAGCCCCATTTTTTTTATTTTCAACGTTTCTTTAAATAAGTAGGCTACTTCCTCCAACACAAGAGAGTGTTGAACGTCTGTTTTCATCACTAAGGCTCATCAGAACAGACCAAAGGGCTGCAATCAAGGAGAAACTCATAAAAGCAATTTAATTTTTAAGAGCAAATTATTAAATTAAAAGTTTTGAAAATTAAAACTTACTCTTCTTGCTCTATTCTTTCAAAAAAATATCAACCAAAAATTTAGAACCAAGGTGAATTTTTTAATAATCTCCTAATATGAATATCTATAAACGGTAGGGAGCATGCATGTTTAGTCTCATACAAAATTACAATAATTAAATTATTCATGAGATAGAAATTAAAGACCCCCTTCTATTTTGTTTACAAGATCTGACAAAATTCACATATATATTCTTATTATCAACATATACATGTAACTATGAATTACTCTATGATGTACTCCATGCCATCAAACTAATGGCTGAAGTTTATTTAAGAGAAATGAGGATGAGCTTATTATTGGTCTGGAAACGGCAACTTTTTTTCTGGAGTTTTTTTTATATGCAGTGGATGATTCAGGAAAATTCTGAAATTGCATCTTAGAAAAATAACGCTACCAAAAGTTTGGTTTAAACAATTATTTTGCTAAAGTTAGTGATTAATTATTTAATAATTCCTTTTGTCACGAGATATAAAAAGAAAACATTCTGTAATGTTGCGCATAGATGTATTAAACTTGGCCAAGCTGCCGAAAAGATTAAAGCGTACAAAAGTTTATGAATCATTAATTAAGAGAAAGTGCAATAAAAAAATTCTCTTATACTGTATAAAACGTTAATATGGATCATTAGTTAAGAGAGAGTGTTATAAAAACATTTTTTTATAAAAAGATTCTTTTCTTTTAACTAATGATCCATAAACTTTTCTACGCTTTAATCTTTTCGGCAGCTTGGCTAAGTTTAAGAATACATCTATGCGCAACATTACAGCATGTTTTCTTTTAATATCTGGTGACAAAAGAAATTATTTGCTAATCAATCACTAACTTTAGTAAAATAACTGTTTAAAATCCAAACTTTTGGTATCGTTATTTTTCTAAGATGTGAGTTTTCATCTGAAGTGTAAAAATTTATTTTAATAGTGTTCCCTGATGAGCCTTACAGGCTAAACAGTCTGTTGGGACTATTTCAATAATATGTTTTTTTAATATTTGCGTTTCGATAATCATGAATAATCGCTCTGACTATTAAAGTCATTGAGCACTCTCCTAAAGAGCACCAGCAATTTGCTGTAATATATACGCAGGGGCGCCGGAAGCGGGGGGGCAGGGGGGTAATTTTTTCGGCAAGTGCACCGTGTAATCGGAAAGTTTGTTTTCAGGATAAATGTCCATGGACGAGTTACTGGGGAGGGTGAGGAACATTTTTGCTGAGAAAGGGTGACGGGAGCAAATAACCTACAGAGCTACTAAGCAGACTAATCCAGAGTTCTTTGTTGTCGTTGCTTTGTGATAAATTGTACAAGCTGACGGAAACCACAATGTAAATCACCAAAACTTGTGCACCAAACAAAACAATGTCAAAGGTTATTTTCATACAATATCTTTTTCTGACACCCAAGAATTAAAAGAAGCAGGATATCCAAACCACTTTACTAAAAATTCAACACCCTTCTTGCGCTTGCGTTGTTGGAGAATACGCTCGATTCGAAACACGTCATCCTTTTTATAGATTTTCTGCAACTCTTCTTCGTAAAAAGTCCCTTCTAACCACTCGTCTTGTAAATCTTTGATTTTGTAATAGGGAGGATTGTCTCGAAACACTTGAGCAACTTGAAACAATTCGTCCGTCCAACCGGGTAAGTAGCCTTTGCGGAACCGCATTCGAGTCATGGACAGTCTGACTTGATCACCTACTTTCAATTTTGGTTTTCTTAACTTGGGGTCGGCATAGAGTGTGAGCCAAACCGTTTCTTGGTTTTCAGAGTTGACTGAATTTGGAGCACGTCGAATGGATCGGTGATAGGTGTTGTTGTAAGATTCAACCAGAGCAGGCAGCACTTCCACATATCTTCGGCTGTTGGTGTAGGTAAAATAACGCCATAGTTTCTCCTTCAAAGTGCGTATAAATCGTTCAGCAATGGATGCTTTGGTGTTAAAATTTTGAGTGTAAAAGTGCTCCACGTGATGTTGTTTTAACCAGGTTTGAAAGGGTCGATTCAGAAACTCACGTCCCATATCCGTCTGCAATTTTTGAAACTTGCCAATTTCAGGCATCAACTGCTCAAAAGCCTGGATCATGTCCGAGCTTGATTTGGTTTTCAAGTAAGCGGTAAAGGTTTTTTTCGAGAACACGTCAATAACCACCAAAATGTATTTATAATGGTCGTTGTTCGACTTGAGCAAAGAAAAATCAATGAGATCAGCTTGCATTTGAAAGTTGGCGCCAGGTACAATTGTTTTTCTGCGCTTGGAATTTTTTCGTACGGGTTTGTGAAGCGTATAAGTGTCTTGTGATTGCAACCATTGTTGGGTTGTTTTTGGAAAACGGTGTGCTCCCGAGAAAGAAGCTTCTTTTTTAGGATCGTAATAATCTAAACGCTCTCCCATAGTATCGATTCAAACTCGCGTGCACCGGGTAAAGTTGTGTCTCGTTTTTTTAGGGTGGATTGAAACAAATCGTCGATATGATATTCAGGTACCACTCGATCGTCTAAAAGCATTTGACCGTCTTCATCCCAATCTAAATTCTTTTTGCTAGTGGCGTCTTTAAATAGTTTTTTGGCTTTGGTTCGTTTTTTAAAACGCTTTAGCACTGCACTTTCAGACAAGGGTTTTTTCATTAGTGTTTTCGGTTGAAACTTTTTCAGAAATAACTTTGATTTTTGTAACGCCTCATTATATAGAGTTACTTTCTCGCTGTCGGGTCAGTTGAAAGTTAAGATTTCTTGCATTTTAGCATCCAGTTCAGAAAGTACTTTTTTATCCGTGACTTGATGTTTGTTTTTGAGTTTTTCGTACACTTCAGGTTCCAACGCGATTAATTTTCTCATTTTATAAGAGTCCCCAACACACCACTAATGACTGGAGCGAGTGCAGACAACAAGATGGGTAAAAATCCACCTTTTTGTATAATTCTTTGTTTTGTTTTTAACGCTACCTTACGACCAGCCAACTTTCGAAGTTTGGTCTTGTGTGGTTTTAATTTCTGTTTGTGATGACGCGATATGTTGACGTTTCCTTGCAGCACGTTGTGAGCGCAGTCACAAAGACAACGTATTAACTTGGATGACGCTTTGTCTAGAATACGCTTTTGCAAAGGTGCAGGGGCTTTTTGTAGCAAACGCAAGGTGGGTCCGTTTTTTCGCAAGCGGTTCATTGATAAAGATAATGCGTGTCTTCTGGAAAAATCCCTGAACGCAGACGTTGGTTATCGTGTGTTTCGCAGCGTAAGTCAATCACCAAATAACCTCTTTCGAAAGATACAGCGTTTTTATATGCCTCCAGTGCGTTTTTATAGGTTTTGGGGTAGATCTGTCGTAAAAATTGTGCAATTTGGTTTACGTCCCTACAACCTTTAAAGAGTACCATAATTTGTGCGTTGAGACTTATTTCACGCAAACCTTTATGAAACAAATTTTGCACTGTCATGAGAACACTGAAATGAAAGTGATGGGAGTAAACGCCATAGATTTTGGATAAAAATTCAGAATTGGCAAACATCAAATCATCTAGTACTAAAAACGCATCTCGACTTTCTTTTAGGTCTTCAAGACTCGGCATGCCTTGTTTAAAGTTTATTTTATCCGTATAACGATCAAACATTGCTTGCCATACCTCGTAGTGATAAACAACTTGTTTGATTTCAGGGCAGAGTTGTTTAAGACTGTCTATAAAACATAGGACCCAATAAGACTTTCCAACTCCGGAAGGTCCGCTTACCACAAAACTAGTTGGATTTTGAAATCGCAAAGACATTACGCTAGCTGGTCGTGGAACAAAATGAAAGCAAACGTTGTAACATAGCTCTTTTGTAATGAAAAAGTATGCACGAAAATACACAAACTTCGATAGTTAAATACATGGACAAAAAAAAAACACATTGACGAAAAAAAACACAGAAAAAACATTGACGAAAAATACACAAACTTCGATAGTTAGGAAAAATACATGGATGAAAAATACACAAACTTCGATAGTTAGGAAAAATACATGGACGAAAAACACAGAAAAACATGGATAAAAAATACACAAACTTCCATAGTTAGGAAAAATACATGGACGAAAAACACAGAAAACATTGGATAAAAAATACACAAAATTTACAAAAAAAACAAAACTTTGCTGGTTGAAAAAATTCACGGTGCGTGAGAAAATGAAAATTACAAATCTAACGGCTCGGTGTGAACCCCGTCACTCAACACCTTCCTCTTGGGATAAAAATTACTTAAACCTTTTTTCTTCTGTACATAACTAAAAATTTGATGATTTTTGCTTCAAAAACCACGGTTTTCTACAAGAAGCGGTTCGTTGGTCTCTAAAACATTCAAGTATTCATCAAAGGTGAGAGGGTTTTGGGCAATAGACACCCCTTTACAAACTTGTTTGTTTGTTTCTCCTTGGCAAAAATAAGATTTGGAAGCAAGGCAAACTTGGTTTTTTCCTTCATATTCCACCTTCATTTTACCTAACGTTCTTTTGTCGAAGGCTTCAAAGGAAGAGCAACAAGGTTGCGCGTCCCACTCTTTATTTTCAATTTTACACTGGATGAAGGCATCCTCGTGGTTAGGACACACTTCGGAGGTCAACCATTTTAACTTGTCACGAAAATAATTGGGTTTTAAATGCGAAGGAACGCAGTCATCTAGATTTTCTCTACTAATGCTAAAATAAATGGAGTCGGTATCGGTTTCTAACAACTCAAAATGACGATCTGGAATATATTTTTTGAGAAACAAATAAAAAAATTTTAACATGTGCAGTTTGGAATTTAGATATACATTGAGACCAATTTGGATTGGAAGATCATTCACAATTTTGTTCTTTAAACTTTTTACTTCATAAACATCCTTTTTAATTTCATTCAAATGAACGAAACGAGGATCGTTGATGGTTTTGTTGACTGTTTCCTCGGAATGGTATGTAATATTTCTGTGCTTTTCTTTATTTAATAAACTAGCGGAATAGAGAGAATTCCCAGTTAGTTTATTGGTAAGAGCTATCACCGCTTTGGATTTATCTGTGTCGGCTAATCTTCTGGAGTTTACAATTTCTTGTGCCAGAGGAGCAAAACATTTTTGTGGAAAAAATTTGATGAATTCATAAATTTTGGTAATTTTTAATCCCATTTCTAAATAAAATTTGGCCATTTCCGAGTTAATTAAAAATTTTTCTGCAAAGTAACTACTGATTAAATATTTTTGTTCTTTTTTTAAAAGGTTATGCTCCTCTGCCACGTTTTGCATATAGTCACCAATGTCTTTTCGAGAAATAAAACTGTTCTTTATAATTAAAGGGAAATCTTTGAATTTTTCTTTTAATTCGTTGGGAGTGTGAATGTCAACGATAAGAAAACCGTACAAGCTCTCGTTTCGAATGCCTTCTATTATTTTTTCAAAAGTTAGTTTTCGTTTGGGCGTTATCGATTTTAGTGTATTTAGAAAACGAGAAACTTCTGGTTGTTTTCTTATCTTCAACCACTCACACTCCCTCATCTCCACCACGCGAAACCCTTTTTCTTCCAACTTTTTTCTGTTGTCTGCTGTTTCTTTCCGAATATCCTCATGAGGAATGTTTTTCAGGGGGTGTGTCTCTTCCAAACTTCCGTCAGAGTTTCGATTGGTATTGCATCGATCGCAAGAATGAAAGAAACAACCAAGAAATTGATGTACGGTGTTTTGTTGCTCAGAATAACCGTCCACTGGCAAACTATACTTGCTGACTCTTCTTTCCCCCATATTGAAACGTGTTTGCAAAAATGTGTTTTCTTTGTAAGCTACATAACTTAACCACTGATAAGATTGAAAACCGAATTTGGAGCAGGGGTCAGGCCGAAAATCTTCTTCTTCTTTGTAACGACAAAAATAGCCAGTAGGGTTATTCTGAGCAATAGCGTAAAGGTAAAGAGAATTGGCGTCCAAACCGAGCACCTTTTTGACAGTTTCAGGATTATCTATTTTGTGGGAGCGGACTTTGGTTTCTCCCGAAATTGCAAGGCGGCAGAAAATCAAGCTTAACCCACCTGTCAATTGAGATCGAAGGGTTTTGTACAGACCCCCATGCCGCTTGGGAAACAAACAAAAGAAAGTATTTTTTTCAATTTTTTTCATCATCTGTAGTTTGGCCACTCCGCTAACCGAAAAAGATGTTTTAAATATATCCAAACCTTGTTGCAGATAAGGTCGGAGCAAGTTTTGAACGGCTTGAACAAACGGGACGCAATCCAGAACATTATAGTAAATGAGCATCTCACGTAGGGAGCTCCATCCTTTTTCCGTCCAAGTTTTTACCATCAGATTGTATTCTTCTTGGGTGATGTTCGATTTGGAAAGAGAAGAATAAAAAACATTGTGTTTGGGCAATCCACTATTTAATTTATCGAGATCAGTCACAAATTCATACAGAAAATAAAATTTTCTGAGTTCTGCCCCATAAGCTACCAAAAATTTGCGGTAACTAAAACCGGGGGCTAAAAAATTTTTGATGTCTAAAAACCTTAATTTGGATGTTTTTTAACAAAGATAACTGTTGGTTCTTTTTATAACAAATTGGATGTCTTTTAAAAGAATTTGAATTAATGTTGGTTTAATAAGGTTTAAATCATAGGAAGCCGAATTGAAACCGAGCACAACCAATTCCTTACAATAACAGTTAAAGTCGTTTAAAATTTTTTCTTTTCTGACATTTTCACTCCTTTCCAACTGCTCAAACACGTAATTGAATTTTTCTAGAAGAAACTTATAAGAAACTTCTGACAGGGTCTCCAAGTAATCGACTAACTTTTGTACCAACTCTTCTTCACTCCCTTCCGTGACAAAACAAACACCCGATTCGTAGCCAGGGATATTGCTCGCTACTGCAACGCTCAAAGGGATGTGACAAGCATCCAAAGTTAACATGAAACTATTAGAAATATGTTTTTTGGAAAAATAGGCTTCGAAATCATAACACGCAAAGAAAGGAAAATGACGGTCACAGTGAGACACAACAATCCCTATTTCCTCCAATTTCTCAAAAATAGTGGCAGGATTTTTGTGAATGCCACCAGGAAAAACCTCACGCACCAGTACAACTTTTGGTATGTTGATTGTACTGTAATGCTTAGAGTTATACCACAGCTTATCACAGTGTACGCATTGGTACACACTGCAATAGCTTTCAAAATTTACAATCACACTTAGATGGTTTTCGTAAACGTTCAATCGCATTGTCTCCTTGTAGAACTCACGGCTCCGCTGAACCAGTTTGGCAACCTTACCGTCAAGCTCATATGCAATGAGATTCAGTTCAAAAAAATCCTCTAAGTGCAGAAAATCAAAAAGTTGAACACCTGCAAAATGCGCAGGCATGACATTAAAATGAATACAGTATTTATAAAATATATTTTTGGCAGGTTGTTCGCACCAGCGAGGGTCTGCACCTTGGTGCACTGCCAAACAACGGAAAAAGCACAAATTATCCCCAGCACTTACATTTCGTAAACCGTGGTTATTTTTTATGTAATCGGGAAGAAAAATTGGGGCACCAAGAGGGGCATCTTTTATGTGATTGATATAAAAGGTAATGTTGGGGATGTCTATTATTTTCCATTTGCTGTCAGGGAGGTTAATTTTTTCAAAAAAGGATTCTTCGGATAACGTATTTAAAAACTCTATTAATTCGTGGTGATTGCTAATCAAACGTGCAGTTTCCATCATTAAGTTATTATTGTACGAAGAGTGGTAATACCGTAAATCATTATTATTAATATTTCTTAAAACCTATGCAAAACTGTAATTAATTTTAAAACGGTGGAATCGAAATTTTAAAATTTGATTAATAATTTTTGGAATTAATACTTTTAAATTTTGATTGTAACAAAAATTAAAGATGGATTGCACTTTGCCTTTTTTGTAGAAAGTCCGGATACTGGTTTGATGCTTTTTCATGAGGGTGTTGATCTCCTCATCTTCCACTTCTAAGAAAAAAACATTAATTTCAAATCAAACTCTTTTATACAAAAAACGTACCATTGCTAGTTGCCACAGGTTTCTTTTTTGTGGGTTCTTCTATGATTTCTGCAAAAATAAAATTTTTTAGTGTCTCAAAATCAAACTGCGAAAATAGACTTACCGTGTGAAACCTCGACCGAATTTTCAGCCGGAGTTTTTGATGAGTTTTCCGGCGAGGCACCAGTTTGTGACCGATCTAACAAAAACCAACATTAGCTTCAAAACAAAAAATTTTTATCAAAACGTACCGTTTGAGTTTATCTCTCCGACTTCAAGTAAACTTTTAGCAGAATTCTGGGGTTCTACAACAAAAACAAGAATTATTTCAAAATTACTCACTTTTCATAAAAACTTACCATTGGTATTCTGAGAAGTAATTTTCGCCTTTTTGGTTGGGGGTGCGTTATTATAAGAGAAACAACAATTTTTTAGGTAACAATTATCAAAAATAAAATTACCGTTGTTGACTGCAACAGAGTTTTTCATTGGGGGTGCTTCTTTGGTGATACAATGATGGTTGTTCAACAAGTTCAAAGTTTCAAATTGTTTGTTGCAACGACGACACTTGCAGCATACTTTTTCGTGTCTTTTTAAGCTATCAGCTCTAGTAAAATTTTGTTGCATTTGTTACAGCAAACTCCAGTTGATTTCCCGTGTACCTTTTCCTTATGACGGCGCATATCACGCTCTCTTGTAAAAGTACTCTCGCAAATATCGCACTTGAACATCTTGAATAGTTCTTCTTTCTTCAACGACTTTAAAGTAGAATAACCAATTCTCCAGAAGTGTCTGCTTATACTGTATACCTGTGGAAAGTTATTGCGCAACAAACCTCTGTGCTATTTTTAGTAATATTCTTTTAATACCCTAGGGAAATACCCATGGGAAATCCCCATGGAAAAACTGAGTATTGCGCAACACCTCTGTGATATTTTTAGTAATAGATTGCATCAGTATTGTGCAATGTTCTTCTAATGCTCTAGGGAAAACGTTTGGTGAAAAACGGAGTTCTGCAACAGGAAGTCTGTAGAGATAACTTTCTCACTATGCTTGGTTTTTCTTTTGCTAAAATCTTGAAATAGACATTGAATCTATAAAGTTGCTCGCTTTACACTTGGTGACAATTCTTTTTGTATGTACATACATATTGATTAAAAGTTAGCAACAATTGCTTCTTTTGAAAGACCATAAGGTCATGCTACCATTCAGAACAGGAAACGACGCGGTTTCAGGAAATACGTCGTAACTGTCTAGAACTTAAAATCGTTTTCAATAGAACTTATTAATCTTATTATTAATAGTAATTTGAAACTAAATTGCTTTGAACGTATAGTAAATGAATGGTCTACTGTTATAAACACTAGAAAGTAAAAATGAATGGTCTACTGTCATAAATACTAGAAAGTAAAATGAATGGTCTACTGTTGTAAACACTAGAAAGTAAAAATATACAAAAATCAATTAAACCGTTTTCAATAAATCTTAAAGCTGGATAACATCGGGAAAGACTAAAATCAATTTTTGAAACTAAATCGACTTGAAACATATACACTCCAAAAAATGAATGGTGTTATAACACTAGAAAGTAAAAACGAATGGTCTACAACTAAAATCAAAGTTGTTTAAAGATAAATTTCAGCAAAGGTATAATAAAAATCGAACTTGTTTAGAAAAATTGAAAATATTTATAAAAAATCAAGGTTTTCAAGAAAAAATTGAACATAAATAAAACAAGGTATTGTAGAAAAAAAAAAATAGGCAATCCAAAAATCGAGTTTGAAAAGAAAAAATCAACAAGGGTATAGCAAAAATCAAATTTGTTTAGAAAAATTTTTTTAAATTTCAACAAAGGTATAACAAAAATCAAGGTTGCCGAAAATTAAACAAAAGTATAACAAAAAACAAGGTATTGTAGAAAAAAAATTAAATATAGGTATCTAAAATTCAAGGTTGTCAAGAAAAAATTGAAGATAGATATCAAATAAAAGTTAAGTATACCTAGAAAAATGTTTAAAATTGATATTCACCTAAAAATTAAACTTGTCTAGAAAAACTTCTGACTATAGGTATCTCGTGAGTTAAAATCAAGGTTATCTAGGGAACGCTTAAACGTGCACCAATATCAATTAAAAGTAAGCAACATAGGGTATTGATTCTTTTTAAAGACGACAAGCTCAAATCAATAGCGTTCAGAACAGGAAATGACACGACTTCAGGAAATACGTCGTAACTGTTTAAAACTTAAAATCGTTTTCAATACAATTTATTAATTTTATTTTTCTTTTAGAACTTATTAATCTTATTAGTAATATTAATTTGAAACTAAATTGATTTGAAACGTATAAGCATTAAAAAGTAAAAGATAGGGTTTCGACTTTTTGCTGACTCATGGAGTCTAGGGTTCGGAACCGTAGGTGCACTGATGACGTCAGTGCGCCATCGCGCCACCGCCTGCGCCACTGATGACGTCACAATTCAACACAAAATTCCTTTTCTATACTACTACTGGAGTCTTTCATATAGGACAAGAGTTCTCAAACATTTTTTAGCTACGTACCCTTTGCTGAACTTAAATGTGTGGCGTACCCCTTAAAAAACGAATACTGTGACATAATCCAGGGTTATAGGCCTACGATATCATAAGTGCATTTACTTCAATACAAAAATAATGGTTATAAACACAATGGTATTCCGGATGATTTTTATGTTGAAATCTCAAAAGGTCTTCACTTTTGCTGTAAGGTTGATTCTGGATGAGCTGTTTATAACCTTTAGGCTTATTTAACGATATTGTCGGCCTTGTTAATTGCACCATATTATCGGAAAAAGTAAAACCAGTCCGATTAAATGAGAAAAACAATTTTTTTAGTATTCTTATTTTTGTCGGGTAGGCTACTTAGGGAAGACCGGGGCACGTAGTAACACCTTTTTTCTTTTTGCTATTTCTCCCATAATAAATTTTTTTTTTCAAAATTCTTGTTTAATATAAAAAATTTAGATCACTGTTTTACTAACATCAAAAAAATAAATTAATAATTTTTAGAGTTTAGTGGTTAAAATTACCAAATGTGTCCCGTCAATGGGGTAAGTTGTAACACCAGTTGGGTAAGTTGTAACAGCAACAAAATCACTAATAAATGTTTAAATATAAATGTAACTTGAAGAAAATAACAATATGAAAAAGTAAACACAATGAAATCACACATAGCCTAGTCATAGATATGAGTATCAAGCACAAAAAATGAGGTATTTGGCCGTTGCCTAAAAATGTTAAAACAGTTTTTTCACTGCTGGATTTCAGAATCACATTTGTGACAAAATATGTACTCAAATTTTTGGTACAAGCTAAGTGTGACCTCTTTAGGTAACCATAGCATTGTACCACCCACTCCTCATTAGGACGACTGTCAAAATACGGCTCAAAAAATGTAATTCAAAAGTACACTTTTGCTTATAGTGTTTTTTCAAAAATTGTTTTTTCTTTGTTCGGAGCTGTAGCAGATTTTCCTTTTCTGGTGTGTCTGTCAGCATGGTACACTTTTTAGACTTTTTCTTGTTTTGCACCAAAGCCTTAGCCTATCTTTAAGTTTTTTTTTAGCACTCTGTAGAGTTTTACATGGCCAACACCAATGTTTTGCTACTCCCCGTATTAATCTCTTTTAAATTATAGCAACTGCATGCTGCAGCAGCTCTTAAGTTGTCTTGTAGCCTAATGATGAGCTGGTGTTCCTGTTAGTCTTTCTTTTATAAATTCTCATATTATTTACAAATGTTGTTGCCGAAGTTGCTTTCAATAAAAGCTAGTTAAACCTATGCACAAAAATATGGATTAAAACTTACCCCATCAGCCTATGTTACAACTTACCACACCTCATACTTAGTCAAGTTTTTGTTAATATCTCAAAGAGTTAAGTTTTAGTTGCTAAACCTTGTTAGGTATTTAATAGCCTATTGTTTTGTGTTTCAACTGATATAAAACATTTCAATAAAATCTGATCCGCTATCTCTCAAGAAGACAAAAGTTAAATTTTAAAAAATTTACTTTGCCTACTCAAAAAGCTTTGTTTTAGCAGTAAGCCTATTTTTAGTCATTGGAACTAAACAATGTTATTTGCTAGCAATCGGTCTTAATATGACTGTTATTTGGGCTATTTTAAATTTTGTTAGTTGATGTTAGATTTCGACAAATACGAATGTTACAATTTACCCCATGTTACAACTTGCCCCGGTCTCCCCTATTAACTAACTTCTATAAAATTAAACACACGTTCTCAATAAATTTAAAATAGCGATTGAAAACAAAACAAAAAAATGTCTTGTTCAAGAAATTTGGTTGTTAAAAACAGCCTTTGAAAAAATCTGTTTATCGAATCTCAAACGTTTTCGTCTAGCTGTCATGAGGTTACGCCATAATAAACTGAAGATTGTCATGAAAGTGTCTCAATAAAAGAATGAGGTGATGATCAATTAAGCGGGGAAATTGTGGCGCCCTCCTAAATCAGACATGCCCAACCTCCCTTTGGGGGCTAAAGTTTTGTCAGCAAGTTTCTATGGGACGGGTCCCAATCGCACTCGGTGCAGTACTTAAAATAAAGACTAAAAAAGTTCTTCGTTTGCTTGCTAAACACGTTTAGTTTAGGTGTAGTAAAAGTTCTTTTGGCTTATTTAGGAAGAAACAAGTACAGTTAAAATCAAGATCTTCTTTTTTGGTCTACCACTTTAATTTTTTATGCTTCTTTTTAATCAATCCTCTTGATTACCAAAACTAAAACCTAAACTTTAGTTGAAAACCAAAATAATGATTTTTCATCTTGATTCTACATGTTTTTTTTAAAAAATACGCGAAAAACCTCTATGGTGGGTAGGGTACTATTTGGCAAAGCCGTTTTGGCGCGGCTGTTTTGGCGCCAGTCTATTTGAAACTAGCAGGAAGATTTGAATAAAACAGTATAATCAATCACCCTAACCCTAACCTAACCCCTAAACCTTAAACCTTTTCAAAATTTTACAAATAAGAAAACAACACACTGCCACAATGGCTGGCGCCAAAACGGCTGGGCCAAATTGTCTCATCCCGCTCTATGGGGCCGAAAATAGTTGCACTTCGAGTTTTTTTGTGAGCATTATTCTACTGTAATCCTTTATTTCATTTTTTTACTCCGAGTTTTGTTCAGAAGCAGTGCAATACGTAATTCAAGTTAATTGTTCCTATTTTTTAAATTTTTATCTCCTTTGTGGGCCGCATCAAAAGACTTCCCAGGTTGCGGGTAGGGGAGTCCTGTTCTAAATAAAAGAAAATGTAGGCTAATTGATTGAAGTAAAAAACAGCGCAATCAAATTACCCCAATCCACGATGGCAACTATTGGCTTTGTCTCTGGCGTCACAAAGCTCTTTGTTTTGCCTTAATTTTGTGTTTACATTAGGAATGCAATCTAGCTGAAAGCAATCTGGAGTAATTCAACATAGTCGATAACTAAACCAGGTCCAAACTTGCAAATGAGTGGTTGACCCATTGTAGGATATAGCTTATAGATTTGGAAAATTAATTTAAATCATTCTTAACAAAAAATTCCAGCTAAATAACACCCAATTCTATAGGCTTTCGTTTATTAAAACTTCTTTTGATACTATAAACAAAAACGGATCAAGTACAAAAAAATATTTTTACTATTAAAAAATAATGAGAATTCCCATTTTACCTAAAAGTAACGTAAATCTCAATTAAGATTTTGCCAAAAAATAAAAGTTCGAACAACAACATTGTTTTGAACTCGTTTGTTATTTTTTAATGTTAATCTTGTTTTTAACTTTTCGTTATTTTAACTATCAATTGTTTCAACAATGTTAAATTCATGTTGATTGTTGATAACTATTCACATATAAAAAATGGTTATCAACATTCTTTTAGCGTCCAATTATATTGATTTGATGTATGATATTGTCTGATTTACTAATTCACAAATTTAATGTTGAAAAAGGATGGTAAGATGACCAATACTCAAACCCAGTAGCGTATTTAGGGATGTATTGCGCCATGCCCCACTTAGAAATCACTAATAAGTAGGTTTGCCTCTGTGGCGTGCGGTTAGACCAGGGTTGTCCAAACTTTATGGGACGCGGGCCGCATTCGGCAAGGAAATTAGATCGCGGGCCGCGGTTGACATTTTTCCTCTTATGCACTGTCTCACCGTACCAGATGTAAAGTAAAACACGTACATGTAAATGAATCTTTATATTTATCATAAAAACATATTCCCGGAGAATAGATTAAAGAAGCTAAGATGTGAATACTACGAATAAGAGAGTTTTGGAAATTTCGAGCAACGTCAGTAGACCAGGAAACCTTAAAAATAACTGACAAGTATGAATAAGAATAAACCATAAATTTATTCGTAAAAAATATTTAAGGAAGTACGTAAAACGGTACAGTTTACTTAAAATTCAGTGAGATGGGTGTGCCTGTATTTTGGAAGCCAGCTCCTTTGTGTCAATGTCAACTGAGGTTAAGGCTAAACGAAGGCAGGCTTCGAGAGATGTTTGATTAAGTAGATTCTTCTCTTTGGATTTAATCGACTTCATTGCGGAAAATGCTGCTTCACAAAGGTAGGTACTGCCAAACATTGACAGCAAGTGCAATCCAAAACGGCGTAAATTAGGATAACGCTCTTCAGAAAGAAGAGGCCAAAATTGAGTGATTGGCAGTGTAGCTTTGCTTAATAAAAACTGGTCACTTTGCAAGTCACACAATTCAAGCTGCAAATCTTCATCGGCTTCTGATATAGTTATAGTCAGCGGAGCATTGAATACATTGAAGTTTTTCTCAAGGTGCTGGAAATCTTGAAATCGCTTGTTGAAGTCTTCAATCAGGGTATCAAGAGTTTCAACAAAGCAGCAGAAGTTATTGTCCTCTATTTCTTTAGAAATAACATCACAACTTGGAAAGTGAATCAGAATGTTACTTTGCAGATTACTTTTGAAGAGACATAATTTTTTGCGGAAGCCATCTATGAAACCATACAGAGAAGCAATTGTTTGATTCCTACCCTGTAAACTTAAATTGAGCTTATTCAGATTCTGAGTAATATCCGTGAGGAATGCTAGACCTTTCAGAAAGTTGACGTCTTGCAATAAACCTTTAAACCCATCAGTGTCTGCATTCAGTTCTTCTAAAAAGTTTAGAATCTCATTACGCAGACTGAAGAACTGCTGCAGACATTTCCTAGCACTAAGCCAACGAACAGTAGAATGGAGTGAAACGTCAGAAAATTCTGTATCCAAATCTTTCAAGAAATTAACAAATAGACGATGTCTCAGCGCTTTATTACCGCCTCTAATGAAATTAATAATTTTCATTACATGCTGCATCACATCAGATAAACGTATACAGCGACTAGATAACGATTCTTGATGAATAATGCAATGAAACATTGGGCAGTCGACTCCAGCATCTCTCAAGTACGCTATAACCCCTCTTTTAGCTCCAGTCATTGATTTGGCACCATCTGTAACGATGCAAGAGCATTTCTGAAATCCACCATACTTGCTCACTAAAGAATTCAGCGCTTCATAAATATCAGATCCTTTCGTAGTGGTAAAAAGTGGGAGTAAGCCGAATAACTCCTCACTGACATTAAACTGTGAGTCAATACTTCTAACAAAGACAAGCAACTGGCTGACATCCCTTATATCTGTGCTTTCATCAAGAGCGAGAGAAAAATAAACACACTGCTGAATTTGATTCATGACCTTCTCCTGAACGAAATTGCTAAGCTCTTCAACACGTCTAGCAACAGTTTGATGCGAGAGTGGAATTTTTTCAAACCCACGAGCTGCATCGTTAAAGCCCATGGCCTTTCCCATAGCTATTGCACATCGCTTAATGAGATCACCGTCAGAGAATGCCTTTTTGGATTTAGCCATCAAAAGTGATACATGATAAGAGGCAATGGTTGTAGAAGACGAAGGCTTCACTAATTGAAACATCTTTTCTTGACGCTTACGCAGGTTTGATTTGAGATCATTGAGTAGGGCTCGCCGCGCCTCACCAGTGTATTTATCATAGCCAGTGACATGAAGAGTGCTGTAGTGTCGTTGTACATTGTACTCTTTCATAACAGATATCATTTCATTACAAATTAAACATAAAACTCGACCACTTTGTTCTTTCACCAGGAATCTCAATTCCCAACTATCCTTGAATTGACGCTTTTCATCAGAGATTTTTCTTTTCTGAGCTATCGTAAAAAATGTGGCACTAAGTCTGAAAAGAAAAAATAGAACAGAATGTAATGGAGGATTAAGTAAAACTGAAATTATAAAGAATAAATAATATTCCAATTCAAACTTAAATAAAGTTTAGTAAAAAACAACTTTTTTCGAAATAACTCAATAGATGTCTAAATAATACTAATTTTTAAAAGTTTTCTAGAAGAGGCTGCGGGCTGCATTGAAGGAGGTCTAACTGCGGGCTGCATTGAAGGAGACTTTGGACAACCCTGGATTAGACTAACGAACTTTTGCGTGATGACCTTTTTTTTATTTAATAAAGACGAAAAATGAGAAATTCAAGACTGATTTCAAGTGAAAACTTTTTTTTTAGAGAACAACATGATTTTGGGACGAAAATTGGTCTTCGTCCTAGGATCCCAGACAATTTTTTTGTCCTACCCACGAAGTACTGCATGACCAGCGTTGGCATACTAACTGCATGACTAGCCTCAGAGTTCACCGCAAGCCAGTGGTTTACCATATGTTAGACCAGGCCTTTCCAAACTTTTTGTGTTGGTGACACACTTTTTAAACTTAAATATAGTCGCGACACACTTTAAACACAATTTAAACACATTTTAGTAAACACAAATAACTTTTTACTTCAGTTACAAGTAAAATCATTTTGCAGAAAAATCTCAACTTAAAACTTTAATGAGATACATGAGCTTGATGGGATGAACAAAGTGTTTTAATATTTGGTTCAATGTAAGATAAAGACAATCGCATTTTGTCACCAACCATTTTTTAGCTTCCACGTTTCCTTGACTTTATATTAGTCATTGTTGAAAAGGACTCTTTAAAAATGTATATTGTCGAAAATTGTAGAAGAATTTTTAAGGCTTTCTTGCCTATGTTCAAATGAATTCTTGAAACGCAAACCCAAAATCTATCCAAATCACTCTCTTTATACATCATGAACAGGCTTCGATCATTTTTAATTTCAGCTAATTCTTCTTAATATCGCTTTAAACAAAGTCGATTTAATCGGAGCCATAAGCTTTTCGTGACGCTTTCATCAGTGGCAATCGCGTCAAAATGGGACGAACCAGAGAAAATCAAGGTATTTGTAGTCTCAACAGTTGGGAGAAAGGTGCTGCAGTCTCGGAAAGGAGAAAGGCACAATTGCACAAAATCAAAGAAGTGTGGTGCAATACAGTGTAATCTCGGAAAAGAGAAACGCACTATGTGCAATTGCCTAGGAGAAACACTGTTACTCGCAACTTAGGTTATTTGAAAAGTTTTAATGTGTAAACAAATTCCTTTTGTTTACATAAAACCGGATGTTTGGTTTTGATAAAAGTTGCCTCGAGTAGACACAGATGATACGAGTTGCGTGCCACAGCAAGAATTTTAAAACGTTTATCGTTATAGTTTGCAACACATTGCTTGTTATCAAGCAAGTGTTGTCCTACGGCAGAGTCACAATCTGGTTTGTTACGTTTTAGCTTACAGGATCTGCCAGGTTGAGATCATGTAGGGCGCTTCGCTTGCTGTTGTAGCCATTTAGGAACATGCTGCTTGATTCTATCTTGTAGTCGCTGTGATGTTCGTCCTACGTACCTACTGTCACAGTGGCACGAATATTCATAAATAACAGAGCTTTTCAGCGTGGTAGGTAAAACATCTTTGCGGGCTACAGGCAACATGCGTTTGGATGTAAATACAACTAGCAAGCTGGTCAACAATTAGCAAGCTGATATCATTTTTTAATTCGCAATCTGCAGTCTTGGGAAAACTTTCAAAATTACTTTCCTTCACTTTTCTTATCCAAATTGTTATCTTGTCTCTTATAGCACAAATTTTATCTACTGACGTAAGAACATTTTCTCTTTTTCCTTGCATACTGGTATTTAGTTTATTTAAATGATGAAAAATATCTGCAAGATATGCCAATTTTGTGCACCAAATTTTGTTTTGAATTAGATCACAGAATTCATTGTGCATATTTTCCCTAAAAAGTTGAAGCATCATTTCTTTCAATTCGTATACGCGACAAAGTACTCTTCCTCTTGAGAGCCAACGAACCTCTGTGTGTAGTAAAACATTTTTAAATTTTTCTCCCATTTCTTCACAAATTTTTGCAAGTAAACGTAATTGAAGAGGCCTGCGTATAATGTAATTGACCATTTGAACCACTTGATCCATAACTTCTTTCAGTTCATTTCCAATGGTTTTAGCAACTAGATTTTCGCGATGTAAAAAGCAATGTGTGAATATAATCTTTTCATTTTCTTTCTTTGCCAGAGCGGTAAAACCTTTTTTTGAACCAACCATTGAGGGTGCACCATCTGTACATATTCCTACGCAACTGGTCCATAGCAGATTATTTTCTTTCATAAACCTATCTACAATTTTAAATTGTCTTTACCAGTTGTTCCGATTAACATTTCTTGACAACACAAAAATTGTTCAATAATTTTCTTGTTATGTATGAAACGTATAAAAACCAATGATTGTGATAATCCGCTTATGTCCATTGATTCGTCTAACTGCAGTGCAAACATCACATTTTCATCTTTAAAAATAATCTTCATTTGTTGCTTGATATCTTCAGACATGTATTGAATACGCCTTCCAATCTTGTTATCCGCCAAGGGATTTTTTTTGACTTCTTTTTCCAATTCAGGACCAAACATTGTTCGAACAATAGCACAGCAAGACTGCAGTACTGTTGTTTTGGTAGTAGTATGTGGCTCCTTATTTTTGGAAATTTTGCGTAACCAAGTAACTGGCTTCTTGAGCTTTTTCTGATGTCTTCATTCTCTTTGTGAATGTTGTAGACTGCTTTTTTAGAGATTTCGAAAGCTGAATAAAGTTTTTCACTGGTTTTTCTGACAAATGATCGTGTTTTGAGGTAAAATGACGTTTAAGTTTATTTGGTACTATACTTTCATTTGAAAGTTTATCCCCACAAACTAAACACAGAGGACAAGGATTGTTTTCATTACCAGAAAATGTAAAACCTAGTTTCATATAATCTTCACTGTATAAACGAGGCTTACAAACTTTTTTTTACATGTCTTATGCACTTCATTTTCTCTTTGTCAACGTCACTTTCAACGGCTTTTTTTTATTAATTAGAAATTTATCCATTCTAAGAGCTGCAGTTAAGTTATTAAAATGTTAAAATTATTAAAAATAAGTTATTAAAATAAGTTATTATAATGAGTAAATACCAAGAGTTGTGTAGCCTATTAAAGTTTAATTAAATTCTTCGGAGTTTTGATAAGCTGGTAATTATTTTACCAATCTCATTTTTAAACAACAACAGATAGCTAAAAAACTGATATGATGTTAAGGCCAAAAAGTTCAAAAAGGTGGTCATTATTATTAATAGAAAAGGAAAAGCATTATTGGATGGCAAACGAATAATACGTCACAAACAAGTAAGAATGACAAACTTTAAACGAGTTTAATCGGACTAGCAAGGGAATTGTTTCCATGTGTACGTATGTAAGCCTAAAACGCATAAAAATTTAATAATCATGAGATTACAGTCTTTAGGCAATGGCAGTCAAAAATAATACTGATTAGGGAACTGAAAATAGCTGGTGTCAAATATTATTTCAAGTCTGGCGACACACTATCATACCATTAGCGACACACAGTTTGGAAAGCTCTGTGTTAGACAGTAAGTTCGGTACCATGCTCCTTCTTGGAGATCTTTGGGGCAGAAAAGAAAGAAAGATTTGATGTACAAACCCACTTTCTTTGCTTTTCAGAGAACTGAAATTCGAGTATTTAGTAAAATATAAAACTGATTAATTTGAACTAAAGAACTTTTTTTTTTTTAAGAAATTCTTTCTTTTTCGCGGCGACATAATTATCATAATTGTCATAATTATCATATTTTTACAACAGCGACTCAATTCGGCCCAAAAGTCTATTTTATATATGTAGATGACATTTTCGCAATATTTAACAACGAAGCAGACAGTATAGAATTTTTAGATAGATTAAATTCACAACATAAAAACTTGCAATTTACAATGGAAAAGTCTACTAATACTCTCCCCTTTTTAGACATGGAACTTAAAATACACAATATTAATTTACAATCATGGATTTGGAGAAAACCGACTCATACTGGCGTTTTTCTGAATTTCAAAGCAATTTGACCGTTAAAATGGAAATCAAACTTAATTAGTTGTATGCTAAATCGTGCCAAAAATATTTGTTCCAATCGCCAACTCTTCCAAATTGAAATAGAAAAATTAAGATCAATGTTCTGTAATAATGGATATCCAAACTATTTTTTGGATGAAGTTCTTTACCAATTTATGAATAGTAGACAAACAAATTTAAATCAGACGCAACCTACAAATAAAAAAGAAAAAGAAACCATTGCAGTTGAAATTTCATATGTGGGGAAACAGTCTCACATATTCGCTAAAGACATTTCAAAACTTATTTGGAAATTCTCTGCTGTGCATTGAACACCTATATATTAGGTGCAGAAAAAAGTCTTTTCCGATTTTTATAAAGGAAATTAAAGATTTATAATTAAAGTATTAAGTTTATTTATTCATCAAAATATGAACCCTCACATTCTATGACCGTCTCCCAACGGTTCAGCAACTTAGTAATGCTATTTTTGTAAAAGTCTTTCGTTTTACTCTGGAAAAAGTTATGCACTTCCGTTTTCAAATGATCTTCAATATTGAATGTGCTGTTCTTCATATGACTATCTAAGCTCAAAAACAAGTGGAAATCTGTTGGGGAGAGGTCTGGTGAACATAGCCGTACCTGCTGGGGGGGAAGGGGGGCAATTGCCCTCCAAGTTTCCAAGATTTGGGCAAAATTCAAATTTTTCGGGCAAAATCAAAATTCAAATTGGGCAAAATACCTTTTTTTTTAAAGATCACCATGATTTCAGGACGAAATTTCTTCTCCGGCCAAGAATTTCGGACAATTTTTTTGTCCTATTTATAAACTACTACAAAATCATGATTTGGACAAACGTCACAAGATTTGGGCAAAACTTCATTGCCCCCACAAAATTTTTTGGGCTGGTACGCCTGTGCTGGTGAATACGGTGGATGGAGCATAATCTCCCACTTTAGTTCTGCTATCTTGGCAAGTGTTATTTTTGCAACGTGTGGTCGAGCATTATCTTGGAGAAACAAAAGTTTAAACTCGTACAACAGACAAGCACGAATTATCAATTTTCTATCAGTCATTTTTAAAGCTCTGAAATAAGAAATAAAATAACATTAGTCATGAAAAATTACAAAACTAAAATCATTCAACAATTTACTTGTCAGTACAAGTTGGTTCCTGTATAACTATGCTTGTCAGTAATGAAAAAGGGGGCCTAAAATAAGTCAACAAAAATCGGCAAAGACTTTTTTGGGCACCTAATATAAAACTTGCAAAGTTGGAAACAATTTCAATTTAAAATCTAACACACCTGCGCTTTTGTTATCAAATGTTGTTTATCGCTTTTCGTGCTCGTGTGATGCGGGTCTGACTTACATCGGTAAGTCAACACGTCATGTGGTAACAAGAGCAAAGGAACACTTAAATTTAGGTTCTTCGGTCAAAAGCAAAATAAAAGAACATATTATTTAATGCAATTTGTGTAATAAAAAAGATATGGATACATATTAATACATCGTTTTAGTGTTATAAAAAAATGTTCGTCAGATTACGACTGTAAAATTTACGAAGCGTTACTAATTAAAAAACATCAACCAAAATTAAATAAACAACTGTATGAAAATGGCTCGTCTTTCTTTCTACAACTATTCTAATTTATAGTAAATATCATCGTATATTTACAGTATATTCTAATTTAGTCATGTGATTTGTATTATTTTTTCTCTTTTTTCTCTTTTTTTTCGTTTGTGAATTCTGACGTTGTTTTGTGTAATTGTCATTGCTTTTAAATTGAATTATTAATAACCCTAGGGTTCCGCAAAGCATTTAAAGGGGTTCCGTGAGTTTTAAGGGTTCCGCTAGGGTTCCTTGTTTTGTAAGGAAAATGTTTTCTTGTTTCAGTACGTTGATGCGTCATTATTAAATTGTTTCTTTAGATCACCATCACCATGCCGCATTCAAACTCCAAGAAGGCCAGTTAGTTAAATAAGAGGTTGAGTGCAGTTTATAGCCGAAAATATTGATAGTTGTTGCGTAACGGCGCAACTTGATGTTCATTGTTATGAGGTTAACAAGAACGTTATTCAAAACGAATAAATGTTATTGTTGCATCACGGCTATGCATGATGCTGCCGTTTACAGTAGTTAAGTAGACAATGAATAGAGATAGAATAACAGACTACAGTAGAGCTGCAGCCAGGGACGCCGGATCTTTTTTTGCCAGGGGTGGCAAAATTTAAAAAAAGGGCACTGCCAACAAAAGCAAATTTTGGTAGTCATGCTGCAATTTGAAATTTTGGTTGACATGATAGAATTTCAGTTTGCACAGGACAGACCGATATCTTGGAAAGGTTTTATTTTGAATCTGTTATTTTGGTTCGATCAATTTTTTGGCCAATGTCAACTCTTTTTAATAAACCTAGAGTTCAAAATCTTAATTTTAAGGTGTGTTGCATCTTGCAAAATCCTTCAAGTTGACTCTGCCATGACCACTCACTGCGATAGCCGCAGTAATAGCCAATTTTACATAAGTTTTTTTCAATTATTTTATCTATATTGAGAAATATTTGTACTGCCTAGACTTGGAAGTGAACACAAGTGCTGAACAAGTAAACTCAACGAATTTATGACTGAAAAGCAAATACCGTGGGAAAAATGTTGTTCTCTAACTACAGATGGAGCAGCTATAATGACTAGACGCTTTTCGGGAGTTCGTGCTCGTGTCAAGGCAGTTGCTACAAACGGTATATTAAAACATTGCATTATGCATCGTGAAGCTCTGGCTGTAAAACGGCTTAGTTCTGATAAGCAGTGAAAAACGGAACTAGAAAGTGTTTTGGATATTGTTGTGAAAACTGTGAATAACATGAAATGTGGTGGTAAAGGCAAATCTAGAGTTTTTCAAAAACTGTGTGAAGAAATGGATTCTGAGAATGTCACTGTTCTGCTACATACAGAAGTGCGCTGGCTCTCTCGTGGCAAAGTATTGACTCGTGTGTTCAAATTAAGAAGGGAAATATCAGTTTTTCTTGCACAGAAAAATCATGAATATGCAACGAATTTTCTTGACCATGAATGGGTCTCCAAATTGGCATATCTGGCTTTAGTATTCGATATGTTGTCCATACTCAACACCAGTCTTCAAAGAAAAAGTTCAGATATATTTTCCCAAGTTGGAAAAATTGATGCCTTTATAAGACAAATTTACTGCTGGGCCAATAAAGTGTCAAATAATGATTTTTTCTCCTTTTCAGTTTTTGAATAAATTTCTGAGCGAGGACTCCGAAATTGAGGATACAGCTGAAATAAAAGAATTGCTTTTGGAATATTTTGCAGCTATTGAAGAAGAATTTTAATCGGTATTTTCCTGAAGAAGAATCTGAGGCTTTCCGTTTGCTGAAGTGGGTAGTTAATCCTTTTATTTTCATTTTGTCAGAACAAGAAGAACTTCTGGACATCTGTAATGATATGAATTTGGAGGAAATCTTTGAAAAAAATGGAAAGGAATATTTTTGGATTTTTCTGAGCAAAGAAGGAATTGCAAAGGAAGCACTGAAACTTCTGTGTCAATTTCCCAATACTTATTTGTGTAAAACAGCATTTTCTGTTTTAACCACTATTAAGAACAAAAACAGATGTTGTTTGAAGAGTGTAGATATGTGTATGAGGAATGCACTGAGCAACGAGCAACCACGATTTACGAAGACTGTAAAAGAAATTCAATAACAACCGAGTCATTAAATTTCTTGCTTTTCAACTTCTGTAATAACTGCTTGTTTGTTGAAGTCTCTAATAATAAAATTTTTTTTTTTTTTACATGTAACTCGTGTTTTTTTAACTTTTTGTTAATGGGGGTTCCATGACAAACGTGAAAGTGCTTCAAGGGTTCCGCGAGAACAAAAAGGTTGAAGAGCACTGGTTTACGGTTAAAAAAAAATTTTTTTTATATGATTTTAAACAATTTTTAGATGCTTTGATAAGGACTGATGATAGTCGAAAACGTTTAGCTTTTTGAATAAATTTTACAAACTAAATGAAATGTTGGATTTTGCTTGCTATTATTTACAAATAGATTTTAAAAATTATCTTTCTTTCTAAATTACATATTTATCAATTCCGGGACCGATTTAAAGTAAAGATCTTTTTTTACTACCCCTTGTATATATTTGGTTGCGGTCGTATGCCCTCCCCCTTTTGAAAACTCCTCGGCACGCTACCGGAGGTGGATACATCGAGACGTCTCGAAACACGTTTTTCGAAGTCTCAGTCTCGTAACCCCAAAATCTCGTCTCGGTCTCGGTCTCGGTCTCGGACCACTGTGTCGCGATTCCAGGTCGAGACATTGCAGCGATGCGAGCAAAGCTTATAAGTGTTGTAAATCTGTCATGATTTTTAGTAAAAGTAGATTATTTGTACGTTTTTTAGCCATTCGAGCGTCATGATCCTTTTTAAATTTGCATTAGTCTCAGTAAAATAAAACCATGCTCTTTATCAGGGTTGCGGAGTCGGAATGTTTAAGACCCAACTCCGACACCTAGAAATTCTAGGATGCCCACTCCGAATCTGACTCCAGCTTCTAGATTTTCAAGGATTCCGACTCCGACTCCTGACTTCGACTCCCTACACCGACTCACCAGTATGGGCAATAGCATTATGCAAAATACGATTTGCTTAAAATTAGAATAACCATATTTTTAAAGTCTTGAATCGGAACGTTCGTTAACAGAAAAAAATTCTCCCTAATTGGAATCTGTCTTGAATTTCTTGATTTTCGTTCCTAAAAAATAATGTTTTTAAAAAAAATTAAACATCAGGAGTCGGATAAAATATTCCGATTCCGACTCTCTGTATTCTTAAGAGTCCGACTCCGACTCCTTCTTAAAACCTCCGACGTCATGCAATTCCGACTCCGACTTTGCTACCCTGATCTTTATGCATAGCCATCACAACGCCTAGACGCAATTTTCAATTTTGTACCCATGGAATCGTAATCTGCATATTTTCAACCGATCAAAAATTCAAAATTTTTTTCTCTGCTTATAAAAATTCCATCACTCAGCTCTTGGAGCGATCAAGGAGCACTCTATGTTAGTTGTCTGTTCCGTTCCTAAAAATCGCCCACACTATGTATATTCACAATCTCATAAAAAAATCTCTTTGATTTCGCATTGGTCCGGCTCAAATAGCCTAAGAAATAACGGTTTTATAAGTAATTTAAATATTTTACATTTAGTTATAAGAAAATGGCAACACTGCTTACTTTCGTAATGTAGAGTACATTCCAGAACTATCCGCTTGACCTGTTTTGACTATGACGTAATAGTGATTGTATGATTTGAGTAAATTTCAGAACGTTCGAGATACTCACGACCGAGTGATATAAATAAGACTCGCTCGGAAGCATGATTATGATTCGTTGTGGTAACTTAGAATTGGAAAATTGTTAGCTGTGTAAAGTCATAGTTTTTGAACGCAAGTCTTTGGTTGTCTACGTTATTGTGAAGAGCTGAAGAGTTAAGCTACTGAATCTGTATTTGCTGTTGAATTTATACTATTTTGGGCTCCTAAGTCGATTGGAGCATAATTTATTAATAAAGAAGATATTGTGGTAGTCTGAGCTATGGCTTAGCTAGATTATATTTTTGCTGTCGCTGCTTCGAAGGTCAAATCCAGCGAGAAGATTTAAGAATTTTATCTTTTAGTAGACACCAAAATTGCGTAATCGGCGAGGCCTTCCTTACAGGCGCCGAAAGGTTAGACGATTAAATAACGTACTGAGCTACCGAATTAACTTCTACAAAATTTCAAAAACTAAAATTTGTATAAGTAACAAAATTTCAAAAACTTTAACAAATTTTAAAAAGTTTGCTACAAAATTCAAAAACTCTCCATTGTCATAGCAAAGTTTTTTTTTAGCGACTTCTTAAGATGATAAACAAACCAATCTGTTTCTTGTATTGCGTTTGCAAATGTACCGAAAAATAAATATGATTGAACTGTAAAGAGTGAGTGAGAACTTTTTGAGCAGAGAGAAAAATTTGAATTTTTAATAGATTGAAAATATGCAGATTACAATTCCATGGGTACAAAATTGAAAATTGCCGCCTGGACAGTATAAGCTGCTCAAGAAATTATAAAACTATTTTTGTCAACATTTAAACGTCTTGCATTTCATATTTTTAATAACAAGATTTGGTATCTCGAACAGCGGCTGTATCACGATGCTTTTAATCGTAGTGGATATTTTTCTATGACATAATAATAAGTTCCATGTGTGAGCATTAAGCAATTAATATGATTGCGGTTCAAATCCTATTCATTCGGTTCTGTTGTGTCCCCGTGGAAAGATACTTTACCGCCAGTTTTTACTTTAAATTTCAGTCATATCACAAAATGGTGAAGATTTATGATGTTGAAAGGAGCTTATATATTTTTTGTACTAATTGGTTAAACCAAGATTGCGGAGTCAAAAAATTATTTTTCAACTCCACCAATTCAAAGTTTTCCAATTCCGACTCCACAAATTTGCTGATTCGTCTGATGTTAGCTGGTCTTTTGAATTTATTAATCAGTAACCTAATTTAATTTTGTGGAGTTTTAATTTGAGGAAAGGTTTCGAACTCGAACTCGAATCATAAAATCTCTGTCGTTTTTCCAAACTCTAACTCGATAAACAATCTTAGACTCGAACTCGAAAAAAATCGATCGAGATCGAAATCGAACTCCAAAAAAAATTGACTGTAATAAAAAAAAGGACCAAAAATAAGAAATTGAACATAGTATTACGCCGCTAGGACACATTGATCAAAAACGTCCATGTACAACAAAAATCTAAAGTAGTGCCCCCGATTTCCATGTGAAATCTACGTGGTGTGTTTGCTGGGAAAGATCTTTTTTATGGATAGGAAATTATCGAACTCGATGGATTAAAAATGTTGAACTCAAACTCGGATTGATCTCAGTTAGAAATGCATTGACTTCACAGCCCTGGTTTGAGGTATTGAAGATGACGAACAGTAAAAATATCTTGAAAGTTTTAACTTTTCAGAGAAACGTAGGACAACGGAGCCTATGCGAAATTCGGGATAATTGTTCTTAAAAAGCTTCTTTAGTAGAATTTTGAGTTGTTGCGTTACTTGATTAAGCATAAATATAGAAAGAGTTTAAGTATGAAAAATTGATAATATCCTTCAACAATTAGGCCTAATGTTTTATTAATATTGGTGATAAATCTATTATATAGTCTACTCTTTAAATTTCATAATATTCGCTAAAATTAAAAATCAACACACGTGTATTAAACTTTTTTTGATTTTATGTTTTAAATCAGGGGTTTCCAAACTTTTTGTTCATCGATACCCTTTAAACACTTTATAGATTTGCATGTACTCCCAAAATTTTTTCACATGTTTACCGCTAAGCTTAACTTGCTCTGATGCATAAGTTACTTTTTATAGGAATCACTTTTTATAACAATCCATTGCAATTCTCCGGAAAAACTTTAAAATTGCTAGTTTATAGTGGTTAAAAGCGTTACCAACAAGTTTTATTATGGCAGTTCAAACTCAGGAAATTATCCACTAATTTGATTATATTTACATTTATTCACTTATTCAAATAGAAATAGAAACAAAATAATAATAATATTCCGGACAACTTATTTCATTATAAATATAAGATAAGCTTAACGTTATTTAACTGATGTTTGCGGGAGAGTAACTTTATATATTACGATCTGTGACAAAGCCACATCGCTGTGTGAAAGTGGGCATAATATTACGTTGTCATGCGAAATTCGAAGATGTATAGAAATGGAGCATAAGAAAGTTAAATTCTATGATTGAAATCAAATTTTATAGCTAATAACAATAACTATAGTTAGATTTCGAGTGAAAATATAAAATTATATTTTTGGCTATCAAATTAATTGCTACAGTTTTAGTTACTAAATTTTAGTTTAATATGAAAAATGTGATTATTGTTAATTTAATTAAATTTTAAATAAAAAAATCATTCAGAGCTATATAATAAGAGTTTAAAAAAAGACTAGGCCAACAACCAAGCTTAACATGTAATTAAATAAGCCAGCAATAGGCCAACTACTTTATAGATAAGCTTGCTTTTTAAAACAAGTTCATGGATATGAAGCGAAACATTATCAAAATATAACAAAGATCATGTTCTGGTATTTTGATTTAATTTTGATTTAATTCCCATTAGCATTAAAAATGTCGATTCATAATGCCATGATGATGGAAGCAACAAAAATGCTTGAATAGCAGGCGTAGCAATTTTTTGCTTGAGTTGCACATCATAACCAAAAATTCACATAACTATTTCTCAAAAGACTCACCAAGTGCAAAACGTGTTGGAGTTCAACCAGTTCCTCTTACGTGCCTGTCTCAGTCTACAGTATCTGAGAATTTGCAGGAAAAGGACTTCTAATACATTTTTATAATTTTTATCTCTATATTTACCTTCCTGACTCGCAGGAAAGCGACGGAGGCGCTATACATATGGCAAACAATTACTGCGACCTGCTTCCGGAGATGCCAAGATATTGCTGTCCCCTTGAAATTTTTTATTTCTTTTTTAGTTTTCTATTAGAGATATGACTAAAATGTATAACTGCTTGCCAAGACCATCAAGCAGAGGAAAGTGCCGTAAAGTGTCTTATTTAAGGACGTAACAAAATGGCGCTAGTAGGTTTTGAACCAAGGCCATGTCGATTATGAGCATGGTACTCTAACCACTCGATCGTGTTGCCGACATTCATGACATGAAAACTCATCTTTACCTAGACTTGAAACATATCCATCAATTTTCTTCTCAAAAATGTGTCAGTGTTCAGTGGCTAGTTCTATATGAAGCTTTTCTTCGAAAAATGGGCATTTGACTCAGAAAGTTTTCCATAGTAGAACCTCTTGATAAACCATTTAGAATCACTCTATTCGTCTATTGCAAGTTTGGTACATCATTGAAAACTAGTGAGAATAGATGGAAAACATACTAGATCCAAATTTAATAAATTAACCCAACAACAAAAAAGTTAGATAAGGATATTTTTTCACATATAATGTATCCCTTTAAAAGTCAAAATGCACCCCTGGGAGTATAAATACCCCAGTTTGGGAACCTCTGTTTCAAATCGTTTATCACCATATTTAGGACTAAGACTTTTACAAACTGATAAATAATTTTAACTTCAGTTCTAGACAAGAGGCTAACAACCTGTTTCTTTTGCCATTTTCAGAGGCCCAAAATCTTATTTTAACAATTTCTCTAAATACAGACATCTTATAATAGATTTTAGTCTTGCCAATAATTTGAAGTAAAAGACCTTGGACACAGAAGTTGTTTTGGTCTACAATTTCAAGTATTTTATAGTCTTCATTTGATTTCAAAAGACAAAGTTTGGTTTGCAAAACTTAGCTATTGAGAGGATTAATCTTATACTGCACCTTATCTATCAATGACTCATTTGACCTAGTTAGTTGAAAAGCTAATCAAATCTACGGCTCAGTTTCATCTGTATGATCGGTCCAATTCCCTTGATTAGACACTAGAATAAAAGTTTGAATTTGACAAAATTGCTTTGGCTTTGTTGAACACAGTTGGTGGTTTGTTCTTGAATTGAATTAGGTATGAAATTTTTTTTTCTTAATTGCAGATAACCTTTCTTTGTGCGTACAAATCGCCTCACGTTCTTTGGACATGATTTGGATATTTACTGCTTTAAATATTTCTGAAAACCTTAATTCTCTTGGACGTTTAAGACTGACTTAGAAAGTACCACTCCTTCTTTATCTTAGCATAAAAAAAATAAATCTTCGGTTTGAATCCCGCTTTTCAGTCGATGTGTGTTTTCATTTTATCTAAGGATAAGTTCAGGGTAGGTTTACCGATTAAGGCTAGGTACAACCAAAACCAAGACATACCAACACACACATACTTATAGTGTTTACTATGGGTCGGGCGAAAACTTTTACGCAGAAAAGTCCAAGATCCATTCGATAAATTCCGTATCATATTGAGATTAAAATAGAATACGACAAAGTACTGGCATCTAACCCAGGGCTGCGAACTCGAAGCATTTTTAATCGAGTTCGAGTTCGAGTTCACAAAAAATTTGCAAGTCCGAGTTCGAGTTCTTTAAATTTCAATTTTTCGAGTTCGAGTTCGAGTTCACAAAATAGAGTTGAAAAAATACAGTCAGAATAGAGTTAAGAGAATAATTCAACTGCGAAAAACTGAGCTCATGTTAAAAATGCTTTGTCATCAATGTTACCAATTTTAATCTATTATTAAACAAAATAAAAGAGGATAGCAAATTATAATTTGGCACCAACGCTTAGAAATGTTATAGTTAAATTTACTCATTAAATGAACTCAAACATCACAAACTTTTTTCAAGTTCGAGTTCAAGTTCGAGTTCAAAAAATTTTATTTTTCGAGTTCGAGTTCGAGTTCGGCCAAAATTGCCGAGTTCTTCGAGTTCGAGTTCGAGTTCGAGTTCGAGTTCGCATCGTTTTGGCCCATCTTCATTTTCTTTGTATGACCCTGGTTTCTGCTTTCTGTATTAGGAAAAGTAACCAGTATAAGTAAGCAGCATAACCCCGTTCAAGGGTCAAAGTTCCGTCAAGGTTGTTGAAAGTGTCTTTTTCAAGGCCACAATAAAAATTACTCTGGTGTAGACCAAGCATCAAACTTGCGTCCTTCTGCTCGAAACTCAAATTATTTCAAAATGACTTTATAAGTAAAACATATTGCAAAATCTGAAGAGAAAGGTCATGGTATGAAAATCAATCAGAAATTTTAAAACAAAAGTTAATTTCAAGTCTTCTTATTGGACGAGCGGGTGAGCGTCGAAAAGTCTAATTTTGTGTAATAAAGGTTTAGTTTGTTTTTTATTTTTTGCTAAGCAAAAAGCAGAGAAAACTAAAAGACAGAATTAAATATGTAAACCTTAAAAAGATCTTTATGAGGACGTGTAAAAACATAAAACAGTTAATGACAACACTCTTCACCAGGTTTGTATCTCTGCAACACTTTGATTTGCTTTAAAAACACTCGGTTTACTTCAAGGAGAAGGTTTGCTTAAACGAAAAATTTGTCTTCAAGAGCAGCTTAAAATAATAAATCGACAGACATTTGTGACAGGAGTGATAGGCTTTAAAAAAAATAGTAAAAGTTTAATTTGCTCTGCTCTTAGGTAAACAATCCAAATATTTTTTGTAATAGAACTTTAGAAACCTTTTTAGTGTATATGAAGGCAAACCAAGAATTAGCCCGAGTGAAAATTAAAATCTCTGTTTAAAACCTGTTTTTTTTAATTTCCCATTCATACGATCGAAAAAATTACATGCCAGTTATTGATTTTTGTAAAAATTCTACCTTTTTCTTTGAAAAATTTTTTACATTTCTCAACACAATAAACATCAAATTCATATAACTAAACAATCGTTCTTTTACTTCTTTTAGAATAAATGTTTTTGCTCGTTACATAATACCCTATAGGCCTTTACAGCCATAGGTTGAAAAAAGAAATAACTAACTCGGTCTTAAGGTCATATATGTCGCAGGTTTGAAGCCCTAGTTAGCCTGCCCAGATTTCTCTCAAAAGCAAAAGAAAGGTTGCGAAATGGTATGTTTTTGAAAGATTAGTTACTTGCTTTCAAACGCCCATATAGCAACATCGCATGAAGCTTTGGTTATAAAATTGTTGATCTTAGAAAAAGAAATAAAAAAGGAAAAAAATCACTTTTGTTATGAACTTGTAAAGCTGATTGTTTGGACACAAGCGGGTGTATTTGCATGCAAACATCGAAGACTCAATTTTCTCAAAAACAGAAACTTATACCTACCGCGTGTGCCAGTAAAGATGTTATCTTGCCCAGTCACGCTTTGGCTCTGATTCTTTTTGAAAGACATCACCACAAAATGTCCGTTTGATATTGACATCATAACATTTATATTATGTGTTTCAAGATGAAAATCTGATTTATTTTAATTGAAACGTATTCAAACTTGCATTTTCTTTCTACGTAGTTTGGAAATCGGTCGCCGTTTACAAAGTTCACAAAATTTTATTTTAAGTTTTTAAAAATGTTTCAAAATATTGTAAAATAATTTACGTTTCTATAAAACAGTTAAAATTTTGTTTGGTTTTTGGTTATTATTATAAGCAAAAAACTATTAAATTTTAAAAAATAGAGTGATTCAGATTCTTTCAAAAAAATTTAAAATGGTGCTTGGAAATTGGAAAACGAAGCATTACTCAATTTTTTCCACATTATTACTTTCTACGGCAGCTTTATGAATCACCAAAAATCAGTTTTTACCAAACATCACAAAATAAGAAAACTCTTTTTTGTATAAACTCGGTCAGTTTTAAGGTAGTTTTATATTAATATATAAGCTCCATATAAAAAAAAAAAACTGGACTCACGTTTAGTCAATTAGGATAGAAAAAAACAAAACTTTGGTTTGTCGAAAAATATTGGTGTAAAAAAATAAGGACAAAACAAAGAATGTGCAACTTAAAAAAATAGTAAAGAAAATTTGAATGATCAACCTATAAATTTTAAGTAAAATTCAGTTGCCCCAGGTCAAAATTTTAGTTAAAACAAAGTCTTTTGAAGAAGGCCGTAGCTAATTTCTAATAAAATAATATAGCAGTATAATTGAAATTAGTCTATTTTTTACTCTATTTCAAGCGGAAATTTTACAAGAAATAAATCTTCAAAAACATTCGATAAATTCTACGCGTAATTTCATCCACTCGGATTATGATAAAATCGTTTAATTCAACTCCTTCACAAGTGTTGAAATAACGAATGTTTTATTTACTGAACAATGGCTCTACCGATAAAGATAAGAGCGCATTACCTGAATGTTTTTATCAGTTAAAAAATGCATAGACTAAATGCTTTTACAAAGCTAAGCTAATTTGTTTCGTTGTTTCAACTTCACGGACTTGGTAATGCAGTCACGATGTCGCCTCACTTTGTACGGCGGCGCCACACAGGTACGGAGAATGGAGCCAGACAAAGACAATGCTACGAAAAAGTAGATTTTTGAAATATTAGAAATTTTAATTATTCCTGCTTCTATTTTTAAAGCAAAAAGACATTTGTCATTTTTTTGAACAGAAAATGATTTTAACGTCCTTCAAGGCAATCGTATTCAGTAATTACGACCAAATGAATTAATTATACATTTTTGATAGCCAAATATGCATACGCCCGCACGGGACTTTTTTTTAAATAACAGGTGTCAAACCAAAATCTGTCGATCAAAGAAGAATATTTGTCGGCGTGTTGCTGGTCTGCGGCTCAAGTCAGAAAACATCTTTTTATTTAAAATCTTTTGTTTGTTAATAATGATCTCTACAGCCGCGCGCACGACTGAATGGCGAAAGGCGATCGAGCTGGCGACAGCATCCAGGCCCAGAGGTCGACTGACAGCCGAAAACGAAGAATCCTGTTTGGCCGACGCGTGTCTAAACCATTTTTATTCGTTTGTTTTCTGAACGACGCCTGCCCTAGCTTAAGTTACCTATTTACCAGAATAGCAAAAACGAAAAAATAGGGAAGTAATTATCTCTAATCTGCCTGAAGAAGAAGGATGAAAAAAGGTTTAGATGTTATAAAAGCGGACACTTTTTTCAGTGCGAGTTCAGTTTTAACAAAATCCAATAAACAAAACAGCAAGCAATGTTTGTGTATAGACGTAACGAAGTCCTATAGTTAAAGCAATTTTAATTTTCTGGAAAAATTTATTGGATTCAATTATTGATTGCTATTATTTTATTTTAGAAAAACCACACGTAGCCGATAAACTTTATGACTATTTTTATTGTCAAATAAATACTCGAATTGTCACTGTGAATAAATGCTTACTTTGAGAAAATTGCTTTTTGTGATTTCATTTGCAGTTTTGTTTCAAGTCTTTTTTGATTCTGCACATGGCAAAAAAAACAGAGAAAGAAATTTAAGGCGCAAATCGAAATCTATATTTTCGAATCGTCAGGGATCTGAACTTCAGAGCGAAGCTAAAATCGTCAAAAACAAATCTTCAACCCACGACAGGTTCCACCCTCGCGAAAGCAAAAAATTTTGGAGAAGAATTCATCAGAGAAGGGGAAAATATGAGAGAAAGCGAACAAATAAAAACATAAACATTTTGAAAACTAGCCAGAAAGCAAAAATTATAACCGAAAAAAGATATCTGAAAAAAGACTGGTGCAAATCTCAACTCGTAAAACAACGTATTCAAACCACGTCAAACTGTCGCGGCTTGCTCATCAACCAATTTTGCTACGGACAATGCAATTCCTTTTATATTCCAAAAGATATTATAATTGATCCGGATGAAAAAATTGCTCCAGATTATTTTAAATCTTGTTCGTTTTGCAAGCCCAAGAAAGAAGAATGGATTTCGGTTCGTCTTCGTTGCAGAAACATTAAAAGAACAAAAATGCCTCGATTTTTAACGAAAAGAATTAAAAGAGTAAAAGGCTGTACTTGCATAGCAGTGCCAGATTTAGATGTAGAAAATGCTAGAGAAGAAATAATCAAAAGTGAAAACGAAAACGAAGAAGTAATTCCGCTTACAAATTTGCCTGCCACTGAAATTTCGACAAGGGCATCAAACCGTGAAGAAACTAAAATAATTTGAAAGTTTATACCTTAGAAGGCGGTTTCTCGAATGACAAGTCTAAGAAAATCTTTTGTTTTTCTAAGACCAAACGTGCTTCATTCAAACAACTCTTTTTTTAAGCTGAGTAAGAACGTTTTTTTAACTTGACTATAAAATAAAACAGCTTAAATTTGGGGCGGACAATTTAAATTGAGTTAAACATAAGCAGCTATAAAATATTTACGAAGCCAATTTTATTCGACTGCGGGTGTAGCGCATATGCAACTTTTTTTCTTCCTTTTAATCGTTAAATTTGTCAACAAATTTCTTTGATGTTGTGTTGTCCGAATTTTTATTGTTTGTTTTGTTACAATAAATTTTGTTCAAAAATGAATTTTACTTTAGTCCACAAATTAAGACGCGTTTTGTTCAAAAATGAATTTTACTTTAGTCCACAAATTAAGGCGCGTTGAAGAATCAAATTTTGACGATCAGATCAAAAGAAAAAAAATAATTATGTATACTCGTGGGCGTATAGATTCGTTTCCAATTTGTCAATCCCATATCTATTTCCAGATATATCAAAAATTAGGTTACAAATTTTTTTATACCAGTTCAATCTCATTAAATTTACTTATATTTAAGTCCCCTTAAATCGGGCACAGAGATAAGCTTTTAAACGTGAAAAAAGAGTTGTAATAACCACAAAGTCTTTTATTTCAATACCGGCGGGGTACAAAAGTAGGTCTATGAACCTTTTTTTAGTGGCCTACACGATGGATGAAATAATTTTTTTTATCTTAATTGAATGAAAAAAGAAATACAAAAAAAGTACAATATTACACTCTTAAAGCTTGTAATACTGTCTTTATAATCACTTTTTCATGACAAATCAGGAAAAACTTATCTTTTACAATTGAAGATAATTAAGAATTTCTTTTTAAATGTGCGAATTAAGGAACTCAACTTATCCGATTTTTTAATGCAGCAATAAACCTAAAAATTTAGAAAATGTTTTAATTTTCGTTAGGCAACGCTTAAATATTAGTCAAAAACTGATTAGTTTTTTATGTATTAGCAATTATGATTTTGTAAAACCACTATTTATCTTTTTTTTGCTCTTTCAAAGATGGTGTCAAAAATAAATATTTTAAATCGAAATATTTTGTCGTTGATAAAATGTTTTGTTTTTTTAATTATTCATTGCTTTGCGGTGGGTTGTTACCAGTGATGTCCTTACAAAAAGGGGCCCCGGTGCAAGAAAAGTAAGGGGACCACTATTTAGTGTTCTAAAGCAGAGCAGTCACAAAAAAATTCATTGTCATAGCAGGGGCCATTTTTAGTGTCTAAAAACAAAGTTATCTTAAAAAAAAAGGTGTTTTTTAGAGGGCACTGTTAAATGTTTAAATCAGTGTGGTCTCTAAAAAAATAGTCATTGTTTTAGGAGGGGCCACCTTTAATGTCTCAAGAAAAATTTATCTCTAAAAAAAAATTCAGTTATTTTAGACACGCCATCGACGTCCTGGTGCTACTATGAAGAAATAGAGCAATATCTTGTATAGGGGGGCCACTTTTGGATGTATTTTAGGGTGGGGCGGTGCGGCTGCACCGTTTGGGCTCTATTAAAACCATTAAAACTGTTCGTTACAATTACATTTAGATAGGCTAATGAAATTTTTAAATCTGTTTTGTTTTGTCGAGACTTTTGCAAAAAAATATGTTAAAAAAACGGGGTAAATTTTTGTCTTCAAAAACTTTCAAAGAGTAAATAATTAAAAAATTGGTTCAAACCTTTAGCCATCGATTTGAACTGAAAATGAAGGACGATCAGAAACAACGTTTTTTTGGCTCAAAAACATCTTCACTTGAAGCCTGAAAGACTTTTTTTGTCTTCACTTAACTTTTTTGTAACTTGAGTAATTAACAGTTTTAATTAAAATTTTAGTCATTTCGATTCGCAACTTTGTAACTTGACGTGATTGCTCAAAATAAGATAAATTAAAAACGAAGTTCAACATTTTTTAGAAATTAAGTAGATCTCGAGCGAAGTTTTTGAAGAAATAACTTGACCTTTCAAAATAAGAACAAATCTTAAGGTATAACTTAGAGCAAATCTTTAAAATGAGGATAGAAAACCTTTCCTATAGCTGAGGTGACTAAAAGTATTATACAAAAATAAAAAAACAAACTCTAAACGCCTAAAGCAGTAATAAAGGTTTAAAAATTATTTGATATTACATCCCTAACAATCAAAAAACCTCTGGGATTTTTACAAGCTACAAAAACTGCATAGGGCTTTTACGATATTTACGATAATGTTAACTAATTTGTGATACTTTTTAAGCTTTTTTTAAAAAGATTTGTAACTGGTACATATTTTCTTATCAAGAATTCAGGCTTGGTCACTTTATCATGTTTGATGGCTGGTTATAAAAGGTGTAAGGTTATACTTTACAAGGTTACAATGATTATTTAGTAGGTCTAAAAAAAAACTTTTATGAATGTACATTAAGGCTTTGAAGACTTTTTTTGGTTTCATCTAATTTTTAGTCGCCAGCGTGGTCGAGTAATTAAGAGAGTTTAGAAAACCAATAAGATTCGCCGCTTATTTGGCATGACGCTTAATGTTAAAAACAATACGAAAACAACGCTTAATGCATATGCAAGCTGCTAAGTTTGGCAAGATCAAACGCCACAGCTGCGCTACTTCCTCCAAAGCTTAATTAAAAACACGCTAACCTAACAACGAAAAGGCACAGCACAGGGCAGGTCTTGGGTTAGACGATATTAGGACAAACTAAACACGGTCCGAGGGGTTGATCTTCACAGCGCTGAACAAGAAAACTTTAAACAAGGACTTACAAAACAATTTATGATCTTCAGTTTTTGGCTCCAGTCTGGGCGTATAATTTTTAAATTACAGCAAAGTTGTAATGAGTCAAACATTTGAAGGACTCGAGTCAGTCCGAGTTCAATTATTGAGTTCGAACTCTTTGGAAGTGTGATGACTGTGAGGTTCGAACTGGATTTTTTGTTTAACTCTTGTTCTCTAATAATTATTTTTGCTGGGTTTTTCCTTTGCAAACTTTATTGTCTTGTGTTTTTTTATTCTGCTTAAAGTGTTGTGGCTTATTTCTGTAACTTCGATTTAATTCGTGTAGCAACCTGGGGTAACAAAATAATAAACCCTCGGCCCTAGCCCGGTCTATGTTTAACCTGGAGTGCATGCCCTTCCAAACGACGACTAAAACAGAAGCTTAATGTTATCTAACTGATGTTTGCGGGAGAGTAACTCTGTGTAATACGATCGATAACAAAGCCACATTGCTGTATGAAAGTGGGCGTAATATCACGTGATCGTGCGATATCCAACGACAAGATGTGAAATTCAAAGATGTACAGAAATGGAGCATAAAAAAGTTAAATTCTATGTTTGAGACCAAATTTAGAACTAATACAATAACTATAGTTGAATTTCGTGTGAAAATATAAATTTATATTTTTGGCTATCAAATTAATCGCTACAGTTTTAGTTACTAAATTTTAGTTTAATATGAAAAATATAATAGTAATTAATTTAATTAAATTTTAAATAAACAAAATGATAAAAAAACACAAAATTGTTCCGAACTATGTAATAAGAGTTTAAACAAACAGCAGGGGAGAGTGGGGCCCGGCTGGACAACGGGTACAGTCGGACATTGTAATTTGAAAAAAAGTTGGAAACTCTGAAACTTTAACCTGCAGACACAAATATATTTTACCACAAAGCATTCACTCGTATTGCTTTGAAAAAACTAATTATTGTAAAATAAATGTGGTAGATGAATTTTGGTTTTTAGGGTAGGTGCGTAGTTTTGGAAAGGGTATAGTTGAACCTGTTGTTACCTTTGCTTTAATTTAAATTCTTCTCACTATTGATACTTTTTAGAATTTGGTTTATTTGCTGTCTCAAATAATAAAATAATTTGAAGTAACTCTTAAGTTTTCGTCACCATCTTGAAAAATAAAAAAAAATTCTGGCTAGGGCATAATCGCACATTTTTTGGGTGAACAGCCTGACACTGTCCGACTGTGCCCTTTAATAATTATATAGATTTATTTTGCACAATAGTCTACTTCGCTTAATTTATCAATAACTAGTAATTAGGCTTAACATTATAATTAATTTTATTAAATTTTATAGCAACAATTTTTAAGTTACATATGATCAATAAATTGTAAAAAAATTTTTTTAGTTTTGATAATATTTATTATTTTATAATTATTTATGAAAATTATGGTAAGAAATAGACAAAGGAAGTTTACGATTGGTATGTTTACTGAAAAAAGTATGAAAGAAGCAATGATCATGGTAATAAATGGTGGTGTATTTATAAGACGTGCAGCAGAAAGAATGGGTGTAGCTAAAAGTACACTGCATGAATATGTCAAAAAAATAAAAAGAACTGATAGTTCAGAAATTGACAAAAAAAGGTTTTGACTGAATTATGCATGTCGTCAAGTTTTCAATAAAGAGGAAGGAAATAATTTAAGAGTATTTAATTATGTGCCCTTACGTGAATTATGGTCTAACAAAGCTAAATGTTAGAAAAATGGCCTATGAAGTTGCAGTTAACACTAAAAAAATTTTCTTAACTATTGGAATGAAACAAAATTGGCAAGTAATGACTGGTTATAGGGTTTTATAAAAAAACACTCTGATCTGAGCCTTACAAAAACCAGAAGCATGTAGCTTGTCAAGAGCAGCAGCTTTTAATAAACACTCTTGCTGCATTTTTCAAAAAAGTCAAAAATGTTTATGATTGCCATGTGGAATTTGTTAATGGAACCAGACTGTGTTAACTTGGATGAAACGTCCACATCAACTGTGCAAAAACCAAGAAATGTTGTGAGCTTGAAAAGGAAAAAGCAAGTTTCACAAGTAACTTGCTCCGAAAGAGGAACCTTGGTAACAACATATTGCTTTGTTATTGCTTTAGTTTATTCGTTACCTCATGTAATGATATTTCCATGAACACATTTAAAGCAACATAGGCTATGATCAAAGAAGCAACTACTGGAACTTTGGACTTGGTCAATCCTTCAGGTTAGTTACATGACTAATTGGAGAGTATTCACATTTAAGCTATGTAGTGTCGTGCATATTACAGGAGTAACAATACAGAATTATACGAGTATATTATCTTTATTTATAATACGCTTTTAAGACAGGTTATTTTATTCTAACTGTACCAAAAGACTCTATCAATAGAGCATCTATTGTCTTGGTGATCATTTATGAGTGTATTAAAGCTTTTTTGTAAACATAGTTAATATCTGTCCTACATCCTTTATATTTGTTTCTGCTCTGATGCACAAAATATTATGTTATAGACTTTTAGTTGCGTTTTTGCAAACTCTTACTTGACTGCTTTTTGACTATTAGTTGTCTTAAATATTATTATTTAGGTTGGATGACCAGCTCTCTGTTTTTAAATGTTATGGAGCACTTTGTTAAACATTCTAACGCTTCTAATGATAATCAAGCTCTGCTGATTATGGACAATCATGAATCTCATTTATCAATTGATGTCATTGAATATGCCAAGCTGTGTCGGTTTATGGACCATTTAAATCTTATTATTCTTCAGCTTTGAATACTCAACTCCGACAGAAGCCAAGAGTTCCTTTGACCCTATATGATATTTCAGGGTTGGTCAAAATTGCTCATGAAAAAGCTCTGACTCCAACCAATATTATAGCTGGATTTAAAAAGACTGGCATATTCTCCTTAAATGAACACATTTTTAATGAATGCGATTTTTACCCAGTCTGGTCACCGATCAACCTAATGATGCATCAACAAGAAACAGACTATCGGAAGAAAACGAAAGCTTGGACAATGTTGATTTTCAGCTGCAAGCTTTAGGGTCGCTCAAATGACGTTGAGATCCAAAGTCTGGAAACATTTCAAAATAATTCTTTATCTCCTGTAGAAGCTGCAGCGCACCTTCGTCCGACTCTACACCAATGAGCGTCTGACCTAAGACGACCCACTGCAAACTATTAAATTTGACTTGGATTAAATGCGTCAACTGATCCGAAAAAATTACTACACACTGAACAAGCCCTAGGTGTTCACGCTTGTATTAGTATTTTATTATTGCCGGGCACGGCGAGGTCGTATCAACGATCGTACATCGTTAGTCCACTTTCAATAAATGGACAGAAATAAATATACGGTAACTATATGAAAACATTCGAACATCAGCTACTCCTTCCGACACACTAGCGCTGGCGACGACATGTCCATCTGCCACGGCGATGATTTCGAACTGAATGAATGGAAACCGCCATCGAAGCAAATGGCCACGCCGCGGCCAGTGAAGCGTATAGGATAAGCCGAAAAGAGAAAAAAGGAAAGGGAGCAACTATTTAAACGCAACATCTCCAAAACAGGTAAATGGTTATCCAAGAGCTCCCAAAAGAAAACAAAGACACCAGAGAAGAAAAGGTTGTAGGATGATTTTAACTGACACACACCAAAAAGAGCTTTTAAAAGGTTGTAAAAAAGTTCAGAAAGCACCAAAACTAAGAGAAAATTTTTACAATTTATGGATCATATGCAACTTAAAAATTTTAGCTATCAGTCGGAGTCGGAGGTTTTAGGAAGGAGTCGGAGTCGGACTGTTAAAGGGACTAGGAGTTGAAATATTCCGACTCCGACTCCTGATGTTCAATTTCTTTACATATTAGTGATGCTAACCACGCAACTTACGCGGCCGCGTGCGCCGGTGAAGCGCCAGTGGACTGCACTCCCCTTATGAGTCTCACACTTTGCAGTAATATTTTTAAGAGAACCTTGCCGCGTATCGCGCGACACAGCGTGGAACTCATAAAAAATTTACATTTTAATTTGTAAGCAAATAGTATTTTGCGTAATGCTATGCTCGGGAAGCCAATTTAGTTGCTTCACTTTCTTCAATCCAAATACAGGAAGCAAAATGCCAGGTGCATAATCAATTACTACCCTAAGCAGCCTCTTTCTATAGTGCAGTGGTACCCTGATATACGCGTTTAATTCGTTCCGTAACCGAGCTCGTACCTCAATTTGCTCGTATGACAAAGCAAATTTTCCCATTAAAATTAATAAAAATGCCATTAATCCAAAATGCCCTCCCATTTTTTATTTTTGACGTGTCTTTAAACAAGTACTTCCTCCAACAGAATCGAGTGTTGAACGTCTGTTTTCATCACTACGGCTCATCAGAACAGACCAAAGGGCTGCAATGAAGGAGAAACTCACAGAAGCAATTTAATTTTTACGAGCAAATTATTAAATTAAAATTTTTGAAAATTAAAACTTACTCTTCTTGCTCTATTCTTTCAAAAAAATATTAACCAAAAGTTTAGAACCAAAGTGAATTTTTTAATAATCTCCTAATATGAATGTCAATAAACGGTTGGGAATCTGCATGTTCAATCTCGTAGAAAATTACAATAATTGAAATATTCATGAGATAGAAATTACAGACCCCCTTTTATTTTGTTTATAAAATCCGAGAAAATTTACATATATATTCTTACTATCAATATATAGTATATACGTATTTATCAAAACATAAATATAACAAAAAAAACATGTATTAAAATAGTTCCAACAGACTGTTTCGCCTGTGAGGCTCATCAGGGAACACAACAATTAAAAAAAGCAATATTATTTACATTGAAAGAAATAAAATAAGCAAAAATTAAAAGTTAAAATAAATTTTTACGCTTCAGATGAAAACTCTCATCGTAGAAAAATAGCGCTACCAAAAGTTTGGGTTTAAACAATTATTTTACTTAAATTAGTGATTGAAATAATTACTTTTGTCACGAGGTATTAAATAAAAATATGCTGTAATGTTGCGCATACTCGTAGATGTATGAAACTTGGCCAAGCTACCGAAAAGATTAAAGTGTAAAAAAATTTATGAATCATTAGTTAAGAGCAAGCGTTATAAAAAAAATTTTTTATACTGTATAAAACATTAGTATGGATCATTTGTTAAGAGAGAGTGTTATTGTTATTAACACTTTTTTATAAAAAGATTCTTTTACAACACTTTCTTTTAACTAATGATCCACACACTATTTTACGCTTTACCGGTAATCTTTTCGGTAGCTTGGCCCAGTTTAAGAATACGTCTATGCGCAACATTACAGCATGTTTTCTTTTAATATCTCGTAACATAAGTGATTATTTGCTGATCAATCATTTTAGTAAAATAATCGTTTAAACCCAAACTTTTGGTAGCGTTATTTTTCTGAGATGCGAATTTTCATCTGAAACGTAAAAAATTATTCCAGGTAAACAGTCTGTTGGAACTATTTTAATAAAAATTTTTTTTAAGATTTGTGTTTTAATAATCAGAAAAAATTGTTCTGACTATTAAAGCCATCGAGCACTTTTCTGAAGAGCACCAATGGTTTGCAGTTATATAGGTATATATACATGTGTACTCATATACATAATTTTTTAAAGTAAATATCTTTTTATGTATTTAAAAAACCTGACCTATTTGTGAGAGGATGATTTTTGCTTAGTTAAATCTAATTTAAGATAAATACTTTGCCCCTACTAGGGAGTCGGAGTCGGCATTTTAGAAATTCCAGGAGTCGGAGTCGAAGTTGGATTTTAATCTTCCGATTCCACAACCCTAGTAGCTATAAACTTTAATAAAATTAATTATAATGTTAAGCCTAATTACTAGTTATTGATAAATTAAGCGAAGTAGACTATTGTGCAAAATAAATCTATATAATTATTAAAGGGCACAGTCGGACAGTGTCAGGCTGTTCACCCAAAAAATGTGCGATTATGCCCTAGCCAGAATTTTTTTTTATTTTTCAAGATGGTGACGAAAACTGAAAAGTTACTTCAAATTATTTTTAAAATAAACCAAGTTTTAAAATGTATCAACAGTGAGAAGAATTTAAATTAAAGCAAAGGTAACAACAGGTTCAACTATACCCTTTCCAAAACTACGCACCTACCCTAAAAACCAAAATTTTTCTACCACATTTATTTTACAATAATTATTTTTTTCAAAGCAATACGAATGAATGCTCTCGTCGTCGTCGTCGTCATCGTTTGAAGGGCATCCACTCCAGGCCAGACACAAACAGAACTGGGGCCGAGGGTTTATCCTTTTACTACCCCAGACTGCTGTACTGCCTGGATCAGATGCTGGCAGTGATGTTATTAAGCCAGCATCGAGTTTCGTCATCCAAAACCGTCAGACCGCGTGCTCCATGTGGTGCCCGATGTATGGGGCACGCTGTTAGTACATGGTCTGCGGTTTGCTCTGAGGCGCCACACTCGCAATTCGGTGAAGGAGCGAGACCCCATTTGTGCATGGACGAATGGAATCGCCCAACACCAGTCCGCAGGCGGTTGAGCTTAACCCAAGCTGCTCGGGGTAAGCCCATCCCAACAGGCCTGACACTGGTCCCGGGCACAAAAGCACGGAGCCTGGAAGCACTTTCACAGTACTCCGCGTTCCATTTGTGATTTGTCCATTCAGAGGCGCGGATGCCAAGTCCGGCAAGATTGTCCAAGAGATTCCGCGCAGCTGGCACAAACGGGCGTCTGGATCTTAGTCTCACTTGGCCAGTATCTGAGGACCCATTTAATAGACCATACAAAATATGATCGGGGTCCAGAGATCTACGGTAAGCCAAGGAGAGTGTCGCTCCCAGTCGGCGAAGCTCAGCTGGCTGGATGCCTGAAAGTACAGGTAGGTGGTCCGTTGGAGTGGGACGCAGGCATCCAGTAACTATGCGCAAGGCGTCATTCAAGACACTGTCAATGAGGCGAGTGTGAGCACTGCGACACCAGACTGGCGCACAGTACTCAGCTGTTGAGTAGACTAGAGACAAGGTGGCTGTGCGTAGTGTTTTAGCACCAGCACCCCATCCCGAGCCCACGAGTCGCCTCAACAGTGTGACGCGCGATGATAGTTATCAATGAATGCTCTGTGATGAAATATATTTAGGTCTGCAGTTTGAAGTTTCAGAGTTTCCAACTTTTTTTCAAATTACAATGTCCGACTGTACCCGTTGTCCAGCCGGGCCCTACTCTCCCCTAATTGTAACTGTAACTAGTTACTTTTAAATTGTTTAATGTAGGCCTAACTTGTCTGTAATGCGTAGTCTGGAACTCTCGTTCTGAAGTCATAAAAATTTTCGTAAAGAATTTTCAAAGTATCTTATACAAAAACAAATCTTTAATTTTATTAGAATAGATTTAACAAACTTTAGAAAAACTTTTGCTGATATTGTTGTTCTTTTTTGTTTCAGAAAGCTTAAAATAATTTTAAACAATGAAAGTAGCCTACAAGCTCGATGAGACAATCCAGAAAAACATTTGGCCGATAAATCAAAGAAGAAATTGACGATCGCCATAAAAATTCAATTAATTTTTTTATGAGATGCAAACAATTATTTTATTGCTTTTGTATTATAAATTTACTTTTTATTTGTTTATTTTTCTGGGCATATATATTTGAAATGGTCCTTTTGACCCGCAGCAAAATTTCTTTTGGTAGGTTTTTTTGCCTGCTTGACCCCTTTTTGATCTTGAGCCTTTTGGTCACGAGTTCGTTGCTTCTCCCAACCATGATTATGCAACATTCTTTTTATATGGCTGGGACGTTGTGGTAAGATTCAGCTGGTTTGCACTGTTTCTATAGAACCGTCTCCCGGAATTTTTTAAGTTCGAAAAACCGGCTTAATTTATTGCCTATAGTGCTTCTCAAACCTTGGGTGGCGACCCAAAAATGAATCGCTGTTAAATTTGATTGGGTCTCCGACAATCGTAGTTGTGTAAAAATTAAATTACTTTCTGATTAAAAAATCCGAGACAGATTAAAGTAAAGACCTTTTTTTTAGAGATCACTACTTTTTTGGAAGGAAAATCAAGAAATCTGAGACAGAAGGCAAAATTGTCTTGTGTTAAGTTCATTTTTATGCGTGCAATAAAGTCTGTAAAAAAGATTGGGTAGCTAAATCTTTGCTCTCTATTTCCGCTCCTTAGCATTTGTGTCGCCTTAAAAAAAGGTTCAAGCACTGGGCCTATGTAATGTAGAAATGACATCATAATGATGCTTGCTTTAACGAATATTTAGAATAGTTTTTTTGGGAAATAATTAAGATTAATCAGTTTATTTGCCAGCAAATTTTACGTTTTTAATAGAACCAGTTAAGCTACTTTGTTTTAGGGTACAGCGACCGCACACAATTGAGGTTGTATTAGGGTATATCGTTTAGTTACTGTTTCCTATTTCGCAATCACTTGGTCTATAACAATTCGGAAAACGTAATAACTTGATTGCAAATAAAACCAAGTGAATGAATAAATGAATATTCGTTATACCAAAACCAAAGTCTAAGTGGTCGTTGGACAGCGCCTGCTAGGAATACATAAGCACGTATTGAATTTTAGTATTAGAATTGTATTAGAATGTTGGAAGTTTATTGTTTATTGTCCTTAAATAAGGTACAGATTATTTTGAAAACAATTTTTTTTTAATTTTTTATTGTTTTAGTAATTTATAACTTGCAAATTATTATTTGCTTGTATTCTTTTTATTAATTTTATAATAAAAAAAATCAGTAAGCCGGTAAATTCTTACAGTAAAGACAAATGTTTAAGCGTATTGTTTTAATTTTTAGCTAATTTGAGATACTTAAAAATAATTCCATATAAATTTTTTTTAATATTAGTGAGCTTTTGTAAATTCATGTGGCAAAAAGCCACAAGTTATGCCGTTTTAAAAGCAACTCAATTTTTGTTCTATTTAAAGCTCAAATTCAAATTAGATTGAGTTTTTTATTGACATTAATCAGCATTTTTTGTCATTAATACTTACTGCTTTTTTTTAATTAAGCTATTTTGTCCTGATGATACTGATTAGATTTTTAAAATATTATTTATCTTGAGGTTCTGCTAATATTCTGATTCATTTTTTTTTATCAAAAGTTGGATATTTTTTACTAGATTTAAAGTAGAGTAAACCAGGGTAAAATCGGACATGGGAAAAATGGTATGTGACTGGGAAAAATGGGACATCCCCCAATGAGGGTAATTGTATTTAGTTGACAAGAACATGATCTAAGCTTCTGTTTTCTATAAGAATTTAAAATAAAAACTTCTTTTCATACAAGCATTGAGAGCCTATTGTGACTTGTTACCACTGCAAAAGTTTAAGCAATATTTTCATTGTGCTATGTGAGCTGGTAGCTAGAAAAATAAGGAATAATGTATTTTTAATACAGTATAGCTATGGAGAAATGGTAGGCTATAGAATATTGCTGGACATAAGCTAATGCATAAAGTATTCCCAGGTTATCTAGTTCTAAAGTAGCCTGAAGTTAAAGTAGTATATTCAAACATTGTGTTCAAATAGTGTGTTCAAACAGTGCCTTGCAACTATGTAAAAAAAGTGTGCATTTTTTATAAAGAGAATCTTGGAAATACTGTTTTGCTTGTGAAAAATGGGGAGCAATCTTTAAGTAAGGTGGCACAAAGAAATGAAATTCCAGAGCAACTATTTCAAGATGGATTAATAAGAAGAATTCATCACAATTTGGATTTGGACAAAGCATTGCCATTTCTGCAGAAACAGGAGGCTTATTAGTTGAAGCAATAGAATATATAGGAGACTTGGCCAATTGATCAAGGTTAGCTCAAAGAAATTGTTTCAACATTTGTTCAAAAAACTCAGTTAAACAATCTTTTCAAAAATGACATCCCAGTGATGAATGGTGTGAATCATTTTAAACTCATTGAAAAGTCGGCTATCTCAAAGAAAGCCATAATATATGCATGCACTAAAGGCTCAACTGAAGAAGTACTTAATGTGTATATGCTAGTGAAGAGTTGCATGAGCATGTTTTCCAAAGCTTGATAGGGACAACTTGTCCTTGGTTTATGAGCACATTTTTTGGGGTCCCTTCAAGAATTCACCATAGGTGATTTTGTTTATAAAACTAACCTTCATCCCTCTGCAGTTACTATCTCTTTTTAAAAGATCCATTTTCTTTTGGTTTCTTTATTCCATTCTGGTTCTGAAACTGGGATTCCAGGTTAGTTTTACAAAAAAATTGCTTACAGTGACTTCTTGAAGAGACCCATTTTTTGTTTAAAATAAACTGAATTGATTAAAATTTTTTTAGTAATTTTGCAATAAATACGTACTAGTATATCATCTTCTGTATCATATTTTTGGCTCACAAAACTAGTAACTTCATGTATTACTATTTTAATCAAATCAAAATTGGGACACTTGCAAAGCACTTGCAAATCCCAAAGTGGGAAAAATGGGACATTAATTTTTTAAAAAAAAGGAAACCTAATGGTATTATATTTCAGTTTTTTTTTCATTTTATGGGTCTAATGTTGTTTGCATAACTGCTAAATTATTTTACACTTTGCTTCAAAATTATTGGTTTGACAAACTTAAAAGTTTAAAAGTGTCCCATTTTACCCTGGTTTACTCTATTATATATATAAAACACTTTATGCTGTCATGTTGCTCAAGCTTTAAAATGTACATTGTTATTGCTTTAGCAGTAAAGCAGTATGACTGAGTTTAGTGTGCATGATGCACATGCTGTTTCTATCTGTGCAGCAATGTATTTGGTAGAAGCCCACAAGTCTTAAAATATTAACCTTATACAAACCTAATTTTTGATAACATTTTGCTCTCAGAATTTAACTATACTTTGGCCTAATCTCCTGTTAAAAAATGGATGTTTTTTAACACTACAAAACAGTTGAAAAAGTTATTACTCGAATTGAAAGCACTAAAGAAATTTAAATTGCTATCTTAAACTGTTTTAAAACTAGCTAATTTCTGTTTGTGTTTGTCTATTTATGGATAGTGCTGTCAAGAACGGCATCAAGAAATCGAGAGTGTGGGTGTATCCAGAAAAGTTGCAAAATTTACGTGTTTCTTCAAGAAATCACCATGCGTGATTTTTTGTTTGTGAAACTAACATGGATCCCTCTACAATTACTGTTGCTTCTTGGGAGATCTTTTTTCTCTTAATTTCTTTATTCTATCCTGGTATTGAAAGGGAGGGTTCAAGGATAGCTTCATTGAAAAAAATTGCTTTTGACTTCTTAAAGAAACCCAAAAGTTGGAGTTTCCACACTACATATTAAGATTATACTGTATAAAGTAAAACTTTAAAAAAACATTTTTGTGAATTATAATGAATTTTTAAAGTTATTAAAAAGAGTTAGTTTATTTTTTTCTACCAAAGTTAGCCAAAACCTAATTCTATTTTGGGTTCTCTTCAAGAAGTCACCGTAAGCAATTTTTTTCAGTGAAACTATTAATCTAAAATCCAACATAGCTCCAGGATGGAATAAAAAAAAACCCAGAGGAAAATAATCTTTTAAAGAAGCAATAGTAACCACTGGGGAAATCCAAGTTAGTTTCATGAACAAAAATTGTTTATGGTGACTTCTTGAAGAGACCCTTATTATGCATTGTAATTACGTTGATTAGAATAAATTTTTTAATTTTACCTTTGACGTGGAATTAATTAATATTCTGTATACAATGTACAGGCTAAATAAGTGTGAAAAAAGTAAAAGGCCAGGAAGCACTGAAAAACTAAAGTTTTTGAGTCAAAAAAGCCCTTGAAAAAGTGCAATAAGCAGTAAAAGAAAATAGATTCTCAAAAATTCACGGCTCTTCAAGAAGTCACTGTAAGCATTTTTGTTTGGTGAAGCTAACCTGGAATCCCTCTTCAGCACTAGGATTAAATAAAAAAGAAACTAAGAAGAAAAGAGTCACTTCAAAAAGCAATAGTAACCCAGAGAGGATCTGGGTTAGTTTCACTAACAAAAGTTGCTTAAGGTGATTCTTTAAAAAAAACCCAAAAATTTATATTTGCAAGAGTGATTAATAAAAGCCTAAAAGGCAAATAGCTCAGTTACTCAGTTACTCATTTGCTGTTTGAATATTAAAATAGTTAGTTATTGTAAGAAAAAGCGTTTACTTTAAAACCACTTTAAAATAATTGAATCAGACTTATGCTCAAGTTTAAAACATTTGTTGGTTGTTAGGACATTTTAAAAATAACTGTAACATAAATACATAAAATATTTAGGTCTCTTCAAATAGTCATCGTAAGCAATTTTCTTCAGTGAAACTAACCCAGAATCCCCTTTTCAGCACAAGGGTGGAATAAAGAAGAAACAAAGAGAAAAAATATCCCTCAAAAAGTGATAGGAACCAGAGGGGAATTCATGTTAGTTTCACAAACAAAAATTGCTTACAGTGACTTCTTGAAGAGACCTGAATATTTTTATATGAAAAAATTGTTGACATCAAATGCTTTTTTTATATTTTCTTCAGTGTTGCAGTTAAACTAAAACATTATGATATTCTTTTAAAAAAGTAGTTTAAAAATTTTAGTAACTGTTGGCTATTGTAAAATGATAATAATGTTTTCTTAAAGTTTGAATAGCATAAATTGCATTATGCTAGATATATCTGTCGAAAATAGAAATATCTATTAAATACATTTACATAAAATGTAAGTGTGTCTGTTTTGAGAAAATATCAACAACCATGAGCAATTTTTGTTAGTGAAACTAACCTGGAATCTTTCTGTGGTTACAATCGTTCCTTGAGAGATCCTTTTTCTTTTTTTTAATGCCTCCTAGTGCTGTATGAAGGATTTTGGGTTAGTTTCACTGACAAACAGTAATTATAGTCTCTTGAAGAGATTTAAACTTTTTTTAGTGGTGACCATGATCAACCCTGATTTGCAATTTAAATCACAGGTATATCACTAAAGAAAACTAAAATATAAATCAACTAATTTTAACTCATTAGCAATATATCAGTAGTCAGTATATTGGTATCTTTACAAGCACAAGTTAATTGCTTGATGAATAGAGCTAAGAATAGCATGTAAGGTTTTTGTTGGTAACTTCATTCAAATTTTCATTCATTTTTGACTAGATTGCAAATAAAAGATGAACTTATGAATAAATGAAATCTGGAAGATTAATAGTAAATGATATCTTTAAAATGTACAATCCAGCATGGTCAACATGGTTGGCAAGGTTGACTTGGAATGCTTAAATATTATTGAAACCAGGGTTTTGAACTTGATTGATCTTTATTCAAGTTCAAGTTAATAAAAAATTTGCAAGTTCAAGGGGTTTTTTAAGTTTTGATTTTTTTTAGTTTGAGTTCTATTCAATGCTGTAAAAATCAAAAGCTTGATTAAGCCTATCTACACAATAACTTTAAAAAATTGGAAGGCTACCATAAAGAGATAAACAAAAAAAAATAAAAATAAAACAGGCCATTATATTGGCATATGAACCAAAAAAATGTTGGGAGGAAACAATACAGTTTTGCCCAAATTTTACAACTTTACTCAAATCATAATCTTTAGCACTTTACAGAAATGAAAAAAATTTTTTCTTGAGTTTTCAGTGAAGACCAAAAAAAAGATCTTCACTTGAAATCTGTCTTAGATTTTTTGATTTTTATCCCAAAAAATTTATGATCTCTAAACAAAATCTTCACCTCAAATTGTAATCATTTTTCTAAATTTGAAAATTTTGTCTTGCAAAAGTAGTTAATCTTCTGTGCTCAAAAATTTTTTCGTTGCCAAAATATTTTTCTGTCACCACTCGAAAAATTCTGACTTTGCACAAATTTATTTTTTATTTATCTTTAGCACTTTACAGAAATGAAAAAAATTTTTTCTTGAGTTTTCAGTGAAGACCAAAAAAAAGATCTTTACTTGAAATCTGTCTTAGATTTTTTGATTTTTATCCCAAAAAATTTATGATCTCTAAAAATCTTCACCTCAAATTGTAATCATTTTTCTAAATTTGAAAATTTTGTCTTGCAAAAGTAGTTAGTTAATCTTCTGTGCTCAAAAATTTTTTCGTTGCCAAAATATTTTTCTGTCACCACCCGAAAAATTCTGACTTTGCACAAATTTATTTTTTATTTTATCTCTATATTTATCCTCCTGATCTACAGAAAAGCAATGGAAGCACTAATACATATGGTAAGCAATTACCCAGACCTGCTTCTGGAGATGCCAAGATATTGCTGTCTGGTTACAATTTAATAGAGATATGATTGAAATTTAGAACTGCTTGTCAAGACCACCAAGCAGAGAAAAGTCCCGTAAAGTATGTTTCCCAAAGATTCAACATAATGGCGTGAGTAGCTTTTGAATGGAAACCATGTCAATCACAATTATGGCAGTTTAACCATTTAATCACACTGTCAAATATTTCTTAAGTCAAGTACAACTCGGTTGCATTTGAAATTCAACAATTTAATATCAAAAATAAAACCCAAAATATTATTAACATTATTCTCTTTTCAAAATTTTTCAATTAACAAATTTAAATTTGTTTATATATTTTTAAGTTTGAGTTCAGCAATTTTTATTTTTTAAGTTTGAGTTCAGCAAAAAAGATTGAGTTCTTCAAGTTCAAGTTGACAACCCTGGTTGAAACTGACTATATTTGTTGGCCTAATGTAAATAAATATAGAAAGCAGAAATAATAGATTTTTTCAGTTTTGACAAAACTTAACAACTTGGTAAGTTTTGCCAAACTAGTTATTAAGAAACTAATCTTACCAACCTAGCCTAGTTCTCACATATCAAAGCTATATTCAACCTCACCAACCTCATCCATGCAAATCTTGCCAAATGATTATGCTTTGTATATTTATTTACATTACAAATACAGTCAGTGTCAACAAAAATTTAAATATCTTATATAGCCAACCTTGTCAACTTCTCAAAACTAAATGATTATTAATGCATTTCTTATTTACATGACAAATACAACTGGTTTCAACAAGAAATAATTTTAATACAACTATAACCAAGTCCATCTTGTTGACCTAGCCAATCACATTAACCATGCCAACCTATACATTTTAAAGGAACCCATAGTAAATATATAATAGCACTAAATTCAGTTACATATTTTTTTAATATTGAATATTTAAACTGTTTAATTATGTTTATCTTGTCCATTTACATAGATATATTATTATTGTATAATTTGCAATTTTATATATTAGATATTAATAATAATTAATTGCTAATTTTTCCAAAAATAATAAAATTTAAAATAAAAACAAAAAAGTTTTGTCTGTGATATAAAATTAATTCAAGCTTTTAGTATTATACATTTAATATTTATTATATTATACATTAATAATAATACATATCAGTGTTAGGGTATTACTGAGGCCAAAAATGCAAAATTAATTTTTTACTTTAAAAATTCAATAGAAAAATAAACTTTTTGCTTTTGAAAACTTTAATTAAAGTTATAAATAAAAGAGTTAAACATTTTAATAAATTTGCTGGAAAAATTTTCAAAATTATATTTCAAAAAATGTATTTTGTTATATTAAGAGCATTATTGTAATAAAGAAAATTCAAGTTAAAAATGTATATTTGTTTGTAGTATTTTCATTCTGGCAACAATTTAGCTAAATTAAAAAAATCTTATATTAGTAATATAAATTTACTTAAGATAAAATTTTGTTTTGCAATGTAACATTGCAAAGTTTTCTGTAAATTTTTATGCTTTCATATCTTTTTTAGAATTTGGCTTGTTTAAAATTAGGTTTAAAAAAATCTCAATACTGATGTCATTAACTCCTCATTTTGATGAAGAAAGTTCAGCAATGGATACCAGGCCAATTCTAAAAAACAAAATAGCAGAAATATCTAACTCTCATTCATCATGGCAAAATATCCGTCGATCTGTGCGGTCATCACGAAAGATACAAGCTCAGTTAGCAAACAAAATTCCTCACAATTTTACATTTATTTCTTTAAATGACATAAACAGTGAAAGTCAAAACCATGTCACCAACAGTCTTGGTTCACGTTTACTGTTTCTTGGAGTCTTATCAGGTCAGCGAGAGAATACTTTGCTGTATGTTGATGTTCCTTCAATTCATTCTCCCACTTTACTTGATAAGCCTGTTGAGTGGAAACAAGCATTAGGTTCCTTTCAGGTACAATCTAAATCTAGTGTTATTTTATTCTTAGTTTTATATAGTACCAGTAGTAAATTATTAATAATTTCAAACATCTTTTGAAGTTGTTCAAAAACCAGATATACAGGTTGTTTTAAAAGTTGCACGCCATTCAGGTTTTCGTAAAAATACATATAAGTGTCAATTTTATTGATCATAATCATAACAGTTGCACAAGTTGTTCATTTTTTACATTGGCACATGCATCAATTCTCTTTTATAAAATGTCTTTCACTCTTTTCTGGAGATATCAGTGTTGATCCTTTGATATTCACTTGTTATTGCATCCTTTAGATCATCATGAGTACATGGACAATTCTGGTACCAGCGCTGCACAACAGATTTAAACACAGCATCATCATGTAGAGCAAAGGGGGCCGTATGTAGATATTTTTGGGCCTCTTCGGGCCAAAGCCAAAAGTGTTTTTGCTGAAAATTATTGCAGTTGAAATTATTGAACTACAGAGCAGTATGTTACCCCATCTCTTCTAAAGCAGAGGCGCACCCAGGGGGCTGATTGGGAGGTCATGTCAGCCCCCTTTTAAACATTTTTGTCAGCCTCCTTTTTGCCTGGTGTCAGTCCCCTTTGCGCGCTGATACGCAACAAGATAAAACTTTTGCACTGATAAGTAAAGTGATGTTTTGTGCCAACCTAAAACTATAACAAATGGCTTTTGTTTTTCTTTCCTCAAAAGGTAGAGACGAGCGCGTTTTTGCTTCAGTGTTTTTTTCGTAAAGTGTCCCAATTTTTAGCAAAATTTTGATCTATAATTGCATTTGCCATTTTTAGTATCTACAACGTTCAACAAAAATTTTTACGTGATGCCTTAAGTATACACTAAACATCGTTCACTTCCTAACAGACGCCCCTATACGGTGAATGAGTTTTAATTGCCAAAACGATTGCAAAAACCGTTATTTACATTTTACGGCATTTAAAAAGAAACTCGAAACCTTGGATCTTTAGTCAAATTTGCTGCTTCCACACTGTATGTGGCACCCAATGGCCATTGTTTAAGCCTGGGCAACAGTCATTTTATTTCAAGTTTTTTAACCAAGAGTTTACCCAGTTTATCATAGCTTTTATTATGACATCACACTGATCTTTTGTAACACAGTTTGCTTTCAGAAGATTATGCTGCACAATGCAGGATATTGTAGTTTTGCTCAGCTGAAGCGAATCATTTGCTAAAGTAGGAAAGAAGCGAATCATTTGCTAAAGTAGGAAAGAAGCGAATCATTTGCTAAAGTAGGAAAGCGCTTATACAAGTTGAATTTTGCAATTGCAGATTATTAATTGTGATGTACCAGTTTACCTTACAACCTTTAAATAGTACTGTAGTTTTTTTAATTGAAATGATTTCTATTGACGTAATAATTTGGTTAGTACATTCTAGCAAATTCTGATGGCCATACATATAAAATTGAAATTTTAAAATTCAGTCAATTACAGTAGAAAAAAAAATAGGTGCTTACGTATTATCGGGAGGACTTACTAACCAATCTTCATACTAACCAATAAACCCTTAATGTAAAAATCAAAGGTCCTCCCGATAATACGTAAGGACCAAAAAATATTTTGGTTTTTTTTATATTGAGTTTTAATTCTATCACAAAAACCATTAAATCTCCAAAATATCTTCTAAAATTTATTGCTTATATGAAAACAAAATTTTTGAGCAACTTAAAATTCCTCTATTCTGTAAAATTTTAAGTAGCCTATAGTTCTTTAACGTGGCTCTGACCAGAACTCGTTTTGCAAAATAACAAATAAGGCAAATGAAAAAACAAGACTTATAGGTTTTTAACAAGTACAATGTATGAAAATGGGAATTAATGAAGTGACTCTTTTGGAAATAGGAATTCTTATTTCCATTTCCAAATCTTCCGAAATAGTCACTTCATGGAATTCTCACCTTAACTTTTCGCGCTACCATTTCACCTTAGTGGTTACGATAACTTTATGCCTGATAAGGTCCAAAGACCAAAACAGGCCTGTCGCATAATAATCGTCCTCTTTGTTAATTTGTTTTTGTCACTTTTTTACTGTTTCTATTCAACTCGTTGAAATTCCATTTGATTGGTTACATTGTGATCTCTTTAGAAAATGCATTGTACTTGTTGAGAATTGATTTTTCACATGTTGCATCCGCTTCGGCCTGGATCCTTTTTAAATGTTTTTTCAAATTAATTGTGTTGATTAAGTTATAGCAACTTGATTATCAGTAATTTATAGGTTTTAGTTATAGCATTAAGTTATAGCATTCTTGATTGTCATTAATTTGTAGGTTTTAGTTACTTTCTTAAAACAACACTAGAATGATTGGTAGCACTACTTGGCTTTTAGATAGCAAGCTAAAATCTGCAAAAAAAACGCCGCCATCAGCAATTTTGCAAGACGCGATGAAGTCTTTCTGACGGCGCAAAGCATCGGGCGCACTCATAGAGTTTACTAAAGTAGGCGGTAATTAGAAAAAACCCTGGGGGGTGTGGGGGGCAAAGCCCTGTTGAATTGAATTTTTGCAAATTTTTGCAAAGCCCTGTTGAATTTTTTAAATGTGGTGGGCAAAGCCCCCACATTTAAAAAAATGTTGAAATTCTGTCAGCCCCCTTTTTGGGGGAGCTGGGTGCGCCCCTGTTCTAAGGATAAAAACTAATTCACCTCTTTTTTTTTATTAGTTTCTCTACATAATTTTAATTAGTTTAATCCTTTAAGTCAAATCAAATTTAAAATATAAAAAGAAGATCTATATAATGTGTGAGTTTTGGGACATCCTGTTTTAGTTGTAGTTTGTAGCTTATTGTTTTGATTGTTTAACTAAATTTTGTCATATCAAAATTGGTTTTATTGCATTTGTCAAACTTTATACTGTGAAAATTGCTAACATGTGCTTTTTTGGGTATTACAATAATTTATCAAAATGACAGTTGATAAAACTACTGCTGAATTTGGTGTCTAGGTATCAATTTGTTGTTTCAAAATTTGTAGTATTGTGATGAGTTCTTTTTTTTTTCAAAAACTTCAAATGGTGCTATCTTATAAATCTCATCATAGGCATTTTCTGCTTTATTTGACAAATATAAAGGTACCTCAAGATACAAAATTAATTCATTATGGAGTGGCTTTCGAATCATGATTTTTTCATATGATGAGTGGCATGTTACATGTAGATTGCCTAATTTGTTCTAATCCTATGAAAATACCACATTAAATTTTATAATAAAAGTAAAACCAGACTGAAATAAGAACCAAATACATTTGAATCATTCAATATACCTAAACTAACTGACATTCAAAAGCAAAGTGGTGGCAGAAGAGGAGGGCAAATGGTAGAAAACATAGAAAATGGCAGGAAACATTAAAGCATAACTTATGAAACACTTGAATTATTTGATGTCTGAATAAAAACCAAATGACATGAATCAATGTGCAAAAGCAAAAGTAGCAGCAAAGTAGGGCAAATGGCAGTAAACATAGAAAATGGCAGGATCATGATACTGAGCATAAAGGGAAAGATTCTGACCATTAGGAAAATCAAATTTTCTAAATTTTCTGTGTGTGGGAATTTCAAACTTCATTTTGTATCTTTCCAATCCTGAGTAATTTTTTGTAATGTGAGGCAAAAAAATTTTTTCCATAACGTTTTGTAAAATGAGTTTTTCTTATACAGAACCTTTTGTATCTAGAGGGTTAAAGACCTTAAAGACTTTTTTCAATGAATTGACAACTATTTTTTATCTTATATGCTAAGAAACGCCCAAAAAGGCTAGCAATTTTAATTATTTTACCTTTTCTAGAAGTGAAGATATTTTGTTTTTATTTGGTTATTAAGGTTTTAAAAACTATGGAAATTATGCAAAGACCAAAAAAAAGGTTTTCACTGTCAAAAGGTTATAAACTTAGGCTTTATTCTTATGTTAGCCAATAACCCACTTGATTGTATTTTCCATTAAGCTGTCATTTTTTTACTTATTCTGTAAAGTTTATTGCTATCTTTTGTCTAAGTAGTCTCTTTAGTTAAATTGTCCTTTTGTTATTTTTAAAAGTTTTTTTTGGAATAAAATTAAAGAAGTATAGCAGGTTTTTTGATCATTTGTTTTTGGTGAATTTCAAAATAATTTATTAGTAATTTAAAGTACCAATTACGGTTAATCAAATTGCATTCATGATATAGAACTGTTTTTTAAGTCTTGTTTTAAAATACCTTAAACTGATTTTATTGCATCCAGTAAACTTTTTGATTTTGTAATTTTTTTCAAATTGCATTCCAAAAAAATGTGTTTTGTACCTGGATTTCTCAAACTGTAATTTTTAGTTTTTTAAATTTTGGAGTTGACAACAAATTGAAAAAAATTGTCAACTGAACAAAATGATTAAAACATGTGGCATTTTTCATGGTTTCAAAATCTCAGTGCCCAGTTTTGGTGCACTCTAAATTTTTAGAATGTATGAGAATCCAGTGCCCATGTTATATTTTAGAACAGAATAAAAGAGTCTGTTTTCAGTTCTTTTTTATAGTTATTATAAAAAAAATTTTGGACACCTTAACAGCCTGTTTCATCTGTTCCTTAATTTTTTAATCAATAAAGCAAATAGGTTTTCTTTGTTTTTGTTTTAATAAATGAAAAAATATATATACAGAGAGAGAGAGAAAAGTTTTTTCAAAATTCCTTCTTGGTGTTTATCAAAAAAGAGCACAACAACATCAAGTTTCAATGGTTATATGGTAGTTATTATGCACTGAATATTGTTCTAAAAAGAAAATCTCTTTTTCAAATATACAAGGGGCGTTTTAGAAAGTAATGCAACCAGGTTTTTTTTCATGACATTGAGTTTTAAAAATACACAAATATAGCATCAGCATTTCATAAAGTTATTTCTTGATGTAATTTTCCGCTTTCCAAATTGCCTTTTCCCATCTTTTAAGATTGCACATATTCCTTCATTGTAAAATTCTACAGGCTGTGTTTTTTAACCACTTCCTAACAGCAGTTTTGACCTCTTCATTACTGGAGAAATGTCATCCCCTTAAACTTTCTTTGAGGGGCCCAAACAATGTCAATGCAAAGTCTTATTTCTGGTCACTATTTGCTGCAAAAAGGTTTTGTCACTATGGCAATACTCCAGAAGTTCAGAACAAGCTTCTAGGCGGGATTGTTTATGAGCCTCTGTGAGCTGCCTTGGGACCCACCTTGCACACATTTTTGAATAGCGCAGGGTATCCATGATCTTTACAGCACTCCCTGCACTTACTCCTAATGACTCAGCAAGCTCATTAATAGTGATGCATTTGTTTTCCTTAATCAATGCATCTGCCTGATAAATGTTAGCAGAACTGCAAGCAGAAGTTGGCTTACCACTTCTTGGCCTACTGCAAAGATCGCTTTCAGCAAGTTCTTCTTGTCCATCATTGATTCACTTCACCCACCTCATCACCGTACTGTAGTCTATTTTGCGCCATCACCATACACTTGCTTTAGCTTTCTGCTGATGTTCTGAGCTGTTTCTCCCTCTGACAGTAGAAATTCAATAAAAACTCTTTGCTTCTTCCGAGGTTACTTCGGGGCAATCATGCCATTTGAAGTTTTAGCTTCTAATGAACAAAACATAGAGGATTGCTTAAAATTTGAATCACAGATTGCAGTAATTCAAACCCTATTTTTTTTTACAAAATCTGTAAACCTTAGTTACCAATCTATAATCTGTAAAAGAATCAGATGTCAGTTAAATGAATGCTGCAAGAAATTAAATCACTTGCATTACTTTCTGAATCCCCCTTGTATGTGTATGCACAACCATAGTGAGGTATATAAAAAAGCAAATGTATGAAAAATTAGTAATTGTTTTTAGGAATCAAAATTCTCATGAAAAATTTTTTGATTCCAATTAACTGTCACATTACTACTTTAAACCAAGCTAAAATCATAAAGAAAATTTGTTTTCTGTTACTTGGTGATGCAGAACCAATATGATTTGTCAAAGCATCATTGCATAAAAGTGTTACATTTGTCTCTTTCGAGTCAACAGTACCACTTGCTCAATAATTTTTAGAAAGAACACAGCCACGCCCTTTCGTTTCTTTTTAAAGATATATCAAGAGCACTGAAATTTCATTAACTGGCACTTTTGGCACTTGCAAGAAAATTCTTATAAAACTACTTTTTGGCATACAACTGAAACTTTGGTTTATGATTAAATGCAGACTACTAGCTTATTACAGGTCGACTATTACTGATCCGGCAACTGTAGGATAGAAAGAGTGCCAGATTATCCATTTTTCTGGATTAGAGATTGATTAGCTAAGAATACAAAAAACCAAGTAATTAATCACCTCATTTTAAATTTAAAATACCCCTTATATAAGCACATATCGGTTAATAAAGAAAAGACAAATATCAAATAAATTCAAATGAAACTTTATTAAAATAAAGTTTCCTACAAGTAAAATAAAATGAATGGTTCCTTACATACAAAAAACATAAGTGATTAACGTAGGCTACACAGGGAAATTCATCACTGCTACTTCCAAAGTAACGTAATCAATAGCATTACTTTGGAAGTAGCAGTGATGAATTTCCTTGTATAGCCTACGTTAACCACTTATGTTTTTTGTATGTAAGAAATCATTTATTTTTTATTATACTTGTACTGTAGTATTATCGAAAGAAACAAAAAATTGTGCACTAAAGTTGACTATTTTTTATTAGGGCACAAGTTTTCGTGGGCTACTGCTCACTTCGTCTGGTGCAATGGAATAAAAATGCAACCAAAACAAAATTTACACGACATTGAACGCAATAAAGAGACATATGTGACGTAACGAAATATAAAAATATCGGATAGAAAAGACTAAGTTTAAGAGAATATGGCAATACGGTAAATTACAGCATTTCAAACAAAAAACAAATGCGAGAAAATGGCATGCAAGCATAGAACGATGCGAAATGGAGAAAAAAGTGAAAACATAAATGACCCTCACGTTTACAAAAATAAATATTACACGTAGTTAGACATGAAAGAATAACCTCTATTTAAACCTTGGTTAACGCATAATAATTTATTCGTTCATGTCTAACTATGTGTAATACGTTCTTAAATGGTTTAAATAGAGATTATTCGTTCATGTCTAACTACGTGTAATATTTATTTTTGTAAACGTGAGGGTCATTTATGTTTTTCACTTTTTTCTCCATTTCGCATCGTTCTATACTTGCATGCCATTTTCTCGCATTTGTTTTTTGTTTGATTTGCTGTAATTTACCGTATCCTACTGCCATATTTTATCAAACTTAGTCTTTTCTATCCGATATTTTTATATTTCGTTGCGTCACATATGTCTTTTTGCGTTCAATGTCGTTGTGTAAATTTTGTTTTGATTGCATTTTTATTCCATTGCACCTGACGAAGTGCGCAGTACCTCACGAAAGCTTGTGCCCTAATAAAAAATAGTCAACTTTAGTGCACAATTTTTTGTTTCTCTCATTTGATTTGAAAAGTTGACACGGCCCCCCCCCAATTTTACTCCTTCCACTTTTTTGATGTATTATTATTGTTATTGCTAAATTAGTGATAGACGACCGCCACCAAATGCTAGCGGCCAGTAGCGAAAATATTCCCGCATAACTGATTGTTCCGGATGAGTGATGGTCGACCTGTAGTAAAGTTTTTTTTGTCCTTTGTAATACTGTTACATCCCTTTAACTTCACCACCTATGTGGTTTTATTCAACTAGTCCAGTTAATGGGATAATTGGATGGGCAAATTTTTTACTGGCCAGATGTGCACAACAAGTGGACATTTAACGTGAAGTACATCAACTCACATATGTTTATAGGTGAACACCTACCTTCCAAATATACATTTTCATGACATTCCAGAGGAACCTAGTAAATTCCATTAGTCAATTTAAGAGTTTGTTTATGCAATTCACTAAAATAATTTTGATTTAAATTAGCAGATCAAGCAAACTGTGGTTTGGGATTTAGAATCCTTTTGCAAAAAATGGTCTTGCAATTATATGGTATGCAATTAGCCTGACTGGGTTGCGTATGTTTTCATGAGATCAAAACATAGTGCAGGACAAATATGGCATCATTTTACAAACGCACTCTGTGGTTTACTTAAATTGTAAACCATTTGCACTTGGTCACATTGATTATTTTTTGTTATGCCAAAATGCTCATTTATTATGCAATTATAATTTTCTATCTGGCTACACATCAACAGTGGATACACTAAGCATACAAAATTGAAAGTATGAACGAACATACTCCGTGCAGTTATTGTAGTGTGTATGCTCACCACTTACACCACGTGTAGTCCAACTATTAAAGAAAAAGTATTTTTATACAGGGTACAACTGAAAAGTATTCAAAGGAAGAGGAGTTACTTCGCGAACGTAAACGATTGTCAGTTCATGGAATTACAACCTATCAAGTTAGCCTTGACAGCAGCCTCATTTTGTTTCCTGCTGCTGGAACACTTTTCACGATGAATATCAACAACATTGGAAGGGTATTGATGAAATATTCTATTCGTTCTGGAACTTATTCAATGGTATTCTGTGTTTCGTGCCACAAAATGTGGATTAAAATTGTCGTGCCTTCAAGCATTTGTGGATCATTTTCTTTACATACATAGTTCAAAAGTTTGATTGTTTTCTGTTATATTCGCGATTTTAACATCCTGTAAGTAATATTTACACTATTTTTGTGCTGTGAATAATTTTTGCTGAAAGGGCTTTAATTAAACTTTTTCATTTATCAACTTTTCGTTCTATCTCTGCCTTTAGTATTCGAGTTTTTTCATTTTGAGTCATACATTTAATTGGCCTCAAAAAATTCTTTGAAATATTACTCAATATTCTATTTCTTATTTTATAGCTTTTCTGTATTTTGATATCATTCTTGCTTTTAGCCTTTTACAGCTCATCTCATTTTTCCGTTGAATTAAACAATGAAATGTGTTTTTCCAGTAAACCTTATTGAGTTATGTGATAATGAGCAGTGTAGACGGGTTACACTGTAATTGTTAGTAGAAGTTAATGCATTATGTTTGCTACTCTTAAAAGTGATTAAAATTTGGCAACTAGATTAGTTAATATTTGTTTTCTATGCCAAGCTTGATCCATTATTATTATTTGGTGATTACATAAAATGTAAAACCTAGTCTAAATCTTAGGTTGCATTCCAATAGTCTTAGGGGGCTCTATTCATTTTCTCAATAGCAAGAAATAGCCATAAAAAAGGTGCCACTTAATCTATGTAGTGCCATAAATTTCTGATAAGAAACTAAACTACTGCCTTTTATACAATATTTTAGATATGTACTGGTCCTTAATTATACAGCATTTGTATGAATTTTCGTATTTCGAGATTTCACTGTTTCTTTTTACCTGCGAAAATTATCGTGTGGAGCAGGGGTTCTTAAATGAGGTCAACAAGGAAAAATGTCCAGTTGGGGGTTCATGGTATAGTTTGGTGGTCCACAGGACAATCCCGTCCACAAAATGTTTTTAATTTTACCCATCTGAGGTCTAGAATTCGTGCTTCAAACTTACTCGAAGACCAAAAAAAGGTCTTCACTTTGGTTTTTTGGTTTGTGACATCACTTAGGAGGTGAAGACAAAAAAAGTCTTTGCTTTCTGGAAAAAAATTGCACATGTTTTTGCAGAAGGACACTGGATAGTTTTTGACCAAAAGTAGCGTTTGGATTAAAAAAGTAGAAAATTCCTAGTGTAGAGCGTAGGTGCCCAATCTCTTTCCCTTGGCAAGCCACGGTGTAGAGTCTTATTATTAGCTGCTATAAATATCTATTAGCACAAAGTAAATTTATTTGCGCGACTGCAGTAAATCGGCATCTATTTTCAGGTGGACGTAGAAGGGCCCAAAGAAATATTCACGCGATGCGCCGGCAGTCGGATGGATCCGAAAATCTCCCCCGCCAATCCAAAGCTGATATCGTTCATTTATGAAAACGACCTTTGGGTGACGCACACTGAGAGCTGTGCTGAATATCGTCTTACCCATACATGCAATGGTCAATTACTTTTTTGTGTCTTTTTAATTTACATCTTACTTTTTATACCTGCGATAGAGTAGAATTTTTAATTGAATAAATATTTTTTGTTTAGTGAATTGCAAATCTCGATCATTCGCTTAATGCTGTCGATTTTTTATTTTTATCCAAAGAATTTTAGTAGAATATTAAAACTTAATTGGCTGGTTGTCACCAACATATGTTTTTTTATTACAAAGTGTAACTATTATTATTGATAACGAAAAATTGCTGAAATGAAGATCCCATTTGTGTTCTGATTAAGCCGTAAAGTCGTGTTTTTTAAGTAATCTCCTATTGTGTAGGAAATAAACAGTTGGCAAAATGAAAGTGATATATTTTTTTACATGTCTTCGGTTTGAGTTTAAAGTTCGTTGGATTTGATCAAAGATTGCCAAGTTTACTTCGGGAAATTATACAAATAACAAACACATTTCGTTCTTCTTTGATTTTACCAAATTAGCTGAAAGTGGTCAAAACTCACTCTATAAAGACTTTTTGTTTATTTTCAAGAAATATTTGACCCAATTCTGAAGCATTACACTTATTGCTACTTCATGTGAAGCTTTCAATGTGTTGCACAGTCACCATCTTTTTTTCGAAGTTAAGCTCATTGTTGGTTAAACATGCGCTTTGTTGCAACGTAAAATACGTGTATTAGCCCCTGGAGTTTGCTTCTTTTGTGAATACATTTTTAATACTTGCGATTTAAAATGACATCGATGCATGCAACTACAACTAAAACTTTTGTTATGCTATAAGTCGCATCTGCGTAAAAGTCTGATTTGAAATTAGTTTTTCTGTTGAACTTTTTCCAAACGCATCATTAGCTCTTAGGAGTTTTTACTCAATTGTTTTTGCTTGAGTTTAAGCTTACAGTTGTTTACTCGTTTATGATATTTTACTTTCTTCGGCAGTCTTGAAATTAATTTTCAATTAATTAAACATCATTGTCGTTTTTCTTTCAAATCGGAAAATCCGCTATGGGCTACGCGTGCACTAGAATTCAAATTTTCGTTTATTCAGGCACCAAGGGTGTAGAAAGCCCGCTTTCAGCCGGCACAGCTTCTTATGTCGTCCAGGAAGAGTTCGATCGGTACACGGGATATTGGTGGAAACCGAACAATCCAGAAGGTTAGACCGAAAAACTGTCTTGTTTTGAGTTTACTTGCTAACTTTATTTGAATTTGTTCAACAGTTTTGTCAACAAAATTTTTCAATGGTTCTTGATATCATCATTTCTATTTTATAACCGCCTTCCGCTAATTACAATTTTTATTTCTTTTATCTTAAATTCACAATTTTAAACGATGATAATTTGTTTTTATAACTTCTAGAATAGTACAAATTGCGTCACAATCGAGAAATGTTACTCCTAAAAGTGTTAATATAACGAATATTTGAGGGTGAAGTTCAGACTGCTGAGTAGTTTATATTTCCACAGTTTCTATTTCATCTTTTGACTAGTCATGGTGTTCTTTCAGGCAAACACTGTATTTTGTATGAGCTTGTTGACGAATCGCAAGTAGAGGTCCTGAATATTTCAAATCCCCTATCGCAACCAGATGTGGATTCCTTCCGTTATCCTAGAGCAGGTACTTTTCATGTGGTAACAGTGCATGTAAATAGTTTTTGTTGATTTGGATAAATTTGTGTTTACTGGCGCTGCTATTAGCCTTTTATCGTCCTTATGAATGATCTGAATTGAAAATGAGATGCTCTGCATGCAAACCACCCTGCCTTTCTTGGAGTGAAATTCAACCACTTGAGTTGTGTTTTTTAGAGATTGTAAATCATATTTGAAAGAATTTCACTTTATAATTTGCTGTTTCAACTAGTTCTTTTTGTCGTTAATTTGATCTTATATTTTACTTTTTTAACGCATGTACTTAAAGTTCGGATGCAGATGTATTTTTGGAATCAAATGAAAAAAATACTAACCAATTACATCTGTGCCAACATTTTTTTTGTAGAAATGAGTGGAATAATTACAGTTGTTTTAAATAGGAATTAGTCAATATTGTTTATCGAATTAAGAAGTTATATGCATGTTCAAGTGAGTTGAAAGGTGCAGTTTTGATATAGAGTTTCAAGGCAATTTTCTTTTTGAACGAAAGGCTACAATTTAAAAAAATTTTTTTGCCTCAACGGTCCTCTATCTGCTTTAATATCTGGTTTGTTTCTAGAGGTTATGTACATTTTTGTATCTTTTTGTATCTATATTTGGTACCATACTTTCTGTTTTTAAATACTTTTCTCTTGGATTAAATACCATTTTAAGTTGACTTAGACTATGCAAGTATGTGAACATTCAAGTCCATTGTAAATTAACACACTATTTGTTTTTGCATGATTTAATAATTTTTGGGTTTTTTGTATGTTTTTTTTAAGCATGTGCACTTGTGCAGTCATTACCAAGTGATTGAATGACCAAGCTAAAGACAAATTGACTTGAACTGTTTGGTCTATCATTTACTGCTTTAGTTAATATAATATGGTATAATATGTAATTATGCAATAACTTTGATAATAGTTTTTAATTTTAAATCATGTCCACATATATTTTTAATAATGCAGCCCAAGCATAACTTGTTGATAACAAGACCTAACTCAACAAGCTAGTGTAAGAGGTGTCTATAAAAAAATTAAAAATAATTACCGTGTCTGACTACAAGCAAAGTCTAGCCTAGTAAATGCAAGAAATAAGTTTCTTTACTTGGTTAACAGATTGTAAAATTTAAAATACTTTTATGGTTTCAAGACCAATTCAAATCACCGAAATAAGCTTTCTGCTTTATTACTTGGCTGTTAAAACAAACTAAATAAAGCGAAAGCTGGATGACCTAGCAACACCGCTAGGTAACTGAAATAAAGGCTTATTGGTATATATTGTGTTCTGATTCTTAACTTTCACAAAGCCTATCATGTTTTTGTACACTTTACCTTCTTTTCTGTATATTATTACAAACTCGGCTGTCTTGAGACCGATATTTGGACTGCCTGGGAATATTATCTCGGCTTTATTAGTTCACCTTATGCTTTTGCTTTTTGTTGTTACAGTACTGTTCGTGTTTTTGATATCAGCTATTCGTACCCAAAGTGTAATCTCTTTTATTTTCATGAAAGTAGAAATTTTGCAAACTCTGTCTCGAATGAATTGTTTTTCCGAAAAGATTTTGCTTTCTCTTCTGGAGTTTATTCAATGACATTTAAAGCCTTAAATTTTTCACCAAATTTTGTTGGCGAAAATTTCAAGCGATTTTTAAGAATGGTTAAAAGATAGTTTAAAAACCATTACTTCAGGTTAAAATTAGTATAAAAAAAAAGTGGGAAACTAAAACAGCTGCAATCTCATTTGTTGGAAGTTTTTTCATGCTAAAGATTACTTTTTAACAAGTATCGTTGCAATGCCTCAAAACAATATTTTTAAAGTATTAAATAAAGCAAAAAATCCCCCGTTAAGTTTATCTGAAAGTTATGCTTCTTTGCATATACACAAGATTACGTTTTTGCTTATAGCTATTTTGCAAGTTGGATCGAGTTGTTGTTGATCTCAAGTTTTCTAAGGTTCCGAAACTCGTCTTTTTTTGTTTACAGTAGAAGTTTTATATTTCACTTTTACTTTTAGAAATATGACATTGTGTTACATGTAGTTTGGACCGATTCTATTTGTGCGTTTGCGTGTTTACTTTTGCTTCCACTAGATTTCTTATCCTGATTTTATTATTAAAATTGCCTTTATCTGAATCCAAAAGGCACATGTTTAATGCAAACACTTTGCGTTGACCAGGTTCAAAAGATCAATCAATCCACTTTGCACTTAACGATCAAAATCTTTCGTTTCTCAGGCAATACTTAAGAATTTCTCTATCTTTAATCTCTGCCAACAAACAAGCAGCAGTTTTAACCAGCATAAGTCGATTATGAAATTGGGAGGATCGTGCTTCAGCTAATATTTATTTTCATTATCGCGTCAGTTCGACAAGTTTTTGCATGCATGTGTGACGTAGCGAATGCGATTGCTGATTTTAAGGTTCTTACAAATTTGGAACTTAAAAAAGTTAATTGCGAATAATTTATTTTAAAATAAAGCACAAAATATGATCAAGCTTACTAATTTGGACCGAAGAAGTTCCAGGCATAATTGGTGATAGGAAATTGTGCTTGAAAATGTTTATCCCGCGTTGAATCGCCTTCGCGTGAAATCTAGTAATATCGAACGAGCAAATATCGTTTGATGACGAAAGGCTGTTTGATGTCGATTAAATTCTGCATTACGAACGCTTGTTATAAACGGTTGAGACGTCTCTTGACAATTGCTTGTGTATTTTTGAATTGTTTCTGTTGTTACAAGAATAATTTAACAATAACTTTAACACTATCATAGGATCATCAAATGCTCAAGTGTCGTTACGAATAGTAGAATTTACATGCAGAGATGGCCAGGTAATGTTTCATTTCTTTTTGAAAACAGTCTATAGTTTAGTCAAAATCACTTTGATATTGTTAGAGATCTATAATTTCATAACTAAGAAAATTCTTGTTTTTGTCACTTAAGCACAAGCCTTGAAATTTTGCAGTGCTACAGAAATTTAACTCATTTTATTTTTTACATATTTAATTTGTTTTAAGCATAATATCGCCGTTACCTGGCATCCGATTTAATACAAGGCAACTTTATGGTTTCTCGGTACCGTGCTCAACATTTCTGATAGAAAAGATTAAAATTGGATGTTCGTGCAGATCTTCGACGTTATCACGCGACGAATGTCCAAATCGCTTAGTGAATTATTTCCTTGGATGGAGTACATCGTACGGCTCGACTGGGTCCCAAACGGCTCTGGGTTTGTTCCTAGTCTAGAGGTTGCTGTGAATTGTGCTGCTGCCGGGTCTTCGACGTGTTAAAACTTTCTTGCCACGATTTCAAGTTTAATTTGTTGAGACTTTAGATAAGGCCCGGAAAAGAAAGAAAATCGCAAGTTTTCACCCAAGCATTTCAAGCTCGACCCGAATACTAAAACCTACTCGCGTTTACTCTGTTTTGTCCTTGGGAAAGACACTTTACCGCATTTTCCCCAGTTTCGCGTTCTTGGCAAGCAGTTCTAAATTTCGGTCGCATCTCTATAAAACTAAAAAAAATGATAATAAAAAATTTCATCCGGCAGCAATATCTTGGCATCTCCGGAAGCAGTTCGGGGTAATTGCTTGCCCTATGTATAGCATTTCCGTCGCTTTCCTGCGAGTCAGGAGGATAAATATAGCGATGGAATGATAATAAGAATCTAGGCTTATTGAACCCTTGGCACGGAAGCAACCCTAAGCTTTTATAAGCTTTTTAACGGATCAGGAAAAAAGACGACGGTGATTCAGGATAAAGAAGGATGCATGAAAAAAATTTTGTCGGGAACAAATACAATTGCTGATTTTAACACTTTCATATCAAAAGCCATCAGCAGCGTTTTTTCGATTTCTATGCTTCAGTTTTGAACCAGTAGCTTATCTATTTTGTGGCGTTTGAAAAAATCTTATATCGCTATTCAATCAAAAAGCTATAAGTTTTTAATGATTTTAATGATTCTTCATCATAACGGCGATTGTGACAGCAGTTTCTTTAGTGGCATTTCGCAATTTGAATATTTCTAACATGCTTCCGGAAGTTTTGTCTGCTTAGCTTTTAATATTTTGATAACCGCATTCCACACCCACTGCTTCAGGTTTAAATTTAGCATTTAGCTTTGAGCAATTTTTCTAGTCACGGTTTGATTTTTCCGGTTGACTAATTGTTAAAGCGCAATAACTGCAAACTTATACCGTCAGTTCATTGTATTTTATTTTTCTTTCTGCACGTTTTCTTCAAAAAATTTGTTTTTTATGTACCATAGGCTTTATTTCATGGTGTGCCTTATTATTACAATAGCATAAAATTTTAAAAAATTAAACCCCATAACTATGGCTTCTTTATCAACTCTTTACAGCTCTCTCCGTCTACAGCGATTCTTTTCTCTTTTTATTACTCTTAAAATTCCATACCGTTAGGCATGGAAATCTAATTTTTGTTGGTTAACAATATTCAAGAAAATTTTTGTAAAGACGCGTTCCACTCCGAGCCCGGAATGGAATATTCTTCGTTTCTTTTATAGATTTTTTGCTTCGCTTAGCGCTTAAGCCGGGAAATAAATAAAAAAAGCAATAAAACAAACAAAGAATACCCTCTTCCACGCTCGTAGTGGAAACGGGTCTTAAGCTTTAGCCCAGCGTGGATATTTGGTGGTGGTGGTGGTGGTTTTACCCGACCCATTCCTAGGGATGGGGGCGCGGATCAATTCCGCGGAATCCCAATAGTCGGGCGACTCCCCACGGATGGGACCAGAGGTCCAGAAGAGAAGGGGTGTGGCCGAAAATGGCCCGATGCAGAGGGTCTAGTACAGGGCAGTCGAGTACGAGATGTGAGAGATCCTGTGGTTCACAACCACAGTTGCTGCATGAAGGACTCTCGGCTCGACCAACCCTGTGGAGATAAGAGTTAAGGAGAGTACTGTGCCCGTTGCAGCGTAAACGGGAGAGAGCACAGCGAGCGGAGCGAGGGAGAGTAAGCTCCTCGGGAGATACTGAAGGGATTTGGTGTTGAAAGAAACCAGATTGGACACTGCGTCTCCAACTGGTGTAGAGATATGGTCGTTGGGAGGAAATAAGGGGTGCGAGGGACACTGATATACTGGAGGGATCGAGAGAGGCACCGGCTTTAGCTAGAGAGTCAGCTAAGTCGTTACCTGGGAGGGAAGAGTGACCAGGTATCCATTGTAGATGGACAACCTTGGATTGAGATAGAGAGTTATGAAGAGATTGAGTATTGGATAGGGATTTGGGGGTTAAATATGGTAGGGGGGTAGAGAGAGTTGATAGGACAAATAAAGAGTCGGTAAAGAAGGTCATAGATTCAAAATTACATGTCTTGGAGTGAGAGATACACCACTCAAGAGCATGTAGGAGAGCGAAGGTTTCAGCACTATAACTGGTAGCCCAGAGACCAGTCGAGAAGGAAAGCGAGGTAGCAGTGACACACTTGGTACACTTGATGTGTATCCCTGCACCACCCTGTCCCAGCCCGCCAGGTACCGAACCGTCAGTCTAAGCAGAGATATCGCTGTGAGATAAAGTGGAAAGATGGGAGGTAGATGCAGTGTTGCGAAGGGAGGGGAGTCTTTGCGAGAGCATGGGGATGAGAGGTGGAGTGAGATTGTGTAACTAGATGGGGTAGACCAGGGGGGTTTAGGAGGGCAGAGGATTAGTGGTTCACGGGTAAGATGTAGGTTAGGGGTAAGGTTATGTGATCTGGAGAAGGATCTCCATGAGCTCTTCTTGAGACGTGTACGGGGGTTAGAGTTCGCAAGAGAGGCTATGGGAAAGGTGGGAGGTAGACGGAGGGCTCGTTCAAAGAAGGAGAGGGATTGGTGGGTGAGGGTGATTCGTAGTGGAGGTAGAAGTGCTTCTATATAGTAGGGGAATGGGAGTGGACGATAGACAACCTGTGATTACTCGACAGGAAGATCTATGCATCCTCTCCACGGAGGTGATGTGAGTAGGAGATGAGAAGGGAAACCAGCCTGGAGAAGCATAGGTGAGGATGGGGCGAATGAAGGCTTTGTATAGGGTACATAAGGATTCTTTTGATGGACCCCAGGAGGCAGAGGCAATGGAGCGGAAAGCACGGAATCGGCTGTGAAACTTTCCGTAAGGATAAGACGTGATATTTGAAAGAGAGAGTGCGGTCGAAGGTTACACCGAGAAAGGTTGGATCAGGTTGAATTTGAGAGGGGTGTTAAGAATGTGCAGGGAAGGTTGTATACGTGATTGGTAGGGGTCTAAGCTAAAGAAGGATGTTTCACATTTGAGGGGGTTGAGAGGAAGGCGCCATTTTGAGGACCATTCTACCAGTCTGTTGAGGGCAGCTTGTACTACAGCGGTTGCACACTCAACACTCGGGGAGGAGGCCCAGATGGCTAGGTCATCTGCATAGAGAGAGGTCTTAATAGATGCAAAAAAAGGAAAATGGGAAGGTCATTGATGTATAAAGAGAAGAGAACTGGTCCTAGAACCGAACCTTGGGGAACTCCTCTTCGGAGACGGAAAGGACGACTGTATGAATTACAGATACGGACTTTCGAACGGCGATCTGAGAGGTAGGATCGTATCCATTCGACAAAGCAAAGAGGAAGATCTAATGAGAGGAGTTTAGAGAGAAGGGCAGAGTGCCAAACTGAGTCAAAAGCTTTCGCAAAATCCACAGTGGCAAGGACTGTACGTGCGCCTGGCTTGATATGTGGATATTTCGCTTGGCAGATCGACATATTAACTTAGTCGATCTACATGACTTAGCCTGCACTGAATTCGGCGCCCTTGGGAAGGGAAGAGCCTGTCTTCAGTTTTTTTTCTAAAAATATAAATTTTACGAAAATTTTTACGGGTAACTTTTACAAATACAAATGTGTATTTGGACCAATAATTGGCACAAAAAGTTCGTTACTGGAACAAGAGAGGAAAAGAAAGCATATGACTTTAAACCAGTAATTCCCAACGTGGGCAATTTGATTTTTAGGTGTTTTGACAATCAAAATTTTTGTTTTGAGATTTATTTGCCGTAATATTTTAATAAATAAAATTAAAGGAATCAAACATTCATTTCAATCATTAACCAGTACTCGGTTATCAAATGACACTCAATTTTCATGCAGACTTATTGTAAAGAACTTTATTATAATTTTTTTTTTTAAGGCAACACTAGGTTTTTGAAACAAAACTGGAGAAATTGGAGACAGATTTGATGTGAAAACTTTTTTTGGTCTTCACTAAAAATTTTAAACACAGGTGAAGATAAAATATAGTAAAAACTAAAAAGTTTACTTCAAAACTGTTTCGTCGCAAAGACTTAGTGTTGACTAAAAAAAAAGATTTTCGTCAGGTAATGGTCATAAAGTTTTTGTCTTGGGGCGATGTTCTGGTAATCAAAAATCCGATAGTATATGGTGTAATATATTGCCACATAGGAGGGGAACATCTGAATTTTAAGGTTGGTGAAGTGGGGTATGGCCAAAAAAAGGTTGGGAATTTACTGCTTTAAATCAACCTAAAAACATGAAGAAAATTTGTGTCTCGTTACTCAGTCATGCGGAACCAATCCTATTTGTCAAAGCGTCATCACGCAAAATTCCACATTTGTCTCTTGAATTAACATAAAGTGAATATACAGTAATGTACTTTACAATATATATTACTTTTGTGTGTCAATATGTTTTGGTTGGTGAGTCGTTGGAAGAAGTCTACCGCTCTGAAACCATTTAAAATTTCCTTATAGCGATTTGACTGTAGAGCGGTAGACCAAAACGTTGTTATTGTTATATTATCTTGATTATTTTATCTTGAATGAATACTATGCTAGCCAAAATATCAAAAAGTAAAATAAAACTTGTTATGAGCTTTAAGTTCAACCGTTTTTGCGTGCTTTAGTGCGGAAGATTTAGCCAGTAGCCGCCTAATCATTCTACAACATAAAATACACCACTTTGGTGTAAGTTAACCGAAATTTCACATTTGAACGAAATTTTTCGACATCACAAAAAATATTCAGTGCTATAATAGAGCCGCAAGCAGGCAAGTAGAGACGCTCGGTTAACGTAGCCTGCGTGTTTTATCGTCTTTGTCTGTGTTAAATAAAACATCTACAAAGCAAACTTTGTTTCCTTCTGATACTTAGTTTCTTATGGTGTGCAAAAGAGAATAATACCACCAAAACGAAAGCGAGAATTCGGCACCTTTGATTATTTAGTCGGAAAAATACACATTCTATTGTTCTAGCTCTAGCTAGCTCGCAACATTGTCTGACAAATGAGCTACAGATTAAAAAGTTAACAATGACGTAATTAATTCTTTACATTTACTCGCAACCCTGAACCAAAGCTCGTAAAAACGGTTAAACTTGCAACTTATAACCAGTTTTCTTTATCTTGGCTTGTATACATGTTAAAATTTTAATTCATAAGATCCAATTAATTAACTTTGGATGTGTCAAAAGAGACAAGTGTGGCATTTTGCGCGATGACGCTTTGACAAATCGGATTGGTTTCGCATAACCGAGTAACGAGGCACAAATTTTCTTTGTGTTTTAGGTGATTTAAAATCATACGTTTTTCTTTCCTCTCTTGCTCCAGTAATAAACTTTCTGTGCCAAATATATATAAACAATTGCTAAAACACCCATCGGAAGTGAGCACAAAAGTAATATTTCACATGGACGTATGAATTTAAACCAAACCATTTCTTCGACACGAACTCACTTTTTCCGTTGCTTAGGTACCCGCGCAAGCTCCGTCACAGTAAACTAGAACTTGAATTTTTTCGAAATTTTTTTATGATGCTAAGCAATAAAAGCAAACGGTTTTTTGTGTTTTGAACTCGTGAGAATCACCCAAGCAAACGTTTCAACGTGTCTGTTTATCACAAACTTGTGCAAAGTTTTTATATTACGTATATGTTATTGATCCAACATATATATTTCTTATTTTTATTTTTTTTTATCTTTATATTTATCCTCCTGACTCGCAGGAAAGCGACGGAGGCGCTAGACATAGGGTAAGCAATTACCCCGACCTGCTTCCGGAGATGCCAAGATATTGCTGTCCGCTGGTAATTTAGTAGAGATATGACTGTAATTTAGAACTGCTTGCCGAGACCACCAAGCAGGGGAAAGTGCCGTAAAGTGTCTTTTCCAAGGACACAACAGAATGGAGCAAGTGGGTTTTAATGGAACAAGTGGGTTATAAAACTTATATTTTGGAGAAAACCGAAGACAGACTGCTCTGTTCCTTTTGAAATGTTTATCAAGGGCGCCGTGGAGTGCGCACTGAAACCCGGGCGCCGAACCCTTGCGAGTGTTAACTCGATGCGTGTTTATGTTTTGTTCAACATTAAATCGGTGATTTATAATGCATCGGGGGTTATGCTGATATTTTTCCACTGGTTCAATCGTTTCGTCTGTTTATTATTTTAGTTTGGTTGCTTAAAAATAAGTAAAATTGCCTCAAAATCAAATATAATCTATTTTAAAGTGGCCTTTGACCCTCATCGCGACCAACTACCTTCAGCTGAAAATACAAGGTGTCCCAAAATAATGTATACACTCTTTGACTTTAAATAGCTAATAAACTTTTTTCTATTTTAGATTTGATTTTGAAGTAAGAATGGCGGATACTGGGCTTACGTTCGTGTAAAAAGAATTTGTTCTGAAAACATTCTGGAAATGTGAAAATAAAGCTGAAGTGCAAAGACGCTTTACGAGTGAGTTCCACAGAGATGCCCCAACACGCGTCAGCATTTCACGAATCCTAGATAACTTTGAGAATCATGGGACCATCCAGTGCATGAGAAAAGGACAAGAAAATGAGAAATGGACGAAAAAGAACATCGGAATGTCCTTTTCTCATGCACTGGATGGTCCCATGATTCTTACAGTTATCTAGGATTCGTGAAATGCTGACGCGTGTTGGGGCATCTCTGTGGAACTCACTCGTAAAGCGTCTTTGCACTTAAGCTTTATTTTCACATTTCCAGAATGTTTTCAGAACAAATTTTTTTTGCACAAACATAAGCCCAGTATCCGCCGTTCTTACTGGAAAATCAAATCTAAAATAGAAAAAAAGTTTATTAGCTATTTAAAGTCAAAGAGTGCATACATTATTTTGGGACACCCTGTAGTTCGATCTTCAAGAGTTTGTACTTTCAGGATTTGGGCACAGTTGCTGAATCGTGTCCAAGACCGCAGCTCGATCGTGTTTATCCCGATTGCTCAGTTCGATCAGATCGTGGATCGCTTCGCGTTTTCGTCCGACCCGAACAAGAGCAACGATCCCGATGTTGAAATGTCGCTCGATGACGAGTCCGCTAGCGCGCAGCAATCTTCCCTCGATTCAGGTCAAAACGGAATCAAGATTTTGTACGAAGACGTGTCTGAAGTGTGGATAAACGTAAGAGAAGTTACTCCACTGTTTCGCTGTATTGTTTCTGTTGCGAGCGTTTTACACAATGTGCGAGTTGAAAAACAATTAACTGCACTAACTGCTTTTGCGGTCGCACTTGTTTCGCTGTGGTTGTTTACCCCATCCGATGTTGTTTAATTTTCTTTTTTAGTAATCACAAAGATTTAAAGAGGCGCTGCTGCTTTTTGTCATCAATTTACTTTTATCTTTGAATCCTGATATTCCTACTTACAAATACAAATTCTGTCGTATATTTGTTTGTTTGTGGTTACCCGGCACACATTTAGGGATTAAAACCTCTTGTAGTCTTGAACAGGAGAAAATCATTTTTGTTTAATTGCCACCAAACGGGATCCTGCTATGCATCAGTGATGACATTCTAAACTTTAAGAACAGGTTCTCTTTCATGTGGAACTCACTAGCAACAGATCCCTCATCATTCAGAGGTTTCTTACAAAATAACATGCTGAGTTATAGTCCTATTTAATGCGTATTCATAAGCCAAGTACGCTATATTACGAACTGGTCCGTTAAACATGATATTTCAAGAACTTGTTTACGCAAATCCCCTAAATCTCATCACTGCTATACACCCCAGAACAATCAAGGCACAAGCATTCCCTCAATTTCCAACGAGGTGCCAATGCTCGGACGCCTCAAGAATCACGATCGGAAAAATACCACCAAAGTGAAATTATTTGGGAAGTTGGGGGTAATTTCGATCCCCTTAAAAAACACAGAGCCTACCCCACCACGAGCAGCGATCCATCGTTGGTGATATTTATATTGATATGCAGTCAGATGCATAAGCCAGTGATGAAATGGAAATTACATTGCTTCTCTTCACTATGAACATCAATAGCCGAGACCCGGCAAAACATCAAGTTAATATGGCTTGATGAGATATCTTCAAGTATGTGTAGTACAAGAAAAAACAGTCCAAAAGGCTATCGCTGAAATAGTTGCAATTAAATACTGACATTTTTTTATTTGTTCAAAACGCCTCCTTCACTCGACAGGTTCACGATACGTTTCATTTCGTCCGAAACTCGCCGCCGAATGAGATCCACTTCGTCTGGGCGAGCGAACAAACCGGCCATCGTCATCTTTACTTGATCAAGTCCGATCTGAAGCGACTAGACAATTCGAAGCGTCAAAACACGGGCGATGTAGTTGCAGGTAAAAAAGAACTTGATCGCTGACGTTTGACATTTGCTTGGTTGATAATTGACTTTTTTGCAACAATCGCTTTCAAACTGCTTCGGGCAATTGGTAAAGCGCGATCGATAAGTCGTTTGATTACAAGGTTTGTTTTCGCGCGCCGCCTTTGCATATGCAGACCTGGAACACAGCAATTTCTTTATCCGCATTTAAATCAACAAAAGTTTAAATTAATGAATAACGTTTTGCCGTTTAGGAGACCCGAAGTATTGCCAAGCAAGCTGCACCGCGCTGACATCTGGCGAGTGGGAAGTCTTGGAACAAACCGACTCGGTGAGTTTTGGTGGGTTTAACAACCGTCAGTTGGTCATTTAAATAGAGCATGTGACTCTGAAGCGGTGAAGTTACCAAAGGCTTGGTAGCTTAACTTCCCTACTTGACGTTCAGAGTTTAGAGTTAGGGCAGAGATTCGTCTGTCGCCTAACTTTATAACCGGACGGTTAGTCTAAGTCTAGTGCAGCTCTATTACGGGCAGTTTTGCAATAAACATAAATTTAATGAATCCGTTTTTTTCTTGACATGAATTGCAGACCCTATTCAACCACTGCTTTCTCGAAACAATTAGCAATTATCATTTTTTGCAATGGTTGATTGTAAGTAATAACGTGCATCTAAGGGAAAGTGAATTCGAATATATGACTGAAAAGCCTTGTACAGACTTATTTTAGCTTATGTTATTCAATTGTAGTCGTGCTCGCAAATTTGGCTCGATTCAAGTACTTGAACATTTGCTGAGCTGTCACATGACTTCGTCAATGCTGCCACGACTTTTTTCTGGTTGTCAGAATATGCAAAATATCGCTCGCTCATAAGAATTACTTAGTAAAAGCGGGTCTTTTAAACTGCCGGTATTTGATTGGCTTAAAAAGTTACTGTTTTCAAATCGTGGATTATTAATGTTTGATCTTTCTAGATGTTTGTTTGATCTCATGCTTTTGTAAGTGGAAGTTTTCTTATATTCGTGACACTCGATGCCAAATTGTAAATTTATTCAAAAGTGCCAAATGTACCGATTGGGATGATTAGTCAAATATGATTTTTATATTTGAGCATGTTCCAACTTTTTTGTCTAATTTTTTTCTCAACTCAAAAATCTATGTTTGTGCTTACAATTAAAATCGAAGTAGTTTGCTGTTCGTCTAATCACGTTTGATCAACGGTAGTTTTTGACCTTGTCAATTTCAACGTTAACTTTGAACTTTAAAATGCAGCTTTGGGTGGACGAGGTCAACGAAGAGGTCTTCTTCATGGCACTCAAAGACTCTTCTCTGGAAAGCCACTTGTAAGTTGCTCGAAACGTCATTTCAAAATAATTAAATAGTGTTGGACCATTGTTCTCTGTCATTTTTTAGATACAAGACTTCTTACTCCAATCCCGGAAACATCATGCGATTAACACACTCCGGTTTCACTCACACCGTGGCAATGAGCAAGGTCAGCTCGATTGAACTGTCCGCGATTGCCTTTGTTGCTTTAGCCGTTTCTCAAGCTTTCCTTATGAAAAAACATTTGCCAAGCGCTTATTACTGCATCTGCAACTGATCCAATTGCTTAACTGAAACTGATATTTTTGTACAAGACGTGATATGTTATTGACGTCGGTTTACAAAACTGTATTATTCACTGTATCGGTTCTGAAGAATCAAAACGCTTTAATTATAAAATGATTCAAACCGCGTCGACTTGTTTCAGGGATGCGATCAGTTTGTCACGGTGTCAAGCAGCATTAACGAGCTGTACATGGCCAAGGTCTACAGCCTGTCGCCGCGACTAGTCGCTCTTGTCAATGTCTTGGAGCCTGTAGGTAATTCTGGTTTGGCTTATCACGTTCTCTGCGTTTCAACACAGGGTCTTTTCGGCCTCTGGCGTTGCGACTTCGCATTGCTTGATCTATTTCTACTATTTTGTACGATTGAGCTACTTTTGATCACACCTTTGAACAACATTTTTTTTTTGTGGTTATGTTGACGACCAAGCCTGTGGAGTCCAATTCGATGTCTGACTGGACTGTTCGCGTGGACACAGATTTCTTGTTCAGTTTGAGAAAACAATTTTTAAAAACTTGTTTGTTTCAATTTCGATGCTATAGGTCTGGGTTCGATTCCCGGCCTAGTTGAATCAAAAGATTGTGCCAACGCTTCGTTACTACTGTGACAGCATCAAGTAGCGGTTGTGTTGCCCAGTCGCGTGTTGCGAGGTTGGACACCGCGAACTCCTGACACGCTTCGGCGTATAAATAAAAAATGTTTAGAAAAATAAAGAGCCGCGATCTCCGTTTTCTCAGCATTATACCTAAGCAACACTCTCACCGACGCGCTACTGTCGCAGCTATGCCGATGACAACATTTGTGTAAATGCGACACGCTCGGGAATCGAACCTAGACTGAACAAGTCTTGTTTCATTTCAGCCACGGCAAGGGATTATTCTACTCCCGAGCTTTTTCAATTTCGCAACTCGAACGGGGATCTGCTTCATGGCCTGTACATCACTCCTCCCAACATGGAACCGAACAAGAAATATCCTACTGTTCTCTATGTATATGGCGGTCCGCATGTGAGCAAATGTTTTGCTTTTATTGTCCTGGGAAACAACGAGTTGCAATTTTGTTTGATTAAGTTTTTCGTTGCAATAATAACTCCATTAAGTTTATTGTTTTTGATTGCTTTGTGTAAATTTTAGGGCTTTTCAGCAGCGAAATTTTTTATGGAAATCGAGCAAATAACTTTTAAAAAGATTCCAATAAATCCTATAATGGAATTATATCGCAGTAAGCAATAAGTATGCTACAGCATGATCGCTTATGTGTTTATTGGTCAGACAATGAGGACTCTTTCAACCAATATACTCGACTCGGTTGCAATGCTTTTCGACCTTTTATAAAACGACATTTCACGAATAGAAACTCTCGTTCACGTCAGGTTCAGCTCGTGTCAAATTCGTTCAAAGGACTTCGATATCAGCGGCTTTACACTTTGTCCATGCTCGGCTACGTTGTCGTTGCTTTGGATGGCCGAGGGTCAACTCACAGAGGGCTTCGGTTCGAAGGCTATCTAAAACATCGTATGGTAATGACGTTTATTGCATTTTGAGTAGAAATTTATAAAATTTGAAATATATAATTTATAAACGGTAATTTATAATATATAATTTATAAACGGTGAAAAATATAAATTGTCGTTTTGGCTTACTACTTTACGGTATTATTATTGTACTGAACAATGGTTTTTTGGATATGTTCAGTTTTGATTCAAAATAAATAGTTTCTTGACGTTTGTTGACCGAATATCGCTTTTACCTTTGATATTGATTAATTCAACAATAAAGCAGACTCTGTTGTAACATCAATCGAGTGTCTACTAACTCGTTTATCATTTTAAAGCGTAATTTAAGAGCAATCGGTTTTTAAAGATGATTTAAAAAAACGGTTGTCGTAGCCTTTTTAACCGTTAATTAACGAAGTTCATTTTGCTTTCTTTAAAAGAATTAAAAAAACTAAAATAAAGAGAACAGACCAGGATGATCTTATTTGGTTCCCAGGGTCAGATTGAGATCGAAGACCAGGTGGAGGGACTGACATTTCTCGCCGGGAAAGTTGATTTTATCGATCTCGATAGAGTGGCAATCCACGGCTGGTCGTACGGTAGACTTGTAGTTTTTCTTAAGCGAGTTTTCTGTTTCGAACTGCTTTCCGAATTTATTTATTTATTTTGAAGGGGGCTACTTATCATTAATGGGACTTGCTCAGAGACCGGACATTTTCAAAGTGAGTTTTTGTGATTGTTTAGCCCAGAGGTAATACAATGACGATTTTCTTTCCACAACCTTGATTGCTGACCTCTTGATTAATGATTATTTTCGATTTAGACGCGCGGCTTGTCTCGTTTCAAAAATCGATTTAAAACTATTATTATACGTTTTCAAACCCCCTCAAAAGCATTTTACTATTTTCTGCAACTCGCTGCTGACCTCGCCATTACTTTCAGGTTGCCGTCGCCGGTGCTCCCGTCGTGTGCTGGGAGCATTATGACACCGCTTACACCGAGCGTTACATGGACTTGCCCGAGACTAATCCCGAAGGATACCGGAAGGGGTCGGTGCTCTTCTACGTGCCTCAATTTCCTAACGAGTAAGCGCATTTTTTGTTTCGAACCTCGGAAATGGGCGGGTTTCTTAGAGCCACCAGCTGTCGTATGTCAGTGCTTTCTTTGTCTTGTTGGTTTTCAAACTTGTTCGAAGGATGAATCTGCGAAAAATCTTTTAAAAAAATGCTTTGGAAGATCGAAATGTGTTTTGTAGATTTAAAGAATTAATTCCATAAATTGTTGACTTAAAGAAATATTAACGAACCAAATCGAACCTTTCTTTTGTTTGAAGATAGAAATGCAAATATTTCGAATCATTTTCATTTCACGACGGTATTACAATACTTTAATAAATTTGCGACATGTCTTAAAAAAACGTTAGCAATTAAAGATGTCGGAAAAAATCGATTTACTTTTGGACATTTTTGACCCGGCTTCGTTGCAGGCCGAATCGTCTGCTCGTCGTTCACGGCTTGATCGACGAAAACGTTCATTTCGTTCACACTGCAAACCTCGTTCAGGCTCTCGTGAAGAACTGCAAGCCTTATCAGCTGCAGGTAAGCTGGAGCTTCTATTTCTGTTCATGATGAAATGATATGAAGTTTTACAGGCAAAGCGCTTTGACCTTTACAACCATTGCACATGTTTGAATGCTTCATTAAATTTCAAAACACTTTCAGTTTCACGCGATCGCCTTCGATGCAAAGTTGTCTTGGGCTTAAATTAGCCTCAAAGCAGCATTTCAAAACATCAATCATTCGACAAATTTATTATTACAACTCTGTCTGCACGAAATCAAACAGTCGATTGCTTTTGCGGCAGAGCAAAAACTTGATTACTATGTGCATGGCGCCAAAGGCGTAATTTGTATGACGTCACTGAGCATAAAATGTGGCGTACTTGTGTTCTCTGCTTGCGTATTCGAGTTGATTCTGATCAACACTTTCAAGTTTGATGTTGCCAACAGAGGTTCTTAACGAGTGTGTTAAGGAAGTAACCAACACTAAAATGTCGGGGACACTCTGCATGGGACCCGAATGACGTGTGTGTCGACAAACTGACCATTGACTCGATTGAAACCTTGAAAAAGGTCGAAAGTTTAAATCAATAGTCAAAACAAATTTTATCTTACTGAAAATTTGTACGATCAATTTTTCGTGTTTAAGAAACACACCAAGGCTCGTTCTAATGTTATCAATTGTTTGGTTTACTGTTGCTTTTCCGAAAAGCACAAACAGGTAGTTTTGTTTTCCGATGTTTTTATCAACCAAATTAAAATCGAAATTTAGTTGCTTTCATGAAGCGAGTTTATTGAAAATCTCGTAGAAATAAAAATTTAAGGTTTAATCATACAGTTTCACTCAGTTTGAAGCAGCAATCTTTCATTAGGGAACATAAAACCATTAAAGAAGCTTCGGCGTTTTGAAAATTTTGTAGCTGTTTTTTAAGGCTCGATTACACCGAGAGTGGAATGGAGCATTCTTTGTTTGTTTATTGATTTCTTTTACCTCTTTCCGCGCTTAAGCGCTGAGCGAAGCAAAAAATCATTAAAAGAAACAAAAAATAATCTATTCTACGCTCGTAATAGAAACGAGGCTAAAAGCTTGCGATGTAAGGCGAAAAGAGAAAACAACAAGTTTCTTAAGTTGAAAAAATTTGATTTTCTTTCGTCTTCGTCCAAACCCAAACTCTTACATCAACATAATTTAAATCATACCAAACCATTTCAAATCGATTTAACTCGAATCGGTGGCTATTCTCGAAGCTCATGCACAGTTGTACACTGTACAGTGTACACTGCAGTTTATTCAAATTCATACAAAGCCGCGGCTGTTCTCGAGTCGTGTCCCAGGATAAACTGATTGAAACGAGCGAGTTTTTTAGATTTATCCGAGCGAGCGACACGGTATAAGAAGCCCAGACAGCAACGAGCATTTCGAAGTCGCCGTCGTCTCTTTCCTTCAGCAAAACTTATAGTCGAAAAACGGTTGTCGATCTCTCGCCTATAACGAAAGTCGTTGATGCGCTTATGGACCCGAAGCTGAGGCTCTGGAAAGGCGCCATTAGTTCGTTTCATTTTCTTGTGCTCACCTCTGGCTTTGCTTTGTTGGACGGACGTCCGGGCGGTTATATGTAATCAACGACTTGTCGTTGCCGTTGTCGGTTCAAATCTTGTTCTGTTCGAAGCGGCTGTGATCGATTTTTTTTTTAATCTTCGGCCGACCTTTTTTTCGCTTTTTCTCGCAAAGTATCTAAAAATACCGTCGAAATTTGTGTCGGATTTTTTCATTGACGCGTTTTTCATTAAGAGTTTCTTCTGAGAACAACTCAGCTTTAACTGTATCGGCCACATGTTTATCTGTTTAATGTTGATCCCGCGTAAATCCTTGCACTTTTTTCGTATTACTTGTATTTGTTTTCCTTGAAAGAAATACAACGAAGAAAAGACTTAACTGACATTCATTAGAAATCATTACATTGCAAAGCTTTGTAATTTTCAATTCGTGTTTTTCTTGTCTTCCGCAGCTAAGAGCGTCGTATCATAACCAATCTTTTTCGTTTGTTTTTTTTTTTTTTTCGTTCTTAACCATTTTTTTTGTTAGTAATGTTTTGCTGTTTTGGTGAAATCGATAGAAAAAATTCAATGATTATTGCTCGAACTGATAAGAAAAGTTATCGCTTTCCTGCCCAGCAGACATGGTTTTCGTTTAATACCGGTAACACTTTTTGTTGAAATGTTTGATTTGTACTCTTTTTGTGTACTTCAGAATTTTTTTCTGAAGCATTATTCTTGTTTTTGTTTAGCGGTGTAACGCCGCGTTTTTCAATTCAGTAAAACATTAGAACAATCCTTTTCTGTTTTTACTTTTACTTTGAATATTTGTTGTTGAGAAGTTTTTCGGCCAGCATTTGTGTTTATAAGACAGAACCTCTCGCTAAGTTTTTTTTATATCGTTGTTACAGTTGATAGTTGTTAAACAAAATCGCATTTAACAAGAAGAATAGATTATTCTCTACCGATGTCGACAAATAACATTTCTCATAAACCAGGGGTTTTTCCCAAACGTGAAAATTGCTTTGTTGAGCACCGCTTTGATTTCAATCATTCGCTTGGTGCTTCATGTTCAACATTGATTCCACTCGATCGAAACGGCACAATACACGGCAGCAATTCCTTGTAATTGTATGTGTCTTTTCATGTTTATACGAGAAGTGTTGAATAAGACAATCCTTTGTAATCGGTGCTGACTTCTTCGTTGTCGAAATACCATTTAGTCGAGCCCTTTCGAAATTCAATCGACAGTTTGTTACGTGTTGGTGAAAAGATGAATCGCAATGATAGCATTGTTTTCACTGACAAAACGTGTGTGAATTTTGCTTTGTTAATAAAGAAAATGTTAAATAGGTTGCAGTAGTTTTCAAGCGGTCGTCATTGCTTAAATGCGTCAGATAAAGAATTCTTCGTATGACCTTTTATGACCTGGCTGCTGCTTTCTGTTTCAAGCGGAGTCACCATTATAGGTAAGCTGCGTCACCTTGCTTAAGACTTGGTCCGAAAGTGCTTTTTTCCCAAGGACGAGCCGAAAATCACTCGCGTTTGTGTACTCGCAAGTCGGATTCAAACTTCAATCTGTGACCAAAATATATAGCCTGTTGTGGCTATCTTATAATATTTCCAAAATGTTGAAAAACTTTTCCTTGACTGTACTGACCATTTAAATAAAATATAAATTACAAAAAATGGCTTTTAACAGTTTATTTCAAAGTGATAGATGCTTCTACACTTTGGTTACAAGGTTTAAAATTCTTGGCTGTTTTAAAAAATAAGCTTTGCAAATATCGTGCCTTAGCTTCAAAATGGTTGGTTTGCCGAGACCTAATATTTACGGGCGTTAAAAAGGCAGAGGATTCTACGTAGAGCTGAATGGCCTCGTGAACCAATTTTGCTTATTTTTGGAGATGAGAATGCCACCTTTAACCATAAATTCATGACCAGTGAAACTTCAAACAAGCCTCAAGACCTTGAGTCGTTTTTTAATTTAATCAATTCTTCACCAGTGTGTGGTAGAGTTGCTAAAGCACCGTGGTTGTGATTAACATGGTCTTGGTTCAAAACTTACTCGCGCCATTCTGTTTTGTCCTTGGGAAAGACACTTTACGGCATTTTCCCTTGCTCGGTGGTTGGCAAGCAGTTCTATACTTTAGTCATATCTCCATAAAACAAAAAAATTCAATGGGACAGAAATATCTTGGTATATCAGGAAGCAGGTCGGTGTAACTGCTTGCGCTGTGTACTGTATTAGCGCCTCCGTCGCTTTCCTGCGAGTCTAGGAGGATAAATATAGAGATAAAATAAATAAACAATCTACGGGGAAAACCAAAACAGTTTTTGTGTAGCCTAAGTGATAGATTAAGGTTTTTTCACAAGCCTAACTTCAAGAAAATTTTGATATAAATTTGCTCTAACTTGAAAATATCAAACAGGCTGCTCAACGTTACAAAATAGCCTTTTAAACTTTATATTTTCGGTTTGACAATTTCGCAACACGTACGTGGATTAAGTATACAAAGTAAATAGCATTTTTTTCCTGCATTTTCAGATTTAGAAAGTTTTAAAAATCAAAGATGTCTGCCAAGCATTCCAAACAACAGTGCTGAAGCTTGAAAATCGAATATTTTTATTCTGCAGCGATAGCAATAATTGACATAAGAAAGTAAAGATCAAAAAAATCTTTTAAAGGCCAAAAAGTGCTTTTTCATTTCACTAAACTATTATGAGTAGAAACTTTTACGGGAACATCTTTTCAAACCATTCTGGTTTACTTTTGATATTGCTAATCAAGCAATAAAAGTTGATATGATAGTAAACTGCTACCTTACATTATGTTGCAAGCAATTCCGCAATACAACCAAATTCCTTGTAACAATAGGGTAGTTTCTTTTAGAAACTGTTATACTTACATTGCTTCGAGACGATCGACTTACTTATAACCTACAAGACAAAAATGGAAAAAGTACTTTAGTATGTTTTTTTTTATCACTATATTTATCCTCCTGACTCGAAGGAAAGCGGAGAAGGCGCTAATACATAGCGCAAGCAGTTACCCCGACCTGCTTCCGGAGTTATCAAGATATTGCTGTCCGGTTAAATTTTTTGGTTCGATTTTTAGTTTTATAGAAATGTGACTGAAATTTAACACTGCTTGCAGGACTGCCAAGCAGGAGAAAGTGCTATAAAGTGTCTTTCTTAAGCACACAGCAGAATGGCGCAAGTAGGTTTTGAACCAAGAACATGTCGATCACAATCACGGCGTTCTTTTATGTAAGACTCTACGGAGCACGTTTGTCAATTCAGAGTTCAAATAATATTGTCATCCATTTCTGTGGTATAAGTGACAAGAATTGCTGTTCTGAGAATTGCTCATGCCACCTGAGAGGCCGATGTAGCTCTCAAAGCTACGTCAGAATCCAGCTTTGTCTGGAAAAACGTGCGTAAAAAATAGGAAGCGTTTTTTTTTTAGTATTATTATTTTGACTGGCGACGAGATAAGTCAAAAAATGTAGTAAAGAAATCGTTGTTTTAATTCCGGTGGCTTTTGGCTTTTGGGTTTCGACTTTTGCTGGTTTTAAAAAGTTTTTATTTGAAAAGATTCTATTTGAATAAGCTGCTAAACGAATTGTTCTTTAATAAATTAAATAAGAGTGAACTGCTTGGATTACTCGAAGAGACTGGAAAAGAATTAATTCCTTGGACTTTGATCGATTATACATGTAAGTAGTGGTAGTAGTATAAAAATATATACTAACCTATATACACATACCTACCTATATAACCGCTACACCGAAACAGAAGCTCCCAAAACTTTTCAACAGGGCTGGGGGCTGAAGGAATTTTTCCTACAACGACTTCGACTCCACTTATTCAAAATTTTGCGACACCAACTTCGACTTTAACTTCATTATTTAATTTTTTTTACTCCGACTCCCGATTTCGGAACGGCTGAAAAAACAATTCCGACTCGACTCTCAAACGTGCAACTCTGGTGACTCCGACTTCACAATCTCGGAGGCTCAATTCAGCGTATAATGGTGTTTCCAAAAACAGTAACGACTCCGACTCCAGCACATCTAAAAACCGACTCTGACTCCATCAAATTTTAACCCTTTGAACCCTAAAGGCCGGATTTCCGGCCAAACATGGTCGGTTTTTATTCCCGAAAGGCCTGAAAAACGGCCTTTAACACAAAACAATCGTATTGGTGTTAAATTGTTTAGCGTATATACCCTAAAGGCCCAAAACTTGAATAAAATCGTTTGAATTCCTTCTACTTGAAATAATTTTGCAAAAGTGGTTCTTGTATCTGTCAAGAAGATAATTATTATCATAAGCTGAAGTGAAACAATCATTGCATCACTGATTCCGATTTGCATAAACTGATTTGTGTCTTGGTATATAATAAAAATTTGTTAAATTCTTTGCTACTGTTGTAGATCTTCTTCTTCTTCGTTTGAGCTAGATTGAATAGGCTTGGTAGGCTTCGAACTCGAGGCGTAGAAATGCCGAGTACGAAGCGCTAACCACTGCACCAAACCGCGGTGCTGTTGTAGGTGAAAATGTACAATAAGGATCATATCTGCACCTGCAAAGGCTATTTCAATGTTATTACACTGATTTTGAAGTTGGTTTGAGAGCTGCAGGCGATTCATAATCCCAAAACGAAAAAAAAAAGAAAATGATTTTTTTTGAAAATTTTTGGCTGGGAATCTCGGGTCGGAGAGCTTTTAAATGTGGGAATGTCGGGTTCAAAGGGTTAAAAAACGACTCTGACTTCTCAACCTTGGTTTTCATTAGGCCTTAACTAAACTTAATCTTGTATTAAAAGCGTCGTAGTGAAAATTAATAAATCTTACCAATTTTTTGCTGTTCGAAAATCTAGAAGAAAACGTAACACATTTCTTTTGAAACAGAGCTTAATATTATAAAAAAATACAATTTGTTTAAATATCTTGCGGTCCATTGAAATAATCTTTATGGCCTACCGCTTCGGAACCACTGAACTAAGCAATCTCGCCGATAAAGATTAAGCGATATTTTAAATAAGTTTTGACGTTGACAAGTTTTTTCAGACTCATGTTCTGTTCCCGTAAAAAGATGATTGGTTGTTTTGCCTGAGTTTATATCAAGATTGCTAAAGATAACCCATTCATAAATTTTTTGAAGATGTAATTGTACGAGTCGTTGGGCCGTACAGCAAAACAGTGTTTAAACCAAATCAAAGTTGTAGTCACCTACGTTTAACAGTAGGCCCCTCAGTTTTTATTAGAGAAAGTTATTAAAATTTTTTTGGCTTATGCTACGTAAATTCTTTGTGTCATTAAACTTCTGATCGCTCTCTATCGGCTTCTCGTACATTCAAAACCCGCTTTCTTGAATCCCTGTTGCAGTTTTAAAACGTCCATCAAAGTAGCGAAAGTGGTGGTAGCCTTTAAAATATTCTGTCAGGGCTGAATAAACTTCGGCCTGTTTCATGATTTGGAATGCCGTTAGTTACACCGATGCTTGTACTAAAATGGCTCCAGATTTCCTGTACCAATAATTGGAAACCTATCGATACAATCAGGCGGAAGTGACGTTTCTCTTTTCATCTTCAGCAAATGTATCTAAGTAAGTGTTGTTACGTTTGTAATAACTTGTGGGACGGTCAGGGCAAGGAGTAGGCCAGCTTTAGAAGCTTTTATTAAATCCGGTTTGCTTTATTGTACTAAAGGTGAAAAAAGTTGGAATGTCTACCTAGAGCAAAGACATTAAAATTAGGTTGAAAATTTAAGTAAAAAGTAAAAATCATTTCTTGGACCAAGTCAAGTGTTTGGTAGAACTATTTCAGTAAGATAAAGGCTAACATTTGACTTTCCCGATTGACATAGCAATTTTGACAATGTTCTACTTTTAAAATAATTGAAAAACTTTTATAAAACCTTAATGAATTTTCTAAATTAAAAAGTCAGGTTTGAAGTCGAAAAGTCGCTTGTTTTATGTTTTTTTCGGCTTTTTGAGAATTAAAAGATCACATTAATGCATTCAGTAACAATGCGTTGTTTTATTAGAAAAGATTATAATGCAAATGTTAAAAACCTAGTGTAACAATAATAATTTTGAGTACAAGTTTTTTTATAGCTGCACTAATTAGTTACAAAAAAAAAAAAAACAATTTGCAAAAAACTTCGATAATGTCACAATCCAATCCTAAACTACCTGATATTTCTCGGACTTACGATTTTGAGGCATCGAACAAAGCAAGAACGACATTGTCACCGTATGTTCGACAAATTATCGACGAAGAAAATGAAGATTACATGGACATGACTCCAAAAAACACTCCCAACCGAACTTTTACTGACACAACTCTTTCAGAATCGAAGCTTCTTATTCCTCGGAGTGAAAAGGTAATGCCAACTGGAGCGGAATCCGCTACTGTGCACAAATCGTATGAGACATTATTTAACGAAGATGATTCGTATGCCGACATGAGCGGCCTGAAAGTAAAAATTCCTCAACAGGACATTAGTGAAACGAATTTTCAAGGACGCTTCAAAAAAAACAAAATGCCACAGCGCTATGGCATTATTCGACCGACGGATGAAGTCGGATATAGAAGAGTGGGTCGTAATGAAATGACAAGAACAAAAAGTGAAAAAATTTTGCCAGTAGGGCGTTTGCCGCCTCGCCTTCCCAGCTCACAATCAAGTAAAAACTTGTCTGTCTTCGCCGAAGGAGGATTCAGCAAGAACGATGAAGACGATTACGATGTTCTCGAAACGAAAAGTAGGGCAGAAAGCAAACCGAATTCGCGTTCCGAAAATAGTTTTCGCTCCGAACCGGAGTCTCCGATTTCTTCAGAACGTTTTTCAGACAAAAAGATGTCGCGGAAATTAGTGTCCTCAAAAAGCTTTAAGCAAAATGTTTCTTCTAACCGCATTTCAACCCGTAAAAGAGCTGAGACTGTCCAGATTGAGTTAGAGAGAAAGAGGGAGGGTCGCTTGCGATTCGCAACGGTAGGAGGAGATGGGCTGTCCCCGCAAGGTGATAAATCAAAGATTTCCGTCGCTGATTTCTCACGAACGAAATTTATTTCTCAAAGCAAAAGCCGATTAGACGCTGGTACATCTTTGCAATACAGCGGAAAAACCCTAGGAGTTCAAAGTCGCATTAACAAGGTGCGTCAGAATCCAATGATTGGACAAGATAATTTGGAGGATGAGTCGGAGTCGGAACCGATTATCGATTGTACGAAAAACTTCAGTTCAAAAAGTTTGAAAGCCAGAACTGTTGTCAAAGGAAAAGTGACCGAGAGCGGAACCAAACTTTACCAAGGAAATGCTGCGGCTGATGATCAAAACAAAACAAATAAAAATAACGGGCTTTATAGGGTTCAATCTGTCAACGACACGAAAAGAAGCAATTGTTATGAATCTGCTCTTGATAAAAGAATTTCAAAGAGCTTCGAAAATTTTGATATCAATTACATAGATTCGTATCAAAAAGGCCGTAACTCGCAAAAAACTGCTTCAGTTACTTCCGACACAGCTATTTCTTCAGAAAAAAACAAAACGGAAGTTGATTCGGCAATTTACAAAGCTGACGCAAAAACCTCTCAACCAAGCAACATCAGTACTTTATCAAAAAAAGAAAAAGCGAAATTAAAAAAGCACCAGACCCTTCCACCTCAATCAACAACAAAGCAAAAACGAAAAGGTTTTTGGAGGTGGCGTTTTAGATTTGGAAAATCTAAAGAAAAAAAGGAAAAAAAGCAAGAGGAAGTAGAAGGCGAGTTTTTATCACATCCGAGTATTGCAAAAAGACGAAATACTTGGTCTTTGCGCAGTTATCGAAAGAAATCTCAAAAGCAAACACTAAAAACTGACATAGCAAACACATTGAACTTTCAAAAGCCAGAAAACCGAGAAAGTATCATTGATGCAACTGATGTAAGTCCTTATGCACATCAAGATATGACTCTTCCGACTCGACAAAGAAAACCTGATTTTAGCCGGGCCTCCGCCAGATTTGGCCGAAAAAAATCTTACACAATGTCACCCTCGCGTTCTGGCTCAAGGACAGAGGTGTCTTTACTTAGTTCGAGTACAGCTCAACGTGATTTTGAAACATGGTCGAAATCGAGTCAAACGTCGAGGGATTACAGATTGAGAATTGGCGACGATAAATTAAATTCCAGTGTTGCGTCATCCTCGCGTTACCTAGAAACCAATTTCGATGATGAAGTACTTATATTACCCAACGCAGTAAACACCAGTTCACCCGTAAAGGATGCCAAATCTCAAAAAAATTTAGCATCTACAAACCGACAACCCATGATGATTGACATCAGCCAAGCATCAAGCTATGACGACGACGATGACGTTGAAAATATTAAAAAAGAATTAGTAGTGACACAAAGTTCAGCAAAACATCGTAACGCCACCTTGAAAGGTAAAACTTTGGGGAAGTTATTTTCCAAAAATGACAACAATCGAAAATCATCAAAAGATCCTATATTTCAACCTCTTCAAGATCCAGCTATTTTCGAATCCTATAAGCTCTCATCTAATGGGTCAAGTTCTCTTCAACCACACAATATTCATCGAAAAGTTGCAATTTTGAATTTTCAAAACTATCAGATGTCTCAAGGTTTAGTCATATTTTCTCCACCTTCAATTCGAAACGCTTTCGGAAGTAAGAACCTCAATCAGCAGCAGCTTTTGGAGAAAAAAAAACTTCACTCAGGAAAACAAAGTTTGTCCGGTGGCAGAAACAAAAGTCTTGATACAGATTTTAACGACAGAAAAATAAGATCGAAGTCGACTTCTGATCTTGATGATGAGAGCGATTTTAATAACTCTGGCTGGTGGAAAGCTACCAAAAAACTTCTTCGAAGTACTGACATACGTAAGTGAGCGCATCAAATTAATTCGTATAATTCCTAACTTACCTTTCCGCATCAAATTAATTCGTATAAGTCCGCACCTACGGCAGATATATTTCATCAGTAAAAAATAATACGATTTATAAATCAACTTAGAAACTTTCTTATTAATTATAGTCGTTTATTTGAATTCATTTCGTTCAACATTAAGCCACATTTACCTAGTTTGTAAAACTTTGATTTAGTTGAGAAATCACCGGAGGACTTCCAAAGTTTTGAAAAGAACGGAAAAGTTTTTTCGGAGGTTTGACTTTTTTTATCTTGTTTTTCTAAAAAAGGAGTCATTAAAGTTTACATTATTAATTGCAATATGTTGTAATTTAGGCTATAATATTTTACCATTTGTAAAGTTTTAACCAAACAATGAATGAAAAATTAGAAAGAGATTGACATTTAATTCATAAATGCATTAAAACTCCAGGGATCGGCAACCTTTTTAACGCAGTGTGCCAGTTTTCAAATTTTTAAAAAAATATAATTGCTTGACGCGCCAAACTGTTTTTGGAGTTATTCCAGTTAACAAATTATTGTTGCTTCATGAGCAACGGCTTTGCACTGTCATTTTTCTGGTTAGAATGGTAAAAAGAAAACAGACAATTTAGTTGATCAACCCAATTATTATTAAATATTTATTGATATTAAATGCAGTTATAAAAATAATTTTATTAAGATCTTTATCCTTGTTTCTCCTTGCTCAACTCTAAAATGTTTGAACTACAACTTTTATCTGAACACATGCTTCTTAATGATCTATTGTAAGTCGGCTACGATGAGGAATAGGAATAAATTTCTTGAGCGAAAGTATTTGTTCACGTAAATATGTGGTTTTAAACGCTTACACCAAATTGTTGATACCTTCTTAAGAAACCTAAATTTCTCAGGTAAAGATTCTAAAATGACGGTCTTATGTCTGATTTCATTCGTTTTCAATAAGGTTTATAAATCGACCCAATTTATTTACCCACAATTAAGATGCTTTAAAATCTATCATCTGCAGCTAGAAGTATGCCTGGACTCTGGAGTAAATATTAAGCTTGTTGATGTGCGCAGTGATGTCAGCAAGAAAGATTAGTTTTGCAAACCACTTTTTATTTCCCAGTAGGCTTTGTCTTTCCCTCTAAAAAAGGTCTTTTTCTTAGACATAAATTTTAAAAACCTGAATAGAACTTTACCGAGACTTACTCACCTGGCTGTGGAGTTTACATGCACGTACTGGACTGTACTCTGCATTTCTTCAAGCAAAAACCGAAACTGTATGTGCGGTGTAGCAGTGCGTGCGACAAAAGAATTTACTATTTTTGTTACAGTTAACATTATGTCACTGAGAGCTGAATTTAAAATTTTCACAAATACAGCAATTGGAAACTTGTCGAGATTAAAGTTATCGAATTCCAAAATATCGCAAGTGCGTCGAAATTCTTGACGTGCCATGGAAAACCACCTCTCGTGCAACGTTTTGCCAGACCTTCCAAGGCTTGCACACTCCAGGCTTAGCCTGCAGGCAACTAAACTAATACGATGTTGTAGGAAATCATTTCAGTCAAACAAAAAACCTAAATGCATTTGTAATGCATTGGATGAACTTTAAAAATAAAGATCATAAAAAAACATAAGGTTGAATATTACATGAAAAAATTATTGGGATATTTTTTTAAGAGCTGCAAATATTAAAAAAAACTTGTTCGTTTTTTCAATCAAGATTAAAATTAAGGTTAAAGTCAAGTTTAGAGTTAGCCTGAATTCAAATCTTAAAATGTTAAGGTTGTTATAATCCTTATTCTAATTATTACTATGATCGGTAACGGTGGCACGGCCAGGTCTAAATAAGGCCTTTGGCAGGTAGAAAAACCGATTTTTGAGTTACAATTTGAAGCAGACTTTTTTATAGATTTTACTTCGCTATTGAAGAAACAACGCCTTTTTACGTTTTTATTTTTTATTTAAAACTTTTTAAGCTTTTATGAGTTTTTAGTCTTTATTTTAAAAAAGAAAATCTTTTAAAAAAATTTGCCGTACTCCCAAAAGTTTACCCGAGTTAGCCTAACACATGGCGGCGTCGCTACTCTAATTTCATACTACAAAAAAGTACACAGACAGAAAATTAATTGGATAGAACGAGACAATAAAGAAGTCTTTAAAAAAGTAATGGCAAATTGTAATTTTTAAAATATTCAATTATTGTAAATAAGAGTTTTTTCAATAAATGTAGCATTGATAAAACATCATGAAAAGTGAAATTTTGTATTTATAAGAGCTTTCATATTTTTATAAACAAACGCAATTTTTTGAAACCTGCTCAACAAATGCTTCAACCCAAACAAGCCCTTCATTAAACTGCAAAATATCTTAAAACCTACGTATTTGTAAGAATTTTAGAAGAGCCTTTTCAAAATAAATTGAAATTTTGCAAATTTGTTTTAGTAATCGAATTTATTAAAAAGAAAACTCTAAATGATTTTACTAATTTTGTTAATGTATCATAATGTTTGCAGTGTATACAATTGTCTTATACTTAAACAAACTTTTTTCCTCGTTTTAAACAACAACAAAAAAAATAAATGACATACGAGAAAATAGCGAGTTTGTGCATGGCTTGCTAATATAACTGTGTCTGCCTAAAGAGGCAAGTATCGTACTTGCAGGAGCAGTCGACTTTGATAAACTCCAGCACCGTGCTTAAAATCTTAGATTTATCCAAACGACGCCAGTAGAACCCCTCCAAAATGTCTGTTGCTACTAATTGAAGGCTGATAATATGTACATTTGGCGGGACCTGTCCCTTGGAAGCCAACTGCAGCCAAAAAAAAAAATAGATCATAGACCGCTGTTTTCCAATTAACTAAAAAACCAAATAAAATTAAAAAACCATATAAAAAATTTCAAGCGGACAGCAATATCTTGGCATCTCCGGACGCAGGTCGGGGTAATTAATTACTTGCCCTGTGTATAGCGCCTCCAACGATTTCCTGTGAGTCAGAAGGACAAATATATAGAGATGAAGAAAAAAGCAACATTTGAGTTAGTTAATGGTAGAAAGGTTTTCAAGCTTCAAGCTTTTACTCTAACTTAGATTTACTGAACTTTCCAAATGTACTTAAATCATAAAAAAGTGTTGTTTGTATTTTGTCTTTTATCTGACGCCCACTGTCAACTAGAGGTTTTTGTTTGACTTGCGGTAATTAGATGAATTTTAACTGTACGGCAGGCAATTTTGTACGAAAAAAGCACTCGATAAAGCTCGTATATAACAAGTGCGTAAGTGCATCTTGAATAGAAATTTCTCGTTAGTTAAACCTTAATTCTGAAGTGTTGAGTCTTCATCGAGATCATACATTATTAAAATAAAAATAAACGAAGCTATTTTCAAGTCGTTCTAGGACAAGAGATTAAATTTAAAAAGCGTCGATAGCTACAATGATAGTAGTGGCTTAGACTTAGAACAATTTTGACAATTTGCTCTCTTACGAAAGATATTAACTCTGTAGTTTCATTCAATTTGCTTTTGTTGGGTATTTTTGCAATATGATAAGTTATATATTTTACGTCAGTAACTCTGTAAAATTAGATATCAATCTATAAGTGTAATATGTTATTACAATTGCATTTTGCATTTGTTTGCGGTAAATTTTTTAATTTTTACATTACATAATTACATTTTTACATTGAATTTATAGCATGTCTAACAATTTCAGAATCATAGTCACCAATTCACTAATTTGTAGTCAGGGATAGCAAATTCGCTTTAATATTTAAATGTTTCAGGATTCTATCTGCAGAGTTTAGTTGTACAGTTGTGTTTAGTTGGATAATGAATATATTCGAAACTTGAGTATTTAATGTGATATGTTTTAGCATTTGGTACCTTTTTATTTAAGTGGGTTATTGAATTTCAGAACTATCTAAAATTGGGCATACGCAAAAAGTTGGGTAATTTTTTTTTACAGACTCTCTTTAAAAAACAGTTTTTTTTACTGGATCACTTTTCACAGAAATTACTGATATAAAACTATTGTACAGAATCGCCCTGAAGTAGTACATTGCTTACTAAAATATAATTTAACATTGTCGAAGGCCAAATCATTAATTATTATAAAATTGCGAGTTGTTAACTTGTTACGAGCTGATTCACTACGCACAATATAGCAATAAATTACCACTCACGATATTTAAAGAGAATCAAGGTCGCTCCAAATTAGTAACGTTGCGATGATTTTCACATCAACTTGCAAAAATTTTCCACCAATCAAAAATAGTTTCCCTGCGTGAAAAGCCTATTTACGAGTAAGGAATAATTACTCTTGGTGTGACTAAAGCTCTGTTTTGCAAAGTTAGATTCCACTATGCAGTTTATAGCAGCTTCATTTTTAAAAATCAAATAGCTAATTAGGTTTAGTTTTACTGACAGGGTCTTTTACTACACTTCGGCGAATATTTCGTAAAGGTTTACATGGCCCAATGGTCAAAGCATAGTTTTACAGAATTTATTCTCTTGACTTTTTAGAATGTTAAACATGAACAAAAGTGCTACTCATAAACCAACCGGCAAATAAATATTTGAAGAATACCAGAACACTCTTGTTTATTATTTTAAATATTATTTCCTTTCACTTTTACCCTAAGACAAGTGAATTTTTGCTGAGCATGTAGTGTAGTGATTCAATTAGTAATCAGTCATGCATTTCTTTAATTATACTTGGACGTGAAGATGGAAATTTTTCTAATGTCTCATGCGATGAAAGGAACGGTATCCCGATTTCGATAAAGATCTGCTGTGTCCGGTTTCACGCTTTTAAAATGTTAATCTCGCTAAATCGAAGGTAAAACTAATACAGCGCCATAGATGATGAAAATATAAGAGTGATCTTATCTTGTGTTTGGTTTCGTTAATGTTCCAACAATTTCTCTTCGGGCGTTTATGCTAAAAAAGGTTAAGGCTAATCTTTTATTTTCGAATCGGTGATGATGATATATTGCAAAATATAGAATAATAATTAAATAATGCAAAACAAATCGTTTAGAAGTCATCGCAACTGTTTATTTTCTTAAAACCGTTTAAATAAATCGCGAACTCGAAATTACATTTATGAGTAATTGTGATAACGAAGTTCAGCATGAAGTTAAGTTAAATTCCGATTTACGCGGAATTTTTTATTCGTAAAACTTTTTAAATTGCAATAGAAACCAAACTAATTCTCTAAACAGAATAAAATGATACTTTTCAAAATAACGTTGATGTTGTCGAATTCATTTTATTTTAATGGAAAATTTTGACTCGTTAATTCTGTTTTAATTGTTAATTTTTTTTTTTTTTTTGTCTACAGGAATAAGTTGGTTCACGAATTTAGTTACGTCAAACTTAAAGCTATTCGATTAAATCTGTATTTGTTCTTTTTTCAATTTGCTTTGTTAAAAAATGATAAGCAATTAAATGTTCGTAATTTTTTTTAACCAGCAGTGGCTTTGATCATTTGATGTGTCAGGAATATGATCAAAAAGTGCATTAAACTAAAGGTGCTCACTCTGTAAACTTGTACGGCCGCAAAAATATCGATTTTTTGTCGATTAAGTCAATAATAAACCGCGAACGTCTTTATTTTTAATGGCAGTTGACCTGGCGAAAAACAACCAAGTTTTGCGCTTCTTCCAACCAAGTTTTGCGCTTTGGAAGAAGCGCAAAACTTGGTTGTTTTTCGCCAGGTCAACTGCCATTAAAAATAAAGACGTTCGCGGTTTATTATTGACTTAATCGACAAAAAATCGTAGCAATCAATCAAATCGCTTGACAAAAGCATTTTGTTTCTTGCGCTTTTAGTTTAAAAAATTAAAGTTTTAACTGCCAGGTTGTTTAGATCAGCACTCAAGTTGTTTGTATATGCAATAGAATTATTTGGTAGCAGAAGGAGATATAAAGCATCATTAAATTTAAATAAAGACAATCGCATTTCTTTCTGCTTGAGTAATCTCATAGTTGCCTTGCAATATTTTCGACCATTGACATCAGTTCGTTTTTGGTTTTTTTTTTATCCCCTTTAAGTGAAATTAAATATTTGGCTTTTATCAGCAACTACTTAAAATATGTTCCATTCCGAATATATGACGTTCTGTTTCGTCGCAGTTCGTCACGGCAAGAAGAATACCTGGTTAAAAGAACAATTAATACAGCTAGTGTACATGCAGGAGTGTCATTGGTTCATTAAAGAAAAGCTGCTTGCAAACGATAGTTCTACTAGGATATTTTTATGTATTTTTACAGTTTTTGTAAAGAGTAAAGATCGATATTGTCGTAAATTTTAATTAATCTTTATTTAATTACTCATCCGAACGACTTGCATGCTGATATTTGTTCAAAAGGCTTTACAATTCGATTTTTTTAAACGTTTTGAAGCTGGTTGCAATTTGAAAGCGAAATGTCACAGGCAATTATGCGAATTAAATCTTTGACAAGCTATAAAACAGGAAAAAAATGCAAACCAGGTGCTAACACACAGCCAGAATCTTACAACACATTTCCTCGAAATGCTGCAAAGGTAAAGATGGTTTCGTTTTCTATAGTTATTAGTGCTTTTTAAAACTTGTAACCAGGGCTGCAAACTCAATGCATTTTTAACCAAGTTAAAGTTTGAGTTCACCATTTGCAATATATCGAGTTCGATAATTTTTTATGCATTAAGTAATGACCAAACGAAAAAGTCTTCAATCAAATTTTTTTATCGAGTTCGAGTTCGAATTCGGAGCCCTGCTTGTAACCGAGATTTGGGTCCGAAAACTCTCATTTCATATTACACAAAAATTTTTTTAATAAATTTAAAAAGAGCATTAACAAACTATTATTTTCTACATAGTCTTCGACAAGATAGCCTACTGTGGTAATTCTGACTTGCGAGCTGAAGTACTCCAGTTCGTTTTAACTTCGTATAAGTAATTTTTATTTGCTGCAACAAGGTCAATATTAATCTATTGAAAAAAAATGTGTGTAATAACTATAAGTAATCGCATTCGGCCATACAAAGAGAAGACCTGATTTTCTATTAAATTATGTAAATTTATTGGTTACAGTAGTTGTTAAGCACGATTGTGGTTTACGTCTAAATTCTAGACTTAAAAACATTATTACACATTTTCTTTCGCTTTCAATATAACTTAATGCTTATCCTTCAATATTGGACATGTAAGAGTTTTTTAAAAGGATCTTTGCAGTGTTTTCAAGTGGGAATAATTAAAATGGGTTATTACAATTTTTTTTTAATTTCAATCTGCTCGCTAAGAAAATCGCATCAAAACAAAGCAGTTTTTCTTATTAAGCTGATCATAGAAGAATATATTAAGGACCAAAATAGTGCAACTAAGCGATGTAATATCAAGCTCTCTGTGCAAAATTTATGTTTGTTAAGCAAATGTTTGTCTACCATTTTTATAATCTTTTAATTTGAAGCTTGGAGAACAAACTTATGTAAAGAAGTAGATAAGTTAACAATAGCAAAAAAGACTTCATTATCAGACTGCAAGTTCCAAACCACTTTTTATTTACAGAGAGCAGCTATGCTCCGAACCACTGCAATGAAACCAAAAGTACACCCCATCTATCCGGCAAGTATTTTAAAAGATATGAAAACGTTATCTTTATGTGTTTTTATGAAAAAGTTTGTGATGCAAAGAATTTTGAAAGCTTAAAAAACATTAAAAAAAATTGACTTTTCAAGTTTTCTAACAAAAAATTAATATTATCAATATTATTCAGCCATGCTTTATACTATCTTGTACTTTTACTTTATGTTTATCATATGCATGTTTTAACGTCTGACGTTGTGCTGCTTCTTCCTTTTCTTGATCTTTTTTTTTTACCTCCGTTACAAGCTTCGGTAAACATTTTTTTAAATTTTAACAATATTTCTTGATATATCTGTAAGTTTACTTGATGTTTTGATTTTAATTTGAAATAGAAAACTGTTTAAGCAAAGGTGTCTATAACTTCTTGGAATAGATGTTCGACATTGAATGTCAGTTGAACTTGCTTTTCCCAAAACATTCATGTTGTTCAATGAATTTAACTGATTGAATAAAAATGCTAAAAAATATCTGTGCACTTATGAATTAACACCTAGTGGAATATAATTGGCGCAATAGTTTTGTTAAAATTAATTTAGAAGAGCGAATTTAGAACAAAATTGTAATGCGAGCTCATAAAAAGGCCTAATAAAGTAGTTTTTAATTTTTACGCTTAAAATGTACCTTTAAAGCAATTAAAAAACAGAAATCATAGAATTTAATTGTGGGGTAATACTTTTGTTAGCTGGAGATTTGGATTTTATATTCGAGTGGTCACATTTGACACAATGTTGCAAACGACTCGCTCTGTTACTAGATATTACGTAACAACATGTTGCCCAAGCATAATGACGTGTGATGGGCATCGCAGATTTTTGACACATTTCAACGTTGAATGGTGCAAAAAAAGAGTAAAATGAAATTTAGTGGATATTAATCTTGGTATTTAGTGGGTCAATTATCAACATTTATTATTAATAGTACTACCGTTTGAGAATAACTAGTGCAAAAATCTGTGCGTAATAAAAAACAATTATTATTAATACAACACGTTTATTTTTTTGTTCAGTGCTAATATAAACCTGGTTATTGTTGTGCAGCTTTGATCATTTTTACTTTATTTATTCTGTCTAGAAACCAAGTTCCCAAGCATTGAAAGCTTCTCAAACTTTCCTCAATTGCATTAAGGCAACCCAACCTGATATTGTTGTGGGATTCGAACAAATTCATGAAGAATTGCACACTCATATTTTTTGTAAGTTTTTTTATAAACTTATAAATAAAACTTTAATTTTTTTAAGCTTTTTAAGTTGGTGATTTGATTTTTCAATCAAACTTGATCTTGGTGCGAAGATGCGCCCATGGAATGCTTTAGTGTTTTTTGTTAAGTGATTCTGATTCAGCTTACTTAACTTTGAGTCCATAAAACTTTAAATTTATTTATTACTATAATTTATTTTTGGTATGTTTTACATTTGACATTGTTATACTGGTCAGTAAAACGAACTGGAGCAAGAAGTAATGAAAGCAAGTGGATTTGACTAGGATCAACGAAGTTGTAGTAACTTATTTTGATTGCGCAACGTATTCTTCAATATTTCAATTTGAACTTCGGTAGAATTAGATAATCAAATGGTCTTTTTGGCCCGGAGCAGGATTTCTTTTAGTGGGTTTCTTTGCCTGCCCGACCCTTTTTGGTCATAGAATTTGTTGTTTCTCTCCCCATGATTATGCAACATCTTTTTTTTATGGTTTAGAGATGTACATTTTATTGTTAATTAGTACCTCTTTTTGCGCTCATAAACAAAATGTATCTGTATACGCTTTTTTTTCCTAATTTATTGTAATAGTTTACTTTTTCTTTTTTTATATTAACTTAGCTGGTTTATTTTAAAAGTACAGCGACTGCACACAATTAACGTTGTGTGTGTAATAATGTATACCGTTTAGCCTCTGTTTCCTATTTCGCAATCTCTTTGTCAATAACAACTTAGAAAACACAATAACTTGATTGCAAATAAAATTGAATCGAATTGAATTGATCACCAAAAAAAGCCTTAGTCGAGGTTTTCAAAGAAAGCATTTGCGGTTGACTCTAGGTTAGCCAGGAGATTAACGAATACAAAAAGTATTTTTGAGCTCATCACTCTTTTGTCTATTGCTTTGTGCACAATCGATCCTATTATTCAAGGCCAGAAATGCGTAGATTTAAATGAATAATTTACTTATCAGAACTGTCTGTAGAAAAAAGCACATGCAATTTCTCAATTAGTCAAAGTAATAACTATTAAAATAAATTTATGATGAAACATTTGGTAATTTTGATGTAGTTGAAAAAGTGATATTGCGCGTCGGTCACATTGAAAATTAAGTCAAATTTTTTTGTTTGTTAATATACTTGAGGAGCTTGCAAAACAGATAATCGAAAAATTGTTATTTACAGTAGTACTTATTGACGTTTTTATTATAAAAAAAAATTCGGTTCATTACATTAATTATGCAAAGCTTACTCGGCCAGACAAATCATCACTGCAGTTGGAAATGACCAGAGTCGATTGTAAATTTCAAGGTCATTGTGAAATCATAGTTGTTTATAAATAAGATTGTGCAGCAGAAGTGCTCTAATTTCTTGACTGTGTTTGAACAGAATCAAATTTTCTTCACCAAAAAACAAAAACTCGATATTTTTAAAAAGCATTATTTATTTGTCAATTGAATAATTTATCTTAAGAGACGAGATCAAGGTGTTTAATTATTGCTTCTTTCTTAATGTTTACCCCTGGTCATTGATGACTATAAAATAATTTTCAAATATTTGCAGAATTCTTGTTGTGTGCAAACGTTCTATTGACAATAAGCTTTATTAGATTATTTTGTAAATTAGTGTTTACTCGAAGTTTTAATTCATTGATCGCACACTGACATCTTTTATTTGCTCTGTCAGCCGATGATCAGGACAGCGGTCATGCTATCAAAGACTTACTGCGATGGAGTTACGCGAAAGGTCATGACCTCGTCACGTGGACAGAAGAATTGCTTAGAGAGAAGCAGCGATTTGATCATGCTGACAATGAGTTCTACAAACCAACTCCACTTCCATCCAGGTCACAAATAGCTGGAATGTGGCAAGTCTTATTTGAAGAAGGTTCAATTTTTCATGGTAGGGGAAAATTTCGAATTAGATCCATCCGATTGTCTGCTGTAAAATTTTGTCTTTATTGGCTTATTAATACAATATCAAGGAAAAAATTTTTAAAAACTTTTGTTGTTTCTATTTTTAAAACCAATTGTTAAAAAAATTAAAACTTGTTTAAATAAGCATGCACTAATAGGTTTTTGATTCCTACAGTACTGTTGGATACAGTTTTATTTACAATAAGCTTTCGCTTATTCCGTAACGTCGGGCATCAATTGGAAATGGAGACTTTTTTTAGTTATGGTGGATATATTTTGACACTGCCTGACCATCTAAAGTTCTTGTGTCATTATATTTTTGAATCGTGGACCTCAAAATTTTGATCAGATTATAATTAAGCCATATGTTCTACATTAAGTTTTATTTGTAAAACTTAATAAAATTATAAAACCTTTTCAAATAGTTCATTCATGCAAAAACGGTAAAATCACCTAATAAGAATGGTGGCAATGTGTGATACTGCCAAGCCTATACACTTTGGAATTTATGAGTATATTTTCGACGTCAAAAGGTAAAACAGCCAAAAGCCCCCAAAAAAGTGTATTTCGAAATAAATGATTAGTAATAACCATTCATGACGTCACGTGTAATTGAATACATCACTAACGTTTGTCGATTTTATGTGATTGAGCTCACGTCTTCAAATGAATGAATAGTACTTACTGCATTTAATAAGTGTGCTAACTTAAATTGTAATCAAGACAAGCTGCAAGCAATATGACCAAGGCTGCCAATAAGAAATTTTTTGTCTCCCATATTCATGCAAAATCTTCCACTATATAAACAAAATGACAATAGCAACATTACACATTATTTGCAAAGTTAATTGAAAGTTTTAAAGTTCAAATGTATTTAATGTCGAATTTTCAGGCGCTCAGCATAAATAGCATAAGTTTTTTCATTTTCCATTTCTGAACCAATGCCTTGCTTGGTTCCCATTTAGTACAATCAGAATTATATTTTCTAACTGATTGTTTGGCCAAAATTCTATCAGCGGTTGTTTTAGCTTTTAGTGAATTAGTCTTTTTCTTTTTGATGTTATTAACTTGTGAAATATTCGCTCAACACACGCTGATGAATGTAGTGAGCAAGTTAAAATCACCATACATTGAGAAAGTAATGGGATTTTGGATTTTCTAAATCATCTTTAATAGAACTCAAACTGTACCAGTACTGTGGTATGCTTCCAGTTGATATCTGCACTGGAAGGCCTTTAGCTGTAAGCCGATAGCTTCTCCACTGATCATCAAACTCATTTACTTCTGGTTTTACTAAATTAGGAAATTTGCTTACAAGATGGGATAAAGATGATGGAGAAATACCGCTGTTTCAAGCAAATTTTGGGTCAAGAACCTTTTACTAAGCAATTAAACTATCTTCATTCAATAGAAATCAATTCCTTATTTGAGCGCACAATTCAACAAGAAATTTTAATCAGTCTTGTTTAAATCTCATCAAAATGTTGGTATATAATGATTCCTTAGTTAAGTACACCATAATCGGAAAATATCACCGTTGCTATTTTAACAAAGTACAATGTAAAAGTTTGGCTGTAACAATCAGTAACAGTGATTATGTCAAAAAAAGCCGCATGGGGCTCTCAAACAGCAGGTTGGCCACACCTCTGGTAAAGAGCAGGTTTGTTAAATTGAATATACGCTATCAAACCACTCAAAAACACAAACGTCTACCACCATGCCGTTGTTTAATAAGCGATAAAAGAATGAAAAAATTGTTTTATGACAATTTAAGGCAAGAATATAGCAGGTTTGACGAAACAGCAATCCATAAGAAGAATTTTCCCAGGTCTTTACCAATTTTAAAAAATTTTCCCCCTTTTCCCGGACTACCTGCATTTTTCCCACATCCGGGAAAAATCCCCCTTTTCTGGCAGTCCTAAATATGACATTTTCTCAAGAAAATAAGTTTTTAATTTCCATTCATTATCTAATTTAAAGTTTCTAAAAGCTCAACAATTACTCTACAAAGATTTTATTTGATTTTTTTGAAACCCGAAACCTAAGCTTCAATAATGAAAATTATCTGGACTCGAACTATAGTGGTAGCTTGTTGTTCATCATTAAATTGTTATTTATAATAAGAATGCTTGTACAATAAAATTTAAAAATCTTTTGACCAAAGTAATATTTGAACCGAATGTTTTCTCAATATTACGTTAATAAATTTTTAAAAGGTAAAGCAAATTGAATGTCTCTGACGAAAACGTTTTCAATGTATCCTAAAACCAACTATACTATACGATCCTGCGATTTAAAAAACACAAAGCTTGGTCATTTTTACCTTAATTTTTTTAACATGCAATTTATAAATTTACTTAAAAGCTGATCGTTTTTAACTTAGATCCAAGCAGGATTAGCGTAACCGCTCCACAAACGCCCCGATTGAAGTCCACTTTTTTCACCAAATTTTTTCGGGTTAAAAAGCCACTTTCAACAAACTCAAACTTTACTATAAAACTACGTGAACAACAAAAACAAAAAAATCTTCACCGCCTGAATGCATTTTTTCAACAAGTCAATATCTTTTTTGTTGATTTTCATTTAGTTTTCTGGTCCTAATTTCACTTTTTAAGGGATGCCTTGGTTTAGGTTACGCCTCTGAATTCAAAGTAATAAACAGATTGTTTTGTTGTAATTTGTGGACTGTTTTAGTACTACTTTCAATTTATTCTTGTTTGATACTTTTCCTAACATATTTTAATAACAACTGTTTAATTGTTTAAATAAATTTTAGTAAAATGCGAAGAACAATTTCAAGATGGTGATTTCTATTATGGTTTTCATGAGGAAGTTACGTCACCAAGGTTAATCGGAAAATTTTTTCAAAGTTTAAACTTGCACAATTTTTCACCTTCAAAAGTATGTTCATTTTTTCTTTAAGAATGTTTCTATGGTAATTAGTTATTAGGATGAGCCACGGGAAACGGATGTTTTTAAGGAAGACAAAACTCTGCCAATATTTTAACAAAAATTTTATAATGTACATAAAAACATTCACTAAGCTATGCCATTATAGAATATTTAGGAGCGAAAAATTATGTCTGACAAATGATGGCCATTTTCACGAGCACAAATTTGAAGCAGCTTTCTAAAGTTAGACGCTCTCGCTGTATGAGCAGTGGCCCCATCTTGTTGAAACCACATTTGATACCGTGACGACCGATGTTGAATTTTCGCTTGAAGAGACGTTGGGTTTTTGTCACTGATTCACCATTTTTCACGTAGGTGTCATAAGCAAACACACGGTGTTCAAGACTCCACGGTAACATGAGGGAAAGCAATTTAAAATCAATTTAAAATTAAAAGGAAAACTAAAAAGTAATTTCAATTCAAAATTAATGACTAACAAATACAAAAATTAAAGTAAAAGATAAACAAATAACAACAAACTAAACGGCATCTTAAGCAGGTTTAAAGACTACCTTCCTCACTCCCTAACCACTTACTCTAAAAAAGTAAGGGGCGTTCTAAAAACATCCATTTTCCGTGACTCACCCTATATATTAAAAAAAAGGCGTCATTATTTAAGTTGATAATTTGGTAGCTTTGTTTTAGTAGGCTACAGCACTTCAAAATGCCCATTATGTCGTGTCTTTTTTGATAATATATATAACATGACGTTGTTTAGGTTGTTATAAAATTGATGAAATTGTTACTGTTGCAGACAAAAACTTCAATTCATAAACCGTTTTTCTTCTGTTGTTCGTCTTCGTGGCTTTTTTTTGTAAATTATTACTGCAATATTGTTGATTTCAAAGGGCTTTTGAAACAAATTAAGAACTGATACGTTGTTTGATTGCTAAATTAGCTAAGTGTTTCACTGTTTTATGAGCTTACTGTAAAATTCTTAAGTTTCGCAACAACCATCAGCAGCCGTTTGTTTTTATTTCGCAAGCTCCTCCCAAACAATGAGTGGTGAATTAGTCATCCGTGACCTGTTTCAAAAGCGATAAACTCACGCTCTTACCTGCTGTTCACTTTCTGATTTAATGAAACTACCTATTATACGTTTTCAGGAAATTACAACATCAGACGATGTCATGGGGAAGCTAATGTCTCATTGGCTCGAAGAATTGGATCTCGCTGACGCGATTTCGTATCTTCAGAAGCACTGTCAAGATGCTTTATTTCGCAAGGCTCTTCGACAATCGTAAGTCAACAAAATCACCTTTTTTTTAAAAAAATATCAAATGTGATGACTTGCCATATTTTGGGGTAAAAGAGTATTTATAAGTTTTTAATCTCCCTCCTCATGATGTTGTAGTATTTATGTCTGAAGAGAGTTATACTATTCCACAAAGTTTTCTTGTTTAAGTTATTTTTTTACTTTCTACTCTTGTCATATTACGATCTATTTTCTTCATAGCCTGGCTTAGTTTGTCTTTTAAAGCAAAAGAAGTGCTTGCATTACTGAATTTTGTATTTATTTAGATCAGTAAAGATTTCCGTTGCTGAACGATCTAGTTGCTAATTGATTCAAATTGATATGGTTTCTTGGTTTTTCTTTTATGACTAGGGCACGCTAAAGTCGATAAAGTATATTTTTTCAGAGTTTTGTTACATCATAAAACTTAACTAGCGTTGGTTTCGGTTGCTAAACAGACTTGTTGTTGAGTTTTATAAGTCAAAATAAAGTAAAAAATTGAACAAAGTCGTCAAAATTTTATTTTATTATATTTTACTAAAAAACAAAAAAAATTAATTAAACACTTGCTTATTTTTGTCGTTTTTTAAGCAGCTATAAATACATTGAATGTCGCATTTCTACAATCTGTACTCTTGTTTCATTAAATTTTTGGGTGCGCCCCTTTTTGCAAGTTCTAAACACAGATAAATTTGCTCGCCTTTTCAGGGGCGCGACCAGAGGCACGAATCCCAAAGGTTAATCCATATTGTCTATATAAAAGCCTGTCCATTCCAACTTCTAAAAAATAAAACATTATCCACTCAATCGAAATGCATAATGGATCTGGAAATTTGCCTTTTTATGTGTATTTTTTATTATAAAATGATTTACTTCTAAATCTTTGTTATTGATGCATAAATGTAGTTTTTATGCCCATTAAGAATTACGCAGAATGCCCTTTTTCGTAATGTTTGTAATTGTGGATCACAAATTTATGAGACAAATCAGTATTTATGTAACTGCTGACGACAAAATGCTGTTATAGCTTCGCTAAGCTAATCTAAATTGCCATTTTTGTAACATTTTTAACGAAATGTGTTTCTAAAAACAAATCTGCTAAGCCAAAATACAGTGGAAATTTAACAACAAGGAGTCAACAAATTTTTGGGCAAAATAAAATGGCTTTCATTCTAACTTAACCATTTAACTGGCAGGCCTTTTTGTGCAAATTATCGCAAAAGAAGAGAATTTACACAATTTGCGATATTTCAAAATCTACAAGAGCTACATTTTTTTATTTTTTATTTTATCTCTATATTTATCCTCCTGACTCGCAGGAAAGCGACAGAGCGCTAATACATAGGGTAGGCAATTACCCCGACCTGTTTTCGGAGATACCAAGATATTGCTGTCCACTTGTAATTTAATAGAGATATGACTGTAATTTAGAACTACTTGCCAGGACCACCAAGCAGGGGAATGTGTCGTAAAGTGTCTTTCCGAAGGACACAACAGAATGGCACGAGTGGGTTTTGAATCGAGACCGTGTTGGTCACGAGCCCGGCGCTTTTACCACTCGACCACGCTGCCGACAAATGTGTAAACATGAAAAGTGTAAACATGAAAGTTGTTAGAAAAGGCATGTACTTTTCAAATATGTGGCGTTTTATTTTAATTTTTAATTTATTGATTAGTAGAAAGTAATTTTATAGATTGAATCTTGCATTGCCATTGTATTGCACTGCATTGTTTTGAACGTTGAATTTTCTTTTGTGAGGAAAGGGATGTATCACCCCTTTTTGCACCCCCAAGTTTTATTCATGTTAAATTTTGTGCGAGTTAATTTATTGTGATGCTGCATAATTGTACTGATTCATGTCAATATAGTTAGTTTCCAAAAAAACTTAATTTTGGTGACAGAACACCAATTTGTTCATTATATCTACCGGTCTCGAAAATTTTTTCAAAGAAACTATTCTTGGTTTCAACTAAATTTTTGGATAAAAATTTAAATAAAAACACCCAAATTTTTTATTTCTTGTAAGTTTGGTTAAGTACGAATTGAGCAACGTCAAAATTAGCATGTCGCAGAAGTAATTTGAATACATTTTTAACGATACGAAAATATTGCTCTAAAAGCCACTATAGTGGCTGTTGGCAGTTAAAGGGTTAAGATTAAACTATTAAATTAAAATAGCTTTTTGCAACAGTTCCTGCTTTCAAACAACTTTCAATACAACTTTTGATTGACTTTCAAAAATAACTTTTTACCCAGGCAATTTCTATTTTTTTGTTATTTTTTAAAGCTTTAATATTTGTACTCACCATTTTCATATATTATGGATGTCTTTCGGAAGTTTTTCATTCGCTGTCAGGAAATGCTATCATCGCATTTAAAAAAAAGCTTCCAATTTGTCTCAGATCGATTTTTTATTACGTCATAGGCCAGAAAAGCGAACGAGTGATGAATTGAAGATAATTTACGAGGAAATCATTCACATCAAGCCTATCGTTCATCTGTCTGATTCGGTGCGTTATGTAGTTTAAATACGATTTCAATGTTACTGCAAAAAATGAGTTAGATAAAAAAATTTATCGCTGTAAAAACGAAGACGCATAGTTTCTTTGTGAAAAAATCTTTTATAGATATTAATGATCAATGAATTATGAGTACTCTCGTCTGCGTTCAAGTAATTATTATTTATCTGCGAACAAACACAGTTTTAAAAAAACAAATTTTACGAATATTGCAACTGCTAAGAATGAGCTAATTTTTTTTTTTTAACCGAGCATTTTTTAATAGCCTATAAATACTTTTTCTAAACATTTTGACAAACATGTAGGTGAAACAAGAACTTGCTGGTGTGATCAAATACGAATTTTATCATAAACCCGGGAGCGTCGGTGAGTTATTATCTCAGCGGGTGTTTTTGTGTCAGGTGCAGCGCTGAACGACCTTTTTTCAATTGAAATAGAAATTTAACGATGTGCTTTTCGTTCTGTGAAGTAGACAGCCGAAATGTAAATTATGTGATTGACACATTTTTTGTAACTGTGGTGAGAGTAAAGTTATTTGGATGAGCAATTTTGACGGCAGTTGGATATCAACGCAAGCATTTATTCCACACTTTATTTGCTGTCCTGACATGTGTCCAGGTACAGCGACTTACGAGTCAAAACGTTTTAATTTTTCGCATTGCACATCAACTTTCAAGTGACTTACATCTTACTTCATCTTTCATATTATTTTTCGCCAAATTCTCTACCACCAACAATTTACCTGAAAATAGGTATTTATATTAATTACCAGCAACATAGCCATGGTCGGAAGTAATGCGAAATACTATACGGCTAAACTTTTACGCTCTGTTCAAGCTTAATATTACATAACATAAAAAGTATAAGTTTCAAGATGCTCTTTGGTCTTTATAGTGATTCAATCAAATCGAAACCTTTTGACCAATCTCATCTTTTTATAGTCGACGCTTTCAATTTTAAAAGGGCAAAGTTTTTTACAACTGAGTTTTTTAAAAGTAGCTTGTGATTTTTAACAAATAGCGTCACGTTTAATTCCGTTATGTAATATCTTGTTTTGAAGTTACTCAACTCTTGGTTAACTGACGTTTTGTTTTGTTCTATAAGCTTTGGCTTCGTTGTTGACGAAAACGCTCTAAAGCCTAAAATGCGAATTAAAATTCCAATTACCACCAACAAATGCATTAATGCAGTTTACTTTATAAACTTGTTTATGTTTTTTTAGTTTTCAACCAAGGAGATGAAGGTACATGCTGGTACATTATTCTTCATGGTTCGGTAAAAGTTGATATTCTTGGAAAAGTAAGTTATGTAATCATTAAAATGTTTAAAATCATTCAAATAAAGCATTTTTTATCAGTTGAACTTAGGCTAATGTAATTTTTTTCCATGTTGAAATAGATTAATTAAATTTTATGATTCTGATCGATTGAACAGTTTGGTAAATTTTTCGTGTTTCTTTGTATTTGTATCTACAGTATGGATCGAAAACGCTCGCTTCATCAAATCGTGATATAATTGCTTAAAATTAGGCCTTGTGTCAAAACTTTTGTTGTCTTTCTACAGTATGCCAAAGGTTATTCTCTTAGCAAAACTGGAAATGTTAATGCATCAGATTAGATCTTGTATTTATATCGCACGTAGTTTCTTGACAGACAGGCGATTGTGTGATCAGGCAGCGACTACATAAGGTTGTGACAGCAACTTCATGCGATGACGTCACCACTAAGGCTTTATTCGGCCTTTTAAAAAATGCACGTCAGACGCAGATGACATGCTGTAATGCTGAGGCAGCTCAACAGAACGAAGCTGTAATGACCTGCAGGGTGACTGGGCCTGGGTTATTACAATTTTTAAACTCCCTAGCTTGTTCTTGGTTAATTTTTAGTTATTTTTTTATATTTATGATTAGTTAAAGGTCTTTAGGTATTATCTCATAACGGTTTTGGTATGCATGCAACAATAACAAAGGTACTTTTAGAGACTTAAAAAGAGTTAAAAAAGTTGTCACAACCTGAAAAAAGCTGTTTTGGTTGTCACATCTATTTTTAAGTGGCACACATTGTGGTAGCCATGCACAAATTGTTTAGTGATCGACATAATAGAGATTGGAATTTAACTAACGACGATACAGAATAATAATCAGCGAATAAAAAAACATTTGGGCAACGAACGAACACTTAGGCAATACAAAAAACCTTGCAAAATCCATAATCACACCAAATATAAAACATCCATTACGAAGCCAATAAATGTTTAGGTAATAGGTTGGCAACCCGCGGCTTTAGCGCCATATTTGGTTTTTTAATCTCTCTACCGTGGCTCCCTGTGGCTTTGGGAAATAAATGATTGTTTAATTAACCCTCCACCGCCAAAGTCATTAGGTTTGTTACTTTTCAAGCAAGGTGGGCACTTGCCCAGCCAGTTTTTTTAAAAACGCGAATGTTTTTTTATATAAGCACTTCTTTTTATTTACGCATGTGGCAGGGAAGATACAAATTATATTGTTTCAATTAATGCGTGGGAACTTCTATGATTTGAATTTTCGGTCTTTGCGTAACACCAGATAAATACTTGTAATGAATTAGCATGCAGAATTATAACTAGGTACTATTTTGACCCTGTTTAAAGTTATTAGTTACAGTTACTTTTTAAATTGTAAGATATTTTTTGTCGACTTGAAGGTTTGGCCTTCAAGGGGTCGACGTCACTTAACCAACAAAGTTTGTGGAATTCCCTCAAGCCGGCAGTTGACCGACAACAAAGGAGATATTCCAAAACAGTCAATTGTTTGACAACAGCTGTCAGCTTCCCTAACCTTAACCCTAACCTTAACCTCATAGGCAAGAGGCAGGAACCAAGGGGGAAAATATGTGACAGCTGCAGTTGTTGTGTCGGTCAAGCGGCGCTTTTGGATAATTCACTTTTATCGGTCAAGTGACGCTCCTTCCCTTTAAGTAAACTTGAGGTTCCAAGTTATCCGGAAGACTAAAACGTGACTAAATCAAAGTGAAGACAAAATAGGTCTACTAAAAAAAGTTACTTTTTCAATATGGTAATTGTAACCTGTAACTACAGTATTTACTTTTTGGGCCGAATAACTGTGACTTGTAATTACTTATCTTACAAAGTTACTCTTCCACCACCTCATAATGCAGAGAAAAAGTAGTGCGCTTTTTATGTCCCCAAATTTACACACAGCTCACTATATCCAAACGTTTCTCGGCTTGTTGTTAAAATATAGGCATATATAAACAATGCAATACCATTCGCCTTTCTCGCGATAAAAAGCACTTCGAGAAAAGTTTTCTTTTTTGTTTGTCTGAATCGCAGACAAAGCTTTATTTTTAATTGGTTTAACTGAAAAAATTTCTTGCATTTTTTGGAAAAAAGCAAAAAAAAATTTCTTTGTATTTCTACGTACTTTCCTTTACGCAATGATTGTTTTGACTAGTAGAGGGTCAGTTAGTATTTCTGTCTTTCTTTTTATTGGTTTCAATTGGCATGTACTTTTGGGGGTGCGGAGTAACAGTTGATCATGTTGTTTTAAAAATCTCGTAAACCAATCAGAACCAGGCTGTTGTGCGTACTTCATCAGCTACAGCAAATCTGTTAGATAATTTTCGAAATTTCTACGGAAATAATCCAACATAAATATTGGATGCACTCAAAAGATACTCAACCAAAACTTTTTCTTGACCGTCTGTAAACACCTACCTGTCTTAGACATATCCTGCAGAATGTAGTTGAAAAGGATTGTTACTTCCAATCTCTTCTTCAGTAAACTTTTTTACATATCGTGATAGTGATTTTCTGTTTTGCATAACGTGATAGTCTTTTTTACATAACGTGATAGTGTTTTTCTGCACTCATTTCAATAATTATTGATATGAGTGCATTATAATCATTATGTGTCAAACTGTGCTTAACATTTTATCAGCGTTAAAACGATAACTTATGTTATTTACAATGAAAAATCTGAACAAATCATAAGTAAAATAAAAAGGCGGGGATTATAATTGAGCAGAATCGATAACTTTTGCGTGCAATAAGCAAGAATTTTAAATGGGGTTGATTGTCACACTGTGACAATTCTCGTGGGTTTTTCTGTGACAACCTGGACAGACACATCATTTTGAACTAAACTAAAAATATGTCTAAAACTGTTGCTCTTTTTCGCCTAAAACTTATTTCAGTAATTTTCTTATTCCTTTACGTATGCCAAAATAATTTAATATTGGCAACCTGCCTACCATGGTCTTGGCGATCTTCTTCCAATCAAACATTAAAATATTTTAAATTTTTATCCAAGATTGCTTTTTTATTTGAATGCTGTTTACTTAATCACATTTAAACTTTAAATAAAAACCCACATCATAGTGATCGTAGCCGTACAAACCAGGACGGGGGGAAAGGGGGAGCAGTTGTTTCCCTCAAGATGCTAAAAAATTGGAAAGAAATCAAAACTTTTTGGACACCACAATGAATTATTTGGGCAAAATCAGATTTTTTTCGGTCATTGATAATGTGAAGACCTTTTTTTCTTCTTAACTAGTTTTCATAGTGGGAAACAAATCGTTTCTGGTTTATTTTCAACCACAAAATCTTGTAAAAACTAAAAAAAGGTTTTCACATTAAATCTGTGGGACATTTCATCATCTCCGTGAAATGTTACAAGTTCACAATTCGGCCAATCGTCGATAAAATTTGGCAAAAATGTATTGCCCCTTCCCCAAATTTTATGGCCTGGTATAGCTATGATAGAGACGAATAAACCTTTTATGAGCATTGCATTGCAGTAGATTAAAACGACGTGTGATAACCGGTACAGTGAGACAAACCGGACCGAATCTCCTCCATTTATGAAGGGCGGTTTCGAACTCGTAAAAAAATTTTACGCAATCGTCTGTTGTAATCATGATTTTTCAAATCTACGTAATTGCCTGCATTTGCTTTAAATTCCTAAAAATAAGCTACAACACAACAGTGAAAAATCTTGAGTGAGACTGATCGCTTTCCTACCCCAACATCAGTTTCGCTCTTGTTTATCTCTCCCTATGAAATAAATTGCGTAATTTTGGATAAAACTTATTGCCTTTGGTTTTTTTATTGATCTTCCTTTTTTTATTGAAAATTTTCGTTACAAAATAACTATTTTTTGTAGTAATAACTATGATTAGGAATTATTCGATTTGTTGAAAGTGTCTTACGTTAAATTAGTGTTTACATCTCTGAAAAAACTTACACTTTTCTTATCAGCTATGTGCTTGTGCCAAACCTTCTCAGCGACCAGCTGTAAATATTTTTTACTTGAAGAAATATCGATTTTTTTTAATGTATGGTTAAGCAAATGAGAACGTGTTGTAGAAAAGATACATATGGGCTTAATAAAGATAAGTCGCACTACAGCTGAATTGAATACTTAAATAGAAAACAACCTTTCAGTAAGGAAAAAAATTTTTTGCTCCATAAGAGCCAATGTTGATTTAGGCCTACTAATATAAATCTAGTTTTGGTTAACATTTCTTGCAAATCCAATGCAAATTAAATACATGTGAATTTAATTTGTTGACTAGGACCAAATTTTATAAGCTAACAGTGGTGGTTCAGACTTATTGCAGAACTTATAGCAGAATTTATACAAAAATTTTTAATTACCTTTATATTAACTGTAAAAAAACGATAAAGCAAAACACAATACAGAATATACAATATATCTCAAATTAAAATGTCTCCAATTTTCTTTATTGATCCTTTTCGAAAGAACCCAACAATAACAGCTTAAAATAAATGCTTGTCTTCTGTCCGTTCGACTAGTCCAGGGATGGCGAACCACTGACCCGCGGGTCACGTTGTGACCCACTAGTTGAAATTCAATGACCCACCTGATGTTCTGAAATTTCTGGCATTTTTAGTCTGCAACATTAATTTAGGACGGATTATACCAGGGGCGTCCAACCCGTGGCCTGCGTAGTATTTTTTAAAGCCCTCTGTCCTGTCAACTTTGGCACAAGTCGAAGACAGATTTGCTGTGAAGACCCCTTTTTTCTTGTTTTTTATCAAATTTTAGAGGTCACTGTGATTTCGGGACAAAAAGTGGGAAATCTGAGACTGATTTCAGGTGGTAACCTTTTTTTTAGAGATCACTATGATTTTGGTACAAAAAGTGGGAATTTCGAGACTGTTTTTTTTTCTTTTTTTTGAAGAACACCTTGATTTTGGGAGAAAAATAGGGAAATTACAGATGAATTTTTTTTTTTTTTTTTTTTTTAGTCTTCAACTTTTTTTAGCCAATGACCTATTTAATGTAAGTTTTAAAAAACTGCCATTTTTTGACCCGCCCTATAAAAAAGGTTCGCCAACCCTGGACTAGTCACTTCTTTTCCAATCGTCACTTTTTTTTCTTTTTTGTTATGTGATCCTCTCTTGTTTCGCTTCAAATTTTAAGTTTTATAGTTTTCTTTAAGCACGTTGATTGTTTCGAAATAGTACAGAGTTAGATCTGGGTTCGATTCGCCACACAGCGTTCTTAAAAAGGCTGTACAGCAACTTTCACGAGAATAAAAGGTAAAAAAAGCATGATACCCAATTCTCTAAGAATACTTTTAACCAGTTATTATTTTTTTACTGTCTCCGACAAGACGCGTAAAATCACAAGTTTTTCTTAAATTTTATGGCTAATGCAGATTTTAGAACGCGTTCAAAGTGATTGTGATTATTCTTTTGATGTTTTTTTCTGCTAAACAATTTAACTAGTTATTTTAAAATCTTACTTGACTAAAAGATTAGATCGTAGTTACGCGCAATATGAACTATAAAACGGCTTAATATGATATCAAAGTGCAGTATTTTGCATGATTAAAGCGGAGAAATTCTAGTGATTGAATTTTAAGCATTTCGTCTTAGAATGCCATTAGACAGTTCAGAAGCTACATTTAAAAAATAGGAGAAATGTTTTGAGTTGAAAAGAACAAAATCTCATAGTTATACAATTTTTTACTTCAACGATGACACAAAGGAATTTTGTTTTTAGGTTGAACATGCGAAACTGTAAACGACATTGTCTGTAACTCGGCTTGTCTTGTGACGACGTGAGCAAAAACACGGCATACTTAAACTTTCAAATCAAGTTTTGCTTGATATTGATACATTATAATAATATAATCATGCAAACTTTGTATTGCTTCTGACGTAACTGTTTGCATTATAAATACGATAAAGTGCAGTTAGTAATCAGTCTTGGCGATACTACAAATACTAAAAAAGGAATTTATCTTTTCTCTTTGGCCAGATGTCAGAAATAAAGTTCTTCACTACTTTTTGTCTGTCATTGGGTTTTCAAAACAATGGTTAAATTCAGTCAGTTTTAAGTAGTCATATTTATTGAAAAGTACGTATTTACAAAATTACAGTTGTTTCTTTTTTATACAATGTTAAGGTACCTATTGAAACAATTGAATTTATTTTTCTATTAATGTAGTAATTTTTTTCTTCATTTATTATTCACCAACGCCTAGCTATGAAATAATCTACATGTAGTTAAATTCTTTGATCCGCGCTACACATCAATATGCGCAAATTAGCTAAGAAATTGTTTAAACCAAAATCTGCTATTTAACTGCGCTTGAATTTCAGTATTAATGCACCCGGTTTTGCCAAGCCGAAAATTCTGTTTGCTTCCGTTAGAACTACCACTTATCTAATAACCATTTTAAGTTAGAAAAAGCATCCCATATTCAGCTTTAAAACAAACGAAATTTTTGGTGTTAAAAAATCTTTTAATAGTGTCGTATTGCAGGGTATTGTGTGCATTCTGACAGATGGCGATGACTTTGGAAACTTGGCGCTTGTCAACGATGCCCCGAGGTCGGCTTCCATAATAGTTGCCGAAGAAAACTGTCACTTTCTCAAAGTCGACAAGGTTGACTTTAACAGAATTTTAAAGGTGCTGTGTTTTTTATTTTAAAATATACTGTTTTTCTCTAAATTTTGTGCTTCGGAAAAATCATGCGAATTAACATGGATTAAGACGTTCGTGCTTCATTTGTCATCAGATCCTAATTTACAGCCGTTGCTTAGTCGTAAACGCCACTTTAAATGCATCTTTCTATCGATTCTGCGTTTGCATCTATATTTACTGAAGCAAAAACTGAACGCGATAGAGCATCTTTTGTATTTGACGGTTCAATTTTTCCAGGACGTCGAAGCAAACACTGTGCGCTTGAAAGAGCATGGAAAGGATGTGTTGGTCTTGCAAAAAATTCGGTCGCCACCTCAAAGAAACAGCGGCAACCTGTCGGACGGTGGAATCGAAACCGACCCTTCGATATCTTCACATCGATTTTTGGTCACAGCCGGTTAGTAAAAAGTAATTTCAGTAACAATTTCCTGGAAAACTTGCGTTTGGTAATTTTTCAATAAAAGTCGGTTTGCTTGTAAAGATTTTTTTAAATAGATTTCAGTTTGGGAGACTTTATTAAAAACTTTAAAAAGTTTAATTATTCATTCAAAACATTCGTAAATTTCATGAGCTTTATTTCTGTTGCTACCAATTTTTTTCAAATGTTTGAACGCGCTTGATATTCTTGCAAGGAACTCCCGAAGCGATCATTGAACACATTCTCGAATATATCCACCCGTGGAAAGTGACTTGCTATGACGAAACTTTGGAGGAGTTTGTTCTCATGCACTTGGTGTTTATGTGTACCAAGTCACTTATGGATCTGCTTCTCAAAATCTATCGGTCCGAAGATTCTTTGAGCTCGGCTTTCGAAAAGTCAATGAAGAGAAAAGTTGTTTACTTCTTTGTTCGATGGAGTCATATTATGACGTACATGCAGCATGATGTCAAAGCTGTGAAAGAATTTCTTCAAGTAAATCCAAATGCTCTTTTTTCCAATTTTTTTCCTGTTTTATTCATAAGTTTCTTGTTTTAACATTTAGGACATTGAAAAAGAAATTGAATTTGACAGCCGCGAAAACCACGATTTTATGCAATTGAAGTTTGAATTATCGCATGTTTATTCGAAACTGAAAAGGTAAGGGTTTCAACGTCAATGGCAACACCATAGTGCAGTTCCTAAAGCTCTATTCTCCATTTTAATCCTCAATTTACAATCTGGAATTGCGATCAATTTGCATTTTAATATTTTTAACATGTATCTTTGCAAAACCAACAACCACAAATAAAAACAGCAAAACTATAGTTTGCTTGATGCCAGATCGGATAGCCAGTCTAACTTGAACGGATCGTATCTCGTCATCGAGGAAAACGTGGAAAGATATCAGACCGGACACAACCAAATTGAACTGCAGCGTCCGATTCGTGACGACGATGAAGTCTTATTGAAAGTTTACAGCTGTGACAAGGTTTACACAACAGTTAAAATCCCGGTTGCTTCAAAAGTAAGTGCTGACTTTTGTTAAATATTGTTTTTTTAGTGCGCGATGTCACATATATACATGCCATTGAATATTAAAGAAAAAAGTTTTAAAAGGCTTTTAAAAGTTTAAATACTAGATGAAAGAAACCCTTTGTTGATCATATCACGATTTTGCAAGTTGCGAGCTGTAAAATATAACATCTCTCATTCTTGATGATATATTTCGGAATCAGTCTTTGATTGATTGGCAAATTTTTTTGGTTACTCCCAAATGCACTTCTTTTTTTACCGTTCTTTAGTGAGAGTTAACAAAATATCAGTCAAAGCGAAGCTTGATATGAAATGTTTCAGTTTCTTTATGACGTTACAGGTTAATGACATCATTGATGCCATCGCTGAAAAAACAAATAGACCTTCTACTGAAATGAAGTTGATGGAAGTCCAAGAAAGCGGAGGTGAATTAATACAGACAGCGTCATCTTTCTGCTTCTTGTTAGCACTTTACACTTATTGTTGCAGACACCTTTGAAATATCCAAATCTCAACTTTCGGTGATTACTTCGATAAGCTTGAACAGCATTCTGTCGGTGTCCGATCGTTGCGAAAAACGTACTTACGTAAGTCGAGAATGACCTGTTTTTCGCGGGTTTAAAAACGCGACAATTTATTGGATTTTTTTTGTGATTTGTTCAATAAGCTTTTCTTTCGCACGTCAAAAATCTAATTTTAAAATGGCTTGTTGTGTTTGGTTGATCAAGGTTGGTGATGTTGTGTAATCTTAAAATAATTTAATCTTTATGGCGCTATTTTAAAATTCATAGTGTGATTCATAAGCCAAACGTCGTGTCTTTATTGAAAAACATCGATTCGAAACTGTTTTTTTTATACATTTAGGTCTGATTGATAGGTGAGCTTTATAAAAATTTACCTTTATTCGCAGCTGCCGCAGTTCAAGTTGTTTTTGGACCATGATTGGCAGTTTGTTTTTGCATGTCTTGATCGACAAAACTGACAGAAATTAAAAGTCTTCATTGGTATGAAGAAAATCTTTTTTTTAACATGATTAGAAAGTAACAAAAACCAACACAAACTGGTTTTTACGTCAATAAAAATCCCCTCTTCAGCAAAGCAAAGACACTTTTAGCCTAGGGCTTATTTCTTTGCGTCGTCGCGTTCCTTTTTGTCAATATGAAAACATAATAAATAGTAATTAAGCTTTTTCACAATTGCTCTTGAGGATCTATGTAACGATCCTATGTAAAGGTCAGTGAGTTGTTTATCATTTTCCCAGATGGGAAACCTTCGATCCCCTACGTCGCTACACGATCCACATTTTGATGCAGTTTGCTCAATAGAATTGGCTTATTACGTCACTGAACATGACTGGCAATTGGTAAACAACGTACACGTGGTGAGTTGATGTTTTTTTAAAGCATTGTTCAATAAAGGTATTGTTCATTTGAACGCTGTTTTTTATTTTTATGTTCAGTATTGGCGTATTTATAGCGGTAGCGTATTCGAGTGGTTAAGTGTGTTGTAATTGTGATTGACATGGTCTCGGTTCAAAATCTACACGCGCCATTCTGTTGTAATCTTGAGAAAGACGTTTGACGGCACTTTCCCCTGCTTGGCGGTCATGGCAAGCAGTTCTAAATTTCAGTCATATCTCTATGAAAAATCTGAAAAACCAAAATAAAAAATTGTTATTGGACAGCAATATCTTGGTATCTTCAGAAGCTGGTCGGGGTAATTGCGGGGGAGCGTCACTTGACCTACAAAAGTCAATTATCCAAAAACGCCACTTGATCGACATAACAGCTGCAGCTGTTACATATTTCCCCCTTGCTTCCTGCCTCTTGCCTATGAGGTTAGGGTTAGGGAAGCTGACAGCTGTTGTCGGACAACTGATTGTTTTAGAAAATTTCCTTTGTTTTCGGTCAATGCCGGTTTAAGAAAATTCCACAAATTTTGTCTATCAAGTGACGTGGACCCGGTAATTGTTCGCCCTATTTCTGACGCCTCTATCGCTTTCCTGGGTGTCAGGAGGATAAATATATGTATATAAAATGAAAATGAAAATAAGTTTTGAAAACATTATAGCCTTGTTTTGTCGAGAATAATAAGTTGTCAATAATAAATAGTTTCTTGTGGTATTTATCTTTTGAAAAAATACGGCTAAAGTACGAGGGTCAGTCAATAAGTAATGAGACTTTTTTAATAACTCAAGTTTGCAATGACTGGTAATCAAAAAATGCTTTTTTATTTTTCAACATAGTCTCCCTCCTTTGCAACACACTTGTTCCATCTTGATATTAGATTGTCTATTCCTTTGGCATAGAATTCCGTGGACTGGGTCCTTAGCCAGTTGCTCACAGCAGCCTTCACTTCTTCATCAGTCTGGAAGTGAATTCCCCTCATACTCTCTTTGAGTGGGCCGAAGAGGTGAAAATCAGATGGTGCAAGGTCTGGGCTGTAGGGTGGGTGTGTTAGAAGTTTCCAGCCTAAATCTTCAATTTTGGCTAGGGTTCTTGCTGCTGTGTGGGGCCTTGCATTATCCTGAAGGAGAATCACACCTCTTGATTGAAGTCCTCTCCGTTTGTTCTTAATGTCTTTTTTCACTTGAGTTAGCAGCTCACAGTAGTTCTCTGAGTTCACAGTATTGCCCCTTTCCAAGAAACTGATAGTGATCGGCCCATTTCTGTCCCAGAACACAGTGAGCATGACTTTCCTTAAACTTTTCTGAGATTTGAATTTTTTCTTCACTGGGGAAGAAACATGCTTCCACTCCATTGATCGTCGTTTCGATTCAGGTTCATAATGAAAGACCCAGGTCTCATCAGTTGTCACTATTCTCGATAGAAATACATCTCCCTCCTTTCTGTATCTGCGTAGTGATGCTCTGGAAGCCATCAGGCGCTGCATTTTGTGATCATCCGTTAACATCTTTGGAACCCAGCGACAGCTGACTTTTGAAAAACGCAGCTTCTCACGCACAATTGCGTACACTGTGCCATGGGAGATGTCCAAGTTTGTAGCAATTTCATCTAAAGTGACCCTTCTATCAGATTTGATCAGGTCTTCAACTGCCTGTACTGCTTCTGGGGTAGAGACATCCACAGGTCTTCCACTTCTCAGATCATCAGTAATGCTTTCGCGTCCATCTTTGAATGCTTGCACCCATTTGTAGAAGTTTGCTCTAGACATACAGGAAGGACCATATTGTCTTTGCATTCTAGACAGAATCTCACATGATTTTACACTCTCTGCCAACAGAAATCTGATGACTCCTCTTTGTTCCAAGCATGAGCTGTTTCCTAGCCTAGTAGTCATTTCAATTTATCGTCACACCTACAGTAATCTGAAAATAAACAAGTTTTGTTGTAAATAAGATGACAACTCCATTCATAATCATCACATAAAATTTCAGTTGCATAACTCCAAGAACACCAAAGTAATTGAGAAAGTCTCATTACTTATTGACTGACCCTCGTATAATTTCTAGATGGAATATATCTACAAAGTATTTCGCAAAAAATTTCGTTCTGCAACGCCAAACCTGGACATGCTTAGTCGTCGATTCAATCAGCTTGCCTACTGGGCTCCGACGGAAATTTGCACGTGCATTAATGTTCACAAGAGGGCGTTAATGCTTCGCAAGTTTATAAAGCTAGCTCAGCAGTATGTATTTTACTTCTATCCATTTTTTAAAGAAATTTTAAACCTTTTCGCGTATTATGTAGTTTTATTTAATTTTGTTGCGCCAGAAATCTTTTCTAGAAGTTTGTTTATGATTTAGTTTGAAAACGCTGCAAAATATGAACGCATTCATGGCTTTGATGATGGGAATTGTTAATTCATCCGTCAGTCGCTTGCATGCGACGTGGGAGAAAGTCCCCACAAAATACCGGAAGCAAGTGCAAGAGTATGAAGCTATTTTGGTCAGTTGCTTTTTACAAAAAAATTGAGAAGGTTTACAAGAAGTTAATATTGCTTTTTGTTCAATTGTATTGGGATTTTGTTATTTATATTAGCTAATTATTCTCAAAGCAATACTGAAAGATCGGATATTAACAAGCATTCTTCGTTTTTCAACAAAAATTAATTTTTTCCAGGGGAAACACAGGCAAACAAGGATTTCGGACATGAAAACGACTCTGTAAATGAGAAATAACGTAGCTTATACAGCCAAATTTAATCTCTTAGCATTTTGTTTTCACTCGTTGTAAGATAAGACTACACCATACTGAGGGAAGTTATCATTGCTACATCTTAATTTTACTTAATAGGCTTCTAAAAAAAGAAAAGTTAACATTAACCAGGATTACAGAAAAACAATCAGTCAAAGGCATAATTTATGTTTTTTCGAAAATTTTAATAATATTTTGTCCCTTTTTTTGAAAATTTTGAAAGCTGTAGGCATATGTAATTTTAAATTGCAGTGGGGAGTTGCGGTATTAGCAAAACGGTTGTTATTTTAAAAAAGGCAACAGCAGTTAGTAATTTATAAAGATTCATTAATTCTATTTGTCGATTTTTGATTGTTGCTTTTCAGCTAAAATTTTGGGCTACGATATATCTATATGCAATAGCCAAATAGATTACAATTTATACAATATAGGCTAGAAACAGTCACGATTAATGTGCATTACAGGATCCATCCCGAAATCACAGAAATTACAGACTCATGACGTCATCGCTAGAGCCGCCCTTCATCCCCTATTTGCCATTGCTGTTGAAAGATATGACTTTTCAAAACGAAGGAAATGAAGATCAAAAACAAAACTTAGTAAATTTCGAGAAAATGGTAAATGAAGATTGTGTCTTAATATTAAAACTTAACATGATGTAAGTCTATTTATATTAGTTTTGCCAGCTTGATCTCGAAAATGGTAAAAAATTAAAACACTTCCAAAATATATACCAAAAACGACAGTTTCAAAAGATTCTTTTATAGCCTAGTTTCTTGCAAACAAGAAACATAAAAAATTGTGTGTTTTTGATCAGTTAAGACAAAAAAACCTGTGGTAAATTTACATTTGTTTAAGTAAAATACTGATAAGCTAACAAAGGAATTTTTCATTCAAATATTAAAAATCTTAAGTTTGTTTTCTGCTCATCCAATTTCTTACAGAAAAACTGCGGGTAGGTTGCACCTACTTAAAGCAACCATTAACGAAAAATTGTTCAACTGTCACAAAAAACTAAACTCATCATCATTTTTATTTGTCCTCCTGACTCACTTCAAAAAGGCGCTAAACTTAGAGCAGTCAAGCGATCACCCCGGGTCTGCTTTCGGAGATGCCGAGATATTGCTTTACGATCAAAAAAAAATTTTTTTTTTAGTTTTTAGCCTATAGGATGAACAATATCACTGTAAGTTAGATTTGCTTGCTAGGACCGTCAAAGAGAGGAAAGTGCCGTGAAGTGTCATTTTGAAAGACACAACAGAATGACGAGTAGGTTTTGAACCGAGCGAGTTGATCGTGACCGACATCAATATGTGGCTCCTCTCCTGCTCCTGCATGCTCGACCGCGCTACCCAGTAGATTATCTGCTTAAAAAAATTTCTGTATTCTGGGTTGCCGAATTGTTTTTGAAAAATATTGTATCTCATCAAACGCTTAAAAATCCATCGTAGAGAAATATTGTCACAAATAAGTTTCTAATCAAGGCAAAATCAACACCGCGAAGTTTCTTTAGAATTAAGGTTAATTAAAACTTGCTGAAAGGCTTAAAAAACAGAATCATTTGATGGCTTTTTAAAATAAGGCTAGCGTTTTCGTGAATTTAAATAAACCGTAATTGGAAAAAATTGCTGTGCTAATTTCTTCATTTGCGGCAGTAGTAGTTTTTACTGTAGTTGGCGCTTGCATAAATCTTAATATGTGGAATGCTTTACTTTAAAATCAAGAATTTGATTTAGGCTGTTATGATTACGTTCAGTGATGGCTTTAGTACGATGCAAACAGAGCGAGTGGGGTCCCCACCCTAAGCAAAATATTGCTCTACTGTATTTCTTCATAGTAGCATCATAACGGTGCCCCCTGAAGCACCTTATCTTTAGGACGAAAGTGGAGATGATGTATTCGATTGATAGTAAGGACTTTTTATTAAAGATCACCATCATTTTGGGACGAATATGAAGAGTTTGGACAGTAATACAAAGTGAAGGCTTTTTTTAAAGATCACTATTATTTCGGGAAAATGAAGGTTTTGGATATCAAATGATAGCGAAAACCTTGAGTTCACTTTATTTTGGGACAAAAAAAACTTTACGCACTAAGTCCCCCTCCCCTTTTTTTTGTAAGGCCATTACTGATTATGTTTATTGTAAATTAAAATTAATTTATTTTTAGCGCATGATCAGCAGCAGCATCAAGAAAACTGTTCGCGGATGTAGTGAAAAAATAGGTAAGGCGCTGTACAAGTAAAAGCTAAAATACTTATTACTGCAGTTTAAAATTTTTCTTGGCATATTAATTCTGCACTAAAATACCGTGGTAGTTTTAAATTAGGCTACTTATTTCTTGTTAACATTTATATTTTATAATTTCCCAGAATGACACGAAGGGAAACAGAAAAAAGCTTTTCATTTTAGATGCATTGCTGTTACGGTGTAATATTCTTAAGTGATTTATATCTTCTACAGACACAAACTCTGAAATTACATCTTCGAAAACAGCAGCTCGAACCAAAACGTACGCGAAGAACTTCAAGGTCATAACCGACCAAAAGAGACTAAACGAACTCTCCGCACAAATTGAACCCAAAAGATGACGAGTAAAAGTTGCAAAATCGTCACGAAACGTGGATTGACCGAGCTTGATTGGGTTTTCAGGGAGCCAAGGAGACAGTTCATTTTATTATTTTTAAGGGGCAAAGAACGATTTTGTTATTGTGCAATGTATCCACTGTAAAAAAAAGTGTTATCAAGTCAACTACGTTGCTTCGTTTGCGCATTTGTTTGTGGAAAATTGTTCCTTGTTATACTTTTTTTATTTAACTGATGGTGATATTTTTTTCTATTTACACATTAATAGATTATTCACAATACAGAGTGTCGATATTTTAAATGGTTAAGTTTACTTTTGAATCTGAGGATGTAAGATCAGACCGACTCCATAGTATTCCTAGGATGTCGTCTTTGAGTCCGATTCTTAGTATTAGTGGGTGTCTAATTCTGAACCCAAATCCATTAAAAACTTCCCCTTTATCCAACTTAAGGTCAAACTCGATTCCGTAGCCCAATTATCAACATCAACTCATGGGTCTTCCGTCACGTGCAAGGTCACGACTTTTTAAGTATAATACAAATATATTTTTAAAAAGTGAAATAAAATCAACAAAAGAAGTTTTTCCTGCTTTGAACCTTTTCTAGTCTTCATTTTGTTGAAGCATTTCTGAAACAAACAACAGTGAAAGTTTTACTAACAAAAACGATGAGCGTAAATGGCCAAAAAAAGTTGATAAAACAAAGTAATTATAAAATGTACACAAAATATACGTTTACGACGTAACAAACGCTATTATCAAGTTTTGGAAAAACAGATAAGTACACTTTTACAAGGATATCAACTTTTCGACTACAATGTTCTCAACAAATACGGCTAGTTTGGTTCATAAGTGGGTTTATAGCTTAATATAATTTGAGCCAAGTAATACCAACTTTTCCTTTTCTGCTATATTTAGCTTTCTTAAATGTAACAGAAATTTCACAAAAAAAGCTACTTCCATCCCGCCTCAATAAACTATCACTATATTTACACACTTTATAAGTCGAGATAAAGAAAACATCATAATTTAACATAATGCACAAGAGACAATTCTTTAAATTATTAAGTAGTTTCGGAAATATGTTCACACCAGTTTCGCTGCTACCAATGACAGAAGTTAAAGCTGATGATTTTTTAGCTAAAAACTGCACCAACTACCTTTTCGATTGAAATAACGTATCAACACAACCGGTTTAAAGTCGATTTAGACTGAATGCGGTTGCGGAAAAAGCCTTTAGAAAAAATTCCGCTTTCCGCTTGCGTTTTTCGCGGCCATTTTATGCCTGAGCCAAGCTAAAAACTTATAATATTTCAGGAAAAACTTTGCGCTTTGGCGAATTTTCTACCCTTTCGCTTTGAGTCTAAATTCAATTTAGTTTGACTTTCTTAAGAATTAAGAAATAAGATAACTCTCAGACTAGCCTTGAAAGAGCGGCAACAAAAACAAAATTAATAATAAATAAGTGAAAAGAAGTCAACTTAAAATGTAACGTCAAAAGTCTTTTGACAGTTTTATTCATATCAAAACTTGGAATTGATGTGATGATAAAACTTTGTCAGAGAGTACTTGATGGAAAAGAAATGCCGGAAGACTGGAAAACTAGTGTGATGGTGCCAATCTACAAGGGAATAGGAGATGTGACGAATTGCAGAGCATTGAGAGGAGTGAAGTTATTGGAGCCTGGAATGAAGATCGTTGAAAAGATTTTGAAGAAAAGGACAAGAGCAATGGTGGAGGTGAATGATATGCAATTTGGCTGTATGCCCGGAAGAGGGACAACAGATGCTCTTACTGAAAAGACTGCAAGAGGAATACAGGGAGAAGGATATAAAACTGTACATATGTTTTGTGGATTTAGAAAAGGCCTTTGATAGAGTTTCAAGAATAATGCAATGGACACTGAGAAAGAAAGAACTACCAGAGATCTTTGTAAAAGCAGTGATGAGTCTGTATGAGGGTTCAAAGACAAAGGTTAAAGTAAGATCTGAATTCTCAGAAGAATTTTATGTAGCGGTTAGTGTACATCAAATATCTGTTTTGTCTTTTTTGTTGTTTGCAATTGTGGTGAATGTTGTGACGGAGAATGCAAGAGAAGGCTTTATGAAAGAGATTTTATATGCAGATGATTTGATAGTGATGAGTGAAATGATGGAAGGTCTGAAGGAAGAGTTCTAAAATCGAGAAGTGCATTGGAAGGCAAGGGACTAAAAGTGAATCTTGAAAAGATGAAGATGATATAGTGTGGGTCAGAGGGTGAAATCATACGGAGTAGAATAGACTTATGTGGAATATGTGGCAAAGACTGTACATCAGTATTATGTGCGAAATGTGACCAATGGATTCATGGAAGGTGTTTTAAGTTGAAGAAAGTAACTCCATGTGCGGCAAGATTTTTGTTTGCAGTAAATGTGACAAAGCAACAAATGGTGTGTGAGAAGTGCAACAGGAGGTAATGTGTGATAAAGCAGAAACTGTGAAGAGGTTTTTCTGTCTTGGCAATAGATTGAATGCCAGTGGAGGATGTGAAGCCACAGCCACTGCAAGAACAAAAGTGGGATGGAAGAAATTTAGAGAGCATGGTGAGAGGTTGTTCGGTAAAAGATTCTCTTTGCAGATGAAAGGAAAGGTATATAAGAGCTATGTAAGAGATCAGCTATATTATATGAAAGTGAAACATGGTGTTGGAGAAAATAGCTATTTTGAGAAGAGCAGAAAGATCTATGGTGAGGGCAATGTGCAGTGCAAAGTTGGTGGACAAGAGGAATACAATGGAGCTGATGAACATGTTGGGATTAAAAAAAACAGCAGATAAGCTGGCAAGGGCAAATAGTGTGAGGTGGTATGGTCATGTTTTGAGACGATCTGTGGAAGATATTTTGATGAAGGCAACGGTACATGAAGTGGATGGAAAACATAAACAGGGTTGACCAAGGATGAAATGGAGGAAACAAATAGAAGAAAACATAAGAAGGATTGATTTAAGGAAAGATGTGGCAGATTACTATTGGTGGAGAAAAGATGTAGGAAGAGTTGCAGAGTAGTGAGATGCATCTGGCCACCTCCATTCACTGAAGATATTTAACTGGATTAAAATTGGATTGATGTTAAAAACAAAGTGAAAAAATGAATACTTACAATAATCTTTTTCTTTAACAGTTATTTGCTTGTCATGCATGAAAGCAGGTTCTTTAGTTATAAATGGCATAAACCCAGCTTCCCGGGATTTTTTTATTGCTTTGGATATTTCTTCATATTTTTTATCGCACAAAGCTAAAAACACAAGAACTACATTAAAGCAGCAATTTTGATTTATTATTATCTCCATATTCATAAATCTCAGGTATGCATTGGAGACCCCATACTTATAGCAACAGTCAAACGATGACTATGACCTGCTTCTGGAGATGCCATGATATTGTTGTGGTGCCATGAAATTTTTAATTTAGTATTTTAATTTTTTATTTAAGAGATACACTATAGTACTAATATTAAAAAAGCATATCAAAGGATCACAACTGTAACTATTTTGCAAATATATTGGGTTTAATGGGTTTTATGAAATAGTTGTGGACAGAGATAAAAAGCTTGAAAAAAGAAATAGTACAAGACTTGTATCCAAGTTAAACATTAATGCTAAGATCAAGCTATGAAGCTACAAAGTAGGCCAAACTGATAATATTATTATACTGTATATTGATGAATAATAGTAAAAGACATTTTATTAATAGTTCAGATATGTTGAAAAAAGCTATTAAGTTATCAGAAAAAGCAAAAATTAAAATATTGAACAAGTTAATTTTTTAAAAATTAATTGGTACTTGTATGTTTTTGTATTAATAGGAATTAAAAACTTTAATAAATTTCTTTTTAATTTGACAAAATACCAATATCATCTTATCTATTTATCTTGCCAACTTGAGAGCTTTTATAAAAGTGTTAAGAAGTTCTATGACAGTGGTAAATATTAGTTTTTAAATATTTTGTGATTTTCTATAAACAAGCTTAAAATAATTGAGAGATTCATAGAGGTTTTTTAATGATCTGCAATAATGATGCAACTTTATTTAAAAATTATAAAAAAAAATTTGACACAATGAGTTTTTTGTACTTTAAACATGGTCAATTACCCAAGGCAGAGAAGAAAACAAAAAAAACATTAGAACTAAACAAAGACAACCAGTCCAAATATTTGACTTCAAGATATGCAAGTCAGTTGTGAAAAAAAAAAAGCAATCTTTAATTAGGCCAAAACTACCTGTTTAAAAGTTTGTTCAAACTAGACAGTTTTGAATACTAGTTAATGAATTTCACCTTTCAATATTTAAGAAATCACACAAAAACAGATGTACCGTAGCTAAAATACTGATATCTCAAATTACAATAAGTGCTATGGGTACATCAAAATATGGTGAAGCCCAGTACTATGACAGTTTATCAAACAATTGATTTCACTGTGCAAGTTTCTATAACTGTAGCATCTCTTTTTTACTTAAATTTGATTTATTAACATAAGAAAACAACTGTTGTGCCATATGCCCCCATTAAGCAGTTTTGATGAACTGTTGCATCATGGGTGAAGTGCAATTCAACATACAGCTATTTTTCAAAGCTATAGCAATTAGCTACACAGACTATAAATATTACAAAAATCAAAAGTAAAGTTAACCATTTATGGAAACTTTTATCTTTTTTAACTTTACAACATTTAGAACAGATTAAATTTAAACAAATGCAAAAGCTTTTTGAGACCTTTTTAAACCAAAGCAAACTACATAACAAACATTTAAATCTATCACAAAATGAATATCACAGTATTTCAAACAATGAATTTATTTATAAATATCAAATACAATAAGAAAACCTTGCACAAAACAAAAACAACAACAATAAAAATTTATAAATCACTTAAACATATTAGTCACAAAAGGTGACCAATATGCTGCCAAAGCAATAAAAAAATGTTTACCAAAGATAATATATATGATTAATACAATATACAAGCATGAAATTCAAGCATTGATTCAATATAAACACAAAATTCAAGCATACATACATATAGCACACATATATATACATGCAGGATAACATATGTATATATAAGCATATATATACAAGCACAAAATTCAAGCATACATTTAATCCGAATCAATAAAAATTCAATCACACATTCTCATAAGCAAGATTAAAATAATGGGCTTTGAGGCAAGACTTAAAGTTTGACAGTGAAGTTGCAGATATGATAAAAGGTGGTAAATTATTCCATACAGTAAGAGCAGAATATCTAAAGGCATTTGAAACTTTGCAATATTTAGGAAAAGGCAAAGATACAAGACAATTAGCACAATTTGAGGTATGCAAACCAGTTTGGGGCTGAGACAACACTATTAAATCTTTCAGATAATCAGGTGCACTACCATGTATACATTTGAATACAGTCAGTAAAATTTTATATAGAATACGAAAACGAATAGGTAAAATATGCAATTTCATACCAAGTTTAGTGACAGATACACCTTCTCTCCAATAAAATCTATGCTTAGTATACACAAAATAAACACAGTCGTTTAATAACACTTGAAGTTTAGTTAGTAGCTTTTTAGATAACTCATAGTACAAAATGTTGCAACTGTCCAAACATGAAAAAATGTATGATGTCACAAGCTGTAGTTTTCTATCTTATCCAACATACTGATAATTCTATACAAGTTGTGTAATCTATAGCAGCAAGTCTTGATTACTTGATTAATCTGTGGTTCCAAGCACAGTGTATAATCAAAAATAAATCCTAGGTTTTTGACTTGTTTCACTGTATCAAAATTCAAATCAGTATTATCATCCAAAAACAGTGAACAATGAAAAAAACAGTAACACACATTTGCACTAACACCACCACAAAATATATCAACTTTCAAAAACAACAAACATAGTAACATTTTCGGTCTTGATATGCAATGAAACAAATGATGTTCCATTTTATTTAAAAGTTTCAAAAAAACAAACAAAACCAAACTGATAAATAACTACAGGTACCTAAAAAAATATTAACAGAGAATAAAACAAATAGGTAATTGAAGGTATCGCACATTACTCAAACTTACGTGTCATTTTTTTTGAATATTGTAAGCCACTAAATGTTGAAACAAATTGAGAAAGCAATTGAGCATTTTTATAATCAATGGGTATTCCACACAAAACACATCGTCTAATTGGGGATTTGTATGGGTTTTCCATTTCAACAGGTGAGTCATCATCTATAGAAATAGATTCTGATGTTGTTGACAAACATCTGTTTAGTTTCGAATGTTTTAACAAAACTTGATTTACAATTCCATTTTTCAACCATTGTTTAACAAACATATTTCTTGATAAATAAAATATTTAAACTGTAAATTGTTTCATGTTCAAATGATATACAGTACATATTATAAAAGTCAACTGCTATGGATACAACAAATTTGGATTTAATTCCATATGGATCCTAAATTAAGTAAAAGATTGTAGTTGTCAATAGCCAAGCCTAGTTACTGTGCCACTTGAGTTGCAGCCTTCCCATATTGCTTTTTTCTTTAAAAGATTTTGAGACAAAAGACTTTTACATTTCATAAAGAGGCCTACAATAATGCAGAAGCAGCATGTAGCAACATGGAGGGGTACAATATCGGATGGAGTTTTTTGTAAAGCTGAAGGAATGCTTAGAAACAGAGATAAGTACTAATTACTAGTCTGCTTTCAAGAATGGGTTGCTTTTTTATGAGAAGAACGCTGCATCTCAACCAATTCTAGAATTTTGCCATGCTAAATTAAAAGCTAAAGATTAGAACAAATTTAAAATGACTCGAGTTGGGACTCGGACTTAAGTCCATTTTTAAAAATGTTAAAAGGACTCGGACTCAACTCCAGAACCTAAAATTAACTAATGACTTGGACTTCACTCTTGAATCCTGATTTCTCCAAAAAAATTCAAAAACTTTTATTGGCTCAAACCATTAAAAATTTTTTTCTTTTTTTTAAAAAATTTTAAATTAAAAAAGCCCAGATAGTATTTTAAATTATACTTTGAATGTCTGTTGTCTTTACTTTACTTTGGAAGTAAAAATGTGGTTCAAAATTATAGTGAAAATCAAAAAAAGTTCAGTTCAGTTTTAAATAAATTAGTTATTGAATTTTTAAATAAATTAAATAAATTAGTTATTGAATGCGCTTGTAAAAAAAACTCGTAACTATAAATTTTTTATAAATTCGAAGTCGAAAAGATTTGAGATTTAATGAACTCAGATTCGACTCAAGCATCTAAGAATTATAGAAGACTCGGACTGGAGTTACAACGCCAACTCGCACTCAACTCGGATTTGAAGATGACACGAACCAACTCGAGTCTTTCAGCTGTACTAGTAATAATTACTTTGGTCCAATCGAACCGTAAAACAACGTCAGATAGGCTTACTGGTACTATGCAAAGGTTTACTGTAATTAAGGTTTAAAAAAAGTATTTTTTCTTGAAAGTTTGATCATTGCTATCAAATACCTCTTTTCTATCTTTAAGACCTTCGGTTTTGGCAAAATAGATCATCACTTGATATCACCTAAGCGATGCAAACAGTCAGTGATGGCCTTAATGTGCCAATTTTTTGTGCCAAATCGATGTGATCTCAAAAAAAAAGTTTTTATTTTCTATTGCTGTCCAAAACCTTCATTTTCGTTCCAAAATTATAGTGATCTCTAAAAAAAGGTCCTTACTATCAATCAACCACATCCCTACATTTGTCTAAAGTTAAAGCGCCAATAAAAGAAGCCACCATTATGATGTTACTATAAAGAAATAGAGCAATAGTTTGCTTAGAGGGGGCCCGGTGCGGTCGCTCCGTTTGCACCGTATTAAAGTTATCACTGCAAACAGTTAAAGAATGCCGGGCTCGTGGTCAACACGGTCTCGATTCAAAACCCACTCGTGCCATTCTGTTGTGTCCTTGGGAAAGATACTTTACGGCACATTCCCCCGCTCGGTAGTCCCGGCAAGCAGTTCTAAATTACAGTCATATCTCTATTAAATTACAAGCGGACAGCAATATCTTGGCATCTCCGGAAGCAGGTCGGGTTGCCTACCCTATGTATTAGCGCCTCCGTCGCTTTCCTGCGAATCAGGAGGATAAATATAGAGATAAAATAAAAAATAAAAATAAATAAAGAAACAAAAAACCTTTAAAGGTTAGCGTAATCGAGGAAAAATGTTTCACAGTGAATTGATAAAAACATGCGTAAACATTTTTTGTTTTTTGATTCTACTGTATAAGAATAAAAGCTTGTTTTATTTTTAATTTGTTTTGTTGTAATAGGCTAGCGCAGCGTGGTCCAACTACAAGCCCGCGGGCCGCATGGAACAATTTTGCACAAGTCTTGTCGATTACAAGCAGCGGCAACCTTTTTTTTTTGAAGAACGCTATGATTTTGGGACGAAAATAGGAACTTCGTAGATCGATTTCTATTGAAGACCTTTTTTTTTTAGAGAACACCCTGATTTTAGGACCAAAATAGGAATTTCAGAGATCGATTCCAGTTGAAGACCTTTTTTTTTTTTTTTTTAGAGAACTCCCTGATTGTTGGACCAAAATAGGAATTTTAGAGATCGATTCCAGTTGAAGACCTTTTTTTTTTTAGAAAACACCCTGATTTTGAGGCAAAAATAAGCGTTTTTAGCCGGTTGAGGCGCGCAAACTCAAATAATTTTGAAAAGTGGCCCACAAGAGTGGAGAAGTTGGACCACCCTGACCTAGATTTTATCTTTATCTTTGTAACAAAAGTATGAGAATAATTTACCTTGTACGGACTTTTTGTTATCCCTGGATTTTTCGGAAAAAAAATTAACTTTCTGGGAAATCCCATGATTCCGGGATCGCAAACCATACCACGGAGATGGCAAAATGTCACAAAAATTTGGTCTGAAAACTTTTAAAAAGGTTTTCATTCACAATTAGTTTCCAATTTCTCCATTTTTGTCTCAAATTGCAGGTGATTAGTTGAAAAAAGTTTTCACTGCCAAAAAAATCCAATATTTTTATTTTCGTCCCAAAAAAAGGTCTTTATCTACAACCCCAACGTTTTGCTCAATACGTAGGTCGCGATTAACCGACATTATTTTTATTATTTACAGTATTTTATTACCGGTATTTTATCTCTTTATTTATCCTCCCGACTCGCAGGAAAGCAATGAAGGCCCTAATAAATAGGGCAAACAATTATTGTTTCCTGAGATGCCAAAATATTGCTGTCTGCTCGAAATTTTTTTATCTTGTATTTTAGTTTAATAGAGATGGACTTAATATACAGTGGATAATATAGATATGACTTAATAACCCAGCCATTGGGGGCACATTCCATTGTTTCCTGATGTCGGTCCCAAGCCCGGATAAATGGGGAGGGTTGCGGCAGGAAAGGGATCCGGCATAAAAAATTTTTTGCCAAAACATATGATGCGTTGTAATGATGAATTCATATCGGATCGGTCGAGGCCGGAGTTACTACGACCGCTTCAGGTGTTGCACGGCAGGGCATCTGTGGAAATTATGCTACTGCTGGGCTTGACGAAAACAAAAGGAGAAGGAGAGGAGGAAAGCGCGTGAAGAGACAGTGGGAACTGTGAAAGAGGAGACGCACTCATAAGAGTTGGTGACTTAAATATTGGAATAATGACTGAAAGAGAGAGAGAGTTGGCAGACATGATGGAGCAAAGGAATGTAAATATACTGTGCCTACAGGAAACAAAGTGGAAAGGGAGTAAAGCGAGGAACAATGGAGGTGGCTGCAAACTATTCTACAATGGAGCTAATGGAAAAAAAATGGGATAGGAATAGTGGTGAGGAAAAAGCTGGTTGAAAGTGTCTTGGAAGTAAAGAAGGTGTTCAGATAGTTTAATGGTCATGAAACTGGAGGTAGAAGGGTTGATACTAAACATAGTAAGTGTGTATGCTCCATAGGTTAACAACAGCATGGAAGAGAAAAACGATTTTTGGCAAGAACTGCAGGGGTTGATAGAAAGTGTATCAAAACAAAAGAGGATAGTGCTACATGCGGACCTAAACGGACATGTGGGCGAAGAAAACCTAGGAGATACGGAAATAATGGGGAGGTACGGCGCCGGAAGGAGATGAAGAAGGACGGAAGGTTGTGGATTTTGAGAAAAGGATGGATCTGGCGGTTGTCAACACTTATTTCAAAAAGAAACACGAACACAGGATGACGTACAAAAGTGGCGGAAAAAGTACCCAAGTTGATTATGTGAAGTACAGAAGGAGGGATTTGAAGGAAATATGCGATTGTAAGATAATGGTGAATGGTGCGTAGCAAAGCAGCACCGTATGGTGCTATGCAAAATGGCTCTCATGGTGAAAAAGAAAAAAGCACAGAAAGTAAAGCCAAAGATAAGATGATGGAAACTGAAGGAGCTGTCAAGAAGTGTTTAGACAGGAGGTGACCAGGATTTTGGGAGGCAAGGATGGGTTACCTGATGAGTGGGACAAAACAGCGGAAATGCTAAGAAAAACAGCTGAAACTGTGTTAGGAGTGACATTTGGGAAACAAAAGGAGATGGGAGACATGGTGGTGGAATGAGGAAGTTTAGGAAAGCATAAAAGAAAAGAAAGAGGCGAAGAAAGTATGGGATAAAATAACAAATGAAAATAGTAAAAAGATCTACAAAGAAAAGAAGAGTAAGGCAAAGAAGGCAGTTGCAATGGCGAAGGGACGTACATATGAAGATTTGTGTGCTAGATTGGAAACAAAAAAAGTTGTATAGATTGGCTAGGCAGAGAAAGATGTACAGCACGTGAGGGTTATGAAAGATGAAAACGGTAATGTGATGATAAGTTTGGAGGCAGTGTTGAAGAGATGGAAGGAGTACTTTGAGAAACTGATGGATGAGGAAAATGACAGAGAGCGTAGGACAGAGGAAGCAGAAGTGGTTAACAAATTATGTCATTAGAGAAGAAGTGAAGAATGCAGTGAGAAGGATGAAAAAAGGTAAAGCGGTTGGGGCAGATGAGTTGCCATTAGAAGTTTGGAAGTGCATGGGAGAGATGGGGATAGAGTTTTTGATCAGACTGTTAAACAAACTATTAGTGGGTGAACGGATGCCAGAAGAATGGAGAAGGAGTATGCTTATTTCGATATATAAGAACAAAAGGGTGCACAGTGCTGTGGAAACTACAGAGGAATAAAGCTAATGAGCGATACCATAAAGATTTAAGAAAGAATTATTGAAGCCAGGCTAAGGGATAGTGTAGAGATCAGTAAACAGCAATATGGTTTTATGCTGGAAAAGGGAACTACCTATGCCATGTGTTGCCTTAAGAATGTTGATGAAAAAGTACAGGAAGGTCAAAGAGAGCTAAATTGTGTATTTGTGGACCTAGAGAAAGCTGACGACAGGGTTCCGAAAAAAGAGCTATGTTACTGTATAAGAAAATCAGGAATGGCGGAAAAGTATGTGCGACTTGTACAGGATATGTACGAGGAACGTGAAACAGTGGTGATTTGTGCAGCATAGGAACTACAGAAAGTTTTAAGGTCAAGGTTGAACTGCACCCGGGATTAGCGTTAAGTCCATTTCTGTTTGCTGTCATTATGGATAGGCTAACGAATGATGGAGTGTGTCTCCCCCACCATGCGCCGCACACAGACTCTGCCGCTGCTGTGGACTCTGACAAACTTGCTGTCATCGGAAAACAACACATTTTTCCAATCCTCAACCGAAAAATGTGCATGTTGTCTGGCCATGTGTTTGGTCTGGCACATTCTCTGGTCATCAAGTGCACCAGGCCCACGGTGCAAATGGGCAGCAACTCTGTCATGATTTGGGGTTGTTTCTCTTGGCACGGGATGGGGCCCATGGTCAAATTGGAGGGCAGGATGAATGCTTCCAGATATGGATAGCTCATCAAAAATACTGTCAGTCCATTCATGAAAAAGACCATGGGCAGAAAGAGCATTTTTCAACAGGATAATGCCCCCATCTACACGGCCAAATCGATTTCAAAGATTTTCAAGAATCTCAAAATGAAAGTTCTGGATTGGCCAGCCCAAAGCCCAGATCTAAACCCCATCGAGAACATCTGGCGCAGAATTAAAGTCGAGCTGAGCTCAAAAAATTCGAAAAACAAGAATGATCTCAAAAAAATTTGATTGAGTGCTACAATTCCATTGATCTCAGTTTTTGTCAAAAACTCATTGATTCTATGCCAAAGAGGTGTCGGGTTGTGATAGACAATTTTTGGTTATAGCACAAAATATTAATAATGTTGATGAAAATTTGAAAAATAAAAAAAAATTAACATGTTGCTATACTTTTGTCCAGGTGTCATTTTGCTCAAGATAATTAAAAAATTAATAATTATAAATAATTAATCAAGTAAATGATTTTATCATTTCAAACAAATAAAATAATGCATATTTGAATATTTTAAACAGTCAATTGTATTCTGTTAGGCCAAATTTAATTAGTTTTTTGCTTTTTTCTAATAAATTTTCAAGTGTTGCTAAACTTTTGGCCACCACTGTACGTCCTACGTACCGACTATCGCAGTGGTACACAAATTAATAGATAACATTATTGTGGTAATGGGCAGGTAATACATTCTTTTTGGTTGCGGGAAAAAGAGGCCTTGTTGTAAAAACAGCACGTGTTTCAACAGCAAAGTAGCAACGCTGAATGGCTGTAGTAATTTGCTTTTCAAATTTGGTTGAAACATTTCCCAGCCATGGAAGATGGAGATAAACTGGGCATTTCTTGGGTCCATGTTGAGATGACTGGTTGAATTGTCAGATTTTCTTGGACTCATTCTCCTTACTTATATAAGCACCATCGGATTCCTCTCAGTTCATTCTGACGATTTCTCCCGATGAGTATCAGATAAAAAGTCTTTGAAGAATGAACACGCTTTTTAAAGCTATCTTAAAGTTTTGTACCGCTAATCGACTCTTCAAGTAACATATTGTTTATAAAAATTAAAAATAAAAGAAAAAATCTTTTACGATTAATGGTCAGTCTTATAAAAAGTAAAGCATGTATCGAAATTGCAAAAAGCAAACTTGAGATCAGTTCAGACTAGAAACGAAAAGTGTAAAAAATGACCAAAACGCAAAATTTTTCGTGCTTAGAGGGAAAAGTTTAATTGCTTTTTCTAAAAATTTTCCCTCCTGCCAGAAATTTTTCGGATTGCTTAACTATTAGTGAAATACACAAAGTTTTTACAAAGTTGTAACAGGGTTACCGCAGGTAAAAAGGTTGAAGATTGAAGAGCCCTAACTTAAGTTAATAAGAGTTAAAACAAAACAATAGAACTTGAGAGAACTTTGAATTACTTTGAATGCATTATTGTATCATAATCACTCTTGACATTACAAATGTGGCCAGCACGCTTTTTCGTAGTTATTGATTGTTTTATCTATTTAGTGATGCAAGGGTTCTCAACTTCGATGCTCATCAAGTCGAAAAACCGGAACAGGCTCGACTGAGCCTGAGGGTTATTTTTGAAGCGATATCAGCAAAGTGATTTCACTGGCGTCAACCAACATGTGGAGAAAAAATAACAATATATGCATCTCATTAAAGCTGTTTGTTGTCTTTTTGCGTAATTCTTAGACTACTTTTTTTTAATTTTTTTTTTTCCAAACCTGATTAAACATTCGTTTTAAAAGAATTCGCTATAGTTTCTTGCCTTTGTTTGTATCGGAAGTTTTTTTTTATATAGGCATAGGTGGAAAGCGAACATTGTGCGAAATCTCCGAATTATACACGAGTAGAAGAAGTTTGAGAATAACTGCTACACGCTTTTATTTAATCAAACATGCGCGTAGTTCCCAAGGCGGATTCAAAAAGAGCTAAGCGCAAAATTGCTACTTTAAGTTTGTCAAAATAAAACTACAAAAATCAAGTGAGAATCAAAAACAATGCCAAGTGTAAATACCTGCACTTGTTTCTACGTCAATGAATTTAAGCAAACTCTTTGTTCAATTTTGCAAGTAAAGCGAATCGACAAAGACAAAATAAAATCGGATTTTGACAGAGTAAAAAAAGCATTAAAGAAAACCTTTACAATAACATAAACTAACATTAATACAGCGAATATTTAAAAAATAACAACTTAACAAGCGTCGAGCAGTTGTAAAATTTTTTTCAAAAGGTTAAGGATTAAAGTTGCATTCGCTACAGCTGATTAGCCTGATTCTAAAAATTACTTTTAGTAATGCTCTCTTAAATTTGTCAAAGTCCGTCGTTTTTTATGCAATAAGCTCAATTCAATACAAATTACAAAACATTAATGAAAAGCTGCAAATTTGTATCAGCTGCCATCTATTTTCAATTTAGATCAATTTAGATAAACAGCTGAAACTACATATATTTCATTAAACAGGCGATTTTAGACCTTGGTTTGCAACTTTATACGCCTCCCATGTAGTAAAAAGCAAAGTAAAACTATTAAAAATAATAAAGGTGTAAAAGTAGGTATATAAAAACGAGTAATGTTGCTTATGCAAGTTTAATATCATGATTTTTTTTGTTTCAAATTTGGGGGTAAATGTAAATGAAAACTTTTTTTTTTCGAACGATTTTCTTTTTTCTTCATCGTTTCAAATTTGATGCGATTTTCGGGAAAAAATTGAAATTGGAGTTCTTTATTGGCACTGCGAAGCTTTTCGGCAAGATTCTAAAAAATACAATTTCTTTTCCAAAAAAACAGGAAAATTTATGCAATTCTAAATTGAAAGCAGAACAATAATAAACTAATTTCTTTGCATCGTTGTCCAATATAAGTACGATTCTGATCGGCATGCTCTTAGGCGGGCTTTATTCTCACTATCATTAATTTATTAATGGTCCGTTGGCGCGATCGGATCGCTCTTAGTTTTATATAAGCACGATCGGATCGTTTTTAGTTTTTTCGGACGATTCCTCCCGACGAGTGTCAGATGAAAAGTCTTCGAGATATGAACACGCCTTTTTTGAGACATCTTAATTCATTATGCTGATGAGTCCTTGTAAAGGCTGGAAAAAACTTTTCTTTTCTGGAAAGTCCGGTAAGCAGTTTAAGTCGAATCATTGTGTTATATAAAAAAAAAAAACTAAAAGAGTCAGGTTCATGGGCGTTGGACTTTTTGGTTGTTTTATAAATATGATCAATCTTACTCAAGCAAATTTATTTATTTATATCTCTGCTTATCCTTCTGACCTCCAGAATAATATTGCAGGCGTTATACTAGAGTAGTCATTATCTTTTTTTATCGGTCTAACCTTGCAAAAGTGTTCCATTTGGTGAAAAAACATCCTGCGTGAAATGGTATTGAAGTATATTATGGTTTAGAGCAGTGGTTCTTAACCTATTTACTTGCTGCACCCCTTTTAAATCACTAACCAATTCTCGCACCCCCTTTTAGAATTGGTTAAATATAACAAGTTTCAAAAAACGTAACCATCTTTTAAGCAAAAAAAAAAATAAATCAGCAAAGAAAGAAATTACAGTAATACATTTAGAAGAGTGTCTCAGTGACTCTTTTATTGTTGCTTCCTATTTATAATGACATCAAATCTTGGTGTCTTGGTGCTAAGTGCTACTCGCATGTCGTGCTGAGGATCCAAACAATTTCCAGATTTTGTTTTAATGTGAACCAGGCAATCCTGTTTCACACAAATAAGTTGTTGCGAAAGGCACCAACACAGTAAGAGCCTTTTTTGCCAAAACAAGATATGTTTCTAATTGAGAAACCCAAAAGTTCTCCAGACTATCATCGGAAAATTCCATTTTAATTCCACTAATGTTTCTCATATCAATGAGATCTTCCATAATGTCGCTATTATCATTCGCTATAATGTCGCTATTATTATCATCAATTTCTTCCAAATTCACCTTGAAAGGATGACGGATCCAGTAGTCACAGGTTTGTATCTCTCCACATGAGAAGTAGCCATCAAATGCAGTACTAAGTATTTGTAAATGTTCAGCAATTGTTGAAACAAGGGGTGGATACAAGGAAGCACTTTCCTCGAGTGTTTCTTGAAGGGAAGGAAAATTTACCAAGTTTCCTTTCTTTACACGTCTAATGCACAGCTGAAGCTTTTCTTTAAATGCAGACAGCTTCTCACATGCATGAATTACGCTGATTCCTTGTCCCTGCAAAGAGCGGTTAAACTCGTTGAGTGCTGTGAACACATCACCCAAATAGGCAAGGTTTTGAATAAATTCAGGGTCTTCAAAATATTCAGCCATTTCATTTCCCATTTTGCAGAGGAACTCTTTAATTTCATCTCGCAATTCAAACAGACGAGATAGCACACGACCACGTGACAGCCACCTTACTTGGGTGTAATATAAAAGCACAGTTTGTTCTTTAAAACAGTCAGTGATTCAGTGCACGGCCACGAATCGTATTCACAACCTTAACGCAAATTTCCAAGCTTTCTTCAGTTTGAGGGGTAATGTTTTTGCTGCAAAAGCATGCCGATGAAGAAAGCAATGGGTAATTTTCAGACGGAGAATTTCTTTTCTTAGTAATGCAGCAAATCCTGAATGGTTGCCCAACATGATTGGTGCTCCATCCGTGCATATCGAACCAATCTTGTCTAAGTGAAGTTGGTGTTTTATGAAGAATTCTTTTATATCAAATACGTCTTTGGCTTTCGTTGTAGTTTCCAATGACTGACAAAACAAAAAACTTTCTCCAATTTTCTTGTTTTTTACATGTCGGACTACCGCTATTAGCTGACTACAGTTTGACACATCAGTAGATTCATCAAGCTGCAGTGAAATCGTTACTGGACTTGCCTTAATGTCAGCAATAACCTGCTCCAGAATATCTTCACTCATATCGATTATCCTATTGTGGATAACATCATTAGATAAAGATACTTGTTGCAACTTTTTTGCAGCTTCCTTGCCAAGAACAATATCTGCTATTTTAAAAATACATGGCTTGATCAATTCCTCTCCAACGGTATGGCGCTTCTTTGACTTAACAATTTGGTATGCAGCTTCATAAGAAGCTAGCAATGATGGTTTTTCTGGTGGTGAAAACCCATACATACGTAACGTGCCGGCACGGTCGAATCTAGCCCTCTTGACTTGTAATGTCGCAATGTTATTTCCTGCATTCACACCACCATGTCTGTTTTTGAAATGTTCATCAAGTTTCGATGGTTTCAAGTTTGAGTTTGAGAACATAGTGCCGCACAGGACACACTGCGGACGTTGTGTACCATTTTTTTCGGTAATAAATATAAAGCCATACTGAACATAGGCATCATTCCACTTTCGTTTTTTAGACATACCAAAAAACAAAGTTTAGTGATATTAAAGTCTGTAACAACACTCAATTCTGTTATTTTCCACTTGTAAATTTGAAGTCTGTAACATAACGTTTTTTTGTATTTAAAAGAGTAGGCCTAATCAACCTTAATGATTCAGCATCCTCGCACCCCCTAGAAACATTTCTCGCACCACTTGGGGGTGCGAGCACCCCTGGTTAAGAAACCCTGGTTTAGAGTATGATTGGGCAAACTACGGCCCACAGGCTAAATCTGGCACGCCAATCATTTTATCAGGTACGCCAGGCATTCAATAAGAACGGTGTAAAAAAGCAAAAGATGTTTTTGTCTTCACTCCAAGAATAATGTAACAAATCAAAGTGAAGGTTGATGAAACGCTACGAATCATGAATTAAAGCTTCTAAAATAATGATAACCGTAGTACACTTAACACCAACGTAACTAAAGGCTATTGTGATGAAAAAGGTAGGCCAACTGTAGTATCTATTAAAAAAATTAGTATTTTTTTTTCATTGTCCAACCAAAATCAGATAAAGGCACCAAAGAAAAGATGGTTATGGCAATAAAAGAAAAAAAAAAACATAAAACTTACACGCGCTGACTTGAAACTTATTAAAAAGTTATTAAAAAAGGAAGACTGTGATTAACTTTAAGGCAAAAAACTCCGCACTTCTCAAGAAATTGGAATTTTTAAAAGATTTTGAACAACCCACTCGCTCCTTGCTGAAACCTCAGTGTGATTTTCACGCAAAAAAGAGCAGCACTACGTTGAATGTAGTATTACCATGCAAAGGTTTCTCCGGTCGTCTTACAAAAGATGAAGATCAACTGCAGTCTAGTTCAAAGTTGTTTGTCACCACTAAAAAAAGTTTTTTACGGTCTCAAGTGACCTTGCTGAGCAGCAATACGTGATATTGGTCAATATGTTACCTCTTGCTGATAAATAGTTAACACCGAACCTGAAAAAATACATATAGAACCCACAGATTTAAGTCTTTGAAAGAAAAAATCTGGTGAAAATCTGTTTATATTCTATTCTATATTAAAAGTATATTTGGAATTGGATTAAAATTTAAGTTTTTTGATCCACCTTATAGATGAGCATATTTCTATAAAATAAAACATAGGATGTTTTTTACCAAAAAAAACACTTGTTCAGAGTCAGGCCAACAGTTTTCTAAAAAATTTTTTTGCAATAAAATAAGGAACAACCTAGTGTTATACTTAGAGAACCGGCAAACGACTTTTACCCAGGCCTGCTTTCGGAGATGCCAAGATATTGCTATCTGATTAAAAATTTTTCTTTTATTCTTTTTTATTTTAAAGATATGACTGAAATTTAGAGCCGCTTGCTAAACAGCAAAATAGAAGAAAGTGATCTAAACAGTCTTCTGAGGACGCTACAGATTGATGAGAATAGGTTTTGAACGACGACCTTTAATTCTACATCTTGTTCCTAAACAGCAAAGCGAAGAATCCTTGCTGGGCCACAACAATTTCGTGTTTTTCATTATTAAACAGATTGAGAAGCACTGGCCTACACAGCACCCGATCGTGTAGCTATTTGCTTATATACCTGCCGCGCGTTGATCAAACAAAATAACTTAGACAGAAGAATCTTGTTATTTCATTTAAGTACAGGATGCGACCACGCTAGTTTAAAAAAAGTTTCTAAAGGCTACAGCTAACCTCTATGGATATTCTTTTTGATATGTAAATGCAAAGGAATGATTGGTTGAGTGGTCAAAATTGTTTCAAAAAAATAAACTAGTATAATAATTTTTGAAGATTGAAAAAATCAAAATGAATAAAAATCAATAATTTTACCCCTCTCTAGTTCGTTTATTTTTTTAAAAACTCGTTAAGAATTATACTTACATCAGGAATTTTGTTTTGGTATTCAAAATCGGGGATAACTTCAAAAGCTTTTCCCTGTACATTACACAAAAAATTAATAACCGGAGGTTATTTTAAAATTCATTTGGTTTGCTAAAATACTTGTTCAGCATTGACAGACTGATTTAGATTAGAATTTTAAAAGATTATTTGTATTAAGGTAATTTTTTTCATAAAATACTTTAAACGAAATTTTTGAGCCGCTTCAAACTAATCTGAACGAAAAATTGTTCGTTTTGATCTTGTACGAATACGGATACGTTCTTAGATGGACAAAATTTTTGTCTAGCAACTTGTAAGAATACGTTTTTAGACGGACGAAATTTTTGTCTAGCAACTTACTTTGAGTTTTGCCATATTTTTTTCAAATAAATACTCCCGTCTTTTTTGACGGCTAATCTTCAAATTCCGTTTCTTTATTGCTTGTTCTTTCGCTCGAGCTTTCTTGAGCTCCCTGAAATAACGATCTTGTTGAATCCAAAGAAATTAAAAACTTCAAACATTTGCATTTCAATTTAGTTTTTTGCACAAAACATTGCTATGTTGTCATCTGATGGGAAAACAATCACTGGTATTATGTAGAAAATGCAGATGTTAAAAGTAGAGGTTTTAGAAAATAATTGACGAACTGTTTAAAGCAAGTTTAGGGAAAGTAAGAAAAGTTTTTTTGCGAGCCTACAAGAAGATTGGTGCTACTCTTAACTAGCCCGTACGTTAGAACGCACGTTTGTTTGATGAAATCGCACGTTGAGCAGCACCAGAAGGTTTGCACAGTATAGATGCTAAAATGCTATGTTACTACAGCCAGCTAACTATTTCCCCAGTTCATGACGGCATAACTTAATTTTAATTTTGAAATAATTTTTGTGCAAAAAACTATAATACATATTTTTTTGATATACAGTAATTGAATGCTAAAAAAATTTATTTAACGTTTAATCTGTATTTTTATGTTTGATGAACTTCCACCTTAAAAAGCCTGGTTTCCAATTTTTTTCAATAGAGGCGAATAATTTTTTTCTAGATAACTGTAAAAAGTCTGAATCATAAATATTGTACTTAAAAAGTTTTCTCCAAATTTTCTTCTAATTTTCTTTAAATTTTAATGACAAGAAGGCTACAGTCTATTACTTTCAAAACAGCTTTAATTTAAGAATAGTTTAACAAAAACCAAGCAAACATTTTCTGCGAACTCAAAATTTTTATCAGATTTCAAAAACTTAGCAGTATGATTTTTAACTTTAGTAATTCTTCTCAATTTAAATTTCAAACTTTACGTACAAAAAATTTTAATTATTTTTTTTTCACTAAATTACAAAATTTTAAAAACTTTATGAGGGCTTTAATAAACCGAAAATGTGCGTAAAGTAAAATAAAAAATATTAAGTATGCTCAGGCTTCTATTTGCTATTATTAGCATTTAGCCAAACAAACTTTTTCACAAATGATTTTGCGTAAACCAAAAGTATTGTTCTCTTTCTTCGTTTTTTTAACCTAGAGATTTGAACTCAAAACCAAATTAACCTACACCAACTACTGTAGATTTTTCTTTCATTTTCATGCTTTATAATAGCGGTAATTGTTATACTTACTTTGCGTATGCGTCTCTCAATTGAGCATCTTGGACAGAATCATTTGAACTAATATCAATCCACCAATTCCATTGGAAATACGGATGTAAGTCTCGACTTAAAATCCTACTTTCTATACCGTAAGCTCCTAAACAATTATTAATTTGTAAAAAAATAAATAATCTTTTAGAGCAATTAAATTATCGGTAAAACAATGGTAAAGTTTTTTTAAATTAAAACTTCAAAATTTTACAGCGTGGATTTAATTATTTACAGTTATACGGAAGACTATTATGGGCGAAAAAAATAGCATGTGTATTAAATTATCAACGTTAACAATTTCGAATCTGAAACCTGGCTTAGTAGGCCTACCTGGAATATTTGGAAGGGAAATGTTTCTTGTTTTGAAGACGTAATTACGAGGCGTATCTGGTAATTTAAAATTGGGCGCGGGACCAGGATTAGGCCAGTGAAGCGTGTAAAAAGCTGCAAACAAACGTTTTCTTCAAATTCATTCAAATTAGGAAAGCTCGTAGAAGTAAACTGAGATTACTATTAAGTAATTGAAAAAATACGCAACAAATGTTGACAAACTAGTCATTAGCTTCTTGGTCAAACAGAAAAAAATGCGCTGAAGTCACAACAATGGAATAAAAAACAATAATGGAATAAAAAACAAAAGTTTACTTTGCGGACTGCAGTTTCAGGATCCACAATTCTGGTTTAGGATAACTGTTTTAAACTTATTTATAAAGATTTTTGCAAATTTCAAACTCCTACCTTCTTGTATTTTCTCTGTGCCTTCGAGAATTTTTTTATCCTCGTAGTAAAGAAATTTGGTAGGTTGCAGCAAAACCTAGAAATATTCAAGAAGAAAAATTGTATTACACGTTTAAGTTGTAAAAGTATGAATTACATGCTGCTATTTAAGCGCACGACAGAACTTTTATCACCTTGAACTCTCTCAATTGTAAATTTTTTATAATGCGGAGAAATCAACAAAATTTCGTGAGCTGTTTATTTCTTTTTACTTTAATCATTTTGCCAACTTTTATTGCAGTTATATAATGCTAAAATCGCGTCGAGTGTTTTTTTGTTGAAAATCATTGTTTAATATTTGTGCTTATACAGTAGAAGCTTTTAGTGTTTTTGATTCTGTTTGAATAAGAATTGGGTAATTCGTAAAAGAAATATGCATAAAAATATAAAAAAGATTATGACGCAGAAGAAAACAGCATGCCAGGCCAGAAAAACCCAAAACAACTAAACCAAATTTATCTTGCGCTTTTTCTTAATTCGCGCTTTCTTAAAACAGCATGCCAGGCCAGAAAAATCCAAAACGACTGAACCAAATTTATCTCGCGCTTTTTCTTAATTCATGTTATAATGTTTGTAAATTTCGTTAGTTTTATAGAATGACAAAGTGATTTTGGTCACATTCGTTAAAGCATGGGCAGAGTTTAGAGTGGTTTGTAAATTTTGTATTAAAATTTTCGATTTAAGTCCCCGGACTTTAAAAAAATATCGTATATTTTTTTAACATAAAAGGAGTTGTCAATTCATGTAAATTATTTGCTTAATCGAAAACAAAACGCATAAATTCTACCGCAAAATTAATTCATATGTTTTGGAAGTGTTTTGAAGAAATTTTTTTTGTGACCGACAAACTAAAAATCAAATTCATGATTCAACAAACCTTGAGGGTGTACATTTAAAAAGAGTCGGTCTGGTCTTATTCTATAAATTGAAAATATTTTGATACAAGGATATCTACGTTTATTTGAAAAAATGGTTTGCAGCCAACCATGTCAATCTTTTCATATGAGTATTAATGAGCTAACTAAACGAACCAGCTCAAAAGTAATTTTTGAAGTGATCACCCATAAAATCCTTGGTCCATTACGACCATGGATAGCAATACGTTATTATTCATCTCTATTTATTCTCCTCAGTTATCTCTTTCTAAAAGAGTGCATTGAAGTATTTTCCCTAAAGACGCAACGGAATGTCGAGAGTAGGTTTTAATCGCGACCTGCCAATCGCGTTCGCTATAAATATGACGCTTTTACTACCTGGCCATGCTAAATAAAATTTTACCTACTAGTTACAAGCAATCATGCGTAGCTTATGACGTCCAAATTAACCGTCGGGAGGATTTTTTATAACTCGGGTGATTCGAGGTTGAATTTTTGGAGTGGCAAATTCTATACACAGTTTTCAAAAGCTCAGAGTCACTGAAAGTGCCACAAAAGGTAAGATAAGTGGGTTTTCCCCCCGTGAAGTGTTGCAGAAAGGATATTGCGAGCATGCTTCAAGCGAATGAAACAAGTACATGATGAAAGGTCCAAATTTGTTACAAAATAGAACAAAATTTTTTTAAATTGCTTTATGGCCCATCGAAAATGTCCTGGTGGCTCATTACTGGCTAATGCTTCACAGAACAAAAACTGCTGTTCTAAACGTGTATTGTTATTGATTTTACTCAAAATCTCAATTGACTTTGTTCCATAGAAAACACTATTTTTCAAATGCGTCATCGTTTAACGTTTAAGTCTATACTAACAACAAACTATGATTGAATTTAAAGTTTAGCTTCTGGTTGTGATTGTTTCGAAGGCAGCAAGTGGCGATTCCACAACCAAACAAAGCTGCTGTAAAAAAATGGCAATAATAGCGTTGCTTGAAACAGGAATAACAGCAATTTTAAGAAGATAGGAATCGTTAGTTTAATGCAAAGTCATTTTATTTATTTTCGTTTTGATAGTAGAAAAACTGTTTGAATTTTATGCTGTTGTCAAAACATTGTCCCAGTAAGCCTCAACATTGTTTTCAAAATAGATAAATGTCAATTTTTACAGTCAAATATAAAAACAAATTACTTACTGAACAGTGTATTTCGAAGCTGTAGTTGTGCTGGGCTTTCGAACGGTTTAAATTCAAATCTAACGGAATAATTTTATCATATTTCTTAATAGAACCAGATATACCCGGGCAATAGCGAAGATAGGCAGTCTGGGAGGGAAAATGATAAGACTTTGATTTGCTTGCCTTGTACCCAATTTTACCATTCGGTAAGTTTACAGCCTTAGAAGAGGTGGTAAATATAAGGTTGCGGGGTATTCCCCCACTCTTTAGCGAAAATTTATTATTAGATTCTCGTTGAATTCCTTGACATTCCGGCTGTAATAACTCACACAGCTTAATAGCATTTTCCTTGGTATCTACGGTAGAAAAAGTTGTTTTGTTTGAAGACGAAGGAATTTTCGCTTTGACTTCATCGGGAACATACTGAGTAACTGCAGATGATTTTGGACGATAGGGAATAGCTTCTTTGTAATCACCAAGCTTCATTTTAAAATCCAAATATTTTCCTTCGTATGGTATGTATTGGCAGTCTAATTTTAAAAAGTTTCTAATTAAACGAAAGCAAAATCAAGACACCAACAAAAAGTTGTTGAAGAAAATTAATTAAAAAAAAATCTTTTTAATGATGAATCCAAATGTCACAAAATAAAAAAACATTCAAATCAAAATGAAAAAACATTCAAAAAAGAAAAATGTTTTCAAATACAATAGAACTCCGATTATCCGAACACTACTGAGATGGTGGTACAATGCCATAGCATGGTGTGAACGACAGAGTAGGTGTCGTTCAACACAGCTCTGCTTCTAAAAAGGATGAGAGATTTGGCAGCGACGAAAAGAGCAACAAACTTAAAACAAAAAAATGAGCGATCCCTATACTTCTCATAAGGTACCATAAATGACCAAATTTGATGCTTTTTATTGCAAGATTATATTTATCCGAAAAAATCAGTTATCCGACCCACCCCCTGGTCTTAATCAGTTCGGATAATCGGCCTTCTGCTTTATTAGAGTGAATGTATTAGGGTAAAATTGTGTCCTGCCAATATGTATTTTTAGATGGCAAAAATCTGTGTATTATGTTTCCGAATTCCGAAAACATTAATCCGAAAGCATCCGATTTTCGAAGCAGTGGGCTAAATAAAATCATTAATAGAGATTACTTTCCATTATTCGCAACAAAAAAGTTTTTCTTCTTTCAACCTTTACTCTATTATCTACCATTCTATTTTTCTGTTAAGACAATATGAAACCGGGCAATTGCTTGGAAAAGGACTTCCTGATTAAAAAACTGGAGACCAACATTTCAGACCTGCTATTGCAATATCAATGTCCATTGCTTTTTTCCCATCCATGTACATTGTTATGTTCGTGACGTCAATACGTCTAATATCAATTATAAGTTTCGTATAGGTCTTTTTCAAATTTTTTCCCAACATGCGATACGACAAGTCGTTTAAACCGTCGGTTTTCGCTCGAGCTATAGCTGTTTCGTTCATATTGAATCTGAAAAAGCAACAGGTTAATCCTTTTGTAAAATCAGGAAAACAAAGACGTTTGCGTTGAAATTGCACGAGGCATTTGCGTTTCATTGCACATTTGCGTTGAAATTGATATTCGGTCAAATAATATTTTCTATCTAATTATTAGATATTGATATAGACAACGATATCGAAACTCACTTTTTTAGTTGATTTTTATCACGGTTTCCAAAATTAAACGCTGCTCAGAAAAAAATATCGGTCCAGAGCGTCAGTATTTATGTTCACTCGGTAATTGAAAAGAAAACATTTTGCGAATTCTGCAGCGATATAGAGGACAACTATACTTAAACTTCGAGATCACTTGATCACCACGGCACAAATAAACAAAAACTTATATTACGTACTTTTATGGATGGAGTCGCGTGCATATAAACTTTGATTGCACATGTGAGCAGAAATTTGAATATACATTTTACTCAAAATACACTTTGAGAAATCAAATTTTTATCAAATACAGTTTAATCGAGAAAAAGGATCTTTTGTAGAAAGCCCCCGCCATCCATTGCGAGTAATTTTTATCGCCCCACCATCTATAGCAAGTAATTTTTTTTTAGTGAAACTAACCCGGAATCCCCCTACAAGACTAGGATGAAATAAAAAAAGAAACTTGTAGGGAGGATTCCGGGTTAGTTTCACCAAAAAAAAATTACTCGCAATAGATGGCGGGGGCTTTCTACAAAAGATCCAAAAAAAATTGACTTACGGAAAATTTCCTGCTTTAAACTTCCAAGGATGGTAGTGAAAAATCATCTTATAACGCCCTACTTCCAACGGCGAAGGAATTATTTTCATTCCACTAAAAAAAATAAAATTATAAAATAATATACTACGCCGTGATAAAAAACTCGATTCGATAATGGGTATGCCTGGAAAGAAGTGAAGTTGGTAACAAAAAAAAAAAACAGTTTCTGTAAAAGAAAAACTTCTTTGTTTCTTTTTACCGTATTCTGGTGGCCATCATTTGCAATAAACACCATTCTTTTATAGTTTGTAAAAGATTTTTAACGGCAAAAAACATTTTTTTGGATTTCAATTTAAACTAAAAACTTTTTTCTTTTTATCGTGTTCGTTTTTATTCGTTGCTTATCAAGCTCATTCTAGTGCAAAACTTATTCCATTTTTACCCGTGAATACAATATCGCTTAATAGGCATTTCATGTATCTATATAAAGGATTCTTAAACTAAGGGCGTGCCCCCTAGTGGGGCGTGAAAGGTTCAAAAGCGGGGCGCGAGTAAATGGCTGCAAACTGAATAGGTAACTGTATTGACATAAAATAAATGGATAAAAGCGAAAGCATGACAGTGATTATTTAAAGTATGGTTTTATAGATTCCACAGTGAATAGTCAAGTGGTACCACAATGTGTAATATGACATAAAAAGCTCGGCAATCACGCAATGTGACCAAGTTGCTTGCAGCGTAATCGTCAGACAATACATAAAGATAAGCCATTAGCTTTTTTTTAAAGCAAGAAAAATATCAGAAAAATTAAAAATTGTAAGTGAGTGCTTTGGGCAATCTTCGTCTGCAGAAATAGTAAAAGCGTCATCCGAAATCCTTCACATGATTGCTAAAGAAAAGAAATCTCACAATATTGGCGAAACATTGATTAAACCGTGCATGTTAAAAGCAGCTGGTCTTTTGTTGGGATAAACATACAGCAAGAAGATGGCGAAGATTTCCCTCTTGTATTTCACGATCAAAACACCCATTGATAAACTTGAAAAAAACATTGAGTGTCAAGTTCTCAAAAATTACAAGCCTCACTTTTTTTTGAATTCAATGTAATAAAACAACTGATATTGCCTAATCGTCGCAGTTGTTAGTTTACTTTCGTTTTAATTGAAGAGAATATGCTCTTTTGCTAACTCCTAGAGATCACATGTAGAGCAGAAGATGTATTTAAAGTTATTTCTATGTTTATTACAACAATAGTATACCTTGGGAAAAATTTTTCGGGTGTCTGTATTAATGGTGGTGTGACAGTGTTTGGTTCTAGAAGTGAATTCATTGCGAAGATAAAGGAAAAAAACCCCAATACAGTTGGATCTTATTGCATGATTTACCAAGAGGCTCTGAGCTCGAGGACTTTACCTATTGCCATGAAACATAAGCTGGCAACAATCGTTCGAGCCGTGAACTACGTTAAAGCAAGTGCTGTCAATAAGAAACTGTTTACCAAGCTTTTCAAAAACATGGGCAAAAGTGGCTTTCTTCCTCGGTATAAAGACAAAACACAGGAACGATGTTGACTGTGAAGTCGATCTGAAGTGCGTCATCTGCTACAAAGTCTTTTTTTTTGCGTCAACTTTTGATTCACAAAAACAGTTACATCCTTCTCATTAACAAAATTTAATTATTGTTGTTCTCTTCAATGCGGTTAGATTTTTTTAATATGAGGAGGCTTGAGTTTTGTTTGTATCATCAATAAGGGGAACGAGTTTTGTTTGCATGATGAAAGAAGGGCGCGTCTCAAAAAGTTTAAGAGACCCTGATCTATATTATTTAATTAGTTTCAGTAAATTAATCCAGCCTGTATTCAAAATTTATCTTTTAATAAATGTCTGAGGTAAAGAACGATAAAATGCATAGTTTTAAGAGCAGGCAAATTTTTAAAAACATAAAACTGTGACTTTCTTCCTGTTGTAAGTGCAAGTACGGTTTTGCCAAACGTAATGTGATTCGCCTTTTTATCAATTTTGAAACCGTGCAAATTTTCTGAATTTGAAGCGAGAACCGCCGTTGAAAAAAGTAATTATTTTGCGCGTTACAAAATTTTTAACAATTAGGTTAAGCCAATGCTGTTTAAACCATACAGAAAGATGATAAATTAAGATTTTTTTGCACTTTTCTTAATTATTGATAACTCTGAAAAGTAGCAAACAGATGCAAAAATATGACTTCTAGTGTTTAAATAATCGCACACAATTATTTATAGAAGACAAAAACGTTGTATGAAATAAATCTTATTTAATATGTAATACTTTGATCGGATACGATATTCCATGTCATTGTCTTCGCCTCCCCAGCCCCAAAACTGATTAGAATGACCGTTTGCTTTTTTGTATTGTTCTGGTGTTATAGCAGTGACCCCTCCAAAGTCAGTTCCATAATGAGGTTTGTATTTGAATTTATCAATAGCTGAAAAACATAACTTTTTTGTAAAAAAAAGTTTTTGTGAAGAAAGTAAAGAAAACCTTTTTTTAGCGTTTTCATATCAGCATCTAGTTTCTTATGTTTTATATCAATGGTCATCAAGTACAGTTGGAAGGCTAAACGTCGAAGCAAATTTTTTGACTCGACTTCTTGGACATAGCACTTATTCTATTAAAGTAAAGATTTTTTCTGGTCTTTACATGGTTTTCAAAGACAAGAAATTAAATTTTAGCCTTTGAATCTTAAGTGAAGACTTCTTTGTCGGTTTTTTGATGACAATAAACAATTTTTGTTTTTTTTGGGGGATTGTATAGCTGGCCAAAATCCGGCCCGCGGTGTTATTCACTCATTATCTTCTATAATTCGAAGTTCTGAATTTTATTCTATAGTTTTTTTGAATCCTAACATAAATTTGGAAGGCAAACACATTGCAATAATACGAATTTTTTCATGTTTAAAAATAAGCAAGTTGCAAGGTGATCCTCATATGAGGTCAGTAATATTATGAGGCATCAAAATTCACGGTATTCAAAAAAACGTTTATTAATAATACGAGTATAGAAACTGGAGAAGTCGGGGTAAACATTGCCATACAGATTTAGGTAAATATATATAGCTTCTATCATTTAATTTCGATGCATATAGGACTTGCTAGATAAATGTTTTGAAACTCTTTTGATGAAGGACATTATTTGGCCGTTTTAATATTCGTATTTACCCTCTTTAAAAATCACAATTATCCAATAAAAACTAGCTGATTATGGTGAAGAAATATTTAGCAAATGGCATGTTAGTGGTGGCAAATTGCATGATAGGCACACTATGAATTCAACTAATAATGCCTGATCTCATATAAAATCACTGTTAGACATTGGGTTAACTGGCTCCTTTTGAAAAAATTTTGGTAATTTCTACTTTTCACAGACATACTATATTTCCAAAAAAGCAAACCGGGACGCTTGTAAATAGAAAAAAATCCATCCCTAAAAAGTAAAGTTCTCTAAAAAAAAAATCTTCACTTTGAATCAGTCTCGAATTTTATGATTTTCTTCCCTAAAAAAACAAAAAAGGTTCTCACTTTGAATCAGTCTCCAGTATCTTAATTTTCGTCCCTTAAAAGTAGTGTTCTCTCTAAAAAAGAAGGTCTTCACTTCGAATCGGTGTCGGATTTCATAATTTTCATCCCTGAAAAGTAGTTTTTTCTAAAAAAAGAAGGCCTTCACTTCGAATCTATCTTGCAATTCTGGCCGGATTTCTGGCAAACCGGCCGGGATAAAGTCCTAAAAATCGGGACGTATGGTAAGTCTAACTTTACATCAAAGACAATATTACAGAGTTTATTGGAATGGAAAATTCAGTAATATGATCCTGGGGAGGAGATGACAAAGTAGAAGTTTTGAATTCAATTGCTTTTGTCAAAAGCGGGATGCCGACAAAACAAAAATTCCTAATTTCAATTTTTTTATCAAAACATCAACTCAAATTTTATTTTTTCAAGACAAATATGGTTGATAAATAAACTATTAAAACTATCATTACTTTTTGCTTATTTTACTTTTTTTGATTTTTATTGTAATATAAATACTCAAGACCACGCCGGCAAAAAGACAAAAATATAAATAGTATCATTTTAAAGCACGCAACATTTCCAATCTGCAGCTCGACAATATCTCTTGCATAAAATCAAGTGAAACAATTTTTAATTAAAAATAAATAGAAAAACTTGTTTAAACGCAATTAATGTCACTTTCACTATCTCCATTAAAAAAGAATCAAAACGAAATAATAGGATTTGACATAACCTTGATTTGAATAAAGCGACTTGTGACGTACCCGGTGATAAATGACGCGGTTCAGAGCCACACCCGTAATAATTCTCGTCGTTTTCAGGTAACATGTCGACGTCATGGAATATGATGCAGTCATAAGAATTTAGTTTCATGGCTTCAACGAACCCGGCGTTCATGATCATTGCTTTGTTGAATTGTCCTTCGTCATACTGGTCAAAGAAAGATCAAAGAGTTGCCAATAGAAATATGCTTTTTTCCAGGTTTGAAATGCATTAGCCCAGAGCAAATGTTTTTTTGGGTAACTACAACCTGCTTTAAATCAATAGCAAAGCTTTGCGATTAAGTCAATGATTTTTATTACTTTTAGTGTTTAATGTGTGTATACAATTATATGCCTTAAATTTCAAACTTGAAAATTTTTGAAAACCAAATAAAACTAGTACACTTTCTAAGGACAAGTACCGGAAACAAGCATGAAACCCTACAACTTGTAGATAGCAATTTTAAGAACATGCTACCACCGCTGTACTGCGTCACTGACATTTACACAAACTACTTTAAATCAATCACTATTCACATAACAAAACGTAAATTGATGTGGCATTCCGAGACCTTTTTTATCAAACGCTTTCTGTTTTCTTACCTGTTCGACCACATAAATGCAGTAATGAGACCTCTGTCTCATCAACATTGGATGGAGGTAATAGAGCAAGGTTTTTAGATGAGCATCTCTATCTTTAAATGGTATTATTATGGCGACTTTCTGGCTGCAACAAACAATACGCTCCGATTAATGTTGGTATTGCTTTTCGTTCTATGAACCAGGGTTGCGAACTCGATAGATTTTTGCTCGAGTTCAAGTTCGAGTTCGAGTTCATAAAAAGTTCGCAGTTTGAGTTCTATTTTCGATGCTGTAAAAATCGAAAGCTCGATTAAGCCTATCTACACAATTTTCCTGTCGCTGCCCGAAAAATTCTGACTTTGCACAAATTTATTTTTTTGTTTTATCTCTATATTTATCCTCCTGACTCGCAGGAAAGCGATGGAGGCGCTAATACATAAGGTAAGCGATTACCCCGGCCTGCTTTTGAAAATGCGAAGATTTTCCTGTCCACTTTAAATTAAATAGAGATATGATCGAAATTTAGAAGTGCTTGTCAAAACCACCAAGCAAGGGAAAGACACTTAAGTGTCTTTCCCTAGGAACAACAAAATGGCGCGAGTAGGTTTTGAACCACGACCATGTCGATCACAATCCTGGCGCTTCAACAATTCGACCACGCTGCCTATTATTTCCTAAATCAAATACAACTCAGTTGCGTTTAAAATTTAACAATTTACTATCAAAAGTGAAATCCAAAATATTATAATGAATTCAAATTTGGTTATATATTTTTTAAGTTCGAGTTCAAGTTGTAGTTCAGCAATTTTTATTTTTTGAAATCAAGTTCGAATTCGAGTTCGACGAAAAAGACCGAGTTCTTCGAGTTCGCAACCCTGCTATGAACTCAATTTTTATAGACAGCATTTTGCACTGTAACCTACACTTCAATAATTTTAAAGCTAATTTGTGGAGTTTTCGCAGTTAACTTTTAATTGAAATTTTTAATATAGCCAAAGGTACTGTTTTCAAAAGCTTGAATAAGTCCTTTCAGACGTATGAAGCTTTTTTTCTACCATTTAATTTGATAATACAGAAAGATACAATAGTTTTATAGGTTATCTTCATTTAATTTAACTTATGAAACATGACCTTATTGATTGTAATTGAAGGCTTACGTGCAACAAAGAAAGTGTCACAAGTTGTGATCAATCTATAATGAGCAGTTACTTACCGAGGCTGGCACTCCGTGGGAGTAAAACATCCGCCTTTCATTAAACTGGGTCCGACTAAGGATTCCAGGTCTCTAGTGCTGGGTGTTATGTTGGGGTTGATTGTCATATTACCGACTTGAAACAAAAATAAGTTTATTAGTATTACACTGACATGGACAAACTACGCCAAATCCTGACCTTTTCACATACTAATTCGGCCCGCCAAACAATTTATCTTAAATATGACGTCATTTTATAGGATTGTTTCTTTCTGGAATTTAAAGAATTTGCTAAGATTAAATAAGTTTCGTGTACTCATCTGGTCATCGGTCAAAATTTTGGAAAAAATCAGCCTGCGACATAAAAAACTTGCCCAATGCCCAACCCTGGTATGATACGTCATATACATTCTAAAACAATTCTTCAACATTTTTTTCGCAATCGGTTTTAATAATAATAATCCAAATGTTTGATCGTCTCCTCTGATTAAAAGTTTTTATCAAAAATGTAAATCCTGTTCAACGAAAAAACCAAAGTACTCGTATTTTTTCCAATTTCTATGCTTTGTTTTTTTTTATTACGTTTAGGATAAAAAGCAAAAAATAGAACAAGTTTGTTTTTTTCTTTTTGGTGAAAAAAATGATTCAACAAAATCTTTCTTTTTTCATTTAATTCATTCATTATCTTTATCTGTCCTTATGACTCGCAACAGGTGAAAGAGCATGTATTCGACTGGCTTCCCTAGTTATGTGTGACTACTAAAGAAAAAATCATTAGATTCGCATGGACTTTTTAATGGTTACTTTTTTACATCAGTCCAATAACAAAAATCCAATTTTGCTAATCGTGCAATATAAATAGTACTCTTTGTTTTTATCTTCATTATTAAAAAGCACTCAATTTTTGCTCGTATCCAGGGCGTGCAAAGCTGGGGGGAGGCAAAGGCTCCAGTCTATACCTTGAGTTTTTGATAGGCATTACAATACTTTTTGGCCGTTTTTGCCTTCTGAGGAAAATGTGAAACCGATGAGAAAAAAGCGACTTTCATTTTAAGTAAAGATTTTTTTAGTCTTCACAAAAATTGAAATCACAAATTTTTTTGTAAACTAGAATTTGGCTTTTCCTGATAAAAAGGATTTCGCAAGTCGCTTCTTGTATCCTGAGACATCAGATAATTTTTTATATTTTTATTTGCTTTGATATAAGAGCGATCTGTTTTTGCTCAGACTCTCTTAAATTGAAAAAATAAATATGCATAGCTGACGAATTTTAAAAATGGTAAAAATCTGCATTGGAAATGTCAATCTGCGATTTCAAACTTTTTTTGCCTCATTCGTATGATCAAAAAACAAAAAAGTTATGAATTTTTCAAATTAATACTTTTAACTTATGCAAAATAGCAAAGCAAAGTTCTTTAAAAAAAATTGGGCGGACATTTTGAATATTTTAAAATTTCGTAAATATTTCAATAATTAATTTAATTATAATCCTTAATTAAAAATCAACAATCTGAAAAAAATTTTTTTAATTTTATTGAAAAACATCATACCTAAAAGCGATGGGAAATCAGAACACGATTTTCTTGAATTTGGCACCTTATTCTTTTTCTCTTTTATGTCGCTGTATTCTTGTATGTGTCTCACCACCACTTCTGGAACAACTGCTTCTTTTTTAACAATAAACACCTTTTGCGAAACGGGTTCTCCCAAGAAAAATTCAATGTTACTAAAAAATAATTTGGTTGGTTTAAATAATTTGCAGACTAATAATTAGGCCTAAAGTTAAACCCAAAAATTAGCGTTTCATTAATTTTGCTCAAAAAAGAAAAGTCAAAATAAACAAATACCTCTTGCTTTAAAATTACAAAAAATTTTTTTAATTAATTTTCAAGAAAGAAGATATTTTTAAAAACAATAAATGTAAATTGTTAAAGTAAGGATAAAATTTTTGTATGGGAATATGAGCAATCATTAAAAAGCAAGAAAATTCTTTGCAAACTGATTGACAATTACCTACTTCAAGTTAACTCAATTTAGAAATCACTAAATTTAGAAATCACTAAAGCTAAAAACTTAAATAATTTGGCCATAGTTTATATTAGGTTTAATTAAGAAAAGCAATTTAAGCTCTTTTATTTAATTTAGCGGTTTTCTAATAGATTTAAGTGAAATGCTTCCTTATGGTTTTGCCTGCGGCAACTTGGAACTAATGTAGAACAGCACAAGTGGGTTAAAGATGTCTTAAATTGTTTGGACACAATAACGATAAGCCGAGAAAAGATATAAAAGCTCGTCTGGTTAATTATATAATTGCATTACCAATTATAAATTATCAATTCTCTTATTTCATGACGTTTGTATCGCGAAAGCATAGGAAACTCGAGGCAGGGGGTCAAAAAAATTTTGGCGGGGAAGAAAAATTTTAAAAAGGCACCTTTTTTTGAGTTTTGTTGTTAAGGTGCATAGCTATACCGGCCAAAAAGAGATTGGGGTGGCAATGCAATATTGCCCAAACTTAATTGACGTTCAACAAATTATAATTTTGTTCTAATTTACACAGTTGCCACTTTGAATCGCGACCGTTTTCAGCGCAAAAATCCAGTAAAAACTAAAAAAAGGTCATAACTTTCAATCAGTGTCTAAAATCTCTACTTTCGTACAAAATTTAAGGTGCAGACTAAAAAAAAGCCTTCACCTTCAATCGATTTGACATTTTTGTCAAGTTTATATGATTGTAGAAGCAAATCTAACCCGATGCTTCTGTTTCTGCCCATTTTGAAACGAAAGAGGGTAATTTCCCCTTGTTCTCTCTTTCAGAGTCCCTGGTCCCATGTACGGCCGAGTTACAAATCTACAAAAAGTAACTTGTTACTTCCAGATATTTTTAATTATGAGTTGTGGTTTATTTTTGTTTTAATTTGTATAAATAAAGCCTAACATTCTCATAAAATATCGTTGTTTGAGCAAAACGAGCGCTTAAAATGAGCATCGAAGCCACGATCGAAAGAATGCAGATTAAAAAGGCGGTTTTCGACGCAGCGTTACGTCGCGGTGTAAACTCTTTTACCTGCCCTCAATGTTAAAATAATTATATTGTATTAACTGGTCTACTGTATAAACAACTTGTTTGCCAATTATTGAGCTCATTTTTAATAAACAAATTATTCGTCCTTGTTTAAATCATATTCTGAATTAATCCAGTTACTCTTATTTATTTTATTTTGTGTATTGTTTTTGAACTTTTTCAGTTTTTTAAAGATTTAGTTCTTATTGAAGTAAGACTTTGCAGATTTTTAATTTTTTTAATTTATCAATTATTACTTTTCTAGTTTCTTGAGTTGATTAAAAAGTCCTGATTTATTTTTTTAATGTATATATTTATTTTAAGGTGTATGTTAAGCAATTGGAGAGTTTTGGGCAGTAGTAACAGCGATTACAATGTTATTTTTAGCTACTATTCATTTTTTAACTTAACCCTAATTAGAAATAAAAGAAACTTAACTGAACTGAACTGAATTGAATTCTTTTAACAACGCTCAAAGTTGCTGAAGCGTTGATTGATGGTAAACGCAATTGATACAGTCGTGGTTCAAAACTTATTGGCGCGATTCTGTTGTATCCTTGGCAGGACACTTTACAGCACTTTCCTCTGCTTGGCAGTTTGCAAGCTGCTCTTAAGTTCATTCATATATCCAAATAAAAATTGAAAAACTAAATAAAAAATTTCAATCGGTCGGCAATATCTAGGCATCTCCAAAAACAGGTCGGGCTAATCGCTTGATGTTTTCTTTTCGCCTATTTCTTTCGACGTTTTCCTGTGAGCCAGGAGAATAAATAGAGGTAATAATAAAAACAACAGTTGCAACTTAGGTTGAACTGTTATTTAAACGCAAGCCAGACGACATTCTCAAAAGTTTTAAAAGTACAATCATCATCTTACCTTTGTTTGTGACGAGTGAAAATGATTAGAATAAAGCAAAATACGGAAACCAAAACATATTTAGTGTTACCGCACAACAAAGCAAATAAAAGTTTTTTCAGCAATTTGATTGGCCACGATGGCAACTTCGCAAAATACTGCCGTGCAATCAATCGCAGATCCATTATTATTCTTCTCTTGTTTTGTTAAGATAAGAAACCTCTGAAAATAACCAAGATTTAATGAAAAAAAATTTTATGAGCATGTCTTATGGGAGCATATCAGAGGATTTTACGTTTTAATATAAAAGCACACCTATTAAAAAATGTAATAATTGGGTAGATTAGAGTTACATAAATGCACGCGGAATCATATTTCTTGCGCAATTGTCAATTTTTTGGAACTGTAAAAAAACATAATATTTGCGAAAAAATTTTGAAGCATTTCTTTTGTGCACTTTTCATAGAAAGCAATACCAGCTATCTCCTGTACTCCCTCCAATCTAAAGAAAACATCCTATGTCGCAAGTCAACTCGGGCGTCTTAAAGTAGACTCCACATTGTGCGTCAGTACCGATCTTTTATAGAAAATCTCGGAGACCTTATGCCATGCTTTTGCACTGGCATCCACAAGGAACCCCAGGATCTGCCAGCATGCAACGTACAAATCTACTTTCTCATGAGATGACCTTTAGACCTAACTAGTTTTAGGTGTCCTCTTAGTTTAACAAAAAAAGAAAAATAATAATAATTTGTTTTGTTTTTATGATAATCTTTTTTCAGCTGACGTACGTTGCTGATATGGTTGGTAGTGGAACTTGCAATTACCAATCGAACTAATTATGATAAGCGTGTCTCTTTTATCGCGCCTTGATTGCTGCATGCTGCAGCGGCTTTCCATTTTCTTTCTTTATGCAGTTGCAGTTATGTTGTGGTAGTTTATGCTTGTTTGGTAGTCGGTTATCTAAGAGTCTTATGTTATTAATTCTATTGTGTTTAGGCGTGTCTCGTTTTTAGTTTATTAAACCTTAATTTTGGCAATGTTGCGTGTGATAGTTTTCTTACAGTTGCGTACTTTTTTAATTATTATTTAAATTTTTTTGCAGCTCAAACGAATCAGGGATTTAAGAGTTTTATGGGGAAGGAGGCAAAATTTAGGATATTATTAATGGAACAAGAAGACCAAAAAAACGAAACGAAAATAAGACTTTAGGAGTAATGATTGTGTTATTTTGCCATTTGTGTGATAAGCTTTATTAGAAAGTAGTTTGCAAATATTATTTTCAAGTTTGAGGTTAAAAAGTTACAAAGAAATCTTTTATCTTTGCTTGGGCGATAATTGCAAAGACAGTGGACAAACAGCAATAAGCAAAATTTGAAACAAAGATTAAAGTGAAACACCTAGGTTCCTTTTTTGAGTGTATCTATCGGATATACGAGCCTTATTGTTATGCTGAGCAAGATTACAGAAGTAAAACCAAAAAACAGAGACATCCAGCTTGTTTCCACATTTTTCCAACTCCCACAAAAATCTCGGAAGTGTTATACTTAAAGCCAGGGGCGCCTCGTGCATAAGGCCAGGTGGGGCACTGCCCTATCTATTATTTTGGACCTTGCAAAAATTTTATTAACAATAAATATACTTGTTTTACGATATGTACAGTATAATAGACTATGACCTTATACGAGTAATTCGTTGTTTGGTAAAACAGCGATTCAGAAAAATGTCCAACTTTCCAAAAATAATTTCAGCACAAATATAAAATAAATCCAATTTTAGGGCTAGTATTTTCTCTTCTACAAAACGAATTTATAACATTTGATTTCGCGAAAAAATTGCTTCAATATTTATGGGCGATATATGTCCTTGCTCCAAATTACATCCGCATTTGGGATGCCTTCAACTTGCCCCAGTTATTCTTTTCATTCAATTTACAGGATTGAATATTTTAATTGATATACTTTTTAATAAATGATAATTTCCAATTTATAATTCATTTATGTAATTAATTCATAAATAAATAGTGAATCTATTAATATACATAGAAATATGAAAACAAAAGCGTTTGGCAACTCATGATGCGTAAACAATTTGCGATGGCGCCACCAGGGTTGACAGATGGTGTCAAAAGTGGCAAAATCTGCCACAAAAATTACTTTCAGAATTTCCAATTTGCCACTAAAGTTTTTAAAATTTAGCATTACATTCAACGGACAAAAAATGAAAATGCCACAAACAAGTTTTATGAGCCTACAATGCCTAGAGCAATTTTCAAGCGATTACCCTGACCTGCTTTCGCACATGCAAAAATTTTGCTGTTCAGTTGAAATATTTTATTTTGTAATATTTAGAGGTATAATGAAAACAATGCACTACCAATGTAACTGCATAGACCACCGCTAAACCACAAGCGCATACTGGCGGCAGTTTCGATATGTTGATCACGTGATCGAGTCAGCTAACTCGGATCGGGAAAAGACAAGCTTAATCCTGCAGTTCTATTTCAAACAGTAAGGATGGCCAAGTGAATAAACAAGTAAGAGCCTACAGGCCTGTTTCGTCCTTGTTAAGACTCTGAGTGTTAAAAAAAGGAGTCCTAGCAAGAACGAAACAGTCTTGCTTGTTTATTGACTTGACTATTCCAGTAAGTTTAAGCGTCGCATTGGTGGTAAATGCAATCGACTCGTTCGCTATGTGAAAGTTACTCTCGTTTTTCTGTTATGACCTTGCAAAAGACAATTTACGGCACTTTTCTTTGCTTGGCGGTTTTAGCAAACAACTTTTAGTTTCATTCATATGACTAAACAAAAATTTGAAAAACTAAATTAAAAATTTCAACCGGATAATAGTATTTTGGCATTTCTGAAAGTAAATTGGGGTTATCGCTTAATTTTTAATTCCTCTTTAACACCTGCATTGCTTTCCTACGAGCTAGGAGGATGAAAAAAAGAGGACAGATAATAATAATGAAATCATAAACAGTATAAAAAGTTTTAAAGAGTTTCCTTGCGCCTTTAAATCCACTCTTGGCTCAGACAAAAAATAAAATTTTTGTTTAGATGATTTATTTAACTTATCTTTAAAAAGCTGTTTATAAATTTTGATTCACAGTTTAAATACAGTAATTACATTACATCATATGATGTCTCTGAGTTTCTTTGGGGTCCCTGTGTTGCCAGACAAAATGTAGTTAACAAAATAGCAACTTCAAACCTGAGCAGACTGTGCTCAAAAGCTGTGGCAAGCAAGCCGTCTGGGACAGCGGTTCTCAACAAGTGGGCCATGGCCCACTAGTAAGCCATGGAAACATTTTGAGATGGGCCACAGACCTATTTAAAAAATTGCTAGATTTATTGAAAAATTTTGTTTCATTTGTGTCACTATAGTTAAGTTTATATTTGTGTGTTTGTTTAGTAGTTTCGATTGTAGTAACAATGAATAATGCTGCTGTTTTTTGCCACAGAGTGGTAATTTTTATTCTATTTAATGAAATAATAGTGCTTAGTTTTGCGGAAAGAGCGTTTTTTGCGAAACTAATTTAGGCGACTGTCGTGCGGTTGTCGCAATAGGATTTATCTCTCTTTGTTTACGCTGGGTGATGCAATCAATGCCTTTTATTGCATCATATATAGACGTTGATTGTAAGCTACTACAATAGTGTGGTTCTCAAAGTGAGCCACTTGGCTTTTTAAGGAGGAATTTCTAACTTGAAGGGAGGAATAATCGGTTCGGGAGGAATTGGGAAAGAATGTAAAGGAAATCTAAATTTATTAAAAATAACCTATTGGTTCCCTAAGGAGGACGTTGTGATTACAATCAAGCCAGATAATAGCATATCCATTGTCTAAGCGGTACTTGGCCATAACTGAAAGCGCTTGATTAGAAAAAGGAAAAGTACTGTTTTATAAATTTTTTTCGCATTGAGTAATTTCGAACTTCTACAGTTGCGTTTTTTAGTATTCTTTAAGACTTAGTTAAAATAGCAAAACAAAAGTTTAATGAAAATCACATTCAATATGGATTTACATCAATTTTTAATAACAAAGAAGGAAAAGGACAATGTGTTTTATTTTGTGAAGTTCTTGGTCATCATTCATTGAGGCCATCAAAACTGAAACTTCACCTGAAAAAAGTTTATTCAAATTACAAGAATAAAGATGTAAACTTTTTTAACGAAAGGAAAATAGTGTGAAGCGTTAGCGCTTGGATTTAATGGGAGAATTCCAGCAGCATTCCAGAAGCAATGTTGAAGCATCTTATGTAGTCAGATTTATGATCGCAAAGCAATGAAAACCGTACACAATTGGCGAGATTCTCATTAAACCATGTGCTTCAAGAATGGCTAGAATTGTACTTGGTGAAGAAAGCAAAATGAAATTGCAGCAAATTCCTCTTTCAAACGATACGGTACAGCAGAGAATTGCTGATTTGTCTGACAATATAAAATAGCAGGTATCGCAGAAATAAAAAATTTAAAATTCGGATTATTCTTAATTCAACTTGATGAAACTACCGACGTTGCCTGTTGCTCCCAACCCTTGGTGTTTTTCAGATACATGTCAGAAAAAGACATAAAAGACAACATTTTGTTTTGCTTTGCATCAGAGACCAATACGAGAGCTCTTGATGTATTGGAAAAGTTGGCAGCATTTTTTGATCAAGAAGGACTCGACTGGGAAAATGTTTGTGGTATATGCACCGACGGTGCTTCTACGATGTTAGAAGCTAGAAGTGGCTTACAAGCATTAGTTCGTAGTCGTTCACCTGATGTCATCTCAATGCATTGCATGATACACAGACAAGCCCTTTTATCGAAAACTCTTTTAGAATCTTTTCAAGATGTTCTGAACACAGTTATCAAGACGGTGAACTTTGTAAAGAATGGAGCATTAAACACACGCCTATTTAAAAAATTATACTCTAAGTTTAATGCTGAACACTTGAATTTACTTTATTATACTCGGGTCGGTTGGCTATCCAAGGGCAATGTTTTCGCAAGAGTTTTTGAATTACGGAAAGAATTGAAAAAAATTTTGAATAGGCAGAGAAAGTACAAATTGGAATCTTGCTTTAGGGATAGCACCTTCATATCTAAACTTGCTTATCTAGTTGATATTTTTGACCAATTGAACCGCTTAAATCTCAAGCTACAAAGAAGGGATACAACTGTACTTGACTTGATCGACGCCCTAAATGCGTTTGCGCAAAAGCTTGAAAACTGAAAACAAAAAGCTGAGACAAGAAATTTTGCAATGTTTGAGACCCTTTCATCTGTGATTGAAGGTAACTTGGACATGAATCTATCGTCTAAAATATTGCAACATCTTGTCAATCTCCGGAAAGAATTTTTGACCTCCTTTCCGGAAACATCTGATGTTAATTTGGAGCAGGTGAGAAAGCCTTTAGTAATACCAATAAAAAAAGTTACTGATGACTTAGAGGATGAGCTCATTGACTTTTGAAACGACTCTGCTTGTAAAGACATGTTTGAGATTTTATCAATCTGCGAGTTTTGGGCAGGGTGTGTCTTTCTTACCCGTGTATTGGTTAAGAATACATCAAAGTGCTGTTGCCTTTCAGCAGTACGTATATTTGTGAAGCAGGGTTTTCCACTTTGGTGCAGATAAAAACAAAGGCTTGAAACCGACTTGATGTGAAAGATGATATACATTGTGCGCTCTCTTCAATCCCTCCAAAAATTGATGTATTGGTCAATAATGTTCAGCAGCAAGTATCTCACTAATGCTCGGTTGAATAAATAATCGGTTTTGAAATATGTTTTTTCTTGTTTTTTGTTTTGTATTTTCTAGTTTTTCCTTGCATAAAAAGTTAATGGGCCACAGAATTTTTTGTGCAAGGGCCACAAAAGAAAAAAGGTTGAGAACCACTGGTCTTGGAGAAGGAAATTTCTTATATAAAAAACCCCAGCTGTAAGGTCACACTGCAAATTAATGATGGGTTACATAGAACGGTTTCCATTCTATCAGATTAAAATGGTCCTTGTTTTAAATACTAGGCAGAGGTATCTGTTGGAAAAGTACTTTCGTAAATGAGTCAGTCTCGTCAAGGTTAGGACACTGGTGGTCGCACGAGGGAGCTGAGAGCAAGTATTTTCAGCTAACTGCGTAAACTTAGTCGCTAATATGCTACGCGAATTTGCTGCTATGTTGTCAACTGCTTCCTGTTTTATTTCAGCAGCTGCTTTTCTGGAATTTAATGCATCTAAATTTGCTGGATGAAGGTGCTCACCAGAAAAATAAATAATTTTTGGCGCACTGTTTTCTGTAACCGTGTGAATCCACACTAAACACAACTGCCTTTTCTCACACCTCCAGTATTCTTCCAAGTTTAAAATTGGACCAAAAGTCGTTGGACAAAAAATCCATACAACAAAAAGACATAGGACCAAAAGACGTCGACGAAGTGTCATTGGACGAATTAACATCGGACAAAAAGACCACCCACCTTATCCCTATACCCAAACCAAACAAAGAATACAACATTTGCACAAACTACCTACCCATATCACTTTTATCACCCATGGCAAAAACACTAGAAAAAACATTATTACCATACATAACAGAAAACATTCCAGTCATTTCTCATCAACATGGATTCAAACATAAACACTCAACACACACTGCTTTGCACAGCATCTGCCACCAAATCACAAAAGGCTTCAACAATCCAAGGCCTCCACAACGCACTGTAGCTTCGGACATGAGCAATGCGTTTGGTCAATGAACAAACACAAACTTTTTCACAAACTCACATTACTGAACATTCCTAACATCATCATCAAGTTAACGTAAATAGCAAACTACATAAAAAAACGACAAGCATGCTTTTAATCGAAGGCACACTCTCAAAACTCAAACGAATCAATATCAGAGTACCACAAGGTAGAGTTCTATCTCCAATAAAATAACCTATTAAATCTAACCATTAGCATGCGTTGTTTAAATCAAACGGCAGCTGCCTTCTTAAATTCAGTCATGGTTACTTGAGTAAATTTAAGATCTCTAGAATAAATGTTTTATCGAAAAAATATATAAACTTACGGCTTTATGCTATTACTTGAAAAAGGTATAAACAAAATACAAGTTTTATAGCCCGAAATATGAAACTATGCTGAACTAACGCAACTTTCTCCTATATGGTTACTAAGCGTTGTGGTTGACTAAACATTATTCTAGCAATTCGAACACGCAGAACCTCTTAATGCTCATTTACCAGTAGAAAGCAAAATTGAATTTGTAAGCATAATAGAAATTTCTATTCGAAATCTTCTAGGGCATCTCTAGAAAATACAATAAATTTAACGGTATGCGTAGATCAGAAGTGATAAAGGTGGAGAATGACTCTGTGTACCACCAGTAGTAGGACAATATATCTCCATAGATGTTACTTGCTATAACAAAAAAAAACAAGCTATTTAGCTTCTAGAGCTTATAGTAAACTTTGGATAACGTTTTACCCAAAAGTTTTTGCAACTATACAATAGTAATTTCTCCGACTTTCACGACACCTCCGGTGTTGGAAAGATTGAATGATTGGCAAGAAATTAAAAAGCTACAGCTTATATTCGATTTCAATATAACAAAACGCAATATTAAATTTACAGCAACAGTAAATAATTTGTAAAAATATGCAATTTGTAAAGAAAAAAAGAACGGAAATCTTAATCTTCATTTTTTCATTAAAGTGCAATTAAATTAACGTGAGACATTGTAAAAAACAAAATAGTAAAAGTTTTAGTTAATAAACTTACCGGAAAGTTAAATAATTCATTTTCAGTAATTATGTTTTGCTTTTTAATCTCTTACATGATAAAAAATATATGAAGAAATTACATTAATTTATCTGAAGTATTCTTGAACAAAAGATAAACAATTAGTAAGCATAATCAGTAATAAACAAAGCTTTCTCATTTAAATCGCTTATTTTTTTTGGCAAGGACTTAATACTAAACTAATTATAAGCTATATAATAACGTAACAAATAATTTTAAAAAACTAACATTTTTTCAATTAAAAATTTGTAGATTTGTAGATAACATTTAAAAAGACATGTAATACTGAAGAGTTAAAAAAATACAGCAGAAGAACCTGAAAGGCAACTTAATTTGAGTCTAATGCCCTTGGGCTAAATCGATCTTACAAAAAAAAAAAAGAATTTGTCGTTTATATAGTAGCATTTTGGACTTTGTGTTGAAAAATGCCAATCCAGAAGCACACCACCAGCTCATTTAATTATTTAGCTTTAAAACGTTTTTTAATATGGGCCTATGTAAATTTTTTCAGTTTAATTTGGATTAGGCTATTCTTTTTTTTTAAAGAAAAAAAACTAAAAAATTTGATATTATGGATTTAATACGTCGAAGCAACGTGATTAGATTTGCCCCATGCACCATTTTGCCGAGGTAGGCCGAATTTTAATGCTTTATATGGCGTGCCGATTGGTCCGCAAACCTGTCAGTGTCCCTGTTAAAACGTCACCAACTCAATATTTTTTAATTACCCAGCCAAAATCAATATTGATTAATATTGCGGCCATTTTTTTTTTAATTTAAGCTGAATAATAAACACCAGTTTTAAAGAAGGTCTAAGTAAAAATTCATATCCATCTCGAATTTGTAGTTAAAGTCTAAAAAAATTTTTTTAAAGAAATTTGAATTTTGTGATTTGAAAAATTTTTAAACAAAATTGATTGATGTATGTGTTTCTTTATAAGAATGAGCTATAACGTTGTACTTCTGAGAATTGAAGTAAAAGTAGGGCGGCTAGAGACTGAAGCTTCTCCCATAAAATTTACTGACGCCTCTCGAAATTTTATGGGAGAAGCTTTTTACGCGAGATTTTTTTAGAGACCAAAAGGAAGACCTTTTTTTTGTTTTTCCTGAATCGGAGAAGCAATTTCTCGTTGCCAGCCTATATTGAATTTATATGTATCCTGTTGCAAATCAGTTCCAACCGTAAATTCCCGTTGAATTAAAATGATGACTTCTTTTGTTCTTCACTTAGATTTCAACGCAATATGTTTGAATTCAATATGCTGGCAACAAGAAATAGTTTTCCGATTCAAGTGAAGACCAAAAAAAGGCCATCAAATTGATTTCTAAACTAGTTCCACCCGTAAATTCCCGTAAATTGCAGACCACCAAAATAATAACCTACCGTGGACACAAAAATATTTTTTTTGTGTGGACCCCCTAAAATTTTCTGTGGACCCTGGTTGAGAATCCTTATTGTCGAGCAAGGGTGGAAAAAATTTTTATGCTTTCGCCAGGCAAGGACGCCGACAACACATTTAGTTTTATTAAATTAAAGATTTTTAGCAATACTAAAACTATATGAACACTGAAGTCATCTTTAGACCAAAAATCTAAGTGCTTTTTTTCAAAGCATGAAACCTTCGCGGCAAGTACGGATTTAAGACCCCCTCCAAAAATTTTTTAACAAGTAATAATTTAATCCATTGTATCATTATTATTAGTAATCTCATTTTTATTCATCTTCCTGACTTGCAGGAAAACTCGAGGCGTTAAACTTTGGACAACTGTCAAGCAATCATCCCGATCTACTTTTGGAGATGCCCAGATATTACTACCCAATTGAATATTTCATTTAGTTTTTTATTTTGTGTTTAGAGATATGAATGAAAGTCAGAGCTGCATATAAAACGACAAACAGAAAAAAATTTTTTTCTCAAAAACACAACAAAATAATGAAAATAAGTTTAAAATCCCGACCGCGTCTATCGCTTTGCCATTAATACGACGCTTTTAGTTATAAGGCCACGCTGCCGAAACGATACGTTTTGGAATGTAGATTAGTTTATCTAACCAGCTATTAAATCAAGTTGGGCTGCTGACATGGCCCTTCTGATAACCAAAAACACGTTTGGTTTTGCGTCAACCTTTAAGACCTGTCAATCTATACGCAATTCAAAAGCTGAAGAGTTTGTAGACATCAGTTATGCGATTGATTAAAGTGAATAAAGATTAAAGACTGGCGCTGCTCTAAAAGGAGAAGTTGTGTTGTGTTTCAAGAATGTTGTGTTTTTACACAGCAAAAAGTAAAGGCCAAGGTTACGATGGTGCTGCGAACATATTGAGTAAAATAAAAGATTTCGCAAACCTTCTTGCATATTCAGTGTATTGCTTTCACCATAAATAGAACATATTTTTGTCAAAGTCATGCGATTTTGCACCCAATCGCAATCCATATTTACAATTTCAGTTAAACCTTGTGACTATAATCAAATCGTTGTCAATCAAAACTCAAAAACTGGAAGAAATGTAAATTGATCTTTTTTAATTGAAACAAAAAACACTGTTTAGTTTAATTAGGTAGGTTCCACACGATGCTGTTATAGTGTTTAAAGCAGGGTTTCCAAAACTTTTAGCTCATCGGTACCCTTTGGACACTGTAGCAGGTTTGCATGTACCCCCAAAATTTTGTGATATTTCTCTAAAAAAAAGGCTTTCAGTTAGAATCAGCCACTAGTTTTCCCCCAATTCATGCCCAAAATCAAGGTGATCTCTGTAAAAAAAGATCTTCACTTTGAATCAGATACAAATTTTCCCAATTTATGCCGAAACTCAATGTGATCTCTAAAAAATGAAAATTCTTCGCTTTTTAGCAGCCACAAATTTTCCCCATTCAAACCCAAAATCACGGTGATCTGTAAAAAAGTCTTCCCTCTTAATTGTCCTGTTTGACGTAATTACAACAGACCGGATTCAAAATTTCTAGACATTTGAGTCTATTATTTCTTCCGGACACGGAATTTAACTTAAATGAGGATATTCTCTCACATAATAATGTACCCCTTTAGAAGCCTAAATGTACCCCAGTTTAAGAACCCCTGGTTTAAAGAAATGATTGCAGCTGCGTCGGCATTTCTTACATTAGATATGAAAGAGTTCTGTTGTCAGCAATTCAATATTAATCAATGCAAGGATTGCAAAAAGTCAATTAACATTTAAGGCAATTGCAATTTCAAGTCCATTTTGCAATACCTGCGAACAGTACCTGCAGCAAATAGCTTCACGATATTTCGTTGAAGATAAAAAATTAATACAAAAAAGAGGAGTTGAGTTAAGAATGCCTTGGTGTTGAAGTTTTACACTGTAGCTGGAGTTGAACGCTGATTTGCGTTTCAGCAGCAAGAAGATAAGATTGATAAAAAAAACAAATTTGAAAAATACAAAGCTTTGCATCTATTTGATAATCTTTCTTGAACGACTCCCACAGCATAAGTAACGTTTGGTTTTCTTAAACAACTCAAAACGTACTTAAGTTCTACGTGTCGGCAGCGTGGCCGAATGGATAGGAGCGCCGCTTGATGGCAAACGCGGTCTTGATCGACACGGTTGTTGTTCAAAACGTAATTGCCTCACTCTGTAGCGTCGTTGGGAAAACACTTTAAGACATTGTCCTCTGCTTGTGGGTCTTCAAGCAGTTTTAAATTTTATTTCTATCTCTAAATAAAAACTAGAAAACAAACTAGAATATTTCAACTGAACAGCAATTGGGTCCTCTTTTATTTATATTTTATCTCAAAAGGGTCCTCTTTTATTTATACTTTATGTTAACGATTTTAGAAACTGCTTGGATTTCAGCACAAATGTATCGTTTGCTGATGATACTAACATCTTTATTACTAGTAAAAATATACAATCAGTCTATTCAAAAACTAATCTTGAACTTAAAAATATTGATGAATGGATGACTGCAAATAAACTAACAGTAAATTCTGCAAAAACTAAATATCTACCTTTTACTCCTAGAAAAAGTAATTATTCCGTCTCAAATACATCCTTCGAAGTACATTTTAGAAATAATACTATTGAAAAAGTTTCATCAATTCGCTTTTTGGGTGTAATAATTAATGAAAATTTAAGCTGGAAAGAGCACATGAATATGATAAAACGAAAAATTCGTTCTTCTCTAGGAAGTATTATGCGTGTAAAACCGTGTCTTACCACTAAAGCAATGCTAATTTTATACAATTCATTATTATTAAGTCATTTAAGATATTGTATCACCAGCTGGTGCTATGGAAATCGCACAACAATCAATTAACTTCAACGTATTTACATATAATAAATTTATTCGAGCCATGTATGGAATAAAACGGAGAGGTTGTGTAAAAAATGTTATGATCAAAAACGAGCTTTTAAATATTCAGCAGTTGTATGAAAGTGAAATTGCAATTTTAATGTATAAATTTCAAAAACGCACTCTTCCTATTCCAATTCAACAACTATTTCAGCTTAAACCATGTCAAATTAAAACTAGAAGTGACAGTCAAATTATTTCTTCGTGTTTTAGAACAACAGTCTGCCAACAATCAATTAAATTTATTGGACCCAAAATTTGGAATACTTTGCCTCAAGAAATTAAAAACTGCTCTACATTAGTTTCTTTTAAAAACAAATTAAAACTTTATTATCTAACTGGCGCAATACTCGACGAATCTACGAAAACATAATGCCGTACCTGCAACATAGAAAAAGTTTTTTTTTCCTTCCTGCTGCTGTTTTTTTTTTATATTTCAGATCATCGTCGATATCAATTCAAGAATTCAGCTCTACATGCACCTGGAACAGTCGTTTAATCCCAAATTGTATTAAACTAGTCTTGAAACGCGACAAACTTTTTTTTCCTAAAAATTGACCAGATAAAAAAGTTTAATGCCAGCATAGTCTTAAAATAAACTCATATTAGAACTTTAAATAATACGTTTAAAGAATTTTAAACGAAAATAAATATGTTACAAAAACAAGTCTTGTCTATAAATATGTTTCTCTTGGGTACGAATGTAAACTGCATCCGGTTGTAAGCTTATCAACTGATAAGTCGGGATGAATGAGGATACCCAATTACAACTTCCTCCAGGTCACGCTTGGGCAAAGTGTAGTACCTGAAAGCCTCCCTGTGCTGGGGTTACATGCCAGCAAATAATATAATAATAAACAAGGCTGTCTTAATTTTTGTTGTTTTTATGCATTTTTTTTATGCTTTTTTTTGTTTTGTTTTAGGCATTTTTATTTTCTATGCTTGTATATATATTTCTTTCTAGGTGATGCAACCATGCAAGCCGTTATCTTAGCTAGTGTAGTTTATTGAGTTTTTGCATGTTTCAACATTGTTTCGTTTTGTTGCATGTCCCTTTTTCCGTAGCGTAATTACGTTGACGTAAGTATTTTGTTCGACAAGTGGCGGAAATAAAAAAACGACTGAACTGAACTGAATATCTTGACATCTGCAAAAGCAGGTCGTGTATTCGCTTAAAGGTTGTTATAAATATAACGCTTCCGACGTTTTTCAGCGAGTTAAAGAAAGCACAGAGATAATAATAATAATAATAAGTTTGGACAAGGACACGTCAGTTCTCTCGTTTTGCTTGCTAGTTATCCCACTCTGCATGTGGACGAACTGTTCGTATAACTAATAGACACCCTCAAAATCTAACTAAAAAATTTTACTTATATACCCCTGGTTTCATATTTCACTTGTTGCTGTTTGTCCAATGTTTTTGCATTTATCAACTTTGCAAGGGTAACCATTTTACAACTTTTAACCTCAACTTGAAAGAATATTTCTTAACTACTAGGTTATATAAGTTTATCAAACAATGGACAAAATCGCGCAGATTTATTTCTGCTTTCGTTTTTTTCATGTCTTTTTGTTCGATTAATATTATAAATTTCTGCCTCCCCCAAAAAAAATTCTGAATCCCCGTTTGCTTCGTGGCATAATTTAATTTTTTCACAGCACACAGTGTGGGCACGGCAACCTTTCACTATTTATACTAGTATGAGATTGGTATTCGCCTGCGGTTATTGTTTGACCTACGTCGACAAAATACTTGAAACCGTAAATGTCAAGAACTGAAGTCCAATATTTTTCTACGCCTGTACTGTTCGATGAACATCTCTATATTTATCTTCGTGACTCGCAGGAAAGCAACAGAGGCGCTATATATAGGGCAAGCAATTACCCCGACTTGCTTCCGGAGATGCCAAGATATTGCTGTCCGGTTGAAATTTTTATTTTGGTTTTTTAGTTTTATAAAGGTATGATTGAAATTTAGAACTGATTGCCAAGACCGCCAAGCAGGGGAAAGTTCCGTAAAGTGTTTTTCCCAAGGACGAAACAGAATGGCACGAGTAGTTTTGAACTGAGCCTATGTCGATCACAATCACGGCGCTTTAACCACTCGACCAGGCTGCTTCTTAATTGACCAAAAAATAACCACGGCTAATTTACCGATCTAAACAGTTTTAAAACTACTTTCTAGCTGTAATCAGGACGCCGGAAGCAAAAGAGCAGGGGCAATTGCCACCGTGCCTTTTTGCCTTCTTCGAATTGCTCTTATCCTTTTCAAAAAGAAGGGTACAGGTCGGCAGATGCAGAAGGATATGCCTCTACAGTCATAAAAACTAGACCAAAATATCAAATCGATTGAAGATTTTATTTTTGTTCTTTGCTGAAATACCTTTCATCATCTCTACCAACAATGCGTGTAACCGCCTCTACCAGTTTCTCTTCCAGATATGAAAAAGCTAACATCATTGTACAAAAGCAAAATAGTGATTTTCTCATTGAGACTCTTTTTCTGACTTTTTATCCTTTATGAGCAAAATAAAAGATGCAGTTCTTCCCTTTGATTGTACAAGTGTTTATTTAGCTTCGTCTGTCCAGTTCTATTGCGTCGAAAATGATGAGAATTATAAAAGAGGTCCAGAACTTGCAGTATCTGTAATAATTTCAATGGGCTGTAAATCAAAGCTTCAGTTTTTTCTAATTTAATATCAAAAGATCAATTTGGATTTGCTTTCACGTGGTTCTCTGTAGACAATAACTGAAGAGTCTAACATTCTTGCTGGTGGTAAAGCTTCAGTAGACATGCCTAGTTTTGTTTTAAACAATCAAAAATCAGCACTACAATTAGCTATATCTTCGCTAGAAAGTATATCACAATCTAGGAAGCAATTGTAGCAGATTTATCGCAATCTTGTATGTCTTTAATTCGTTAACTGGTGTATCCAAATAAATGCCAACAATATTTCATGTCCTTAAAACAACTGATGCAATCAGAAAAAAATCCATGTTTTATTCTTAACTTTGCAACATGATCTTATATCTGGTTTTTGTCTTAAAGAATTTGATGCTCTTAATGATAAATTCCCTTATGTTTTTCGGATGATATATCAGGTGCTGATGCCAATGTAACACTCTATATAAACAGGGCGTCGAACTGTTTAACATAACGTTCCGGTTAAATTATCAATGATAAACAAAACTATAATCAATATTTTACTTTAAAAAATTAATTAAAAATTTCTATGGAAAATGAATTTACTGCAGCGCAATTTTTTTTCTAAATGCGCAATTTTTTCTTTAAATGCTCTTGAGGAGAAGCTTTGAAAAACCTTTTGTTCTTTCAGAGCAATTAAAAATTTCGAATAAAAATTAATTTACTGCAGCGCAATTTTTTTCTAAATGCGCAATTTTTTTTCTAAATGCTCTTGAGGAGCAACTTTGAAAACCGTTTTGCTCTTTCAGAGCAATTGAAAATGAATTCTTGTCTTTGATTGGTCAAAAACAGCCCTGTACATTGAAATCGCTTACAAATTGGTAATATGCTCCCGGTTTAAGACCCGTTTCCACTACGAGCGTGGAAAATAGCATTCTTTCTCTCTTTTATTGATCTTCGATTGAAGCGAGCAGTTAAAATTGAAGCGAGCGCAAAAAAAAAGCAATAAAATAAACAAAGAATGCTTTTTTCCACGCTCGTAATGGAAACGGGCCTTTAGGTTCAGGTTCGGCAAATTTTATTTTTTAGGGTTCACTTCCGGTTATGGTTTAGCCAAATTTTTTTATTTCGAGTTCAGATCCAGTTCGGGTCAGCAAAATTTTTTTTCGGGTTTAGTTCCCGTTCAGGTTCAGCAATTTTTCTTTTTAAGGCCCGTTTCCACTACGAGCGTGGAAAAAAGCATTCTTTGTTTGTTTTATTGCTTTTTTTTGCGCTCGGTTCAATTTTAACAGCTCACTTCAATCGAAGATCAATAAAAGAGACAAAAAATGCTCTTTTCCACGCTCGTAGTGGAAACGGGCCTTTAGGGGTTCAGTTCTGGTTCAGCTTCGGTTTGGGTTCGGAATATATCTTTTTTGTCTATTTCTGACAAGCGTTAGAACTATAAACATGATTTGTAACCTGATGTTATCATGGGCGTACGCAGATGCGCTTCCTGAAGGGGTGATGGCAAACAATCGCAAACCCAAAAAATATTTTTAAGAAGGGTTTTTACAAAAATTCTGGAACAGGTTTTAAAAAATTAAAGATTAAGCTAATTCACGGCAAGGGTCTTGGACTTGGTTGTAAAACCAAGTCTTACCAATAATGTTGAATGAAGTAAATTTATAGTATGATCTCGCGAGAGCCAAAAGCGAAAACGGAAGTTTTTTATTGTTTCTTGATCTCAAAACGTTCTTATAGATAATGTTTGTAGAAATTATAGGTTATGAGTTTATATAGATCTTTCTTGGACTAGCCATTGACACACCTATCTAAGAATTTCTTGATAATTTTTTAGTGGCGGTCCTCACGCAGAAGGTTTACTAGTTATGAGACGTTATTTAGACTCATTTTTACTACGAGCGTAGATTGAAGTATTTTTTCTTTCTTTTATTGATTTTTTTGCTTCACTTTGCGCTTAAGCACGGAAAGAAGTAAAAAAGTTGGATCTTTTGTAGAAAGCCCCCGCCAAAAAAACACCTCCGCCATCCCTCAAAATAAGCACCGTGGCGGGGTGTTTTTCTCAAATCTCATATTTTTGCATTAGTGGCGAGGGCTTTCTATAAGAAAACATGAATACTTCGTTCCACGCTGGTAGTGAAAACGGGCCTTTATCTTAAGTAGTCTATATTTTTAAAATTTTTAACAAATTAAACATTTAGTCATTCAAGTTTATAATAATAAAAAATTGACGCATAAGGGCTCGTTTCCATTATAAGCTTGGAATGGAGTATTCTCTGCTTATCTTATTGATTTTTTTTGCTTTGCTTAGATTTTAAGCACGGAAAAATAATTAAAAGAAACAAAGAATGCTCTATTCCACCCTCGTAATGGAAACGAGCCTTAAATTTCAAGGGTTTTTAATGTATATTTATATATTATTTCGTAAAATTTGAAATTCGAAAAAGCAAGCACACCTTTTACTTTCCATGGCGGACGTTCATGTATCTAGCGCCCATTTTTTTGCTTTATTTCTTGCCTGAAAAAGTCGTTAATGACGAAACATTACGGCAATAAAGAAGATTGAGTCAGCCAAATCTTCACTGAACAATTTTAAGAGATAAATTTATAACGTAACATTGCTGAAGCAAATAAAAATTTTAAGCCATCCAATTCTCACTGCTGCAGTATCTTTAAAGCCTAAAAATTATGAACAGCTCATCGCGAATCAACCTTACCGCAAAAGTGAAGACCTTTTTAGATGTCAAGATACAAATCAACCGAAATGCCTACACACAAATCAATGGGACAACTTGCGTTAAACCATTATTTTTATATTTAAATAAATACACTTATAATTACTACAGGCCTATAGGTAACCCTGAATTATCTCTTTCAGTTTCCTCTCTTGTATAAAAAAATAAAAAATGTAAAATAGCAAAAGCACACTTTTAGCTTAATAGAAGCTGAAAAATAAGAGAAAAGCTATCAACTTACAGAAAATCATTTAAACTTCACGCTATAACGCAAAGGCTAATAACCTCTCTTCCTAATCTCAACAAATTTCCTTTACACAATATAATTTTTTGAAAAATCCAAAATCAGTTGGCTTTCTTGCATTGCTTGCTCAACATTCTTTCACTCAATCTCAACTGTTAGGGATGCCATTATGCTAGTGAAAACCATTTGGGATAACTATAAGCTACACTGAACTGGAAACGTTTGATAAAAGTACATAACTTTTTCATTACTGTAAACTTGTCCACACAATTAAATTTTAGTCGAGTGGTTCCCGAACGATGTGCAGCTTTGATTTTTCAATGACGTCAAATTATTTTATTTTGTTGCGTAGACTACGACTGCGTGTAATTTTAATTTAAAAGATTGAGTATAAAAATTAGTTTACTCCAATAACTTAAACTGATTGTTTTTTTAATTAGTTTATTCCAATAATACACTCGCCTCATCGACAGTGTTCTGAACGACGCCTTGCGCATAGTCACTGGATGTCTGCGTACGCCGAATGGGAGTGACACTCTCCTTGGCTCATCGTGGATCTCTGGATGTAGCTGCCGAAATTTAGCGGTGCATTGTCGGCACAAAAAGATGTCAGCTGTTTCAGGTGTAGACCATTTAAGAAAAGATGAGTATAACGTCCAAATTTAATCTCACTAGGCATCGTCGCAAGTCAAGAGGGCGTACTCCCATTTTAACTTTGACGTTAAAAAACTACGCTGCACCGACTTAAATATGAGCGAAACAACCAATAACAAACTGCCAACTCAAACCGGATTGCCAAAAATAAACTTCAAATTAAAACAAAGAATAAACTAAACGGCTACTGTTACATACCTCCCCAAAACTGTTTTAGTAAAACCCCTAGGTGAAACTAATACGGTTTTAAACGAAGGCGCTATGAACTATGAACTAAACACAAACAAAGGTCAGACAATTAGTTACGAAAATTACGGTTACACACACACGACGGCAAAATACATAGCACACAATTATTATAGCAAGCGATATCAAAAAACAATGTACACGAAGCAAACGATAAGCAGCACAGGAATCGAACGTTCTTCCTCCTCAACAATTGTCTCTTTGTGTTCATTTTCGGCGGAATCAACAGAACGATATTATGTATTGGTCGTTCTAAAAAGGAAAAGTGTCTTCGGCCGAATCGATCTAAGTGCGTATCAGCCATACGCAACTTGACCTTTCGCACAAGACCATCTTCTGATTGGTAGAGATTTTCAATTCGGCCCAACCTCCATTGGCTGCGAGGTTCGAAGACATTGTCGCTGATTATGACTACGTCACCTTCTTTCATGTTCCTTTTCCGGGCGACCCATTTCGTACGCGATTGCAGCAGGTGAAGATATTCCTTTCGCCATCGCTTCCAAAATTGATCGGACAAGAACTGCACCCGCCTCCAGCGCTTTCTAGCGTACTGATCGGATTCTAAAAATCTTCCAGGGGGTGGTAATAACAAATTTGGTTTCTTTGTCAACACATGATTAGGAGTTAAGGGTATGATACATTCAACCTCAGTCAAAAAGGTCCGAAAGTCTTCATCATTTATATAACCAAGAACAATCTTACTGTCAACCCAGAAATATTCCTTGACGTCCACAAGTTTCGATTCATCTTTTTAAGAAACTTGTTCATTTTCCATAACACCACAGCTGCTGTTAGTTCCAATCGGGGAGTTATTTGTTTCAGGGATGCGACTCTGGCTTTACCTAAAACAAAAGAGCAACGCACTTTATTATGAGTATTTATTCTAAATTGAAACGTATCGTTTGAATGCACCAAACAACTCCAAAGCACGTTCCAGCGGAAGAGAGTCAGTACGAATGTTAAATGATTTGGAGGTAGCTCTGTCTGATTCAGGTAAGCACTCCAAAACTTCTAATTTATTCGATAGAACCTTGTGCAACTTCAATCCAGCCCTTGCACAAAGATCACGACTATTTTGCAAAAGGTTGATTGCTTCACTGAAAAAACTTGAAATAAGACCATCGTCTACATAAAAATTATTGCGAACAAAATTAGCAGCAGCTTCACCGAATTCAAACTCACCATCATCAGCTGCTCTTTTTAACCCAAAATTTGCACAACCAGGAGAACTAACTGCTCCAAAAAGATGTACCATCATTTTATACTCTTTTAATCGTTTTTTTTTGTCTCACCATTTTCCCACCAAAGAAACCTCAAAAGATCTCTATCACCTTTGCAAACTAAGAACTGGTGAAACATAGCCTTGATGTCCGCGACAAGTGCCACTTCTTCAAAACGAAAACGACAGAGGACCCCCACCAAACCATTTATTAAATTGGGACCTCTCAACAGATAATCGTTAATAGACACTCCTTCAAATTCAGCTGAACAATCAAACACTACACGAATTTTACCGGGTTTCTTCGGATGATAGACTCCAGTATGAGGTACGTAGTTCACATTTCCATTATCCAAGTTTAATTCAGAGTCCGGAATCTTTTCAGCCCAATTTGTAATTACTTCATTCATGAATTTCACGTAGTCCTGACGAAACAAAGGATTCCTCCTGAAACGACATTTTAATTGCATTAATCTCTTAAAAGCTTAATGGTCTATTATTTGGCAATGCAATTTGATTTGATTTTAAAGGTAAAGGCATAACGTAATGGCCGTCGTCTTGCTGTTGAATGTTGTCCGAGAGCTTTTTGACAAACCTTTGGTTTTCTATTGACAATTCGATGTTTTTTCCACCTTGTTGGATAAAATCGATCATCATCATTTGCCTGACCTGTAAAGGATTAAAAATTTCTTTAGTTTTTGTCGTGAAAACAAATTTAGCATTAGAGTAAGTTTCCTGAGGTTTGACTAATGCTTTAGAGGTAGCCATTGTCACAGGAAGGCTGCTCCTACTGGATACACTTATCCGATTAGATACCAAAACATTACCTTTTTCGGAAGAACCAACAACACCAACAATTCCCCAGCCTAGGATAGATTTTTGCGCATAGGGTTCGTCATCATTACCTGCTATAACTTCTCTTGGTCTAATTGCGCTAAAAAGGTTGTTTCCTATCAAAATAGCGACATCTGCCGAATCATGAAACGGAACCATTTGACGAGATACAGCCTCTAAGTGTTTCCAACGTTGGGCAACTTCGGGTTTGGGAATCTGAGATCGGCTTGCAGGAATGTGGTCTCTGGTAAACACTGGTGGAAGTTGAATACATGTTTTACGATCAAAGCTAAGTACTTCCAAGTCCGAGTACTTCCAAGTCCGAAACACGTTTACATGTAATGAAACTTCTGCTTTTATGCAATGTAGACAGTGTCAAAGTGGTAGGGGACCCGCTTACTCCTAATTGCTGTCGTAACTTATTCGATATAAAACAAGCGTTTGATTGATCGTCTAAAATACAGTAACAAAGTATTTCTTTTGAAGAATCCATTTTGCTACAAATCCATACCGGAACTATCATAGAGTTGTCAACTAAATCGCTTTGATTGTTACAAGCATCAACTTCGGTACATTTTAAACTCGTCACCACATCATCATTGTTATAAATATGCAGGGCAGTAAGGTGCCATTTACCGCAAATTTTGCACTTATTTCGGTTGTTACATATTCTCGAATAATGTTCAGAAGTAGTAGATCCGCATGCGAAATACAACCTGCGGTCCTGCCAAGAATTTCATACAAGTTTCTCTGGACAACCTGGAAAATTCAACAGTTATTAATATCATGATTTTTTGAACAATACATACAAATTAAAGATTTATCCGAAATACTGGTTGTTAAAGCCATAGCACCTTTTCAATCACGTCTAATATTGGTAGTTTTCATTGCTCCGGAAGATCTTACAATGTTTTGCAGCTCGGGAATGTTGGCTCTTGTCGCTCTCTTTTCTATAAATTGCACAAAATATTCAAATGGAGGATAGGAATAAGAGTTGTGTAGTTCTCTCCACATGCATACAGAATTTCTCCACTCGTTTTCGATGTAGGTAGGCAATTTCGAAAGAATGATCTTTGTTTCTTGAGGAAAATCTAGAATACCTAAACCGCTAACGTTTTTTTTAATTTCTGATATTTGAACTAATAGATCAGAAAACTTAAGCAATTCTTCCGCTTGATGGGATTTTATAATAGGCCATTCGTGCAACTTATCAAGGAATGCTTGGCTGATTATTGTAGGGTTGCCATACCTCTGCTTCAGTCGATTTCTCGCGGCTTGATATGAAGATTGAGTGTGGTTCGAGAGCAGACCAAGGACTAGAGACTTTGCTTCGCCACTCAAGTGCTGACTTAACAAATTAATTTTTAATTCGATTGAAGTCAGTTGACTTTCAATCAACGCATTAAATGCAATTTCCCAAGCGGGGTATTCAACCACATTTCGACTAAAAGGTTCTATTTTGACATCAGGTATTCGACAAAATGCACTTGGAAAATTGGAAGCCTGACTTGGTTGAAAGCGGGAAGATTCTATAATTCTACGTCCTGGTGCAGGGTTGTTCATTAGTCTTTCCTGTGATGGGCCTTCTAATGCACTTAGAATACGACTCTGTCTTTCCATTTCCGTCTCCGTAGGTGGAAGAGAAATATCACAAGCATTTTCACCGGCTTCTAATTCTTCAATTTGCTTTGACCTTCCTTGTAAATCTGATTGAGCCTTTAAAGCTTGTTCCAATTTTTCAATTCTTCTTTTTAGCATTGATTTTTTCGTAGATCTACTCGAGCGACTACACGTGGACGCATCAGATCCTCTAGACTTGACTGACAGATTACCTTGAGCTTTCGCAGTGAGACGCTCCATTGCAGCTTGAGCCTTTTCCAAAGCTTTGTCAAAACTGCTTTGCAATTCCAAATACTTACCTTCTAATTCTTTATATTTTGATTCTTTTACAAGGCTCTGAAGTTCTTCTAGAACACCTTTAACATTACCTAGACCTTTATTAGCTAAAACAGAAACGGCTCGAATCTCTTCGCCAACTTCAGAGATAATTATGGTAAGTCTTAAGTTCCTGATTGCCGTGTCAGTTAATTCAATTTCCTTTTCAAATTTCTTCTTAAATTCTTCACTTTTAAATTGCAGAGCCTTAGGCGTCAATTTCTTTACACGCTTGATTGTTTCGATCTGGTTGTTCACCGGTTTCACACTTGGTCCAGGCAGTGAATTTATTTCTTGTTCAGAAATACTTACGCTTTTTTTCGAATTCATTTTTCAATAAGCAGTTACTGTAGCTGCAGCACACCTGGTTGCAGCTTAAGGAGATACTAAGCAGTTTCGTTTACCTACGCGACGTCACTCCACAACATCAACGAACGAACCAATGTTAATGAATGTATTTGTTGACGACGATAACTGCTTAATACGAGTTTCTTTGAACGAATGAATGATTTACCAACCAACGAAATGTCTGCACCAACTGACGAACGAACGAATGAAAAGAAAAAAACTACGCTGCACCGACTTAAATATGAGCGAAACAACCAATAACAAACTGCCAACTCAAACCGGATTGCCAAAAATAAACTTCAAATTAAAACAAAGAATAAACTAAACGGCTACTGTCACACTGGACCCCGATCATATCTTCTTTGGTTTCTTAAGTGGGTCCTCAGATACTTGCCAAGTGAGACTAAGATCCAGACGCCCGTTTGTGCCAGCTGCGCGGAATCTTTTGGACAACCTTGCCAGAATGGACAAATCACAAATGGAAAATTGTGTATTGTGAAAATGCTTCCAGGCTCCGTGCTTTTATGCCCCGGACCGGTGCCAGGCCTGTTGGGATGGGCTTACCCCGAGCAGCTTGGGTTAAGCTCAGCCGTTCGGGGACTGGTGTTGGGCAATTCCATTCGTCCATGCACAAATGGGGTCTCGCTCCTTCACCGAATTGCGAGTGTGACGCCTCTGAGCAAACCGCAGACCATGTTCTAACAGCGTGTCCTATACATCGGGCACCACATGGAGCACGAGGTCTGACGGTTTTGGATGACGAAACTCGATGCTGGCTTAATAAAACCACTGCCAGCATCTGATTCAGGCAGTGCAGCACCCTGGGGTAGTAAAAGGATAAACCCTCGGCCCCAGTCCTGTTTGTGTCTGACCTGAAGTAGATACCCTTCCAACGGCGACGACTACGACGACGAACTGATTGTTACCGGCACACTAAAAATAAAAATCATAATCTAGATGTGATTTTTGTCCTATATGATTTGGTTTCGCTATGTTTGCTGCGTCTCCATATTTATACGTATTTTTTTAAAAGTAGGCCTATCGCACTGTACAAAGCTTAAAAACTACTTACTATTTGAGCATGCCTATTTAATTCTCGCTTTCTTTATATAGCAAGTGACATGTTTTTGCTTTAACTTTTGACCTCAAAAAGTTATTTATAACGTTTCTGTATTGCCACACAACAAGTATCGTAACCAAAAAAATTGCGGCAACTTCAAAGACAAAATTGTGATTCTGATTCTTGTACAAATAACTTTAAAATTAAAATCTGTGCATCGAACGCTTGAGCGGATTCATTAAAAATAAAGTTCCGGTTCAGGTTCAGCAATTTTTTTTACGGGCTCAATTCCAGTTAGGGTTCAAAAAATAATAAAGGTTAATACGGGTTTACGGATCCGGTTTGGGTCCGGTTGGGTCCGGTTCGGGTCCGGTTCAACGCCCTGTATATAAGTGACTATGTTGGCAAAAGCATATCTTATCGCCGCAAATGCTCTTTGTGCAAAGAGTTGCTCATTGCAAGTGATGACTCTTTTTAATTCATAACTAATAGCTGCCAGATAAATACAAACAGTTGTTTGAAAACGTAAATTGCAGGGCTTGTCGCAATAATCGAAATTTACTTACACTGTGACAGCAGTAGCAGTGCAACATTATATAATGTCATATGGTCATTCAATCCACTGGAAAACCGACGAAAACCAAGTTTTTATCCATAAGCAACCAGCAATTTGTTTTCCAAAAACATTAATTAACATTGTTGCATAAACTGAAACTCTCAGTGACCTATTTTTTCAGTAATGTTCTGCTGGTCACTTGAAATTTATAAAAGTGGTTAAATTTACTTTTAATTGTTTTGCAAATAATGAACTTAAAGGATAAACGCATTTAAAGTTGAATTTCCATAAATACAGCTAAAAAAAATTCCGCAATTTACTTCAATATTATTCTTGTATAATAGTTGGGATTTTGTTATTTTGATGGTTTTGTTTCTTTAACGCATTTTAAGCTTAATACTTTCTTTGACCCTTGTTTACTTTTTTCTTGGTCCATAGGCTAATTTTAATTTTATTGCATGTTATATTGTTATTTAGTTTTATTGTTTTTGCATGTACTAGTACTACTTACTCAGCATATATTTCGTATTTCAGAATCTGGTATTACTTAATGCCTTTATCGTAATGAAGATTTCAATTTCTTTTAACGAATAACCCTCAGAAATCTTTAAAATACAACTAAAATGGGTTTAACCTTTAAAAAAAAAATTTCGAAGCTTCGTATGACTTTCGACACTATTTTCGCAATAGACCTTCTAACGTAAATGACCAAAATGAATTGTTGACCTTGTGTTCTTATATCCCTACTCTATCTATGCTGCTTCAGCCCTGGTCCATTCATTTGTATTGGTTTACTTTCATAAAAAATTCTGAAATTCTACTCACCCTAGAGTAAATCATTTACTCGATTAAGAAATGCTGCTCGACAGCATTTTTCAAATTTTGGAACTTTTTTTGCTCTTTCTAAATATTGTTTCAATCTACGTGGTATCGAGATTTAGCCAATGGCTAAACTAATTGGTCAAGCAGAATTTAATTTCTGGTTTCATTTAACCAGAAGACTAGACAATGCTGCCTTCTTCTTCTTCTTCTTCTTCTTTCGGCCTTTTCCTTCAGTCAGGGGTAGCCACAGCATATCATCATTCTCCAAACCTTTCTGCCTTCAGCGTCCGTCTCCTTCAAACCAACTTCCCCCATATCTTCTTTCACAACATCTAAAAATCTTCTCTTGGTCTTCCTCTTTTTCTCTTTCTCAGTACTTCCATTTCCATCATCTTTCTTCCTACATATTCTTGGTCTCTCCGCAAGTGTGGAAAGGAAGACACCCATTCTTATGAGTGAGTGTCTTCCTTTCCACACTTTCCGCTGCCTCTTCGCTCGCCTTCCTCCTCTCTTTCTACTCTTATTTTCACTGTGTTTAGCAGTAGCATAATTTCCACAGGTGCCCTGCTGTGCGACACCTGAGGCGGTCGTTGGTAACCCGGGCCGCGACCGATCAGGTATTGATTGATGATTGTAACGCATTTGTATAATCTGGCAATTAAGTTTTACGCCGGATGCCCTTCTTGCCGCAACCCCCCCCATTTATCCGGGCTTGGGACCGGTATCAAGAAACATAGAAGTGTGTCTCCGATGGCTGGGTTGGACAATGCTGCCTGTTGTTGCTTTATAGGTGCTAAAATGTGCATTTTATGTGCTGATTGCTACTGCTTATAGGCAGTGATGGGATTCAGGGAGTTCGCACGGGTTCGCGCGAACCCGTTCTTGGAATTTCCGCACGTTTAGCGAACCCGTTCTTGGAATTTCAGCACGTTTAGCGAACCCGCTTTTAACTTTACGCAATCTATGTATTTCAATATCTCTGTGTTTAATGTAATAGTTTCAATCCGCTGCAGATGTTTGTTCAGAGTGTAAAGAACGATTCTGAGTGAAGACTTTTTTTTTTTTGAAAACACTCTAATTTTGGGAGAAAAATAGAGAAATTACAGATGAAATCGAAGTGAAGACCTTTTTTTTTTTTAGAGAATACCCTAATTTTGGGAGAAAAATAAAGAAATTAGATTTTGAAATGGAAGTGAAGACCTTTTTTTTTTATTTTTAGAGAACATTCTAGTTTTGGGAGAAAAATAATGAAATTAGAGTTGAAATGGAAGTGAAGACTTTTTTTTTTTTTTGAAGAACACCCTAATTTTGAACCTGTTCTTAAAACTTTGAATCCCAACACTGAAACTTTTGTTAGCGAGTTCGATAAAAAAGAAAACCTGTTTTTAAAATTTTTGAATCCCATCACTGCTTATAGGCATACCATATTTTCAAATTGGAGAATTGGGACGCTCGTTAAAAGAAAAAATTCGTCTCAAAGTAGTGATCTCTAAAAAAAAGATCTTCATTTTGAATCTGTCTCGGATTTTTTGATTTTCGTCTCAAAAAAATATTAGGCTAATCTTTACAAGAAAATCTTCACTTCAAATCAAACTTTCCGGACATAATGGTTTATTTGGCGGGACGCTAGGACAAAACCTTAAAATACGGACTATCTCCAGTAAAACAGAATGTATGATATACCTAGTAGGCTACTGCTTAAAGTTTTAAAGAAGCTTTTGACCTCATGATTCGCAAGAAAAAGTTTTCTTAAAAGGAGATTTATTCAGGAAAACAATGAGTACAACTTGTAATTTAGAGAATCCAAACTAAAGTCAGCCCTAATGCGCTTTAAATAAATAGAAACTAAGTTTAAAAATTGAACGAAAAACTAACACTCCTGATATTAAGATTTACTCATCATTGCGTCCTTCTAGTGTTGTCACAAGTAAAAAAACAGTAAAGTACAATCAGTTTTTATTTATTCATTGTAGATTACCGTTATAAACCTTAAAAACAGTTTATTATATACAGACTATTACTGCATTCACTTTGCACAAATGAATTAAAAAACCATAATAGAAAGTTTTTCTATTGTGGTACTTAATTAGGTAACAACTCAATTGTTTAATTTTATCATATATATACGATCTGAAGTTTGCAGTTCCTTAGAACCTGTTGTTAAAAAATTTGAATCCCACCCCTGGTATATATATATATATATATATATATATATATATATATATTAATCAAACAACATTACAACTGGGTTGCAGCAAAGGACATCTTTGTAAAATCCCGTTCCGTACTTGTGCTTTTGGCCAGCAGGGTTGGCATATTGGCTTTTTAAAGGTTTTTTAGGATGGTTTTGGTCTTTTTTTAAAGGTGTTTGTCTTCCAATTTAATGTTTGATTATTTGACCTTTTTTGAATTTTTTATGAAACAAAATCTTTTTCTTAAAAGTTGAAATATCTGTTTAAATATTTGAAATTTGTAAGCAAAAATGTTAGAATTTTCATTGTTGAATAAATCTTCAATGGTTTTCACCTTACATTTCGGATGAAAAGAGAGATTTTAGACGCTGATACAAAGTAATGACCGTTTTTTTTAGTTTCTGAACCTTAAATTTGGGACTTTAAAAGAGAAAAAACAATTTGGGTTTATTTTTTTACGTTTGGATTCTTTTGACAGTCTGTTTGCCCTTTTTTAAAAAATATTCTGGCAACTTTGTTCCCCTTTTACTTGTTTTATCATCAACTACTTAATTTTAAATTAACTACCTGCATAATGCATTCCGTAACTCAAGCTTTCAGTTTAGAATTACCTCAAAACATTTAGATTGAACGTATTATTTCATCTTTACGAAACAAATAATCTGTTTTAAGGAATTACGCCGAGTAAAATATTAAAGAATTTATGAGAAAGCTGTTTTAGATACTTAGTGAATACTATTTTTAATTTTGCTTTAAATTTAGCAAACAATTTTTCTGATTCTTGAACTGATAAAAATGTACTACTAAGCTAGCGTTTCGAACCTTGCAGTAAGTAATTGTAACTGTTGAATTTAAAAGGTTTTGAATTTTGAACCATTTATGCCATACTTAACTGATATTATTTGGTTGTCTTCCAGAAGTCACTGTAAGCGATTTTTTTTCGGTGAAACTAACGAGAAATCCCCCTTTCAGCACCATAATGGAATAAAGAAGAAACTTAGAGAAAAAGAATCTCTAAAGAAGCGTTAGTAACCGCAAGGGATTTGGGTTAGTTTCAAAAACAAAAATTGCTTACAGTGACTTCTTGAAGAGACCCTTTTATTTACTGTACCTAGAAAAATTAAAAAAGATAAGCTACAACAAATTTTTCAAGTTTATCAATAGTGTAGTTCTTCAATTGGCTGGTCAATGAGAAAAATTTATTTGTTACTTTAGAGCAGTGGTTCTCAATTGGGGGTGCAAGAAAGGTCTTTTTGGGGTGCAAACTTCTCTCCTGAACTTCTCTTCTCTACAAAAAACAATACATCAAATGGTGCAAGGGGTGAAAAAATGATCTTTCCTTCCAAATGAGGTGTGGGCTTCAAAATGAATTGAGAATCGCTGCTTAGAGGCAACAGCCTTGTTAAAATATTAGATTGTGTAACTTTCAGATCTCTTTAAAAAGTCACTGTAAGCAATTTTTGTTTGTAAAAGTAACCCAGATCCCACCTGTCGTTAGAATTGGTTCTTTAATAGATCTTTATTCTCTTGGTTTCTTTTTTATTCCATCTTGGTGCTGTAGGAGGATTTCAGATTGGTTTCACTGAAAAAAATCACTTACAGTTTTTTTAAGAGCAAAAATGTAAGCAAGAAAGTTACAAATCTACTGCACTCAATTCATGAATAAGTTGTCAAGTTTTTTTCATGAATTTTTTGGTATCATGTAATTTTTTACTTATCTTTATGTATGTTTTTTATATTGCACATGAAATGAATATAACCATGGTAAACAAAAACAAATAAGTTTAGTTGTTTAAGTAATTGCTAAACAAGTTAATAAATTGGTTTTTTAAGCTTTTACATATTTTTAAAGCTGTAAACCGTTGTTCCCTGTTGCTTAACAATATAGTTTTATTTTGGGTTATTGATCAAAAAAAGTATATGTGGAATACTAATTTATTACAAAGTGAAAGATTTGTATTACTGTACTGTAGTGTGTACTGTATTATGTATTAAGCAATATTTATAAGCAACTTTGATTTATTTCATATTATTCAATTAAAACCTTGATTTAAGCTCAATTCATATTGGTGTATTGAATAGATCAAATTTTAATCCCAGCTGTTACCTTTATAACTGAATGGTGTATTCTATAAAAATAAAAAATTAATTCTAAAATTTAGAAGAAAAACAAATTTTTAACATTAATCTGTTAATATTTAATAGAAAAGATTAATAAAATAAGCTTGATTGAACAGGTTTAGTTTTGCTGAATAGTATTGATCAATGTATAAAATGTTATAAACTATATTTTCTAAAGATTGTATGAAGAATTGTTATTAAGATGATTTCTTTGAAATTGTGTGTAGCCTATATTAGATATAGTTCAGTGTGTGCAAAATGCTAATGAAAAAATTCAACTTTTTTTTAGAATTAAACAGAACAAATATATATGTGGTATTTAATTTTTTTCTTTCAACAAAAAAGATACATTATTTATGGTTTGATGTTTTATCAATAGAAATGCCAGAATGAAAGTCACTGTTTGTTTTGGTGAAACAAGAGTGGTTGTACCTTGTGGTAATGGTGACATTACTATCAATGACTTAAGAGAAAAAGCCTGTATTCGTTACCGTCGAGCTATTGGAAAAGTAAGTGTTTAGTCTTACTGTTTGTGGTAGAATTAAATAGGAGCATTATTTTGAAAGTAACTAGAATCAAAATGATCAACATGATCATATTTACACACTTAAAAAGATGCAATTGTTTATAACAATTATATAATACAGTATACAGTTTAGCACTATAATTAATTAGCTACTGACTAATCATAAAACAACATTATTTACAACATGTGTTTTTTGAGCACTCAGACACATAAGAAGTTTTTTAATTTTATATTAAAACCATACAAAGTTACAAATTGAAAGTTCAGGCAGTGATAACATAGCACACACCTATTGATCTGAAGATCAGGCATCTTACTGCCATACTCCTTGCTTAGTGCTAGCACAAGAGAAGGAAAGATGGAACAAAGTGGGGCTAACTGTAAGTCAGTGCCCTGCAATGATCTCTGAGGCTGGTCATGCAATCAGGATGCAATACTTTATGGATAGGACAAAAAATTGTCTGGGATTCTAAAACAAAGACCAATTTTTGTCTCAAAATCATAGTGTTCTCCAAAAGAAAACGTCTTTCATTGTAATCACTCTCAAATTTCTGACTTTTTGTCCCCAAATTACAGTGTTCTCTGAAAAAAAAGGGGGAGAGGTCTTCACCTCAGATCAGCCTCAGATTTCTCAAATTTTGTCCCAAAACACTGGTGTTCTTTATTAAGAAAATAAAAGTCATCATACAAAAGTTTGTTGGTCATGCAAAGCATGACTTGCATGCCCTGACTGCACCCCACTGCTGTAAGTCAGTGTAAATAAACATGTTTCAAAACAGATGAATAACACATGACAGTAGCAATAGCTTGTGATTTTTTAATAAGCTTTGTATTTGATATAATGAATTATATCAGCTATCAGCTGTAAGGATCTTATAATAATGGAAAATTGCATGCCGAAGCTTCAACACATCCCTACTTATTACATAAGTGATTATTAAAGTTTGTTTCTGACATAGTTACTTCTGATAAGTGTAGCATTTTTTTTAAGGTAATGGCAATAGCTTTAGTGTCATTTTTTCAGATTTTTTGAAACCTAAACTTAAAACTTGCAATAAATTTTGTGTTGATTTATTTTAAATTTGTGGGCATGTAATAACCTATTTCTGGTTCTTTAGGATTCATCGTTTGATGTAAATATCATCAAACTGGTTAATGCAGCTGATGGTGGAATTCTTGATGCTGAAGACCTTGTTGTTGATGTGGTGGAAGATAAAGATAAAGTGAAATTTTGAATTTGACTTTTTTGTCTCTGTCTTATATATACACAAAAGTTTTTTTTTTAATTTTAGTTTGTCTTATGCAGGGCTGGGGAGCAGTGATGATTTTTACTCTGGAGTAAAATGCTTTTTCTTAATCCTACTCCTACTCTAAAGTAAATTTTTTTTAAGCTTCTCCATTTGGAATCAGTCTCAAATTTTTCTATTTTTGTCAAAAAATCATGGAGTTCTCAAAAAAAATTTTTTTTCACTTGGAATCAATCTTGATTTTTCAATCACAATGTTCTAAAAATTTCAGACATATGGCAAACCAATAATGCAGTAGAGGAGTAAGGAGTAATAAATATTTTTTGTGACTCCTACTCCTACTTCTGGAAAAACTCTTGACTCCTCTTACTCCTACTCCTACTCCCCAGCCCTGTCTTATGTTCATCAGAAAAGTGCTCAATGACATTAAGTTAGAATAATTATAGAGTAGTTATAATTACATAAATTCTATATGCTGTATATATCACAACAACAAAGTAAAATTTAAAAGTGAAAACATATCAATGCTTGCCGATGACTTTTTTATTTGGGCTTTAATGTATTTCAAAGATAGTTTTTAGAAAGTTTTTAAAGTTTTGACATTAAAAGTGCATGTCAAGTTCACCAGGCTAAAAAACTTATCATTAATTTTATTGAAATACTTCTCATACTTAGGTAAGCCTTGCATTTATTATCTAATAGATACAAAGCTTTATAATCGCTGATGTATAGATTTTTCACAAGTGCTTCATTTGGCCCAAACCATAGAAAACTTTGTATTGGACTGCACTGATACAAGAAAACATGTTACTATTTTTTGTTATTTTTTTTATTTTGTTTGTTGATTATGATTTGGAATGATTAATTAAAAAGTTTTTTGCTGGTACAAAATTTCAAAATATCTATTAAAATCAAAGACTTTATTTGAAACTCGTTTGTTTAAATAAGTAGCCTTAAAAAAAGCTGTTTCGAAAAACTCGAATGTTTTCGTTTAGCTCGCTTCAAAAGGTCTACGCTAGAATATACCAAAGAACTTGTATTTGAAAATTTAAAGACTGATTCTGATTGGCTGAAAATGATGCTCATTAACTATTATCATAATAAAGTAACATCACGTTTCGTCAGCGAAAAATTTTTGTTGAAAAAGAAACTAAATTATGCAAGTTTTATTTTAAAATTAGAAACGAAAAAGAAAAAAGTTTTTTATACTAATAATTTATGTTTGTAAACAAACTCTTTCTGTCTACATAATTTAAGTTTGCGGAGAGTAATAAAAATCGATTGTAAGACAGATAAATGAAAGTTGGATATTGCTTTTGAAAGAATAGAAAATTGGTTGTCACCATAGTTCCCGCTACGCTACGCTGCGCGGCCGCGCAGCTAGCCGAGAACCCCCGCGCAGTACATTCGTTTTGCCGCGCACTGCATAAGTATTGGCAAGACAAGTTAAATACGTGTTTTCCATCAAAAGCGAGCTCTTCACAGTGGTGGATATTCAAATAGCTTTCATCTCGTCTTCCAGTTTTTACTCCAAAAATGATGGTGATCGCTAAAAAAAAAGGTTTTCACTTCTGTATCATCTCTGACTTCCCTATTTTCCTCGCAAAATCGAGGTGTTCTCTAAAAAAAAAAAGGTATTCACCTCGAAAATAGCACGAAACCTCGAAAAGTCGGGACAAAAATTGGGAAATAGAAAGATCGATTCTAGGTGAAGACCTTTTTTTTTTTAGAGAACACCTTGATTTTGGGAGAGAAAACCAAAATTTCCTTGCCTCGTGTCCCTAAATTTGAATATCCACCACTGCTCACACGGCCTTTCATTCCGCGCACGTTAAGCAAGCTCTTAGACGGAACGTTGGTTGTCACTGTAGTGAGATCCACATTTTTGATTGTATAACAAAGGATTTTTAATCGATGAGTTACAATGAGGTATAGAATTAGCTGATTTACCTTTGCGTTCTGGTTGTTTTCGTTCTTGACCATTCTGGACACCTGCTGACGGATTCTTGTCCTGCAAACGTTGGGACATTCGACCCACTTTCCGACTACCGCAGGGGTACGCGTATTTGTATACCACATTATTTTGTTCAAAAGTGGGAAGAACATTTTTATGTATTGCAGGTAAAACTCGTCTGGTAGAAAAGACCACTGGTGGTTAGATCGCTCCAAAGCTATTAGTGATGGATGATTTTGTTTTTTTATCAAATTTCAGGGAAATTTCACCATTCCATGGTGATTTCAAATAGACAGGACATTTTTGGGCCTTCTTTAGCGTCTTGTTGGAAACGTTTAAGTTTTTTGAAATTTTGTTCAATTTGGAAGTTGAAATACTACATTCAGTTCTTTAGTTCATTCTAGCGTAGACCTCCTGAAGAGTGCTAGACGAAAACGTTCAAGTTTTTCAAAACAGGCCACTTATTTAAACAAAAGAGAATGAAGCCTTTGGTTTTAATAGCTATAATGATTAATTAATATCAAGAGTTATAAAAGACGTGTTATAATCAAACCAATGTTGAATGTTTTAATTTTTTTGATTTTATGACCCAGTAATTACGATTTTACTTGAAAGCTTAACAATTGCAACCAGTTACAGTTGCTAAATAGTAAATGTTGATTGCTTTAATACTCGCAACGGAAAATTGCTTTTAAGTTTTAGTTTTGAACTGACGAAATAGTTTTTACATATAAGACAACGAATTTTTTTAGTTGATTGCTGTTTTAAATGAAGAAAAGCCAGCCAACACGGAATGGGATCAAATAAGTGTGGCTAGTTCTGAAGGAAAAAACTCTTCCTGCCGTTCGTCTCTAAATGCAACTCGGCTAAATGGCTCTATTGGTAGAAATTACTAATATTTTTCTGCTTGGGTGGCAGCGAAATAAGAATTGCTAGATTAATTTCTTATCTTTAAATAGTCACTGTAGAACTTTTTTAATTAATTTATCATCTTTAAATAGTTTGATATAGTGGTGTTCAGGTTTTTAAGCATTAGACTTGTTGTACCCTCGACGAAATATACACATTATGAAAAAATTATTTGCAAAAAGGATCTACTCCGTTACTGTATGATAGTTGAGTAGATGTCTTATTTTATTGTTTAACATTTCGGACTTGCATTGAGCCATTTCCTCTTTGATTCAAATCGATAGTGATTGCGTTCGTAATGTCTATGCACGTGGTTTTTGCTGCCGTTCTTTATTTATCTCTTTGATTTTATTCAGAATTAGAACAGCGGTACCTAAGTGTAGATCACCACAACGCGTCAATGAAAAAAAATACTTCTTTTGAAAGGTTAATAGACGTGGATCCAAATAACGGTAGGTGTGACCAATAGATAGTCATGTAACTGTAACTTGCCGCTGTGTGACATACGTAGAGCATCGTGGGCAATTTTATCGGTGCGATTGAAAGAGTAAAATTGCCTTAGGAATAAAAAAAGATTTAAAATTAATATTTTTAATTACTAAATGTTCTACGGTTATTCAAGTTTTCTTTTCTAAAACCAAACTATTACGTCACTGCGTGTCACGCTTGTTTTGTAAAATTTTTCCCTTTGCATGTTACGTATTTATTGCAAGTCCAATATAAAGTTTGTTTTGCTGTTGGCTTTTGGAAAACTGAAAAAGCGTTGTCGAAACAACAATTCGATATTGAATTTGTTTCGCTCATTTAGAAATTCCTGCGTGGAATTCAACTTATTGTTTAGTTTGCGCTTTGACGTCATCTTACGTTGTGAATTGTTTTGAAGGCTTAAGTAAAATATTACTTGACCAAGGTTTAGTAATTTGTAATCGTAAGTGTTCGTTATTGTGAACTACTAAGAATATATTTAAAAGTCAATAAAGTTATTCCCATTTGTTTTGCCTTCTGTCATTATTATACCTCCATACATTTACAAATATTTTTACTTGACAGAAAAAAACTTTTAAAACTTTTTAAAAAACTAATTGAACGTTTTATAGCGCAATGACAAATGGCTTTTGTGTACGTGAAGCCATATAATGCTATATCTTACCAGTATACACGTTTAAATTGGTTTTTTGGTACTAGTTTTTCGACATTTTTTTAGTAGGTGTCACGTGTCTTATCATTTGAATTTTAATTGGCTATTGCCCGACTAACCTTTCAACGAAGCATATTTGCAGTGCTAACAAAAGTGAGTAGGGCAAGCGTCATATTGTTCACCATGTTTTCAACACGGCGAAAAAGCTATCTATTATGACGACTTTGTTGTTGGCAAAGATCATTTCGATCGCGTATTGTTTGCTTGCATTCGAGGAATTCTAACCGATTAGCCGTCTACGGGGTTTCAACAGACCCCACTCTCTGAGGGTTCGTTTGGTTTCGAATCTTATGGCAACGATCCTCGATTTTAAATATCGGCAATTTCATACGGCGTTATTACTACACTGCGGCATCTCGCGTTGCACGAAACCCGAAACGTCGTTTGTTGTGCTTTGAAAAAAAATTTCAACTTTAAAATAGCTTTTAAATTGTCACGTGACTGGTTAATTACATGCTAGGTTGTTTGATTGAACATCTAAGTCGGTTAATATAACCTTGGCCGACTTTTCTAAAGAGTGCTTTTTTTTTCATACCGACAATTTAACAATGCTAATCAAAAACTTGTCCTAACAATCGGCTTCCTTTTCATGTCGGATTTTCAGGCATCGTGTCGTTTACGTCAAAAACGCTTTGTGGTGCATTGATTTTTGCTTTCTAACTTCAAGTTGCGTTTAAAAGCATTGTTTTGATTTGCATGCACTTGAGCGATTGCCAAAAAGCTATCACTATGACAGGGTGATGTTGTGGTTACGTTAGACCGTGACTTCGAACCTTTTTAAAGCTTAATGATATGTCCTTCCAGGGTGATAAATTCTAAACTTGACGACCAGCAGTATACAGTAGAATTAGTCTCTACGACGACTGTAATTTTTTTAAAAAAGTTACCAGTATAAAAAAAAATTGCAATAACCCTATTACATGAAATCAAACTAATGTAAATTGCTTACGCCTTAGCTATTGACGCGGACATAGGTACCATAAAATAGTCTTTAAGATTATCTTTATTTACATCTGTTTCTGTTATTGTTCATTAATCCGAAGACTGATGAAAATATGATCTTTTTTTGGAAAGACGTCATTTCTCTGCATAAAATAACATAACGATAAACTAGCTTCTATTGATTTAGCTGCCTAGAACAAATTTATTTGTTTAGATTCTCGTAGCAGTGCTGGATCACAAAAAAACTTCACAAAAAGCCCGCTTCAATCTCCCAGCAGTAACGCTGAAATTCAGGTTTTTATTGCCTTGAGTTTTTTGTCGTTTATTAGTTTGGATGCCAAATTCGTGTTTCTTGCTTTGCTTCCACTTACCGTACTTATAAAAATTAGCAAGTAGTGATGAACGTGCCGTGAATGTCAAAAGTTTGTTCTTTCGTATGAAATTGTTTTAGTTTCATTTTGTTTTTCTTGACTCGATCTCGTTTGAGCGCGTATCGTTCATCATTGAATCCGAATGAAAAATATGTTATTTTTCATTGGCATTTTTTGCATTGCAAACTTGAATTTGTTCCGCGTGGGTAAATCGACTAGAAACTGTAGATAGTTTCTTTGAGTTTGGCTTTCTTTTGTATTTTCTCGTTGATCGTGTAGGACAGAGTAATGATGTTCAATCAACCTTGGAACACGAATAAGCGAATTCGATAATTCAGCAAACTCGTAAATGTTTACAACACGTGCTAATACTCCATTGTAATCGGGTTAACTGTCGTCGTTCGCGCAACATACGCATCGTAAAACGAGTTCAATTTTCACTTCAGTCCAACCGATTGAAATCGAACGAAGCCGCCGCTCACTCTTCGACTTCTCCTCGCGGCAGCAAGACCTCGAAATTGCCGCCTTCCGACGCCCCAAACCCCCATCGCCGCAACTCGCCGAAAAAAAGAACGAGCCTCAAGAGTCCAACGCCTTATTTCCAACGGGACATCGCCTCCAGCCAGCAAGCCGGAAATGAACAATCGATATCGTCACCAATACAGGAATTCTATTGCGCTTCCGATAATGCGAATCGAACGAAGGAAGTCCATGGCGACGCCCAGTTGAGCCTCACTGTGTGGCTTTATGACAATTCACGAGAAATGCGTTTCTTCAACAACGGTAACATCGAGGCAATTAGCGTAAGTTTTAAAGTGAAAGCATGATTGTGTGATTTTAATCAAGATATCTCCCTCTGACTCCGTCTGTCATCGTGCACTCTTGTTGAGAAACTGATTTTAACTGTTTTAGCACTTAGTAGGTGGCCCAAGTAATAACTTTATTGTAAAGATCGATTTCTATTGCTTCTCAATGTGAAGTCTTATTTTTAACAATAGCTATTTAAATTAATGCCGCTTTTGTTTATAGCCTACTTTTCTGGGACAAAAAATTGATGTGCTGCTGAATAGTGAATTTCGATTTTTAACTTTGGATTCAGAAAAAATATCCCTTTAAGGCCAAAGTTATGTCTGTCACAATTAAAACCATTTCTTTTATTTCTTATTTTTGAAACAGTTTGTTTCAGACATTGTCACCCGGGTAGCTTGGAGATTGATATAAAAAGTTCTCATTTCTCGCTCAAGAAACGGAGATGGATGAAATAGTTTTGTGTCGCACAGGTTCGAGAATACATCACTGGTGACGCCGACCTGTTTGTGGGCTTGCTCGTCCAATCAATAAAACAGAAGTCGCCGACCTCGCAAGACTGTCCTTTCGCTCGCGGTGACGTCATAATTGGCATTAACGAGCATCTTCTTCTTGATTTCGATTTCAACGAGTGAGTTGTTTCGTGGCGGTTTTGGTTTTAATCGACGCCACTTAACGGCGGCTCGCCGTCGATTGCTGGTTATTTTGTAATTTTCATACACAAACAAGAGGCGCTCGAGTCCAAATCGACGTAGGCGCGGATATCATGAAATTAAGACGTGATTTCGATTTCCTGTGAATTCCATGGGAATTGATTCTGATTGATTTAAATTGTCTTTGTTTTGAAATGGCATAGCGCCTTTGTTTTGACCTCGATCCTCGCTCGTTTTTTTCGCGAGCTCGCGTTTTTTTAACCGACGCAACGACTTCGCATTGTTCTGTTTCGATTGAAGCGCGGCCTTCTTATCAACGAGTGAACTTGTCAAAATAAACGATGTTTGCCTTGCAGCGCCGAGTCACTGCTTACTCAGAGCCTTTCCCGTCCGCAAGTTCTCTTTCGGATTCTATCGCGAAAAAATAAGCAATCCACATTGCCCAGGTATGTTCGTTCATCACTCTTCGCTTTTTGTCATATTCACAACAATGACGATTCTTTTTTAAATGGTGGCTTCAATGCCCTGTTATTGAGGTTGATTTTTTGATGACACCTTTCCTTTGTCGTATATTGCTATCGTTAAATCAACAAATAAAGACTTTAATCATTTGATCTTTGATGCATTCTTTACGAGTGAACTAAGGGTTGTGGTTGGATTGTAAGCTGCAATACATTTTCTTGGTCGCCTTCATCAATTCTACGTCACCAGTCTTTGTCGCTTGTGTACTAAATTGCAGGCCTTGTTGATACTGATGCGCAAGCAATAATGACCCTGTGTGTCGTTGCTATTAAATAACTTTTGTTGCCTTGACAATATCTACGATTTTCTCGTTGAAAGCTTACATGTTTGTGTTTTTGGAGCTTTCAAACGATAACTAATTGAGGAATTGTTTGGAAATCTACAGAATTCCAGAGCCCGATGGATCTGTTGTTCCTGAGAAAATCGCTTCTGCGTCGTCACGTGATTCTTCATCAAAGCGCATTTCATCCAGCAAAAGAATTCTTCCCGAAAAATGCACTTCTCCCGTTCAGGTATCTCGTCTTCCATGCGAAAGACGTTGCATTTTCAAACATTTAATTAAATTCATCCTTTCATGTTAACTCGCATCACGCTTTTATTGGTTAAACTCGACCGATCCGCATAAGTTTGGCAGAAAATACTTTTGAATATCGTATATTTTTATTTTTTTTATTTTTCTATATTTATCCTCCTGACGCGCAGGAAAGCGACGGAGGCGCTATACATAGGGCAAGCAATTACCCCGATTTGCTTCCGGTGATGCCAAGATATTGCTGTCCGCTTGTAATTTAATAAAGATATGACTTTAATTTAGAACTGCTTGCCAAGACCGCCAAGCAGGGGAAAGTGCCGTGAAGTGTCTTTCCCAAGGACACAACAGAATGGCACAACAGAATGGAATATATAAGGAATATTGTAACTTGATATTATTTGAGCAAGTTGCTGTAGTCAGCGCTGAAACAGTAGGGGCGATTTCTTGAAAAGAAGTGCTTCAGTTGTAAAAAGTGCAAATTTATTTTGTCTCATTCTCTTGTTGAAAGCTATTTTAAAGCAATCGCATTCGCTTCGCTGTGGGATGCAATCAGCGCTCGGCACCAAGTTGAAATCAAGACTTGTCGAAACAAATCAACTGTTCTGTTTGAGTTTTTTTTTGAAAAATTCGCTTTGTTTTGACATCGTTTCAATTTGTTCTTAATTCTTCCGGCAGGCTCCCTTATCTTTCGCTCTAAAGTCGTCACGTGATTTCAAGAAGATGACTGTTCCCATCACGGTGAAACTGGTGAAAGGTGCGTTGTCGAAGCGTGGAAAATATTTATTTAGCTTTACGAATCTTGTCCTTGCTCGAAGCTTAACATCAAGTTGTAGGAGAAGATTAACATCAAGTTGCTGTTTGCAGAAAGCAAAGGCCTGGGATTTAGTCTCGCCTCGAAGGATTCCGTTCTCGGCGAGCCGGGTCCGATTTACATCCAGCAAATCTTGAAGAACGGCTCCGCGATGAAAAGCGGGAAGCTACTCGTTGGGGACAGGTGGGTTTCGAGCTTGTTTCTTTTCGAATTGCTTTTGAAGTTTCCGACTTTCGCGGTTTTGCAGGCTGTTTGAAGTGAACGGGTCGAGCACGGCCGGGAAGACTCGCGAAGAGATCGTCTCGGAATTAAGAGCCATTGATCTCGGTGCAATTGTTACTATCACCGTCGGAAGACTGGCTGACAACTTCCCCAGAAAGCTGGTTTGTTGGGTTGCGTTGTTTTTTCGCTTTTTCCAAAACTTGGATTGCAAATTCAAAAAAAGTTTACGTGATAATTGCGTTTTTGTGAAAAGAGCTTATCGTTTTGTTTGCATGCCAAAATAAAAAAGCCGTTTCGAGAAGCTCTCAACAACCATTATAGATTGGCTAGAGAATCTATCATTTCGTGCCGATAGAAATTGTTTGTTTATTTTCGCATTTGACTTGAAGTTTTATTTAGAAAAACCATACCTCGGAAGCTGGTCACATGATCAACAACGAGCAATTAAAGGACTATCTGACTTTCGACATTGCATTGAATGACACCGGTCAGTAATTTTATCGCAAAACAGAAATTAGAAAATAAAATGAACGCTGTGAGGTGCGGATTCGAACCTCAGCTGAGCCCTGCCAAATGTTTAAAGATTATCTTGAAATAGATCAGTCGTATTGTCAAACGATTCAGTTTTGAGCATGTTTTTATTACTACGCAGTGTGCTTTGTCGGCAAGAAAATGCCCAACTGCTGTTTTGAAAAACAAACTTAAATTCTGTGTCGATTTTGCCTTTTCACTATGATCTCGAGTATTGTAGCAGCAGATAAAACCTCATAAGTTAAATAACTTTTTCTTGAATTTCTACTAAAGGTTCCGCTGGATTGGGAATTAGCTTGAAAGGAAATCAGAACACACAAACCGGGCAGGACTTGGGTATATTTGTGAGATCTATACTTCACGGGGGTGCTGCGTGGCAGGTAGAGTTCCGTGTTTAAAGTGCAATTAGCTTAAAAGTGTTAAAGTTGTTCTATAGTTTTTCCTGTAAATTTTAACAATCAGCCAAATTTATTCCGCGATAGTTTCCATTGGCGTATTGTCAGATAAAAGCGTTTTCCGCTATCACTCTCCGTCAGTCACTGCAACTTTTTCATTATTCATAGCCGCGACTCGCTGCCTGCAGCTCGTTGATTAAAAAAACTTTCAAAATCTACTTAGACTAGTATCGTAGTGCGTGTTTTCAACTATTGCGTGAACGCGAGCGTCACTGACAACGAGAAAAGCTCTTCAACCGGCTGTCGCACGCAGGACGGCAGATTGCAAGCGGACGATCAGCTGATTCAGATCAACGGCCATTCTCTTCGCGGCGTTTCGAACCAGGTCGCCACCGACATTGTGCGCACTTCGATGTCCACCGAATGTAACGTCCGCGGCATGATCGAGGTTGGTTTGGGTTTCGAGCGGGAAATCGCGCCAGATCGTAATGTAGCTGCTACGTATCGTATTTAATCGCTTCTGACTGCTTGTAAAATTCAATTTTTGCGCTTCGTTATTCTTTTTGGCATTTTTTACCTCGCTAAGTAAATAGAAAAGCATTTAGAAAAATTGTTTTCAAATTACTTTAGACCTACCTGTTCTATGTTTAGTGTTTTTAAGGAAATACAGTATAATTATTCTCAAAACTGAGCAACTAACTATTATGCAAATTTATTCTTTTTTATCGGCCTTAAAGAGGTTTGTTATCAATCTTATTAAAGAGATTATTGAACTCACTAAATTCCCCTTATGAAAAAACCTCGCAATAGTTTTGATTAACAATTTACGTAACAAAATCATTGATGTCTGTTTTTTTTCACAATTAGATTGCATTATTTTCATTTTATTCGTCGGAGGACTGATGTAGACCGAAACTGTTTACGTTTGTTGGTGTATTGTTTTTTTGTATAATAGGTATGAGTGGATTAGTTGTGCTGAGCGTAATTGTGTTACGGACGAAGAAAATATACTCTCCATTAATAATACTTGTTTAAGAGCTTCTCAATTATATTAGGTCAGATGTTTTCTTATTTTTTAAGCCTCGGAAAAACTGTTTTTCGCATTGTTTGCTGCATTGAAAGTTAATTTTTTTATCAAGCTTGAGACGACTTGGAACGTCAATAAAAGCAGAGTGTCGCTGTTTCGTCAGTTTTTAACAAATTATTATTAATCACCACTTGTTTTGCACCTAACTTCTCCTTTAAAGTTCTCCTTTTTTCTTTGTCTTTTATTGGACGTCATCACTATTTCAACAAACTTATCAGCCTTTCTTATGCTTTGCAAACTGTTCCTGCTCAGGAACTGGTTGCCTGTTGCTTTACATTAGTTTGCTTGTTTTCACTCAGATTGTGGTTTGTCGTCTAAAGCCTGTCGTGGAAACATCTCGCGTGCCTTCCGCTGTGAGCAGCGACATGTCGGATCTGTTTGCGGATCAAGAAAGACATCCGCCTCAACCTGGTATTTGTTAAGAATCCGTTTGCTTTATTCTTAAAGTGTCTTAAAACCGGTTTGATTGTTTGTGTATTATCACTGTTTATGTGTTTCGGTCTTCAAAAGCAAATTGCAACAACGTTTATGTGATTTTCCATTAATTGATTTATGATGTTACTTGGTTTTTTGCTATTTTTGCTAAACCATCACTTATACTGTGCGTTACTGCACTTCTCTCTTCGATCAGGATTGAAACGGAACTGGAGCGAGTTTTTTTTATTCCGTTTTGAGGATTTTTCATCAGTTTATCCGGTTTTGTTTTTGAATAAGATCTTCTCTATCATTCTCTCACCAAACAAGCTTCTCTTCCCTCACTGCTTCTCGAAACTTCTTTCGGAGCCGAAGAACTCAGCGACGTAACAAGCACGTTTAACGCGTCCACTCTTGGCCGACCGCGAAAAAAAACGAAAGGTCAAAAGTCAATTCAGTCGTCGTATTCGGTGCACGATCGATCGCGCTTGTCTACGACCGAGTTCGATTCCCCGGATGCTAGAAGCATCTCGCTAGCGAAGCAGAAAATTTTGGCTTCTTCCTCGTCTTCGAACCTCATCGAAACCTGGCTCGGCCCGTCGTTGCCCGCGTCCGACCTAAGGCGTCCCGATACGAATGACAACGCCTACGCTACTTGGACCATACCGAGGACGAAAAAAGTTCCGAAGCGAGTGCTGTCGGATCGAAGCGGCGGGATGAAGCGAGCCGATTCAGTCGGCACTTCGCTCGACGATTCCCTCGAACTTTCCGGTTTCCTCGAAAAGGGCGAAGTCGATATAGCGTCAGGTAGCGAAACGGCCGTGGTGTCCTTGCATCGTGGCCGGCTCCAACTTCCGCCATTCACTTCCGGGCATGTCTTAACACTTTCATCTCAAACGGCTTCGCTTTTCTCTTTAACTTGAACTCGCGTTAAAGAATTGAGAAAAGAAAAGTTTCGCGCTTTGTCATCCTGCACGAGTGCATGCAATTCACGTTCAACTTTTCTATGTCGGTCTTACTTTCTCGCATTAGCTTTCGCTTACGCAGTCATCCGCTTTTAACGTACAAATAATAATGGATCATTTGTTAATGCACCTTGATCAACTTTTTAGACCAGAATTATTTGACATAGTTGTGTGACACGGTGTTAAAAGTGTCAATACGCAGTGATAGTGCTCTTAAAACGAGCGTAATGGAAAATGCGGTTTTAATATTTAATAAATATTTCTATTTCACTTGCAAAATCCGTAATGAAAGTCGTAAGTTCTTTCTTTCGAAGGAAAAAATTTCTAAACATTAAGATCTAGTTTACCCTTAGATTTTTTTGGCGTATAGGCTCAGTGTATGAAATTAAATAAACAAAGTACGCCGAGTGTATACGTCAAGTAAAAGTTAAGTGTAGATCAAGCTTAAAATATATTTTCTCTTGGTGTTTGCTTTTTCAGTTAGAGCATTGATTTTCTGAGCTTGCATGAACTTGTTTCTAAGCTACATCCGGGGTTCTCAAATTTATTGTCTTAACGACTAACCATAGTAGGATAATGAGGGGACTAAAATTTTTGATCTTGACCTATTTTTGCGAGCTTAAATAAGGTCGCGACCAATTAGTTTGAGAATCCCTGGCACGATCTGATTTTAATTCTTAAAACTTTTTCTTAAAGCATCTCGCATCCATGATTGCTACATGTTTTCACATAGCAAAATATTTTCTTTTTAATTCACTAAGCGCTGTTATTAACAGATTCATCACAGTCATGTCACTTCGCTTTGGGTTTGTTTCTCGGTTTCATTGTGACGCGTGGTAAAACTATCTAACTGAAATTTCTATAAAGTCACTGTTTTTCGCTTTCAGCTCAACAAGGCATATTGAAAAAGAACTCGCAGCGGCCACTAGCGGTCAACACTACCGATTCCTTTAAAAAAGACCTTAAAAGATCAGGTAAGATTATCAACGTGTGACTGTTTTTTTCTCTGTCTCGTTTGTGCGGATTCGTTCCAAAATCTTAATCAATCGAGGTTCGAAAAACCTTTGAAACCTCTTCGTTTTGTAGAAACTTTCAAGGACGACGTGAACTCTACTCGCGACGATCAATCAGTGCTCGATGCTGCTCGAAACGATTTTCTTCGAAATCTCGATCCTCGTATGTTCGCTTGTTCTTGTTTTTGACACCGAAGTATAACCGGCCTTATAAAGCTTGATGGAAACGTTTTCCCGGCACATTCCGTATAATTTCAAAAAACCCACAAATTTTTATCGGTTCGGCTCTGTCCGCGCTATGACTTGCTTTTCTGTTCAGACGATAATCAAGCGTACAGAGGGAGCTTTCGTCGATCGCATTCCATCGACTCGCTCACGCCCGTAATCAACCATCAGTCACAGCAAGAAGACGACCAGCCTGGTGTATCACGTGACGCACCCAAATCAGGTCGGTTCTTTGACTCGTTTTCACTTTGCATTGAAGACTGCCTGAAACAGAGTTTCTCAACCTTTTTTTAACCCATGAACTTTAGTTGTAAAAACTGTTTGATGGATCCATATACAATAAATACATGTACAAAACATGGGACAATTTTTTTTTCCAGAAAACAAACTAAAGACTTTTTTGGTCTTAACTTAGATTTCAACGAAAAATATAGAATTCACTACGCTGGCAACTAGAATTCGGATTTCAAATTCAGCTGAAGACCAAAAAAAAAGTCTAAGCTTCAATCCAACCGGCGTTTTCAGATGAAACTGTTTTCAAATCAAAGTGATAACTTTTTTTTTGTATTTGTCTGAATTTAATGTGGTCCCATTTCTGGTTGCCAGCATAGTGATATGAAAAATATTACGTCGACTGTGTTTTCCTGTGGACCACCAAAATAATACCATGATCCATAATTGCATCTTCTTTTTCGTGTGGACCCCCTAAAATTTTCTGCGGACCCCGGTTGAGAACCTTTGGTCTAGACAACATCCTGCGAAGTTTCTGTGAGGATCTTCCGCCCAGTCCGTTCATAGAATTTTCTCGGTTGCAGACGTCGGTCCTTGTTTGGGAATCGCGAAGTCGAGCTCTCTTGAAAGTCTGCAAACCGCCGTCAAAGCTTGCATTGCCGAGGAAAACCAGGATCAGCCCGTGTCTCGACCGTTGCCCAAGGTATGGTTTGTATCCGCAATAACTGGGACATCACTCAGCTTTGATGTTTTCAGTCTGTTCGGGGCCGAGTTTTAAACGACAGTTTTCGCGCGGCTTTGAATCGATCTTACGACCTTTCCAACTCCATACCTGCTTTTAAAAAAATGGAAACAGGTACAGATTTGAATGCTTCTAGATTCTAGAAATATCTTTATTGAATGGTTGACTAACGATTCTGGCCATAGACTAGCAAGGCTCACAAATCTTGTTTCGAATACTTTAACACGACTTTGAAAAATTGTTCCAAATAGAACCGGATTTGTTGAAGTGAAACTTTTTTTAGCCTACATCACGTGCTTAGTTATCTGTAATTCACATTGCATAATCAATGAAAATTACTCCCAATGTTTGGTTTAGTAAATACCGTATTATAATTGCCTTAACGAATTCTCAACCTGAACAAGGTGCAAATTCACTAACTAATCTTAAGATTGTAAACGCTGTAGACAAATTGATTTTTATGTAAAACAATCGATGTATAAGCGGCCAAGCGTTTGCTTTGTGGTCTAGAGCTTGTCGGCTCGACGCTCGTTCGTTCTGTCGCTGTGCACGAGCGATGAGCGACGAACTCGTGATTTAAAGGACAAGAGTTCACCGCTCGCCCTGAGCGCCTATTATCTTGCATGAAAAAGTGAAGTCGCGTTGTTACCGCAAAAATCGATTTTGTTGCAACAAGTCGTGTGTTCTGAAAAACTAAACCGGCTTTTCCCAAGCTGTGTTTTGCGAGCTTACTTGAAGTGTTCCGCTGAAGAATGAACATGACAGTTTGCAAGTACGTCATGATGAGCTTGCATAATCTTTACGTATTTTTTAAAAACTTCATATTCGTATTTATATGTAACGCTCTGTTTTGGCAGCAATTTAAGCAAGTTTAGTTTTTGACCATACAAAATTAAAATCCATTCATATTTTTTGACGAATTCGTGATCAGAAAAAACTTTTGACTGAGTGTTCCGTGAGCTAAAATGACAAGACCAGTAGTTCCGTGAAAAAAAGTTCAAGAAACACTGAACTAGAACGATAACAACAATTGATGTTTTTGTTTCGTATGATTCGATTACCACAGTTGTACGAGTCTTGGTTGTATAGCAACATACAGGCTCCGGTTTCAAGAACCTCTTATCGCGGATTCGGGCGTCGTATTAGTTAAAATACCAACGTCGTTGCGAACAGCTAGTTTTATGAACGTATTCATTTGTCGCCCATTGCTCGGCATAATCCACTGTCGTCATCAATGGTTTTGCACTTTGATCCACTGTCGTCATCAATGGTTTTGCACGGCGCTATCGTTCCGCTTGCATCAGTTCACTGCAAATTTTTGAAAGCTTAAGTTCGATTCGAGATCCGATGTACATCCAAAACACTGATTTTGTTACAGAATTCACAATCAAAAGCCTTGCTTTTGTAGCTTTAGCTGCACGCTTTAAAATCATTGTCGTTGCTTTTAACACTTGCAGTAACTAACTTGTTTGTTTTTGCATGCTTTGTTCATTGGACGTTTCAACAAGCAGCGCCTAACGAAAGCGGTGAGTTTTTTAATTTTCAGTAAGATTTTTAAATTTCTCTCATTACAAAGCTTTTTCTCTCGAGTGTTTTTTCCGCAACTCTTAAAACAAACTGCTAAACTTCCAGCAAGCAAAGCTCGAATTTTCTTCTTTTCAAATTGGTTTTCTGTTGTCTGCCCCCGTTATTGTTGCTGCTGTCATCTCGTTTGTGTTTGTTCGCTGGCGCACCTAATTGAAACATTGCGTAATGGGTCTAGAACAGCGTTTCTCAAACCTTTTTTTCTGCGACCCAAAATCGCTAAAAACAACGATCTACAAATATGACTGCGACCCAAATAAATTTGAGTGAGCGCATATTGAAACAACACGAAATTGTTATGTATTTATTAACAATCACTTTCCCTCAACAAGTTTTCGACTCAAAAACGTAGTGGTCTCTAAAAAGAACTCATCTGCATAGTTTTGGCGACCCATGGTTTGAGAAACGCTGGTCTAGAACAACTGGCCGCAACCCAACTGACCGCATCTTAACTGCCCGCAGCCTGACTAACTTTAACTCTAATCCCTAATCCTAATCTAACCTGCTAGTTGGGTTGCGGCCAGTCGGCTGCGGCAAGTTGTCCCATTTCGCAGCGTAATTGCCCGAGAAAGGTTAAAATACAAGTCGCTTTACAAGATCAACTCGCTCTTAGTTTTCGAAACGGTTCTAGAAATTTTATTTTCGTCTATCACTCTAAACTGACTGTGCGTTTTGAAAGTGATTCGCTTTCTATTTAACTTGTCGTTGCAGTGCAAGAACAGCGCGACCGCGACCCGTTCAAATCGCACTCTAAGTCCGCTGAAGAAAGCTTGAAGCCATCGAAAAAGAAAAATAAATTTCTTTCTTTATTCAAGTAAGCTACTATTTGTATTTTAATTGGTTTCTTTCTATTGCGGTCAACGGCATCACAATTTTCCAAGTATGTCGGTCGATTTTTCGTATAACCAACGCTTATATTAACCGTTCGTTTAGTCTATGTTCCTGTAGGCTTTTCAATTTTGTATTCATTTAGCTTTGCGTTTCTAGATCAAGCAAAGCGAAAAAGCTAGAAGTTGATCCGGTCGGTAATAATACAAAAATGTCGGAAAAAGACGAGCATAAACGTGTCCTAGAAGCCAGAAAAGAAGAGGATTACGCGAAAATGATAGAAGAAAAAGAGAGGTTTAAAAATGCTTCTTAATTTTCGATTTTTGCGTCGATTTAAAGAAGTATCCGCAATTTTTTCGCACTCACGGCACATTTGAAGAACCTTCAAAAAATTTGTGTTACACATTGACCAAAGTAAAGACCTTTTTTGATTTTCGCTTGATTTCGAATGCTATTTTTTTTTTAAGTGACAGGAGCGCATGTCAAGGGCAAATCAATATAAGACCAAAAAGGTATTGGCTACACAAAAAAGAAAAAAATTAAAGTTTCTAGTTTTTTGGTCCCTTTTTGACTCTTAAAAAAGTCTTGGAAATTAAACAAAGACAAAAAAAGGTGTTCGCTTGTCAAAAATGTTTGCCATCCCTGGTCTAACAGTGGTAAAGCTCAAATTTTGAACAAAATTTTTACAAAGTATGTTAACCTGTTTAAATTACCGTTATTCCGCTGCACACCTATTTTACTCTCACGGTTCACCGGTTGCGGAGGACCGCTCTGGAGCGTCGTATGATCAAAATCAAACATGGTCGCACTTGAATTATTGAAGAATGTTTATTTGCTTTTTTTACGCGTTTGTTTTCGGATGTTTTTAAGCATCATTATGAATGTCAAAATGCCTTTCTTTAACCTTCGAACCGCTTTTATCAAGAATCGAGTCAAAAGCGAGAGAAATGCGCGAAAAACGAGCCGAAGAAAGAAAAAAAGAAAAGCCTTCGAAAGACAACAGGTTTGTTCCATTAAGTCTTAAGACTTCACCTGCTTTTTTCCGAAAAGCTTTTATTTTAGATATTTGGGGTTGCAACAGACTATTGCAAGTTCTAATCGATTTCTAAGTTTTAACAAAATGTGCTCATCTCACCTGACATTTTGCGTCACTTAAACAATCGCTGATTAACTTGATCTCTATTATCTCGATCGAGCAAGAACTCACCATGCAATGTATTAACGCAGCATGGGTCAAGCGAGCGTGGACATTCCACGGTCACCCAGCGTGCCCGTGACCAGCATGCAGAAGCTGCAGGAGTTCCACTTCAAGGTTCGGAAAAATTTCCTTTGTGTGACTTGTTTTAAAAAAGCTTACTTAACTCTACTGTAAAATCTGTTTAAAAATCTTTACGCGGACTTTTGGGACCCGTGAGAAATTTTTCTCTTATAAATTTACCCGAAACTCCATTTCTATAAAACGCTGAAAGAGTACTAAGTAGTTCAATTCATCAAAAAAACGAATTCCACTCGCGAATTTCTACATTTTTCATTGATAATCAGGTTTGTTGGATTCTTGAAACTGTTTGGCCTGACATGTTTACAGAAAAACCAACAGCGACAAGTTCAGTCATGTGATTTGTGGCGTTCAGCGTGATGTGTTCAAAATGTATAAATTGTTTCTCTACAAATCGACCTGAAAATGAATAAATTCTGCAAAACATTTTTTTAAAGTCTCCCGTTGAAAGATCGACCGATGATTTCGCGTTAAGTTCTTCCTTAAATCAACAAAGAAACGGAACCACTCCCGTCAAGAACCGAGGCGAAATACCGGATTCGCATAAAAATCGAAAGCGGAGTAAATCGGAAAACCGAAAGTTCAAGGACTCTTCCGCTGCTTATAATTCTTTACCTAGGTAAGAATGGTCATGTGATCAGGGAGGTGTGCTCGAATTGAGCCAATGTTTTGAGTGACATTACATTTCGAGACGCTTTGTCTGTTGCTCTGCCAACGTAGACCAATCAAGTAGTGTCCACTTTTTTCGTCAAATCAAACCGTCCTGTTGCAAGTCTTATTTAGAAAAACCTTTGATTTCTTGTTTTTGATAACGCCGCTGACGGTTGCACTTGAAAAGTTTGAACTCGCATCCATTTGTTCACAACACACAAGCAAGTTACTCTTCGCATTTTGTCTTGACCTGTTGTGATCAAAAGGATACGAGTTCGCTATTCAGTTAAAGTGAGTAACGCTGTCGTTAGCAAGGTACTGGATAATGATTTTTATTTGCTAACAAACACCAGAATACGATCGTATTTTTCTGCGTCAAGCCGCGGCGGCGCTCTTGTGTCGTTGTTGGCAATGAAAATCTTAAAATTTTTTATTAAAACTTTTTCTGCACTTGAATCTAAGCCAAGCAGAAAACTGTATTTTCAAAGTCACCTCAAGAATTGTTTAATTTACTTTTGTAAGATTAATTTGCTTCATTTCTAGCCTTTTCAACGCAAAAAAAAATAGCTGGAGTGTTGAATTAAGGAGACTTACCAAGCTGTGATTCAGATTCTTTAACGTTCTCTGGACTTAATTCACACAAAGCCTCTGTTCCTTATGTTTAATTACATTTTGCAAAGGCAGTATTTAAATGTGAAATGAAGCCGTGTGTAGATTTGATCTTTAATAGTTTTATATTTTCAATAAATTCATTTTTCTCCCAGAGTTTTTTTACCGCGATCTAGAATGAAAATAGTCTCGACAGGTAGGTTGAAAATGCACGACCTTCTGTTTCTTAACATCCTTGTTGCCGGTACAAGGTCCAATAAAAATCGTTGTTCTTTAACACTCTTGCCGTACTAACAAACTAAACACTTCACTTTATAAATCGTTCTCAATTCCATTTGCTTGCATATTATTTGCACTGTATCATGTTTTTTTCTCCATATAAGAATTTGTCATGTCTTTTTTGAAGATTTGTACAACTCCAGCATAACTTGGTTGTTCGGATTTTATATTGCTTCTCTAGTCTGCTTATCAGATGCTGCATTGATAAAATGTCATCTTTTAGTAGTTGTCCAAAATTGCGGTCTTTCCATTACTTTTCGTTTTTTGTCTTTCTCCTGCTTATCAATTTTTACTTTAAATCGCTTCTAAATTTTCTGCTTTCATTTAACCGGTTTTTAATTTTTAAAGAGTTGTAGACCAGATTGTATCTTGCGGGTGTGGAGTGGTTCTGCCGTACAGGTAACGAGCTTGTCTTGCAAGCGGTTCTCACCGTGCCACTAACTTCAATCTAGCTTGTTTACACTGGCGTGTTCGGTTGCCTCGTTAACGTTTTGTGCTTTGGTTTGCCATGGCTATTTCATTTGCTGTTTTTTGACGAGCTTGTGACGTGATTTGAATTCGATTTCAGCATTTACTTGACAACAGCTTCAGTTTTGTTTTAACATTTTTCAAAAATCTTTGATTAGCTTTTTAAAGCTTTTCTCTTGTTGCCCTCTCTTTTAACCAAATTTAAATTTTTAGCAAAGATCTGCGCGATGTGCATTGGCCGAAACACTTATCACTAATCATTTGGCGTTTCTCACAGTTGTATTTATATCAATGAGTAATGCAATGCTTTGTAACTGGCAGCTCTTGCAAGTACAATAGAATTCCGTTAATGGCCGAATTTGAAATGGAATAAGCTGTATAAGCAGTAGCTGGGTTTATTAAACTAGGTTTTTATAATGGGAAATGATTAGGAAAATTCCGTTCCAAGCAATTTGGCTGCAATAAGTGGTTGGTTGTATAAACCGTGGATGCATGAACTGAATTCTACTGTATTGCAACTTCTTGGATTTCTCGACTAAAGTTCACGTAAGATTCGGTCTTTGTCTTTTCAGACCTGCAAGAACAAAAAGCTCCCGGGTCAGCGATCCGATAGAAGACAAGAGTTCGATTCACCGCATCGACAACTTAGAATTTTACAATCGCCACAAGCCGACCGCTCCGAACCAGAATTTCAACGAGTTGCCTCGTCCGCTGAAAGATCGACCGGACAGTGCCAAGAAGGCCAACGAACCGAGGTTTCACCCGCACGCGCCTGCCGAAAGATTGCCGACCAACCACCAAAACGCTCCACCGAACCAGCGCGGCAAAAACCATCGGCGCGCGAAGACGCACGACTCGCAAAAGTTCTCGACTCTTCGAAACGGAGGCTCGGCTGGCGCAACTCTTCGCTGGAACGATCCTTCCCTCGACGCCAAGAAGCCTCCCGTTGTCCGACACAGTGTCTACACCGATCAGCCTTCTGCTTTCTCTCAATACCTGACACCTCGGACGTCCGGAGCTAAGATTGCCGAGAAAAGTGATTCGATTTCCGGCCGCGCTCGCGCCAATAATCCGATGTGGCAGCCTCATCGTCCGAACAACAGCTCGAGCAGCAGCGTTGAAAGCAATCAAACAGCATCTTCTAATGGACTGGGCGTTACAGAAAGAAATCGTCACGAGAAATCGACTAAACCCGTGCCCAAAAATTTATAGTTTCATTTTATACAGTTGTTTTCGTATTCATTCTCTGTTCTTTTATGCTCTATTAATCAGTGTAATTACACTGCTTGGATACCTTTGCAATCATTAGCGCCTACTATTTTATATAATTTGCAGTTTTTTAAAATGAGCCGCCCTCGATCATGTACAGCTTGTAATGTCGATATAATTTGCACTTAAACTCGCAATTAACTTCATTACGATTTCGTTTCTTCGCGGTACACCAAGTCCAATCGCCTGCTGAATTTCCATTGTTTTTCCGCTTGCGTTTTCGCCTTTTTTCTTCATTGAAAACCTTGTTCTGCTTGATTGTTACTGTAATTGAGCGTCGCAAAGATTTTATATTACTTGTTCGCGTTAATTTTTTATGATTTTGTGTGAATCGCATTTCTGCAGTGTTCCGCTCTTTCGTTTGCGGCCTTCGGGTTCATGTAATTGTCGGTTTGTCAAGTTTGCTTTTCGAAACACGATTGTGATATTACTGTGGCTTTTGCGTCTGAAGCTCAAAGAATTAGTTTTGCAGTGCAAACTCATAAAATGGTGCCAGCTATCGTGGTCAGTGACGTCACAAAACAACTCTTCAATTGAGAAGTTCACCGATTTCGTTGTCATTTATCTGAACGTAAATCCCGGGCTTACTGATTATTGGACGTTGAATAATGTTTAAAAGAATGTCTTAAAAATATTTTTACTTTTAGAGCTTTCTGCTGAAGGGGTCGAAATCGACAACTTGCTGCAGAAATGTTTCAGATTTCGATTGTCCTGTTGTAAGATTTTTGATTTTCGCTGCAAGAGAGCGCCATTTCTCTTTAAAAACTTGCTGTCTTTAAATATTTGAGTTAATAAAATGCGACCTAACTCGGTAATTAAAAATTTTTTTCGTTTGTAGACTAAAAATCTTAAAGTCTCACTTTTTGTAGTCAAATTCTAATCTATTCAACTTCAATCACCCGTATCGAATGCTCAACTTTTTTAGTTATCGGTTTTCATTAAAGCGATTTATTCTCTAAAACACCAATTAGCCTACTCCCCTAGTAATTCGGTGCAATAATCATCGTATAATTTACCTGAAAGAATGATAAGCTTATTTTGGTCCACTGTACTATTTTTTTCAAAACCCACGTTTTACATGCTTTTATTTTCCCTTTCCAAAAATCCAGTTTATAAACAGTAATAACAAGACCCCGATACAAACCAACTAATAACTAGCTTTGTCTTTTTTTTAATTTAATTTTTATTTTTGGGAAAGCTGGAAGGTCCACTAAATGCCGTCTACCAGGTCACCAGGCTCTTGTCGACATCTGAGAACATGAGCTCCATTTGCATGATGATACATGGGGCAACATGTTATTTCGCGACGCAAGAATCCGGTCACTATGCGCCAGGCATCGTTAATGTATGGATGGACGACTGCGACACTAAACAGGCGCACAATATTCAGCCGTGGAATCGACCGAGGCAAAGGTAGCTGTGCGGAGTATTGTGGCATCATCACCCCAGCTTGATCTAGCGTTAAAAGCCCAATGCTAGAAGTTAAACTTTTTGCGCAGTCACTCTAAGTGTCGGCAAAATGTGAGTGCCTTATACAGCTTTATCCCAAGATAAATGGGTTCAGCACAAAAGGGTAAGACCTGTTCCTAGACAAAGATGTTAAGCTCACGTCGTGTCTCCTTGTTCAATCATTCGTTCATTGTAAATCGTTTAACCTTACTGAAATCTATTAATTGTGCATAGGCTATTCACCTATTACAAATTCTATTTTTCTAACTGTTGGCTTTATGTTCCACTTGGCTCTGTATTGATCACCTAAAACTTTTTTAAATAAATTGCCAGTGATTTGAATAAGAACAATTGTCTAATTGTGGGCTCGCAACCTCGAATAAAATGACTTAAAAAATTCTGAAATCCCTTGCTGTTAAGATTATTTCATTAATTCTTTTGCCCATTAATTTTCATAATCAACATTTTACGATTTACCCCCGAATGAGCAACTTTTTATTTTGTAAGCTAATTTTGTTAAAAAATTTGACAGCAGGTCTAATGCGCGCCCAAAATGCATTCGATTTTATTAATTTTTTAAAATTAAATTAATAAAGATGGCTATCAAATGATGTCATCGCTAAAATAAATTGTTTGGTGGACCGAATAAAAAAATTAAAGTGGCCAGATTTTGACAGCAGCTGTAGTTTGTCTATGTTAATTGTCAGTCCATGCAAGAGTGTGAATCGGCAGTGGTGGATATTCAAATTCAGGGGCCCGAAGCAAGGATTTTCAAAAATTGATGTTCTCTAAAAAAGAAAAAGAGCTTTGATCTCGTCTTTCACTTTTTTCTCCAAAAATCATGGTGATCTCTGATGAAAAAAAAAAGGTTTTCGTCCCGACTTCATAATAACCTCTAAAAAACATCTGCAGCGAATTGAAACTGTATGTGCTATTTTCGAGGGGGGGCCGAGGCAACTGCCTCATTCGCCTTACCCAATATCCACCACTGCTAATCGGATTGTTTGCTACGCTGGCCTGAGCGATAAGCGATAATTTATTTTCTTTTATTAATTTAGGGTTGCAAGTCACATGCTTTAACTTTTAAAAAACTCTTCAATAAAAAATTTGGTAATCACCGTCATAGAAGATTAAACGCTTCCGGCAGTTGACTATCAATTGCTCTGAGTCAACTTTTCGCATTAATGTTGATTACAGTTGAAAACTTAATTTAACGTTAGAAATATTTTATTTTTGGTCTTGCTTGAGACGTAGGCTAGTGGGAACATTGTCTATTTATTCGCCCTTTATCTTGTTTGTGCTTCAATTGTAATATGGTTCACATTAAATGTGGCATGAATTATCTTGCATTTGTAATTAATGAGACAGTTTATGTTCAACACGGAGAAGCTGCCTGCTTCTATTTTACAGGAATCATCATCAGTATCTTATCGCAAACTATCTATAGATGCGATGGAATTGTGAAATAGTTTACAAGCCACTTGGCGTTTATTATCTAATGACTCCTGTAGTAGGTCTCCAAAAAAAATTGGGTGCGTTCTACAGTTGATAAACGGTTGCTTTGAAATCAACTCTCCAAATTGATGTTGATACCAAATTGATATTAAATAATTCTGCAACAGTAAAAACTTTACTCAAGCATATGAGAGTCGAGACGTATTTGACGTTATTTTTGTTCTATGCTAAATTTTTCATCCCAGTGCTTAGATCTATCAACACAATTATTTGGTTTAGATATTTATAGAAATAACCGTTTTTAAACTTAACAGCTAAGAGCAGGGAATCGAACCGTTTAAAATAACGTTCCGGTTCAGGTTCAGGTTCGGCAAATTTTATTTTTAAAGGTTCAGATCCGGTTCAGGTTCAGCAAAAAATTTTTTTTCGGGTTCAGTAAAAAATTTTTTTTCGGGTTTAGTTCCGGTTCAGGTTCAACAATTTCTTTTTTTAGGGGTTCAGTTCCGGTTCAGCTCCGGTTCGGGTTCGGAATATATATTTTTTATCTATTTCTTACAAGCGTTAGATTGTAAACACAATTTCTTACCTGATGTTATCATGGGCGTCCGCAGACGCGCTTCCTGGAGGAGTGATGGCAAACAGTCGGAAACACAAAAAATATTCTTAAAAAGGGTTTTTAAAAAAATTCTGGTACAAGTTTTAAAAAAATTAAATTAAACTAATTCACCGGCATGGGTCTTGGTTGTAAAAACCAAGTCTTACCAATAAATTTATAGTAATGATCTTGCGAGCGCCAAAAGCGGAAACGGAAGTTTTTTGTTCTTTTGCGATCTCAAAACTTTCTTATAGATTGCGTTTAAATGAGTTTATATAGATCTTTCTTCGACTACCCGCTGATACACCTGTCTAAGAATTTTTTGATAATTTTTTAGCGGCGGCCCTCACGCAGAAGGTTTACTAGTTATGAAACGTCATTAAGGTTCATTTCTACTACGAGCGTAGATTGGAGTATTCTTTGTCTCTTTTAATGATTTTTTTGCTTCGTTTTGCCTTTAACCCTTTGAGGGACATTGGTACATATGTGTACCATAAAGTTATTTTGGCATAGCTACTTTTGTAAGTCAACTTTTTGGCTGAGATTTAGTTTGGTACCTTTTAAAGAATTATTTTTTCATTTTAAATAAAAAAATGGAAACTCTGAACTCGTTTTTCAAAAAAAATAGTTGGTAAAAGTTTGTAGTATTAACTGAAAATTTGGATGTCACTAAACGTCCCTGAAATTTTTTTGGCAGATTGTTTTTCACTGTTTTTTTGTTATGTTTAGATAGGTTTTTCATATTTTAGATATTTTACAACTTTTTACAAAATTTACTCTTGAATTTGTAGGAAAATAATAAAATTTTTGCTATGGTACATATATGTACCATTGTCCCTCAAAGGTAAAATATTGAAACAAAAGCATTTAGCATTTTGTCGTCTCAAGTTTTTTTATAGTATAATTTAATATTTTTTAAGGCGTTTATTTTAAATGCAGGTGTTATTTTCTTAGTATCTTATTTATTAAAGCTTTTAGTTGAGACCTATTTATAAAAAAATACAGTAGCAGAATTAGTACACACAAGCTTATTCTGTGGATAACTTTTTTCAAACAAATTTTGTTTATTTTGCTATTTAGTTTTGTTTTTTTTAAGTTGGAGTAATTTTATTTAAGTTGTACATTGAATTTTATGTTATAGTTTTGCATTTCAAATTTATTAAATTTATTTTAGCTCTATAGAACTAGATATACGTACATTCTAAATGTCTAATAAACAGAAACGTTTTTTCCAACTGTCAGATGAAAAAGTCAGTCAAATCTTATTTTGTGATGAGAGTGATACTGAGGATGCCCTTATTCTTGATCAAGAAGATTTATCATTCTTGAAAAATGATATAGAAGTGTTGGAAGAAAGCCCTCTTGAACAAATTGAAGTGACAATTGAGCCTCCAGAAAACTTTGCAGCTGACACAAAAGAATGTTCTGTTGAAGAAAGTTGTAATTCTACACACAATGAAACAGTTTTCCATTGGAAGAAAATTTCAGTTTCAAAACAAAAATCTATTGCTGCAAAATATAAATTAAAAGAATATAACTCTGCTCAGTTTGGTAATATTTTATTAAATTTTGATGGCAAAGAAATAACTCCATATTTAGTTTTTGAGGTGCTAACCAAGTTTGAGGACTTTTTAACAAAAATTGTAATACCTCAAACTATGTTATATAGTCAACAAAAAGGTCATGTGTTTAACACAACTGTGAATGAAATGAAAGCATTTTTTGGAATGCAGATTGTGATGGGTTACCACAAATTGCCATGCATTCGAGATTATTGGTCTTCAGATCCAGATCTAAATGTCTCGTATATTGCCAACATAATGCCGTTGAAAAGATTTGAGGAGCTTCATGCTTATGTTCATTTTAATGATAATTCTACAGTAAAGCCCAAAAGTGACCCAGAGTATGACAGAGCTTATAAAGTGAGACCTGTACTTCATCATTTCAATGAATGTTTTTTGAAGGCCATGTCACCAACAATGTACCAATCAATTGATGAACATATGATTAAATTCAAAGGACATAATATACTTAGACAATATGTAAAAGGAAAACCAGTGCAATGGGGGTTTAAATTGTGGTGTCGTTGTGATGCTGTCACTGGATATCTGTTTCAGTTTGATCTATACACTGGAAAAAAAGTTGGCTATACTGAACATGGTCTAGGAGAAGGAGTTGTTTTGCTGCTCACTGAGCAACTTGCACACAAAAACTGTCATATTTTTATAGACAATTTTTTTAATTCTCCACAGTTACAATACAACCTTCTTGAAAAAGGTATATTGTGTGCTGGTACGGTACGCTCCAACAGAAAAAAACTACCCAAGAGTAATCAGCTTCCTGAAGAAAAAAACATGAAAAGAGGAGAAATGCTTTGTTTTGAAAGTGAAAGAGTATTCTTCACTAAATGGATAGATAACAAGGCTGTCAACATGTTATCAAATTATGTGGCAACTTATCCTGTGACTTCTATTCAACGAAAATCAAAGGGAACAGATAAAAAAGCTGAAATTGATTGCCCTGCTGTAGTAAAGCAATACAATAAATTTATGGGTGGTGTTGATCTTATGGATCAAAAAAAAGTTACCTACCAGTTTGATCATCGATCAAAATATAAATACTATCTTCGAATTGTCAATGATCTGCTGGATATTTCCATAAACAATGCTGAAATTGTTTACAATAAGATAAGCAATAAAGAAGAACAACTTGACTCAAAGACCTATCGCCGCATCATTGCAAGGTCACTCATCGGGAACTATACTAACCGCAAGCGGCAAGCACCACAAAGTACCATCAAGCACGGACCAAAGCCCCCAAAATATCTTAAAGCTTGCAAAAGTGCTGGGCCACACACGATGATTAAAGTCGAAAAAAGGCAAAGATGCAAGCTTTGTACCAGCAAAAAACTTCAAAATAGAACAAATAATATGTGCTTACAATGTAAAATTTATCTCTGTTACGTAAATAATCGCAATTGTTTTTCTGCTTATCACGCAGAATAAAGCTCAACTATCTTACAGCACGTTATTTTATCTGCAGTAGATTAGTATTAGTCGCAACTATCGCTAAATCCCATAAAAAGTTTCAAAAAAAATTTTTATTAAAATTACCTTTGAGGGACAATGGTACACATATGTACCATAATAAAATAAACAAAAATAAAAATAAATATTTAAAAAAAAATGCATAAATGTGTTGTCTATCATCTAAACGTCAAATATATTTAAAAAAATTTTTCATATTTTTGCTAAAAATTTTATGTCCTTTAAAGGGTTAAGCGCGGAAAGAAGTAAAAAAATTAATAAAACAAAAAATACTTCGTTTAATATTTAGTCATTCAAGTTTGTAATAATAAAAAATTGACGCATAAAGGCTCTTTTCCCACTATGAGCGTGGAATGGAGTACAGTGGCGAGCAAAAAAGTAAGATATTTTATTTTAAATTTTTTAAAAATAAGTTAGTTGCAATTGAATTATATTTCTAAAAAAAAATAAATTAACATTGGATTTAATATAATTTTTTGTGCTCTTTTAATGATATATTACTTGATATATATTAATATAATTCAATTTTAACAATGATATTTTTAAAAAATCTTAAAAAATAAAAAAGTCTTACTTTTTTTGTTCGCCACTGTACTCTTTACTTGATTTATTGACTTTATTTGCTTCACTTAGATTTTAAGCGCGGAAAGATGATCAAAACAATCAAAGAATGCTCTATTCCACGCTCGTAGTGGAAACGAGCCTTAACTTTTAGAAGTTTTTAATGCATATTTATGTATTATTTTGTAAAATTTGAAATTTAAAAAAGCGTGTCCCCCTTTTGGTTCTCCTGGCGCACGTTCATATATCTAGTGAACATATTTTTTCTTCATTTCTCGGCTGATAAAGTCGTTTATGACGTTTCTTTATTGGCACACAAGTGCTCAAACAAATTGTGGCAACTTCAAACGGTAACATTTAATTTAATAATTACAACTAGAAATAAATTAAAAATTAAATCAGTTTGTTGTATAAGATTTTTTTTTTCTTAAAATAACTGAAATCAAGCTTTGCAATTTTGTATATTGATCACTGCTTGCTTACAAACTGGTACTAAGAACTTGCTGCTTTTTATTTTAATAAGTGTATAGCGACGAAAGGGTAAAAATTAGGTATGGGTCCAATTGTTTAAAAAAAGTCTTAAATTCAAGCAAATTCAAATTTACGGGAGACAATCATTTCTCAATTCGTAAAACCAGCAAAATTGTTTCTCAACATTTGATTAAAGACTTTTTCGATAAACACTAGCTTGATATTGGCAGAAAAATACTCTGGCTCCTCCATAATGTTTTGTTTGCCAAGCTGTCTAACTATTGGCGACCAAAACTATTTAGTTTTAACTCAAAGTCAGATTGTGCTACTAAATTTTGTTTGCAGGGGTAACTTATACATATATGTAATTTGCTTATAGTTTCTCGGTTGCATTCTACATAAAGATAACTGACGCAAAACTTTTGTAATGAACCAGCAAATACGTGGTTCATGCATTAAAAGTTATTTGTCCTGTTGCTACAATTTTGGTAGGCCTGAAAGTTAACAAAAATTTAATTTTAACGTAATACTTGATAAATGAAAAAGCACGCTAGATAAACGTTGTTTACATACAGGTTCGAGTATTGGTTATTTTACCATACATTTCAACATTGAATCTGCAAATTAATAAATCCGACAATATCATACATCAAATCAATTTAATTGCCCCCTAAAGAAATGCTGAAAACCATTTTTTGTTTAGTAAATAATTACCAACAATCAACGTGGATTTAACATTATTAAAACTAGTTAAAATATACGAGATTAACATTAAAAAATAGCAAACAAACTCAAAACAACCTTTCTGGTAGAACTTTTATTTTTTTTAAATGTTAAGATTTACGTTACTTCAGGTAAAATGCTTACCAAACTTAATTAATTTTTAATAACATTACAAATATTTAAACATTATTTTGTAGCATTAATTTAACGATACCTACTTAAAGTTTAGTTAAAACATATCTGTTAAATAAAGTAATGCTTTGACAAAGGTTAATCGAACTTGACAATTTTTCCTACTCCGTAAACAATTTAAAGTATAACAATAAATTTTCTTTACCATTGAACATTAAAAAAAAATGGACAATATGAACGAAAAATTTAACATTAAATTAAGGTTTATATTTCATCTGTGGAGTCTTGTTCCAACCTAAATAAGTAATTGTTTCGTACAAGCAATACGTTTTCGAGCATATTCGAGTCCATTCTTGAGCGTTGTGGAGACAAAATAAATTTTAAGCTGGAGAACGCTCTTTCCACGCTAACTTGTGTGGCTGGCACTTCGAATAATAAGGAAGCAAGTATGTACAACTTTGGAAATTGGTTCTTTTGGCTTCTCCAATACTTCAAAATGTTTTGATCTTTCTTTATCCGTGGCTCTTGTTGAAAAGCCTTTAAGTCGTTGCTAATGTCTAAAGAGCACTTTGCAACCTGTAAAGTTTAAAACTTGCTTCAGGAAAATTAGTTCTTTTCATAATTTTATAAACCATAAATGAGATAATACAGTAGGTCTACAACAAATGTTCATTAAACCGAATTTTAGTCATTTTGCATAAAACCATACAGCAAAAGATCTTTCATTCTTTTTTATTTCATCTCCATATTTATCCTCCTGACTCGCAGGAAAGCGACGGAGGCGCTAATACATAGGATAGGCAATTTTCCCGACCTGCTTCTGGAGATGCCAAGATATTGCTGTCCGCTTGTAATTTAATAGAGACATGACTGTAATTTAGAACTGCTTGCCAAGACCACCAAGTAGGGGAAAGTGCCGTAAAGTGTTTTTCCCAAAGGCACAACAGAATGGCGCGAGTAGGTTTTATACCGAGATCATGTTGATCATAAGTACGGCGCTTTAACCACTCGACCACACTGCCGTCATTCTACTTGGTCATAGCCGTACCTGGCGGGGGGGAAGAGGGCAATTGCCCCCTCAACTTTCCAAGATTATTTTTCGGGCAGTGACAAGAAAATATTTGGGCAAAACCAGAATTTTTGGGCAACGAAAAAATACTACCAAATTTTGCTGAAGAGCTTTTTTTTTTTGAAAACATTTTGATTTTGGGACAAAAAGTGAGAAAGATGAGACTGATTTCAAGTGAAGACCTTTTTTTTAGAGAACACCATGATTTTAGGACGAAATTTGGTCTTTGTCCGAGAATCTCAGACAATTTACTAGAAAATCAGGATTCGGGCAAATGTCACAAAATTCGGGCAAAACTTTATTGCCCTCCCCAATTTTTTGAGCTGGTACGAGTATGCGATTGGTCACAAAGTCGCCACAACGATAAAGAGGTCGTATGAGTAAACTAAGCGAAACCAAACTTAAGAAATTTATTCAAAAAACGACTGCAGCACTATGTTGATCCTGCCAAAGAAATCAAAAATAATTCTTTGAAAATAAAAATGCTACTATTTAAATTACTAGTTGCGTGTATCAATAATGTCAGGCCAAATAATTTGAAGCAAGAACAAAAGATGAAGAACAAAGTTCGTAAAATTATGGAGTTTACTTTAGTTTAACAAAACAAAATTTTGGCCTAGGTAAATACAATTACAGCTAAAAAAATAAATACCTTTTGTTTTGCTGATTCCAATTCATGCGCCTTTAACATCACTTCTAAATCATCATCGTCGTTGCCGGAGTTGCGTAAATCGGGAGATAGCCGATTTTGATCGGTAAAATTTATACTTTGAGATTTTAAGTTTTGCAAGCTAATCCAGGTATTTTGAAGATGAGCTATAGCTGATGTTTTTTCTTCCTCGTTCAACAAAACTTTATATCTAGGATCCAGAAAAATGCATGCCACAAAGACATCATTTTCCAGTAACGCCAATTCGCGTTTTTTTATAGAAGACAGCAATAACTGCGAAAACTCTGTTGGTGATGCCTTTGAAATTTCTAATTTGCACCTTAACCAAATTCCATAAAAATCACCCAACGTAAGATGTTGTTGCTATAAAGCCTTGGCGGCTTTTCGGGCTGGTTCAAGAGCTGTCACGATTTCGGAAAACAAATTCCATTGTGACTCCAATAGATGCAGTTCAGCATTGGAGACGGCCATTTCTTGGCAGAAATCTTTTAATGAAAGTAGTCGCTGGAGCATATCACAAGTAGAATGCCAACGAGTTACACAATCCAAAATAGGCTTTTTTCGTTTTAATTTTTTCAAAATCACCATAATAGATGGATTTCTTAAAATTTTACACACATGGCGGGCTTTAGCAATGTCGCTTTTTAAAGAAGATTGTTTTAAAGCATCGTCTACAGCTAATTGTAGGGTATGCGCGGCGCAGCGAAGACCTCGAAGCATTGGGCGGCTAGTAGATTCAACAAAATCAAACGCTGCTAAACTTTCAAGCAATATTTCAATATTAAAGGCCGAAGAATCAGTCGCCTCGCATTCACTGTCCTCATCAGAGTAAACATCGTTTTCAACATCGCTATTGGATGAAGCAGCTTGGCTTGTCCCAGGAGAATCCTCATCAGCAAATGCGTTTTCTTTAAGTTGCTCATTTGATAGTAGTTTTACAGATTTTAGCATGTTAGCGCCATTGTCAGTCGTAACAGTATAAATCTGACTTATAGAAATTTCATATTGCTCTAAAACATCTGCCACGGCGTTTTTAATGTATTCAGCCGTGTGGCGATGGGTAAGTTCTTTCATCGCTATTGTCCTCAGAGTAAGCTTTCCATTTTTTATGAGCTGAATGTTGATACCTAAAATAGCCCTGTCCATTCGTGTCGCTATGTCTATTTTAAGTGAAATAAACTTTTCACGAATATCTTCTTTAATTTCTTTTTTTATTTTGCTCGCTAGCATGACAACTTCTTCGCGAATATTTTCTGCGTTGATGCAAATTTTATTTCCACTGTCGGAGAGCGCTTGCGAAATTGGATTTAAAAGTTTTCTAAACCCTGAATCTTCAACAATTTTAAACGGTCTTCCATTCACAGTGACCATTTCCAAGCAAGCAGTTCTTAATAAATGAGCATCGATTTTTACTCGAATTGTTTTAAAGAGTTTTTTATCCAAAGTTGTTTGACAACAAGATAAAGCATTTTCAGACAAAGATTCATTAGCATTTTTATGTATTTTCTTAGATTTTATTGATAGATTAATGAAATATTTTTCTTTGTATTTTTTAAAGCACTCCTGATGAAATCTTTTCACGTGTCTTTGTAAATTAGATGCGTGGTTTCCACGAAGAGCTGTGCCACAGTCATCAATTTGACACACAGATGAATCGGTCGATATTTTATAAATGAAAAACTTTCGAATATTACTCAATTGCGTGCGCGGCATCTTTTTTAATATTAACATAAATTACCAGATTTAATATAGAATATCAGTAAAAAAACTGAAAAAAATTATGCGTAGTATTATATTAAACATTTAGCATATGTCTACTATGAAATTATACCACAAAAAGTAAACCTGTTTTGTTATACGGAAATAAACCCAAATTAGAAGTTGAATTGGTAAGGTTGTTTCGCAAGTTCCGTAAGAGCTGATTTAAATATACAGTAGAATGCCGATTATCTAAACTAATTAAAACCAGGCGTGGTTCGGATAACTGTTTTTTTCGGATAATCGAACAATCACTTATTTAGTTTGATTTTAAGTTTACCACTCTTTTCGTCGCTGCCAAGTTTTTCATCCTTTTTAGAAGCAGAAGCTGCGTTGAATGACACTCTGTCGTTCACACCATGCTATGGCGTTGTAACCACCTTAGCGTTCGGATAACCGGCGTTCAACTGTGGCGCAGTATCGTGGCAATATTAAAGAAAAAGCTTTCACAACGAAAAAATTATTGCATCCCCTACATCAAATTTTATCAATAAAGTAAAAGGTTGGTGGTTTTGCAATTAAAAACAGCTATTATTAATGCAAAAATTCTAGTTAAATATCATCCAATTTTATAAACTTTTGTTTATTAAAACTTCTTTAGATACTATAAATAAAAAACAAAAACCGATGACAGTCAAACAAAAAAATGTTTGTTATTGAAGACGAATATTTTTTAATGGTAAAAAAATTTTTGCGCTTAATCATCATCTGTTTTTTGGTTTTATTTATGGTATCTGAAGAAGTTTTAATAAACGAAAGACTAAAAGAAATACAAATGAATTAAAATAAATTCTGGCGTTATCTAATCAATGCAAAGTTAAAAAGTAAAAATCGTAACTATTATGAATTGCAATCTCCATACTGACAAACAACTCAACCTTTATCTCTTCAGTAGAAAATTTTAGAAGCACATTTCAGACAAAAACTCCCAAAAGGTTTTTACGCACGAGTTACTTTATCAAAACGTTTATGACGAAATACATGTATTCAGGCAATAAAAAAGTTTGAGTCAGCCAAATCTTCACTAAACAATTTTAAGAGATAAATTTTTGACGTAAAGTTGAAGCAAACATTGATGCAAATGAAAAATTTATGTAATCCAATTTTCACTGCTATAGTATTTTTAAATAAGCCTAAAAACTATGAACAGCTCATCCCGAATCAACCTTACTGCAAAAGTGAAGGCCTTTTTAGATTTTAACATGCAAATTTGAGCCTAATAAGAAGCTGAGAAATAAGAGAAAACCAGTTAGCTTACAAAATATTACTTAAACTTCACGCTACAAGGCGAAGGTTAATAGCTTCTCTTCCTAATCTCAACAAATTTTCTTTAAAAAATTTTGTTTTTTTGAAAAATCAAAAATTAATTAACTTTATTGCATTGCTTGCTCAACATTATTTTTTACTCAATCTCCACTGTTAGGGATACCATCATGCTAGTGAAAACCATTTGAGGCAACTATAAGTTACACTGAATTCGAATCATTCGATAAGTTTACACTGCTTTTTTATTAAACTTCTCCACGCAACTAAATTTCAGTCGAGTGGCTCCCCAACAGCATGCACTGTGCAGCTTTGATTTTTTAATGGCGTCAAATAATTTTGCTTTACCTACGATAGTTTCACTATGTTTGCTACGTCTCTATAGTAATATGTATTTTTTTAAAAGTATGGCACTGTAAAAAGCTTAAGAACAACTGCTTTAGCATATATTTAAAATTTCGCTTTCTTTATCTAGCAAGTGACATGTTTTTGCTTTAACTTCTCGCCTGAAAAAGTCGTTTATAACGTTTCTGTATTGCCACACAACAAGTATCGTGACCAAAAAAATTGCGGCAACTTCAAAAACAAAATGTGATTCTGATTCTTCTACAAATAACTTTAAAATTAAAATTTGAGCATGAAACGGTCGAACCGGATCCATTTAAAATAAAGTTCCGGTTCAGGTTCGGGTTCAGCAATTTTTTTTTCTACGGGTTCAGCTCCGGTTCAGGTTCAGCAAATTTTATTTTTAGGGGTTCAGTTCCAGTTCAGGTTCAGCAAATTTTATTTTTTCGGGTTCAGTTCCGGTTCGGGTTCAAAAAATAATAACGGTTAATACGGGTTTACGGATCCGGTTCGGGTCCGGTTCGACACCCTGGCTAAGAGATCAAGATAATAGATAAAATAAATCTATTGCGCCCTCTACAATAAACTAATCGCAGTTACCTTGGCTACTCCCACCGCACGCTGCAGCACGATTCTTTTATTGTGGATGACTTTTATAGTCTCAAAGTTAATTTTTTGCAAAAAAGTTTGTCATTAAACTGCAAAAATAAATAATACTATTCGTTAGTGTAATATTTGTATTTAATTGATAAGCTATAACCAACCAATTATATGACAATTTTGACCAGAAAATATTAATATAGATAGTCTACTGTTTACTGTAATTAATATACAGTAGCAGACAAAAGTTTGGGACAAACTACAAAAGTGCATAAAATATGAGTTAAATTATTTTACAAAAAAATCCAACAATAAATATTGAAAGTGTGTGTAAAATCACTTATAAATTCACCATTTTAAAATTAAGTTTTGACTTCTTAGGTAATTAAAATTTAATTTATTCAATTTTGCTTAAAATCAAAACGTCAAAAGTTTGGGACAAAAAGAAAAATATACAATATACTTTTAATATTTTTATGACTATTTCTACAGGATAGAATCTAAATAGTAAAATCTAATTAAATACCATTTTTTTGCAGTCAATAAATTATTTTAAGAAACTTACACTTAATAATAATAAATTTTATAAAATATTTAAAAATTGTTTCAGTCTATTACAATGGCGAAATCAGTAATCAAAAATTTGGATTCTAAAAGCAAAAAAGAAATTATGTCCCTGTTAGAACAAGGGAAAACAATTAGGGCAATATCTAATAGCCTAAAAATATCAAAAAGTACAATTGGTAGAATTTCGAAATTGTACAATCGCACAGGAAAGTTTATAAAACAAGAGGTTATGGGTAGACCCAAAAAGACATCTCCCAATGAAGATAGAATTATTAGATGAATAGCTCTTAAAGACCGATTTAAAACTGCTGCGCAAATAACAAGAGAAATTAACTCTGCAAGGCAAACCCCAATTTCAAGCAAAACCGTAGGAAGAAGACTAAATGAAATCGGACTTTTCGCAAGATCTCCTGCAAAAAAGCCGCTAATTAGCAAAAAGAATAGAAAGAGGAGATTACATTTCGCCCAAAACCATATTCTATGGGATGCAAACCAATGGTCAAAATTATTCTTCTCAGACGAAAGTAAATTTAATCTTTTTGGATCAGATGGGAAAACATTTGTGAGAAGAAAGAAGGGGGAAAGATTTGAGGAGAAGTGTACTAAGAAGACTGTAAAATTTCGAGGTAGTGTAATGGTGTTTGGAATGTTTTCTTAGAATGAAACAAGCCCTTTAGTGAGATTAAACTGTAAAGTTAATGCAGCAATTTACAAAAATGTTTTAGTCCACCATGTTATCTCTCAAATAGAAAGGTCCTTAATTGAAAATCCTGTATTTATGCAGGATAATGCGCCATGCCATAAAGCAAAAAGCGTTATGGATTACTTGGCTGATCAGGACTTTGAAATTATCGAATGGCCAGCCCAAAGCCCGGACTTGAATCCAATAGAGAATATGTGGCAGATTCTAGGCTCGCGGGTTATGAGTAAGGCGCCGAAAAATACAGAAGAACTATGGGAACTACTCCAAGCCGAATGGAATAACTTCAAAATTGAAGAATGTCGAAATTTAATAAGATCATGTGTTTCAAGATGCAAAGCAGTGATCAAAAGTAAAGGGCGTTGCACTAAATATTAAAAGTATGCTGTATATTTTTCTTTTTGTCCCAAACTTTTGACGTTTTGATTTTAAGCAAAATTGAATAAATTAAATTTTAATTACCTAAGAAGTCAAAACTTAATTTTAAAATGGTGAATTTATAAGTGATTTTACACACACTTTCAATATTTATTGTTGGATTTTTTTGTAAAATAATTTAACTCATATTTTATGCACTTTTGTAGTTTGTCCCAAACTTTTGTCTGCTACTGTAGATAGTCTACTGTATTAAAGATTAACAAATAACAATAACATAGATGGTATAACAATTAAGTAAATAATTTACTGTATAAAGGTTTTGAGCTGTTCAGTTAATAGACTTATAATTCATCGTTTGGCTGCTCATATGACCAACTTCTGCACATTCATTAATTTGTGATAAAATTGAATTAAGTAACATATGGAATACGAAAACATGTAAACTTGTGACCAAACATGTAAAAAAATTTGACATGTTTGACTTAACATTTTTATATATTTAGAACAGTAGAAAGCAATTTAATTAATCCACTAATTATCTTTTTATACAAATCAACTTATCCAGCACAAAAGTGAGCATTTGTATGTAGAATTCACAAATAGCAATAGAAAAAATGACCAATTACATATTACAAAACTCATCTAGACATTAAATTAAAAATTGCTTCTAGGACTACAATCTGAAAAAACTTGAATTTAGGCCTTTTTTTAAAATTTTATCAGATGTTGGATTAGAGCATAAGAAGCCACAAGTGATTTACTGTAAAAACCAGAGCCAAACTCTATTGTAGTTCTTGTATGTGCTTTAAAATATACAGCAGTGATTTAATGCTTTTATGATTGTACATAGTAAAGTTATGGTAATTTTTTTATTCATTTTTACAAACAGACACACAAAATATTTAGACCTATATCACAGTTCAAATTAATATGTCATATCCATTTTTCTTGACTCTAACTCTAAAAAAATTTAAGTTACATTAATAGTAAATATTTGCAAGAATTATACTGTAAATAATTATATTACTTTTAATAACAATAGAACAATCAGTTTGATCCACCAAAGTAAACTTCAAACAAGACATTGAATTAAATGGCCAAAATGTTAAATTTGTTAACCTAGTAACTATTTTGAATCATAATTACTGATGGTTGAGATAAAAATCCTTATGTTCATAGAAAGCTTTTTTTTTACGTTGCACTGATATTACTCTTAAAGAAAAGTTTTGTAACTGCCCAAGCCAAGTAAGAAATGACCAAATAAAAATTGAATATTTGACTTACATAAAAATTAATGCATAAAAATACTAAAAACTATCAAATTGGTATTGCATACCATTCAACTCAAATTTTGTTCAAATTTAAGGACTAGTTTATTTATCTATTTTTTTTAAATAAAAAAATAGTATGAGTCATTTCTGCTTTGAATATAACTAATTTAAAATACTTTACAACATATCTTGACAACAAAATGCAAGAGTTGTAAAACTCATTGTAATATGAAAACTTTAATACTTTAACAAGAAACCTATATAATTCTCATGTATAAAAAGATTGAAGCTTGTTTGCATGAAAGTTAAAATTCAACAAAATTAAATGCATTGAAGGGTACTTGCAAGAAATGAATTGGCAACAAGATGTATTTGTTCAACCAATGTTATTTGGTTTCTATGCCCACAAATGCTTTTTTCATATCAACTTTCTAGAGTAATTATTGCAATATGATGTATAGAGTCTTGTTTTCCAAATTTTGTACATTACTCAATGATAGAACTCTTTTTAAGCTAGATATATTGCTTTGTCTTTTTAGTGTGGTGCATTGTTTTTGTGGTTTTAGTTTTATATTGCTATAGACCTTGGTGTTTCCAGAAAAATATATATTAATAAATAAACTAGTTGTGCCTAATTTAATATTATTGTATTAAAGCTAACGCAACAAAATTTTTTGAAGTCAGCCAAAGCATCAGTTTTTTACAGCTGAATAAAGGAATGTACATTTTTTTAAATAAATAGGAACTACTATATATGTTTTTTTCAAATTTTCACATTTAAACATTTGTTTCAGAAAAAAAATGGCTGAAAGAAACTGTTATTTTACAATTGAACAAAATTATTTTGTTTAAAGTTTTAAGTAATAACTCTTTTGGTTTTGAATAATAAACAAATGGCTTAGCAACTTATTTAAGATAATCTCAAATTTTAAGTAGAGTTTGCATCTAATAGTTTTGTAAACTGTCCTATATTTTTTTGTTTTAAATAATTTTTTTCATGACTTTATATAAAACCATCAAATTAAACAGTTTTAAACAAATTTTAATTTTATGTTTATAATTTGATTTCTTGTGTGCATCATCATATTGCTTTTAATTGATGCCATCACTATTATTATAACTTTTTTTTCAAATACTATTTTTATTTATTTATTTTCATTTTTACTCACAATCAACTTAAAATTAATCATAGTGCATGTAGAAACAAAGATTGTGAATAAGGAAGCAGCGACTAAACAAAGTACGTTATTACATGTGACGTTGAACTGACGTTGTGCATGGTCACTGTACCTTTGAATAAAGCGATGTGATATTAATAAGAAAAGGAAAGCAAAAAGAAGATAATTAATACACACATCCGAGCCATATTCAGAGAATGTTATTCATTGATATTATGCCTTATTATTATTATTATTATTATTATGTGTTTGACTAATGTGTGCTTAATTAAAATGTTTTATACTTGTGATTATTTTTAAATGTTTGTATTTAATGAATATTTTTTTGCATTGCTTGTGAGATTTTGCTGCTTCAGTTTAAGTACTTCATTATTGGTGATGATGATGATGATGATGATGATATTTTATTATAATGATATTTTATTGAATCTTATATTAAATTTATATTACTTTTGTTTTCCACTCTACAGTTTTATGGTTTATAAAAGCATTTTCTTTGGTAATACATTTTTCAATTTTATTTTTTTATTAAACCTGTTGTTTGTTTCTTAACATAGATAACTTTTATAAAGGTTAAAGCTCTTAACAAATTTTCATCTAAAACAAAAATTAACATTAAAAATAGGCCTAGTGTATTTATTTTTCTGTGATGAATTAAATGTACAACTGTAACTTGTTTGAGACTGAATTTGCAGTTTATAGAACAAAAAAGTCATATAATAGTTTTTTATTATTGCTTAAAAGATATTTAAAAAAGCTTAAGATTTTTAATAAAAAATAAAATCTTGGGCTGTATCTAAAGTCTTTTTATTATTTGCTATGGATTAATCACTATGTTACTTTTCTGATAATAAAAAGTCAGTAAACCTTTTTTCTGTTTTTAAAGATGAAATGTCTGATTAATAATATACTGTTAATAAGTAATTAACAGTAACATGTGAAATGATATTATTTGTTTTAGTTTTACATTTTATAATGCTAGTGAAAATTTTTTGCTTGGTTGTATACTTTTAAATGTTGTAGTATTCAATAAAATAGTTTTCTGCTTGACTTATTGCAACCATGGATGAAAGACATTGGTGGATTGCGACAAAAATTCAAGAAACATTTCAAGTTGATGAGACTGATAGGTAGACGTAATATGCTTTTTATGATAGCAATATGACAAAAAATAGGCCTAGTTACAAGTTCCTGTTTCAGAAAAAAATTTTTTTAACAGCAACGAAAATAGTGAAGAAATAATTAAATTGTTTTTATTTTATATCCGAGTCATTGGCTTATAATTTACTAACGTCTTTAAAGCAATATTTTTGTGCCTAATTAACGATAACCTATCAGCTTTTGCATGTAATTCAGAATGCATAGTTAAAAGCTGCAAGAAATTTTTATAAAAAATTGCATATCATTTCAATTGCATTTTATCCCAGCAAGAAATCTAGAATTTATATATATCCTTCCATTTCTGTTACCTTTTTTGCAGTCCTACTGCTCTTGAGCAGTTTTTTCTGGAGCCGAACAACTTTGATTTGCTGACCCAACTCTTGATTAGTGGGGGCATTGGAAAGTTGTTTGTGTATGCAAGAAGACCAGAAATGCGTTCGTTTGTCATTGAAGACCTTGTTATGGTTCCCAGTCTTATCAATCTAAAGGTAAATTACTTGTAAGTTTTTCGGATTGACATTTGTTAAAAAAGCAAGCGCAACTTGACAGACTGCAATGATTAAAAAAAAGTTGCCCGATTCTTACAGCTGTGCTATTTTGCAATTGGTTATTTATTGCGAAACCTAGGTTGTCAGTTGTCCGTCGTTAAGTATAAGCCTGACGTTGTTTTTTTGATATTTTTATTGATTGCGTTGACGTTTTGAAAATGTGTCTTTGTGACAAAAAACTTGTTTAGAATATTAGCATGGATGAGTTGGTTTGTGTTTATCTTCTCCGACCTAAAATAGACCAAGAAGTAACACAATTGAACATGCATAAACAAATTATGTTTGGAGAGATAAAGAGCAACCCTTTGCATCAACTTTCGACCGTCTTATCACAAGTAAAATAACTTTATAACATTTTAATGATAAATACGTAGTATTTTAAAATAACAATGATATTAATTCTGTTAAAAGTAAAATAGTTTATGCTTGAAAAAAGAGTAAAAAGCTAATTGGGCATATCTGTTTTTTTTACCAAAATCTTGGCGATTTATTAACACTGAATCATTTATTTAGAGACAAAGTTGTAAAAGTGTCAAAACAAAAAACAAACGAACTATAATAGGCTAAATCGCAAATGGGATCTTAATGATTTTTTAGGTTTTTCTTCCGTTGGTCAAAGCAAAGGAAAACTGGGGAAAATGCAGCGAAGAGAACAAGCAGCAGTTTTTACATTCAGTCGAAAAATATGTTAACATGTTGAAAAGTGTCACCAGTCGAAGTAACGCAACAAATCATCAAGTAATGTCGACTTTGATCAGATTTTGAAAAAACTATTTAAATTTCTGTTTATTGTAGATCCAATCAAATATTCTTTTTATCTTCCTTTATATATATACAAAACTTATTTTGGTCGAAGTAGCCTATGTGCGGCAAAATAAATTTTGTTTTTGATCATATGAATTCGTTTAAGGAAAAAGAAAGTAATTAAAATTTTGTTTCTCCAACTTTTAAAAAAATGAGAAAGTTTTGCTCTAAAGTTTTTAAAGTTTCTAAATTTATTGTAATTTTTTCGGTCATTCATTTAACCAACAAGTTTTTGGATTTTTTTTGTTTTTGTTTTAATTGGGAATAAAGAGATAATTATTAATCGGATTACACCCATTTTCTTACCCGACTAACAATTTTGCTTTATTTTTCACTGTTGGTTTTTTTATAGCGTTTGAAACCAGACAAATTTTCCTTAAAAAATGTTTTTTACATTAAAAAGATTGAGTCGTTTTGTTGCTTCTTCTATTTTCCTCTTTACTTGTCCATTACTGAGTGATTGCGCAATTTTTTTCACTCGTATTTCTATGGCCGACCTGAATTAAAAGAAACTGATCTAGAAGAAAGAAAATGGACGGAGAATCTCTTATATAATTTTTATAATTCGCAGCCATTTAAGAAAAAGTTGCAATAATTGAGGAAGCTTTTTTTTAGATACTTCGCTTGCCAGAGCAGTTGGTTAGTCGGGACTTCTCGCAGCATCAGCATCGAACTCAATTCGATTCTTCTGTCGTCCAAGTCTACGAGGAAGTCTTGCAGGAGTGGATGCAAGCCATTGAAGGAGTCTTATCTGAAGGAACGGAGGAAAGGTTCTGTAAATTGCTTTTGCAGTAGAATAAAATTTGTATATTTTTGTAGTTTATCGGGCACAATGGTTTAATGTCTTAGGTAGCAAAACACTTTTAGGATTTATTGCTTTGCTTTTTTTTTTGCTGACGTACTAATGACCCTTTTTCAGCAAAGCAAAAATATGAACAGTAAGACACCGCTGCTGTCCCAGGCACTTTTATAGCTCAAAGCACAGCCGAATCTCTATTTTTGTCTCTTAAAAAAACCATCACTTTTAATCAGTGCCCAAAATCTTTATTTTCTTTCCAAAAACGTGGTGATCTCTAAAAAAAAGGACGTCATTTGCAATCAGTGTCCAAAATTTTTATTTTCGTCCCAAAAACGTTGGGGACGAGCAATTGCCCCCTGCCCCCCGCTTCCGGCGCCCCTGAAAATAAGCACATTAAAAATTTTTAGAGACCATTTAAAAATAAGCATAAATCCTAGAAATAAGTACGAAATGGTAACCGCCTTTAGAGCCTTTTTTTTCTGGTCTTGATCATTGAAACGTCAATATTACCAGTTCAATGCTTGTTGATTCGCTTTCTTACAGGTTGCTCGACGCGAATTCCGGTCCTTTAACTGAATTCGAGCGTTGGAAGCGACGTCAACGTGTCCTGGCCGGCATAACCGAACAACTGAAAAGCAAGGAGTGTAAGAATGTGATTGGAGTATTGATTCAAGCAAAGTCGAGAACGTTGCGTGGTTGGAGGAGCACCGATATGCTGTGAGTTAATTAGAATAAAAAGAAACTGTTTGATATTGTGCTTTTTGAACTTTTTTTTTTAAAAAACACTTTAATAGTAAAGATCGTGTTGTTAAAATACTTTTAAAAGATTTTAGCGGAAATCAAATCTACGATTGCATCTAAAAAAAGCTTGCTGCTCTCGAAATCTATAGTTTGGTGGAGCAAAAGGCACAATTATTCTTCGTGCGAAAAAAAATTTTTTAAATTAATGGTTTTGCAAACATATCAAGCTTTTTAAGGTTTCGCTTTCAAAATAAATACAACAAATTCGTTGCAGTAACGTCAGCTATCTTCAAAATCATTAGTACACATGCTACATGTCCAATTATAAAAACTGAGCCAATGATACCAACGCGATTTGACTTGAATTGTATGCGTGACTCCAACCTTTTTAAGTCGAGGACCTTTCTGGCCAATCGAAGATATTTTCTGCCCAAGCAATTAAAATATTCCTGCCAAATTTTACAGGAGGAAACCTTGTTTTTGGTTTTCACTTCGCATAAAACAAGCTTTCAAACTCAAGTAAAGTTTTTTTTTTGGGTCTTCATTTCGCATAATTTTTTTTGGATATGGGATTAACTTATTTAGTTTATATCATTTCGGAAAATACCGCGCTGGCCACTCCAAACTTTTACTCGGGCCACGGGTTGGTTGCCCCAGATTTACGTACTAAAACTATTGAAGCGGTGCAAATAGTTGCCATTGCCCAATTAACTAGGGGACAATTTCGACGTTGCAAGAAACATTTGATCGTTTTTGGAAACCATAATTAACCAATAACTTTTATTGTTACTTCAAGGATCACCGATGCTCAAAACGAGACAAAGGACAAAGTAAAATATCTCGAAGCTTTAAGGCGCTACTTGGAGCAGCTTCAATGCGAGGCGAACCCAGTGTCTGTTGTCAACAACGTTCTTCCAGCTTTAATTGGAGCGATCAAGCAAATGGATTCGATTTCGAGATTTTACGCACGCAGTGGTTATCTAGGTCTTCTTTGCATGAAAGTAAGGTGGCGCTAATGCTGCATGTGTTTTTTTACTAAAATTTAAGTTTGTTGTGCGTGTTTGTATTTTTTAAGAAGGAAAAGTTAGAATTATAATTTCTAAAAAATGATACACGAAAAAAACAAAAAAAAATTTAAGTATAAAAATTTGAAAATGTGTTTTTTACTTGTTTTTCAAATCATTTGTTGCAAATTGTAAGTACAGTATTAAACATAAACCTGATTAAAATGTTAAGTTAGAGTGCATTTGTGGTTTGATTTAATAAAACTTACTCACTCATAGCCCTTATGAATTAAGAAATAACTCTGTTTAGCAATACAATTTACTGCCTTATTGAAAATATTTAAGATTAATAAAAGTAATTAATACAAACCTTTCATTATACTCTGCTTATATTCCAAAGCGGGTAAGTGCCTCTGTGACGTAGTTACCTTCAGTACTCAGTAGAGTTGCGATGCTGTTGCAATAACAACAAGTTGTTGAAAAAACTGTGCCTGATTTTGCCAGACCGAGAATTGAACCTGGACCTTTAAGTGTATAAGGCACGATTGATAACCGCTACACTAATCATCCGATTTGCTCATAACTTTGCTCCGCTGCCATAGACATTGCAATAAAGATATGTTATGGAGACATTGTTCCAAGTTTAATGTAAAACAGAACAGAAGAACAAAACGATCAACTTATAACATGCAGTGCCAGTTGGAAATAAATATTACGAAAGAAGTTTTTCATGATTGATACAACTTAATTGAACGGAAAACAATTGACTGAAAACAAAGAAATACCATGTTATATGTATAAGGCACTGTTGTGTTTGTAAGATGCACTATAGGTCTTAGACCTAGAAAGAAGTCAGACAGTCTAAGAAACCGAACAAAAGTAAAACGAGTTAGAATGCGACTTATAAAACTTTATCGCTTTACAATCTTACGAAAAAAGCCTAATCAAAATTTAATAGCTTTAATATACAGTACATCAAACGCAAATTTGGATGCAGGCTATTGTAAATGTGAATTAAATAAAGATTGCTACTTAATGGTCTTTGAAACGATTTCAAAAAGCTTCGAATCGAAAAATCATATTTAAGCTCTCTGACGAAGTTCTTGCCATGCGAATTTTTTTTTATCTCAAAGCATTAAATTAAAATTATGATTTTTACACAGATTGGAAACCAACTTGCTTCTCTCTGTCGTGACTACGTGTCCGATTTATTCAAAAGTGGTGAAAATTTATGGAAGGTAATTGAAGGCGAGATCAAGAATGAAGTCACGTCGTCGCCATCTTTTAAGAGTTCGAAAAAAGGAAGCAAGAAGAAAGAGTTAATCTTTGACGACGACAAATCCTTGACTGGAAGGTGCGAATGCTTGCGAATGTATATAGCATTCGCTTTACATACTTAAAGCTTAATCGATTCTAAAAAATTTTCAACGACTTTAAATTTTTCTACCATTTTCAAACAAGACCATTTAATCGACTTTAGTGCAACTTTATTAAAAGCCGTTGTTTAAAATGACTTGGCATCAGCGGACTGCTCTGATTGAACCAGGTTGCAAGCTTGCTTAGTTCTTCAAACCGTGTACAAAGACATGGTGAAAACCCTTCGCGAATCCCTCGGAACAATCGCCACAGCATCACAGAGCCTCGCCCAATCAGCGAGCTCCTTGGACGCTCCTACTGCTCGTTCCAAAATGCCGAAAAGGCTAAAGCTCACCGCTCCTGCTTCGGTTATTTCCGGTTCCGGTAAGTTGATTTTTTTAATTATTGCAATTGCACTGATTGGAAGTTGCCAACCGTGCATTAAGTTATTTGTAAAATTCGTTCTTCTATCGTTTCGGTGATCTAAGTCAGGGGTTCTTAAATTTTTGAGACGCGCTCCCCTTTTTCACGCAAATAAAACTCGTGCCCCTTTTTCTTTATGTAAGCAAAACACGCCCTCTTGGTGACACAAACAAAAAACAAAACCCAAACCTTATCATCATACTCTCCATTTTCGTCCGTAAATCAAGGTGACGACAAAAGAAATCTTTATTGCAGCTATCAATTCAATTTGCAGCCAGTTGCTCGCGCTTCCCTGATGAACCTTTCATGACCCCAGTTCAAGAACCCCCAGATATAAGTTTTTATATAAATGAAGCGCGCTGACGTTTGTTCACGGTTTTAATTGAGCCATCCTACAGATGGAAAAGAGGATATAAACGGAATTTCTCTGTCCGACGAGGAAACAATCCTCAGCAATTTGGACCTGATTTGTGGGAGGATTAAGCAGCTTCTTGACGTCATTGGAACGTTGAGGCAGTTCTCTAAACTGGGTTAGTGTGATTTTCACTTCGTGTTTTGATTGGTCCTTTAACTCTTTTTCAAAACCTTTTTATAGGTTTCAAGTTTAATACCAATTTGTAAATAGCGTTGTTTTTGTTTGTTTTTTTCATTAAAATAGTATAAAAATTGTTTATTTAAATAACAAAATTTACTGGTTCAAATTGTATTTTTTCAACACAATAAGCTAAAAATTCCGTCTTTTTATTTCCATTTTTTTATGGAATTTTTTTCTAACTCTTGTGGTGAACAAATGGTAAACATACGGAATATTTTTTTCTAACTCTCTGTTTTTTATCATACTCTTCAAGTAAAAAAACTTTTTTCAGCCGTGGATAGCTCCGGCTTACCTCGGCCGAGATTGGAAGATATTCCGATCGGACAAACAAGTCAGTCGTTGCAAGATGAACCTACTGCTGGAAGTGAGTGTCGTGTTAAAGAAATAGTATTGTTGAGTCTGTCGATTTTTGGTTATTGTCACTTTGGGTCGCTTTTGGTTTTTAAGAAAAAATACTTTCAGGCAATGTTGCATTGCTGCAAACCATAAAAACACATTTGTCTATTAATTTTTTTTGAAGATATCCATAATACGTAAGTAAAGAATTTGAAATTACTTTTTTATTAAGAACATTTTTTAATTTGTTCAACGTCATTTCCCCTATCCGCACGCGTGCTCGAGCCAATACGCTCAATGTAGAAATTGCTCTTATGATGAAATTCGCTCAGAGATACACGTGATCAGGTGTCGAAAAAAAGCTTAATTTCTCTTGATCTTCCTAGACGAGGCTTGTTTTTGAATTTTTAAAATCTTGATCCATCAGTTAAATAAATTTTAAAACCAGTATTATTTTTAATGTTTTCCGTAAAGAGCGTTGAAGAATTAAAAGTGATTCTCTACTTTCCTGTTCACAAGAAAGGATTTTTAGTATCTAAACACTTTCTCATTTGCTTCCAGTGAGTCGTGCGTCTCCACAAGATTATCCCAACGATGAAAACGCGAAGTTGCAGAGTTATCCTTCTCACCCGGTAAACAGCTTATAAAGATATGCGAGCTGTAAAGGTTTTTGAATAACTTTTTTTGATCAGCATCGGCATCAGAACATGGTTCCTGTGCCTGAGGAGGATGACGTCGATGATGATTTTAGTGCAGGTAATTTTTGTTGTGTCGATTTAACTACTCGTTATTTGTCTGTTGCTGTTGCATTCCTTTGACGAGCGTGTTTTGAAACTGTCAGTGAATACTTCGTCATGAAACAAACATCGCTTGAGCTTAATCTAATTGAAAGCAATGTATATAAGAGTGTCAAGAAGCACCTCTTTGAGGACAGTTTAATTTTTTTCAATTTTTGTGTCATAAAAAAGCTTTTCCGGAAGGCGGATTTGTAACTCTTTTGAATAAATAGAGTTAACTTTGAAAAAACTATTTTTTTGTCAGCACTTGTAAAGAGAATTCATTGACACTGATGCATAAACGAGCACGAAATACATTTATAGTCATTTAATCACTGAAACTACGAGTTTACTTTTGACAGTGGCAACAAATTTTCTTTATTAGTGTTGACCAAAAAACACTTCTAGAAACAGTTTTTTTAAAGTTGACCCCTTTATCAATAAGAGCTATAAATCCGCTTATTGTTTTCTTAAACCAACAATGAAGGGTTAGAATGTTACTCCAACTCATCAACTGAACATTGCAAACCTGGAAGCGAAAAAAAGATTGTTTTACAGACGACAAGGCTAAGTCTTATCATAGAACTCTCACCACCGATTCTGACGTCGATGATAACTCTGACGCAGTTTCGACGTCATCTACGCCGGCGCAATCACAATACAATGCTGCAGCTTGCTTGAGTAAGTTTTTTATAACTTGCCAGCTTTAGAACAGTGGCGGGCAGACTACGGACGCGAGCCGAATTCGACCCGCAAGCATTCAATGTAAACGGTGTAACAAAAAAAAGTAAAGATTTTTTCTTTTTTTGGTCTTCACCTCCAAGAACGGTGTCGCAAATCAAAGTGAAAATCTTTTTTTGTATTCGAGTAAGTTTGAGAGATGAATTCACGTTGTAAATACTACTGCGGCTCTTGATCAAAATCATCTTCTGAATCTGGTCCTCGAGCTAAAAAATTTACCCACCCCTGCTTTAGAATATATCCATAAAATAGCCCTATAAATGATTGCAATAATTGACTTGCAGCTAATTTCGATAGGATTACAGACTAAAAGCACATTTTCGCGTTATTTGTTTTGTTTCCAACGCGACTCAAGGCAGTTTTGATTTTTAAATCGGTACTTTTAAAAAAATCAGCGATAACTAGAAACGCTTGCAATGTTATAAAAAGCGGCATGTTTCAGGACACCTTTATAGCGGTGATAATTGTCCAAGTGTTTCTTCGCTGGTCAGTGACAAGGTGAAATCTATGATCGAGAACCTCGCCAACCGAATCTCGCTGCCGATGCTCCTCAATCTGAACCGGAAGCACAAGGAAAAGTTAGAGAGTGACCATTCAGTGTGAAACTTTTCTCAAGAAATATACAAATCTGTTTATAGAAAAAAATTTTGTTTTGCTTTGGTTCGCTGTACAAACGTTTCTTATCTAAAAGAAAACGGTTTAAAAATTTTTTAAAAGTCGACTGCACTCGTGTAGTTCTATAATATCTGCTGAAATTCGAACAATCGTCTAAAAGTTCCAAAAACAAGCAAATCGCGCTTTTGTTGACCCAAAAACTCGATCAATTTATCGTCTGTTTTCTTTTTATAACCACCTTAACCGAAACAGTTTTGTTAATTGTTTTTTTATAAACAGCATTGCTACATTGCATATGATGCTAGCCTTAACGGCCTCATGTTAGCAGAAAAGTTGATTTTGAAGAACCAGACTTCACTTGTGTAACAACGATTCGTTTTTAGACTTGACGAAGCTTTCGCAAGCTTTCTGAATTTCGCGCTTAATCTCGATCAGCTGCTGCTGGTTTACTTGCGGGCAATCTTCAGCAAGCCGGTCAAAACCCAGCAGGGACTGGCTATTTTGTCCAAGTAAGATTTTTCTGCAGGTGGATTGACTTAGCCAGAATTAGGGTTTTCGATTTCCCGCCTTTGAAAAAAATCAAACGAAAACCGGAAATTTTAAACATAAAACACAAGGAGCAAAATACTATATAAAATCAGCAGGGCAAAAATGCATTGAAAATAGTACTTAGTTCAGTGATTTTCAAATACAAAGTCTAATTTTCGGAAACGACTGACGCACAAATATATTCACAGTGATACAAGAAATTAGCCAAATGAAATTGAAATTTATCAGCAATATCACTGTTTAACTGTATAAAGAATTTTAGTCCAATTTAAAACAAAGAAATTGTAAAAATAGCCTATACTTGTTTTTGCTATATTTATCATTGGGGAAAAAACCGGTAAATTTTTTTGCTGAAACCAGGAAGCGGGAAAAACAAAAAGGCTCTAAATCCAGGAAATTTCCGAAACCGGGATCCCGGTTCTCAAACCCTAGTCAGGATAGAAATTTTTGGTTTTTGTTCTTGTGGTGACGTTGCCTTTACGTTTTTGTTTTTTTTTATTGAGGTTAAAATCGGTCATGCAGCGTCCTAATTTGAAGGATCAAATAAGCGATCATTATACCGACGTGTATGCCATGTACACTAAAGAGTTGGAGCGGATACAGAAAGTAAGTTTGGATTTTTTTAACGTTTTGCATTACAAAACTATAATTTATAAAGTTTATATCGAACAGTATTTGCTCTTATATTTTTTCGAAAGTTCTTGTCTTTAAAAGGAAGTTTAAAAACACAAAGCTCTTTTTCGTTTAAGACTCTGTCGCATTAAATGGACTGCTCGTTTTTTAGTTGTACGAAAAGCACAAAAATGACCCGATCATTCCACGTGATGCGCCACCGGCTGCGGGCGCCATCTATTGGTCGCGGCAACTCTTGTCTCACATAGAAGAACCAATGCAGGTATCCTGATTAATCTGTTTCTTTACAAAATTATCTCTTTCTTCTACCCATAAATTTGACCAAAAACTTATCGTTTTTGGCTTTTAAAGGCTTTTCAAGAAAATAAAACTCTGGCTCAAAACAAGGAATTTCATGGGACCGTCAAATTCTACAACCGGTTGGCCACTGCTTTGGTCTTATACGAAACTCTCTGGTACCAGCAGTGGTGTAAATCCATCGACAATACCGTTGTGGGATTAAAGGTGAGAGGTCTTGCTTTTTACTTCAAAGTTGATGAACGTATTGATTTTAACCAGACAACAATTGAAAATAGCAGCCATAATGGATTCAGCATTTCTGGACTATAATGGATTCAGCATTTTCAGCATTTATTAAATAAACATTAAAAATTATTGTTTAAAAAAAAAACACGAACGTTTTCGGCTTACTTCAGCCCTCATCAGGTTTCTACAATTTAGTAATATCAATTAACTTTAAATTTACACACACACATAAAAATTAAAAATTAACAACAGCAAAAAACAATGTATATTTTAAAAAGGCTGTACTTTTGACTAACAGGCTAAATTTTAAATCAAAACGAGTGAGAAACTAAATTGATACAAATTAAATTTCAGATTATGATGTCATTGAAGAAAAAAAGGAAAAAATATTACAATCAAAATATATTCAATAAATATGAAGCTCCGTTTGCGAACATTTGTCGATTTAATTTTGGACTTAACTTTTTTATGAGTAGAGCTTCGTGAATCTTAGAACAAAATTCTGATTTGCATTTACGTATTATTACAAAATTGTTTTCATTAGACCGATTATTAGAACACTTTTCACACGACAAAATATGATCTTTAACTGCACTATCCTGTAGACTTTTGAAATTCAGATGCTCCCGAACTCTAGTGATCAAATGTCTGGACGACATACCGATGTATGTCTTGTTCGTATCGCACGAACACGAGAATTTATAGACAACATTTGAACAAAGAGCCACAGGAGTTTTGGATTTTAACTGAAAATAATTGACTACTTTAAAAGTTTTATAGATAGGAGATATTTTTAAGTTGTACTTGTTTTTTATTAATGCAGAAAGACGATTTGCAAAGTGATGTGATTCCTTACCCAAATACGGAATACAAAAACTATTTTCAAAGCTAATGTTTTGAGAAAATTTGTTGGAAGATTGAAAGCTTGCAAGAATTTTATCAAAAAACAATGAAGGATAACCATTATTCAAAAACATCTTTTTTAACATACTAACTTCTTTATCAAACAAAAAATCGGAGGAACAAATACGCTTGGCTCGATTTAAAAAACATAGAATTAATCCAGACTTCCATTTAGTGGGACACAGCGCGTTAAAATTCAAAATTAGATTGGTGTTTGTAGGTTTTCTGTATACCCAAGTATCAATCCCTGTTTCATTGAGCCTAATTTCAACGTCAAGTCTAATTTCAACGTCAAGTTTCATTGAGCCTAATTTCAACGTCAACCCTGTTTCATTGAGCCTAATTTCAACGTTTAAGTGGGACACAGCGCGTTAAAATTCAAAATTAGATTTGGTGTTTGTAGGTTTTCTGTATACCCAAGTATCAATCCCTGTTTTCATTGAGCCTAATTTCAACGTGATTTTAGCTCTTTGTAAAATAATGTAATCTAACATCAAGTGTTTGACCATAGTCAGTTACAACTTTTTTGCCAAAAAAAATTGTCCTTTGTACCATTTAATTTCTAGTTCTTCCTTGTTATTTATTTTTAAACGCTTTTCTTATTTGTTTCTCTAGCTTCCACTTTTGACTCAAAGCAACGGAAAGCTTGTTGTGAACGCTGATTCACACATACTCAATCTCATACATGAATCGAAGTGGATGCTAAGGTTGAAGTTGGAAATTCCCGAAACTGCGAAACTGATCCTTTCCAAAGAAAAGCAATATAAGTACTTCAAAATACATTTGGAGCAGTGCTTGCAAGACTATGCTCTGGTAAACATAATTTGATATGCCTAGATGAAAAAATAATACGCTACTTCTGGGAGATTGAATTTTGTAACATCTATATTTTCCATTGTTTCAAACTTATTAAATTTTATTCAACTTATTAAGTAAATCTTAAACATTATTTTTAAAATTTCATGTTTTAAGTCTAAAAAGCTGCTTATTTAATTTTGTTTTTGCATTCATCGTTTTGTAATGTTTGGTTATGACATGAATCTTTCAATGTCCGATGCAAATAAATAAATAACTAAACAGGTCTGTGAAAAAATCCCGAAACCGTTTTTCCCACTGTTCAAGCAACACATTGCCTCGGTTGGCGAATGTCTCAAAGCAGGCTTAAACATCATAACCTGGGACAGTATGAACATCGACGCTTTTCTGCACAAAGCTCGGTGAGACTTCTTCAAGCTTTTTTTATGTCAGACTCGTTGATTTTAAGTTTTGTGTTGATTTTTTTTACGGACCCAAATTTTTTGAATTCTTATGTCTTCTCATTGATTTTACGAAACAAAAATATTTCAAGGGATAATATGTTCTAACTTCGATTATTTTTGATTAATTAATGGCACAAATAATTGTCATTGGTTGATTTTCAAGAATGCAACGACCGCGCTAAATCATAATTGTTATGAACCCCATGTTCGTTGTGCATTTGAATTTTTAACCTCACATGACCATGCTGGTATTCAAAAATTAACGATTATATTTTACTCGGGGACTATTTTGCTAAACAGTTTTTTTCGTAATTTTGGGAAATTGTGGCAAATTACTGTAAGTTGAAATTATTGAGGTTTTATGATAAATCAAAATCGTCGACCGCTTTCCCGAATTTTTTTCTATTTCAATATGATTTATCGCCAAACGTTTTTCCCCTAAGCCGAGAATAAACGCGGTTTTTTCGCAACTGATTGAATTTTTGAAGATCGACGACGAAGCGGCTTGACACGATCGTTGAAAAAGTGATTGACGTCGTCAAAGAGAAGATCGAAAAGGAAATTTCTCGAATCAATAACTTGACTTTATTCGACGACGAGTTTACATCCGGGAAACCGTGGGAAGTCGATGAGCTTCTTCGGGTAAACGATAAAAGTCAAATTGGTGGATTTCGGAGTCGATTTAACACAAGCAAACCTTGCTCGACCCAGGAGTTGAACAACAACATCGAGGGAAAAAGCAAAGTGATGACGGAATGCGCCGCGACGGTGGAAGGGGCCATTAATGACATCGTCATGATCTTGACCAGTTCGAGGGTTAATAGCGCCGATCACCAGCAAGTAGAACGAGGTCAGGGTCACGACAAACTTTTTATTTTTGCTCTCTCGTTTGAAGTTGTTTTTAAAAGTCTCCTTCAAAAACGATTGGTTAAAGCAGTGGTTCTCAAACTTTTCAAAGTTTTCAGGTCCGTGGTCCCCCTAGCCCAGGGCCTCTTTGAGAACCCCTGCGTTAGGGTTTTAACCTTTAATTGAGTTTTATACCAAAGGTCGTAGAAACGATTCGTGGTCAAGATCGTTAACGATGATTCTTCAAGCAAAGATCTGCCAACGATCAATAGCGTCATTTCAGTTTTTATAAAAATTTGCCATTTTAAACACTTGGTGGTGCATGTTCATGGACTAAAAAAAATATCTATTGACAGATTGCTCAGTTTTCGCTATCAAGAGATTTATTTTGCGTCCAAAACAAAAATCGTGTTTAGGCACAGGCAAAGAGATAAACACCAAGAAAACTCGTTTTCGCGGCCGCGGTAGCAGTGCCACTTCATCATCGGTCAGCAGTAACCTTTCACCTTCTCACCACAACGAACTTGACGACGTCAGCATTCAAAAAATATTCAGTAAGTGTTTCTTGCTTGCGAACCAAAATTGTGATTTTTCTTTTTTTCTTCCTGATATTCTCCTTTACTTCCAGTGCACTACAGCTTCCAAACCTACGCGAGCGTTCACAACTCTATTTGTCAAACCCTATCGACTCTCTGCAGCGCGCTTAAAGCGAAAGTAGAAGAAGATGCCATTGACTACAGCGGCTGCTTTCGGCCAGAAAGCTCCCAATCCGGGTGAAAATCTTTCATTTGTTACTGTTTGACGTCAACTAACATTTGACCTCGCGAATGCCAAAATCTGATTTCAAAATTTAAACCAAAAAGCTTCGGTTTTCGATAACGTAGACGTCACTTGTAGATGCTGGTAACAAACGCAACCGAAGTTATTTTTTTAAGATTAAAAAAAATTGCTTCTATTAATCTGATGTGGTTTTTCGGCTTAGTTTTAATGCTTTCGATCTGTTAAATTGCCTTCAACTTTCCCAGTTCCGACGCGGTTCGAACTGATTCTTCGTTGTCGTTCGTCTCCAACGCTTCGAACTGGGACAACTGTGACGTCACTTTTGAGGAGCCCGGAAGTTTGAAGTTTCACGTGAGGATTAAGTGAGTTTTTGTTATTTTTTAAATCAGATTAAGACTAACTCTTATTTGCTATTGGGTAGAATTCCAAAATTGTTAAAACCTATTTGAGCAAGGAGTTTGTTTGTTCGTTCGCTTGTATTTACCCTACATTTAGGGATTAGGGTTAAGGTTAACCCTACTGTATACCCACTTCTGTATGTCTACCCACGAGTAGCCAGACACAAGCATTCCTTAATTTCTTCAACGAGGTCCCGATGCCTGGGTTTATATAAAATTGAAGCAAGATTTAAGCTCTGCCAATTACCACCGACATAAAACGATTCCGAAAATTGGTAGTTATTCCGATCCCTGTAAAAAGCACAGGGCCTACTCACCACCATGGGCGGTCTTTGGTGGGACTTATGTTGATATCCAGTCAAATGCATAAGCCAGTCATGAAACGGAGATAACTTTGCATCTCTTTACTACTAATATCATAACCAAGAGCAGGCACAACATTAAGTTTATGTTGCCTAATAGAATATTTTTGATTATAAGTGATACAAAAAAAAATTTATGGCCCGATAGGCAGTTGATCAAAGCGTCAGTATAGCGACACAAAAACTCGACTAGCTTACTTCGATATGCAAGCTGTAATGTTTGACCTAATGCACTGCTTCTCAACTTGTAAGTTGCGACCCTAAAGTAGGTCGTCGATTTCAGTGTTTAATGAAGCCTTTCAATTACCGAAAAAAAGCTTACAGTGATCTATTGTGACATCCGTTCTGCTATTGTAAAGTTGGCTAAATTCAGAGCTTTACTTGACCGTTAAAGACAAAATAGTGCATTTTGACTTTTTTATGAAAGAAATGCAAACAACTTTTGTGAATTGAAGTTGTGGAAGGAAGTCGCCAAATTTTAAAATTAGCTGTAAACTAAATATTTTATATGTGGGGAAAAAATTGAGAAGCACTGGCTTTGGTGATTTTTACTTAAATAATTATAGTTTTTTCAAACAAGTATCTTTAATCATTTGCTAACGCTATTATTTTTTTACACTTGTTATTAGCAGAGTTGTTATTATCAGTAACATTAGTGATTGTGGACTGGGTCTTAATATCTCGATTCCAGTGCAAATCAAGCTTCCCGCAATTGAGTTGTGTTGATGTTTACCTATAACTCTTTTGCCAAATTAAAAGATTGAATTTAGAGAAAATAGTTTGTTAAAAACTGAAACGTAAAGTGAAGTCAGTTTAAAAACACAACTGCATTGGGGTCAGCTTTCGCAGTGCTTTAGAGCATTTAGATAATAAACAAAGCTCGTTGGCACGTGACAGTGATTCAAATTTTTTAAGTTTTGAAAAGCGAGAGTGTTTTCGAATCCTTGTGGTTGGGTCGAGATTTAAAACCGCGGTCTACGGCCCTTGCTGCAGTAGCTCTAATGGCTTGTTATTGCAGAACGTACAAGCAGTAATAGTCGTTTGCTATTTTTTAAAGGTAGCGCTTTCTTAGATGAAGATTATTTCGAAGAGACTTCGGGTAACTCGTTATGAGCAGCATTAAGCTTTGCAACAGATAAATTTGATTTTTTGTCAAGCACAAAGCATGTCGTACTTAATTTTATTGAATTATTGTTCTTGCATGTTCTTTGTTGCATGTCACTGTTGTTATTGATATATTGTATCACGTGAAAGTCAAAATTCTAAAAAAACGATTTTTGAGTGACTCTGTTACAAAGTTCCCTTTATTTCTTACGATTCTAATTGAATATATTTGGATTTAGATCAGAAAAATACGGGGTAATTCGATTAGTTTCTTCAATTGTTCAGAAGAATAATTTAATTTTGTTAATGCTTTTTGGCCTTATAACTAATCGTTTTCTCTCGATCCTTGCAACAAACGGTCAAATGTGAGTTTGAAACCTTTCCGAAATTCATTTTCACGGTCCAGGACAAATTGAACTGAATTTATTTCAAAAAGCGTGTTATCTACATGCGTTGTGGATTCGCTAATAAACTACTCCTTTATTCGATGATTATCAACTTAATTGAATCATCATCACTCCTGCGTTGCAGGTTTCGAATCCCGGATATTGTTCTAGACCCCCCAATGTCCAAGGTCCAACTGGCCATTGACGAAGTTGTCGAATCCATCACTTCGTCCTCGAGGGGTAAGAGACTCGCCGAGTGTTTGAAAGGTAAAAAGGTGAAAGTTGTTTGACGTTGATTTCTTTCAGAAATCGTTTGGTGGTCGGGTCCGAAAAAGAATTACAGTTTTGAAACCGACATTTTGATGGACGAGACAATCTCTTCCTATAAATCTGCCTTGTCAACCGTGACAAAACGTGAGAAGGGTTTGAGGTTGCTTAAAAATGATTTTTGAGATTCAAATTTGATTTTATTATTTTTTAAAAATATGTTACGATGCACTTTCGTTATCAAAGCTACGATTTCAACACTTTTTAAAGTTTTCTTGTTTTTTTTGTTTTTCAAAAAAATAAGTCGCATGTAAATCGTTTAGATTTTTTTTCAACCATGTAAAGCGACAATTTTCTTCCCTTCTTTAACGTCTTAAAAGAGCATAAGGATGGATTTTATTTTCAAAATTAATATCGGGGTCTTTGTTAGGTGTCAAGCCTCAAATCCGCCATTTCATGCAACGACTTTCTCAATACAACTTCCTATGGAAAGAGGACATGCAGAGAGAGCACAGCAGATTCATGAGCAGCAATCCCGATATTCAAGTCATTAGGAAAGAGGTGTGGTTCTGCTCTATGTTTTTGAGCTTTTTCATCTTCGTTTAAAATCTGTTCAATTGCAATCAGCTACTTTAAAACATGATTGACGGTCAATTAATTGATTTTTTATTTTTATCAACCTGACTTTAAAAAAATAAATTACTTGTTTTCAAGGTGGAACATCTTCTTGAAATCGAACGAAAAATCTCGTCAGTTCCTTTTAAATTATCCGCCGGATCCATAATCCTCTGTCCGACTCCTGTCAGAGATGCATTACAAGGTCTGGCTGCTGCCTGGAAAACTCAATATGCCTTGGTACGGTTTGATCACTACCTTTGATTTTTTTGCTAGTTTGTCATTGACGTTAATCAATGTTACTCATTCCCTTGTAACCCAAAATGAACTTTCAAGTTGCGTTTGAAAGTAGAAGCGTGAATTAGTTTTAAAATTTAATTAATTTTCACCAAATTTTCAGAACAAGTTTCAAGTTGTAAAAATTTTGCACTTAATCGTTTCGTTGTTTTTAATTTCAGATTCTACATGAAGACGCAAAGAAGAAGTTAGACAGCGTCGTGCAATACAGAAACAACATTCAAAATCGACTCTCTCAACCGGTGAGGTCACGAACATACTGCATGCATTATGATGTATTATCATGTATTATCGTGTATTATCGTGTATTATCGTGTATTATCATGTATTATCATATATTATCGTATGTTATCGTGTATTATTGTATATTATTGTGTATTATCATGTACATACTGCGTGCTTTATCATAAATATGTCGTCACATTAATTTTTACCGCAAAAGTGATTTTTTTCAAAAATCTGATCTTGTAAGAATACAAGTCTTTTTCGACAAACTTTTTTCATGACCGGAGTTAAAGGCTCAAAAGAAGTTTCTCTTTTCAGAAATTTACAAGGAAAAATTGCTGCCATTAGCCTAAACACTTAACAGTCAAATGTTGTTCAGATTACTTGCTTTTTAAATCAAAGATTTATTTTAAAGTTGAAATTTTATTTACTGTAGCTTAAAATAATTTAAATAAAAGAAATATAAACTATCAATCTTTTTCTCTTCATTTTGCTTGTGATTATCTTCCATCTTTCTTCTTGTTGTTTTTTGAACATTGAAAATGAAACGAAAATGAACGAATTGAATAAATATTGTCAAGAGCAAAACTATTTTTAATAATAGGGTAGAAAAAGTGTGTTGCCATTTATTTTTTACTTTTCGACTTGAAGGTGCAAACCCTCGATCAACTGAACAACACCCTGAGTCTTCTGGAGGAGATCCACGACATGGAGAATAAGATCGACGACATTTATCTTCCGATTGAGACGATGTACGAGAAGCTGAAGTCATATGACTTAAGACTAGCCAGGGCCGAGTTGCAACAAGTAAGAGTTTGAGGCTTTTTTATTTTGTCTCTTCTTTGTATTTTCACATTAAAAGAAAAAGGATTTTACGACAAGGTGAAATCGTTTGATTTTTAAACTCGCAGCTTCGATTTCTGATGAGCTTGATTTTTCTTTCAAGAAACATCACGTGGTGCTTTGATGGGTGCTCTCTGTTTTTGATTTGAAAATTCTCATTTAATTACTTTTTCGATATACCACCTCCTTATTTTATCAACTCTCTGATTTTTGTTTGTTTTTTCATGAAAGTGACGTTAATCTATGTTTGATTTTTTAGATTTTATTTTTACCGTACTGCAAAAATAAATGCACAAGCATTTCTTTTATACGAACGATTATTAGATTAATCTATTGATCATTATGGATTTATAAAAAGTAAAAAAAAATCTTTGGCATAAAAGACGAATTTAAAAGCTATAAAATTGTCAAAACAACTGACAATCAATTGATTTTTTCAGGTTGAGAGTCTACGTCAAAACTGGGTCGAATTAGTCGCGTTTGCAGACGAGCTCGGTCAGACTTTAGTAAAAGAACGAAGAACGTCTTTTGAGCAAGAACTCGACAAGCAGTTGAAGACGTTCGTGGTCGAGGTTATCCAGTTTCGGAACGCTTTTGATGCCCAGGGCCCTGCAGTGCCCGGTGTCAAGCCCGCCGAGGCCGTACAGAGGCTGCACGAGTTCCAAAACCGGTTTGTGTTTTTTGTGGGTTCGATTCGCTCCTAAGCGAGAACGCATTGTTTGTTTTACGATTTTTTTAAAGATTTTGTTCAAGTTTGATTGGTTTTTGATTCGAGTGAAAGAAATTTCTGAAATTTATGGTTTAGATTTACGCAGCAAAGATATTTTGTCCCAGGTTTACGTTGTACAACGCGAAGAGGAAGACGCTCGATTCGGTTCAGAGACTTTTCGGGATTCCCCCGAAACCGTTTCTAGAATTAGAGAAGACTGGCGAAGAATTGAAGCTGCTTGGAATGTTGTATGGATTATTCCAGAAATTTATCGCTTTTGATAAAAAGATTCGAGAAACACTGTGGGAAGGAGTCGATCTTCACTCAGCAAATAACGAGGTTTTCATGTGCTTTGATTATGTTTCAATCAACGAAAATATTTTGTATTAGAAAAAAACTGATTTCCCAAAACTATGAACAATTAATCGCTGAGTAGAAATCGCTCTTTCTGCATAGATGTCAGACTTTATCATTGTAAACTTAATATAACCAAAACCTTCTATTATTCATTTTACGTACATCTACGCGACATTGCGCTTGGGCAACACAGCCAATTGCATTAAATAACTAACGAAGCCAGACCTTCGGCATTGTAGTCAAGAACATTAACAACTACACTTACCTGTGTTTTGCTACGTAGAGTTTTCGAATCTATCTTAAATTAAATTGTTTGGTCAGCTAAAATGTGAGCATGAAAAAAGGTCTGTGGAATACAGCTGATCTGAACAAACTTAATGAGCTTTACACCAATGAACCGCTCCGCTGTAAAAATAGACTTTTGACCGCAGATTAATTACTTTATGACAGTTTGACTTATTTTCGTAAAATGCTTTTATTTTGTTTATTTTGAAATACAGACTTGCAAAACCGATGCAGTTTTCAGCAAACTGAGGTTGAAATGAGACCGTGAATAGATTTCGATGTGCAACAACATTTTGCACTTAACACTATGTAAAGACTTTTTTTGGTTCATTTTAGGTGGAAGGTTACTGGGACGAATGCATGCACCTGCCCCAGAAACTTCGAGAGTGGGACGCTTATACTGAAATGAAAAACTCCATCAATTTCTACTTGGATGTCCTTCCCCTGCTTCATAGATTGGCGAAAAAGGTTAAAATTTGTTATTCAACTTGATCAACTATTAATTCAAAGAATATAATTAAATTTTATTCAAAGTCGTTGAATGTAAAATTTATTTTTATTGTTTGCAGTTGATGTTTAATGTTTTTGTTCGTTTTTTTACTAATTATTTTGTTTTTTTGTTCAGGGAAAGTTTAAAGATATCATGATACCAGTAAGTGAATTTTTTTTTAATATTTGACTTTTTTGTAATTTCAAACTCATTGTTATCGTTCAGTAATCTACAGTATCTCAACTACTCTTGCCTTGTCGGCCTATATCACATCAATGTTTGTTTTTCAGGAAATCCGAAATCGTCACTGGCTTCAAGTAATGTCGGTGACAAACAGCAAATTCCAACTGGAAGCGAACTTGTTTAAACTCGGTCATTTGCTTGATATCGGTTTGCTCAAGTAAGTCTCGCTTTTTTTTGTCTATTTTACAATTGCTGGTGCGTTTTCTAGTTTTTTTTTTATATATTTCCATTATTCTTGGTAAAAAAAAACTATATTTTTATTTGAACCTTACCATCTCGTAACTTGCGCTTGATTTTGTATTTTTTGATATGCGAACCGCTGTAGTTTGCATGAAACTGTAATAATTTTGATCGATGCGTTTGCATGTCACGTTTCTCTTTTTAGCACTTCATTCGCATCAAATTAACTCCAATAAACGCTGAAAAGTTCCAAAATATTTTTGAGCTTTACTTTTTTTCAAGGCACAAAGACGAGATAAAAGACATCACTCTGGCTGCAAGCAAGGAACTTGAGCTGGAAGTGAAGATGAGAGCAGTGGAGGAGGAGTGGACCGAACAGGTCCTCACTTTCAGCAATTACAAAAGAAGAGGACCCGTTCTTCTCGTCAAAGAAGATTCGGAGAGATTGCTAGAGCAGCTTGAAGATGCGCAAGCTCTCCTCGCCAACATGCTCACTTCGAAGCATATCGGTAGCGACTTGTGTGCGGAAATTGACGCTTTAGATAGATGCTTAATGTTTAACCGTTTGCTCCGCGATTGTTTACGTTGAGAGCGGGGTTGCTTAGAACAAAAATGAATTGAATGAATTGAATGAATTGAATGAATTGAATGAATTGAATGAATTGAATGAATTGAAAACAAAAAAAATCTGTACGTTGAGAGCGGGATTGTTTAAAGGTCCGCTTCGCGAAGAGGCTGCATCTTGGGCGGAAAAGCTAAAGGGTGTCGGAGAGGTTTTGGATCTTTGGCTCGAAACGCAAGACTTGTGGTTGGACCTCGAAGCTGTCTTTTCTGATCATATCACATCCAAAGAGTTACCTCAGGTATTAATTGAACGAGTCAATATTTTTCTTTTTTACAACTCAATTTTTCTTTTTTACAATCTGGTAGTAGTTTTCATGTCTTGGCAAACACTGAATAGATATTTTCTTAGCATAAATTTCACAGTTTGTTTTTCGTTTTGAGCAAGTTCTAACTTATTTTTCTCGAAGCCACCGCAAGACCACCAGGATAACGTCATCTTGTTTTCTGCTTGTTAAATCGACTCGCGTCGGAAAAAATTCGTGATTAAAACTCACATCAAAGTGATTTGTCACGTTTGCGATTGCTCTCCCTACGATGTTTACAAAACATACAACGGCTACCCTACCTGTGTTACAAAATATAACGTAGTGGCCCATACGTTGATTTTGTGATCAGTGTGATTAGCGCGTCCACATCTGAGATTATAAGTTATTGGAACGTTCGTTAATGCTTTGTTCCATTTTTTTTTAGGAAGCGAAAAGGTTTTCTATTGTCGACAAAAGTTACGTGAAACTAGTCAGGAGAGCGTTTGACACCAAGAACATCTTGCAATGTTGCTATGGAGGTGAGTCGATTGTCATGAGTCTTCTCTGTTTCGTGCTTTGTTTTAATTATCACCTTTCTGCTATAAATGAATGTGCTTAAATTAAAAAGCTTTTTACAGATACCTAAGCTGTAAACAAAAAGGTGATGTTTCCTTTTGTTTAAGTTCAAATGAGTTTACTTTCACTTTCATTCACGATTGCGATGTATTCTTTGACATCTTTTTTGTTACTGTCGTTCTTTTGTAAAACAGGGGAAGTTCCCAAAAGCGTCGTGTTGCGTCACATGCAGGAAGAACTCGAGATTTGCTTCAAGTGTTTGACCCAGTATTTGGACAAGAAGCGATGCTTGTGTCCCCGGTTCTACTTTTTAACAGATCCCGCTCTTTTGGCTCTATTGTCCCGCCCCAACGACATTGAATCTGTTCGTCCTCATCTAAGGTCGCCCTCAGCTTCATATTTTTTGTGATTGCTATTTAACTAAGTTTACTTTTTATTTTTTTAAATTTTAGGTTTTATGTCAATTGGTCAAAACTTTTAGCGCTTTTTTATTCGACTCATCCGGTATACGCGTACCTACCGTATTTGATTATTTCTTTTTTTTGCTTTTTATTTCATTAAAATAGGCATCAAAATTGGATTGAATTTAATGTTTTTTGCTCGAATCAAGAAATTTTTTTTTTTTAATTTAAAATCGTGAACAAAATTTTGAAATTCAGAAAAGAAACCACAGATTTCGTTATCATTTTCACCATCTCTGTATTTATTCTTTTGACTCGCAGAAATGCGTAGAAGGCGCTACACATAGGAGGGGAACCGTCAAGCAATTACTCTGACTCGCTTCTGGAAAGACCAAGATATTGCTGCTCCGTTGAAATTTTTTATTTTGTTTTTTTAGTTTTTATTAGAGAATTGATTGAAATTTAGAACTGCTTGCTACGACCCCCATGCAGCGGAAGGTGCCGTAAAATGTTTTCCCAAAGACACAACAGAATGGGTCGAGTAGGTTTTGAACCGCGACCGTATCGATCGCGTTCCCCATCAATCACGGCGCTCTTAATCACTCAACCACGATTTGAAGTCATTCGTTCAACCAATAGAAGTTGCGAAATTTTACATTGACAAACGGTCCTTTTTTTTGTAGAAACCTTTTCAGCAGCATCACTGACATTAAAGTGGAAAAGATGAGCACTTGGTCTGACACGATCAGCTCATTGAAGTCTGCTCAAAACACTCCAACTCCTGTTCCTCTGGATCGCAAACTCAGCATCGTTGATGAAAACCATCCTCGCTCATCGGTCTTAAAGTTTCGTTCGGTATGTTTTTGTAATTTAATAAATTTTCCAAAATTTGATGATTATTTTAATGTCAAAAATTTGAACTTGTTGCCGAGGAACGATTTAAGATAATAAACACATGTTTTTATTGACCCAAGCAATGGGCGATATTAAAAAAACAAACAGAAACCGAAGCTTCGCATTTTTCTTGATTCTTTAATTCATTTCCAACAGTAAGAAAATGAAAGAATGATTTTTAATTTGACAATAGTCTCAACTTATTAAAAAAGAAGCAGCCCTCTACCTTAAACAATCTTCTTTCATCAGTTTGATGTTTCTTCTAGTCCCTAAACCCCATATAACAAACTAAGCAAATCGAATCGCGTTTGCAGGCGTTGAAGTCATCCGACAGCCCCCATTTCTCCGCCAGCATCGCGGACGAAGTGGCGGAAACCTCCTGTGCCACTGAGGTGATTTCCGCCAACAAGGAGTTTTTGAGCTTGGAGGACGAAGTGAGTTGTGCGATTGATTAACATTTTCCTAGTAATTCTTTGTAATTTTCTTAGTGATTATCGAATCTACGTCATCTTGTTTTTGTTGTATTTCGGATTATAAAGCTGAAAATAATGTTATAAGAGCTTAAAGTGCGATGGTGCCTCAAAAAATTTGTTAACTTGCTTGGTTAGGTCAGCTTGTACGAAGGTGTTGAATTATGGCTTCAGAATCTACAGGAATCTATTCAAAGATCTCTGGAATCTTCCATCAGAAAAGCGATCCAAGATGTTGATAACAACCTTCCTATTGAAGAACTTGCTTACAAGTGTGCTGAATAAAGATTTTTTAAAAGCAAACTGTCAGCAAAAACGATTTTTTTTAATTAGCCGAAATTATGTATTTTCGAATATGATAAGACACTTCACTTGCTATTAATCAATATTCTCCGTAAAAACTGAAATCTTCGTCCTGACTCAACAGTCCCTTAGTAAATTGTAATTCCAGCAGCATTAGAATTAATTGGTAGCGAGTTCAACTCTTGTAAGCAACATTGTTTTTTGCTATTTTTTTAAACTTTTTGTCATAATTTTTGTTCTTGCTTATAATAAAAACTTTGGGTCAAAATGGTAACTAAAAAAAGTTTGATTTATTTCTTGGCGTCTATAGAAAAAATGGCGATAACTGCTTTTCTCAGCGGTTTTCAACCATAACTATTTTGCGGCACCTCAAAGCAATTATTCTAATATAGTGCTCATAGTTTTTTCCATAGAATGAAAGAGCGAATCATCATTTCATTGCGTAACGTGTTGGTTTCCACTCAGGTACCCTGGCCAGGTGGGCAGGCTTGGTCTGTTGTATGCATGGACGAACGAGTGTGACTCTGCCATTGGAGAGCTGAAATATGATAGACGAGCTCTGCAGAACTCGAGCAAGAAGTTTAGCGCGCTCATTGCCAGGTGCTGCGATTCGATGATGTTTTGCTGAATTAAAGCTGTTCATCCGTTAGATCAGGGATTTTTGCATTTAATCTCTCTGTGATCTGTTTTTTTAAAAAGTACGCGGCTTAAGTTTTTCATAAAGCGCACGACTTAATTTTTTTGTAGAAAACTGACTTAGTCGCAATTGTTCTTTGTTTGTAAAGTCTTGCTACTTTTCGTAATGTATTTTTGTTTTTATGAAAAAATAACGTATTCATATTAGCATTTCAAGGGCTAATGCTGTTCTAAATTGCTTCAATTTTTGTTATCAAGTCAATCTTGTCATTAAGTTTACTATTTTGCAAAAAAAACAAATCTATCCAACTGTTGTCGTTGCACTGTTTTAAATTCAATTTTTTTGTTTTTAGATTTCCGTTGGCTTTGAATCGGACCTCGTGGAAAGGAAGTGACGAAGCCGTTCTTCCTCTTCATCGCCATCGGCTGGAAGGCTTGATTTTATATTCTGTTTATCTCAGAGATGCAATGGACAATATGGCTACGCGTAAAATTAAAGATCACAGTAATATTTTTTGATATTTTTTATGTTTTGATGTTGATCAATACAAATCAGATTTTGGTTAATATTAAATCAAAATTTTGGCTTTCTTTCTTGAAAACGTCCTAAAAAAAGAAGCTTTTTCAAGTAAAGATAAATAAACCAAAAATTAAATTCAACATGTACAATAAAAAATTTCAAAAATTGTCTCTTCTAAAGTAATCATTTGTTTGAATTAACCCAAAAACATGCTTGCTGTCAAATTTAAAAGATAAAGTTAAAAACTTATTCAGATGACTTTGAATGGCGGAGAAGCGTTAGATTCTACTCGAAAGAAGTGAGCGGAATGTACAACCACAAAATCACTCTACTTGATGCCAGCTATCAATATGGATTTGAATTCTATGGCTTGTCTCCAACCCTTGTTATGACTTCATCCACTGAAAAAGCTTTTCTTTCAATATCTATTGCATTGCAAGAGACTCAGGTTTTTTGGCTGATTTTTTTGTTTTTAGCTGTCTTTGGCTAATATTTCTTTTATTTCTTTGAATTTTGGTAACTTTAGTATTTCTTGAAACAATCGAAACAGTTCAGGCTTTCTAACTCTAATTCAAAAAGTAAACGATGCGATTAAAACCAAATAAATTATTAAACGACCGCTGAAACAAAGGCTTTCAAAACATTTTTGGTTTTACAGCAATACAACTGGTAAAAGATTTATAAAGGTATTGAAAAATATTTATTTTTTTTAATAATATTTAAGATCAGATAGCAATCGCTTTTTCAAACATTTGGCGTTGTGTTTTCTCTTAAACTTCCTTGCTTAATTATTTTTTGAGTATTTTTTTTATTTCTTATCTATGTTTATCCTCCTGACCGGCAGGAAAGTGTCGAAGCCGCTGATACAGAGGGTAAGCAATCACCCCAACCTGCTTCCGAAAATCTCAAAATATTGCTGTGCCGTTGAAATTTTTTATTTCTGCTTTTTAGTTTTATGTAGATACGACTGAAATTTAGAACTGCTTGCTAAGACCACCAAGCAGGGGAACGTCCCATAAAGTTTCTTTCCCAAGGGCACAACAGAATGGAGCGAGTAGGTTTTGAACCGAGACCATTTTGATCGCAATCAACGAGCTCTTAACCACTCGACCACGCTGCCGAAAAAGTATGCGTCAAATCTTGACAAAATAATACAGTACATTGTATTAATATTAGCCGCCGTATGCAAGCCTTCTGGAGTTACTTATCTTAAGCAGTTACTTAGTTCAAGTCCGATGTGTGAATAGATTCGAATACAAAGCAGTTATATTTCTGGTCCGTCCAGCTGTGTGTGGCCTTAGCGTGCTCTCTTGTTATGTCTCATTCACAGCAATACGAGCCGAGAAAAGTTGATTTTTAATTCCCAGTTGTAAACGATCGTTAAAAACTCGACCGATAGATTCTCGTCCAAGAGACTTTTATTTCTCTCATCACGAACTTGTTCAGGGATGCGCGTTGCAAGGCGAAACATGCGCGGGGAAGACCGAGACCGTGGAGGGGCTGGCCGCCATGCTGGGAAAGTTCCTCTTTCTGGTCACGTGCAGCCAGTCGACCGATATCAACTCGCTTTCGAAAATCATGCAAGTAAGTCGAGTTTTCGAGAACGGCCGATACTAAACGTCGCCGTTACTCACAACTTTTTTGCAGGGTTTGGCCACTTGTGGTTGCTGGGGCTGCTTCGATGATGTGCAGCTTCTGTCGCGTGACGCCCTCAGCGTTCTGCTCGAATTCACATCGTCAATATTTACTTGCATCAAAATCGACCATAAGGTTTGTGTCTTTCAAAAATGCGCGTTTTTGGAACAGAATAAAAAATTTTGTGTTTAATTTTGTCGCAAGTTTCAGATAAATTACATAGAAATTAATGCTATTTTTTATGTGATGAATATTTAGTTATAAAATCAACTACAAATACAGAAAAAAAAGTCAAAAAGTGTTCTTTCATCTCTTTTAAATTTTTTTCGCTTTAGAACCAAGCTTTTGTAAGTTGCCTTGGCAACAAGGGTCAACCGATCAACGTCAATCCAAATGTTGGATTTTTTCTCACCTTTAACCCGACTACGACATCACCTGTTCTCTCGTCGTCAGTAAGGTGAAAAAATGTTTTTATTTTGTTGACATTTACGCAGCAGAAATTTGGAATATTAGTTTACAAAAGATTAAACCAAAAAATACCATGAAGTTAATACAAAGCAAAGCAAATTTCAACTCTTAAGATTTGCAATTCTACGTTGCTAATCGATTTTAAGTTTTAATTCTTATGAGCTTTGTTTTCTAGAAACTTCTACCGCACCATCAGCTTAACCAAACCCGACTTGAGTGCAATCCTCAAAGCTTACTGCACCGCTCTAGGCTTGCGATCTCCCAAGGCGTTGTCTGATCGTTTAAGGACGGTCGTTGAGCTTTCTCGTCAGCAGATCGTTCGACAGCAGTTTCATGAAGTCAACCTGTCTTCAGTTCTTTTTGCTGCTGTCGTCGGTGCCCAAAAGCGAAAAACGAAAGTGATTAAAATTTTTAACTTCTCTTTAAAGTAGAGTTGCCATCAGTGTTTAAACAAACAAAAAAAATTTATGAAAAATCTAACTAGTTTGCCTATGATATTGAAGCTATTTTTTCCAACGTCGTTTCTACTTGTTGCATAAATCGTCCACGTACAACAGTTTGAGCTAATTCAATCTTGAACTCTGGCTTTCAATTTGTAATTTGATCGTACTAACTTCTACTGATTGTACTAAAGTGAGATTAATTTTTGTTTTCCCACACCTGCTATTACATCACTTTTTCTTTAAAACATGGCGACTGTGAAAACTCGAAACGATTGATCGTTGTGTTGTTGCTTTTATCGCTTGAGTTAAATATTATTGTTTTTTATTGCGTGAGGTATTGCTTAATCTCTTATCCACCTGATGACCAGAAATTTTTCTTAAAGGACGGCATAGAATCGAGAGGTGGTGATGATGTAAGAATGTCGCGCTCGAACAGTCAAAGCTCAGTGAGGTAAACCTGTCAAAAAATTTTTTTTGCACATAAACAAATTTTGGTGAAAAGTTTTCACTTGTAACGTGCATTTCTGGATGAGAAACAAGTTGGTTTGATCAGGCTGGACAAGTAATCTGATGAAAACTATGCTTTGTGGAGTTTTTTTAACTCGATTTAATAATTCCGACTTAGCTTTGAGATCTATCAAAGAGGACAAGTTGCTTTATTTTAAAAATTTTTGATAAAAAAACTAACGATGAAACTCGCTTTTCAGACAATCCCTGTCGCTGATAAGTCCGTCTCCTTCTGTGGTTCGCGCGAATATCAGCGATAAAATCTCCCAAAAGAAACCCACCGCAACCTCGAACACTCTCAGCGCACAAGCCAAAATTGACCACGGCTTGGTAGCTCAGGTCGGTTCGTGTCGCTTATATTTCGGATCATATCTTAACAAATCTATTTTGACGAAGACTGAAAAAACTAAGGAAATTTTCGAGAATGTTCCTTGTAAAAACTTAAACCATCTTTAACATCCTTATTGACGGATCTCTTATTGCTGGCTCTTTCCTCTAAAACGATATTTTTTAAGTGAAAGGAGTTAAACCAAACACTAATCGTCGGATGAATTGGTCGTCTAAACAATTCTTATAAGTTTCTGTTTTACTTTCACTGGCGAAATGATACCATGAGTTAGTTTGTTGTGTTAAATAAGTTACTCGAGCTGTTACAAAACTAACTTATTGTGGTATTCCAAATAATTAAATTTTCTGAACTTTATCACAACTTTCTCTTTGAAGCGGTGTTTTCTGTAGATGTAAATGGCTTGAGACCATGCAGTGTCAAGACCAAGATCTTGAGACTGTGCCCTTAAAAACCCCGAAAACACTACGGCGCTTTGTGAGAGTGAGTTACTCGTCATTTTCAATCGTATTATTTTTTCCCATTTCAGGCCTTGCTCGAGACTATCTCCTCCGGCCTGACCTCGGCCGAGCAGAAAATCTTCAACAACATTATTCGCGACGTGTTCAGCGGCTTGCAGCACGTTCGTGACGTTATATCGTCAATGAGCGGTACTTCCCCGAACGGTAGCTCGACGTTAGCTTCAGCTGCCGCCAAGCACCGCGATTTAGAGACGGCAATCAATCAGGTTAATATGAAGTGCTTTGGGGCATTTTTCGGTTCTCGTTCACCGTTCGCCGTTTCGACTTCATTACCTTTTAAATTTTGGGGAATTCCCAAAGCCTGCGAGGTTAGTAACGGCGAACAGAGAACGAGACCCCATTTTTCTTTTTTTTGTAACGTGCGATGATTGGCTTTTGTTTGTACGTATGCGGCATTCTGCAGCGCGATTTTAAGATTCACAAGTGCGACTCTCTCCTGCAGTTGAAATTCAAAATTCATCGTAGAGAAGCAGCATATTGCGTTTAATGACGTGGTCATCAACCCGGTATTTTGACGTTATTGATGCAGTAAAGTACAATTGCAATGAATTAATAATGGTCAGATTTGTTTCTGTTGCTCAACTTGTTTATTACTAACTTCTTATGTGTAAACCTCAAGTCCTTTTATTCATATTTTTGCTGTAGTCTAACTTTCAAGTGAATTTACAAAAATATTTGTCAGAGAAAAACTTTGATTTGATAAATCAGTCAATTTAACGCAATTTTGTTCACTTTCAAATTGTTTTGTTTTCTTCGCAGCAATATATAAATTCTCTGTTATTAAAGCTTTGAGCATTTTTAAAAAAAAGTTTCTTTGCATTTCATACTTATCTAGATCGCTCAAGAAAAAGGTCTGATTGCAAACACTAACTTCGTTAGCAAAGTTTTGCAACTTCACCAAATTGCTCAGTTGCGCCAGGGCGTGGTAGTGGCAGGAAGTGTCGGAACGGGAAAGTCATCGGTCATATCAGTCCTGGTCGAGGCCCTTTGTCTGCTACCTCATAATCACGGCACAGGTCGGTTATGGTTATATTTTAGTTCTTTGCTCGGACCCCTAGATATTTATGCCTCTAAAAGTCTTTCTAAGTTTTCAGCAGTTTTTGCTAGGTGTCAGTGTTAGTGTTTAGGCTACTGTTTTGCTGTAACTATCTAAAACACAAAATAAAAAATTACAATTTTTTTTCTTAATGATTTCTTAAACAGACGTTTGAACTAAAAGCGATAAACAAGTTTTGAATCTTTTTTTTATTTAGACAGTAAGAATGGAAAGTTAATCGAACTATTTTGTATTTTTTCTTTTTTCCTATAATCAAGTTTTTCCCACGTTTGGATATCTTTATTTTTTTTCCAAAGCTGTCATTAAAAAGCCATATTTACAGTTATTGAAATAGTAAAACAGAAAGCATACCATTAAATAGGTTTAGAATTTTTTGTATTCCTTTTTCAATGTTCAACGCCATCCTGGTTAGTGGAAAAAAACTTACAATTACATACGACTCGATATAATTTCGAACTCGAACCTAAAGTTATATTTTGCACCATACTCAACATCAACTGAATGTCTCAGCTTGAAAACAATGCTCTAGTTAAAACAATTTGTTCGCGCTTAACAGGTCGCGCCACGAGCCCGGGAATGTCCAATCACAAGCTCCTGCGTCTCTATCCGCTGACCACCGATGACGTTTCGTCCATGTTCGGTAGCATGCATCACTCAAACGAGTGGGTGGACGGTATACTGACCCACGCTTGGAGAAAGGCTAATAGGGTAAGGCTTGTTTCAAGAAGTTTATTTCTTCAAAATCTTAATCAGTGACGAGAAGCGGTTTGGTTCGTTGCTCTAAAAATACCCCTTTTCTCGAATAAAACTTTTTCCGTTCAGAACCAAAGCACCACCTGGCTGTGCATGGACGGACCGTTGGTCACTTCGTGGGCCGATCGTTTTACAAGCGCTTTGGACAGTCACCGAGCGATGTCACTTAGCAACGGCGAGAAACTTCAACTCTCGAGCAACATGAAGCTGATATTTGAAACTGAAAATTTGAAAGACTCGTCACCGTCTCTGTTGTCCAGAACTGTAAGTTGATTTTATGCTTGCTGAAAACAGTTTGAAGAAAAAAATTCAAATTTTTTACTTGTCTTTAAACGGTCAATGATTGGTTAGCTGTTAGCTACAGCGTATAGCTCAAACTAACTACCATTAAAACAATAACCCAACGATACAGGCAACAAGTTACAGCACAAGAATCTAACTCATCTCCAGAGAATACGATTTGAAAAAATGAGATCATTTGAAATTTGCACAAAAAATGTTCAATCAAATACATGAGGTTAAAAAAGATATAGTAACTATGCATAAATAATTATGATTCGAATTACAGTAGTAACAAAAAACAACAATAAAATAAACCAGTATAGAGTATTGAATTTGTAGTTTGCCATTTAATAGTTTATTCGAGTTTGAAAAATCTTTGTTTTTTATTGGTTTTGAAAGTTTGAAGTTCTCTGGTAAATTACAAACTCGGTTAAAACAATTCCGTCATCAGCAAAAATTTTTTGTGCGGAACATTTTGTTTTTGAGTTTCGAAAAAATCTTGTATTTAAAGTTGATTTAAAATGAGGACTGCTTAATATCTCCAATGTAATTAAAAATTAAATATGGAAATTTTTGAATAGTTGCCAAAAAATTGTAGCCGATAAATCAGAATTTTCGGTTCTAGTAAAATAATTCGCCCAACGTGGGGCTCGAACCCACGACCGTTGGATTAAGAGTCCAACGCTCTACCGACTGAGCTAGCCGGGCGAATACTGACAGGAGTGGGATTCGAACCCACGCCTCCAGGGGAGACTGCGACCTGAACGCAGCGCCTTAGACCACTCGGCCATCCTGCCACATTGTAATCGAGTCAATCACTGCAGTAAGTTGGAACGATTTTGGTTTTTTCAACTTTGTTTAATCCATATTGTTTCATCTCTCTTCTTCTTCTTAAACTTTTTAATCTTTATTAAGAGTTGTGATTGATGAAAAATTCACCATACCAGCAATCATTGAAATTCTAGGATATGTTACGATACAGTGTTATCTATACAGATCACTATATTTGTTGCTATCAATTTTTTTCTTGTTGATAGTGATCCCAATACGTATAAAAAAAGTTATATTATATAAAATTATATTTTTAATAAAAATTCATTTTCTTAAATAAATTATTTATTTTTAACAAACTATTTTAAAAGATCGGATCTTAATGAATAAAACCTTAAAGAAATAAAGATTAAAGATTTAAATTATCTAATCTTAGGAAACAAAACCTTAAAGATTTAAAACATTTGAATATATAAGCTTCAGGTTTTATTAATTTTTGAGATCCGATCTTTTAAAATACTTTGCTAAACATAAACAATTTATTTAAAAAAATGAATTTCTATTAAAAATATATTTTTATATAATCTAACTTTTTTCATACGTATTGTTTACACAGCTTTCATTACATGTAAAAGTGTAAATGCAATGCAATAGATTAATTTATGGTTTTAAGAAAAAAAGTACGTTAAAGGAGAAGTACAACGTACAAGAAACTATATTTGGATTGGATTTTTGAAAAACTGTTTTGCTTTTAGTCAATGATCTTTACTTTATTTTCACAACGTTAACCTTTTACGCTCTAGCTTGTTATGGTTTCTTTTCTCTTTATTCTCTTTTCACGGTAATTTTGACCAATCATCGCCCTTTGTGTCGGTCGTTTTGATTTTGTTTAAATTAATGTTTGAACACTCTTCGAATGGAACAGGAATGGGCAACCTTCAGCGCAGTCAAGCCAAATGCATACAGCAAAACTAAACGCGGGCCGGACTTGCATTACTCATCGGTTATCCATTTGTTACTATAAAAGCGATTTAGTTTTATTGCAAATCATCAATTTTTTTGCATTATCTTTAAATAAAAGCTTGAAATGAATATATTTTACATTTTTATGAATCACTCCGCCCAATTCGAGTAAACTTGTAAGTCAACAGCAATGATTTGCGTGGCGCGGAACATCACTCTATTTTACGGAAACAACTTTCGGCAGTTTGCATAGTTTTGCTTCGGGGGGCCGCAGGTTGCACACCCCTGCAGTAGAAGACGAAATTTTTTTCTTTTTTTATCAATTTACTTCAAGTACTGTACTTAAATGATAGATTGTTAACGGACTTTGCTGAATATAAATAGAACTTACTGCAGTGATTGACTCGATTACAATGTGGCAGGATGGCCGAGTGGTCTAAGGCGCTGCGTTCAGGTCGCAGTCTCCCCTGGAGGCGTGGGTTCGAATCCCACTCCTGTCAGTATTCGCCCGGCTAGCTCAGTCGGTAGAGCGTTGGACTCTTAATCCAACGGTCGTGGGTTCGAGCCCCACGTTGGGCGAGCTTTTATTTTGCAGATATTTTGAATAAAATGAATGACAAGGATAAAAGTTTTTCTAGTAAAAAATTAATCAGATTTTGTTTAAATTATTTGCAAAACAAAACTCTTCTAACTTGGAGCTTGAACTCAAAACTTTCGGATTAAGTTCAGAGCTACTGAATGTTGATCTATCAAGTTTATTCATCTAGAGACAGCAATAAAAAAATTGCAAAACACCGACATACAACATACATCATCAAACCTTTCCGAAAGTCTTTTATTCAGCAGAAAAAACTGAAAAATCCTAAAAATTGTGAGCTATCAGCCATTTATCATCGTAATTTTGGTTACAGTGAGAAAAACAAGTAAAAATACGTAAAGCAATTCCAAACAGCCCTGAAAAACAATATTAAAAGTAATCAATGTAGTAATTAGAAAAGCTTTAAAATTCAAATAAGTTTATATAGGTCTATAATGTTTTATTTATAGAAGAGGAAATTTTTTTGTTGTTTGGGATATCACAACACATTTTAAGTTCAACAAATAAAAAAATTGTTTTGGCCATGACCAAGTTATAAAATAAAAGGCTTTTCCTAAGAAAAAAATTTTTACCTCAAACTAAAATTAGCTGTTCCTGTTAATAGATTTTTAAAACTTTTTTGTCTTCACTTAGGCAAATAAAGCAAACGCTTACACCAAGCATCAAACACGCATTCTCCTGATCAAGAGTCGTCCGCTAAACCGCACTAAGCTTCACCAAGTTTATGTTTTTGCAGGGATTAGTTTACGTCGATAAGCAAATCCTCGGCTGGCGTCCTCTCGCGCAGGCTTGGCTCGAAGGAAGGAGCAAGGAAGAGGTTCTTGTTTTGCAAAAAGCTTTTAACAAGACTTTGGATCCGGTTTGCGCTTTCGTCTTCAACGAATCAAGGTTTGTGAGTTTTGCTTTGAATGCGATGTTTTAAAAGAGTTTTATTCTTTTTCATTTGGCTTGTTTCTAAGATTTGATTCAAAAACGTTTTATTTGTGCGGGTTGCAGCAAAAATATGTTATCGAATTAATTTCTTACGCATTGCCTCATCTGGACAAACTTGTTCTTGGTGAAATTTGTTTAAGTAGATCAATACAAAGCGGAGAATATGATGCCTACTTTAAGTCATTTGGCTAAGAGATCTCCTGTCCCATGTGACAAACTAAACGTAACTATTTCCAACTTTAGATGAAAAATAAAGCTTAAAGAGGCAGAGCACAGGTTTCTAACGTTGATTCAGCGTAAATAAAACCAAATTTTTTATTACACTTGTTTAATTCGCCGAAGCATGTCGTAACGTCGCCGGTTCTATTTCCGCCACACAATACTTGATCAAAAGGTAGGAAGCCAGTTCAACACTGTTAGATTTGGTCCGTGGGAAAATCGATTCCAAACCTACACCGCAGAAGGCTGAGATCGTTAGCCGTTACACCGGCTATGTTACAACTAGAAAATGAATATTCTCACTTCATTTTTTTCGAAGTTCTAATTTAAGACAAAAAAAGAAAAACTGCGTTTTGCAGACTTTTTGGTAAAAATCAAAAATCGTATTATGTGGTAAAATTTTTATAGTTTTGGTAACTTTTTCACTTGCTTAAAACTTTCGAAACTACTCTTTCAAAAACAGCAGTAGTTGTTGTTTGCCGTAATAATGGTCTGTTGTTTGCTTTACCAGAGAAATAAAGTTTTTTGATTCTAGCATCTGACTGTTTTGAATTTATCTAAAAAAGTAGAAAATTTTTTAACGAATTAGAGACCAGTACTTTTTACCGCACGAATTTGCACTTTTTAATCTTTCTTAAATGTTAACAGCAGGGCTGCGAACTCAAAGCATTTTTAATCGAGTTCAAGTTCGAGTTTGAATTCACAAAAAAATTGCAAGTCTGAGTTCGAGTTCTTTAAATTTCAATTTTTTGAGTTCGAGTTCGAGTTCGAGTTCGAGTTCACAAATTATAGTTGAAAAAATACAGTCGGAATAGAGTTAAGAGGATAATTCAACCGCGAAAAACTGAGCACATGTTGAAAACGCTTTGTCATCAATGTTACCAATTTTAATCTATTATTAAACAAAATAAAAGAGGGTAGCAAATTATAATTGGGCACCATCGCTGAGAAATATTCTAGTCAAATTTACTCATAAAATGAACTCGAACTCCACAAACTTTTTTCAAGTTCGAGTGGAAGTTCGAGTTCAGAAATTTTTATTTTCCGAGTTCGAGTTCGAGTTCGGCCAAAATTGCCGAGTTCTTCGAGTTCGAGTTCAAGTTCGAGTTCGAGTTCGCAGCCCTGGTTAACAGCACTCACGTTTTTTTCTCAAGGCTTAGAATTCCAGTTTGCGAGGTCGGACTTTTCAGCACTTGCCTCACTCTTCTAAATGAAATGTTAAACGAGCATCAGCAGCAAATCGGAGGCGACCTTCACATTGAAAGGCTTTTCCTCTTCTGTCTCGTATGGGCGTTTGGCGGTTTGCTCGAAGGAACAGCCCTGAAAGCTTTTAGCGATCTTCTCAAGACTCTTTCTTCCGCGTAGGTTGATATTTTGCTAATCAATGGAAGAATTTAATGAGTTTATTTTAGATAACTTTGCTTTCAAAACGCTTAACTTAACGATATACAGTAGACATCGTACTTCGTTAAATCGATTCGCATTATTTAAAAACTTGATTTTGAGATTTGAATTTTACGCAGTTTAGACAAAATTCATATCATGAAGCATTGAACAAAACTAAAGCTCCGTAAATTTTGTTTATTGAGGCGAAGCAAATTGCTTTATCATAATAAAACTTTTCTGTTAAATTGATGATTTCTGCTGTACGCTGTAGTTTTTTAAAGTTTAAGGGCTGCCAATAAAAAATCGAGCTACTATGCTTCCCACAAACTCACTGCACAATTAGCTTATTTTACTAATCAATCAATCGAAATTATTTCGTTTATAATTGAAAATATTATCTTCATAATTTGAAACAAGCGTTTGTGTCAAAATGGTGTTTCCATCGTAGTTTTTGGCTTTCAGTTTGCCAGATTACGATCACGAGATATCGGTTTTTGATTACTACGTCGATGAATCAGGAGAATGGGATAGTTGGTTCGCGCGCGTCCCGGAAGTGACCTACACCGAAACCACCGACATTCTCGGAGAGGTATGACGTCATGTTGTAAATTTTAAAGATTTCTAGATTAATCAACTTTGTTTGAAAATCCACCAGTGAAATTAATGTCAGTTCTAGGAAGAATCATGCAAACACATTTGACAAGTGAACAGAAGATTGCAGCTACGTAAACATTAATTTTGCAAAACATATGTTTGTTAATTAGCAATTTCAATGATTTAGTAATTTTCTTAAAGCAAATGGTAATCAATTTTGTACTTCCATAAATAGTAAATCAATTCGTCGCAAAATTAGAATAATTGCCGAGATTTTACATTTTTCTTTGTTAGCCAAATGCATTTCTTTTTTGTGTCTGTATTTTTGAACTCTGCTTTAGAATAAGTGTTCGGGTTAGATTGAAAAAGCACTTCTGGAAAAACAAGTTTCTTGTATTCTTCTGAAAATATGATGCGATTTAAATATTGCCCTTGACAGTACTGAGACTTTATAGATTCTTTTTTTGAAGTAAAGTGTTATCCCTGAAATTATAGCCAACCGAAGACAAGAGAAAGACATCAAAATAATGTGAAAATGCAAAAAACGAAGATAATTACTCCACGTGTTGTTTTATTGTAGAAATTCTGATTTATAGGTGTTTGTGGATACAGTCGACACTATACGTGTTCGGAGTCTTCTGGAATTTACGCACACGGCGCGCAAACACACTTTGATAGTAGGAGAGTCTGGAATAGGAAAGACAGCTCTCATCAACGACTTTATTGATACTCAAGGTTGTCATGTTACACTTGAAACAAAATATTTTTACCTGTGTGATTGTCTTTTTACAGCTTCTACAGTATAAAAATTAATTTTTTTTTCACGTCAAGTTTAATTGAATTTGCACCAATTTTTTTTCTCGCGTTTTAAACGTTTGGGAAAAATTTTTTGCAAAATGGAAGCTCGCCCAACGTGGGGCTCGAACCCACGACCGTTGGATTAAGAGTCCAACGCTCTACCGACTGAGCTAGCCGGGCGAATACTGACAGGAGTGGGATTCGAACCCACGCCTCCAGGGGAGACTGCGACCTGAACGCAGCGCCTTAGACCACTCGGCCATCCTGCCACATTCTAATCGAGTCAATCACTGCAGTAAGTTGGAACGATTTGTTTTTTTTCAACTTTGTTTTAATCCTAATTGTGAGATTTGCGACTTGCTAAAAATCTCACAAGAATCATTGAAATTCTAGGATATGCTACAGTATTCTCCCACGTATATATATATATCCACAGTATATGTAATGTTATTAATTTCTTTCTTGATTATATTAACCATAATATAAAGTTGCGTATAAACTTATATTTTTAATACAAATTAATTGTTGTTTAATAACTTGGGATCTTTTGTAGAAAGCCCCCGCCAGCGCAATCAGCAGTACTTAAAACGTGGCGGGGGTGTTTTTCTCACCTAATTGGTTCGCGGTATCTTTTGTAGAAAGCCCCCGCCACTAATGCAAAAATGGGAGATTTGAGAAAAACACCCCTGCCACGTTTTAAGTACTGCAGATTGCGCTGGCTGGGGCTTTCTACAAAAGATCCATAACTTGTTTATTATATTAAAAAGATCGAACCTTGACAAATACTGTAAAACTGTAAATATCTAAGATATTTTTTATATAAATTTTTGTTACATGTAAAGGATGGTAAAGTTTCCCACTTGCCATGTCAGAAAATAATCCTATTTATTGTTAGGTGTTTATGCATATAAGAAAAAAAAAAAAAGAAACGATTAAATTAGAAGTACCATGTACCAGAAACTATATGTGAATAGGATTTTTGAAGTGCTTTGGTTTTAAATCAGTGACCTTTATTTTATTTTCACATAATTAACTTGTTTCGCACTTGCTCGTTCTCGTTTTTTTTCTCTTTATTCTCTCTTCACGGTAACGCTCTAAAACCTTGTCCAATCATCAATCTTCGTGTTGATCGTTCTGGTTTCTTTTTCTTAAAATTAATGTTGGATTGTTTTTCGATTAGAAGATATAAAAAAATAATTAACTTTTTTTCACTTTTTATTAACTCACTCAGGTATATTTCACCAACGGATTGTTGACAGATTTAGATGAACCTGAACACAACTTACTGCAGTGATTGACTCGATTAGAATGTGGCAGGATGGCCGAGTGGTCTAAGGCGCTGCGTTCAGGTCGCAGTCTCCCCTGGAGGCGTGGGTTCGAATCCCACTCCTGTCAAAATCGCCCGGCTAGCTCAGTCGGTAGAGCGTTGGACTCTTAATCCAACGGTCGTGGGTTCGAGCCCCACGTTGGGCGAATTTGATTTTACTAGATAAATTTATGAGAACCCTCTAACTGTTTTTTATGAAATTCAATTCTTTTTGTTTTTTCTTAATCTGTTTTTTTTTTGATACTTATATTTAGATAAACAATGGAACGTCTTGCGTCGTCTCGTTTTTAGTCGCGCCAGCACCGCCTCGCAACTTCACAATTTCATCCAGCATAATATACAGCATCGCCAGGGGTTTGTTTATGGTGCTAAAGAAGGAAAATATCTTCAGGTTCTTTTTTAACTTATTTGAAAGGGAATGAAAAAAATAATAAAAGTGTTGTTTTGTGATTATATTAAATTCTCTTTTTTATTTCATTTGAAATCATTCCAGTCGGCTTTAATGCCATTTGTTTCGAAACGACCTCGACAGATAACCTTCTCGAACATTCGTTAAGGTGTTTATCGACGACGTCAACTTACCGGAAAAAGACGAAAACAACGTACAGCGATGCAACGAACTTCTCCGCGCCCTGATGGACGACCACACGATTTGTAAACTGACGAAACCGTTTGAGTGGCGCACCATTGAAGGCCTCGAGGTGAGACGCTTTAGGATTTCAAATTCTTTTTGCACGTGACATTAATTGAAGTGTGATTACAGTAACAAAGCACGTAAGCATGATTTAAGGCATTTTTTCATAATAAATACAGCTGCCAAATTCTTTTTATAAAACCTTTTTAAATTTAAATCTCAAGCAAAAAAGATGTGAATATCACTTTAATGTCTTTAGTTTGACTTGACTTCTAATTAGACCTACCATACGTCCCGGTTTGGCCGGGACAGTCCCGGTTTAAACGTCTGTCCCGGTGTCCCATCCCGGTTAGCAAAATGTCCCGGAATTTCACTTTAGTGAAATTTTCAAAATTAACTCCAGCCCGATGCATAATCATACGTAGATTTACCATACGTCCCCGCCGGTCGGTCGAAGAGTCCGATCAAGCCCTTCAACCAGCTAACATACTGTAGCTACTGAAAAGACTTATTTCGTGTGAATTTTAGAATTAAAGATAATTAGAGATCAAATTGAAGTGAAGACTTTTTTTTTAGAGATCACCATGATTTTGGGAACAAAATTTAATAAAAACGGTCTAAAAGTCCGGCGATTTTTGATAAGTTTTACAAATGTGCCGCAAACGGAAAAAGGTTGAAAAAGGCTGGTTCATCCTACTAATTTAGCTTCAGTTTTTTTGCAAAAATTCTTTTTTTATATATCTGATAAAGGCCTTTGTTCTGAAGCGTCCCGGTTTTTAATTGCAAAAATATGGTAAGTCTACTTCTAATTAAACTCAAATCCAAGTTTAATTCATGTGATTTTTTAAAATCCCTAATCCTAGCTAAGACAAGATAGCTTTAGTTGTTGATTAGACTGTTTTTTTTTTTAGATCTTGGCTACTTTGTCAAACAGCAATGGTAATTTTAATATCGATCCTCGATTGTTACGTCACTTTGCTGTTTTGCGCCTGCGCACTCCGTCGAGTGCCGACTTGAGAAACATCGTCTATTCCGTGATCGAGGCGAATCTCTCCGACAAACTCCTAAACCAGGAAGTTCACGAAGCTCTCGCGACTGCTTCGTGCAAAGTGCTCGAGTCGTGCAAGGACGTGCTCAGACCTTGGTGGGTTTCTGCTGTTCGTTCTCACTTAATATCGGTAACCATAGTTGCAATATTCGATATCTGACTGTTTAGATATGAAGTGTTGCGCTTGATTTGCCACGTAGAAAATTTTATGAAGCCTTTTTATCATGTCCTTTTGTTTGATTAATCAAACAATTTTAACTACATGTATATTTAAATCGGTTATAAATACTGGAGTTTAAAAACCGGTCATTGGCCAACCTAGTCATTATCATCATCATCATCATCATTATCTATTTATCTTCTTGAAGCTATTTTCCCGATCTGCTTTGGGAAGGCCGAGATATTTCTGTCCAGTTGAAATTTTTTTATTTTATTTATTATTATCAATTTTTATATACTGTATATAGTGATGTAACGGAAGTTTATGGCTGCTTGCCAAGCAGAGGAAAAAGCCGTAAACTATCTTTTCTAAGAACATAATAAAGTGTCGCGAGTAGGTTTTGAGCCGCAACCGTGTCAATTGTGTTCATCATCAATACAATCCTCCTATCTCTCGGCCACACTGCCGACAACTGCGCGATTTCGTTGAAGAAACGAAACCAGATTACAAGCAGTAGCATTGTTGCTATACTGAAAACATCGTCACGTGACCAACAACTTTGATTGCAGCCCCATGCCAGGCCGCGGCCACTATGCGTTTTGCCTGCGTCAGATGACCCGGATGTGTCAGTGTCTGCGTCGGATCGCTAACGAAGACCGCTCCAACGATCTTTATGTCATATCGCTATGGAAACACGAAATGGAACGTCTTATAGGCGATCAGCTGTGTCGTACCGCTGACGTTCACTGGTTTGATAACGTCATGCAGAAAACAACCAATCAAATCTTGTCCCACTATGATGAGTCGCAGAGGGAATTGTATCAACACTTTGTCACATTTCCAGGTTTAGCGTCAAATTTTCTCATAAAAATATCGAAATCTTGTTTTAGAAAACAAAACACGGGCTTAAAACCTTGGTTTACCGAAATCAGCACAACAATTTTATTTTTAAATTGCAACATAATGTGTTTGCTGTTCGGAAGGATGTTATTTTTTTTTATAGCAAATATTGTTGTATCCCGTGGGAATTGCTTTATATTTTAAAGCTTTTCGGGTATTTTCCGGTTTGATCGATCTTTAGATATTATTTAAATCAATAGTTTGTTGTTTTATTTCTTGTCTAAAAAACCTTTCTCTATACATTTGCAATTTTTCTTCAAAAATGATGGTGTACAGTTGAAACAAGACTTCATCATCGACCAATCGCCGGTTCAAATTCTAGTATACGCGTCCAACTTCGAACTATTGATGATCCGAAAGATATCTTGGAGTGTTTGAAAGTGAGACAAGTTTTTAAAAACGTTATTTTATGAACTGCTTGATGGCTTTGGTCTTACCATTGTTGGTTTTTTAATTTCGAATATTTAGCGGCAGGAACGTGCAATTTTTTACTGCACTAGCCTGCATTGTACGATTGTGACGATGTTTTACAGTGCCCAAGCAATCTCAATATCGAACTGCCACTCTATGTTCAAAGCGCTTACTTTGATTTTTGGTTTTTCGGTCGCTAATTCAAAACAGACTTTTTTTTCGAACTAGCACTCAAAATTATTTAAATATATTTGCCAATTGTTAAAGCGTGTTTAGAAAGTGGACCAGATAAAAAAATTTTTCTTTGTGGCGAAGAACAAAGTTGTTTAATCGCGCTCATATTTACAGTTGTTCCATGACCCGATAATAATTACTTTTAAGGCGCACTACACTCATTACAACGAGGACCAACAATACGGACATGATACTCTCAACAATATCATCTTCAGTGACGACATCCTGTGTCACGTAATACGAATGCACCGGATAATGTCTTATCACCACGGGTTCGTTTCTTTTCAAAATTGTACATTTCCAATTACTTCCAATCGACTTTTTCTTCTTTTTTTTTTTTGAAGAGGCAGCATGGTCGTTGTCGGGGCTGTTGGCAGTCACTTGACCCAACTCACCCGCCTAGCTCTCCACGTTTCGGAATTGCGACCCATCACAATTGATTCCTCCCGACCCACTTCCTTCTTTGACAGCTTCCGTTCTGCGATCAGGGTTGCTGGTATTGAGGGACAGCCAGTTTCAGTAATGTTATCGGCAAGGTATGAGATTCTAGGCTTGCAACTTAGGCCTACAAAGCTGCTTCATATTTGTTTTCATGACGTTTACCAGAGAACTTCACAACCCGCTATTCTTGGATGCAATCAACAGTCTTCTCATCTCTGGAGAATATCCGCATCTGTTTTCGAACGACGAGATGGAGGGGTTAATCCAGGTTGCTGTGACTTTCTCTTTACGTTGTTTCATTTAGATTCTCTATGACCTTGAACAACGTCTTTTCAATTTAGATCTTAACCCCCACACTTCGACGTCATTACCCTAACATGATGAGCGATCCGATGAAGTTCTTTGTTTCGCGAGTCAAGTGCAACCTCCACATCGTCGTCACTCTTCCTCCTCATCACCCACTCCTCGTGGAAGCCTTGCAAAACTATCCCGGAATTGTCACCGAGAGTCAGGTGGAGTTTGGTTGATTTTTGATTCTTGTCATTTCATCTTAAACTTTTCAGTTGATTTCTCAAACATTTGAAAATATTATTTTTATTTCAATTGCTTCAAGAACAACTCGTGATTTTAAGCGAAATCGATGGAGTTTCTATGTTACGTAAACAGTAAATTAGGGACTTTTTAAAGTCTGACATAAACTTGTCTTGTTCAATGCCTTTTAATTTTTGATTAAATTAAAAATAATCGAATAAAACTGAAATATTTTTTTAAGTAAAACTTTAATCTTAAGTAACTAAAATATGTTGCTTTTGTTTACGTTACCAAGTTGTTTCTTAATGTTGCTACTTTTTGAAAATTTAGTTGATTTGGATACGAGACTGGCCACAAGAGGTGCTCGTGCAGCAAGCGGAGTATTTCATCAACTCGAACAAAGTGGCCCACAACACGTCGCATAAAACGAGAGAGGCCCTGACCATGGCGATTGCCAACATGCACAGGTGTTTAGGCTATCCATATTCACTCTTAACTTCTAGCGACTTTATGTTAGTCTGCCGTTTGAATTTTAGGACTTTGTGTTTGTTTATTGTTCGGGACTTAATTTAAGAATAAGTAAATTTTTTAGTACTTGTTTTCATATGTGCTTTAAGTATAATATCAAATGCACATAGGTTGTGCAGCCCTTTATGTACTGATCCATAGTCTCTCAAGATAATATCATTGTGATTCCGGCGGGCAGTCAGAAATAATGTCCCTGTAATTACGAGTCCGCACTAAACTTTATCAGCCAGTGCTTAGAATTCAAGCGAATTTACTACTTTTTTCAACCGAACAAGCAATGCAAAAGTTAGATTTCCAAAAAATCATCTGGCTTTGTGACGTTTTTTCAGCCTGACTTTGCGCGATTGCAAACAGACGAGCTGGGCTGGCGACACCAACAGCACCGTCGCTGTGACCAGTACCAGTTTGCAAACAAAAAAAGACAAAGAATCAATCAAAGTGGAAAAAATTGAGATGCCGAACTTTCCATATGCAAAGACTATATTGTTAGATAGGATCAAGCTCATGAACAAGTGAGTTTGATGACAAACTGAAAGAATTTTCTTCGATTTTTATTTAAGAATAAACGTAATTCGGTTAATCTATCTGAGAAATTCGAACAATATACTGTATTTAAAAATAAAAGGCAAATTAAATTTTAAATTTAGAACATGAAGATAAAAGCTTCTAGTTTCCAATTATTGAAAATGATCAGAAGCCTTTGTTGATGTTTGTGTAATTATCTTCGAACTTCGAAATTTCTAACTTTATTGCTTCCGTCTGCAGAGATTCCAACCGGAAGTCATCGGTCGAGGTTTTTGTTGGTCCTTACACTTACCGGAAGTTCATGGAGTGCTTCAATCAACTTTACAAGAAGCACAGCAAAGTCCTCGAACATGAAACCAACAAACTCCAGCGAACACTGGACACGCTCGAAGAAACGCGGAAAGACGCCAAGACGATGCAGAAGGCGATCCACGTGCGTGTGACGACTGATGCAGTCACGTGATAGGACTTGTTTTATAATCGACTCTTTTCTCAGGTTCTCCGATCGCAGTACAAACAGTCGGAAAGTAAAGTGAGCAGTCTTTTCACGCAACTCACGACCGAGGCCACCAGGCTTGAGAAACTGAAGGCTCAGTTTGGTGCCGGAGGTGGCTCGCTTCACGCTTTCTTGCAGGTGAGCCCCTGATCTCCCCCCCGTTGTTATTCTTTTTATTTTAGCCATGTTTGTAATTTTTATCGATTTCCATCTCCGCCCAGCTTTCTCAAGACGCGGAGTCGGATTACGAGGACGACGATCTACTGAAGATGGAGGAGAATGACGAGTACGATCGCCAGTTTGAAGCGATCAGAGAGGAGAAGCTCAAGTCAAAGCGAGTTCAAGTTGACGAAGATATTGCCAGGGCTGAAGAGAATCTTGAAGAAGCGCAGTAAGTTGAAGGAAGATGAACCTGCGTCTTTCTTTTAACAAAACACAAAAAAAATTCTTTCTCTTTGTGTTTTAATTAAAATTTTTCCCTAATTTCGTAAATGTCTTTTGTTTCATTTTCTTGCGGGGGGGTGGTTTCATTTTGGTGGGACTTGTTTAAATATCAAGTTCTTGTTGCATTAAAAGATTTCCTCTAATTTATGTTTTAAAATATCTAGAAAGAATCTCGTTTCCGCAAAAAGTCAAGTCGAACTGTGGAGGAACAAGGTGGATCGAGGGTGCATTGAGAGGTTGAAGGCGTTCAAGAAGCCCCCCCGTCTCGTGGCGCAGGTGAAATATTGCGCAACGTCATTATATTACCGTAAACTTGGGCTTTATTTCAAAGCTTAGCAAATAAAAAGAAAATTTTATATTAAATGTATCGTTATTTTTAGCTGCTTTTGCGCGCTTCCATTTGCGCTTTTTTAAAGTTTTATTTTTTAAAAAACTTTTTGACCAAACAACTGTCTTATTTCTGTCAGGTTCTGGAAATGGTCATGGTTTTGGTGGGGGTACGACCGTGGCTGACCGGGTCACGAACCGACCAACTGTACGGCGGGCGAGACGGAAAGACGCCGCGACCGACACGACGAGTCGGCGACCCCGTAGACGGCTCGGAAAAGTCGTCGCGTGTCTCGTCCGGCAGCACGTTAAAGCCAGCGACGAAGAGAAACCACAAACAAGCGCAATTGACCCGACAAATAACTAGAACCTCCACCGGATATAGTAAGCGTAGTTTACGCTTACAATAATAAGTGCCTGTAATTGGCGACGATGTTTAATTTGTATCGTTTTTTTTATTGATGAGAATAGTTGGAAATTGCGAAGTTCCAAACGTCGAGCGACTCTTTATTGTTGACTGTTGGAAGATTTTTCAATTGTTTTGATTTAAAACTTAACAACATTTTTGTTTTGTAAAAAATGATGGCAGCGCTACTTCCTTATCTTGTTTCGACTGTTTTGCTGCAATATTAACAGAAGCAATTCAGCAGGCTTCTGTTATGTTTTGCATCTAGGTAAAGCTCGAGCTGAAAAATCTGAATCCGTTGTCGCAGGAAAAACTAAATGGAAGACGATGCAAAACTTCATGAACGACACTGTTCGCTTTGTCGAAATGATCCACAAGTAAGCCGCGGAAAGCAAACGAAGTCTTTTAATCGACAAATTTCGAAGCTGTTTTTCCGATTCCAATTTTGAATAATTTCGTTCAGCGTCGATTGGGAAAACGGATTGGACGAAATCGTGATGCAAGAGGTCGAAGGTTACATCATCAAGGGCAAGGAAGGTCAGGAAGGAGTGACTGGCGAAGGCTCCTTGCTGAAAGAAACCCAAACCGTGATCCCGCAAAAGAAGTCGAACAGTAAGTGTCGGGTCCCGCCGAGCGTTCTTCCAATGTGGTTGTCACGTGATTGCGTCGCAGCGTCGGGCATTACGATATCTGCCGCGCGCTACAGCAGCGAGGACGCGGCTGTGCTGGTCGAGTACGTGATTTCGATCGTCGAGTACACGAAGAGGTGCGGACCTTTGAAGCAGGCGCTGGAGACGCTTGACTTCCTGAAGCAGGAACGGGATAAAATCTACTTGAACGAAATAGAAGATCAAAAAGTAAGCGAGTTCCTTAGATCTTGGCCTGGGCCCGACCAGCTCTCATCAAACTCTGAGCCGCGAGTTTAATTTGTTCGTTCAGCCGAGCTTCACCACTTAAATACAGATGGAAAAGTTTGAACCGGTAGCCGCCAGCCACATGTTTCATTAGAGAAGTTTAGATTCGTGCAAGAATATTAATTAAATTGAATCGAAAACTTTCGGTCTTTTGTTGGCTTTTCGAGACAGTGTAGTCATGATGCTATAAAAGTCGACTTTTTATCGTCAGCGTTATCAGTTATCTTGCCCTTTATAAAAAAAAATGACGAGCTCTGGTTTAGACAAAATAAACTGCGAGCCAGCGCCAAAAAAGGTGTTTTGAAAATTTTTTGTTGTAACTTTGGTTAAAATTTCAATCAGCTTATGCATAAGTTCGATTCGAGCGACGGAGATTTGAGCACCGATGGGACTGCGCCTAGTAGTCGTACCAGTATCGATGGTCTAACCTCGGACGATATTCCACAGCTTCAAGCCCAAGTTGACGCCTTGCAAGAAAAGTATGCCCCTTCCACTAAAAACTTTTAAGACTGTTGATTTATACTCTACTAGTCACTGCATACACTCTGCTTCTGCTGCACAGATACGACGAGGCCGTTGTTAAGAAACATAGACTGAAGGATGAACTCCAAACGTCGCAAGAAAGATTGAAATCTGCATTGAACACTCTTGAGAAGTAAGGATTTTTCTTGGTTGCCCCTTGTATGTAATTGTGATTTTAAGTCAAAACTTGTTGTAAAATGATATTTAATTTTTGCTATGGAAAGGCTTGCGGATAATAATAACTGACCACTTGTAAAAAAAAATATAAACTATAATGTTTTCAAAATTTAATACCGAGTTTCTTTTTAATTCTTTTGCACAGCTTGAAACCACTTGAAGTTAGCTGGAAGAGAGAATTAGAAGAAAAGATCACCCATGAGGAACTGGTCACCAACTGTGTATTGGCTGCCGCGTTTCTTACGTATTGTGGCGGGATGACGTCAGACGCACGCAAACGAATAACGTTGTTTTACAGTCACGTGTGCAAGCATTACGAGCTGTCGATTCCAAAAAAAATGCTTTTCAAGTCTTTGAGGTTAGGCTGAGAAAATACTCGATCAAAAAAAGAAATGAACTCACGTAAATAACTGTGTTTTCAGTTTGCATGAGTTTCTTTATACAAAAATTGAGATTCAAAACATTTGCCTGAAGAAGCTTCCTGTTGATGACTTCGCGCTCGATCAAACTTGCCTATTTACATCTCAGCACTCCACCTGGTGTCTGGTTTGCGATCCGATCGCTAAAGTGATCACGTGGTTGAGCGATTTCATGGAGGACAGGCTTGTAATCGTTCCATACAGCGTAAGTTGCTTATTTCGTTTTGCTTTTTTGCTAAAACTTTAAATTCTATTGGTGCAGGTAAGAAGTTACTTTTTGCAAGGATTCGTGGCGTTCTCTAGACCAGGTTCTCAACCTGTGTGCCGCGAAACTTTTTGAAGCTCGAAGTCATAATTATATTATGTAATAAGAAATAAAACACCGAAAATTCGAGCTGAGAAAAATACTTTGATATCTTCGAAAGAAGGTCAGGGCAGTCATTTGGCATTAGCTCTAATATTGACGTCTCTAGTTAAGAGTCAAGAGAATGAATAGTTGTTATGACATGATATGATGATCATGAAGATTAAGATGACCATAATGATGTTGATGATTTAATCAAAATTCTACTGATTAGATTTTTTTTAATTTGCTGACTATTTAAAGGACTTAAAAGCTCAGTTTGAGACCAGCTTGAGCGAAGGAAACGTCTTACTTGTGACGTATTGTGACGTCAATTTGCTCGCAGAGGATTATCGATTCCGCGAAGTATTTCGAAGACGACAAAGCTTTCATGACAGTAAATCCCCCTTCAAGATAATGGCAAGTAGTTAAGTTCGTAATAAAGTATTTCCAAACGTCTTTTTTAAGCTTCTAGAGTAGTTTGCTGTTTTGTTTTCGAAAATGCTTTTATTTAATTTAAATCAATTGTTTGATTCAGGTCGGTGATCACGAGGTCGAGTGCAATCCGTCATTTCGGCTTTTCCTTCACACTACCACGTTGCCGCAAGATGTCCCACCCGAGCTAGCGGCGTACACCACGGTCGTTTATAACCAGTCGACAAGAAACGGGATTCGTTCCGAGTTGCTTGATAGGTGATGTGTTTGCACTGCTTATCGGTTTCCGACGTATTCCGAACTTTTCCGTCTTTTTCCGACAGGTTTATGCGCTTGGAGAAACCGCGCTTACGTGACGAATGGGTTGGAACTCAAAAAGAAAAAATGAAGAACATGAAAATTCTCAATCAGCTTGAAGAGCAGCTCAAAGACACGCTGGCAGGAGACACCAGACTCCTTAATGATCTACTAGTCACCAAGAAGCTTGCAGAGATTAAGAAGCAATATGACGAAGCAACCGAAACGTAAGTCGATCTTCTGTTTCTGGATTGAAGCAATCTTTACGCTGCTTACTTGAATATTCTTTCTCTGCATTGATAGAAGCCAAAAACCTTAAATACATGTATTATCACCTGCATAACGTTATTGGGTATCTTTAGTTTTTCATTGCTACACAGCGTTTTAAATTTCGGAACATATTTTGCTAAGTCATTTATCACATACTGTCCGTTGATCATATTGAGGACACTTAAGAGAACAATGACTTTTCTTGTTAAAAACAGTGCGTTTGAAAATCGATAAAGGTCAAATAATTCCAAAATATTAAGATGAAATAAAAAAAATTGATAACGTTTTTAGGCAAACCAAAGTCGACGCATCGGAGAACTTGATCGAGCGATCGAAGGATGGATTTAACGAGGTCGCACTAAGAGGGTCGGTTTTGTTTGATGTCAGCAGGGTGATGACCGTGGTCAACTCGCTCTACCACTGCAGCTGGCAAAGATTTATAAGGTCTCTGGGTTTTCTGCGCTTTTAATTCTTTTTCTATAGCGCAAACTTTGTTTTTTCTCCGCTTCTAACGCAGTGCTTTGTTTCAGTCTCTACGACTTGAGCGTCCAGCAATCAGAACGCTCCTCGCTGAAAGTGGTTTGCAACGATATGACGTATTCGATGTTTTCGACCGTGTGCAGATCACTTCTGGAACAAGACAGGCTGCTCTTCGCTCTTGTCATGGCTCTCGAGATTGAGGATTCAATCGGTTAGTTTTTTTTGGTCATGGCCTTTTTGGTCTTTGCGTTTGCCTCACCCATGATTATACAACACACTGTCAACAAGGCTCGAATAGTCACACTCATAACTCTGATCATTAATGCGTTGTTTTTTTCACGAAATCGCCGAAGAAAAAACGAAGAGACCCGTTGCGTTTTGAAATAAATTTTTTCTTCGGTTTTGTGGGTTTGGTAGCAAATGTAGGCGAATGTTTATTTTTATGTATTAAAAAACTGTTTTTTACATGGAATATAATTTGTGCTACTAGGCAACGTGAACATCGGAGAACGCGAGTTTCTGATTTCTCCTGAATATGGTCACGCTGTCATGAACGCGCTCGGCTGTCAAGTGTCCGAATCAAGGTCACAAGTCAAGAAGGCTTTTGATTGGATGAGCGAAGATCAGTTTCGCAATCTGCAAGTAAAGAATGGAAAATTTCTGAATTGCTTAAAAATTTAGCTTCAATTCGTTTTATACAAACTACTTGGTGCATTGTCTGTTAAAACACTGCATCATTTAAACTGTTTAATTAGTTAGTTTTAATTAAGGAACGATTTTACTTGAAACTTAGAAACCTAAAAGAAACACCAAATGTAGCCTTGAGTAATCCCTGAACTGCTTCTGTATTTTCTTTAGTTGCTTTTAAGTAGCAGCCTCAGCAAGCAGCTTTCTTACAGTCACATCAGTTGTAGCATTCGAGCCACACCCCAGATCTGGATTAAAAGGAGAGATATTACGACTAAACACAGCAAGCCGATTTTAAATGTAGTGGAGACAATCAATTAAGAATATTGAGAAAAACGTAACGGGGAATATACAGCTCTAGAGGAAAGATTTTCTCTGCGGCCTTTTTGTGCGATAGACGGAAATTAAGTTGGTGTGTCCGTTGCAGCAAAGCCGAAGTATCACAATATAGGCTTCAAGAAGGATAATCCTTTAACTGAGTCATTTGGGATCTGATGAGAAAAACCATAGATGGGGCAGAGCACCTCCAGTGTTTGCACAGAAACAAAAGCGTTTTACGACAGAGATAGAAGAGTAGTGGAGAAGTGGGTGGCAGGACTGGGAGCTAGTCTTCGCTAGTATGTCAGCTCACTTATTAGCATAGGAATCCAATAAAAAGAGATCGTAGTTTTGGGGCATAAAGAATAAAGGAAGTTTTTGATATCCAGGTAGCATCTGTAAAGGAAAAGAAGGGGAAGAAAATAAAAAGAGTACGGATTGAGAATCTGATAAAACGAGCGCGGAAGAGCCAGCGGAGCGGTGAAACAAAAGCTTGACTCTGCGGAGAAGCTGGAAGAAATTGATGACGAAGGAAAGAAAAAAATCTTGGTGTTGCATTTAAAGCATTTAGCCAATACTACAGACAAAAGAGAGGATATTGAGCTATTTTTCAAAAACGTATAACTCTGGGGAAAGTGTAAAGGTGGGAGGTGATGTAAGTACATATGAAAGGAATAGGGTTGTACCGATAACACAGATTATTAAAGCAAAGTCAATTCTAAAAGTGTTTTTTCCAGGGTAGAAGAGGTTAAGAATAAAAAGGTTCACAAAGAGATGAGAACATTCGGTTATTTAGCTATGCGAAGTTTCTTTCCAATTTACATTTTTCTAGCAGATAGCATAGCGAAAGCTTTGTCATGGATTGAAATGGATACTTTTAATGCGGAGGAGGAGGAAGAGATAACCGGAACTGAAAGAAAGAAAAAGTAAAAAACAGAAAAATTTTACATAGAAACAATAAAATATACAGTAGAGGGATACGTAACAGAGGATAGATGAACAGTTGAAGTATACGAATTAGAGTGAAATAGAAAAGTTAAAATAGGGGATCGGTCAAGCACTTATTATCAAATAGTGCGAAGCTGAAGAAAGAGGTTGAAACCTTGGAAATTTGAAAAATTTGAGGTAACTCGGCCCTCGGGAGAGTGAAAATTATTGAAACCCATTTTTTGCAGAGGAAGATAGAGGAGTATACACCATGTTGAGGTAGTTGTTTTCTGGTCTAATATCTGAGCGCGTCGCGATTTTGGTTTGATATCAAAATATCAACTGTAAATATCAACAACAAAATATCGAATGACCAAAATATCAACAAAGCCAAATATTAACTGACCAAAATATCAGCTACTAAAATTAAGTCTTGCAGGCACTACTCCATCGAAGGGTGGCACAGAAACTTTGCGTTTTAACTAACCTTCCACCATCCCACCATATTGAAGTTCCTAGATATCGAAAGTTGATATTTCGTTCAGTTTATTAATCTTGATATTTTCACCGGATACCCGATTTTTCGTTACACTGCGAATTTTCAAGCGCATAACTCGCTGTTACAAACTTTGTTTGGGAATCCCAAAGGACCAGTTGAGCTAGGTAACCCGAATACCTGCGCTGAAACAAAGCTGTGTCTAAATTTTATTTTATTCCGGCTCAAGAAGTAGTTTTGCTATGAGCCTGACGGTTTATACAGTTGGTTAACGAAAGCTCGGATTGATTTTTGTTGAAGACTCTTCTTCACAACAGGCAGAGACCACTGTCTCTAATAACAACGAATGTATTATAAAATCACGACCGACGAAATTCTATTCCACGCTTTGCCAAACTGCAAAGCGAAATCAACACTATAACTCGATTCAATCAACACAAATAATTCTACCTCTGTAGAACAAAACTGCCAACCACTGGCACAAAATAAATTCAACAATTGTCCACTGACACAAAATCTAACGGTCCACCTCTTGTGGCCAAACAAAATCACCTTCGCTCGAGCCACCACTCGAGTCGCTTCAAATTACCTTACAACGATAATAATCACCATAATAATAATAATCGCTACGCATCGGCTTTATATAGAAAACAAAATCACGTGACGTAAACTTTCTCGTAAATTCAAGATTCAGCCAGAAACCCCTGGAGAGTTCGTTACGCGAATCAAATGGAACATACGCGAATTTTCTAGTACAATGATGTTAGTCAAAAACATATTACGTCAATACAAAGAGAAAAAAAGAGAAAAAGATACATGTATCGAGCCATATAACAAATTGGACGTATATCGCAGATAGCGCTCAAAGAGCCGCATTTATTCTCTTATGATAAAACTACGAACTGCTTTTAACGGGAATACACTACATCGTTATGATTAAAAATTATGAATGAAGTGTGACACTCGCCTTTGAACGTCCGCGTTGCGCAAGTCTTGAACCCGCGGGCGCTTGCTTGCAGACGCTTGCAATGTTCTACGACTGGTTCCACGACTTGTTCGATCGCATGCCGAGAGACGGACGCGAGCTGCAGTGGAGGCTGCTGTGCGAAGGGGATTCCCCGGAGCTTTCCGGCAAGTTTCGCCTGCCGGACAACGCCGACGACAATTACACGCCTCTGCAGCGCTTGCTTGTGATCAGGTTTGCAAAGTTTTTGTTCGAGATTCAGCGCGTGTGATGCAGACGATTGCGTTTATTGTTCGCTGTCTCTTTCATCCGGTAATATCTCATTTCTTTATGAACCGGAATGCGAAGTAAACTTTTAAATAGAAATCTGTTATGAATTTCTCCTAAACGTTTTGTTCCATGACTTAAGCTAAGCTTTCTCCTATCTCCGTTAATTCCCTTTCCAGAGCAATCCGCCCGGACCGTGTCGTCCAGGCATCGACCGAGTTCATCAACCGGGTCCTGGGGAAGAAGTTTTTGAGAGACGAAGCCTCCGACCTATGTGTCGCCACCAAGCATACGTCTGCACGAACACCTGTCATTCTCTTCTTCGAGAACGGTAGGAAGTTGTTCCGGTTGTTGTTGAAAACTTTGTACTTTGTTGCTTTGTTCTATCTTGATCCTATTTAAATCGCGCTGCTGACAATAAGCCATATGTATTGCTTTTTTCCTTGAATTTTATGGTTTTACTATGATTTTATTTGTCGGTAGTTTGGTATGGTTAAGGATATCGTGATTGATGGCTAACGTGATCGACATGGTCTTGGTTCAAAACCTACTCGCGTTATTCTGTTGTATTTATGGGAAAGACACTTTACGCACTTTACTCTGTTTGGCGGTCTTGGCAAGAAGTTCTAAATTTATGTCATATCTTCATAAACTACAAAATAAAAAATTTCTACCTGACAGCAATATCTTGGCATCTCCAGAAGCAAGTCGGCGTAATTGTTTGCCCTATGCATAGCGCCTCCGTCGCTTTCCTGCGAGTCAGGTGGATAAAATAGATATGAAAATAAAATAAAAAATTGTTTTTTGTTTTCTTTAAACTTTCGAATTGATCCCTGTTTGGTTTTGTTAATTTTAAAACGTTTCTGGTTGCTTTTTAAATCACTTGCTTTTCTATCCTTTGTTTTTTCGTCGGGGTTTGCTTGATTTCTCGTATCTTATCATTATATTTATAAAATTCATAAACTCATTCTTTTAAATGTTGATTTCTCAAGTGTCCTGTAAGTTTTAATTGATAACTTATTATTTTTAAAGCAAAAAAAAAAACAAAAAAAAACGAACAATTACTTCTAGAATATCTTTATACTGGTATTGGTAAAATGATTGTTTAAAGTAAAATCGTTGCAGTTCCTTCGAGCGGACTCACTCTCTAAAAGATCTGATTTGCCTAACAAAATGTTTAAATTTAGAATTTTTTGATTTTTTAATTTGCAGCAATAAGGTAAAGCTGCAAATCGTGAAAGAAATAGTCAAAAAACTTTTGCAGAACTCTTCCAATGCAATCAACAAATGGAATGTCCTTTTTTTCCAAACCTCAATTTTATCGCGACAGATCAAACCTCGTACAGTAAACTTTCGCTCTTCTCACCAGCGATTGCTAACCAAGAATTCTCGCATAAAAACAATTCTTAACTATTGCGACATTGAACATCAACAAACACCAAGGATTCTATATTTAAATTGCTACAAAAAAAAAACAAAGCTCTTTAATTGATTTGCAGAGAACAAGTTTGCGTTGAAGATCTTCAACGACTTTGCAGTGAAGAGCGACGTTGATTTTGATGTTTTGTGTCTAAATGGCTGCGGACATGGAGAGGAAAGGAAGGCGAAGAAAAGCTTGTCTCGCGCAATGAAAAAGGTAACGCGAGTTCAAAGGTCGCATCGTAGCTTTTTTAACCTCGTTTTTCTCTCGCCAAGGGTTCGTGGGTCATGTTTCACAACTCTCATTGCAATCCCCCCCTCGTTCAACTTATCTTTTCTCTCGTGAGCGAGCAAGTCGATCTTCATCCCGACTTTCGACTCTTCCTCACCTCCGAAGTTGCGTGTGCCGCTCTGCCTACGTCATTACTTCACGCATCAGTGAAAGTGGTTGTGGACCTGCCGAAGGTGTGTGCAAAACTTTGCACTTTAGTAATAACACATTTAGAGTGCTGTCTGTTTGATCCATAAGCCGTGTTGGTTTGCATACAAGTTTAAGAAGGGGTTTTTACCAAAAATCAGCTTAACCTAAACTCGCTGCTTAAATTTAAGCCTTCGTGATCAAAGTTTGAAAACCATCCAGCCGGGCAGTGTTGCCGTATTGATTTACCATTTTTGTCTCAACTAAACGAGTTGTACTTTTGACAGCAGACTTTTCTCTTTTTCTTTTAGGCAATGAAAGATAACATGCTTCGCTTTGTCTCAATGCATATCAACAGTGACGTTATTAACACGTCATCGCGACCCGAATGGCTACCTTGTTTGCACAATATCTGTTTCTTGCACGGAGCAATACAGCTTCGCGCTCGTTTTCCCTCCTGTGTTGGTTGGCAGAGATCGGAAGCCTTCGCTTCGGTCAACTCTGAGCACTTAAAGGTTCGGAAATTGTCGGAAATGTTCGGAAAGCATCGCTAGATAACGCAATCTTTTTAAAGGCTGCAATCAAAGTCGTGACAAAAGAATTTCAAGACATCCAATCAGGTACAAACTTTGATGCAAGTGCGAATATCATGTTGAGGAATATTTCCTGGCCTGGACTGAGGTAAATATTAGCTAAAAATTGTTTTATTAAAATTGTATGAACCAGACAAAAAATTGGCTGGCAACCTTAAAGAATTTTTTTATATTTTCATTTATTTGATTATCTTAATTCATAATTTGTTGGTTAAAAGGGCCAAATTATTGTGTTTAATTTTTTTTTAAACTTCAGATATCAAGTCGGGGAGTTGATTTACGGTAGTCACGTGACAAACCCATGTGATCAACTTGCTCTAAATTCATTGGTCGACTACTGGCTTGCGTCCAGCTCAGTAAAAAAAGAATTTGAACTTCCCAGAGGTACAACAACTTAATGCTTGTCTTCGTTAATAGTTTATGTGTTAAAAATTTTATATACCAAACTAATTGTTTCATGACGTTTTTATGTGTGACTTAGGCCATGAATCGCATTTCGAGTAGGTTGAACGTATCACTACAGGCCTTCATCTCATAACAATGTCTTAAACTTTACTTTTTTGTCTTTGCGTTTGTTTCGAGAAACTCGCCATGTCAGCTGGACCAAGGGCAGCAAATAGTTTTCACGCGGTGCTTCGCTTCGTGATCACAATCATCATTTTCACGCGGTCCTTCGCTTCGTGATCGTGATCATCATTTTCACGCGGTGTTTCGTTTCATAATTGCGATTATCATTTTCACGTGGTGCTTCGCTTCATGATCGCGATCATCATTTTCACGCCGTGCTTCGCTTCATGACTCTGATCATCATGTTCACGCGGTGCTTCGCCTCATGATCGCGCGCTTCTGCTTGGTTTGAAGCCTGGTTCCTTTCGATTTCAAACCGAGGTCGTTAACGTTTGCGATAAATCGAAGATAAGATTTCCGGTTTTTTTTACTCCTCAGTGAAATATCGGCTTCCTGCTGTCTTCTTCGCAACGAGCGTCAAGCAGAGCAACCTCATTCAAGCAATCGAGTCGATTCCTCCGCATTCCCTCGATATTCCGGAAGCTTGCAATCTTCATCCATCTGCCGAAGCTGTTCTCGGAGACGATCAATACATTTTCACCAGGTGCGTTTGTTTATTTTGTTTATTTTCTAATTATTCAGAGTTTGATTTTGTAATAAAGGTTAGTTCTTACGCTATTTTTTTTTATTTTTATCCTACATATTTATCGCTTAATATTTTGTTTTCTCTCTCGAAAAATTTTCTTCAACAATAAATTGTATTTTTTAAAAAATGTTCCACGTTTACAACCAGCTTGTCCAGCAAAAGCAATGCAAGAACGTGAAGCAACTTTTTTATAGTTTAAAACAAGGATTTTACCAAAATGATAATTTTTTTTATAGGAGCTCAACCAGGAAACTTAAAAAAAAATTAGCTTGCTTGAATAACGCTAGAACAATTCCGTACCATGACGATTGATTTTTTCAAAGATTTTATAACCCTAACCTTATCCTCAATTAATCATCTTTAGTAAAATAAGTGGTCAAAGATTAAAATATAGTTTATTCTTGGTACCCAATTGTTCGGACACCGCTTGAATTTCTACTCAATGTTGCAAATATTAATTTGAAAAATTGTAATTGCTTCTATTTCAATTGTTAAAATAGAACGTAAAAGAAAAATAAATTTTGCGATTTTTAGTAATAAAGTAAAACAGGAGAAGGATCAGGCAACAAAAGGAAATTAGTTAACATCAAAAAATTTTGTTAGAGCCAGATTCAACAATAGAATTAGTTTTTCAAATTTTAGTTTCTTTAGGTGTTTCCATTATCTAAAGAACAAAAACTGCATGTCTATTTAATCTTTTGATCTATTAACCCTGCCTTCACTCAAACAGACTGAACGCCATCTACGACTTCCTCCCCGAATCAGTCACTCTTTCACACAAGATGTATCCGAGACCTCCGACTGCATTGAGCATTCCGCCACAAACTGCTATAAGCAACACAAGCTCGCATCCATCAATTATAAGAAGGTAAAATGCAATAGGCCGAGTTTTTGCGTTGTTGCCGGTCTATATGCAGTATCAGCAAATTGACAACAGGGTCATAAAGTTGCCTTACTTGTAATCAATATTTAAGCGTTTGCTTCAGTTTTCCTAAGATCTAGATCAGGGATTTCCAACCTTGTTTTATTATGGGCCAAATTGAGCTAAAGTCAGCGGGCCGAAAAAGGTCTTCACTCTGAATCAAACTTTAATTTGTTGATTTTTGTCCCCAAAATAAACTGCTCTCTAAAAAAAGGTCTTCACTCTGAATCAGACTCTAATTTGTCGATTTTTGTCTCAAAAATTTACCAAACAACCTCGCGGAACTCAGTTTGAGAAACGCTGCGATGCAGGTTTGAAAGTAGCCTATTAAAAAAATTAGAATAGGCAGTGGGGCGCAGGTTGGATATCCCTGGTTTAGATTTTCATCCTATTTTTGTATTTTTCTATCATAAAATATCAAAAAATCTATTTCGTTTGAAAAATTTAACGAAACGTTTTAAACACATTTTACTTTTTACATCATTTGACACTTGACCGGTAACGAAGCATTGATGCTGTTTTTAAAAAAATTTTCCGACACAAGTTTTACCTAAAGTCACTGCTAGTCGGCAGACAAAAATTCGATGTTTTTTTGCTTTTTTTTGCAATCGTCAGCATCATTAAAATAGCGCCAACGGTATCACCGCCACTTTGCAGGGGGATGTTTGCAACGCACACCCACTCGCTCTTGAAGAATCGAAAGGAGGTCGAACTTTGGGAGGCTTGCTACAACGCGCTGTCGAAAATTCCCAAAGGCTGGAGCAAAGTCAGTCTATCAAGTTCGATGAACTTCAACCTTTTTTAACTTCTTAACGTGCATAGGAATACGTGAACGAGCGCATTCGCAAGCTTGGAGGTTTTACCCCCTTCAATCTTTTCATACAAAACGAACTGAAGTTGTTGAGAAACCTTTTGAACGAGATTAAAAGGTGCCATATTAAAAACTTTTGGATTTCCTTTTTTTTATTGTTGAATCAAAGTTTTTTCAATTTCAAGTTCATATAATTACTTTTTTCAAGGAGCTTAGTTTCCGTCAAGAATGCAGTCGAAAATTTGGATCAATTCGGAAATCGCTTGTCGGACGATGACGTCATCATCGCCAACGAGCTCAGCCGGTCTCGGATCCCGTCAGTATGGATGGAGCTGGCAGGAGAATCAGCTCCTCCTGATACAACCTCTTTGTCTCAGTGGCTCCATGACCTCGGAAACAGAGTTTTGCATTTTGAACGAATTCTGGCGCTGGTAGGCAATCGATGGTCAATTTAAAGTCAAACAAATTATAACAGTTTATCGATAGAAACCGGTATGATTTTTTTCAGTCTACTAAACATTAATTTTGATGAAGATTTTTACGAACAACACAGCCATTGTATTTGAAGATTTGTAGTAAAAGTGTATTTGTGAAGTCTGTTTTTCAAAGGGCAAGGACAAGATGCCTGCTTATTGGCTGGGTGCTTTCTTCAACCCTCACGGCTTAGTATCAACCTTGAAACAAGAGGCCATTCGCAATCACATTGAGAAGTCTGGCAACGTCGACAGCATCGTGTTTCACACAGAAGTGACTCAACGAGAGAAAGATCACGTGAGTGACACGTGTTGTCTTGTGTCGACGTTAAAACAAGTTTTCTCATTTCGTACAGCTCCGTGATCCTCCGGCCGAGGGATTCTTTTTGCACGGGGTCTATTTATGGGGCTGCAGCTGGGACAAGACAAGTGGGGAAATGGTGGATGCGCCTCCAAAACACGGCCCCATTTCTCTCACGGTCATTCACGTGACTTTTACGACAGAAACGCAGAAATACGGAACCGCAAATGACATAGTCAAGTCAGTGACGAGTACAGAAATTCGTTTCCATTATAATGACATCGCTTTTCGTCACAGGCCGGTTGATTACTACGCTTGTCCCGTCTACATGTCGTGCACCAGCAAACAGGAACCGATTTTTGATCTGGACGTGAACAGAGACGCTATTCCGTCGTCACGATGGGCACTCAGGGGCCTAACCGCAACGGTTCGCCCCTACTGATCACGCGACTAGATAGCAAGTTGTCACAACTTGAGTCTTTTTTTTAGCTTTAAAGTGTGCGTTTTTGATGTTTTTATAAAAATAGAAGCTTTCACATTTTGATTTTTATTCGTCTTGAGATAAAACTTTTTCGATCATATGACACAAAATTAACAAAACTAGAATAGTACCAGCGGACATACTTCTGATCAAATTGGCGATAAATAAACTTAAGTACACTGCGAAAGCGCCAATTTAACATGATTTTTTCAGTGGTTCCCAACCTTTATACACCAACAAACGGTGAAAATTTTAAAAAATGTTCACAAACCGGCCGAAAAAAGATCATATAGTGAATAGAACTAATATTAAAAATCGTTACGTAAACCGAAATTGTCTTTGCGAAACATAATGCAAGATTTTGCATAAACTATGTATTTAAGACAAAAAATTTACAAGAAAGTGGCAATCAAATCAACTCAAACAACAAAATGTCTATCTATTTACTTACAGTATAAAATCAATGTTAATGTAAAATTTGCTGCTGTTTCGCTGCCAGTATGCGAGGCATCCAAGAAGTTTCTTAAACATGTAGTTTTGTTTGTTGTGCTTTGAATGAAAGTGATGAGAAAATTTGTTGAAGGCTTTATAGCGTCATTTATGAGAACTTGGGGCAAACCAAAATTACGGGTTGTGGCGATTGCTGACTACACAGAGCCATATTAAGATCAAGCTTTTGTCTAATTGTCGGACAAATTCCCCTTTTCGTTTCCTACTTTCCCCTGTGACATTCAACTTATCTGATCGTGTTATTTTTGTGCTTTGGTCTACACTTGCAATAGATCTAGTGATACTTGCTTCCTTTCCATTTTGACAATTACCTGTTTCAAAAGTCTTACTTATATCCTTCTTCTTAAAATACACCATAATATCTTGTTGCTTCATTAATTTCATATCAATCTTTCTGCAGTTTAACAAGACTAGCTATAACGGCACCTTAAAACTGAAGAATGGCTTTGTATAAAACTTTTTGAAAGCTAGATGCAATTTATGATGTAACAATCGTAAACAGCACAAGACTTAGATTATCAGAAAATTAACCTTCATTATTAAACAGTTTTGCGTCATCAAGGAAGGCGAGATAGGCCTGTTGTGAATCAGTCAAGCGCAAAATGAGTTTTACAGGCAGTAACAACTTTGCAACGCTTACGATTCCGTATTAAAATTAACTTGGCAGAAAAAAATACTTTGCGGACCGGCGGTCGGGAACCACTGGTCTATATCAGCAACAGCAAAGTTGATTCTTAAAAATTAACTAGAAACAATCGATATCAAAATTTTGTAAATAAAGTAAAGTACAATTGAAGCCCATACAAGCACCGACAAATATAAATCGCAAGCGCGCAACGACATTCATTAAATTTCTATTTTGCAACTTGTTCGTGTCGTTAAACAGGGTGTCCATAAAGTCGTTAGACAATTTAAAAAATTTATTGCAAAGACAGTTGATGAGATATGTTACATAGATTTATTTTATATTAATCAGTGTTTATTAAAGTTTTTAGTCATACTAAAATTTTGTGTTTCAGATTAAATTTTTATGTGTTTAATAAATGTGTTAATAAACCCGTGCAAAATGGTTACTCCTCAAGAGAAGACACAATGTGTACCTGGTTTATCGAGACAAAATCGGATGTTCAGACTCAGCAAAAATACAGAGCTAAGTATGGATAAAATCCACCATTATGTCCTTCAATTTATCGATGGCACAAGAAATTTATAGAGACAGGGTCAATGTTGGATACAGTTAGAAGTGGGTGACCAAGAACATCTGGAAAAATTGTGTCTTTTTTTGAGGAGTAGCCATTTTGCACGGGTTTACTAACACATTTATTAAACACATAAAAATTTAATCTGAAACACAAAATTTTAGTATGACTAAAAACATTAATAAACAGTGATTAATATAAAATAATTTTATGTAAGATATCTCATCAACTGCCTTTGCAATAAATTTTTTAAATTGTCTAAAGACCTTATGAACACCCTGTATTTTTCAAAAAAAAACACCTCACTAGTCACGTGCAACTTTAATTTAACTTTGCTCTCCATGCCTACAAAACTGCTTACCTCAGCAGTTTCCTCTCGGAAAGGCAGACCAGCCTCCAAAGGGAAACAAAGATTCGAGAATGATGCATTTGCGGTAAATGCAGAAAGGTATAGCACAGAGGTGGAAAACCTGCGGCCTCCATGACAATAGAATCGAGAATAACGACTGCTGATGAAAGAAAACCTTTTTTCTTTGATAACACCACAATTTAGCGACGAAACTCAAGGAAAACCCGAAAAATTTAAAGTGAAGACTTTTTTAGAGATCACCTCTTTTTGGCGTCAAAAATCAAGAACACCGAGACGGTTCAAAGTGATTACGCTATTTTTTTAGGTATTATAACTTATGCTATCAAAATTTTAAAATATGGCCTCCAACAAAAAGGTTTCCCACCTCTGGTATAGTATGTCGTAAATAAAATTAAGGAACGCCCGATTCAACAAATCACTTGGGCGGTTACATGATCTAAAAAATAAGACCACCAAGTAAATCCAGTAAAACTTGCCGCAAAATACTACGAAACGCCACCTTCACCATAAAACAATAATTTATATCAACTTTTTGCATTAACACTTTTAAAAAGATCATATTTTTACCTCATAAAAATCATTGCACTTTTCAATAAAATCACTTTTTCAATGAATCGTAGTAAAATAGGCGACAAAATCCAGTAATTAGATGAATGGGAGAACGATTGACGACGTCATAAAACTGCGCGCAATTGTCTATAAAATGTGGCACCTTGCAACAGATAAAGGCTCGGGTCAAGACTGGGTGAGGTTGTTTGTTCCTCAATAAATAGGTTTCAGCAAATGCTAACCAATTCGCTTTATCTTCTCGTGATATCGAAGATTTCTGTTTCGGAGTCGGAGTCGCTCCGGTCGTGACGGAGCAACTTCAGTCGCAAGTTTTCATCGGATGCGCTCGACGCTGAAAACGTAAACACGATAAAGTGCGACGCGGGTCAAGGTTGCGCCGGTTTGAATATTTACATTCTGTCGATGGCTAAATACAAATCACTCGCTCGTGGTTTTAAAGAAAGAATATTTTAAGTACTTGCGTAAAACTTTGAAAGCTATTGGCGGCGAATATAAATCAAAAAAATTCTAGAAACCGAAACAACCAAAATTACTTAATTACGAGAATGAACCAACCTTTTTTTGTAAGCTAAGCGAAAAAGCATAAATCAGTGTTTTTTGAGAAAATTTTTATTGCAAATCACTGCTGTTGTAGAGGAAAAGTTATCATAAGACAGAAGTGTATTTAACGATTATGTACACAAGTAGATAATTGTAAATTATTTCAATAAACAGTATCATATTTACCGGCATTATCATTGTTATAAAACTTGAGGAAGACGTGGAGAGATATACCGGTAATACAAATGAAGAAGCCCACCCAATTCATTGGCGATAAATGATTATTATTGTATGTTGTGGCAATAATCAAAGTGATGATTTCCTATCAAATCAAAAGTTTGTCAAAAACTTATTATTACCTTAATTTAAAACTGCTACATTTGAAAAATTTATAAAAACAATTCGATCGCGATTTTGTCTTACGTTTTACCAAAACAAAGTCAGAATCAGACTTCAGAGTTTAAATTTGTCCACTGGTTCACTATACGCCGTACCAATGCGATTCAGCCCAAGTTAAAAGGTTCAAACAACCAGCAAATTAAACCAAAGACTTTAAAAAATGCGTTTGCGATTTTCCACTTGATCATCACGCGGCAGTTCCATTTCAAATGGAAAGAAGAAATAAATTTCACCTAATCAAGGGTACCGAAGACATAAACAAAACTCACTTTAAAAATACCGCTGATTGATAGAGTCAGGGACGAAGTGTTGGTGAGAAGTAAATATTCGGAAAAGCTAAGCATGAAAGCTATGGCTCCACCGACAACGATCATGACGACTGTAGCTGTGACGTCGCTCGCTGTTTCAAATCCGAAGATGTTTCTCGCCGTAAAGAAACGCAAACCTGTGAACGTTTGGAACATTCTTATCACCGAAAACAAGTTGTAAACAAACTTTTTTTAATAAAAATTAACTAGAACTGCAAGTAGGAAAACGCTGGTTTAGTTAATTTGTAGCGAAAACATGCAAAGTACAAGCCAAACAAAAACAGACAGCACATGTTCCTTACCTTCATGAGCGAGTGCAAGTGGAAATAGGCCGACAAACATCGTTGGTTGCAAGTGATACAGAAGGTCAATGGGATTAGTCAAACCTTTTAAAGAAGCAAAACGATGTAAAATCTTACTGGGGTAAGAGCAACAGCAAGAACATGAGCTACAAAACTATTAAATAACGCGGATTCATTATAGGGCTAAGATATAGTTTAATGTGACTCGTCTGCAGACTTGGGTGGAAGAGAGTTTTGATTATATCCATATTGATTTGCTTGGAACTATTGGCTACATTTTTAACGCAATCTCTAGGAAGCATCGTTTGCTAACTGGCTCCAAACAAATTAATTAAATGAAATTTAAGAATTTGCTTATCTAAAAAATCAGTATTCAAAAAAGTTTTCAACAATCGTTAAAGATATAAAAGTTAAAAAGATCATCACCAAGTTCTTTTTTTTGGGCCAGAATTTGACTAAAAGTCCATCGAATTCCACCAATAAATGAAGCTGACAGCACAAGAAAAAATCCTTCTAAATTGAATTGAGACGACTCATAGACAAATAAGAACAAACCACCAGCAATTAGGCAAACCACAATTATTAAAGAGAATCTCTGAAAATAATCTTCATCAAGAGTGTATAATAGCATTTATGCAATCATGATACATAATCAAAAATACTTGGGGGCACCTAAATCGGATTTTTCAGCTGTTTTGAATTTCTGATAAGCATTGAAATTGAAAGGGGCTAAAAAATTTAAAACATTGGTCAAGTAAACTGTTTGAAGCATCTTTATAATTTATGGACCATGTTAAACCCCAGTTGGAAACACTGGTGTGCAAAAAAATTCACTTCGAAATATTATTGAGAAATCAATGGACTGTTTTAAGTGGTGTTGGATTAAGCTTTTTTTTTACCATTACAGATACCTCGATGTTTTTTCAAAACTAAGATACACTGTATAATTATTAATATTTTACATTAATAGCTTTTTTAATTCAAGTATAAGAACAAGCTCAAAAAATCATCAGTAAATGATTATTTTATTCTTAATTCAGATGACAGTCATTACATCTACAATTTCGCACATATTAGAAGTTTTACATAGTGTCTGACATATTTCTTGTTAACAACCCAACCTTACTTTTAAACAATACTGAAGTACATAGCAAAACTTGCATACTTGTATCGTAACATATTAGTATTACGAAAAACTTAAAAGACTTGTTGCTTTAGAGTAGAAAAATGAGTACTGTTACTAGCACAAATACTATTTTCAAACAGAAAATTTTTCACTTTCTATATAAGTCTTATGGTACTATAGGGTGGGGCGTAAATATGGAAAGAAATTAAAATCGATATTATAATGTAACGAAAAATATATCTAACAATTTACAGATATGTACGATTACATGAAAGTCTATACAAAGCAAACAAAATAATTTTATTCGAAATGGCTCCTATTGCTTTTGATTACCGCCGGCAATCTCCGGCGAACATCCTCCGCGGAGGCACGCAGCTGTTCTTGTGGAATTTCTTGCCATGCTCGCAGTAGAGACTGTTTTAAATCGTCCACACTTTAGTGAATTTTTTCACAGGCCTTGGCTTCGAGGATGGACTACACCGAAAAGTCCATGGGATTCAGATACTGTCATTTCTTCGATTATGAGCGAATTTAACTGTGAAGATCTTTTCATCTGAATAAACAATCGCAACCGCCGTGCCAGACCTTAAATCCTTCAGAAGAACTTTGCTTCTCTTCAATCTTTTTTGCTTTACAGCTGCTGACAGAGTTTGTCCCTTTTGGAGTGTGGAAGAGGACATTTTCAGATCTTTGTGGACGAGTCGTCTCATGGTTCTGGGACTCATGTCAATAGACTTTGGCATTTGTCACATGGACCTCCTCGGGTTTCTCCTAATTCTCTCTCGAATCCACTTAATCATTGATTTAGACCGGTGCATGGTTTACCACTTTGTTTGGGTGCATGGTCTACCACTTCTTGGACAATCAGATAAATCCTCTCTTTCATTGAAACGTGTCAATGTCTTCCAGACAGTGGATCTCACAATTGAAAGTGTTTTTGCAATAGCGAAATCTGACTTTCTGGCACAATGTAATGCAACTATAGCTTCTCTCTTGTCTGACATTTTGGAATCGTTTAAAATTTAACAAAAAATTCTTTGATATTATGATAGAGTGATGTCTTAGCTATAATAAAATGTATTTCCTACTTATGAACTATTCTATAGTAACAAAATAGTTTAGTTTAAAAAATTGTTTCCAAACTTATGCCCCACCCTGTATTACACTAATAAATAAGTTAAGATTACAAAACAAATGTGAACAACTTACTGGCTTTTCTAATTTTAAAATAAGAGCAAAACCCAAAATAAATAGAACAGCTGAAGATTTTACCATTGTATATCTGCAATCAAAAAAAAAATTTAATTAGTAAAGATTTAGTGCAATAGAATCTTTTGTCTGTTTAAGTAAAGATACAAGCTTTTGAAAAGCCAAACTATTGCAGTTCAGTTGAAAACTTTTTTTTTGTTTTTTATTTTCTATTTAAGATATGACTAAAATTCAAAGCTGCTTGCTAAGACCACCAAGCAGAGAAAGTAAATTTAAGTGCACATTCACCATCAATACAATGCTCTTAACTACTCATCCACACTACCAACTTATATTTTCAATGACCAAACACTAATTTAAACAATATATAAAAACTTAATGCAATATGATAAACATCATTGCATATACTCGTAAGGCTGTATAAAAAATAAAATATAGACTTACAATGAAACAGTTATAAAAACAAAGCTCCAATTAGATAAGCCAATGTCCAAAGCACTCGCAATTCCTTAAAATTAAAATATTATTCATTACAACTATAAACAATCTTTTATAAACCAATTGTCTTTGTCATACCAGTTAAAAACACTTTTTTTATATATGGGCCCCATTCTAGAGTTGGTGTTTTTTTTCGACATCGAGCAAATATCAAACGGGCAAAAGATGAGAATACAAACACAGTGAGAAAATGAATACAGGTAGTAACAAGAGGAAACTGGAATCTCTGAAAAAAAAAGAGCTAAAACAATACTTTTTTTACATTATGAAACTGTTTGATAAAAATAAACAATTGTTAGTTCATGCTTAATGCATATTTGCAAGTTTTAAACTGGATGCTCAGTAGCACCAGTATAACACATTTCTAAAACTTTTTTTTTCTTGAGTTGATGTTCAAAGATTTTGTTATTGTAAAAATTAATCAAACCAATATTGATGTAAAACCATTTGCACTAAAATATTTATGATTCCATACAGAAGAAATTCAATCAACAAACACATATACAAATAAAACAAGTATCTCCCAGCAGCTGTAATACAACTCATCACTTCTTAAGTGTACATGGCCATCTTGAAGAGCACAGACAGTAATTACACTGGACTTGATGGCATAAACATCAAACACCTAAAACACCTAGAATAATTTGCCATCACATGAGTTTGAATGCCTGGCATAATAGGTTGCCTTTGAAATTTGCAATCACCACCACAACAATAACAAGATCATCTTGCATCCAGACATCGTGATTGAAAAATGTAAAAAAAACTTCAAACATCTGCACTATCATTTCACAAGCACTCAAAATATTGAAAAACCATTTGGACAAAAAAACAAGTACTACAAATACAGTAAAAAAAAGTCTCTTCAAAAAGTCACCATAAGCTACTTTTTCAGTGAAATTAACCTGGAATCCCCAGTATATCTACAGGATAAAATAAAAAAGAAAAAGATTTTTTTTAAAAGCAAAAGTAACTAAAGTGAAAATCTGGGTTAGTTTCACTAACAAAAATCGCTTGCAGTGACTTCTTTAAGAGACCTGTAAAAAATAGTTTTACGTATAGTTTGATATAAAAATCTAATCTTTACAAAGTTTAATTAATTTACAAGCTTTTTTTTTAGCGGTATAGAAAGAATAATATGCAAAAATATAGTAATAAACTTCAAAAGGACACTCACTTTAAACATCCATTTGTTGTAAAAAGTAAGGCCAATTGAAAATATATAATAAAAAAGGACTAAAAAAATTACTCCAGTTGTTTGGCTGATTTTTTCTTTGCAAGAAGCCTTTAAATTTGAATTTACATTGCTGGTATATTTACAACAAGAAAAACATAGATAGTTTTTCTTTTTTTGTTTTTTGGTTCCCATTAGACAAGTGGTTCCCTAAAAACCACAGATTTAATTTTTAAGAGATAAATAATAAAGAAATGTATTAAGCAATACTTACCTTTAATTTGCATATTCAAGAAAATAATGTGTTATAAATACTGAATCAAAACAAATTGTAAACATTTTAAATTCATCAAAAGCTTCTTGACAATTATTAATTTATTTTGATTTCTATGGAAATTAACAAATTGTATAAATTTCTAAATAAACTTTTTTTTGTTGAGAGAAAATATAGGTATGTGTTACGTAAGGCAAATCGCTTTTCTGGTGAAAAATTGGATTATTTTTGTGATCTTTCGAAATGCAAAAGTCGCAGCTGCCAATAGCCAGGAGATTTGATGTATTTGACATTTTTTAACAGATTGATCAACTTATAGACTGTTTAAATTAGATGTGGTGACCTATCTCCACTCTTAATGACCTAAATGCATTGTTTTAATTAAACATTAGTGATGTGACCTCGCTTTGGGCAGTGATCTGTGTAAGTGCATGAAATCGATTTTATTGTAAAGTTTGTTGTCCAAACCATGTGGCCCAATTCAAGTTTACTATAAATAGAGGGACATCACTATAACCAAACAGTGACCATAATTTCACTGATAGAACAGTGACCATGATTTTGCGAAATAGTCAGGTAACCATTGTTTTTGCTGTATTATGCTGCGTGCTGCACTTGTGAAACCGCAGGTAAAAAATAAATTCAATTCTCTCCTTTGTATAAATTACAACTATATTTTTTCTTAGTTGGGCATCAGAGTTACACATATTTAAATATAAGGGTAGTTTGTAACTTGAAGGGATTTCACTGATATCAAACAAGTTCAGCACTTCAAGGATGGATAAAGCTATTGAATTCCGTTAAATTATCGAACAAGCCAGCATCTTTTTAATGAAGAGAGAATTTAAGAATTGCAAGTATTTTTTTCTAACAACATATTGAATTTACGAGTCCCTTTATTAACAAAAATTGAATTCATAATTTCTCTTTTGAACCAGTATTGAAAAACTACTTTTGACATTGATTGTATTATACCTATTGCAATACATAAATCTGTTATTTATCCTTAGACCTATAAAAACCATAACTACCCAATATATATATCAGTTTAGTTCCCCTGTTATGTTCCATTCAGTTCAATCATTATTTAATTTCTGCTACTTGTCAACCAAAAATATTCCTCAAAAAAGTCACCTTAAACAACTTTTGTTTGTGAAACTAACCTAGATCCCCTGAAGTTACTATCACTTTTTGAAAAGATTCTTTTTCTCTTGGTTTCTTTTTTACTCCATCTTAGTGGCATAGGGGGATTTTGGGTTAGTTTCACCAAAAAAATTGCTTATGGTGACTTCTTGAAGAGACCAAAATAATTTACATCAATATATTTACACAACAGAAAATGGAACATGCAACAAATACAATAGAACTAATGAGGTTGCTAATACAAAATTTTGTGCCTGCAGCCTGCAAGTATTTTTATTTGTGACACTGCAACCGCAAAATTGTTACCCAAAGTTTACACCCCATTGCACTGTGCTGTAACATCATAAATTTAAAAGAAAATTTTTAGACCTTTTTTCCTCCTTTTTAAAAGTTTTTTGATGTTCAGGAATTATTCACAGTTGTAGTTATCAATAGTTTATATTTCAAATTTAGCAATTCAAAATATATTTGCTTCATTTTGTTATATCTGTGGGAAAGGCACTTTACTCTGCTTGCCATCCCACCAAGCAGCTCTAAAATTCAGTAATATCTCCAAACAAAAACTAAAAAACAAATAAAAAATTTCAACTCTAGACCAATTGGCATCTTCAAAAGCAGGTTAAAATAATTGTAAGATAGTTGCTTTTAGTATAATGCCTCCCAATGTTTTCTTGTTAGTTAAAAAGATAAATAAAGATAAAAACATTATATCTTTTTTGACAAACACAAATCTTGCTCACTATCAAGTTTTTTTAAAAAGTCTTGAAAGACTAACCACTAAGAGCATGTTGGCATATATTACTTAGTTTTTTAACCATAAAATTTTACCAAAACCCTTGATGTGCATTTGTAGGCAAAGTGATAGTTGTTGTCATGCTAAGTTAATTAGCACAGCTATAACAGTACCTCAAATGTTTACAATTAACCTATTAAACAATATTCCATAAGTACATTCAATTCAAGCCTTAGTCAACTACCATTAAAAATTATAATTCTGAAAGAAATCACAAAAAACTGGATACAAGTAAGTTAATCAGTTTAGTTAAGATCAATTTTCATTCAATTTATTTGATTATTCAACATACTAGCCATTGCAGCTAAAAAGACTATTCAAAATTAAATCTGGTAAGTACAGTAAGTTGTATAATAGCTTAATATGCAATTGTAGTGTAAAAAGAAATTGACAAATGTATAACTGAATGAGGTATTTTTAAACCATTTATAAAAAATCTTATTTTGCAAAAATCGTTATTTCATTACTTTCTTACACAGAAACAGGTCTTAAACTGTCACTGCAAGATTAGCAACTGAATTACTAACTCTTTTTTTGCAGTTTGCAAACATCTATTCAATGGTGCTTTGGCTTTAGATTTTTTTCAAGGTGTTTTGCTAAATGCAGCATGCCAGTACTGTGGTTTATGCAATTTAAACTATTTTAAACATTTTTCACATGCTTCAAAAAGAATTTCTTTATCTTTATAAACACATTTTGTATGATCACAAATTTTAATTTGGCTTCTTTTAATCAATTAAATCAAGTTTACCAGTTTTTAACTTTTTGGGTCTCTTTAAGTTACTATAAGCAATTTTTGTTTGTGAAACTAACCCGGATGCTTCTGCAGTTACTATCTCTTCTTGAGAGACCCTTTTTCTCTTAGTTTCTTTATTTTATTCTGGCATGGAAAGAGAGATTCTGGGTTAGTTTCATCAAAAAAAATCTCTTACAGTGACTTCCTGAAGAGGCCCAACTTTTTTTTGTAATATATATAAAGACTGCATTCAACTTTTTCATAACTATGCTGAGAATAACACCATAGAAGCCTACTATTTAATGCTTTACTCAAATCATAATTAACATAGTAGCAAAGATGTAGCTTTTAAAAGTTTAAAGATATTGAGACACCACCTAAAAGACTTTGAAAAATTCATTTAAAAAGATACTTACTACAGAATATTTTTCAGTTAAACTTCCAAAAAACAAAAAAAAGAAGGAATACTTATAAGTTGCTAAAATTAATTATTCAAATTTATTTAACTAACCCTACATTCAAAAAGTTTTCTAAAAGCTTTTTCATGTTATGTCTGATTTTATAATCTGCTTTTTTTATTTTGCTCAAACTAGTATTTCCTACATAAAAAACAATGGCGTTTGACAGTTTTGGACGCTTTTTTACTAAGTAACACAGAAGGCTAATTTGTGAAGAAAGTTTATTAAGCTAAGTAACAATAAATGGTTCTCGTTCACTATTCGTCGAGTTTCATTAATTACCTTTTAAATTTTGAGAAATCCCCAAAGCCTGCGAGATAAGCAGCGGCAAACAGTGAATGAAACCCCAATAAATGATATTTTAAAGAAAAAACTGTGTATTGGTACCTAAACGTAAATCGATTAAGTACCAAAAATCAAAGTGTCAAAAGCGGATATATCCACTTTTTCCTAAAGCCAATAGGTGCCGAAAGCGGGTTTACTTTATGTCTTTTAGCCAGGGCGTCAAACCCGACCCAAAACGGATCCATAAACCCGTATTAACCGTTATTGTTTTTTAAACCCAAAACGAAACTTAACCCGAAAAAATAAAATTTGCTGAACCTGAACCGGAATTGAACCCCTTAAAATATATTTGCTGGACCTGCACCGGAGCTGAACCCGTAAAAAAAAATTTGCCGAACCTAAACCGGAACTATATTTTAAATGAATCCGGTTCGACCCTTCTGTTGATAATCTCTTGAAGCTTTCTTATATTTTTTAGATTGTAGTAACTTCTATGATTAAATCCTGTGTATAAATTTTAGGGCAGGACCAGTACTCAATGATAGCAAAAGCATTATAATCAGGAAGTCAAACCGAACCCGAACCGGAATTTTATAAACCGGTTTTACACCATTTTTTCTGAACCTTGATCGAACCCGAACCGTAATTTTAAAAACCAAAAAGAGCGAACCGGAACTGAACCGAATATTAAATAATCGTGAACCTTAACCGAACCCAAATCAGTTGAAAAAACCGGTTCGCTCCGTGACGTCACCCGTATCGCTTAGCAACTGTTTTAAATCAAAATACTGTAGCATTGTTAATTTCAAAAGTTTACTGTAGACCGCACAGCGAATCCCTCTCTTCTTTAGCTCCAAATTCTTCAAACTATAAGGAAGCTATCCGAGCTTCCCCAATCACACCGCTGGCTTTCCCACACGTCTTATAGCTTTATAATATTTATTAAAGTTGAGATTTCGATATGAAGGTATAACAGGCTTCCACAAGCCAACGACCACAATTATTTTCTCGACAATACTGCTTAAACGATGCAGTTAACTATACAACCAACGTGCCGCCAACGTGCTCCCAACGATGCAGCCAACGATGCAGCCAACGATGCACTTAACTATACAACCAACGCTCAGCCAACGATGCAATCGCAAAACGAAAGTTACCCAAGTTTCGCTTGCGATCTACAAACTCACTCTACAAAACTAAACCACCGAACCACTTGATCACCAACGACTGAAAGAATTTACCAACATCTCAATTTATAGTGTGCTCGCCACGTGTAAGTGAGCCAATCAGATTTCATTAAGGTCGCTGCACGTGATCTACCTATAAAGCAGTGAACGCAAACAATAGAATTAATTAACAGGTTTCAAAAAAGACTTCTATGCAGTTAATTAACTTTTTCAATTTCAGTGCGAGTTCTATTGTTATGATTTTAACAAGCATAAATAATCCATGTTAGTGATGAAGCATATGTTTTAACATTTTTGGAAAATAAGCTTTATTTGAAGTTCAGACTTTGATCAATAAACGACTCACCTGTTACTAAGATAATATGGCTACTCTTTTTTCTATGACTGCATATTATGTCATGCCTTCTCTAAGCAGAAATATTTTCTTAATATTATCTTAAGAAGTATTTTCTTAATTATCTTAATATTTTCCTAATGATGCTGCGAACCCGAGCCGGAATTTTATAAACCGATTTTGAGCATGATATCTATGGTTTTGAGGTAATTTTTACAGGACCGAACCTAAACCGGAGCGTTTTAATTGATCTGAACCCTAACCGGAACTGAACCGAAATTTGAAACAGTTGTTGAACCCAAACCGAACCTTAAACGGTAAAATCAAACGGTTTGACTCCCTGATTATAATAATAAATCAATTCCTACACCAGGTATCGCGCATGATTATTCAAATGTGTAAATAATAAAGGATTCACTTTATCAACATCCCCTTTTGTTAAGTTTTGGACAATTACGAGAGTAAAAAACATAAAAAATCAATATACAACATATTTTTTTAATTTGTTTGGTAGCCTGCGGGTTCGGGTCGCTCATAGGTGTTTTCTTCATGAGACAATGTACCATTATTTGCAATAGTGATATTGTCGAGATTACTGTCATTTCAGAAGAACGGTATAAATGTGTGGTCATTATATGTAGGCTAAAGCTGTTCGTTGTTACTGTTTCTACGGACGAGGGGAAAGACTCGTCTAATCCTGCGCAGTCAGGTATTCGAAATTCAAATTGTTTTGGATCAAAAGGATTTAATCGGTGTTTTCAAAATGCGTATGATACAAAACAATTTAGGTTACAATTCTTTTAACCAGGAAACTATTTGAAATCAGATTTTACAATTTAACTAGAATTAAGCAATGATCTCTAGACCTTATTCAAATAGAAAAATAAATACAAAAGATTAATGGAAAAACAAACGCAAACAATATTACAAAACATACCTAATCCTACTCTAGCTAAAACAGCGTATAAACAAACACTAACCTAACCCTAAACTAGCTAAGCTAAAATTGACCAAGTAAAAAATGGATGAAAGAACTCTGGCGCTATAAACAGAAGGAAACAAAGCTTTTTAAGAACAAAATTCGCGCCGCGAGAGAACGAACAGAAAGAAAACAAATTGCAATAATGACGCGCCGCGAGAGAACGAACAGAAAGAAAACAAATTACAATAATGATTAACTGAGTAAAAGAATTAGCGACGCGAGTTCAAATCCAACAAAAACGGTAAAGTGAAGTTTTAACGGAAACAAAAACAAATTTAAAACATATAATAGTCCTTTTGCCAAGCTGGAGGTTTTATTGTTCGCCGTCTTGACGGGACCTCACAGCTTGGCGCATCATCCGTCGCAACATCCTCGCCGCCTTGACTGCACTCGGTTGGTGTAGTCAAATCTGGAAAGTCTCTTGTTGAAATTGATTCTTCACCGGACTCGAGCAAATGTAAACGTTGAATCGGCCTAGTCAAAAGTCCAGTTTTGGTTTTTAATTTAAATGTTCGCGTCAGACCATCTTTTCCTGGAATCGCCTGAACAATTTTTCCCATCGGCCAGGTGGGACGAGAAGTGTTTTCTTCCGTAATTAAACAGATGTCACCCACTTTGGGAGCAGCCTCTGTCGAATGCCATTTGTGACGAACCGCTAAGGAAGGCAAATACTCTTTTGACCACCGCTTCCAGAAGTGTTGCAACAAAAGTTGTAAATGAAAATATCTTCGACTCAATTTAACTTTTGACGAAATGGATGGAACAGATTTTAAAGCCCGACCAATTGCTAAATGACTTGGAGTAATCGCTTGAAGATTGTTTGGATCACTTCCCAAATATGTAAGTGGTCTTTGATTTAAAGCTGATTCGATGTCAGTCAAAATGGTATACAATTCGGTATAGTTCAATTTTGCTTTACCAAGAACCTTTTTTAAAGGCTCTTTCAACGATCGATTTAGTCTTTCATAAAATGCACCACGGTGTGGACTACGCTCGGTAATAAATTCCCAAATAATGTCATTTTCGGTAAGATATGATTGAATCAAATTATCCGCAATAACACTTTCACGAGTGGAAAATTTTAAAATCTGATTCGCCTTTTTAAAGGTCAATTGATTATCACTAATAATTTTGCGACACTTTCCACGGCGATTAATCATACGTTTCAAAGCAGATAAAAATTCTTCGGTAGACATATTATTTGTTAATTCGAGATGAATCATACGACTATGGGTACAGGTAAAGATACATATGTAAGCTTTTCTCATGGTTTTACAATCATATCCTTTTAGGTAAATTGGTCCGGTAAAATCAACGCCAACATCGGAAAACGCAAAAGCCGGACAAACCCGCTCTTCGGGAAGAATTCCCATCTTTTGTTGCAAGGGCTTTGTTTTAGCATGTCTACACACCACACACCGTTTACATACTCTTCTCACCTCTTCACGAATATGCAAGATATGGTACCTTTCCCTTAAAATAGCGATGGTTGTGTCTTGAGGAGAATGGTGATTCTTTTGATGGACGTGAAGGATCAATAGTTCCACCAACAAGTCTTTATTCGGAAGGATGATAGGATACTTGGTGTATTCTGGCAAATCGGAAAGTTTAAGTCGATCTCCTGCAATAATCAAATTTTTTTCAAAATCAAATTGCGGGTCCATATTTTTAAACCGACAGGACGAAGAAGGCTTTCCCGAACTCTGCAATTCAAAAAAATCATCCGTAAAATTACATTTTTGAACCAGAGAAAATAAGAAATACTCAGCGTTTTTATACTCTTTAGGGCCTATAAGATCCGGTCTGCAGGTATGGTCAAGTTGTTTGTTGACAGGATGCCTCCATCGCAAAATTCTGGCCACCAGACGAACTACTTTAGAGTAGCTCGAATATCCTCGAAAAAACTCTTCGTAAGGCAAAGTAGCAGACAATGCAAATGTTTTCACTTTAGCAGCTTCTTTGATACAAGCATCACTAGTGGAAGCTTCCAAAGAGCAATAACCACCGTGCTCCGAGGGCCACTCAGACTTATACTTACTAAGCCAAGGCGGACCTTGTCAGTAAAGTTGGTTTTCTTTCAAATTGGATAACTTCATTCCTCGGCTGTGCAGATCGGCGGGATTTTCAATTCCAACGCAATGACCCCAAACTGAGGAAGAAAAAGAGTCATGAATATCTTGTACTCTATTCTTGACGAAAGTCTTCCAAGAAGAACTAGGCTTAGAAATCCAAGCCAGCACGATTTTTGAATCCGACCACAAATATACTTCGTCGATAGTCCTTTGTGTCTTCAACGCATCTAAAACATAACGAACTAATTTAGCAAGACTATGAGCAGCCATCAATTCAAGTCGTGGGATCGATACCGGTTTCACAGGTGCCACCCTAGTTTTGGCCATTAAATATGATACTTTAATATGCATCACAAAATCCATGAATCTGAATGCTATATGGAGGTTTAACAGTTAAGAAAGGACATCTGGGGACTTTAATACTTTCAATTTCCGACAATTCCTCTACCCATTCTTGATATTCCTTGGCGTTATCTTCTGGCAATGGCTCATCCCAAGAAAGTTTTTTCTGCCATAGCTTCTGGATTAAGATCTTTGCCCGAATAGTGAATGCTGCCAAGAATCCAAATAAATCAAATATCTGACCAACTTTACTTAAAACCGATTTCTTCGTAACAATTGCATCAAATTTTAATAGTTTTTCACTAACCTTGCAATAAAAGTAATCTTTCAAAGTGTCCCATTTTAATCCAAGAGAAGCGGCTTCACCAAAGTCTTTATTATCGAAGTCCAAAACTAGATTAGGCAACCTTTGTTCTTCTGGAATGCAAGATAAAACTTCCGCGGAGTTAGAAGCAAACTTCAAAATTTCCCAACCTCCAGATCGGAAAAAATCAACCAAATCACTTTGCATTTTTACCACCTCCTCAACCGTATCACCACCAAAATGAATATCGTCCATGTACATATTTTGCACCAACCAATCATGAATATGGGTGCCGTATCGCGAAACAATATTATCAGAAAGGGAATGACATAAAACAGATTGAATGGCAAGAAACGGACTGGAAGTTACACCAAACATCAACCTTTGCATAGCATAAATCTTTGGTTGAATATTTGAATTACAATCTCGCCAGAGATATAACTGATATCGCTGATGATCGGGAATGACAGCGGTTTGACAGAACATTTTGCGAAGATCTCCGTTAAGAGCAAATTTGTGCATTCGGAATCTCAAAAGAACGGCAGCAATATCGGGAAGTAGATTAGGACCTTTCAGCAAACAATCATTCAAAGAGTTACCATTGGGATCTTTAGCACTGGCATCAAAAACAATTCGGACCTTTGTCGAAGAGCTTGACTCTTTAAAAACAGGATGATGAGGAACAAAATACCTTGGTTTGTCTTCAATAGCCTTTAATTCTTCTTTTGTTAATTCTCTAGCAAACCCACACTTAACATAATCCTCAATCGCCGTTTTGTAGGCAGCACGCTTCAGCTCATCTCGTTTTAAGCTTTTCTCGCAAGAAATTAAACGTGTTCTTGCTTGGGAGTAATTGGAGAGTAACTCTGGAGAGTTTTCCTTGAAAGGTAAGGCAACAACATACCTATTGTTACTAAAACTAACAGACCTTTCGAAAGAACGTACAGCTTCTCTCTCTTCCTTTGTATAAACATCATTTTTCTCAACGAGACCAATAGATTCCATATTCCAAAATCCTTCCAATAGTTTCTCGAGCTTAGACCATGGAGAGGCATCAGTTGCAGTCAAAGCCATGCATTTACGACTTTCTTTCTTTTCCAAACGTTGAATGTGAAAGGGTCCCGCTAAAACCCATCCAAACATGGTGTCTATGGCATAAGGTGCCGTTTCCGCAACATCTGGACCGACAATGCTTCCCTGCATTAACTGAAAGTAGTATCTGCCTCCAAGCAGTACGTCAATTTTTGCTGTTCTTCTCGGAAATGGATCAGCCAATTTTAATCCCTTTAAATGAGAACAATAATCACTATCAAAGTCAACTGGGTGTAAAGGGGAGCAGATCGAACCACTCTGGACATGAGCTTCAACATGGAATTTTTCTTGACTGTCAGCTTCAATGGGACAAAGCAGGAAACGCACAAGATTCATGTGGTGAATACTGGAGCTACCTCCGAAACCTTCAATGTTCAAAAAATCGGTTCTGGTAGAATCAATTCCCAAGTCATCAACCACCTTTTTTGTCACGAAACTTTTTTGAGAAAAAGAATCAAAACCAACCCTTACCAGTTTTTCTTTCGTTCCATATTTAATTTTGGCAAGAGCAGTAGGTAACAACGTTTCCAATTCATTATCCGAAAATTTGGAAGGTGCACCGGCTAAAACCCGAACTGTAGCAATCAGGGCGTTTGACTTCATCGGTTCTTCTTTTGACTTAGGATCAATGTGCAAAAGAGAATGGTGCGGTTTCCCACAGTTCGGTACAGCACATTTAGCGGAACATTTACGGAAGATCAGCGGATGACCAGGCGTTCCTTTACACTTAAGGCATTTAAACAAACCATACCTGGCATCTTCATCAATTCTTCTAATCTTCCGGAAGGTGTAAGTCCTTTGAATTTCGGACAAGCAATCAATCCATGTTTTTCCGAACATAAAACGCAAACTTCAAAGCTGGCTTGGGTTACCAAAGCTTGGGCAGAAGAAGGCCACAACTTTTTTAGCTCTTTTAAAGGTTTGGCCCCTTTGGAATTTATTTTGGGGTCACCCCTACTTACCAGAGCCTCCAAAGCGGCAAGCTCAGCAGTGAGAAACTCGATCAACTTCACCGAAGATGGAGCCTCATCCTTTTCAATTAAAGGGGAGATATGCCGAATCCATCTCTCCTCCAGCGACTTGGAAAGTTGACCCTCTACAATTTGTGTGAGAACCTGGTCCCAACTCACCTGATGCCTCTCTAATATTGCCTTCTTAGCGACGACTTTATCGAGAAGTGCGCGTAACTGTTTAGGTTCGTGATTAATTTTCTTTCCGTTTAATAATTCTTGAACATGACTACGAATAATTGCTTGTTTACGGCCGAAGCGCTTCTTGAGTGCTGCAACGGCAGCGTCATAGTTTTCAGCTGTAGTGGGATAACTTACCAAAGCACCTGCAGCGGCTCCCTTTAAAGCGCTTTTCAAGTAAGACATTTTATAAAATTTGCTTACCCGGCGATTTTCGTGAATCAGTGGCGAAAATGCATCCCAGAACGTCGGAAACAACAATGGGTCACCATTATAAGTAGGCGGGACGATTCCACTCGGAAGACAAGAAGCATGCTTTTCCTCTTCGTGGAGCGCCTTTAATTCTGAAATATAAGAGTTTGCCACTAGCAGCTCACTTAAACAAAGCTCCTTAGTATGTTTCATTTCACTTAAAATGGGTTCTCGCAATTGTTCTTCCAGTTGATCAACTTTCTCACAAACAAAGCTGCGCAAATCATTCATAGCTCCCTCTACGGCCTTAACCATCACTTCAATCTCATGAAAGGGGCGATAGTTTTCCCGTCGACTACGCAGACCTTGAATCAAATCGAGTGCTTCGTCATCTAGTCGGCGAAATTTACGCTGAACAGCTTCTGGAGAACTACAACTAGAAGACGTTTTCCCACCTTGCAATTGAAGATCAGCCATGAAACGAACCATATCAAATCGTTCTTCTTTAGCCCTCTGACGAATTTCCTCCAATTCTAATTTAAATCGTCGTTCGGCAGCTTCTTGATGCTGTTGCTGTTGTTCCTGATATTGTCGCTGTTGCTCTCGATACTGTCGCTGTTGCTCTTGCTGTTGCTCTCGATACTGTCGCTGTTGCTCTTGCTGTTGCTCTCGATACTGTCGCTGTTGCTCTTGCTGTTGCTCTTGATACTGTCGCTGTTGCTCTTGCATCATTTGAAACATCAGTAAAAACTCGCTTTTATTGGAAGTTCCAGTTCCTTCTTTATTAGCAGAATCCATAACAACAAACTTATCAATAAACTCAATTTCAGCAGCAAACTTTAAATTGTTTTGTGTTGTCAATTAACAAAACTCAATTAACAAAACCAAATTGTTTTGTATTGTCAATTAACAAAACTCAATTAACAAAACTAAATTGTTTTGTATTGTCAATTAACAAAACTCAATTAACAAAACCAAATTGTTTTGTATTGTTTCTACGGACGAGGGGAAAGACTCGTCTAATCCTGCGCAGTCAGGTATTCGAAATTCAAATTGTTTTGTACGAGTATCAAAAGGATTTAATCGGTGTTTTCAAAATGCGTATGATACAAAACAATTTAGGTTACAATTCTTTTAACCAGGAAACTATTTGAAATCAGATTTTACAATTTAACTAGAATTAAGCAATGATCTCTAGACCTTATTCAAATAGAAAAATAAATACAAAAGATTAATGGAAAAACAAACGCAAACAATATTACAAAACATACCTAATCCTACTCTAGCTAAAACAGCGTATAAACAAACACTAACCTAACCCTAAACTAGCTAAGCTAAAATTGACCAAGTAAAAAATGGATGAAAGAACTCTGGCGCTATAAACAGAAGGAAACAAAGCTTTTTAAGAACAAAATTCGCGCCGCGAGAGAACGAACAGAAAGAAAACAAATTGCAATAATGACGCGCCGCGAGAGAACGAACAGAAAGAAAACAAATTACAATAATGATTAACTGAGTAAAAGAATTAGCGACGCGAGTTCAAATCCAACAAAAACGGTAAAGTGAAGTTTTAACGGAAACAAAAACAAATTTAAAACATATAATAGTCCTTTTGCCAAGCTGGAGGTTTTATTGTTCGCCGTCTTGACGGGACCTCACAGCTTGGCGCATCATCCGTCGCAACAGTTACAGTCGCTATTATAGATTTGAATTTTTGATTGAAATGGAGAAGATTTTCATCACAAATTTTACGCTCTGTGGACCTGTGATTTGACTGATTCTATTTTAATAAAGATTATATTTTATTTCAAATTGTGATTTGGTAAATTATAGTTGGAAATAGGATTGGAGAGAATCATCCAACGACCTCTCCAGAAGATTTATTTGACGCAGAAGACAGACTTTCTGAGCTATAGAACGATACGTTGAGCACCGAAGCCAACATTATTTTTAGCTCATCAATAAGAACATAATTTTCAATGTGGCTCTTTCGATTCGGTAGCCTTTGTTTCCCACGGTGGCAATTGCGCTACCATAATTTTCGACTAAATTGAACAAATTAATTTACGTTGACCTCCTATGTTCTAACTCAAAAAGTTAAAAAAATAGAAAGACGGAAAGGACACCACTAAATCAAGCACACATTTTGTTCAAAAACTTTATTTTTCTACGTAGTCCTACTCCCTAACGTAGTCCCCCCATTTTCAATGCATTTTTTCCGACGATGGACAAGGGCCTGTATATCGCGCAGGTACAACTCTCTTCCAGCTTTGGTAGTCAATTTTTTGACTGAGTCTATGACAGCATTGCTGTCAACAAAATGCTGTCCCCGCAATCCATTTTTTACAGGCCCAAACAGATAAAAATCCGATGGTGCAAGGTCAGAGGTATATGGCGGATGAGGCAGTACTGTCCAGCCAAACTTGATTACATATTTTGTGGTCTTGAGACTCGCGTGTGGCCTGGCATTGTCGTGTTGCAGGAAGAATGTTTTTTTCTCTGATCTAGTGTGGGCAATTCTAGCCTTCAGTTTGATTAGTGTTTTAATGTAACGTTTAGAGTTGACAGTTGACCCTGGTTTTTAAGGCTAGAATTGCCCGCACTAGATCAGAGAAAAAAAACATTCTTCTTGCAACACGCATTACCAGGCCACACGCGAGTCTCAAGACCACAAAATGTGTAATCAAGTTTGGCTGGACAGTGCTGCCTCATCCTCCATATACCTCTGACCTTGCACCATCGAATTTTTATCTGTTTGGGCCTGTAAAAGATGGATTGCGGGGACAGCATTTTGTTGACAGCAATGCTGTCATAGACTAAGTCAAAAATTTGATTGCCACAGCTGGAAGAGAGTTGTACCAGCGCGGTATACTGTACAGGCCCTCGTCCATCGTCGGAAAAAATGCATTGAAAATGATGGTGACTACGTAGAAAAATAAAGTTTTTGAACAAAATGTGTGCTTGATTTAGTGATATCCTTTCGTTTTTCCACTTCTGTAACTTTGAGTTAGATGATAGAAGGCATTACTTTATGAACCACTCTCGTATATTATCTCCACCGCTGATAGGATGCAGATTTTTTGCTGTTTTGTCAAACTTTTTTCTGATTGACTATAGTCTTTTTCTTCGCTTTTCCAAATTCATAGCATTCAGTGAAGAATATTTAATTAACTTCGGTATCACCGATCTAGTTTGTCGGCCAAATATAATTTGTCACGGACTAACGTTCACATCTTGTCGAGGTGTGTTTCCCAGTTCTATAGGCGCTAAATATTGGTTTTCATGCTTTCGTGCCGTTGTTTTTTTAATAGATGCTTGGCAAATTTTAATATAGCTTTAGCCTTGCCATTTTTTTGTTGGTGTCGTGATGATGACTTAATGTGAGTAACGTGACATTTCTTACAAAACACACTAAAATCGTGAAAAATAAATTGCGAGCCACAGTCAAATACAATAACTTTAGAGATACTGCAACGTGCGAAATGCTTTTTAACGCAATGTATGATTTGTTTGGTGGTAATGGTGGTCAAAACATCAACTTCAAAAAAATTCGAAAAATAATCAACAACGATAAGATACATTCTGCCATTTACTTCGAAAAGACCGATACCACATTTTTCTCACGGATACGAGCCTTCATTATGTAGTTTTTAAAACTCTTTTTGGTTATTTGGTTTAAAATTTTGACATACTTGTATTACACAGTTATCGGCTATTTGCGTATTATCGTTGACACGCCTAGCCAAAAAAAGTATCACGAGCATGACGCATCATACTTGGTAGGCCAGATGAGCTTTATGCAATTGATTTTTGAAAAAATTACGACATTTTTTCGGAATAAATAAACGTTCTCCTTTTAAAAAATTTTTTTCAGAACTTAAAGTGTTACGAAACGAAAAATAAGACTTGTCTGGAAGATCTTTCTTTTGATCTGGCCAACCGTTTTGAATTACTTTGAGTAAATCTTTTACTTCTTAATCGTAGTGCATTGCATCGCTCATTATCTGCAGGTTTCGATCAGGAATTTCATCGAGTAATGTCATTTCTAAAATGCAAAGTGATTATTGTTCAGCTTTGTCCAGTTCTGGAAATGCTCGACTGAGAGTATCAGCAATAATTAGTGTCTTTTTTTTGTATTTGAATTCAATAGAACATGGACTTCTAAATACTATTTATATTCTAAATAAGGGAAAGTGGGGGAAAGCAGAACTCGGGGCAAAACAAAATATTGGAATATTTTACGAATTTTGAGAAATAGCGCCACCATTTTTCGTCACGTGGACAGTTATCGGGTGACAGGTTTTCCCGCCAAAATTCGTTACTTGGCGTGTTTAGTGTGTGGAGTTATGCAGAAATTTTAGTTTAAGCATGTCTTACTATAAGAAAAGGGTTGAGAAGATAAGTAATTTTTTCTTTTGCTATGCTGCTGAGCTATCATGTTTAAGGTTGGGTTTAAAGTGCATCTAAAGAGTATCCAAACGTAAGTTGAACAACTATTTTGCTTCATAAGAATTTTCAGATTTGCTACTTTTGTCTACGAAGCTAGTTTGGGGCAAAACGAAATATTGCTTTTGGGGCAAAAGGGAATGCTGTTCCGCTTTGCCCCAAGTTAGATAGTCATTTGATTGCAACCTTATCTTATTGAATTATAGCATATACTTGAATAAAATTATGCAAACTTGTTTGTATTTTCATCAAGGTTGGAATATTGACTTTACGCATTTGCTTACATATAATTTAGGTTAGGTTGATTTATCTGTAAATTGCTAAATTGTAGAATGGTTAGAAATTACAAACGTAAAACTGAAAACGCCAGATGGTCCGAAAACGACTTGCAGGCTGCTATAAAAGGTATAAAGAACAAAACAATAACGTTTTCAAAAGCGACAGAACTTTATAAAATACCAAGATCTACGTTGTTTCGACACGTACGCAATAAAGTGTCCAATCCAGGTACGAAGAATCTTGGTCGCTTTAAACCTGCCTTAAGTCCTGACTTTGAAGATGAGCTTGTGTCTCATATTAAGCACATGCAGAAAATGCTATTCGGCTTAAGCTGTGACAGCTTAAGAAAACTGGCTTATGATGTTGCACAAGCAAATGGTCTAACAGTACCGTTTAATGATGATAAAAGCAAAGCTGGTAAAGATTGGTTATATGGCTTTTTGTCTCGTCATCCTGACCTGAGTTTGAGAAAGCCGGAGGTCACAAGCCTTTCTAGAGCCATAGGCTTTAACAAGGTTCAGGTTGAACTTTTTTACAGCAAACTGCAAGAAATTTTGTTACAAAATAATATCTCACCTGCTAGAATTTTTAATATGGACGAGACAGGAATATCAAGTGTGCAAAAGCCAGGAAAAATTTTAAGTCAAAGAGGAATGAAGCAAGTTGGCAAATTAACAAGTTTGGAAAAAGGGAAAACAATCACAGTGGTTTGTGCAATGAATTCAATTGGGAACTATATACCTCCAATGCTTATATTTCCCAGGAAAAGAATGGTACAAACTCTACTCAATGGTGCTCCTTTTGGATCAATAGGATACTGCTCATTAAGTGGATGGATCGATACTGCTTTATTTCTGCAGTGGTTGATTCACTTTCAAAGTCAAGTAAAGGCAACACCTGAAAGCAAAGTGCTGCTGATACTAGACAATCATGCTAGTCATGTATCAATGTATCATTGCCAGCTATAAATTTTTGTCGAAAAAATAATATCATGATGTTATCAATTCCACCTTCCACATCTCAGACTCCAGCCTCTCGATCGTACTTTCTTCGGACCTTTAAAGACCTATTACAACCAGGAAATTGAGAAGTGGTTGCTGAACCATCCCGGCAGAAGAGTTTCACACTTTGATGTGGTAGGAATTTTCAACAAAGCATACCTGCGATCAGCTGATGTACAAAAAGCTGCAAAAGGCTTTAAATGCACAGGCATTGTGCCTTTCAATTCACACATTTTTACAGATGCAGATTTTGCTGCTGCAAATGTGACTAATAATCAAGACGAACAGCCTCAAGTAGATGTGGGCAATACTGCAGCTTTTTTTCCATCAGTAAGTGTTCAAGTTCCAGTTTCATCTATATCTGCAAGGGAAGGAAATGCTGCAGAAACTTCAGCTGAAGACACTCTTGACACAAGTGATAATGCTGCTCAAGAAACAGCAGACAATTGCAATGAACTGCAGCATTCCTCATCTACTGTGAGAAGAATTAGTGTGACAGAAATTTCACCACTGCCTAAGGCTCAGTGTAGCACACGAAAACGTCGCGGAAAAAAAGCTGAACTGTTGACAAGCACTCCCCAGAAAAAAATTATGGTGGAAAAAATGAAAAAGTCAAATAACAAGATAAAACAATCTTTGTTAAAGAAAGGTAGAAGTGGTGAATGGCAGTGCCCAATGTGTAGTGAACCGTACATTAATCCACCAACTGAAGACTGGATCCAGTGTGACAGTTGTAAAGAGTGGTGTCATGAAAAATGCACCAGTTATGACGGATGTGGTGGATTTGTTTGTGATTTGTGTACCTAAGCTGTACGTGCTGATAAAATTTTAGCTTTTTTATTTCTAGAATTGTGTTAGGTTAAGTTTAGCTTACTGCTGCACTGTTGCATTTTTTTTATTTCTTTCAAGCCAAGTTAATGTATTTTTACTGTAATATTTTTTGACGAGTTTGGGTGTTTGCTTTGCTGTTGCAGTATTTCTTAGAAGCCATGTTTGTCTTTTTTACTGTGTTATTCGTTATTTCAAATTTGGCTGTTTTCTTATACAGTATTCTACAATATAAACAAGCTTGCTTGCAATGCGCTCAGTTAAGGTGGTGTTTAAATAGAATTATGTGTGATCTTTCAGAGATGAAGCCATTAATGTCTAATAGGCCTTTCAATCTAAGATTAATTAGTCTTACTCTTTATTTTAATTCAAAATCTATTATTGACTACGATATTGCCCAACAAGGAATCAAACCATTAATTTTGGTATGTCTAATTTTGTTGAAAGCTAAAATAAATCCAAGCAGTAGCAAACTAACTGGATTAATAATGAAATAACCCACAGAATAATGATTGGGGCAAAATAGAACAAGCGTTCTGCTTTGCCCTGAAGCTCGGGCAAAGCGGAACAAAATTTCAATTTTGAAATTGGCTTATATTATTAAGCCTAGGCAAAATTTTTTTGTGAGCTGGCATGTGAAGATACTAGACCTGGGGCACAACTATTGCGACCAGGAACCATGTCTCTAGAGTGTATATAGCAGAAGTTATGAAAGAATTTGTAAAACTGTTCTGCTTTACCCCACTTTCCCCTATATATATTTATATTCTAAATTCTAAATATTCTAAATACTATTTCTAAATACTATTTAGAAGTCCATGTTCTAATGAATTCTAAATAGTATTTATAAATCCATGTTCTATTGAATTCAATCGATTATTACTATTGAATTCAATCGATTTTATTGAAAGTTCATGAATGGAATAACGATTTAATCGCATAATCAAACTTTGCAGTCGTCTTGACGCCCGACTCAGAGGTTTTTTTTAAATTGCCTCTGAAGGGCAATGATCTTTGTTAACAATTACTGCTCGTCCATATGTATATTGGTCAAATCTTTCTAATCCAAAAACTACCGACAAAGTTTCTTTTTCAGTTTATGCCCAGCGTTTTTGTGAGGCGGTGAGCGCACGTGACGCATATTCTAGGGGTCTGTTATTTTACATTAACACAGCTCCAGTGCCATCTTTACTACCATCAACTTGTAATATGAGTTCTTGTTTTGAGTCATTAAATTGCAGAATCGGTGCAGCACTTATTATTTCATTGACTTTCTGTATAGCCGCTTCGCATTCTGCTGACCAATTGCGTTCCTCACCTTTACGTGTTAGTTTTCGAATGGGCTTTAAATCGTTCGCTAAATTTGGTAAGAAACGCGCCAGGTATTGAACCATACCATAAAATCGTTTTACACTGGAAACGTCAGTCGGTGACGGTATTTTCACAATAGCCTCTATTTTCGACGGATCGGCTTCAACACCTTTACTCGAAATTAAATGTCCCATAAATTTTATTTCTGACGTCTTAACAACAGCTTTGTCGTTATTTAAGTTAAGATGCTGCTCCTTGCATTTTTCACGAAGCTTTAACAAATTGATTTCATGATCTTTTTCAGCATCTTCGAAGGTGGTACCACTTCCATATACAATTGTATCGTTAGCAACTACGAAAACTACTTTTAATCCAATTAAAGCATTGTTTAGTCCAGTGGTTCCCAAACTATGGGTCGCGACCCCGAGTGGGGTCGCGTAAATGTTTTCTGGGGTCGCCTATTCTTTAACGAATAAAAGATTTTGGAAAAAAATTGTATGTAGCGAAACCTTTCGAGATTCAATGAAATTTCCTTCAGACTATAACAATGAACTATAATACTTCTATAACTAGTTTTTGAAATAATTTGAATTTCGTTACTATAATGAATTACCCGTAACTGGTTCATTGGAAAGTTTTTTTAAATGACAATTGTGACGTGATCAGCCGGTGCGAGATTTTGCTCTTGCGCTAAATATTTTTCTCTTTATTGCTCGGAATATTTTCGAAGACGATTGCGTAATTATTGTTCGGAGCGTGTGACAATTCACTGAAGAAGAGCTCAGTAAGTTGAGCGACACGTGGTTGTCGGTAGTAATTGTCTTATAAGAGTTCAATGAAGAAAAGCTCAGTAGTAAGTTTGCATACAAGTAATTGCCTTTCACAAGAGTTCGATTATCGTGTAAGATGGAAGCCAAACAAAGTTAGATGTAAAATTCTAGCGTGTTAGGCGTATATTTATCGTCAAAGCAAATATAGGATAACCCCACAAAACGCGACAGACTGTAAGTAAAAATTTATTTACTAATACGTAATCTGGTATTACAAGATGTTATACATTCTTTTGATAGGAACACTAATTTTTACTGTTTTATATATTTCTAAATTAATTGGAATTAAACTGAATCAAAATGGCTGCTAAAAATGCTAGAAAACGAACATATGATGAAGCTTTTTTAAAGCTTGGTTTTATGGAAGTCAATGGAAAACCTAAATGTGTTGTCTGTGAAAAAGTTCTTTCTAAAGAATCGTTGAAGAAGAATAAACTTCTTCGTCACTTGGAAACAAACCATCCAGCTTGTGTCGATAAACCAATAGAGTATTTTCGAAGTAAATTACAAGCACTCTCATCACAAGCAAACGTTATGAAAGCATTCACAACAGTAAATAAATCTGCTGTCTATGCTTCCTATCTCGCCTCTTACGAAATAGCAAAGCAAAAGAAAGCACATACAATTGGAGAAAAGTTAATACTCCCCGTAATGAAAGAAGTCGTAAAAGTAATGATAGGACATAGAGAAAGTGAAAAATTAAATTCTATTTTTTTGTCAGACAATACCGTAAAGCGAAGGATTGAAGATATGTCGAGTGATGTCCTCAACCAAATTGTGAAACAAGTAAAAGCTTCTCCATTCTATGCAATTGAATTAGATGAATCTACAGATGTTGCTAGCCAACCGCAGCTATCTATATTTATTCGATACGTTAATAATGAGGAAATATCAGAAGATATGTTGTTTTGTAAAGCTCTGCCTTTACATACTAAAGGAAAGGACATTTTTCAATGCCTTGACACTTTCTTTAACGAGCATGCAATTCCTTGGGATAAATGTGCTGGAATTTGTACAGATGGAGCAGCAGCAAATACCGGTGTCAACTCTGGAGGGGTGAAACGTGTTAAAGACAAAGTGCCAGGTATAACATGGACGCATTGCTTTCTACACAGACAAGCACTAGCAGCAAAAGCTCTGTCGGAGACGTTGCATGATACGCTAGATTCCGTTGTTGAATGCGTGAACTACATAAAAGCAAGACCTCTTAATCAACGTTTATTTTCTTGCATATGCAATGAGATGGGCGCCGACCACACCAGTTTGCTGTTGCATACAGAGGTGCGTTGGTTATCACGTGGTCATGTTTTAAAGCGAGTTGTTGAACTACAAGAAGAAATAATCACCTTTTTGAAGAAACAGAAAAAATGGCTTTGGCGGAAAAATTCAGTCAAGAAAAGTTTATGGCAAACGTTACATGTTTAGTGGACATATTTGACTCACTGAACTCTCTTAATCAATCTATGCAAGGCCCCGGATTCACAGTCATTGATCACAATGCAAAAATTAATGCTTATTACAAGAAGTTGATCCTGTGGCGAAGTTACGTGAAAAAAAAAATATGATATGTTTCCTCAACTAAAGGCCTACCTTTCCGAGAGAAATGTTGATGTACAAGACATCATAACTGAACATCTTGAACAACTTATCAAAAAGCTTAAACACTATTACGATGACGCTCTAACACCCACCAACAAACAAGATTGGATGATTGATCCTTTTGCATCTTCTAATTTTCCTGATCTACCTCTACAAGTTGAGGAAGAACTCATAGAAATGACAGCTGAAGTATCAAACCGTATTTCCTTCGAATCATTCAAGAAGAAACATCCAAATTTACAAGCAAATATTTATTTTTGGGTTTCAATTTACCCAGTTTATCCTACCATGGCAAAATATGTCATTAAGCAACTGATTCCATTTGCAACAACGTACCTTTGCGAAGCAGGCTTCAGTGCAATGAGTGTGCTAAAATCAAAGCAAGAAATCGATTGAATGTAGAACATGACGTGCGGTTATGCCTGAGTAAAATCACACCAAGATTTCAAAAACTTACTGAAAACATACAGGCGCATTCTTTTCACTGAATAAATTTAAATACATTGTGTTTGTGTTGAAATATCTACTGTACTGTACTACAATATTTTTATATTGCGGGGTCGCCAACGTTTGTAAATTTTAATTTTTCGAAAATTGGGGTCGCCGAAAAAAAAGTTTGGGAACCACTGGTTTAGTCTACGTATTTTGAAAATTTTCGCCGCAAACTTTTAAATTAAAAGGGAATCTATTCTATTTATAGAGACCATAGGGCGTAATCATAGTTGTTAATTTACTCGATTGCCCGTCAAATTTAATGTGCCAATATGCTTGTTTTACATCGAATTTAGTAAAAGCTTTTGCACCATTTAATTTAAATAACACATCATCAACAATAGGTAACTTAAAATGTTCACGTTGTAACGCCGCATTTAAAGGTTATGGATCAATACAAATACTTAAATCACCATTAGGTTTTTCAAAAACAGCCATTTGGCTAACCCACTTCGTCGATTCATTTACAAGAGAAATAACATTACGCTTTACTAAATTATCAAGTTCTCGCTTAACTTTACGAGCTAAAGGTATTTTACGCGAGGGTAGAATTTACGGTCTTACATCTTTATCAAGTTTTAATTCACAGTGCCTAAATCATCCAGATCAGAAGTAGTATCAAGATTGGCAAAAAAACAATTGTCATTAACCGTAATAAGATTATGCTCTTGAATAGTCGATAAAACAAGTAAACAATTAAAATCATTTTTTACAACAATGAAGTTGGTTGCATGCACAGTATTAAATTTCGGATTAATTACATTACGAACAATTTCACTAACTAGTTTTAGGTTAGTTTTATTCCACATTATTAGATTTTTAGTTGTCGGTTGCACTTGTTCTCTGCAAACATAGCGTTGACAATTAGTATTTACTTGAGCACTTCTATCACTTTGAAAATGTACTTAGCATTCATTAACTTCTAGCAACGCAGTAAGAGTATCACTTTGCTTGTTATGTGCGGTATTTAAATAAACATCGTCATCATCATCAGTCGAAACATTATCATTGTTAGTATTGTCACGTTTTGTTTCATGAACTTGTCGTCTTTTTGACGTACATTTGCTTTTAAAATGATTTTGATTACGGGACAAATAACAAATTTTATCATACGCAAAACAAAATTTCAATCCGCGCTCGAACTTTTTTAACTCATGTCATTTCTTGGCTGGCTTCTTTCATAGAAGTCAACCGGATAAATCTTAGTTTCAGACAGGGATACGGACTTATGTGACTCGGACTCGCTTCAAAATTTTGACGGTCCCGCATTTCTGTTTTGAACAAGCTGGAATCTATTATAATTTTATAGAAAAAACCTGTTGACCCCCCTGGATAAGTCGCCTTGGCCACCCCGTTCAAAATTAGAAAAAAGTATTACCCCTTTGTTTTTTGTAAAACTATTCCATAGAATAATATAAAGCATTGACATTATCTTTTATATCAATATTTCACTTTCGGTTTGGTTTTGCATTTTTCTTTTTCGTCTTTCCTTTCAATATGATCATCTTTTAAACAAGCTTACGAGTAGTTTCGAAAAGTTTTCTGCAAAGATCTTTACACATTTTACAAATCCATTGACCTACTAAGTTATGTTATTCAATAAAGGCAGAATACTCAAAAAAAATTTTTCAACAGTATTATTGAGTTTTATCAGTAGCGTAGTTGAGTGGAAAAGCGCCGTTATTGTGATCGGCATCAACCTACTCGCGCCATTCTGTTGGGTTCTTGGAAAAGACACTTTACGGCATTTTCTTCGGCTTGGTGGTGTTGGCAAGCAGTTCTAAATCTTAATCATATCTCTATAAAACTAAGAAAAAAAATAATAAAAATTTCAACCAAATAAATATCTTGGCACCTTTGGAAACAGGTCAGGGTAACTGCTTACCCTATGTATTAGAACCTCCGTCGCTTTCCTGCAAGTCAGGAGGATAAATATAGAGATTAAATAAAATGATAGCTGCATGTAGTTAAGGAGAAGCGTATATTACTCACCACTGAAAAAAAGTGATTTATTTTAACCCTGAAAATTTTGTTATGACCTTGGAAAAAAGACTTGGGCTTTATCTTGCATAAAAATCGTACATCGATATTCGGTATTTCGGTATCTTTGATCTGCATATACAATTGAAGTTTTTCCATCATTAGGTTCAATTAAGCTACTTCTTGTTTTATTTCAATCTTTCTTCGGAATAGTAAAAATGTTTAAAAAACAGCAAATTTATTTTTATATCTTTTACAGTACAACGTATCACATTCAATGTATCATTTTAATTATTCTTTCGTTTTAATTAATAATTCTAATTATTTTAATAAGTCTTTCAACAACTCACAAACTTTCAACATTTTGCTATTTTGTTCATGTGGCCGAGCAGAAATAAAAGAAACTGAACTGAAAAAATAAATTCTTCATATATTACGTAAAGACCAATCAGTACGCTATTGCAGTTGCGTAGCCAACCAAAAGTTTTTGGGGGGACCAATATTTAAACTTTTAGCGAGTAACAGTATTTGGTTTGAGACACTAATTTAATAGTTTAGCGCTTAAACCGATAGCTTTTAAATACTGTATAAAATTGTTTTTTCGAACAAATTTTTATGTAAAACATAACAAATATTTACAACACATTAACAAATGGCACCACGATTAAAAGTCCATTTGTCGCTTCCCGCCAGCTAAGCACGTCATAATTGGATTGATCTTCTCCCCATTAATCCTTTCATGATGGCAATAAAGCACATACAAATCTGAGAAACAATCGGAAGTTATTGTTGAACATAACCATGTCTTCACTCGTTTCATGCACGAAATGACCGCCAGCCTCAACGGTTGTTAAAGGTAATGCCATGATGATTTGGATTAGCTGCGTACGCTTGGTTAATCTTAAGCGCTCATAAAAAGCTCCTGCAAACATTCGTCGTTAAAGTCAGAGATCATAGAAGATTTCCACAGGCTTACTTCGATGTCACGATTATCCAACGAATACAAACGCTCAATCTCATCAATCTGGATTGGTTTGGTTGGAGGAAGGATTGACAGCAAATCAGAAAACGAAAGATTGTCACTAAACCGTTTTCGAAGAGAGCAACTCAGGCCATAGACATATGAGGTATATATGACACGTTGGAAATACTGTGAAGTCGATTCAGCGCAGAGGTTATTACAATAAACTTGTACCTCAACTACTCTGTACCTTGTTAGCTCCTTTACTCCAGTTATTTCACCAGCTTCTTCATACATGTTTGACACAATTACCAGGAATATCGCATGGCTCGTCGTCTATCACAAACACAAAAAATTTGTTGAACTCGGTGACGATCTCTTGCACTATCATATTGCTGGCTATCGCGAGAATCTTATTTTGCATCATTGGGCTTTTATACTTGACGTTGCCGGCCATTTAATCAAAATACTTTTTTAAATCTTCATCCCCAGCGTCGATGCGAAATTAAAGAAGCTTCAAAAACTTTCCTTTTTCTTCGAAATGTCCCCCCAGAGGGATGTTACTTGCGGCACAGAACATCACAGTCTTAACTATAGAAGTACAGTAATGAAGTTTCTGTTTTCTCTTCTTTGTGTAACATAGGCTGCCTCCAAGCTCGCACAAACATTTTGACCAGTTTCCATGCTTTTAACAAAATTTTTCGCAGCATAAATTTTTTCTTTGAATTACCAACATCTCGGTGGTTAACAGCCTTTTCAACGAATTTCTTCAAGTATATGCATGGTTTTTTGACAAAAGCAGCGTTTCAAACATTTTCATGCTTTAGGCGTGCTTGCATTATAAGGGATATATTGCACAAACCACCTCCACCACGGAGTTGGGTGTAGACCAGGGATGTCCAACTTTTTTTCAAAATGGCCCAAATTATAAATTTAAGTACATGCAGCGGGCCGCAAAATTACATGTATATAAAATTTCCTCTTTTTAGTATTAGATACCATGACCAAATGACGAGTATTAAAATATAAAATTAAAATTAATTAACTAATTAGAAATCTAAATAAAATGCAAAAGTATTAAAACCATTATGTAATTAGTGCCAAAAACGGCCTTACTGGATCTGCTTTAAGGTCCCAGTTACGTGACTTTGTTTCTCCCTTCTTGCACCGACTAAAAATTCTCAAGATCTGGAGAAAAAGGCTGGTAGTCGCCAAAACCGATGAAGCCCGAAGGAGACCATGCACTTTCTGACTGATATCTCTGCTTTGTGCCTCCTACAAGATCTTCAAAAGGCTTATTTACGCTCGTGACAAACCTTTATTGCTCCCTGGAGAGCAGGCTAGGTTTCGACGCGGAAAGTCAACGGTGGATCAAGTCATTCTATTGATAAAAAACAAGGATGATTTTTTCGTCAATTTGTCAATCCGATGGTGGCATATGCAATGTCTGGCAACGTGGCCTAACATGAAAGTTGCTTTGCACTTTTGCCTGATAAGCAAATTCTCAAAATGGAAATTGTCTGAAACCAAAGTTTCACCCTTACCACCGGTGACAGCGAACAAAGCAGAATTCGCCGTCTGAAAAACGGCGTTTCTCGGGATTGGTCTTGGCTCCTCTCCTTTTCAACCTCTACATGTACGTCTATATCTGGCCACCACGATTTCCAAAAAGTTTACCTACGCAGATGATCTAGTGTTGCTGCACTGCTTTAGAAACTGGAAGACCTTTGAGAGGACATTAAGTCAAGACATGACCACACTGTTATATTCATGCTTGGAAGCTGAAGCTCAGTCACACTAAGACGGTGATAACAGTCTTTCATTTAAATAACCGAGAGGCCATACGTGAGCTAAATATTTACAACAGTATTAGACTTTTACATTTTATTCAATCCTGCTTATTTCGTGGTAAAGCTGGACAGATCGTTCACGTTCCGTCACCATCTCGTGGCATTGCGCAAAAAAATTATCTCAGCGTTGATGTTACTTGTAGGCTCAGGATGGGCTGCTGGTACCAAAACACAGCGCACTCTGGTCTACTCTATAGTTGCGCACCAGTCTGGTGTCGCAGCGCTCATACTTGTCTCATAGACAATGTCCTGAATAACGCCTTGCGCATTGTTACTGGATGCCTGCGTCCCACTCAAGACCTACCGACCCATACTTTCACGAACCTTGCCAGCTGAGTTTCGCCGACTAGGAACGACACTTTCCTTAGTTAACGGTGCGACCCTGGACCCTAATCATGTGTTAAATTTCTAGATTGGACTTGCATTCTCTAAAAATGTCTGATTTTCTTTCCACCCTCCTGTATGATAAATCTTGTTACGTCGTTCGCGTAAATTATTTGAGAATTAGATGTTGGGTACGGGTTTCGAGCCAGCGCGCCTTTTATATCAGCGCTGAATAATCAGCGCTACCTTTTAGTTGCGTTCTTGCGCGGCTGTTGGCATAGAGTGATGCCACGTTGTTTTGGTAAGCCTTTTCTTGAGCTGGCTGTAACTTGGCATTTTGCACAGTCTTCAGATTGATTTGGCTGCTATATTTGTCCCTTTGGACGTTGTCTACTTAAGGTAGAGAATTTGCTATTTGATACTTCCTTTGCTCGTCCGCCCAACATCGTTGGTGAGTGTGTATTGTGTTTATGCGTTATTTAATGTAATATTTGTGTTATTGTTTAGGAAAACCGTTTCCGACTAGTGCCACAATTATCGTTTTGTTCTTAATAAAATAAAACCGTAAAAGTCTGGTGCTGGTCGTGAAGCGCGTTTATGCGGAGCGGGAAGGACGAGGCAATTTTGCGACTCCGTTACAAATCTATACGTTTCCTTTTTTATCACTAGCAGCATCGCTGCTACTACTGCAATCCTATTCCAAATTACTTCGCATTGGTTCAAAGTTACTATCTTTACTGTTACTGAAGTCATTAAGAACTATCATTTGATAGAATAAAAAATGTTTGGAAATAACACAATTAATATCAATTTAATCCCAAAAAAATGTGAATAGTAAAAATGATGCTTGGGGCAAGCGTCTTTACGATAAACTCTGCCCACAAAAGATTTCGTAGATTAGTTCATTGAACGTCGTTCGACGCAGCAATCAACTGACGTATTCATTTTGTTTTCCTATACTTTACTAGGACAGCAGTACGTTACTATGACAGCAGTGAGATCAAATTCTATACAGTTATAAAAAATAATTTAAGCTCTAACTTTGTTATCGAGCACTTTAGAAGTATTGATTTTCATACAGTGTTATTACGCTCCCTCCTGGTAGAGCACTTTTATCAGCAGCCTTCATCATGGAGTTAAAGCAAATAAATTTCGGATATTCTCTTAAAAACATTCCAACGCCCAAGTAAATTTCGGATATTCTCTTAAAAACGGATATATTTAAAATCTATGATCAGCAAACTCGAGCACTTTATTAAGCGCTTGAGGTGGAGAGCTTTCTTTCACGACCACAAAGCAGAATATGATATAAACGATAAAGAGATCTTATACGGATTCGAGTCAGATAGAACACCCCCGCAACATGACGGCTTATCTGCATTTGAAGAGGACCTGTATAATATGGTTAAGAATATTAAGTTTAGAAACGTTCGCAGTAACTTTCAGTCTCGCTTGACTAACGATGTAACCAAAATTAATAAATCTCCTAATCTGTTTGTATCAGCCGACAAAACGAATAATTTGTACGAACTTAGCGTGGATAGCTACAAAAAACTATTAAAAGAAAATGTTACAGCTTCATATCAAAATATCATATCAAAATTCCGCTACTTCTACCTTGGACAGAATCAACGCAGAAGCAATTTCTATAGCTCATAATCTGAGATTGGAAGACCGCATTGAAAGTTTCCCTCCACGTGACGCTTTTATCACGTTAAAGGACCACAAAGAAAACTTTCCAATCACCCAAAATGTAGATTGATTAATCCGGCCAAATCAGAAAAAGGCAAGATTAGTAAACAACTTCTGGATTCTATCAACGTTTCCGTGCGCAAACAATCTGGCTTAAACCAATGGCGCAACACCGCCTCTACCCTTAATTGGTTCAACGCTATTTCAGATAAACCCAATTGCAAATTTCTTAAGTTTGACGTTGTGGAATTTTATCCCTCGATTACCGAAAAGCTTCTTACCGATGCCATCAATTTTGCTAACGATTATGCTAACATTAATGATGAAGCCATAAGCACCATCATGCACGCTCGCAAATCACTTCTTTTCTGCGACGGCGATTTATGGGTGAAAAAGTCGGGAGCCGAGTTTGATGTTACAATGGGATCGTTTGACAATGCAGAGGTTTGCGAGCTGGTCGGCCTGTATCTTTTACACCACCTTGCTAAGATTTTTGGTAAAGAGGCCGTCGGCCTGTACCGAGATGACGGCCTTGCCATCCTTCGTAACGCTTCGGGCCCAGACGCCGAAAGAGTGAGGAAAAAAGTGACACAACTTTTTCAACACCATCAGCTTAAAGTCACTGTTGATACCAACCTTATCCAAACAGACTTCCTCGACGTTACCCTGAACCTTTGCACAGGCCGTATCGTAAACCAAACGACCAGCCCCTTCACATCAATGCGCAGTCCAATCATCCACCGTCGATTACTAAGAAGCTGCCTTGTATGATTGTCAAACGCATTTCCGAGATTTCTTGCGACGTCGATGCTTTTAGCAGTTCGTTACCTGCGTATGAAGAGGCGCTCAAACAAAGCGGACACAAGATTCAGCCGCTCCCTTTTGAGCGTGCAGTAGGAAGGAACAAACGTCGACAGAGAAGAAGAAAAGTTATATGGTTTAATCCCCCATATAATAACCGGGTTTCTACCAACATCGGGAAAGCCTTCTTCCACCTCCTGCGGAAACACTTCCCTCCATCAAACAGGCTGCATAAAATCTGCAACAAGAATGTGGTTAAACTCAGCTACAGCTGTACCCCCAATATGGCAGACATCCTCTCAGCTCACAATAAGAAGCTCCTTAAGTCCCACAACGGCAAACCAGAATTTAAACCCTGTAACTGCAGGTATAAGCCGTCATGCCCATTGAATAGCAACTGCTGATACAAAGCAATCGTCTACCAAGCAACTGTACAAGCCAAAGACCAATCCAAGAACTATATCGGACTGTGCGAAACCGAATTTAAAGCAAGATTCTATCATCACAACCATTCCTTCAATTCGAATTCCAAAAGAAACGCAACAGAACTTTCAAAATTCATTTGGTCCTGCAAAGATTCTGGTATAAATCCTGCTATTTCTTGGAAAATTATTTGCCACGCAACACCTTACCAACACGGGGGCAAAGTATGCAATCTCTGTCTATCAGAAAAATACGAAATCTTAACTGCAAATGATGACGCTCTGCTGAACAAACGAACCGAATTGATCAATAAGTGTCGGCATAAAAATAAATACAAATTGATTAACGCCAAACTTAAACTGTGATTTTCTTTCATTCTTCTTTTTTTCCTTTTATTTCGCCGCGTACAACGTTCTATCTTAGCCCGATACTTGAACCCTTTTTAAATCTTTAATTTTTGAAACAATATTTGTATTTGTTATTCTTTCGCGCGCTTTTCCTTTTTTTTTTCGTGTTTTCTCGCCGATCTTAATCAGTTTAGTTTAGCAGAGTCCGTGATGGGATGTTCCGACCTAATAAGCGTTTACAGTGTTTAAAATTTTTTAAATTTTTTAAAGTTTTTCAGTTTTTTTCTATTGTTTTCAATTCTTTCTGGCAGTTTTATCTTAACTTTATTTTATTTTATTTTACTTTTTAGATACCCCTGATGATCCCTTTTATGGGTGAAACAGTCTGTTGGGTTTTAGCTTTGTTTTTATTTCCGTGATTTCGCTATTGTTAATCTTAATTTAAGCTCTAACTTTGTTATCGAGCACTTTAGAAGTACTGATTTTCATACAGTTATAAAAATATAACTAAAAATATTGAGTAAGCTGTGGGTCGCGTAAAAATACTATTAAGTGGACCGCAGGTTGGACATCCCTGGTGTAGACTAACCAATTGGAAAACTTGTCCTTCTCAAGCCATGCTTTTAGAAATTTGTGACGATTTTGTCTGACGATATCAAGAAGCGCCACGTTTTTTGGACAATCGGAGGTTAGAAGTCTACATATCTCAGCATCAGTAAGCTGTGAATGGTATTCAAGGACAAACCCAAGATCGTTTGTTTTCCCTATTTCGTATGATTGTTGATGCCCGTGAATAAAAGTGTCGGTATTAACTGTAGGTGTAATTGGTGCTTCCTCAGTAGGCGTAGGCCTAATTGGTGTTGTTGAGAGCTGCAAATCTTGAATCTCTTAGAAAAAACTATCCAATCTTGCCTGTTTAAGCTTGGTCATCTAAGTAGACTGCGATATTCCAAAGTAATACATATGAATACTGGCTAAACATTTGAAATTTGGAAACTGGCAGTTCTATTCACGAGAGTTTAAATCTTAACTGAGCTAAAACTGACTCAACTGGAACACACACAGGGTTGCCATATTCTTTTAATCAAAAGTAGCCTCCAGGATTTTTAAATAGCCCAGTTTTTTCAAATGGTTTACGAACCGTAAAACTTTGAATCTCTCTCTAAATTCCTTAATATTCGATTGCTAACGCCAAAAAGTTGTGATCTCTAAAAAAAAGGTCTTCACCTCAACTAAACAATAATCCTGAAATATCAAAGCATCTCAACCTAAAAGTTATTTTAAAAGCATGGTTTTTTCATGTCGTCAATTTCATCTAAAGCAGCCAAAGCCGGTTTCTAAAGTAGCCCAAAAAGTCGCCAATCTTAAAAATCGCCAATCCAAATTTTCGGTCGCGAATCAAAATTCAAAATCGCCTAATCTGGCAACAGTGAACACTGGTCGTGTCTAATTCGAAGAAAAACCGATTGGAGTGAGAGTAAAAAGAAACAAAACTAGTTGCTCTAAGAGATAAAAGGAGAAAAAACGTCGGGCAAATTGTTCTGCTCAGAATTTTTGGAATTTTTTTAATTTGTTCAAGACGCTCAAAAAGAACTTAGTTTCTTTTGAACCAACTACTTTCTTTCAAAAACTAACTCTGTTTCTCTTTAAGACTAACTCTCACTCCAATCGGTTTTTCGAATTAGACACGACTCACAAAACTGGGTCGAGTCTAATTCGAAGAAAAACCGATTGGAGTGAGAGTTAGTCTTAGAGAGAAACAGAGTTAGTTTTAAAGTGGAACTAGTTGGTTAAAAAGAGACTAAGTTCTTCCCAAGCATCTTAAAAAAATTTTTTTAATTTTTAAAATTTGGGCCCGCTAGTACAATTTGCGCGGGGTCTTTTTCTCTTTTTTTCTCTTAGAGCAACTAGTTTTGTTTCTTTTTTACTCTTACTCTAATCGATTTTTCTTCGAATTATACTCGACCACAATGTAGCGGAAGCAAATGACCAAATACTGCAGTAAAACCAGCTCCCCTGTGACATAACAATAGATAGTAAACTAGCAATTAAGCGAGAGTGATAAACAATAAACATGTTGCAAGTCTGTGATCGACTGCTGTAATAGCATACTGCTCGTAAATGCTGCAAATTTATTAAAAGTCGGCTACAAAACTCAGAAATTTGGGTGGGCGATGGCCCTTTTTGCCCCCTTGGCTACATCCATGCGCTGGTGACGTCACATTTTAAACTTGACATTGAATCATAAAATTTTTATATATTGTTTTTTTATTTTTTTAAGACAAACTTGTGTATACCAGTAATCAATAGTGTTTTTAGGGAGAAGGGGTGCACTGTGCCATGGCCCCCCTTTCAGATCACTAATACATAACTATGTTTTTGGGAAGAAAAATCAACAAAACCAGTTTCAAAGTGAAGACCTTTTTTTACCACTTCAAAAAATATTTCCACTAAGCATATTTGATTGTGTTTGAATGCCTCCCTTTCGAAAGTCCTCTGTATACAACGGCTAGTAATTTGGCCAAAATGAAAAATACAAAAGCCAATTTAAAGAAAAAAGTTACTTTTTTGTTCGAAAAACATCTTCTCTGCAGATGTCGCAATACAGCCGTTTCGTACAGCTTCTAAGTTACAAAATAAAAAACTGTTTTTTTCTTTTTTTTCTTTTGAAAACTGCAACAACAAAAGACTTTTATATTTAGTAAATTTTGCAACACATCCAGTTCTGCACTACGCTGCAAACTTTGTCGTTAGCATGGTCGAGTGGTTAAGGGTGCCATGATTTTGATCGGCATAGTTTCGGTTCAAAACCGTGCCATTCTGGTGTGTCCTTGGGAAAGACATTTCATGGCACTTTCCCCTGCTTGGCGGTCTTGGCAAGCAGATCTTAATTTCACTCATATTTGTATAAAAAACTAAAAAACCAAAATAGTAATTTTTAGCAATATCTTGACATCTCCGGAAGCAGGTGGGGGTAAATGCTTGTTTTATGTATAGCGACTCGACACTTTCCTGCGGGTCAGTAGGATAAATAAAAAAATTAAATGAAAAATAGGTACTTTGCCAAGCACACGAAATAATGGTTATAATCACGACGACCAAAAATGATGAAATGAACGCAAAAAAACAAAAATGATTATTTTTGTTATTTTTAAGCATAACAATAAGCTTTGCTTAATTCTTTAAAATGATTTGAGCTTCTAAAAACCCAGGAATGAATGAAATTTATTTTAATAGCCATGATACCAATGAACTAAATAGCGACTTCAAAGATATAACGTATCAAAAAAGATAATGAAAAAGTTTGAAAAAGAGAGCAAATTAATTAGTGGCTAATATCTTGAAACTTTTTCATTATTTGTGTCAAAAAAACAAAAAGTGAAAAAAAATTAATACCACGGTATTTGTACGTTTACGAAATAAGATTATTAGGGATACGCTCTCAAAAAACCAAAGCGATGCACTATTTGCGAGCCCTGGGCAATAAAATTAGAATTATTTACAAGTTATTATTAAAAAACTGCCCGTTCGAAAAAAATTATTTTAAAAATATTTAGTGATGGAATAGAAAATAGAAGAGAATAACTCCACGATCGCTAAGAAAAAATCAAATAACGCCGCAACCACTTAAATTTTTTTTATAAACTGTAATGCTTATTTCATGGTCACAATAGGGTTAGATATAGATTTAGTTGTTATTCAGCCGGTTTGCACCAGTTCCAAAAAGCTTACTTTTAATATATCGTCGTCTAAACAAAACTGATTGTTAAGTTATTGTTTGCAAAACTAAAATTAAATCACCAAATAAAAAAAAGCGAAAAATTTTTCAATCAACCCTGGATAAATTGTACTTCACTATTTTGAACATCAACACTGGTGTATAATATTTTAAACTGACCCTATTACAATTTAACAAACAAGTAGTTTTTTGTTTTATTTGTAAAATAAACCAAAGATAAAAACAAACCGATGAGTGAGAACTAAAGAATCAAACGAAATAATAATAATGTAATACATAAAAATGATCTGGCACAAAGCACAACATTTGCATAAAGCATGATATTTATGCCTTGCTTGCACGTGACTTTTCAATTTCTAGGCGTGAGACTAAAGTCAAATGAGAAAATAAAATATTATATAATTTTAATCGAATTAAAAGATAAGACCTCGGTTAATCCGGATTCGGTTAATGCGAAAGTTTGCTTAACTCGAATAAAACTGAAAGTACAAATGATTTCCTATATACTGCAATTCTTAATAAAAAGTTTTGAATTATCCTTAATAAAAAGATTTTCGCCTAATTTAAATGATTTTGTCTGTCAAATCGAATCCGGATTAACCGAAGTTTACTGTATGTCCAATGACAAAAACACAACCTACATTTTTAACATGCGCGATTCACACTTTTAGCACGCACGAAACACGCTCTTAGCATGCAAAAATCATGACATTATCCCCTTATTCGCAAAAACTTGTTGATAGAAATTGAAATGTATGGAACCAAAAATTAGTTTTGTTTCTCAAAATAAATTGAATAAATTAGAACTAAAAAGACGTTCGAAAATTTAACATGAGAGATGGATTTAAATTTTTTCAAAATACAAATATTCTCGGATCGTAAAACAAAAAAACATAATTGTTATGTACCATGTGATGTGATTCATATGTGTGTCAGTGTAATGTAAGAATGAAGAAGTTTTTGTGTTGCAAAGATGCATGAATAGCAAAAATGCATGGGTGTGAATGTGTGATTGAATTAAATGAAAATTAAAAAAAACTTTTGATTAAACCATTGATTTAGGCCTATCTTTAGATACAACTTTTAAAAACGTTTTAGCCTACTTTATTCAATGGAGTAAGTTTTCTTTTGTAATCAATTACACATATGATTGCATTATAATGTGATATAAGTAATGCATTGATTGAGATAGTTACGTTAAACTAACTTGCAACTTTTTTTAAAAATTAACCATATAGTCGAGTCCATATACAATAAAAGGTAACGCTCTAAAAAAAAAGATTTTAAATATAGGCACAATAAAAAATTTTGAAAGCAAATAGCAATAAAAGTGAAAAACAAATACGTAAGCCTTTCATCGAGATATCATTTTTAATTTTTCGTTTGCAGCAATGATGATATTTAATTGACTCAACATTTCAGAAAGCTGACTCCTATCCATATCTTGAATATCTTTCAACTTGCATTGCAGTTTGTAGATGAAACCAATGCGAAAGTCTGTTAGAAATTTAAAATCGTTATCAGGAAAGAAAACTGTTTGTATTATGTCTGATGCTAGAGTAACAATCATAGGTAGCCACCATTCTGTGCAACGATCAAACATAGCATCAAATGTACATTATAGGTTAACACTGTACTATTAAGCTCAACTGCCTGCGGACTGGTGTTGGGCGATTCCATTCGTCCATGCACAAATGGGGTCTCGCTCCTTCACCGAATTGCGAGTGTGGCGCCTCTAAGCAAACCGCAGACCATGTACTAACAGCGTGCCCTATACATCGGGCACCACATGGAGCACGAGGTCCGACGGTTTTTGATGACGAAACTCGATGCTGGCTTAATAACACCACTGCCAGCATCTGATTCAGGCAGTGCAGCAGTCTGGGGTAGTAAAAGGATAAACCCTTAGCCCCCAGTCCTGCTTGTGTCTGACCTGGAGTGGATGCCCTTCAAACGATGATGACGACGACTGTACGATGTTTTTTCGTTTTTCATTTCATCTTTCTATTTATTCTTCTGATTCACAAGAAAGCGTCCAAGACGCTATAGATAAGGCAAGCAGTTATCCCAACCTGCTTCCGCCTAGCGGAAATGCCAAGATAGTGTTGTTTGGTTGCAATTTTTTATTTTGTTTTTTTAGTTTTTTAGAGACATGATTGAAATTAATAAATGCTTGCTAAAACTGCCAAGCAGATGAAAGTGTCGAAAAGTGTCTTTTTTAAGGACACACCAGAATTGCAAACCGCGACCAGGTCGATCACAATCACGACGCTCTTAAACCACTAGACCATGCTGCAATGTAAAATTATTCAAATAAACTCATTAATAAAAGCATAAATTTATAGGAAGTAACTAATGCCTTGCAATAATAGCATGAAGAAAACATCCTAAGCTTTGCACAAACAAATATTTGATCTATATAGTATTTGTTCTTGAAAACCAATTCAACTTAAGTAGATGCAAACCAAGGCGGTATCATCTAGGTCTAGGACAATATTTCTTAACCTGGGGTGAATTTACTCCTGAGGATAACCAAGATAACCCCGGGGGTAAATTTTTTCATTATTTGTGGAAAATTACTTGTAGCAACTACAAAAATACTCATTTTTTTATTAACCTATTCCTTATAGTCCTTTTTGGATCCGAATTCGGAGTGTAAAAACCGGATTATCTAATTCTGGTTTTGGTTTCACACTTAATATTTGAAATAATTTTGATATTGTAAGTAAATCTGGTAATCTTGTTTGATAACGAACTAGAATTTGCGAGAAAAGTAAAGAACAACTGATCAAGACCTTATAGATTATCAAACTCGTCGTCATTTGGTTTACTTGTTGACGTGGAATTCGATTAGCGAGAAACAGAAAAGACTTTGCCCGTAGTTGAAAGTAAAGTAAAGCAATACAGTAAAACTATTTGATACTTAGCTGCCTATTGGCTGGGACTGGTGCGGGCACGTGCCGAAGAGTTCACCCGTGTCCGTAAAAGTGTCTGATTAGTCAAGCATGACGTGCTGCGTTTGTGATCCGATGTTCTTCCCTGTTTGACGCCTCTTCCCTGTTTCCGATAAATTTTAAAAAATTTTGTTGATGAGGAGTGCTAGTTGTTTCATTGCTTATACAGTAACTTTAAACAACTAAATTGTTTAAAGATTAAAAAATATATTTTTCAGATTTTTATAGATTGTAAAAAAATGCATCGGCATTAACTTTTCAAAATAAATCAATTTCAATCATAACATTTATAAAAGTGCTGAGAAATTTTATTTTAAAAGACCGATATGTAATTGTCAATTAGGACCAAATCTGGTCTCGATTGCTTTATTTTACAATTTGGCGACGCAAAATAGCGTTTGAGCGACGTCGTCAAATTTTGCCGGCACCTATTGTTCGCTCACTTTCTTTTAAAGTACAAAATATCCTTAAAAAATCGCACAAATCATACATTTGCCAAAATGCTTTGTTTTTTTTTTATAAAAACCAACTTTTGGTATCGCAAACCAGTTTTCGGGTTTACTTTATGCAAAAACTCAATCTGTTCCCTTTATTTTATCCACGTTTTTAAGTAGTTGCCGACACATTTCTATTTCTAAATCAAAAAGTAGCCGAAATTTGATCGATTGCTTTTTTTGTAATCGTGTTAATAAAATTTAGAACTTAAGGTTTTGAATATATCACAAACCGAGTTATCGTCGTAGCTCTTAGGCTTGAACATGTTGAAACAGAACAAATATGTTTGGCGCTCTTATTTGATAATCTCATCACTACAGCGGCTCATTACCCTGAGTGGGAAATCATTTAGCATGCCAAAAATAAAATTTTAAATAAAATTTTATTCGAACACTTCACATCAATACAACATATTGTTCGCCTGCGATTTTGATTACAAATCAGTTTTCAAGATTCATCGGAAGAAAGTTTCATTTGCAAGTCCAGAAAATCTGTGTCTTTCAAATCTTTTCCTTTGTGAACTTCATTTAGAGTTTCCGCAATGTTGAAATATTTTTTACTTCTCACTTATTCCTTACACAGAAATGTGTAAAGAGTTTGAAAAACAAGGGTTTAAAACATTTCGTTCGAGCAGGACAGCCACAGAAGTGGATCACAAGCAGTGACAAGTTGTTGTTAATGTTTTATAAAATCCGTTCTGTCTGGGAAGTATCCTAGACTCAAACATTGGAGTTATAAAGAAGGTTCTTGTTTATTTGTCGCCGAGCTTACTTGATAAACTTTTAAAATTTAGGGAATCCTCGAAGCCTGCGAGGTTAATAATAACAAATAGTGAACGAGACCCGAATGGGGCTACCACTAGATTGGCTGGTTTTTAAGCTATCTCGTGAACATATTTAAAACTTTGCTATAGAATGAAAATCTAAAAATAGTTATAAATGCCTTTTACATGGCCACTGCAGCATGACCAGGAGAGGAATTTAACTGCTGAAAAAGATCTGCTTTTCTCTTTACGTATGCAATATTGAACTCGATTACCAATGTTTTGCCAATACCCGAAACGACTCGAGAAAATTTCTTTTTACGCCGGTTTAATCTGTAATAGAAAAACTTAAAAATAACTCAATATAAATAGATTTTTGACGATGTGCAAACTTTTAATCAAGTAATTTTTTCATATTTTTTCCGTCGAAACACATAAACATGAATTTATTGCTCCATAAAAAAACCAAAAAGATATAAAGCTGCACAATAAAAAAAGATACAATATAAGCAATTCCTTTCTCAACGGATTACAATTATATTATCGGATTATTTCATTCAAAAAGGACGCAAGCGAGACGGTTTTGCAAAGTTGAAACCTAATACGGTAAATCCAGGTAATTTTCATATGACTGTTGAAGGAATTATATCGTATAATATTATAATAAAAGTTATATCAGCAGCAAAATAAAAACAAAAATATAATTGTTTACTGAAGATTAAATGTAATCAATTACTTCATCAAGAAAACATGTGAAATATAGCCTACTTTTCATAATTTAAATGTCAACGTTAAAAAGGTTACAAAACTGAACGGTATTATAATTTAATCAAAATAAAGCTAATTTTGTTATGTTTTGAAAAGTTCAGTAGTTTATTTTTTTATTAAATGCACTTCTCTGTATCGGCAATTGGCTTGCTAATTATTCATCTACGTCTTTATGGTCTTCTTCATTTTAAGAAAGTGCAATCAGCAGAAGTAAAAATCATAAAGCGTTATAAAGTGAAATAGAAAGTTTTAAAAATTTTTCATTTACTGACATGAACAAGTCACTTGGTGGCAGCGAAGCATGAAGTACTAGTGAACAGTTCCAGGCTTTACCAAAGTTACGAGGAAAACAACTTTAATAAAAAGTTCGTTATTTAGCAGCCTTAAAATTTCAAAGTCAATTCCACTAGGCTAAAATAGGACATAGCTACTTATCGACGCTACATTTTTACGTTTTAAATAATAGCACACACATGTGTCTTATACTGCGCTTTTCTCGATGTGAATCAAACCAAAGTCGCTTTGGATTTGCAACGCGGTCGGTGCAGCTAGTTCTAATGCAACCTTAACAATATCATTTCATTTACGCTTGTTTGTGACGCAATGTATCTCGCAATAATGTGAACGTTACGAAGCGATGCCGATGTCGCAATCTTGTGATGCAAGCCTAAAAACTAATCGCTGTAACACACGTTCAAACAAGTTTATCAATAAAGTAACATCAAAGAAATATAAATAAAATTATAGATTTGAAAATGCATCGTCACATGAACATCAATTTATGAATGGTTTTTTTTTGTGTTTACAGGACCCTATCTACGAAATGAAAATGGAAAAAAACGAAAATTCTATTTTCTAAATAAAAATTAAAATCTAAACGAAGCCTCAAAAAAAAATAAACTTTTTAAGTTTTTAGTTGCACTTTCAAAAATTACCATCCGCTCTCAACACAACATAAATCGGATCCTTTCTAACTTAGATTTTTGCCGTTGATTTAAACGATCATAATGTATTCCCCCTTTTATTCAGGCAGAACAGTTTTTTGCACAAGTAGAGCATGTATAAACGGCCGATATCGTTGCTATTTCGACTTTGTTTTTTTTTATTAAGACCCCATTTTTAGACCTGCTTGTGTCCTCATCGTGAACAAGAAAAACGTTGTTGTTAATGTTGGCGCTGTAGTTGTTGTTGTTGTTTTTGTTGTTGGAATCCAGAACTTGGGTGGAGCTTGTACTCATAAGTTTTTTTGCAGGCGTTTCAACTTGCTCACGTGAAGTGACTTTGCTCGTTACGCTTGTCGATGATGCTTTTTGGATGGAAGAACTTTTCAATACGTTAATCAATGGCCACTTGTTGTAGCTTGAGATGTCTTTTTTTATTGAAGTTTTCGTCAAATTCTTTTTGGAACGTTGGTTTTCGGGATCATCATTGTTGGGCAATTTCATCTTTTCCAAATTAGGAATTATTACAACGAACCAAACAAAAAGAAAAAGCAATCCAAAAAATACGGTTGCGCCACCAATGTAACCGATTATATCAGAATATCCCGACACCCCAATTATACCGGCCAACATCATCGGTATACCGACAATGACTAGTATTGCTCCCACGATGAAAAAGGGCAAGCATTTGTTGAACTGGTTTCCAGTCTTTTTCGAACACAACTTCATTTTTGCTTGATTAATCGCCTAGTTTCTGCTGGTTACAACATGAAAAAGAAAAGAACATTTTACAATCAGCAATGAGTTTTATCCTATGTTTAAACTCCCTATGCTTTTATTTCGAAGCTTCACTTGCTGTAGAAGAATACATCAAAGTCTAATTGTTTTTCTTATTTATATATTGTTTATGTAATACTTTACTTTTTGTGATCTATTTTGACTGATAGTTGTCAGGTACAGCTACTGCCAAGGGAGTAATTCATTAGTCTTTTCGACATGGATCTAGTATTTATTTGTTATTTATATTTTTTATTTTTTTTTATTATTTATTTAATTTTTTATTTTAATTTAATTTTCTGTATCGGCAATTCAAGCTCTAACTTTGTTATCGAGCACTTTAGAAGAACTGATTTTCCTACAGAGTAATTTTTTATTTATATAATATTATAATATTTTATTTACTTTATTATTTATTTAATGCATCTAAGAACTATACCTTTCTTTAATGCATTTTTAAACATTGTTCAAATATCCAATCAAACAATTAATATATATTTTTCTTTTTAATAAAACGAAAAGTGAACGAAACACTAGATATTCAAACAGGCAACCGAATAGAAAAGTAGCGACGATAAGTTTTGGTCAAATACAGTCAAATTGTTGAAACTATCGCTGTTTTATAGGCAACAATCTTTTTTCTGATATCAAAACCATCACACCGTCAACACGTTCAAAACACACTTTTAACACGTGCAAACCACGGTAATCTCTCCGAATTGGAAAAAATTGTTAAATGCAAATCTGAAAACATAGACCGAAATTGCTCTTAAAAAAATCAATTAAAAAGAACTTAATTGACCTTTAAGATTTTAACATTGACGAAGGATTCGACCTTTTTTAAAATATTATAGAAATACGCTCACATTACAAAAAGTCAATAGTTATAGGCCTATGCTACCTCGAATGATTCGCAGGTATGATAATGAAACGTGGAGTGATAAACCATTTTTTTGTCTTTTTTTCTTTTTATCTCTTATTAGTTGAATTTTGTTGTACTAATGCATTTTAACAGAAATGGGCATTTACTTTTAAATTAGTATAGGGCAGCGTAATAAAGCGCAAGGAGTCTTAAATTAATGAAGCGCAGCACAACTAGCGCAATGTGTTTTTTAAATCATGTTAAACGCAATGCGGTTTTAAACATTATATTAAGGGCAACTTTTAAAAATTATCTTATGACGTTACAATAACCAACCTTCTAGACTAGGCCAATTCTGCTGTACTCTTGTCTGTAAAGCACGGAATTGTGGCAAGAGAAATAGTTTGGTTCTCAAAGAATACTGTTCTCCTTAATTCAGTTGCAGGCTAGATATACATTTAAAAATACTGTAAGTTGCAATAATCAATTGAGTTTTGCAAAAACAAGTGTCAAAAAAAAAGTCAGATTAAAACAAGAAATTTAATTCTAATTGGGAGAGTTTTTCGGGACGGAGAAATTAAAAGAGTGTGCAATTAAGATGACAAAAACTGGCCAGACGTTTTAAAAATGTGTTTTTATCTCATCAAACTGTTGCAAAAAGAGTGCAAAATTAAGTGACAACGTGATTTTGCAATTGAAAGTTGTTCAGCAGTGCAGTTACTTCTCTCTGGCTTTGGATGAAAGTAACGTCATCCGTGATATCAGTCAACTTTTAATTTTCATCTGAACTATTGACAAAAACTTTGCTGTTTGCGAAGAGCTGTTCAAAGTTTCTCCATTTCATGTGACTACAAAAAACATCGACATATATAACAACTTTGTTGCTATCATTGATGCTTATGGAGGTTTTGAGAAGTGTTCATGTATTGTACAGATAGTGTAAGTGCAATGACAAGGCGAAGGAATGGGGTGGTAGGCATCCTAAAAGATGGTGGTGTGCACTGCCCAACATTTCATTGCATCATTTACCAAGAAGCATTATGTACAAAACTATTGCATATGAGTGATGTTTTTATTTGTGTGACGAATATAACGAACATCATCAAGGGTGAAAACGGCGCCCAGAGACAAAGAAAATTCATCCGGCTCTTGCAAGACATGGAGGACGAATATGAAGATATACCCTTTTACTCCGAAATTCGACGGCTAAGTGCGGGCAAAACATTGAAAAATTTTTTTTGCGAATAGAAAATATTAAATTTTCTGCAGAACGAAACAGAAGGGACGGCTGAGAAATACCAGCTTCAATTAAAAGATAATAAGTTCATTGGTTCATTGGAATTCTTGACAGTTATTATTAATCACTTGAACATCTTAAATTTGAAACTGCAAGGTAAAAAACAAAATACATACCAACTGGTTGGACATATTGAAGGTTTTTGCAAGAAACGTGCTGTTTAGGGCTTCTTTGCAAAGGAGTGATGTGACCCATTTTCTTTCATACAGCGAATTACTTGGTGAAAAAAAAGCATTGATTTTTCTGCATTTTTTGAGAAAGTTTGTGAAATCAGTAATGAGTTTAATGACAGATTTGCTGAAAGCAAAAGTGGAGATTTTCAACAATCCAATAGAAGTAGACATAGAGTCTTAACACCTTATCTTTAGCAAGAATTATTTGAATTGCAAATGAATCCTTTTCTTTTGTTAACAAAGAATGAGCGTTACTACGCATTTTGAAAGCGTATAACCAAAGAAGAGTTCCCCCACTTAACCCTCCTCAGGCAGCCCTCCCATTTTTTTCATCATACAGTAGCCAGCCCTGGGTTATTATCATCTGAGGGACAAAAATTTTTCAAATGTATGGTAATATTTTATCTTTGCTTTTGAGTTTTTTTTGCATAAAACATGCATACTGACTGCTGATTTTCAATAAAAAAATTCATTTTATACAATTTATTTTTCCAAAAAACATCTAAAAAATAAATTTATTTGAGATCAATAATAAAATAGGTTTCTTTTGTTAAAGCTGAATAAATGTTTCAAGAGCCTTTTTTTATGCTAAATACTTTTATTTGCAGAGTTTCAACTGAACTTCATTAAAGATTGGCTCAAGCTATAAGAATAAAAATGTAATAATCACAACCGCAAAAAATTTTTTTATTAGTTGGCTGAATGATACAATTTTGTAAATATTTATGAATTTTGAGCAAAAAATTACTTGGTCGGTATATATATACAGGCCTATATACAATAGAGATAAATCCTTGCCAATAATTTTTATTTACGCACAATCCCCGTAGTATTCACGGATATGCTCTGGGCATACTGGTGCATGGCATGTAAGGCATGTATGAGTTGTCTTCCGGTTAGCTTTTAAAGGACAAAAACACATCTTTTCTTTCTTCCCTTTTCAGGGCGTGGTGGTGGGGAAATATTTGCATAAGGAAATACAATTCCTATGGTTTAATTTATGGTTTTGTTCTGTCCTATAAGACTAATTCGGTGCTCTGCCCATGGTTGAACAAGCTCCTTGGCCAATTCCTTCAAGAATTCTCGCTTGCTTTTTGGACTTTGACCAGCTTTCCTTCTGACATCGCTGTAAATGATGTATGAATTTATTGTTGCAGCATTTACCATACCATAGAACACTGCTAGTGGCCACCTTTTCGTCATTCGACTACATGAATTATTCGCACACAGCTGATCAAAGCAATCAACGCCACCTTTTGTTTTGTTGTAGAAGATTATTACTTCTGGCTTCTTTTCTACAATTGTTTGTTGAATGTGCTTTGATAATGCCAAAAGTATAAGCTTCTTTGTAGATTTATTTTGAGGTGGTTGATAGCCGCACAATGTGATGTTCTTATCAAACGAAAATGCACTCTAGCCTGGTTTAAAGTTTTTCTTATTAATTATCTGTGGAGGAATTTTCCTCTTATTGGCACGAATTGTACCAACGTACGTAAATTTGAATTCAGTGTACAAGTTCGGCATAAGTGGCACTGAGGTGAACCAGTTATCACATGTTACATTCCTTCTTGAATTTGAGAAGGTTTAAGCAGGAGCTCCGAGCGAAACACGACAGGGTGGTTGAGTATGCTTCCCTAAGTATGGCATTGCATTGGCCATATAATAAAACTTTGCATCGCACACCATTATCAATTTGATTCCATACTTAGCGGGTTTATTTGCTATGTACACTCGAAAGGACATCGTCCTCTAAATGCCAGCAACTTTTCATTAATATTTAAATTTTCACAGGGGATATAATGGGCTTTACAGGGGATATAATTTATAAAAAGACTTTAGATTTCCTTTTCATACAAGCTCATGAATTTTTTGCTTCAATTTCTAAAGGAAAAAAATTCTTTTTGCGCTCAGAGCGACCTCATAATAGCTGTGCACCACGTGCGCAAATAATAATCTTAACTTCTCTTGCAAACAAAAAAAAGGAACAAATAATTCTACTTTTAAAATATAAATACTTGTATATTTGTAACTGCAACTTGCTGGTACTTTTCAGATGAGTGCTCAATGACTTCAATAGTAAGAGTGATTATTCATATTTATCAGAACACAAATATTTTTAATAAAATGTTTTTTTAAATAATTGTGTTTTGATAAATATTTATATATATAAATACATATTTATATGCATAACAATTACTATTTATTATTAGGCATGCATCCTAATGACCTCTGAAGAGCTTTATGTCAGAAATCTCTGAGCTTAACTGACTCAATTATTGTGTTCATTTTAGGTGTCCTCGGGTTAAATGAACCTAAACACAATGTACATGTGTGTTTAGGTTCATTTAACCCGTGGGTAAATGATACCTTTTCCTAAACTACAATTTAGAAAAACCTGGGTGAATTTTACCCATCTCATGGAAGTGGGAGGAGATAAGAAGTAGCCTCAACTCAATCTTTTATACTAACAAGTATAAAGCCTCAAATGATTCTCTCTCCACCAATTTGGAGATGCTCGGCCAATGAGCATACAAGTTCTATTAAATATTAAAAATATAAGGGTTAATATCACCCAGGGATACCTGACAAGGGTTAAGAGACTTTGCACAAAAATGTGCTCCATGTTCATTAGCACATACATTTGTGAAAGTGCTTTTTCAATTATAAAGCAAATAAAAAGCAACACACGGAATAGAATGGCTAATAAAACATTGGATGCCTGTTTACGTCTGTCGACCACCGAAAATAAAGCGGACATTGACATAATTGTTAAAATCAAGAAACAATTAATTTTTTTGCTATTTTGTGGTGTGTTGTGTATTTTTTTTTGCAAAAATCAATTTCTTGAGTCGTAGGCAAACAGAGAATTTTAAATTACCCTAATCCAAAATTGTGTTAAGCGTGCAAATGCAGCAAACAAGTTTTTTTCCCAATGGAATATTCTCGTTTGCGGTCCGCAAATTTTTTCTTAACCTGGAATGTGGACCATTACGCTCGCACTCTTGGACAACCCTGGCCTAGGTGTATAAAGGCCAGTCGGGCAACGCAACATAGTTTTTGAATCATATGAAGCGCAGTGTTCTTTTTTAAATCATAAGCCCAGTCCAACGCGAGCTCTAAATTTCAGTTATGTCACATATAAAAAAACTTTCAACCCAACATTGTCTTGTAAAAGCAAAAACGCATATGTACTTGCAAATTTCAATAAAAAAAGCACTTTTGTTGAGTTTACTTTTTACTAACACAAACTTTCTTGAGCTACTGCTTGCATCATCAATTGCATCAAATTTTTATAATGCTACTTCTGAAAAAATAATGTTCACAAAAGCTTGTGTTAATAAAAGCAAAGTCAATAAAAGAGCATTTTTTTCGATTTTGATTGTTTGCGATAATTAAACGGCTTTTTCTTTTTTATTTATTTGATGACCGACTTTACAAAAACAACCAAACGCTGCGAAATGATAAACTTAACAACACACAAAAAAATTAATTGTCATCAATCATTTAGGCAAAACCAACGCCAGGTCACACACTTTTCGTTTTCTCGAATAAATACAAATCGTTCAAAGTTTTCTAACGATAAGATCGCTCGCTCTCTTGGGTTTCATTATGTCAGATCCAACAGAGAAGACACGTTCTATTGCCGTAGAGCTTGGAATGCCATTATTGTATTTAGAAAAACTTCAACCAAGCTTGTCAATGGAACACGGCAAAAAAGATTCCAACTGCATTTGTGTCTTCCATGTTGGGTTTGCGACCATCCAATCTCCTATGGCTTTATTGACCAGAAAAGATATCTGGTCATTCTTCGTCGGTGTTCTTCTCAAGTCCTGTAAAACAAGAAAAGCTGTATAAAATCCAACTGTCGGCACATTTTTTTGACACTCAGTTGGCGCCATTTTTGAGTACCGTATATACTCGTTTTACCGCCCGATCTTAATTAAAGGCCCGTTTAAATAGCCGCCCGTGTGAACAGAACATAAAAATAAATAAGGGCCCGTGCTTGAATACCCGCCCGATGTAAAAGCTGATTTTTCAGTGGTAGAGAACAATAGGAAATAAGAAGCAATTAAGAAGCGCTTGTGTCACAACGCTGTTGAATTTTAAGCGCTGGTAGATAACACTCACGCCTTAGGCGTCCAATTGCATAACAGATAGCATTAATTACGTATACATTGATTACATAACAGATAGCATTGATTACATGACAGATAGCAGACTTTCCCTCCAAAAGCAAAGAACTGATAGTATAAAAGGCTCCCATTTGTCCACTGGTCATTCATTCAGAATATTGAACCCCACATGATGGCAGATGACAGAAGAAGAAAGCGTGACCTATCACCAGTTGATGACGATAACAAAAGGCGCAAACTGCACAGTTACACACTTGAATTCAAATTGAATGCTATCGGTGAAGTGAAAAAAGGCAAATCAAAAGAGACAACTGCTAGAAAATTTGGTGTTGCTCCAAAAAGAATTCGGGAATGGTGCAAGCAAGAAGAGGAGCTGAAGACCATGGCATCCCATTCCAGTCAAAGTCAACGCAAAAGATTTGATGGCGGAGGTCGCAGACCATTGTTAGACACGCTGGAAGAGAGAGTGTATGAATGGATAGAGAGCATGCGTTCCAGAAGGTGGTCAAGACTATGATAGCAACCCCGAGTTCGTTGCCAGTAATGGTTGGTTGAGAAATTTCTTTAATTGTCACAGGATCACCCTAAGACAAAAGACGACTGTTTTCCAGAAGCTTCCAGATGTCTTTGACCCCAAAGTCAGCTCCTACCTACTGTATGTGCGGAGTAAACGGCTGAAATTCAACTTGACACTGCAGAATATGGGAGCGATGGATGAAACACCCGTCTGGCTCGACATGGCTGCAGACAGCACTGTTGACTTTGTTGGCAACAAATCAGTCCCTATCAAGACCACTGGCCATGAGAAATCAAGAGTGACTGTTGTACTAGCTGCCAAGGCCAATGGTAGCAAGCTCTCACTTTTCATAGTATTCAAGGGTAAACGTGTGGATAAAGGCCTTCAGAAAGTAATCGGTGTTGTTGTGCTTACAGTTCAGCTTGCGACTTGGGTAAAGGAAGCATGAAATAAGGTCCCCACAGAACTCATTAAAAAATCCTTTCTTGTTTGTAGTGTATCCAATGCAATAGACAATAGTGAGGATAAAGATATCAATGTGTTGAAACCAGATGGGATTTTATATGCTTCACGTGACGATATTCTTTCCAAACTACAGAGGCTAAAGGTGACTTGTCCAACATTACTGAGACTGTACCCACTGAGGAAGAAGACGTTGAGGCTACAGCAGAAAACGAGTTTGATGTTGATGAGAATGATGGCTTTGATGAGGAGAACAACATACCACTTGCTGAATAAATATAAATTTTGATTTGTTATTTCTTGTTAATAATATAAACTAATATGAGGGAATTACTCTTAAGACGTGAATAATTTGCGTTTGACGTGAATAAATTGACATGGAAAAAGGATTAATGTCGTGAAATATTTGTCTTCAACGATAATTTTTGTGCATAATTTTACTTTGAAAATAACAAGCGCCCGTGCTTGAATAAGGGCCCATTTGAATAAGGGCCCGGTAGTGAGTTTGGTTGAAAAAAATAAGGGCCCGGGCTACAAAACGAGTAAATACGGTACGTAAAATGCGATAAAACCCAATGTGACGTAATTTGAAACGCGAGCTGAAAATCTCTTGACGTGACAAAACTACGACCACACTTTTTTATATCAGAGCCAATTGAATATAGCACAACTTTTTCACTTAAATTAAACAATCAAGCACTATTAACAATAAAACCACCCAAAATTTTAGAAATCACACTTGACCCAAAATTGACATTCTCACAACATACGTATAAACGTTACCATCATTAAAGCAAAACAAACACTTAACATTCTCAAAGCACTCACTTCTACCAAATGTAGGCGTACCATATTTTCGGAGGGGCAAACCGGGACGTTCATTAATACAAAAAAAATTCGACCCCAAAAAATCACTTCTTTTTTAAGACGAAAATTAAGAAAACCGAGATGGATTTAAAGTGATTACCAAATCTTTTTAGGTGTTTTAACTTATGCAGCCTCCTTTCTTCAAAATTATAAAATGTGGCCTCCAATAACAAAAGGGTTTTTACTTCTATGATAGGGAAAGCAATTACCCCGACCTGCTTCCAGAGATACCAAGATATTGCTGCCTGCTTGAAATTTTTATTTTGAGAACCACCAAGCAGGGAAGTACCATAAAGTCTTTTGAATAGCATTTCTTGAAAACCTGCTTATTTTGAAGGCAACGTCAACTAAAGACCCACACAAAAAAGATTCTTATTTCATAATCGGGTAAAATGTCGTTTTTTAGAGGAAAATAAAAGTCATTTTAACACCTTTCTTTGATCTTTTCTTGACGCGACCATTTAAAATAGTTTTAAAACAATTATAGCGCTTAAGTTTGGGCTTTACTGTAGGTAATTAGCTGTACTTGTTTTTTGTCAGATCCTTTCTTCAAAATTATAAAATATGACCTCTAATAACAAGAATCTTACCACTTCTGACATAGGGAAAGCAATTACTTCGACCTGCTTCAGATTGAATGTTAACTCTGGCTCTAACCGTAATTAGTCTATGTAGACAACTTTGTGCTATTGTAGGCCTAAGTTAACACACTTTATCTTACACATCGACAGTAAGAAAAAATAAAGTATAATTTTTAGTAAGAGAAAAACTTAAAATTATTTATCTTAGTACATAAAGAATAGGCAAAAGAACACCCTTATATGCCTCATCCTCGTTTTGCAATCAATTTAATATTTAGACAAGCAGCCACAGGTTGCATTACAAGAAGAAATTCCGTTATAACATCTCTGTCGATTTAAGTAAACGGTGTAATGTTGTTCGAAAGACAAATCTTATTTATTTGAATGAACTTCGTTTGCAATAATCGGCTCAACAAACCAAATAAGTCGTACAACGAATTCCATCTTGTTGTACATGACGTGGATAATCTGCGACCTGCCTGAGTCTTGCAAAATCGACGCCGCGAAGACGTTGGACGAGCTCTGTCTGATCCAAAGACCTTGTGCTTTCGCTCTGGTCTAAAAATAATGATGCACAGGTAAAAAAATGACAATATTCTATTTTACAAGAAGTTCTGTTTACCACTAGGTGATAGATGACTTGCGATACGTTTCGGACTCTAGATTTTAGCTTTTTCTGAACAGAATGTACTTGCTTTTATGAAACAAGCGCGAGCTCCAAAAGCCATCCCGGTATGCTTTCAACGTCGCTGGTAGCCAACAGGTTTAATGTGTGAGCGCAGCATCGATAATGATTTGATAAAGCTTGATTTGGTTCAGATTTAACAAATTGGCAAAGATTCAAACGTACGCTTGGTTTGCTTGTTTCTATCAAATTCGCATCTTATCAAGTTGTTCTTTTCTACAAGCTCAATCAGAAAAAGAAAAAAGCGTATAATTTTGTTACATCAAAGACAAATTGATTTACTGTTTTATTTTACTCGCTGGGATACGCGCTGCAAGTTAAAAGTATAATTTTGAAGTCAGATAATGGTTGTTAAATCGATAGTGATAATTTTTCTATTTGATGTTTCAGAATCGTTAGTATTTATTATTTATTTGTTCTAATCAAACTTTGGGTGCGTTGGAAAATTTCCGTAAGTTAACTATTTTTTAAATCATCATTGTTGTGTTTTTTACTTCTTGTATCTTTGTTTTAGAATTACGAAAATAACGTTCAATACACTCCTAACTGAACTTCGATCGAGTGTTTCGTCAATTGGCAACGTAACCTAGCTATTAGTCAGAAAAATAGATTAGAGCAAATCAAAGCTACTTCACAAATTCATTTCGTGCAATTCATCTTATATGTTAATAACTTGTACTGCTATGGATGGGACATCTGTGTCGTCTTCATTGTTACTCTCTTGTTGCTCGCCGAATTCCAGAAAAGCTTTGACAAAATTTGAGCCATTGTCTGTAGTTGTGCTTACAACCTGAAAAAACATTGGCATTCAATATAGCTGATTGCGGTAATATATTTGTCCCAAGTTCAAACGAAAAGTTTGCAGATTTGGTAAACCGGCGATAGCATACAAACAGATTTAAGCATATAAACGCAACATATCACGATAATCTCGACTTGTGTGACGGAAAAGCTAATGTACTCATTGAAATCCTGCCAAAAGATTGCTACAAGCATGCTCATGGCAATCAAAAAATTGTACTTATAATAGCATGTAAAATTACCACTACAACGGCATTGCATTTTTAAAATATAAATACATTTCTGATGTGCCCTCAATCGCACAACATTCTTATGACATCTATACATAAAAAAAAATAGATGGAAGAGCCGACGAAGCAATATGTTTGTTGCTGGTATTACCTTGCTTTCAATGTCAAATGCTCGGTGCACTTGCTGCATTGCATCGGCTAGCACAGGATTTCCCAAATTTTTTGGTCAGGGAACACTACATCTTACCATTTTAGCTTGTGGAAAACTCAGAAAAAAATTTTAACATGGGCTTGTCAAGAAGAAATGGAATTTAATTCTGCACGTTGCTATCAAAAAATTGCGTTACTCTCATATGGAACAATAGTAAAAAAGTAAAATTTTATAAAATTATGCAAACGAATTTAATTTGGAAGATGAGCTTGCAAAGAAGCGGAAATACTTTTAATGTCTGGTGTGATACCTGACGGCTGAATATATTGGGTTGGGGAATAAATTGTTGCAGTTTGTGAATTTGTTTTGTTCAATGTTTCTTTTAGATTCAATATTTCTAATTGATATAAATATTACTGAATGCATCTTTGATTTAATGTATTTATATTTGATTTGATTAAGCTTGGTTGAATTCCTATTCTTTGATTAATTAAATTTATTTATAAATATAAAACCGCAACAATTTATTCCCCAACCCAATACATATACGCCTTGGTATCCAATCTTCTTCTGTACTTAGTTTTTGTTGACGCATAGTGTAAAAATCCTGTTTCACATAAGTAGGTACGTAGTTGCAAAAGGCAAAAGTTTCTGTAGAACTTCTCTTGCAAATGAAGGATACACATTTTGAACACTTATCCAAAACTTGTTTGGCGGTTGATTTGCCAATTGTAATTTCAAATTGCCATCGCTTAAAAGTTCGATAAATTCTTCCATAGTTTTTCCGGTAAATAGAGCAGTCGAACAACCGAATGGATTACGAATACATAACGAATCATGCAATAATGAATCATGCAATAATGAATCGTGCAATAACGTATTTCGTTTAGTCGCTGCTTCCTTATTCACAATCTTTATTTCTACATGCAGAATGAGTAATTTTAAGTTGATTGTGAGTAAAAATGAAAATAAATAAATAAATAAATAAATAAATAAGCGAGGCACTGCAACTATTTTGACTCGCGCAACCGGCAAGATAGACTAGGCTTTTTTTAAAAAATGTCAGTAGCTCCTTCCGTAATTCAAAAACTATCACGAGCACCTTACCTCGACTCAGCCATCGTACAGATGTGTGCAACAATAAGTTGGAATAAAGACTTCCCATATCTTTGCAGATAATAAAAAAGATTATGGCTCTTAGCGTTTTTGGCTTAATCAAATTGACAACTTTTATTACGTCATCGAAAACACTTATGTCAGAAGGCATTTCTTTTGAATCCAGCTGATAACGGTGTACAGCACAGTGGGAGTTGGAACATTGTGAGTTTTTTTAATTCGCGACACGACATCTTTTATTGAACCGGTCATGCTTTTAGCTCTATCAGTACATACACCCATACATTGTTTCCATGGAATTTCATTTTCATTCATAAATAAATCTTTAATCTTGAATAATTCTTCTCCTGTGGTAAAAGTGGTAAAGTTTTGCACAAAAGCAAATCTTCTTGAACGTCTGCCTAAAGGCGCGTTTACAGTACTTTTTTCTTTCAGTGCGATCTTGGTTTGTTTTATTGACGCTCAAATCCACTCATTTTTTCTCGAAAACATGAGTGGATTTGAGCGTCAATAAAACAAACCAAAATCGCGCTGAAAGAAAAAAGTACTGTAAACGGCTGTAAACGCGCCTTTATAGACATAATGAACAAATGCAAGCAGCACTGCTGATCCTGCTACATCTGTCTACTATGCTACATCTATTTGAAGACAAAAAATCGACCTGCTGTTAACGGGAGTGTACCTCAGATCTTATATACATATCCATGTCATCTATACGACGGATTTCTGTATTGTCTGATAAAGGAATGCTTTCCTGTTTTTGGTAGTCGTTTTCGCTCAGTAAAATTTTAGCAGCTTCAAGCATACAAGGCTTGATGAGATTCTCGGCTATTGTGTGTGCCTCACCAGCGGAAGCAATTATTTTTCTCAATAAGATTTATAATAGTAAGCAAAGGCGTAAAATTGCAATTTTGCGCATCATAGAAATATCGACTAAAAAAATTGGAAACACACAGTCTACAGAGGTAGTAGGTCAAATTAAAGGCTCGTTTCCACAACAAGCGTGGAATTAAATATTGTTTGTTTGCTTGTTGATTTTTTTGCTTTGCTTAGATTTTAAAGGCAGAAAGATCAATAAAAGAAACAAAGAATGCTTCATTCCACGCTCGTAGTGGAAACGAGCCCTAATGCTTAGAGCAGCGTTTCTCAAACCATGGGTCGCCGAGGCTACGCGGAATGGTCGCAAAAGCTTGTATATTACCGCACGTAAAAGAAAAAGAACTACGCACACAAGATTTCGAAAGTGAAACCTTTTTTTTTAAGAGAAACATTACAATTTTAAGACGAAAATCCAGAAATCAGAGTCAGATTCAAGTTGAAGATCTTTTTTTAGAGACCACCTTGATTTTGGGACGAAAAGTAGAAAATCAAAGACTGAATTCAGGTGATGACCTTTTTTTTTTTATAGATCACTACGTTTTTGAGCCGAAAATCAAAAAATCAAAATAAGTTTGCTCACGAACAAATTTCTGCCTACACATATACAACTAAAAATTGGACGGTCATTGTTGGTTTACATAACAATTCGTGTTGTTTCAATATGTGCTCACTCAAATTTATTTGCATGCAGTCATATTCGTACTGTAGATCATTAATTTTAGCAATTTTGGGCCGCAGAAAAAAAGGTTTGAGAAATGCTGGCTTAGAGTAACAAAATTACCTGTTGTATCACCATCACTTGAGGTAGAAAGAAATTCCACATCATCGGCAACTTTCTCAGTCATCATTTCAATTTATGTAGCTGACAAATACGCTAGCTAAAGAAAGTATATTCATATGCTCATACGTACTAGTAAATTCTACTGAACCGGGCAGATTTTTAGCTCAATATATTAGTTAAATTTGTTTTGCTGAACTAAACTTTTACATAGGATAGATACAATAAAGTCATGCAATCCAGCTCAACAACTTAGTAAAGATTGCATAAACTTATAATTTTACAACCAAATATAAAAGTATACTTTACTAAACACTTTACTCATTTACACCAAATATAATATAATACAAAATATAAGTTTATACCTCATTACAGAACTGTGGTCTACACACCACAATGTACCAACAGTGTCAAATTGGGTACATTTTTTGAAACAATGTTATTGTTAAAATGCAAAATAATGTAAATTTAACCAATTTAACGCTCTATAGTTCACTTCACCCGTTTCCTGCGTAAAACGAAAATATCGTTTTGCGATCACATCTTATGTATTACGCTTAGTTCGCAATTAGTGGAGGAATACATATTATGCATTTTTCCAGCGCCACGAAATTGAAAACTTATAATTGTGCTCCAAAAAAAACTTAAGTATGTTGGAAAAAGTAAAAACAAATAGCCACAAGATGCTAAACTTTATATGAATACTTTTTATCTTATAAAAGTTGCATCATATCAACCGCCTTGGGCTTTTATTCGACTGTAAGCCTGTTATGTTTTCACGCATTGCATTGTTTTTGAAAAGTTGTACGTTTACTTTTTTTCAAAAAAACTTAACATTTCAAACGAATTATATGTACGAAGTAAATGTAGTAGGGCCAATACTACTGAGTTGCATAACAAAACTTAGAAAAAAGGTACTGTAAACAAAACAAATTGTTTATAGCGCCATTTGAATGCTGACTTTCAATTTTTGAAAATTTTGCTAGTAAAGCTTGATTTTTTCAACAAAAAAAGTTGAAATCAGGTCAAAGCTTAATATACTTCCGTTCCGAGATAATTAAACCGCTGTACAAACAAAGTATAGCGGGCAGCTGTCACACTGTGCCGTCTAATTATTTCAACGAAGAAATTTGCCCCACAAAAAGTCAGCGTTCCGTTGGCGCTATACAAATAATTTGTTTTGCTTCGTGTTCCTCTTTTAAAAAATAAAAACTTTAAAAGATATTTAAAAGATAAAAAAACTTGGAACAAAACGATTGTTGCCTGAGCCTCAACAATGGGCATCGGGTGCCACATCCGATGCGCAAGCAGCAAATTTGACAAAAGTTTCAAGGTTTCGAGTTTCTTTTATATGCGTAAAATGTAAATAACTTTTTTGTTGCAATCGTTTTGGGAATTAAAACTCATCTGCCGAGTGTTAAGAAGCGTGTCAGATATAGAGTCAACGACATTTAGCATTTAAGAAGAATCACGCGAGATTTTTGTTGAACGTAGTACAGTAATCTCCTGCTTAAGTTCGCATCCCGATTAAGTTCGCAAAAAATTTTCAAAAAATCAAGATGCAACTTTTACAAAAATTTATTGATATTTACAGCAAATCAGACAAATCGTAAAAATATTCACGATTTAAACACGTCATGAATTGTCAAGTGATGCATATTTGGTTCTTCTTTGCGTTTTACGTCCAAAATAACTTGCCTTAATTCTTGTTGAAAAAGCTCAAAGAAATTTCTCAACTCATTATAGTAATTTCCTGCTTGAACTTGTACATCCGGACACAACAACTGATCCTCAACTTCAAAAACTTTATTGTATATGTGTTCCAACCCAGAAAAAGTCATATCGTTTCCTATTTGTTGTGCGCATAATTCGACCACAGTGTGTACTTTTCATCTTCATTATCATTTGTTGCTTGTATACTTTCCAAAACCTCATTGACGTCATCCAAAATCTCATGTGAAAACTCTTCACTGTTTTTGTCATCAACATGCACAAACTCATCTAGAGTGCTTTCATCTATTGGAATATTTAATGCTTTGAAGCTGCACAATAAATCAGCCATAATATTAACTTCTTCATGAGCTCCACCTTTCAAAGTTACTAATTCAGCCTGGTTAAACGCGTTCTTTATTGTCGCATCCCAAGCAAGCTTGATATATTTAGCCGCATCTAGCATATGAGCAGGGTTACCAAAAGCAACACCTGCTGCTCCTCTAGGGAGTCTTTTTGCTTGCTCTTTTTTGCGAGCTTTTAAATTCTCATCCAGCTCGTAAAAATCCAAAATATCTTTGAGATATAAATATTTACATCTTTTTTTAATGCTGCAATAATTCCCATATTGCAAGGCTGTTTCCAGCTTGTGTAGTTGGGTGGGAAAACACCACTTTGATGTTATTTCTCTCAAAAGCTGGAAAATGACCAGGAGCATTATCCATCAATAGAAGAACTGGGTGTCCTGTTCTCTTTCTTCCTTCAGGATAAAACACTTCTTCAAACCATTTCCAGCATGTGGAGACATCCATCCATGCTTTATTCTGACTGATGTACTTGACAGCCCATTCCCGATTCTTAATGCACGCCGGAAACCTGGGTTTTCCAATTAATGTGCATGGGATTTTGTGCGTTCCTGTTGCATTTGCACAAACTATAAGTGACACTCTTTCTTTGGCTTTTTTCTTTCCTCGTGTGCTGCTAACATCCTCAAATGGCATAAGCAAGGTGTATTTAGGCAGCAGCCGAAAAAATAAGCCTGTTTCGTCCATGTATATATATTTTTGGGATCATACTTTGCAATTATGGCATATAACTTATCTAAGGCTGCAACAAGATCAGGATTTTCTCGGTCCACCTCTGCTCCTTCACCGTGAAGAAAAAGCTGTTGTATTCCACGGCGTTCTCTAATTCGGCTAAACCACTGCCATGATGCTTTAAAGTCATCCTGCAATATTAATAGTTTTTTAGCAATTTTTTTGCTTTCAAAATGGCAAGGGAAGGTGGAACAGGCAGGTTTGCTAGACGCATGCTATCAATCCACACGTATAACTTATCTTCTACCTCTGTAAACCTACCCACAGACGCTCTGAACGTTTTCTTTTTTGCCTCTTCAGACATCAGAGCAGAACGCTTACGAATATCTTCACGCTTCGACCAGGCTTTTCTAATAGTAGCCTCACTCACTCTGTCTGTGTCGTGCGATACTTCGTTTACTAGGAGAACTTGGCTGATTCAACTCGGAGATTACTTCCAATCCTTTTACTACTCCAGGCTGCTGTACTGCCCGGATCAGATGCTGGCAGTGATGTTGTTAGCATTTCATCATCCAAAACCATCAGACCTCGTGTTCCATGTGGTGCCCAATGTATGGGGCACGCTATGCGGTTTGTTCAGCGGCGCCACACTCGGAATTCGGTGAAGGGGCAAATGGAATCGGCCAACACCGGTCCTCAAGCGGTTGAGCTTAACCCAAGCTGCTCGGGACAAGCCCATCCCAACAGGCCTGGTACTGGTCCTGGGCACAAAAACACGGAGTTTGGAATCATTTTCACAGTACTTTACGTTCCATTTATGCTTTGTTCACTCAGAAGCGCGGATGCCTCCAGCAAAGTTGTTTAAACGATTCCGCGCAGTTGGCACAAATGGGCGTCTGGATCTTAGTCCCTATTGGCGAGCATCCGAGGATCCGCTTAAAAGACCATACAAGATATGATCAGCGTCCAGAGATCCACGGTGAGCCAAGGAGAATGTCGCTCCCAGTTGGCGAAGCTCAGCTAGTTGGATGCCTGAAAGTATGGGTAGGTGGTTCGTTGGAGTGGGACGCAGGAATTCAATGAACATGCACAAGGTGTCAATTAGTGATGGCTATAAATACTGTATATGATGTAAAAATAATTTACTTTACCTTTGCAGCGGGGCAATTCATACATTTAAAACTTATACAACTTTCTCAAAAATTAGGTTTTTTGTTTATTTTTATTGAGTGGATTTCAGTACTTTCTTGGATTGAAAACCAATTGGCATAAAAATTTTATTGAAACATGTTTATTGACATTTTTAATTTACTATTTAGAAACATAATTGAGTGACTATGCGCAAGGTGTTGTTCAAGACACTATCTATGAGGCAAGTGTAAGCACTGCAACATCAGACTGGTGCGCAGTACTCAGCTGTTGAGTAGACTAGAGATAAGGTGGCTATATGTAGTGTTTTAGCACCAGCATCCTATCCCGAGCCCACGAGTCGCCTCACCAGGTGACGCTCGACGATAGTTTTTTGCGCAATGCCACTAAATGGTGATGAAAGGTGAGCAATTTGTCCAGTTTACCTTAAGTAAGTAGGGGTTGGAGAAAACGGTAGAAGTCTATCGTTGTTGTAGACCTTTAGCTCACGTTTGGCCTCTTGGTTATTTAAGTAAAAGGCTGCCTTCACCGTCTTAGTGTGACTGAGCTTCAACTTCCAAGTCTGGAGATAGGCTGAAAGTGTAGACATGTCTTGGCCTAAAGTCCCCTCCAAGTCCTTCCAGTTTTCAGAAGAGTGTAATAATGCTAAATAATCAGCATAAGCAAACTTTCTGAAAATCATGGAAGGCAAATCATACGTATAGATATTGAATAGAAGGGAGCCAAGACCGATCCCTAAGGAACGCTGTTCAGACGGCGTAACCTGCTTTGCTTGCTGTCACCGGTGGTAAGGGTGAAACTTTGGTTTCGGAGTGTTTTCTGTCCCAGATGGCAGGTGCTCTCTCGCAGCCTGGGACGTGAGTACGTCTGTTGTTGTTCTCAAACATGACAGAAAGAAAGCAAACATTCCGAAACGGAAGGGTGTTTACCCATTCCGATGTTCAGCGAGGGTCTGCTAATTGGCAAACGTCCTTTTCAGGATGGGGCAATGTTTAGAAAAATTGCTCTTTTCAGGGCACATTGCCAAAAAGTTTCGAAGACCCACTATTCCTCAGCTGAACATCAAAAGCCTCACTGCAAACAAGACAAACATTCTTCATTATCTTGCTCTGCAGTCTGAGGCACTTGTCATCGCTTACGGTAACTTCTTGAAAAGACTAGAATTTACTTCTCTGCCTATTCAAGCAGTTTGCAATTGAGTGCTTACTGAAATAAAGACAAATCAAATTCAAATCTTTTCCTACACCGAGTTACAAAGCTTGAGACAAAATTTACAACCTATATTTGCACTGCACATATTTTTTACCAAATATTCCAATTCAAACTTATTTTGAAAAAACCAACACTACACGAAAAATACCATTGGGCAACTACAGTGTTGCCAAATAAGTCTCTGTAAACTTATGGCATTCATTTCCTGCAAGGAACAAGCCAAAGTTTTGGCAACGAGTAGTAAAAACATTTACCTTGTGCCTCGGTGTTTTGGTACGTAATGACCAGTGTTTCTCTGAAGTAACAAACGGTTTTTCTTTCTTATAGAAAAAAACTAAAGTAGTAACGCTTTCCAAAATTTTTCATTGGAATCCTCGAATTTTTTACTACACATGAAAAAAAAATTGGAGTTGTACTTTCCACCGAGCTTTCAAATTTTGTTTGTGAAAATCAAATTTTAGTCTAAAACCGCCTATTTATGACTACCGAACAAAAACTTAATAAAACGTGATCGAAAACTAAAAATATACTAAAACTGTTTCAAAAACATAATACCGTAGATACTCGACTATAAGTCGAGGTTTTTTTCAGAAAAATTTGACAGATAAAATGAATTCGACTTATAGACGGGTTAATAAAAAAAAACAAACAGTGATCGACAAATTTATGAGCTTATACTCGAGTTCTTATAGTAAATTTTCTATTTCTTATAGTAAAATTTCTATAGTAAATTTTCTACCTCGACTTATACTCGAGGTCGACTTATAGTCGAGTATCTACGGTAAGTAGAAATGTTGGTTTGGGTTAACACCCGTCTTTTGCACGGATCTATAAGAAAACGAGAAAACTAGTTCAAAGTTCAGTTTGTTGCTTCAAGTTAACACTTGACGTTTAAGGTTTAATTAGATACTGATGCATAACTTTTTTTTGAGAAATTTTTCTAGGCCTACTGTTTTGACCTAGCTTGTAATTTTTAGTAAGCGTATGTTAATACTATGATCAAGATCCATTTGCGGACTAAAACTTTAAGGACTAATTATCTTGGAGGCAACAAAAGTATTATGATGTTGAGTTAATTAAAAAAAATGGAGGCCATGAGTAAACTTAAATTTTACATTTTAAAGTTATTTACTTTAGAAAAAAAAAGGTTAGATTAATGAAATGCAGCAAAAACTTTTGTTGCACGTGTTAACTTTTTGCAAAACAACCTTATTTCAACCTAATGTATAACACGTGCTGAAAAAGCGTGCTATTTCATATTTCTTAGCCGCGTTATTTCTGCAGCATGCGCAATCAGATGCTATCAAACAAGTTGCTGTATTTGGCTAAAATAGAGATATCTTGTTTTGTATTTAATGTATAGCAGTGTTTCTCAACTTTTTGTAATTTACGTGACCCTTTATTGAAATTTTTTAAAACCCGAGAAACTCATTTTGCCTTTTTTTCTATGACGTACCTATATGTCATGTTTGTTTACTTTCATATGTGACCTTTGCTTTTATAAAGAAGCTATCTTTGATTCCTTACGTTGAGAATAGTGATGGCTTTAGTAGAGTGCGAACGGAACAGCCGCACCGAGGCCCCTATAAAAAAGGTCAAAAAGTGACCCCCTTACGCAAGATATTGCTCTATTTCTTCATAGTGGCACCATGACGAGGCATCCCTAAAATGAAGACCTTTTCTTAGACATCACTTTGTTTCGACACACTAAAAAGTGGTCCCCCTGAAACGATGACGTTTTTTTTGAGATCGCTTTGTCGCTTAGCTTCGGAACACTAAAAAGGGCCCCCCAATTTTTCTTGCACCGATCCCGCCTTTTTGTAAGGCCATCACTGGTTGAGAAACACTGATATAGAGCACTTTCATTATGTTTTAAAACAATTAATATTAAGCATTTTTTTATAAATACGTAGTTTTCTAAATATTCATCTAAGTTTAACCATTTGGCTTCGCAAAAATCTAAATTGCTAGATATTGCATTAGTACAAGTAAAATTGTAAAACTGTAAAAAGTGAAAAAGAAAGTTAAATATGGTTTAATTTAGTGACATCAATAACTCACTTTATTGCAGCCAAGCAGGAAATAAAAGCGCGTAACTTTTAAGTTATTATCATGGTGAAAAACCATTTCATAAAGTTTCAGTTCTGTTGAATTTTTGTTATTTTTTTAACGATTTATCAACGTCAAGAGTTAATTCCATCAAACTTAAACTGGAAATCACCATTAATCTGCTAACATTAAGATACAATTTGCATGCATTAAACACTTCGAAACGACATTTTCTGCAATGGTTATTTCCCTCAAAACAGATTTTTTTTTCGAAAGAGAAAAAAAATTTTTTTTTTTTTTATCTCTATATTTATCCTCCTGACTCACAGGAAAGCGACGGAGGCGCTATACATAGGGTAAGCAATTACCCCGACCTGCTTCCGGAGATGCCAAGATATTGCTGTCCGCTAGTAATTTAGAAGAGATATTACTGTAATTTAGAACTGCTTGTCAAGACCACCAAGCAGGGGAAAGTGCCGTAAAGTGTCTTTCCTAAGGACACAACAGAGTGGCGCAAGTGGGTTTTGAAGCGATATGAAATGCAAAGCTGCAATAAGAATTGGTTTTTTGACAGCATTGCTTCTTTTAGTTATAATTTCATCGCTGCTTTCTTGCTATTGGAAACCGAACAAAAAATAATAGCGCACTTTATAATAGAAAAATTGTTTAGGTGTAATAAATAATTATCAGATTTTGTTTGGTAATCTCGAAAGATTAAAATTATGCTAAAATTGAACTACAAATGTTTTACGAATATTTAATGCCTTTTTCGATTAAAGTAGTATGCAGTTAAAAGATCTTTAAACAACCTTTGGTTTTCAAGGCAGGGTTCTACGATTGCCTCGTTTAAATATTTTTACAAAAGACCCTTGGTTTTATGTGATACTTGTGGCTGAGTCATAAGAAAGGTCTTTTGATGAATAGTCAAGTGTACGTGCACCAATTCGCTCGGAGATCATCACAAATTCTACTCTGCCATCTGACAGGTATGCATTTGCGCATCCTCGTCGTCGTTTTGTCGTCGTCGTTTGGAAAGACATCCACTCCAGGTCAGTCACAAACAGGACTGGGACCGAGGGTTTATTCTTCTACTACCCCAGGCTGCTGTACTGTTTGAATCAGATGTTGGTAGTGATGGGTTGAGCCAGCATCGAGTTTCATCATCCAAAACCGTTCGACCTCGTGTTTCGTGTGGTGCCCGATGTATGGGGTACGCTATTACAACATGGTCTACGGTTTGTTCAAAAGAGCCGCACTCGCAATTCGGTGAAGGACCGAGATCCCATTTGTGCATGGACGAATGAAATCGCTCGACACCAGTCCGCAGGCGATTGACCATAGCCCAAACTGTTCGGGGCAAGCTCAATCCAATAAGCCTGGCATTGACTGTAGGTACGAAAGCACGGAGCCTGGATTTACTCTCACAATACTCCATGTTCCCTCTCTAATTTCGTCCATTCAGATGCGTGGTTGCCAAGTTCAGCAAGACTATTTAATAGATTCCGCGCAGCTGGCACAAACGGGCGTCTAGATCTTAGTCTCTTTTCGCGAGCATTTAAGGACCCACCTAAAATACCAGGCAATATATGATCAGGATCCAGGGATCCACGGTAAGCCAAGGAGAGTGTCGCTTCCAGTCGGAAAAGTTTATCAGGCTGGATGCCGTAAAATGTGATTAAATGGTCCGTTGGAGTGGGACGCAGACATCCAGTGACTATGCGCAAGGCGTCATTCAAGACATTGTATATGAGGTGTCACCTCCGCAGTGTGACACGCAATGATAGTTTTTTTCACAATGCCACTAGATGGTGACGGAACGTGCGCGATTTATCAAGTTTTACCCCAAGATAAGTTGGGGTTCGACAGAACGGTAAAAGTCTATTGCTGTTGCAAACATTTAGCTCACGTATGGCCTCTCGGTTATTTAAATGAAAAGCTGCTGCCACCGTCTTAGTGTAACTGAACTTCAACTTTCAAGTCTGGAGATACGCTGAAAGTGTAGTCATGTGTTGATATCAAGTGTCCCATGTCCTTCCAGTTTTCAGAAGAGTGCAGCAATGCTAGATCGTCAGCATAAGCAAACTTCTTTGTCAGCATAATAAAAAATGTCATATTGACAAATACGACACCGGCCTTCTTCTTAGTCTTAAAAGAATCTTCGATATTCTGGGTCAGCAGAACGACTTGATCCTCGATTAACGTCCCGCGTCACAATTCATTTTGCTCTTTGGGGAGCAGTGTATCAATAATTGGCTCGATGAGGGCGTAAATAATTCTCTCAAGGATCTTGTAAGGGACACAGATCAAAGATATCGGTCGATAACTTTTTGGATACTCTAGGGGCTTCATCGGCTTTGGGATCGCGACTGCGAGCGCTCTTTTCCAGATATTGGAAATTTTGAATTAGCGCAAACAGGAAGAAAGGAAGTCATGTAACAAGAACTTTATAGCAGCTCTAGCATGGATTATAAGCTCTGGGCAGATGGAATCAGGCCCCGGAGCTTTACCTGGTTTTAAGTGTTGGGGAGCAGCAGTGAATTCTCTTTGTAAGAAAGTCTCAGAGATATTCATTGGCTCTAGTGTTGTGGCCTTCCAAAAATCAGACACTTCTTAAGAGACAAGTCGAGATGACTGGCGGTCAACAGCCTCGTATCTCTCGTTTCTGGCGAGTTGAAATGCGAATTGAAAACTGCTTTGGACCATCAATCCCTCCTCTTTCCGTCAAGTTTGGGAAGTAAATCTGTAGCAGCCAAAATTGAGTCATCTCCCTGAGGAGACTGCAAGAAAGTTATATAGAGAGATTCACACTCTGCATTCCAACACGGAATATAGTTGTTTTAATAACCACGTGGGATAGTCCTTTTGACTGCTTTCTTGATGTTGTTGCAAAAGTTCTGGTAAGCCGTATTCACATCAAGTAAATCAGGCGAAAACATAATCTTAGCATACTTATTCGTCAAAGCAATGTATTGACTCCATTTCGTCTTGTAAATCTCCATCGCTTAACAGGCATGCTTGGAACTGAAAAAGCAAACCTTGGTGGTGTGATAAGCGAAGGTCGATGTTGTGACCTGGGAAACCTGTCCGGTAAGCGACTATTAAGACCTGCACTAGCAAAAGCTAAATCTGGATTGGTGCCAATGTTCCAGCGGCTCAAGTAAAAGCTGGCGGCATCCTTGGTATTGTATAGGAGGGCAAGACTGTTAATACTTGTCCACCCAGCGAAGCACTCACGGTTCGGGGTGTTATCATTGTTACGTCAGTCAACGTGGCGACAGTTGAAATCGCTGGCATAGAGACAGGCGTGAGGAAACACAGGAAAATCTACGGATTGCAGTCTCGTTGATGGAAGTTTGTAGACGTTGACTATTTTATAACGATCAATATCTACACACAACCACTCAATCTCCGATGTCGGTGAAGATTCGTCCAAAAGCGTATACCTTAATCGCTTGCGGACTAACGTAGTAAGGCCATGTATCTTGCTTAAGGAAGACCCAGTTAGTTGGAAGCTTGGAAGCACCAGCTTTTCTACATCAGTGCAGTGGGTCTCCTGTAGTAGGATCACGAGTGTCTCAAACTGCAAAGCAAGATAGTGAAGAACGTTCATTTTGGTTGCAGTGAGGCCTTCGATGTTCAGCTGGAGAATAGTGGGTCTTCGAAACTTGTTCGCAATGTTTCCTGAAAAGGGCATTTTTTTCCAGATATTGCCCCGTCCTGAAAAAACGTTTGCCAATTAGCAGACCCTCACTGAACGTTGGGATAAGTAAATACCCTTCCGTTTTAGCTGGTTTGGTTTTGGTCTGTCATGTTTAACAGCAATAACAGACTTACTCACGGCCCAGGCTTTGGGAAAGCACCTGTCTCTGGGTCTGTGCCATCATCTTTTATAACTTTTGGTAGTCGAGTGACGTACAAAGTGAAAGATTAAAATGAAAAAATGAATATTTTTTGTAAAGCACTAACCTTAAGTTTTACTAAAAAAAAAAATCAATCTTAAGTGATAGTATATGGGCTGTTTAAAAAAGAATACATCAAAATCACTACGCATTTATTTAAGTCTATAACATTGACGTAAACTGAATCAATGATTATTTGATAGAGTAGTTATCTAAGTTTGATTAGGTATCAATTTCACTATTGGGGTAGTAACCCTTCTGGCACTACTGAATTTTGGAAAGATCACGTTTTTTACACTCAAAATGGCAACATCTCAGCAGACAGCATTTTGTGTGCTTGAGTTCGCGGAAACGATCGGGTTCACCTCATGCAAAGATAGGATTTTAAAAGATTCAATTTGACGAAAGTTGAAGTGGGACGTTGGGACAAATTTTTCCGTTCGGATTCGGATTTGGCCGGGTTCGGAAATGGTTCAGGCCGGAAACTTTCAAAAAAATTTGGACGCAGTTTGGTCCTGAACTTGAGCCACCTGGCAGCATGTTGTATTTGACACAATGGCAATATGTTGTATAACCTATATAAAATTTATCAAAATTTAAAATAAAAACTCCTTATTTGGTAATTATACTAATTGTTTTTTTGTTTTTAGTGAAAACTTTTGAAAACATTAAGGTCTGCTAGCCAATTTAATTCATTTAATAATTTATCATTCAGCGCTAAGTCGGGCTTCAAAAAAATATTCAAGTTTGAGCCTAATATTTAAGGCCCTTTTCACAGCTCTGAGAGAGATTAAAATAAAAACAACGCTTTATGCTTTCACAATGTTTTCACCTTGACGAATTTGCTTCAGCAACCTGAAACTCTGAACTGATACAGCCAATTTTTTTGGTTTTTCACGTCAAATCGGGTATTAGACGTCTCTCTTTACAGAGCACCGTAGTTTTTGAATCAGACCATTTGGATTGCACTATAATCATCATTATCATAGTTATCATTATTTTTTATGCAATTGAATGAGAGGACATTCTAAAGATGACGAAGCGCCAAATCACTGTCCAATCGAAAGTTTTTTTTATTTGTTTTTTTTCTTTTTATATATAGTGATATCTGTTATTGGAAACTACTTTTGGGGAGTGCCAAGTAGAGAAAAGTGCTGTAAAGTGTCTTACCCAAGAACACAATTGCATGGTCAGAGAAAGAGTTGAACCAACACCAAGTCGATTACTGTTGTTATCAAAATGTCGCCTATCAACTCGGCTATGCTGCCACGAGTCATGCAATCATCCCGATTTGTTTATTAAGATGGCAAGTCATCACTATTTAGTTGAAGTTTTTATTTGTTTTTCTTTCTATTAGTTTTACAAAGAAATGCAAATGAAAGTTAGAACAACATGCTTAAACGGCCAAGTAGATAATAGGTCAAGTGCGTTTTACCAGTCTATAGCAAAAAACGAGGGCATATGTTGAACTAAGATAGCATATAAAATGTTGTTCTCCACTTCACTTACTATCCTGCCATCTTCCACTACTTACAGGTATTACATTCTATTTTGTCACTATGTTGTTTTACAAATTCACAAGTCCAATAACTCGCAAAAATTTTTTCTGCGCCAATTCGAGTGGTTAGAGCGCCGTGATTGTGATCGACATGATCTCGGTTCAAAACCTACTCGCAACATTTGTTGTGTACTTTAAAAAGACACTTTACGGCACTTTCCCCTGCTTGGCGGTTTTAGCAAGCATTTCTAAATTTCAGTCATATCTCTATGAAACTAAAAAATAAAAATAAAAAATTTCAACCCGACAGCAATATCTTGGCATCTCCGGATGAATGTCGGGGTCAGTGGTGGATATTGGGTGAGGTGAGTGAGGCGATCGCCTCGGGCCCCCCCTTTTTTAGAGTTATCGAGGGGCCCCCCTTTTTGAAAATGCCGCGTGTAGTTTTATTTTGTGGTATTTTACATGGTTTCATGAACCTCAAAAACTCTCAAAAGTTTTCAGCAAATAGGTGAAATTTATGTCACATAATATGGCATATAGGATAATGTTGGCAGAACACTTAAAATTTAAAACAACAATCCATAAATCTCTTCAGTTTCTATGTATTGCAGAACAACTACATAATGTAAACTATTCTTAATAGTCAGATTGCTATAAAAGTTATCCAAAAGTGACTAAAATTAAGCAGTAACAACTCTACACCTAAAAATATGCTTAAGAAAAAGAGAAATCTTGTTTAAATTAAATTTTTCTATTGGTAAAAACACTACGGTACTTAAAATTAGTTGTATTTATGCATACAATATTATTACTTTTCATAATTGCAACAAAATAATGACTAAAAACAACAACGTAACTAAAAAATTTACAAACACTAGTAATAAAAAATACATTTTTTTTTCTTTTTGCAGCAAATGCTTTATGCACAATAGAAACCAATAGAACACTAAATTCAGTCTGCAAATGTTTTACCGTTAACCAAATTTATATAGAAATTTTCACTTTTTTTCAAAGTTCTAAATTGATTCATATGCAATTTATTCATTTACTTGACTTTCAAGACTTGATTGTAACTTTTTTAAAAGGGTTTAGCATTTTTTAAAATTGACATTTTGACAACTGGTTTGTGAGGTGATCTCGTAAGAACAACTGCGTGATTAAAGTTAAAATTTTATATATTGTCATTCTCGTCGTCGTCGTTTGAAGGGTGTCGTGAGTTTACAAAGAAAACCAAACAGGTGGTTTTTATTCACTTAAAAATCTGAAACGAAAAACGAATATAAATAACACACAATTAAACAAGAAATCAGGTTAACTGAAACGCAGCAAGCTTCTTCCAAACAAGACTGATAATGAACTGAAAATAAAACGACAAACAGAAGACTTCAATTAATTAGCGCGCGCTGCAAGGCGCGCGGTTTTCACAACGATCAATTAAGAATTTCATCACAATCTTCCCACCTAAAATTCGAAATCGATCAAACATGCAAAATATGATAAACACGACAATACGATAAAAACAATAAACGAAATTTTGTTAGGTGTCGTAAATATTATTTCCGAACCGGTCTGGTGCCTTTCTGATTCTTGAAGATCGTCTTAGCGAGACATCTTCAGAAACAGGTGAAATGGAAGGTGTAATTTTCGGCGTAGATAATTCGGCAGATGGGTTTAGCGTGGTTTGCGCAGGAAGCGAAGGAGTTTTGGTTTTGGAGACGTCAGAAACTGGTGACTTTTCAATTGGAAATGATTCGGTTGGGTTGCTAATGTTTTCACTGTCTTCTGATGTCTGATTTGAATTTGACGGACAAGGAGCCAGGTCTGAAACAGAAACTGTCACTTCATTGCCGCTTCTCAGTCGAACGTTTGCAAAACTCGGGTTAGCATCAAGAAGCTCAACTTCATCAACCAAAGGATCGTGTTTATTCCTGACAAAGCGCCGAAGCAACACCGGTCCTGGTTGTATTAACCAGTTGGGAAGGGTGCGACCAATCATGCTGCGTCTATCGAATCCCAGAAAACGTTCGTGCGGTGTAGCGTTTGTTGCCGTGCAAAGTAAGGATCGAACCGAGTGCAAGGCCTCAGGAAGTACTGCTTCCCATGTAGATTCCGGTTGTTGATAAGTTCGAAGTAACAAACGTACTGTCTTCCATACAGTCTGATTTATTCTCTCGCATTGCGAGTTGCCGGTTGGGTGATAGGGGGTGCTTTTACTCGAAGCAATTCCTCTTTCAGTCAGAAATCTCTTGAATTCTTTAGATAAGAAGGAAGCACCTCTGTCACTGTGGACGTAGAGCGGTTGACCAAACAAACAAAACAAGGTGCTTAAGCACTTAATTACAGTTTCCGTTTTCATATCGTTACAGGGGAAAGCAAACGGAAATCGGCTAAACTCGTCGACGACAAAAAGCACGTAAGGTCTCTTACTTTGCATAGGGCCTTTGAAATCTATGCTGATTCTTTCCCATGGACGCATTGACTTTATCAAATTCTCGGTTGGTTTGCCGAAAAATCGAGGTTTTAGTTCGGCGCAAACCCGACAGTTAGCACATATTCTCTTAACGTCTTCAACTGAGAAGGGAAGGTTCTTCGATCGGATAAAATGCGAAAGACGAGTGACACCGGGGTGCCCTAATCGATTGTGAATATCACGAAGATTAAAAGGATGGGGCGACATAGAGCACAGTCTTGAAAGAGCATCGGCTGCAAGGTTTTGAGCCCCAGGGCGATGCTTTATTTCGTAGTTAAAATTTCCTAGTTCAGAGCGCCAAAGCTGAATCTTATTGTTTTTTATTTTTCCTATTTTGGTAGGGTTGAACATATAAGAGACCGCTTGTTGATCAGTCAATAGGGTAAAACGTTTCCCGTATAGAAAGTGGCTCCATTTCCTTACAGCATCAATTATAGCGACTGCTTCTTTTTCTACTGTAGGGTATCGAAACTCTGTCGGTGTAAATGTTCGTGAATGGAAAGCTACAGATTGTCCTCCTTGATTGAGCGTCGCGCTTAACGTATGGTTCGAAGCATCACATTCGACAACGAATGGTACTCCTTCTTTGATGCAAGTTAAACAAGCTGAGCAAAAGTTCTTTTCGAAGCAAGTGAAACGCATTCAGAGATTTTTCGGACAGGGGAAAGCTAGACGAGAGATTAGCTTGGATTAAAGGTCGAATTTTATGTGAAAAATTGTGCACCCATTTAGCATAGTACGAAAACATGCCGATTACTCTTCGTAATTCGCTTTTACTGTTAGGGCATTTCATTTCAAGCAAAGGTCGCAAACGTTCTGGGTCAGGTTGTATGACATTATGCGAGACTCTATAGCCCAACAAATCAATTTTAGTACGGCAATAAGTACACTTCGAATCGTTAAAAGTCAAACCTTCGGATTTCGCAGCATTAAGTAACGCGTTTAATTTAATATCATGATCATTCTTATTTACACCAGAAACAGTTATGTTGTCAAGATAGGCAAACGTACCGCTAAGTTTATATTTTTCGATAAGTTCGTTGACAAGTCGTTGAAAAAACGATACACCATTAGTTACGCCAAAAGGTAGTCTAGTATATTGATACAACTTTCCTCAAGCTTCAAAGGCGGTGTACGGGCGATCTTCTGGAGGTAACGGTATTTGGTAGTACGCTGATTTTAAATCTAGGGTGCTGTAAACAGAACCCTTTGCTATTTGAGCGATTATTTCATCTATTTTTGGTAGAGGGTAGGCGTCGAGTAAAGTGTATCGGTTTATGGTCTGCGAGTAGTCCACAACCATTCTTCGCTTATGGCGCTCGTCTTTCGTAACTAAAACTTGAGCTCTCCAAGGTGAAAGTGAGGGTTCAATAATTCCTTCTTTTAGCAAGTGGTTTACCTCATTTTTGATGAAGGTTTTGTCGGAGTCGTTGAACTTTCTTGACTTCGTTGCGATTGGCTTGTGGTCGGGTTGAAGATTTTGAAATAATCGGCGCCCTCGAAAATTAGAAGCTGATACTCCGCAATAGGGTTTATTATCTATTACTAAGCGCTTTTGTGTTCCTTCAAGCTTGAGTAGTACTTCGGAATGTTTGTTTAAAAACGATTGTCCCAGGACTACATCGGCACACAGGTTAGAAATGATTCCAAACGAAAGGTTTTTATATGTTCGACCTTGAACGTCAAGGTCACTTGTAACTCGACCGAGAACGGTCGCACTCAATTCACTTGAAGCCATGTTGACTTTGGAACTTTTCCCGTTCGGTATTAGCCCGACTGTATTCACAATTCCCTCGCTGATAAAATTTTCGGAGGCACCTGTGTCGAGAAGACCATCCACTGGGTGTCCTCTCAACATGCATGGAACGATTGAATGTTTAAAAGAATCAGGGGCACTAGCAATAATGGAAAACAATTGCGTGGTCGAGGAAGACGAGCATTCTTCAGGATGATCCCGAACTTCTTTAGTGTTCAAGTAGTCGTCGTCATGTGGGAGTAGAGCCGCCATTCTTTTAAGTGGTGAGCTTCGGCAGACACGCCTAAAATGACCAACTTTTCCGCATTTAAAACAAGTTTGGTCGTTCGCAGGGCAAAATCTTCTTCCTTTAGGGTGAGATTCTTCTCCGCAGAAATAACATTTTTGTCGAATAGACTTGAGACTTCGAGAAGTAGAAGCACAGAATACTTTAGTTTCCTCATTGTCGACAGGGTTGCTGTCAAAGAAACTATGAGATTGTCGTTGAGCTCGGTCCAATGTCTCGGCTTTGGTAAGAGCTGCTTGAAAATGTAGTTCTTCTTCTTCTTCCAATAATCTTTGTCTAATAGAAGGATTAGACAGCCCTCCTATAAAGGCGTCTCGCATCATTTTGTCACGGTGTTGTTCGGCTGTAACTGCTTGAAAATTGCAATCTTTTGAACGTTCTTTAAGTGTTCTAGCAAATTCAGCGAGAGATTCATTGTTTTTTTGCTTAGTTATCATTAAGAGATGACGGGCAAATATTTCATTTTTTGGCTTAAGGTAAATTCGATCTAGCACTTGTTTTGCATCTTCGTAAGTGGTACTGTCTTCAATGTATAAGTAAATTCGATGTGAAACATAGTTAAATAACAGGGATAATTTATTAAGCTGCGGCTCATTGTCACCATTCCTTCTCGTCGCTTCAGCTGAAGTTAGAAAACATTGGAAAGTTTTGAGCCAGTGTTTGTATATTTGCTCAGCTTCAGGTTCATTCGGCTCGGTTTCTAGAATTCTTGGTTTAAGCAATTTATCCATTTTTAAGTGAATAAAATTGTCGTGAGTTTACAAAGAAAACCAAACAGGTGGTTTTTATTCACTTAAAAATCTGAAACGAAAAACGAATATAAATAACACACAATTAAACAAGAAATCAGGTTAACTAAAACGCAGCAAGCTTCTTCCAAACAAGACTGATAATGAACTGAAAATAAAACGACAAACAGAAGACTTCAATTAATTAGCGCGCGCTGCAGGGCGCGCGGTTTTCACAACGATCAATTAAGAATTTCATCACAAAGGGTATCCACTCCAGGTCAGACACAAGCAGGACTGGGGCCGAGGGTTTATCCATTTACTACCCCAGACTGCTGCACTGCCTGCTGTGATGTCATTAAGATGGTGTCATTCATCAGATGCTGTGATGTCATTCATCAGATGCTGGCAGTGATGTCATTAAGCCAGCATCGAGTTTCGTCATCCAAAACCGTCAGACCTCGTGCTCCATGTGGTGCCCGATGTATAGGGCACGCTGTTAGTAAATGGTCTGCGGTTTGCTCAGAGGCGCCACATTTGCAATTCGGTGAAGGAGCGAGACCCCATTTGTGCATGGACGAATGGAATCGCCCAACACCAGTCCGCAGGCGGTTGAGCTTAACCCAAGCTGCTCGGAGTAAGCCCATTTCAACAGGCCTGGCACCGGTTTCGGGCACAAAAGCACGGAGCCTGGAAGCATTTTCACAGTACTCCGTTTTCCATTTGTAATTTGTCCATTCAGAGGCGCGGATGCCAAGTCTGGCAAGGTTGTCCAAAAGATTCTGCGCAGATGGCACAAACGGGCGTCTGGATCTTAGTCTCACTTGGCGAGTATTTGAGGACCCACTTAAAAGACCATACAAGATATGATCAGGGTCCAGAGATCCACGTTAAGCCAAGGAGAGTGTCGCTCCCATACGGCGAAGCTCAGCTGGCTGGATGCCTGAGAGTACAGTAGGTGGTCCGTTGGAGTGAGACGCAGGCATTCAGTAACCATGTGCAAGGCGTCATTCAAGACACTGTCAATGAGGCGAGTGTGAGCAATGCGACACCAGACTGGCGTACAGTACTCAGCTGCTGAGTAGACTAGAGACAAGGTGGCTATGCGTAGTGTTTTAGCACCAGCATCCCATCCCGAGCCCACGAGTCGCCTCAGCAGTGTGACGCGCGAGGATATTTTTTTGCGCAGTGCCACTAAATGATGACGAAACGTGAGCGATCTGTCCAGTTTTACCCCGAGATAAGTAGGGGTTGAACAGAACGGTAAAAGTCTACTATTGTTGTAGACCTTTAGCTCACGTTTGGCCTCTCGGTTATTTAAGTGAAAGGCTGCCGTCACTGTCTTAGTGTGACTGAGCTTCAACTTCCAAGTCTAAAGATACGCTAACAGTGTGAACATGTCTTGGCTTAAGGTCCCCTCCAAGTCCTTCCAGTTTCCAGAAGAGTGTAACAATGCTAGATCATCAGCATAAGCAAACTTTCTGGAAATCATGGAAGGAAGATCATACGTATAGTTGTTAAATAGGAGGGGAGCCAAGACCAATCCCTGAGACCAATCCCTGAGGAACGTAAGACGGCGTAGCCTGCTTTGCTTGCTGTGACCGGTGGTAAGGGTGAAACTTTGATTTCGGACAAGCTCTATAATCATTTTGACCATGTGCTTATCCGGAAGTAGTCTCAGCAGCTTGCAGGTAAGACCACGGTGCCAGACAGTGTCATAAGCAGCTGTCAGATTGATAAATACGGCACCGGCTTTCTTTTTAGCTTCAAAAGAATCCTCGATGTTCTGGGTTAGCAGAACAACTTGATCTACGGTTGACTTCCCGCGTCGGAACCCAGCCTGCTCTTTAAGGAACAGTGGATCGATTAATGGTTCAACGCGGGCGTAGATAAGCCTCTCGAGGATCTTGTAGCCGACACAGAGCAGAGATATCGGTCGATAACTCTTTGGGTCCCCCACGGGCTTTCCTGGTTTTGGGATCGCGACCACAAGCGCTCTTCTCCAGATCTTGGGAATTTTGAGTCGGCGCAAACAGGAAGAAAGGAATTCACGCAACCAGGACTTCAAAGCAGCTCCAGCATGGAGTATAAGCTCGGGGCAGATAGAATCAGGTCCCGGAGCTTGACCTGGTTTTAAATGTTGAAGGGCAGCGTAAATTCTCTCTGTAAAAAATTGTCAGAGATATTTACTGCGTCTGGTGTTGTGGCTCTCCAAAGGTCAGACACTTCTTGAAAGACAAATCGAGATGACTTGCGGTCAATAGCCTTGTATTTCCCATTTCTAACCAGCTGAGATGCAATAGCATCGGCTGAAACGGGACAGTGACGAGGAGAGTGTCGTGACCTACCAGTAAGGTTGTTCAAAATACTCCACGCTTTTCGACTGGAGTGTGAGTAGTCAATGCTCCGAACTGCTTCGGACCATTGCTCCGAACTGCTTCGGACCATTGATACCTCCGCTTTCTGTCAAGCTTGGCAAGCAGAGCTGTAGCAGCAAAACTTGAGTCGTCTCCCTGAGGCGACTGCAGAAAGGTTTTATAGAGGGATTCACACTCTGCATCCCAACACGGAATATAGTTATTTCGATACCCGCGTGGGATAGTCTTTTTGGCTGCTTTCTTAATGGTGTTACAGAAGTCCTGGTAAGCCGCATCCACATCAAGTGTATCAGGCGGCAACAAAGTCTTTGCGAATTTATTCGTCAAAGCAATGTATTGACTCCATTTGGCCTTGCGTAAGTTCTATCGCTTAACAGGCATGCTTGGCACTGCCATAGCAAACCTTGGTGGTGTAATAAGCGAAGGTCGAGCTGTGACCTGGGGAACTTGTCAAGGACACGTCTATCCGGTAAGCGACTGTTTGGACCTACGCTGGCGAAATCTAGATCTGGATTGGTGTCAGTGTTCCAGCGGCCGGAATAAAAACTGGCAGCGTCCTTGGCATTATATAGGAGGGCAAGACAATTAATGCTTGCCCAGCCAGCCAAGCACTCACCGTTCGGACTGGTGTCGTCGTAACCCCAGTCAGCATGACGACAGTTAAAATCGCCAGCATAAAGACAGGGGTGAGGAAACACTGGGAGATCCAGGGTTCGCAATCGCGTTGGCGGTGGCTTGTAGACGTTGACTATTTTATAGCCATCAACATCCACACACAGCCACTCGATCTCCAATGTCGGTGGAGATTGGTCCAAAAGCGTGTATCTCAGTCGCTCGTGGACAAACGTGGCAAGGCCATGCTTCCTGCTTAAAAAAGACCCAGTTAGTTGGTAGTTCGGAAGTACCAACTTCTCTGCAACAGTGCAGTGGGTCTCGTGTAGTAGGATGACGAGTGCCTCAGACTGCATAGCGAGGTGATGAAGAACGTTCATCTTGCTTGCAGTGAGGCCTTCGATGTTCAGCTGAAGAATAATGGGTCTTCGGAACTTGTTGGCAATGTGCCCTGAAAAGGGCAGTTTTATCCTAGCATTGGATCCTGCCCGTCCTGAAAAGGACGTTTGCCGATTAGCAGACCCACACTGAACATCGGAATGGGTAGATACCCTTCCGTTTTGGTAGGTTCGGTTTCGGTCTGTCATTTTTAAAATCAATGAACAGACTTACTAACGGCCCAGGCTGCGTGAAAGCACCTACCATCTGGGTCACATTGTCATTCCGAAAAAATTGAATTAGAAATTATTTAAGTAAAGTATTTTGATTTTAAATGACAATTTTAAAAGGTAACCGAACATAGAATAAGCTAAATGGCTTCTTACATTAAATTTAAATGTGATTATCAGTTGGTCTATCTTGCACAAACAACCATAATATTAAATGGTTTTGACAATATTTCACAACACTTTTATTTATTTTTAAAATTTTAGTTTAAAGCTAGCTTTATTGCAAGTTTGCATTGCATATTTCTATTCCTTCCAGACAAAAATCTTCAAAAGATTTAATTAAAGCAGCATAAGCTGAAAATATTAAATAAATAATTGGCTGCTTTATAATATACGTATTAATGCATTAAAAATTTTTATTATAGGTTAGTATTTTTTTGACTCATTTGCCTAAAAGCAAGCTTAATTATATTTTTTTACAATCTTTGTTGGCTTTCAAATGTAATTTAAATTTTTTTTTTTGTAAAAATTAAGGTATTCATATTTCACAAAAGTTTATATTACCAGCATTTCTTAATCTTTTTTGTGTTAAAAAACCAAAACTAAAGCTTCTCTTTCTAATAATGTTTTAGGCCATATATTTTTTAATTCTTATGATAAAACTTGTTGTACATTGTGGAGTCAGGATACTTGTTGAGATTTAACATTATTTTGCTCGACTGAATTAATTGTTTATTGTTATATATATATTCAATAAAAAAATTGTTTTTGTTGTTGTTGCTATGTAACAGTGCAAATTTGTTTTTACTGCTAAAAAAGGATCAGATTTTTATCTGTGATAGTAGCCTATCTATTTAGTCAGTTTAATTTTAATTCTGTTGAAATATATTTTGACAAATTTATTGTTTTTTGAGACTATCTAGGCCAGTGCTTTCCAAACTTTTTGTGTAAGTGACACACTTTTAAACCAGAAATAAATTGGCGACCAACGTTCCCTCTAAGTTGAAAAAGATTTTCATCTCTGATTTGCCTATTTTGTTCCCGGAATCAAGGTGTTCTCTAAAAAAAAAAAAAAAGGTCTACACTTCGATAATAGAATGAAACTTCGAAAAGTCGGGTCAAAATAGGGGAAATACAGAGATTGATTCTAGGTGAAGACCTTTTTTTTTTATTTTTTTTAGAGAACACCTCGGTTTTGGAACAAAATAGGAAATTCAGAGATGAAATCGAAGTGAAGACCTTTTTTTTTAGTGAACACCTCGATTTCGGGAATAAAATAGGCAAATCAGAGATGAAATCCTTGCTTCGGGTCCCTAAATTTGAATGACCGTCGCTGCTCACACGGCCTTTCTTTCCGCGCACACTAATCAAGCTCTTAGAGGGAACGTTGTTGGCGACACCTCTTAATTTAATTTTAGTCAAAAATCTTTAACAGCAAATTCTCAACTTACAATTTTAATGAGATATATGAGCTTGCTTGCAAAAACCTTAAAAATAAAAAGGGAAAAATTTTTTATTATATATTGTTGCTTTCAAAAACCTTAAAAATAAAAAGGGAAAAATTTTTTATTATATATTGTTGCTTTCAAAAAATATATTATTGGTCAAAAGCCGTTATAACATACCTAATTTGTTGAACTGTAAATAGCTAGTGTCAAATGTTGCTTCAAGTCCAGTTGGCGACACACCACTGTATTAAAAGCGACATACTAATGTGTCGCGACACACAGTTTGGAAAGCACTGATCTAGACCAGTGTGGTCCAAACCCTGGCCCGCGGAACAATTTTGCACAAGTCTTGTCGATGACAAGCAGCCGTAATTTTTTTTGGAGAACGCTATGATTTTGCAGACCGATTCCAAGTGAAGACTTTTTTTTTTTTTAGAGAACACCCTGATTTTGGAACGAAAATAGGAATTTTGCAGACCGATTCCAAGTGAAGACCTTTTTTTTTTTTAGAGAACACCCTGATTTTGAGACGAAAATAAGCGTTTTTATCCGGTTGAGGCGCGCAAACTCAAATAATTTTTCAAAAATGTGGCCCACAAGAGTGGAGAAGTTAGACCACCCTGACCTAGATTTTATCTTTGCGACCCGCGAAACTTTTTCAAACCTTAATGCGGCCCTCCATGCTCTTAGCCTTGGACCACACTGATCTAGACTATGGTACAAGTGTTTTTTTTGTAGTGGTAAGAAAGTTTCAAAAATATACCTCTAATAGATTGTATGCATGCTAACAGTAGTCCAACAAATTATAACTTTCAAATTCGAATTAAGTTCGAGTCTTTTTCAGAAATCTCGAACCGATTCCAAATCCAGGACTACCAAAAATGATGTAATTTTAGTATAAATCCATGAAAGCATGAATCTGAGTCTACAAAATTCGAATTTTCAAAACCATTTTCCCAATTCGTTTCTATGCATTGCATATAATCTAGCTTACTAAGCACACAAAACCAATTCCAAGTCAACAATTATTGGTGCTACGACAATTGATCGAACGACAGTTAATCGAACGACAGTTGATCGAAACGACATTTGACCAAAATGCACTTTATCGAAACGACATTTCATCGAAACGGCACTCGATCGAAATGACAGTTGATAAAAAAAAAGATTTATTTTTGTACGTTTCTGCGATTAAACAATCTCTTTGTTACTGTAAATTAGATTCATAAAAAGCAGAGGCCAGCAGTAAGAAGACAATTTTTTTTATTTTTTATAATTTTTTGCCGATGTCAAGATCAAGTTTTTTTAACAAGGTCTCTGGGCAAAGGGCGGCAACAAGTTTTAGGGGGCAACAAGTAGACCTTTTGCCATGGTTATGTTTCATTAGATGCTTATTGCTATCATTTTTTTTGCATTTTTTTACATAGTCAGTTATTTAGAGGGGGGAGCATTGTGCCATGGCTCCACCCTTGTAGACCTCTTGCAGAAATCAGAGACAGATTCACAGAAAAGATCTTATTTTTAGAGATTTATGATTTCGATACAAAAAATCAACAAAACCGGGGCAGATTTAAAACTATGTTTTTCGGACAAAAAATTGACAAAATTGGGATAGATTCAAAGTTGTAAATTTTTCTTTCATTAATTGATCAAATGTCGTTTCGATTAGGTGCCATTTCGATCAGGTGTCATTCGATTAACTGTCGAGTCACGTGTAAATCTTTCATGATAACTTTCTCTGTCTGCCACTGATTTGAGTTATTTCAAGTTTCGTATCAGAATCAATTTTTTTCCAATATTTCGTAGCCTATCTTTCTAGATGGCATTGGTAAAATGGTAATCGAATTCCTGTGACGTCATTTTTGGGAGCCCCTAATTTGGATTTTGCCTCAGGCCCCTAATTTTGAATATCCACCACTGGTCGGGGTAATTGTTTGCCCTATGTATAGCACCTCCGTCGCTTTCCAGCGAATCAGGAGGGTAGACATAGAGATAATATAAAAATAAATAAATAAAAAATTAATCCATCTGTGGTAGAAGAATCTAAACATAAGTCCATTCCAACAGATTTTTTACCTTTTGCAAAACTTCCACAAGATAAAGTGATCTGTTGTTTTTACCAAAGTACACGTATACAAGTTTATTTAAAAAAAAAAATAAAAAACATATAAATCTTTAAAAAAAGAAACAATAGACTACAATGCTTTACTAAAACGTAAAGGATTACTTTATAAAAACAAGTGCAATTAACAATTCATGATTAATAATAGATCATCGTCAAACAAGTTATAAGCCAAAAAAATCTTTAAAAATAGAGCAGGTTCGCCCTATTCGTCATTTCTTTAAAATCGTTGGCAATATTGACTTCAATTTTCTGCAATAAATTCGCTTTCTTTGTTCGTTATAACTACATTTATGGTTACGTAATGGATTAATATGTGAGATTTTGCACACGGCTTAAGTAAAAATTATAAAATGAAATAAGGTAAAAAAGAAAGTAAAAAGTTTGATTTAGTGCCATGAGCAAGTGAATCGTTGAGGCGAGGCAGGAAATACAAATAAATCATTTCTCGGTTCCAGCACGATTTCAATAATGATTTAATTTTCAGTTGTTTTTTTAATAGCGTTAGTGTCAAGAGTCAGCTCTATTAAACTAGGGACATGCCTATTAATCAGCAAATTATTTGTCGTTCGAAATCGATGAATATAATCACATAAGAAAGATACAAAAGATTTGAGAATGCATCCATACAAAAACATCTATTGATTGATGAACAAGCTACGGTCAGAAAAATTGTACAAATTTTTATATTGTTAGAAATATCTCAAAAAAGGAGCCACAAATTCGTTGAAACTATTTCAAATACCATTTAGTTTTACCATATTGAATTCTACTGACTAATTAGGAGCAAGGCTGCAATCTAGGGCAACTTGAAAACAGTTTGTGAAAGCTGAAACGAAAAAAAGTAGACTAAAACAGTAGAGACGCAAGGCTCTGTTAATAAAAAGATTTCAGTTTAAATGTAGAATACTAAAAACTTCAATAAAAATACTTATCGAATCATTTACTACACAATCAACTTGATGCCTTGCCGTCAAAACCATGCAAAATAAAATGGTGACCTAACTTTAAAAACAGTGACGTTACTGTACACTGTTTCACAGCTTACAGATTTAGAATTAGGCTATTTTCAGCTCTCTACGCCCTCGTGTGATCGATCGCCGCATATGTGTTGCCAACAGCAAAATACCTAACATGATACTAGTTGCGTTTAAACGAGAGTTCGAAACAGCAAATGTGCCAAATGACAAATAGTAAATAAATTTATTTAAATAAAAATAAATGGAAGAAAAAAATGAACCTTACAGAAAATAGCAATATAGCGCACGTTGCCTGTTAATGATTAAGACAAGCATTCAGCCAATTATTTGACAAAACTTTTTTGTTTCGTCATTGTAATCTAATCAAAAATTCTGAAGCAATTGATATTAATAGCAACATCAACAGCAAGGATTGTCATTTTGAAGACAATATTTGGTTGTTAAATCCTAAATTTACAAGTTTAATTTTTTGCTGTAAAGTCATCAGCACTTTTAAAAGAAGAACAGTATCAACGTTTACTCTTGTTCTTTTGCAAAAGATCCAATGATAAAAGATAGTTGATTCGATTCTGTTCTGTCGAATTCAAATCTTTCTCGTTGATTTACGTGTTCACACAGTAATTATCTTTTCACTCGGGCAATGCAGTCATTTGCAAGTAATCAGGCACGTGCACACCCGATATTGTAGTCGTTTCAACTTGGTGTTGCAAGAGCTTATTGTCAGACCTGCTTATGGGTTTATTATGGACGAGAAAAACATTATTGCTGTTGTTGGAATTCAGTGTTTTAGTAGAGCTGGTGTCGATAATTTCTTCTGGGCCCATTTCAACTTGCTCGCTTGAACCTGTTTTGCTTCCCAGGCTGCCAGTTGAGGTTTTTTGAAATAAATTGCTTTGCGAATCGGTAACAAACGCCTGATTGTTGTAGCTTAAAATATCTTTTTTTCCTGCAACCTTTCTCGAGTTCCTTTCGAGATCATCGTCATAGGGCAATTTCATATTTTCCAAATTCGGTATGGTTATAACGTACCAAACAAAAAGAAAAAGTAATCCAAAAAAAACAAATGCGCCACCGATATAACCGATTAAATCAGAATATTGAAATGCTCCGATAATACCGGCCAACATCATTGGTATACCGACGAGGAGTAGTACTGCCCCAGCGATGATGAAGGGAATGCATTTGTTGAACTTTTTTCCAGTCTTTTTTGTATAGCACTTCATTTTTGCTTGATTATACAAGTATTGTTTGAGCTAGATACTCTGAAAAAGAAAAGGACATTATACAATCAGCAGTGAGTTTTATCCTATATTTAAAAATGCCTTACGTTTTATTCCGCCTCATTTCAACAAGCTATATAACAAGCAACACTACAAAGTCTATTGGTTTTTCATATGAATTTATCGCTTACATTTATTATGTTAGCTTTTCTTCTATTCTACATTATAATTTGACTTTTATTGCATACTGTGCAATCTTGTACAGTAGCTTATGGGCCAGTCCTTAGATACTACTGTAAATTAAATCCCTTATAGTTACTAAAAAACATCTCACTTTTATAGGAAAAGAGCTTTATTCTGAAACCAAAATTCTTAAACACCCGCCTTTTAAACACGACGTCAGATATTTATAGCAAAATCGTGACTGAAAAATAAATTGACTTTTAGATGTTGCTTTCAACTTTCAAGCCTTGACTGGATTTGTATTGAATGATTACACTAACTGCCGGATTGGCTGCGTCATTAACCCAAGTTACGCTGATTAAATCGTCAATGCAAGGTTTTATACCTTGCACTTAGAATGGTAATTACAATTCAAATACACGTTGAAAAGCTGTAATTGTTAGGAAATTTTTTCTCACACTTCAGGTTTCGCTTTTGTTTACGCTGGTGTTAAAATTAGGTGTCGGTAATGCTAACCGCAATTTAGAGCAGCTGATCATTTTTTCTTTTAACAAGAATATTAATTTATTAATTGTAATAATAAAATTAAATATAAAAGTGATCGCTAAGGTCCGATAAAGTCAATAAATTCAAATCTTTTTGGTGTTTTGTTACATCATGAATCTTACACAACGTTTGTTTCCGTTGCTCAGGAGTCTTTTTACTGAGTTTTATTGGTCAAAAATTTCATCTCGGGAAATTTTATGTACAAAAACCTATTTTTTGCTTATTTTTGCAACATTTGAGCAGCTATAAATACTTTAAACATTTTGTTCTGCAATTTATACTAAGTCTTCTAAGACTTTTGGGGCTGCGATTACTTAGCGTCAATCTTAAAACTTTTCGGCCACCTTCTCTCTATAATTTTTACATGTTCTACAATATTTCACAAACTTTGAACCTTTCCAGGAGACTTTAAGTGCTCCCCACACCGGGTTGCAAACTTTTTAGTTTTAGAATTTTTTCTCCATATCAGGTTGAAACATTTGGACCCTAGGCTACGTTTGTAAAACTTTATGGACCCCTAAAATTTTTTCCAACAGTCAAGTTAGACCAAAAAAAGTCTTCACTTTAAGTTTAACGAAAATCTTTGCTCCGAACTTTAATTGTTGACTTTTTTTGGTCTTTACTTGATTTTTGGAAAAATCCTTATGCTTTAACGTCATGTAAAGACTGTTTTCTGGCAATGCACTTGTTATGAACAAGTTCTTACGATTTTAGGAATTCTTTTGGTTAAGTGGAATGTAAACAGCAGTTTGCTATATTATGGAAAACTCCTGTGGATCCCTCGATAAGTTGCTTGCTATAGCACGTAAAAATCCATGGGCCCCTAGTTTAGAAATTCTAATGTATATGATAAAAATGTTTTGCCAATTCAAAATTCAGTAAAAATAAATTATTACAGTGGTTGCCGCTCATTGGATCAACAGTTATTGGATCCAGTCGCTTATTGGAGCCAAATCCTGTGGAACGGAATTGTTTAAATCATATAGAAACCCAAAGTAGATACGCCGGTATGGGATCCGCCGGTTATAGGATCCAATTTTCCAAAACGGAGGTGGATCCAATAAGCGGCGACCACTGCATCTTCATGTAGCCGAAGTGAAAAGAAGATGCGTACTAAATGCGTGTCTGTTATAAAAAGTCGGCAACGCGGCCGAATGGTAAAAAACATTGTGTCGATTGCGAACAAGATCAACACGGTGGAGGTTCAAAACTCAGTCGCGTTATTCTGTTGTTTCCTTGCAAAACACATTTTACGGCATTTTCTTTTGCTTGACGATTTTTTTATTTATTTATTTTATCTTTATATTTATCCTCCTGACTCGCAGGAAAGCGACGAAGGTGCTAATACCCAGGGTAAGCAATTAGCAAGCAACTGTAAACTTTAGTCATGTCTTCAACATAAATTTAAAAACAAATAGAAAATGCCAACCAAACAGAAATATTTTAATATCTTCTAAACCAGGTCAAGTTAATCGCTTGACATTTTCCCGAAGTATAGCTCCTCCAACATTTTTTTCTAATCAGGAAAATAAATAGAAATAAAAAGAAAATGAAAGAAATGAAAAAACATTTACAACAAATTTACAATTGCTAATGCAGGAAATTATTTTTCTGAATGCATATTAAAGTTTTTATACAACTTAATTGTTACGCAGAAAAACATATTCATTAGCCTTTGTAATTGTGGATCACAAACGTACGAGATAAACTGAGATTTTTATCTCACTGTTGACGAAAAAAATTTAATTACTGTTTTTTAAACTAGCGTAAATTAGCGTTTCCACAAAAATCTGACCGGAATTTCATTATAGAAACTTTACGGCGAAATTCCAAAATTCTTATGTCAAAATAAGGTCAAATTCTAACAAAAATTAAGTCCAAAAATAGTTCTAGTTATCATAAATTATTTCATAAAAAATATTGCAGTAAAAGGATCAACAACATATTTGGTATACATAATTACGTTCTCAAAAAAATTATTGGTATTAATGTTTTCAACGCTTTCTTGACTTTACGTCCTAATTAAGCTATCGTAGAAACTTTTAAGTAAAACAGTCTTGGTTTTGTTTTAGCTTCGATGTCATCATAAAGGCTCACGACAACATGCACCAAGTTCCTCAACAGTTATCTTAAAAGTTATGGTGTTCTTACTTTGAAAAAAAGGTTGAATCAAGTCATCTATTTTTATAGCCGACCGAGCGCTTTTCTTTTACTGTGACACCAGCTGCAAATCTAATCAAATTTTCAATGTTTTTTGCAGCAAATCTTGTCGAACGCTAATTGGTGATCTTCCTTTGGGGCTTCAGAGAAGGATAATCTGTCGTTTTTGCGTTTGATGAACAAGTTGTTTCGTTTGATTTGTTAAGCCTGCAATAAAAGTAGGTCTCTTATATCAAAGATTTTTATTTCACTTGTCTAAGTAAATTGACGTGACGTCGCTAAGAGTCACAAACGTTTAAAAAAAAGAGAAAAAATTATCCAAGTCAATCGAATAAGTATAAAAAATTTTGAAATGGTTTTTTATCAAAAAGTATAAAAAATTTTTGTTTATTTTGATCTTTTTGGAACGGCCTTTAGAGCTGTTTTCGAAACTGTCTTTACGGAACTGATTTCAGCTGGACAAATTAGGAAAAATCATACAGGCCTTTATAAATATTAGAGTTTCATAGAAAATGATTCGGGAAAAGTCGTGTTTGTCGTAAAATAAAGTCTAAATTTAAAGTTAATATGATGCAATGCGATAGAAAAATTAAGAAACAATTTTGAATATTCTTCAAAATAATATTTTTTCAACTAAATTTTTGTTGCTTTGTAATTATGCAGAAATTTAAAAAAATTTAAAATATACAGCAACAGAAATATGGAGGCGGCTATTTTAACCAAAAAACTTGCAGCTTCAATTAAAGAACCAGCGGAAAGAAAAATTTTGAATAACTAGAGAAAAAAATAAATACATAAAAATAGTCCTCACTTTAATCCTTTTCGTTAACGTCACACTCAATTTTCGAATTTTCTGTTTGTTACACCACTAACTAAACTAACAGCCAATCTAGAATGAACAATTAAATGTCAAACCTAAAAATTTCTCTCAATACAACCAGAACACATTCAAAACCAATTGAAAATCGATTCAGCTTTTAAAATAAGTTAAATTAAAAAAAATTAGTTACAGTAGTTCTTAAAGTATACCTAGTAATAATGACGGATACAAAACAAGAAGCAACAAAAGTTTTTGAAGACACCTGTTACATCTTATTAATTGCTTAACTATTAAGGTTTCTTTCATTTGATTCGTTTTTTCTACTTTTGTTAACGTAAACTAGCTCACTTAATTGTAATTGCTTTAATAGAAAACCAGGGAAAGTTTGTGTCAGGACACAAACTTCAAGTTATTTTGTTCTGATAGAACCTGTCCGTGCGCTGGCATGCAACACGTACTAGTACGTTTCAAAAAAGTGGTAAATTTATAGCTGTCCAACGAGGCACGAATGACTTTAAAAGTATTAGAAAGATTAAGGTGGTTGAAAATTTTTCTGTTAGCCGCAAAAAATCGCGTCGTGGTCCAGGTTTTTTAAATCTCAGAAATTTTTTTATTTAATTAGCATGTAATCGGCCCTTTTTTGGTAAAAAATTCAATTTAGCAAATAGTTATTGCTTCTGAAAATTTGATCAGCGTTGTTTGGCTTTAGAGAATTGAAATTAATTAAGAATTGTCCTGAATTTTATCAAAGTCTCATTGTATTCAATTCACGTGCTTATTTGTACTCAGTGGCGCCCAATTAGTTCGCATTGTATTTACTATTGCTAAATGCAGTGACGCAGGATTCTTTTGTTCTTTTTATTATTGTTAATCGGCAGAACCACGTGTTGCGTCACAAATGCTTTGTTCGCTCGCCATAACTTCTTTAAGTTTCTCTCTATAAATTGGAGAGCTGACATAGAGGAATTTATTCAGTTGAGGTCTTTCGCGTAAGACATTCTTACGTTGTTTGTAGAGGGTATTTATGGATCATTTGAATAGCCCGGTATAGATGTTTGCTGTTGTTATTTAAATTTTATAGTTGGTTAAATTGGGGAAAATTTTTATCGAAAATTCTACGCTCTGTGGATCTACACGCTGACTAATTTCGCTTGAATAAAGGTTGTGTTAAATTTCAAGTCGTGAATTTGGTAAGCTATAAGGAAGAGGTAGGATTGGAGAGATTCATCCAATGAACTCTCCCGAAGACATTCGCCAACTAGAAGACGAACTTTCTGAAGTGGTGCAGGGTCTTCGTGAAGAAAGCGTTATTATTTTTGACGTCAGGTCATTAATAGGCATAATCTTGATTAGGCCAGTCAGATTGACATACGTTGGCAGTGAAACCAACATAATTTTCGATAGAGGTTTCTGGCAATAGAAACATAGTTTTCGATTAGCTTTTTTGCGATTTCGAATAGAGGTTTCTGGCAATAGAAACATAGTTTTCGATTAGCTGAGTTGCTATTGCAACAGCAAGTCAACTTATATGCCTGTTTTTTCATCGACAACTACAGTATGTTTTTTAATTTCACTTTTGCTTTCCACTTAAAAGCATGTTAAAACAGCAGTTTAAACTCGCGTTGATAAAACCAGTTTCTATTTTGTCACGATAATACTGCTATCAATTGAAAAAAAATCATCAAATGTTATTTATGTCAGCTTTCCATGAAGCTAAGTAAAAAAAGCTGGAAACATGTTTACTTGAGGTACATTCTGGGGACATAGATAGTTTCCTTAATGATCCTCAAAAATTATATTTATATGAACAAAGCTAAAGTCTTATTTGAATTTCAAAAAGCAAACTAATTTTAACGCCCATGTCCAAAGTTTCGTCGTTCCTATTTCTACGGTCATTAGAGAATCAGTCACGTAAACAATTCTTAGCCGAAACAATTCTTTATTTTTAATCTTTGCCCAAAGAAACTTTACCTATCGAGTTTTATAACAAGACAACTATTTATAAAACCTTCTATCGAAACATCAGAGACCTACCAGCTATTTAACGCTACACAGTTTTTTGATTTTGAAATAAACCAGTTTCAACGTACATATTCTGAAAATATTTATTAAATCTAAACAGGAACCTTCTATAGCGTATTTCTAAAGTGTAACTGAAATTAGCCTTAATTAAAACGAAACCGACGCCACAACATCCGCATCCCACGTTCAACTTTCGGTTTCAAAAAAGTTGTAACTTACAGTTTGGTACCTGCTGAAAACGAATTAGCTTTCTTTCAACGAGTTCTTTCAAATGATGTGAACCAATAAATAATGCAAAGCTTTTCAGTTTGTGTTTTTAACACGGAAATAAATTTCAGCCGATCAACCGGTGATGCGTTTGTGTTTTTATCTAATGAAGATCCAAGTTTATAAGTTTTAGACAATTGGTTTTTTTTTGTATTTGCGCTGTTTTCTTGAAGCACAAGAACAAGACGGGATTAAAAGAAACAATTGACACAACCTGTAATTGTCGGGTAGTTGCGCCCGTAACAACGGAAATCGTTTAGTCGCTCTCTCCTTATCAATTTCTCCGTTTATAATGTGAACTATCACTTGAGATAAACAAATTAATTTTTTTCTGCAAAAAGTAATTGCCAAATGTCTGGAAAATACAATTATTGGTTTGTCGTTTTAAATGTAATTTAAACGATTGCTTTTAACATCAACAACGACAGTAAAAAATAATTTGGCTTTGAAAATTGCACCTTGCATTACCTGAAATTGTACAAAGCAGCAAATCCAATATCACTTTCTAATGCCATAGCTCTTTTCGGTACCTGGTTTGTGACGGTTTAGAAGTGCATCAAAGTAAAAAATAATTACTGCTTTATTTTTTCTTTTAAACTTGTAAGAGTTACCAATAAATATTTGGCTTGTGCAGCAAGCCTCACATTATGTCGTTAAGTTTTGATTGTTTAAAAGCAAATTATTTTGTAAAAGGCCGTAGAAAGGACAAAATAATCATAAGCACTTTAAATTTTCCACAATTGCGCTAATATTAGCAATTTTCCAAAAACTAATATCAGTCACCAGACATCCGTTGTTAAATTAAGTTCCTTAGATCAACATTTATTACATCTAGCAGTTATTTTAGTGAAGAAGTTCAAGAAAGTTCAAGAACTCGCAGGAAAAGACTTATCCAGTTTCTTATGTGGAAATACAACTAGATGGCCAACTCCTCGAAAACACTCGACTTGTTGATCAGCCGGTATTTAATTCTTTTTTACTTAAAAAATCGTCGGCAATCAATTTAAATAATAGAAAACCAAAAATTGTATTCCGAAGAAAATGCGAAGAATTCAGCAAGATGAACAAATTACGGGTATTTGTAACTTCTTAAAACATCAACAATAAACAATTTTTTCATTGTTAGGTTGATGGTGTTTAGGTTATCGGGTAAGTTTTACATTTAAAACCCTTGATTTTACAGAACCATAATGAAAAAAAAATTTTATTTTGAATAAAATTAAAGATTGCATTAAAATTTCAAACTTTCTATTTTAAATGAATGATCAGCAAATTATTTTTTAAGGAAACGCGCAATCTTGATTTACGACATTTAACCTAGGTTAGTATTTCACTTTTTTATGAGAGAACGGCTTACTTTTTTTAGCATGAACAAGATTACAGCCTTTCTTGTGTCGGCGTTTTTTAAACAATAGAAGCAGTTGGTGATTTTTTAGACCCTTTCTTTAACTGGAGAGAAGTGAAAATTATCCAGAAACGGCGCAAAGGTGATGAAACGTCGCGCTCATTCTGTCCAGAACACATTTGAATGTAAAAAAAAAACTTATATAGCTGAAGCGTAAACCTAAAAAGGAAAATCAAGACCTTTTTTTCAGACTACATTTCACTGTCAAATTGCTTTTTGGCAGACGATTTTAAATAAAGATTTTTTTAATCTTCTATTTCTTTAAATAGATGGGGCGCCAAATTCTATGAGTCACGACCTAAAAGCATCAGCATCGGTATAGTATCCATCGATTTTTTATCCTCCTGATTCACAGGACAACGTCGGCGACGTTATACTTAGTGCAACCGAAAGCGATATTCCAGCTTGCTATTGGAGATGCCAAGATATTGCAGTACGGTTGAAATTTTTTAAAATTTTTATGAAGTGATATGCCTGATTTAGGATCGTTTCTAAAACCACCAAGCAAAAAACTTCGACGTTAAGTGTTTTTCCCTGAACACCACAACATGACGAGAATAGGGGGTTGAACCAAAGCCATGCCAACTACGACTGACATGAAAACGGCGCTTCTTTTACTAAACCACACGGCAGCTGATAGTTTTGCTGTTTGACATCGCACGAAATGAATGAAATTGCTTGTTTGTAAACATATTGGGTTTAAGCGAAATTAAATACAATTTTAAAAATTCGTGCAGAAGTAAATCGAGCTTGAGGTGCGGTCCTTTTGAAATTTGACACGAACGCTTTAAGTCACTTAAAATTAAATTCCGTCACCATCAGCAACACTACATTTCCTTCTACAAAAAAATTAAATGTTGATTTTTTGCTTACTTCTTTCAAAATTACACACTGCTGTTTCTGTTATGCCAACCTTTGATGTATTTCGAAATAATCGCTACAAATATCAGTTTAAATACGTCTTAGCTTACTTTTCCTAAAAAAGATTAAATTAATAATGAATAATTAAATTAGACAGCAATGTTTTACAAAAAAAAATGTATGAATTGAGCGGATTGTTGCAGTTCAAAAAATAACGTCCTCTGTAAATAGAACGCCCGCAACATTTCCCTGAAAATTAATAAAATCGTCGCTTAATTGCATATTCACAAGCAAAATAACACGTTATATTATTGATTTGTATTTAATTTGCTTTTCGCAAAACTACACGCGTGCGCCTCCCTGCTTTGTGCCTTTTTTCTTATGGCCAAACGAACACAGTATTTGTTTGTTTCATAGCGCGTTGGTGAAAAAATGTTTACTTCAAGTCAACTCTTTACGTCTTCTGCAGGTTTACATCATATGGAACTGCAGGGTTTAAGCTTGTCTTTACCCGATCCGTGTTATATGACTCGATGATGTGGTTAGCATATCGGAACCACCGTCAGTATGCCCTTGCGGTTTAGCGGTGCTCATCGCAGTTACGCTGGTAGTGCATTGTTTCATTGGAATATTCAACATTTCTTGATCAATTAAAAAGTGACGTACCGCAACAGAAAAGAGAAACCAAAAAAGTCAATCGTTATTTTTTGATTGAACGGCTTTGATTTTGCCTCGACTACAAAAAACTCCAGACAGTTCCTCACAAAAGTACAGCTTGCAATTCGTAAAATTCAAAAAATTCTGTGCTGTCAATTTTACAAAATATTGGCGAAGAATGGTGCAAAGTTTTTTTTTTCTTTAACAGTTGATGATTTTAATCAACGAAGAATGTTGGATCGTCAATTTAGAAATTTTGTGTAAGAAAAATATGTCAAGTTTAGTATCTCGTTTATTATTACGCTTGTCTATTTTAGTCAACCGCTTATTTAACGTTTCTATTTATAACTAATCTAATTAAAAGAATTCACAAAATGCTGACCCATTGTTACTTGCGCAATTGCTTAAAATTATCAGAACGCGTTCACACTGATTGCAGCCGTCGGAGAGATACTACTTTTTTTAATTCTCTTTTATCATGATGAAACGCAAAATATAGAAAGATCTACGTGACTTTCAAAGAAAGAAAACAATGAGTAGTTTTAGTTCTGCAGCGGTTGCAGATTGTCAGAAACTAATTTTGTAACCAACGTGAATATAACGTAAAAAAGTGTGTTAAACTTTTGAATTACCAATTTTTTTGCCACATTTTCACGTGGTATGCTCTATCTATGTTTAGAAATGGATAAGACATAAACATCTTAATGATTACGGCGAGGAAACACAAAAGTAGATAAAAGATGCGCGTTTTTTTCTCTCTTTTTTTTGGTAAGATTCGTTGCAGTATTTCTTATATCCTTTAAATATTTCCCACCAAATAGCGTACAACTTAGAATCAAAAGAATACGACCTTATTTTACACTTTTCTTTCACCGTTCAATCTGACTTTTGCAGTTGCGCATTTTATTCTTGTTGACATACTGACTTTATGAAGTAAATTGGAAGATTATTTGCTTTCATTAAACTAACTATTGTCGATTAAAGCAAAAAATGTTTTGTTTTGAATATTGTTTGGTCCTAAATCTAATTATGCAAATAATAATTGTTTTACACATTTCCAGTTATCAAATTATTACCTCTCATGCCCAATTAAGTAAAAAATTGTAAAATTTGGTTTTGAAGTCAACAGAAAAACGCATTACTTGTAGATTTCATAATTCTACTCTAAACGCATTTATTTTTACAGAATATCAATTTAATCTCACACATACTCTATTGCTGCGTCCACTCAAATAACTCCCGCAGCACTAGAAGACAACGACATGAATTCCTTTAAATAATGACTTTTTCAGTTATGCTCAGTATACAAACTGTTTATACACCAAATCTACTAAAAAGAAATGTTTGTAATAGCCGAGTCATACGTTAAACGTCAGATAGCGCATAGGTTTACACCAATTTAGGAAGAGAGGTAAATGTTTAAAGTAAAAAAGCGGAAATACGAATGAATCTTACGTCACAGTATTAACGAAGTTGCTTAAGTGAAGATAGTAATATGGTGTGTATTTGCTTAATACCGCGTCAAATATTTCTTTTATTAAAAAATACAGTGGTAAGCAACGATACAACGTTGTTAATCGTAGATTAGCTATTACTTTAAAAATTTTTGTATTAATTTTTGATAAGCTGTTTTATTTGTTAAAGAACGAAATCTAAAAGTCACGAAGTTGAAAACTATATCGTTCAACTTTCGTTCTAATTGATTACAATATTTTAAAAATGCTTTTAATTAGAGTTTTCATTTGTATTTTAAGGCCTAATGAGTAATGACAAAGTAATTTAAAGCAATGTAACGAAATTTATCGTTCAAACTTTTAAAATTTTATTTCATTTCTTTTATATAAAAGTTTATGCATTAGTTTTTGACCACGCCGTAGTTTTTTGTCGCAAACCTAAAGCCTACTGTCATTTACAATTTTTAAGAAAAACTAAAACATAACAATGCCCTGAACTTATGTGTGCAATTTGATTCCAAATCAAAAGCAAGCAAAAGCTTTAATTTTATCCTGGAAACTACACGAAATCAAGAGTCAAAAGGTGGCGGCGAACAACTCTGCGAACCAAGCGCCGTCACAGCCATACCACGATAGCCTGCTGTCGCAATTGGTGGCTTGCTGTCGGCAACACTAATTTTGATTTGGCCGGCACGAGATTCGAACCGAGACTAAGTAAAAAATTTTACGTGAACTTTCAATCCAATTCAACACCCACGAATTTTCACTTGATTTCAAAGCAATTTTTGCACAGTTGACATACTTAAGAAGTATCGACACGGTTAACTTATTACAGGAAAAAATAAGAGTAGTGCAGATCCAAAAAATTAAAAAAATTTTTTCTAGTCTTTTCTACTGTGTGCAAAAAACTTTTGTTAAGATGTGGAAAATGTTTGAATTTTAAAAAGATAAAGCTCTAACTTTAAAATTTGTCCCGCGTTTTTTACACAAATAAAAATTGACATATTATGATCAAACAAAAAAACGTAGTTAATATATTTCTTCTCAAAATACAACATGTACTTTATAGAGCAGAAGTTTCTAGCCTTTTTAAAAATTAGAGCTACTTTATGAGTAAAAAGCCCTGGTAAAAAGTCATATTAAGAGCTACCAGTTTATACGCTCCCTAAAATAACAAATTTGCCCATAAGTTGTGCTATTTTAAAAACAGGTCTGGAGGCTACTCATGTAGTCCAAAGGGATGCTAACCGACTCCGTATTGGTGACCCTACTGTAAAAGATTAAAATAAACACATTTCTGAATTTAAGAAAGTTAATCCATGTGTTGGTAATAACTCTCTCTAATATCAAGCACAAAAAACTAAAATATTTAAAATCTATTCTTATATTTTTTTGAGCATTTAAAAACGAAATCAGAAACATTTAAACTATGTGGCTATACTGTAGACTCGATGACCTCACGGTCTCTTCTCTTTGTCGTTAATTATAATTATTTTATTCTGTAGTGATGTGTTTTTGCCCGTTTTGTCATTTCTGGCGACCAAAAATAAACTAAAACTACTTATATAGGCTATACATATACGTATAAAGTATATATAGTATATTTGGCCCTTTTTTAGGTTCTATTCGAATAAGAAGCCAACTGATGATGTTCTAAAGAAAGCAAAAAGCAATTTGTTAGTATAATTCATGAGATTTAATAAAAGGAATCTGCTTGTCGCATAATGGAAGTCAATGTCAAATTTGGTTTCCAGTTTTGTTGAAATTCACGTGTAAATAAAAAATAATGAATGATTTTAAACGTCGACAGTAAAAATATCATAACGTTCTTTTGACTCAAATTGACATATATAATACTCGAGCTTTGTTGTTTTTAAGATTAGGTTCATGAAAAAATGGCGAATTTCTTTTCATAACTAAAACCAATACAACATCGTTCTCTACAACATCAAGAAAGTATTCAACTTGGTCCGCAAAATATAAGCGTGATCAGTGTGGGCTTTGCCAAAGGGAGGGTTAGTTCAAAAAACACAAGGCGGGGCTTTATTTAAAATTACTTCAAAAAAGAAAATAGAATAAATTGTGGTCATCACTTTTTTTATATTTTTTTTTTATTTTGAATGGGGCTTTAAATAGACATTCATTTATTATTGATTTATTGTTAATTAAACTGGCTTCAACGCAACTGTAGAGAAGAAAAAGTGTTCACTTCATGTCAAGAACTTTTTTAAGCTGTCATGGTGCTATTAGGAAGGGAGGACACGAAGCCGCTTAAAAAAACGTTTACGACGTTTCTTAAAGGGGCCATTCCGTTTGCTCTATGCCAAAACTATCACTGAGCGTAATAATTTAATTTTGACAAATTTTAAACCCCCTCTTTTCCGCAATCGAAAATTAATAGAATTACACTTTAAAATTTTCCAGAAAGCTTCCCGGTGTGTAGAATAACGTTGTTTTTTAACATTTCACTAAATTGCAGTAAGACAGTGCTTTAATAAAGTCTTGAAATATTAAACAAAACTGAACCCGTATTTCTTTTTGCGCAATTCTTGCGTTTGCCATTACGTTCCGAGAAATGTCACGTTCTTAATTCTTAATTCAAATCAGTCTGCGAGGCGGCACAGGCTAATTGAAATTCTATAAGTCACGTGATACGAAGTGCAAAACAAAATAATATGCTATTAATATCCTGTTCCGCAATTTTCTTTAAAAACAATTAAAAGAATTTCAATCGAACAATTTGATCTTTTGCCTTCTTGATCATGAACGTAGCCAGGAAGATCCAAGAGGCCATAACATGTCCCAAACCTTTAAGTTCTACACTTTCGTGCTTTGCTTATTTTGAAAATATAAAGTGCCTAATTTCCAAAAAAGTGCTTATTTGGAATAAAGTGCTAATCTTTTTAGATTTTCTGTTTTTATTAGTAATTCTTGCAAACGCGGTAATTGTTTTCTTTATTTCATCATGATCTAAATTATTCTTTTGTTGTATTTTAAGACCAACGAGCATTACGCTAAATAGGCCTACTGTATATAAATCTACGCGAGTAAAAACGAAAAAAAATTATGCATTAAATGAAAAAGTCTAATAAAAAGTTTGTGCATAATCATTAATTCCATGCAATTGTATTTATTGATTCTTATTTTGGGACATTTCAGAAAATATTGTTTGCCAGTGCCGTTGCGTGAATGACAAGCTGGGGTGAAAACAAAAAGGCATGAAAAGATTCTAAAAGCTTTTTTAAGCAAGTGATTTTTATACAAAAAAAAAAACAAAAAAAAAGCAGGGGATAAACTTTTAAGTTGTTAAATTAGTTTTCCTCATCGTTTCTGCTTTGAAAGTTTGTGTTTAAACTGAATACTGTTATCTGCTTCCCTTGCAAATTTTTTGACTTGGTTACCTTGCTGCTCTTGACGTTTTCACTAGCGCAATCGAATTTGTTTGATTTCAAATATTGTTCTAGGCTTTATTTCTTTTCCTCTGCTATTATGCTATTATAGCTGGCTTGTGAGCTCAATTAAAGATAATTTGTATTTCATCTTAAGTAACTTTCAAACTTTCGTCTGATTCATCGACGGTAATCACAAAAAAAAGAGAAAAAATTGAAAATTTTTCTTAAATTACTTTTTTGCTGATATTCATTTAACATCTACATTTGAAGAATGACTTGCTGCGACCGGGCTAAACTCACTCCAAAAGCGGTAGTTGTTACTTGTTGCAAACAATGTTGGCCAAGAAGGAACGAAAAATTGCTAAAATTGTGTTGTTGAAAGGTTATCTCCTTAGTGCTTACATTGCTAAAGACAGTTTTTATTTTACATTTCGTAAAGATTGCTTTCAAGTGCTTTACCGCGTTTCTATAAAAACCAAACAAAAGGCTACTTTTTTTATTAAAGCGCAGTATAAGCAAATTACCAAATAACTAATTTAATATTGATGAACCGATCAAAACAAGAATAAAATGAAATAAAAAATGTTTAAATTCCTTTTATTTATCTTCTTGACTTGGAAAAAAACGACAGTGGCTGTTATGTCGAAATACCCTAAGTTATATATGCATTAGAACAGGGGTTCTTAACAGGGGTGCGTGGTTGCTGAATTATCGAGGTTCGTTAGGTCTATGTCACTGAGACACAGTAAATGTATAATGTACTACTGTAATTTACTTTTTTGCTAATGTAAAACTAACTCACGTTTTAGTATTGTGCTACGTGCTTCAGTTACTTGTTTAAAATTTTATTAACAAAGATTTTTTTGTTTAACCAATTCTAAAAGGGGCGCAAGAATTGGTTGCTGATTTCAAAGGGGTAATAGCAAAGAAAAGGTTAAGAAACACACCATTAGACCTAAACAAAATATTAGATAGAAATACCCTAAAGTTATACTTTTATTTTATCTTTTGCTATGTTTCTTCAAATATACTACATAGGTTTTACCATACGTCTCGATTTTGGCGGGACAGTCCCGATTTTTAGGGCTTTGTTCCGCCCGGTTCGCCAAAACTCCCGCCAGAAATCCAAGACAAGTTCGAAGTGAAAACCTTTTTTTTTAGAGAACACTACTTTTTAGGGACAAAAATCATGAAATCCAGACAGATTCGAAGTGAAAACCTTTTTTTTAGAGAACACTACTTTTTTGGAGACTGATTCAAAGTGAAGACTTTTTTTTAGAGAAGATTGCTTTTTAAGGAATAATTTTTTTCTCTTAACGAACGTCCGGGTTTACCCCTTCGGGAATATGGTATGTCTAATACTACAGCAATGTCTTTTTCTTGCTTTTCATGCTTTGAGTCATTATTTAGCAACATTTATCCAAAGAAAATAAACAAAAAAACACTGTCTGCTTATTATCAAAATCACGTAACTTTTTGCGAAATAATTTGCAACATTGCTCTTTTAATGTTGTATTATGGTCTACGGTGATTTTTCGATTAATCAATAAAATGTGAAATCTATATTTCTATTACTGAACGCTTCCAGTTATTAATTAACAAAAGTGATTAACACGTTTCCTATGAGCCGTCTTGTTAATTAATGATGCTTTTGTCTGTGCATATACGTAACTTTGTTTTTAAATTTAAAGAAACCATAGATGAGCCGATCACCGGCCTTCCAAAAAGGGCTAAAATAATTTAATATTTAGCACATCAATAATGTATGCACGTTGACGTAATTGTAACTTACTTTTTACAGGAATCCACTAAAAACCGATTAAATTTTAAAACTTTCTTCGTTTTTGATTAGACTCGAGTCGCTCTCTATGTGTCTCGTTATTAATTGACTGAAGCTCAAAAATCCTTTTCCCGATAATATGTGCCCTGCAGCTACTCTCGTTTCAAACCAACAAAACTTTTTTCGTACCCAACTATAGGTAGTGTTGCCAAGTTTATTTATATAATCAAGACAGCTACACTACAAGAGCTTCTCTTGGTTACAAAAAATTTCAGGTCTTAATTTGGGTTAGGTCCAGGTGAACAATTGCATTGATTTAAAAAAATAGCAAAACCTATTTGTTAACACTGTTCAATTAATAAAAAAATTTTTGATTTGTTTTATTTTTTTAATTGAAGCTGCAAGTATATACAGATTATGTGTATTTAGTTTGAACATGTGAGTAAATAAAAAAGTGAATATTTACGGAAGCTAAAATTTTTAAAATGTTTTTTACGATTCTACATATAAAATTAACTCGGGTTGTAAATAATTTTTACTAATCGTTGCAGGGTCCAAAAAGATGCTTAATAAGTTCTCCAAAAATAAATATTTGGAGATCTAAATTTTCGTAAACGAAAAGCACAATCAAACCGATTTTGGTGTTTGAAACGACAACGATTAAGTTATAAATTAAACTATTGGTTTGTTATTTTAAGCAAAAGAATCTTTTGATGTTTAAAAAAGCAGTGAATAGAAATCAATTTCAAAACAAAAATCTATTGCCTTAGAATATCTAGTTTATTTTTAAAAGTAATAACATGTTCAGAGACAACAATGCGACCAAACATATTGGAATTGCGCCCTTACAAACAAATGAAAGAAAGGTACCCAGTTGTAATAATAGATCTGATAAATGTTGATTTTAAATAAAGCTTCGAAGATTGAGACAGAGATTGATTTTATAGCCTTTGTCGTGGGGCCGGTGCGCGTAAGTAAAAAGCTTCTTATGGAAGGTTGACAAAAAGCCAACAAAACGATGCTTTCTTTAAACAAGGTTAAACTTGGTGAAATACCAGATTGCGAAAAAAATTGTTGAAGCAGTAAGCTCCATTCATAAAAATTAATGATTAACAAAAGTTTTTTGAAGATGTAATGTGTTCAAGAAGTAAATAAAAGAGACAGAGGAGCAATTTAGAGGCAGATTGCGCAAGAAAAAAACACCTTTGTTCATAGATAGAAAATGTTTTATTTCGGCCAAACACGCGCAATAAACAAACCAGGAATGCGAACTCGAAGCATTTGTATTCGAGTACAAGTCCGAGTTCGCGTTCATTTTTACTTTATCGAGTTCAAGTGCGAATTTAGTAATTTTCTATTAATATTCAAACGAGTTGCAAAGTAACAAGTGAAGACCAAAATAAAAATAAATAAAGTGAAGAAAAAAAAGATCTTTACTTTAACTATGACTGTTTAAAAACATATTTTTCAAAATATTAAGTAATTTAGAAGGGTATACTGTATTTTGTGACGGCTTTTTTTGGTCTTCATTTTTTCTCCTTTTCACATAATTTTCCAAACTTCGTTCTATAAATATAGACAAAATTGCCGAATTAATACTGTCAAGGCCAAACGACTTTTTTTCGAGTTCAAGTTCGGTATTCTTATTTTTCGAGTTCGTAGCCTCGAAACAAACAGAAAAAAGTACAGTATACTCTCTAATGGCCAAAAAGATTGTGTTAAAACAGAAACACGAAAGAACATGCGTTATCGAGTCAAGTGCTCCCTCTAGCTACTAGTAACTAGTCAATATAAGCAAAAGTTTTGAATTAATGTGCTTAATATAGAGATGTACACTATAAAACTATGTTAACTATGAAAAATAAGAAAGTAAAAAAAAGAAATAACAGTAATAACAACAATAATGGAAACAAAATAAACAATTCAAACATATTATTTTGAATTGTTTATTTGGTTTTATTACTCGTTTATCACATAAAAGGTAATGTGATAAACGGGTAATAAAAATAATAGAAATAGATAAACACTCATTGCACACTGCACATTTGAAGCATCCATGGGCAAATTATGTACAATTTGCAGATAAGTGATATTGAAAACAAAACACGCAAAAGACACTAAATGAACACTAGCCTACTATAAAACTATATGGAGATAATGTAATAAAAGAACAATTATTAGAAATACTAGTTGTATTATGTATACTGTATAAAAAAAAAAAAGCAATCAATAAGAAATCTAACAAGATTTAGTTATTAACCTAAGCGCATATTTTTTTAATACTGTTTCAGTTTTCTCCTACTCCACAATCTTTTTAAAACACGGAGGCACAGAAAGGAAATTGTGCCTTTTGAAATAGGCAAGACAGAAGCATTTGATTAGACCTGTTTTTACAATTAAATAATTGCGACCAAAATTAGCCGAAATCCAACAAAATTTCAGAAATATCACTTTATAGCAGGGATCACCAATTTTTGTTGAAAAGATTCGGACAACAAATAACAGTAGTTTAAAAAAGGGGCCAAATTTTTAAAAATGGCGCTTTTTCTATTGAAAAGATTATCTCAACAAACATAAACTTTGTGAACACCCAAAAAAGTTTTTACTTTAGTTTTAGAATAAAATTTTTCTCATTTAAGGTTTTATGTATCACATATTTTTAAAAATTCTTATGCTACATCATACATCAATGAAACAAACCTGTATATCGAGCCAAATGTTTAAAGTTTAATTTTTAAAATTTTTGTGCAATCATAAAATTTGTTTACTGCAGGCCTATTACAAATTAAAATGTCGAGTAAACTAAATGGTAGTAAAGAAGGCAAAGGTTTCTTTTAGTCATCATTTCCCAATCTACAAAAGAGCTCCGTGTATCTGACATGCTGGACAAAGAAATGTTTTATTTTTAATACTCTGCTTATTTCTCAAAAAAAAAAAAAATATATATATATATATTCTATAGAAATTACGCTTTGTAGTGGAAGTTGTCAATGGCTTATATTAAACTACAGCCACACACTTTATCGGGTTGTTATAAATTTTTTTAAGTAGATTATGAGTAATTCAAAGACATGTTTGTGCTGTTGCAACGGAGAAATAAAAGTACATACATACAGTTTGTTTTTCTCCCATTCATTTTGAACTCGATTTAGCAAGTAACCAAATCAGAATCGAAAAGAAGTTTGTTTCATCTGGACATAATGTTACGTCAAAGTTAGAAACTAGTGGCGATTATTGAAATAAAAAAAAGTGGATTGCAAAAAAGTCCTGTAAGAACTTCTTGGGTAATGACCGAAGATTTTGTACATTGAAAACGGTTATTTAAAAGGTTTTTATTAAATTGTGCTAATAAAACTATTAAAATTATAACTGCATTAATAAAACTATTAAAATTATAACTTTCAGCAGGCATCTCCAACTACGCATAAATTTCTTCTTGTTTCTGCACAACTGAAGCTTACTCCAAACATGAAACTATTGTTCTTTTAGCAGTTGGTCGCTTAAGACAAAACAGAGAGCTTACAGAGACATACGGATCTGCTTTGCGAAAAATTTTTACAAAACGTCGTATTTTGCCTTCAGATGAAAACCAAGCACGGACTTTTCACAAGGTACTTTTTTACCTTGTCTTTCACGCTAGAGATACGTCTACTCAAAGTCGATTTTTTAAACATTTTTTTGCTTTGGATTTAATTTCGATAAACTCTCGTTTTTAACAATGAAATCCGGTGGCCTGACTACAAGATAATTCTTTTTACAAAAAATGTCATTCGTTGGTCAGGTTAATTTGCTATGGTTAGGAAAAGGTAAAACTAAATTTTATTAACCAATAACCAAAGACGCATTGAAACGAACGGGCAAAACAGATCATTCCAGCAAACACGCACTTTCATCTCGTATTCACTCGTTTGAAGGTACTTCGGCTCGATAAAGCTCTTGGCTAAACACGAACATTTGTAAAGATAAAATGCTATATTCAGCTTCGAAACATAAAAAATTTTTATATACGGGGCAAGCTTTCGTACAAGTAAAACGTACAAAATAACACTTGTCAAACTTTTGCTTCAGTTGCTAAGAAATAATAATTATTAATCCGAAAATATGGTTTTTGAGCACACTTGTGAAGGTACACTGTGAAAACTTGGAAAGAAACAAAAAGAATTAGAAAAACCAGGACAGAAATTGCGATAATTTTTTCAAAATCAAGGGTTGGAACAGAAGCGCAAAACAACGATATTTGAGAACCGATTGAACGTTTGATTAGACAAAAAAGAAACTGTATGAGATTACGTCTTTGAGAAAAAAATAGATAAAGCTCGTAGACAAAGACCGCAACGAACTCACTACGTGGTTGAAGAGAAATACTTGTCGGCAGCAGTGCGGAGAAATTATTGCAAGTTAAAGTGGCCTCGTCTAAAATAGGAACTGCAGAGTTTAAACAGTGTCAAACGACTTGGTAAAAAATTTTTTCTTCATAAAAAATTTTGCAAATAGAGAGCTAAAAAAAAATAATAAACACGATCTAAATAAAAGCGTGATTGCGCATTGGACTAAGCCAGCAATTTTGCCGGATGAAAGTGTTCAAACTAGCTACAAAACCACGCCCTCTTGCCAGGGGCTGGTAACACTTAACTAAAAAGCGCAAGCACAACATGCAAGACACTGTTAAATGGCATGGTTTAAAAAAGAATCAAATAATTATAAACACAACAAACGAACCAACGAACAAGCGAAAAAGCGGTGAAGAAAGTTCTTGACCGAAACAGGGTGGCAAAGACGTCACAGAAAAGCACCGGTTTCATGTACACACAGTGCAGTAAAGAACAGGCTGTCGTGGATAATAACACTAGTTTTCAATAAATAGTTTTTGCGACGTACCGTTCAATTACTCATTAGTAACTTGCAGCGCCATACAAGTGCCCGAAAAGCAGCAAAAAAAAAAAAAAAAAACTTAAATAGAATTTTAACTAAAACACGGTAATATGGACATTTACAACATGGCGGGTGCGTTTGGCTGCTGATTGGTGGTCTGCACTTGCGCCGACTGTCGATTCAAAACGGCGACGATCCTTTGCGCATGCGCAGCGATCGTTTCCTGATTGCCAGCGGAACGTGAAGACTGAGGCAGCAAGCGCTGCGACGCTTCGTTGCTACGACCGACAGAAGGATAGACTTGTCGCCGTTTCGCATCGCGCAATGCTTTGTGCTTGCTCAGGCGGCGGTACGGTTTGCTTCGCGCTTCCCCGGCGTATTGCCCGATCGGCTCGTGAATCGGTTCTGCACGACGCCGCGCTTGAGAGGAACGTGATCGGGCGTTTGCCACGTTACCGCCTCTCGACCGATCTCTCTCCAAAACGTAGCCTTGGCCGCTGTTCATTTGCCGTTCAAGGTCGCCTTGAAGAGTGGCCCCACTTGAACCTTGGGTGACTTGGGAGACGACAGGATCACGTGACGAAATTCGAGCATCCGTAAGTGACTCTCCAACGCCCAGATGAACGCATTCGTAGTAACTCTGCACAAAGTCAAAAGCTCGATTTTCGATTTAGTGCAAAAGCTGATTAATAACACGTGACAGCCGACAAACACCAACTAGCAAAAACAATTGCTTACCGGAGGAGGACCGTCATCATCTTGCGCTCTTGGGCGAACTTGCGACACAGCTGATTCGGTAGCGCTGGCTGGTGGACGCGGCGCAGGCTGGGTGAGTTCAGGCTCAGTTCTTTGACGGGGCGGCACGCTTCTGCGGTTGTTGGTTTGGCGTCTTTGAGCGTGGGAAGAGCGCTGCGGCCGCTGGGAACGCACGAAGTGAGTACGAACATACTTCCGTCTTCCTCGGGGTATGATCACTGCCGAACAAATCGATAGCAACATCAGTCAGAATATTAACGAGGCGAGAACACTAACTTTACTATGTTCGTCAGAAATAGCAAATATATTACAGTAAATCGTAATCAATATTGTATATAAATGAAAAATTTTAAACGCCGATTTTATTAACCAGCAATACTTCAACACGCCGAAAAGTAGATTAAGCGATTATCAGCCGTCGCTTAAAGTAGAACCACATAGTAAAGCAAGTTCGAAAATAATGATATAAACTGTGGCAATTTAGTTTTAACTCTTATACAGGTGAAATCGTCAGTAGAAGCAGAGAAAAATGAAACAGCGTCTTTGTTAATGTCTGAAAACAGCAAAACGAGATCGTATCATATTTTCTCATAAAACGCTAAAGGATTTTGGTTTTAACCAGTTTAATTAAAGAATTCTAACCAGCAACAGAAAAAATTACCATTGGCTGGAGTTAGCCACACAAAAACAACAGAACGAAGTCATTAAACAGACTTAAACAAACTTACCATCTGTATGGTCGTGACCTTTCGCAGTAACCTTCCACTGAAGCAGGATGCCCGTAACTACAAGTAACATAAAATCACTAAATAGACACAAGGACGATAAAAAAAAAGCCATCACTTATTTATCAGAGCGTTTTTTCCATTTTTAAGTTTAAAGTTTTACAAGGTGAAGATAGGAACCGGAGAAAGATAAGGACACGGGCTTTCTCTAGTAAAATTTTTGACAAAAGGAAAGTTTGAAATTATTCGGTTAAAATCAAAGTTGAAAAACGTAGATTGACAGTAATAATAAATACGGTTAAAAAAAGCAAACAAAAAAGAACAAAAGCTTTTATTTATTTAAGTTGGGATAAAGTTGACCATAATAATTTTTTTTTAAATTTCAGTTTAAGCTTCTGAAAAGAATATTGCACTCAACTTCGGCTGAAATTAATATTGATAATAAACGAATGGGAATCAAGTAAAAATTATCTTTGTAACATGCGGTAAACCAATCGAAGTAGAAGAATAATAACAAGTTAAACTATTGTATATCGAAGTTCTAACCACATAAAATCAGGTACTTTTCAATTCATCATAAATCAATATGTTAATAAACAATTCAGTCGTTCGTAATTTGCCTAATTAAAACTGAAATGCAAAATACAAAAAAATTAAGACCAAAATTTAATCGTTGTTGATTACAACAAAAACTTGAACCAATATTTTTAGTTTTAAGTCCAAGCAAAGCAACATCTTTAGTTAAAACTATATTGCGTCATCATTCGCTTGTGTTTAGCTCATTCAGCTCTTGCCTCAATTTACTTAAGCACATGAAACAAGAACAGCAAAAAGAACAACTAATTTCGTTAAAATTACAGCACATGGCTCAAAGTTACGTAAAGAGTATGTATTTGTGTTCCGGTTAGTTGTTTAAATCAAGTTGGATAGTGCAGTGTTTTTCATGTAAATAATGCTGTTTTGTCTTCTGTTCATGCAATGACAATACAACTGGATTTTAAGTGATTTAAAGTTTGACAATGCTCGAACTCGACAAGATGTTTGAATATTTTAAAATAAATTGAATGATAGTTTCAAAGAAAAGGTCACTAGTTTTTTTTAAAGCTACAAACGACGTTTAGAACATATCATAATTATCTATGCTTTTCAGACAAAATTAAACATCAAACCTTTCATCATAAGAAAACTCGTATATGTTTTATAAGTCTGAGCGTGTAACAAGTTCACAATTGCCATTTCGGCAAAATTGCACGTGCCAACCTGGCTATCTACGTGGGACCATCGCAACAGCGGCAAACGTGGTAGCACTGTGCTAGATTCGAATACACGTAATTCGAACCCAGGCGTTCTTCGCGTGAGTTTACAATTAAAAATAATCAGGATTCAGTTTACAATTAAAAATAATCAGGATGCAAATTTATTTTCTTCAATGGCGCATTGATCAAATATAAAAAATAATCAACATATTAACGAGATCATAAAATTACAATAAAACTGAAATTATACTTACAAGAAAGTACTGGCCAAATCCCCAAAATAATCCAGGAGTACCAGCATAAATTAGTGTTTGATGAAGCCATTAGTGCCTCCCATGCATAGCTAAACATACAAATAAAATTATATTGTGTACCAAAAAATAAACAAGAATTAATATTAACGTTAGTTGGGTTGCATTACGTGATCATGTCTTTTCAGTTTACACTACAAAATAAGGATATATTTTAGTAGCACTCGATACTGCACGGCAAATACCAGTTGTTTAACTATTAGAACAAATAGTTTTTCTTACATAAATAATTGAAACTTTTCCAAAAAATAGTCCAAACAAGCAACAATAAGAACGCTTCCAAAAACAGCAGTGCTGATTATAATGAAATGCTTTTGAAATTTTAAAGTGAGGAGGGAGCAAACAATTCCCGAACCAAACAAAATCCCTGCTGGTATCCACGGTGTTGATGGATGGTAAAAAGGTTGAAGTGCAAGAATACCTGAAGACCAACAAGAATTTACTAGAACCAATAAAGAAAATTTATCATGAAATCTAAAAAATAATTTTTTAACAGAGGTTTTTACCAATTTAAAAACCGAGTTTCAGTCTTTCATGTATGAAAAAAATTGTTTAGCGAAGATGTTTGCAAACCAAGGGAGAAATGATTAAGGTAAAATCATATTTTTAAAGGGTAATGAAAAATATTGAAATTAATCATACAATTATCCATTTTCTCTAGAAAGTTTTTTGGTTTCAGCTTATTTAGTGATTATGGATTCAAAAACAAAAATAAATAATTATTAGGAAACTTCAGAAAAAGATTAGTGTTACACATTAGAGGTATACATTGGATTAAGTGTGAACATATTATCTGGTTGTGACTTTGAATTCTAATTTAAATCCAAATCTCATTTTTTCATCAATTATGAATAGGTTAAAAAAAAAGAAATGGTGACTATTATTATAGGCTAAAAATCTTAGCAAAAGTTATAGACAAAACAAATTTGAGTAATGGCCAAATATAATTGCCAACCCCTGATATATACCGTATTAGCATGGGCCAAAAACAAATTTTTTTGCAATCAAGAAAGTAGTAGTTCTAAAATCTTGCAAAAACACTTAAAACCATGTTTAAATGAAGTTTTGATTGGTTGCCTCCACTACTGGCCATGCAGCAGGGTCAAAAAGATCACAGAAAAGTCAAATTTTTTGTTGTAACATTATTTCATATATTTTACTAAGTTACAGAATCTTATATAAAATATATACTGTATGTTTTTTTCATAAATAATGATGATGTTTTTTACTCCAAACATAGTCTGTATTATATATACACTTTAAAGTGTATGAATACCATGATTGTTGCAGTGAAATCATAGGCTTTGATTGTCATGGTTCTTACCCCAAGATATAAAGTATATGATACCAAATTTCGGTCATAAGCAATTTAAAAGATATGAACTAAAAATCACTTTGCAATGTAATTTTGATAGGCTTTGAACATTGCACATAATGACTTATTGCAAACACAGTAAAGACATGATTGCCATCATCTCACAGCATCCACTTAAAAAACATAAAATTAGTAGGCTACACGTTAAATTACATTTTTGTTTCAAATCTTTTCATTAGCTTTCTTGATGTAATTCTTTCATGAATCATACCATCTCTGTTATCATGTCCTGCAACAGATGCTGAAGCTTCAGTTACCAATTTAATATGACACTCCACCCTTTGGTGATAGCAGAAATGCTTTAAAATTAGAGGCTGGTGTCTGCATTGTTCAATTGTAGCATCATCTAAATGTCTAACTGCTGAAGGCTGTTCGAAATCTATGCTATCCAGATTGACCAGTTGGTGATATGCTTTGGCTTTTACATGCAACTTTGGCAAAATAAATTTCCATACTGCTACTCTGGAATTGTCATTACTTTGAGATGAGATGCCTCACTATCTTCATATTTTATGATTTGACATTGATAACGACTATTTTTTTATGCATTGAATTTTGTTGACAGCAATTCTGCACACACTTTCATTTTCATACAAAGTGTACCCAAAACTAGATTTTCTGGATGGGCAAAATATAAATTTCTTTTCAAAACTTTCACTATTTTTTGAGCTTGGCCATAAAGAAATCTTTGAACTCTTTGCACTATGTTAAAAAAAGGATTAGATCTGTCTGACACATTGCTTTTGTGCTTATTTCAAATCAAGTAGGAAAATAAAACATAACACAAAATTTAGCTATGATAGCAAGGTTTTTTTGGAGGTATTTTTATGGAAATATACTGATGAAAAGGAGACATTCAAGAGTGAGCCATCAAAAATAAACAACAAGACCAATTCAAATAAACTTAAATCAGAATCAATTTCACCAAGAATAACAGCTCAGCAAATTCTGTATGCATAATATTGATCAGTACTTAAATCATTAATAGTTTCATTGGGTATTATTGGAAAATGTTGAATTGGAATAGATTTAAATTCTTCAATTGGCCAAGTGGATACAGTTTCTCCCACTTTTTTTTCCAATCGGTACATTAAAACTGTTTGGACTTGTAGTGGAGCCATCTAAGCAATAAACACATGACAAAGAGGCAACTCCACATGGTGCAGTAGACAGATAACCCACTGTAATGGTCTCTTCAACAGCCTTTCCAAAGCAGCAATTAACCCATTGGTGTGTCTTGTCATAGAAAGAGTGCCATCACTGCCAATAAAAACAAGTTTTTGCTTAAGCTCTGTATCCTTGATAGCACTGTGTATGTGAAGAGCAAGAGTTTGGTCTTTGCCATTTAGTGGAGAGAAGTGGTTAAGACAGAAACCTTCTGGCTCACCTACCATGACATAATGCTTTTCTAACGTAGTTTTCAAGAAAGTTCTACCATTTTCACCAATTGTCAAAACTAAAGTTGCATCTTGTCTGGCATCAACATATATGCCATTGACCAGTTCAAAAAATCTGTCTTCTTCAGCTCTGATTTTTTGTATATATTAATTTCTTTGTCTTCTTAATTCACTCTTGTCAATAACAAACAATTTGTCAGATGATGTTATAATTCCAGTATCTTGAAGAGCACTGTTTGCAATAGCAGCTCCAGCTCGATCAGACACTTGATACCTCTCACACATACATGCTAAATTTGGCCACAGTTTTCGATTCTGCTGTGATTCTTCTAATGGTGTTAAATTCTCATGCTCATTTGTGGTGTCTGATTGTACAGATTCAGTTTCCAATGAGAAGGGTGAATGATGTTGTGATGAACGTGTGCTAGGGCCTGATGCTGAAAAACAACCTGAACTTGCAACTGGGTTTCCTTTCCTGCTTTTGTGCTTCTGACTAAAAAAATTATCCTAAATCTGGTGATTCTACTATATCAAGACACTTCTGTTTGCATTGGTCTTTTTGATCTTTATAAAAAGAATCCCTGTCACTCATTTGTAAATTGTCTTGTTTAAAAATATCTTCTTCTTGATAGGTCTTGACAAAAAATATCAAAAAGTTTGTCCTTATCAGCAATAAAATCTTTCCTTTTGCAAAAAATTTTTATTTCTTCGTTTTTTTTGCCAACGGTTCAACATGCTAAATTTCTTGGTTAGATCCTGCGGTGCTTAGCTTAAGGGATGGAGACAGTAAATACTACACTGCAGCTGTCTCTGTTCTACCACATTTGCAACAATTCTAGCAGCTGACAGTAGTAAAAAATTATCCTCACATAACAACTGCTCAATAACTTGTCTTTTAATTGGTAGAATACCTGTTGAAAAATCTGCAACACTTTTAAAAACTTGACCACAGTGCAGAACCTTTGTTCTTTTTGCAGAATGACTTCATCATAGCATTATACCATTTTATAAATCACTTTCTATACAAAGTATCAATAACTGTTTCACTGGAGTACCTAACCTACTTACCTGAAATTACAACATAGTCAGTTGTCATGCAGCATTAATGATGTACCACACAAATTGTATTGCTATAGTCTATTCAATTACTTATCAATATGACAAGAGTTAAAATTCTTTGCTAATTATCAATGAAATATTATAGGCAATGTTTCCTCTAAGCTGTGGGCATGTGCGCATTCACACAGCTTTCAGAGACTGTGCACAGACATAAATTTACAGTGCACAGACACATTATGAGCATGAGGTTTTGTGTTAGAATTCCTATAAATTGATATTACGTGTAATAATTAAAGGAAGACAATTATTTAATATGATACAATTACTTAACTGTTGTTTAAGTGTTTTGATTTTCTTTGAAATTTTCAAAAACACGGCAATTTTGATTTTGAAATGAAATTTATGTCATCATAATGTAAAAATTATAAGGGAATTTCCTGCAAATTAGGTGTGGCCAGTCACTATATTAATGCACTATTGGATGTGTACAGTAGACCATGTGGAAAAGTCGGCAATAATTTGTAAAATGTCTTCAACGTAAGAGATGCTCGCTGGGCTTTTTGCATGCTCAATTTAGAGTTGATGAGTATTAATCTTCTCGGTTGGCAGGTTGAGATAATTTGTTCTTGGACTTGCTGAAAGGATGCATTTCTTCATAGGTTAAGGCAGCACCGTGTGCAAAGAAGGTACCAGTAACATAGCCAAGTTAGGCTACTTGTTTCCAATAGTTGCCATAACTAAGCTGCTAGGTCTCTTGCATGTTTATCACTTGTGCTGTGGTTGAAATAAGCTTAAGATAGCTTACTAACAGAACCGTAGCTACCAGTTGCATATCATAATCTGTAAATTTGTACGTTCCTCATTTAACACATTGAGCCATATTTCAACCTGATTAATTTTAGACTGTTAATTACCGTAAACACTGTAGCAGAGTAGGTAGAAAAAACTAGCTTACGTTTAAAAGAGGATTAGTAAACAATTCTGACCCTCCGTTATGCTTTTTTAGGAACTGATGCGATTGTGCTTTGCACATTGCAGTACTTAAGCAAAATGTCAACTTTGATCAAAAAACCCTTTGAGATGTTTTCCTATTTATTCACTTTGATATTGAGATTAGCCGTATTTTATTGGCGAAACCAATAAGAATGTGTCATATAACTGAATCATTTTCACAGAATATTACTTTTTGTTTCAGATAAGAGTCAATATACTGATACAGCTTTAATTAATTATTATTTACCCTGTAAGGACCAACTTTTTTTACCCTGCATGGTGGCCGAACCAAAATGTAGAAGGACTGCTAACTACTTCAAAAGGATTGGCTGGATGGAACAGTGATAACGGTAACACCCACATCTCATGATGATCAATGTGTATATTTACGTGATGTATATGTATATAATGAAAATGAAGGTATTACATGTCTTCATTGTCATGATGCTATGGTTTCCAGAGAATTTTCAAGTGGAAAAAAGTGGTACAATGATGTATGGAAGCTTGACTTTTTAAAACGTCATTTAAAAAGTAAGACCCACTTATATGTTGTACAAAAGCTCAGAAACAAGAACCCTTCATTACCAGCCCGTGGAATATTAAAAATGCTAAGTGAAACCCCAGAGGAACATAATCAAAAGCATGCATGCAAAGAAGAGGTTGTAATTCTTATTGACAATGTTCTATTGGCATTAAAATGAACAATTCTTTACTTTCTAAGTATGTTTGAATACCTGAAAAATGGCGAAGCAAAAACTACACTTTTAAATTTTTGGAATCTATTAATGTTGTTATTAGCCAGGAAATAATAAAAGAAATAGCTTTTACCAATTCTCACACTCTAACTGTTTATGAAAGTACAGATATTATATTTTAAATGCAGAGCCTCTTTTGAATATAAAACTAGATTTAGGAAAATCACACAACTAAAGTCATGTGAAGCTTCATCTATTGTCACTGCAATTGAAGAGTTTTACAAAAAATATAGGCTTGAGGTGCATAAAATGGTTATGTTTACATCTGATGGAGCAGCAGTAATGCTAGGTAGAAGAAATGGCGTAGCGGTGAAACTCAAAAAACGTATAGGCCTACCACATTTAGTACAACAGCATTGTGTTGCACATCGGGAAGATTTGGGTATAGCTGATACATGGAAAAAAATGAAGCTATTGCAAGATATCGAAACATTGATGCGAACTATTTATTCTATATTTTCTCATTCCACAACCAACTGCTGTAAATTTCAAGGTATTGCTGCAGCTTGTGAAAACGAGGTGATTGCTTTTAAACCACTTAATAAAGTTCTATAGTTGTCACGTCACTTTGCTCTGCAGGCCATTGTTAAAAATTATGATAGCTTGATTGCATATTTTAAAAAGATAAAATCTAATGACCCAATTTCTAAATATCATTTTAAGAAATTGAAAAATAATGGAGTTCATATAGCTTTGAAAGTTTAAATAATGTTTTTGAGGAACTAGCTGCTTTGTGCAAAATTTTCCAAAGACAAGGATTGACACCTATTAATGCACAGAATTGTGCACATGCAAAAATAAATAAACTACAGCAGAAGTATCTTGGTGACACGACATTTTGGAGTGAAAGAGTGGATAATTTGTTAGCTAGAATCTCTGAAGAAGAAACTGCCACTTTTAACACTGAAGGACTGTTGGATTTTATAAAGCTTTTATGTGATCATATGGTAGAGAGATTCCCAGAACAAGTGCAAGACTGGGTAGCATTCGATTGTGCTGCATTAAAATTTTCTTGCTATACTTTTGGCATCAACCAAATTGAAGCTCTGTGGTCTAAATATCATTCTGTTTTGCCATAACGAAATATAATTATTGAACAAGATACAGATTTTAAATATGCAATAGCTGAAAAAATTAAGGCTGAAGTTATTATCACTTTTGCTGATTTGATAAACTTTGTGTTTCAGCATGAACAGTTTAGAGATTAGGCAAAGCTTGCTGATATTGGTGGAACTTTCCTTGCATTCAGCATTGAATGTGTGCATGGATTTAGTTTGATGAATTCCATCAAAACCAAGCTAAGGAACAGGTGGGAGAAGGGCATTTAGACATGATAATGAGGGTCAGCTCTTATCAACGTGATAGATGTATCATAGACAAGGTGAAGGTTTATGAAGAATGGGTCAGCAGCAAGGATAGATGTGAAAAAGTTGTTCGAAGGCAGTGATGAAATACTGTAAAACATAGGTTCTCAACCTTTTATAGCCCATTGCCCCTTGATATCCCATCGAAATCTCTATTGCCTCCTTGCTGCCAAAACAATTGTTCAAAGTTATTATCTTACTCCAGAAACATAAGGAGACTTTTATTTTTAAAAAGATACACTTCGCTTTTTTCAAAAATAAATAGTACTTTTATTACGACTGGTTAATGAGATTTTTGCCCTTGGTCTGGGCTTTGTGATTCCCCACATTTAGCAATTGGAAACAATATTTTATAGGCTGTTTTCAGACATGTTATTGAGTTAACGTTTGCTTTGCAAAACATTGCAACATTGCGCCAATTGTATTTTGTTTTCTTTTTGTTCTTTTTTCATCCCTTTATTTCAATTCAAATAAAACCATTTGCTACAAACAATCTCATTTATTATTTTTCATGCATGTTCATTGTTATCTACTGATAACATGTATAACCTTCACTACAGCATTTACAATCTATAAAATACAGTAACATTATAAACAACTTATCGAATAACCAAATTTTTTTAATAAGCTTACTTATCAGGTTAGAATGCTGAAATTTCTTCATGGGTTGTTGCACAAATACTACTCATTTCTTAAAAAGTTTGCACACAAACTACAGAAAATTAGAGGGAACACTGATTATAGGCCTATTTTTTTTTTAAATTAGATGATAAGACAAACATTTCATCAAGGTCAGAGTTGGCACTATTGTCTGAGAGGAAAGTTTGGAAAACACTGTTGCTATTGTATGGCCTATAACTTTGAGCACATAAATTTAACCATTAGTGGCTTCAACTGTTGCCAGCATAATAATAGTAGTTGCTGCAAAATGTTTTAAAAAGCTCTTAAGTAAAAGCATTATTATTTCTAAAAACAGACATTCAATTTATATAAGAATTTGTAACTTGGTAAAATATATGAAATAACAATTTTAAAGCTTGTAGTAACTAGCAGCTAAATTGGGTAAAAAATCAGTGTTTTACCAATAACAAAAATTCCTTTGGTTACATATACATAATTTTTTCTTCAGAAGCAAATATAAACTTGATGCTTCTCATTACTTTAAGACTAGTTTGAGCTTTCTAACATCTCTATATCAAAAGTTACGACAATATTAAAAAATTTGACTTTTCTGTGACCTTTTTGACCCTGTTGCACAACCAATAATGAGCCAACCAATCAAAACCGAAGCAAGACAATTTGGCGGCGAGCCAATTTGGCGGAAAAATAAATAAAAATAATTTACCTTCATTGGCGTTGAAGCGACAGCAAAAAAGTTTTGTTATGTCACAAAGGCAATTGAAAAGGCAATTGTAAATGTTCAGCTGATAAGAGTGAAAATTTTAATTTAAAGTTGTTAAATGCGTTAAATTTAGGGATGTTTCTAGCCGAATATTTATCTATTTGAATTTACAATAGCTTAATTTCGAATATTTAAATTAAAAAAGGTACTTCAACAGTTAAATTTTCGAATCACGGTCGTTTAACTTATATCTTAATTACAAAAAGTACAATAATGTAGCTTACTACAAAGACGACAGGTTTGAAGTTTTACGGGCGTACGAAGTTATGACGTCATAATAAGCATTTTACTGTATCTAAACAAATCTATTCTGGTCGGCACGCATAAAGTTTTATTTTAACGATTTTATTTTAGTTCTAAAGGCCCGTTTCCACTACGATCGTGGAAAAGAGCATTCTTTCTCTCTTTTATTGATCTACGATTGAAGCGAGCGCAAAAAAAAGCAATAAAACAAACAAAGAATGCTCTTTTCCACGCTCGTAGTGGAAACGGGCCTTAACAGTTCGTTTCGTCTATAGGGCTCGTCAGAAAGCAATCAAAAATTTGAAAAACAAATACAAAAAGTAAAGCTTAACAAAGCAATAGAAAGTCGGCAAAAGAACTTAAAACAAAAAGAAAATTACGGCAGTGTTAAAACAAAAAGAAAAAGTTAAAGCGGTTACAATTTGTTTACATTGAATTTTAATGTGTAAAGTTTTTTTCCGTTGCTTACGCTATTGTTTCCAAATTTGAATTGATTATGGCTAATATTATGATTAATGATTCTAGGATTGTGGGTACAGATATACGGCGAAATTCGGCGGGATAAATGTGTATTTAATCTTTTCATAATATAACTGAACAAAATTATTGTGAGAATTTGAAGTCGCCATGCTTATTTGGTGACCTACGTGCTGACCATAAAGCCATCATTTGTGATGTCACAAAATTCACGCGCCTGCGAAAACTTAAAACAATACCGTTGCATTAATCGCAGCTGTGCAATTAACGACTTCTAAAAAACACTGATTATCAGTATGAGAGTTGTTTAACAATACAACAGGAACAAGTCGAAACAAAAGATACAAAAATTCAATGAGGTTTGTACAATAGAATAATAGAACGCATAAAAATCTTTAATTTTTTAAAAGCATTTTTAGGGCGCTCTGTTTGTTCCAATAAATTAGTTCGTTATTTGGAAACTTAGCGTAAGCAAAGGAAAAAAACTTTACACATTGAAATTTAATCAAATACGATTTGTAACCGCCGTATACAGTGTTTTTTTAAGGTTTGGCTTGAGGAACCTCTAAGCAATTTTGAAAAAGCGCTAATTTTTTTCCTATTGTTCCTGAGCATACTTAGCTTTGTTTACACTATTGTAGTAGCCATAGCCGTACCAGCCCAAAAAATTTTGGGGGGGCAATGAATTTTTGAAAACCAATTTTGTCCTAAAATCAAGGTGTTCTCTAAAAAAAAAAAAAAAAAAAAAAGGTCTTCACTTAAATTCAGTCTCCTAATTTTCGATTTTCGTCCCAAAATCAAGGTGTTCTCTAAAAAAAAAAAAAGTCTTCACCTAAATTTGGATTATTATTTCTTGCAGTTCCTCATCATCACCTCTCTAAATTTCCTGACTTTGCCTGTAGCAGATTTTGAGAGACCGGTTATGGTAGTACGGCTATGGTAGTAGCAGATTTTGAGAGACCGCTGGACAATTTTGAGAGACCATTTCGGTTCCTCAAAACACCTTAAAAAAAACACTGGCCGTATATACTATTCTGTAAGCTTTGCTATTTGGCTTGATCTAATTTTCTGTCTTGATTCTTGACAATTTTTAATCACTGCCGTAATTGCCGTAATTTTTTTGTTTTAAGTTTTTTTGCAGACTTTTTATCGCTTTGTTAAGCTTTACTTTTTGTATTTGTTTTTCAAATTTTGGATTGCTTTCTGACGAGCCCTATAGACGCAACAAACTGTTAGAGCTAAAAAAAAAAACAAATAGTTAAAACAAAACTGTTTATGCGTGCCGACCAGAATAGATTTGTCTAAATATAGTAAAATGCTTATTATGACGTCATAACTTCGTACGCCCGTAAAACTTCAAACCTGTCGTCTTTGTAGTAAGCTACATCAGAGGTTCCCAACCGGGGGTACGAGATTAGCCGTCAAGGGGTACGAAGATCATTGGCCACAGAGCAGCTATTTAAAGGTTTTGTTGAAGAATTTACTTTTGTTTTGAAAAAACGATATCTCGCCTCAAAAAGTATGCCGGAAAGTATGAAAAATGTTTTTGATACATGCATTAAGATAGTTAATTTTAATAGAAAGCAAGATACAAATCACAGAATTTTCCAACTGTGACGAAATGAGCGATAAACATTGCATCTTGCTGTACTACACTGACACGATGACACGCTTTTTCGAACTTCAAGAAACAATCAAGTTGTTTTGGCAATACAAAAGCGCTGATTTGGTGGGCTCTCTGAAAGCAATGAATTTATTCAACGTGTGGCCTATATTGCTGATGTTATGTATCACCTAAATGAGCTGAACTTGTCACTTCAAGGACAACAAATGAACGTGATTGCAGCTTGTGAAAAACTTAAAGCTTTCAAACTAAAGTTATCCCTGAGGTCAAGCCGAATTGCAAAAGATAACCTTGCTAATTTGCCTTCTCTTAACAGAATTACAAAAAATTGTCTTCTGCAGAATGTCAAGCATGATATTATTGCTCATTTGATGATGCTGGAAACTCCTTTAATGGATACTTTTCAGATGATGAATTAAACGCAGCTCAGCAATGGATCCTAAATCCATTCGTATTCGATTTGACAACAATGTCTGATGATGATAATTTGAAGGAAGACCTCATTGAAATAAAAAGTTGCCAAAAATTCCAACTGCTCTTACAATTTTTGGTGTGTTGTAACGGAAGTTAGACAATTTCTGGTGTGTTGTAAGGGAAGCTTTTCCAAACCTAGCTAAGGAAACCATGAGAATGACAATTCCTTTTTCAACAACTTATTTTTGGTGAAAGTGAGTTTTTGGCAATCATGTATATAAAAAATAAGCACAGGAACCGTCTGCAATTAAAAGATGACTTATGGGTTACTTTGAGCGAAACTGAACCATCATTTGAAAGACTAGTGATGATGAAGCAACAACAAGTTTTATTTAACTGCGTAACAAAACTGACAATGAATTGTATTTTAAAAATAAAATCTAAACTGTGCTGCTACTTTAACACGTATTTTGTATAAAATTTACGCATAACCGAAGGCAGTATATGTAAAAAAGGATAAATTTATTATTCAAAATATTAAAGGGGTACAAGAAAAACCCAAACCAAAAAAGAGGGTACAGACAGCAAAAAAGGTTGGGAACCCCTGAGCTACATTATTTTACTCTTTGTAATTAAGATATAAGTTAAACGACCGTGATTCGAAAATTTAACTGTTGAAGTACTTTTTTTAATTTAAATATTCGAAATAAGTATTGTAAATTCAAATAGATAAATATTCGGCTAGAAACATCCCTAAATTTAACGCATTTAACAACTTTAAATTAAAATTTTCACTCTTATCAGCTGAACATTTACAATTGCCTTTTCAATTGCCTTTGTGACATAACAAAACTTTTTTGCTGTCGCTTCAACGCCAATGAAGATAAAATATTTTTATTTATTTTTCCACCAAATTGGCTTGCCTACAAATTGGTTTGCCAGCAAATTTGTCCCGCCAAATTGTCGCGTACTCATCAAAACTAAATTAAAACATGGTTTTAAGTGTTTTTGCAAGATTTTAGAACTACAACTTTTTTGATTTCAAAAAAAGTTTTTTGGCCCACCCTAATCTATATTAAAAGCAAAGTAAACAACAAAATACCTCCAAAAGCTAACAATACACCAAGAAAAAATCCTTGCAAAAACAATCCAATATATTTGACGAGCATAGTGATGAAACCACATAGTACACCTATTCCAACAGATATACCTAAAAATTAATTGTTTTTTATAAACTTATTTATTATAAAATTTTATTGTACAATAGTAGAAAGAAGATGCAATATGATTTAAAAAACTGTAATAAAACCAATGAAAAAATGCAATTTCTGAAAACTAACTTTAAAATTAAGTCTGTGGTTGCAAAAAATATCAAATGCAAGATTGGATGTAATGAAATACAGGTTATAATGCACTTTAGCAAAAGTGAAAAAAGATTTTTTATTTAGACAAATTTGCATATTTTAGTTGGACACATATGTCTAGTTTCAGTAACTTTACACAATATTTTTAAATTATATGGTCAATTTTAATCCAGAAACATTATTGTTCAACTATGCGCTTTTTTAAAAGCTAAAATTCTAAGGGTATCAAAAACTAGAGGGCAGACTTATATGTTAATATACCAATATAAATTTAAAAAACTAGGCTGAGTATGTGGTGTTATGTGACAAAAAATGAAACACTGTAATGTTAAAAATATAATAAAAAGCATGTTTATCACATTAATGTATCTTTATCAAAAATGAAATCATGCAAGACACAATCAACAAGCTACCTTTTCACTTAAAAACATATAATCAATGAAGCTACTGTAAAGTATAATTGAACAAATTAATGAAACTATTGAATTAAGAGTTCAAACACTTAAAAAAACACTACTCTGCAATATAAATTTTAGGCAGATATTTATTTATTTATAAGCCATGCAATTAATCACCTATTTTTGCCTTTTATAGCTTATCAAAAGATTACTTTTAGTCAAATAAAATTCAATAATCAAATTTTGTTTGAATAAAGACACTTATGACAATTGCATTCAGAGCTCAAAGTGAATGTTGGGTTTTTTATTCACAAACGTTTGGTGTTTAATACATTTGATTCAAAATATAGACCCTATAAAACAGCGTGGTCCAACTACGGGCCTGCAGGCCACATGTGGCCCACGGATGGAATATGTGCAGCCCGCAGAACAATTTTGCAGAAGTCTTCTCGATTACAGGCAGCGGCAACCTTTTTTTTCGGAGAACACTATGATTTTGGCACGAAAAGAGGAATTTTGAAGATCGATTCCAATTGAAGACCTTTTTTTTTTTTTTTAGAGAACACCCTGATTTTGGGACAAAAATAAGAATTTCAAAGATTGATTCTGATTGAAGACCTTTTTTTTTTAGAGAACACCCTGAGTTTGGGAGAAAAATAAGTGTTTTTAACCAGTTGAGGCCCGCAAGCTTGAATAATTTTGAAAAGTGGCCCACAAGAGTGCAGAAGTTGGACCACCCTGCTATAAAAGTAAAACTAAAAAAAGAATTGTTACCAACTATAAACATAATCTAGGAAATCTTTTTAGCTTCAGTACAAGGTGGTCCTAGCTTTAAACAATACAGTCACTACCAATAGTTTAAGACCACCCTTAATTTTAAAACAAAATTGATAAAACTTAATTCAAGACTCCATAAAAGCTGATTCATTCTCAATAATTTTTTATTTTCACACAAAATTCACATTGTAATTGTCCTTTTAATGCTGTATCCACCAAATTTACAGTATTTTCAGCCAAAAGTTAGTATTTTGTGAATCCTCCTCCGGTTTTTATCACTTCTTGCAGGCACCATGGCATATTGTGCACAAAATTTCTGCAGAATTCTTGGGAGATTTCTTTTACCCACACTTCCTTAACCATTTTCACAAGGTCCTTATAGCACTTGATGGATGTTTCTCAGCAACTTTATTCTACATATTAGTCCACAGATTCTCGATAGGGTTGAGGTCAGGGCTGTTGCCCAGCCAATCCAGAACCTTGATTCGGTTCTCAGCCAGAAAAGTCTTGGCAACTTTCGATCAATGGCAAGGATTGCCATCTTGCATGAAGATAGTACAGTTATGCACTACCGTACGAATTTTTAGCTTTTCTGCCAGCAATTCAACGTAACAAGGGCAGTTTATGGTTGTTCCAGGTGGCAAGGAGATCCCAGCCACCCATGTTCAGAAAATGCACCCCAAATCATTTGACTTGGTGGATGCTTCATTGTAGAAATTGTGTATTTCTCATTGAATTGCATTTCATGTAGCTGTCGAACGTGTCTTTTCCTAACTACAAATTTTTGCAGCATAGATTCATCAGAGAACATGACTTTGCCCTACTGTGCTGGCGTCCAGTCCTGATGTTTCTTGGCAAAGGCTAACTGTTTAGCCTTTACTGCAGGTGTAAGACAAGGTTTTCTTGCAGGCTTGTAGGATTTTAGGTCAAATTCCTGTGAAAGGTGTTGGGAAACAGTCATGCAGCCAACAGTAACCCCTCTTTCCAACAAAGCAGCTCAGACTTTGTTATTAGAACTCAGTGGTAACCTCATAACTATCCTTTTCATGAGGTGGTCATCTCTGATTGTGGTTTTTCTTGGTCTTCTGCTCCTATGCAAATCCTTGTAGGAACCATACTGTTTGAATTTCTTGATTGATTGATGCACAGCAGTTTTGCTGACCTTTAATTTAGCAGCAATTTCGTGTTCTGATAGCTCTTCATTATGCAAAGCAACAATTTGGCCTCTTTGAACTTCACTTAGTGACTTTTTTCAATCCATTTTCACAATTTTTGAAATTCAAAAAATTCAGCACAAAACCACTAAAAATGTCTACTCTATTAACCTGTGTTGAAAAGAGATCATTTAATGAGGTAACAGAGCTAAAACAATAAGTATGATGCAATCTCAAACTTTAGATGATGCAATATGATGCAATACCAAGAAATCTTATTATTTTCATAAGTTCTTAAACTTTTGGTATTGACTGTAATGTAATTTTTTACTGAATAATTATAATATAGTAAATTTATTCATATAAGCCATGCAAGTTTTAAAAAAAACCTCAAGAGCCTGTTTTGTTTTTTGCAGTCTATCAGGAGGTAACTCTTATTCAAATACAATTGGGGCAATCTATAGAATAACTTTTATTTGAATAAATGTTACTTTTCGAAAAGCTACAAAAAGTGCAAGTTGTAGTTTTTTTTAAAACTTGCATAGCTTACAAATAAATTCAACTGTTTCTCTAAACTTTTTATTGAGCTCTATACTGACAAATTTGCTGCCTCTCTATGAAATATAATATAATTCAACTGTCTTATTTCACTTTACAGTATCCAAATAACAAAATAGGTAACACCAACAAACCATGTGAACTCTTCTAATAAACATGTAACTCTTTCATTTATTAAAATTTTTCATAAAATAAAACAAATTAAAACAAACAAAAAAAATATCAAGTTAAAAGTACTGTCCCATGCACAATTAACAATGACAAAAAAACAAATTAAAAATAAATATAAACCTACCAATAGCAACTTCATGTGAAACAGTTTCTTGAAAAAGTTTTTCTTCATTACAAAGCATATATACAATTGTCCCACCAAATATAAGGCCACTCAAAAACATAACTGCTTTGAAACAACGATACCCTAAAAGCACAAAAAAATAAAGGTAATTTGTGATGTAATTATAATAATTCAATCACACTGATTATAACTCAAGAGTTATAAAATTTATATAAAATTTCCAAAAACTTGAATTTTATTGAAAATTGAGGTTTTGGTGCAGAATCGGCTGTAATTGCCTTTTTATCTCTACTTTGACTTCTCTTGTTTTCCACTTCTCTTTTTGTTTCTTTATTATAACTTATCCTTTTTAGCAAAACAACAACAAACAAAGGCATTTATTAAGTTATACAATTTCTTTTTTGATATTTTCACATATTTGCTTCTCAAACACTTCTTAATGATTATTTTCACATAAATAAAACACTCTTAAAATATAGTTTAAAATTGTAAGAATTGACTTTGTTTAAATATTCAACAAAACGTATTCTTTCTTGGGGGCTGATAGTGCACAAGCTATCAATTGCACATTTGAATAATGATTTATTTCCAAATACACTTCTCAATGATTATACATACCTTATACATTCTTAGAATTTACTTTCAAGTTATAGGAATTGATTTTGCTTTAAATCATTTAATAAAACTAAAATATTTCACGATGGCTGATTCTGCATAAGCTAACATTTGCAGGTTTGTATTCTGAATTTAACTTCAAAAATCAATCATTTGCTTCTCAAACATTTCTTAATTATTATTTTCACATAAATAAAACACTCTTAAAATATAGTTTAAAGTTGTAAGAATTGACTTTGTTTAAATATTCAACAAAACGTAATGTTTTTTGATGGCCGATTCTGCACAAGCTATCAATCGCACATTTGAATAATGATTTATATTCAAATACACTTCTCAATGATTATACATGCCTTATACATTCTTAAAATATACTTTCAAGTTGTAAGAATTAATTCTGCTTTAAATCATTTAATAAAACTAAAATATTTCTTGATGGATGATTTTGCACAAGTTAACATTCACAGGTTTGTATTCTATATTTAACTTTAAAAATCAATCATTTGCTTCTCAAACAGTTCTTAATTATTATTTTACTTAAATAAAAACACTCTTAAAATATAGTTTAAAGTTGTAAGAATTGAATTTGTTTAAATATTCAACGAAACGTAATGTTTTTTGGGGCCTGATTCTGCACAAGGTATCAATTGCATGTTTGAATAATAATTTATTTCCAAATACACTTCTCAATAATTATTACTTTCAAGTTGTAAGAATTGATTTTGCTTTAAATCATTTAATAAAACTAAAATATTTCGTGACGGCCGATTCTGCACAAGCTAACATTTGCAGGATTGTATTTTGAACTTAACTTCAAAAATCAATCATTTGCTTCTCAAACATTTCTTAATTATTATTTTCATATAAATAAAACACTCTTAAAAATAAACAAGAGACAAGAAAACAAGAAAAATCAAAATAGAGATAAAAAGGCAATTACAGCCGATTTTGCACCAGACCCAAAATTGTTAAATAAGAAAAATTATCCAAGAATTATCAATCAAACTAAAGGCCACCACCTATTTATTGGCATGTGGATTACATGCTTGAAAATTGAAATTACTCCAACAAGCTTGAAATTAATAATATTTAATAAAAAGCTGAATTTTTGGGTCTCTAAGAGACTGTAACTATTGTTTGTTGGTGAAACTAACCGGCAATATCCTTTACAGCACCAGGACCAGGGCTGGGGAGTAGGAGTAAAGAATAAAAGGAGTTGGCATTTTTCCAAGAGTAGGAGTAACATAAAAATATTTATTACTCCTTACTCCTCTCCTGCATTATTGGTTTGTCATATTGTCTAAAATTTTTAGAACATTGCAATTGAAAAATTGACACTGATTTCAAGTGAAGACCTTTTTTTTAGAGAGCACCATGATTTTTTCATGAAAACGGAAAAATTTGAGACTTATCCCAAGTAAAGACTTTTTTTTAGAGAACATCATGATTTTTTCATGAATATTGAAAAATCTTAGATTGATTCTAAGCAGAGAAACTTAAAAAAAACCTACTCTGCAATAGGAATAGGATTACGAAAAAGCATTTCACTCCAGAGTAAGAGTAGGAGTAGGAATAAAAATCACCACTACTACCCAGCCCTGACCAAGAGACAACAAAAAAATCAAGAGAAAAGAAATCTTTCAAGAAACAGTAGTAACCACAGAATGATTCTGGGTTAGTTTCACTAACAAAAATGCTCACGGTTGCTTATTGAAGAGACTTAAATTTTTCTAATCTGAAATCGAAATTTTTAAAAAATATAGCTAAGTACCAAAAACAAGAAAAAATTATATTATACAGGGTGTCTGTAAAGTTACTATACAGTCTTACAAGTTACTATACCCAAAAAAATAAATATTAAATATTTATTTTTTTTGTATTATTTAATGTAACACATGTATTTTCTGAGATTTTTATAAACATAAAGGTGTTATTTCTTTTGTTACAAATAAATATTTTAATACAATATCTTACTGTACTGCAGGATGTCTGTATAGTAACTTGTAAGACTGTATAATAACTTTACGGACACTCTGTATATAAAAGCTAATGTGATAAAAAACAAATTTAACCTATAAACTGAAATAAACTCATATTACAACCCTTTTTGAGTTGCTTTTTGCAGCAAAAAGAAACTTTAGAAAACATTAAAATTAAGTTGCTTTGCTACATTAAAAAGTTGGGTCATGTAACCTTCTTGCCCATTTGTTTAAAATACAATTAAAAAAAAATTAAGCAAACATTTCATAGAAATTTAAATTAAAAACCACTACATATAATCTTCTAAATCATCAATTTTTGAAATGATAACTTACCGAAATATATGTACACAAGACCAAATAATGCCAAAGTAGCACATATGACTGAAATTGTAACATTATAATCACCAATAACAGTGCTTTCACAAGGTTCAACAGTATTATTTCCATTTAGATTATTCATAATGCATAACTATAGGAATTGTGTTTTACTAACAATTTATAAGCAATACCAATGATAATAATTTATTTATTATAAAGATACACATATATTGCTCCTAAAATTAAAATAGTTAGATAAAACAAACAAAAAATTTCTTGTTAGACTTGTAGTTACAATAGCAAATTATATTGGTATGATGTAAACTTGTAACGTGTAATTTGACTATAAATACTTTGGTTCTGGTTCACTATTAGCCAAGCTTACTTAATAAACTTTCAAACTTTTGGAAATTGTTAAAGCCTGCAAAGTTAGTAATGGCGAACAGCGAATTAGGTTTACTTTCTTTTTGTCTTTTTATAACAGAGGTGTTTGGCAAGTGCATTGCTTTCATATATTAACAACTTTGTCATTTAACAAGAAAATTAGTTGACGAGCTTACTGTGGTTAGTTAATTTTGCGTTTCTGCGAGACTCTTTCAAAAAAATTATGCGGATGAAAAGGATCACGGAACATATTTTAGCTTTGAAAGACATTTTTACATTTGTAATATGTTTGTTGTATTTATTCAAAAAGCGTGTTGAGATCTAACAATCAAAATTGCAATGGATGCAACTGGCAATAACTCGAATTGAGTCAGAGTTTCGAATCCAGGTCATTTTTGAGGCGTCTTCAGCTTTTAATTGATTCGAATGGAAAGCATATTGAATAAATGGTATTTGTACTGAATTTATATTCATTCTGTAACAATATTTCACCTGCGTTACTCCAACTGTACGTATCATTTCCCAAATACATTTATTTGAAGTTGTAACGCTAAATATTGATCACCTTGTAAATCTATCATATGCAAATGTATTTTCACAGATCTAGACTCATAAAAAAATTTACGAGCACATTTTACAAAATGATTTTTCTGTCCAACTGTGCCCATCAAGAATTTTTTAGAAAATATTAAGACAAGCAATTATAATAAAATGGTTTAGAATTTGGCTCTTTAATTCTAAATTTTTACAATCAAGATAAGGATCAGAGTCTCATTATCTGTTAATCAGTTCAAGGGCTACATTTCAGAAAAAAACTCTAGGGACTTAAAGCAAGGAGCAAGGAAAAAGACTCCAGCAGGATGTGGCTATGCATGCAATTCCAGTCATAATAATATATTTGATACTTCTAGCATTTGCCATGTTAAAAGTGTCCAATATAGGCCTACTGAATTACAGAATAGTTGTAAAGAATTATCATCCTTGTATAAAAACTCTAATTATCGAGCTAATCAAAATAATGCAAATATCTTAAAGCCAAATCTGATAAAATAGATGTTAGTTTCCGAATCAGCGCTCATAATATCTACCAAAAACAATAAAATATTTTTGGCAAAAAATGTGCGTTGACTATGTTATGATGAGCCACCTAAGTGAAGACAAAAAATTAGGATATTCTGATACAAATTTGGTTATTCTTGACACATCTTACCATATTAACAGTTTCGTCAAATAGCAACACTTTGGCTATCGGTCTCAATAATTTTTCTCAGTTCTCTTTCTAATGCATTGTCCTTTTTTTTATTGTTATTTGTGATTTTTCAGACCAGTGTAAAACTGTTCTGCAATATTTAAATACCGGTAGCTTTTTTCCCTATGGCAATTTTAGTTCTGACAAAATCCAGTTAAATAGCAGCATTGTTTTCTTGCCTACTCTACTTTTTTGTGAATAGATGTTTGTTTTTGTAATTGCTTAGGCCTATATATTGTCTTCTTTAATGTGCAATATATATAGCAGTAGCATGCGGTGACCTATGAAGCTGGTAATGCAATTAATGTGCCTATTGATTGAACGTATTAAAGAAATCGTTGGCTTCGGCGCCAGTGATAGCCTTATAAAAAGGGGGGCCCGGTGCAAGAAAAGTAAGGGGGGCCATTATTTAGTGTTCTAAAGCGACGCAATCTTTAAAGAACTGTAGCCGGGGCCATTTTTAGTGCATAAAAACAAAGTGATCTCTAAAAACAAAAAAGGCCTTTAATTCAGGGGGCCACTGAGTGGTACAGCCACGTAACCATATATATTGAGCATGAACGAATGTACAGTTCATCGACCGTGGGACACAGAATTTCATACGACAAATAAACATCACGGAAAGCAGAGCACAACTGACAACGTAACGAGCATAAGCCGCGCATGCTGCAACCACTTAGGCCTATTCGATATTTTTTTATTTTATTTTTGATGTGCCATCGACCTCCTGGTGCTACTATGAAAAAATAGAGCAACATCTTGCGTAGGGAGGGCCACGTTTTGATGTATTTTACGGGGGCTTGGTGCGGCCACACCGCTCGTACCTTATCAAAGTCATCACAGCTCGGCGCCGACGTAAATTAACTTGATCAGCTTAATAGAAAATTACATTCCTATTGATGACCTGAGGTCAAAAATAATGTTGGCTTCGGTGCCAACGTATCGTTCTCTAGCTGAGCAAGTCTGTCTTGTGCGTCTAAGAAATCTTCAGGATAGTCCGTTGGATGATTCCCTCCAATCCTACCTGCTAATTATAATTTACTAAATCACAATTTGAAATAAAATATAACCTTTATTCCAATGCTATCAGTCAAAATTACAGATCCACAGAGCGTAGAATTTTAGATAAAAATTTTCTCTAATTCAACCAAATTCAAATCTATAATACCGACTTACACGACTTTACCGGGTGATTCAAACGACTTGAATTTCTTCTACAAAATAACGTAAGATGGCCTTTGCGAAGGACTTGATCCGAACAAGTGTCTATCTCTGCTCTCTAAAGTTGTAGACATCTACTATGTAATCACTTTAGAAAACTTTAGAGACGTCACAAATAAACACGTGGCGATTTACAATAAAGTATTTAATGACGTAGCAAGTGGTTGTGGCGATTAACAAGTGTGAAAGGAAGGAGGAGGAAAATGTGATGTCATTGCATTTGCAAACAATGCTTACCAATTAATTTGCAAAGCGCTACGAAAAGTATAAAAACACAAAAGGACTTTAACGAAAAATAGCACGATTCCTAATTACAGAGAAACCCCGGTTGGCGACCACCTCGACAACAAGATCACCCGGTTATCAGGACCACTTTAGTGCGGTCCCTAGTAATTTACTATGGCCGTGCATTGCATTCCGTTTTAATAACGCGACCACCCCGGTTTCCAGACCAGGACCGCCATATTTTGGTCCGAAATTGCAAATTTAACTCCGCTAAAGCGACAACATGTGCTCAATAATTTACTTTTGTGACCAAAACAATAAGATTAGGTGAGCGCGTGCACACACACACACACACAAAGAAATGCAACTGCGCAATGAATGACCAGTCTGACTACAGAACTGAATCTGATTAGATAAACTACAGACAGTGTTCTGGTAGGTAGACTACTGCTTAAAATTTTTAATTCATTCTGCAGTTTTTTTTACAGTACAGTATCTTATAAAAAATATATGGCACTTAGTGTTTTTAGAGCACTTTTCTATAGGAAAGAAACGCAGCCCACCTTCTTACACCGCTCTATGAAATTGAAAAAGGGCTGTGTGAAATGTCAACAAATGCATTAAGACAAACATCTATTCGCGACTTTTTTAGTAGTAGTGATTAAATGCATGCATATGCATATTTATATTTTTTTCTTTTAAAATAAAAACTGAATTTCGTTTTCAAATTGTGCTTACTTACGTAAATCACTGGTTGCATTTAAAAGTGCAACTCCAACAGCTACAAACATGATGCTCCAAAGCAAAATCCGCTAACGCAACCGCTTGAATGCGGTCCCGTAGGTCATTGGTTTTCAAAGTGCTCCGCGAGAGAAACCTAGGGGCTCCGCGAGCTATTCGTTTACTTATTGAAATACTGACTTGGCTAATTTTGCAACTGTCCAAAGAAGCAATAACAACCTGCAAGTAACTTCAATTAATCCGCAATTTAAATATTTTTTAAATACAAAGCAGCAAATACATCCGTATACAGCAAATTTAAGTGAAGACCTTTTTTTTTTAGAGATCACCATGATTTTAGGACAAAATTGGTTTTTCGTCTAAGAATGTCCAAATGTACTATAAAATCATGATTTGGGCAAAACTTCATTGCCCCCCCCAAATTTTTTTGGGCTGGTACGGCTACGGTAAGTAATAATGTGTTTTTTTTGTTTTTATTTTTATAAATTTATTGTGGGGCTCCGTAAATAATGGTCAACCTCTTCATGAGCTCCATAACAATAAAAGTTTGAGAACCCCTGCCGTAGGTGGTCAGATAGGCGAGGTTCCACTGTAAATTTCAACGGTCTGAGGCCTAACAAAAGATAATAACTTTTTAACTAACAATAATCAATTGCCAAATCAGAGCTTCAAGAAAGGGCCGATTACGAAACAACCAGAAATTGCCAAATGGCTTCAAGGCAAATGGTAAAGATCCTTTTTCATATCTATCATCATTACAAAAATTCTACCAGTGTAGTCACTCATGCTTGACTATGCTACATTAACTTCTAAACAAACCTAAAATAAAATGTTTAAAAAGATATAAAATTAAGCTCTGAAATATATATATAGTTTGTTGAAACACGTAGTTATATTGGGGATAACTGTCTGCTATCAACAGCATAGATTTGTCTAAAAGCCTGTATGCAATTTGAGAATTGCATGGCGGAGCGAGTATAAAAGGGTATGAAACGACTTCACGATAGAGCTTATACGAATAAAGTAATGCAATTACTTTGGTGCATGTCATGTTTAATTAAACGTTGCCTTTCAGTTTATGACTCGCAATATGCGTTCCTCAAAATTCGCAATGCACTAAATTCAATATCTAATGAATTTGCTATATACGAGGTATATATATATTTATTTATATATTTAGCAGGCATTTGAGGTATTTATATATTTATATAATATATATAATTATTTTTTTGTATTTAGGAAAGTTCGTTGGTCATGCATTGCATGACTTGCATGCCCTGACTGCACACCACTGATGTATAGTATAACCAACTGAACAATAAATTTCTGCGTTGCAAATGCCATGCCATATATGATTCTTCAACTTTTTCGGGCAGCATTTATGTATTATCGAACAAAAGAAAAAAAAAACGATAAATAAGCAGTGAAATCAATGTTATCGACATTGCTTGAAAAGGTTGGACAAAATGACGCACACATAAGCAAATAACATCGTTCCTCGTGCATGAGGCAGTATGACAATGACAAACATTTAACGTCCTAAACAAAACGGCAAAACGCAATACGACATGGTTTGAATTCATCTCTGCAGGCATTAAGTTACACAAGAAAATAAGGACGTGTCAGGGCAATGTGCTTTTCTGTTTAAAACATGTTGTCTCCCGTTTTCGAAACCGAAAAAGATTTTAACCTTAGCATGTACTGGCAAACTTTGCAAACAATAAAGACTCCAATGGAGTTATGAGGACAAATTAAATAACTTGTAGAAGACACATAATATCGACAAGTTTCTTGTTTTTCAAATCTATCCAACTAAGTGTCAAATTTCGTGAAAAGAACAAATTTGGTTTCTAGATCAGACCTTCTATAACTTAAACAGATATCAAAGACATTTAAAATTGACTGTAAGTATAGGTAATAAGCTTTTAAAAATCATTACAATCTCTAAATCAAAATAACTGGACCGACAAGTCTTGTTAGCACACACCAACTTATAAACAGAGGAAAATTACAGAATTGCAAGTAGAAGCATTGAAAATAGCACACAAGCAAGCAATCTTTCTCAGCATGGAAAACATACAGTGAACAAGCATTGTAAATTATATTTAAGTTCGTTTACAATAGACGAGTGATTACAGCAAAGGGTTCACGTGAGCAAGGCGACTGTTTTGCTCTTTTTCGGGTAAGTATCGTTCAAAAGCGTCGGCCGAGTTTTCGATCAGGCTGGCATCGCTTCGGATTTGATTGAGACTTGGAGAGTTCTTCCCTGAAAATTGTAGCCATTCATGCTCGCGATCGCAAACATCGCTTCGCTGTAGGAGGCATAAGTAACGAAGCCGTAGCCTTTGCCGACACCCTTAGCGTGGTTCCAAATCACGTTGACACGCTGTAAGATGACAGAAATTCTTTTAAATCTCGCCATTCGATTAACAACAATTCACAATCGTTTGTTTCATTTAAAACAGCAAAAGCGTTTTTCAATTTTTCTCTGACCGGTCATGACAACAACGGTTTCACAAGTAAAGCGTCAAAAGTTTGTTCGCGTCACTGCTTACCACGATTTTCCCGAAAGTGTTGAACATTTGCCAAAGCTCGTCCTCATCCGTTCGCGGCCCGATCCCATACACAAACACGATCGTCTCGTCGCCCGCCGATCCCTGGTACTTGAAGTCGCCGCAACCATAGAAGTCCGGATCCGCCGTGTAATCGCCATAATTGCCGAAGTAATCCATCACACCGCTGCGAAGGAGTGGTGATCGTATGTATCGAAATATACTGTTGTCATGTTTGTTATAGATGACGCATTGCGTTAAAGATGCAGGTAAAGGAAAGATTGGCTTTTAATAATAATGATAGAAGATTACAGAAAAATCATAATGAACAAATGAATGATAAACAAGAGAATGAATGATAAACTAAGGCTTGGTGTTTAAGGGAAAATGAGATAGCAATTTTAAAAAGCCGACAGAGAAAGCTATGATTGTTAGAAAAAAAGATTTGACGGACATGTTAGATTTGAAAAAGTCAATAGTTGTTTTGGCATGAGATAGGCCTACTGTAGTGCGATGATGTATGCATGTCTTGAAAAGGGAGGATGATAATGATTTTAAAAAGCTATGAAATTTAAAAGAATGTCAAAAGGATTGGCATGCAAATGAAAGAATCCACTTGTTGAAACAAGATAATAACTGAATTAAAAACGCAAATTATGCTGGAAAATGAAAAAGTGTTGACTCTATCTACTCTAAATTTAATCACACACGAACAAACTTTTTTACGTCAATTGCAAAAAAAGCATATTTATCTCTACAACACAAGGTCGAGAAGTTTTGGTAAGTTGCAACCTGCACAAAACCAGCTGTGACATTTCCACGCAGGCGTGTTTTTTTTATCGGTTTGAATCATAATCATATCACCATTCGCAACTTCCACAATCTAAATCCAGAAATGACTTACAAACGATAGTCCAAGGGAGAGTATTTTTCCGGCTGAAGCTGCCCTTGCAACGTCCCGTGCATGCCATACCAGTTAATACCGAAGTCGGTTCGACCACTCTGCTTCAAATCAAATCGAATTTTTCTTGAATTGTAATTATATTGATAGTAAACTAAAGCTACGGTTTTACGTAATGGAAGAAATCTAAGATCTGCCCTGTAATAGATTAATTCGAGTTAATAAAAAATATTTTCTAATTTAAAAAATTCAATCAAAACCCTCTAAAAAATAGCTCGTAGATACAAGACTGGACACGACGGTTAAAAAACAGATGTTCGCTTTTTATGAATCAAACGTAACCTAATTCAACACAGATGCGTTACCTTCAAGTATGAAGAAGGTGGGCCTTTCTGTTCGTTTCGTGCGAACTTAACAGACAAAGGAAAGTCTTCGTTTCCCTGAAAAGCCATTCCATGCAAGCCCTGAGACAAAAACAAGCATAATTTATTCTCTCGTTTTTTATACGTAAAATAGTTCACCATGACAAAACTGTGCATCAACGATGTTACAATTTATTGGAATAGTCTATTACAGTGGTTACCAATCAGATAAGAATTATACTTCAGCCTACCTTTGCTTTAATTTTTCTATTTTTAATTTACGGTAGTGTATAATATTGTTGGTTATGCAGGGTGTGTAAAAAGTAACTTGGGGGTTTTAAAATTCATTAAAACCATCAGTGTGTGTCTAATTATATAGAAGCTTTTTTTACTTAAGAGATCAATTCTTCAAATTTTTGTTTTAATCATTCAAAAAATTGTCAGGGCAGGTCAGGTCCTCTTGTCTGGGCAGCAAGGTCTCCGGACCTCACACCCCTTGATTTTTTTGCTTGGGGTCATTTGAAAAATGCCGTTTACGAAAGGAAACCTGCGACAATCGATGACTTAATGAACTTCATTACTGAAGAAGCACATAAAATCACCACCGATATGTGTCAAAACGTAATTCAATGTTTTCATCGCCGACTGCACACTTGCATAAAAAATGGCGGTAGTTCGGTCGAAAAATATTGAACTTTTCAACAACCTTTTTAAATAAAAGTGAATGATTATAAAAATGTGTTCATTTTCTCTTTTAGTTTGCTTATTTACGTAAATTCTAATAATCAAAGAGTAATATTAAACGTTTTATTAGTCCATACATGGCAAAGTGCAAGAATTATAAACTATAGAAATCCCCAAGCTACTTTTTACACACCCTGTATATCAAACTTAAAATACTCAAAATTTAGTTAATCCAGAAAACCTCTCTTGAAATCTATCATCACATTACCATAACTCCACCAAACCTTACTGTTCAAAATCAAGCTGCTGCAAGAATGCCGCAATCAGACTGAGCAACATCTTCGATTTTTCGGCTAGGCTGACATCATAATTTGTATAGATAATTCTGTTTCAACTTCGCTTGGCTTTAGAGTCATTACCACCTTCATGTAGTGGACTTGCCAATCATTTTTTCTCTCCTCTGTTAAAAATTTTAACATTTCAAACTATTCAGTGGCTCTCTAAAAAATTTTTGTTGCATTCCTCTCTTACAAGTTTGGGTGCTATCGTTCTTCCAAATTTTAACTTTAAGAAAATTTCCTTTTGTTATACAGTAACATTGGTCTAATTCGTCATCGTTTAATTCGTCACATTTTTTGTCGGTCTCGACAAAATTCCTATCTTTTATGTACATTTTAGTTCGTCTAATTCTCCATCATCTTATTTGTCAGTTCGCTCAATTCGTCACCTCTTTCTATCTCTGAGAAGCGTTTTATTCGGCTAATACGTCATTTGCAGTTTCACTTTTGATGTTTAACTACTTAGTTAACACGTGTGGAAATTTAAACAAATTGAGAATTTTTATCTAAGAATTGTTGCACCGTACAATTTGTTTATCGAATTTATACAAGAAGTGCGAAGCACGACCAGACTCCCCATTAAGAAAATGCTGAAAGTCTTTGAAGTTTATTAATGATTTAAAAGGTGTTAGATTAAACGGAGGAGCCTAGATAGAGTTAAGAAATTAAAGAGTTTAATTTAAACGATAAAAAAGTTTTTTCAATTTCCACTGAAAGTAGTGCTTTCTGCAGTTGATTTCAAAATTGTTGCCATTAGCGAAGTTACATAAAAAATTAGGAGTCAAAGATGTCATATCGCTATTAAAATTTTTGCGAATTATCGCACCAAATTTTACTTTCACCAACTTCGTTTAATATTGTCTGTGTATCGGTATTGCATGGTTTCGGTTATGTGTGTATTGTTCTATTCAACCATAACGTCATAAACTCGTATTCCACTGTAAAATAAAGCACTATGTATAGGAGTAACTATGATAAGGTATACGAGCTGCTTCGACAGAATTTTAACCTGACTGCATAATCTGTCACTTCGCCCAAATCGTCACTTTTTGTAATCCTGTTGAGGTGACGAATCAGGCAAATTCTACAGTATAAAGTTAAAACCTTACATTGTCTTCAACCAAATTTGTGATCCGATTTCAGGTTGCTTAGGAAGTTCATCAATAAAATTTACATTTGAATTAAACCGAAGAAAAAAAACCTTTAATTCATTTTTATCAGCTGTCACGATTCAACTGTGAAGGACGTGCCAATTTTTTGGGATGAACCTACATTGTATTCAAATTCTCGAATTCTAACTTATAATGAAAATGCCAAAAATGTTTTTAAAAAACATATCGCTGATAATTCTGAATCTCTTTTTGATTTCGAATTCCTACCTCAAGGCCAAACAGTGAACCAAACCGTCTATAAAGAGATTTTTTGGCGCCTCGTAAGATCAGTGCGTGACAAGAGGCGGAGCCTTTGGGAAGCCCACGCATCGGCACTTCATCAGGATAACGCTCCTGCTCACACAGCCCTGAGTATTCGTCAGTTTCTCGCAGAAAGAAACATTGCAACTTTGAAACACCCACCATATTCTCCCGATCTGGCTTCGTGTGACTTTTTCTCTTCCCTTAGATCAAATCTGTTCTGAAGGGAACCCATTTTTCTGACATCGACTCAATCAAAATGGCTGCGACGACGGAGCTCATAAAGATTCCAGAAAATGCCTTCCAAAAATGTTTTGAATCGTGGAAAAGGCGAATGTACAAGTGTTTTCAAGTGGAAGGGAATTACTTTGAAGGAATTTGACTTTGGTATATTTCAATATTTTTCAATAAAGTTTTTATAACACCAGTCTTGTTACTTTTCCGACACACCTCGTATTGTTGTAAAACTTAAGGATTAAGGAAAGTAAGAGTAAAATTGTGATTAACTTTTTCACAAACTGAAATTGATTAAATAACTTAATATTAATAAGGTGTTGCAACCATGCATCATTCTTCTAACTACTATATCAAATATTACTGTGTGCATGTTATAACGTTTAACGTTTTGTTGCTTCTTCCTTTTCTTCTTCTGCTATAGTCCTAAATGTTTGCTTATTTCTTTCTGTTTTTATTGTGGCGGAGCAGAAATAAAAGATACTGATACTGAACATAGGTTCCTTTTTAATATCCTCGCCGGAAAAAGTTGCAATGCAACTGTTGCTGCCCAATGTGTTTAGTCTTCACTTCTATTGCGCAGCCAATTTTACAAAATTATTCGTTTCAACAAAAACTTTAAAACTTACTTTAATAGCTGCTAGAGCTTCATCTCTGCATGAATATAAGACAAAACCAAAACCCTGACACTTTCCAGTAGATTTGTCTTTAACAACTCGACACTGGGTTACAGAACCTAAAAGAATAAAATGAAAGATTAGATACCATTATTTTTAGCAACTATCATAATCTAAAATGAAAAATTTGGTTGCAACAAACACGGCTTTTTTAAAATATTAAATGAATTTAAGAAAAACAATTTTTGTGATGATTAATTTATTATAAAACATTATCATTACCAAATGGTGTCGCTTGCATGCTCAGTTGTTCATCAGTTGCATCTTCAGGTAATCCAGAAACATGCAAGTTAATATTTTTAGTTTGGTAACCAGAAGGTTGTGAATAAGCCACTTTGATTGTTTTATGCTGTAACCTTTGACCATTCAATTGTTCAATTGCTTTAGCAGCATCTTCTTCTTTTTCGTAATTAACAAAACCATATCCATAACTGAAATTAAGATTTGCATTATTTGCGATATCAATAATCAGATATAATATTCAATTCCAGGTGTAATATTCAACTTTAATTTCTATTTTTTCGTTTTTCAATGTTACTAGTATTATCTTTTTAGATGTTGTGTCCCCTGATGAGCCTCATAGGTGAAACAATCTGTTGAGGCAATTTTAAATGTTTTTTAAACTTGCGCACTGATAATTATAGATAATTGCTTTTACAACTGAAATTGATGACCTAATTGAAGAGCACCAACAACTTAAAATTATATATTTTACTATATAAAGCATATAAAAATTCTGCATTTATTTTAACAAAACACTCTGCTACAGTCCGATTCATATTTTTGAAAAAATCGAAAATGTTTTATTAAAAAAACCAGCTCTCTTTTGACCCTTTAAAGGACAGTGGTACATATGTGTATCAAGATTTGTGATTACAACAAAACAAAAGCACTTTTGTGAAAGCATTATAATTCTAATTTTGAGTTATTTGTGACATTATTATTGATCCATTTTCATTTTATTTTAAAATCAAATTCTTGTATCTCTCAAAGGGTTAAAAAACAGGTTGACACCATATAAAAGAGCTGCAAGTTTTTGGGCTGTGAGCATTACTGAAATTAAAAAAGTTTGGCTCAATCACGACCTGTTACATGTAAACAAAACATTCTAAGCAAAACAGGCAAAGTCATTTACAGTATGGATTTCCACTTCCACAAAGCACATTGGTTCATTTTTACAATTTTAGAATAAAAAGAAAACAATTCAAAAAACAATAAAAAATAAATAATTAATTGTAAATCAAAATTACATATTTTGTAAAGCTTAAAATAACCCTATTATTTCTAGAATATGACAAATTAACTTACAAATTTTGAAAATAAGTATGTTTATTTGTAAAACAATTATAGGTAGTTTGTTTTGGTAAAGTATTCTTACTAGATAAATATCTTTATTCACTTGCAAATAAACAAAAAGATAATATAGTAAGCAGAAGAAACAATTGCTGGAAGTTTTTTTCTTTTTTAAGAAAGTAATAACAATATCTGTAAACAGATTATTTTCAAAAAGGTGCAGTCAACAATAAAGATAATTGAATAACAACAAGCTGTAGTGTCCTGACGAGTCCTAATAAGGACAAAACAGGTCTGTCAGCACTTGCTTGTTGATTGACTTGACCATTCTTACTTTATGTTAATAAAGATAATTGTAATACATTTCATGAAAAGAAACACAAGCAAGATAGCTTTATTGCAGATACATATTTGCATTAGACTTATTTTGTATTTATTTAGGCTCACTTATAGAATAATTCTGTGGCATGTTTAGGAAGCACAAAACCAAATCTAGGAGCAGATGATTTTTCACTTTAAAAGTAATAAAATTGAATGAAAAAGTTTTTAGAGAAATATAATTTGCAAAAGGCATTTTTGAAGCCTTATTTTTTATTCACTTTTTCCTGTAATATCATGAACTAATGATTATATAAAATTAAAGTTGTATATTTATTCAGCTTTTTGGTAAAAATAATACTTAAATATTATACAACTCAGAGACTACCTTTTTATTGTTGTTTGTGATTTAATTTTTCAAAACTTTTTTAAAAATTTAACCAATGTGGTCAGTTTTTATATGTTATATTATTATGCTAAGCTCAGTGATGCAAAAATACTAGTAAATTTTAGAAGAACACAGAAATTATTTGTAAGATGTGTATGCAAATTTGCTGTGCATCCAGGGCTGGGGAGTAGTGGTGATTTTGGGGTTAATCCTATTCCTACTCCAGAGTAAAATGTTTTTTAATGCCATTCCTACACCGGAGTAAGATTTTTTTTGTTAATGTTACTCCTTCTCTAAAAAAAGTCTCCACTTAAAATCAATTGCAGATTTTTCAATTTTTGTGACAAAATCATGGTGTTTTCCAAAAAAAAATCTTCACTTGGAATTAGTCTCAAATTTTTTCAATTTTTATGACAAAATCATGGTCTTCCATCCCAAAAAAGGTCTTCAGTTACAATCAGTCTCAGTTTTTCAATTACAATATTCTAAAAATTCCAGCAGTATTGGCAACCCAATAATGCTGTAGAGGAGTAAGTAGTAATAAATATTTTTTGTTACTCAAACTCCTTGGAAAAACTCCAACTACTCTTACTCCTATTCCCCAGTCCTATGCATATCATTCAGTAACATTAAACAAACTACAAAATCGCAAGAAATTCTGTTTGTACACTACATGTTTAGTTTTGCAGCAAAAAATCTGTTTTACATCTCTAGCCAAAATTGTTTTGAAGCAAATTAAATCAAGCACAACCTAGCCTATTTCATAAAAAACCCTTTTTTGTGAAATTGTTTTTTTACCTTTCTCAATAAGACAATGTCCTTCAAGATTTGCTTATAAATTTTTTTATTTGTGTATGGAGACCATATTATTCATTAAAAGACATTCCCTATCTCTCATCTACATTGAAAAAAATTTTTTTTTTAATATGAAAGGCTTAATGTGTATGATAATCAAATAAATCTTTTGCATGTTACCTTAAACAGGACAATTGACAAACTACTTTAAAGGAATTTAAATCTTATTTTTAAGTAATACTAAGTCAATATCAAAAGTAGGGATGTACCGATACCACATTTTAAGCCGATAACAATACTATTACCGATACCACCATTTACAGCCGATACCACCGATACTTTTTCTCTATCGAGCACCATCAGTAAAAGTTTTTGTAAGTAACACCAAAGAATGTATTTACTAAGTCTAGCTTGTTATTGCATTTTGAATTTTTTCCAGGTATATATCTATCATTACACTAGTCTACACAATTTTGGAAACAAAGTAGAAAAGATGTGCCCTTGGCTAACTTTGGGACGCTGATTTCAAATCTGATGTTTGTTTTTTTGTATCAGCCTTAATTTTTAAGTAATCTTACACTAACTTTCCCCCAAAGAGCTTTAAAATGCTGTATAGCATACACCAACTCTTTGCAGTTTTTAAAAGCTGCATGCACAAATCTGTTGGCTGATAAGTTTTGTAAATCGTCCACTGATAAGTTTTGTAAATCGTCCACAACAACATTCTTTATTAGAACGCAACATTTTACCTACCTATGTGCTGCATCATCCTGTGTTTTGCTCTGTTTGGCATTTCCATGATGCGTTTCCAGGCGTTTCTTTCTACCATGAAGAGTTAAATGCATGGAAAGCATTCTCTAATGTAGTGAAAAACTTCCAGGGAATATAAAATTCCCAAATTTCAGCAAACTTGTTGAAAGCTTATTATAGGCTTTTCATAACTTACGCTGTAACATGAGTGTTAAAGTACATTTCCTGCATAGCCATCTGAAGTATTTTTCAAAAAACTTAGGGGCATTCAGTGAGGAATAGGGTAAAAGATTTCACCAAGATATAAAAGTGATGGAAAAAAAGTATCAGGGAAAATGGAATGTCAGTATGAGAGCAGAGCATTGTTGGGGTTTGATACGTGAATGTTTAGATTCTCGTGTTGAGAATTACTTCTAAGACATCTCTCATCAATCTAAAAGAAGGAAACTTTTGCAATAAAATTGTATTCAATCCATTTATTTTCTCCTTTGTGCTAAGTATGTGTTTTTGTATTCACAGCTTCACATTAATTAATGCTTTTCAATGTGCAGCACTACAATTTAAAATTGTATTTTCAGAAAAATTTGACCTGCTACAGCAAAATCGATGGCAGATTTGAAATCAGCATTCTCAAATTAGCTAGAAAGCATAGTTTTTATTCTTGTTTTTGATACTCCATCAAATTTTGTAGACCTGTGTTATTCATTACAATATTATTACAAATCTGTAAAAGAAATCATTAATTATGTTAGAAATCCAATCCAGTTCCAGGGGGGAACAAAAATTTTTTATATTTATACGACAAAAAAAATTTTATATTTATTTTGTGCTTAAAAAGTATCGGCAGGTATTGGCTATATTTACCAATACTACTAGCCGATACCACAAAAATAGGCCGATACCACTGATACCGATACTTAAGTATCGGTACATCACTAATCAAAAGTAGGATTTTTTATAATGACTACACAATACAATTATTTAAGGTTTGTGACTTGTATCAAGGCATTGCTACATCAAAAAGAGCAGCATTGTGCTTCAATTACACCAATAAACAGATGCTTAAAATATATTTTACAAAGAGTTGTGAACAGACAGCACTAAAAAGTCTTATCTGTAGTTTCTGGTTACAGTCAGGCAATGTGCCAGAGTTCAGCATGCATGATGCACAATCTGATCTTTACTTGTTCAAAAAGTTAATGATTCAATGATGCCATCACAAAATAGATTTTCTGATTTATTTAAACGAGTTAAAGAGCTTTGCTACAGCTTGAGCTAGCAAATTATCTAGCAGTTGTCAAATTTCTTTCTGATTTATTAAAAGTATGTTGGGAGCACAATTATCCTGTGGCACACCTAGCATTGCCTTGTGTCACACAACTGAACCATGGCAAATCAGTTGCAAAGCACTGGCCTAACTAGCAAAGCATTAAAGTGATTTAGCAGGTATGCAGCTGCTAGAAAATTGGTACTAGGCAGTCCTTAATTTTTAAAAGAGTTGAGTTTATAAAAACTAGTAAGGTTATAATTCAGGCAAGCACAAATGACTTGACGAAGTGTGCAGTATGATGAGAAATAAACTTTTTTTTACATGATTTGGTATTTAAAAAAAAGTTATATAATTCTTTTTTTATAACAATAAAAGCTATCAAAAAGCTAAAGCCAAACAAAAAAGCTATTAAATTGACTCTAGAGTCAATTGGATGTTAAGTAGGATGGTGGTTTTGGCCCTTTCTTAAGCAGGAATATCAGAATTATTTTCAAATTTAAAAAAGTTTATTTATCATATGATAAATCCTTAAATTAATCTTTAAGCTATTTTAAACTTTAAATTGATAAAGAATAAAGAGTAATCTGCTGCAGATTAAAAAAAGATTGACTGAGGTTTTAAAACATTTTTAGAATTAAATTTTTTTAAAAATTTAAATCACTTGCTTTGAAAGTGGAAAACTTTGCATGTATTAAAGAAACAAAAAACATTAAAACGTGTACAACATACATATTCATCAATATTATATAGTATCTGGTTATATTAGCAAAAGCTAATTAAGTTGTGTTAGTAAAAAAGCTTTTTTTATATATGATTGTTTTTTTATTTATTGCTTAACCAAATAGGTATATAAGTATAAAGATATACAGATATATGTTAAGCAAATAACAATAATAATTTATATTCAAACAATCTGTAAAAAAGTTTAGATGTTCATACTGGAATATCAAATTCTTAGAATTCAAATTTAAAAACAGGTATAATTGAGTATTTAAATTTAAAACAAGACTTGCTTTTCAATAATATTTTTAAAAAATTTATTTAAGTGCTTTAACATTTTTTTTTCTTTCCAATTTTGTAATCACACTTCAAGTCATGCATTTGTTTGCAGCACTTTATTAGCAAAAGTAAAAAATTAACTTTGCATGCATTTGATTGGTTAATGTGACAGGGATAGGTATAGATTAGAGACACATCGATATGGAAATTGGTCAATAACCAATATATTGGTGCTTTTGTTCTGTCTCTAATTTCTCAGTTTTTGTCACAAAAAAAGTAGTGATCTCTGAAAAAAGGTCTTCACCTTGAATCTGTATTGATTTTTCAGTTTTCATGCCAAAAAAAGTAGTAATACTACATCCATATTGGCAAAATGTGGCCAATACTGATATACTAAGTGGTAGATATTGCAGATACCAATACCTTGCCTATAATATCAGTGTTTCACAAGTATACCGTAGATGGTAAAAAATATGTTACTTATTTTGCATAAAATACTTTAACCAATTTCATCAGTTCCTACCTAACTTTTTATTGCTGCTTTGAAAGTAAGAAAAATCTTGATCCAGATTAAATACAAATATTTTAAACTGAATGTGTTTTACTGCAACAACCACTAACATGTTTAGTGGTCAACAATATTGTTTATTTAATATATAGTAAGAATGGTCAAGTCAATCAACAAGCAAGTGCCGACAGACCTGTTTCATCCTTATTAGGACTCGTCAGGACATTTGCGCTGATGGAACATTGTTTTCATTGTAATATTGTTTATTTGTTATTGATTAAACTTTAACAATATCTTTCTTGTAACAAAAAAGATTCCATACTACAAATTTGATTTATTATAGATCAATTTAGAATTCCAACTACTTTATATTTCAATCAAATAATAATCAGGCAGGAAGTTAGCAGCTATTTTATCAAACTTTAAGATTATCCTTAATAAGGCTAAAAACATGAAACATAACCAGGAAAGATGCTAATGTAAAAAAACAGTATGTGTCACTCTTTGATGTTGTTAGTTATCTTCAAACTTTGTTTATAACAGTTTTATGGACTAAAAATATACACTAAACTTTTAAATCAAAGGTAGACTTTAAAAATATTCTATCTAACTTCTTTAATTGATATACATCTATTACTTGACTAATTTTAAAATAAAGAGTTTGAAAGGTGTACAAGTCGTTTTAAATCTTTATAGACCTATACTGTACATCATCATTATTTTTATAGATGTACTTCATTTACTTTATACCCATAACCTAAATTGAATTCTACATTCAATAAATTATTTTTTGTAATGCTGGGTGCAGCATAAGTTTGGTAACAATATATAATAACTGATAACTTTCATGGGTAATAATCTTTTTGGTTGAAAATTTGAACAGAACTACATTTTGTTTATATTTAAAAAAATTTTTACAACTGTGCAACCAAAATTCAATTATAAATCTCCACAAAAAAGGAGTTAAAAACACAGACATCATTAAAATGTTTAAAATCTTAAGATCAACCATCTGAAAAAAATTAAATGCTTAATGAGAAAGGAGATGCAACTGATCAGTCAAGGTGTGGGAGACCTAGCACTGCCAAAACTCCTAAAAAAGTAAGGGCAGTTGCAGAAAAAATTTCCTGGTGTCCAAAAAGGTCACTCTGAAAAATGATAAAAAAAACATGCAGCTTCTGAGTCGACCACAAGAAAACTGTTTAAGATTTAAAAAAGAAATCTTTATTCATTCAAACTAACAAATGCTTGAAAAAGAGGCATGCAATAAGCCTCATAAAACTGTTAAATCATTATTGGCACTTGGCACCAGCACCCCATCCCAAGCCTACAAGTTCACTTCAGCAGTTTGACGCACAGTGTTTGGGTTTGGTTGGTTGGTTTGGCAGTGAATTGGTTGAAGAAAGATTAGAGAAGGTGGTGGACAGCAGAGGAGGCCACATTGAGTAAAACTTTATTCAAATGTTTATATTAACAGCATCTATTAATAGAAAAAACTTCTTCTAAAAAGTTGACATACATCAAAAGTTATAGGTCTTTAATTTCATTGCCAAACTTATGCAGCACCCTGTATATCATCTAAAAGATTTCGCATTAATTGATAGAAATTCAACACAATGTGACTATACATTCTTTACAGTAATGCTTGTTAAATATTTGCATAATATATAAGTTTTGAAAATTACAATTTTTTTAACAGTTAAAAGTGCATTACCTGTAACTAGAAAACTTATCACGAATAATTCTTGTATATGTTGTTTTCCCAATTGATTCAAATATTTCAAAGAACTCTTGGTTAGTCAAAGTTTGAGGAAGATAATTAATAATCAAATTGCATTTGTTGGGAATATTATCAGACATTTTTTCCAGGTTTTTTGAACTCTTTATAGCCTGATAAAATAACTCTTGAAAAAATTTCTACTAAAAATTAAACTGCATTGTAAAGTTGCAATGTTTTAAATATATCACAACTTGTGATGTTTTAAATATTTCACAACTACAGTCATTTGCAGAAGTACATGACCACCCAAGTTGCAATAACATTTCCTGGCAAAGCTTGAACTAATTGGTACCTTTGAATACTATAGGAGCCACATGGAGCCACAGTGTAAACTCCATTTCTTCAGTTTAAGGTGGCAGCTGACTTGATGACTGTTTGGTGTTATCACTGTCTCATTACCAAGTGTATATTTATATTGTCTCTTAAGTTGTTGTAATCGATTGTTAAATAAATAATTTCAAAAAATTTTTTTAATTTCAAATACTACAAGAGCTGCATGGAGACTTTTAAAATGTTGTTTAGAGATGCATGGAACAGCATGCAGCCACAGAGTAAACTGAAAATATGACAGGAGCTGTATGGAACCCTTTAAAATAAGATTTGAAGCTTCATGGAGCCACAATGTAAACTTCAAATACTACAGGAGCTACATGGAAACCCTATAAATATAGTCTAGAGATGCATAAAGCTGCATGGAGACCTTTAAAATATTGTTTAGAGATGTATGGAGCTGCATGGAGGCACAAAGTAAACTAAAAATACTACAAAAGCCAATGGAGACCTTTAAAATAAAGTTTGGAGCTGCATGGAGCCACAGTGTTAACTTTAAATACTAGAGATGCTGCATGGAGACTCTTTCAATAAAGTCTAGAGGTGCTTGGAGCCACACGAAGACCTTTAAAATATTGTTTAGAGATGCAAGGAGCCACAGTGAAACTTCAAATACTACAAGAGCCAGATGGAAACCTCTAAACTATTGTTTAGAGATGCATTGAGCCACATGAAGCCACAGTGTAAACTGAAAGTACGACAGAACAGGATGGAGACTCTCTATACCACATCTCTATACCATACTTTACAAGTCTCCATTCTGTTTCTGCAGTATTTGAAGTTTACATTGTGGCCCCATGCAGCCCATACATCTTTACATATTATTCAAAAGGTCTTCATGCAGCTCCTGCAGTATTTGAAGTGTAATCTGTGGCTCCATACATCTCTAAACATAATTTTAACAGTTTCCATGTGACTACTGCAGTATTTGAAGTTAATACTGTGGCTCCATGCATCTCTAAAAATAATTTTAAAAGTCTCCATGTGGCTACTGCAGTACTTGAAATGCAGAGTCTGCAACTCCATGCATCTCTAAATATGAGTTTAAAAGTCTCCATGCAGCTCCTGTAGTATTTTCACTTTATCCTGTGGCTCCATGCAACTTTACGCAATATTTTTTAAGGTCTTCATGAAAAAGGCCTTTATGTGGCTCCATACAACTCTAGATTTTATTTAAAGAGTCTCCATGCAGCTCTGGTAGTATTTGAAGTTTACACTGTGGCTCCTTGTGGCTCCAAACCTTATTTTAAAAGTCTCCATTTGACTCCTGTAGTATTTTCAGTTCCACTGTGGCTCCATGCAGCTCCAAACCTTATTTTAAAGGGTCTCCATGCAGCTTCTGTAGTATTTTTAGTTTACCCTATGCCTCCGTGCATCTCCAAACAACATTTTAAAGGTCTCCATGTGGCTCTTGTAATATTTGAAGTGTACAATGTGTCTCCATACATCTCAAAACCTTATTTTAAAGGTCTCCATACAGCTCTTGTAGTATTTTGAGTTTACCCTTATTTTAAAGGTCTCCATGCAGTTCCATGCATCTCTAGACTATATTTAAAGGGTCTCCATGTGGCTCTTGTAGTATTCAAAGTTCACACAGTGGCTCCATGGGCTCCATGAAGCTCCACACAGTTCCTGTAGTATTTGAAGTTTACACTATGGCTCCATGCGACACCATACAGCTCATGTAGTATTCGGAAGTACCCTGAACTAATCCATTATTAAATTATTTCATCAAAGAAATACATTATTGCCTCATATTGCCTCATAAATACATTATTGCCTCATTATTGAATCTTTCAAAAATTTTGTGTATATTTTTAACCAGTTGCAGTGCAGATTAATGTATGGTTGAAGAGTTTCTTAATCTTTTTAAAAGCAGAGAAAAATAGACAAAAATTTTCATTATTGGCTGCTGAACATGTTCTGATAGCAGCTTTGCATATGTAAAGACTCTCAGAGAGGTAGATAGCAAAAAGACTACAATGTAGCAAAATCTCAGTCCACCATGCTATAGAAAAGTTTAAGAAGCATGAAAAAACTGGTAGATCCTGTAAAACTTCATGAAGAGATGATCATGCCATTCAACAATCTGTCATGCAATCCCCCATTAATTCTTGTTGTAAAATACATGCCAATTTGCTTAAAAATTATACAGACATCAGTACAGTCAACTTCAAATATAAGAGATCCGCTGGAACCAGCTCAATGAATCCCTTACATCTGAATATCCCTTATAACTGACTGATGCAAAGTTTGATCCGATACCTTAAGAATGCAAGTTTTAAATGCTCAAAACATCCTTTTTGAAGCTTTTCACACATTCCCCCCTCCAAAAAGCCAGCAAAGAAAGTGTGCCCTTAGAAATGCTCGTGAAATTGAAATCGGAACGCATGCTTTTGGTTATTTTGAAGCATCATCAGAACAAAAAACCGATCCTGTATAACTAATTGAAATTACTAGAAAATTATGATTAGGACTTAGATATTTAATCAGTTATGAGCAAAGATCCCTTATAAGCAAATATTTCAGTATTATTTTACATTGAAAATCATTGGGACCATTTGAAATAGTCCCTTGTAAGCAAAAATTCCTTATATCCAAAGTTGACTGTACTAGCACAGTTTCATATTTTTTAAGCAAGGAGTTTGATTTAAAATTCTATAATCCAGCTGCAAAATTACATCTTACATCTGCTGAAAAAAAGAAATTATCTTTTTCCAATAAACATCTTCATTGGACTGTGGAAAAATGGGAAACAGTTTTATTCTCTGAGCAATCTAAGTTCAACAGTTTGCAATGCGAGAAGCATGCTCAAAGGCCAAAATGCCAAAGATTCAATGCCAAGTAGACCATTATTACAGTAAAACACCCCCTAAGCCAGATAGTTTGGGGGGCCATGAGTGAACAAAGGACTGCTGGGTTGCATTTTCTTGCCACAGGTATTACAATAAATGGGCTAAAATGTGTTCAACTCCTTCAGGAAAAGCTGAATATACACATTGTAGGCATAAATCTCTTATATTCACGCATGACAGATCACCATGTCATAGATTGAAAGTGGTTTCAGAATATCTTAAAAAAAGCAAGGTGGAAGTTCTTGACTGGCCTGGAAACAGCCGAAACTTGAACCCCATCAAAAACTTGTGGAGTCACATGAAAAAAAAGTGGCAAAAAAGCAACCATGTAACTGCAATAAAAGAAGTTTGAGTAAAAGAGATCAGCATCGAATACTCTGCATTTCTAGTAAAAAATATACCCAGCCATCTTCTTGCAGTAGTGCAAGAGAAAGGTGGGCACACAAAATGCTAAAAACAGCCTTTTTCTTAGTTGAAAAGTAATACTGAAATGTTTCAAATATTTTTCATTTGATGTAAGTGTGTTTGATTGCTAATAATAAAACATTCTTTTTTGATCTAGAACTGATTTACCTTATTGTACTTTTAAAAAAATTATAAAATTTTAAGGTGGTTCTATAGTTCCGCAAATGACTAAAAATACCAGTCTAAATATTTATGATACACAATATAATAGACAATAAACAATAACAAATAATAACTCAAATAAAAACTGGGTCTTTTCAATAAGTCACTGTAAGCAATTTTTTAAGGTTCCTTTAAGATGTACAGGTCAGTGTGGTCAGCGTGGTCAGCATGGGGGCTAGGTTGGCAAGGTTGACTGGGTTAGTTATATAAAATGTTTATTTATTGTTGAAATCGGTTTTATCTGTAATGCAAATAAGTAAAGCAATAATAATCATTTCAGTTTTGAGAAGTTGGCTAGTTTGGCTATAGAAGGTATATAATTTTGTTAAAACTGACTGTATTTGTAATGTCAATAAATAAAAAAACATAATCATTTGGCAATATTTGCATGGACAAGTTGGTGAAATTGACCTGCTTTGATTGTGGGGACTGGGCTAAGGTTAATTAAATTAACTAGTTTGGGAAAGCTTCTTAAATTGATAAGTTTTTTTAAAAACTGAAAATTTAATATTTCTTCTTTGTACATTAACCCTATTATGATTGGGGAGGGGGGGCTGAAACTGCCTGTGGTGTTAAAATGCTGTGTGCTGCTAACTGCACAAATTTTTTCAAATTTTATGACTTTTCCTGATTTTTATTCATCTAAAAGTTGGTGCAATTTTTGAAAAAATTGTTCAAGTAATTTTGGAGTTATTAATAGTTTTTTGACACCTAGTCACTAGTTTTTGGACTATTTCATAAAACGTGAGAAAAAAGCAGCCAAAAGCAAGAAAAAAGCAAATTGTAAACTGTTTATCAAAACAATTAAGACCGAATGGTTCATTAACTATGTTTACTCGAAACACTTTATGAGGCAATAAAAAACTTTCAATCTCATTTCCAAGGGAAGTTGTTTATGTAGAAAAAGACATAACTTTAGATTTAGATTTTTTTCATATAAAATTTTCTAACTAATTTGGATAAAATCCCGATCACTTGATTTGGCTTTATTATAAAAGTTAATCTTCCAATAGATCATACACTTCAATACCTTTGGTATAATGGCTATTGGAATGGAAAATTACTACCATCAAGACTATTCAAGTTAAGTGCAAAGAAATATCAAACAAAATAAAACATGTGTGTAACAGAGATATTGGTTTCTAAAAAGTTTTTTGGAACGAACCAGAAAAAATATCAACTTCATTTCTTATATTTTAAACTCTAAAATCACAGGGAAGTGAAATATTTCAATGTTATCAACAATGCATTCAATTTTTTAAATTTCAAAAAATTAAGAAGAAATCTGCTTTATATGAGTTATGCAATTATACGAAAGGAGGTACAGACATTGTAGACCAAAAAATTATTTCTATTCAAGTAAAACCAAGTCTTGAAAATGGACCACAATTGAATTTTTGTATTTGCTTGATATTTGTTGCATAAATGCAACAAGTGTATTAGTAATGAATAAACACACGGAGCCATGCAAACAGAATTTGTTTGAAGTTGGGTTTAGTTTTGTTTTAAAATTAGTAAAACCTTTTATCCAAGGTAAGGTCTAACTGAGTGTTTCTCAACCTTTTTTCGATTGTGGCATATTTTTTAAATTTTTCAAAAATTGCAGCACCTTTAGACTATTTTTATTGAATTTTGTTTCTAAAATAAAGTGATCACTAAAAAAAATTTTCACCCAGAATTGGGCTCAGATGGCTAGCTTTTATCCCTATAATCAGTTCTATTTCAAAAATACCGTTGCTCTGGTCATAGCACAAAATTGGTATCTTTTGAAGTTCATGGCCTACTTTAGCTAAGAGCCTTGATTTCCGCTCCCAAAATTATGTGATCTGTAAAAAAAAGCTCTTCACCTGCATTCACGGTCTCTCTAATAAATTTCCTTTCCTAAATCAGCTCTTTCTAAATAAAAACAGTCTTTGCTCGAAGTATTACATATTTCACGTGTAAAAAGCGCAATATTCGATGTCCCCGGCTAATTTTTTTTCAAAATCTTTTGCGGCACATAGGTTGAGAAACACAGATATATGTAGTAACATTGAAGCTGATAATTCAAAATAACATCACAACACTCAACCGTATTCCTGGACTAGTGAATAATGTGCAATAGCTTGCAGCACCCCAGCAAAATGCAAATGGCACTCTAGGGTGCTGCAGAATCCTGTTTGAGAACCACTGGTCTAACCAGTGAAATTCTACAATATAGTTGATACTTAGCAAAACTGTCATAAAACAAAGTATTTATACCACTTTGTTATTAATATTTCCTTCTCAATGAGAAAAAAACGTCAGTGTGAAATATGCATATCAGAAATATCAGGTACAGAATGAAAAAAAAAAAGCATTAAAATGGTGCTTCCAATCTTTTGTTCAGCCTGGTAACAGTTTTTAAAAATTCACATAAACAAAGTCAAAAAATATTCAAACAAAATACATTGAGCTGTTCTTGAGTGCAATATTATTTTATGATTGTACTGGTGTTTTTGTTTTTCAAACAATAATGTTGAAATTCGAATTATCAATTGAATAATTTCTATTGCAAAAAAATATCAGTTTCATAAGTTTTGAACAAAGTTACGTTACTCGTCACAGTTAAAATATAAGTTGATGGTAATTAAATTACTTTTTTAAAACAATTTAACTTTTTGTAACTCTTATAAAAACTAGACCTAACTAATTAAACAAGTTGTACAACAATTAAAAGTTAAACAATTACGTCAGAAAACGTTAGCAAAATTTTAATAAAAAATATTTTATTAATGAATTAGCATACTTAACCAAAAGAAAACATTCGAAACAAAAAAAAAGATTTCTGTAAAATTAAAAAAATCGATGTGATCAAAAGCAATCACCTCTAAATAAATTAGTCAAGTCGAATTATTCTTTTATAATAAAGAAAAATTAAGGTGAGTTCCTGCAGTGTGGAACTGCAAACATAATTTTTTTGTGTAATAATTTGCTTTCTTTTTATGTTATAAAATTTCTTGCCTAATTTTTTACAAAAGGGAATGAACTTAAAAAATTATTTGATCAATAGCAAAGATCAAAGCGTTGTAAACACTAATAAAACCAGCTTTTAGCAGATCTGCTGATTGTCGCTGATGAGCTCTAACAAGAGCAAAACTTGAGTCTGGTGCTCCTCATCTTTAAGTGGCTTGTTTTAAATTAATTCTAAATCCTCATAATTCTTCAAAATTCTTTCTCTGTAAACAGTAATAATCTTGCCAAGTGGATTTCAGCTGTCAGCACTCTTACTTCTAATTTTACAAATTAATGACGTTTGACAAACAGCTGAAGTCGTTAATTCTCTCAAATCGCTCTCTCGTTTTCAACCAATTTACGAAAATTGACTACCCTTTAAAAACTCACTTCTTCAATCCCAAATGATGTTTAAATGCAACATTTAAATATCTATATTAAAAGAGTATAAAATTTCCTTTCTATGCAAACTTAAATGACAATTCTAGCGCTAGTAATTGTTGACATATAAGCAAGCAAAGAGCGTGGGCATTTTCAGACCCCCCTAATCATACAAAGTTTCCAAAAAGCCCAGTCTGAATAGGGTTAATTTAGATTAGGCCTACAAATACAGTTGGGTCCACAAAATTTAAACATTCCAAATCAACCTTGTCAACCATGTTGACCATGCCTACCACACTGACCAGTAACCATGCCAACTTGTACATTTTAAAGATACCAATTTTTTTGGATGAAACTAACTTACAATCCTCCCTATAGAACCAGGATGAAAAGAGAAACAAAAAGGAAATAGCTATCTTCAAGAAGCATTTGGCAACCACAGGGGATCCAGGTTAGTTTCACAAGTAAAAATCACTTACAGTGACTTCTCGAAAATCTAAAAACCACAATCTTTTAAGAACAAGTTGTTGAAGAAAAAGCATGTTTTTAAATACTTATTTAAAAAATAATAAGATATAATTCTTAAAATTTAGTTAAATCTATTGTTGCCTAAACAGCTAAATGCTAAATGATTTGTTTCTTAAAAAAATATTATTAAAAAAAACTAAATAGAAAAAAATTTATGCTTTTAAAATATTACAAATATTAGCTTAATTGGTCTACAGATTTTTTGTCAATCAATTGCAGGCTAATTAATTGGCTTATAGGTTTTTCAAGTTGTTTTTAATTAAACAATACAGAAATCAAATCATTCATTTACAAATAAAAATTTATTTCATGATAAAACTATTAGCTGAGAAACAGTGAAAAAAAACATAACTACCAACCCAGAATGAATAGAGATATAGAATATTGTGGACGTTTGTAATTTAAATTCTCTAACAATATTTTTGCAGAGTGAAGAAGTTTTTTACTAATGTAGGCTGTACCTACAAATAAATTCTGAATAATACTTGTTATAAATTATTGTGAAAGACTATATACTAAGTTTATACAAAATTATTTAGAGCCAAAAGTTGGTTCCAGTAAGCCAAGAAGTTAGAAAATGATGCCATAACAATGACAGCGTCTGACCAGCTGACCAGCTAATAAACTAAAAATCTTTAGTGCAAATCCTATCGATATCTCAATAACAACGCTAAATATCCAGACACGTCTGATGTAGCCGGAAAAAAACAATTGTAAAAAAAGTAGCAGCTGCTTATACTACTAGAAAAAAACTCATCTCTAAAGGCGAGAAAAAAATGGCATGTTTTCGAGAAAAAATGAGTGGATTTGAGCGTCAATAAAACAAACCAAGATCGCGCTGAAAGAAAAAAGTACTGTAAACGGCTGTAAACGCGCCTCAAGACTTCGCTCTTTGAAAGGTTGTACCTGATGTAACTGTATTCCTAGTTTTGAACTTCTGAATACGGCAATTGTAGTAACTCTCTCCTGAATAAATAAACCAATGAAAAGCTTTAAAATTTTATTTTTAAAATTTTTATTTTTGAAATTTTATTGCAAGGTTATTATTGTTATGTTCGGGAGCGTGGTCGTGTGTCAGAGCGCCGAGATTGTGATCAGCATGATCTCGGTTCAAAACGTATTCGCGCCATTCTATTGTGTCCTTGGAAAAGACACTTAAGGGCACTTTTCCCTGCTTGTTGGCCTTGGCAAGCAGTTCTAAATTTCAGTCATATTTCTATTAAATTTCAAGCGGACAGTAGTATCTTGGCATCTCCAAAAAAATTTTTGGGTGATTGTTTTCCTTATATTATAGCGCCTCCCTCGCTTTCCTGCGAGTTGGGAGTATAAACATAGAGATATATTTTTAAAAATTAAAAAAATAAAAAACTATTGTTTTTATCCCATTCTTCTCAATCGCAAGCGTTGGGCAACCCTCAAGCAATCACCCCTCTAGTGATGTCAACCCCGCAGCTTACGTGGCCGTGCAGTAACCTTTTACAAAAAACCTTGCGCCGTACCGCGCCGCGTAGCATATAACTCATAAAAAGTTTACATATAAATTTTAAGCAAATCGTATTTTGCATAATGGTAGGCCTATTGCTTGGGTAGCCGACTTAGTTACTTCCCCTTTATCAATCTTAGGTGCATAGTCAATTAGTAACCTAAGTAGTCCCTTTCTAATATTGAATAATATAAATAGCGCGTAAAGCTTCCAAAAAGAAAAAAAGAAATATGAGAGAAACTAAATCAATAACTATATATAAAAAAAAGAATAAAGTCTAATTGCACTGGAAAGAAAAGGCTTGTAAGAAATGTTATTAAGAGAAAATAAGCAATGTAGTTTTTAAAGATAAATTTGAATTATGTAAAGTTTCCGCATTTTTTTATTCAACTTGGTATTGCCTTATTTTGTTTCATTTGGCCGATTTTTCGATATCAAAACAATGCCTTATAATTTTTATTATTATTTATTAGAGTTTAATTCACTGTTTGTCGTTATTAATCTCGCAGGCTTTGGGTATTTTCCAAAATTTAAAAGGTAATTAACCAAACTCGGCGAATAATGAATGAGAATTATTTATTGTTACTTTGGCTACTTAACTTTCGGTACTTTTCAGTTATCACCCCAACATCTATTGCAAGCAATTTTTTGGGTGAAACTAACCCGGAATCCCCTCTACAAGTTTCTTTTTTTCTTTCATCCCAGTGTTGTAGGGGGAATTCCGAGTTAGTTTCACCAAAAAAATTACTTGCAATAGTTGTGGGGCGACAACAGGAAAGTACCAAACTTTCTTTACAAATTAGCCTACTCTGTTACTTACTAAAAGAGCTTAGGACAAGGTTTAATGGTTTTGGCTTTCAGTAAAAAGTGGAATGATAATATCAGCCGTATAGCTCTTGCTATTGATTTTTGAACCGTCAGGAACAGAAGCTCAAAACCATTTTAAACCTGCAAACAAACATTTCAATAGGACGGAGCTTCTTCTCATGGCTCAAACAGAACACAAGAGTGGCGCAGAACCAATTTGCCCTGCTTCAGTGATAAAGATCTTTGGGCTTCATTTTCTCCAGATCTTAATCCAATGGATTATTCCATATGGTCTCTTCTTGAGACAGAGGTATGTGCAAACCGCACAAAATTCTGAATGGTTTAAAGCGATCTTTTTTTATGCATGGGCGGAACTCGATTACGAAACTGAGCATGCGCGATCACTTTTTTCCCAAACGTCTTTGATCTGTTGTAAAGACCAAAGTAGGCTATATTGAGTAGGATTCATTTAATTTGTAGAGAAATGTTCAAAGAATAAAATAGTCATAACATTTTTTTATTTTAGTTTTTCTTAATGCCGTTATTTTAAATTTTCTTTGTTGCAAAACGTATTTCCTACCTTGTATATGTCGGTCCGCAACCAGGAAGAAACCTAGAAAAACGACACAATCCCTTTGTGCAATCAAAATTGTTATAGTTTTAACAATCAAGTGTTAAGTTCTAATTTCATTATAAAAAAGATTGTTTTTATTTTGCCAATCTTAACTGCAATAAGCTCAATTTGCATGCACAATCATTTATTGCACGGACATTTTTAGAGATTCCATTGGATGCCTGTAAGCACATCCATATACTTGTTTGACTACGTTTGCCTGCTGCCGTTGCTATTTTTACAAAAACAAGAATGCTATTTTTCGCCAATTGTACAGGCCTATAATAGCCCAAGTGACAAAATAAAATATATTTTTAAACTTATGTGTGTATAAATAACATGCTTACTTTAAACATTTAAACAGTAATTATCCTCAAAAGAAATAAACGTACTAATATTGGATTTTTTATTGATATTCGGCGAAATATTTTGTCTCACCAATGTATATTGTTTAGTTGTGCGCTATGTAGATAAACAAGTTTATTGTTTAAACAAGTGTTCTTCTAAATAGTTGATTCGAACATCTAAGGGGTCGAATGGGGTTCCATAAATAAAAGTTAGAGTTTAATTACCCCAGCAATAAAGCGACAGTGTCAAATTTTTAAAAATGCGTAGCTGTCAAAGTGAAAATCTTTTTTTAGTCTTTACTTGCTTTCTCTCACATATATTGGAAAACAACATAGTTGCGTGTAAATGGAGATAAAAAAAGCAAATATTCACGTTAAGTGATTAATAGTGTGTATTTGATTAGGGGGCTCATAACATATTTTTTATTTGTTTTAAAGTCAACGTGCAGAAAAGTTTGTCAGAGCCAAGCTTTTTTAATCACAAAAGCACGCCTCTTTTACTTGTTAGGTAGACCTACCGCTGGCTAAAACTTTTTTAACCGAAAAAAAATTTAATTTTTTAAGGTTTTGTAGGCCTAAGCGCTTTAATATTTATGTCAGTGCTGGAAACTTGATAATTTTTTATTATTCAACTTCTCGTTAGAACTCACAAAAATTTTGCAAGTTCAAGTTTTTTTATCTCTTATTTTTCGAGTTTAGAAAGTGTCGTGTTAATTTTCGTTTTAATTCTCATTCTCGTTATTAGTATGTGCAGGGGCGCCGGAAGCAAGGAGGAGTGAAAAGGGCAGGAAACTTATCCTACCCTTTTGATTCCTTCAAATTTTCCTCCCCATTCTTTTGCAAAAGGAAAGGTACAGGTGGAAGATACAATACCAATTGGAAACTTAACTAAAATATCCGATCGATTAAAGGTGAAGGCTTTTATTTTGGTTTTTATCTGTATTTTAAATTTAGTAAGAAAATAGGGATCATTGTCTCCATTGAAATGATGAGTTTTCTAAGTAATCACTAAAGTTTTTCTGAAAACGGTTACGATACGGAATGGCATCGCAACCATTTTCAGAACAAAAATCTTTTTAAAAAATTGTATGCTTTTGTAAAAAATATGGGGCCTTTTCTTTGAGTTTTGCCCCTTGACAAAATGGCTTTTCGACGCCGCTGTGTAGCCATTTATTAGATATATTTTTTTAAAATCAGTTAAATAACTGACAAAATAGAATTCTTTTTTAGTTGTATAGTGTTCTTGTCTCGTTTAACTTTTATTTAACCTTAACTAATCTCAACTTATAGTTTATAACAACCAACACGCGTCTACTTCTCAACTCGTTATATTTCGAATAAAGCACATGTTCGCATAGCGTAGTCACGTTGCGTGGCAATGTTATGTTGCCAATATAAAACATCACAAATAGAATAGCTCGCTACAATGCTCCCCCCAGCAATGCATCATCTCCGGTGATGTGATTGTTGTAACATAGTCTGTTGCTAAATGTGGCGGTGGTCCTACCATTCGGCCACTGCGTGTACGTAACATCTCGTCTTGTGTATATGGTTCGGGAGGAGTCTGTGATATGGCAGAATTGTTAGTGTTGTTCGGATTGAGCAAGATGTATGCTGGCTTGAGACGGTCTACTGAAACTTTGTCTGATCGTCCGTTAATGTCCAACGTAAAATATTTGTCCGATGTGGCAATTATGCGAAATGGTCCTTCATAAGGGCGTTGTAATGGTGATCAATGACTGTCTACACGCACATAAACATATCCAGATTGTGCCAAATTGGGTGGAAGATGTTGTTGTGGTGTCGTGTGATACATGGTTGGTGGTGGTATAGCAGAATGCATGGCATGCTGTAAGTCTCGCAAAAACTGAGAGGTAGGTTCACATTGTCGGTTGTTTTGAGTGTCGATGAATTCACCAGGTATTCTCAAACTTGATCCATATACCAACTCTGCCGGTGAACAATTTGGGTTTTCTCGCCATGCTACCCGCAAGCCAAGAAGTACAAATGGAAGATGATCCATCCAGTAAGGGTCAGTTGTTCGTGCTTTGAGTGCAGTCTTTAGTTGTCTATGTAGTCTCTCTACCATGCCGTTGGCCTGGGGATGATAAGCAGTTGTATTGTGTAGCTTGAGTCCTAAGAGTTTTCCAAGTTCTGACCATAGAGAAGAAGTGAATTGAGGCCCGCGGTCGGTCGTAATGTCTTCTGGAACACCAAAGCGAGAAATCCAGTGTCGGATGAGAGCTTTGACACAAGTGGAAGTTTTAGAGTCTGGTATTGGGATTGCTTCTGGCCAACGAGTGAAACGGTCAATAACAGTCAGCAAATAATTCATTCCTTCACTGGGGGAAAGCGGGCCCACTAAGTCAATATGAAGGCTGCGAAAGCGACCATTGGGAGTATTGCGTTGGACCAAGGGAGCTTTTGTATGTTTGTGTATTTTGGCTGACTGGCAGTTGTGGCAAGCTTTACACCAGCGTTTAATGTCTTTTTTAAGTCCATGCCAAACAAATCTCTCAGCGATGGCTCTCTGGGTTGGTTTGGGCCCACTATGTGATAATCCATGAATTGCATTGAATATTCGAAAAGTCCATTCTTGGGGAAGAATAGGTCGGGGTTTGCCAAGGGAGACATCACACAAAAGCGTTACATCATGATACTTCACGTCTTGGAGTTTAAGGCTTGAAATAGCAGTTCTATATGCTTCTATTTCAGCTGATGACAGCTGATCAGCAGCCAGTTGCCTAAAGTCGATTAATGGTAGCGTAGCAGCATTAATACGAGATAGAGTATCTGCCACTTTGTTGTGTTTGCCTTTGATATACTGAATATCAGTTGTGAATTCAGCAATAAAAGACAAGTGGCGAGCTTGCCGTGGGGAACGTTCTGCGGTGTTTGTAAGTGCGAATATCAATGGCTTGTGATCGGTATAGATGGTAAATGGTTTAGCCTCAACAAAATGTCGAAAGTGCCGAATTGCACTATATGCAGCAAGCAACTCACGATCAAAGGCGCTATAGTTTTCTTCAGCAGAAGAAAGTTTTCTCGAGTAAAATGCAAGTGGAACCCACTTGCCTTGCTGCAATTGTTCTAACTGCGCGCCTATAGCCACATCTGAAGCATCCACTGTGATGCTTGTAGCTGCATCGGGTTTGGGATGATGAAGTAAAGTGGCTTGTGCTAGTGCCGATTTAGCTTTTTCGAATGCTGTTTGGCACTCTGGTGTCCAGGTGATGGCTTTGCCACGTCCTGCTGAGGCTGCGTGTAACGGTGCAAGTTTGGGTGCAATGTCAGGCAAAAAACGGTGATAATAGTTAATCATGCCCAAAAAGCGCTGAAGAGTAGGGCGATTTTTTGGAGTTGGAAAGTCTCGTATGGTGTCAATTCGGCTGTTTAAAGGAAGAATGCCACTGGTAGTTACCAAATGACCAAGATATTCAAGTTCCGTTACTCCGAAAAGGCATTTTGTCTTGTTGATCACCAAACCATTATTGGCAAGTAGTTGGAATACTTGTTCTAAGTGTGTGAGATGTTGAGTTTTTGATTTGCTGGTCACAAGAATATCATCTAGATATACAAAGACAAATGGGAGTTGTTGAAAAATTCCGTCCATTAGCCGTTGAAAGGTCTGAGCTGCATTTTTCAGACCAAATGGCATTCGAAGAAACTCCCACAGTCCGAAAGGGGTTGCAATTGCGGTTTTAGGGATGGAGTCAGTTGCCATAGGGATTTGGTAGTATCCTCGGACAAGATCTATTTTAGAAAAAATTTTGGAGCCCGCTAACTGACTGTTGAAATCCTGAATGTGGGGTAAGGGGTACCTGTCATCTACTGTAGCGGCATTGAGCTGTCGGTAGTCGCCACATGGCCTCCAACCTCCAGATGCTTTGGGCACGATATGTAGGGAAGATGACCAAGGCGAGTTGGAACGACGAACAATTCCAGCTTGCTCCAGTTTCTGAAATTCATCCTTAGCTACTGACAGTTTATCGGCCGGAAGACGACGAGGTCGTGAATGAGTGGGTGGAGATTCAGTAATGATATAATGTTCAACTCCATGTTTGTTCATCTGTGGTTTAAAATGGGGTGTCTGTATGTCTGGAAACTTTTGCAAGAGTTTTTCAAAGCTGTTTGAGGGAGCTAATGATAAACCTGAAAGAATGTTGGCATTCGGCTCTGACATTGTGGAGAAGATGTCTCCATGATTAAAATCGATAAGGCGGCGGCCACGAAGATCGATTGCGACATTATGAGCGATGAAAAAATTTGCACCAAGAATAGGGCGTGTAACATCTGCTACATAGAAGTCTTGTTGGTAAGTGCGTCCCTTGCCAAGATTAAAGGTGAGGGTTCGTTGTCCCCATGTTTTGATCTTGGATACATTGGCTGCTGTGAGAGTGCCAGAAGGAGCCCGGGTATGTTTGTCAGCTGCAGATGCTGGAAAGACGCTGACATCAGCTCCAGTGTCAACTAAAAATGAAGTACCAGTGTGTCTATCCCACACTGACAGGGTGCTTGATCCAAAGTCGCCGGCCGCCGTAGTTATCGACGACCGGCCTTTACGTTTCCCTGGGTTGTAAGGTTGCTGTTGTGGGAAGACGATGGGTCCAGTAGTTGCGCAAATTTGCATCCGGGACGACAGTTACGAGCCTCTGTTCCAAATCGTTGGTGGTAAAAGCAAACAAACTGGGTGCTTGAAACTGGCCTTTGCAGTTTGGAAGTCACAGTTTGGCTTTTAAGTTTTGGTGCATGAACAGCAGCCGCCGTCGAATTTGTAGGGGTAAGTTGACTAGCCTCCATAATCCTATCAGCCGCATTAGCTAGCTCACTAATATCGTCAATTTCTTTTAATGATAAAATGGCACGTATTTGAGTTGGGAGCTGAGCTAAGAAAAACGCTCGTCGTAAAGTGGCAGCATCATTATTGAGAGATTCTAGGTGTCGCAGCAGTGCTATAGGTTTCCTATCACCTAATCCCGAAATATTCAGTAGCTCAGCATCTTTTTGTGCTTGTGTTTTTCCAAATGCTGACAGCAGTGCCTTTTTAATTGTTTTGTATTTGTCTTGTTGTGGGGGATTAGTCAACACAGCCTTAATCTCAACAATTGCTTGGTTATCTAGCGCCGCAACTACATAATCAAACCTTGTCTGATCTTGTGTAATAGCCCTTGATCTCAGCTGTGCCTCGACACGGATAAACCATACTTCTGGGTCATCTGGCCAAAACTCTGGTAGCTTCACTGAAACTGCCTGTACTTCGGGTGCCTGAGGCACGGTAGCTGTTGTCGCAGTAGCGTTGAGATTTGAAATCGCTTCAGCTAATTTTTGCAGCGTTTCGTTTTCCAGAGACATGACTAAGCTTAGTTACCGGTACTTATTGTCTAGGCTAAGGTTGATAACGCGCTGGTGAAAGCCAACGTATTCAATATAACGGGGTCACCAATATAGTGTTCTTGTCTCGTTTAACTTTTATTTAACCTTAACTAATCTCAACTTATAGTTTATAACAACCAACACGCGTCTACTTCTCAACTCGTTATATTTCGAATAAAGCACATGTTCGCATAGCGTAGTCACGTTGCGTGGCAATATTATGTTGCCAATATAAAACATCACAAATAGAATAGCTCGCCACAGTTGTAGTTCAGAAATTTTTATATTTTGAATTCGCGTTTAAGGCTCCAGTTCATAACGTTAATGTTGTCACTATACCAAAAAATTGTTCAACAGAACCACCGCTCAATGGAGTATGCAGTCTTAATCAGCAGTAACGGCTGGAATAGCGAAAAAGGAAGAGGTGCCACAATCAGGGGTACCGGAAAAATTTTGGGCGGAAAGGGAAAAATTTAAAAAAAGGGCACTTTTTGGTCAAAAAAACACTATTAACAATAAAAAAATTAATAAGGACCAAAAATAAATAAATGCCTGGGTCTTCACTTTTCGGCCGCGGTGTTTTATTTACTTAGTTGGCAAATATTTTTGATCTAGTATACTCATAAAGGAGGAACATTCTTGTTGCAGATAAACCCCTTTTCTATTTTACCGGCCTTTACTTGGAATTAAAAAAGATTTACACTTTCAAATTCAAAGTCGAGCAAAAAAAAATATTCCTACCCAATCAATCACATATCTTAACTTGGAAAACATACCTTAAACTGTGAAAACTTTTTATACCATACAAGCTGAAGCTTATTATGTCTGCCCTCACAAAAGTTCTAGAGGGACATTTTTTTTCCAAAAATCAAGTCTATAAAAAAAGTTTTCACATCAATTTAAAGGTTATTTTGTCATCAAGTTAATGTAAAAGTAATTTTTTAATCCTCAGTGGAATTTTGAAGAACAGTCAACTAAACCAAAGATGAGTTTACATTTTTTAAAAATCTACCCTTTGGTCCGTCGATTTAAAGCAAAGTCGTTCTTTATTCATTTTAAATTTAGAGCCAAAAGCGTCACTGTCTTCGGAAAAATATTCACCGTGAAAGCGCATGCTTGTTTATTGGTTATTTGACTAGCTGTAGCCGACATGTAAGCTTAATTTAGCCTAAAGCGGAGTTGGAGTCGCAAAAAAACAATAACAACTCCAACTCCGACTCTTGTACATCTAAGAACAACTCCGACTCCAATAAATTAAAAAGCACGATCCAGATCCGACTGTGACTCCAGCAAAACTAAAAAACGACTGCAGCTACAGCTCCGCTCTAAAACAAACGACTCCGACTCCACAACTCTGGTCCGATTTCTGTCTATATCCATCCTTAAACCAGCTGTTACGAAGTGTTGTGGGAAAATTGCGACCATGCAAACACAGCAACAGGATTTCACGTAAATTTTACGTGATTTACGTAAAAACCACGTAAATTTTTGGTGGAATTTACGTGGTGTGTTTGCTGGAAAACTCGTTCAACAAGCAAGAGAAATGAAAAACGCTTTCAGAGATATCAGGATATAATTGCAAGAAATTGCTGCATCCAGAGTGCCAATACTCTTTTGGACGTTGTTAAGGACAGTTGTCGTCAGTATCAAAAGAGAAAGAATCATGTTTTCTATTGACCAACTTACTGTTTTACGTCAAACAGAAAGGTTTGACATAAAATCAGAAACAATAGAATGCAAAAGTATGCCGCGGCAACGAAATAATACAAAATATACGCACTCGAAAATAAGCTTGTAAGGTTTTGCAATTGTAAATTTAATCTGACAAGGAATAGGCCCATGTAAGACTTAAAGAAAGGGTCATACGATGTATTCATGTAAGAAGTTGCGGTTGTCTTTCCTGCTTTTTTGTTTGTTGTCAGATTGCCACCTAGTAACGAAGACGAAAGTTAAAAATAATTTAAACAATTTTAAGGAATTCAGACAGTTTGTCCCAAAAAGCTACTGGTCACCATTGAGTTTGGGAAAAATAAAGGTTTTTGCGCTATTGATTGATGATTATTTGCATGGAAATAATCTTTATTGCGACACGAAAAAGAATACACTTTTCTTCGAAATTCTGGATAAACAAAGCTGTTATAAATTGGTTTTGATTCTCTTGAAATAGCTCTTAAAAGCAAATGTTTTATTTAAAGCTCTTTTGTTAATTTAGTAGCCTTAAAAAAGGCTGTTTTGAAAAACTCGAACGTTTTCGCCTAGCTCTCTTCAGGAGGTTTCGCTAGAATGAATTGCAGAACTGAATGTAGAATTTCAAAAGTTTTAAGACTGATTCTGATTGGCTAAAAATTAAGGTTAGTAATAGTCATCATAATAATTGAAAAGTATGTAATAAATAAAACCACGTTTAGACTCACCGGCTCACAACGACCAAGAATGTACGGACATTCAAAAATTTACAAACGGATGTGCCTTGCCATTGTATTCTTTCGATAATTGGATTTACTTAACATGAACTCGCTAAATTTCTCGCCGCCTTATTACAACCCGTATAAGAACTTTACTCAACTAATTGCATTAATGATTCCTTTTCTTTTGTTGAAATGATACAACAACTCGAAGTAAATTCTAATGATTCAATTCTCTGTTCATTTGATATTTGTAGCTTATTTACTAACGTACCTTTAGCGGAAACCATTGAAATTTGTACTAAAACACTTTACGATGGTCACTTCCCTACTCTAGTTATTCCTAAACATGTTTTTATTGAATTGATGAAAACTGCAACTACTTCAGTTGAATTTAGGTTTAATAACATTATGTACAGGCAAATTGATGGAGTTGCTATGGTTCCCCTTGGTCCCGCTCTGGCAAATATATTCGTTGGCTATTATGAATCAAAACTTTTCATGAAATTTTAAAAACCTACCGTATACTGTCGTTACGTTGATGACACATTTTCTCTTTTTCACAAAGAAACTGGGTTCCAAAATTTTTTAAATTGTCTTAACTCGCTTCACCCTCCTTAAAATTTACCAATGAAATTGAAACCAATAATTCTCTGCCTTTTTTGGATGTACTTGTTACCAAATCAAATAATAAATTCATCACTTCAGTCTATCGAAAGCCCACTTTCACAGGTCAATATATTCATTGGAATTCCTTTGCACCAAAACAACGTAAAACAAATCTCATTGATACTTGTATACATCGAGTCTTAAAAATCTGCTCTAAATCTACATTAAAACATGAACTAGACAATATTCGCTCTAATCTTGTAGAAAATGGTTATCCAGAATTCCTCATTGATTCGAGAATTCCTAAAAAACTTTTACGTTTCCAACAAAGCACTAAAGAAGGCCCAAAAAAATCTCCAGTCTATTTAAAGTTACCTTGGATTGGCGAAAATTCCCTGAAATTTGAAAGAAAAATAAAATTATCTCTTTATAATTGTTTTGGAGCGGTCCAACCACGAACGGTCTTTTTCACCAGACGAATTTTACCTGCAATACATAAAGACGTTCTTCCCACTTTTCAACAACGTAACGTCGTATATGAATACGTGTGCCACTGCGATAGTCGGTACGTGGGTCGAACGTCTCAACGTTTGCAGGACAGAATCCGCCAGCATGTGCCGAAGTCTATTCGGAACAGAACCAGTCAAGAACGTAAGCAACCAGAACGCCCAGGAAAACTAGCTAATTCAATACCGCGTTTTAAATGTTTTATACCAATTTTAAATGTTTTATAGACAGGACAAACTTTCACGTTAAATTTCGATTTCAAAATTTTTGATAAGCAATTTAAAAAACGTCTCGAGTCAATAGTCTCGAGTCAGTTTTTTTTAAATCGCTTGTCAAAAATTTTGAAATCGAAATTTAACGTAAAAGTTTGTCCTGTCTATAAAACATTTAAAATTGGAAACTACTTTCAGTTGAAGTCCACAACTCCTTTAGGTCTTTGCTCAAATGTCATTTATGAATTTACATGTTCGTGTGACGCGAACTTGACACACATCGGTATGTCAACCCGACATTTGAGCACTAGAGCTAAGGAGCATTTGGACTTCAACTCTCAAGTATCAAGTGCAATAAAAAATCACATAATGTGTTGTAATGTTTGTTCTTCTGTCAAATTAAATTTAAACTCCTTTAAAATAATTAAAAAGTGCAAGTCGGAATTTCACACAAAAATACACAGAGCATTATTTATTAAAAAGCGTAATCCTGGTTTAAATTGTCAACTTTATGCAAATGGTTCTTCATTTTTATTAAATGTTTTTTAATTTTTATTTTAACTTTTTTTTTTGATTTCTTTTATTATAAATTTTAAATTTACTTTCACTTTTAAATAATTTAATGAAACTAAAAATTGGCTTTATAATTCTATTTGCTTTAACTTATTCGTCACAATGTAAATCATTCATGCATAAATAATTAATTTTCTTTGTTTTGACGCATTATTGTTAATTTCATTTAAGTTTAAGTTTTTCTTGAAAAGGGCTTAAGAAGCCAAAAGCGTTTGAAAATAAAAGTTTTATGAATTTAGTTGTGCTGCTGAGTATCGCTACATTATGATAACTATTACTAACCTTAATTTTTAGCCAATCAGAATCAGTCTTAAATCTTTTGAAATTCTACATTTAGTTCTGCAATTCATTCTAGCAAAAGCTCCTGAAGAGAACTAGACGAAAACGTTCGAGTTTTTCAAACAGCCTTTTTTAAGGCTACTTAATTAACAAAAGAGCTTTAAATGAAACATTTGCTTTTAAGAGCTATTTTAAATTTTGTACCAACAAAAAACTTTATAAATACTGTCTCAAAACTGCTAAAACAAATAAAACGCCTGAATAATTAAATTAGAAGAAACAAACTGAAAAAACGACGTAATTTATAGAAGAGTTAATAATTAGAACTCGATTTTCTTGAAAATTTAAAATCAATAAATGCAATTTAAAATGCAGCAGACACCAAATTGTCTTTGATCAGAAGAAGCAAAAAATATTAAAAGATAAATTTGGTTTAAGATTTTTAAAAACTTTTTAAAAAAATTGATGAAAAAGTAAATTTGTCTTTACACTTGACCTGTTTCAGAGAAAGCAAATGCCTAACATAAAAATTAAACCCACGCATAAACCCAACATCGTTGCTCTGGAACGAGCTCAAACTCACAGTCAAACGCAACTTCGCTCTTCGGTTTAAAAATTGAATCTGTGGTTAGACACAACTTCGTTGCTCTGGGTGAGAATCGAACTCACGGATAACGCAACTTTGTTGCTCTGGGTGTGAATTGAATTTCAGTATGTTGCAACTTTGTTGTTCAACTTTCAATCAATACACCAATATATGTGAAAAAAAAAAAAAGTTTTCAAAAGCACAGGAAGGCACCGAAATGACCATACGGTCTTCTAGTCAACTGCCTCCCTCTAAATCAGCGTTTCTCAAATCATGGGTCGCGACCCAAATGTGGGTCGCCAAGGCTTTATGAATGGGTCGCCATATGTTTTAGTGGTAGAGCGCTCTGCAGTGTTTTTAGTTAATTTTATTTCTATTTCCAGATATGTCAAAACGTAGCTACAAGTCTGAATTTCTGAAATATGGCTTTACGTGTATTCGCACTCAGGGTGTTGAAAAGCCACAGTGCGTTTTGTGTTTTCAAGTTTTGTCAAACGAATCATTGAAAGAAAACAAGCTTAAGAGGCACCTAGATTCATGCCACTCTAACCTTAAAGAAAAAAATGTAGATTTTTTTCAACGAAAGGAAAGTGCGCTAAAAAAACAAAGGCTCGACAACACCGGTGAAAATGAATCCATTCTGAGTCAAAAGAAAGCCATTGCTGCATCTTACACTGTATCGTATTTAATAGGAAAGTCGAAGGTAGCTTACTCTATTGGTGAAACATTGATTAAGCCAGCAGCTTTGGCAATGGTAAAAGCAGTGTGTGGTGAGGAAACCGCAAAAAAACTAACAACAATTCCATTGTCCAACGATACTGTTCATCGAAGAATTGTTGAATTATCAAATGACGTCAAAGAACAAATCGTTACAAAACTGAAAGAGTCGAAGTTTTTTAGCTTACAGTTGGATGAAGCAATAGATGTCGCTCGTGTTTCACAACTCCTCGCATACATTCGAGTTGCTAGCAACAATGATATTGAAGAACATTTTCTGTTTTGCCAACCACTTTCAACCACAAAAACCGGTAAAGATATGTTCAATATGGTTGACAAGTTTTTTACAGAAAACTTGATTGATTGGGCCAAATGCCTTACTGTTTGTACAGATGGCGCTCCGAGCATGATAGGATGTCGGAAAGGTTTTGTTGGTCACGTTAAAAAAGTTAATCCCAGTGTTCAAGTAATTCACTGCATGTTGCACAGGGAAAATTTGGCATCTCGTGAATTAAGTGAAACTCTTCATGGCGTTATGAAAGACGTTATTGAAATCGTAAATTTTGTTAAAGCTCGTGGTTTAAATTCACGCCTGTTTGAAGAATTGTGTTCAGCATGTGGAGCTTCTCACCGAGAGCTATTGTTTCATTCCGAAACCAGGTGGCTATCCCGCGGCAAAGTTTTATCGCGTGTTGTAGAATTGAAGGGAGAACTCGAAACTTTTTTACTGGAAAAACATTTCGCGCTTGGCCAAAAATTTCAAAATAAAGAATGGGTTTTGCTTCTCTGTTACTTGTGTGATATGATGACAGCGCTGAATACGTTGAATGAATCCATGCAGGGACACGGTCACACAATGATTGATTTTGCAGACAAAGTACGTGCTTTTAAAGAAAAGTTACAATTGTGGTATGTCAAAGTGGAAAGCAAAAGGCTTGCTTCCTTTCCTATTTTGAACAGGTCAATTGATGACCTTGATCCAGAGCCCGATTTAATAACTTCAGTTTCTTCTGTCATTTTGGAACACCTTCACACTCTGAGAAAAAACTTCGAAAAATACATTCCAGAAAACATCAACAACTAAATGTGGGTAAAAAATCCATTCACCGCAAATGTGGCCGATTTTGATGTAGGATTTGTTTCTGGTTTTCAGGAACAGCTGATTGATCTCAAAAACGACTCGTCACTGCAGTTATCTTTTCTGGAACTTTCATTACCCAAGTTTTGGTGTCAAGTTGCAAACGAATATCCAATATTGTATGAAGATGCCTTAAAAATTATAATCCCTTTTCCAAGTTCATATTTATGTGAGATGGGATTTTCTGCTATGGCATTTATGAAAGACAAATATAGAAACCGTCTGGATGCAGAGCATCCAATGCATTTAGCGTTGAGTGATGTTGAGCCACGATTTCAAAAACTTGTTGATGCGAAATTGCGATAAATGTTGTTGAATAAAAGTTCTGCTTTTTGTGTTCTGTTTTTTTTGTGCTTTTGTGTTTATTTATTTAGTTGGGTCGCAGCTATTCTTGCAGATAGGGTTTTTAAACGATTTTGGGTCGCAGACGAAAATGGTTGAGAAACACTGCTCTAAATAGTGGGACAAAAAAAAAATTTTTTTTATTTTTTTTATTATTATTTTTTTATCAGAAAAAAACAGCAGTACACTTACAAAAACATAGTACATTTAGAAAAACAATCAAGATTAAATAGTTTAAATAAAACTTGAAAATTAAACCTGTGGTTAGCGCGACTACGTCCTTTTGGATGAGAATTCATTTCGCAGATAAACCCAACGTCATTCTGAATTGCTAGAATCTTTGAAAGGAATCTGTGCAATAAAAAGCCAATTGAATTGTCAAAATCGCGGGCCAGATTGTGTGTCCGTCTTTGTATTATCTGTATCACAATCTAGTATCTGTAATAGAAAGTCAACTGAATTGACCGTCTTTGTATTAGAAAGACACTGAATTATTTAAACCTCTGACCAATCATTGATCTTTGCAATAGAAAGTCAACTGAATTGTTAAAATCATTGAACAGGTTTTAAATTCACAGATTGACGCGTCTGCATCGCTCTGGTTGGGAATCAAACTCGCAGATAAACGCAATTTCGTTGCTTTGGGTGGAATCAAACTCGTAATTGGTCGGAACTTTGTTGCTCAGCTTGAAAATCGAACCTGTGATTAGACGCGACTGCGTCGATCCGTTTGGGAATCAAATTCGTGGTTCCAGTTAGAGCTAGGGCTAGGGTTAGGTTAGAATCCCTCCTGAAAAGATTCGTCGCAAATTCCCCGCCGAATTCGTCACAATTGACAAAAAGGCTTTCATAATATAATACTGCTATCATTTTTTCGAAAAGTTGACTGAGTTTTTACTAATCGTACAAATTTTCCATCGCGCCTGACAAAGTGAGCAGTAGTTTACAAAAGCTTGTGCGATTAATAAAAACTCAATCAACTTCAGTGCACAATTTTTTGTTCTTTTTTGATCATTTTAATAGTTTATATGGCTTTCCAAATTTTTATTTCTTCCAATCCTTTGATAATTCGCACTTTCTTCTGTTTGGCCGGCTTAACTGTTCTAAACTTTTTTTGTCATATCTCTGTAAATTAAAAAAACAAATAAATAATTTCATTCTGACAGCAATAACTCGGTATCTCTAGAAGGAAGTCGGGGTAATTGCCATAGGACCGTGTGTTGGTTTGGCACACAAATAAAACTTTAACTCCTTTTATTGCAAGGGACGCCATTTAATTTAAACAGACGAAATGACATTTAAACTTCAAAACAAGAATTTAGGCGGAGTCTTCGCCCAATAACGTTGCAAGGTTGAGTCTCAAATTAATCTGCTGCGATCTACACACTTTGCTCTCAGAGTCGGCGACTCGGTCCAGCAAATATCGAAGTAATTTAATTGATTTTTATTGTGACGCCTGATCTTTTTCACAGGCAAAACAAAAGGCATTAGGTCACGTGAGCAGGCTACATCCTGTTGGCAGGTGTGACGAAAATAACTACACAAAAGGTGGTAATAGCCTTAATGGCGCGATTAGCCAACAGTCATTTGGGGGGAACAACAGAAAGGCGGTACAGAAACAAAATACCAAGAAATTAGAAATTATAACATGACGGTTGCCATGGGAGCGGATAAACGCCCTGCAGCAAGCGGATGAGCGCTGCAAGTTGAGTCTGCATGGAAGCGAAATACAACGTGCAAAAATATATTTGCGGAGACTTTGCAAAACCAAAGCAAATGCATGCACAGTAAACATTTTGCGGCGATGAGTTCGCTACAGGGCTTTCCATCCTTTCCTACAAGTCAGAAGGATAAATATAGAAAAGAAATAGATAAATGTAATGCGGCCCTCGAATAAAATCGACTTCTGAATGTGGTCCTCGAGCTAAAACTTTGCCCATCTGAGCTAGAGCTTTCCATAAAATTTGCATGAACTCTTCAAACGTTTCTACAAACTCTCAAAATTTAACTGAAGACCTTTTTCAGCCTTCACCTGAGTTTTAAAAACATTGGAGAACACCGCTTTTGCCAGCATTAGCTTTTCCCATAAAATAAAAGTGTTTCACCCATAAATTTTGTTCCTTCTTTCTGTTTGGTTTAGCCTTAAAAAACAGTTCTAAATTTTTGTTTTACTTAAAACTAACTATAAAAAACAAATAGCTTATAATTTTTAACCAGAATGCAATATTTTGGCATTTTTGAAAACAGGTTCTTGTAAACGCTTGAGGTTTTGTAAAATCAGTTCCGTTATAGCCTACCTGATTTTACTTAAGACGGTTCAAAGTAAAAGTGAAAAAGTAAAGTCTGTACGGAAAGAGCATTAGTTAAAACGAATTGCAAAAAAAGATATTAAGCCATCAAAACAATCAAAAATTGTTTCCTTCATTTTAAGAAAGAAAATTTTGTTTTTGATTCTGCTGATCAACAAAACATAGAAAAAGAAAAAAAGACTAAAATTGGTAAAAAAAAAGGTTGAAAGTCAATGTACATCCTTTTAATTTTAACGATTTGCCTGCTTAATAAACATAAAAAGCATCCCCGCTCAGTCAAATGTTGCTTCGTATTCTTCTCGACGTGAAAATGCAGCAAGGCTGAAGAAGCAAAGCGATACCTTTTCGAATGCTCATAAAATCAACAACGTTAATCTTTCAGGGGTGAAGCCGGGTCTGTGAGACCCACAGCATACTTTTGTGACATCTTTTTTGTTTTCCAGGTAGCACTATATTTAAAGTTTCATTCATTTCATCCTTTATTGTTTCCAAACAGACCTGCTAAAAGGTGGAAATAAAGAAAAAACAGTTATGGGTCTGTCAGACCCAGTGCCACCATTACAGTTACTTTAATAGCGCCACCCTCGGAAGGTTAAAGATCTTCTTCACAAAAATAGCAGAACTTCAACGCCCAGAATATTTGCTACATAAAACTGAAGTTAATTGTTGTATTGTCACGACAGCCTCTTCTATTGAAGCTTCAATATTTATCAATTGATCTTGAAAAATGACGCAGTGTTCAAAAGCAATCGAAAGTTAAAAACCTTTCATTATTGAAGTATTCTCGCATTTCCATAAAATAGATCGACCAGACTGATAAAGCAACACACAATGCAGAGGATGAAAAAGAAATAACCGGAATATTCAATCGCTCTAGAGTGATTTGCAGTTTAATATTGCACTGACGAAAAATGACTGAGTTGTAATATACTATGTCACAGGCTATTGTAGTAAATCATTGTGAGAAAGAATAGATGTGATTAATGTAAACAAGTTCCTGTGGCTAATATTGACTGTTCATCCTATTGTTGGATCCCAGAAAACTCGAGCGAAGTTTTCAACGCTATAAATGGTGGAGATTTATGGAAAACATGGAAAAACAGAATTATTCAACGTTGGGTTCTTTGGAAGATATTTGTAAAGCTTTGTCAAAAACAGACACGGCAAACATTTTAAGTTGACTAAACCAAAGAGAAGTTTTTATAAATTGTTTTCATTATTTACCCTTGATTAATCAAATAATCTGCAAATCATAACATTTAAAAAAAAATTTCTATTTGGTTTTTTAATGGTATAGGAAAAATTTATTCAGAAAAATGAATAAACTTACGGCCATTAAAGCAGTACGGATGATATATAAAATGACTTGAAAAAATGCTACAAATTTATTTGGTTTTTATCTGTTCTTCTATCGCTACCTGATATTATTGCATTTCAAATTTTTCGTAACCAGTAACCAACGTACAATGTTTCTCGCTTAAATTTCTACCAATAATTTAATGCATCTAAATGGTTTTCAGATGTGTTGATTTGGTATATATTTTTGATTTAGTAGCGCTGAAAAATATTTTGATAAAATAGGCTATGCCTTTCATTCACCATGGTTTTGCATATTGGCATAATTTTTTCGAGTTTACCAATCAAAACTTAAAACTCTCTTCGTTTGAATTATAAATTATTCTGCCGTTTTTAACTTATAATGTGGCAGCAGATAGTAAGTTTGGTCGCAGGCGTGCAATATTTTATTAGTGTATACAGTCAACATGTTTGACCGGTCTGAGATTCGAACTTAGTTTTTTTTAGATAACATTTAGAAAATCTTCTCCATACCGTAAGTTGCAATCAATAATTTTCATCTCGAAATTAAAAAATTTGCGGTACGAGATTTTGTTCTATCAACATTCAACAAGGTTGTCTTTGTCGTTGGCCTCATGTCGGTAGCTGCAAAAGTTTGTTCGCAACTTTTTTCATAAACAGTGATAAAAATTTGTTTATCTCGTGCATTAGTGATCCACGATTACGAACACTACTAAAAAGCGTTCTTTTCGCATATTTAACAATTAATTAGTACTTGGATGAAAACTTATATTCAGGAAGTTCGCGAAATATTGTAAAAGATTGAATTTATATTGCTGATTCAAAACTTTCAAAAGAAAGTGGCGAAAAGTGAAGCTAAAGGGGCAATGGAAAAAAACTTATTTTGTATAAAATATTTCTAGTACAGTATTTACGGCTGCTCGAAAAATTGTAAAGCGAACGCGTTTGGGCTGCAAAATTTGGACTAAGAAAGCTTAGTAGAAAAAAGAGTCCTGACCATGAAACAAAAATGATTTCTCTTAACATTCAGAGCAAGGCTGATGATGTAACTAAGCTTAGAAAAAATGTTTAACTTTATTGTATTTTTTCTACGACTCCCATTTAAACAGCAAGCTTAGAAGTTTATTCCTTTAAAAATTCAATACAATCGATACTTTAATCACATAACACTTGAAGTTTTACGGCTAGCAAATCGTAAATAAGACACATTTGTCTGCAAGCACACTAAAACTACAAATTACAACAACGAAGTTAAAACATATATTAGAGACAATTATGTCTTTCAACAGCCTTGCGTCACAATACAATAAAGTACTACAACGAAAAATTGAAATACTGTTCAAAATCGACTTAGCAAGTCAACGTTAACATCAACAGTAAATGACGAGACACGATTAAACAATGCTTTGGGATTAAGTTTTTTTGTCGTGAAAATCTTTTCGAGCGAAACACTTTCACTTGCCTACTGCACAATCAAACTAAAAATTACTACAGAAATCAAAAGCAAGACATACGAAACAACGAGGTTGGAACATGTATTAAAGACAGATTACTTCTTTCAACAATTTATGTCACAACATAACGAAGTGCAGTAACGAAAAATTGAAATACTGTTGAAAATCTTACGAAGTCAACGTGTAACATCAACAGTTAAATGACGAGACAGGATTAAACATTACTTTGTTTTTCGTTTTTTTTTTTGTCAAATTCGTTTTGCTTTGATCTGCGTTAGAAATTTTGAAATTTTTTTGAGCGAAGCATGATTAGAACGTGAAAACGTCGTCAACAAAGACAGAATTCGTTGGAACAACAAACACAGGAACACAAGAGCAGACAGGAGGAAATTATTCAAAATTTACATGACGGAATATAGGAAACAAAAATGATTTACAGAAAAAGCTTGCTTGTGAACAAAAATATTGACATATCTAGTTCACACAACTGGATAAGACGGCTGGGTAGCGATGCCGCACTGGTTGTTGTTGTTTCGAGACATCTTGATGTAGCCTTGTTCACCCCAGGTTTCACCCCAACTGAAAAGAACATTAATTAAGTTGCTTTTACTTTTATCTGTCCACGGCAAGCGTATTTCAAACAATGGTAACAAACTTATAAGGTTAACTACATGACTTTTACAAAAAATAGAAAAATGTAACATATATCCATTAAGTAACTCTTTATAAAAAAATTTTTTTATCCCAAGTTCTTGTCACTTAAAGCGCCAACAGAATAAACGAAAAGCAGCTGAGACCTGTTCTTCACGAGCCAGTAATCGCGCCCGTTTTCGGTTCCGTAGCCGACCACGAGAACGCCGTGATCGAGTTGACTGGTGCTGCATTCAGGCTCGTTGTAAACTCCTGAAAAAGATGCGAGTTTGAGACAAAGTAACGCAAGCCTAATACAAAAACTACGAGAAGCCGCTGATAATTAATCGCGCAATTCTAGTTGCCATTTCGCGTCACGTGACCGCAAGCTGCCAATTAAGCACTTGCTAATTTTTTTCGTTTTTGGTTAGTTGCTAGATGCATATTGCATGTAGTTGCTCGATGACGACTATTGAGACATGCGCAACGATATTAAAAACGATTCCACAACTTCAATCAAAACGTAAGCTTCAATAATTCCTAACAATAATAATAACTAAATAACAATAATAATATTAAATAGTTCAGCACGTAAGCAAACAAACAAACAGTAATAATAAGAAAAGGCTCGGAAAATTTTTACGAAATTGCGCAAGCCTTTTGTTTAAAAAGCTTCATCGAAACTTGTTTATCGATGTGAAACAGAAGCCAAATGAAATAATGACTTTGAGTAACATTGGTTGTCGAGATGTTCAACCACCAATAAATGAGTAAAGCTTTTCCAGGGCAACAGCTCAATCAAGCGCCGAACAAAACTCGTCAGAGTAGTCGAAATTGTTTTTCTATATAGACTTTGTTTTGCAACAATTAACTGGAACTTGTTTAAGTCAGATTCAAATAGTTGGGCTCCTGTCGCAATTTGTAAAGATGGCGGCTTTAAAGTAATTTTGTACAGGACTTGGGGTAGAAGAAAATCAGCATAATCGTCACTCAAAAGCAAACTAGTTCCAAAAAAAAAAAATCTCAAATTAACTTGGCAATCAACTGATCAGCACAGTCACAGTCAAATTTTATAAAACTACTTTTAGGCACTTTCAATACCAATAAAACTCTCGTCACAAGCCAATTTGCACGATTCCAAATCAAAAGACCAACTACCACATGAGCAACAAATCTAATTCAATTTTCCACCAATCAAAATATTATCATTAATTTTAAATTCGCTTATTATGACACTTATTTCTTTCTTCAAACCAAAATGCAAAGCAAACTGAATAAAAATTATGTTGAAGGCAAACCAAAAAAATTTTTTTCGAGCTAAATAAAGGTTTTACAAGGTTTTCATTAAACTACTTAAAGCAAATTTAGAAGTGAAACAAGAAATTTATAAATAAAATATTTGAAACCGCATATTAAACTGACAATTATTTAATACATTAACCATGCGAGTTGATCAAGTGACTCAGTGAAGTTTTTGAAGTTTTTATTAATGATCTTCAATTAGATTAACGAACTTTTTTAACAAGTTCTTTTAATCGATAATCGCTGCTTTTTTTGTATTGAATAAAGTATATACAGTATAAACTTCAAACAAAACAAAACCTTAGAAAAAACAGGATTTCTCGAGAAACACATTATGCGATCACATGTTGCAATAGAAACTAATATTGCATAATAAGTTCGAAAATTCACGCCTTTTTTCTTATCCGTCCTCTGATTGCTCGATTTCGATCATACCAAGTCAAAATAAAGCAAACGTTTTACTGAGAAATGCAGCAACACTTCCGCTTACGTAAGAGGATAATAAACAGCGAGTTACGACTAGCAAGAGTTAACTGAAAATTTTGTCCAGTCATATTTTTGCACTCATTCACGCTCGGTGATAAGGGTCTTTTTTGGACGACTAGAAACAAACAGAAAGTTGATTGATGATGCGACAGTGAAAATCACATGATTGCCCGATTAATTTCAAGTCAATCTTGAAGCCTGCCACGAAGCACGTAATCAAGAATCTACGTCTACAAAATTTGAACTAGCTTCGACTTAATTGTTAGTTTGTCACCAACAGTTCCTTTTGACAGCGAGCGATAATTCCACAAAGGATAAGTCACATGACACGTTTTGACGCGTGAACGTACATATGTGACATCATTCGAGCATTTCGAGCTAGAAAATGAACTTGGAAGCGTTTCTAAATATTGCCTGCCGAAACAAGCTGGAGTTTAAAGCCTTTTAACTAGGAAACGCTGGAATTAGGAAAGACAAAATAAAACACGTGAACAAGTAAATCCGGGAATGCAACTAACATACATCAACAATCCCGAGAGTACGAGTACCGAAAAGCAAAACATAAAGCAATCAACAAGATTAAATAAACAAACAACTAAAATCCTTAGCCGAAAGAAAAGTGGTTTCTTACCGGACTCGTACATCTGGAAAGACTCGTGACTGGCATCGATGGCGACGGAAATTGGGCCCTTTGTCGCCACCGCTTCTTTTAATTGATCTTCGTCTCCCGCTGCAAGGGCGACGTAACCGGTGTCGTCAGCACCGCGATCAGCTTTCTTGTAGCGACAACTATCGTCCTGTTGCAAATTCAAGACAGAACGTTGGCTTTATTTGCAGTGCAGACAAAATTGCAACTCATAGGATGCGAAATGAATTGATCAACAAGTAGGATGTTACAGAGTGGATAGAATGGAGAAGTGGGCTATGAAAGGACGCTTGGAAAGTGAGTTTAGAATCGGGTTGTCCTTGGAAACAGGGATCAAAACAAATCGCACTGGACTGGACTATTACTGCAACTACGAACTGATTGTCTGGGTGTTGAAATCATTGAACTGATACGCGATTGAAATCGGTCATTAAGAAACGCAAGGCGAGAAAGTGAATAAAAAAAATAAGTCGTACTGTTTTTAAAGTTATTGTTTAAAAAACGGAAAGGCTTTTGGTGAGAAAAAAAGCTGCACTTCATAATCATCGGTTATATAAGGTTGCAAAAACAGTTTATGGTAAACCAGAAACTGACCCAAGCAAATAATATCATATAGCGATGTGGTATAATTTTTATTACAGTTAAATATAATGCGATTATTTGTTAGAATTTCAAACCTTCGTACAAACCTGAGCTTCGTATGGATAGGACTGTTCGGTGTCAATCCCATTCTGTGTTTTAACGTACTCAAAAGCTTGTCTCATCAGACCTCCATCGCAACCATCGTTGCCTTCAGGAGTCGAGCAGTCGACCAGATTCTGTTCACTCAAGCTGACCAACTTTCCTGAAACCAAGAATCCAACTGATTTGCTAAGAGAGCACGATCGAGTGGTTGAGAGCGCCATGATTGTGATCGACATGGTCTCGGTTCAAAACCTACTAGCGCTATTTTGTTGTGTCCCTAGACAAAGGCACTTTACGGCACTTTTCTTTGCTGGCTGTCTTAAAAAGCAGCTCTAAACTTCAATCATATCTATATAACACTACAAAAACAAAAATTTCAACCAGACAGCAATATTTGGCATCTCCCGAAGCAGGTCGGGGTAATTATTTGCTTTTTGTATATCGCTTTCAAGGCTTTCCTTCGAGTCAGCAGAATAAATACAGAGATGAAATGGAAAAGACTTAGTTAAATGCTACAGCTTCAACGGCAGTCAACTTTATTGGATTACTGTTTGAAATTTTTGTTTTACGAGCGCAAAAAGATTAGTCGAAGCAAAACACATTCTTTAACCGACAAACTCTTCCTACAAGCTTGAATATGTTCATGCTAGCTAAGCAAATAAAACAATGACAAACCGGTTTTTCTCATGTGTTGTCCTTCCAATGATCCAGTGGAACTGAACGCCCAGCACGAACCACATTGACCCTAAACCGGTCATTTGTTATTGAACAAAAGTCAGATTAAAATTGATACATTGTATTACTGTTTAATTTAACCCTGCAGAGCGCACGTTGGGTCTCACAGACCCAGACGATCTTTTTTTGCATAAAATAATATGTTTGTGGCGTAGTATCAATTCAGAATGTTCTGTAGCTGATTCATTTTGGCTTTACTTCAATTTCGACTAAAAACATTAATATATTAGCAGCCGTTTATATGAGAAATTGCTATCTGGGTCTGTCAGACCCAATGCGCACATTCTTGTTCTAAAGATGTATTGTTATTCCTTGAGCTTTATTGACCTCTCATTGTTAATTATTTGCTACTAAAGTGTTTATTATCATCTGGAATATTTATTAGCATTATGTGTTCTTAGAGGTAAGCAAAAGTTTTTTGCTTTATGTGAAATAGTTCTTTCATTGATTTATGTGTTCTTTGTGTAATCAATAGTTCTTTGCTTTGTGTGAGATGTTGACAAAGTGAATATTTTCAATATAAAAGCTCTCCATTTGATATTGCTTCATTTTGCCCACTTTACGGTATCATATTTGTTATATAAGAGTAGAAAATCCTAAAAAAACAATCTTGGGTCTGTGAGACCCAACCTGCGCATCCGTGTAATTTTATTAGCGGGCGCTCCGCAGGGTTAATTCTCAAACACAAAGCAAATACAGTAAACTAAAATTTTTTTTATTCTAGAAAACACAAATATTTAAAAACATTGATTTTATACATAGGAATCGATGCTTTTAGTTGCATAAAACTTTTTTTTAAATTTAGTTCATGTGATTACATGAATAGTGAAGTTAACATATTATTGGTTTTGTTGTTTATCATAATGTCATAAAAGTAATAGTTCCTTTTATCTCATGTTTATCCTCCTGAATCGGAGGGAAAGCGATGGAGGCGCAGAATCATTGCTGTTAAAAATTAACAGCTTGCAGTCACAAGAGCAACAGTCACAAGACGTCTACTTGTCACCTGACTACCACAGCCACGATCATTGGTTGAGATTGAAAGAATCACATGATAAACAACTGGAGGTATTCAAAGGTCAGTTTAAAGGCACAACAAACATAAAATAGATATTTTAATTTTGAGAACAACAATGGTTTAAAAGCTATAAAAAGGGTTATTTTATGATATCTATTCAGAACCCAAATACAATTAGAAAGTTTTAAAAGCCAACTATACAGTACATCAACATTGCTATTTCAATAAGCTTCCAATTTAAGCCAATTGTTTTTATAACATTTTATCCAAGCACCTAGTTTTTAAAATAAAATCGTTTAATTATGAAAACCATTCAGGTATACCAATACATCATAACAAAGAAGTGCCAACAGACTAAAACAAATATTAAAGCTTAATTTTTAATTAAAACTGAAAAAACTTTTGAATTGCTTTTGAATAAATTTTATATATAACAAACTTTCATTTTTTCTAATTCTTTTATCTATTTTTATTTACATTAAATTTAAATTAGCCAATTGAATTACAAACATTTACAGTAGAAAATATTTTTTTCATATTAAAAAATTGTTTTGTATTATTGTGCAGTGAATTTTCTATGTACTGAAAAAGGGAAGTTTTTTGTATTTATTATAACTGGCTTAGAAAACTCGCAAATATTTGTTGCTGTTTGTCTCTGACCTTTGGATTTGCACAAAAATAAACTTGTGACCTCATAATAGACAGTCATTGTGAAAGATAAAAAAAGACGGGAAATAACAAATGAATAGCTGGCAGATGAAAATCATTCCGCAATTTAAAAAATGCTAATGCAACAATATGTCAAAAATAATTTATGCTATACAGCAACTCAAACAATAACAAATTAGGGCAAGCAACCTAAAGAATTTTGCTATTAAATTTTTTAAATTAAAAAAAAACAATTAGCCAGTTCTTTTTAAAGCATCTAAGAGTTCCAAAAAAAACAATTAATACACAAGACAAAACAGAATTTTGCTATTAAATTTTTTAAATTAAAAAAAACAATTAGCCAGTTCTTTTTAAAGCATCTAAGAGTTCCAAAAAAAACAATTAATACACAAGACAAAACTTTCTCCAGCTTAGGCTCACGGATACTATCATACAATCAGACTAAGAAAATAAATGCCTGTTAGTTTTTGGAATAAAATAAGGACTAACAAAACATGAGATATTTACATCAAAATGATCAGCAAAATAAAGCGCATTTTTTGGTGCAATTAATTTTTTTGATTGTCCACTAGAGAACGTTTAATATCCAAGATAAAACTACCTAACTTGTGAGTTGAACTTGAAATGATAAATTTTTTTTCGTTTTTCTCAAAACTCTAAATGACTTGGGCATCTATTTTATTAGGTTGTTGATATACTTCAGCTAAAACTGCAATTTAGTAATGTTACAAATTAGCACTATCAAATATGTTAGTATGCTTTACAGCTCCAGTATTTTTTTTAAAAACAAAGAATCATTTTCATTGATTTGCTTAGGATTATATATTTTTTAATTTCTTAAGGTTCAGGATTTTTTTTTGAACAATAGTGCAAAGCAGGTCTGATATACTCCAGTATGTTATCATGGTTGTTAATTGTACCTATTAAGGTAATAAAAAAGATACTTAACATTCAAGTAGTTTAATAAATTAGTAGACTAAATAAGAAACTCTATGAAAATGATCCTTTTGTTTTTCTTTTAACTATTTTAATGCATAAAAATACAATTATCTTTATATTTTTTAGTGTGGTTTTGCTGCTGTTACAATTACTAAAATTGTAAGTTTAGCTTTCTAGAATATATAATTTAAAAAATTTTATCCCATACTTCATTAGCAATTAAATATCTTACTTGATTTTTTACTGGGGTGACATAACCTTCTTTTCTCCAATCAACTGTACTTGGCAATGATTTAAGGGGAACATTGAGAAGTTTGAGGTAGGTTGTTGCATTTTTAAAATCCATTTTAAGCCTCATATCATTACGATACCCATTCCTGACTTTAAATTCAGTTGAATTCTAAAAACATAAAAAGTGAGATGGTAAAAAAAAATCTTAAGAAAATGCAAGTTTTTTTTAGGAAACAATTATTTTCTAATTCAATCAAAAATATTCATCATGAAGCTCATTTTAAAGTTTTGTTCTATTGAGCTAGAGAATTAGAAACTTCTCAAGTTTAATTCTGTGGTTCTCAAACTTTTTCTTCATATAGCCCCCAGACTGCTTTCAATAAACATCCTTTTTAATAAAAAAACATTAAAACAAATTTATTTTGTGCTTTTGCAACAATCTTAATATGATAAATGGGATGAGGCTAGTGGAATGACATCATGATGATTTTTTCTACCATCCAGAAGTGTGCTTATTGCATCGAATATGCTTTCTACCAAGTGCAGGCTGGGAAAGGCAATTTTTGCTTTCACAGATGCTGGCTTGAACAGGGTGAGTTGAAAAAAAAAAAAAAAAAAAAATGCCAAACTTTGCTCTTTTGCTGCTTATTCATTTACTGCAAGCTACTAAGCTGACAGTTGTAAGAAACTTAATTTCTCTGATGAGAATTGTTGTTATAACCAACAAAACTTCTAGATAAAAAATAGAAACAAGGTGTTTGGGTTGTTTATTTCACCAGAAAAACATAAACAAGTTTTTTTGGTCAAGCCTAAGCTAAAATACTTGTTTGCAAAATATACCAAACTTAATATTACGTTAGTTGCATTTTTAAAGTATCTGCCCATTTTTCTCTCAGTGCCAAGCACTCCTCAAGTCAAGGGTCACCAAATGTTGATAATCACTGGTCAAGAACAATTTAGAATTTTAGTACAGAAAATACTTACACATAAGCATTGCCATTTATTAAACATATGTTTAAAAAAAATGCATATAGATTTCTTGCCCAATGAAACAAAAAGTTATCATCTGGATAGAAAACAAAGCATAAAACTCAAAATAATCAGGTAAAAGCAATATGAATTCTTAAAAGTTTCTATAAAACAACAAGCAAGTTGGAACCATGCTTAATTTTTGCATGGCTGTATCAGCCTTGTTTAAGCATAAAACTCAAAATAATTATGTAAAAGCAATATGAATTCTTAACAGTATATATATATATATGTAACAAGCAAGTTGGAATCATGCTTAATTTCTGCATGGCTGTATCAGCCTTGTTACTGGTTTCTATTTTAAGCAGTCACTGTTGTAAACAGTGACATCTCATTGAAAATTATGTTGTGAAGTACTTTTCCCTAGGGCAGGGGTTCTTGGAGGGGGGCAAAGAGCCTTTACTGAGGGGTCAGAAGAAATCTTTATTTTAAATTTAATTAACTTTTGTGACTGAAAATGACAAAATCAGAAACAATTTCAAAGTGATGACCTTTTTTTTGGTCTTTACTTGACTTTTGAGAGAATATTTTGAGCAAGGGCAACAGGTCTTTGAGAGTCTCTGAAAAGGGGTCCCAGACTACCAAAGTTTGAGAACCACTGCCCTAAAGGAAAAAAAATTGCTTAGGTTGGTTTATCAAAAATTATCACAGGCAAAAAACCTTTTTGTTAGTGTTCAATCTGTATTGAGATTTTTACCTTCAAATCCAGACAAAGATGAAGTTAAGTTAATTAAAGATTTAACATTTTTAAAAGCTTTCAATTCATGCTTTTCAAAAAACCATCAAAAGCAAACAGTATCAAACATTATTAAAATTGTGTAGATTGCAAACATAAAAGAATTTTGCAAATATAAATAGTGAAATGTTTGATAATGCTTGCTTTTATTTATAATTGTATTTTAAAAATTACTTCTTTTCCCAAACCAATAAAACTGTTTTAGACATTCAGCTTTTTACAAACATAAAAAAACTTGAATCATGTCCCTTTTTTCCCCATTGTATTTTCAAGTCCTTTTTTCCCCACAGATCTTGTGATCTGGTTGTCTACCTACATGAACAAGTCCATAAATTTCCCCATGTGGGGAAAAAAAGAACTTGATCCAAAAACTTAATAAATTTCCAAAAAGTTTTGGATTAATTTTGTTAATAAAAATGTTTAAATTAAAATTATATAATAATAAATATAATAAAAATATTAAATATATTAAACAAGTTTATAGCAAAAAAAAAAATAAAATAATTGATTATACCATGTCAGCATATTCATTCATTCCCATACGATAAGTATGCTTGCCAAGAGTGTATTCCAAGTTATGTTTCTTAACTTTCACCCAATTTTTTATCCAATTACCAAAACGAAACTCTTCTTCTTCCTATGTGAAACAAGATGCTTTAATATCAAATATTAACATATGCTACATCAGAGGATGCCATATTAACTTTGAATATACTTATTTTTGAATTGCATCTAGATCGTAACATTTTAACACATTGTTTCAAGACACCAAACATATTAACTGCTTGATTTTATATTTAGTTTTATAGCATTAAAGGTTTTTTAAAACTTCATATCACTATTTTTGTAAGTTTTTTCCTGACTTTTACTTACAAATTAAGCAAAAAAAGATAATTTCAACCTTTGATTTAAAGTGAAGATATTATTCTTTAAAATATGTTATTTTGTTTTTGACTGCAGATTGATAATAGTTTTGTTTAATGTTGGCAGCCAATCAAATAAAGAAAATGCAACCAAAGTTTTAACCAGACAAGCTTTTTACAAAAATATGTTTGAGAAAAGGCAACACTTACTAAATTTTTGTATTCTTTGTGCAAAGCTTTTTTCCATTGCTTAAACAGTGATAAATAATCATCTTTTTCAAATTGAACAACATTAGCACAAGCAACAACAATAAAAGTTAACAGAAGAAAAACCTTCATTTTTAAATTTAAAATCTTAAGAGATAACAATACAACCACTAAAAACATTGCAATATTATTTTAAGGTAAATCATGATTTTTATAGGCCAACAAATTATTCAGAAAGTAAAAAATAATTTTCAATTAATATGATCAACAGTAACACAGTAACATAGCAAAGCCTAGAAAGTATATTAAAAAATTTTTTCTAATAGTTAATAAACCAGAAAAAATCGTATTTGTATAAGTAGGCTACTACAAATAAACTAAAAATTGAAATTTTACTATAGACCAACCATATAAATTATGCAATCTACTGAAAAAAATTCATAAACTAGTTCTTTTTTAATGATTATGATTGCTACAATAATGCTAGGATAAAAAATTTCAATTTACAATAAGAATTACAGCTAACCATAATTTGCAAAATTTGTTGTTAATCACCAAGCACACACGAACCAATCATTTTTGGGGTCTCTTCAAGAAGTCACCGTATTCGACTTTTGTTTGTTGAACTAACCCGGATTCCCCAGTGATTACGATCGCTTTTTGAAGAGATGCTTTTCCTCTTGCTTTCTTTGTTCCATCCTGATGTTGTAGGGGGATTCCGGGTTAGTTTTACCGAAAGAATTGCTTACAATAACTTCTTTAAAATTATACTGGACCAAGACTGCACCAAGTACTTACCAATCTTTGTTTACTGGTATTTATATACTAAATCAAATGTCACGTGAAAGAGCTTGACTTCTTTGTTAAATTATGAAAAAGTTTTTGTTTACTATTTTTGGCCGCTAAATGTCGCCAAAGAACTTTTTTATTTTTATCTCTACTGTATATTTATCCTCCTGACTCGTAGGAAAGCGACGGAGGCGCTAATACATAAGGCAAGCAATTACCCCACCTCCTTCTGGGGTGCTAAGATATTGTTGTCCGCTTGAAATTAATAAAGACTGAAATTTAGAGCTGCTTGCTAAGACCACCAAGCAGGGAAAGTTTCGTGAAGTGTCTTTCCGAAGAACACAACAGAACGGCGCGAGTAGGTTTTGAACCGAGACCATATCGCTCACAATTCCAGTGCTTAAACCACTGGCCCACGCTTCCGGATTTTTAAAAAATTTTTTATTTTTAATTTAATTTTTATTACCGGTATATTTATTTAATTTAATAACAACCAAACTTATTTTTTTTATGGAAATTTTTTATAACCTAAATTCTTCTGGCTTTTTTCTCACCAAAAACAGTTTAAAAAAAATTATTTAGAATCAATGAATGTGATGCATATATTAAGAAAAATAAAAACTAAAAAGTTATTTTCACTGCAAAACATTTGAAAAAAAGAAAAGTCTACCAAGTAGGCCTAACTGCAACTGTCGCGCTCAAGTTGAATAAAATGAGTAGGTTTGATTTGTTCTTTTTCTCAAATATAAAAATATATGAATGTGGCTGTTTTCTTTTCAACAAATCTTATTACTAGTTTTTGTATTTTTTAAGAAACCTATAATGGGTAAAATAAAAGTTAGTTTTTATCCCATAAATTTACTTCCATCTTTAAATTTTTTTTCAGGCGTGTCCAGTAGCGAAAATTGAGTGCCTCTTAACATTTTCAAAAAGAATAGTGATACAGCAATTGAAATAAACTATTCGTTTTATAATTTTTCTTGTCAACAATTTACGATCAACAACAATTGTAAAAAGCAGACATAATGGATTCAGCATTCTTTTCTTTTTTTAATTTAAACAAACATTTAAAAAATTATTTACAAAGACAAACATTTTTGGCTTACATAAGCTCTCATCAGGTTTCTACAATTTTAGAAATATTAATTAACTTTAAATTTACTCACACACACACAAAAAAAAACAAACAATGTGTAGGCATAGGCCTACAGAATTTTAAACCACACGCTGTACTGGTCAAGTCTAATTCAAAGAAAAACCGATTGGAGTGAGAGTTAGTTTTAGAAAGAAACAGAGTTAGTTCTAAAGAGAAACTAATAGGTTGAAAATAAACTAAGTTCTTCTCAAGCATCTTCACAAATTAAATTTTTTTAATTTGGGCCAGCTAGTAGCTACATTTGCGCGGCGTTTTTTCTCTTTTTATTTCTTGGAGCAACTAGTTTTGTTTCTTTTTTACTCTCACTCCAAATGGTTTTTCTTCAAATTAGACTCGACCGGCTGTACTTTTGACCAGGGTTGCCAGATCAAATTTTCAGAAGCCAAACAAACAGTCAAAAACAGCCAAACGTAAAGAAATAAGGCCAAATTGTTTTTTCTCTATTAACGTCCCAAATTTAAGGTGAAGACTAAAAAAAGGTTAATCCCTTTCTATCAGCGCCCCAGTTCTGCAGGATCACTTTCGCTTCTACATGAACAATTTTTTAACTATTGCATAATTTTTATATATATATTACTATAATTACTACTTTACATTTGTTTTTATGGATTTTTGAAGTAAGTCTTTTTATGTTTTGTTTTTGTGTTTTTTTACCAAGGTTTTAATGTTTTTGCATTTTTCTTTACGGAGGTTTTTGTTTGAGAAACGATCTTTTGATCCACAGTAGGATTTCTTTTGGTAGGTTTGTTTGTTTGTTGGGCTGGTTAAATATGTTCAAGCTTTTACATATATTCTAACGACTGATCATATTCCTCAAACCAAAATCTGCTATGATCCCACCAATGAACCGCCCTCACAGCAACGTTTCATTAAACAAATAACCTCATTTTTGTATCTTTTTTCCTCTTTCTATTTTTCATACAACCTAATGGGGTGGAGCAACCTTGCTTCTATATGATACAATGGGTAACACTTTTCATCGTTAATTAATAAGTCACAAAGTCGACTCGTTTTGTTGCTACTTTTTTTTCTGACCCCATCTATAAGCAATTTACAAACTTTTTAATATTTTGTTGCATTTTGATCATGTGGCGGAGCAGAAATAAAAGGAACTGAATTCAAATAAAATCGACTACAAAAAAAAAGTTATCATTTTCAATCGGTGTCCAAAATCTCTATTTGCCTACTAAATTTACAGTTGGGGACAAAAAATTCAAGACCACGATGCATAAAATCGACATTATAAAGAAATTCTGTATTAAGATTCAAAATGGCGCAAAAAAAAGTGAGAAGAACCATTGTTATGGAATGCATGCTCAAAAATTACTATCATTGAACAGCAGCAGTCAGAAAATATTTTTTAGAATTTAGAGTTTTTAAAAAGCTGAAAATGGGTTAAAAAGTTTTACTGTGGAAAGTGCAACGGTCTAGAATTGTAGTTCTGCACCAAAAAGGTTATTCAAAAAGACAAATTAGCTTAATAGAAAAGTGTACTACAACAGTTATGCATAATGCCTTGGTCAAATTTTAAAACTTTGGGAGCTATTTAGACAATAAACGGTCTATGAAAGATCTCAAAAAACAACGGCAAGGAACAATTGCTTCTTCAGGCCTATTGGTGTGCGGTCTTCACAAAATTTATCTAAGAAAATGCGCTTATTATTATTACAACTGTTACCTAATGCAAATCGCTTTTCCGGCGAAAAAAATTGGATTATTTTCGTGACCTCTCGAAATGCGAAAGTTGCAGTTGCCAATAGCGAGGAGATTTGATGTATTTGACGTATTTGTTAATTTATAGACTTTTTTAAATTAAATGTGATGACCTATTTCCGCTCTTAATGACCTAAATGCATCGTCTAATTAAATAGTAGCGATGTGACCTCGCTTTGGCAGTGATCTGTGTAAGGGCATGAAATTGATTTCATTGTAAAATTTGTCGGTCAAGCCACGTGGCCCAATTCAGGTTTATTATAAGTAGAGAGACATCGCTCTTATCAAACAGTGACCATAATTTCGCTGATATAACGGTGACCGTGATTTGCTGAATGGTCAGATGACCATTATTTTTGCGGTATTGTGTTAAGTAGCTGCGCGTGTGAAACAGCAGGTAAAAAATAAATTCAATCCTCGCCTTCGTAAATAAGTTACAACTATATTTTTTCTGGATCGGGCGTCATAGAGTTACGCATATTTAAATAGGGCTAGTTTGTAACTTGAGGGGAATTCGCTTACCTTATCCAAGTTCCCCACTTCGAGGACGGATAAAGCTATTGAATTGCGTTAATAAATTTAACCACTTATCCATAAGGATTTGAAAAAATTTAATTTATTTTAATGAAAAATATAATAATGCAATAAATTAATTTTACTACACAAGTGGTCTATAAAAAAAAGCACTCATTTAATCTCAATAATATGCAGAATATATAGAACCACTTTTAATTTTTATTGACCAAAACTAAAAACTTAGCGTCTCTTATCTACAAACTTCAAATCATACTACCTAGTAAATTAAACAGCAAATCATTCTGAAACGTTTTTAAATGACAAGGAGTAGATTTTTTTAAAAATGTGGATGTCTTCAATCAGTTTGTAATTGTAAGTAGTCCCATGGATGCTATGATTCAGTTTAATTACTTACCATCCACCATCTAATTAATTTTTTGTATTATTTTAAAAATTAATAACTTATTTTAAACATGCTTTAATTTTTTACATCTAAGAACCTCACGGGACCCAGTTTGGGAACCCCTGGTCTAGATAACATAAGATCACAATTTTTATGTTGCTGTGTGTGTAAGACGCTGATTGTAAAAAGCAATGATCATTAACTTTCTAACAGAAAATCTTAAGATGGTATAAGAGCAAAAATTGAAATAGCAAAAGCGCGAAAAATTATTTTAATCGTTAAGTCCCGAAGCAATCGACCGTCGACGTCATGTGTTCAAAATAATTACGGTATTTAAGATTAGGCTATTTATCAAATCCTCAAATCAAATCCGAAAGCCAGAAAAAATTCATAACATTGAAAAAAATTTAAACTTTATTTTCTACAGATTTCTTTCTTCATCTGTTCATCTTTTTTTTTTTTGAAGATTAATTAAACTTCGACGTGATTAAAATTATAAAGTTCTTCTGTTAGACAAGAAAAATTTTACTTAATCAAACTTAAAATCTAAGCGAAAAAAGGGAACTGAAGTGTAAAATTTAAATTGAAATTGACCAAAGTTTGCTATTGATTAGAGGTGGGGAGCCCACGGCCTCCAAAACAATAGAATTACTTGTCAATGATTACCTCTGATAAGAGAAAATCTTTTTTATAGAGATCACTTCATATTAGGGACGAAAATTGATAAACCTGAGTCAGATCCAAAGCGATGGCCTTTTTCTTTTTTTTGGGATCACCGCTTTTTGGTGACGAAAATCAAGAAAACCGAGACGGATTCAAAATGATTACCCAATTTTCTTAGACATTTCAACTTTTGCGGTCTCCTTCCTCAAAATTTTAAAATATGGCCCCCAATAACGAAAAGCTTTACCACCTCTCCTTTAGGCTATAGTAAGTTATATAACCAGACGGGCACAAGCAAAATCGACTCTTGGTATTCATTCTTTTTTATGATTCAATTTAAGATTTTGATTATGTTTCTTAATTTTATGTTACATTGGCCGATACATTTTGAGATCATGTGAGCGAATTTGATTACGCGCAGACAGAGCTAATTGCTGTCACATGGCAAATATTTGCCGAAGTAAACCCATTTGAAACTAAATTGCAAAATTCATAATAAAACAAGATGTAATTTCACAATTTCGTTATGATATTTGGTGCTCTAACTAGAAAGCATAGTTTTTTCTATAAATTGTTGTATGCATTCTCAAAATATTTTCATTGTGTCATTGATATCATCTGACTTATCGTATAGGGGAAGGCGGGGCAAAACAGTCATGCGGGACAAAAAGGACATCTGCTCTATTTCTTTCAATTTTAAAGTTTCCATTAATTTTTTTATCTTCTTCTATTTTCCTATTTTAGTTAAAGTTATCAAATTAAAATTGAAAACTTTATAATTGTTTCGGATGTTCTACAGGTGAAAATGTGTTTGGCAGAGATTTTTGTTGTAAAATTGGATACAAAGTAAAGTCGATCTGTTGATCAATCGATGACTAAATTTAAACGTTTTTTGATGCTAACTGTAGTGTGACAAAGTAAAATTTAAACAACGTTTATGATTTAAAAAAAATTTTTAAATAGCCGTTTAACATGTTGGTTAGTAAAGCAGCATGCCCCAAGCAACTGAAATTGTACCAAATAAAAGTTATCACAGTTCTGATGCAGAAAGCTGATAAATTGTGTGTCTGATTTAGACTTTAATAGCCTATATTTTCAAACTTTTTATATATCTTCTAATGTAGCTGCGACAAGCACTTCAAACAAAGAATTAAATTTTACTGTGCATGAGTGCAATAAACTGGCTAGCTGTAGTGTTTCTAAACACACTAATAAAGAAGAAAATTTTTTCATATCCCGTCTTCCTACTGCGAAGTTAACACATAAAAAGCGTAAAGCAAAACAGGCCACCCATATAACTGGTTCTTGGTTTAAAAAATCTGTCACTGTGAGTGGAACAGAATTGAAAAGGCTAAAATAAGCCTACGTTAAAAAAACCTCCAGCAATGAATAAAACAAATAAAAACAATGAAGCAAAATATATCTGTTTGCTTTGTATACAACCTTTTGAATAGCCACCACCAGTGATGGCTTTAGTTGGATGCGAAAGGAGCGGCCGTACCGGGCTTCCCCTAAAAAACATCAAAAAGCGGTTTCCCCTACGCAAATTGCTCCTCTTCATAGTAGCACCAGGACGGTGTCACCTTAAAATGAATACCTTTTTTTTAGAAATCACTTTGTTTTGAGATACTAAAAAGTGGCCACTCCTAAAACGATAAACGTTTTTTTTAAGATCACACTTTGGAACATTAAATAGTGGCCCCCTAAAATAATAAACTTCTTGTAGAGATCGCTTTGTCACTTTGCTTTGGAACATTAAAAAGTGGCCCTTCTACTCTTTTTGTACAAAACCCCCTCTTTTTGTAAGGCCATTACTGGCCACCACCCTATTAAATGTTTGCAGTGGTGTCATGATAGATGTTTGCATTATAAACTATTTCCCAAGAATCTTTTCGTGCAATTTTACGTGCAATCAATTGTGTTTAATCATTTTAACACTACCATGTCTGTGTAAAAATGTTTCTATTTGATTTTTTTAGTTGCCACAATGCAGAAGTACTAATATTAATAGGCTACTTGACATGTAAAACAAAAATAATAACTATTTTTAATTTTACCTGGGGCAAAACGAACTTGTAAGTAGAATATACATTTTTCTAAAATAAAATTTTTATGCTGTTGTCACGGGTTTTAAATTATATTCATGAGATAGTATATTGTCAGAGCAATTATAAAATCTTTTTTCGTTTATTTAAGTCCAGCACCGGGGCTGTTACGCCAATTTAAAATAACTATGACCGTTTTGCCCCGTCTTCCCCTACAAATTGTCTCATCTTTTTCATTTTGTGCAAACGTAGTTTTAAACTGGTCTTTTTTAAATGTGTGTGTACTGGTATATAAATATAGGTTTACAATATTGACCTTCTTGTCAGTGATGGCCTTACAAAAAGGGGAGTTCGGTGCAAGAAAAGTAAGGAAGGTCACTATTTAGTGTTCCAAGGCAAAGCAATATCCAAAAAAGGTCGTTATTATTGACAAGACAAGACAAAATTTTTATTTGGCATAACCATAGCATGACATATGACACGTTGTTGTTGGGGGAGCCACTTTTTAGAGTATCAAAACAAAGTGATTTCTAAAGAAAAAACTATAAAGAAATAGAGCAATATCTTGTATGGGGAGGCACTTTTTGATGTATTCTAGCCCGTTTCCTGCGGAAAACGAGAATTCTCGTTTTGCTGTCGCATTTTTTCATGGCGTTAGTTTTTCTATTGTATTCTATTAATATTTAGAAAGCACTTTAACAACTTAACAGACACAATTTGAAAGTTTCCTATGTTGTTTTCTTTGTAAAGCCGTTAAGTAACTCGGAACGGATTAAGATTTGGTGGTTCGAAACTTTTATAGTCAATGTTTTCCCGAGCTTTTTGCCGAGTTTGAAACATGTTATAAAAAAAATTAAATAGAAAGTTAACACTTTTTTACGTAGACTCATTGTTTAAAACTTGATTTCAATATTTTTAGTCGAAGAAATCAAGCTTTAGTAACAAAATTCCTTGTTTAGTAACAGAATTCCTAGTTTTCCTTAGTTTACTCGTATGAGAGCGCGTTAGAAAAACTTATATTCAGGGTTTGAATAACGGTACCTCTTTTTTTAAGTTCTATTACGCAATTTAGTATTATTAGACCTTAGACATTTACTTTGTACAGTATTTTAATTTGTTTTGAATATGAAGTTTTTTTTGAAAAATCTACAACTTTTTGAAAACAATGTGATGCGTTAAAATATAATACAGTCGAATAAAACGGCGGTTGACATAAAACAACAGTATAAGTTAGATGTATTCACATACAGATCAACATTTTGTAGCTTTTTTCGAAACTCTAATTTTCTTGAGGTATAATATTAGTTTTTCAATTTTTTGACACGAGAAAGGTGCATAATATGCGTTCTACCTTTTTTTCACCATAATTGCTCTTTCAGGCTAGGTAAATAACGTGATGAGCAGTTAGATCTAAGTCATAAATAAACTGTATGTGTTTTTCAGTGCACATATTTTAGTTGCGTATTAGCTATTGTTTGATAAAAGCGAGTAATAATGCAAGCAAGCAAGTGGCTTCGAATATCTGATGAAGACTTGGTATCACGAATCATCGATGCGAGTGATCATGCTTCGTCATTTGAAGACTCCGACTGGGAAAGTTTTAACGATGAAGCTTATTTACTGAATGCCACTGCTCTAGACAGTGAAAATAATGCTGAAGTTCAAAACGATAAACAATGGAGCTTGAATGGAAGAAGGCGAATTAGATTTCCTTTCAGGGGCAATGGTGGAATAAAAGTAGAAATAAAAAATCCTTTGGATTCTTTAGAATTTTTTGAAATTTTTTTTAACGATGATTTAATAAATATCATTGTTATTGAAACTAATCGTTACGCTAGTCAGTTTTTAGAAGAAAGTTTTAGTCAATTAAAAGTTCGGTCACGATCTAAAGAGTGGGTTGAAACTGACCATGATGAAATAAGGGTTTTCCTTGCCCTCATTCTGGTGCAAGGAGTTTGTTACAAGCCAGAACTCCAGCAATATTTTAGCAAAAGGGCTTCTCTACTGAGTCCTTGTTTTGGAGAGGTTATTGAAAAAGACCGCTTCCTTCTACTGAGCAAATTTTTACATTTTGCAAATAATAAAGATTTTAGTCTCAACAGCAACATACCCAAAAAACTCTATAAACTGTGGCCTGTACTGACTCATACGAAAAAAAAGTTTTCTGAAGTCTACCAACCAGAGCGAGATATGGCGGTGGATGAATCGTTGTTGTTGTGGAAAGGTCGTTTAGGCTGGAAGCAATACATCCCGATAAAAAGAGCAAGATTCGGGATAAAATAGTTTAAAATTTGCGAATCGGCTTCGGGTTATATTTGGAACTTTTTTATATACATTGGTAAAGATACCATATATGATGAAAGTATAAACGAAAGTATACCGATGAGAAGCAAAGTTGTTCAAACCCTTGTGAAACCACTGTACGGAAAAGGGTACTGCATTAACATGGACAACTTTTTAAGCTCTTCAGAGTTATTTGAAACTCTTTGCGAAAATGGCACCGATGCTGTGGGAACAATTAGAGTAAACAGAAAAGGTGTTCCGAAGCAACTTATCCAGCACAAGCTGAAAAAAGGAGAGATAAAAGCATTGTATAATGGAAGATTAATGATTTTAAAATGGAAGGACAAAAAAGACGTGTATATCATGAGCACCTTTCATGATGCAAATGTGAAGGAAGTCGGTAGGCAAGATGCCTGTAAAATAAAGCCCATAGTTTGCTCTGACTATAACGACACTATGGGTGGTGTTGACCTCAGCGACTACTTTTTGTCATCGTACCCAAGTGCTAGAAAACGTCTAAAAAATATTATCAAAAGCAATTTAGGCATATTCTTGATATGGCCGTTTTAAATGCCCATATTTTGTTTAAAAAAAGTGGGGAAAAAATTCCAGACTTGCTTTTATCTTGAACTTAATAGATCGTTTGGTAGAAACCTACAAGCAAAAAAAGCAAGAAAGTTTCAGAGGAAGAAGATCACTTACAGATACTCCTCTACGGCTCACTGCTCGTCACTTTCCAGCTTACCTGCCAGCGACACCAAAAAAGAAACGCGCTACGAGAAAATGCAAAGTTTGTATATCGCATGGCATAAGAAAAGAGACTAGTTATTTCTGCGTAAATTGCGATGTGCCTCTGTGTGCAGTACCATGTTTTGAAACATATCACACTATGCTGCATTATTAAATATTAAATGTCTTTTTAGTTGTTTTACGTCAAATGCTTTGTACTTTTATTCGACTGTATTATGTTTTATCGCATTGCAATGTTTTTGAAGTGTTGTACGTTTTTTTAAAATAAATTTTATTTTACCTGGCTACAAATTATAGCCTAATACTTTATTCAGTAAATATAGTAAAAAATAACTGATAGACGTAATGATATATAAAGATTAAAAACTGATTGTAGTGTCATCCGAGGGCTGACTTTTATATTAAAACATACCCCAATATTCTCTGCTAAATAAAGAATTTCGCAACTAAAATATAATTTTTTCAAAAAATTGCATTTATCTTGCATTGCCTTTTTATAAGGGCAGATAAAACCGCGCTTATTGAACACATCTAGTAGACTTGCTGAATGTGCAGTTTTTATATCGTCTTATAGCCTCAAAGTTTTAAAACATTCTATTGCAAGATTCAAGCCATATTTTGATTTTTTTCTGGGCATATTTTGCAAGATTATAAGCCTCAGAAATAGTGTTTTGTTAATCTCTATATTTATTATCCCAATACACAGGAAAGCAACGGAGGGACTAATACATAGAGTAAGAAATTACCCCAACCTGTTTCCAGAGATGCAAAAATATTGCTATGTGCTTGAAATTTAATAGAGGTATGACTACAATTTATAACTGCTTGCCAAGACCACAAAAGCAGCGGTAAGTGTCTTTCCCAAGGACACAACAGAATTGCGCGAATAGGTTTTGAACCGTGACCATGTCGATCACGATCCCGGCACCATTTGACCACACTACTGATTATTCATACGATATTTAACATTTTATGGTTACTGATCTTACTGTTTTCAAAACTTTAATTTTTTTGAGGTACAATATTAGTTTTCCTACATGTTTTGAAATATTTTATTACAAGATTGAAAATATATTTTTAATTTTTCTAAATTCTAATCATCAATTTTAGTTAAAAATGCAAGAAATTTTTTTGTATAACTTCTTTATAGGATAACTAAATAAATGCATCGAAACATCCAGAAATAGTAAATTTATACGTTAATAAATTTTGAAGTTTTTCTAATGTATCGTATTTATTGCATTAATTATCGGCTTTTATTTGAAGAAAGATTAATTTTCCTCTGTCTGACTTTACGGCTTCTAAAACGGATTAATAGGGGAATCCCCACACAATTCACGATAGCAAGAAAAAATTCATTTTAAACAGCGAGGCGCGTTTTAATCACGCACTGAGAAACGATTTGTGAAAATTTAATTCCGCAGTTAACGGACTATGGGGGCCGCTGCGGCCGTTCCATGTACACTCTATTAAAGCTATCACTGTTTCTTGTGTCTGAAGTAAATAATAGTAAAAAAAAAAATAAAAAGCGGCATTTAGCCACAGATATTTAAAAATAATTTATTTGGGCACTAGCCGATTATTAGTAACAAAACGTTGCGCGCAAAAACAAAAGTTGAATTGCAGAAGACTTATAAAATTCTTGTAAACAGCTTCAAACGTTTTTCTGCATAGGCCACCGGTACAAGTGTTTTTTTGAATTTAAGGAAGTTTACAAGGCAGTGGCGTGCGGTGACCTCTGAGACTAGTCATGCAATTGACATGCCAAAACCGGGTCATAAAATTGGATATATTCAAGACCAATTTTCGTCCTAGATTCAAGGTGATTTCGAAAAAAAAAGTCACACTTGAAGTCATTTCCTGGTAATGCAGTGTTCGTCCTAGAAATCCAGTGATCTCTAAAAAAAATTATCGCTTAAAATTGTTCCCGGTAATGCACTTTTCGCGGTCAAAATGCAGTGATCTCTAAGAAATAAAAAGGTCATTACTTGAAAATGTTGCCTGGTAATCCACTTTTTCTCCTGAAAATACTGGGATCTCTACAAAAAAAAGGTCAAAAAAAAATTTGTTCCGGGTAATGCACTTTTCTTCCTCGAAACGCAATGATCTCTAAGAAAAAGTACATCACTTCAAACCAGTCTCCGATTTCTTATTTTCGTCCTAAATTCAGTATTCTCTAAACTAACACAAAAAAATGGTCTTTATCTCGGATCGGCCTCAGATTTCATCCTAGACAAGTAATATTTCTCATCGAATTCAACGATATCTACCTCATCGCGCAAAAGTTCGTCATGCAATTCCTAAAAATTTGGTCATGCAACGCATGACATGCATGCCCTGACCGCACGCCACTGTTACAAGGTACTGTAAAAAACTTGCTGAAGCGCAAAAAGCGGCTCTGAGTAATTTTACTCAAGCTTTTAAGTATCAAAATAAAAATTTTGTTCAATTTAGACAGGCGTTGGCAAACGTATGCCGTAAAAGCATTTTTATTTATCTTTTTGTTGGCCATTTTTTGACTTCAACAAGTATGTTAGTTTCGGAGGCCAAGTTACATACAAGTATTTTGTAATTTTGTATCAACATTGTCATGGTTTTTAAATCACTTGTTATATTGTTTGGCTTTGTTGTATGCAAGTTGCCATGAAGCATTATCTTTTGTTATTCTGTTGCGTTTATCAGTTTTACATCTCCTCGTTTGCTTCCGGAGCCGAGGGTCTATCCCAATGGTTTGCAACCTTTTTTATATGGCAGCACACTATTCAGCTATTTAAATTTTCGCGGCACACCCATTACATTGATTAATAATAAAAAGATCTTTACTGAAAATTTGTCAATGATTTCTCAATTTTCGTCCCAAAATCATGATGATCTCAAAAAGTTTCCGCCTGAACTCACGCTCTTTCTTTTCCTTCGAATCTCATGTGCAAAAACTGCAAAATTCGACGTCCCAAAATAGTTTTTTCCGAAATCTTTCGCGGCAGACCTGGAGACCTCTCGCGGCACACCAGGAAAAAGTAATTTTCCGTTTGCTTTTTCCGCGTCAACTTTTAATCTGAACCTTTAACAATAATTAATTGGATAGTGTGATTTTAAAATTTTTATTGCATTAGTCTTAACAATAAAGCACCAGAAGCCAACGAAAGTGGGTCCTTAACGGAAAAGCCAAATATTGGACTACTATTAGCAATTGCACAGTTTTTTCCGATTTGTAAAGCTGAATTGTCCGTGTAAAAAATGAAAATTCGGGACAAGAAATGAAGACTATATCCAGGCAAAGTCAGAATGACAAAAAAAAATATCGTTCTTCGCAAACAACTTTCACAAATAGAAGTAGCAGCAGAAACTCAACGAACACGATCAATGCAACACACGTCAGCTCTCTATCAACGCCATAATTTACAACAAAAATCTTCAAAAAACAAAACACGCCGAAGCGATTTGCGCGCAAGTGCGAAATTTCGTGCAGACGGCAACGTCACGAGGTTTTAGTTCCATTAATACCCGGTACCGGCCCCCCTGACCCAAGACTTTCGACGGATCAGAAATTAGGAGTTGTTACGAAACCGAAGCCAGGAGAGGCGGAACAAACTAACGAATTCTCTTTTAACGATATCGCATGACTTCCTTCTTCCACTGCATCCAAAAAATCTTCATCCTGCGAATCCTGAAATAAAGATTTCGAAATCATTAAATTTTACACTGACTGCGACTTGAAAACTGATATAAGAAAATTATTAACAGACGAGAAATTATAAGAGTTGGACAAGGAATCGGGAAGAAATTTTGGTGGAATTTGCTGATCCGCTTTTTTCATACTACGGTACTACTGTTAGCAGTGTTTAAACTTATAATCAAAATAACCGCTAATTCAAAAGCTTTAAAAAGCATTTTCGGAAATTTGGAAAAACTTGCTATTAAGCCCGCGTATGGACTAAAAAAAAAATAAACGCCATATATACACAGGACCTAACGATTCAAACTCGAACTGCAACCTACCTGCATGTCTTCATCGGTATGCGAAGTGGGAACACTGCCAGTCCATTCGATGTAGAGAGGCTCGATGAACGAAGACGATCTGAAAGCAGATCGAAAATAAGGCACAACGAAACGCACAGCTAGAATGCTTTGTTGTGTCAACTTAACAAGAACAGGATTGAGTTTAAGCGAACACATTACGTTATTTATGGCGAACCCGGATGTCCCAAAGCACGTGCGACACGTTTTAAACAAGGAAGCAAAGATAAAAACAAACGAAACAACAAATAAACGAATTTATTAGTCATTCATCATATATAGTTGCAGAGAAACAAAAAGTAATCTCAATGAATCACATGATTAAGGAAGTAATTCTACGACGAGGAAATTTTGAACGGGTCCAAAACAGTCAGGTGATAGATAATAGATCGTTTCAAACGAAAAAATGCAACGTCGATGAAACGGTTAATTGCAAAATAAATATATTAGCGGTAGCCTCGAAGCTATAAGCAGAGTAAAATCAAAGAAGCTGAAGCTTCGTTACCAGTCATCGTAATTTATTCTTTAAACAACTTGTTTTTAACTATTTACATCTCGTATTTCTTGAAAACGCGATAGGTTGTCGCTTTGAAACGCAATAAATACTTACGTGGAAATGATCAGGGCGAAGAAAATTGAGACAACGCATAAAAGCATCACGCTGATAACTTGCAACTAATTGCAAAACACTTTTTAGAGTTTTTGTGTAAACAAGCGTCACCAATAACTTATCTACACGGTCAAGTAGTAAAATAAAGATACCAAAACTAGCGAGTACAATACCAGTGCTGATGTTGTAGCGATATTTAAAATCTAAATGTCTTTTCTCAGCACAATGCTTGTTAGTCAAAAAATCCAACTTTTAAAGTAGGGTCCGGCAACCTACGGGACCGCGGGCCGGATCCGGCCCAAGACATGCTAGTTGAATATAAAAAGAAAACGGCCCGCCGTTTGTTTGCAATCCTATTTTTGGACGTAAGAGTAAAACTATATACCTAGTTACAACTGGGGTGCAATATTCTTATCTCCATCCACAAACGCCGAAGTATGTTCAATAATTGATCAACTAAAAAATAAGAAAGCTCAAAGGTACACTGATGTTGAAACTAAATTTATTAAATATGGCAAGTTGATTATTTCTCCGATAATAAGTAACTTATTTAACTTATGTATAGAAACAAGTGTATTTCCGAACTGCTTAAAAATAGCTGAGGTTATCCCCATTTATAAAAAAAGGTGATCAAAATATGCCTACTAATTATAGACCCATTTCGTTATTATCGCAATTTGACAAAATTTTTGAAAAAATGTTATTTTCCAGACTGTTTTCGTATCTTGATAAAAATCAACTTCTCAACAAAAATCAATTTGGCTTTCGACCTAACTCCTCAACACAATTTGCTATAAGTACAATACATGATAAACTAATCAAAAACATCGATAATGGTCTATATACTTGCTGCATATTTTTAGACCTATCAAAAGCGTTTGATACGGTTAACCATACGATTCTGTTATGGAAGTTGTATCACTATTTTGGTATTCGAGGCACAGCTCTTCATCTTATAGAAAGTTATCTGAGCAATCGTTATCAATACACAAACGTCCAAGGTCATTACTCGAACAAATTAAAAATAACAACAGGGATTCCTCAACGATCTTGTCTTGGACCTCTATTGTTTTTGCTTTATATCAATGACTTACCTCTTGCCTCCGAATTTGATACCACACTTTATGCAGATGATACTGCTCTAATGATATCGGATAGGGACTTAAACTCGTTAAAATATAAAGCTAATAATGAATTAAAAAAAGTTGATTTTTGGCTTCGAATGAATAAATTGTCTCTAAATTATTCTAAAACTAACTACATCATCTACAATAACCAACCACACAAAACCTGTAAAGATGAGTTTACTATAGTTATGAACAAAACCCGCTTGCAAAGAGAAAATTCTATTAAGTATTTAGGTGTAATTTTTGATGATACGTTGTGTTGGGCAAACCACATTGACAATTTATCTAGTCAACTTGCCAGATACTCTGGTCTGTTCTGTAGATTGCGCAATTATGTTCCGAGAAAAACTCTTTTCCTGCTCTATTATAACCTAGTTTACTCACGAATTCAATATGGCATATTAACTTGGGGTACTGCTACAAAACTGTTAACAAAAAAAATAGAAGTTCGTCTAAATCGCATTATCAGAATTGCAACATTCAGCTCTATCTACACACCAATCAACACAATGTACAAGCAATTAAATATTTTGAAAATCTCAGATATATATCATCTTGAATTAGGAAAATTTATGTATCAGCTATACTCTGACAGATTACCTGCTGTTTTTGCTCAACTATTCAAAAAAATAAAAGAAATACACTCTCACAACAGTAGACAAACAGAAAAATCAACTTATTTTCTTCCACGTGTATATAAAACAATTGGACAGCAGCTCCTCACCTTCCGTGGAGTCAAACTTTGGTATTCGATTGACGACACAATAAAAGACAGGCATTGGGTTTCTTTCAAAAAAGCGTAAAAAAAGCACCTAATAGATCAATACTAAATTTTACTCTTTTCATTGTAGCCTTTTTCTGAGTTGTTATTTTTCGCTGTCGTTATTTTTCACTAATTTGTTTCTTTTTTACTGCATTGGTTTTACATCAAAAGATTTGTATCAGTATATGTAGTAAAATACTGAATGTAAATTTTGTTTTTTGACTGTATTGGATGTGGGGGCACTTGACTTGATAACGTATGTTCTTCAGTGCCCCCTGCCTTCACACATATTTCAATTTTCTTTTAACATTACCGTATGTCTATATCATAAAATTTATGTTTGTGTGTTTGGCAAAATAAATATATTCGTTATTCTTTATTATCAAGTACAAAATCTGGTTTAAACAAAAAAGTCTTCACTTTAAATTTTAGTGAGGTTGCTACTTTCATGTCTAAAAAAATTGTGTGTATGAAAAAGTTTTAAAAAACCGCCAGGTATTATCACGTTGCTGCAAAGTGCACACCCAAGTTTTTTGTTTATTTTTGCACCACTGTGTTACGAATCGTCGAGACGTTTGATCAATGCAAGAGCTTTGGTAGCTAGAAAAAAGCGCGGCCTACCATAACGTTATAAATTTGGCTATAGGCTCGTGACATGCAAAAGGTTGCCGAACCTCTGTTTTAAAGCATGAAAATACAACACTGTAGTTTCCGTATTCCTTTATTTTCAATTTCACGATTCAGTATTGACAGAAAATCAAACCACGTAGAAAATGTTAAACTAAGCCTAACTTCCATAAAGGGCTGTATCAAATGCTTGTATCACTTCTTTTTCAATTGCTTTAGCAGTTGTGCAGAAGGATTTGCAGCGATTTTCTAATTAAACCTACTTTTTCGGGTTCAGTTAAGCGATGAAATATTTTTATTGTGTTGTCTCAATAACATCGATCTATTTGTTTCTGTTTTATTCTTGATCGCCAAAGAAAAACATGTGTTTCGTCTTCTTTTTTGTAAACTTGTAATATGGAAACAAAGCATACAACATGAAGCTGAGGCCAAAAAAGTTCTCAATTATCTTTAACATCCCAAAAAACGAATACAAAACGCACTAACATTGACTTAGTTTTTTTAAATTAGACTAGCTGCTGACTAATAATATGTAATTATAATGTTAGATTCCTAAACACGATACTGCCCTATGTATTTTTGATACAGGTTTCTGGAAAAAAGGAAATGGTATCAAAACTTTTGAATTCAATCTCTGGGAGAAAAGCTCAAACGATCAAGATATCCAGTCTGCTCACAAAGCTTTAAAGAACTCTTCTTAAATTTTGTTTGCATAATTTCAAATCAATCACTTAATCAAATTGATTCTTTTTCACCTTTATCTTCGCTCTTTAATTAAAATTTCTTTTTGGCAGTGGTCTACTATTTCATTTTAGAAAATAATTTTTTATTTTTATAATTGTCAAGTAAATTTCAAAGCAGTTACTAAATGCTATTGACTTTGTTCAATTTGTTTATATTGCTCTTAAGCTGGTCTGTAATAATTTTAACTATTATTTTTTGTAATTTATGAATTCTGTTGTTTTCTAATCTAACTGAATTTTTTATTTTTTTTTTCTTGTTACATTATTCATATATGTTTTTCCATCAAGTTCGACTAGCATAATAGTTTTTTTATGTTATGTTGTGTTATCTTTTTTATCGTTAATATTTGTTTATTATTAGATGTACAATTCCGAAATTTTTTTGTATATACTCTCTACAATATTCACAATTCCATTATAGTCACCAGTTGCATTTAGAAAAGATTTCCGAACCTGGTGAGGTTTCTTTTTATGGGTGGTTTTTCTTTACTCACCTTGTTTTGTTGAGTTAAATTCCCATCTTGGCTAGCTGTGCCACCCATCATAATCTCGCAGCCTAGTCATGCACTGGTTATTTAATCGCTCCGATTGTTTGATAATATTATTATTATTTAATTTTTTTTTCTTTTTCACTTCTTATATCTTTATCTGATTAAGGTGTTGCGGCCATGCTTTCTACTGTCTTGTACTTTCACTTTCTGATTATCTTATGCATGTTTTAACGTCTGACGTTGTGCTGTTTCTTCCTTTTCTTGATCTTTTCAATATTTATAATTTTTGTGTTAATCTGTATAATAATGATTGAGAATAAAAATGGAATGAATGAATGAATGAACTTTCGCGAGCTGCTGCTCACTTCACCAAGTGTAACAGAATAAAGGTCACTGAATTATTCTAAACTGACGATGGTAACTTGTTAATCAGATTAAAAATTTCTAAAAAACAAAATATAAACAAAACAACCTTTTTAGTATGTACGGATCAAATGGAAAAAAGGATTCAAGAAGATTATCTTGCGAATCAGCAGACGTCACTGAACCGACGACGGGCACCATCTGGCGGTTGTTTTTTTCAACGATTGAATCGCAGTAAAGTAGCTGATGAGCCCTAGTCAATAGACTCTGATAAGTAACAAAAAGCTTCTAATTCATAGGCGGCTCCAGTTTATTTCATTGCCATTGATTTCCTAATTTGATAAAGAATTTTGGGCGAAAATACATTAACAACGCATGCCTTGCTGTTGAATTGTACAGAGCAGATGATTTTTGATGCGGGCATCAGATGACTTTACATGTACGTAGATATTTTGTGGTTCTTAACGCAAAATTGTGGATAGAAAAAAGCAAAATTATAGGTGGACCCATTGTAAACAAGAGTAGTATTAGATTGCAATAACGTTTATTTCCAGGTTCGAAGCTGAAACTGATGGCAGCAAGTGCTTGTGTTTAAACAAAATGCACTTTGTACTTCCGAGCTGTGACTGACGTGGTTCTAAGTCTAATACCATCGTGTCTAATGGCATTTGACGTGTCAAAATTAAACAACCTCGTGTTTATGATCGTTGAGAAAAACCCCAAGGCAAACTTTAGAAATCAAATCACTGCACGGCTAGAAAAATATAGTTTCTTCACTCTCTACATAATCGCCAGGTTCGTCTGTGGTTAGCGTTTCTCTTTCAGAGCGAGAGACTAAACTTGATTTCTGGCCAGGTCAAACCTGATGTGCCATGTTACCAAAGGCCAGAGGCGGGCACTTGCGCGACTTTCGCAATTGTAAAGTTGCGACAACGCAATAGCATGCAAGTAGTCTTTTTGTTTCTGGAAGCATATGGCAAAGTGCGCAACGCTGTCAAAAAATAAATGCAAGCATAATGCAAAAGATATTGCGAGTGCCCACGTCTGCCAAAGGCCAGCTGCCGCTGCGACGATGGCACAAAAGCGACTGTGTTGACCCGGTTCACCTAGTGCCATGTCACAAACGGAGTGCAGACACGCGACAAAATTTCGGCGTTGAAAATGTGTAAAAAGAAACGTTGTTTTCAATGAAATTATCGACTTTCGGCGACAGCGATAATTCACTCGATCAAAGCGGCAACAAGTGTTTGCGAGAATTCGACTCACCTCATGGTTGAAGCGAACAAATGAACGACCGTGCTCAGACAGAACTTGAGCGGATTCAGCGGACTCACGATTAAGTGTTCCAAGTTTAATGACTGAATGTAATTGTGACCTGACAAAGAAATGTAACCAAGTAACCAACTATCGATGTCAACTTCCGATCAAACGTACAATAGCTAAACAAAAACAGGCGTTCCTCAAATCTTTTTTCTTGTGATTCATGCTAAAATGTTCAATTGTTTTTGAAAAACTAAAGCTTTCTCTTATTTTGAATAAAATAATAATCAGCATACGCGTACATAAGTCAAGCACCAAAAAAGCCTTTTTCAGAACACCCGAAAGCTTCTGAAATTGGTACAAACAACCCGTTTGACCGGACGTTGAAGAACATTTTCACAGTTGCAGCCTATGCGCTGACATGTGATTGTCGCCGCTCCCCACGTCTCTTGCTCGCAGAGTTGCAAATTCGGAGTCGGAGGTTTTATGGGCGGAATATTTTATCCAGCCCCCAATCCTGATGTCCAATTTAATTTCACTAGTCAACCGCACAGGAAAATGCGCACGGCAGTGCAATGCAGTAATACCTTTTAAAGAAAACCTTGCCGCGTACCGCGCCGCGCAGCGTGCAAACTCATCAAAGTTTATATTTAATTTTTAAACAAATCGTATTTTGCATAATCAAATTGCCCTGATTCGGGAATCGGATCTTAAACCTTCCGACTTTGCAACCCTGCTTGCACCTATGATATGCTGAAGGTCCATTAAAGTTTCACAAACACACACGTGGTAATAAACCACCTACTGCCGACGGCTTTCAAAAAGTAATGTCCGCTAAGTGGCGCTAACACACGAAAATAAAATTACTTTTTTTAATCGAAAATTACATTACACGAAAATCACTTTTTTCAACCAATGTAATCTAAAATATTAATGAATGCTTTACAACTAACAGCCAATTCTGTTAGAGAAAAAACAAAGCGACTATGGAGGTGATTATCTTGCTGCTAAGCAATGAGCTAAAATGTTTCACAAAGACAAAAAACGGCTTTTACCTTTATTAGAATCTAGAATCTGTTGATGACGAAATATTATGACGTAAAAAATAGCTTGGCAGACGCTGTAGAAAGGACCGTGGCGCAACGCGTCACCGGCGAATGAAATTGACTGAGTGTCGATGGACTGTTTCAAGTAACGATGACACCAATCAGACATCGTTTCCAAAGAAGCTTTGGCCGTGCTGAAAATTGCAAATAAACCCGATCAAGTAGTTAATTTTACTCGAAGCTGGATTTTTTTAAAAAGCGGAGCGATGTTGCGTTGTTTCATTCTGGTACGACTCATTCGAGTTAAGGTTCATGCTTTCAATCTAATGCTTTGAAGGTAGATACGCGAAATACTAAGCAAACGAAACTTTAGAACACTTCTTAACCAGATTACGAGAGACACGATTTATAATGCAATTAGACATGGCATCGAAAACGGGGACACCATTATGCCCCTTCCCATACTCTACTAAGTTCGTTTTGCAGCTCAAAAATTTCGACGCATTAAATACATTTTTTTAACGTGAAGCGTTTTACTTGGATGAGATTATCTTGACTAGGATTTACAAATCTCGACTCAAGCAATTTATAATCTTCCCGTAGGTATTCGGATGACGCAGGAAAAAATGTAAATTATTGTGACGTCAGAATTTTTCAAATGTGCTGGTTATTTTGTCATAAGTTGTGACGTCACGAATTTCAGACGCCTATAAATACTTGGCGATTTCAAGATGCAAAGCGATGTTTTCATCATCAATCGTCCCCGGCTTTTTTATACCGTGCAACTTACAAAGACTTGACGATTACTTCTTGACAAGTCTTGAATTGTACATGTTACAAACTCCTACTACGACTTGTGCTGATAAAAATATCGAAATTAACAACGATTCCCCGTACGTTATAACGTTATGGGCAAAATAGACATTAACTGTAATAGTCATAAGAATTTTTTAAATTGAGAACTCCAGTTTCTGCCCAAATACAAATTTAAGCTCCTCAAACTAGACAAAAAATATCGAACTAAAATAACTGAAAGTGAATAAAACAAATTGTGATCGAGCGTCCACAGCAAGGATGGAAAACCTTTTTCACAGTACGGGTCGAAAATTGAAAATTTTATCAAAATTAGTATGAAGTGGGCCATTGGCTCTATTTTTGGCCAAATTTCAAGGTGAGAACTACAAAAAAAAGTCTTCACTTTTGACCAACATTCAAATCCTCTATTTTCGGCCAAAACTCAACATGAAGACTAAAAAAAAAAAAGTTGTCGCGTCCAATTCGTTCTAAATTGCCAGAATTTTTCCAAAAACGCCAGAAATTTCGAGACATAAAGTGGGTCATGGAGTTTCATCTAGTGGGGCACATTGCCATCCCGGTTCTACAGCAATCTAAATATGATTTTGCTGATTTTTTTATATTTTGCAAGATTTTTTTTAAATATAAGTGTTTCGTGCTTGGAAAAGTTGAAAAAAACACTGAATTAAGTAAATTTTCAAGAGTTAAAATCGAGATCAATAATTAAAATTATTTCGATCTTTTTTATTACAGTATATTGCTCGTGTTCACGATAAATGTGAACGAGTAAAAAGTTTCAAAGCCACCAAAAGAAAAACTTAAAAGTTCTGGAAACACTGGCCGAAATCTATAGTTTCAGAGGGCTTTAGCATGAACGAAACGACATTGTTTCCGCGTTTCAAGAAGACGCGAAATCGATTGTCACGCTCACCTCAGAGGAATATACTTGGCTCGAGCGAGAAAGCTCGCGATATAACAAACAGAAACCTTCCTTATGATGGTTGAAACGCTCACGTCAATTACTTTCTTCCAGCAAAAGTCGATGAAAGAATCGTAGAAACTCTGGAACGAAACAATCGAAAAAGAATTATGACGCAAAATTAACGTCGATGTAAGTTCAGTTGAGTCTGTCGTGAGTCTCGTGAAACAGAACTTAAACTCATCTCGTGAAACAGAACTTAAACTCAGCATACGTATTTACTTCAGAAAATGATACCAAAGTCAAAATTGCAAAAGGAAATTGATTTGTTTCAAGACATTTTGACATGCAACAAAAGGGATCGAACTTACAACCATCGACATTGATCAGTTTTTGGAATCAAAAACTCTCAATGAGTGCCTGATAAAAGCGAATAGCAAATTGGTGTGGGTTAATGGCGTTAATCACCTGCTTAAAGCTGCAAATATAGAAAACGGTAAACTGAACGTGGCTCAGCTGATGAACAGGCAGTACGACACGCTCGAACGCGAAAACGATCTCGCGAAACAACTTTCGAGTTTCTTCAAGCTGCAATTCTCCTGAAAAAAAAAACGAGAGGAAGCTTGTTCATCAAGATTCATGGGGGGTTCAAGGGTAATGAAGAGACCCAGGAGTGATCGCGTACCGTTCTTGTAACAGATTCTGTGCAAATACTGATAGAAGAAGCGCAGGAGAACGTCAAGGTTGTCAGCGAGCGTGTGCTTCATGGAAAGGTCGTTCGATTGCGTTTGCGATTTATTCGTACGCTCGTCGTCGTCGTCCATGTCTTCGTCCTGTGCGAGAGACGATAGAGGAAAAGATAAGTAGTGGAAACTCGGTATGTGACGTCATAAACAAAAGTACGTAGTTTTTCTTCAAATGAGACGTAGAAACTTGCAGCTTGCTTTAGAAACAGAGTCATTGTCGCGGGAAAAAACCGAGTTCGTAAAGGTTAAAGTTTCAAAAAGCAACTGGCAACATTTAAGCCAAGCTCTGCGATCGCTGCTTCGTCAAAGCGACAATAAACGCTTAAAATCGCTTTGACAGTTGTCGGGTTAAAAATATGTTATTGCGCTTTCCTAATCCCCCTCCTAAGGACGATTTCTTAATCCCTCTTAAAATAGGAAAGGCTTCTTTCTATCCTCGGAACGTGAGTCCGGGAGATACCATTTTTGTAATTTTCTAGCAGCTTTTCTAGCAGCAAGCTGCAAATTTTCTACGTCTCGTTACAGAGATAAAACTAGAAACAAAAGGAAACGAGTGGATGTGTAATTCAATTTCGCCCTTACTCATAAATCGCTTGTTAAAATCAAAGTTGATATTCGCGATAACGATAGAGAATTGTTATGATTGACACGGAACTTACCATTTGAAATATTTCGTCTTCGTCATCCAAGGCTTCAGCATCCTCGATTTCATGCTTGGGTGAATGCGCCTAAAAACACAGCAACGATTTAATCGCTTCTTTCTACACTTGTTTTTTGACTTTACTCACATCCAATTGAACCAAGTTCTTTAAAATTAGTTCGATGATAAAGGGACGAAGTGAAGGTCGATATGACGTCACAAATAAAAGATGTTTCATGTAGTTTTCCTGCGAAAAAAAAAAGCAAGTTGAACAACCTAAACCACTCAATAAGAAAATTCAACCTGCCAACAACCGTTGCTTGATGCTACATTATATGCATTACATTCGTGAAAAAAAGCAACAGCTGAAAAAATCGCAACGGATACAGCTACAAAGAAATATAAAACAAAGATTAAGTTGCTCAAAACCAAACCAGTTTATTTCTATCTGCTCGTTTTGTAATCACTTTGCAATCACGTTTCTGTCAAGTGCGCTGCTGAGAGATGAAGAAATGAACGTAATTTGGTGACATTAAACGCGAAAATGCAACGATTTAAGGTTCGTTTTTTCTACTTGTGCTGTCCAGCATGAGCAAAAGAGGTATTTTGTTTTTTTATTTATCTTATTTCGTTTTGAAATTTTTTCGACGCAGAAAATGCTCAGTACAAAAAAATCTCTGGCGCAGGCTGAACAGCATAAGGGCCATAGGCAGTGAAAACAAGCTTTAAAGATGAACAACGAAATGGATTTGAGCAAAATACTTATATAAAAGCGATTTGCAATGTTTATTGCGATCTTTAAATTTCATTACAAATATTTTTGCCCCAGTCTTTCAGTTTCAAATTAATTTTTTTGTTGCAAAACGAAAAAAAGAGACAACACAAAGCTTATGTTGAGATGGTTTTAAATGAAAAGTTATTTCGAACCTGCGTAATCTCTATTTTAAAATTTAGCCCAAAAGTTCTTATGAAAAAGTAATGAGAGAAAATCTATAAACATTTTAAGAGTAAAAAGATCACTTTTGAAGTGTCTGCGCGAAAACACGACCTTTCTATATAGAAAACAATTACGTAAACTTGAAAGACTCACCAAAACAGAAAGGGGTTTTTTCATAAACGGAAACGAACGTCCAAAAACTGATTCCGCTATTACGGTCGACCTCAAATAATAATGCAAATTGTATTTTTGAAAAAATTTGATCGGTTGAAACAACAAAATTTAACATACTCGCAAAAAATAAATTAACGTAATATTAGAAAGAACAACTTTAAGCAGTGTTTAATATTCCAGAATGAATTTAATTTGAAGTCATTTTCAGCTCAAATTCAGCACGATCGCAGTCGGTGCTTCAGGAAAATGAACAAAATTGCGATTCTGCAATTGTAGTTCAAGAAAAAGCACCGTCCTTAAGACGATGTGATGCGAGTGAAAGCTTTTACAACACTGCAGCTATTTTTAATAACTTACTGGGGAATCAAAGTAAATACTGTTTTGAACAGTTTGTGAATTGTCTCAAAAACAAAGGCATTATGACTTATACCACTATCCTCACTGTCCAATTTGACATCTGAAAAAAATACATATTATTATTTGACGAACTTTGTCAAGAAGTATAAATAAATTTCTAAGTTAAATATTTGCTTAAGGACCACATAATGGCCTAAAACGTTATTTTGTGAACTTTTTGGGGCACAAAACAATTGAAAAAAGAAAAATTAATATTCAAGAACAACAAAGCAACTCTGAATAAACATGTGGTTAAGATCGCTTTCATCACAAATAACATGAAGCATAAAATATAGAAGCAAATCTTTATATATACAAGAAATCGTATACACTCAATTTAAAATGCAAAGTTTTTGCACACAAATCGATTGTTTATTAAAATAACTCATATTGACATACTATAAAAACATTAAAAACATATATTAATACAGATATAATAATAACAATTGAGGGTGATTGTTTGAAACAAAAGCGACGAATTTTAAACACTTGAAAATGTTTTTAATGTCAAGAACAAAACTGCTCTATTTCTGATAAGCACAAAATTGAAAATTTAGTTTAGTCGGTATGACAACAAAAAAATTTTACTCTACAAAAATCGTTGAGCAGTACATACATACCTTGAAACAAATGAGTCAAATTAGTGAGTACCACTCTTAAATGAACAGGATTCATTGTAATCAAAGCTATCACAAAGTTATAATAGTGAGATATCACTTCATTTTCTCGTTCAATCCATCGCACTATTAAAAGAATTCCTTAGCATTACTGTAATTAGGGTACAATTTAACTTTAAAGTAAAAGTTTTAAACTTTAAGATATGAGCCTTGGCATATATTTCTGCCAAATTTAATAAAGTACAAATTCTGTCAATTGCAAAACATGTTGATGACTAGACTTTTCACAGACAATTATGCCTTCTTGAAATCATAAACATCATACATTAAGTTTCATTATATTAGGTTGTTAAGAATACAAGATAGCAGCTACAATTTAAAAAAATTTCTGATTTGAAAAGAATTTTGACATAAACTTTGAACTTTAGTTAAAAGCACCAGCTAAGTAATTTACTGAGCAATTACGTAAACTATTCACACGTTTATAAGTTATTAAAATGTACTCAACACTGGTAATATAATTACACAATAAATTGGCCAGGATGTATTTAGCACTAACACACATGTCTTTCAAAGTTTCAAGCAAATATGTACTTGCATATATTGGAAAAAATAACATTAAAGGCTACATTTTTTTAAACAACTTAAAATACAGTTTCTAAGTTTGTTCTATTTTTTTGCAACAGTTCTTTCCAAGTTTCTTTATCTTGAAATTTTTGTTTTATGGCATTTGTTTAAAGAGGAAATAAAAATACAAGAAAATCTAGTGCAGTGTTTTCCAACTGGTGTGTCATGGAAGATTTTGGAAAAAAACTATTTAGGGAAGTTGAAGTTTGCAGTTTTTGTACATGAGATTCAGAAAGAAAGAGCGTGAGTTCAGGTGGAAACTTTTTTTTTAAAGATCACCATGATTTTAGGACGAAAATTGAGAAATCACAGACAAATTTTCAGTGACAACCTTTTTTTTTTAGAGATCACCTTGATTTTGGGTAGGAAATACAAAAATTTCTAGTAAAAACCATTTCTTTTTTTTTTTGAGATTACTATGACTTTGGGACGAAAATTGAGAAATCATTGACAAATTTTCGATGAAGACCTTTTTATTATTAACCAATATAATGGGTGTGCTGCAAAAATTTAAATAGCTGAATAGTGCGTTGCCATATACAAAAGGTTGGTCTAGTCACTTGGAGAAAAAAATATTGGAAATGAAGAGCATACAAAATGATTTAATTTCTTGATACAAATTTAGTCATAATAGTCATTTACTGTGTTTTCAGTCTTCTTCATAACATTTCAGTAAATTGGCTGCAGAGACCTGATTAACATTATGCATTTTTTGTATGTTCAAAATAAAATTACTAGAATAAAAAAAGCTAAAAACAGCAAGCTTATAAAAAAAAATACCATCCAAAACAGCTTTGATAAAGGCACTGAAGCGTTTGTCAAGTAAATGAGCATTTGCCAAACATTCTTGATACCATTGTATTATTTGACTTGACTAAAAATACAAAAGAAATTATTAGATTTTGAACAAATGATAAGCAGCAGTAAAGAAAACTATTTTTCTAGCCTGGAGCAGATTACACTTGTCTCTGCATTGAATTCTAGGTCATTCTATTTGATTTTAACAAAGCAGATGTAAAAAAAGTAAACAAAAACTTATCAAAAATGTACAGATGTCTAATACAACTGAGTTTAAAAAATGCCTTATATACACTTCATTTAATTATTAATTTTTTGCACAAAAGTAAAAGTGTTATATTAAAAACATAAAACAATCAGCCTAAAATTATGTTTTAGATGAAAATAATGCTGTATAACAATATTTTTTATAAAACCAAAAAAATTATAACTCTTTGACACAACAGTCAAACAGAGGAAATTTTTATTATCATCATAAGTATCTTAAGAGAAAATAATATGGCAAAACCAGTAGTACTATTAAAACCATGTTCATCCAAGATACTATTATAACTATAGTAATTATTTTTGTAAACTATAATATAAATCAGATGATATATGTTATATCCATAATAAATATAAAATGTACAAAAAAAATAGTTGTTAAAAATGTTATTCTTACTTTATTATCTTCACTACTAATCTCTGATATTAAGGAATTTAATTTGTTTTTTCTTCCCTGAAAATAGCAAGACTTAAAGTTTCTCACACAAATGCATCAAGTAAAAACTTAAAGTAATAATGCATCTTATACAAATAAAAATATACATAAAATATGAAAACTATGTTTTAAAAGCAGTGTCAAGAGGCATGATACCAGACTTCTTCATTTTTCAAAATCTAAGATTTAGTAATAGCTGTTTTTTACATCAATTGTTATACTATCATTTATACACAATATCTTTACAATTAGTGTGATAGAACCATAAAGGCATTAGAAATATCACTGTGCCCAACTTTGTGTAAACACCTTTCTTTTTTATAAGTTCTATTATAAAACAATACATTTTTTAAAATATAATAAAGTTTAAAAGCAGGGTTGCAGAGTTGCATGGAGTCAAAAGGTTTTAGGAAATAGTCAAAATATATACCCAGCAAACACACCACGAGAATTCCACAAAAATCCATGTAATTTTCATATGAAATTGACACGAAATCTACGTGAAATTCCATTGCTCTGTTTGTAGGGTATTATCGGACTCTGACTTCTGATGTCCAATTTATTACGTATTAATGATGTCAACCATGCAGCTTATGCAACTGCACACAGCAATGCACTGCAATAGCCCTTTTAAGAGAACTTTGCTGCATAACATGCCACAGAGTATGCAACGTATAAAAATTTTACATTTAAAGTTTAAGCAAGTTGTATTTTGCATAATGCTATTGTTCTTATTGGAGAGTCAGATCTTAGAAATTTTAGAAGTCTGATTTGGATCTTAAACCTTTTGACTCTGCAACCCTGATTAAAAGAATTAGGGCAAAATCACCACAATTAAGGTTACAACTAGATCAAGGTTTCTCAAAGGGACCATGAGCAAAAGTCCCTGGTTTTAATATTTTTAAAAATTGCTATTTTATAATACAACCTAACTATTAGAAAAAAAAATGTTACAATGAAGAATCAAACTTGATTTTCAATATGGGCCACACTAATTATAATGACATTGCATTAAAATGATATTTTGACAATTAATATAAAAAAGCCATTCTCAGATCGAAGATTTAAAAAAATTAAAAGTCGTGTACCAGCCCTTGACACATTATCTTTGTTAAACCAACTTTAAATAAAATTTGAAATACATTTTTAAAATTATAAACTGAATAACCATATATAAACATTAAAAGTCTACTGTATAATAAATCTAACACTATGGGTAACACTATGGCTAAAGCTAAAGCTAATTTTAGATTATTAATTTTTCTAATTTAAAGGTCTGAGAACACCGAAACATCAATAATATATCTTTTTAATTAGTATGACCAGATATCAACAATATTGGCAAGGAATTGGAAAGCAAAATACTAACAGTACATTCATTTTTTACAAATTCTAAATAGTCTATAATCTAACCAAACCTAACCATATCCTGAAACTATTTTATAAAAACATGCTCACTAATAAAAAAATTAATAAAAGCTTCTCATTTTGACAATCTAAGCAATGTGCCAAACAATTGCTGACAAAGTATCATAAAAAATTAATATAAACAATACAGCACAAAAAGTTTTCACCATTGTACCAAAACTTTAATATTAAAAAATAGAGTTTTGATAAGGACCAAAAAAAAAAGGTTTTCTTTAGATTTAAATTTTAAACATAATTTTAACAAAAATAATACAAAAACATGTACATAAAAACATGCTATAAGCTTACCTCATTGAAATCTATGATACAATCATGAAGGCATCCTTGAAAAGATACAGATTTTGAGTTCTTTTTTTTTTCTTGACTCATTTTATTCTTTTGAAAAGTAGGCCAAGCCTACAAAATAACTGCTTCCACCCAGTCAAAAACTTTTTGAAGATAATGTAAAATTATATCAATATATTATTAAAACAATTTATCACTGGTCAAAATTAAACAAAAGTGAAAAGAAATTACGTACTAGCATAAAAAGTGTAGATGTTTGGGTCTCTTCAAGAAGAGACCCAAACATTTGTCGGTAAAACTAACCCGAAATTCCCCCTATAGCACTAGCAGGAAATAAAAAAAGAGAAAAAGAATCTCTCAAAAAAGGATAGTAACCACCACCGGGGATTCCGATTAGTTTCGCTAACAAAAATCGCTCACGGTCGCTTAGTGAAGAGACCCAGATGTTTTTTAAGTCATAGTAAAAATATTTGCCAGACAGTTACAGATGTTAACAGGTTAAAGCTAGAAACACTGCATCGTTGAGAATAAAGCACAAAAGACTAAAACACTCTTACACCGATTGCATACATACTTTTGATGTTACATCATTGAATTAACTTACGATTTTATCGTATGATATTTAGTATTAAGTTTAAAAATTCAATAAACGTTTTGGTGATCGAACTAGATCGTGTAATAGTACTTGTAGATACTTGACACGTGAATCGGCTCCAGACACTAAACGTGTGAACTGTGAATATGATGAGCACGCGGATCCTTTTTCAGTAAAATAAAGGAACGTGTCTGGCTATAAAACGGAATTTCAATTCACTGGATTGAACCCTGCATATTTTTGTTGAAGTTTTATTTACCGCATCTTTGTAGGCACAAGAAAAACAATAATTTGTAAAACAATTTTCTTTATTTTCTTGTGAAAATTAAAAAATATTCTGCAACACTTTGCAACTACACCTCATACTTCATAAAAAGTGAGAGAAACAGAACATTGTGCACTGAAGTTGACTATTTTTATTATTTAAGCACAAGCTTTCGTGGGCTACTGCCCACTTCGTCAGGTGCAATGGAATGACGAAATGTGCAGTAGCCCACGAAAGCTTGTGCTCAAATAATAAAAATAGTCAACTTCAGTGCACAATGTTCTGTTTCGTGGGCTACTGCCCACTTCGTCAGGTGCAATGGAATGACGAAGTGGGCAGTAGCCCACGAAAGCTTGTGCTCAAATAGTAAAAATAGTCAACTTCAGTGCACAATGTTCTGTTTCTCTCATTTTATTTGAAAAGTTGACACGGCTTTCCCAATTCTATTTCTTCCAATTCTTCGTTCATAAAAAGTATGTGAGAAGGAATTATACCTATGTATTCGTGGGCAAAATTGGTAGTTAGGCAAACGTAAAACTTTAAAAACAAAGCAAGTCTTACATTCTAAAAACTTAAAAGTTTTGATATATCTTTTAATTCAAGCAGACATACAAAATTTTCCTACGGCCAATGCTCTTGCAGTTTTGATGAAGTTAATAAAATTTCTTTACAACTAAAAATATTTTCCTATCAATTGTAGGCAAAAAAACTGAAAAAAATTATTATTATCAGTACTAAATATTTGGGGTCTTCAACAAGAGTGGTTGATCAAACAACATTTTATTTTATCTATTTACGTCAAGAAAGTATGAAAAACAAATTAGTTGTCAATTTGATACCCAAGAGTCAAACAGCCAAAAAGCAGCAATAATTAGATTCGTATCATAAACTATTAAAGGAAAAGCATAAAAACAAATCAAGAAATCAGCCGCTAATTATTCACAGGAATGTGCCAAACTATCCTTCAACTGTACTAAAACAGTCATCGGGAAAAGCCAAGCAGGGAAAGATAAGAATTCCATGAATTAACTGTTTTGGAAATTTGAAATTCTAGTGGTTGAAATGCAATTGGAAAATTGGAATAAGTTTATTGACAAATTTTATGCTGACACAGTTTCTGCTATTCTATCAGCATCTGAAATTTATTTTAAAAAATCCAAATGTAGTAGACCTCATAAAACTCAAATTTCTGGGAGGAATGAAGATGTGAAACACTTACATGATTGTGCAAGAACTGCATTTTAAGAATGGATAGCTGATGGTAGATGCATAGATAATCAAAGTTATAGTAATATGAAAGAAAAGCGTAGGATTTTCAAAAAAGCTCTGAAAGAATGCAAAAAGAGAAATGAGCAATGTAAAGCTGATTACCTTGCCACAGCTTTACAGAATGACAGATCAAAAAAGCAATTTTGGTCAAAAGTTAAATCAATTGGTAAAAAGAAACTTCTTCCTACTGAAATAGAGGGTAATTCCACTTCCATATCCATAACTGAAATATGGAGAAATCAATATGGCCAGCTACTAAACTCTTCGCAATCACAATGCCACAAAACAGCTGTTCTTGATCATCTTTGTGATGGTGCACAATACAAAAGCATAAACAAATTTTACTTTAGCATAAAGCTAGTGCGCTCACTTCTTGTAAAATTACCGCTAAACAAATCTGTTGGTGTTGATAAATTGTCAGCTGAACATCTTCGTTTTTGTGACCCAATCATAAATGTTTATTTGAGTTTATATTATAATATGTGTTTAAAGCATAGATATATTCCCTCTAATTGTCTTGATACTGTTATAATTCCAACTCTTAAGAATATTAATGGAAATATTAATGATGCTAACAACTTTCGTCCTATTGCTATAGCTACCATCTTATCTAAATTGTTTGAACATATTATACTTGATATCTCCTCTAAGGTTTTTAAAACATGTGATAATCAATTTAGTTTTAAAGATAAAGTTTCAAATGATATGTGTGTATTCACTTTAAAGCAATTAATATCATCGTATTGTAAACAAGGTAGCCCAGTGTATTGTGATTTTTTAGATGCTTCAAAGGTTTTTGATCGGGTTAACCATTATGTGTTATTTAAAAAACTAATAGAGAGAAATATGCTTACTTGTTTTGTTAGAATTCTATACTATTGGTATAGTAAACAAAATATGAAAGTAAAATGGGGTAATTGTTTATCTAGTCCTTTTTCTGTATCAAATGGTGTTAGAAAGGGTGGTGTGCTTAGTCCATACCTGTTTGCTTTATATACTGATGACTTATCAGTTAAATTAAATTGTGTAAAAGCTGGTTGCTTTCTTGGCAACTCGCGACTTAATCATATTATTTATGCTGATGATTTATGTTGCTTTTCTCCTAGTTTAGATGGTCTACAACAGGGGTCGGCAACCTTTTCAACGTGGTGTGCCAGTTTTTGAATTTTGTTAGCTGCGCGTGCCGAACTATTTTTGATAATGTAGTACAGGGGCCGACAACATTTTCTTTCCAGTGTGCCAAGTTGTGAAATTCAATGTCAAAATATACGTTTCGTTCCGATGTCTTCACTTCGATTTCTCTATTTTTCTCCCAAAATCAAAATGTTTTCTAAAAAAAAAAAAAGGTCTTCACTTCGATTTCATCTCTGATTTCCCTATTTTTTTCCCAAAATCAAGGTGATCTCTAAAAAAAAGGTCTGTAAACATGTTTTTGAAAAATATTCACGACGCAGCGTGCCGTATAAAATCACCTCGCGTGCCAAGATTGGCACGCGTGCCGGGGGTTGCCGACCGCTGGTCTACAAGATTTACTTAATGTGTGTAGTAACTACGCCGTTGAACATGATATTACATTTAGGGTTAGTAAATAGTACATCGGTTGGTGTATTATTTTTGCCTAAATATCTTTCGCTTTCAAATGTTCCAAAAGTCTTTCTTTGCAACAATGTAGTAAAATTTAAAAATAACGTAAAGTATTTGGGTGTTTTTCTTAATAATAATCTTAAAGATGATGATGATATTTGTCGGCAAGTTTGTTATTTATATAGAAAATCATATCAACTAAAAACAACTTTTTCAAAATGTTTCCGTACTATAAAAAATGTACTATTTAATTATCACTGTACTTCGTTTTATGCTACTCATTTATGGTCTAAATATCTATGCTCTTCATTAAATCACTTACGAGCTGCATACAATGATTCCTTTCGGTTAATTCATGAGCTCAAGCGTAATGTTAGTGCAAGAGAACTACAAGTAAAAGCAAATATTCTCACTTTTGATGTACTACAGAGAAAACTTATTTATCGATTTATAGAACAATGCTGCCTTTCTAGTAATGTATATGTTAACTATACGGTGAATAGCAATTTCTTCTACCAGAGTGACTATTATAAACATTGTCTTCAATTGTTGATGTAATTCAAATGTTCTACTTTTCTTTCCGGCTTGTTTTCTTTTTTTGTTGTTGTTGTTGTGAGTGTTTTTTTCTCTTTTCTATGGACTTTTTGTCTGACTCAAATAAATAAATAAATAAATAAATAAATAATCAAGAATCTACAATTCCAAACTAAAATAAGAGTAGTGAACATCGAAAGCAGCCTACAGGCATTGTTAAAACGAACCAATCAGAAATCAGTACTAATGAAAAAAAAATTGAAAATCTAGCCTTGAATAACATCAAAATACATAGCCTTGAATAAATTAGCATAAATTACATCAAATATATGTTTATCAATGAAACAATCAAAAATCAGTAGTCTATTCGTGAAGAAAGAAAACTTTATTTGATCTAATTCGATGTAGTCTAAAATTTAACTTTTTATCAACTTCTTTGTTCCTTTGATCAAATGTTTTATCAACTCTTTTTGGATTGGTTCTTTTTTGATGTGCTTTGCAATGTTACTTCAAGGTACTTTTCGATGTAATTTATTCAAAACGAAATCTTTGAAATTTTTCTTGATTAGTACTAATTTTTGATTGGTTTATTGATAGCCGTTTTTTTGATTAACTTGTTCGAGGCCATGTACTTCAATGTTATTCATTCGAGGCTAGATTTTCAAAAAAGTTTTTTTTTCTTCACTATAATAGACTACTAATTTCTGATTGTTTCATTGATAAACATAGGCCTACCTTCGATGTAATTTATTCTAATTAATTTAAGACTATGTATTTCGATGTTATTCAAGGCTAGATTTTCAAATTTTTTTTCATTAGTACTGATTTCTGATTGGTTCGTTTTAACAATGCCTGTAGGCTACTTTCGATGTTCACTACTCCTATTTAAGTTTGGAATTGTAGATTCTTGATTAGAATTCCAAATTTCCAAAACAGTTAATTCATGGAATTCTTATCTTTTCCTGCTTGGTTTTTCCCGATGACTGTCTTAGTACAGTTGAAGGATAGTTTGGCACCATTCCTGTAAATAATTAACGGCTGATTTCTTGATTTATTTTCATGCTTTTCCTTTTCCAATTTATTTATTTATTTTTTTATTTTTAGTTATTTTATTATTTTTAGTTGTATTTAGTTATTTATTTTTTCTTTTTCTTTGTTTTTATTGTACAAAAAAATCTTTTGTCTGTATTATTTTGTGATATTTGTGCATCTTTACTTGTGTTTGTGTATCTGTACTTTGTGTTATTTGCTCCTATTATTTGTGCATCTTTACTTGGTATTGTTATTGCTTATAATTTGAACATTAATTTGTGTTATAACTGAGCAGTTTTGACTTGATGATCATTTAATAGTCTTTTACTTTGCTGTCTAGTTCAGTTTAGCCGTCAAACTTGTTTTCTGTTTTGTCAGGTTTACTAACCAATTTTTTTCTTTTATTCACTGTATTAGTATTTTAAGTAGTCTCCTGAGCGTATCATGTTTTCAATTGTTCTGCTTGATTAAACCAAATAAACTTTGTCCTAGTCTGAAGTAGGAATAACCGAATAACCAAAGTTTTAATCATTTGGGCTTATAAAAAAACAAACTCGAATTTATTTTTAAAAAGCTTTGAGTCTTCCAATTTACCAATGATTAGGACTTTATTCAAGTCAAAAAAAAGAACGCGAATCGATAAATTATTTTTTGCTGAATCCTAATTCACGAAAAGAAACCCAGCGTAAGTGGAAGAGGTAGTTACCAACCAAGTAAAGACTTTTTCACATTTAAGGCAAAGTGTATGTTAACAATGGTTATCAACTCGGACTGGAAAGACTCAAGATTTGACAGACAATTGAAATCAAAATACAGGGTAGCCCACTTAAAAGTAGCCCGATCTCTCGATAGGTTGTATAGGTGATAGGTTGATGTAGTTGATGGCCTCGATAGGCTGTAGGCCAATATACCAAAACATTATCTTTCTCTAATCAATTTTTTTTCAGATTAAGGCTCCAAATTTCTTAAAATCAACAGTTAAAATTTTTTAAGGATGGTGTTTTCGCTGCAGCAGAGAATAGTGATTATGGAAGCTTATCTGCGCACTGGATCAATTAAGGCAACGCAACAAGCATTCCTGGAAAAATACCCAGAGAAAAAGCACCAGCAAAACGTTCCGTTCAGAGCTTGGTAAAGAAATGGCGCGAAACAGGCTCTGTCGAAAACGTTAAAAAGCAAAGACCTAAATTAGTCCGGACGCCAGGAGTTCTCAGTGATATATATGTCAACGGGGACATAGATGTCAACGGGGAGCACTTCCAGCATCTTTTATAACATTACAGGTAAATAAAACAATATTTTATAACACTACAGGTAATTTAATGTCGGCAGCGTGGTCGACTGGTTAAAGCGCCGTGCTCATGAACAACATGGTTTCGGTTCGAAACCCACTCGCGCCATTCTGTTGTGTCCTTGGAAAAGACACTTTATGGCACTTTCTTCTGCTTGGTGGTCTTGGCAAGCAGTTCTAAATTACAGTCATATCTCTATTAAATTACAAGCGGACAGCAGTATCTTGGCATTTCCGGAAGCAGGTCGAGGTAATTGCTTACCCTATGTATTAGCGCCTCCGTCGCTTTCCTGCAAGTCAGGAGGATAAATAAACAATGAAAGAATGTTCCTCTTTTCTACTACATTTTCTGGGCTACTTTTAAGTGGGCCACCCAGCTCAAAGTTTGGCGGATTCAAAGTCGTATCAACAAACAAAATGTGCAGAACAAGTTGTTTCCTGAAAAACATCTCAGCGAAATCGGGTTCAACGTGGACTCAAAAGTTGTTGACCTCCGGCCCGACACAAGTGCTCATAATCAATGACTTGGACTTGACTTGAACCCTAGTAAAAAATGGCTAAAAAGTGAATAAACTTGAATTTCTTTTTGATGAACCTTTTTTAGAAAAATAAAATCAAGTCGAAGTCACATATAAGCCACTGGTCATACATCAATTAATTAAATATAGTCCTAGATGGGGACTCAAAAGAACTTAAGCATCTTAGCAAGAGACTCGAAATCGACTTCAGTCAAGGATGCAAAGGACCCCGACTCCGACTGACATAAGCTCTTTAAAATGCAGAACTCGTCACAACTTTGTTCTATAAAACGATTTCTAAAAACATTTTTATGGCACTACCATCAGAGGTGGATATTCAAATTCAGGGGCCCGAGGCAAGGATTTCCAAAAATTGATGTTCTCTAAAAAAAAAAAGGTCTTCACCTCTAATCGATTTTGTATTTCCCCCTTTTCATCCCGACTTTGTAATGATCTCTAAAAAACATCTGCAGCGAAATGAAATATATGTACTATTTTTGAGGGGGGGCCCGAGGCAACTGCCTCATTCGCCTCACCCAATATCCATTACTGGCTACCATTATACACTTGGCAGTCACAGAACGGAGCTTTACATTTTTTACTATTAGCCTAATTCATATGAAGATATTTCAATCCATTATATTACCATTATTCAACATATTTGAAAACATTATTGCTGGTAGCTTTTTTGTGTTTGCATCAACTAATAATTTTTTTGATTTTCTGCTAGACTACATAAAAATTATAAATAATTTAAGTTTTTGAGTACAGCAAAAATAACGGTTTTATTTACTGTAAATTTCATTTTTAGAGGTTCAGAACAATTTTAACAATCGGGTTACAAAAAACACAAAAAAGAAACAGGTGATTAACACAGGTTTTCGGTAAGGTTTATTTCGACGCATAAGCGTACCAGATGAAAACAGTTAAGGGAGGCAATACAGTTTCGCCCAAATTTTGTGACGTTTGCTCGAATCATGATTTTTTTATTTTACAGATATATGAAAATTTTGTGTAAAATTTAGGATAATAATTAAAAAAAGTTCAATTTGAATCTGTCTTTCATTTCTCAATTTTCATCCCGTTCGTTTGAATTTGTTTGTTTGAAATCCAATTAAAACGTTTAAAATTGTCCAGCAGCCGCAAAAAACTTCTTTGTGGACCTCTGTTTGAATCCCTGATCTAGATACGAATATTACTTCAGTAAAAAGACTGTGATAAAAATCAAAATGTTTAAAATCTGTACACAATCGGTGATAACAACATTTAAAGAACAAATTAATAGCAAGGCAACGAAAAACAACAACGACAACAGGCAACAATGGAGTTCATATTAAACATTATCTTGATAGAAAAAGCATTTATGTATCGTGGTACAAGTTATCATATGCCCAGTGATGACCTTAGTAAAGTCCAAACGGAGCGGCCGGACTTCCCCCTTAAAAAACGTCAAAAAGTATCCCCTTAACCAAGATAATGCTCTATTTCTTCATAGCACCTTCATAGCAGCGGCACCCCTAAAGTGATAACCTTTTTCTTTTTTTTAGATACCACTTTGTTTCAGTACACTAAAAAGTGGCCACCAATAAAACGATAACTTTTTTTAAAAATCACTTTGTTTTGAAACACTACATAGTGGCTCCCCCCTAAAATGAAGACCTTTTTTTTAAAGATTGCTTTGTTTCGGAACATTAAAAAATGGCTCCCTTATTTTTCTTGCACCGGGTTCCTTCTTTTTGTAAGGTCATCACTGCATATGTCAAATTAATTTGCTTTGTGTAACTTAAATATGCATAATGCTATTTTTAAAGAAATTAACAGTTGTAAAAACTATATTTAAACAAATTCTATAAAATTTTTTTTAAATATCTCGGTAAGCTTTAATCTATCATCGTATTTTCCAAAAACTCAACCGTTATTGTGCAAAAGTATAAAAAACCGATGTAATATTAAAGGCAAAAAATCTCTCGTTTACGCAGTGGTGTCAATGTAGCAACATATGTTCATTCAAATCATGATTGACAACATAGAAACAGCTACGAATATTTCTCTAATATGGCAGAAATTAGTTAACATTTAAAACGACCGAAGCAGCACGACCAAAATAATTGCATAAACGAAAAATTCAAAGCGACAACATAAATAGTACATATAAGCGAGTACGTACTTTGCAAACAAACTAAATAACATTCAAGCAAGTGATTTCCATTTCTGTTATGGCCGAACATCGCTTAGAACAGGGATGATAAGCTAAAGTTTTCTTGGACCAGTCAAAAAATAAAATCCCATTCAAGAAAAAAAATTAACTGTGAACCTAAAAAATTGTAAGAACAGGTTGTCTTTCGTATAGACATCACTAACAACAGGTTCCTTCATTTTACAGAGAAATAGAGTTACAAAGATTACTTTAAATTACGAACGAGTTCGCGTGAACCTCCTGAACCCCATCATTGCGCGCGACGCAATTCGACCGAAGACTAATGTGATGTAAAGTTTTTTTATGGTTTATTGATTGACATTGAAAAGAAAAAAAATTTGAAACGACATGTAAGGTCATTGAATTTCTAGGAGTGGGTCGCTATGTGGCCCGCGGTTCAGTGATTTGCTATCACTGGCCTAAAACAAAGAGAGAGACAAAGATATAGAGAGCGAAAAAACACTGCTGCTTTCATAAAAAAACACAGCGAAAGAAATTTAGTGGGCCGATTTTTACTGGACTTTAGTCATCCTCAGTTTTTTATCTTTTGTCGTATGTGCCTCAAATAAACCAAACAATATGCAAAAAGAAGGTAAAAGTTTTTAAAATATTGTACTTATAACTATTTAAATAGTCTTTAAATTATAAACAACAATATGAATCAAATCCAAAGAAAAAAAAAAGAAAATTATGTTTATTCAAATCATGGCAGTTAAAAGTCATTTGAAACCCTAAATCAATTTTCCTTATTTCGAGCCTAATTATTATACTGTGAAACAATCAATTTGCAAGGTGACAGTTTACTTGACTAAAAGTTGTATAATAAATGTTAATAAATAAAAATTTTGCTGGTTCTCGTTTAGACCTGTATTAAAACCAAATTTAGACGTAATCTCTTTAAACTTTGCATCGAAAAAAAAAAAGATAAATGTTGCATTTATCAAATAAATTTAAATTAATTTAAATAGAAACTAATCGAAAAAGCCTTTCCAGGCAGAGGTAATCACTGAAAAGCTTTTTTACCACCAGGCCTCCTAAGGAAAATACAATGTTCATTGGGGGAACGCACAATTCCTTACTTCAAACTAAAAAGCTAAGACAGTTTTTCTTTAAAAGTCATGTAGCCAAAGACATTTAAGTCTTCGTTTCGAATCGAACGCAAAAGGTAACGTTTTACTTTTAAAAGTCAAATGACAACTCACAAAACTTTGTTTGGAAAAAGATAAAAAAGAACAAAGGGCCGCATAGAAAGTGGAAAAGGTCCCATTTATTGCCGACCTGCTTTAATCCCGCGTCGCGCTCGATTCACTCGCCAAGTTGTTTTCCAACTGTCTGACTTCTTGCAAAGCTCTCACCAACTGCCCTAAGCTCGCGTTCAATCCGTTCTTTTCGAGCCACAGCTTGAGCATGTACTTGCATTGTTCGTCGTTACTTCCTTGACAGGTCGTCTTTATATAATTGACGATTCTCTGCGTCGCTGGCGCTTTTGGTGGCGTAGCGACTTTTCCATCTTTGCCGGAGTCGGTTTTGTTTTCCGCTGGTGAGGAAGTGGAAGACGAAGAGGAGGACGATTCGCAAAATGCCCGCCGTCGAATGCGAGGATTCGACGAGAGAATGGTTGTGAGAAATGCTTGGGGCCAGTTAAGACGATGGCATAGCGTGGACCAATGCGTATCACTGGCTTTTAAACGATCATGAACTATTGATATTGCCTCTTGAAGATCTGAAAAAAGTTTTTTTTTAAGTTGAATGCAAATAATAGTCATAAAGTCATAAAAAATAACTACAGAAAAAAACACAACTTATCGCTTAAAAACATGGCGAATTTTATGATAACGCTAATTAAACATTCATTCTATTCGTACGATCCAACCAATCTAAAATCAAAAACTACTGTCGATTTTTGTTAATTATTCATTATTCTATTCTCAAAAGCATTGACTAACGATTTAGTATAGTTGCACTATTCTGGAAATCTAAAGAATTTTCAGGGAATTTCTTTCAGCGTATCTCCAGATTGGGAGGTTGAAGCTTAATCACTCATAGACGGTGACACCAGCCTTTCATTTCAACAACCGAGAGGCCAAACATGAGCTAAAAGTTTGCAATAACAATAAATGGTTAATCACTCTGTCAGTTCCTGCTTATCTGGAGTAAAACTGGACAGATTGCTCACGTTCTGTCATCATCTCGTGTCATTGCGCAAAAATTATCTTCGCGCATCACACTACAGAGGCGACTTGCGGCTCCTGGTGCCAAAACATTGCCCACAGTTGCCTTCTTTGTCAGTTGCCTGCGCTCCTCTGGCCTACTTGACAGCCGAGTATTCGCACAAGTCTGGTGTTGCAACGCACACACTCACCTCACAGACAGTATCTTGAATGTCACTGGATGCTTGCGTCTTACTTCAACGGACCATCTATTCATACTTTCAGTCATCCAGCTAGCAACGCTTCGCCGATTAAGAGCAACACACTCCTTGCCAAACTCGCGCTGCTCAGTGGAAGAACAATAGAAGGAACACGGAGTACTACAAGAGTACATCCAGGCTTCGTGCTTTCATTTTCATCACCAGTACCAAATTTATGACGTGGACTTTCCACGAACAGCTTGGGTTAAGCTCAATCTCTTGCAAACTTGCGTTGGGCGGTTCCATTTGTAATACACAAACGGGGCCTTGTTTTTTCACTGGATCGCGAGTGCGCCTGCACAGAACAAACTGCAGACCACGTTCTAAAAGCGTGTCCCAAAGAATCAAGCTTGGTGAGATACCGCCGATACAGAATAATCCGGGAAGTTAATGGTCGTTCTGATCCCAGTAAAAACACGGAGGTCAACCCAAGCAACACAAGCAGCGATCCATCGTTGGTAAGATTTATATTGATATGCAATCAGCACACGCATCAGCCGGCCATGAAACGAAAACAACATTGCTTTTCTTTACTACCAACCTCAATACATAGAAACCGGTGCAATATGAAACTAATATAGCCTGATGAGAAAAATAGCCCGAAAGGCCTGGCGACCATCGTTGCCTGCATCTGATCCGGGGAGTACAGCAGTTTGAAATAGCGATAAGATAAACCCTCGGTCCCAGTCCTGTCTTGTTTGAGCCGGGTTTCCGTTCCATACGACAACGACGATGGCAAATTTGATATTATCGATTGTCCAATTAATTATTAATGAAAGACTGTGATATAATCAAATCCATCAATGCTTTTTTGAGAATAGAAAAATGAATAATTAACATAAATCGACTGCAGTTTTTGATTTTAGAAAGGTTGAATCGTACGAACAGAATGTTCTAATTTGCGATTTACGTTTATATTTCAAATTTGGAATTTTTTATAAGATCATAAAAAGAAATTCTATATTGGACCATGAGTTATCCAGACACATTTACGAGAAAATTTTTGATAAATAATTGTTTTTTGGACGGTATTAAATAACGCTTTTAAATACAACGAAACATTCGGCGTTTGACAGAACGACGTATAAAAAATGGCTGCTTCATCAGGTTTCTAACAATTCCAAAACAACACTTCTACACTTTACAGCATGACATACTATGCAAGATCAGGTTTTGATTCAGACAACTTTTATTTGTGATAAAAAATCTTAGTAGTCGAAAAGTGTCTTTGACGAAATATTTTTCGTGACAATCAGATAAAGACTTAAATAAGTGATCTTTACATCCGTTTCGTTAGCCAATTTTGTTTTCACTGTATCTCTTCATTTTGGTCTGAAGAGTTAAAAAGTCATCATTTTCAATCACAATCTGTTTTTTTTCAATCGTTTTCGAAAAACTATTCTTAAAAAAATCAATAGCTTTTATGTAATTTCAAAATAGTGTATGTAACGGCCTGTTCTTGTAGTCTTTGATGGTTGCAGTTTTGAGACCTTTCCACTATAACGGAGTAAAAAATCTATTTAATTTTACAAAGATTCAAACTTTGATAGTTCTTTTCCGACAATTTTTTATTCTTTCTGACCTTTTCCAGCTGGCAACATTTTTCAATCTATCCTTATATAGCAATTGTTCTTCCTTTGATTCTGATTTTTTCCGTCTTTCTGTCTTCTTCACTTAAATCAGTGTTTCTTAAACCTTTTTTTCGGCGACCCAAAATCGCTAAAAACAACGATTTGCAAAGATGACTGCGATCCAAGTAAATTTGACTGAGCGTGGTGAAAACGTAGTGATCTCTAAAGAAAAAAAAGTCTTCACCTCGAATCTGTCTCTGATTTCTTGATTTTTGTCTCCAAAATCTAGTGTTCTCTAAAAAAAAAAAAAAAGGGTCTTCACCTCGAATCTGATTCCAATTTTCTTTATTTTCGTCTTAAATACGTAATGACACCTCCAGAACGTTCTTCACTTCTCAAATCTTCTGCGGACAGATTTTTTTCTTTTACGCGCGATAATTTCCAAGCCTTCGCGACCCAACCGCATAGCCTTGGCGACCCACTTTTGGGTCGCGACCCATAGTTTGAGAAACACTGACTTAAATCTACCGGACACATTTCGTCTTGTGTGCTTAGCATAACAGGTTTTTTTTCGAGAACTCAGTTTCGACCATACCGTCTACCTGATCTTGTACAAGTTTTGGATCTCGGCAGTTTTTAACCGAATTTTATTTTTAGGAAAGAGACTGGTAAAACTATAACAGAGAAAGACTTCAAATAGCACTTGGAAGGTGACGTTGTGTAAACAGAACTGCGTCTACAGGAAATCGTAATGTTTACGAACATAGTGAAAATCTTCAGCACGACTTAAAAAAACACGTCGAGTCTTGCGTACTTACTTTCCGTTCTTGATCTTAAAACAAAAGTTTTTTCGCGAACAACAAGAGACGGAATTCTAAGACCAACCGAGTCCAGTCGACGCTGCAATATTTCGGGATCGGTTTTCTCTTCATATCTGGTTAAAAAAGAAAAAATTATCTAAACTCGGTAAAGATTATTACGCTAAACCTTCTAGCTTTTTTACATTTTCCGATTGGTTATGTTGCTTTTCGATAAAAACTAAAAGTTTTTTGGTATTAAAAAACGACATTGACGTAAAAATTGTATTACGCGTGCGCAGTTTATCCAACCTTTTCTTCCATGCTTCTTTGTCGCGGAAAACCCCAATCATTCTTTCCTGTAAGGATTCAACTAATTCCCAATTTATCTTCAGTTTCTCGCGCAAAGCATCTTTATCAGCATTTACTGATCGCACTCGAGATTTCATGAGTTCGAATCTGACAGAAAGAAGCAATCAAGGTCAGTTTAAATAAGAAACACAATTTACGGGCATCAAATCAGATTGTTTGTCCGAAAAAATAAAAAATAGGCACAGCAATCATTGTTCAGATGTACAACAGACAAAAAACCTCGCTCGTTCAAGCAAATAAAAAATAGAGAAACCAAAAAAATTAAGAGGAACCCAGATTGCACGGCTCATATAGTAAGATTTTGGAAAAGAGTCTTTACAATTTCTTCATTGGACAGCAACGATAAATTATGACGTAATAACATAGATACATTTTTATGATTCGATATGAATAGCCACCCACAGATATTTAATTATTAAACCAAGTAACGTCCAGAAAAGTCGTAAAATTTGATATGAAACCAAAAAAGTACTCATTAATTACATCTGACATACAAAAAGTCGAGTGAAGACTCGAAAAAAATCCCAATGACAAAATTTGCAAAAATCACGTTGTCTAATCCAACTCGAAGATTAGACAACTCTTTTGAGAACCAACTCAACCGAACAAAGAGCCGTGTTTAGCCACCCCTTGATTAAATTTATTTTCGCAAAAGATTAAAGGCTCGTTTCCACTACGAGCGTGAAATGGAGGATTCTTTCTTCTATAGATCTTTCCGCGCTTAAAATCTAAGCGAGCGCTAAGCAAAGCAAAAAGTCAATAAAACAAGCAAGGAATACTGCATTCCACCCTCGTAGTGGAAACGAGCCCCAATTTGATCAAAACGTGCTCACGCTCGCTCTCTGGCTTCCAGTCGTTTACAAGATGAATTGATCCGTTTGCGGAGGTTTCTGTGCGTGCTTCGGACGCAGTCGATGTTTTCTGTTGCGTTTAACAACTTTACTTCAACCGTTTGCCGTTCATCTTGTAACTTCACTATATTCTACACAAAAATGTCAAAATAAATAGAAATTACTCGATAAAACAAATGCGTTTGTCTGTAATATCTACGGGTTATTTTATCATGCAAAAAGAATCAAGATAAGAAGTGAAGGGTATAAATAAAACTACACTGTTGGGAAACTAATTAGTGTTAAGCAGCAACAAAATGATTAAAAAACAGAAAATCTTAGTCTTAAATTAAATCATAAACTTGCAAACCTCTCGCAGTGTTTCAATTTCGTTTTGTAGTGTTTCCAATCGCATTTCGTTCGATTCTATTGCGCAGACAGCATGGTTCCAATCGTTTGATAGTTTTCTTTGAGCCTTGCGCACCTAATAACAAATTCATTCACGGATTCGAAAAATTTCTATACCAAGCCTAAGAAATCCGTCGAAATCAACAAAGATTTTTTTTCGCGCATCCTTAAATCCTAGGACCTAGCTCATAATTAAAGCCTACTTGATAAAATTTAAATTCTCGAAATTAAAGTGTGTAATTTTTGGAACAAAACAAGAAGAGCAAAAAGAAATAGACCGAATTTTAGCCAAAAGATAATTCTTGCAGATTTTCCCGTTAAACAAAAGAAAACGTAGTAAACTTCAAATACTAATATCGGCAAATGCAAATTAAAATTTTTGCTAAACTAAAAATATCCCACGTCTAAAAGCGACTTGTAACTGAAAACTGAAAAAACGAATAATCAACAAGCACTAAACTTTATAGAGATAAAAACAAATTCCGACTTTACCTCTTGCCACATTCGTTGCATTTTTACAAAGCGCCGTTGAGCACGGAGAAATCCACACCTGGCATTTTCGGTGTATATTTGATCGCGTTTTAGCCACAGAGAAGCGCAGTCAAAAGTAATTGAAAACTTTGATAATATGTAGGAATGAACGTTTAAAACTGGAAATTGTTGATCGTCTTCGGATGAGAGCAACTTAAAAATTAACGTAATGATTAAAACAAGATACTATGCGAATTTGAATCAACACGGCTGTATAATTGTAGAGAAAATCACTGGTGCCACGCCTTGTGTTTTTGCTTTTGATCTTGTGATCTTATGTTTTTTTCGGTTTTTGGTTAAATCTTATGTTTTCTTTATGAACACCATGTTTAGTGAATAATTTAGGAAAAATTCATCAGGTTGTTGAATAAAAAAAACTCTCACAACATGAAATTAACCAATTGGCAATGCAAAAAAAAAGGATTTTTTTTGTTGAAAAATCACTCGCAGAAAGTTTTTACTAAAAAAACATCTTGAAGACCAAAAAAAAGGTCTCCAAATGCGACAACTACGTTCAACATACAGTAATTCAACCCAGTAAATGATAAATTACGGCGAAGTGGAGACTTTTTTTTGGCTTCAATTTTTAGGGAATATCTTGTTTAGAATGTTGATTTCAATCTGAAAACCGTCTTCAAATGGACATAAATTGTAAAAAAGATAAAATCCGTTAAACTTGTGCTTTTGTAACCAAGTTTTTTGTGATTTTTTAAAATTTGCTGAGGCAGCGTGGGAGAAAATCAGTAATTTTTTGTTATTTGCACCTGCATCACTGTTAAACCAACGCTTTCAAAGCAACCTTTAGTTTTTGCACTGCGCTATTAAATGTTGTAAATCAGATTGAAAAGAAATTTACTGTATCTATGCTTGATAACGTGTTCTAGCATGAAATTGGGTGCATCAACAATAAATTTGTTACTTGTTAAACCAGCGTTTCTCAAACTGTGTTCCGCGGAACACCAGTGCTCGGCGAGCTAACTTAAAGTGTTCCACTGAACAATGAATATGACGGTTTACAAGTACGTCATAATGAGCTTGCATAACCTTTACGTATTTAAAAAAACTTCACATTCTTATTTTATATGTTACGTTCTATTTTGACTGTACTTAAGCAACTTTAGTTTTTTGGCGTGCAAAATGGAATTCCATTTATATTCTAGAGTAGACAAATCTTTAATTACAAACTTTTTTGACTGAGTGTTCCGTAAATAAAAAAGTTTGAAAAATCTTGTGCTAAACATTACCAACGGTCGTGGGGTGGAAGAATAAGAATTATTCTAAATTTTTTCTAAATTTCAAAAAATATCGTTCGTATGGCAATCATGAAATCTTGAAAGCTGTCATGAAACTATAGTATTCATACTTGATTATCAGAAGTTATGTGTTGTTCCGGTAAGACACAATCTGAAGGCCACAACAACTGACGAATCCGATTTAGCATTTCGACAAGAACGAATTCGCTTTGATCCGAATCTTTTGGCAATTTTACTTCTGAAGCACAAAGGTTTTTCAAAAGGTCTTTTTCATTTTCGATTCGCTTCCTGGAAAAAAAATTTAAAACGTTTACAACTGAAATACACATTGACATTTTTGCAACACTGTAGAAAATGAAGACTTGCTTTTGCTTGAACAATTTTTATGTATTTAAACAAGGAAAAGTCTATAAATAACGAAACGGATTTCAAAACTTAACACATTTTTTTGTAAACGCAAAAAGTCCACAGAACAAAAATTTTGACCCAAACTTAGTTGCAAAAAAATAAAAATGGTTGTTTCGTTAAAAAAGATATGAGATAAATTGAGATTGGGCATGGAAAAGATATAAAAAAGGCGTTACACATATTTAGAGCTAAAACAACACAAAAATTCAAATCTGTGTTTTTCTAGGAATAGCATTGATGATTAAGTCTGCAATGACTATATAATAATGGACTAGCAAGACTTCCTTCAAAAAAAGTAAAATTAATTCTCCTACCTGGTTCGCGTGTGTTTGCAGAAGACCTGAAGAGGCACCAAAACACGCTGTGTGAAGGTCGTGAACAGTTCCTGCAATTTGCAATGGCGAGTTTCCAAGTCAGCGACGAATTGATTCAAGCGTCGGCACCGTTGGATCGAATCGAGATTCATTCTTTGCTGGTTTTTGACGCTGGCCGATGGCGACGTCACACGATGAAGAGACGATGTAAAGCTGGCGCATGAATATGAACGACAGGGGCTTTGGGTCAACCGGGAACTAATGGCAGGGTAACAGACTCCAGTGGGTAATGAACGAGGTCTTGGTCTTTTAGTTTGAGCGGCTCTTGTTGTCGATCCTGGGGGGGAAGGAATGTTGCACTTTTTGTTGGTGAAACTTGATCTTTCATTTTTCACAAATGCTTGGTAGGCGTTTAAAAGGGTTCGGACTTCAGACAAACAAGTTAACTTTTCTATTTTCAGAATGCTGCAGGTCGGCTTCAAAATATTTTCCACCAAGTCTTTAAGCGAAGAGGACTTGAAATCCAGGAAACTTATCTGGAACGTAAAAAAAGGTTTTTCACATTTTTAAAATTTCTTTAGTTTCTGCTTTAAATAGCTTTTTAATATTTTCGAAAAAATTGATCAAAACACAACCCCACCGGCAAATTCGCGTCAAAGCCGACTTGAGGCTTGTTTCCACGACGAGCGTAAAATGGAGCATTCTTTCTTTTTTTTTATTGATCTTTCCGCATTTAAAATCTAAGCGAGCGCTAAGCGAAGCAAAAAAATCAATAAAACAAACAAAAAATGCTTCATTCCACGCTCGTAGTGGAAACGAACTCTAAGCGTTGTCAACGGCTCGCCACCCTCCTGAAAGTACCTTGTTAGTTGATTTGTTGCCCAGGTTCAATCTTGTAAAAATGAACACACAAGCTTGGTATACGATTCGGCGTTTGGAATGAGTATAATAAAAAGTTTATGGAAAGTAAACAAATCATTTTTGATTTACCTCCTGGTGTTGAAGTCTTAGCGTTTTTAACGAAGATTGAATCGACTCGTAAATTTTTGGCGATGTCAGTTCCTTCAAGTCCATGTTCAAGACAACAACCAAATAAATCGAAACTCCGTTTTTGAATTACGAGTTTTTTATGGCAGTACTTCAAAGTACATGTTAAAGTAAATAGCTTCCTACATAGATGCTACAAGAAAAGAGTTGAATAAATACACTGCGAAAGTCTCTCACGATTTTGACACACCTATTTTTATAGACAAAAGCCTTTGATTTTGTTTTACTGCAACCCTGAGCGGCATCTCGCAGCAAGGGTTGCCAACGAGGTTGTCGAAACATGAGCTTTTTAGGTAAAAAGAAATAAAAATACTGATTAAAGACCAAAAGTAAAACCAAATTTTTTACGCCACATTCTACATCGTATTCTCCTGATTTGTTCTACTTCAAACAAAACGTCAGGAACAAGGGATTTTTTGGATTCACTTTTTTGAAATAATTACAATCAAATTTCTTGTAACAACAAAAGATTAATTTTCAAGTTGGTCCAAAATGAATAAAAGTGTCCAAATTGCTTGTTAAAATTAAATTTCTTTGCCTAGGAGTAATCACTTAATTTGCTTTAATCATCTACACACTAATTTTGCACAGATAAGTAAAAACACCTTGCATCATCATGATTAACATTCATCATGCTAGTTAGATAACTTGGTAACCAAGCATGTCGGCAGATATTCAATTTTTTCACTGTCACACACATTTCGGTACATCTATGCTTCATTCTTTTTGCTTGCTAAATGCTCAACGATGGCTTAACTCTGTCTATTGGGCTCTTTATCAACACAACAGTAATTCAAAAGTGAAACTAAAGTTGTCAGACAAAGCTTTTACTTTTTGTTTGCACTTCCATTGACTTTGTTTTACGATATTTCTAAATGGACTGAGCTGATATCTTTCAGTTATATTTGTCTCATTCAATACTCTGAAAATATCAGACACACAAAAACAAAATTAAAAATGTTTTTTCCATTTTATTGTCAACGACCACCGCAAAAAACTCCACGGCCAAAGTCGGATGTAAAATTCTTATCGTAAAACAACACTTAATAAGATAAATTCAAACGCTCATAAAGCTTCTTAGAAATTTTAAATTTATTCTTTAAATTTACAACAATAATAGAATTTCTTCAAACAGCTTCTTTTTTCAAAATTTCAAAAATGAAATGAGTCAAAGAAGCTTCAACCACCATACAGAAATGGTAAATTAAAACAGAAAGAGTGACTCGTGCGCCGTAGCTTCGAAAATCAAGACAAGAAGCACTGGCTGGACTAAATTCAACGCAAACATTATATTCAATTCATACCACAATTCCCACCGCGGTTATAACAAACACAAATATTGTTGTGCAGGTAATTGCCGCAACAAAAAATCAAACAAACTGCTGTAAGCGCATCATTAGCAGCTTGTAAAAATGACAACAGGGAGCGCACTTCTAAAGTTTAATGCCTTCCGGCAATCCAACACATATTTCTTTGAAAGTGACTGAAAATAGCCCCCAAAGTGACTCAAGTCTGTTGAGCACACGTCATTATTTGCCCTTCGGCCGGTTGCTTTATGTTTTTCAACGACAAAGAAAAGGCTTGATGCACCGGCACAGCAATTGCATCTTGCCAGAACTTTTTTTCAATAAAAAGAAAGCAAATACAAAAGAATTGGTTGACTCAAAAAAATTTGCTAACTTTCGATCCGACGAACTTTGACGAAATTAAACAGGTCCTTGTTTTTCAAAGGTGTTACCGTTAAGAGATAACTGCAGCATTTCTTTATCATGTTAACTGAATAGTACAAACGAAAACATTCTACACATTTGAAGTACTGGCGTTCTATCTCGTTGCACATGAAGAGAGAAACGTACACCGAGCAAAATGCCAAAGCTATTTCGCCTTCAATTTCAATTTTTTTTCTTTTCAACTTAAAATTTGGTTTTTAGATATTACCCACTGAAGTCAAAATTGATTAACTATATAGTCATTGCGTTGTCGAAAGAAGTATGATTGTTCGTTTCATGCGTTTTTTCAAACTTCCACAGAACAGGAAAAATGCAAAAGCTTATAACTTATCTAGAAAAGAATTTCTCTATTGAATTTACAACTTTTTTGCGACGTCGACGTTGGTTCTGAACAAAATGAAAAAACCAATCTATGCGAAACAAGAAACGAACGTATCTCTGTAAAGTAATAAAAGTTTTTTCCATTTTGACCATTAATAGTTTCTGTTATATTATTTTTCAATCATTTTAGTGTTTTCCTGAATCAAATCTTTCAGCATCTTGATTTCCGGTTTGCCTGCTTTAATTGAATTATTGCTTTGGCTAAATACATTTTGCATTATATTTCAGAATTATGTAATACAATCGACCCTGCCTTAATTGAACACCAAATAACCAGGATAACCGCTTTACTTAGGTAATTGTGATGTAAGAATGGAATGATAATGCTACAGCGTTCACAGAAACGAAACAGCCAATTTCACCATCCATTTTGTTTATTAGCTTAATGTTTTTTTTTCAATTCAGTCTGCGATAGCACAGAAAACTTTACCGAATAAAGCAAAGTTGTTAAATGCTTCTAGTGTGTTACACATAAATGATTCTTTGTTGGGCCTAAGGATTCCTTTTTTGAATGTTTTATTGCTTTTTACTATCCTTTTACTGTAAATTACAAAAGATAGGCCTTTTACCCGCTTGCCCCATATCGTTCGTTAATTCGGACAAAGCTAGTTTCTCCGCTTAATTCGGATAAAACCGACCTGGACAAAGTGTCCAAATAAAGCGGAGTTGAGTGTAATAGCAAAACAGCAGTTAGACCGAATTTAACAATTTTCATTTTAATTAACATACATTTAAGCAATTACTCGACAAAAAAAACATTTTTGTCTTTTTGTTGTAAGATAATTTTAAATACTTTTTTTCAAGTTAATTATTTATCGTTAAGTAAAGTTTTTGTGTAACTTTAGATATTTATCGAAAGGTGATTAGGGAAACATTCCTAACTTTGTCAATGCTTTTAATAAATATGATTAAAATTACTTCTTGTTCGTAATATATACAAACCAATCAAAAAAATGCACATACAAAGTCGTTTTTTATATTCTTAAGTTATTGTCCAATATTGTATTACTAAGAAACAAACACCTCTCCTTTCCCCTCTTTTTTTCCAAATTAGCTAGTTAATTTTCACCTGTAATTGTCTTTTCAGTTGAAAATTAACGCAATGTGGTCGTAAACAGTGAAGAACCAATGTGATATTGGTCAAATTTGGGGGTGTTTATTTTCTCTATAGGTTGAACATATAACAGACCAAAAGTGATTTGTGTTATATTTCTTAAACTGGGGGCTTCCAACTCGTGTAAATTCACAACGCGCATAAGTATAAAATATACTAGAACTTTTTTTGAAAAATTTACTTTTAAAGTAAATGGGATACCTTTTCTTTATTTATTCTATTTTGGTTTTAAACTACTTTATAAGTCCAGGTGAAGACCAAAAAAGGTTTTTACTTTACTTTCGAAGTAAGTTTATCAAAAGGAGAGCGGATCGTGAAATTTACACAAGTTGTTACGCCAACCCTTGCGACGCTCTCGAAGAAATAAAATGACGCACCAGTTGGGAATCTCTCTACAATAAAGCATTGGCAGAGTTAGAAGTATTCCCTGCTCACCTTTCTATGAGCTTGGCATAAAACTAACAAAGCTATTTTTCGTGTGTGTAAACTAACTTTAAACCAGAGGCTCCCAATCTTTTTAAAAGCATTTCCCCTCTGCTCATTTTGAAACTTTTCCTTCCTTCCTTCGATAGATTAAATAACACCAACAAGTGGAATATCATCTTAGTCCAGGTGGATTTCTGAACTAGAGACCTAAAATTGACGTTTAGATAATTATTTTTTCCAGAAAATCAAGTAATGACAAAAAAGTTATTGGTCAAAGTTTGAGCGCGAGTTTTCCATTAAACGTAGAGTAAAGACCATTTTTTTGGTCTGTACTTGACATTCTGAAAAAAATAATAAATTAAATGTCAAATCAAAGCACCCCATTTAGAAACCCAGTTGAATAATAAACTTCTGCAAATATGAATTCCTTTCCTGAACTCATGAAATCCTCCCCGGTTGGAAACCATTGCTTTAAATGTTTGTTAATTGAATACTGTTAAATCCGCTCTTGTGGTTGTTTGTTATTGTTTCATGGTTAAAAAAAACATCTTCTTTATCAAACTTTATTTCAGAATCTTTACTTTACTTTTTGAGCTTATTTAACTTACATTCAAAACGGTTTATTTCATTTCTCTACTATTCAAGAATGCAATTTGATAAATAGGCCCACTGTAAAACTTAGCCGAAAACCAATGTTAGAATATTATCTTTGTCAATGATTTGTACTTTTTTATAACTAATTTGTTCTTAACCTATTTTCAAAAAGCCTGTCTAGTAAATTAATAAACCTTGCAACCTGGTCTAGTAAAGTTTGCTTCCGATTACAATCCAATACTTGTTTTCCTTTCCAAGACTTAAAAAAGCAACCCAGCAATGCTTCATACCTGATGGCAAGTGCTGCTTAAAACAAAACAAAACTAGACGTTGGCATTCAATTTGTTCGCTTTGCTCACTCGAGCTTGCCATCGATTTTGCTTGTTATCATACTGCGACTATGCGTTTTTCTCAACTAAAACGTAAAATTCCGACCGTGCAAAATTTTAAACTGAATAAAGTAATTTCAAAAAGAGAAAATGACGTTTTTGCGTATTAGGGCGTGTGATTGGGTGTACTCGTTTTCAACAATAGCTATACGAAAGGACGAAAATTACAAATCCAAACAAAGTCTTTCGCGGAACGATGTTATAGATAAGAAAATGCGGAAACTTTTTTTGAAATCTACTATACAACGTAATAACTTTTTCAATCTTGTTGTTGTAAAATCAGTCAAAATAATCTTACTTAGACTATACTTTTTTCTACAGTTTATACCAACACAACAAAAGATTTTTTAATTTTAAACAGCAAAAGCTAATCAGGCAATTTTAAATTTAATTTAGTATAAGTTTTAAAATTAAGGAAAAACAACTATTCTATTTAAGAAAATTTGCAGTCCATTTTAATTGGAATAAAGTATTTCGCAATATTTTTTTTCTATTGATAGCTTTTCACATATTGCAATCGGTTTGCTTAAGATTAAAGAAAAACCAAAGAGTTTCTTCAACTAGATTCCAATCAAAAAGAAGAATTTTAAAATTTTTAAGCCGACTAATACAGTCAATGATACACATTTAAAGCTCACGTTTTCTTTTGGTTACTTGACGCGGTTACAGACGTTTGCATGTACGATGCTGTGGCTCTTAGCACAACGCACTCAACTCTATCTCTGCAACGAACTTTTTTTTAAATCCGGTGTTAAAAAAAGGTCTCAAACATATACTAAGTCAAAAAACAAGTGTTGCAATTTTTTAAGAATTAGAAAAACGTTATTGGACGTTGCTGTGAAGAAGTTCTAATTTGGTATCATTTTGTTGTTTTTTGAAATAATGATGCTTAAAACAACTCATAAAGTAAGTTTCATTGCTTTAAAATATTGCAAAATTGTTCAGAATTTTATTGTAAAAATTGCAACAACTTACAAAGTCCACTTGACACAACGACTGCGGTACCGATTTTGTTTTTTTTGCAAGTCAGCATTTAAACTTCGCAAAGCAATTATGCGAAAACAAATACTGCATTGAATTGGTTAGTGATTCAGACTTGATTTCAAATAGCAGTTAAGTTCTGCAGACTTTTGAAATAAAACAAAAATAAAGCAAAAAAATAAAATAAAACGAAAATAAACCAAAACATTCTGCAAATTTGTTTCAAATAGCAGTTAATTTGCAAGAAGCACTGACTCGAAAACTTTTAATTCTTTTGTGTTTCCTGGCTTTCTTTACTTTTTATCTCACTTTGTCACGCTGAGCTGTTTACTAATTCATTTTGCGTCGAAGGCAAACAAATGAATATCTATATATCTATCTGCTGCTAATAACCAATGGTGCCAGTATAGTGTGTGGCCTACCGCTTTGATTCTGGTATAGTATGTGGCCTACCAGATTTATTTAAAGATCAAAAATTATTAAAAAAAACTAACCCATTCCATCTGCTACATCGGTTACATAATATCGTAGACCACATTCAATCTGGTAGGTCACATACTAAACCAGCATCCAAAAAATTTCTAGACTAACCTACATTTTTTCTAGACATACTTTATTCAAATTTAAAAATTAAAACTTTTTAAAATTTTATTTTCAATTTTTCGCTAATGTTTTTTCCGTAATGCAAAGATTATTTGCAAAATTATTTTAGACTTCCGAAGAAACACAAAATTGATTAGAAGGTCTGAGGGCGGTCGTTGTATCATTAATGAAAATAAAAACCCTGAAAAAAAATTTTAAATAAAATTTCTATTAATGGAATTATTTATGTTAATATAATAACAAACGTTTGATTTAAAGCGTCGCAGGCAAAATTAAAGTAGCAGCCGAAACTGCTTGCAAAGGAAAGATTAATTAATCTCCCTTTGTTCTCTCGTCTTCTGATACAAAAAGTGACCATCAAACCGCATTTTTTTACTTTGACTCAAAATGAAAGAAAACAAGTTCCATTAAAAACAGAATTTAAAAAGACATTAAAAAATTTTTTGGGAAGCTTTTTTGTTAATCTTTCAAAAACATTTTTAGGGCCATGATTTATTATTGATTTTTATTTCTTTATCAATCTGACTCGCAGGAAGCTACAAAGAACACTTTTAACATCTCCATACAGCTTTAAATCTTATTATCAAGTGCATTTCTTCTTTTGGCCTTAAAAGCGTCTTAATTTCAATCTTACTCCTTTGCTTACGATTTGAACAAAGCATGGGTGTACGAAGATTGCTTTTATCAAGCTATCTTTGCTTCATGATCATAAAATTAAGTTTCTGTTTATGCGAAGACCATAAAAATGACTTTGTTGGGAAATGTTTTTTATTAAACGTTTTACGGGTTCATCCAGAATTCATCAATTGCGACAGAGTGGCAAACTCTGTTTATGGCAAATAGTATTGAAGGTTAGTTTTATAAAGGGCCCTTAAAACAATTTTCCTTCTTAAGCAATTTACCTCAGTTAATATTAAACTGTTGCAATAAAAACTCGAGATTTTTTATTTACCAGCTATAGCCCTGTCAAATAATTTTGATAATTTTATGGCAGTAAGAAGTGCAGTAAGAAGAAAACTTTTGGAAGGAAATAGATTAAAAAACATTCTTTTCCAAAAGACAAAAGCTTTACAATTTAAGTGATACGATTGGTGTGATTTCAGCAGGTTATTTAATCATTTTGTGGGTTACGTTGGCTCTACATCAAATGCAAATAGTATTTTTTTTATAGTATTTTTTGCTATTCGTTTGATTTTAGTAAAAACAAGAAAATTGACTTACTCAATTTTTCGACATCGCTCAATCTTTCACATTTACTGATCTTAAAAAATTAAATTAATTTGACTTCATGTCTTTATTTTACATATGACTAACTAATAAACAAAGGCAAATCGTTATACTTTATGCTCATTTCAAAATAATCTTCCTGAACGATGTTACGAGTAGTAACCTGCCCAGAAAAACACTTGGTCCATTTTTGATAACCATTAAGTCTGGCTACATCTGTCAATGCTCTGCATATAAAATTAGATAAACAAACTAAAGTACACTTAGTGTATACGCCAGGTCAAAGCCAGGTGTAGACCAGGCCTAACACCATTTTAATGTAATGATTATTTTACTACTAAGGCATGGTCTAGACCTGGCGTGTATGCTAAGTGTACCTTGGATAGTTTATTGAGTACCGGTGAGCATCTAGGCTGAACGTAGATGCCGAAATACAATGAAAAAAAAATTCTACACTGAATTTATAAGCCAGGTGTACAACAGAAGTAGACTTGACCTAACTATCGTCTATCACTAACTGAAAATAACTTTTTTGCTTTTTCCTTTTTATCTTGTAAAAATGCATAGTTCATACGAAAAAAAGAGAAGCATAGAGAAAGCGTTTGGAAGACAAGTTATTAAACGCTTTTTTCAACCACAAGCAATCGAATCTATCTATCTCGAATCTATCGAATCTATCGAATCTTATCTATTCGAATCTATTTTCGAATCTATTGCCAATTAATTAATATTAGCTAAGTGGTGCTCTTTACTTAAGATAAGATAACGTGTTTACTAAATAATTAAGAAAGCCCAGCCAATTTTGATCGAAACGTCAATCTAACCCATATAACAATAAATGATGGAATAATATGTAGCTGAACCTCTTTTGATAGGCTTGTATTTTTATATTTAAATTAATCATTAAATCTGCTTCAGACTAAAAGAAGTCGTGCAATAATTCTATAAATATTAAAATGTTACAAATTTTTTGTTTTAATTTCTAAACAAAATTCCATTTCGGATCAAACAGAATATAAGGATTAAACTTACCTTTGTGTTAGTTATTGAGGTTTGGTTCAGTTTTTAACATTCTGCTTTGGATTAAAACATGAAAACGTATCCAATAATTGCCATTTAAAACTTTGCATTAGTGACACAAAAGCATGTTAGCAATTTTATTGTTGTCTTTGATAGGATCTGGGCATTAAAGAAAAACATAGTTTTATGAAATTGCAAAATTTAAACTTGTTTTATTAACATCGGATACGAACATAGGACTACTCAGTGCAACCAAACACAAAACGTCATAGATATATCAGATTTTGTACTTTACCTAAATTATAGAATTGTGTCTTTTTTAATCTAGACTTGCAACTGCATAATGCCATGATTCTCTCAAGGGAGCACGAACAACCCAAAAAGCTTTATTGAATTTCTGCCAAAATCTATTCACGTTGGCCCAAATAATCTAAAGCCATAAAAGAATTTCGTTGCATCGATCGTTGAGTTATGCAGAAGATGTATTGCGTTAGTTTTTTTATTCATTTTTTTAATTTTTAATAAAATGATATGAATCCTTTGTTCTTAAAAGTACTTATAAAGCTTTAAAATTTTTTGAAAAATAACTTAATAATACAAAATAAATTATGGAAACAAATATTTTTTAAACTTCATAAAAGTATATTTTGTATAAATACGATCAAAAATTAAAATAGTAGCCTACAATTGAGTTGTTTGCTTAAATATCCAGTTTACTAAACTATAGCTAAAGTAAGACAATGTAATTACATAACATGGCCAAAATTACAATTTTTTTCGTTGGTATTGACGGAAGATATAATTCAAAGGTGGAAACCTTTTTTATTAAAGGCCACATTTATATTAGTTTATTAGGTAGTAATAAAGGAGGCTAAATAAGTTGAAACACCTATAAATTCGACTTCTCTGAATAAATTATAGACAAGTTTGACTAAATGGATGAGTATAAAGATATTTGAGTGTGCTTCAGCTCTGCAGCTTTTATTTCTTGGCCTTCATTTTAATTTCAAGGGAAAATGAAACTGAAACAACCGGAGTTTGCTGTTCAATTTAAGAGAAGACTTTTTTTGGCTTTACCACGTTTTTAAGTGAAAATGTTAACCTTCGTGTGATTTGTTCCTGAATTTGCGTATAGCCTAATACAGAGGCGTGCAACATACGCCATGCGAGCCAAAATGCGGCCTGCGGTGCCTCTTTTTATTGTCTGCTTCCCGTGAACAAAGAAACAGGATTATAAATACAAGTGAAACAAAAATGCTAAAAAGAGAATTTTTTTGAGGTAAAATAAGAAATAAGAAGCAATTTTAAAGTCGAATAAATAAACCATATTCAATAACTATTGCTTTTAACCTGCTTATAGTTTTCAATCTTTTATGCTATTTTTATCTTCATTTACGTCACACTGTAATTAAATTCAGACTACGAACTATAGCAATTTGTTCTTGTTGCATTTGCATCATAATGCTTGTTAAACAGCTAGTTAAATACAAAGACTGATTTTGAAAATTAGCCTGGAAGCTTAAAATGTCTACGATCTATAATCTTATGCACTTATGTAAGAGAGACAGCAGAAATGACTATCCCGGCTTCAATATCCACTACCACCTTCAGACATAATAAGCATGGGAGCATTTTGTAAAACGGTTGATTGTGGAAGAAGACGGTTCAGCAACGAGTGGTGCAAAAAGTACAAAGAATCTCTAAATCACTTTCCTTGTCTAGAAAGCAAATAAGTTAAAACGTAAGGTATCAATTTTGAAACGTATGTTGAAATGTTGAAAAATATCATTTGCATGTGCAACACGCTTTTAAGATTTTCAGTCGGATTTCAAATTTTTGCTCACCCATTGACTTGGCTTTTTAAAATATTCCAGATTGCTTTCAACAAGAAATAAGAGAATAGCAAGAAAATGTAGATTTTAAAAGAGCTCTTAACGAAAATGATTTGCTTACCTTTTGCAGACGCTTTGTCCATGGGAATTACTGTACAAAAAATTAAAAAACCACGCAAAAAATAGCCTCGCTTTTCGGGAGCAAATAGTGCGATCAGTTCTTTTGTTAAGTAAGGTTGTTTAGAACAAAACGTCGGAATAAGCTAACTGATGGACACCTGTCTAGTCAACTTCGAGTGGCTACTTTTTCAATAAAAGCAGTCATTGTCAAGATATGTAAAAATAGAAGATTTAAGTTGTCTCATTAACATTTTAACAATACGTGTAAATTGCTTAAAAAAATTGTTTTACCATACAAAAATTAATAACACCAGCTGTTTTTGCTTGGTACTAAATTGTCCGGCCCCCAGCATTATTACTATTGTATGGTTTGGCCCATTGAGATAAATAGTTGCACGCCCCTGGCCTAATAGAACCAGAGCTGCAAACTCGAACTCGAAAAACGGTCTTTTTTGCCAAACTTAAAATCAAATTCAAAAAATGTATTATCGAACTCGAATTCATTAATTGAAGAATTTTGAAGAGGGTAAATAATATTTTGAATTTTACTTTTGATATTACGTTGTTAAATTTCAAATACAACTGAGTTGTACAATTACTTTTGATTGAACAACTGAGTTGTCGATTTATATTCGTTCTCTGTTTAACTTGAAACTATTAAATGAATTTGTCTTATTTCGTTAATGACAGTCAGTTTCATTATTTCTTTCGTCGTTGTTTGGAAGACTTTGTACTGCCCGGATCAAATGCTGGCAGTGATGGTGTTAAGCCAGCATCCAGTTTCGTCATCCAAAACAGTCAGACTTCGTGCTCCATGTGATGCCCGATATATGGGGCACATTATTAAAGCGTGGTTTGCGGTTTGTTCAGAGGCGTCGCACTCGCAATTCGTAAAAGAGCGATTATTTCTTTTATTTTATTTATCTCTTCGTGTTAGGTTTGCAATCATTTAAAGAAGTTTTTTTTATCTTTGTATTCATCCTCCTGACTCGCAGGAAAGCGACGGAGATGCTAATACAAAGGGCAAGCAATCACCTCAACCTGCTTCTGGAGATGCAAAAATATTGCTGTCCGGTTGAAATTTTGTATTTTGTTTTTTAGCTTTATAGAGATGACTTTCATACTCGGATGTATGGAACATGTATGAATATGTGGAACGCGGAGCACTGTGAAAGTTCTTCCAAACTCCGTGTTTTTGTGCCCAGGACCGGTACCAGGCCTGCTGAGATGGGCTTGTCCCGAGCAGCTTGGGTTAAGCTCAACAGCTTGAGAACTGGTGTTGGGCGATTCCATTCGTCCATGCACAAATGGGGTCTCGTTCTTTCACCGAATTGCGAGTGCGGCGCCGCTAAACAAACCGCAGACCACGTGCCCTATACATTGGGCACCACATGGAGCACGAGGTCTGACGGTTTTGGATGACGAAACTCGATGCTGGCTTAACAACATCACTGCCAGCATCTGATCCGGGCAGTACAGCAGCCTGGGGTAGTAAAAGGATAAACCCTCGGCCCCAGTCCTGTTTGTGTCTGACCTGGAGTGGATGCCCTTCCAAACGACGACGACAACGACTTACATAAGCAAAGGCAAAGATATTTTTAATTGCATTGACTATAAGTTACGATTCCTAACTACTGAAACTCAATTCCAAAAACTAATGTATATATATTTTTAAGTTGAAATATTTGTTTCTGGCCGCCATCTGATTGCAGGTCTAAAAAATTTTAATCAAATGTACTATCGGAAGCGGTTGTCATATCTATTTCCACAAGTGTTTTAAATATTTTCACAGGGGCAAGAAAAAATTAATTCCATTAATGCGAGGTTTGAATTTATAATCAAGTTACTAAAAAACTTTGCATGTTTTCAATAATTTATTGACTTGATGGTGGTCATTGTCCTATGGAAAAGCATCCACCTCGAATCAAACATAGACAAGAATGAGCCCAAAGGTTTATTTTTTTTACAGATCCAGGCCATGGACGTAGCCAGGGAGGCCAAAGGGGCCATAGCTCCACCCAAATTTCTAAGTTTTGTACCCGACACTTAATTATTTTGTAGCATTTACGAGCAGTATGCCATTACAGCAGTTGGTCACAGACTTGCCACATGTTTATAATTTATCACGGTTGCTCAACTGCCAGTTTATCATTCATTGTTTATATATTCGTGCCATATTTCTCCCATATGTCGACGGCCTGAGTTGCTTTCTTCGGGAACGATTTAGTGATAATCTTTCGTTTTTTGGCTTTGTTGTCAATCCTTCCTGCAAACAAATCAACCCAGATTGATAAGATTGAGCGTTTGTTGGATAATCTAGACAGCAAAGTAAGCCGGTAGAGCTTTTCTTTGATCTCTGACATTAACCACGAATGTTTGCAGGAGCTTTTCATGAGCGCTCAAGATCACCCAAGCGTGCGCAGCGCAATCCAAATCTTCATGGCATTACCCTCAACAACCGATGAGGATGAACGATCTTTTTCGTGCATGAAGCGAGTGAAGACATAGTTACGTTCAGCAATGACTTTCGATCGCCTCTCAGTTTTTGTGTGTGCTTTATTTCTATCAAGAAAGGATTAACAAGGAGAAGATGAATAGAGTTATAACATGCTTAACTGGCAGAAAGCAATGAATGGACTTTTTATCGTGGTGCCACTTGTTAATGTGTTGTAAATATTTGTTATGTTTTGTATAAGAATTTGTTTAAAAAAGTGGAATTTATATTCTAAAAAGCTAGCGGTTTAAGTGCTAAATTATTGAATTAGTGTCCCAGGCCAAATACTGTTACTTGCTAAATGTTCAAATAATTGGTCCCCTTCCAAAATTTTTGGCTGGCTACGCCACTGCTCCAGGTTACTATGTTGACCAGATCAGATGCTGGCAGCGATGATATTGAGCCAGCATCAGGTTTTGTCATCCCGAACCGTCAAACCTTGTAGCCTACTCCATTTGGTTCCCGGATGTATGGGCATCCAGTGGGGACTTGATCTGCGGCTTGTTTAGGGAGGAACGCCGCAGCCGCAATCCGGTTGTAATCGCAATCCCAAAGCCGATAAAACTAGTAGAGAACCAAAGAGTTATCAAGCAATATTTCTGCTCTGTAATTTTTACACAATCCTCGACAGGCTTATCTACATTCGCGTCGAACCATTCAATAATTATTATTGATTTGATGGTGAGAAAAAATACCTTTAATCACAAACTCCGGAGTTGCGTCGAAAATACCCTCTAAACATCGATATCAGCGATCCTTTCCTGATAAATAAAAAATACGCTCAAGCTGCTTAAAATGATAATTTTAACTAATTTAATAACAACAAAACGTGATCAGAACTGCTGACCCATGCATAGCTGTACGAGGGGGGCAAGGGGGCAATTCCCCCTAAACTAAAAAATTTGGGCAAAACCAGAATTTTTCGAGCACTGGTAAATAAATTACTTGGACAAAATTTGATGTTTTCGGGCAGCAACAAAGACTTCTTTGGGAATATCAGAATTTTTCGGACACTGACAATGAACTATTTAGGCAAGATAAAGTATCCGAACCTGGAACAATCTAGATCAAAGTGAAAGCCTCTTTTTTTTCTTCTTCTTTGTTGGAGTAGATGTATCTTTCGGGAAGACTCTTTAGATACTAGGGCAGGTACTGTCCAACCAGGCCACCGTCTCCTCGTCAATTGATTCCAGACCAAGCCCCTGATTGGATGATGGAAGACGGGGCAGGATGCTAACCAGAAAAAAAGACCTGATGCCAACTTTTTTTTGTCATCATCAACACTTTGGGACGAAAATGGAACATTTGGACACTGGTTGAAAGTGAAAATCATTTTTTTAATCTTTAGCAGATTTATTGCACGAAAATGTGTGGCATTTTTTCATTACCGTGAATTGTTACAAAATCATGATTCGGGCAATCGTCGATAAAATTCGGGCAAAATTGCATCACCCCAAAATTTTTTTCGGCGGGTACCGTTATGGACCAATGTAACCTACCAGCCTGCAGCGTGGAACAATTATTGACAAAGAATTAAAGATAAAATTTGATAGAAAATACAAACATTCTGAAAAAATTAATTTTTAATCGTGCATAATACAGTATTAGCTTTACTTTGAAGCTTTTAGCGATTTAATACGAGTATGAAAGCGCTCCTATGACTCTGTTTTAAAACTTTTGCAATTTTTACGATAGCCTATAACTTTTCTGATAACAAGCGAATGATTTCTTAGCTGATTAGCAAACAAGCGGACGAGCGATACCACGAGCAAACTGTAGCTTTAAACAAAGCGCAAAGAAATTAAGAGGTTCAGCGAAAATCGGGCTAATTACCCGAGCACAAAACTCGAAAGACAAAGCAAATATATCGCAAGATGGAATCAAAACAGGGCGTCGAACCGTTTAAATTAATGTTCCGGTTCAGGTTTAGATTCAGTAAATTTTATCTGTAAAGTTTCATTTTCGGTTCAGATTCAGCACATTTTATTTTTAGGGGTTCAGTTCCGGTTCAGCTTAAGCTAATTTTAGTTGTAAGGATTTAGTTCCGGTTCGGATTCAAACAAAATCATCCTAGGTTAATAGCATTTTTGATTTGGGTTTGGTTCAATTCTTAATTTCATAAAATATTTTTTCTGTCTATTTTAGCAACCGTCATTTTACCAAGGACATAGCTCGTCATTCGAGGCCATAGACACGATAGAACAAAGGATTTGGAAAATGAAACGAAACAATTTTGCCCAAATGACGGTTTTCCACGATTTTACCATAAAGCCCAAACGTAAGAAATATAACTGAACAAAATGCATTAGCTTTGTTATGTACCCAAAATCTTTTTGACGCCCAAAAAAATTAATTTAGAAATGTTGTTCGTTAAAATAATCAATTTTACCCCCAAAAAGATAATTTTATAATTGAATATGGTGTACAGCCGATTAAAATAAATTATTTGGATGCAAAAAAACTTTTTTTTTTTCGAGAAACATTTTTGCAGGTGCATTTTATACCTCGAAGACCATACTCAGTGCCAGAAAAATCGAATTGTTTTCTTTTGCTGGTGAACAGGTTGATATGGCGATAATGCCCGCCAATTTGTAAGGCTATGTTTGTAGCCAAATGATATCTCAGGGCTTCAATTGGCATATTTCTGTAGGACCATATGGTAAATAGTTGCATACCGTATTTATCCGATTGTAAGCCGCGGTTTACATTGTTTCTGCTTTCATTTTGTGCGGTTTACTTTTAAGAACAGCTCACTTTCAAGGGCGGTTTACATTTCATAACAGCAGTGTAGGCTATCAGCTTCAAAAGACTTGATTAAATTTTGGGAAACTTTCAGATTTTTGAAGAGCTGAGAAATTAATTTAGAATCAATCAAAGCAACTTGATTCTTTAGTCCGTTGAGTTTCAATATCTTAGTGGTCTTGAACTAAGACATTTCAATGTCTTAAATGTATTAGTTTCAATGTTTGACAATAGTGGCGGCAGTCTTACGTGCTGTGGAGTACCGCAATCAAAGCTGCTCAGATGACTTGTTTGTTAACCAAGCTCGAAGCACAGTTTTCTTTGCACGGAGAGCTCACTACCCATTTGACCTCCCACACGTTTGCAACCACAACTAACAGCTGCAGATGAAATGACTGTTGATTTGAATAAATTCCACTTAGTCTCAACGTCTTCAATATAGTCAGGGAATTCTCGGAACAGGAAAGCAACTTTACTTGCAAAAGTGTGTCTCACCTTTTTGTTGGCTAGTAACTCCCACTTTATTCTGTATGCTTTTCTTTATCTAAATCATTTCTTTGTTCCTGGATGGTTCAGGCCTCTCAGAACGCAAACAACTAAGTGATGGTTGGTAAACAGTTCAGCTCCTCTTTTAACACAAACATCGACCACAGAAGAAAACAAGTCCGCTGAGGCAAAAGAGAAATCAATGATAGACCGCTGTCCCACCGAATCTCTGTACCAGGTGTACTTGTGAATCCCCTTGTGCCGAAAAAAGATATTCATTATGCACAGAGTATTGGTGGCATAGAACTGTAGCAAACACCTTCCGTTTCTATTAATGTTGGAGTCTCCTTGTCTTCCAATAACACCTTTCATATCTTGTCGTCAGTACCCACATGTGCATTGAAATCACCCAATAAAACAATTGATTCTGCAGATGTTACTTTCTGTAAAGCAACACCTACTTCATCTAAGAAAGGCTGGTACTGTGGTTCAGCGCTTAGTGCGTACACTTGTAAAATGCATAGTGACCGCTCCTTAGCCTAAGCTTAAGGAGACAAACCCTTCCTGCGAGGGGGATCCAATCAGTGACACAGTGGGCCAAGCGGGGCTTAACAAAAATGCCTACCCCTGCCTGAGCAGACCTGAGTAGAAAGGCTTTCAGTCTTCATTCAACTAAACAGTATCAGAGCCACGACACTTGGTAGAGGAAACTCCAACAATATCAAGATGATACTGCTCTGCCTTCCAAACCAGTTGCTGTTCTTTTTCATTGAGTGAAGTGACGTTCCAATTGCTCATGCAAAGATCCCAATGTTTGGGACCAACTCGAGATACAATGCCCCTATTTGCCTCCGCAAACGCGTAGCAAATGCATTGATGGGTTTCCAGTTACGGTCAGCTTGTGGGGGAGAATGTAGCTTACTTTTCGGACGGGCTCCTCTGCCTAAAGTGCAAACACGGCCTTTTTATCCTACGCGACGCCCGATACAGTATGAATATTGTCATTCGGACTATTCATTTTGCTACATTTGTTAGATTGCTTTTGGTTTGTTTCTCACCTTCGACCACCGCCATAGCTCTGAGAGGAGTTGAAAACTCCAGACAGCTTTGCTTAGGATCATAGAAAATGCAAATTCCTCCACCACGCAACCACGCTAAGGTAGTAATCTATTAGAGAGGTTATATTTTTGCTTATTTTTGCAATTTTTCAAGAAGCTATAAACTGTTTTAATATTTTGTTCCCGCGTTTTATAGCAGGTATTCTAAAACTTCTAGGACTGCAAACCATTAACGTCAATCTTTTCGTCTTTTTCATTATAATTTCTGAATCAACAATATAATTTTTAGGCTACACGTTTTACAATATTTCACCAAATTTAAACCTGTCTTAAAAATTTTAGCACCTCCTCAGCCTGAGGTGCGCAATTTTTAATTTAAAAAATTTTGATCTAAAAGGTAAAAATGTTTATCAATATAAAATCAGTAAAAATAAAGTATTGTTTTCATGTAAGTGAAAAGAATAGCGTCTCTAATGATAATAATAATAATAACAATGGTTTTGTAGACCGCTCTATACCGTGAGATTTAAGTCATATGGTCTCAGAGCGGAAAAAGTATCAGTTAAAAAATAAAATACAGTAGCAAAAAATACAAGTAGCATACCAAAAAATAAAAACAACAAACCAAAAAAACAAACACGACAAGTATTTTGAACAATATTTTGAAGAAAAAATAATAAAATACCTATGCTGACAATGTTACATAGTACTTCCCAAATATTCCATTAACAATAAAGAGTTAAAAAACTTTGCAAATATCAGGTTAAATATGACAAAAAAGGTAAAAATACATCACAAATATCAATAATAGGTAAAGATTAATTTGTTTACATTTTAAAAGCAATTCTAAAATAATAAGTCTTTAAATTTTTTTTAAATACATTTAGTTGATTACAAGAACGTAAATCTATCGCCAGTGAATTCCAAATTACACACATCTTATGAGAAATAGTTTTTTCAATGTGATGTCCAGTATTAATAATTATATGGTCATTTTCTGATCTGAGATTTTTACGAAAAGGTTTGTACAGAAAAAACCAATCGGAAAGATATTCTGGTGCCATATTATTCAATATTTTGTAGACCATAAGACATAGTTTATAGTTAATGTAATAATTAATAGGTAATATGTGGCTGCACGCATAGTATCTGGACAAGTCATGATTTTTTGATGGTATATTATAGATAAATCGAATACATGCATTTAAGAGTCGTTCCAATTTACGTAATACAACATTCTCTGAATATGGCTCGGATGTGTGTATTAATTATCTTCTTTTCGCTTTCCTTTTCTTATTAACATCACATCGCTTTGTTCAAAGATACGGCGTAATAACGTACTTCGTTTAGTCGCTGCTTCCTTATTCACAATCTTTATTTCTACATGCACTTTGATTAATTTCAAGTTGATTGTGAGTAAAAATGAAAATAAATAAAAAAAAAATAATAATAATAGATCTTGTGGAATACACGCATACAAGCTATTACAATAATGAAGACGAGAAATAATAAAACTTTTTATTAGCAAAATTTTATGTTTTTATGATAGGAATAAACGTAAGTTGCGTAGTTTAAAAAGTTTAAAAAATCCAATTCTACAGGTTTCAGTAACCATATGATCCAGAGTCAAAGATTAATCAAGAAACACCCCTAATAATTTGGCACTTGGCAGCAAATTAGAATAAATTTGCAAACAATTTTAAAATTACATATGTTTGTTTGGTGTATGTTTAATAACCTTTTTTTTCCCACAAACTAGAAGCAGGGTTTTGTTTAAATTTAGTTGTAAGAAATTTTTTGTCATCCATGTGTTAATTTTATTTAAACAAGATTTCAAAACTCAGTTGTAGGATTTAAACCAATAGGCCCTATACAACGTTGTATCATCAGCATACGATTGCATTTTTAAACCAAACTCATATACCCTACGTCAGTTAATTCATTTTTATATAAAATAAATAATAAAGGTCCAAGAATAGATCCTTGGGGAAAACCAAAGTTGTTGGATGTTTTTAAACTGTGGATATCGTCAATTACAACTTCTGAGAATCTATCAGTTAAATATGAGGTTGAGCCATTTCAGAGCATTGCTAGTAATTCCAAAGTAATTGCGCAACTAAGAAAACAAACAATTATGATCTATAGTGTCAAATGCAGCAGACAAGTCTAGCATTAACACTGCAGTAAGATTGTCATTATGAATTGATTGTTGTACAGGGTGTCCATAAAATCTCTTTTACAATTAAAAAAAATTATTACAAAGTGAAATGATGAGATATCGAAATGAGGGTTGTTTTATGTTATCAGTATTTCATAAAGTTTTTATTGACACCAAAATTTATTGTTTCAGATAAAATATCTTAAATTAAAATTTCTTATGTTTAACGATTGAGTTGAACTGTACCTCCATAAAATGACTACTCCTAAAAGCGCAATGTGTATCATTGAGACAAAATCAGATGTTCAGACCCAGCGAAACTACAGAAGAGACCCACAGAAGAGACCCACTATTATGTGCTTCAATTTGTTTATGGCAAAGGAATTTATGGAGACAGAGACAGTGTTCGATACAAGGAGTGGGCGACCAAGAACATCTGAAGAAAACATCGAGCGTGTAAGGCAAGCCTTTCAACGTTCTTCTATGAAGTCCATCCGTACTGCTGCCAGACAATTGGAACTACCACGTTCAACAGTGCACAAAGTCCTACACAAGAATTTAAGATTGTATGCTTACAAAGTGCAAATGTTACACTCACCTCAGCCCGAAATGCCTGTAACATTTGCACTTTGTATACCACTATGTATTATCACGTCGGGGTCATCAATGTACTGCTTCGGACTTATTTATTGCAGAACTTAAAAATCGAATAAGAGGTTTTTCTTAATGGTTTTTACTTACATTTATTACACGAGGTTAAAATTTAATCTTTATTTTGCAGAATCACTTATTTAAATAAAATCATGCAACAAAAATATAAACTTATTAAAATAGATTGAGAAACTGGCTGGAAAATAAAAAGACTAGTTCTCTTCTAAAGACTTGTCCCGTTATAGATCAACACAAAATTCATCTTTAAACTTCTTTTCTTTGTTATTTGTCCAATTGAAGTCTTCATTGTTTTTCTCGTGCTCTGTTTGTTTCGCTTTCCTCGTGTTCAGTTTTCTTTTTTGCTTCAAATATCAAGTCTTATATAGTTTTCTTTGAACAAGTTAATTGTTTTGAAATAGTACAAAGTTTGATGCGGGTTTGATTCGCCACAGCCTCATCCAGACGGTCGTGCCTAATTCGAATAAAAAACGATTGGAGTGAGAGTAAAAAGAAACAAAACTGGTTGCTCTAAGAGATAAAAAGAGAAAAAACTTCGCGCAAATTGTTTTTGCGGTCCAAAGTTAGCCCAAAATTTTTGGAATTTTTTTTTATTTGTCAAGATGCTCAAGAAGAACTTAATTTCTTTTAAACCAACTACTTTCTCTCAAAAACTAACCTTATATCTCCCTAAAACTAACTCTCACTCCAATCAGCTTTTCTTCGAATTAGACACGACCCAAAAAAGACATATTATTGAATAATAATTATGATTGTTAACATTTCCAATCAGCAAGTCAATATTTAAAAAAATACATGCTTTTTTTTAAAAATACAGTAGACTTCGGTTAATCCGGATTTGATCAATGCAGAATTTTGCTTAATTCGGATAAAATTGAAAGTAAAAATGATTTTCTGTATACGTAATTCTTAAAAAAAAGCTTCTCATTATCCGGACTTCGCCTGATTCAGATGATTTTGTCAAAGCTAATCCGGATTAACCGACGTTTACTGTAATTATATTTTAAAAAGTATTTCAGTTTTCATTTTTTTTTGTATGCTTCTTCTTTTGCTTAGTTTTATAGAAGCAAAGTAACTTTTTCAAATATTTTCTAAAACTCATTGATAAATATGTCTGTTTTAATGAGTAAGTGAGACAGGAAATAGCAATGTTTTAATTAAGTTTAAGTATTGTCGGTAGGTAACCTATATTTATTGTTTTTATGTTTAAAATTATTGGATTTTTGAAATTAAGTTTGGGTTTTCTTACAACTGTAATTGTATTTCATGTTTGTCTTAAATTTAATCATAATTTTAGAAGTTTATTGTAAATAATTTACTTTTATAACTATATATCATGATAGTTTTAACAATTAATGATATTTTATATTTGTTTTAGTTTGTCATGATCATATTAATAGTTATTTGCACTTTGTATTTTAATATTATTTTTTGCTTGTTTTGGAATTTTGTTTTAAGTTATATTAAGACATTAAGTTATTGAATTATCAGTATTAATACTGTTACAAGTTAAAAACGAATTTTTTTTAGCAGAAAATCTGTTACTTATTTTCCATTTATCTATAAGATAATGAAAATTGAATTAAATAAATTTTGTTACATGAATAGTAATATTTATTTGAAAATATGCAAAAGTTAGGGTCTAAATTATTATCATTACTAGTAAATATTATTTAAACTCTCAATGCTGAGCACAATTTAGAAATAATTTTTTTACAAAACATAGAGAATTATGCCTAGTAGCAAATGATATAAAATTTATCACACAGAAAAAGTGAGGATGAAAAATTATTGAATAGCAACTATAGGTGCCTTTAAGCATTAAGATGAAGAAAACAAAGTGGCTAAAGACCCTGCACTAAATGTTTAATTTTTTTAAATTAAAGATTAACAACTTTTTTCAATTTTATTATCATTTTTACCATGTTTTACTACAGCTGTTGTTGTTTACTGAAGGAGCCAAGATTAATGCAAGACTATTTTGCATCCCAGACAAACTTAATTGTTTTGCCCCATAACACTACATTTCACTTTTGTAAGTGAACAATAAAAATTATAAATTTTTCTGTTATCTGCAACCAAAATCACTTTTATTTAATTGCTGTAACAGATAACAGTCTGAAATGAAACACTAGTTAAAATTTGCACATTACTGCTCAATATTACAGCTTATTGTAACAACTGGGGTTTTTTTCTTTGTTACAACTGGGGTGGTTTTGATTATTTTAGAATTATCTTGATCCATGCCTACCACAACAGATGATTGACTATAACATTTATTTGGTTTGATGTCACCTGATCCTATACAGTAGTGCTTATTTGGTTTAAGAGCAGAGTGCCATTTGGCATCTGATCAAAGTTTTACATCCATAAATTGACTATTGCATCAAAATGTTCCATTTTTAAGATTGAGTTTGATCACTTTGCAATTTAAAAAAAATGTACAAAACCATAAAGCATTTTATAAAATTAAAAATTATTGGTGATCAATACATTTAATTTCAATTTTCAGCAAAAACAACTACTACTGTTATAATCTTTGCTTTTTATGCCTTACTAGTAGACTTACCATATTTTTGCAATTAAAAACTAGGACACTTCAAAACTTATCAGATTTATCAGATATATAAAAAAAGAATTTTTGCAAAAAAACTGAAGGCTAAATTTATAGGATAAACCAGTGTTTTTCAACCTTTTCCATTTGCAGTACATTTTTGAAACTCATCAAAAATTGCAGGACTTTTAGACCGTTTTTATTAATTTTTGTTTCCAAAATCAGGTGATCTCTAAAAAAAAGGTCCTCATTTGAAATCATTCTCAGTTTTCCCACTTTTCGTCCCAAAATCATAGTGATCTCTAAAAAAAGGTCTTCACTTAAAATTGGAAAAACTGGGACATTTTGGTCAATTGGGTGGGACCCTGAGACAAGGCATAAAAAATGGGACTATCCTGGCTAAATCAGGACATATGGTAAGCTTACTTATTAAGGAAATTTCGGAGTAGCATCTATGATTTTAAAAAATCATTGTCACAGGTTTAAGTTTGGTATGATTGTTCAGAGATCTCTTTGTATATTGTGTATGAGTGTAATAATAATATGTTTGCAGATTTTTTCAATGCAAGTTTTTATTTGTGATGCTAAATGCTTAGTTATGTTTAATTAGAATATGTTAAAAGATTAAGATTTTATGGTTATTCTGTATGAAAGCTAAAATATCATTTCACGAAATTAAAAAGTTGCAATAACTTTGTTACCATAAATGACATTAACAAGTGGAGGTGTATTGCACATGTTGTGGTTTGATGTCTGATTAAGCTTTTTTCTTGAAAATGATGATTAAACAAAATAACTAAAAAAATTTAAATCCCACTTTATTAAAACACGTGATCTTATTTTTAATGCTTCATCCAACTGATTAAAGTCAGCCCAGTTGATGGTAGGTCAAAATCTCATTTTTTGTTTCCAATTCTGCCATGTCAAGTGCAGAAGTGTAATTGGGTTTGATAGATATCGTAGATAAGTGATTAAGCCTATCTTGAAGCATTCTAACCATACAAGCATTTTAATGTTTAATACTAGAAAGCTTTGTTCTGTGCTTGCCACATATATTGAAAGCCTCAGAAATATTTGATGAGCAATTGAAACATTATGTAAAAGTTTTTGCTGGACCAGAATCATCAGCACATTGGGAGTTATAGAATGTTGCTTTTGCTACTTTCAATTATAATTTGTTCATCATAACCTTTCTGTTGCCAAGCTTGACAGAAAGCAGGGGGTATCAATGGTCCGAGGCAGTTCAAAGCATTGACTTCTCACACTCTAGTCGAAAAGCATGGAGTATTTTGAACAACCTTATTCAATGGTAGGTCATGACATTTTCATCGTCACTGTCTTGTTTCAGCCGATGCTATTGCATCTGAGCTGGTTAGAAATGGGAAATACGAGGCTGTTGATCGCAAGTCATCTTGACTTGTCTTTCAAGAAGTGTCTGACCTTTGGAGAGCCACAACACCAGACGCAGTAAATATCTCTGACAATTTTTTACAGAGAGAATTCGCTGCTGCCCTTCAACACTTAAAACCAGCTAAAGCTCCTGGACCTGATTCCATCTGCCCCGAGCTTATACTCCATGCTGGAGCTGCTTTAAAGTCCTGGTTACGTGACTTCCTTTCTTCTTGTTTGCGCCAACTCAAAATTCCCAAGATCTGAAGAAGAGCGCTTGTGGTCACGATCCCAAAACCAGGAAAGCCCGTGGGTGACCCAAAGAGTTATCAACCGATATCTCTGCTCTGTGTCCCCTACAAGATCCTTGAGAGGCTTATCTACGTCTGCATTGAACCATTAATCGATCCACTGCTCCCTAAAGAGCAGGCTGGGTTCCGGGAAGTCAATCGTAGATCAAGTTGTTCTGCTAACCCAGAACATCGAGGATTCTTTTGAGGCTAAAAAGAAGGCCAGTGCCATATTTATCGATCTGACAGCTGCTTATGACACTGTCTAGCACCGTGGCCTTACCTGCAAGCTGTTGAGACTACTTCCAGATAAGCACATGGTCAAAACCATTATGGAGCTTGTCCGAAATCGAAGTTTCACCCTTACCACCGGTGACAGCAAGCAAAGCAGGCTACGCCATCTTAAAAACGGCGTTCCTCAGAGATTGGTCTTGGCTCCCCTCTTATTTAACATCTATACGTACAATCTTCCCTCCATGATTTCCAGAAAGTTTGCTTATGCTGATGATTTAGCATTGTTGCACTCTTCTGGAAACTGGAAGGACTTGGAGGGGACTTTAAGCCAAGACATGTCCACACTGTCAGCGTATCTCCAGACTTGGAGGTTGAAGCTCAGTCACACTAAGACGGTGACGGCAGCCTTTCACTTAAATAATCGAGAGGCCAAACGTGAGCTAAAGGTCTACAACAGCAGTAGACTTTTACCGTTCTGTCCAATCGCTACTTATCTTGGGGTAAAACTGGACAGATCGCTCATGTTTCGTCACCATTTAGTGACATTGCGCAAAAAACTATCCTTGCCGTCACACTGCTGAGGTGACTCGTGGGCTCGGGATGGGGTGCTGGTGCTAAAACACTACACATAGCCACCTTGTCTCTAGTCTACTCAACAGCTGAGTACTGTGCGCCAGTCTGGTGTCGCAGTGCTCACACTCACCTCATTGACAGTGTCTTGAATGGTGCCTTGCGCATAGTTACTTGATGCCTGCATCCCACTCCAATGGACCACCTACTTGTACTCTCAGGCATCCAGCCAGCTGAGCTTTGCTGACTGGGAGCGACACTCTCCTTGGCTTACCGTGGATCTCTGGACCCCGATCATATTTTGCATGGTCTTTTAAGTGGGTCCTCAGATACTGGCCAAGTGAGACTAAGATCCAGATGCCCGTTTGTGCCAGGTGCGCGGAATCTCTTGGACAACCTTGCCAGACTTGGCATCTGCGCCTCTGAATGGACAAATCACAAATGGAACGTGGAGTACTGTGAAAATGCTTCCAGGCTCTCTGCTTTTGTGCCCGAGACCAGTGCCAGGCCTGTTGGGATGGGCTTACCCCAAACAGCTTGGGTTAAGCTCAACCGCCTGCAGACTGGTGTTGGGTGATTCTATTTGTCCATGCACAAATGGGGTCTTGCTCCTTCACCAAATTGCAAGTGTGGCGCCTATACATTGGGCACCACATGGAGCACAAGGTCTGACGGTTTTGGATGATGAAACTCGATGCTGGCTTAATGACATCACTGCCAGCATCTGATCCAGGCAGTACAGTAGTCTGGGGTAGTAAAAGGATAAACCCTCGGCCCCAGTCCTGTTTGTGTCTGGCCTGGAGTGGATGCCCTTCAAATGACAATGATGACCTTTCTGTTCTTCATTGTTATGCTGATTGCTTTAAAAAAATTGGCTTTATATTGTTTCACTCTTGTTTTTTATCTCTGCTTACCGCTTTTAATACTGGAGTACCAGAAAGTTGTTTTCCTATTAATGTTTGTACAGGGTGTTTCAGCGAAGTGTAGACAAATTCAAACTTCGTTAATTGCATTGATTGAAAGTTATAAAAAAAACTAAACAAATCAAAGAAAAGTGCAAACTTCAAGCTTTATTTTTATACTAGAATCATTCAAAATAACCGCCTTTTTGTGTGATAACTTTCCGTAGGCGCGGAATGATTTGATCACATGTGGCACGGATGGTGTTTTCGTCAATTTCTGACCATGATTTCGTCAATTTCTTTTTTAAAGCCGCGACACTCATGTGGGAACTGGTGCAGGCCTTCTGCTCAAGAATGGACCAAATACCAAAATCCATCGGATTCAAGTCGGGTGAGGATGGGGGCCAAAGTTCTTTGGTCCAGAATGACTTAAAGTTGCTCTTGCACCAGTCTTGCACTTTTTTTGCTGTGTGGGAAGTTGCCCCATCCTGCTGAAAGGTGATGCCGGTTTCTCCCATCGCTTTTTGCACCCAAGGAAATACTTTGTAAATTATAAATAACATGAGGTATTTAGGAATATTATAGAAACCAAATTGGTTTCTATGAAATACTTTGTCTTTCAGCATGTCCAAATAAACATGTTGGTTAATTTTGACGCCAACATCAATAAAAATTAAGGGGGTTTTGAGTCCTGAAGAAGTTACTCCCGCCCAGACCATCACCGACGCAGGTTTTTGCCTTCGGAAAGATGTTCGGCGCTCAACAGGGATAGAATTTCTTGATTCAATCCAATTCCGGTCATTTTGGGTGTTGTGGATGGCCTGGACAGTAAACAATTTCTTGTCGGTCCATAGAATAGGCGGTTGCGTGCCATCATGCAGAAAATTTAGGAGAATCTTTGAACGTTGGAGCCTTTTCAATTTTGAAGCTTCGGAAAGAAGCTGGCGCTTGACTTTTTTGTATGGCTTGACTTTCAGATCATCTCTCAATACTCTGTGGATGGTTGCTGAGCTAACGCTCGCTTCTCTAGCCAGTTTTCTGATGCTTCTTCCACTATTCCGCCGTAATTTCTCCCGGATCTGTTTAATCAGATTTTTGGTTCGTACGGGTCTCTTCGGTGTGCTTCTGACCCTCGGTGAGCAATTTCCAGTCTCTTTGAATCTTTTGACAGCCTTGTAAACACCTGAAAGACTGACAAATCCTTTCATTTTCTTGAAAATTTGAGCAGGTGAGAGTCCCTTTCGGCAATGCTCTTCAATCATGTCATTTAAAGTCTTTGTCATGGCACTAAACGATAATTTTTTTGGAAATATTATGACAAATTTATAATCTACAATTGTTACAGTATAATTCTGAAAGAAATTCAAATTATTAAAGGGTTGGAAAATGCAATTAAATTCAAAATAAAATCTTTTCTACACTTCGCTGAAACACCCTGTAATAGACTAAGGCATTTTAGTTGAGAGAATAAGCAATATATAATTGAAAACTATTAATCTTTAACCCGTTAAGTGCGGAATTAGATTTTCGTTATCCAAGTTACAGTGCGTAATTAATTTCACATCTCGCTGTTTTTCTCGTCTCGATCGATTATAATTGCTGCTTGTGCGAGAATATAGCAAGTGCGAGAAGCGAAATAATCCGCACTGTGAAAAGCTGCAACAATCAAGACGTATATATCCGTCATGCGCACTGAGAGAGCATTTGGCCTTGACATATATATACGTCATGCGCACTTAACAGGTTAAGAAAACTTTTTGCCAGGATAAAATTCATGAGCCCTTTCCAGGAAAAAGCAGATTATGGGCCTAATTAGAATAGTGCTGATTTTTGTTTAAGTATTTTATTAAGTTTATTGGTTATTGGATCTGATGTTTAACCCTTTATGCCCTGAATTAATTTTAAATGGTATAAAAAATTTTTTTAATTATTTTTTATTTAAATGTTATTAAACTATGACAAAAAATCTAAATTTAACCCTTTCGATACCGTCAAGACATATATGTCCCATGGGACAAATGTGTCCCAATTAAGAAAAGTAGAAGAAATACAATGCGGAGTAACAAAAATCTATTTAAAACACATATATGACATAAATATCCTTAAATTAATTTAATATGTTCATTACAAAATCGGTATTGAAAGGGTTAAACAAAAAATATATTTCATAAAAAAAATTTTCTAAGAGGATAAATTTGTCCTCTTAGGTTTACTAGCTGAAAATTTGCAATGATGAAATTCAGGACAATCTGTAAAAAATATATATTCATATGAAAATACAATTGCATATGCATAAGTACACAAGAACCAGGCCTAATACAATTTACAAGAATTTTTTTAAACAACTTATTGGGTAGTACAAAGATATACAAGCCAAGGGGGCAAAGGACAGTTGCTGCCTCAAGTCTTAAAATTTGGAAAATATCAGAATTTTTTTGGGCAGTGACAATATTTGAGGAAAATCAAAATTTTTCAAGAAGTGAAAGGACATACTGTATTTGGCCAAAATCAGAATTTTGTGGCAGCCACAAGGATGTATTTGGGAAAACAAAGTTTTTGGTATCCTAAAAATGATTAAGATTTGAGATGAGTACCATTTTTTTTAGAGATTACCACTATTTTGGGATGAAAATTGAGAAATCAGAAACAGATCCACACATCGAACAATTTTTTCTTTTTTAGTCTTCATCTAAATTTGGCAACAAGAGTGCAGGAATTAAGTACAGTCTCAAAGTTATGGTCTTTTTTTTGGTCTTTGCTTAAATTTTAGACAAAATTTCATCTCATTTCAATGAAATGCTAGAAAATTATGATTTGGGCAAACATCAATATTATTTGAGAAAATTGTTGCATTTTTTCAGATGGTTCAGCTTGGGTATAGAAAATTCAAAAACAATTTTGTTTGTTGGCAATACATTTATTGCAAGATTTGACATTGTCTTCGTTGTCATTTGGAAGAACTTCCACTCCAAGTCAGACACAAACAGGACTAAGGCCAAGGGTTTATTGATTTGCTACCCCAGGATGTTGTACTGCCTGGAACAGAAGTTGGCAATGATGATCTTGAGCCAACATTGGGTTTTGCCATCTAAACCTGTCAGACCTCATGCTTTATGGGTGCCCAATATATGGGCCATGCTGTTAGAACTTGGTCTGCATTTTGTTTAGGGGCACTGCAGGTGCAATTTGGTGAAAGAGCAGGACCCCATTTGTGCATGGATGAATGAAATCACCCAACACCAGTCTGCAGGTGATCGAGCTTAACCTAAGCTGTTGGGGTAAGCTCAATCCAACAGGCTTGGTACGGGTCCTGAGTATGAACACATGGAATCTGGATGTATTTTCACAATACTCTGTGTCTCCTCTAATTTTTGGCCACTGGCCAGTGCAAACACTTAGTTTGCAAGGTTGTTAGGTATGTTTGTCCAGGTGCACAAATGGGCATTTCAATCTTAGTCTCAATTGGCAGCCCTCTGAAGCTTACTTAAAAATTATGAGGTATATTGTCATAATCAAAAGTGTCATGGTTAGGTAAGATGAATGTGGCTCTTGTTCAGCAAGTTTAACTGACTGGATTCCTGAAAGTATGGGTTAAACGGTCCGATGGAGTGGGACACAGGAATTCAGTGACAATGTGCAAGTTGTCAATTGGCGATGGTTATAAACATAAGATGCAAAAATAATTTACTTCACCGTTGCAGCCAAATTTATACAACTTCCTCAAAAATTAGGCTTTTTATTTATTTTTATTGAGTAGATAGTAGTATTTTTTTACATTGAAAACTAATGTACAAATATATTTTAATAAAATAAGTTTATTAATATTTTTTATTTTTTATTTCAAAACATAAGTTTCTTAATTTATTAATTAAAATAATGCATATAGTATGTTTATAACTCTCTATAACTTTTTATGCATATAAAACTCAAAAACCTTTTAAATATTACCAATAAATAAGTTAACATAAATTTAAAAATGAAGTCCTTTTTTCATGCTTATGGGCCTAGCTGGACGAATTTGTCTCCTTAAGTTAATTAAGTTTTATATTACAGGGTGATTCAGCGAAGTGTGCACAAATAAAAACTCATCTTTCGGACTTATAATTAGGTCAAATGAAACAAGTTATATGCTGTAAAGATAGTAAATTTAATAAGCTTTCAGAAAATATACAAGTTATTCAATATAACCCCCTTTGTTTTTGATTACTTTCCGAAGTCGTGGCAGAACCTGGGCACATGTGGCACGCACCACTTCTGGGTCAATTTTGTCCCATGCCGATGTCAATTTTCGCTTTAGAGAGTCCAGATTTGGATGAGAAGTACGGCAGGCTTTTGTCTCTAAAATAGACCATAACCCAAAATCCATAGGGTTCAAGTCTGGTGAAAACGGCGGCCAAAGCTCTTTCTCCCAAAAACCTTTGAAATTGCATCGACACCAAGCTTGAACTGAGTTGGCCGTGTGGGAGGTTGCACCGTCCTGTTGAAGAGTAACTCCTTGTTCTCCGACTACTTCTTGGACCCAGGGAAGGACTTTCTCCTCCAGCATTCGCCTATAGACGGTCTGGTTTATCTTGACCCCTTCTTCAATGAATATGAGAGGAGTTTTCAGCCCTTTTGATGTTGCGCCTGCCCATACCATTACGGAGGCGGGTTTTTGTCTTCTGAAAGAGCTGCGACGCTCAACTGGGACCATGTTTATGTCTGGAAGCCAAATCCTGTCATTTTGATGGTTATGGACAGCTTGAACAGTGAAAAGTTTTTCGTCTGTCCATAAAACTTGAGGCTGCGTGCCATCGACAAGTTTCTTGACCAAAACCTTTGCTCTATCGAGCCTTTTCTTCTTAGTGGCCTCCGACAAGAGATGTCTTTTGGTGAACTTGTATGGGTAGCTCTGGAGATCATCCTTGAGAATCCTTTGCATGCTAAACACGCTCACAGAGTAGTCTTTAGCAAGTTGTCTGGCACTTCTTGCAGGATTTCTCCTCAACTTCTCTCTGACCTTTTTGATCAGTTTCTTCGTCCTTACGGTTCTTTCAGGGTCACTCCTGATACTTGGAGCACAAGTCTTAGTGTCCTTGAACCTTTTCACGGCTTTATAAACTCCTCTACGGCTTACAACCTCCTTCATCAACCGGAAAATTTCACTTGGTGGGAGCTTCTTCTTGCAATACTCTTCTATCACGTCATTGATCGTTTTACTCATCGTTTATTTTTACTTCAAATAATACCAGATTTTAAATTTTAACTCTTAAATAATCATCGTTTATTTTTACTTCTCATCGTTTATTTTTACTTCAAATAATACCAGATTTTAAATTTTAACTCTTAAATAATAAGAAACTGAAATGTTAATAATTGAAAGATAATAATGGACGAAATACATGTACATAAAACTAAGAAAAGTATTTGTGCACACTTTGCTGAATCACCCTGTATTTGTATTTGAAAATTAACAAAGTAATTGGTTTTCCATGCAAGAAAATACTACAATCTACTCATTAAAAAAAATGATAAAATGCTTCCTTTTGAAGAAGCCGTATAAATTTTAGCTTAAATATGACCTCATTAATTGCGTGAAAGTGCAAAATGAGTCATGTGGTAAACCAAAAAAATAACCAATCTTTCATCAAAGTTGAAAAAGCTTTTTTCTAAACTTCAAAAAGAAAAGAATTGTACTATTTGGTTTGGAAATAGAAATTTTGTCATATTAAACCCATAATAACGTGTTTTTTCTAACAGGACATAATGGTCTCCTCAGGCCCTAAAGCAGGTGCATCCAAACCGTGGTCCATGTGCCACATTTGGCCTGTGTAAAGGTTTTGAGTGGCTCACGCAATATTTTTCGAAGAGCTCTGTCCCATTCATTTTGGCAGAAATCCAGCCAGAAATTAAAGACAGATTCTGTGTGCAGACCTCCTTTTATCTTGTTTTTTTATGAGATCGCTAGTTTTCAAAGAAAATCATGAAATCCAAGATTGATTTGTAGTAAAGATCTTTTTTTAGAAAACAAGGGATGAAATTCAGAAAATCAGGCAATAATTCGAATTGAAGACCATTTTTTTTAGAGATCACTACGATTTTGGGACAAAAATTGGGGTGTTTTATTTGCTTGGCCTGCCAATATTTTTGATGAGCCGAAATGGCCCTCGGATCAAAAAAGGTTGGACACCCTTGCCCTAAAGCGTTGTTTTGCGATTTTCAATTTAGTGAAATTTTTGTTAACAAAACAGACCACTTTCAGAGTTCTGCTGATTGTTACTTACCTTTTTTTTGTATAAGTTAACTTTATTATTAAAGCACAGATTTCTATATTGTGCAAGCATAGATTTCAACATTTCTACATTATTAAAGCACATACATTTTCTGTATCTCTACATTCTAAATTACAAAATTAAAATGTGAATATTTCTTTAATTTTCTCTTACTTATAATTAAGTTTGTCATTTCTACCTAACTTAACTAAAAAATATTATTAAAATCCCATGTTTCAATGCAGCAAATAAATTGTTACTGTGTTCAAAATGAGCTTTTTCTTTCCAAGTCGACATAATAAAACTTTCAAGCCACACAAAAGCATACCAGAAGGATCTCACCAGCATGAGTTGATTCGGCATGCTGCTGCCACCCTTGGCAGTGGAAATTTGCAGTTGGCTGTGGCCCTGCCTGAAGGTGAAGATTTAAATGAATGGGTTGCAGTCAACACTGTGGATTTTTTTAATCAGATAAACATGCTGTATGGAACAATTTCTGAGTTTTGTACACCTACAAAGTGTGAGGTTATGTCAGCTGGACCCAAGTATGAATATCATTGGGCAGACGGTGTAAAAATCAAGAAACCTATTAAGTGCTCTGCTCCACGTTATATTGATTATTTAATGACATGGGTGCAATGTCAACTTGACAACGAAGAAATTTTTCCATCTTCTATAGGTGTTCCATTTTCAAAAAGCTTCATGGCCACAGCAAAGACTATTTTGAAAAGACTTTTTCGAGTCTATGCTCACATTTATCACCAGCATTTTTCGGACGTGATGCAGCTTGGTGAAGAGGCCCACTTAAACACTTCGTTTAAACATTTCATTTATTTTGTGCAAGAATTCAATCTTATTGACCGAAGAGAACTTGCTCCTCTTCAAGAACTTATTGATAAATTAATCAGCCGTGACAAGGAGAAGTATAAATAAATTTGTTTATGTAAATGATTTTTTACTTTTTAATAATTGTAGTACTCTCGGTGTTTTCTGCTATCGGTACACAACTTAACAAACTTATTTGTAAAATTATGTATGAAGTTATTAGGCTGCTAATACCACTGTGAAAATTGGTTGCTTAGTTTGGATAAGATAGTGTTGTTAAAGAGTTATTACACTTTTAATTAATGTGTAATTATCGTTTTTGTTACAATTGAATAATTTGGCTCTACTGCAATTGCTGTAGTTGTTTTATGTTTTAAATGTTTTTATATATGTCCTTGCTTTTTAATCGAAAAAAATTTGCATAAAAAATAGGTTTAATTTATCTATCTAATGTTAATTTTCAACACAATTATAAAATATTTTGCAAACATTGAATAAAGTTATATTTGTTAAAGTTGATTTATTTTTAGTATTTAGATTGGATGATTTCTGGAATCAAAACTTAAGTATTTTAAAATGTTTTCTTATTTGGTTCTTTTACTTTTGTAAATGAATTTTACTTGTGGTTTTCAAATGATTTGTTCTAATTAATAATGATGAAACCAAGCTTTGCTGTCTAATCATTTTTTGGTTCTTTCATTCCATTAATAAATGTAGTACGGAATATTTTCATGTATAACATCATTATCGATTTTAGTAGTTGGATTGTTTGCTTGTCTTGAAATGTTGCATCACACTCCCGCTCAGTTTCCCTGACGTAATTGTTGCTAAGCGTTTATTCAGGATACAAATTAAAGGATGCTGATAAAAAGCGTTTCAACTTAAAACTTTATGGAAATTCGAAATCTAATGTTTCAAATTTAAGGGTGAAACATAAACACAGCTTAATTGTCTTTTGTGTTACCAAGCTTTCTGCCCAAATCATTCAAATAAATCTGGTTAATTTCATCTCTAGCGCAGATTTACAGTAAAACTTCTTGCCTGCATTTTGTTATCTAACGAGTGATTGCGATGATTATAAACTATATAACAAGTGATTGGTTCAAAAAACTATGTTGACAATGACCGATGAAATTAAATTATAAAACTATTGTAATTGTGGCGAAATAGTGTTTAATTTATCTTGTGTGTTTAGAAAGGTTTAATTCGTAACATGTTTGCTCTTTTCCCTCATTCTAGCTTGTGCTTGAATTAATTTCATTTGATTGCAATGTTTCACTTTTCGAATTCGTGTCTTTTCGAAATTGCAATCGTCAACGGCAAGCGTGAAAAAGATAAAACTTGTTCATTTCTAGTCCGGGCGCAAAAAATAACAAAAAAGAAGTACTTTTAATAAAACTGTTGATTTAATGATGGCCTCCAACTGTGCCGTGTGTCATTACTACATCGCTTCCTTATTGCTTGGCCTTTTGTTTGTTAAATTTATAACACAAAGCTTTTCGTTCGCAGTAAACAAATATGCCGACGATTGAATTTGGTGCAGTTGATTTAATTTTTCAGAAGAAAATAAATAAAACCAGGAAGTTATTTAAAGAAAACTGTCAAACAAAAAAATTTTCGAGAATTTAGTTTCCAAAAATATCTACATGGGATTTCATACGTCTTGTGATTGTGTCCCGCATCCGTACAACTGGTTTACAGTTTACTTCGCTTTAAACGGTTTTGTTTTTATGCGGTGGCACGCACTTGCTTTCGCTTTTAAATGAAAATACATACTGCAATTATTCTCATTTTTCATTGAAACAAGATATAAAATCGCCTCGAGCATTTTTCAACGTAAAGTTTTCGAACACTTGAACAAGGTTTATCACCAACTGCAAGTGTCACAGTGCCGGAATCCTCACAAATTATAGTTTTTATTAGCTAGAGCTCAACAGGCGTTGCAGAGTGCGAACCTGGTCTATTTACAGTACTACCCTTTGTGAAAAGCAAAAACTCCTTTCTTCCTCATCCCGCTTTGCGCGCGTTCGAATCTTACAGCTTCCATGTTTTTCATAGTGCTTTTTATGACGTTCTTATTTTTTCTCTCTTGGCAAGTTTAACTATAATTGCGTTTTCTTGCATTGCTAATGTAGTCCGTAATTGTATTTGTAGTTATTTGCTGTTCGAAATAACAGTAAATTTTGTTGATTGCGCTAAATAAGTAACCTACAATCCATCGTTTGTTTTGTATGTTAATCGTTAAAAAAATGATTAAATTAGGAATGAGCAGTGTGCGTTCTATGCTGCCCTGTGATTGCAATAGGCTCGTTTTTCATAAAATGTTATATAACGATCCTCGTCAGTTAACAAAAAATTTTAGTTGGTTACGTTGATTAACCGCATTTGCTCAATATTTCATTTACTTTTTCGAGTCTTCGCAACTCCTATTTTTTGCCCTATTGAAAAACTTGCTGAAATCGGGATGAAATTCATTTTAGCTTTCACTGTTTTAATATAACATGGACATGTGTTGTAAAAAATCGTTTGTTTCGAAGCACTGGTTTCAGTTTTAATAGCCGCTTAATCGATCATCGAATCGTTTGCTGCTGTGTTTGTACGCCACTTGTATGCTGCTTCAAGCGCTTACGTCATCAAATAAACAAATTCGCTTTAGTCAGAGTTTGTGTGCGAGTGCGCTCTTAGAAGATAAAGTTGTTGCAAGCTATGACGTTCTTTTTTTGTTCGAAAAACTTCATTTTTAAAATCTAATATTAATTCCTACTTGACGCAGAATGTTGTACAGTATTATGCGCATTCCTTTTTTTTATTGGATGATTGACTTCCAGTTGTTTGCATTAGGTTTTTCACGTTTCTTTTTATAATAAAAATAATATCGATTTCGAAGTCGACAGAACCTCGCATTGCAGGGTTGGTGGCGATTTCCGTTTGAGATCTGGATCGAAGAAAATGCAAATTTGGCTCAAGATGCGGAATTTCCAGTCAAACTTAAAAGTTGTCACCGTCACGTGCTTCGTATTTTCTCTTATAATTAACAGTTGACTACTAGCAGTTGACGAGATAAACTTTGCCTAACAATACCTCAGTGGCGTACCGTGACTTCAGGTCAGGCATGCAATGATGAAATGATGACGTCATCAGTCTCAAAATTTTGCTCAATTTTAATATTTGATAAAACAAGCAATTTTTAAAATTTTGCGATTTATAGTCCTAGAAAATACACGAAGTTTTTTCATTAGTTAATGAAAGGTAAAAACAATAGTTTCTACTTTCTAGGGTTTCTCAATAATCACAAATATAAAATGTTTTTCCTGTATCGAACTTGTCTATCGAAGTAGGTAAAATTGCTGAGTAAGCTTGCTTTTTTCTATAATTTCTATAATTTGCATCTGAATGTGAGTACTGAGTAAACGTAAGCAGTTTGTAGCAAGCGATACTAGATCAGTTCTTCAACAACGTCGCGCTCTATAAACATGGGCGTGCATGCAATATCAAAACTGCATGCATAGATACGATATCAAACTGCTGAATAATCGGAGATTTAGATTTTAATTTAAGAAAAATTTCGCAAAAGAAAAGAAATATTCGGATAAAACAATGTCTGCAATGAAATATGCATCTATAATATTTCTTAGAACTACCGGTAGGTCTCGTAATTCCTTCTAGCAACAGAGACAAAAAATGCAACTTAGATTTTGCATGCGTGTTTCCAATTTTATTTTGTATTTTAGTGATAAGCTCTAGCTGAAGCTGTACTGAATGATCCGAGTTGCAATCGATGAAACGTATTTATACTGTTATATCAAAAAAATAATCAACATAATATCATCAAAATTTTTATACTTTGAGAATTTTTTCAAGATTATTTTTTTATTTTTTTATATAATTACTTTTTTATAAAATTTCTAGGCATGCATGGAAAATACGCCCGTGCAATACCTAGTAGTTAGAACCTTAGAAAATGAAACAACCCTTAGCGTATTTGTCAACTTGCAGCAATTGCGAAGCCGGAGTGCTTTAGATGAAATTTCCAGGCTACTTTTGTATTTAATAAATTAAATTTCTTTTTTTTGATCTGTGTTACAAAAGAGAAATTATAAATTTAATTTTTGTTAGTAAAGGAACTCGTAAATTCAATTTATTGTTAGAAGAGAGACTCGCGATTCTTAAATTCACTTTTCGTTAAAGAGATGCTGGCTTGTCCGATGATTTATGGAATTCAATAGCTTTATCCGTCCTCAAAGTGCTGAACTTGTTTAAATAAGGTCAGCGAAATCCCCACAAATTACAAACTACCCTTATTTAAATATGCGTAACGCTATGACGCCCGATACAGAAAAAATATAGTTGTAACTTATACAAAGGAATTTTTTACATGCGGTTTTACAAGCGCAGCTACTTGGCACAATACAGCAAACTTTTTCAGCGAAGCATTAAAACTTATTCAGCAAAAAACAATGGTCATCTGACCATTCAGCAAAATTACGGTCACAGTTCTATCAGCGAAATTATGGTCACTGTTTGATGAGAGTGATGTCTCTATTTATAGTAAACTTGAATTGGGCCACGTGGTTCGGACGATAAACTTTACAATGAAATCGATTTCATGCACTTACACTAAAGGTGTTCAAATTTAGGTCCTGTTGAAAAAATGCATGTTTTCGGAGCTTATGTGGTGCATTGGACCTTAAAAACACCTCCCATGCAAAAAAAATATCTCTTTGCTTTTCCTCATGAGGGTTAAAACAATACACCTAATTTGCTCGAGGAGAAATGACCCGATGACGTCATTTTTGATTTATTTATAACTTGAGTTTCAGAGCAGATAGAAAAACAAAACCAATTGTATTGGTTTTCAACAAGCATGTGCTTCATTTTGAGAGTAAACTTGATGACGTCATATTTTCCACTTGTTTTTTAAAAGCAATCCGTATAGGAAATGTTGAAATGACAGAAACGATTAATTCAGTTTAAAGAAAAATATACAAGTCGTATAAGAATGTTAGAAATTGGATTTTCTTAAAGCAAAATAACTTGACAAGCAATATGAATATTAAACAAGTGCATTAAATGACTATGAAAAGCGCTAAACGTAAAGCAATTAAACTTGCAGTTGTTACATAAAAAAGCAAGAGTCTAAAGTCTAAATTCAGACTAGTTTCAAAGATTTTGTATTTCGGCTGTTGTTGATACCAGAGCTATTTAACTGCTATAACATGTTAGTTTGATATTGCATTTAGATGTTTACCATACTGTAAATCATTATCGTAGATACAGTAGGTGTAATAATTTACTACCATGGCCGCAACCGATGAACCATCTCGTAAAAAGATCAAAAACTCCTTCTTAAAAAGAGCAAGTTGAACAAGCTGGTCCAAGCTCTCAAAGTTCTTTTCTAACTTTAAACGAACCAAAAAATCTGATTAACTGCACTGAAATTACTCAGGTTTTAGACAGGTTCAAAATTTCAGATAAGGCCGTCACTATGTTGGTAGCATCATTCATAAAAGCTTGCCAAGGTAACGTTAACGACTTCTGTCTTTCACCTCAACCACCTACAGAGCTCGTACAGCAAACAGACTGCAAATTTCTGATTAAATTTTTTAAGAAATACGTGAAGCTCCATCTCAGGATCTGGCTCTCCACTGGGACGGTAAACTAACAAAGGATTGTTTTGGCAATAAGCATAAGGCGCTTTCTGTGCTGGTTTCAGGAACATCAACTTATAAAGAGGGCAAGCTTTTGAGAGTGCAGAGGTTAGAAAAAGCAAGTGGAACAGCTCAATCAGATGCAAATTATGATTTATTTGAGGTGTGGAATCTGAAGCAACATGTGAAAGCTTTAGTTTTTGATACAACTGCCAGCAACACTGGTTGGAACAACGGTACTGCAAAATGCTTCGAAAAGCTTTTAGATCAAAAGCTGTTTTACAACGCGTGTTGTCATCATATATACAAGTTTATTATTGGTGCTGTACTGTATATACATGCTTATTCGGTGACTCATCAGCTCCAGATGATGCTAATTTCAAATGTTTTCAAGCAGAGTGGCCAAAAATAGACCTCACTAAAGACTATCACATTTTGAAAATGTCTTCAGAATGGCTTAAAAAAAAGTCGAAACTGGTCATATGTGAGCTGCAACAGATTATTGAAAAGGGAAAAACAACAAAAGAAGGAGGAGATTACAGGCAATGTGTAGAAAACACACTTGTATTGCTAGGTTCTGCTTGCTTCTAATTTTTTTTATCACAAACCTGGCGCTACATCCAGCGCCCGATTGATGGGCAAAGTGTTATACTGCAAAAAAATGTTTATATGGTCCAATCAAATGTCTTATGACCGTGAGTTTGTAAAAAAGCTTCATCAAATAAATTTGTTTATTGCCCTTTTTTTATGTTTCAGCATGGCTGAAATGTAATATCGGTATGAATGCTTCAATTAACGACTTAACTTTTCTGCATGACATCCTAAGGTACAAGAACGAAGATCGGATTGTAGCTGATACCTTCTTCAACAAACTTTCTGTTAATTTCAAAAGCTTATAGTAGACCGCACAGCGAATCCCTCTCTTCTTGGCTTCAAATTCTTCAACCATGGGAAAGCTATCCGAGCCTTCCCCAATCATACCGCTGGCTTTCACACACGTCTTATGGTTTTATAATATATATTAACGTTGAAAATTTGATATATGAAAGTATAATAGGCTTCCACAAGCCAACAACCACAATTATTTAGTCGACAATACTGCCCAAACGATGCAGCTAACGATACAGCCAACGATGCAGCCAACGATGCAATCGCAAAAACGAAATTTTCCCAAGTTTCGCTTGCGATCTACAAACTCACTCTTCAAATTATAACACTAAACCAAATCACCGAACTACTTGATCACCAACGACTGAAAGGAATTAAATTTACCAACATCTCAATTTATAGTGTGCTCGCCACGTGTAAGTGAACCAATCAGATTTCATTCAGATCGCTGCACGTGATCTGCCCATAAAGCAGTGAACGCAAACAATGGAATTAATTAAGAGGTTTCAAAAAAGACTTCTATACAGTTAATTAACTTTTTCAATTACAGTGCGAGTTCTATTTTTTTTTATGATTTTAACACTTTCATCGCATCAATGGTATCTGACGCAAGAAACGGCGGCATTCTCCTTTTTTAGTTAGCATCCTTTGCTGATAAATGAAATGAAAGAGTTCATGGCATTCCAGCTCCTTTTAATATCACCATCAGATGAGTTTCGCAGAGGAATTCCAGTTTTTAAAAGAAACGTTGACAGATGTTCTAAACTTTACGACTTTATTGGACCTGAAACTTGGTTTATTTTTGAATGTCTGAGAATGGACAAGGACTGGCTCTACGACATACCAGAGCAGTGGACTGCGAATGAATCATTCAAAAAGGGTCAAAAATTTGTTGCCAACATTAAAGTTGTTAACGATGCAGCAAAAGAACTGTGAAACTATATTCAGACTATGCTGTCATTTTAACAGAAAATGAAGAACAACGAGTTATAGTCTGTTGCAGGTTATTGAAAAACATCGAAAATAAGTTGGCGACTTTAAAAAATCGACTTTGGCTCTTAATTTATAATTCGCAAACACAGCCCTTACAAACATTTCCGATAAAAAGCAATACTTCACTAGTAAAAATACCGGTAGTCTAATTTTAAAAGTAGCCTATATTTTGAACTAGTGAATTACTAAAGACTAGTAATTTTGTGAAATTTATAGCATGTATCACTCAAAAAGCAGTGTCTATTCAGTTTTCTATGCATTTACTGTAAAAATAAAGTTGTTATTATGACGTCATCCTACACAATTGACGTGATCAAGTTTACTCTCAAAACGAAGCACTTGCTTGTTGAAAACAAATACAATTGATTTTGTTTTTCTATCTGCTCTGAAACTCAAGTTATAATAAATAAAAAAATAAATGAAAAAATGACGTCATCAGGGGATTTTTCTATGAGTACATTAAGTGTATTATTTTAACCCTCATGAGGAAAAGCAAAGAGATACTTTTTTCAAATTTTTTTGTATGGAGGTGCTTTTAAGGTCCAATGGACCATATAAGCTCCAAAAACATGCACTTTTTAAAAATGACCTAAATTTGAACACCTCTAACTTACACACATCACTGCCCAAAGCGAGGTCGCATCGCTACTATTTATTTAGGACGATGCATTTAGGTCATTGAGAGCGGAGATAGGTCATCACATCTAATTTAAACAATCTATAAGTTGATCGATCTGCTAAAAACGTCAAATACATCAAATCTCCTCGCTATTGGCAGCTGCGACTTTCGCATTTCGAGAGGTCACGAAAATAACCCAATTTTTTGCCGGAAAAGCGATTTGCATTACGTAACAATGTATGATAATTTATTTTTAAGCCGCAACAACACAACCCAAAGCATAAAAACATATTCACATTAAAAGCTGACAAAAAGGAAGCAGTAAAAAACGATATACGTTCAAACATGACAATAATACGTTATACAACATAATGAATTGTGCATCCTCACTACACCTAAATGTGCATGTGCTACACTGATTATAGTAAACTTGACTTGTTTTCATATCCACAGTTTTGTTGCCTTCTACTGTGAGACACAAACTGACGCTTTAGGCATCGAAAAACTTCCAAGCAGTAATAACCTGTTTCTCGTTGATTCCTTGAAACCTAGGCTACTTATATTCGTTTAAAATTTTCTGTTTTAATTTTTTTGTAGAGGGCATTTTGGACTTCAACTTAAAATTACTAATCAAAACCTTTTTGCAGAGAAAATTATCGTTGATATAAGATACTATATAAATTTAAATTCTTAACAAAATGCCTTTTTCGTAGATTGGTGCTTCTCAACCTTTTTTCTCGCGACTGGAATATTAAGCTTTAACAATCTTTTTTTAATACAGTCGACTCCGCTACATTCGGACCTTTAGTCCCAAAATATTTTGTCCAAATTGAGCGGAGAAACGAGCTTGTCCGAATTAACGAGAGATTTGCGGCAAGGAGCTAACATACTAATCTTTAGATTAGAGTAAAAAGGTAGCAGTTAAGAGCCAATGAAAACGTTGAGGAAAATAACCCTTTTATTTTTACTGTGATACCCAAGAAAGGATCATTTACGTATTATTATAAATTTAAATACTATAATAATAATAATAACAGTAAAAATAAAACTTCTATTTCATAAATCAATTATGGTAGGCTACTTAAACTGTTCACTATTTATCATGTATCTTACTTTGTATTGTTGACTGTTGCTAGTGCCCAGGTTCAAAGAAATTGTCCAAAAAGTTTTGAATACGTTTTGACTCTTCATTTTCTTTAACAGCGGCCGCCAAAGGTCTATGTCCTGGTAACGTTCATTCGATAACTTTGTTGAAGCAAGGGTTATCGAATGAGATTGTTAAACACGTTTACTTTTTCAACTCAAAATTGTCTGTGCTATCGCTGGCTAAACCGCAACAAAACGGACGGTGAAGTTTTGTCGTATTTCTGTTATACAAAAATTATTATTTTATTGCTGCATCGCAATCACTAAAAATTGCGAGTATACTTATTCAAAATTGATGTAAATCTCACAATATAGTGGCATTTATTGTCCGAATCAAGCAAATGTTTGGCTGAATAACGAAACAAATTAACTGTCTAATGTTTACTTTTGTTCCGTGATATTTACTTTTGTTCCCTTCTAGGACCTTTGTCTGAATAAAGTGGTTGTCCGATTTATTTCGTGTCCAAACAAAGCGGAGTCAAATTGTACACAAATTTTCGTAAGGATAAACTTCGCCCTAAAACCTCATGTGATGATCTTTTTTGGTCTTCATTGCTCAATAAGAGGTTTTTTCGACAAAGACAAGAAATGGGATTTTTGTTACTGCCTTCAAGAGTGATGACAAAGTTCCTTACACGACAGTCTCTGTTCGTTCATTTTGCGTTTTATAGCGAGGAACATTAACAAAACCGTAAAACAACCAAAGTTTTCAAGTAAGTCATGAAAAAAACCAAAAAACAGTTTTTTCTTATCCAACAAAAACATTTATTGAAACTTTTTCTGGTTATTTACATAGGGCCTCAAAACTCTTCAAATGACTAATAATTTTTTTTCAATGGTTAAACATTGGACATGATTTGTTAGTTGAAAAAATTTCAACTTAAAATTATCATCGTATATGTATAGGGTGTTCATAAAGTCCTGATACAATTTCAAAAATTTTTTATGAAGTCAATTCTTAAAATATCTTAACCAAGTTTGTTTTATTTTAATCAGTGCTGCTTAAAGTTTTTATTTAAAATAAAATTTTGTATTTCAGATGTAATTTTTATGTGTTTTATGAATGTGTTAAATAAATCCTTATTAAATGGTTACTCCTCAAGAGAAGGCACAATGTGTATCCTGGTTCATTAAAACAAAATCGGACGTTCAGACTCAGCGAAGGTACAGGACAAAGAATGGAAAAGATCTACCATCACGTTCTTCAATTCGTCGATGGTACAAGAATTTTATGGAGACAGGGTCAGTGTTGGATGCAGTGAGAAGTGGGCGACCAAGAATATCTGCGGAAAACATCGAGCGTGTAAGACAAGCGTTTAGTCGTTCTCCTATAAAGTCTATCAGTACTGCTGCCAGAGAATTGAAATTACCACCTACAACAGTGCACAAGGTTCTACACAAAAGGTTACGATTGTACACTTACAAAGTGCAAATATTACAGAGATTTCAGCCAAATGACAAGCCAAAACGAAAAGAGTTTGCAGATAACATGTTCAACGAATTTCTGAGGATGAAGAATTTCTCAAGCGAATTTGTTTTAGTGACGGGGAAACGTTTCATGTTTCTGGTAAACTAAACAAACACAATGTAAGGATTTGGGGATCAGAACACCCCCCTGAGATTAGGGAGCTTGAAAGGGATAGTCCAAAAGTGAATGTGTGGTGTGCTATTGCTGTTCCTAACGCTATTGCCACCATTGACCAGGCTATGCTTCAAACAAACATGGTAGGAAATCGAGTACCGTCTTGATGTGCTTCGCGTAACTAGAGGTGCCCAAATAGAAATGTATTAAATGAGGTAAAAAACTTTAAGCAACATTGATTAAAATAAAACAAACCTGGTTAAGATATTTTTTTAAGAATTCACTTTATAAAAAATTTTGAAATTGTATCAGGACTTTATATTACAGTAAATCGATCTCTCCCGCAGAGTGCTTATAATGAAAAATCAAGAGAAATTTAATACAAAATTTATTCAATCACTGTTTAAAAACCATAATTATTCGAATAGAAATTTGAATAAGTATAAGTAACTACCTGACGATTCTGACGATGAAACAGACTGTTGTGGTTTTAACCAGTTAATTTATTTAGCCAGATTTCCCACTATTAAAGCCAACTTGAGTACAAAAATATACTATCTATATTTGGCACAAAAATAGCCGTGTAAAAAGGGAAAAAGTGCCCTCCCTCCCAAAAAGCAAAAAATGGACAGAATCAGATTTTTGGGGCACTAATCATGCCTTTTTGAGCAGGTACAAGTTATTTTATACCTACTTTTGGACGGAATAATTTTACCGCTTGTCGCAAGAGCGATCCAGTTTCAATTTAAGCTAATGCCCAAATATAGCAAAGATTTAGAAATTATTTTGGAAAAGTGGGAAAGTGGACCAATTTGCAAAAATAATTTTACCGCTTTGCTGCAATTAAGCCTAAAAAACAGAGTAAAAATCAACAGAAAAAGCTCTTCACATTAAATTCTTTCGCCCCCAAAATGTTTTGGTCTGGTACAGCTATAGCGAAAAATAATAAAAAACTCTGCAGCAAGTAAGTATGCACTCTCGTAAGTCGATTTAAATTGAACGGTCAATTAGCCCGAATAATAGCCCATAGTCTATGTTGTATCTTTGCACGAATACACAGGTTTAATAAATAACAATAATTAAAATTCACAAAAATTACTCAGCCAAAAACAACCGTATTGAAATAGAATGCTTTTTAGTTTGTTTACTGTAGTAGCTTGATGACTTTGAACTGACTGATGAACCGAAATAGAGGCGCAAATTTAACTTGTAACAATTATGCTTTGAGATACGCGTGTCCAATAATTGTTCGAGGGGAAGGCGCTGATTAAGATTAAGCGTTTAAGAAAATACTACGTCATCGATTGCACAATATCACAACAGTCTACCTATCCGAAGCATAATAGCCAAACCACTTTACCAAAAATTCAACATCTTTTTTGCGCTTGCGCTGTTTCAGAATACGCTCGATTCGAAAAACATCGTCTTTTTTTATAGATTTTCTCAAGGATCTTTTTTGCTTGCACGGAACGCAGACCAGGCACAAAACAAAGTGTCTTTGAAAGAAGTGACCTTGTTTGTGCGCAAAGTAAAACCCAACCCTGCCGTACAACTTGCTCACGTCAAAACCTTGCAGCACGGCACTGCAAAATACCCGCTGCGACGCGTGGAAGTCAAGAGCTTTACCGTGCCGACTGGAAATCGAAACATCACCAAGGAAAACCTGTTTTTGGGGCAATTGCCTACTCGAACGGTGATCAGTGTGGTGGACAACGACGCTTACAACGGGGTCATCACCAAATCTCCTTTCCATTTCAAGCACAACAGCATCAATTTCATGACGCTTTATCGTGATGGTGTTCAAATTCCTGCCAAACCCCTGCAACCGGACTTTGCCCACGACCGCTTTATTCGAAATTACTTCTGTTTATTTTCGCAAACCAGTCAGTATTATCGCGACACAGGCAACGGTATTTCGCGAGAACAGTACAAGAACGGTTGTGCGTTGTTTGCTTTTGATCTCACACTCCAGATGGATTCGGGTGAAGTCAGTTTCGAGTTGATAAAACACGGCAACATTTGCATCGAAATTCCTTTTGCCAACGCTACCGCGCGCACTTTTACCGTCCTTGTCTTTGCCGAACACGACAACTTGCTGGAGATTGATCGGGACCGAAACGTTGCTTTTGACTACACCGCATGAACAGCTTACAAATCGAACGTTTGCTAAAGAGCGACTCCGAAACAAAAAGCGTTTTCAAGAAAGTTTGCGCTTTGGATCAACTGGAAAAACCCACTTTCCCGTCTGCCTACGTCATCAATTCCGATCCGAGCACCGAACCCGGGGAACACTGGATAGCTGTTTACTTCGACAAGCACGGACGAGGAGAGTATTTCGACAGCTACGGACTACCGCCTGCATTTGTTGGTCTCAAGTCTTACATGGGTACCTACTCTTTGTCGGATAGGATTTACAATCGCAAAACCTTACAAGCTTTATTTTCGAGCCTTTGTGGACACTATTGCGTGTACTTTGTATTATTTCGTTGTCGCGCGCGCTATTGTATTCGATTTTACGTCAAACCTTTCTGAAAACAATCGTTGTGTTTCTCGTTTTATTCGCGATTTATTATAACGCTGTACAATAAAAAACAAAAAATACATCAAGGTGTGCTAACAAAATCGACAGCTTTTCGCTTTTTAGACGGTTCCGGATTGTTTAAAAGTTTGAGAAAGCTTTCCAATTGTTCCTGGTTTTCTGCAGACAGGTGAAAACTGTTGTCGTTTTGCGTTTTCAGACAGATGTAGTTATTGACCAGGTATAGAAATTGACGTCTTGGAGCCGGTACGTTTTCGACAATACAACGCAGTTGAAATAAATCTACCGCTATTTCTTGCTTGACAATTTCGAATTTCTTCTGAACTTGGCATGCGGAATCGTCCGTGTCGGTAGACCAAAACAGCAAAATGACGTATTCTTTGACGTCGGATTAAGGTCGAAAGAGAATGTAAGGGAAATTTTCCATCAACACTTGAACCACTTTGGCAAGTTGGTCTGTGGAAAACATAAATTATCCTCGTTTGACACTGACGACGACTTTCCTTAGCGATGTCGAAGAGGGTACAGACAGCCCGGATGCAGCAATTTCCTGGAACTGTTTCCTGATGTCTCTGGCAGCGTTTTCCAATTCTCTTGCTTGTTGAACTAGTTCGTAATTTGCCCACAACGCTTCGTAACAACTTGTATAAGGAGGGATATAAACAGGGCACTCGACTTCGTTTGCTTGTCTATGGAGATCGTCTGCTTGACTCGTATACGTTTTCATCTTGTGTGCTTTGACGATTCTGTCTGTTTTTGCTCAGTTGAGCTAAATTCCCATCTTGGCTAGCTGTGCCACCCATCACCATTACGCAGCCTAGTCATGCACTGGTTATTTAATTGTTCAGTTTGTTTCATAATATTATTGTTACGTATTTATTTTATTTATTTTGTTTTTTTTCTTTTTTCACTTATGTCTTTATATGATTAAGGTGTTGCAGCCATGCTTTATACTATCTTGTACTTTTACTTTGTTTGTCATATGCATGTTTTAACGTCTGACGTTGTGCTGCTTCTTCCTTTTCTTGATCTTTTTAATGTTTATAATTTTTGTGTTAAACTGTTTAATAATGATCGAGAATAAAAAAACACTGACTGACTGACTGATTTTATACCCAGATCAAAAAAAAATTTCTTTGCAGGATTGCACCATCTTTTGTAACCGTTCTCTAGAAGACTTTTTCATTGCTGACGTGTCCTTGCAATAGAAAGACAGTTGAAAGTTTAGAATAAGGTCTTTGACAAGATGACGTGTCCTTGCAATAAAAAGATAGCTGAAAGTTTAGAATAACATCTTTGACAAGACGACGTGTCCTTGCAATAGAAGGACAGCTGCTCCAACCTCGTTGCGGACAGCTAAAAGACTACTGACTTGTTCTTACAATAGAAAGACGGACAGTTTAGAACAGCAGCTTTGACAAGATTACTGACATTTTTAAGCACAAGAATCAAACTCGCAACTTCGTTGCTCAACAAAATTATATTTCAACGCGACTTCGTTGCTCAGCACAAGTTATGTTTTAACGCGACTTCGTTGCTCTGCTTGGGAATCGAACTCGTGGTTTTATCTAGAACTAGGTTAGGATCCCCCGCCAAATCCGACACAAATCCGCCACAGATTCTCCGCTAGATCCTCCGCCAAACCCCACTAGATTCCCTGCCATCTCCCGCTGGATTCCCCCGCCAACCCCCGCTAGATCTCCCAGTAGATCTCCCGCCATTGCGATCAAATGACCCATTATAAACTATTAACATTTCCTAAGCTTTTTGTTCTGAAACTCTTCAGAAGAAATCGTCAGAATGAAGAAGCGAGCAGAAATGAGTTATAAGCAAAGAAGAGAGCTCTCACTGGTCAAGAGTAACTGACCAAATAACAACTAAAAAACTTTTAGCCACAGACAAAATCTTTTTGTTTAAAAAAAAATAGGTAACTTCTGAAGCTGAAAGTTTTGGACTGAAAGTTACTTCTAGAGTAACTTCTGGAGGTGAAAGTTGAAACGTAAAACGATCTTGAACAAGAATAAAGATTCTGTTGTCGCTGCAAGAAAGATTGCATTGTATGTTGTCCGACGGCAAACTCGGAAAAGGCGATGTTATGAGCTATAACTAGTAACTTTGCTACGGCAAGAAAGATTGCCGTGGCTTCGAAAGGCGAAGCGATTAGTGACAGACTTAGGGATGTGTCTTTTGCAAGCGTTGGGACGTGCGTCCAACGTACCGACAATCACAGTGGCACACGAATTGGTAGATTGCTGCAATGATGCAAAGGTAATAGCATGTTTTTCTTAGTTGCTGGCAAGAGCTGTTGAGTTCTGAAAACAGCACCTGATTCGACAGTAAAGTAACAAGTTTTAACTGCAGTGGTGTTCTGTTTTTTGAATCTTGTCAAGCACTTCCTATCCAGTTGGCAGCCTGGGCCGTAAGTAAAGGATCGTCTTCACTACGAATGTGGAATAAAGTATTCTTTGTTTCTTCTTAATGTAATTATTATTACTGATTCAATCAGTTGATTGGTTCGATTACCTGCGGTAAACTTGCTTTTGTGTTGAATGTACCGTACAAACTGACCTCATTTGGCAGCGTGCAAGCGCAGGAACCAGCTGTTTCGTTTAATTACCTTTGTTGTATGCTCTTTTTACGTTTGCTAAACTTTTAAATAAAGACTCGTTATACAACAATTTAGCAAACTTAAATTTATTAAGGATGTTAAAGATTTACGTCCAAACGTTTTTGTACTTGATCCAGAAAGTAGTGACAGTAAAAGGCAGTGGTCGCATTGATCGAAATCTTTCAAAATTTATATCAATAGAATTGAAGGGATTAACGATGCAGACAAACTAGATCTATTAGTTAACCATGTCAATTCGGCAGTCTATAAACTGATCTGCGAATGTCAAATTTTTGATGATGCTGTCCAATTATTAAGAACAACCTACGCTAACTCTATGTCCTGTATTTGCTAGGTATTTTCTCAAGTCTTGCAAACAACAAGTTAGTGAAAGTTTTGATACGTACCTTCAAAACCTAAAACGCTTAAGTTTAGATTGTAATTTTAGAGCTGTCTCCGCCGTTGTCCATAAAGAAGAGGCAATTAGAAATGCATTTATCAGCGGTATGATATCAAATGAAATAAGACGGCGCTTGTTAGAAAATCAAGATGTAACTCCACCATCGACCGTCGAAAAAGCTCGAATCTTAGAATTAGCTCAAAAAAATGCTCAATCGTTTAATTAGGAACATTTACAGCAAACACTCGCGAAACCAAATTACTTTGAAACGTCAAAAGCGCCTGAATCTTTTGATAATAACCTTGAAATTTCCAGTCAAATGCAAAATAACAATTATACTGCCAGTGCGACTAAAAATTGCTCTTTTTGCTGCAATAAGCTTCACCCTTGCAGAGTGTGTCCTGCACGAAATGTTATTTGATAGAATTGTCCAAAAAAAAAGGTCATTTTGCTAAAGTTTGCCGGTCAAGAAGAGCATCTACTACTTATGTAGTTATGGGTGCTGCTTCCGATAGTTTTCAGGACACCCACGCTAAATTAAATATTCCTATTTTTATTAACGGCACTTATGTAAATGCTCTTGTAAACACCGGCTCAACACCCGCACAGCTGAAATGTTAATTGAATTTGAAACTTCATGAATCTCATTGTAGTGTTAGCTTAGCTGTTAAAGGGTGTTCCACAAAAAGTTTGGGTTTATGTAAAGCTAATATTAAAGTAAAAGGCCGTGAGTATAATGATGTTTGATTCAGAGTTGGACAACTAGAAAATTTTTAGCTTTTCCAAATTAGATTAGAATTAAAATTATAGCTACACAGTTTTTTCCAAATTAGATTAGAATTAGAATTACTGAATTTGCAAAAACGTGGAAATTGAATTAAATACCGAATTAGAAAGAAATTTAATAAAAATCAAGAATATCAAATCAGAGTTCATTCTCATAAGCATGAAAATGGCAAATGTCTGTACACCAAGATTGGCTCGTTTTGCGCTATACAGTTTGCCTCCATCGCTGAAAACTCTTTCCGACGGAGCTGATGTTGCAGTCATGCCTAAGAGTTCTCGAGCAGAGTTGCACAACTAGAAAATTTTTAGCTTTTCCAAATTAGATTGGAATTAAAATTAGAGCATAGAAACATTTTACAAATTAGATTAGAATTAGATTACCGGCATTTCGCTCTAATTAGTCTAATTAGACAACTAGAATTATCTAGTTGTCCAAGTCTGGTTTGATTTACTGTGCTAAAAGATTTAGTAGTCGAAGTTATTCTTGGTCAAGACTTTATGGACTTGCATCAAAGTATTCATATTCACTTTGGCGGCTCAAAGCCAGCATTACATCTTGCTGCTCTGCGACCTGTCAATACAACTACAGTACTCCGGTAAGCTTATTTAAACATTTTTCAGGTGATTGTAAGCTGATTGCAACGAAACCCCGGCGTTCTTCTCATGCGGATCAAAGCTTTATTGCCTCTGAAATACAAAGACTTAAAGGATAACCTTATTGAAGAAAGCAACTCGCCTTGTCGTACTCAACCTTTGGTTGTAACCCAAGATAACTATAAAAAGAGGATGGTTATAGACTATAGCTAAACGATTAATAAATTTACTCAGCTTGACGCGTACCCGCTACCACGAATGCAAGAACGTCGTCAACAATGTCGCTCAGTACAAAGTATTTTCAACGCTTCGTCTCACAAGTGCTTACCACCAAGTCGAACGGCCACCTTCCGACCGACTTTATACAGCTTTCCAAGCAAACAGAGCACTGTGGCAATGGAAAAGAATACCGTTTGGTCTTATGAATGTTGTGCCATGTTTCCTGCGAATTATCGATGATATTATCAAAGAAAACGATTGTGAAGCTACTTTTGCTTATCTTGATAATATTACAATTTATGGAAGAAATCAAGCTGAGCATGATCCAAATTTTAAAAAGTTTTTTGAAGTCGCGGAAACGCATAATTTAACATTTAACAATTCGAAATGTGTTTATTCTACGGACACCATCGATTTGCTTGGGTATCGGATATATAATGGTTAACTAAAGACAGATCCTAACCGTGTAAAGACTCTTGTGTCGTAGGCTTTTTCGCGTATTATGCACGATGGATTGCCAGGTATTCTGATAAAAATAAACGTTAATTATCAACCGGTGTTTTCCTTTAAGTGGTGAAGCGTTGAAATCATTCGACTCGTTAAAATCTGAACTAGCGACCGTTTCCCTCGGAGCAATTAATGAAACCGCGCCTTTTGTGACGAGACCGATGCATCCGACATAGCTATTTCAGCTACATTAAATCAGAAAGGCAGACCTGTTGCGTTTTTTTCTCGCTCTTTTAATCGAAATGAACTAAAACAATCAAGCATTGAGAAAGAAGCAACGGCGCTCATCGAAGCAGTTCGCCACTGGAGTCATTTATTAACTGGTCTACTATTCAAACTTGGTGCAGATCAACGTTCGCTTGCGTTTATGTACAACAGTAAGCACCAAAGCAAAATCAAAAACGCCAAGATTTTACGCTGGCGGGTTGAACTGTCCCAATACCTATATGAAATCGCTTATCGTGCTGGTAAATACAATATGGCACCTGATACCCTATCACGTGTTTGTCGTGCTGCGTTATCTAGATCGTCCTTGTATGATATTCATTCTGCAATGCGCCACCCTGGTACCACTCGTATGTACCATTACGTTAGATCTAAAAATTTACCTTATTCGCCAAATGACTTCTTGTTGTAAAATTTGTGCCAAAATTAATCCCCGATTTCTGAAGCCTTTTTATATGTCACTTGTTAAAGCTACTCAACCAATGGAAAGATTAAGCATTAATTTTAAGGGCTCCCTACCATCTCAAACCAAAAATAAGTACATATTAACAGTGGACGATGAGTACTCTCGTTATCCGTTTGCATTTCCGTGTTGTAATATTGATTCTGAAACTGTAATTGATTGTTTATCTCAAATTTTTACGTTGTTTGGAGCAGGTAGTTTTGTTCATGTTGATCGAGCTAAATCGTTTATGTCTAATGACTTGATTTCATATATAGCTACCAGTAGAACGTCTGCTTATAATCCTAGTGGAAACGGACAACGCGGGAAATATAACGATATAATTTGATCTGCTGTGCAATTAGCATTAAAAACTCGTAATTTAACGACAACAGACTGGGAGTCCGTTTTGCCTCAATCGCTACACTCGATTCGTTCTTTATTGTGTACGTCTACAAATGCTACGCCGCATAAACGATTTCTGCCTTTTCCTCTTCGATCAGCAATAGGAGTGCAGTTCCATCCTGGTTAACTGAACCCGCTCCGATTCTAATTAAGCGTAACACACGCACTAGTAAATATGAACCTTTGGTTGAAAAAGCTGACTCATACATGCCGCTCCAAGTTACGCTCATGTACGTTTTCCGAATGGACACGAAATTAAAATTTCTTTAAGAGATGTCGCACCTTTTCCTGGTGATAAAGTAATTGGTGAGGTAGACGACGAATGCAAAAGTGAAAGTTTCGAAGTGAATGAACAGGCCTTACATCATTCTCTTAACAGTGAGAATTTAAAGGAAGATAATTCTCAGATAGAGAATAACCATTCCGGACAATCTCCTCTTGAAAGAAGTAATATAACGACTGAACAAATTTCCTTGAGACGTTCCACACGAGCACGAAAAACTCCCAATCATCTTACGTATAAATAAGTTAATTGTTCATTATTTTAGTTGTTATGGTTTTGTTTATGAGGGTGAATGAATGATGTGATTATTATTACCAATTCAATCTGTTGATTGATTCGATTGCCTGCGGTAAACTTGCTTTTGTCGGCAGCGTGGTCGAGTGGTTAAAGCGCCTGGCTTGTGACCAAAACGGTGTCGATTCAAAGCCCACTCAACGCCATTCTGTTGTGTCTTTGGGAAAGACACTTTACGGCACTTTCCCCTGCTTGGTGGTCCTGGCAAGCAGTTCTAAATTACAGCCATATCTTTATTAAATTATAAGCGGATAGCAATATCTTAGTATCTCCGGAAGCAGGTCGGGGTAATTGCTTACCCTATGTATTAGCGCCTCCGTCGCTTTCCTGCGAGTCAGGAGGATAAATATAGAGATGAAAATAAAAAATAAAAAAATTGCCTTTGTTGTATGCTGTGCTTTAAGTTTGCTAAACTTTTGAATAAAGACTTGTTATACAACACTTCTATTGATTTTTTTTGCTTCACTTAGCGCTTAAGCGCGGAAAAAAGTAAAAAATCAATAAAACAAATCAAAGAATACTAAATTCCACACTTGTAGTAGAAACGGGCCTTTAGTGTGCTCTTGTTATTACACATGACAAACCAAACCCAAAACGGAAGGGTATCTACGCATCCCGATGTTCAGCGAGGGTCTGCTAATCGGCAAACATCCTTTTCACGACGCGCCACTGACTGGAAAAAACTGCCTTTTTTAGGGCACATTGCCAACAAGTTCCGAAGGCTAATTATTCTACTATTCTTCAGGTAAATTTTGAAAGTCTCACTGCAAGCGAAATAAAAGTTCCTTCATTATCTTGCTTTACAGTGTAATGCACTCGTCATCCTACTACAGGAGACTCACTGCACTAATACGGAGAAGCTTACGGAGTACTTCTAGGGTTCCAACTACTGTAGCTGGGTTTTAAGCAAAATGCGTGGCCTTGCCACGTTTATCCACGAGCGACTAAGGTGTACGCTTTTGGACCAATCTCCAGTGACATCAGAGATTAAGTGGTTGTGCGTGGACGTTGATAGTTATAAAATAGTTAACGTCAACAAACCTCCACCAACGCAATTGCAATCCCTATGTTTTCCAGTGTTTCCTCTTTATTTTTATGGCGGCGATTTCAACTGTCGCCACATTGATTTGGGTTACGCTGTTAACAGTCCCGACTATGAGTGTTCGGCTGGGTGGGCAAGTATTAATAGTCTTGCCCTCCTATACAATCCCAAGGATCCGGCCAGCTTTTACTCTGGCTGCTGGAACACTGGCACTAATCCAGATTTTAGCTTTTGCTAGAGTAGGTCTTAACAGTCACTTACTGGACAGACGTGTTCTTGAAAAACTTTCCAGATGAAAACATCGACCTTCGCTTATTACACCACCAAGGTTCGCTTTGTCAGTGCCAAGCAGGCCTGTTAAGCAATGGAACTTCCATAGGCCAAATGGAGTCACTACATTTTTCTGACAAACAAATTTGCAAAGACTTTGTTGCTGCCTGATTCATTTGATGTAGATGCGGCTAACCAGGACTTTTACAACATTATTAGGAAAACTGCAAAAGAGAGCGTCCCAAGGGGTTATCAAAACAACTATATTCCATGTTGGGATGCGGAGTGTGAATCCTTTTACACAACGTTCCTGCAGTTTCCTCAGGAGAGGATTCAAGTTTGGCTGCTACAGATTTACTTGCCAAATTTGATGGGAAGCGGAGGGATTGATGGCCCGAAGCAGTTCGGAGCATTGACTTTTCACACTCTTGTCAAAAAGCATGAAGTATTTTAAACAACCTTACTGTAGGTCACGACACTCTCCTCGTCATTGTCTCATTTTAGCTAGCCAAAAATGAGAGATACGAGGCTATTGACCGCAATTCATCTCGACTTGTTTCTTAAGAAGTGTCTGATCTTTGGCCGCAACACTAGACCCAGTAAATATCTCTGACACTTTCTCACAGAGAGAATTTACACATTCCCTTCAACACTTAAAATCAGGTAAAGCTCCGGGCCCTGATTACATCTGCTCAGAGCTAATAAGCCATGCTGGAGCTGCTTTAAAGTTCTGGTTACGTGACTTCCTTTCTTCCTGCTTGCGCCGATTCAAAATTCCAAGATCTGGAAAAGAGTGCTTGTATTAGCGATCTCAAAGCCGATGAAGCCCGTGGGGAACCCAAAAAGCTATCGACTTATATCTCTGATCTGTGTCCCATTCAAGATTTTAAATAAGCCATTTACGCCCGTGTTTAGATAATTATTGATCCACTGCGCCTAAAAGAGCAGGCTGGTTTCGACGAGGGAAGTCAACTGTGGATCAAGTCTTTCTGGTAACACTAAACATCGAAGATTCTTTCAAAGCTAAGAAGAAGGGCGGTGTCGTATTTGTCGATCTGACAATGGCATATGGCATTGTCTGGCACCGTGGCCTTGCCTGCAAGCTGCTGAGGCATTTTCCGGATACGCACTTGGTCAGAATGTTCATGGAATTTGTCCGAAAACAAAGTTTTACCCTTACTATCCGTGACAGGAAGCAAAACAGGCTACGTCGCATGAAAAACCGTGTTCCTCAGGGATCGATTTTGGTTCCCCTTTTTTTCAATATCTATACGTAGGGGAGACCGGGGCAAGTTGTAACATGGGGTAAGTTGTAACATTCGTATTTGTCAAAATCCAACATCAACTAACAAAATTTTAAATAGCCCCAAATAACAATCATATTAAGACCGATTGCTAGCAAATAACATTGTTTAGTTCCAATGACAAAAAATAGGCTTACTGTTAAAACAAGCTTTTTGAGTAGGCAAAGTAAATTTTTTGAAATTTAATTTTTGTCTTCTTGAGAGATAGCGGGTCAGGTTTTACTAAAATGTTTTATATCAGTCGAAACACAAAAAAATAGGCTATTAAATGCCTAACAAGGTTTAACAACTAAAACTTAATTTTTTGAGATATTAACAAAAACTTGATTAAATACCAGGTGGGGTAAGTTGTAGCATAGGCTGATGAGGTAAGTTGTAACACATATTTTTTTGCACAGGTTTAACTAGCTTTTATTAAAAGCAGCTTCGGCAACAACATTTGTGAATAATATGAGAATTTATAAAAGAAAGACTAACAGGAACACCAGCTCATCATTACAAGACAACTTAAAAGCTGCTGCAGCATGCAGTTACTATAATTTAAAAGAGATTAATAAAGGGAGTAGCAAAACATTGGTGTTGGCCATGTAAAACTCTACAAAGTGCTAAAAAAAACTTAAAGATAGGCTAAGTCTTTGGTGCAAAACAAGAAAAGGTCTAAAAAGTGTGCCATGCTGACAGACACACCAGAAAAGGAAAATCTGTTACAGCTTCAAACAAAGAAAAAACAATTTTTGAAAGAACACTATAAGCAAAAGTGTTGTTTTGCATTACATTTTTTGAGCCCTATTTTAACAGTCGTCCTGATGAGGAGTGGGTGTTAAAATGCTATGGTTACTTAAAGAGGTCACATTTAGCTTGTACCGAAAATTTCAGTACATATTTTTGTCACAAATGTGATTCTGAAATTTATGATTAGGCTAATCCAGCAATGAAAAAACTGTTTTAACATTTTTAGGAAACGGCCAAATACCTCATTTTTTGTGCTTGATACTCATATCTATGATTAGGCTATGTGTGATTTCATTGTGTTTACTTTTTCATATTGTTATTTTCTTCAAGTTACATTTATATTTAAACATTTATTAGTGATTTTGTTGCCGTTACAACTTACCCCAACTGGTGTTACAACTTTCCCCATTGACAGAGCACATTGTAACGCTTTTTTTAAATATTTAAATCGTAATTTTAACCACTAAGCTGTAAAAATTATTAGTTTATTTTTTTGATGTTTGTAAAACAGTGATCTAAATTTTTTATATTAAACAAGAATTTTGAAAAAATATATTTATTATGGGAGAAATAGCAAAAAGAAAAAAAAGTGTTACTACGTTCCCCCGTCTCCCCTACAACCTGCCTTCCACGACTTTCAGAAAGTTTGCCTGTGCAGATGATTTAGCATTGCTGCACTCTTCTGGAAACTGAAAGGACTTGGAAGGTTCTTTAAGTCAAGCCATGGCTATACTTTCAGCGTATCTCCAGACTGGGAGGTTAAAGCTCAGTCACACCAAGACGGTTAGGCAGTCTTTCATTTAAATAACCAAAAGGCTAAACGTGAGCTAAAAGTCTATAACAGCAACAGACTTTTACCGTTCTGTTTAACTCTTTCTTATTTTGGAGCTAAACTGGACAGATCGCTCACATTCCGTCACCATTTAGTGGCATTGTGCAAAAAACTATCATCGCGTGTCACACTGTGGAGGTGACTTGTAGGCTCAGGATAAGGTGTTGGTGCCAAATCACTGCGCATAGCTGCCCTATCTCTGGTCTACTCAACAGCTGAGTACTGCGCACTAGACTGATGTTGCAGCGCTGACACTCGTTTTATAGACAGTGCCCTGAATGACGCCTTGCGCATAGTCACAGGAAGTCTGCGTCCCAGTCCCAGGTCATACATTCAGGCATCCAGACAGTTGAGCTTCGCCGACTGGGAGCGACACTCTTCTTGGCTTACCGTGAATCTCTAAACCTTGACCATATGCTGCATGGTCTTTTAAGTGGATTCTCAGACGCTCGCCAATGCTAAGATCTAGACGCCCCTTTGTGCCAGCTTTGCGGAATTTATTAAATAGCTTTGCCGGACTTGGCATCGGCGCTTCCCAGTAATTAAATTACTGGTGGAACACAGAGTACTGCTGGTGTACATCTAGGCTCCGTGCTTTTATTGCCAGGCCTATTTGATTGAACTTGCCCCGAACAGCGTGGGTTAAGCTCAATCGCCTACAAACTAGTGTTGCGCAATTTCATTCGTCCATGCACAAATGGAGTATCGCCCTTTGACTGAATTGCAAGTGTGGCGCCACTAAACAAACCGCAGACCACTTTCTAATACCGGGCCCCATACATCGGGCACCACGTGGAGCACGAGCTTTGATGTTTTTGGATGACAAAACCCGATGCTGGCTTAACAGTATAACTAACAGCAGCTGATTCGGGAAGTGTAGCAGTCTAAGGTAGTAAAAGGTTAAACCCTCGGCCCCAGTCTTGTTTGTGACTGACCGGAATGGATGTCCTTTCAAACGACGACGAAAACAGTCCTATCCATGGAACGTGGAAGTACACTGGACTAGACATTTGTCCGCTTTTTAGACCGGCTTGCACATTAAGTGCTTCAACTTTTTGAATAAAAGTAGAGTTAATTATATGTTCTAGGTAGCCATTTCTAATTAAAATAGATTAAATTTTGTTTAAATCAGTTAATTAGTAAATTTATGATTTAGTTTATGTTAAAAGCTATTCTACCTGCCTTTAAGTCCAATGCTTTCATCAAATGTTATCTGATGTAGGAGACCTATTAACTTTTTTCAATTGCAAACTCTATGAAATTTTGGATAGAATCTTCAAAAGTTAACTTAATTAGGATTGCTGCTTTGACATTATGCGCTTCCGAAGAAAATAAAAAAAATTGGTGCTTGAAATTGCATAAAAAATTAAGTCTTTTTGCTACACCTCGGATTTTTAAAGTTATTAAAATTACAGTTCCTATACCAAAATATTGAATATTAAAGTTGGTTACTGATTAATTATTTTTTAAGTGTTTGCGTACAAAAAGCAAATATATAGCAGAAAGTTGACATTATAATAAAAAAATAAGCACGGCTAATTACCAAAGTAAAAATAGTTTAATTTTTTAAGTGGAAGCTAAAAAAAAAATTTTCACTTGGAATCTCTCTCTGATTTTTCGATTTTCATAGCAAAATTTGGTGATCTCTAAAAAAATAGTTTTCACTTAGAGTCTGTCTCTGATTTCTCGTATTAGTGATTTCCAAGGCGAGGCCATGGCACAATGGTCCTCCCTAAATATAGTGACTTCACCCATTGAATTACAAATCATCAAATTTCACAAATTATATGTTTTGTGTTTATTTTGTAAATGTTTCGCGACAAAATAAATAAATATGCGTGTGTGTTTCTACGCCCCAGCAATTACACACATCCCAAACGAGTACATTCCACCTAAACATCCATCCCTACTATTACAAACAGAAAATAGTTTGATTAAATCCAACACATTAATAAAGACAACAAATTCTCCAAGCAGAATAATCACAGCAAATGTCTATATTCACTCGCCTTTATGATACTCTCCCATTGAAGACTATTGAGGAAAATCGATTAAAGACACCCTGCTAAATTCGTATCATAATACATTTAACACAAACACTCCAACACTTTTACCACTCAATCAAACACAGCAGCCAACTTTAACAAATATAACTACAGCTTTAGCAGACGTGCAAGATTGCACTAGCTGGTATACCACTACCCTCTCACATCAAATCATTTTCCCTTCCTCACCACCCTCAGCATATGTACATTAGAAAACCAAACAGCATCTTCTCATTTTGCTCAAGCAATAACAAACCACCAAAAAGCTAATTGGACATCAATTATGTTGACGATCTCCTTTTCACAGACTATTTAGTCCTATAGGAAATCACAACAACATAAATCGCACTTAATTACCCATGCATATCTGCAAACTCATTCAACACCGTAATTAAATTCGCAAACAAAACTGATCAGACCCAAATATCATTACTCCTAACAATGACATAGACAAACAAATACATGAGCACAAAATAAATACTTGGAAACAGCATTAATATGGTTGGTAGTCGAACTTGCCATTACCAATTGAACTAATTATGATAATTTTTGCACTTCCGTTTTTTTCTTTATGCAGTTACAATTATGTTGTGGTGGTTTATGTTTGTTAGGTTATCAGTTATCTAAGAGTCTTATGTTATTAATTCTATTGTGTCTAGACGTGTCTGGTTTTTAGTTTATTAAACCTTCACTTAGGCAATGTTGCGTGTGATAGTTTCGTAACATGTTGACAAAATTGATTACAAACAAAATCCTCACTCCTTTTGGAGCACCATAGCAAAACTATCAAACAAAAAACCACCCACACAACAGAACAAAAGAATCAGCTTTGAAAAACAGCCATCACTGACATATACAAGCAAAAGCTTTTAATAAACAATTTATAAACGTCACTTCATATAGTTCAAACAAAATCAACAGAAATATACGAGCGTAGACCGTCCAATCAAGGAACTTCTCACTGATAAAATGCTACTGACCGCAACTCAAGTGCGATTAGTTATCTCAAACAGCATAAACAACAATTCCTTTGGACCTGATGGCATAAACATCACACACCTAAAAAGCACTTCGGGCTGCTTGCCACAGATACCTCACAAACATGTGCAGCACTGCCTTCAACACTAACACAATAGCCTATCACATCTTTGGAAACTTGCCACAATCACCCCCGTTCAAAACCAAACAAAGATTACAAAACTGGTACTAACTACCGACCCATATCAAATTTATTACCAATTGCCAAAACACTATTATTGTACATAACAGAAAAACATTACAGTCATCTCTTGTCAACGTAGATTTAAACATAAACACTCAACACCCACTGCTCTGCACAACATCTGCTACCAAATCACAAGAGGTTTCAACAATTTAAGGGCTCCATGACACATTGTAATAATAGCTTTGGACATGAGCAAACTTACACACAAAATCAAGCTAACATACATTGCAAACATCAGCCACAAGTTCATAGCAAATTTTATAAAAGAACAACAAGAATGTACTCAATACAATTGCACACTCTCCAAAACTCAAACGAATCAACACTGGAGTAACACAAGGCCGAGTTTTGTCTCCAGTATTCTCCAATTTCGTTATTGACATTCAGCTCCCCTAAAAAAATGTTCAAATCACTACACATATGTCGATTACGTAGCAGTCAGGACATCTCACACCAAACAACGTAAGGCTCAACAATTCATTCAAGCATATCTTTACAAAATTTATAAATGGGCCATCACTAATAATCTTCATATAAATACAAACAAAACTACAACTACACTTTTAACACCCGACCCAGCTAAATATAGCATTTAAATTAAACATTCAAACACTAACCACAGCAAATCACCCAAAATTTTTTGAAATCGCTCTAGGCCCAATAATAAAATTTTCACAAGACGTATATAAACGTCGCCATCACTAAAGCAAAACGAACAATTAATATTTACAAAGCACTTACTTCCAACAACTGGTTAAAAAAAAACTAATTGTTTCTACATTCCAAGGTATCATTCGCCCCATCTTAGAATATGCAAGGACTATACGGAGCCCTATCATATCAACATATCAACATCAAATAACTTCAAACGATTCAAAGCACAGCTCTGCGCATTGCTACTGGCTGTATACGAGACATCAGGCACTCAACACTTACATGACGAAGCCGGTGTTCTTATAATGGGCACCCACCTCAAGCTTCATGCTACTTAACTTAAACAGCTGATTCGAACACAAACGCATCCTTTACTTGTTCTCAATACACGTTCAAATCTATTCAAAAATATGAAATCCACCATCTTTCAAAACAATGATTGCACTAACATCATGATCTCAGATCCAGACATAGCATCTGAGGAATGTAGGGAAAACCTTTAGCACATTCACACTATCATTACCTCACAATACCTCAGTTTTAAAAAAAGTAACAAAGTTACTAACATCACACTCCATGACATTCACTCATCAGAACTAAAATTACCACGTCACATGCATACAAAATTGGAAAAGCCAACAAATCTTGCGAAGTTATGCCAGTAAACCCTAATACTGTACTTATACCTCACAATGCTCACTATGCTTGACACACACATACATGACACCAACCTCCTCTTTGATTGTAGCCAAGTAGGCTACCAACACAAAACCACACTACTAGTCTGTGAAAAAATCTTTTAAAAGCAAAAGAGGTCATCCAAGAGTGGCAGTCTAGATTGAATTCTTTGAAGAGTTAAAGGGTGGTGTTATGTGTTTCGATCTCAGGAATTGTTTGTCAGTTTAATCTATTACTCGTTGGAGCGCGCACTTCAATTCACATTGATGTTTGTCGTGATTGTCATTGGAACGAGTTTTCAGTTCTTAAAAAGATGTAGTATAATTTTGGGTGTTGTAATTTAATATGTTATAAACATATTAAGTTAATAATTTGGGTGTTGTATTTTTAGATGCCCGTAAATAGACTTGCTTCTAAAACCTTAAAAAGGTTAAATGCTAGTCAATTGCATTAATATATTACAAATGGCTCCTCCAAGATGTCCTTGGAGAAGTGGCAACAACAACAACATCAAAATTCATAGAAAACTAAAATAATATTAATGAAAACTAAGCATTTGCCTTTAAAATAAGCTTGTTTCTTAAAAATAAGCACTTTAAAATTCTCCAAGACAATGTTCATAACAATAAGCACAAATCTTAAAAATAAGCACTAACTACCTTACAGCATTTTAAATTAATTTTTGAAAAACATTAAAATTATTTCTAACATTTTTTTCTGACATTACTTTTAAAGTTGTTTCTGACATTACTTTTCTGACATTACTTCTAAAGACATTAATTATAATTGAATTAATTTTTAAAAAACTTTTAAAATTATTTCTGCTTTCTAGTTTTTTTTTTGTTTTTTTTTATTTTAATCTCTATATTTATCCTCCTGACTCGCAGGAAAGCGACGGAGGCGCTATACATAGGGTAAGCAATTACCCCGACCTGCTTCCGGAGATATTGCTGTCCGCTAGTAAGTTAGTAGAGATATTACTGCAATTTAGTACTGCTTGTCAAGACCATCAAGCAGGAAAAAGTGCGTAAAGTGTCTTTCCCAAGGACACAACAGAATGGCGTAAGTGGGTTTTGAACCTAAACCATGCTGATCATCAGTCCGGTGCTTTAACCACTCGACCACGCTGCCGACAAGTGATTAAATTTCTAGTGATTAAATGCTAAAAATTTTTAAAATTTATTGTATATATTTTGTTGTGTTTTTCTCTCTATTGCTTCGTTGGTCTTCGATTAATCTTTTATGTATTGTTCTTGTTTTTTATTGTTATAGAGCAGCGGTTCCCAAACTGGGCGCCGCGGCGCCCTGGTGCGCCGCCAGACCTTGCCAGGGGCGCCGCGAAAACATGTGAAAGTTGTTGCATTTACTGCTTTCCTCACAAAAATTACAATGTGAAAGTTGTTAGCAGCTTTTTACAATTTTACATTGTGTGGTAAGCAGCAGCTGTATGGAACCGCTTGTTAGTTGTTAGTTACAACAACTTATCTAGAAAATCACGCGAATTTTTTGCTCGTAAGTTATCAGAAATGAATAAGCAATCGGTCGTATTTTCAAATTTTTTGCAAACACCAGCCAAAGTACAGCTTGCGTCTTTTAAAATTGCGTACAGAATCGCGAAATGTAAAAAACTGCATACCATTGCGGAAGAACTTGTGCTCCCTGCTGCTCTTGACGTAGTTTCGACAATAATTGGAGAATTAGGTGCTCAAAAACTAAAAGCTGTTCCGCTCTCAAACAATACCATTAGTAGAAGGATCGATAAAATTTCGGATAATATTAATGATCACCTAGTAGCGAAAATGCGTGGAAATGAATTCAGCTTACAGTTAGATGAGGCAACAACCAGTACCAGTAATAAAGATGCTTATTTGATTTGCTACGTACGCTTTATCGATAACGACAACAATATCGTTGAAGATTTGCTCTTTTATAAACCTATTTTAAAAAATTGTAGAGCGGTTGAATTGTTTGCAATTCTAAACAATTTTATTTAGGAAAATAATCTCCAGTGGAAATATTGCCTTGGTTTATGCACTGATGGTGCCCGAGCCATGTCTGTCCCTTTTGGCGGGCTGCGAACGTTAGTGCAGGGTGTTGCCGTTAACGCAAAATGGTCCCACTGCCTAATACAACGTGAGGCGCTGACTTCGCAACAACTCAGTGGTGACCTTAATGAAGTGCTTAAAGCTGTTGTCAAAACTGTGAGCTTTATTAAAGCAAGGCCGCTTAAAGTTCGGCTTTTCCCACGTCTTTGCAATGAATTAGGAGCAGAGCACAACAATATATTGTTTTATTGTAATGCAAGGTGGCTTTTCAAAGGAAAGTTCTTCTGCGTGAGTACAAATTGAGAACGAAATTTCCATATTTTTAAAAGAAGAAAACCGTGCACTTGTTTCTACCTTTGAGGATGAAGTTTTCCTGACACAGTTGGCGTATCTCTGCGATATTTTTTTAAAATTAAATCAATTAAACATCTCCCTCCAAGGAAAAGAAACTCACCTTCTACAACTTCATGACAAAATTACAGCCTTTAAAAAAAACTACAGTTGTGACAAACTGATCTGCTGATAAATAACGAGCAATGTGATAACTTTCCACTTTTAAAACCCCATTTAAACTCGCAATCTGGCAATCTTTCCCTGCAGAATACCGATGAATGTGATATGAAGAGTGTGATGTGTTCGCATTTGGATGCTCTAATCTCGCATTTTGAGAAATATTTTTCTGAAGACATGGAGAAGCACAATTGGATAAGAAATCTTTTGTTGATAATGCAAATGCCTCTCAGGGGTTTACATCTCTGGAAGCTGAACAATTTATGGATATTTTTTCTGACCTCATTTTGAAAAGCTTATACAACCTTAATTTATTCATTTCATTCTGGGTTAAGGCTCGATCTGAGTGCCACTTGTAGGCTGTAAAGCTCTCCGTGTTCTTGTGCCATTTGCAACGTCACACTTGTGTGAAGCTGGTTTTTCTGCGGTAGCAGTAATCAAGTCGAAGTATCGCAATAAGATTGACATTGAACGCGACATGTGTGTTGCGATATCAAACTTTGCACCGCGGTTTAATAAAATGTGCATAGAGCAACAAGCTCACTGCTCACTTAAATGTTTTTTAGTATTTTGCGAATAATGCTGACATTTTTGTGCATTTTGAATAATGAACGTGATTTAAATACAATTTCTTGGTAAAACTTAAAATTTGCTTCATTAAGGCGCCGCGAGTATTGATAAATTTTCGAAGGGCGCCGTGAACAAAAAAAGTTTGGGAACTGCTGTTATAGAGTATACTTACTCATCTTTTTTTTATTTTTTATCTCTATATTTATCCTCCTGATTCGAAAAAAAGCGACGGAGGCACTAATACATAGGGTAAACAATTACCCAGACCTGCTCCCGGAGATGCCAAGATATTGCTGTCCGGTTGAAATTCGTTATTTTGTTTTTTTTAGTTTTATAGAGATATGACTGAAATTTAGAACTGCTTGCCAAGATCACCAAGCAGAGGAAAGTGCTGTAAAGTGTTTTACCCATGTACACAACAGAATGGCGCCAGTAGGTTTTGAAGCGAGACCATATCGATCACAACCACGGCGCTTTAACCACTGGACCGCACTGCCGACACACTCGACATCTGATACTGTCCACACTGCCGTCATCACTTCGATATTGTTTCTGATTTTTTCATTTTCGTCCAAAAAGACGAGTGAAGACTAAAAAAAGGCTTTTACTTGTGGCCTTCCAGGTAAATTCTCATGACCCCCTTTAAAAAACCCTGGCATAGTGCTTCTGATTAAAGAATAGACTCTGCAGAAGATCTTACGATTTTCAGGGTCATAAAAATTGTTTAAGCAACTTGGTGAAAACAAAAGTTTTTGAAGTTGAAATACACCTAATATCTAATATTGTATTAGTACTTGCTTCTATCATTTTTTAATTTTAATGCATTTTTCTAAAAATAGGTATTGATTTAAAAGTTTGTGGATGTATAAAGCAAGGTTAAAATATTCATTCTGATTTTTCTTTAATTACAATTAAAATTTTAATTGCACCTTTTAAAAATTACAACTGTCATTACTGTAAAATTGCTGAAATACAATTATAATTTTTAACACTTTTTTTGTTTTTAAGTGCCCAAGCTGTAACAAATTAAATGAGTGCTAATCGTAAATTGTTGCCGAGTGCCAGTAAACACATTTTTTATGCTTTGGCTGGATATCATGCAATTGTAATTTTAAAACCACCAATAACTTTTTGTAATTACATTAACTTATTGTTTTGAATCTTTTCTTACAATTACAATTAGTCTACGGCAAAATAGTATAATTAATTACAACTTGTCAAAATAGAATTTTGATTTTTTAAGACTGCCACTTACATTCTGGCAGTAAAATACTCAAGTGTAGCATGAGTATACATTTTACTAAATATTCTTATAATGTAAAATTTTAGTTTTTTGTAATATGACATAGAATGTATGAAGAAAACGGCTCCGTGATTCTTATTGTAAATTTATTAGCAGTGGTCGTCCGCTAATTTTAATTTTTGAAAAAATGTGTAACTATCTGATAGTTAAAAGCAGTGATTGCCTTACAAAAGAGAGGAGCGGTGCAAAGAAAATAAGGGGTCACTTTTTAGTAGGCCAAGTTTTTTTGTTCAAAATTAAACGATCTCTAAAAAAAAGTCATCACTTCCGTTTAGTGTTTAAAATCTTTATTTTCCTCTCAAAAAAGTAAGCCTAGCGATCTCTAGAAAAAGCTCATCGCTTTCAGTCGAGTACATATTCCTACTCTCATACTATAGCTAAGGTAGGGCGCACCCTCAAGTTGTTTCTGTGAAAACATAGAGTAACATTTTGCTTAGGGGAGCCACTTTTTGACGTTTTTTATGGGGAGCCGGTGCGGCCGCTCCGTTCGCTTCGTACTAAAGCCATCTTTGGGTAAAAGCATAAAGAGATAGTTCAATCTTTTAGTGAAGCATTTAAAACAGAGATGAATAAGATTCTATTTTCTGAAAAAAAAGTAAAAAAAGTGTTGTGATTTAATAGGAATTATTTTCGAGTTTATTTGATTTTTTTAGCGCTGAAGTAAAATCTATAAAACTGCTTCAAGATAATTTTTGACTTTTCTTCACAATAAAATTAGCTTAAAACTTTTATTTGAGCCTCAGTAATTCAAAATAATAATAGAGTTTCTAATAAGTAATTGAAAATCTTTACTCTGAAAAGATCTAAACGGTGATTTTTATACAACGCCTGGTTATTTATCTTTTTTAAGCCTGCTAAAAATTTTAAACGGAATGAACACCCGTTCCAAAGCAAAATGATTTCTAAAACCAATGGTGTCGATAATTAGCAAACAAAGACAAGAACAAGAAAAAAACTTAACACAATAAAATTTGGCAACGTCGAAACAATAAGTCATGTTGAACTTGGCGCGGAAGAAGCAGGTAGAAATTGATGTTTTCATGTTCGTGTTTTTCTCTTTTTTCATCGATTAAGAAACATTGTGATTAACTTTAAAAAATTGAAACTTTTTTGAATCAGTCAAATAAAAAGAAAATTTTTTAAATTTTTTGGTAAAGTTTCAAACATGATTAAAATTTTTCATCCTCTTTTCTTGAAATAACCAAAAACAACAAAAAAACTCGATTGTTAAAAATAAAAAGCCTTTTAAAAGGTCTTTTTTAAAGCCAATTACTGGTCAAGCCTTTTCCAAATGCTGCATAAATTTTTGCACTTTCGAAGAAAAATCGTGTACAACTTTTCTGCTTGGCGCTAAATTAATAAACTAGTATGGTTAAATTTGAAAAAAGCAATGGTTCGCTTAACTCGCTAATTTTCAGCCAAGTACACTATAGCAGGGATGTCCAATCTGCGGCCCACTGCTTACTCAAATGTTTTAGTTTTATTTTTATAACTGTGCGGCAGCGTTTCTCAAACTATGTTCCGCGAATTTACTTGCAGTGTTCAGCGAAACACTTGGAGACAAAAATTGACAAATCAGAGTCAGATTCAAAGTGAATACTTTTTTTTCAGAGACCACTACGTTTTTGGGACGAAAAGCGAGAATTCGGAGACAATTTTATAGTGAAGACTTTTTTTTCAGTGATCACTATGCTTTCGAGACGAAAACACAGGTCAACCGCAAATTTTAAACGGAAGTTCTGGTGGGCGTTTGTAGGAGTATTTTTGACGCTGATTTAAAAAAATTTTTTTTTTTCAGCACATTGCGTTTTTGAGATGTTTTTGTTTCTATAATTTTAAATTAATTTTCATTACTCACCCTTTTACACTTAAAATAGAATAGAACATTGCATTATGGCGTCATAGAATAACATTCTTAGTGGTAAAACAACGTAAATAAAAGCGCTGAGTGGCATTGCAAGGATGGAAATAAATACAGTATATACTGTAGTTTTGCAAGTTATTATTTAAGTAGAGAATATGAAAAATGTTTGAGCATAGACCGGCGCAAAGGAGGAAGTAGCATTAACAATGCATAGTAACATGTAAAATAGGTAGGTCTACGTTAATAGTATTTTCAAAATTTCCATTTTCCAAATATATTCATAATGCCTAGAAAGTGCTTAAACTATCCAAATCGATTTTGCTTTGTCTGTGGAAAGTTTACGAGCAAAGAACAACAAAGAAATATCACGCAATATCACGCATATTTGATATCACGCATGTTATCAAGATGATGGATATCATATATTTTTGTTGCCCATTAGATGACCAAGATAAGAGCTGAGCACCTCATAAAATAGGCAAAAAATGCTGTTTATGGCTTGCACAACCGGCTAAATAAACGGTCTTCTTTTATGCCATTTGCCGCTCCAATGATTTGGCGTAAGCCCAAAGATCACTGTCAGGATTGCTATTTTTGTCTCACCAAAACTTTTTTATTAATTTCTCAAAAACAAGCTTAAAAGCGGTTCTTTTTTTTAAACAGAGAGAGAAAATAGCACATCCCAATTTAGATTCAGCAACTATACCAGTTCCTCATGATTTCAATGCCACCACCTATGCCTCTTCAAGATGGACTTGATGCTATAGATTGCGGTGCTAATGAAGACAATTCCAACAATTTATTTCTGCGAACTCTACAGATTCTGAGTATGATACCACAAAAGATCCCATTTTATTTTCACAGAAACATTAATTGACCTAATTAGAGATTTATGTCTTTGTAAGGAAAAGGCAGAGCTCCTTGCATCAAGGTTTGAAGAACGAAATATGGTTGAAAAAGACGTCGAAGTAAGTTACTACAAAAACGTAAGAAAGACCTTTTTTTCGCCTTTCAAAGTTGAGGGACCTCTTTGTTACTGCCACGATATTGAAGAGCTATTTCGAACTCTGGGTATAATTCATATTGTAAATTACTGGAGACTTTTCATTAATTTCTCAAAGAGAAGCTTAAAAGCGGTTCTTTTACATGTTTAAAATAAAAAACCTTCCCTCCCTCCCTATTGCACACTTTGCCCAGTTAAAAGAATCTCACAACAATATTAAAATATTGTTAAATGCAATCCATTATTCTGACTACCATTGGAGCTTATGAGGGGACCTAAAGATAATTGGAATATTAATGGAATTGCAAGGGAGTTTACAAAATATTGTTGTTTTTTATGTTTGTGGCAGGTGCCACTGCACCAACCCATGAAACAAAAAAATGGCCGACAAGGAATTCATATGTATCTGAAATGAAAAATATTTAACACATTCCTTTAGCTCGACAACGTTTTAATATGAACCTTTCATATCAGGCTAGGATTAATGAAGAACTTTGTAGAAGCTAAAGCCAAACACTGTTCAAATGGCTTTGGATTTCTTTGCCAAATGTTTCCCAGAATAAGCCAAGCCAAGTTAAAAGAAGAAATCTTTGTTGGTCCACAAATTCGGAAAGTTTTTGAAAACCCAGAGTTTGAAAAAGCTTTAAATACATTGAAACTACAAGCTTGGCATGCATTTAAATGGATTTGCTCTAATTTTCTGAAAAATTTCAAGCCACCTTTATATCAAGGTGTTTCAGAGTTGCTTGCGGTATGCAAAGAGATGGGGTGTCGCATGTCTTTGAAAATGCATTTTCTTTGTTCACACCTTGAATTTTTTTCTGAAAATCTCGGAGCAGTTAGTGATGAGCAGGGTGAAAGATTTTACCAAAATATCCAAGCAATGGAAGAAAAGTACGAAGGAATTTGGAATGAGGTTATGATGGGTGATTTTTGCTGGATGTTGTATCGTGTTAATCCAACCCATGCATACAAACCGAAATCGTATGTCAAATATTTTTAAATCTTCATCTTAGAACTTGTATTGACTATAATACTAAGTGGTGCCCAGGTCGAAAGCAATCATTTGCCATGCTATTTTAAACAGCCTTTCTTAAGGCTACCCAAAACAACTTTTTTCAAGGCTATCATAACAAAGGCTTGTACCTTTGTTAAGGCTACTCATGTAGGACTAGCAGTTTTTTAAGACCACTCAAGAATAGGTTTTTTCAATGCTTTCAATAAACAACTTTTTTCAAGACTACAATAAACAAAAAAGAGTTGGCTCTTTGTACAATTTTCAGTCTATTGGTAACCAATATTGGTCTATTGGTAACACCCACACCGGTACGTCAAACTTGCTTGTTTAATCTTTTATTAACCATAACAGCATGCTAATCTGTTTAATATGTCAAAACCTGAACAACTGCCACGATAGTAACAGAGATATTACCCTCTATAGGGTATAAAATTCCCGCATCCCCTCATATCCCTAAAACCTGATGTACTAGAAAAAAAAACTAAAATCATATTTGGAATCAGGGCCCCCCTGTTACCCAAAAATAAGTGCTCTTGTTTTCGTTTAGAAAAAAGGCTGTTTTTTGTTGACAGTGAAATCGAGTAATGAGAGAGTTAGATTCAAAGTGAAGACCTATTTGTGGCCCACCAACTATAATTAAATTTAAAATTTGACTCATTATGGTAAAAGGATGGGCATCCCTGGACTATAGATAGAACTTTTACGACCATCTATATATAGGTATAGCATTGGTCTCAAAATTTGCGGTCTTGGTCTCAAAGTTTGTGATCACAACTGCATGATTGCCATAGGCTATCAGTTTTGACAAACAACTTTAAATTCACATTGCAATGAGAAACGAACAAAAGCTTTTGATTCATTCTTTTTGGTGAAATATATTATAGGAAGTCTCAAAAAACTCTCATCATTACATTGACTATTCATTCCCACGACTTATTAGACAAAACTGAAGGAATAATTAGTGAATATAAGTTTAATAATCGTTAAACTCGAGGAAACGTCAAGAAATTACAATAAAAGGCATTGCTGTTTGGTTAAAGCTTTTTTTTATTTGATTTTTCAAAGTAAAGTATTGATATGTATTTGTGACTGCAATATAAAGCAAATGTTCGCTAAGACCGCAAAAAAAAGCGACAAAAAATATTTTTTAAGGTCAGAGCAACATGATGAGGTTGGGAGCGGAACCGTGATCATGTCAATAGCAGTTGTCATCAAAATAAAGCCTCTCATCACCCCGTCACTTACGTCATTCCTTAACTGGTAATATTTGTATTGGGAACAGCTAATTGTAATATAGTTCACTTGACGGTCATGTATTTTTTACCTTCTGGCTTACACAATTTTGTATCAACAAGAACCTTAGGCTTAATTTTTAGGTTCATTACATACTTATTTTAACTATTCGTTAAACTATTACTGGTTTTATTATGTCTTAATCTAAAAATATGAAGGAAGTTGTGATCAAGTTCTTGATTCAAAGAAGAACGTCATTATAACAATCGCTTTGAATAGTTATTTTTTCTTAACAATTACATCCGCATGCCTTTGAAAGAAAGTGGTTTCAAATAAAAAAGAAAAAAAACTTTGAGCAGTTCCGCGGTGCTTTATCCTTTTCGGAATTTGTCGTTGTGACCGATTGCTCCTAAAAATGATAGATGATAAAGTTACAAATAAGGTATATTAGAAATTTTTTTTACTTTTAGGAAAGCAGGAACGACAGCTATGATTCTTTTCATCCTTAATACAGTAGTAAGTGTTTTGGCAATCAGAACGAATTCAGGAAATCTAAAAATCAAAAATGAATAATATAATGGAGAATTCTAGTTAAAGATTATTATTTTTCGTTCGATAAAAGTTTTTTTATTGTTGAAGAAAAGTGACGAATATTTTTTGCTTATTAATTTTTCGGGAAGGTTGGAACTTTTTTCTGCACTTTAACTTCTGTTGTGTTGGTTTAGAAACCCATATTTGAAGATAGAATAATAAACACTTTTAAAATATTTAAAACTTGTTATTAGCGTTTCATTTTTGCTTTTCAATTAGCCACAAAAAATATAAAAAAGCTAAAAGTGGCTTGACCTATTCGAAATTGTGTAATTTTACTCCAAGACATTATTTTAAAAACTTGAAAAAGTTTTTATGCTTTTTCATGAATTTTTTTGGTTTTGCTTGAAAAAATAACAATTATATTGAAAAGCAGGTGAATATCAAAAAAGACGCCACTTTTTATTTAACACCGGTACTATATTTGCATATCATGTATTTAGCAATTAGTTTGCACCATTTTTTAAAATTGAAAAATTGAAAAAATTAGCATCTTCATACTAAAAGTTTCCTTCCTTTATAAATGCTGAATAATCAAATATAACATATAAGCGACTTTATCACCTGACTATGTCTTCATGACGAGAAAAAACGTGGATCAGCGAAGTGACCTATAACATTGTTTTTAACACAATTCGACAAAATTTCTAAAAAGTAGCTAAAGCAGCGATTTTGCTTTTATCAACTAAAAAAATAACGTTTTACATTGGGTGGTCTAATAACAGCTCGCAAACCACCAAAATTCTTCCAGTTGGAAGCCTTTAAATTTTTTTATCTAATTCTTTTTGAAAATAGGAAAACCGATTTTTCATTTTTGTTTTGACTTTTGACCTGGGTCACAATCAATCCACAGTTCCCTTTTTATTGCGTAGAAAAAACAGCTCGGCTTTGTTATTGCTTTTACCACTCACAATAAAAAAATTTCAATTACTAATTACTGCAGTAGTTGCAGCAATGGAAAATGTTTGTTTCCTGCATAGTGAGTTACGTGCTATGATAAAAACCAATTGATTACCAGCAGTTGATCAACATATTTCTTGTATATTTGCCATGCTGCCATTTCAAATTCCTTCAAAACGTGTTGTCCTTTTAATCGGTTTTGGTTGGTGCTTTGTTCGATTAAACGTCGCTCAAAAACCGAAAGCAAAACCTTCCTACGCACATCTTGATATATTCAACGAAAAGCAAACTTGAAAAGAATCGCCTTAAAAGCAGCAATTAGCACTTATCACCTTAAATTGGTGATGACACATTTTCCAATCAATGTTTCGGTTTTCGAACTTCGAACAGACGTGCTGTTAGATTCTCGCTGAATAAAAGCGGATCGTGACGCGCACGCATGCTCCACCACTTCCCTCATACGTAATTTCCTTTTTGAGTCTGCGTTTCTTTCTTGTAAGTGTGTACAGTTTGTACAAGCTGATTCGTCGGCGACGCCGCAAATTAATGATGTAGCGCTTGCTTGTCTATATTTAAAACACGTTTATTTATTGAGCTTTAAAGTGAAAGAAATCTATAACGTTCAAATAAGTAGTATCAGCCATAAATTAACAGACTGGCTCCATCGTAGTAAAAAGTCTGCCATAGTCAGCTTAGCAACTTGTTTCGGATTTAACAACTGGTGTGTCACCATTCACAGTACGTTGCGAGATTTTAAACATTTGAGGTTATTTCCTGATACAAAACCACCAGTAAGTATTTTGTTAGCTTCGATTACTTTGTTTGGAAGGACGTTGATAATGCTAGAAGAACCACGGCAAAAGATTTTTTTGTTTGTGTCTTGTAAGCAGCATTTATGCGTAGAATAGATAGTTTGCTAGATCAATTAAGATTGGAATAGTTTCTTCGATTTATCTTTAAAAACAAACAGAAGAAAGTAGTTGGCTAAGCTAAATTCTGACCAAGAACATGACAGTAAGCTTTGGTAAAAGTATGATGTTTCAAACTATGCATATATAAATCTTAGAAATACATTATGATGAAATAGGTCACTTGAATATAGGCTTTCTCTCCGTAATATCTTTTTTTAAATTATTAACTGGTATTTTTAACTTAACTTAAATGAAATGATATTAATAAGTTAGAAAGTTTATGCAAAAGTTTCCTATGTGTTTCGGTTTTTTTTTGAGGCTATGGGGCTGTTGTTTTTTGCGTTGTTTGTGTTAAAGTGACATCAGATTGTGTTATATGGTAAATTATTTCATATCCTTTTGCACAGTAGGAAAATTTGCAAGTTATTTGAGCATTTTATACGTATGATTCTATAAGTGATATTATAAATTGATACATTGTACGTCAATCAACAATGACTTAACGACTTCAATAAATATGCTAAAGAAATTCAAACAAGCAACCAAAAAGGCTTTGAATAAGAAGATTGTTAAAGATAAAACATTAAACTGCTTTTTTTATTTAATTGTATGAGCTTTGCTATTTATCCATTTTATCTATTAACAATTGAAAATACAATCATAGACCAGGGGCACAACCAGCGTTTTGTTTTCGCTGTGCATTCCATTGCCTTGGTTTTTCTCGTGATTTTAAAAAAAAGTCTCTTTTAGACCTGTATATCAAAGTGAAGACTTTTTTTATTTTCATAGACACTTTTTTTTGCTAAATGTTGTGCAACACCCTGTATCCGTTTTATTTGTAATGCTTTTTTGTTGACAACGTTGCCCTTCCCTGGTTTAGGCAACAGGCGTCCAATAACCCTAACATGTTTTTGGAAATATTATGACATGGCTGACCATCTGATGTTTTGATTTAGTTCTTAAATTTTTATAAATTGTATGATTGAAGTTTGGAATTGCTTAAACAGACCACAGAACTGAGAAATAAGCCCTAAGTACAACTATGTGACAAGGTTGAAAGTGAATTGAGATTATGCCTCTAGGCGACGTACTTTGCTTTTATGAAAACCAAGTGAAAAAAGTTTTACTGCCTTTTCCAAGGGCGACATTTAAATGCATTCACTGGCTGAAATACCAAACCCGTAAACTAGTTATTAAATCTTGCTAAAAGAAGCGTCTTTGTACAAATTGTACGTGATTGCCTTCAACAGAGCAATTACGTCAATTTTTGCTAACATTTTTACTTTAGTGCAATGATAAGATTACATTGTTGTAGTCGAATTGAATTGCTATTATTATAGCAAACGTTTCTTGGAACATAAAAGAAATGGTATTTCTTGAGTTACTTTGTAATGCTAAATTCTATTCATTTCTCGGATATGAGAAAACGTAAAATGCAATGTTTTGTTTAATAGGAAACAATAAAATTAATTGGTTTTTGTCTCTTTCCTAATTTTAAACGAAGTTTTGTTGAGCTGCCTTGTTTTTAAGAAGAAAAAAATGTCATCAACGTCAAAACAACTGACCATTGCCAAGATTGTAGAACAATTGGAATATGAACTTCAAGTTGAAAGGGTACCAGTTTCCAAGTCTGCTCAAGAAATGCTAGAATTTTGTATAAAAGCGGAGGAAATTGATTACTTGGTACACAAACAAGGTCCGAACCCTTTCAAACCTGAAAAGCCATGTCCTGTTATTTAAATCGAGTCTATTGGTTATTATCTAAAGGTTGAACACTTTAAAAGATGCACGAACTTATTTTGACAGAAATTAACACTTCTGAAGTGATTTTCGAAGTGATTAAACAGTCTTAGTGCCAGCATATATGCAGAATTTTTTTATTGTGTCATAAAATAAATGTAAATGTACCGGTAATATATTTAGGTTGCGCATCTACGGAAGCTTTTAATTTTGTGCAAAATAGTGAAATTGCAAAGTATTTAAAAAGTCGAATTTAAAAATCCATATATGTTTTTTTATAGTAAATTTGGAATAGAGCAAAAATTGTTTAAAAAGTTGTTTTTGTTTGAGCATGGAAGTATTTTATGCAATTTCTCAGGAATACAGACCACTAAAGTGGGAAAGCGTTAAAAGCTCCAATTTCTTCAATGTGTATCGCACCTTTTTGTGCTTTGTCGAAAATCTCGATAGAAGCATCCCTTTTGGTTGAAAAGCCATAAAATTTTAGAATAAAATTTGAACTTTCGCTGACTTGTTCACTGACTTGCAAATAGAATTCAATATGTTCTCGAAACTTTGAGGCGACCAATAACATATTCTGATCTTGTTTTGTTTTTTTCTTTTTTTTAACACCTTTCGCAAGCGACCGCAAAAAGTCTTTTAAAATTGCAACGAGGCGAGCGTCACAAACTGTTAAAGCTGATGCTAACCTGCCAAAGTCTGTGTAAATTTCGTGCAATGTAACAATGTATGAAATGCCTACTGCTTTGTTTGGTGGGATATATGCTTAATAAATGAAAGTTTTATATAAAGCTGGTACCAAGTTGCTTTAATATAAGAAGCAACGTTGTATTGAGATAATCTTTTGGTTTTGTATTTGTACAATTGCAAGAATGGATTACTTAACGTAGTAATTTGTGTTTTGCTTGAACTTGATAACTTTTATCCGTGGAAATCCAAACCTGAAAAAGCGCAATTTTTCCATTTCTTTTAATTTTCAAAAAGTTATCAAAGCGGAAATAATCAAACAAAGCTTATTGACACACAAATTAAAAAATGCCTTTCAAATTTAATGTTTTCGTCGTAGGTCAGTTGATCTCGGACGTAGAATTTTGATTTCGCTATTTAGAAATTGCTCGTTAGCATTAAGAATTAACGAAATGCGCTTTAGTTTGGGTAAAGATTGAAAAAATGAACTTTTTCGCTATTTTTCTTTTTTTTTTGTTACATTTGTTAAGTGACTAGTTAGTACAACTGTTTTGTTTCCTACTTTGTTTTTTGTGTTTGTATTGACATCAATATTTTTAAACCAAATGATTATATTTTGTTGTGCATGTACCGCACGTACAGTTGGTAATTTTTGCTAACTGCTTGTGATTTGGAAACAGCTAATTTCCGATGAAGCAGGTTAAATCGTGTTAAATAAAAATATATTCAACTAGCTGTTGGCTTCTCGTCACGTAACGTCATTGTGCAATCTAAAGAACCAATTGAAAATATTTTACTATACTTCTACTTCTCAAAGTAAGAAATGACCAGATATGACCGGTACCAAAACTACAAATCACGCTAGCCAAATATATTTGGCGCAAAGTCGGCGCCGATGTTGAATGAGTTGTAAACCAGAAGTTATTTTTGAAATACTTTTGAATTGATTACCTCTGCTGGATGCGTTAATGCACAGCTTTATTTTGAGAAGCCAGAATTGTTTCTTCCGAGTACAGTAGAAAACGAATCAAAATCGTTCTAAAACGGTAATTTTTCTCTGTTCGTTTTATAAATAGTTTGAAATTGTTCGAAAATAGCTTTGTAATTTAACTTTGCAATAATTTTTAATAGTCATTTAATTGTGAAGTTTTTTGGCATAACCAGTATTTGAATCTGATGGATGGTGACAGCTTTGCCGAGTCGGTAAAAGCGCCTCGTGGCGGCGTACGCGATCGACACGGATTTGGTTCGACTCCTACGCTTGTAATTTTGCTGTATCCTTGGAAAAAACTAAGGCATTTTCTTCTGCTGGCAGTCTTAGCAAATAATATAAAATTATTGTTATATCTTTATAAATAACTGAAAAATCAAATAAAAAAAGGGAAGCAGTATCCTGCTATCTACAAAAGCTGGCCGGGGTAAACGCTTGATGGTTGCAAAAAGTATAACGCCTCCGACGCTATCATGCGAGTATTCTGTGCCTTGGGGGTAACGGCCAGGTATTATATCCTACACTAAACAGCATTCAAATATGTTGGCCCGATTAGCTGCTGCTACTAAGACGTAAACACTTTTAGCATTGCGGCATCTGTTATTGCTTTTATAGTCTGTGATGTTCAGTGGCTTGTTTGCCCTGGTCAACACCTGGCCCATGCACTCGGCGTATCTTTCTTTGTTTATAAACGGCGCCGTCTATTTTCAGCGTTGATGCTTGCCGATTAATAAAAGAGACGAAAAAATTTTACCACAAATCCGAGAAATCTTTTTGAGTAAAATGGAAAAAACGCGGAGCAATTAGCGATGACATAAAACAATAATTAAAAAGTAATTTTTAACAATTCATTTGTTTTTACAGGTTGAATTTATATGACTGTAGCTTATCTATTGGTAAAATCAAAAGGTATTAGCAAGCCAAAACAAAAAAAATGATCTTTTAAAAATAAGTAACGTAGCACGAGCCAAAAAGAAAAATAAACTCTTTAAATATTTTCAATAGTAACTCTGATGTTTATTTCTACTTGTAAGCTTCAATAATCAATAACCATCCATAAACTAAAAAAAAATTAAATTTCACTATAGTTTTTTATATAAACATTTAAAACTTGGGTATTTTAAAAACATTTTCGCCCCAAAATACCCCCATCCACTTAAAAAGCATTTTTCAAATATTAGCAGTATAAGAGCACTGCAATCAGCATAAAAAGAAGATCTTAAGGTGAGTGACGACCGCAATGAACATGATGTCGGTAGAACTTTTTCGTTTTGTGAATTAGTCTTTGGAAAAGGCATTTATAATTGCATTTTTCTCCCTTTACCAGTCTTCAGCCATATATTCAGAAGCATCATAACCTTGCCCATACGTTTGCAATCGCATCTGCTCAAACTGCAATGCATTTTGTCGCGAAGAAGAAAACAAATAAATTAGCATTACTTCAAAAAACCGAAACAAACAAGTAAAAATGGTCCAGTCAATCAACAATCAAATGCCAATATGCCTTTGGTCTAGTTCGGACCCAGCAGGACATTATGATTTGATGTTGACTCAAACTGAAAAACTTAAAAACTTAAACAGCCAGCAAACAATTAGCCTACTTACAGCTTTACGCAATTACGCTAAAAGAATTTTGCTTTCATTGTAAATCTGAACATACATTGATCTTCGATTTGTTGGGCAATTGTTCTTTATTTCTTTGTAGCATTGCAATTGTTCTTTTTAGCATTGCACTTGTCGAATATTGCAATTGTTCTTTATTTCTTTTTAGCATTGCAAATATATTCCGTGACAGTAATTTTTGAATTCAAAAAGCTTACTTCAAAAGAAGCAGCCAGCAATTTTTCAATTTACTGTTTTTGTCCCAAAAATAAATTCATGTCAAGTTTTAGTTTCCACGCAACTATTAAAGACAAAAATATTTTCTAGCCAACAATTTTAAGTTAAGATTTTTTTCTTGCAAAAAAGTTATTTCTGGTTTTCGATTTAAAATGAACACTTTTTTTAATCTTTTGCTTAATTTTAAAAGACAATATTTGCTTACTGGTTTTAATTTTCAATAAAGGCCTTAGGTAATTACAATAAGCAACGTTTTTCTTTGTTGTTGTAAAATACCAGTACAACGGCCATTAACGCCGAAAACGTAGATTGCCGTGTCAAAAATTAATCACCAAGCGGGATTTTGCGATTAGTTATTTCAATGGGTCTTCTGTAAATTACAAACATATTATTATACATGCAAAAGATTATGTGTTAATGCAACAATGTATATGTATTCAAATGTTTGGTGGAGACTATATTATTTCATTTTTTCATCAAAACATTGTGTCACAGATTTTGTTCGGGAATCCTAAAGGACCAGTTGAGCTAGGTAACCCGAATACCTGCGCTGAAACAAAGCTGTGTCTGAATTTTATTTTATTCTGGCTCAAGAAGTAGCCTGCTATGAGTCTGAAGCTTTTATATAGTTGGTTTAAACGAAAGCTCGGATTGGTTCGTTGAAGACTCTTCTTCACAAGCAAACAGAGACCACTGTCTCTAATAAGAACGAATGTATTACAAATGTCACGACCGACAAAATTTCTATTCCACGCTTTGTCACACTGCAAAGCGAAATCAACGCTAAAACTTGATTCAATCAACACAAAATGATTCTACCTCCGTAGAACGCAACTCCAAAACACTGGCGCAAAATAAATTCAACACTCGCCCCAAATTCTACTTTTTTTCAAAGCGACACTTTTCGCTTTATGCGTCTCTCTCGTTTTCGTCCCTTATTTGTCGTTGTTGTCCGCTTTCTCTTTTTCGTCTGTGTTTTGCAATCGAGCTAGCATATATATTAGGTTGAGGAATATGTTCGTAGCGTTTTTATCAAAGATTTTTATTTAAACAAAAATGAAAAATTATGGCTATAAATTAATAAATTATGTATTCTCCGTTACTGTTTACGACCTCCTCCCACCTCTCAACCAATTTGTCGAAGCCGTTCCGGCAAAAATCCCCGGGTCTGGTATCGAAGAATTTGTTGAGCCAGTTTTTAAGGTCCTCTTCATTGTTGAAGGTAACGCCCCTCATATGGTTTGACAAAGAGCGGAAAAGATAGTAATCCGTGGGTGCAAGGTACGGAGAATACGGCGGATGCTGAAGGACCTCCCATTCGAGCTATTGGAGTGCGGCTTGACAACTTGTGCAACATGAGGCCTGGCGTTGTCGTGAAGAAGTATGGTTTGGCCTTGTCGATGGTGTCTTTTCAGTCGAATAGCCTCATTCACGCGATGTTGCTGGGCTATGTAGAGCTCCTTGTTGACCGTGGCATTACTTTCAAGCATTTCCCAGTGCACCATGCCCTCCCAGTCCCACCAAACGCAGATCATGGTCTTCCTTGGATGGAAGTCAGGCTTAACTCTCGGCTTTGGCGTATCTCCAGGAGCCACGCATTCCTTTCTTTGCTTCATGTTTATATATAGGCACCATTTCTCATCTCCCGTGACGATTCGGTACAAAAAGCGCTGTTTGTGACCGCGTGTTGCTCGATGGCGGGCGAGATGTTGAGAAGCAATTTAAAGGCGACTTTCTTTGTTTTTTTCGCTAATCTCATGAGGCACCCAGACTCCCAATTTTTTGGCAAATTCCATTGAATAAAGATGATTGAGAATTGTTTTTTGATCGCAGTTCATTTTTTCGGCCAATTCACGACTTGTTTGGCGACTTTCCTTCTTCAAAAGTGCTTTGAAATGGTCTTCGTCAAATTCAGGAGATCTTCCGCTGCGGGTAGTGTCGTCGATGTCAAAATTGCCATTTTTGAACTTTGCAAACCATTTCTTGCCATAGATTTGCCTATGACACCCTCCCCGTATACCATGCAAATATCCCGGGCTGCTTTAACAGCTTTTTGGCCTCGATGAAAAGCGAAGAATAGCAGGTGTCGTAAATGTTGCTTTTTATTCCCTGGATATTCCATATTTAAGCCTCATAAATAATAAAATCTCAAAATAATCAAAAAGACGATTAGGACAGTTTTTTACAGTAGAAAGAGCTCTATCAAATGAATATGTACTTTTGCCAAGTAGTAAAAAATCAATATAAAATAAAAGAAAGTATAAAAACGCTACGAACATATTCCTCAACCCAATATATAGACAAAAGTCACGTGTTTACTCGTATATGCGGGCTTAACTCGAATTTCCTGGAGAGAGCGCTACGCTTGAATGCGCCAGAACATTCTACAATTGGCGAGCTATAACAAAGCTTGGACAAAAACATATTACGTCATTATTGTCGGGCGAAAAGAAAAAAAGGATACATGCATCAAGCAATAAAAAGCGAATCGAAAGTTATCTCACATAATACAAGAGCAGCGCTTCAAGGCGACGCGACCATTATTTCATAATAAAACTTTTTAACGGGAATAAACTACATCGTCATGATTAAAATTATTATGAATGAAGTGTGACACATTGTAGCTATTACTAGATTATATCAAGTATGAATTGCACTGAAGCAAATGGAAAAGTTTAAATATCTATGGCAGAGTGGTCCAAGCTCATCGTTTTTGCGGGCTACTTTTCAAAATTAAGTTGAATTTAAAAGTTTTAGTTGGTTGGAAACTATCTCAGGTGCATAAAACAATTGTTAAGTTATTTTCTTTGTCTTCACCAACCTTGTCTTTACCAGCTTCAGGCAAACTATTAGAGGAAATGATTAAAAACACTTCAATTTAGAAAGAGGGCTAAAAAAAGATTTTCATCCTTTGCAGTAGCAGATTTTTATTTATTTAGGAACAGAAAATCTTTCTGTCTTTACTTTAAAGTGATGTGTTTTCATGTATTCCCCCATCCAGATTGCCCGAGAATGGCAACGCAAAGTTGGTAAAGTGAAAAAAGTTTTTCACTTGTCAAATGCAGAAATCATAGTATTAACATAGCTCTGTTAAAATTTTTTGGAGAAAAATCTGGTTGTTGCTAGGACGTCGCAGGACAGCGACGGGGCGCTATACATAGGGCAAGCAATTACTCCGACCTGTGTTCCGGAGATGCTAAGATATAGCTGTTCGATTGAAATTTTTTATGTTTAATTTTTGTTTTTATAGGAATATGATTGTAATTCAGGACTGCTTGCCAAAACCGCCAAGCAAGGGTAAGTGTTGCCAAGTGTTTTTCCCAAGGACACAATAGAATGGCGCGAGTTGGTTTTGAACTAAGACCATGTTGATCCCAATTACGGCGCTTTAACCACTGAATCACGTTGCCCACAAGGCATATCGGAACTGCCGCCAGTTCAGTTCAGTTCAGTTTTCTTTTATTTCTGCTCCGCCACATAATAAAAATGCAACTATAATTTAATAATAAACGTAAGACTGCGGAGTATGACGAGTGCGGAAGAGACGCCAGTATGCCGTTGTGGCTTACCGGTGCTCTATGTAGTTACACTAGTAGTGCATTGTTTTTATTGTAATGATGAGTCCCAACAAAGACGAAACAGACCTGTTGGGACTTGCTTTTTTTGACTTGATCATTCTTACTTAAAACAATAAATGTTTGGCCGAAACATACTTACAAATTTTATTTTGTTATATTGTTAAATGACCAAAATAAATATTGGGCTCTTCATCCTTATTATTTTTCTTGTTACAAATTTTCTTTTTCAATTCACTGAAACAGCATATTCAAATAGGTGTGCTACCAAAGCACAATGCTCCCTACATGGCATTCACCTTGGCAGGAAATATTGTGCCTTTCCTTAAAACTTTAAAATTGAAGCTTGAAAGGAAATATTGTACTTGAACATGATAGCCTACTGTTGCAAGGATGGCGAGTTGTAGACAACACTTTGTCAGGTTTGATCAGTCCAAAAATTAAAACCAGACCACCAAGCTAAAATCAGAAATGATAGCTGCGAAACTAGCCAGGCAAAGCTTTATTTTTTGCCAAATAAAATTAAATAAGTTGGAAAATGGTTTTGAAAAAAATGTTAAGTTTTAGTTTATTCTTGATTGTGGTGGTTGTTTTAAGCATAGGCGTAACTTTGGGGGTGCAAAACAAGTTTGAGCCAAATTTCCTGCAAAGATTGTTTGAATCGTGGTTTCGCATTATTCCATGTGGATGGCCAAATATAGCAAGGATTTATTGTGAAGACTTTTTTTTTTTTGGTCTTCATTTGCTTTTTGGTTCTAAATGAAGGAGAGATAAACATTGGACATGCAAATAGATTGGTTTTGCCATAACATTTTTTTTCAAAAAAGTAGAATTAAAAAAATTGCTTTCTTTCCAAAAATGCAGTCTCAGTGCCAGAAAAAAGGTGAATTTGCCCAAAACTTTTCCTTTTTAAAGAAAGCCTTTCCTGCATCCAACTTAGTACGGCTATGGTTGTTAGTTTTTTCAACCTGATTCTAGAAATGAAGGTGGAATGAACACCTCAAAGTCCCAAAAATGAGGCCCCACTTAACGAAATAAACAAAAATCTAAGATTGTAAGGGATTGAAGAAGATGACCTGTCGGCAAAATTTGAGATTAAAAGATAAAGTACAAAATGGATCATGTCCTTCAACTTGCAGATTAAAAATGGCAAAACAAGAGAACAGGGTAAAATTTATACCAAAATTTACAGGTTTCTTTACAATTGCAACCTACTTTTTTGCCAGCCTCGAGCGAATTGCAAGTTTTTTTTGTGGCAACGCTCATCTAGGCCTGCTGTTTTTCCTGTCATTTGTTGTTAACCAATATTTATTTTTTGTTTATAAATCAATGCTTTAGATAATCCAAGCTTTAAGTTTCATCAAATTACGGCGAATTTTATAACAATTTATCCAGCTAAATAGGCCTATCTTATCAGTTAAGTGGAAAATGGTTGACAAACAGATTGAAGGCTTTGATAAATTATGGCTGACTATAAGTAATCTTTTTATAGTTATTTCCTAGAACTTTATTGTAGTGCTTTTTGTTCTTCCATTGATTGGCATGCGTAATATACAAGTATTTGCGATTTCGATATCGGTTACACAGTGCTCAATGATCGAAATCAGAGTTGCATATGTATCATCACCAAAAAATACTACACGTAAAATTTTAAAATCGCAACAGTGATTGTTTCGACAGAAACGGCTCATTAGACAATTATCCGAAACTCGAAACAAAAATGATATTGAAATTTTAAAAAAAGCGAAACAAAACTAAGCAGGAAGTATTTTTTTTTTTTTTTTTTTTTTTAATCTATCTTCATCCTCCTGACTCGCAGGAAAGCGACGGAGGCGCTATACATAGGGTAAGCAATTACCCTAATCTGTTTCCGGAGATGTATTAAATGTATTAAACCGAAATTATGATAAAAAAAATAAATAAATAAGAAAGTAAAATCTTTGAGTGATTACGAAACAGCTTCTTCGTGCTTGCGCGATGCAACTTACAAACTTATAAAAATGACATTGATTAGTAAATTTATAGAATCTTTTTATAAAGCCTACGTTCGCCACCTTTTGGCAGCTGCATGACAACATTTTTTAAATGACTTTATCTCAGATTATAAAATCTTGCTCTGGTCAGAAGCAACAAAAGGTAGTAAAAGCGAGAAAATGCTAACAATGCTTTTATAGATTTTTTTCTCATGAAATACGGCAAAGACTGTTAGAAAATTGCCAACTCAATAATGAAACAACTTTGAAAAAGTTTGTTCAATAAACTTTGTTTAAAAATCTTAAAATTTTACTTCCTTTATCAATGTAGTTAAGCGCTTGCAAAAATGCAGAGTTCTTTAAGTTCCAAAAGAGAAAACAAATACATTGCAAAATCTCCAAGGGTGTAGGCATTTTATTTAAATTGAACAAACTTTTGCCAACTAGAACTTTAATAACCCTGTATTATGCTTTAATATTTCCGCATCTGATGTATGTTATAATTATATGGGGTTCTACCTACAGCTCCTATCTGACATCTTTACAAACCTTGCAGAATAAAGCCATTAGAGTCATAGCAAAACTAAAGTCTAAAGACAGAGTCACACCAATATACTAGGGTTGCCAACCGTCCCGGAATGGCCGGGACAGTCCCGGAATTGACTTCTGGCGTCCCTTGTCCCGGGCTGGGTCACTTTTGTCCCGGAATTTACTGACAGCTCTTTGGATTGTTTTGGGGCAACTTTTTGGGGCTCTGTCCTGCCTATTTTGGCAAAAATTTCGAAGGAAATCGAAGACAGATTTTATGTAAAAACTTCTTTTTCTCTTGTTTTTTCCGACATCACTAGTTTTCAGAGAAAAATAATGAAATCCGAGACTGATTTCAAGTGAGGACCTTTTTTTTTGAGAGATCACTATGAGTTTGGGACAAAAATTGAGGTGTTTCATTTGTTTGGCCTGCCAATATTTTTGATGAGCCAAAATAGCCCTCGGCTTAAAAAGGTTTAACGCCCCTGTATTAAGGTGTCCCGGAATGGCGAAGCAAAAAGTTGGTAACCCTACAATATACAAACAATATAACCTCCTAAAAACAAACGACATATACAGGCTTGAGATTGCTAAATTTATGCATCATTTTCACACCTAATCTTCCTTTTATTTTCGCTTACTATTATATGTATCTAAAAGACTGTCATCATTATAAACAAGGATTTCCAACCACACAAATTTTTTTCTCCCTTATTCATCGTCTCGACTCCAACGCTGTATAAAATATTCTGGTGTTAGACAGTGGAACTGCATACCTGAAAACATAAACAAATTAGCTCACAAAAATTTTGTTGTGGCTTATAAAAAAGTCCTAACTGACCAGTAAAAATAAACAGTTTTTTTTTTTTGGCTAATCTCAATTTTGTTCTTGTAAATTTTTTCTTAAAATTTTTATTGTTTATTTACGATTTCTTTAAAACTTAACGATGTCAATAAATATTCTTCAAATGCTACACTTCCTTTCCTTTACATGTGTCGTTGCTTTTTGGGTAGCCGTTCAGACACGAAGACATAATTGTCCCTTCGCGGCTTCCCAGTCTCATAGCTTGAATATGATACGCATTTTGTTTTCATTTGTCTTGCATTTTCTAGTTTTGCTATGTTGACCAATAAATTATTGTTGTTGTTGTTGCAAATGTGTTAGTATCGAATATTTAACTTTTGTGCATTCTTCATGGCACTTTTGATTGTTTCACAGGAGCAAACTTTATTGCCGGAAAACAGTACTTCCGACAGTGATTGACACTGGCTAATTGTCCAACAAGTTTTGTCGATGATGTGCAGCTGATTGCTTTAATGTTCCAATTAACCCTTATTTTGAAAATATTTTTTAAGGATATTTTATGATTGACCGAAAACATTCATGATTGCAAAAAGGCTAGAATGGGTTTAATTTAGCGTTTTTCAAAAATTGTGTAGCAATATTTTACCGAAAAAGATTTCAATCGTCACAATGATATAGTATATGTTGTTTCGATTAAAAAAAACAAACCTGATTTTGCTGTTTTGTAAAATACGTGCGTGGGGGAGAATTTTTGCAGAACCTCAAAACGATATTATTATGTGACAAAAAAAAAGAAACTGTTCGGATGTAATGTAATTTGAAAGTATTATTTAACTACAATTTGTGGCCTATAATTACTTTTTCTTGCAAGGATTAAATCATTGTTTTTAAATTAGATACAGAAATAGTCTAAATTTTACCCGACAAAGACAAGCACTTTCACATTTCATTTATAATTCTAACTTTAATCATTCAGAAGATTCAGAGCATGAAGAGCATACCGAATAAAGTGGGAAATACTCGCCGACAAAAAAGGTGAGACACACTTTTGCAAGCAAAGTTGCTTCCCTGTTCAGAGAACTCCCTGACTATACTGAAGACTTTGAGACTGAGTGGGATTTATTTAAATCAGCAGTCATTACATTTGCAGTTGCTAGTTGTGGTTGCCAACGTGTGGGAGTTCAAATGAGTAGTGAGAAAAGAACCGCTTGGTGGAACCAAGAAGTTAAAGAAGCTCTCCGTGCAAAGAAAACTGCGTTTCGAGCTTGGTTAACAAACAAGTCATCTAAGCAGCTTTGATTGGGTACTCCACAGCACGTAAGATTGCCGCCACTATTGTTAAACAATCTAAAGAAAGTCATGGGAAAAATTGGGACAAAAGTTGGATACAGACAAAGTATTTTAGTAAACAAACACCAGTTGCCATCTTCATCGAGGAAACTAATAGAGTGCTTTTGAAGCATCAAAAGAGCATCTTAAATCTTTTTTTTTTTAATTTTATTTTTATCTCTATATTTATCCTCCTGACTCGCAGGAAAGCAACGGAGGCGCTAATACATAGGGTAAGCAATTACCCCGACCTGCTTCCGCAGATACCAAGATATTGCTGTCCGCTTGTAATTTAATAGAGATCTGACTGTAATTTAGAACTGCTTGCCAAGACCACCAAGCAGGGGAAAGTGCCGTAAAGTGTCTTTCCCAAGGACACAACAGAATGGTGCGAGTGGGTTTTGAACCGAGACCGTGTCGGTCACGAGCCCGGCGCTTTAACCACTCGACCACGCTGCCGACAATCGTTAAAGAAAATACTTTTATGAGCTCTTAAATCCAGTAACAGTCCAAGATTTGGAAACATCTGAGGAACAAATTGATGAAAAAATACATCTAACCGAAGCAGAGGTGAGCACAGCAACCAAATCTTTGAAAGCTGGCAAGGCCTCTGGTGAAGATGATATTCGACCCGAAATGTTAAAAGCTGTGAACAACTTTGGGGTTCGTTGGCTGACTCGGGTGTGCCAAGTTACTTGGAAAACTGGTGAGGTACCGAAGCAAAGGCACATTAGTGTGTTGATACGTACCTATTCACAAAAAGGGAGACAGAAAGAAATGCACTAACTAGAAGGATATTTTTTATTAAGTCTTCGGGGAAAGGTTTATGCAAAGTGCCTCGAAAACAGAAAACAGAACTCCGTAGAATAGTCGAACCTCAACTTCAGGATCCACAATGCGGATTTCGTCCTGGCAGATCCACCATGGAACAGATCTTTGCCCTTCAGTAAGTTTTGGAGAAATTGTGGGAATATGGCAAAAAAGTATATACATGCTTTGTAGACCTTAAAAAAGCATATGATCGTGTCCCGAGAGGCAAGCTGTGGGCAATGCAGCTGGAGTGTGACGTGAGAGGTCTGCTATTAGCTGCTACCAAATCGCTGTACAAACAGTCAGAAGTCTGTGTTCGTGTCAATGGCATGAAAACAAAACCTTTTAGTGTCAGTGTTGGACTACGACAGGGATGTGTTCTTTCTCCTCTTCTGTTCATTATACGCATGGACAAGATAGACAGAGACAGTTCCTACAGTAGTGGCGTCACATTTGGGCAGTGTAATGTTCAGCGCTTGCTGTTTGCAGATGACCTTGCACTGTTAACCTTGAACAAAAGTGATCTCCAATATGCACTTGATCGGTTTTCTGAGGCATGCTTGGATGCTGGAATGAAAATTAGTACAGCTAAAACTGAGATCATGTATTTGTCAAGGCACCCTGTCCAGTATCCTTTCCAAACAAATGGAGTAACTCTCCAGCAGACGGAGAAGTTTAAGCATCTTAGAGTCGCATTCTCGAGTGATGGTAGACAGGACAACGAACTGGACACACGTATAAGAAAAGCAAGTGCAGTAATGCGCCAGCTTTACCGATCAGTTGTACTGAAACGAGAACTGTGTACAAAAGCAAAGTTTTCTGTTTTCAGATCAGTTTTTGTTCCTTTCCTCACCTATGGTCATGAGTGTTGGTCAATGACCGAAAGAGTGAGATCCCGGATACAGGCGACCGAAATGGTTTTTTGCGAAAAGTCAGAGGTTTATCTCTACTTGACAAGGTTAAAATCACTGTCATTCGTCAATCTCTCAACATCGAACCGTTACTACTCCTCATAGAACGATGGCGACTGCGCTGGTATGGCAAAATCAAAATAATTACACGACACGAATGTCACATGAGTGAGCAGCAAAGCAAATAATGGATGCTCCTCCAAGTGGCAAAAAGCCTAGAGGGCGACCCAGAACTCGCTGGCAGAATTATGTTGAAAACCTGGCCTGGTTGCGTCTTGGAATTCTACCAGCAAAATTGCCGCTAGTTGCGGAAGATCGGGATGCTTGGAGATCCCAACTCGAGCTTCTGCCCCCGCAACCCCAAAAAGACAAGCGGGCAAAAGGAAATACAGTACACTGAACTTATTTAATGTTTTCCCTGAAAATGATGATGATGACCTTAACCATATAACTCTATAGCTGATTTTAGTCTTTTATAGTAATTTTTAAGCTTTTCATTATGACATTATCTTTTTTATTGTTACGTATTGATTTCGTAATGGTAAAATACCCGCTTTATTTAATACATTTAATTTATTTTGTGTGACAGTTGTTCTTCTAAGTGATTATAAAGGATCGTTTTACTATTTTATGCAAACGCGTTGACTAATTGAAGTTTTAAGCCATTGCGACGTTTTTTGCGAGCTAGAGCATTCAAGAAAAGACTGGTATCTTCTAATATTGTTAATATAGGCGTACCAGCCAAAAAAAAACCGAGTTGGCGATTGAGTTTTGCCCAAATTTTGTGACATTTGCCCGAATTATGATTTTCTAGTACTTTACGGATATGAGAAAAAAAATTGTCTAAGATTCTAAATTGGGTGAAGATTTTTCTCTGATTTCTAAAAAATTAATAATTTCTATCTAATTTCTAAAAAAAACTTTTCTTTCAGATTTCTCTATAAAAAAAAGAAATTCTTTTTGATTTTCGTCCCAAAAACAAAAAGTTAAAAAAAAAGTCTTAAAAAAAAGAAGGTGTCAACTTACAATCGTAAACTTTTTTCTGCAATTGACACAATAAATTTTTTGATTCTTATCACTGCCCTAAAATTCCTGATTTTGCCCTAATTTTTTTAATCTCTGCCCAAAAACTTCTGGTTTTTCCAAAATATTTCTTGGTAGCTTCCCAAAAAATTAAGATTTTTTCCAAATTTTGGAAATTTGTTGGGGCAATTTCCCTCTGCCCTTCCGGCGAGTACGGCAATAATTGTCAAGCAAGTTTGGTTTTATAAGGTGCGTAACGTGTTTACCATTTTATCCCAAGATTGTGTTGTGACATCATAAACTGCTTTGTCCAATTGCTAATATTATTATAATATAAAAACTAATTTGAGAACTCCTGTTCGTTTTAATATCTTCGGTTATTATCTGGTACTTTGGATGATTCATATATACAGCGTTGTAAATTTCAACATTCATTCCAATTGTTGTATTCCAGTTTAAGCGCTTAAGAATCGTTTGTGTTATTACCGCCTCTGTGGTATTGTTTAAGTGTTTGAGAAATAAAAATTTGAGATGGTGTTGACGCTTCGGAAACAACGTTCCCTCTAAGAGCTTGCTCAGTGTGCGCGGAATGAAAGGCCGTGTAAGCATCAGTGAATATTTAAATTTAGAGACCCAAAGAAAGGATTTCATCTCTGATTACCCAATTTTGTTCCCGAAATCAAGGTGTTCTCTAAAAAAAAAAAGGTCATCACCTAGAATCGATCTCACTATTTCCCAATTTTTGTCGCGGCTTTTCAAGGTTTCATTCTATTATCGAGGTGAGGACCTATTTTTTTTTAAAGAACACCTTGATTTCGGGAATAAAATAGGGAAATCTGAGAGGAAATCGAAGTGAAGACCTTTTATTTTAGCGATCACCATGATTTTTAAACTAAAAACTGAAAGATGAGATGAAAGCTATTTGAATATCCACCACTGTGTGGAGCTTGCTTCTAATTGAAAGCACGTATTTAGCTTCTCTTGCCAATATTTATGCAGCGCGCGGCAAAACGAAACTACTGCGCGGGGTTCTAGGCTAGCTGCGCGGCTGCGTGGCTCAGAGAGAACGTTGTTTGGAAGCTAGATCTATAGTGAGGTATAAGATTACCTAGTTCAACTGCTCCTTTCGCATTCCCGAGTAAAGCTGTGACAGGAACATACAGTTGCATCAGTGAGAACAACAAAAGTGCACAACGGCAGGAGCATCAATCAAACACTGGTTAGTTACACGCACTCAATTTCATGTATTGACTAAGCGAAACCTGTAAATTTTCTCTAATTTGATGCAAATACCATTTTATCACATTTGATGATTTTTTTCTCGCTATTGAAGATTATTGTTTATCGAAAATTGAGATTATTGTTTAACCAGCTCACAAAGCATCGAGATTTTTACGTTTAATCTTTGACTAGCTACTAAAAAATCCTGATTCTTGCAAAAAAACGACTTTTTGCCGCTTTTTAAGCTTCTGAAAAATAATGGTAGTTTTCCAAAATACTTTCATAGTAAACAATCTTAAGTCTTTTTGAAAAAGAACAGATAAAATTGTTATAAGACCAAGACCGCACCTCGTGACCAGGAGCTACTTAAAGTAGATAAATTATATCAAACCAGTGATTTCTGAACTGGAGACGCGATCCCTTTTTACACGCAAGCAAAACTCGCGCCACCCTTGACGAAACAAACCCAAAACAAAACCCAAACCTTATCATCATATTCTCCAATTTTGTCCAAAATTGAAGGTAAACATTAAATAAATTTGTCATTGCAACTATCAATTCAGTCTAAAGCCAGTTGCTCGCGCCCCCTGATAAATCTTTTCCGCCCCCTAGATTAAGAACCTCAGTATTAGACAAAAAGTGTTTTCATATTTGGACAACAATACTCTTGCAGATTGCATCCAGAAAGAATTTTACAAATCAAACGTCTGCATAAGCTTTTTTACGTAGAAATCTGACTTTGAATTAAACTAAAATATACGACTGAACCGGCGGTCCTTTATCTCTGTTTTTGCCGCTTTTCGTTTCCTTTCAGCTATTTTGCAACAATTATAGCTATGTCAAGCTTTACTTTTTAGTTGATTTTTAAACGCAAAAAGGTTGCTTCTATAGCCTACAATATAAAGTGAAGACGGTTTTTTCGCTTTTCACACTGCTTGATAGAAATTGTTTGTGTTTGCGGGCAGTAAAAACCTCGTAAAATACTTGTACTAAAAAGATTCCATCTTCTTTGCTATAAGTAAAAGAAAAGTATCATCTCTGCAAATGTATTATTTTGTATTATTATCATTATTATTTTTTTTTTTTTCGTAATAAAGTAATAAAGTCTGACTCTTGAAACTTACGTCCCACCTCCTTCTAATTTAAGATTTTCGAAACGTAAATTACCGTATATACCCGTGTATTAGCAGCCCCCGTGTATAAGCCGCCCCCGTGTATAAGCCGCACCTTCTTTAAATGTTTAAAATCTCCCCTCTCAATAGTGACCCGTATATAAGACGCATTTTAATTTGACAATTTTAATGATTACGATAAATGTAAACATTCAACATCAAAAGACGTTATTTTGATTTACAACAAACTAGTCTTACACCACAAATCGAATACAATTTAAAGAATTTAGACATACCGGTATTAGCACACTTTTTTTACAAAATTGAGAGATTAAATTACCGGTACATAAGTAAGTCCATAAAAATTCAAGACGGTCAATAACCATTCTTACGTCATAGTTGGTTAACTTCTGAAACCTACGATTGTTACCGAGCTGTTTACGTGTACATGTGTAATTTGTAGAAAGTTAAATTTCTCTAGAAAATTTTGGTAATTCTGAATACCCGTGTATTAGTCGCATTCCGATTTTGGGACTACATTTAAGATCAAAAAAGTGCGCCTAATAATACACGGGTATATACGGTAGGTATTTTTTCTTATTACCCCAAATGGATAAAGCAGTTTTCAGATAAAACCCAGTGCTTAAAACAACAACTAGCTTTCTTCGCAAATTATTTATTCAGAACTGACAAGGTTTAAAAATTCTGAATTGTCTGCGAATGCGACCATTATAAAAATTCTTTTTTATGCTATTAAGCCAATTATGCATTTATTTGAAATTGGTAAAAAAAAACGCGCAAGCAAAGTACTGAATTGTTAGTTAATGAGTTACTGATTGTGACCAAATGCACAAATCTCATTAATACATTTAATGTAATTGGGTTTTTTTAAATAAACAATTTTGATAAATGGTTTTTATTATTTTATGTAATATATGAAGTTTATGAATATTTTATGTAATATATGAATTACATTTCTTTGGTCACTTTAAAATATAAAAGCTCTTGTTTTGACTACTTTGCATTTTATATTTTGACTTAGTTATACTATAATGCAGATCTCGAACAAAATCGACGTCGGAATGCGGTCCCCGATCAAAAAGTTTGCCCATCCTGAGTTAAGCTTATGTCTAATATCAATAAACTAAAATTATGTTTTTATAAATATATTCAGCTTATACAAAGTTTAGTTTCGTTTAGTTTTTTTTTTTTTAATTACAAAAAAACATTTCTTGTAAAAATTTTGTGCTCTGGTGCTCGTTTTTGAAAGGTATGGATGTAGTAAGTTAAAAGCAATAGTTCTTCGACAATTTTTTAGTTGCTATATTTTAAAAAATCGTGGTCTAAACTTTGTTTATTAGTAAAACTATAAAAAAATTTTTTGTATTTTTTCCTATTTTACAGTCAGTGATGGCCTTACAAAAAGGGGGTCCTGGTGCAAAAAAGTAAGGGGGGCCACTATTTAGTGTACTAAAAAAAGGTATCCCAAGCTATTTTTAGTTTATGAAAACAAAGTGATCTCTAAAAAAAAGGTCTTCAATGTAGGGGGGCCCACTATTGAGTCATCCAAAGCATGCAGAGCTACTTTTTAATGTCTCAAAACAATGTGATCTCTGAGGAAAAAACAACGTCTTTACTTTGACAAGCGCAAGTGACACAAACTAAGCAGATACCGAGCATGCTGCTGATTTGAAATTTTTTTTCCTTTCTTGTTGACATACCATCGACGTCCTGGTGCTACTATGAAGAAATAGAGCAATTTCTTGTGTAGGAGGAGCCACTTTTTGTTGTATTTTAGGGGGGCTCGGTGTGGCCGCACCGTTCGAACCCTATTTAAGCCATCACTGTTTACAGTGCACTTTATCCATTACGTATTTCTCGTAATGATTTACTCTTTACTTCAGAAAAGTTTGCAAACTTGATGTGTGCTCTAGAATGAGCCGTGAGCTAATAAAAACATGAGCATTTTTTAATCATTTCAATTCTTAATTGCTTTTACTGTACGTATGATTGTTCCTTTACTTATTTTTATTTCATTACGCTTTGTTAAAATTATAAACTACGCTTTATTGAATTGTTTAATAAGTAGTGTACTTTCAGAAAATAGTGAAGCGCATCGAAATCGCGCGTCGTAGAAAAGTTTTCCTTCTGATTTTTTGCGCTGCAGTAAATGTCCGGTCGTGTAATTTTAAGTAGGTCATGACCCAATAATTGTGCACTCCGTAACCAATCCTTTTCAAAGGGTATTTAAAGTCACTTTCTAATTTTTTTTTTTGTTTTACCAGGTGTCACGTAGCAGCAAATCCTTGACAACATAATTTTCCACTCTACATGTGACGATGGCTGCAACTTTGTTAACTTCAAAAAGTAACCATTGAATTAAAAGAACTCCAGCTTTCTATGGCAGTGCTTCACAACCCGTGAATCGCCGTTTAATTTGATGGTGTGGCCGACAACTGCAGTTGTATAAAAATTAAGATCAAGAAATCGGAGACAGATTCGAAGTAAAGACCCTTTTTTTAGAGATCACCAAGTTTTTGGGACAAAAGTTGAGAAATTAAAGACAGATTCCAAGTGAAGACTTTTTTTTATTAGAGATCATTTCGTTTTTGGCTGGTACGCTTATGTTTCTGACAATTTTTTTGGTTTTAACTTCGAAAATATGGTGACGTTAGCAATTGCATGTAAACTTCTTAATTTTTATTCACCGAAGGGGGTCGTTAAGTCATCTTGGGTTGCTGATTTGGGTTGTGGTATTAAAAAGATTGAGAAGCACTGGTCTAGTGTTTAGTTCACTTTTTATGCTTGCAATAAGTATGTAAAAAAATTGGGTCTTTAAAGCTTTGCAATTTCCGCTTAACATTTGGGTCGCCACAAAAAAGATTGAAAAGCACTGTTCTTTTGCAACCGCGATAAAGCTGATATTTCTTAAATGACTTGTCTATATGCCTTCAAAAACCAAGTTAAGTAAATTTGAATACAAGCCTTTTCACTCGATAAACATTCTTTAACAGCACGCTTGCGCACAGGAAACATTTCCTTCCTTTACTCTACCAAGGCTAATACCGTGTATATACCGGTAGAAAAATAACTAGTAATAAATCATTTTATTTGAAACTAAAGGTAAAGTTTTACAAATCAAAGTATACAAGAGGGTCGCTTTTTAGATACCATGCAAGATCCTTCTTCTTATTAAAAAAGGAAAGACTATTTTGATAATTGTAGTTTTTTATATTATCTGTCTTGAAAGAAATGTTTGCTTCTTGCAATGATTTCTTGAGTTTTTCGATTTCCTTTTTTGTGGTTGCATGGTTATATTGTTTTTTGTCATTGTCCGTATGATTTGTGATTAACAAGTATTTATATCGTTTTTTATTTATTTTTTATTTTTATCTCTATATTTATTTATCCTTCTGACGCAGGAAAGCGATGGAGGCGCTATACATAGGATAAGCAATTACCCCGACCTGCTTCCGGAGATGCCAAGATATTGCTGTCCGCTAGTAGCTTTAGTAGAGATATTTCTGTAATTTAGAACTGCTTGTCAAGACCACCAAGCAGGGGAAAGTGCCGTATAGTGTCTTTCCCAAGACACAGCAGAATGGCGCAAGTGGGTTTTGAACTGAGACTATGTTGATCATCAGTCCGGTGCTTTAACCACTCGACCAAGCTACCGACTATATTATATCGAAACAATAAAAAGGTGGAAAAGCCGTGTCACCTATGGAAAATCAGAATTGAATAAAAAAAGAATAAAATACACTAAATTTGACCAAGTTTTTTTAATCACACGAGCTTCTGTGAACTATTGCTCACGTTGTCAGGCGCAACGAAATTCCATGGATCAAGTAAACTATACGCCCGACCGGGCGTATTCTTCTTCACTTGATAATAATCGTTTAATTTTTAGCTAAAAAAATTAGGGTTAGGATTAGGGTTAGGGTTATTCTTTACTCTAGCCTAATTAGTCTTTACTCTTAGCTAACTCTAACGCTAACCCTAACCCTAACCCTATCCCTAACCCTAACCCTATCCCTAACCCAAAACTCACTATTTTTCAAAACCGGGCGTATTCTTTATCTGTTCACCAATCCGGGCGTATAGTTTACTTGATCCAATTTCATTTCTGAAATATTTATGTGTTAACCTGGTTTGATTATATAAAGCTTTTGATTCTATTAATAGTCGGTATTACATTATCATTTAATAAAAAATTGGAAAGTTATGAATATATAGATTAGGTTGGGTTTTACTAAAACTGCTTTTTTGTTATTTTAACCCATAAAATCATTGTCGTTTCGCTTTCCTTACAGAGCTTCGGCCCAGTATTGATTGATAATAAATCAAACACACACTTATTTTATGATTTTATCAAGACGCTGTTTGCTTTGAAAGGAAAAGAAATTATGGTTTAACCAAGACGTGCCGACAGCCAGACACACAATTGATATTTTCACCACAGGAATGAGGTAAACTGATACCAGAAAGTAAATTCCATGATGGATCTACGGTATAAATTGTCGACAAAACAATGTCATTTTTTGATCAAGTTTTTCCAAAAACCTAAAGCTTGGTCTTAATTGTCAGTTCTGCAAACACAAGGAAATGTTTAAAATGTTTGTTTCGAGTCTTTTTAAACAGTTGCTATTCAAACTGCAGTATACAGTGTACGTGCTTATACCACCGGTAGGCCTACACTGTTTAGTCAAACTAAAGGCGCGTTTACAGCCGTTTACAGTACTTTTTTCTTTCAGTGCAATCTTGGTTTGTTTTATTGACGCTCAAATCCACTCATTTTTTCTCGAAAACATGAGTGGATTTGAGCGTCAATAAAACAAACCAAAATCGCGCTGAAAGAAAAAAGTACTGTAAACGGCTGTAAACGCGCCTTAAGAATCGACTAGCGAAAAATGTATCGGCCTGTTACATATTATTTACAACTAGAAATGACAAAAATCAATAGGAGCGTTGGCTTTTATTAAAAAAACAACAGATGTTGAGTTTTGCTTTTTTTCTGTTGAAATTTTATTTTTAAATAAAAAATAATCTTTTTGACCTTTAAAACGAGAATTCAAAGAAAACAATATGCCGTTGAAAAAAAACAAAAGAGAAGTCAAAAAGTCTGCGTTTGAATAAACCAGTTTAAAATTTTAAGTGTACCGATGATCGTAAACCTTAAAGGGCAAGTTTAACAAAAATAAACAAAAATAAAACAAAAGTTTAAAAATAATAGGGTTAGGATTAGGGTACCCTGATTCATTGGTATTCAATCATTTTGAAATTATTTCGTTCGCAAGTTTCTTGGCATAACGTTATAAAAAAATTAAAATTTAGCTATGATGTCTTTGGATGAGAAAAATGGTAATTGGCAAGTAGACGAATACGTAACAACTGGAGTTGTTTACAATGGTGATCAAACACGCATTTTATAAGTTCACAAACCCTTTTCTAACTTTGCCTTTCACCGCTTTTATCAGTTTGTCCATATTTTTTTGATTTCAACTATTCTTCTTGGTTGCTTGGAAGATTATATTCTTGAAGGCTATATATTTTTTACTATTACAGGATGCTGCCAGCGATGGAGTTAAACCTGCATCGGGTTTAGTAATTCAAAACTGTCAGACTTTGTGTTTCAAGTAATGCCCGATGCATGTGGGACGATAATACAACGTGGTCTGCGGTTTGTTTAGTGGTCCCTCAATTGCAATTCGATAAAGGAGTGAGATCCGATTTGTGCCTGGATGAATTGAAACGCCTCAACATGATTCTACTGGCCATTGAGCTTGACGCTTGACACAAGTTGTACTGGGCAAGCCCATAAGCCTTGTATTGATCTTGGAAATAAAAACCCGTATCATGGATGTACTTTTACAATACCCAGTGCTTCATTTATAATTTGTCAGGTGGGCAGTGTGGACGCTTAGTTTAGTTAAATGGTTTAACAGTTTCCGCCCAGCTGGCACAAACGTGTGTCTAGGTCTCAATTTTTCACGGTAGAGATCTAAAGACCCAATCGCGAAGTCAGGGTGTAGAGTGGCACGGATAACAAAAGTGAGTATCGCTTTTAGTCAGCGAAGTTCAGGTCCTCGGATTCGTGAAAGGATTACGAAGTGCAAAAGAGGGGCGATCTGAGGTAAAAAATAGAAGGAGGCACGGTAAGTAGCGGGTGGCTAAGTTTAGAGGCATTAATAAACTAAGGACCTTTTTTGGCATTTCACTTGCATTAAAGAATTTTTTTCTTCCAAACCAAGTGGGACTGAAAAAAAGAAAAAAGGCCTATCCATGTCATTCAAGTTTAAACTTTAAAGTATCCCAAAGTTTTCAGGTTTTTCATTATTCTTTAAACATCTATTCGAAAACATTTATTTGCAAAAGCTGTCAACGCATAACTATTCAACGGGCCACTTTTGCAAAGTTTTTTAGGGAGGCCTGAAGCAACCGCTTTATTTACTTCGTACAAAAGCCATCGCTCATCACTAAGTGGTCCATTAAAATGGGACGCAGGCATTTGGTGACAATGTGCAAGGCGCTATTTAAAGCGTTGTCTATGAAGTGAATGTGTGCGCTGCGAATGCGGGCAAGTGGCCAGTACTCAGCTGTAAAGAAAACCGAAAATAGAGAGGCTGTACGCTGTTAGGCGTCTCGTCTTGGAGATAGAGAAAGTTAACATTCAAGTCGTCTCAACAGTGTGACGAGTGTGAATATTGTTGGCAATGCACTTCGACTGTTAACAGCCGCAGTTTTTATTTCTTAGTATTACTCAGTAAATATCAATCTTTTTGTGCCAAAAGCTGTTGGCTCCTTTGTGACCAGATCATAGCTGAAAGCAGGGGCGTCGAAAAATTTTTGGCGGGGGTATTAAAAAAAGGCACCTTTTTTGAATTTTATAGTTAAGGTTTACAGCTGTACCAGCCAAAAAAAGTTTAGAGGGAGCAATGTAATCTTACCCCAATTTTCAAGAAATCATGATTTTTTTTTCTATTTTACAGAGTTGCCACTTTGAATCTGCGACTGTTTTTATGGCAAAAATCTAGTGAAGACTAGAAAAAGATCATCACTTTCAATCAGAGTCCAAATTCCTTAATTTCGTCGAAAACGAAAAAGAGCTTTTGCCTTTAATCGATCTCATATTTTGGTCGAGTTTTTATGATTGTAGGAGCAAATGTAACACAACGCTTCTGCACTGCAAACTTCAAAAAGCACTATCTTCCCACCTGTACATCCCTTTTTGAAAAGGGCTGGAGGAGCAATTTTCCCCGCTTCCGGCACTAAGCTAAATCATTTTGTCTAAATTAACTTCTCGGCAGCGTGGTCGAGTGGTTAAAGTACCGGGCTGATGATCAACATGGTCTCGGTTCAAAACCCACTTGCGCCATTCTGTTTTTTTTCTTGAGAAAGACACAATACGGCACTTTTCCCTGCTTGGTGGTCTTGGCAAGCAGTTCTAAATTACAGTAGTAACTCTACTAAATTACTAGCGGACAGCAATATCTGGTATCTCCGGAAGCAGGTCGGGGTAATTGCTTACCCTACGTATAGCGCCTCCGTCGCTTTCCTGCGAGTCAGGAGGATAAATATAGAGATAAAAATAAAAAAAAATAATTTTCTTTACTGTTGCCTTTGTAATCTATTAGCATCATGGAAGCGAAGCCTGCTTGGCCTGTGATGGCCTTAAAAAAAAAGGGACCCGGTGCAAAAGTAAGGAGGGCCACTATTCAGTGTTCCAAGACAAAGCAATCTCTAGAAGGGGAGCCACTTTTTATGTATCAAAATATAGTTATCTCTAAAAAAAAGGTCTTTATTTAAGACATGCCACCATCCTGGTACTAATATGAAGAGATGGAGCAATATCTTACGTGGGGGAGCCACTTTTTGATGTATTTTTGAAAGCACCCGGTGAAAAACTTGTTTTTATAAGAGTTGTTGACTTTCTTAACTGCAATAAGTTAATATCACCAACAACACCATCATAATTCGGATTTATATCTCCTTGTGTTATAATAAATAGAAAAAACTGATTTCGGGTATCTTATTGCTTGACTTAAGTAAGGCACTTGATACAGTTAATCGTGATTTTTTTATGCATAAACTAGATCACTATGATATTCCCGGAATAGTGAATAATTTTTTTTTGTATCTTATTTATCAAATAGAAAACAGTTTGTTTCTATCAATCATTGGAATTCTAAGCTTAGTAATATTGATATAAGAGTACCGAAGTATCTACTCTTGACCCTTCACTGTTTTTGATTTATATTAATGATTTTCCTGACGGTATAATTTTTGCTGATGACGCTTGCTTGTTAGCAAAAGCAAAATCATTAAACCAATCACAGTACAAAAGCAGTTAATTATAAAACTTAATTCGGTTTATGATTGGATGTTTTCCAATATATTAACAATAAATCGAACTAAATCAAATCTAATCATTATTAACTTGAAACAAAATACAACAATTAATCCAATTAATATTAGTTGTTCTGCTGGCGCCATTAAAAGTCAGTTACAAGCAAAATACCAGGGCCTCATAAGTAACGATAAACTTAATTTTGTTGCTCACATAAAATCTGTAAAACTGAGGTAGCACGTTCAGTAGGAATATTAAACAAATTAAAATATTTTTGCCGCCAAAAGCTTTGAAAATTAATCGGGAAAAGGTTCTATAGCAGGATTGGGCAAACTTTTTATGTTGCGGGCCAATTTTTTTTAATTTTGACAAACGGGCCAGAACGGCACAAACATTGCATTTAATTTTAATAAATTCTTCAAATTCCAGCTAAAGCAATGCTATTAAATGACGTAATAATTAACCCCTTAACTGGATAATTATTTTTCCGAAGTCATCTCTGCAATGAGTATTTGTCACAGAAGAAATTTACTTTTTTTACCCCTACGCCCCGTACGCACCAACGTTGGGAATCACTGGTCTATCAAGTTCATATGACGTCAATGACATCATTTTCAGCCAATCACGAAGCAGAACACAAATTTGAGCGATACTTACATCAATATTTTCTGATCGCACAAATTTGTGCTTAACCCAGATAAGGAGTTAAGATAAATTGTCTGGCTAGCCGGATTAATAAGTGAAAAAGACCTTAAATCGCCCGCGGGTCGCGGTTTGGGGAGCCATGTTCCATACCATAGGTGGGGAACGTGCGGCCACCATATAAGCTAGCTCTTGTATTAATTAATATTTGACTACATAGATTTGGATAATTTAAAATTAATAGACTTAAATGAAAAACGTAATGAATGTATGTAAAAATAACTACTGGTGATACGAGAAGCCTTTTTTTTAGAGAACACTACTTTTGGGGACGAAAATTAAAAAAACCGGGACAGATTCAAAGTGATGACGCTATTTTCTTGGATATTTCAATTTATGCAGCCTCCTTTGCTGCTTCCTGATATAAATCTTGCTTTTAATAATAAAAAAGGTTTCCCTCCTGTGTTTTATAGCATCAATTTGTTATTAAGTTGAAATTTTTTTTGTTGTTGTAGAAATTGTTTCGTTGCCGTTGAGTGACCGTCGTGAATCTGTGCATTCCTTTGCAGTCTCTAACAACACCGTCACCGGTCACTGCTGTCAAGCGCTGGTGTGAAAACCACCGCAGGTACAAAAAGGTTTTCCGGGCTGCAAGAACGGAATTCAAATTCTCCACCTGTGAGATAGGTCGGGTTTTTGCAAGTTTACCTATTACAGATATCTTACACACATATTTCCCGAAATTGGCTTGATTAGAAAATAAACAGTAAAAATTGTAGCGAATCGTAATTGGATGGAAAAGTCTGTGCCAATTTACTAAAAGCTGCATGTTTTACCTTTATCAAAAATAATAAAATTTGAAATCGCTAACTTTGATTTACAAATTTAGTAATGGAAATTTACCTAAAGTATTGGATGGATATTTTTGCCTGACTAAATTAAATTAAAGGCATAAAAGGTCTTCTTGCGATGATCAATTTCAGTTAATCTTCTATTCAAAACAAAAAACCGCAATTTTCAATTAAATATGATGGCGCCAAAATGTTCTATCCCACCATCAATTCAAAAATTTTCTTATTGCAAAGTAATACAACCGGAAGTTAGTTTTGTCCCCTTGATTTAATTATTTTCTAATTGTTTTAAGTTTTTATTTATTAATTACTTTTTTGCCTAATCCACTGCTTGTTTTTCTTTTTTCTCTTTTATTATTGGTTTCTTATCATTTTAAATGACGTAATAAGGTGCCTGCTTGACTTGAAAACCTTGCGGTCATATCGCAGTCAACTTGTCGCAACATTTAATCTAAATTGTATGCTCATATGTGTTTATTTTGTAAATGTTTTGCGACAAATAAATGAATGTGAGTCCAAATCTGAATCCTACCAATAACATCATTGCTCAGTTTTAAATTTTTAAGATAGCAAATTTCCTTCTGAAACGATTGAATACCGCTTCAGGAAATTATATTAAGTTTAACTTGTGGGCCGCAATCCAACTGTAAAATCCGATCTAAAAAACGGTTTGCGCCATTAGTGAAAATGAACTCATAATTTAAAAATAAAAGCTTCCCCCAAAAATTAAACACTTCCGTATTTTCTTTGTGGTTTTCCTTTAAAATCAGCACCGATCTTAATATTAGGCGCAAAGTAACAAGCTAAATTACTTTTAAATATTAAATCGTCGCAAGGGAATTTTTAAAAAACGACATATTTACCAATTCATTAAATTTATTCTTATTTTTTCGTTTGCAATTCCTATTTTTAAGGCGTTTGCATGAATATAAAGAAGCGTAAACAGGAAAAAAACTGCTTTAGATAGTAAAATCTCATAACCGATGTACAGTTGCGTGTTTATGCGCAGCTTAATGGTGAGTTTTCAAAGGCAGATTTAAATATGTCAAAGAAACCGAACGACCTTATGTTATATCAAGCACGATGTTGGCATTGATAAATGCTTGCGATGAAGAAATCTGATTACAAACCTCCATAATATCACTTTGCGGCTTGTTTGTGCTCTCGTCTGCAGTGGGCAGCCAAGCATTTAGATCAGACGGTTGTAGGCTACGCATTTCCGCCTTGTTTTAGTCAGCCACGTTTTTTCGCGTGCAATTTGTACTCGAAAGCAATTGCTATACATTTTTAGCGCTTGCTATTTGCTGACACTGACACAGCGTAACCAGCAGCATATGATGACGTCGACTACGGCTTGTCGAAAAGGCGAATTAACATCTTTCGCGTTGAACATATATTAAAAGGATATGAAGTAGTAGAGCTATCAAAAACCTAGTTTATAGCTTATTGATACTTAAAAATTTTAGTTTTTAAACGAATATGAGGGAGATTTAGGTTATAAATTTTAGAAATTTTTAATATACTGCCTGTGTTGCAGAGTGTAAATCTATTTTAAAGGTTTGCGCAATGTCCAGGTTTGATAAACGAAAATGTGAGTAAAAAATCGTCATTTCTTTGTAATGTAATTTGAAAGTCAATGCTATTTTGTACAATAATATTATATTGATTGTATTTAAAAAAAAAAAAATTAATCAATAATAATTCTTATTATTAATAATTCAATGATAATCAATAATTCATACCATGCAAATTTCAATGAGTGTTTTGCGAGTCTAAGTTGTCCAACCAATAGATTTGTGAATTTAGTCTTTATTTTTGAAAATATGCATTTGAATTTGTAGTTGATCGTTACCAATAACTGATTAGATTTTGCTATTTTATTGTTTTCCGTTTGACTTGTTTGTTTTTTGTTGTGTTTTTCTTTATTTATGTTCAACCGCTCTGAGACTATACAAACTTTTTCAAGTGTAGAGCCACTTATAAATGCATGTTTATTGTTATTATTAATATGTTAAATTGGCTGTCGTCACTTGTAAATCAGTTAAAAATAGAGTGTTCTCTTTAAAAAGATTTAGTCAATATTTAACTAACCATTTAATTCATACAATATTGTATTCAAGTTTTGTTTTTTGACCGCTGTTGTGCTATTGAAACATTCAAAACTCTCCAATCGTTAAAACGGTGGTTTCTAAGCTGCGAGTCGCTTTGATTTTTTATGAGGGCCGCACAATAACTCCCTTTCGTAACTCTACGATCGCTTTGATATGAAAGTTATTTCAGATTCTTGACATAATTCAGATAATGCAGTTGTTGGAAAACATCATGTAAAACTGACTGTTGCGGTAAAAATGAGATAATTCTTGTTATAGATCTATTTAAGATCGATGTTTCGCCATCTTTAATACCTGGCGATTTCAGCAATAAAGTTTATTAAGAAGCACAATAAAAAAATACAAAAACTATACTTTCTTTTAAAATAAAAAATATTTGGAAACACTTCCTTTGTTTTGCAATGACTTTTTTTCTATCACATGTCATAAAAAGCACTTTATACATATTTTCCTGGTACCATTCCAAGATTAAGAGCACTCATTGAACTGTTGTGCTCTTAAACAAATCGGTAGCGATGTTTCGGCATCAACAAAAGTAGGTCAAAGTAAAAACTTTTTTTTCAGCATTCGACATCCTCGCCAATTTATTGTTTTGTTGCGAAATTAAAATTATACAAGTAAGATATCGGTTTTTCTACACTTTAATTCAAAAACGAGTATCTACGTCACCCGACTGAGAGGCATGATTTTAATTAGAAAACTCAAAAACCAATGTTCCTCAAATTGTTCCTTAAATCAAATAAACATGACGCATCACTTAGCTTATTTAAATGCTTAAAAATGTTGCAACAAGTGAATCAACTCCCAGCTTTTTAAAGTTGGACAGAATCTTTTGCATTATGCCAGCGCCAAGGCCTGACTGTGAGGATTTCGTAATTACCATGTGGTAATTCAATTAAGCGTCGCGCTGAGTTTTACGGCTTAATGAACATGAAAGCTACGTTGATTTTTCTTGCTGTTTTATAAAGCAAAATAAAAAAGATTTTAAAGTTTTGTTAATAGAAAAGTTAAAGAAACTAAAAAGAAAACCAAATTTAAAAAAGATCTTTAATTTTAGTACCAAATAAACACAATCTGGAAAAACTTGAATATTACGGAAGGTTGCACGTGAAAAAACGAAATACTAATATAGGAAATTTTATCTCACGAAACATAATTTATTTATAGACAGTTTACTTTAAAGTCAACTGCAACAATGGAATCACCCGTTCACTTTCCGAAATATACTTTCCTTTATAACATCGTTTATATCTGCATTCTTTACTCATTACCTCACAATATCAATCCTGCCTATTGTCAAAAGAATTTCAAACAAGGCCCAAACTTTTTTTTGCTGAAATCAGCTGCTTCGTCTTTAAGTTGCTCATGCAGCTAGTTTTTTTAAGTGTCGTGTTTGTACTTTGCTGCAACTTTATTAAAGTCTTTAAAATTAGTTTAATAAAAAAAACAAAAGTCTTACATTATTATCATATATAAAATAATACGCGGTTATGTTTTTTGCTTGCCTGGATGAAAACCCTTCCTACTCTTCCATAATTTGATTTTCTTACATCATTTAAATCAGACATTGGTAAACTTTTTGTCACGTTGGGAAACTTTTTTCAAACTTTGGCAAGACCTAGTGAAGCGAGTTCACCAGGAATTTTCGTATTATTTCTTTTTTAAAAAATCCAACCAAAAACAATGCGTTTAAATGACGTCATAGTTAGAAACTGTTTTCCAGAGTGGCTTAATAATTCAAAAAGGCGGTGAGTTGTCCAATCCACCAATTAAACAACTCATTGTTTTGGGATTTTTGATTAAATTTGTTTTTCAATAATGTTATTCTTTCAAAAGGCTACTTACAGTAATCTAATTAAACGACAGGATAGTTTTGTCGTTTGCAGTAGTGAAAAAGAGAGAGGCTTTATAAACCTTTTAGCAACTTTCAATAAGCGTCAGTAACAATCCAATATTTTGAAAACAAAGGACAACGTCAGATTGATTTTAAAAAAGTGGTTGTTGACTGACGTTGTTGTATATACTGTAGATGCCCTACGAAACCATAGATCTGTCTTGCAGTGTTCTGTGTCAGCCCATTATGGATAAAAAGTTTTGCTTAAAATATTCAACAAAAGATGTTAAAATTAATATGTTAAAATTAAAGTGTTGAACAAACATTCCTGTTATTTACATCAGGTTTGATAAAACAGTTGCTATTGATGATTCACATAAAGCGCGAAAGTCTTAAAGTGCAAATAAAATATCGCATATTTTTATTTAGTTTCACTTGACAGCAAGGGTTTTCTTATTTTTAATTGTCATGCTGTCTCTAAGTTGTTTTATATTGTTTTGTGTGATCTCTCGAAAAAACGTTTTTGTATTAAGATTTTTCCATTTTTGGATGTCATGCGATTACATCCACTATATTATCCTCCTGAGTTACAAGAAGACCCACAGGATTTACGGAGGCATTAAACTTAGAGTTTTGCGTTTTCTGTTTTAGTAGAATTTTTTTGTTATAAATATACTGTACTTGATCTATGTAAGCTTACCCATTATTGAGGTTTTTTTCCATTTTATCCAATAATCATTATTTAATGAACTATTTTTGAAATTACTTGTAACCACTAGCGTACTGAGAGGGGAGGCACTGTACCATGGCCCCCCTCAGACCCTAAAAATGAAAAACTGTAAAGCAAAACTAAGCAGTTTTAGCAAAAGCAAAGCTGGTTTTTCGCGAGTATTCGGGGTTCGCCTGGATTTCGATTTTCCTGTGAAAAACCACTCGTCGCTCAGACCACTTACTGGTAGAAGTCTGAACTGGACTATCTGGTTAAAGTAAAACAGTTATCAAAATTTGTTATGCTCTTGAAAGTGAGTAAGAGTTGTAGAGGGCAGACAAAACCTTGTAGAGAGAAGTCATATAGACGCACAAACCACTATTTTAAAAGCGATATTTAATCAATCAACTCTGCTAACTTTGTTTTATGCTTGATTTTCGTTTTACGATTTCATTCTTCTAATAAGTCTCGTAAAAGCGTTGTACTAAAACTTGCTTCCAGAACGCAGGAAAATGCATATTTTTAGGTGTAATTTTGCAAAATTTTTCCGGGGCATGCCCCGGACTACCCTATAATCCTCGTGCCTTCGGCACTCCCAAGTTGATTTGTGACGTCACACGATTGTGACGAAACTTTGACCCCCCTCGGAAACTTTCTGCGTACGCCACTGCCTGTAACTATTGTAACGAAGGTATAAACCTACTGACAATTTTAATTGCAAAGCCGAAGAAGATTAAGGGGTCTGTTTGAAAACTCAATAAAATCCATAAAGTGAAAACGTGTTGCTTATTTTTGTTTAACCAGTAGCAACCGAAATAATTTTCGTCATCACTAATTTGACCTTCTATTTTACCGCTTTTTTTTGATGTGACACAACACAATGCTGTAAAAAATTCGATGGTTGGTTTTAAAATCACCTAAAAACAGTAGTTTAATTTCTGGTGCCTAATAAACAGGGATGAGCACTTTTACGATATGTTGCAGGTGAAAAAAGCTAGGGTCGAGTAAAAAGTTTGTAAAACGAAAAAAGTCAAAAAAAACGTAATTGTATTGTATTTGAAAATAAAAAATATTTTATTCAAATAGTTTTATTTATACTAATGATTTGAGGAAGGAGGAAGCTGTGCCTACTTCAGTAAAAAGCATAAAGAACTGTTTATTTGTGAAAAGAAGAGAATGAGGCATAAAAAACTTTACCCCCTTATTTGAAGATGTTACGTCAGTCTTCTTTGGTTAGGTGCAAGTCGAAACGCTTTGAAAAGTTGGTAAACGTATTTTGAGATTCTTTTTCATTATTATTAGATCGTTTTCTCTTTACATACCAGTAAACTTGGTAGAATCATACACGTTGGTTCTTCTTAAAACATCAGTCGCCTATAGTAAAAAAAACGAATAACCGAAACTGTAGTTTAATGAAATAAGGGATTACAATTACAAGCTTTTCTTTAACGTGCTTAAAATCTAATATGAGATTGCAAATACCCAAAAAAGCGTGATAGTTTGTATTTGGAAACGCTAGAGGAAAAAATTTTGGAAAACCCCATTTCAATACTGTTCCGTGCAAAATTAGAGAAGCTCGGTTCCTACAAAAAGAAGTTGCTGTTGATAAACCAAGAAATACGAAAACAACCAAATGAGTAAAAGTAAAATTTTTTGTTATGCTTTCTTTTCGTTCGAAATTGAGTTTTTTAGAAAGTATTCAAGACAATGATTATTTTTAGAAATAAGACTTCTTTTCAGGTAAAGTTTGAAAGATTAACAAGATACAAACACCTTATTGTCAATCTGTGTGTAATCTTCTATAGAGTATCATCGATTTTAAGCTGCAATAACAGGTTAAATATGTTTTTCAAAGAAAAAAACATGGTCTTCATGTGCTCGCATAGCAAGCAGATGTAAAGTAAATCTTAAATGATTGATGAAACATTTGTTAAGGCCAGACTTGAGCAGATTAAAATAAATAGTTTTTTTAAGTGATTTAATGTCAGGGAAATGATGAAAAAAACTAGTTTGTAAATGGCAAAAGTAAGATAATTTAGCTTCATCCCGTTGTTGCAAAGTATTTCGTCCGAAAATAATTTTCAAGCGTTGTTTGAAAGCGCTGGTGAAAACCATTGTAGAACTTGTTGCTTTCGTTTTTCTAGGTTTCTTCCGCTTATCCACAAACCAGTGCTACGATCAAATGACTACAGATTTAGGTCAGAGATGCGGAACCTTTTTATTATGAGAGGCCACCATTAGATTAGCCAGTAACAAAGGAGGCCGCAGGAGTTGATTTACTCAAGAAAATAGGACACTTTGAATCTGTCCCGGTTTTCTTCATTTCGTACCTAAACAAGTAGTGATCTCTAAAAAAAACGTCTTCACTTTGAACCTGTCCCAGTTTTCTTGATTTTTGTTTCTAAAATTTACTATCTCAAAAATAGAAAAGGTTTTCTATTATCAGTAGCAGTCATTGACACGTAATTCTATTCCTTTTTAAATTATTATGGAGGCCGCACAAAAACTCATGCTGGCCGCATGTGACCTCGATGGCGCAGGTTGCCGACCTCTGATCTTGGTATTGCATACAAATGTTGTTTGGACAGAGAAAAAAGGACCGTTTTTTTATTTTTCTATCACCCGAACTGTTTTTAACATTGATGCTGCTTTTGATGAAGATGATGTATAACAGGAATGGCGAACCTTTTTTATAGGACGGGTCAAAAAATAACAGTTTAATCATGTGTACAATTAATCGGGCGATTGGCTAAAATGAGTAAGAAAGAACAGAAAAGCGATAAAAACGACGACGCGGGCAAGATCTTTGAATTAAAGTTTTGTTTTATTAAATTTACCGCAAAGTGAGTAAAATCACCACCAGTTGGGAGCCTCTATTTACGTACACTTTTGTATTTACTCCACAGAATGTAAGCTATCACATTCCAAGAGCGCAAAACATTTACATATAGGAACACCTTTAAGTAGCCCAGCTATCTTTATTAAGCAACCAAAAATGTTTGATGTTCGGTGACACCACCAACTCACACTACATCCACTGATCTTTTTCACTCAAGATCACAAGTCTATGATATCACTTGAAGTTGTCTTGAATTGATGTTTTCATAGCAAACACTTCCATTTTATTACCATCAATTTTATGCTTATTTGGATGCGAAATGAGCCAGTTAAGCATAGAAAAATGTTATATGATATTTTCGCTTTTTTTTTCTCTAGTCTTTTTCTCTGCGTTGGAGAAACGCCAATTTTGTTTTTGTTAGATTGAAAATAGAACTTTTCAGATCAAAGTTAAGCCAATCCAAATGGTTAATAATTTTAGTAATGTTATTAAAATGTAGTCGCATTGAAGCTGTAGCTGAATCGGTTTCATGTTATGTGCAGTAGTAAAATTTGTAGCTGCAACAGTTACAAGAATCTTGGATGCCAGGTAAATACGATTGAAGTTATAATGTTAGCATTTTATAGCCCAAACGTCAAACATGGACCAAAATGTTACAAAACCGAAAGAAACTAGTGAGCTTTGCGAAGACACTTCCTCGACTGCTAGCCAAGACTCCATGTTGCGTATATGATTAGTTACACCAAAGCTGTTCATGCTGGCTTGTACGTGATTATTGATTGGTTCTGATTCATTGAAGTCTACACCCAAGCTTATTAAAGAAACGCGTAACGTCGTACCGTGCTGCTGTCACAAGACAAACCTTTGTTACAGCGTTTTGAAAGGAATGTTGTTGCTTGTAAAGCTGGCTGGTTGAATTGATAGCTTTGTCTGTGAGCAAAAGATACTTTTTATTTTGAAAAGCCGACCAGCCTCAATAACCAGTGATAACTGTTGAAAGAAAGAGAATAAAAAAATTAAACTGTCATATGCGACGTAATTAACTATTAATCTTTGAGAACTTTCAGTAAGTTTGAATCAACCACTGAATTAAAATCCAGAAATGCTAGCCTTAAAATTTGACTTAAAATCTTTTGTTGAAGTTTATATTAAGTTTACATCCCGATTGACGATTTGAAAATAAAAACTTTAGTCTAATTTTTTCCATTTTAGAGCTGAGTTTATCAAACTACTTTAGGCCGCAGAGGCCCAAAAACCTGGTGCGACATTTGCAGATTTATATAAACGTCGTACTCAAGTTTCAGAAAGTTATGATCGTTTGATTTTTTACTTTAGAGCCATTGCGGTAGAGCAAGAAACAGCAACTGGAAGAATTCTATATTTGTTTGTGCGTTTATTGTTACGTCCTCACCTGCAACGGTCTAACAATGTGCATAAATTTTTATAAAAAATTAACGTCAGATAATAGTTGTAATATACTTACTATGTTTGTACGTTCGTTTGCTCCTTTTTTTAATGTCAATTAAACGGTTAAATAAAGCTCACGGTTTTTTGACCTTTATTTTAACTAGGTCAAATGACGTTGCATCTTTGTTGGTAACTATTTAGACCAAAAAATTTTTAATGTTTAGATATATTAATTGTTTATATCGGTATTTCTCTAAGTAAACCACTTGGCTCCCAAAGACGAAATTCGAAATTTTTAAGGAAACAATGAAACCTGAGTTCTGAAAGGAAGGAATGTGGCGAAAACTTTAAGAACCGCTGCTTTATATAAAGCGCCATAAACGTCTTAAGAAAGCCATTTCTTACAGCGAGTCCAAACTTTATTCCTACTGTTTTTTTACGTTTGGTTATACTTTTATTACTTAAAAAAATAAATATAGATTTTTAGACATATAACTTTACAGCGATTGAATAATCGTTTTATACCAAAAAGCTCATTCTTCAAAGCTTCTTAATAAGCCTAATATTTAATGTAAAGCAAAATCTCAATCAGCAGATGCGATTATTTTGTACCCTTCGAGGTATGATAATAGGGCATAAGTACTAGACTTTTGTTGTTCGTATACTCGTTGACAGCTTTTGTATGCAGCATGATTGAGTAGGTGGGGGCTACGTTTTGATGACGAACGCCTTCGACGTGGCGTTTTTTATTCACACTCGCATGATTCTTTTGTGTCCTTGGAAAAGACACTTTAAAACACTTTTTTCTGCTTAACACTTTAACATAAATTTGATTCATATCACAAAATAAAAATTTCAACCGAATGGCAATATCTTGGCATTTTTGAAAGCAGGTCAGGTATAAAGCAATGGTTGCTCCAAGTTGAACTTCCCGCCATTGTCTTGCGAGTTGGGAAGATAAATAAAAATGATGATGGAACTTTGCCGAATTAAACTTTCAAGTGGTGACATATTGCGCAGATTATGGATTTCGCAGCAGATATTATTCAGTAAAGCGGATGTATTTAACTTACATTACTTTTTACAGATTGATGCCTAATCTTTTCTTGCTTATATCAATGTAATCCTGTGGGCTAACTAATTGCACTAACCTGTAAAAAAATTTATGTGCGTAATGCTGGCCGTTTTTTAGAAAACCAATAGCATTGTTTTGTTTCCTGAATTCAATAAAAAAAAAATCATTAAGACAAACTACAAAAAATAGTATAATGTTAAGTTTTTGTAAAATATAGCTCGTTGGCTTGATGCAGGGTTTCTCAAATCATGGGTCGCGACCCAAATGTAGGTCGCCAAGACTTTGCGGAGGGGTCGTGAAAGGTTAATCTACAGTTATTTTGGACCAGTAGTTCTCAAACTTTAATAGTTGGTGGCCCTTTTCCAGAGCCTCTCAACACCGTCGCCCCCGGTTCGATTATCGTCCCAAAGACAAGTGAGGACTAAAAAAACGTCATCACTTTAAAACTCTGTAATTTCTTCATTTTCGTCCCAAAAGACTAGTGAAGATTAAAAAAAGGTTTTCAGCAAAAGCTTCCGCTCGTGGCTCCCGCCCCCCGGGGGCTCTCGTTCAGACAAAGCCCTAGGCCCCTTTTGAGAAACCCTGGTTTAGACAATTTGATTACCACAAATAAAATGGCAACACTTGCTCAATTGTGTCAGGAACTTTGAGACCAGAAGTGGGCAGTAATTTTCAACCTCAAATTGCATTGGGGCTTTTGAAATAATTCGCGGGCCGCATATAAACTGACATTGGTAAATTTAATAATTATAGGTCATTATGAAATGTCATTCGTCCCTAAAATGTAGTGATCTCTAAAAAAAGATCTTCACTTTGAATCTGTCTCGGATTTCTTGATTTTTGTCCCTAAAAATAAACCGCAGTTTGCCCAGTCCTTATTTATTTATATCCTTTGCTTTTTCAAAACACCCTGCGGACCGCATAGATGACTTTGGCGGACCACACTTTGGCCACCCCTGTTTTAGACATTTATAGACAAATCAAACGTATTGTTACATCTCAAAGTATCATTGTTTGTTTACAGTTAATTCGTCAGCTTTAGTGTAAAGCCCATATTGGGCTACATTTTTGAAAACTTGTTGAAGGCAAATAAAGGTTAATAAAGGAATAACAACTTTGTCTTATTTCAATATGAGCTCCCTCAAATTTATTTGGGTCGCAGTCATCTTTGCAGATCGTTGTTTTAAGCGATTCTGGGTCGCAAAAAAAAAGCTGAGAAACGCTGGCTTAATAAAATTAATGTGCGTTCTTTAAAAATTTCTAATAATTAAATTATATTAAAAAATAAAGCTTCTTAAGTTATGATAATATTCAAATTATTTAACAAGAATATGGTAAACCTTAAATTAGAAATTTAATTGAACAAAATCATTCTGCCTTCGGGCTTTAATAATGACCAAATTACAAATTTAAGTAAAATTTGTCTTTTAACTTTTACATAGATAGCAATAGTTAACTAGTATTCTATCAACTCAAGTTTAAACGATTTTTTGCCCAGTATTTTTCTGTTTTTCAGTTTTTGGCTTTGAGTTTTACGCAGCCTTTTGTTACACCTTGTCTTTTGCAAAAAGTTAAAATCGAAAATATTTGAATAGATGTTTTATAGCAGTGCATTGCTTTTTAGTTGCTTTTTCTGCCGCGTAATCATATCTCGGTTAAACCAGCACCAACATTGAACATTGTAAATAACATTTCTGGTTCCAATCGTAAACATAGGCATACCATACTTCCGAAGTGGTAAACCGGAAAGTTTGTTATAAAAAAAAATTCTTCCCTAAAAAGCAATGTTCTCTAAAAAAAAAGTCTTCACTTTGAATATGTCCTTGACTTTTGTCGCTATAAAGGTCTTCACTTAAAATTTAAAATACCGGGACATATTGGTTAATGGACGGAACGCGGGGGCAAGGCCTTAAAAATCGGGACGTATGGTAAGCCTATGTAAACAAGTTTTATTTTTACATAAGAAAATTAAATTGTGCGCCGTTATATCATGGCGCTTTTGAAAAAAATAGGTGACAAAATTTTTGAGGATCGAACATAGGGCTTGTATATTGGTTTGCAATTTTTGTGTTATCGAGTTTTTACGACAGCGGAAAAGTTTTTCAATTGATAGTTTTTGACTATTGTATATATTTGTTTATTGTCCTGATTTATTAAATGCAAAAAAAGGTGAGCACAAAACTAAAAAAATTAGTGTCCTTTTGAAACTTTTACAAATTAACTTTTTAGTTTTTGATAAAAGGTGCCAATTTAGTTAGAACGGCTTAGAAATGGCGTGCGAAAAAATGTCTTAATTTTTCTGTTCTAACAACCAGGTCTTTAAACAGGTTTTGAATACACCACAACTGTCAATCAAAAGCTCAAACGGACTCCTGCAGCCTTTTGTCGCTTCACTGCGTCAAAGTCTTTGTGTAATATAAAACGTAATGGAAATCTTTGTTCTTAAAATTGTTTTTTACCATTAGCCTTTAAAAGTAATGCTTGATTGTGAGAACTGCCTTGATAATCGCATTAGATTTTCTTCTTTCTAAATCGTATTGGTACTGGTTCGAAATTAATTAGATCACCTTTCTAATCAAGTGCCCATATCCTTTGTTCTTTGATTTCTGAGCTTTATTGGAATCGTCTTAACAATAACTTGCCACGTGACAATTATTAAATCTTTTTTGTCGCAATGAAATTCGGTCGCATGGTCCTAAACTATATAAGAACGTACAAATCCCACGTGCTCAATAAGCTGAAGAATAGTTAAGGCAGGGCTGTTCAACTTGCGGCCCACGGATCGCATTCAACTGAATTAGTGGTTCTTATAATTCCTGTTATCAAGGAGGTTAATTCAAAAATAGCCCATTGAAATTAAAGTTACCAAAAAAAAAGGTCATCACTTTTGCAATGGTTTCGGCCCGCGATAAACTTGTTGACCAAAATTTGACTTGCGATGAATAAAAGGTTGGCATCCCTGGCTTAAGGTGAGGGCTGGCCTCTATGTTTTGCTGCTTCATTAACAAAACACAGGGGCCAATTTCGGTTTACAATTTGTTGCTGCTATGACACTATAGCTGTTACTACTGATGCAGATAAGAAACAATTTTGATGCTCTTTTTGTTGGGTTGCTGTAATTCAGGGGTAAGCGAACTACGGCTCGCGATGGGTTTAAACAAAGAATTAAAAAATTTGAGGCCGATCAGAGACGAAGATTTTTTTTAGAGAACAGCTTGGTTTCAATATGAAAAGTAGAAAATTAGAAAATTAATTTCAAGCGATGATCTTTTTTTTAGAGAAGACCTTGATTTTAGGAGGAAAACTAAAAAATCCAAGATAAAGATCATAACTAACAGATCCATAATGAAAATCAATATTTTTAGAGATTACTTGAATGCGGCCCTCGAGTTAAAAAGTTCACCCATCCCTGCTGTAATTCTTTCGGTATCGTTTATAAAAATTACTTAGAATCTATTTGAATAAGGCGGGTGTGGTAGAAATTTGAGAAAAGAGATAGGATGCACTTTGTCACTTATAACTCGTGCTGAATATTACAATAGAAACACACGGATTAGTTTCAGTTCAGTTCAGTTTTCTTTTATTTCTGCTCCGCCACATGAACAAAATAAAAAAATGTTGAGAAGTTTGTGTGTTGTTAAAGACGTGGTTAGAAAAAGGAAGAAGCAACAAAACGAGTTGACGTTGTGACTTGCTAATTAGCGATGAAAAGTGTGACTTGTTGGATAATATAGAAGCAAGGTTGCTTTACATCATTATAAAATTGTTTAAAAAAATAGAAAAAGAAAAAGAAAGAAAATAAAGTGTAGGACCGAGGTTATTTGCTTAATAAAACACTGCTATGGGGGCGGTGCAATAGTAGGTTAGTGTAATAGTTGGATGTTTTTTATAGTTATTATCTGTAAATTAAATTTAATAAATTTATCCATTTGCTTGTTTTTTCAGATTGTGCTTGATAATTAAAGATATACGTACAGCGTTTAGTATCGATTAAATTTCAACATTTATCATCCTTTTCATGGTTATTGGAGTTATCTGTTAACAGAATATCTTAACTTGAATAAATTAAAGTAGAATTTAAGCTTTTCAGTGATTTAAAAAAAAGCAAAAACGAAAACAAAAGTCGAAATGCCGAAAATGACCGCCCGCCAATACCAGACACTGGTAAAGAACGTGGAGCAGTTAAAGGTGGAACAAGCTATTCAAAGAGAAAAGGTTTCGATAACCGGAAAGGAATTGGTCGATTTTGTATCTGAAAGCCAAACCGAGGACTACCTTGTCTCGAGGCACGGTCCCAATCCCTTTACGAAGCTGGAAACCTGCCCGTGTTCGGTCGTGTAAACGCTTTTTTGTTCATTTATAATTTAATCGTCAACAAATATATGCTATGTATGTACGAAGTTGTATCGGGGTACAAGTTAAGGCAACTTTGCAAGCTGGGCATTATACGATTTTTTCTTAATTTCTCGGTTTTGGCTTGATAAAATTAGACATGGAAAACAACCCTTCTTGACTTTTGCATATCATATTTTTTAATTGCCTAAGATAAAAACTTTATTAAGTTCGGCATGTAGCCTTAAAAATTCGCATACTTTTGTTTCAAATGTCATTGTTTGATTGTACTGTACTTTTAACGTATGTCTTGTGCAATATTTTGACATTAAGAACCATATCAAGCCCATATTCACCTATATTGAGGAATTTCTTTCAAGCAAGTGACTTTTGTTTTAATGTATTATAGTATTGCTTTAGTAAAATTGCGCAAAATTGTTCTTTTTTGAAAAAAGTTGTTTGTTACATTACTTAAGGATTGATCATATTACGTTTTACTATTCATTAACCAGTGTTGTAAACTAATTTTGATTAAATTAAAGCAATTGTGCATTTCAAATGAAGCTTTTTAAGAAACGGAAGCAAAAAATTCCGGTTCTTTTTTGAACATTTTGAAGCGTTGTCAGTGTGAGTAGCAATCTCGTTTCCAGTTCAGCGAATACACAGTCCGGTAATTCTTACACACGTCCACTGCTGTAGTGGGAAAAACAGGGGGCACGAAAACATACCCGGCAATTAAGTTTTTCTTTTCATTAAAATTTGAAACGATTTAGAAAATAACATTGTCTAATAAAAAAAACAAATAAAGACCTTGTCTTGTTATATACAGTTCAGCTCCGGTTAATTGCTTGCGCAGTTTTCGGCAGCGAATCTGTTTGTATTTTCTTTGTACTTAGTGGCATTCTAAGAAATCTCGGCGTTTACATTCCAACTAGAGTCATTAATCGAATTTTTATAGTTTTGTGCTGTTCAAATTGTATTTTGATGTTTTACCAGTTTTTTTGTTTCATCGCGTTTTATGCTTTGATTGCGACCGCTTTGCTGGCCGTAAATCGTTTTTGAATCCTGTGTGTTGCGGCATTTGCAATCGTGTGGCACAAGTAATAACATCGTCGACACATCTGGGTTCGTTACAGTTATTTACAGCCAATCTTAAAAGTTTTATCCATATTTTGTGTTGTATTTTTAATCGAAATACAAGATTTCTTAATCGTTCTTTTCTGTTTATTTCATTGTAACAAGTCTGTTTTCACCTATTTTAAGAAAATAAAAACATCAAAAAGATTATAATCATAGTACAGTACAAAAATAAATGCTATCAGGAAACTATTGATTTTTTCGTATGTGACAAAAAGTATAATGGTGGTCAGGACCGGTGCTAGGAACTGCGGGGCCCAATTAGAAATCTGATGGCGGGGCTCCTACTTTTCATAGTAAAATTTATGGGTGTTTATATTTCATAAAAAAAAAACATACATACAAACCAAAAAAAAAATAGACATTTAATACTTGCAATAAAACAAATTTAAGGTAATGTGGATGCTTTTATTGTTTTACTTTTAATATCAAGAAAGGCAAATTAGGCAATTACATTATACTCTTTCAGAAAAAGACTTTTCTAGCCTTTTTATTAGCAAAATCATTCAAAATATTTTCAAAGTCAATAGCTTTAGCAATCTCGCTTTCTATAGAAAGCATTGACAAACTATTCAGTCTTTCTTGTGAGACCGTAGACCTCAAGTATGTTTTAATTAGTTTCAGCTTTGAAAAGCTTCTTTCCTCTGATGCAACAGTTATTGGCATCGTTAAATAAATCCTCAATGCAATAAAAACATTAGGAAATGTTGTACTGTAAATCTATTGTTTTCTATTAAGTGTTCAAACAAGGCATAAGGCTTAATTCTGGGTTGAAGGAAAGTTTTCAAAGCTTGAAGTTCTTCAGCCAACATATACCCATCAACATCTTTATTTTTTTCAGTAACTATCTTTCCTTCAGCGTCCTGTCTTATTGTGGTAATTGTTAAAGCACCTTCAAGGTTTGATGTGTGTTCCCTTATTTCCTCCTTAGGTATATCTTGAAAGCTGTTTATAAATCCAAATAATTTTGCATGATTTTTAAGTTGTTTAAATCTACTTTCCAATGACTGAATAGCTTGATCTAGGACTAAGTTGAAGCACTGAACTCTGTACGTTTCTTTTGGATAATCATAAGGTTGATCATCTGCCTCATATAAAAACATTCGCTTCCTTCAACGTATTTTTTCATAAAATTTTCTAGACTCGGGTGGTAATTCAATCGATTCAGCCAATTTATTTGCACCTATTAGAACATCATTAAAGCCTTCCTCTCTATAATTTCTTAGCCATGACAAGAGTTTTTCAAATGACTCCATGCCTTCATTAATATCTTCTGTTTCACCTTGTAGTTCCTTGCTTACATAGTTAACTTTAAAAAGTACGTCATACCAAAATATCAAAGAAATACAAAATTTGTAGTCTTTTAGCTGGTTTGCTAAAGATTTCGCTTCTGCTTTTACCATCGGCTTATTTGTTTTCTCTGATATTTCAACAAGAGCATCATATACTTCTCCAACCTGATAACGAATAGCTTTAACACTGTCAATGCGACATTCCCATCTTGTAATGCTCAAGGGTTTCATTGATAACCTAGGCACATATTTTTTAAAAACAGCCCACCTTTTAGTTGATGCTGAGAACAATGTGTAGATCGCTTGCAAGATTCCAAAAAATGTTATAGCATCTGGACAACACTTGGCTACATCTCCGAGTAAAAGATTGTAATTGTGAATGCACAGGGTACAAAAAACGCCCTTGAATTTTCTTTCAACAATCGTGCTTGCTCCAGATGTGTGACCTTTCATGTTGCTACCGTTGTCGTAAACTTGGCCTCGAATATCTTGCACTTTTAAATTTATTTCCTTCAGTGTGCTTAATAGTTTTTTATATAAACCTTCTCCTGTGCTACTTTGAACTTGTATAACCTTAATGAAATGTTTATAAACACCTGGAGGAGCGAAAGTTACCATCAGACACATACCTGATAATTAGTTTGCTCTTGTTGACTTATATCAAGAGTGCAGTCTAAAATAATGGCATAGTACTTAGCTGCTTTTACACGTTTCAGTATCTCATTCAAAGTAGCTGTAGCCATGATATCTAGAAGTTCATTCTGAGTATCTTTTTCTAAATAGTGATTATGAATTTCGTGTGTCTTGATTTTTCGCAAATGTGTGTCAAGAACAGGGTCAAACTTTCCAACTAACTCCACAAGACCTAAAAAGTTTCCATTGTGAACACTCTCATTACGAACATTTTCATTTGTTCCCCTGCGTACTAAATTTTTCTCTGCAAGAAATTGCACTATAGCTACTAGCCTTTTGAATACTTGCTGCCAGTGCTTTGCTTGCTCATTGATGATTTTTTCATGTTCTTTATCAATTGTCTGTCCACTACAAAGTCTTTGATGTAACTCCCAGTAACTACATGTAGCTTCCATATGGTTCTTTGATTTTGCATGCTCACATAATCTTGTGTGAACATTAGATCAATCGTTGAATCCACTAGTTGATAAGGCCGTGGATGCATTCTTTATGAAAAGTTTGCAATAAAAGCAATAAGTTCTATCAGCAGACTTAGAGTATATAATCCAAGGTCTTTCAACACTCTCCCCATTCAGAAGTTTTCTCTTACAGTGGAACTTTGAAAACCCAATCCTTTCCCATTTCTTGGAAAGCTGTTCCCAGGAATATTAGGGGGACCTTTCATTGCTAAATAATCTCTAACATTATAGCTGTTGGCCAATTTGCTGGGTCATCGTTCATGATATTTACAGCTGTACTTATAAATGATACATCATTGTATGATGTCTGGGCTTGCTTTTTTCCGGTTATGATTATGCTTTCTGTATTCGGACTGTCCTGTGATGAATTGAGATTGTCTTCAATTTTATTCACAGCTGTGTCATTCTTTTCTAATTTGTTATTTACGTCATAATTGTATTGATCAACTGTTATTGGATTCATGGTTATATCATTTTCTGAATTGTTATTTTCTTCATTCTCAATCCTTGGGCGCTTCAAAGATGGGGTAACAAGGAATTTATTGATAGCACTCTATTTTTTTCATTTTCAGCTTCCTTTGCCTTCGCCAATGCTCTTTTCTGGTTACCACTTAAATACTTGCGCCTTTTATCTCGATCTCTGCTAGTTTTTCCCATGATGTAAGGCCTTTTTATATCATATTTATCTTTTTTAGTAAACAGTACAAAAATGTTAATCTGAATTTCTGAAATAAAGCAGAACAGAAGAATTTAATTGCTAATGGTGACATAACGATAATTTACTAAATTTACCATTCATAACAAATTAATATTATGAAAAAGATTATTTCACTTTTTATTTTACGTTTTCAGTAGTATTTCGTACCTCATAATAAAGAAAAGGACCCCCACTAGCGCGGGGCCCCTTCAAGGTGCGGGGCCCAATTTGATAAAATCGGTCAAATCGGCTTGAAACCGGCCCTGATCGTGGTTGAACCGATGATTTTAAAAAATTGCGTCACAATTTAAATTATTCTGCAAGTATGAGACATCAACTTAAAATCCCGATTTTAACATTTGAAACCTTAACACCACAAACTCCAATTGCTGAACAACTTTTGCTGCAATACTTTTCGGGAATTAATCAATTTAAATATAGGCAGTTCAGTTGTGCTAAATTCCTTGAAAACCTTTTCTCTTGAAAGATCAAAACCAAATCCAAACCAAGACGCGGGATTTTATTTTTCATCATTTAAATCACGGAGAAGCTTGTAGGATACACAAGCTTAAAGACCGTTTACAAAATACAGAAATGCAATTGGAACGTATATTTACAACAAAGAGCACTCGACAAGCTAAATAGTATTAGATATACTAAAAAATAAAACTAAAGCAGGTCAACCGCAATATTATAAACATATCAATGTCGCAATATCTATATTGACTTTTTACAATGGGGCACCATATCAAAAGGCACATTCAAAACTCAGTGACTACTGAACCAGTGGGCTTTTAATGCAAAATAAACAGACTAAATTCTGTTGTGAAGCAACAAAAAATTCCAAAGTACGAAAAAAATAGAAAAGAAAGGCAAAACTGAAACAAGATCAAAAAGGCTAGTAAAGCACCATTAAGTCAACTCTGTCTACCACCATTTAAAAGCGGAAAGGAACAAAAATAAAGGTAATAAAATATCAAACGAGTAATCAGAAAACTGCAACAAATCTATTCTGTTGAAATACAAAACTGCACTAACAAATAGTATTGCCATCAATACACGCACTCATGTCTATACATATATAGTTATGTATAAGTTTTAAAAATCTATAATAATTAAGCACTTTTCCCAATAGATATATCGTTACTGCATCTAGCGGAAAGGCGATATTGCAATGTCTGAACTTGAACAAAAGTTCGGACTTTTGGTGCGAAAAACACAAACTAAACTAGGCCGGTTAAGTACAAAAGAGCAAATTGAAGAAATATTTTAATGACGCATAAAAAAGTACGAAGAAAAAGCAAAATGAAAAACAATTTTCTTATTTTGTTTGCTTTCTTTGCAGGTGCTTAACAAGGAAAGAACATTTACGGTAATAAAACAAAATTTAGTTTCAACGTCTTCATTAAGAAAATTATTTCAAAATAACAGGCGAAAAGTTGCAATGATGAAAACATCGATGAAGACAAAAAGAAAACTGCAAAAAAAAGTTTTTTAATAATTAAACAAAAGAAAGTAAATTAAAAAGAATAATAATATACTAATAAGGTTATAAACTTAATACTTACTTAAATTCAGTTACTGTTCTTCAATGGGCGAAGTTTGTGGTAATTTAAAAATCTGAAACGACATAACCAAATTTTTTATTAATTATTCGCTAAAAGAAATCAAATTTTAGAAAACAATAATAGTTTTACTGACACTACATTTTTGTATTGATTTAATTAAGTATGGAGAATAGGTATAGAGATAAAATAAAACTTTTTTGGTTATAAAATAATTTACTAAAGCAAAAAAACTAAGTTTAAAAAACAAAAGACCAAATTTTACCTAAACAAACCAATAAAAATGCAGTTACATTGTTTTGTTTTTTTCAGAATAATGACGTATCAAAATAGGCGAGCGATCGAAATTTCTAAAACGAATAGATCAATATATCAATCCTAATTCAAAATAAAGTGCCAGAAACTAAATTAAGAAAAAAATATTATGCTTAAAATCAGTGTTCTTAAAAGCTAGTTTTTGAACAACAGATAACACCAGTTCTACTCACTTGCTGCAAAGTCTTTTGCAAGGCCTGTTGAAACAACGCTTGTTGACTTATATTCACAGAAGCACTTTTGCTTCCAGAAAAGTTTTCCTACGCAAAACACAACCAATAAACAAAAAAACCTGGAGTTTTTTAAACTTCTATACTACTCGAAAAACCAGTGAAACTTTTAAAACAGCAGGATGTTCGACCAATGACGATTTAACTACAAGCTTACATGATCGAACGTACCTGTTCGCTCTGTTGGGCAAGTATTTGTTGGACAGCCTTTTGATAATGTTGCTTTAAACTGGGATTGGCCTCGAACAATTGAGAATAATCGGAGCTAGAAACATCGCTTCCTGAGAAAAAGGCAACTAATAATTTTCAATTCTTATGGTAACACCGTTTACAGAGATAAGGTAATGGTTTATTTTTAGAACGATGTCACAGTCATGCATTTTTAAGGCTTTAAATGGGGCTTTCCACAAAACGTCAAACTTTTGCGTACCAATAACGATCGACTCCAATTAAGGTTCTATCAGTTTTAAGAGCAAATTATTCGGTAGTAAAAAGTTTAATGGAAACAAAACAGAATGAGGTAAAAATGTTCCCATCAATTTTGTTCAGCTAATTAAAACTTTTAATATCTTTTCAAAATATTTCTGTAAATATACCAAAATCAAGATGCATCATACCTAAATCTGAAGGCTTCCTATCGTTTCCGGCAAAGCACGAATCGTTGTTTACTTTTTCAACTGATTTTTGCTTCTGTTGCGTCATTTCCGCCGGGTTCGATGGGGACTTCAACCCATAATCTTTTAAAACGTTTGTGGGCGAAGAAGAACCTGAATCTTTTGAATGCTTTGCAATGGGAGAAACAGGATCGGACGGTGATTCGCTTCCGAATTGATCCGCCGACAAAAACATTTCCGACCCATCGTAGGAAGAGCAAGGGCTACCGTGAGCTATGCCAAGACCTAACAAACGATTTCAAGTCAATACAAGATCGGACTCAGAAAAGTTCGTTGCTTGGCAAAGCTTAAAACAATAGGCACCTTGTTCTTGTTTCTTGTCGCTTTCGACCGTTCTCAACAGCTTTTGAAGATGGTCATGTGAGAAACAATGATGACGTGCTTGCTGGGCTGACGTGTAAACAACTGGCGGAATACAAACGTCGCATTGGCTCGGAAGTTCATCGCTGAAAAAAGCAATTGTATGATCAAACACCAAAGAGATGTTTGAATCGATTTTTATTTTAGGCAAAATCAAAACTTACCTTTCAAGAAAATCTCCAGATTCTGAAAAATTACTTCCACTCGATTGTCGGGATTTTTGTTTTTTTTCTTTAGCCCGAGAATTTTGAAACCAAACCTGGGACAAAACGCATGATTTTTGAGCGGAAATACATAGAATAACTTCGTTAGTTTTCTTTAAGCGTTTTTAAGCAATATACTTGAATCGTTTTTGGTAAAATACTTAAATTTTAAAGTGAAAGATGCTATTGATTAAATTAACAACAAACAACTGAGAGCAAAAAAGCAATTGTACCTGTACAACTCGTTTTAACAATCCTATCTCGTTTCCTATCAACTCGCATTCGGCAAGTGATGGAGTTTTAAAAGCTTTAAAGCAGTGCTTCAGCGCCTTCACTTGAGCAGATGTCATCTGCGTTCGATGACGCTTGGTGGGAGTACAGTTCATGTCTGAATATGTTAAAGTTTTAAGTTTTACAATTTGTAGGTCTGTGTTGTTAAATGCGTTAAACTAAATTGTGATTAACAAGACACAAGTTCGTTTCATGCGGTGAGCATACGCATATGTACAAAAAAATCAAGTTCCGCTGCATTATTTTTATTTTAAAGTCTATTTTAAAACTTCGCACCCTGCTGTTTATAGACTTTTTAAAGATTAAAAGCTGTTACGAATTGGTAGTTATTTTGCAATTCAAATCAAATCTTTTCCAGACTGAACATATTCTCAAGTTTGTAATTTAACATAAAACTAAAGATTTAGATCAAGGTTTAAAAATTTTTTTTCAAAACAAATTCCATTTACCCATTATCGAATTTGAAACAACCATCGACGGAGCTGCTGACTGCGCGTTGATTTGCTGAAGAAAGTCACGTGATTTTGCGGTTTCGTGCAATTCGTTCACATACGTAAGTCGGTGCTGGTTGTCAGTGATGGATGGTGATTCTGCAAATTTAAAAAAAAAAATTAATTAATGTTTGCGTATAATTCGATAGCAATGAATAATCATCAAACACACGTGTTCTGACTTGTTCATTTATTTTTATTTTTTCTAATGAAACACTTAAGACAGAGATATTCAGAGTCTGAATTAAGTCAAGATTAGGGAGTCCAGCAATACCATGTCAAGTTGTGAGGAACTTAAAAACTAGATCATGTCAAGCCTAAAAAATCCAAATTATATCATGTCAAGTACAAGAAACCCAAAATTTTACTAAATTATCTCAATTTATATATTCTAAGGCAAAACAAAATTCCACTAAAATATTATAGAAACACAAATTAAAATAACCAAGAGTTAGGGTATTTCAAAACAAGTTCATGGACCTAAATATTTTACATGTAAAGTTTAGGGAACCCAAATTATATCATGTCAAGCTTGGTTACGGCGGGTCCCTTAATCTTGACTTGACCCCGAGTTTATTAAAACTTATTCATTAAATGCTCGTTGATGTCGGGGTTACTCATACCGAACCTAGCGACTGCTGTGTATTTTTCGACTTTTTCAAAACGTAACTTGAGCTGCGTTGGTTTTTAAACGTTCTTATCTCTCGAAACTGTGTCCAGATACACTCAAAAAACCATCAAGAAATCACAACAAAAGAAAAACAATGTTGTTTGATAAAAATCTAAAGGCCAACGTCAAACGCAAGTACAGCTCATTAACTATTCTGGTGCAAGATAATTTCGGCTGATACTCAGTCCAGAACCTAGTCCTCTTATAAAAAGACGCGAAGTAAAATACCAGTTGAAGATAAGAATAGCAAGACTCTATTTTTCTTCTTCGATTTTATGAAGTCACGACTAACTAATGACAAAAAAGTCGTGTCTCAGTTTATAAGGGAGTAACAATGAATTTAAACTTTAAATTTACGCTCCGATGTACCAGTTCATATAAACTTAATTAAAAATCGGAGTTACGGTACCATTGGAGTTGTTCGGTTACATAAACTCAATTAAAAATAGCAGGGTTTTTAAGGAAATAAGAGTTCGCCTAAATATTAAATTTTCGAAAAGAATAAAGAATTTATTCTTTCACAAGTTACATATAAAATTAATTAATAGCATCGGTTTCAATTAAACATTAATAAGACCTTTTCCAGTCTCAGCACTGAAGAAATAAACAATTCAGCTGTTAGCTGCTTTTTGCAATTAAATTACTTTCCGAATCGATATTAAATTTCTATTTTTGAAAGCGGTTTGCCTACGTGACAGCGATCTAAGATATTACGTACGAAAGAGGGGGGCAAATCGAAGCAAAGTTTTTTAGAGTATCAGAGCGTCTTCGAGTTACCAACCTTTGACGTCGTTAATCAAAATCGGGTTTTTCGCGGATTCGACATTCAGAGTTCGAACCGGTAGATTTGCATTTCCGGGGAGAACCGAATCTTTCGACGCTTTCTTCGGAGGGTTGTATAAAGTAGCTAGCTTGTTCTGAAAGTCCAAGGCTGAAAATTCACGGTTGCTTGTCAGTGCGCTTGGAGCATCTTCGGTTTTTGAAGCCGCAACAGACGCAGCATTTTCGTTATTTGTTTTAAAATTTCGAATCAAATCTGCAAAAGTAAGATTATGATATTAATTAAATTTTAATTTGATCACTGATAAATATTAAATTTTAAAATTCAAATCGTGCTTTAATTTTATAAAAAAAATTGAAGAAATCTACTAAAATATTCTTAAAAAGAGGAAACGGGTTTTAATGTTCCAATTAAATTATGTCTTATTGAAACAAAATTATGCTTAAGAGAAATTCTTTTAGCCAATTTGATATAAATTTCAAAAGATTTTATCTTTTTCAACCCCTGAAAAAAACACGAAGCATTACACTATTAGCAGTTTAAAAATCAAATAGTATTGCGTTTAATAAGAAGAGCTTTGATTGAATGCAAAATGTTTCAAAGCAGCAAATGACCAACTTCAAACAAGTAAAAAAAACCTTTTTCAAGCGTGACAATTAACTTGAATTACTAATATTCAAAAATAACACAAACTTGATTCTGATGACTCCGTTTTAGCATTGCGCAAATTGGCGCTTACTGCACCAGACGCGCTCATCATGTAGCTGAGATTGGAAGCAGCCACTTTTAGCTGCTCTGGATCAAGCATCGACTTCACGGCCTGATAAACAGAGCCGCTTTTGCTCAACGCTGCTGTTTCTGCCGTCGCGTCAGCAGATGTTGAGAGTTTCATCTAAATACGGAAGCGTAACAAATCAAGTAAACTTTAATTTTGCGGTGGCTTAAAAACGACAATTAGAAATTTCACTGTTAGTGAAATTAGCTCTGGCTGCTAGGGTAAACAATTTACTTAATGTAAAACTGAAAAAATTTAGATCACAGTATTTTAAATAGATATAGGCGTTTAGCTAAACTGATAGTTTATAAAGTAAATTATTTATTCTTATTAGAAAAACTTAATAAGGAGTTGCCCCAATGATTAAAGTTGAAACTTCTAATAATAATAACAATAATAATAATAAAACCAAATTAGCTTTGAATTTGTTCTGTAATCGTAGTTTTTTTCACATTAAATCGTCAATTTTTTTCATTGGAAAAAATAGATATGACGCAATCGATTTTACCCAACCTATTCATAATCACCTTTTTTTCAGCTGGTTCGTCGAGTGAGAAGGTCCCAGTTTCGGATGCTTGGGGCGCATGCTTGGTTTGTACGTGGTGGTCCAGTTCTTCCTTTGATCGAAAAACCATTCGGCACAGCTGGCAGAGCTTGCTCTGGGTCATTTGTCCGCTGACGCAACGAGCGATCGAAGAACGGAACTGACCTTTCCGTTCCCGGGCCCGCGTATTTTGAAACCAGACCTGAACGCAATAAGAAGCTGAAGATTGCCTTGACTTGTAGCTCGCGATAACTGACGCAGTCCTAGGGTAAGAGAGTTTACGATCCAGCGTTGTTAAATGGACAACGCCACATTTGTTCCGATAAATGTTTGCACGCTTAAATAAGACACAAGAATTTAAAACGACTCGGTGTCGTTAGCATATTGATAGTTTTCTAATCTCACTCTGTAGGTGTTTCAACGAATCCAGATGCCAGCATCAACCTCGATATATGGATAAAGGTAAACTCACAAATTCATCAAAAATATGCTTCACAGTTTATATGGTCAACTTGCTAATTTCAAATAAAAATGAAGAAAACTTTGCAAAAGTTAAAAAAAGCAAATAAAGTAAGACGTTAAAAAAATAAAACTAAGAAAAATCATAGAAAATACCTGAACAACTCTTTTCTTGAGCCCAACCACCTCTGATATCTGTTCAATAACTTTCCTACTCGGGCTGGAATCAAAGAGATATTGCTGGTACAAGTATTCCAATTGCTCAGGCGTAATGGTGGTGCGCAGGCGCTTCGGGTCTTTCGGTATTCCGACGCTTTCTTTCTCGTCGCCAAAAGAGCTCACTGTCCAATAAGATGTGTTAAGATATGTAATGCATATATATATATAATGTCAAGATATCGAAATAAACACACAAAAAAAAAGAGAGAAAAAGAAAATAAACGTAAAAGCGCCTTACTTTTGCTTTGAAATCCTCCTGGGTTTGAAGGAAGTGAAATTTTAGACATAGTTGGAAAGGGAGAAAGAGTGGGCGAAGTGCTCGACTTTCGCTTAGAAGCTGCAGCAAAAGAAGGACTCGAGTTATGCGATTGTGCCATGGAAAACGACAACCTTTTTTCGGGACCCAAGATCTTCGAAAGAGCCGCAAACGCGTCTGCATCATTGCTAGATGGATTCTGATTGGTTGACATCTTCATTGCGGTTAAAAGCGACGCCGCTTCACCGCTGATCGGAAAATCGCCGGCACGATTCGGCTTGGCGGGGGAAAAATCGTCGGCTTTCTTACTCGACGACGATTCGTCCCATCTTTGCCCAATTAGGTTGTTGACGTACATTTGACTGTAGATCGACTTGAGGTGATCTTGCTGATGAACCTGGAACTCGTCCAACGCAGTGAATTTCTTATCGCAAAGCTGACACGACATCTTTTCGACTGGAACTTTTTCGCTCGAGAGCTTCGGAACTCGACTTTCGCTGCTACCCGACGAGGAAAGAGCATCTGGTTTTTCGAAGTTTTCGACATTCACGTCTCCAAAAAACCTACGAGCCGATCCTTCGTCTCCTCTTGAAGATGGCGTCATGAACATTCGCTCTTCTGCTTTGAGAGATGTCGGTAAAGGATCGCTATCGGGAGGACTTTGAGTTTGTCTGCTGAATTGTTGCTGATGTTGCTGCTGCTGCTGCTGCTGCTGCTGTTGCTGTTGCTCGTAACTCTTTCTCGCCTTTTGCCTTGCATTTTGAAACCAAACCACGATAACTCTCGTGCTCAGATTAAGTGTTTGCGAGAGTTTGTCCAAATCGTCATCTTTCGGATAGGCATTGCGATCGAAAAAATCTTGGAGAATTTGAAGTTGGAAATCGGTGAATCTAGTCCTCGGCGTTCGGCGACATATTCCGCCGGGCAAAGAAGGAAAGTTTCCGGCGTCTGGGTTGGACGGTATGTCGTACACAAGATTCTCGTTACTTATGCCTTCAAAATTTCCTGGTATACCTCGGCCATTCAACAACTGACTAGAGAGTCTCATGGCAAGCATGGCTTGAGCGTCTTGGTTGGAGTCAATTTGATTTAGTTCAGACTTGCTTCGACTTGGCGACAGTGCTGAGACTGTGGAAAGTGCGCTGTTAAGAAGAGCTGATGACAGACCTTGGCGAAAGGTTTCAGATTGAATCGACATCTCGCTTTCGGTACTTTTTGACGTTGCCATTTTACTTGCTTCGGCATGATTTTTTTGAAGCAAAGAGTCTTGGCGAGCATCTGACGGCACCAAATCGTTTAACTTTTGGCAAGCATCTTGATCGCTAGTATTCCCGCAATTATTGTCAGTATGACTGCTGAGGAATTTTTCCTGTTGCTCTTCGACGGAAGAAATATTAGAAGGTTCCACTTGCTTGTTAGTAGACGATTTTTGAGCGTCTTCCAGTGACAGAACAGGAGGAATGTTGAAGTTATACGGAGAATCTTTTGATCGTTGACGTTCCTTAAACAAAGTGTTTCGAAACCAATGCTTTATAACTTTGGGAGGCAGAGAAGTGCGTTGCGCCATTTCGTCGACTTGATCTTCGCTGGGCGAGTTATTTATGTCGAAGTTGGCTCGAAGGATTTTCAATTGTTCATCGGTTATTCGCGTTCGAGGACGCTTAGCGGGAATCTCTAACGACGGCGTCGTTTGCAGGTGACCTGTCAGTAACTGGGGGTTGCCGTCCAACAGACTGCTCGATTCTGGCTTCTGGAGCTGATCGAAGCTGCCCGACTGTTGTTGACTTTCAAACCCGGGAACAGATCCTGTCCCGGAAAGGGCCTTCGGGAAAACGCCGCCTGACGACCGCGACATTTCTTCTGCGAGTCCGAGCATCGAAGGAGAGGCAAGATGCTGCATTTGCTGCAAAGCGGCAGCGTTCGAAAGCATTTGGTAGGGATGAAGGCCGAGCGCTTGGGTCTGCAACAGAGCGGAGTAGATCCCCATTTGCGATAAAAAATTAGAGGACATGGGAGGAGAAGCTTCGGTGAGAGATGCTCCGAGCTGAAGGTCGTCTACGTTTCTAGACGCGTCGCTTTCTAGCATACCCGGATGTTTTAAGCTCTGCATTTTCATTAAAGTCTGAAAGAGAGCTTGGTTTTGCTGCTGCTGTAATAAAGAAATCGGATCTATATTCAAATTAGAAGCCTCGTTTCCAGCAAGACTCAAAAAGTCAGAGGAACGACTTGGTTTTTGTTTATTAACATCATACAGAGTTGAATTTTCTTCTGAATTTTCATTAGTATTGGAATCTTCATGTTTTTCCAGCATTTTATCGGAATAAGCGTCCGCAGTGCTTTCAATGTTTTTAACAGGCACACAGACACCATGAGCCACTTCTTCGTGGGTTTTCAAAACCCAAACTCCAGAAAATTCTTTTCCGCAATGAGAACACGTCAAAGATTGATCCTCGATTTCACTTTTAACTTCCATCGACTGTTCCTTTTTAATCGAGTCAATTTTCTCCTTTCCTCTGATTATTTTCTCTTTTTCAGCCGTGTCAGGTTCGGATAAGGAAGGCGACCAGCGCTCCGGCTTCGCAACTTTGAATGAGCGCGCTCTGTCTTTGTTCTGAATGCTCCTATTCTCGACGTAATGTCTCGCTTGCTCGAGTCCGTATTTGCTCAGCAAATGATGATAAGCACTGCTACGCGATGAACCGTCGACGGGAAACGATCGCATCCGGTTTCGCTTCGCCTTTCGTTTTTCGGCTACTTCCAAAGACGTCGACGCTAATTCGAAAAGATTCGGGCAAGAGCGAAACAAAGACGAAAAAGAACTGGATTGAGGATATGAAAGATCGGTATCTGCTTTTTCGCCATTTTGATTCTGATCCGTACATTTATCTTCGGTTTTCTCTTTTTTGATCCTAGTAACTTCCGACAATCTTTTCAGCCCCACATGCTTCATATTTGACTTTTCTTTCGTCAATGCAGGGTTATTTTCTTCATTTTTAGGGCCGGTTTGACGAGTGTCAAGACTTTGATCAATGTGAGATGATTCTGTGCAAAAAAAAAAAACGAAAATTCAAAAAATTTTAGGGAAAAATGTTACTTCATTGTATACAAAAAATCTAAAAATAAACATGCTTAAGTTCAAGGACCCTCTGTAAACAGCAATTTGAAGCAGCAATAAGTCAGCTTTAAATGGGTTTTAACATAAAGCAATCATGATCGACGTCAATTGTAGTTATGACGTTATTAAAAAGCGAGATTTTCTATAAATAGAGAAAAGGGATTTTATGAAAAACATTAAAGCTTAAAAAAAAACCACTTACCAGTTGTGCTTTCTCTTTGCATCGCGTTAGATTCAACCTCAAGATTTTCATCGATAACCAAATTGGTGTCGAGCTAAAAAAAAAGCACGAACGAAACAAATTAATAAAATAAAAATAACAACAACGAAAATATAATAGAAAAGACAAAGTGTTTTAAGTGTTTTATTTGCAAAAACTAGTTCGAGAAAGCCAGCGAGCAAGCAAGAACGTGGATTCGCTGACGTCATCGTCGTATTTAACCAATCAACGTTCGTTTCCAACCAAAAAAATACTGTTTAATTTTGAAACATTTTTAAGAAAATACATAAAATGAATATAGATATATCGGTAAACTTTTTTAGCCTCTTGCGAGACAAATTAATTCCAACCTGGGACTCGCACTCCATTTTAGTTTCGTTACTGTCCGCTGCTGAAGGATCAGAAGCCGGATGAGATCCGCAAAAAAAATCTTTTTCGCCACCGGACACAAAAGGAGCTTTTACATTCTGTAGCATTAGATTAAAACATAAGAAGGTGATTGGATCCAATGGTTACGATATGAGTTCAACCAAATCATTGATAAACAACGTCAACAAAGACAGAAATTTTTTAATAGTTTATGGATCGCAAAACGTAAAAAACATTGGGTACACGTTTGAAAATTTGACACACCATTCCGCATTTTCCTTTGCTTATTTATCCACTTTAAGCTTTATAATTTCAACACTCCCAGTCATAAAATTTATTCCAGGCAAGGAATTCTTTTCATAATAAGTATATTAAAAACTTCTATTCATACAATAAATTAAATAAATTATGTAAACCAGGGCTTCTCAAACTTTTTTGTTCTGCGACCCCCATTTTAAAAAATAAATTTTTATGCGAACCCAATATGTGTAGGCTAATTTTACTTTAATTTTTTCCTACCGAAAACCACGCGTATGCATGAAAAACCATGCAATAACAACGAGAAATGGAAATACAGTAGTAACCTAAAGTGAATCAACAAAATTACAAAAACAGACTGTATTTAATAAACATTTAATAGGATGGAAAAATTACTCTATATTCTTTCATAGCTACCTTATCAAGACAAATAAATAATTCAATTTTTTTGTATTTATCTATAAAAAGCAATCTTGGCTTTAGACTCAATAAGTAATTTTTTTTGCTTTTGTTTCTTGCTATTCTCTTGATTACGGCACACGACTCACCTTCTGACCACGCTACCTTACTAGTTTATGACGCAACAATCGTGTAATGACACTTACTTTTTCTAATTTTTGATTGTCAATAAATATTATTGTAAAAAAACAATTTCAAAAGCACAAAAAGCCAATTTGTTTTGCGAACCCAAAATTTTTTACGCGACCCACAGTTTGAGAAGCCCTGATGTAAACAACTAAAAAGAAAGGGCATGGTAGCCGACTGCAAGAAAAACTTTTTTCGGAAAAAAAGTAACAAAATTTTCACACCACTCACCTTGCTAATGTCATCAAGCAAATCGTTTTCACCACTGGGCGAAACGTTAAGCTGATGGGCATGGGCAAGATGGAGGCGCAGTTGCAACGGGCTTTTGAGGAGTTCCTAAACAAAGCAAAATAATTTCTTTAAAGAGCCCGAATATAGCGTGACAGACAGAAGCAAGCGCATCAATTATGCACAATTATATTTTCATAGAAAAAATTTGCTTTGTTAATCGAACAAATGCAAAAAGCAATTAAAGCTTATTAATCTCATTAAACTGCAGAGAAATCAGTGCAAATTTTGTTATGGCGAGTGATTAATCAGACGGAGCGGAGTGCTTTGGGACATGCGTTAGAAGATTTCGAAGAAAACAAAAAAATGAAAAAAGGCAAGGCTCTTTAGCGCCCTTACCTGGCAAATCGAGCATGAGCTAGGGGGGTTGTCGCTGTGTTGCGTCACAACGTGAAGCTGCAAGCGAGTCTGGTCCCCACAAGAGTAATTGCAGTAATCGCATCGAAGATTCTAAAATCATAATTAAATCGGTCAATACTCGATCGCGTGACGTCGATGGAAAAAACCGTGTGCTTTTGCTCTTATTTCAACATACCGCTTTGGCATCTTCTTTTTTCCTGTCATCGTTCACTGGAAGTTGAGATCGCTCTAGGAACAAATCGATATAGTTGAAGCATTGAAACGAATGATAACTCTATTTTCTACGTACCAGCCGGCTCGATAGTTATCATGTCTTGCACCGTTCCAAAAGGCTGTTGCTTTTGATTTTGCAATTTCAATTGGTGCTCGGTTGAGCGCATGTGCTTTATCATTTCAATTACATTCTAAACAAAATTAAGAAATCGTTTTCTTGTTACGTAAATTTGTTTTAATTGCAACAGTAATTTTGCCGTTAAACCCGATGTTTCTGTTGCCGTTTAACCCGATGCACATAAAATCTGTAGCTTACCTTAGTTGCAAAGGTAGAACAAGCTTGACAGCGGAAATTCAATTCGTCTTTCTCATCACCTTCCAAACTCTCTTGGGTTCTTTTCAGAGACCGAAGGTACTGCGAGTAAATAAAGTAATTTCGACTTAATAAGCTTAAACCTTCACTTATTTAAATTCTCATAAACGAATTCGGGTTCACAAACACTTTCCATCAGACGAAACAGTTTTTCTTGAAACAGATACAGCCGAATATCTTAGTTCTCTTCTACTTGGGCAAGAAACAACAAGTTTGAACAAGAAAAATCACTTGAGATTATTCAAAACCTGTACTAAAAGCGCCTTTATCGTCAGACGATCGCAAGAGCAATTCACTTACTTGGCACACGTTCAAAACGCCTTGATGCTGCTCACTTGCGCAATGGAGCTTCAACTTCTCAAAACTTTGTGTCACGAATTGACATATGTTGCACGACACATTCTGAAACAAGCAATAATATTGCAATGAGATTTCGTTTTTACTCTAATATAATTTTCTTGTCTTGGTAAACAGAACTACATAAAACGAAATTTAAAGTCCTATATATATATATAATGACCAATACCTGTGACAAAGAACCACGAATCACATGAGGAATCATCCACGAAGTAGCACTACCTCCTTCTCTCACGTGACAAATTAAACTAAGCTTACAAGTGTGCTTCTCTGTCTTACAGTGAAGATTGAAGTTGGTTTTTAGCTGAAAAAATAGAAATAGTTTAAAAAGAAAACCAAAAGTCAAAAGTGATTGATGTTTAAAATTGTTTAAAGTTTCCAGATGTTTTTTAGCTAACAATCATATTTACAAGAGCAAGCGAAACACACCTCAAAATAATAATACAGAATAATAAAAACTAACAATATTACTATGCAACCTAAAAGCGTTTCAAGTGCAGTTAAGATCGAGATAAATATCAAACCGTTTATATCCTATGGATTTAAAATAATTTTCTTGGAAGGCCCAATTACAAAAAGCACTTAAAACGCGCAACAAATAGGCCTTTACAAGTGCGGAACGGTGAGAAAGTACAAAATCTTATCTTAAACTCATCCAAAACAAACGATTTTAATCAAGCAGATTCGCGTCAAACATGATTGAGCAGTAGAGAAAAATGGAGGACGAATAAAGAAAGCCATTCAATAGCAAGAAAGCGATTATTTACCCACTATATGTTACGCGACATAGGTCCTATTTATTTAACTTCGCTCTTATATCCGTGGCTTTAGCTAATTACAACGGCATGGTTGATTTAACCGATTCAATTAGACGAATTTCTTTGTACAGAAAAGGGTAAATAGAATTTGTCGAAAGATAAAATTGATTAAACGCAAATAGTTGCTGACAGATAGACATAACTTGGCGTTTATTTAGCATTTAGAAGGATACGAAAACATGTTTTACGTCGTCGTGTTTGAAAATGTTAGTGCAACACTAAATACATCTGTCTACAGCGGTTATCCTTAAAAAAAACTCCATAATCAACTAAGTCTTCCATCGACGAAATGCTTTCAAAGTCTTCAAAATTTACAGAAAACCGCTATTAAAGGACAATTGCCACTTAAACGAAGCCTAGACACGGCCAATTCTTTTAGAAATGCATTACCAAGACAGTTGAGTTCCTATTTATTTTTGTCTGGCTTGCACAATTGAATTAACTGCGATTCAGCGAGGAAGTACGTTGCTAATTGCGATGTAAAAACCGTGCTTGCCTGCTAATTAACGACGTACTAATGAAGCAGCGCTAATTAAGCCGTTCGAAGGCCCGATAAAATATTTTAATTAAACCCGCCCCTCTAACTGTTTCAGACAGCAGTAAAAAAAAAAGAAAACTTCTTCTAGTTAGAACAAAAGAAACTCATTTAGGAAAGACTTGGTTGTCGCGGTAATGAAGCATTTAAATAAGCGTTAAATAACATTTAACAACAGCAGTTACATCGGCTTTTCACAAGACGACCAAACAGCTTTCTCGAGACGACGGCGTAAAGCTAATTAGCCGAAATGCCATCGAATGGCGCGATGGGTCAATTTTGTAAAAGCGTCAAGCCACACACAGTGGATAAGAAAGGCTAAAACGATCGAAAAGCGGGTTTTTTAGCCGTAGCGCTTCACACCATTAACGGAGCCGATTCTAAAAATGCAAATCGAACATATTGTAGCTTTTGAAGCGACGGTAAAAGTTATTCTTCCTGCAGAGTCACTTATTATCGACTTCTTTTTAAAAGACTCAACAAGCGTAAAGTAGGAAAACTTTCGCGTTAATTGAGGCAAACCGTGACGACTAAGAATCACGTTCGCTTTCGACCACATTCAATGATCTGCCAAATTTGCGACAGATTATGACCACACAAGTATAAATTGGCTTGCTATAACAAAGACTTATGAAAATTAACTTATGACGACACTCAACTATATAATTACATCTTATATAACAACCGCTGGATTTAGGTGGGTCAAACAAGCTCTCTTAACCAAAACGCGCACGTAAAAAGCGTGTTTCAATGACCTGTAAGACTGTATAGGCCGCAGATTTTATCTCTTTTGTTAGAGATACTTAAGTGAGGGAGGTTCGGGATGAGACCAAATGTAGTTCACAAAACAAAAACTTCCAACTTGGGCAGACTGTGCTCATCAGCTGTGGAAGGCAAGCAGTCTAGAAGAACAGTTTTCAATCTTTTTCATACCGTGGCCCACTTTCCACGTACGACCCACTTCGGTGAACAGAATTTAATTTCTGTCCCAAAAATCTGGTGATCCTTAAAAAAAAGGTCTTCACCTGCAATTTGTTTCCGATTTCTCAATCATATTATACATTCATCATTATACAAGTCTTATATTGCTTTCATAGTCGGCAGCGTGGTCGAGTGGTTAAAGCACCGGACTGATGATCAGCATGGTCTAGGTTCAAAACCCACTTATGCCATTCTGTTGTATCCTTGGGAAAGACACTTTACGGCACTTTCCCCTGCTTGGTGGTCTTGACAAGCAGTACTAAATTGCAGTAATATCTCTACTAACTTACTAGCGGACAGCAATATCTTGGCATCTCCGGAAGCAGGTCGGGGTAATTGCTTACCCTATGGATAGCGCCTCCGTCGCTTTCCTGCGAGTCAGGAGGATAAATATAGAGATTAAAATAAAAAAAAATAAATAAATAAAAAAAACATTCTAATTTATGCTTCATGGCCCACTGAAAACAGCGCCATGGCCCACCGTTTGAAAACCACTAATCTAGAAGAAGGAAATCGTAATAAAATCCCCTTGCAGTAGGTTACACTGCAAAAATATGACATGTTATTTAGCACATTTTTCGTGCTGCCTCGGGCGTTGCGCAGATTAAAAAGGTCCGCGTTCAGGTACTTAGCAGAGGTTCCTGTTCAAAAAATCTTTTCCTAAACGACTCCGCCTCGTCGAGGCTATGACACTGGCGGCTGATTTTCAACCACGACAAACTGGCCTCGTTTCTGCTTCCTCTCTAACCTCTACCGAGAGAAGTTCTTGCTTTATCTAAAGAAAAAAAGACTTGTCTCTAGCTTCTCTTTCAAAACGTCCGTTAAAATAATATAAGACAAGCTATTGTCAAACATCAAAAACTAATTGATTTTTTAAGCTGATCCTGGACCCTGGATCAACTTTTAATGTGTCCGCAAACTTGAATTAAAGCGAGACCAGACCAAATGAGAAACAATAAAATAATTATGAATTACTACTCGACCTGTGATTCATTGCACGTCTTTTATTTAAGAAGTTTTTGCGACGGTTTTTTAAATCTAGTCACTAAGAGATTGTATCTTGTTCCTTTGTGAGCGAGTCTATATTTATCCAATATAATTGCCGAAACATTTGATCCAATAATTTTTTTGGGCGCTATGAGTTTTTCTTTGTACATTTTAATTCTTTCTTTGTATATTATTATCTTTGTAAAAGTTAAGTCTTGACATATTGTTCTTGCTTCAACTAAAAAATGCGATAAACCTCACCGCAGTACTATAGGAGCATAGCTTGCAGAAGAAATTTTCTTTATCTCTGTTTCGAGTTTTGACGACCCATTCGCTGTTAGTCGGTTCACAAAGCGCATCTGGAAGGCGTGGCTTTCGCACGTGACTTTCTAGTTTGTTGAGGTCGTCTGTGCTAAATACGCAGCAAATTCCACACGAGAAGATGTTGTCATTCTCCTCGACCTGCATTGGAAACAATCGGAATAAACAATTTATGTGATTGAAACCAATAATCAACATTGAATAACGTGTGCTTAAGTTGATGTAGAAAGAAGGTCAAGCATACGCTAAATCATTTAAAAATCTTCCAGAACGTTGATGTCACGTCAATATGATGTCAATCGTGTCGTATGAGCAGGAAAAGAATTTGCCAAAACACCATCCGACGTGTGTACCAACGTACCTTTAACGCATCCAGGAGCTTGGAGTCAGACGTCAGCGGTGACGATATATCAGCATTTGGCTCCGGAAAAAGCTTCCAGAGTTGGTTTTGAACAAGCGATTCTTGCTGATTGGCCTGAGCCAGTGACGATGGCTCGGCACTGGACTGTGACAACCTTTGATGCAGAGAAGAAGCGGCGGCGGCCATCATCAGCTGCTGGTACTGTTGAGCCAGAAGTATTTGCTGTTGCTGGGCGAGGAAGAGCTGATGTTGGAGGTACTGCGCGTGTACTTTCCGGACGTCGTCTGTAAGCGACAGGTTCTTGGCGGAAGCATCGCTCGCCGCACCTTGTTGCAAGGTCTTGAGCGCGGCGTAATATTCCATAAGGTTTGGCGCCGACATCGAAGAAGCGTCAGCGGGCTGTGTTCGTTCAACAGAGCGAGTTCGATTCGAATCTGTACGAATCAAATATCCAATTATTACAAAGTCATTACGCTAATGATACAACGTTAATTACTTTACACGGATTAAATATTTGCAGCTGTACGAGCACGTTCGTCGATCGTGGTAATTAAAGTTTTTTCGGAAATCACTAACCTATTTTTTCTCGGTTCAAGTGCCTAAAAATAGCGCCAGAATTCTGTTCGAGATCTTGATAATTTACAAAGGTAATTTAAGCAAATTCCATAATAAAGTGAAATTAAATAAATGACCTTCACTATTCTTGAGATGATTTAAAAGCCCTCGTTCACTTAGGGCGACATTCTGAGCATGTTTTTCGCTCGTCATATGGATTCGAAGATTCCGAGCGATTCCAGTTTCATAGCAGCAAACATCGCAGCGCCATTTTCCACCGGAAGTTGAAGACGACTCGGATCGGACGCCAACCATTGTCGGAGAATCGTGTTTCGACAAGCTCGAGAAAACGCCGGAGTCAATGCTGCTATTTGTTTTGCTCGATGAGCGGCGTCTTTTTCCGTGAAGCTGCTTGTCCAAAGCGGATCCGTTAAACTCCACTTTGCCGGAAGTTTTCAAGACAGCTTGTTTTGCAATGCTCTGCAAAAAAAAGTCTTACCAACCAATCCTCATTTTTCGATAAAAAATTTAACATGCTATATGCATCCCAGATCCTTGCCTCGCTTTGTGTAACTTTGGTATCATTATTTTGAGACGAAAGCGGAAAAGCGGAAGATCCTGATCCGCCTTGACGCATTTGCTCCTGTTGACGTTGCTGCAGACTTCTTGCATTGTAAAGGTGTTTGTCCGATTGCATGTGAATGCTTAGATTGCCTTTAGTAGTGGTTGAGTAGTTGCAAATATTGCATTTGAACGGCTTCAAAAACACATTAAATCAATTAAAACGGTTAGTGTTAGAAATTAATACGAAATTGAACACGTTTTTGCTAATTGCTTGTTATGACTCCGAATACGTTCATTACGTTTACACTTGGTCGGGCCGGATAATTGCAAAGATCAGTGCCTAAGTGAATTTACGTGACCAGACCAAGGCTTTGATTTTGACTAAAATGTTTCCTTTTTGGTCAACTGGAACGATTAGTCCGTAGCTAAAACGTTAATTTCACAGTTTTGAGCTGAATAAGCGTAATTACCATACCTACAAAACCCTTAGATTTCTCTAATAAGGACTTTGGATAAAAATAATTTGTGAAATTAGTAATTAGCTTTCTAAAAATAGTCGCTTGAACTATTTTAGTTTAAAAACTTAAATTTTTGCTCGATATACGGAAAGTAAACTAAGACACGAGCTGACAATTTTAAAATTCTACAAACGAAGCCAACTCCTCACTTTGTAACCGCACGAGTAACTTTCCCCACGGGACAGTCGGGGGTGAGGTTGGCTGGTATTGCAGTAAACACAATCGGAGGTTTCTTCGAAGTGCTTTTCTTTCATGTGCGCTTCCAGCGTTTGTCTAAGAAAGAAAAAATTTAAAACTTTATTGGTGTTGTCATCGACACCCTATTGGGCTTTACGGTTTTTCGAACAGAAAAACCAAACTAAACCTTTTGTTGTAATCGTTTTACACACAGGAACTCCCGGTGTCCATCTCCGGATCGCGGTCGGGCAGCAAACCCACAAGCGTAGTACAGCGGCGAGCCGTTTTAATCGCTTGTCAGATTTGATTGGTCGGTGAATTGAAACCGAATTTACGGCGCTAGGAATGTTAACCACAAAACTTGTCAAGCGATGCAGTTTTTCTACATTCTACGAGATTGTTACACAACTTTTTCGAAATTGTTTTAAACTGCTATTGCAAACAATAACAACCCCAAACCTATCAACACGTAAATACAAAAAAATAAAGATATTGAGCATGGAACTTTAACTTTTAATATTCCAAAACAACGTATTCAACTTTTAGACCAAGATAAGTCAATAATGCTGATTGAGCATTTCTAATAAATAGTTTGTGTCGTTTAATCAAAACCAAATATAACCCAATTATTCTTAATAAGGCTTCGACTTTTGCTTTAAAGGCAAAAATGGTTAAGAAAAAGGAACCGTCATTTCCATCATTACGTAATCGTAATCTTCGAGACAATCACCAAAAATTGAGTTTAAGACAAACCAAAATAAGCAGGATAACAAAGCATCGATTTTTAATGAACTTGCATATGAGTCTAATGGATATTGGGGGTGAAGTTAGGATTCCACGAGCGATGAAATCCAAGGATATCAAGGTCTGACAATAATCCATTTCAAGCATCCAATCGCCTAAGAATTGTTTGCATAGACCAAAAACAGAAACGAAAAACAAAGGAAGCTTAAATTTTCTGAGAAGCATAACAGCCCTTGACGCTCGATTAACGTTGCTATAGCAACTTTAATGAGAAAACCAATAAAGCAACGAATTACGAGTGTCTAATTAACGACTGTTTCGCGCAAACAAACGGAAAACTACGTAATTAATATCTCTTTAGCTAGCTGAAAGACAACATGCAGCTGGAAAAGGCGCATCATTTTCATATTCGTTCGTTAGGCTTTTTAATATTATTTCTTTAAATCTTATAAAACAATCAGTTTCAATTTTCCAATTTTTTTTCAGCTCAGCATTAAATCCACGACATTTACAAATTAGATTCTTACAACTGTTTACAAAAAGATAAGCCTACTTTAACCAACGATTCAAGTTTGACGTTTTATGAAACCACTATACGAGTAATGCCTAATTAATTGACTTTTTTCTTTGAAAATGCGCCGTTGTTAACGAGCCAGTTAATCTATTTTCAATCGCCATATTTAAACAAAAAATTAGATACTTTAGTCTTCCTTCAGCGAATAATTGCACAATCGAACTAACATAGAAAATAAAGAGCTATTAAAAACCTTATCAGTTGAAGTCTAGTAATTAAATATTATTAGTTCTATTTAGCAACTTGTTCTTTTTCACTGTCTGGAAGCTGTAGCTTTGAAGCCGACTTATCAAAAATGTTGTTCAGTAGTCTAACTACGGGCAAAGGTGCAAACCATACTTAGGGGCAAATTTGTTCAAAATAACAAGCAGAAAAGGATTTTTAAAAAGATTTTCGACCTCGGCTCAACTATAGCTACCGTAATTTTTCTTTCAATTAAACATTCATTAAATATAACTTTTTTTAGAGAGACTAAAATAATTTCAAGAGCTGATTTTGATTTTAAAAACAAAAATATTCTTCCGATGTTTTATCACCATTTAAAGTTGCTTTTCAACCCCGAATATATCGTACAAACCAAGGTTTTCAAGAAATTTTTAGAGAACGTATCAAATGTGATCATAGGTTAATCATATTTTATCGGTGGCAAAACGGGATTTACTAAAATTCAACAATAAAAAGATTCAAATGGGCTCCTGTTAAATCTTTGGCATGAAAGATAGATAATTGAATCTTCAAGGTCTTTAATTTAAATCTTTGACCGTGCAGTACTTTTTCACTGCATCTGTTCCGTTTAAGCCTTTAGAGTTCAAAAAGTATCTGCTCCTGGAAAACGGTGTGCACATTTTTAGAAAGAGAAATAAGGGTACCGTTAGACAAAAGATTGTAAAACATTACTTTTAAGAATACTCTCCGAAATTTTGTAAGATTTAAGTAAAAGATGTAGGGTATCACATGAATTTGATACAAACAATAGGTTCGAATAAACAAAATTTTTGTAAATTAACTGCAACGCTAAAATTCCAATTGAGCTACAGTTTTATTCCAAAAATAATTTTTACGGCTTTTAGTCTTCAAAAAAAGTAAACATTTCAATTGTAGCTGTGTTGGGTGGTTTGCTGACGGCTAACGGTATTGGTTAAAATTTATTAGTAGATCAATTGATTAGCTCTTTTGGCTAAAGACTTTTCGTGATTGCTAGTAAAAACGGATCTAAATTTAATGCTTCAATTTATGATATAAAAATCAGTCGCATATTAACATATTTTTATCAAGTTAAAATGGATTTCGAACAAAAGTCTTTTTCAATTATCTTATTTATATATAATCTTTTCAAATATACCTTGAGTAAAAAATCCTAAGATGATTTTATAGCCGAAATCGATCTCAACTTACTTGAATAAAAATTCGTTAAAAAATATGCGAGCGATTCTCCAGTGATGAAATAAAACATTTGAATTTAAAAATTGAATTCAGGAGAAGAATTTGTATTCAGAAAAAGGCTAACATTTTTTTTTAATACAAAATAAAGTCAAGTTTTAGCAACTATTTTACTACAAAAGCCCAAATTGTATTTTTTTAATGTTAAAGTGAGTATTTGTAATAGTAAAGTAAATTTCTAATCAAGCAATCGAAAAACTGTACTATAACAAACTGAAACACGTAAGAATTCATAAAACAATTTTCTATATTGCAGCAAAAACAAAAAAGCAAATTCACACATAATCAAAATAGGTTGAGTTTATATTTTCAGAGAGATTTTGCTTTAAACTCACCCAAACTCACCTGTATTTGTAATGCCAGTTACACTTGGGACATTTCAAAGTTTTGCATGAGTTACGCGATTGGAAAAGTGACATTGGAAACATAGGATCAACAGAGGCTGATTTGCTTAAAAGAGTATCAACACCGCTTGCCTGTGATAAACCCTGTAAAAAACGAAAATTGTTTGCTTTCACGGTTTGCATTCACAAAATTCATGCGAAAACTTGATAAAATTTGGAAGCGGCAAAACAAATGCAACGATTGATTTCTATTTTTTCTAAATATACAATTAAAATTTTGATTGTGACCTAATGGGATGCTTATGATGGCTAATATTTTTCATTGTGACGCAATTATTAAATTAATTTCATTCAAAAAGTGCGGTCATTGTGATTCTTTAAGGTTTTCCTAATGCGTATTTCAGTAACAGACAAGTTACACTTTTAGATAAACAAAGAAGCTCAGCTAAGTAGGTACTCTCATATCACGCTTACCAACGAGCCTCCTAGCATTGAACTGGATGAAGAATTTGAAACGCTAAAAGTGGAATCGGGTGAAGATTTAGCTTCTCTTTTAGATGTGAAGGATGCAGGAGGAGACGAAGACGACGATTCCGCGAAATGACTTTCATCGGGCATCTACGCATTAAAGCAATAAAAGGTCACGTGACAATACGATAAAATTAAACTATCACATGATCACAATTAATCATTTACGAGACATTATTTGCCCATGTATAAAAATTAATTGTTTTTCAGCTGCGCTTTTGTTATTGAGTATCAACAAAGTTAAATGCTAGCTATGGTATGAGCTATATCAATGTATAAAAAACAAAAATTGACTAAATTTAGTCAGTAACATAATATTTTATTTTGCCAAATTGAAAAAAGACCAAGGCGAAGTTTAGAGAAAACAAACTAACGGACAATAAAAAGGTAACGGCAATAAACTATTTGGTTCAAAAAGCAATCAAGAAAACCAAAACCGGCAGTAAAATAGAAAAGATTTCCAATTTGGTTTTCAAGAATTATTCATTTACTACAAGCAGGCAATCACCTTTTCATTTTCAGTTTTTCGTCGCGCCAGAAAATTCGACAGTTCGACGTCACCCTGCTTTCCTTTGTTGTGTAGCACGTTGCTGAGCATTAGGGGATGAGAAGTAGGGGGCTGCATGTGTTTGTCCAGGGGGGACGCAAGAGCAAACGACATCGTTTCGCAATCAAGCATTGGTCGCTTAGCAACTGTCGCTGTCGGAGCGATAGCGGTCAAAACCGAATTCGCTTGATTTTCTTTGTCGCTAGTAACCGATAAATCTAAAATCGATTCAGTTTTGGCATTTTTTAAAGACTGCGACCGAGAGGGAATTTTTTTGTCGGAGATAATTTTATCAGAGTCCAAAAAATTATTTTTGCAATTTTTCGAAGCGGTAAAAACAGAAGTGCTTCCTTCAAAATCGTCTTGGTGTTCACCTTTTTCAAACAGCTTTTTTTTGTCTTTCTCGGCGAACCTGCTTTGATGAGATTCGACTGCTTGGTTTGATCCACCCACAAACTGATTTACAGTTACTGCTGTAGCCTCTAGCCTTTTACTTATCTGAAACATAAAAAAGTGCCATCGTTTTGATCTAAACATAGATATACTTCGTTTATGAGCATATGTGTAATTAAAAAACTATTGTCTATGTAAAAGTAAATTTAAAAAATAATAGAAGTAGGTGAAAATTTAGTCGAAAAAAATTCGTAATTTGGCTGATCTTTTTATAAAACTGGCATCGTGATCCTTAGACAAAGCTGGGTCATCAAGTCAAATGAGCATTAAATCTTAAGTTGGGGTTGTTTCTCTTGTTACCTCCAAAAACGGACAAAATAGTTCTAATGTTCAGAAAAATGATTAAACACTTCAATCAAGGCATCGATTAAAATACCAGTAAGCTAGTTACGTATGTACTTGCATTGTTGGCAATTACGATAGCTAAGAAAATAGAACAAGCGTTTACAATGTTTGATTTAGTTCAATATGCTAAGACCAGAACGTTATTCGCTTACACTTATTTTGACGACTAGCATATTAAAATCAATACAACATTTAAGCGACAGGAAAGTGATAAAAAAAACGACTTTTCTTTCACTTTCAATGTAGAAAAACATAAAAAATCGATATTAATAACCAATAATGTTGGAAAGTAATTCGGCTAACTCCACAGCAACATTTCGCATAACTCACCATGAAGCAATTGACACTTAGCAAAATACGCCCAACCTTAAACTTCACCTGACAAAAATACCTTAAAAACCAGTTACTTCTAAACTCAGTCTGATAAATGCGCTCTGATGGTTTGCTGAGCTTTCCCATTAAGAGTTCAATTAGGCAAAACTAATTAAAACGATACGCATCGCTTAGCTTGAATTGGCGAAAAAGGAGAGCTCTACGTTCACAACTTGTTATTTTCTTTTATTCATTTTGTTTTTTGTTAAAATTCAAGGTTCAAAAATGCTGAACTTTGTTTTCAACTTTTTGCTGTCCCTGCTTATGTAAATAGATTCTTTACTACCTAATAAAAAAACCGTTTAGAGAAAATTGAAAACATAAAACTCATTAGCTTACTTAAGCTATTTTGAGTAGCGCTAACCATACAGGGTTGAAATATGCCAGTGTGATTAAAACATTCCACTGGCTAATTGTGATCAACAATCGGTTTTGATAGTGCGAAAGCGAATCAATTAAAGTCGTTTTCTCACAGCAAAATAAACAGCAGTGCTTTTTAGATTTAAATCTGAAAAGAAAACAAAGCTGGCTTGCTTTGATTTTTGAAGAAATGAAATTAGCCACGATTAGATTGAACATCTTATTGGGTAGGATAAGTTTATCAAAAGCTAAATCAACAAACTTTAAACATTTCAAAGCTTTAATAGCGTTGTTCCAAATATTACACACTGTCTCAATGAGCTAGTTCTTTATAACTGGACTTCAAAACTTTTTCGTCTTATCAACTGGGAGCTAATTAACAGGCACTGTATTAAGAGAAGGTCGGAATCTGATTAATATTTGTTGACAGATAAACTGAAGCTTACATTGATTTTTCATGGCCACTTAAAGCTGGCCTTTCTTTTATTACAGCACCGTTAATAAGACGATACAAGATTTAAGAGTAGAAGGCGATTTGAGTATGCCTAATGAATGGAAACTGACAAATATACATAAACCGTCAGGAAATATTTCTGGATCAAGTGACTACACAATGTCGATCGAACCAACAGTTGCGAGTCGTTTTTCATGCTTTAGTCAGTCATGTAGAAACCGCTTTGTATGTCGAAAGGAATCACATTCATTTGGAAGACTAATGACGGAATCTCAAACGCGAATACGCGATGTAGCCGTTTCCGAGTTCAGTCATGCGAAGCTTGCATGTCACCTGACTTTTGAACAAATTTAACTTGAAATAAGTCTTTTCTTTCTCTTCCCAGCTTTTAAAGATTTTAAGAAATATGAAAAGCAATAAAGTGCACTACAAAACTACATACTGACGAGTGCTTATTCATCGCCTGACATTTTCGAACCAACAAATCGGCACTGGAATGACGGTAATATATAAAGCACATATGCTCGCAAATTCAATTATTTATTAATTAAATTTTAGGATCTGTGCGTGTGAAGAAGGGCATTTAATAGGCTATAAATATCATCTGGAAAACGATGAGCTTAGATTTTATCGCCTGCTCTAATAAAGAATATCACGGGGCCTTGAGCTTGACATCATCACGCCTTGACTCTTACATGCCGAATACCTCTAGCAGATTTCACTCGTATCAATTTTCAAGGTTAATCGTCCGACTCGCATGCTTTAACGAAGCAATGTGACAATGAGAAGCTAATTATTTCCCTTTTATTTTAAGAGTTGATCGATCGAAGGCGAGAGCGAGTTAATTAGCTCGCCACGCAAAATTAATAACCTTCCTCCCGCCTGTCACTCTGCTCTTGTTATCGAATTACGAATGAATTAAGAAGCGTCGCGGCTTTTTCTTAATAAAATCTAATCAAATTCGAAAATATGGAAACAAGCTGCGCTTTGTTTCGAGCTTTGGAAGAATTGCGAAGAAAATCGCTTGCTTTTCAATGAATCTATTCCGGGGAGGAAACGAACCGGAAGCGAAAGGCGATCATGACTGCGGAAAAGCAAAATGTGTCGATTGGAACCGGAAGTAAAGTGATCGCCAAGGTTTGGTTGATTTCAACCAAGATTTTAAACGATGAAAAGCAGCAAATAACAGCGCGACAATGCTCGAAATGCTTTCTTTCACTCAACACTTTTGATCGTTGCAGAAGCGAGAGGCAAAACGTTGTACAACCACAAACATAAGGCATGACGCGGCAAGCCGACGGTCGATTTTAAAAACAAGATGTCGAAGAAATAATAAGAAAATATAATGAGAACCCAATCAATAATTGAAGCGGCCTCATGTATCGTCATAATTGGAAAGAATTAAGACGGCAGCGCTTAGCAGCAGTGAAGCAGATGATAGCGTTTTTTTTTATTTTGATTATCTCGCCTTTGACGACTGTTTATTTATCTGCAATGAAACCGTGTCAAAACGGAGCCTTAAGGCGTGGATCTTGATTACAAGGCCAAGTTAGATTATAGCAGATCAAGACGTTATTAATGAATCCAAAATAACGTTAAAAATTCACCTAACAATGTTATTTGTTTTCTTTCCAATCATTATTTACACAGTGGTTGATAAGCAAAAGGGTAAAACTATTATTATTATTATTTTTCGAAAGTGGCGCTTTGAAGCAAAAGCACCTGCAATCTTCCAACAAAGAATTTACAGCAAGATGATGGGTTCCTTTTTTCTTCCGAGCCAATTAATGCTCTTTGCTAAGATACTATGACGACTTATCTGGAAAAAGCGGATCACTTTGATCAGGCAATATTCGCAGGGCACTTAACCGCGTGTCTCCGCAGCAAACTTCTTTAATTTCAACGATTATTGGAGAAACTCATAAAACGTCAGCGAATGGCAGCCTTTTTCGCTAAGAATAATAAAAGCGTGAAATTGTAGTGGTTTTGATATCTCCCCTTTGTTTGTTGTTTTAAGTCTTTAAAGTGAACAGCACTTTTCAATGTTCCGCCAAGCTGACCAAATTTTAAAGCCAGATGGAACAGTTACCAACAAGATGGCTGTTGCAATTAACTCGGTTGGTTTTATGCTTTTCGCTCTCGATTGCGTGACATGGCCTTAAACAATGGGGAACGACAAGAATTCTGCTACTTGAAATGTCAAGCCAACTGAGCAACTTTAAATTTGAATTCGGCTTTTATTAAAGCCAAAATTAATCGCACCTTGTTGTTGAAGCAGTGACAAGCGTAAAATCAAAAACTTAATGGATTGCAATTTTTCTGTTAATTAAAAGACTTTAAATTAAATTAGTTCTAGGTCTTACAGCAGTAACTGAACTTAATGCAAAATGGCTGATGTGATAAGGCAACGCACGCAATCTTCATCTTACAATGGTCTACTTTTTATATAATTCTTAACTTTCGAATTGCAGGTTCATGGTTTGTTAAAATTAGCAAGCAGCCTTTCATAAAAAATATATGCATTCTTTAATTTAAGACTTTTCGCTATGTATTAATCACCAAAAGACGAGGCGAACCACTACTTAAATGAAATTTATAATAAATTTTGATCAAGTTTTTACGAAAAAGAATTTCTTTGCTATATCATTACTGTTTTCGTACCTGACCAGTAATTTTCGCCATGTTCTAAATATTTTTTAACTCGTGATTGATTTGCGAATTGGAAAAACCTAGAAACAGTACTTATTTAGTTTTGTAAATTTTAAAGAGAGGCGATTTGCTGGTAGTCTTTCCTAAGTGTTGTAAAAATTAATTATTTTCAATATTTTCTTTGCTAATTTGCTTCTTTTTCGAAATATTTTTTATAAACAATCCAAGAGAAACGAATGAAAGATTTCATTCCAGTAAATCTATCATTTAATTTTTAATATTGAAGCTACAAACAAAAAATTGAGTAAATTCTATTTTTGCTCTTCTTGTCCATTGCTCAATAGTGAAAACTAAGAAAAACAAACGGTAAAAATGCAAAAGTATAATTATCTCCCTTCAAAAGTTTTAACTTGAAATTTATTAGGTTTGACTTGTACACATTACACACAATCTCATAAAAGTCATTTGTTTCGGTCTTAAATATAAACAAACCTTATTTAAAAAAGAAATTTTTAAATAAATAAACATTTCTGCAAGTTAATTCGTTTGTTGTTTGCTGCTTGTTAATTATTTTAACAAAAATAAATTGAATGCTTGTTAAACATAGCTATTGTAAATGCATTTGTAAACACCAACGAAACTAGAAGCTGCAGCTATTTTGCACTGACGGACCAATTTTCTCTAAGTTGAACTGAACTGTCTTTAGAAAAATCTTGACTGATATTAATAAAAATAACTCTCAAAACACAGAATTTTGAAAATTTGTTTGAACTTTTTCACCTACCGTAAAACTTTTCTAAAGAATTATCAAGTAACTTAATTGTTGCTTTAATAAAATTTTTGACGGAAAATCAACTGAGAAGCTAATGATTATACATAGCTTAATTAACATCAATCCGTTACTAAGATAATACTGTTAAAGATCTTATTTAGCTGCAATTAGTAGAAAACATGGCTAATTGTCAGCCAAGTATCGATCAGCCTTTATGTATATTTACTGTACCCGTAGAGCTAGCTCGTTCTTTAATTACAGCTTTTCAAACGCTGTCGTTAATTTGGAAATTAATATTCTTAATGAGCATCATTAGTATTTATAAATAGAATCTTATAGGCTATCGCTTTTCAGCCATATCAGGTTTTTTATAAGCTATTTCTACGACTGGATAAGCTTTAGTGGAAAAAATTTACTTGTTGTTTATGTTTCTAGTTCTTGAGCATGTATGTTTGTGAAACTAAAGTAACCAACGATTGCAGTACAGAGCGGATTTACAGCATCGTTTTGGGGAGATTGATCACTTTGTTCTTTTTCCTAATTACGACAACATGAACTTTTTTTTTGAAAAAAAGCTGGTTGATAAATAGTTCATAATTGAAGAAAAGCAGTCATATTTTTCATCAAGCAAATTCGTTAATAACCATTGCCTTACCAAGCGATAATAATAACAATGACGCAACACAATTTTTCTTCGATCTTTGAACTTTTTATTTTACGCAAAACGTGAGAAAGCCAATCTTTATCTTAGAGTAATGAGACACGACATACTGAAATCTATCACTGCGAAGCAAGTCTGTGAATGAGATGGCATTTTTTTTGGTTCCATTGCAACATAAAAAATTTTAAGAGTATATTAAAACAATTAGCTCTCATTCAGCAATACAGCAAATATCAGTTTGAAAAGAAATATTTTTTGAGACGAGATAAAATATTCTCGTTTTACTTTTGAAATAAAAAAATTGTCCCAAAATACCTTGCACAACTTAGACTTCAAAACTTTATTTAAGAAATTCCTTTTGAAGTTATAAAACTTTTACCTGTAAGCAAACATGTAGAATTATTCAACGGGAAATTTTAAATACTAATTCAACTTTAAAAGTTATCTGGCTGTTATAAAATTTCGCGAAAGCCTCTAACCAGAAATTTAAGCGTTTTGTACTTAGAACCTGAAAAAATCTTTCTGTGCAGTCGTAAAAACCTCGTAGTTACTTTTAAATCATTAATGTTTTGTCGCAACACACAATTCCATGCTCCACTTATGACTAAATGGACTGATTTACCTTGGCGAGACAATAGAGCTCGTTTGCTAATTCGGCTCGAAAAAAACAAGAAAAAACAAGCAAAACAAGACAAACGAAAACGTCCGCCAAGTCGATTAAGTCTTGGCGCAAAACGCAATTAAATTGGGTTAATGAAGAATAAGCAAATACTTTTTTTCCATGAGGATTTACTTGTTGTGGAAATCAAGCGGCATTTCGAGGGAGTGTGACGTTTATTCAAATATATTGTCAGCCCTACAAAACCGGATCCAACAAACACAGGGACCTACTCGAAATGAGTGCCAAATGACGTCATCATTACGGTCACAAAGACGCTCTTTTTCAAAATCTCAAAAATAGATTCGGTTGGTAAATGACACCATAACACATGATAAGAAAGTTCATAGATGTATTTATAAGACCGGCGAGTTTAATCGAAAAATAACGAGACCAATAACGACCATGATGGATGTGCCGCTGATTACATCAGGGAAACCTACACGTAGGTAATTAGGCTGTCAATGCTTTTTGAACTTTGCCGCTCCAATGAAAATTAATAAAATAGTTTCCCCAGCTGAGCACTTCCATCTGAAGAAAAGATCTGAACTGTAAGCCTTTATACTAAATAAAAGACGGGTTTTAATTAACTTTCAGCGCGTTCATAGTACACCTACGTTTATTAACGTATGGCTAAGAGCGATTTGTGCATGGCAAGCACCCTTGGCATTACGTCACCGTGACATAATGAATTTGCCGAATTATTGGCTTGTTCGTTTTTGTAGAAGTTGGAAAAGCCCTATAAATTCTCGCAAGATTAGAGAAAGGACTTTTTAGTTATGCAGACCTAGTTCGTAATTTGATTATTAATAGAGAGAAAACGAATCACCTAAGTAAATTAACGCTTGACATGAAAATATCTATCACAGTTGTGTTTTTTTGCAAAGAATAATCTCAAAGTCGACGAACCTCATTGAACTGTCGGTTATTGGGTCGATGTAGCTAGAACTGCGCACCTGCGTAACTTAGACGCAAGCTTTGCCAAGTAATTAAAATTATCAATCACTTATCGCATAAGTCTCGCGCAAATGACGAGTCAATGAAGAGATCAGAAGAAAAAAATTCATCTCAACATCAATGGATCGAGTGAAGTAAAATTCTCTTCGTAGAAACTCTCGCAATCGCCAATCTGCCTTGACAAAAACTTTACGTTGCCTTTTTTAATTAAAAACGACGAGTTCCACTCAAACTTGTGAACTACCAAACATTTTCTTGATGGAACTGTTATAGTTGTGCGTTTCTTGTTTCTTATATCTTGACAAGCACTTCGGTGTGCGTCGCATCAGCTACGAATCAAACTACTTTATCTGATATTATATGTATTAAGAAAAAAGCTTTTTCTGTTTTAATTAGCTTATGCTCATGTGATCTTACATACAAGCTTTTTTTGAAAAAAAGTCCAAAAACTAACTCTGTCATTTTCCTCTCTTTGTCCATCTCTAGACACAATAGTACTTAGCGATTGAGAAACTGCTACAGAATCGAAAGCAAACTTCAATTTCAGCAAACGCGCGAACGAGAAAAAAAAGCATAGACGAAGGTGGTCTTCTATATTGCTACATACCGAGTGCATTGTATCACGTTGAAACGCTGTCAGCAAGACCAATTTTGGCTCACCGATCGACGATTTCGATGGATCATGCCTCAGACAAAACTTTCAACGCAGCTAGAATGTACTAGACCTTTCTAATCACTGATTGCCGCGGCGTCAAAAATAAAGAAATTAGATACTTTGTTGAAAATTTATCGCTTTTGAAAATAAAACTCTAAAGAGCATAAAAGAAACATAAGTTTTGAACGGAAAATTAAAATTTGATGGCGACAGAAAAAAAACACAGATATCATCAACATTTCAAAAAATAACAGTAACTAATAGACCGAACAACACTGGTTTTGAATAAGAGCGAAAATTGACTTTCGAAAAGATCGCTTGAAGTTTTTTCTAATATTAAGGAGAATCATTATGTTGCGATGGTCTTTGATAACAATCAAAAAGATAATCATGAAAAAAGATCCAATAATAGAGCGGTAATTGTAACGAACGAAGCCTAATAGCGCCAAGAAAATATTTATTTTACTTCCGTAATCTTTTGGAAACTTACGAACTAAATTGAACAAAAAACAAGCGGCAAACGGGTCATTTGACGGTGACGTGTTTAATCAGCCCTTTTTACAAAAGCCGTTGCCTTTCAGTAATTTTTCAACAGGTTAAGTTAACAATAAAGTTTAATTCTGCTCGAATAATTTCAAACAGCAAACAAAGAAAAATTGCACTCGTAGAATTCATTTGATAATTAAGACTCTTTTGAGAAAATATATATAAAACTCTTAGAATTCTTACATAAACCAAATGACTTCATTGTAATTTAATACTTACGTTCAAAAGGTTTTTTTCGAGGGTCTAATGGATTGATTTATGGGCTAAAAAGTTTAAATTTTTTGATGTGAATAAAAATAACTTCCTATTTTGCCATTAAAAGTGAAAATTTTAAAAATTTTGTTTTGTAGCGCCATCTGACGGTGATAAAAAGACAACGATAAATTTAAAAAAAACTTATTGAAAAGAATGTCAGTAAATATCGAGGGTATTAGGTTTTAAAAACTTTTTTTTATTTAAAATTTTTCTTTAGATAAAAAGCAATGAACAGCAGTAAGTATTTAAATCGTTTTTTTTACAAAATAGAAAATAGAACATAAAAAGACCAACACGAAACAGCTAATCAAAAATTGAAAATTGACTTTGAAACATTCGTAAGATGGCATCTTCCACAGTCAAGATTTAAGTAATTTATGTCAATTTCTTAAAAGTCGATTGAAAATTAATTTTTATATATCTTCTTCTAGCTGAAAGAACAAATGGATCTTAAAAAAACAGCGAATTTTGGGCCGGTACAAATTCAAATTCTGTTTTAGAGATAGAACAAGCTTGTTTTCGAGTAAACGCGGAAGACTGGAACGGCGCGTTGTTAATTGACGCGGCGGTTAAATAAAGAAAAATTTTAAAGCTTTTAACTGAATTTTGTGACTCAGGCAATTTGCAGCAGGCAAAGTATATCAATTATTGCTTTAGTCTTAGTCGAACAGAAGGCCACTTCAAAGAGTCTTTGGATTGTCTTTAAAGTATTAACGAGATGAAAATCTTTGATTTGAAATTGATTTTCTTCAAAAAAAAAGGAAAAATAACCTTCAAATGTCAAATCAATTACGTAAAAATGAACGCGCCTAAAAAATTACTTCGAAATTGATGCCGAGCTGTAAAACTATGTTCAGCCATTGTTAATGCCGGGTATTGTACAAAAATTCGTCACGGTGATGGGGTTCTGCGTTTCCAAATTATTCTTGCAATTCAACGAGACAATGGAGAGCGTAACAAGGGAGGATTAGGGAAGTAAAAGCAAACTGTACAATTTGTCTAAAATTACGAGTTTCTTAAGCCATTGCAATTACTTAGCGCCAAAACTATTTTTAAAAATATTTTTACAACTTTTCTATTTCGAGCAAACCTAAAAATTATTTCATCCCGCAAACAAGTTTTGCTTTAATATCGAACAACAGAATTCTGGTTGTTCAGATTGTAAATAAATCTCTGAATTTTATTTAGATATACTTTTCTTAAATTTTATTTAGGTAGAATAAAGTATAGACGATGAATTTTCTCTGTACAACAAACAAAAACCTTTTTTAATAAGTTAATTAATTTTAATAAAGATTTTCCCATGTAATTTGCTTCCCGATTTTATTAACATTTAGCTTTTTTATTGATGCAGATCTTAAGAAAAACACAAAAACTCGCACAAGCAATGGCAATTGATATCAAAGCTCGAAATAGAAATAGAAAAAAACTTGCATTTTTTTACAGCATGTTTTGCTTACACTTGAACAAAATGATTACAGTAGTGTTTTTCAATCGCTTTTGCCTCTGGTTTCTTTATTTCCTTTCAAAAACTTCCGGCTTCATCAGACCCACTTGAGGTAATTAGAAGCCTGTTATACCTTTGGACCACACAAAAGTGAACTAAAGACCAAAAAAGCTCTCAAACTTTAAAACAGATTGATAATATATTAATTATTAGTAAAGGGAAAAAAATAGGCACTTAGTTTTTTTAATACGAAAAAGGAGTCTATACATTTTTAGGCTGACTATTTGACTGTTTTTTTTGACCAAAGAGTTTTGCAAATGACTGTTCTTTAAAAAAATATGAAATTCCAGGCTACATTTTATTTGAATACTTCGCCATATAAAATTATCTGCAAAAGAATATAAAGTTGAAAATCACAAAAGTCAAAGACATTTTAAATAGTATTATAGATTCGAACAAAAGTTTTAAAATAGCTGATTTTGTGTTTAAGGCTTATTAAAAAACCATTTCTTTATATCTTTTTTAATACATATACAAAACTAACTTAATTGACCAAAAAAATTTACTAAACAATGAAAGAATTTTCTCGGATACATCGTTTTGAAAACATTGTCCCTCTGGAACCGCACCTAATGCAAAACTCAAGAATTTTAATAATTAATCTCAATAAATCAGCATTTAAAAAAAATTGTTAAAATTCATTGTTTGATAGCTATTATCAGTTGTTCTTAAAGCCCTTTGCAAAATGAAACTTTTCTAACAAGTTTTAGTCCAACATGCAAAAACGTTTTTAAGCAATAAAATTGAAAAACTTAACCAGAGGTTCCCGACTACCTGACCGTGGCCAAAATTGGTTTTGGTTCAAAAGTCTAATTTGGTAATTTTTTACTAATTTCCAAGTAGATTTCCAATTAAGAATTAAGGTTAGTTTTAGTAAAAAAGTAAACCATGATATTCGCGAATTTTCCATCTTGTTATGTTTACAAACATTAACTACTAATCAAAGCAACCGGAAGCGGGGGAGCAAGGGGTCAATTGACTTCCTGCCTATTTTTTAAACGTGGGGACCGACGGGGCAGGTAGTGCTCTTTGAAATTCTAAAGCGAGAAAATTTATGTTAAAGCTGTCTATACCAGTGGTTCTCAAACTTTTTTGCATGTGGATTCCAATTCAAATGAAAAATTTTCAATCGACCCTCTGATTCAGTACGCAATGTTAACCACTGTAATATTAGGTTGGATAGAAAGTCTTGTCGCATTTTTTACCATGGCATTTTCAGTTATATATTTTGGATTTGGTTAATCAATATTTAATGTTATTATATTAATGTTTTAGTATTTTATTTCAGATTAATTTAAAGCATTTTTTTGAGTTTTACAATTAAATTACCCTTTTAAAATGGGTTTTGACCAGATGCATATTAGACATTGCATTTTATATGAATTTAAAAAAGGCTCAAAAGCATCCCAAGCAGCAAGAAATATTCGATTTGTCTATAAAAACGAGGCCCCGAGTATCCGAACTTGTCAACGATGGTTCAAACAATTTGAATCAGGAAACTTTAACCTCGAAGACTCCCTTCGATCAGGAAGACCAAATTCTGTCCCCCTTAAGGTTTTAAAGGCTGTGGTTGAAGAAAATCCCAAACAAACTGCCAGGGAATTGGCTAAGCAGTTCAGTACTTGTCACAGGACTATCATAACACAGCTAAACAAGCTTGGAAAGGTCTCAAAGCTCTTTATGCTGTGATGAATTTTGTTTTTGGTCTTCACGAAGTTTCTTTAAATAAATATTCTCCAGTACGCTAAAATTTACGTTTGTTGAGAGTGCCCTTTCAGCTACAAAAGCGCTTTTATTCTAAACTTTTCCCTAAACGGCTAAAACTTTTCCGGCACCCCTACTAATAATTAATCACAGTTACAAAGTTAACCACCACAACTAACAAAATACAGTAGGTCAAGAATGAGAGGCATTTTTATTGAACATGAAAAAGGAGCAAACTTTTTAAATAGAAACAAATCTCAAGCAAAACTAATCATGTTCTTTTATCAAACTAACCAATCAGTTTGGGGAAATTCCAAATTATAATAGTAAGTTTTACTGTCGGACAGCAAACAATATCTGAACAAGTGCCTAACGAAATTGCAGAAACCTAATTTACGAAACTTTATATATCAGGCCTGTATTAGCTAAGTTTAGAAATTAAATTTGGCATTTATCAATTCTTATGAACAAAAATTGGATATTACTTTTGCTGATGTATGTTTACAAATGCCAGGATCGGTAGAAGGCAATTTGCATTTCACTCCGATCCGTGACGCAAAAACAAGTTGAGAAAATATTTGACCTCTAATAATATGAATTATTCTAAGTATCAAAAAGTGTTTTTTTTTTGTTTAGAGAAAATACGAAATCATTATTTGAATTTTCCAATTTGTTTTTATAATGTTTGATCTACAGTATATCAGGCAAGTTTTAGTAGGTTAAAAGCAAAGTTACCGATGCTTGATTAATTATTATTGGAAAAAGTTGCTTTCGCTCTCATTATTTTCTCTCACTGCTTTGAGGCGGAATTTTTTAAAAAGGTTAATTAATAAACAAAAGTATTGAACTCAAAAACCTTTTCCAATTCTAAATACATTGTTTTTGAGTGGTAGAAAAAATGCAAGGTTTTTTTGAAATCAAACATATTTTAAACATCTTAATAGCTTTCTTATCAAGTTCGTTTCTAATAGTCTCAATTTAACACTTATTTTTTCGAAAAATCAAATTTCAATAACAAAAAAGTTCTAGCGTTGGTTCCTGACATAGAAAATCATGAAAAATGATAGTTTTAGAGAGGAATAATGAATATTGTTATTGTCAAGATTCAGGTAACAGTTTTAAAAGTAGTTTCAAGCCATAGCAGTTTCAAATTTTCTTATATTAAATTTTGTGCCTTTCGTTTTTTCTTAATTTGCTAGTCTAGTCAGACGTACGCAAATAGTAAAGTGCCAGTCATACAGCACATTAGGTCATAAAAAAGTTTAAGTTACTGGAATTACTCTTAAAAAGAAAGTTTTACATTATTTTGACGGCCAAAAAGTATTTATTCTTCAAAAGTGGGTGAAAATTTTCTTTTAGTCTTTACTTTACTTTTGAAAAAAATAAATATTTTGGTCGCGAGACTTTGGGTGTTTGTTTTTAAATAGCGCTAAAAAGTATTCATGACGCTTGGTCTTGCAACTCGATCGCATATTAAACGGCAAGTTTTAACGGCAAACTTTAGGATTGTGATCGTAGCTGTTCACACGACAACGTGGTCGAGTGTTAAGAGAGCCGTGATCGTGATCGACATAGTGGTGGTTCAAAACCTACTCGCGCCATTCTGTTGTGTTCTTGGAAAAGCCACTTTACGGCATTTTTCTCCTGCTTGGCGGTCTTGGAAGGAGCTAAATTCCAGCCATATCTCTATAAAACTAAAAAACCAAAATAAAAAATTTCAATCGGACAGCAATATCTCCAGAAGCAGGCCGGGGTAATTACTTGACAGCTGCTCTATGTATAGCACCTCCGTCGTTTTCCTCCGAGTTAGGAGGATAAATATAGAGATAAATGAAATGCTGGAATTGAAATAAAAACTACGATCTTCCATATTAAACTCAGAAAAACCAACCATTTTAAAGTATATACAAAGCGATTTACACCCGCTCGAATCACGAAGCGCTCCGGGTTGAAGTGAAAGAATCAAAACAAGCAAACCCTACCGACCAACGTTTAGAAATGACAAGGTTTCGGGTGTGAGTAATCTTAATATTTTGTTTGAGCAGCAGCGATTTTTATTTCGAAATATTGAGAGAAATGGTTGACAAGCGTTTTATTATAGGAACGCAAGCAAGCGCTTCAGCTGCTACGCAGAATTATTATTATTTAAAACAGCTTTAAGGAACTGCTTGAATAGAAGACTTAAAAAACTTTGGTTACGATGAAGTATATAAATTGAAAGAAACTTTAGCTTTAGTTAAAGAACAATTAAACCAGGTAGAAACTATTATCCTCTTCTTAAAGTCTTGTTTATTAATTGCAATGATGTCGGCAAGACAAATTCAGACGGCTATTCTTTCTTTAAAACAAAAAAAATAATCTTAATCAGAAAAAGCTTCTTTGATGTATAAAAAAAACTAGGGTTAAAATTGCTTATACGTTCGAGTGCCCGATTTTTTCTTATAAATGTAAATCGTGAGATGGTCTCGTCTAGTGCAATTTTTTTATTTCGACTGGTCAAGACATTAAGCTTCACACAATGAGGAAACTGACAGGAAATAAATTAGCGCAGTCTTACAAAGAGAAATCTTTCAAGATCGACGCCAATAAAATTTAAATGACTCAAAAATAGTTTTTATATTTCCCTAAATGCCTTAGAAGACTTTTTTCGAATACGCTACGACGCTTTAAGATGGCGAAATCGTCCAAGACACTACAAGCTTGCGCTTCGCTAATTAATCTAGCTCTTGTCTGTATACAAACAAAGAACGTTGTGTTACACAAAGCAGAGAAAAAGCCAATTAACTAATGCCGCAAGATTTTCTCTCACGGTCATATATCGCTAATTTAATCACTCGCTGCTCAAGAGCGGACTCCCTGGAGAAACAAGCTCCTTACTGCGTCACTTATAGGAGTCTGATCATGCTTCTAACACTGCTAAAGTACTTTTCGTCGCGGATTAAAAGTCGACAAGACGAAAATAACTAACAATATTTCGATCGCGTTATGTTTTCCGTTTGGCAGTACTGCGCTAGAAAATTAACTTTATTGTTCCAGTGACACTTCTTTCTGGTCCCAATGCCGCTATTAGTAAAGTAAAATTCAATTCAGACTGCCATAACACGATCTTTTTCGATGTTAAAACTTGTTCTACAACTTGTAGCTGCTGGTGCCGCTGCTTTTCGCTTTTGCAATTTTTCCTTTTTATCAAACAAACATAAAACAAGCTTTGTTATAATCATAAAAGGATTTGTGATTCAGATTGAAGCAGGTCAGCGGACAAGTGCGTTGCCAACGCGCTTCGCTACACGAGATGTGTGATTTCATTTCGTTGCAATGGCCGTGAGAAAATGAGCCAATGAAAACTCAACTTTGCCTAGTTTATATTTGAATCGAAATTAAAAGTTGTCCTTTTTTCGAGCCTGGCGTGCTTTCGGGTCTTTTGCCATCCGGGCCAGCGCGCGGAGCGTCGTTTCAGAATCAGCTGATTCACACAAGAGCGAATGACTGTCCGGAAACGGCTTGCAATGTCGAACAGAGAACGACGGCTAATTACCTTGCAGTCCCACGCTATTCTATCTGTCCTGTCCTGGCTAATTAACTCCTGCAAAACAGCAATGTGGCACAAATAAACAGTGAATATCGCCCAAGAATCAGGACTTGTTGGGGTTTGTCTTCGGTTCGATCAGCACGAGCCATCGAGGTGCTCAGCATTGTGGTTAATTAAAGCCGCGAAACGTAGCATCTATTTCGTAATCAATCAAAGATTACACGTTCGAAATCGAATTCGAATTATGAATTTCATAATTGCCTTTACCAATTTTTTTTAAAGGTTACATAGGCTGACTGTCTGCGTTATTAGTAACCTTTTTATGGCTTCTAGTAGCTTACAAGAAAACTTAACTCACGCCAACGTTTCAGACTTCGCCGTGGATCACTTGTTTTTAAAATCTCTCGCGTTAGTCTAATTTCTTGTGACGTAAGCAAATTTCACTATGGCTTGAATACAAACAAATAAACAGCGATCTTTAATAAAAATAAGTTTTGGCGCCTTTATTTTGAAGTAGCTTGTAGTTCTTATGTAAATAAACGTTCAATCTAGAATTTTCTATAATCAAGTAGTGAGCCAAAAAGTAAAAAACGAAGAGAACAAACGATATTAAAAAAAAAAATTCATACCAGTTGTTGTTCAAAGTCAAATTCTAAACAAAACCAACTTTTGCCATAAATTAAAAGACAGTCCAACTTAGCAAGTATATTTGTTGGTATAATGTTTAAAAAACAACCTTCAAAAATTAAAGATGCCATTAATAAAACTTAAAGCTAAATACCATGTCCCTAAGGAATGAAATCCGCTCGTCGGATGTGGGAGGAATAAGATCTTCAAGTGACTGGATTGGATCAATGTACCAAACGTGGCATTGGTTAACGGTTTTCTAAAATATTATTAATGCTGAGACATGCACAAGAAAAATCTTTAATTGTCTTCGAAGTGTTTTAAATATTAATGGCATTTTTATAAATGGCAGTTATTAAAAAAAATATAGGAAAATTGCATTTGCATGGTTGATTAACTGCTTTCATGAAATCAAACAATTACATAAGCGTACTATCGCATTTCTTGTAAAACAGATCAATGGTTTACGCAGATAAGTAAAAGACAGATGCTAACGAACTTTAAGTACAAAACGTTTAACTATGCAAAAGTTAACTATTGGCTATTTAGTTTTTAGCAGATTCAATCATTGCCAAGTCAATCATATTAATCATGTTATCTTCTTAACTATCATCCATCTAAAAAACCTCGATCGAATCCAAACCCCATTTTGCTTAAGTGGCTAAATGTCGCGTGATTAAATATCTTTACATAAAGACGTCACTGTTTAAGGGGAAAAACCCGCTTAAGACTGCAGTCAAATAACCTCCGAATAAGATCAACTTACTTCCAATATGGCGTTGATCCCGTTCTCTTCAAATAACTCCAATTCTGGGTCGCTCAAATCCAGACCGTGGCAATTGACAGCGTGGCCGGCAAAAGATGGCCCGAAAGTGAAGGTCAAACGGCAAGGAAAACACATCAGCAACGGCTCGTGGCTAAATAAAACAAGATTACAAGGTATAGTTAACACTTGATCCTCGACGGTGCTTGGCAGTAAAAGTTAGGCACGCTTAGCAAATGTTAGCAGTTAACATTTATCGATCGGTTGAAAAAAATTTTTTTTGTAAAAAAAAAAACGAGAGCCAGTATGGCAGTTATAATTTTACTTCAATGTAACGTTTCTAATGCAATTTATGAAACCAAATGCATTCGTTGAAAAGTTACAACGAACAAACCAAAAGGAATCCGGCTACAAGACTGAAGGATCGCAATCCCAGTTTAATCAATCAAGAAACAGACGTCACTAAACATATTTTGGATAATCTTCACCACTACATTGACTTTAATAACACAGTGTTTGAGCAACTACGAATAATTGTCTTAAATTATTAATTAAAGAAAGTTTAGTTATTCAAAAATTTGAACAAAGCCTTAATATTAATAAAAGTTCCATCCTTTAATACTTATTTAATAATTAATTTAATAGATGATATAATATATTTTTAGTAATTTCTCCTTTATACGTCAAAATTTTCAAAAAAATGAATTTTCCTTTTTTTATAACAATGAATAAAGTATTATACTTGAAATTTTATAATAAAAAATAAAAACTTCAATATCGGCTCTTTCTTTTATTTTAAAACTGTTCAAACTTTCCAGCCATTTCTTTCTCGTCCAAAGTGCTTGTAGTTCAGACAAATTTTAGTTTTCAGTAAAAATGAAAATTGCGCTGGCCGAAATTGAATTGATTGGTCAGTCAGTAACAAGGTCGTCAAAGATTCAGTCAAATTTATATAAACCATAAATATTTATTTATCCAAAGAATAAACAAAAATTAAAAGGAAATTATTTTTTGTCTACAACTCACATTTTAAGCTTTTACTCGAATTTTTTGCTATTTTAAATCAAATTCAAAATATCGCTAAAAATATTCAAATTTGTTTTAAAGCCTCTTCACTGCTTTCATTTTTAGAGTGACTCTAAGGGAGTCAAGTCCACAAATGCTATCAGGTAGTAAATTATTAAGTTTTTACTTGTTAATATTGAATATTGGTACCAAACTCTTTTGAAAAGTAATTGATTTTTCAATCTTTTTGCTTGTACTAATAACTTTTTTTGTTAAACGAGTTGACTCCAATTAGAACATATTTATCTTTTATTTTATTATGAAACTTAAGAAAAATATCTTGTAGTGCAAAAGAAAGTAATTATTGTCATAAACGTACATCTAGGCTACCAAATAAGCACTTCGCGGACCAAACTGGGTCTGTCATACTTTTAATGGTAACCTTCAACACGACATGGTAATTATCTATTTATGGAAATTATCTATTTATAATTTATCAATATCTTTGACCGCCCAAATTGAAGTCATCTTATACAAAGAACTAAATGTGCGGTTCTGGAACGTCATTTGGAATTTGGGACAAAATGCGGTCGACGGACCTGAATGACTCGAAAATTGCTGGTTCACATCCCTCTGACAGCTTGAATAGCAGAACGCTTCAAATGACTACTTTAAGATGGCCAGGTTTTGAGTTCAAATCTCGACCAGAAATGATTAAACCATGAATAATTGATGTTTTAATGTTTCAATGTTATGAGATCGGAATCACATTTAAGAAGAAAAAGCAATTAACTTAATTTATTAATCTCTAAAATCACCCTTCGAATTTGCACTTAATGACGTACATAACAGTACCAGAACAAACAAATTTTGGAGCCAAAACATTTTTACTCAAATCTATTCGAAGATTACCCCAATCATGATCTCGCCCCATTTTACGGAGCTGCCCGAATGTCACTCAGATTTTAGGTATAAAGACCTTTTTTTTGTCTTCGCTAATTTTTTAGTCGTAAACGCAGCAAAAACGATTGGTTTTATTGAAATAAACTTTTGAAGATAAAAGAAATCTTAAATCTTTGTTGTTTTTTTTCACCGGTCTCTATCGTTTTAAATTGAGTAATTTTCTACTACTCAAGTAGTTTATTGTTGACGCCCAAAAAAAGTCGGATTTTGCTAACTTTTTTGCGTCTTAGGGAGCAATTTCCTCTCTGCCCCCGGATCGTGTATAATGTATAGTGCAGCATTTGTTAATGGTATTATTTCAACAAATTTAGAAATTTCAACTGCTTTTTGCCATGCAGTGCTCTGTTGTGTTTGTTACGAGACAAAAATAAATTGTTCTTCGCAAAATGACTTTTAAATTTAACTCGCTAAAAAAGAGGAATTTCTAGCTCTCAAGCATCAGCAATCGTTAAAACCCCATTGGGGTTCGCAATCATCTATAATACTGTAGTTACATCAAAAATAGTGAACGTTAATTAGCTTAAAATATAAAAAATAGCTCTTTCCACAGACATAACCGAGTCTTACAATCAACTGGCAAAAGCGGTTGTGGGTACAACTTAAGGTAACACTTTCTTGGCATACAACTATAATAATACTGGCGCAAGTTCATCCAAAGCTTTTCAAAGCATTCTTTAAATTCTTACATGTGATTTAGTCGTAATAACAGGCATACTATTGTTTTATATTAGCTTAAAAAAACCAAAACAATATTTTTATGCCCTAAAATACGCAGGCCTTTTTTTACATTGCTATGGCCTTATATGATAAATTATTCTGCTGTTACCTTTTAAACTTGCTATTTCGTTTTTTGTTATTCTCTTGTAAATCCAATGGTGTTTTGTGTCTTCGAAAAAACTCTTCGTTTTGTTCAATATCAAGATCTTCCAGTGAATACACATTAAACATACGGTCCGCCATTTCCAACTCCGAAATAATCGACTCTGAAATACAATTACCCGTACACAGCGAATTTTTTCTAGTTATTCACAACGTAAGCCAATTGGCTTTAAAAAAAGGTATCGCTAAATTGTTTACCACGTTTTCGTTAATAACAGTTCGGCGTGTCCGTGAAGAACGACTTCATCATTATTTTGTTTGACAAAAATTGCTTTTTGCTCTGTTAATGACAGTCCTAATCTTAGAAATTATTTTAACTTACACGTTTTTTCAAAAATCTATTTGTTTAAGCTCGATATATTAATTAAATTTAAACAGATTAAATTCTAAAAATTGTAGTAATCCACTTGCAATTGTTAGCACGGCATTTGCAAGTTGCTTTGTTATCTCTAAAGAACTCACCGGATTTGTTTGAAAATAATGAGCCTTCACAATTGGGTCTTTTGTCGATATAATTAAACAAAATCAAGTATTTTGGAGTTTCGGCTGTTCTATTTGCCATGGCGTTATTTTTATGATCGATATTGGATAAGAAGTTGCCGATGCTTTTATTGTTATTGTTGTTATTGTTGTTGTTGAAATTGATTTGGTCTTCATCACTAAAGGTTTCTGAACTTGTAAGTGAACTTGCTAAGCCGTAGCCTTTTACTATTACGACGGAATTATCATTTTCATAGTATATTCGTCCGTGAAATCGTCGATGCTCGATTTCTTCGGAGATCTCCGGAGTTTGCCTATCCGCTTTTGCTATTTCCATATCCGTGTATAAGCTAGATACCGCACAAGACATTTAGAGATTCAACCGGTCATAGCTCTTTATTAGGCGTTAAAATCAGTCATAATCTAAGCAATAAAAAGAACGTTATAAGGTTTAAAGGTAGGGGATACGTAGGAGGTATCAAAACTAGGGGTTGTCTGAACCTACGAACTATCAGCTGATTTCTTTTTCAAAAAAAACTCTATAAAATTTCTTTATAGCGCAAAAGAGTAAGTAAAGACTAAAAGAGCTCGAAAAAAGCTTTTTCACCAATCTTTCAGTAATGCCCCTGTAATTTTCTTACATATTTTGATTAAAATAAAAAACATAAATTTACTTGAACAAAAATATTTATAACCCTTATATTTCAGCCCCCCTCAGTCAAAAGAGCGTTTCAACCTAACAATCTGGACTAACATACACATGAAAATTTAAAAGCTGTTTAAGATAAAATTTCAAAATTTAAGTAAAATATATTCTATTTGTCGGCCTACCAGGGGTTATAAAATTTAATTGGAACTTTACCAATTAATTATTATTTTTTCAATCAATTAGTTTTAATTAGTGTAGTAACCAATCAATAATTGCAATTAATTGTCAGTTATTTTGTCCAATACAAAACACTATTAGCTTTGATTTTAAGAATACATGTGACTGAAAAAATGAAAAATATTTTACAGCTTGTTTATTCTTTCATAAAAACTGTAGTATTGTATACATATCATTTTTACTTTTACGAGCATACCAGTTTTATTTTTAGGGTTTTATTAAAGAAATTTTTAATTATACCAATGTTTCAATTAATTAGATTAATTTACTGCAATTAATTTTTCATCAATTAGTTTTTTACAACCCTTGCGGCTCACATGGAAACAAAAACGATGATGACGACATAAAAAGTAAAAAAGCTAGATAAAATTGGTTCAACAAAAATTAGTTTCAAATCCAAAGTCAGGGTTAGGATTTTGTGCTTTTTTCCAAGTTCATGCTTTTGTAAATATCATTGTCTCTGTTTCAAAGAAACCTGCTTTTTTAAGTGGTTTTGCTGTGTTTTAGACTAATCGTTTTTTTCAAAGCCGAAACTTTTTTAACCAAATCTTAAAATTTAGAAAGCGAATTAAACTACTTTTAAATCATTTTATTCGACAGAAAATTCCAATGAATTTCGCAATCCACTAAAAACTATATGTGGTTAAGAAACTTTCCAATTACTGCTATGTCATCGTATTTATGCGAGATTGTTTTTTAGCCAGTTTAGAACTACGTGTAGGTCATTACGAACGGGGTTTCAGATGAGTTAAAGGCTCTTTACTACACAGTAAATAACAACTAAATGTTATTAAGAAGGATCACAGACGTTTTTTGATCAATTTTTAAGTCTCTTGTGGTATAAAAAGGTTTGAGTCACGGCCTAAAAACTAACGATTTAGCAAAAACAATTCCAAGTTTGTGAAATTTGATCATATACTTTATAAAAAAGGATCACCAAAACCAAGTAATCAATGGCTTTTGCTTCAACAAGTTAAACCGACGAATTGAATTTCAGCTTTTCATTTTCATGCTTGTCAGTTTTGGTAATGAAAAATAAGAAATAAGCCTGCGATTTATACAGTGACGTAAACAGAAGATACAGTTTGTTGCAATGCAAAGCAGATAAAACGATATTTTCTAATGTTTTTAGAGTTGAATTTTCTTTTTCAATGTCTATTCAATCTTTTCGCTTATTTTTTTCAACTGCATATGACTAATAAACGCAACTTCAATGCAATCCCTATTAAACCTTCTCCTGCAACTCAAGATAAACAAGAAGAATACCGTTATCAGCTGAAGTTGTTTTCTCAATCTAATTGCTCGGGCTTTTTGCCTTCGACGAGTTTTTCCCATTGATTAATCAAAGTCTAGAAATCAAGCAATTAAACACTTGCGTCATGAAAGGCTGTTTTATTAGCGGATAAAATCAGACCCGAAATTGAAGGAACTATTAGAAACGTCTGACTTGTACAGGAAGACTGAATAGCAAGCTCGTTTGCTGCTCTATTGATTATAACAGTTAGTCAAACATTGTTACGAACATTTTCCAATATGTCAAGCTAATGACAAAGCGTAGATGAAGTAATTATTTCATGAAACTGGCAATAATTAATCTCGTAAATTTCGTGTAAACAGAAAACTCCCAATTTAACGGCCCAGCTTAAAATAGGCCGCATTTTTTTCTTTGCTTCAATAAAAAAGAAAAGCTGTTAACGAACGATTGCTTAACCAAAAGGGAAAGAGGAAAAGTTGTTAAATTAATACAATTCAAAAATTAATACCCTTGATGTAAACCTTGTTTGTCCTATCCTTTTTATGAATTGATATTAAACAGCGAGCGGAAAAGATCTGACGAGATAAAGTCACCTGACTACAGGAGCTTGAAAAGACATAAATTGGGATAAAATAATTAATTATCCACACCTAGCTGGTCCGGTAACTGTGGCTTTGCTGCACGCGTGCAAATCTTGACAATGCCATTTGTTCGAATAGCAACGAATATGCGGTGAATCGTTCGTATCGCTTTAAATCCAATGCAATCTGTCCTGTTGGAAGTTCAGCCATTTGTGGGTTCAAAACCATTCTAAGACAGTTACTGTATTTTTTTCACACAATTTTTACTGCTGATTTAAATCAAATCCACATCATTGTAGCAAAAATAAACATACAAATATGCCGAACAACGAAATCAACCAAAACGTCATAATTCATATTACGTAGAAAAACCAAATATTAATAATTAATTACTTCTGTGCGTGGGTATAATAAACCCCGAGTTTAAATCCATTGTACTGCAGTCTTACAGACATCTTTAAAAAACATTGGGTTTTTTTCCTATAGAAGTGAACAAAAAGTGATATCAAAAATTTCTGAATTAAAAGCAGACTATTATCACAGACATAGAAAATGCCCCTCATTAGCGTAGACAGAATCGAGAAAAACTTTGGTTAGTTTGTCACTGTATAGTTGTGACTGTAAAAATCAAAAGGAAAACTTGAGTTGTTGAAAAAAATAAATCAAAACTACAAGCTATTTTTTTACTTATTTTGTAACGCTATGTTGTGAATAGACATTAAGCCCAGGTTTCTATGATAAACACGAAATAAAAAATATCTCAAACGTAATTGGCAGTTACGATTATTCTACAAAACTACGTGGAGTTTGTGTCATGGTATTCCAAATTTTTTAAATCATTCAAATAGCATATGTTCATATTCAATAAATATACTTTTTAGTCGATTTATTCTGTGATACAGTAGTACAGTATACAGAACAACGCAAAAGGAGAAAGTATCTAAAATACAGGTTGTGTCACTTACGGTATAAAATATGTTTAAACTAATAATTCATTAAGCTTCATCACAAATGAATCATTGCAGGGTTAATTAATTATCGCGTGAATTGTCCATCGAAACTACACCTGATTTTGCCTGTGTAAACTCCAATTTGTCAAAATGAAAAGTTTGGCTTTCTTTGGTCCTATTACGGACAAAAGATATGCTTTCATCTTCGCCTGGAAGCCTCAAAAAAGGAAACGACGGAAAGAAAAGCGATTTTTGCACTATGAGCCGGGAAAATCAAATGCCGCCAGAGCTGATCGAAATTAAAGCATTTGATCAATTATTTTTTCTACCGACAAAGCTAAAGCAAATGGAAATGCTTGCAAATGCGACAGATTAATTAGGGCAGTGGTGAGGAACTTGTATTTAGCGTGTTGTAAAAAGATACACATTAACTCTATCAAACTAAAAAAAAATAAAAGTGATTACCTTTTTTAGTCATTAAGGTTTGAAAAAACCGTCCTGGACAAATTTAGAAAAGAAAAAATTTATTCCGGCCCGTCCTTTGTTGTTAAATTTCACGCGCTCACGTTTGAGTCCAAGTTTCCTATCCCTATGTATTAAGGCAATACAACTGCACTATCAAAGTTGCATATTTAGAGTAAAAAGTAAAAAAATCGTCCAATGATTCGTGAATCGTTCAATCCGTTAGTGCAAAAATGCATTTGAAAAAACTTACAAACATTTCGGATTTGTCAGATCTGTTTGGTTACAAGAAATTGGACTGATAAATCGGGCTATGTAAATGGCCCTCTTGCCTAAATGGCACAAATAACTTGCGCTACTTTCGTTTAACAAACAGTTTATTGAAAATCTCATGATTTTTTAATTCACTCGAAATTTCGTTAGTCGTAAAATAACCTCGTAAAATTCACTTTTGTTCTTGCTTAATCCAACAGTTAAATCAAACACTAAATGCAACAGCAACGAAAACATGTTTTTTATTGAAGTAAAGCAGTGCAGTACGTAAACGTAAAAAAGAACTTGTCGCGTTTGATTGTTCAATTGCTTTGAATTTGTCTCTGCGTGTCAGTCCATCATAGCACGAATCAGCAGTTTGGACTCGATCGCTTCCATTTGACCCAGTTGGTTTTTAAAGTAATCGGTAACGACCCCCCGGAGTCGCGAAATAAAAGTTGATGTTTGCTACAACAAAAAAGCAACGAGGCCTAAATATGTTAAAAATTGTAGCTGTCAAAGTAAAGACCTTTTTTAGCCTTCTCTTGCTTTCCTTCCCGTCTATTGCGTGAAAGTAAAAACAAAAAAGATCTTCATTTTAATTGTTAAAAGTGTATACTCGATTAGGGCGTCGATAAAATAATTATTACTTGCTTTGGACTCGACATGCAGAAAAAATGCGAGAACCATTGACTTAACCTTTTAACATATACTACGATATATGACAAAAATATCTTGCATCGAAAAAAAATTGTTTGAAAACAAACCGTTGAAAGTATTTCGCGCACTTTTACTTAAACTTTTGATTTTGCTAGAAATACTTTAAATCTATCGTTTTACTGAAGACTAAGCCTTTTCGTGAAGGGAATTTCCCGTTATAGATATATATATGCAAATAGAATACTCCTTAAATTATTTCAGTATATCTATCTATTCATTGCCTTGCTTTAATTGTTTATTGGTGTATCCACTGTTATAAGTTTACACATTTTTATTTTGAGATTTTGACTCCTGAATAATATAGCCAAAACATGTCACATTTGAAACTAAGCCAATCAGCAAACGCCCAAGCAAGAATGTAAGATATTTTCTTAAGGAAATCTTTATTGAAACTTTTTATACGTCTTTGTTTATTTTTGTATACATATCACGTAAGATAAGCATGAAAAACAAATATCTTATTTAAAATTCAAATACTTGATTTTACTGTTGTTTTTTGTTAGTGTACGTATTAAATACTTGATCTTCTGTTAGTGTAATGCACAAACAAAACCTCAAACCGAAACTCGATACTGTAAGACAACTCTTCAAAAAAAGAAACATAATGTAAATCCGTGTCCTTCCGATTAAAAATGGACAATGAATCTTTTGAGGTCACCAAGCCAACAATAACAATTAATAAATACGGGGGGGTTCATTTAAAATTATCCAATTTCCCTCTGCTTTCTGATAAAACTTGTTTATGCAACGCCTTTTCGGTTACAGGTTAGCGTAACAACATTAACTATATTTGTCTTCTTTTCCCTCTGTAACAACCTGTGCTGCGCCATGACCTTTATGTAGCAATAAATTTCTGTCAGCCAATTACTTTGCAATTTCACCAATGTTAATTTCTGTTGTGAAGCTGTCCGTAAGATCATAAATATTTGCAACATACTGACAACGTAATTGATCCTTATTACAAATTTCTATTTTTTGCCTGGGTATGCTATAAATTATGCACATGGAAATTAAACAAGTATTAATTATTAATTTGATTAAGTCAATGACGTGAAGCCTTCTCCTTTCCAGAATTAAAAAGCCCAATTAATTGAGGCAAACTGTGTAATTCTATATTCTTCTTGTTTGTAAAAAACTCATTAAAACTTAAATTTTTTTTTCATTTATTTCCTTTACTCGCGACTGACAGGTTGAAATAAACTGAGAAAATCGTCTGATACCCTAAGCAACGACTTTACTCATTATCGCCACTCTAATGTCTCTCAACTCACTTCAAATTCCACAAGAACAAATAGCCTAAAGAAAAGCCTGCTTATTATCTGACTCACTCATTAATTTCTCACAAGCCTAACAATACATTATCAAAACTAGAAGTATTAAGACAGCACACAGCGACGATACATATTAAAAAAAAAAGAAGAGAAAGATAAAAGTATGTTCTCTTTTGACGAAAAAAATGAGAAAAAAAGAGAAAAGACAGCTCTAAATGAGATTCGAAAATTCTTGTTTTATTATTTTCTTGAGTTGATTGCTGTCGTAAAATGGTATATACAATACTGCGCCAAGCTATCTTAATGGAAAGACAAGGTTTTTTAGAAAACCCTGTAAGATTGTATAAATATATTAATATGTTTAATATTTTATTATTGTGATTATGTTTTTTGGCCCTTGCTGGTAAACAAAATCTCTAATCAAAGTGCTAAAAAACCTTTCTACCTTTACAAAAGTTGTTAAGCATTCTAACCAACTGCTATAAATTCTAATCCTAAGCAAAATCTTTTTAGACGTTAACTTTGTAAAAACATTATCGATTAGTTTTTTAACAACAAATAATCGCTAATATCGTGAAAGGTGCCAGAAACGCTTCCAAGCTACTACTTTGGTGAAAAGTTCAGCATTCGTTCTAGCGTTTTGCTTCACTAGTTTTTCGACCACTTAAGAAACTTAATCAAGAATGACGTTTGCATCTTTTTTTAGTTATATCATTAACCGAAAAAAATTACAGTTTCATTGAAATGTTTCAGACGAAAAAAGACAGCGATTTGGGAAACAGAAAAACGCTCGAAAAAAATGATGCAAATCTTGTTTATGCAAGGGTTTGATTTTTTTGTAGTGTTTTTGTTTGATTCAGGTCATTTCTGGAACATTATTTCAAATAAATATCTCTACCTGTAATCTGGAATGGGAAGAAGAAAAAAACAAAAATTAACCTGAAGTCCAACACTTTAAGCTCGTTCGACTTGTGCTCAAGCCCACCCACAAATTAAGTTTAAATTTCGAGTCTTTCAGGACACAAATCTATTCATTTATTCATTGCATTGTTGCACTGACCTAAAAACAATAGACACAATCAGGAAAAGCACTTTTAACGAATGCATCACCGTACAATTTCGAACAAATAGCCTTCCTGATGCACAGCATTTCTTAAACCTGCCATTGTGATTTTAGCGACAGAAACCTTTGGTATTTGCGACTAGCTGACGTTCATCAACAACACAATAAAAGCCAAGCAAATTTAAAATTTCTCTAAATTGCTCGATCCAATAGCGCAAAGGTACTGCTTTGTAAAAAAATTTTATATTGAAAAATTGGCAAACATTTCCGTTTAAATTGCCCGAGAAATACTTTTTTTAATTTGAGGTACATTTCAATTTTTTTTATCAGGAAACATTTATGCTTTGCAAATATCATGAAATCCATATTCTTAATACATTAATCAAGAACCAACGAGGAATATTTAAGCTCGTGACATTTAGTGAAAGTTTGCAGGAACATCATCTAAAAAGCATTGCTGTAGTTAGAAACGTTGGCAAACGGAAAAAAAGAATACACAAAGAAAAAAACTGTTTTCCTAAGTTGATGATAATCTAGTATAAAAACTGATCAAAAGGTCCCGGATGCGACAAATGCTCAGGTAATCGAGAGCAGGAAAACAAACTTTTTTGCTTCCGTATTTCTGTTACGACTTTTTTTGCAAACGTCTTCATTTGCTGGAAAGTTCTCAAAGAAATTCACTAACGTTAAACGTGGAGGACTTACTCAACTGTTAAAACAAACTTTATTCTAAAAGATATACCGATAATTTTGCGTTGAAGAGCATGGTTATCAAAAATCCAAAGAAAACCCACGAAATTTACTGTATTAGGGTGAAAAGCAGTTGCCAGTGGTTCATGTAGGCCGACTTTTTTAAATCATGTCAATAAGCAAAAAGAAAGATTAATCAAAAGTTCGGAACCGGACCTGGTTTTGAGATAAATTTTTCGAGATTAATTTTTTACATTTCTAGTCGGGGACAGGTCTTTCAATGGTCGGCGGCTTTGATCTCGAGATTGTTATTTCTCGAACTAAAAACGCTTCGACAAAGTTCCATTATTTCATTGACGAAATGAAATATTGCTCGTTAATCCAGTAATACCATTCCTTCATCTCGTTCCATTTTCAATTACGATCCGAAAGTGACAGAGAAAATACAATACAGTGTTATTTTGTCCTTTTGTTTACTTAATAGCTCGACTCGAAAGCTCTATGGGCAGCAAATTAAGAAAACGACTTTTGGTCGCAGTAAAGCTAAGTGGCAAAAACCTCCTTGTAAAAAGAAAAAAAACAATCTTCCTTTTTGTCCTGGGAAAGCGCCGATATTAATCGTGGAATTTTAAACAAAACCTGAACGTCTGAATCAACTCGCATTGCTAATTCCGTTGGCGACGAAGAACCAAGAGATTTTAATCTAAGATGGACAATGGCGTAAAATCACTTGTTCGCTTTCCTTTCGAGTGGGGCCAAAAGTTCCACGAATATTAATGAGTATCGTTCAATTGGGCTATTTACTGATTTCTTGTCTAACCAAGCTCCTTATCAAAGCGATGTTTTGGCCGCAAAATAAACAGACCTGGTTTAAAACGACCAATTAGAAGTACACGTTAACAGGCGCAACAACGCACAATAAGCAAGCTTAATAAGCGTAAAGCCAGATTCCATTATTTGTATAGCTCCAGCTTTTAACGTTTCGGTATTCATGGCGATTTTAACTCATTAATCATAGAGCGAAGGGTCCGGGTTTGATCAAATTAAAGCCTCTATAAAAACCATCTTGAATAACTTGATCGCAATCAAGCGTTTATTAGATTTCAAATGAAACGCAGCATGTGAAAAAACTTTTATTAAAACGCGGCGATTGGAGATTGCTTTGCATTTCACTGTGATTTTTTTTTAAATAAGAGAACGCATTCTAACGTTCTTTGCGCAAATACAGTTGCCCTGTATTTTTGTTTTTTCATTGCTTGCGAGTTCAATAATATAACGGCTAAATACGGAGCTTTTTTAAAATTTCATATCCAATCGTTTTCATTAAAGATTTTTTTTCGTTTATCAGCTGCTTACAAATCGTCCCCACAATATGATATTTGTTTTTCGACTGTGTTTAAACACATTGTTGCGTCATAAAGTTTTCAATTGCGACGTTTACTTTTGATTGATTAAAGAATAAGATTAGTGGATTAATGGAAGCAGCGATTCATTTTGTTTGTGAAAACTAAAGCTTACTGAGTTCAATACTCGAAGGGTTCATGTCAGTCGAAAAACAAAAAAAATAAATCAAATTAGGGGAAAAAATCTTCAATTTTAAACTGAAATTTTAACCAGGAACGCAAACAAATGGACTTTTTGAAAGGTCAAAGTTTAAGATTAAAAGGTGAAAAGTTTACCACACTATTTTCATTGCACATAAGGTTTAAGGTTTGTTTTGCTTTAAACCGGATCACAAGAACCGTAAAAGATTAGTATAAGAAATTCAGGACTGTTCCAACTTTGAAATCAAGAAAAGTTGGGCAATCAATAATTTTATCAGGCAATAACATCGTGACATTCGTTTTTTGTTCTTGATTAATTTTGGTTTATTTTTTAATTAACAACGGTTCTTGGCAAATCGGTCAAAAAGGCATGTAAACAACTTTTTATGTTTGATGTTATGAAAACTGGTTAAAGAAAAGCTTTGGAGTAATTCCTTGATGTCATCAATCAAACAAATGGCTTTGTGTTTATTTTTTCAACTGTTTAATTCAATCATTTAACGAAAAAATTATGTTATGAAAAACAATTTGAAAGACGCAGCCTTCTCTATTAATTCCCCGCCTCAAATGCAAATATTCATTAAGTTCGGCGCCGCAAAGCTGGGTCGTTGAATAACTAAACAAACCTGGGCTTTGTCTTTTCCAAAGCAAGACAAAGCGCTCCATTACCGTATACAGGGTCGACGCAGCGTGGATTATTCGGCATTTTAAACAATAAAAGTGCAATCAGGTGGCTGATGATACAAGGTGCTTAATCAACCGTGCCTCGGTTCTTCCTTTGAGCTTGTTTAGCAAGGCAGAGCCCGCTTTTATAAGGTTGCCAAGGCAACGGTGTCGTACCTTAATAATCTAGTTCTTTGCTTTTTCTATTTCGAGCCAAGACAAAAGCGAGGCGATCGAACCATAACGCAATTAAGCAAGACGGTTATCCTTTCATGCTTACTCGCGCGGGACCGGGAAAGAAATAATATTAACCACCGCCTGTAAGGAATTCAACGACGGTTTTTGTTCGTTGTTTTTTGTCCCTTTCGAAATATTAATGATCGCTTCTACAGTGTAAATAAATGATGAATTAACAGACTCCGCGCTATGTCATCGCCGTTCTCCTTCGAACGGCTGCGTCGTTGCCGCGATTTTCGATCGACATCCTTGTGAAAATAGCCATTCCCGCCTGAAACAACAATTTCTCGTTCGTGTTAATTGATATAGCCTCAATCGAGTTGTTTGGTTGTTATTTAAAATAACCTTGATTAAAAAGAGACATTGTAGCGCTAAAAAAATATTTGTTAATAGCGCAATCCATACGAATAATAATTTCACTTGTTAACAGCCGGGCTGTCAGTTTGAACCGTTAAATATATTTTTTTAATCAAAAGGCTGCGACTGTGGTAATTTGTATTTACGACACAATAAAAACAGGAAAGCAGAAAAGCGCAATCTCATAATTCATCAACGATAGAGCTGTAATAACCTCGACGTTTACGATTCAAACGCAAAATGACAATATGAAAGTGAAATTTTATCTTCGTTAAGCTGCTGAGAATATTATGTTACCCTAGGTTTGGCTGATTAGGTCTTCCAATTTCAGATTTTAACCGTTCTATCAGAGAAAAAAATTTTAAAATTAAATTTCATGACGCCTGAGGGAAGCAAGCCGTTTGAACACCCTCACTAATAACGTCTATTTTTGAATTTAGCAAGCGATGACGTAAGCGTTCTTCGATTTTTTCTTGATTTCGCTGATTAAATTATTTTCAATGCGGACTAAGAGTTTGTTGCTCACCGAAGGCTCTCATTCGATCTCCGATAAGAATCTACGCTCTGTTATTTTAAGGGCTTTCTACTTTATAATTTGCGACCGAAATTAATCGCACTGGAGCGAAGTCTTCTCGTTCGACGTGGTAAAGTGATAAAAGGGTCAAGATCGAACGGTATTGAATGCTGCTTTAACGACTTTAATTGACTTTTGCTTGTCTTTGATCGCGCCAGTCACGTGATATAAATAGCGCTTCTGCTTAAAACAAAATCAACCGTAAAACCAGCAGCTAGATCTTGTCAAAAATATTCACCAGGTTGCTTTGGCAAAAATACAATTGCCGAGAAGCGAACTTTGGACCTGCAAGTCAGATTCCTCTCCTTCTGCTAAACGCTTGCGCATAATCAAACTATTGTATGGCTCGTCCTTTCAATTCTTTACAGTTGGATCACTGTTTTTTTTACAGTTATTCTTCTTGTGATATCTTTTTTACGAGTACATCTATCGGTTCCTTTGCGACCATCCGAATCGTGTTGAGCCACCGCTTCAATTTGACCTTTTCCAAAATTTACTTTTTTTCATGTTTTGTTGACCGCCAAGCAGGAGAATATTCGATACCATCTTGTTACTATTCAACAAAAGTCTTTATTACGACACAATAATCTTTGCATTGATTTTATCCAGTCAATCAAACAAATTGCATTATAATCAACGCAATCTGTTAATTGCACTCAGTTTCTCAATTCGGCTAGTTACTGCTGGTTACCATTTAAATCAGGGGTTTCCAACCAGGGGTGCGAGAGAACATCCCAAAGCCTGTTACTTATATAAACTTTTTTACGAGTACAAAGGGACGAAAATTGAGAAATCCCAGTCAGATTTAAAGTGAAGACCGTTTTTTTAAAGATCACTATTTTTCGTCGACGAGAATCAAGAAATTGCGCAATTTTTTTAGGTATTTCAACTTACGCGTTCTCTTATTTAGGGATGCAAGTAATTTTAAAAGTTTTTTGGCGGTGTGGCGCATATAAAAGGTTGGGAAACACTAATTTAAACGAACAAAAAAACATGCGAGAAATGTCTTTTGGTACAAGAACTAAACTTTCTCTAAACATAACTTTGTCATCACAAAAGTATATTCTCCTGTCAGGGGCGCCGGAAAGCTGTTTTGGCAGAGGGGACAAAATTTGAAAAAAGGCAGCTCATTTTTAAAAAAGGCACCTTTTACAGAGTTGCCATTTAATCGCGAATTTTTCAACGCAAAAATCTCTTCCAATGTCATCATTTCCATCCATCATTTCCATCATTCAAAGGTCAGCACTTCCAATCAGAGTCCAAAATCTTTATTTTCATCCCAAATTTAAGGTAATGACTAAAAAAAAGTCATTACTTTCAATTGAGTCCATGACCTCTACTTTCGTCCTGAAGCTTTGGTGTAGACAAAAACCAAAGAAAAAGTCTTCATTTTCAATAGATCTAATGCTTTCATCGGGTTTCTATGATTGTATGGGCAAATTTAACCAATTCCTTTTGTACGAGGGTCAGTCAAAAAGTAATGAGCCCTGTTAACTTTAACCGCTTTAACCTTCATATTTTTTCTAGAAATTTTAAGGGTGTTTAGTAAATTTACTGCTTTAAAGATAAATTGTAAAAAAAAATTGTTTCAACATGTCCACTTTTGGTATTGTGTTTTGGAAATGACGTCATCACTGGATGTCCGTCAGAAGCAGAGAGCTGTGATTGAATTTCTTGTTTCGGAAGGAGAGCCACCAAAACAAATTTTCGAAAGATTGGTAAATGTTTATGGAGATGCTTCATTAGCCTACAGCACTGTGAAAAAGTGGGTATCCAGGATTAAACACGAAGAAGATGATCCAAGTTTGAGTAGCCTCCAGGACAGACCAAGAAGTGGAAGACCATCTTCTGCAGTCAATCCTGGAAACAATGATAAGGTTGAGAAATTGATTAGAGATGATCGCAGAATCACTATTGATGACATTGCTGAACGTGTTGGAGTTAGCCATGGAAGTGCTGTGAATATTGTTAATGAGCTAGGCTTTGCAAAGGTTTGCGCCAGATGGGTTCCGAGGCAACTTTTGGATTTTCACAAGCAAGCCCGTTTTGAAGCTTGTTCGGAGCTTATTGAGTGTCACAGAAGTGACAAAACTTTTCTCAGCCGTATAGTGACAGGAGATGAAACCTGGGTTCATCACTATGAACCTCTGTCGAAAAGATCATCCATGGAATGGCGTCACCCCACGTCCCCAAGAGCCAAGAAATTCAAAAGTCAACGTTCAGCTGGAAAAATTATGGCGACTGTGTTTTGGGACATTGAAGGAGTGATATTGGTAGATTTTATGCCTAAAGGTACTACCATCAACTCAGATGCTTACATTGACACTTTACGCAAACTGAAAGCGAAACTGAGAAGAGTACGACCTCACCTGGACATGTCTAAGGTCTTGCTGCAACACGATAACGCCAAGCCCCATACCAGTCTCAAAACTCGTGAAGTGATTGCTTCTTTTGGATGGACGACGGTAACCCATCCCCCATACTCACCCGACCTGGCACCATCTGACTATCATCTTTTTGGACCATTGAAAGAAGGAGTTAGGGGGCAGCACTTCACTAGTGATCAAGAAGTCAAGCACGCTGTAAGAAACTGGTTAAAAATGCAGCCTGCTGACTTTTACAAGGCTGGCATAGTGTCCCTTGTTCATCGATGGACAGTTGGAATTTAGAAAGTGCGGAGATTACATTGAAAAGTAGAACTGAGATCTCCTATCCCTGGGCTTTCTTTTGATGTATGACTTTTGATTTTATTGCAACAAATATGGCCAGGAGAGACTTGGGCTCATTATTTTTTGACTGACCCTCGTATATTCCCACCTGTAACCTCTCTTTTTCTAAACGACAAGGGTAATTTGAAGGCGCAAAAGACAGAGGAGGCAATTGCCCCCTTCCTCCCCTGCTTCCGGCGCCCCTGTCTACTGCTTATACAATCTAAAATCACGTTAAGCATTTTCCTTATATTGCTTTTTTTTACAGACGACGTTTTTAAGGGTGGATGAATGAGCTATGAGTCAAAAAACTTTTTCAAGAGCAAGAAATCTTCATCTCCAGATAATTTTAGTGTTAGTTCTTAAAATTGCTTATGAGACGGCCAGTTTATTCATTGGTAGTTAACTTGATTTCTCTATACAAAATTTTTTATTTTTTTCAAGCTCTAATATAAACGCAAACATATTTTTGAATTGGTTTTTACTTAGGATTTTTTTCTAAACAAAAAAAGATTTTGATTTGTTTTTTCTTGTTGTTTTGCTTTTTTTATTAAAATGTTTACTCAATACTTTGTAAAGAAACTAACGGAGCATCTCTACGTTGATGTTTCCACTAATAAAAAATTTTTTGCTTGCCGTATGGGCTAGGTGAATAGTATTTTACAATAGAATGACTTAAAAAAATTGATTTTAAAAGTTTTTCTTCAACTCCATGTTGACGTTAACACTCCCGGTCTTTTCATCCAGTTTAAATTATCTGAAGATTATATCTATAAAAGGTTTGTTTTTTTAAATCGGTGGCCACAAACTACGCATTCAAAGCATTTTTTTGTTTTAGCGTTTAACTCCAAACCAAAAAAATGCATCTTACTAGCAACTATCACGATTTTTCGTTAATTTTTTCAAAATCAGCTAAATTCCTACTAAATCTATAGCTGATGACCCTTTTGGTACTACCTATTCAAGAAACTATTCCGTTGTGGAAAGTAAAGTTTTTTTGAGATATCATGACTGTGAAACCTTAAGAGGTTTTTGTAAAAAGTTGTGTTTATCCTTTAAATTGACAACATGTCACAAAATGTGAAACCTTTTTTTGATAATAAGCTAAAATGAAAATGGGTAGCATTGAAGCTTCAATTGAAAGCTAGTTTTAAAGTGCCACCATAGGCATACCAGCCGAAAAAAAATTGGGGTTTATACAATTTTGCCCAAATTTTTTGATGTTTGCCCAAATCATGATTTTCTACCACTTTTCAGATATGAGAAGAAAATTTGTCTCAAATTTAGGGTGAAGATTAAAAGGATTAGGTCTAATATCTGCCCGGCCGGGCAGTTATTAGACCTGATTCAAAAGGTCTTCACTTAAAATCTGTCTCAGATTTCTCGATTTTCGTCCCAAAAGCATAGTGATCTTTAAAAAAAAAGTCTTTGCCTTGAATCTTAAACTTTTTTCTTCATTTAGTGCTCATTTTCGATGCACAAAAAATTTATTTTGCCTAAATAATTCCTTGTCGCTGCCCTAAAATTGCTGATCTTGCCCAAATTTTACAGATGCTGCTATTACTACCACAATAAAAGTATTTCCAATTTCCACTTAAATATTCGGAAAATTCGTTTTTATTTTTGCGTATAGAAAGGTATGGTATTATACTGTATATTTTTCAAAAAATTTTAATACTTTTAGCGAATCGAAAAAAATTTAAAGAAACCTTTTGCATTTTGAATTTGGTAATACGGTAATTTGGATTCAGTTAGACCTACAGCCGTACCTGCCAGGGAGGCAGAAGGGCAATTGATCCAAGTCTCAAAAATTTGAGCAAAATCAAAATTTTTCGGGCAGCGACAAAAAATATATATATTGACAAAACCATAATTTTTTGGGAAGCGATAAAAAAATTTAGGCAAAGTCAGACATCTTAGGGCAGCAACAAGGAATCGTGTGAGCAAGATTTAAGGTGAATTTTTTTTGTGATCACTATGTTTTTAGGAGGAGAATCGAGAAATCAGTGACAGATTTTAAGTAAAGGACTTTTTTTGGTCTTCACCCTAAATTTTAGACAAATTTTTTTCCGACAACCGTAATGTTCAAGAAAATCATGATTTGGGCAAACGTCACAAAATTTGGGCAAAACTGTATTGCCTCTTCATATTTTTTTCGGCTGGTAAGCCTATAATTAGACCTCAAGAAATATATCCTTGAGTTCAGTTGCCAAGTTTATCAATATTATACCCAATAATAAATGCCGATTTTTTCTTATATTTTATAGAAACGCATGATTAGAACAAACTTTTTTCATCGGTCGGAACAAGTTTTTAAAATTTTTTTGGGTTCTAAAGTCAAAACCATTAAATGATTGTAAAACGCTGCATGAACGAAAAAGCGTGCTGAAAACAAGCCCTTCTAAAAAAATGGTGTTCGCAAGGCAACGAATTTCATTGTTAAAGCATTGACAAATGGTGTTGATACTTTTTTCTTCTTGGTAAGCTTAAAATGAAATTTTAAATGGAACTTATTTTATTAGATAGAGATTTTTACCGAAACGCAGAGTTTTTCTCTTTGATTGTGAGCTACACGGTACGGATTCGGATGGTTTTAGTCTGTTGTTTCTTTACTTCTCCTGAAAAACTAGAAAAACGAACTCTTGCATGCAACACTTTTCCAAAAAAATTTAAAATAACTAGAAATGGAATCTTAAAGCATTGCCGGTCTGCTACAGGCTATGTGTAAGAGCAGTCAGTATCTGTACGTACATCAATTTGTGGTCAAGTATTCCATCTTGGATTTGTTTTGGGCAACTCTAATAGGAAAACAAAAATATAAGCCTATTTGTGCTTTGGTTTTTCTCCGTTAAAGCAAGAACGCCTTGTTTTTTCAAACTCCAAATCGAAAAAGCAAAAAATAAAACGAAATTTATTAAGTTTTAGATTTTACAAGATATATTGTTACAATTTTAAAGATCCAAAAAGAGACATTGTTTTGTTTATTTTTGGCCCTTCCCCTTTTTGTAATTATTTTCCTGAACCCTGAAATTTTTTGGAAAATTTTCGTCGCATTACAGAAGAATACAAGTTCACAACCTATCTGAGCAGAAGTTTACAAGCATTCCCGGCACACATATCACTTTAAAATTACTCATTTAGCAAAGACTGTTCAAAATATCAATTGATTCTCTCTTTCAACCAGTGGTGTGTGGTCAAGGTATGCAAGTCATGCGTTACATGACCAAATTTTTAGGGATTGCATGACGAACTTTTGTGCGCGATGAGGTAGAGATTTTTCAATTTAATGAGAAATGGTACTGGTTTGGAATGAAATTAGAGAAATTTGAGGACGATCTGAGACGAAGACCTTTTTTTATTATAGAGATCACTACAAAATTAGGACAAAAATTGCCAAATCCGGCAACGCTTTGAGGTGATGACCTTTTTTTTTTAGAGAACACTAGAATTTTGGTACAAAAAGTATAAAATCTGGGAATTATTTCAGACGATGACTTTTTTTTTTTTAGAGAACACTAGAATTTCAGGACAAGAAGTAGAAAATCTGAGACTGATTGGAGTCATGACCTTTTTTTTAGAGAACACCACAATTTTAGGACATAAAGCATAAAATCTGTGAATGATTTCGGGCGATGACCGTTTTTTTTTTTTTTTTTTTTTTGTAGTTTATGGACAAATAGTCATGGTTTAAGGGCAAATAGTCAGTCTATGTTTTAGAATCTCACACAGAATTCTTTCTGCTACCCAGAAAATTTTGCATGTCCTACCCATTAACTACCCAGAAAATACCTAATTGCATAAACAGTTTTTGGCATGCCAGTTGCATGACCAGTCTCAGAAGTTACCGCACGCCACTGTTTTCAACCAAATTTTATTTGATTTTGGAGAGCCAAACGTTTCTTAATTTACTTGAATATAGGTAGAATGAAGCAATTACGTTTGCATTTCAAATTGCCACGAGAATGGTTTACATCAGTTGGTTTGGATTTAATTGAGACTCTAGAAAGTTATTATACATGGGACAAGATTTTGTAAAACATCGTTTTGCTTTTGAACAAAGATTATACTTGTTGAATTGAATACACGTTGAATTATTTTTTATCAACCCTTGTTGAACACTGATTGAATTTAGCAATTATTTTTGCATAAACGTTAGCAGCTTGTTTTCTTCTTCATTTTTGCAGATTACAAAGATTATGTATTAAACAAGATACAATTAAAAAGTTGTCCTTCCTTTGAGCTACGGGTTGAAAAGAGAATTTTAATTAGCGGACTTAAATTTAAATACGGATCGATATCTTCTGTAAATGTGGCTTCAGTTATCTTTAAAAAAATAGAAGTAATCCCAACCAAATCATATTAAAATGTACACAAGTAAAAATATTTTACAGTAGATAATTTTTTAGATACGACAAAATATGATCGATACGATTTATGTTTCAGATTTGTTTCGTAAAAATGCGAAAAATGTTATATAAATTTAGAATTGTTTTAATTTTCAAAAGCAAAAACCAAAAAAAATCAAACAATTAAAGACGACCACGATCAAGCTGAAAACTAGATTTATTTGTTTTTTGTCATGAACGGAATATGGCCTCACCTCATGGGCCAACGATTGCGAATAATAAAACAGGTCAATTGGAGCTATACAAAGCACCCAAGTAATTAAGCCACTCCCAACAGCAAAGGTCGACACGCAAGATCTGCTCCGATTAGGCGAATTAGTTGAAAATAAAAAATGGTCAATAGTAAGATAAAAATATTTTGTGAGGAAGAAACAACAAAATTTTTTGGAGATGATAATTTTTTTGTTTTTCTTTATTATTTGTAATATCAAAAGGATTTTATGAATAACAAAAAACATTAATTTTTTTGTTATGAAAGCTTATTTTATCGATTTTCGTATAACATTTGAAGTAAATCAAGAAAATTTTTATTGTGCAATGTGTTGAATGTGCCAAAGCAAGTCAACGATAACCCGCGTCCTCAGAGATATTCAAGAGGGCAAACAAAGCAAGTTAAAAATAGCAAATATATATTGTTATGATAAACACTTATATAGCTATGATTAAAAATAGATTTGATAAACACATCTGATTTTTGGTGAATACAATTCTTATTTTTTAAAATCTAAGTTTTGAATTATATCTTTTTTATTTCTTAGACAAGCAAAATACTTTTAAAATAGGAACTATTTCCTCGACTTCTTTTATTGACATGTGGTCAATGTTGCGGCGGGAAAAAATGATTGCATCTACCACTCACTAGTTGCCCTCTTGTTTGTTACTTCCTTTTTGAATCAAGGACTGACTACAGTGATATACGACGTCGAAGCGTGTGGTCGGAAGTCAGTAAACTGGGTTCATGACCACAAGATTACAAGTTCGCTAATGACCAGTGTCATGAAAAACGCCTTTGATATAATGCACTTTAGCATTGCCGTACGAGCCGAGAGGAAGGAGGCAATAGGCCCTAAACTCAAAAAATTTGGCCAAAACTAGAATTTTTTCGTGCACTGGTAATGAATTATTAAGGCAAAATCAGAAATTTTTGAGCAGCGACAATTTGAGCAGGGTAAAGTTTCCCCAATTTAAAACGATCCAGATCATTGGGCGAATACAACTAAGATTTGATATGAAGACTTTTTTTTGGTCTTCACTTGTATTTTGGGAAAAAAATGGAGAAATTTGACACAGATTGAAAGTGAAGACCTTTTTTAGTCTTTACTTGTGTTATGGGACGAAAATGAAGTAATTGGATAGAGATTGAATGGATGATTTTTTTGAGTCTTCAGTAGTTTTTTCTAGCAAAAATGTGTGGCATTTTGTTATCTCCGCGAAATGCTACCAGATCATGATTCAGGCCATCGTCGATAAAATTTGGGCTAAACCATATTGTCTCCCCAAATGTTTTCAGCTGGTATATCTATATATTTCGGGAAAACGCATTATTTAAACGTGCTGAATTTATTATTTAAAAACAACAGTTTAAAGTCGCTTCCTTTCGACACGGCATAGAATTGACTCCAGGTCTACAGATAGTTAAATAAACATTCGGCTATAAATTGTTTGAATTCAAAATAATTAAAAATTCTTTATAATTTCTGTCTAAATTCAAAAAATAAACTCCAAAACCAAATTGCATAGTTTCACTAGAAGCGTTCCGTGTATGGAGCTAAAATTTTCCGAAGCAAAAACAAAGCTTTCGTTATATCGCTAAAGTTCCAGAAACGTATTTGGTTTGGAAGAAAACATTAAAAAAAGGAACTTGAGATACACAGGGGTAAATTGCAGACCATATAATTGCCCTATTTAAATCAATAAAAATCTACTGCAGCTTGTCATTTTTATGTACCATATAGCAATTGAAGACAAAAAAAAGATGATCGTGTCGATTACAAAAGAGCTATAAAACAAAAGAACAAAAAATTCGATAAAAAAAGTAAATCGAAGACAAAAAAGCCATTAGTCAAACGTAGTGCTAATAACGTGTTGCGTAACTTTTTTGGTGATTAAGTAACAAAGAAAACCGATCCTCAATCATGCATCTCTGGAATTCCCTTGCAATCGAACCATTTAAAGGTTACAACTATTACATAGTTTTAAAAAGGTATTTTCTGCTTACTTTAGGAAATTAACTAATTAAATGGCAACAGACAGCGACAGACGGTCCAACTGCTCCTTTTCGGCGCCCTTGTTTGATAGTTAACCAAGAAATTTTCACGGTAATCACTTGTCTCGGAGCGAAAAAACTTTCACGTCAAACCGTAACGACTCAGATTATTCTGCGAAAAGAACTATTCAAAAAAATTATTAAAAAGTATATTACGTAAAGCATGACAAATTTATAGGTTGGAATTATATTCAGTTCAATGCGACAATGTAACTAAAGCGAGATATGGAAAACTTGAAACAATCATGATAGAATGGAAAGCATACGAGCGTATTACAAGTTCTTGCATGATGGAAAAGCATAAAAAGGTTTGTGTGTTGTCTCTCAGAATCGCAAAACAAACAGCATTAAAAGAACAAAGACAAATATTTTTTCAGTTCATGACTAAATTGGATTTCTGAAACCACGACCATTTTAAACTGGTTACAAAGAGAAAAAGCACGTAAAACAATTACATGGTTTAGCCCCCGACAAAAAAAACAACCGAGTTTTCTATTGTTAAAAAAGAAGATTTAAAGTAGAGCACTTTGTTTCGAAGTTAGACAAAAGAAGCGGAAGGCTACGACGTGATAAACAATAAACGAGCTTAAAATTCAATCAAAAGATTCAAAATCCACTTTGATGTCATTTTTCTTTTTCTTTTTTAAGTCGGCGTTTTGCGACCGTCTGAACGTCAGCGGGGCCCGGGCAACATTTTGAAGAGAAATAATTGCGTTTTTAACGACGTCATCAATCGTAATATGGACCACACGCCGAGACGAGATGATACTCATTCAAGCGTTGATTTTTTGATTGCCGATTTCAAAATGAATCCGGTAAGTCGGATCCAGCCCCCGGGGGGGTGTAATGTGTACTTTAATTGGCCGAAGAACTTTTTTTCGGGGTCGAGTAAACGGAAGTCGTCGGTGACCTGTCTCTTTGATCGTCTGCCAATGGCACCGCTATTTCGACCCAATTTTTTTCGCTTTCTTTTAAATAAAAATAATTTACTCAAGGAATTATTACCTCAGATGGAAGCAATTATCATTGACAGAGCAACCAGCCAGGTCACTCGTCCCTCGATCGACCCTTCAATAAACAGAATAAGGATCCCCTTTATTGAAATCAGAAATGGATGAACATATAACTGTGTTGTTGTCCTACAAAGTCAACATTTTGTGCTGCTATTGCGCAGAAGGCTTTGAATTGTAATACCTAATGTCTTGATTAAAAAAAATGTCGCTTGTATATTGGGGAAAAAGTAACTTTCAGCAAATGAATTTTTGCAAAAGAATAAATTCGTCTTGATTATAACGCAGGCGCGGTCGAAATTGGTTTTAGTCGAAGAGCAGCAGAAAAGCAATTTGTTAATTTTTTTGTTACTAACTTTCTGTTGCCAAGGCTTTTAATGAAAAACAAAAAAACGTTTTACAATTGCGATAAAAAACTTTTAATTAGGGTCGAATGAGATGAAAAAAGATTTGCGGTTTTTGTTTACCAATAAGTTTCATTAAATTTTTGCTGACCAATGCTCGTTTTGCTCAAGATCATCAAAATGGAATTTTAATTGAAATATATCAAAGCGGTAAAGTTGGTCGTTCAGTGAAAAGTTCAAATGTAATTCGAAATATTATTAAAGCTGCTATTGTAACCGCTGTAAAAAGCAAAAGTTGTTCTTTAAGTTTCACGCAATAAACACTTCGAAAGTATTCGATAATAATTGTATATTTTTCGTCTACGTCACGAAATATGAACCTTTAAAATATTTTCCCGTGTTTTTTTATTGAATACAAACTCAAAAGTGATATTTTAAGTCATGCGTCAGAAAAACACCACTTTTGGTCACGCATCGTTGACGATGACTTGCCAAATATATTTGAAATCGAAAGCATGAAATTTTTTTCCAATTAGGCTTATCCTCTAAATGCCATTTCAGGTATCAAACCAAGAGTAAAATTATTTTTAACATGTGCAGTATTTGCACACTGATTCGTACATACAATTAATACAGTGCGAAACATCTTTTTTAATTTTAATAAAATAGTCCTGTCTAATAAATGCTGAATACTTGTTTTCATTATTAATAAAACAAGTTATTTCATGACAAGGAGCAAACAAAATTTCATAGAGCTTTTCTAAAAAATACATACAATATAGTTATTTTTCTTTTTTATTATTTTATTCTTGGATTTCTAATGTGAGGTTGTTAATAATTTCTTAACAAATTTCTTGAGTTTTATAGAATTTAGGTTGGTATTCTTCAAGCGTGTTGAAATGTTTAATTTATAGCGGATAGAAAATGTTTTTAATAAAAAATATTTTAACCAAATGCAAGAAAATCTCAGGCAAAGTTTCATAAAACTAATATTAGAACACAGCAGAGTCAACAAGACCGTCTATCAGTCAATAACTGTACACCAACAAGCTATTGAGTTAATGAGCCAAAAGGCTTTTAATTTATTTTGTGTTGATTGAGCCTCCATATCATAAAGAAGATGAATTTGATTTATATTTGCCAGCAATCAAATTCCGAATATTGAATCAGTGAAAAGGAGGTTTTGTCTTGAGCGGTGACGCACAAAAAGCAATTAACTTTTCAACAATGTAAGCAATATCACAATAGAAGAGCATCCCTTCGCTCATGACGAAACACAAAGCCCGCCGTATGAAAAATCTTCGCATCCGGGTTTTACAAAAAAAAGGGATTTTTTGTTTTTGTCTGAAAATTATTTGCCGTCGAAAAATGTACAGCTGTCAAATCTCATCTGCGGGTGAGTAATTGAAAGAACAATTAAGAAGAAAGAATCGCAAATTGTGTTGTTTAAAATATGGTCGGCTTTTTTTGTATAAAATATGATTTCTTTCTGGTTTAGTGGGTTCGATTGATATCACGCCTAGCAAGTTAAATTTTTAATTTTAGGATGATTATTAAAGTGGTTTCAATTATTAATAAAATGTAGCCTATCTGTCAATGCTGAAATTAAATTTGTGCGATTTTCTTCTGTGTAAAACAGGTCGTGAAGGCGCAAAAAGCTTTTTTTTGCATTAAAACAGTAAGAAAAAGTAATTTTGAACATTAGCTCTGCGACTAAAACAACGTGTTTCTAATCTAAGTGAAAGCGCTCAAGTTTAAACAATTACGAATCATAGCAACAGGGAGAGTTAAACAAAAATTTAGGGCTTTCAATCTAAACGTCTTTTTAACGTTGTTTTAAAAAGGCTGTGTTGATTTTTCTGCACTATAAAGAACATAAATTGAAGCCCGTTCAACTGACATTGGGTGACTCTAAATTACTAGCGTAGACGGCAAATTGAGTAGCAGATCACCTTAATAAACATGCGATTTGCATTGAAATTTCGAAAATTATTTGAAAAAAATTGAATATGAATATCAGAATAAAAATTACAGCCAATACATTTCAAAACATAGTTTACTGAGGATTGTCCAAATTGTAACTCACTCTATCAACAACTGCATTAAACTAATTAATTGATCGTAAATTTGAATATTTATATTCGGATAATTTATTACGGAACAGAGTAAAATATTACAAAAATATACGTATTGAAAAAACAGAGTTATCTGCGCGTATAGAAAATCATGTTCTTTAAACCAAATTGATACAACAGCAATTTGAGGTATACAAAATAAAGTGATTTAACAAATTTGAAATTTGAAACAATAAAACAGCGAGTTTAAGCATTTTCTGTACAGTATTATTGTTAATTTTCTTTACGCGCAGATAACTCCGTTTTATTTAATACGTATATTTTGGCAAAATTTTATTCTGTTACATCATAAATTATCTAAATTTAAATATACAAATTTACGATCAATTAATTAGTTTAATGCAGTTGATGATGCAATAAATTACTATTCCGAAACGTCCTCAAAAAACTAAAGTATGTTTCGAAATAAATTGGCTTTACTTTTTATTCTGAAATTAGCTAAGTGATCCAAATTTTAAGCTCCTGAATTTAAAGAGAAACTGACTGTTCACTTGCTACGAAACTTGGAATTCTATTATTTCCAATTTTCAATGTTGCGGAAAAAGTCTTGCGTGTGCAGAGAAAGTTTGGTTGATTATTCCTCAAACAAGCGCCGTAAGGCAGAGTTCCTAGTATTTTTTTTACTGTTTTGTACACATTTGAACACGTCATATTGTTCAGTATTTAATGATAAAACCTCGGCTTTAACTTTAAAGATGTGCTTTGATTATTGTTTTTCCAACGCTTTGTGCTGTGAAACGAAAATCACTGGCCTACCGTGCACAATCAAGCAATTCAATTCAATTATTGTTGTACAAAAAAAAGCCAATTTATTCAACCTGCAAAACGTTTAACTTCGTCTTCCGTCACCGAACAGTCTAATGGCGCGAAAATGCAATTTCTCGCTTCCGCCCTGCGCCAAGAAAATATCAGAAACGTGAAAAATCAGTTGGGTAGTTTGGTAATGAAATGGGTTGTTTTCGATGTTTATACGTAGAATTGTCGATTTTAAATATAGCAGAGCTGTTGAAATCATGCTGGTTTTAATTTAAGGCTAATAAGTATATTTTGAAGCGTTTTTTGTGCCTATTTAAAGAATTTACCTTATTTTCTGTTTTTTCAACTATTAAATGATTTTAAATGTTACGTTTTTGACTTAATTTCAAAAATAAATATGTGTTTCAGAAGCAAGTTCAAAATCAATTTGTTTCAACTTTTTTTTGCAACCCATGCAAACACCGCATAGCTGCTTTTATCTAATAAACTTATTAAATCTTTAAAAATGCCATTTTTTTTTCTTAGAGCAGAAGAAGTCGGCTGTGGGTTGCATTAAATGTAAAGTATATGCTACATCAGGGGTGTCCAACCTTTTCCTCGTCGCGGGCTAAATTTTCGTCTTTAAGTTTATTTCTCAATGAGAAACAAGGATTTGGGCTAAATCATAAGCAATCGCAATATATACATCGTGAGTGTAAATTGCATTTTTATTGCACGACAAGGCCCTGTTTCGCCCTATGGGGCTCATCAGGTGCAAGCAAAGATGCAAATCACAATACAAATACGTCAACAAAGGCGAATGATAGCAAACAATAATGAATTTGAAAGTTCATATGTACATAAGGCGCTAGTTTATTGTTCATCTTACTCCACGGAGGTGAATCTCACATTCATAAAAGATCTTCATATTGGTGGAGAGCATCCGGACGAAGAATAAGTAGTTTGATTGATCGTAAGTAAACGAGGAACAATAGACTTACGACGTCTTCGTTTCTTAGTCATAATAGTGTGGTCTTAATTCGGATTTATAACCAAGGTATCTTATCACCAAGGTGGCCGATCGCACACTATTATTGAAGCAAGAAAACCAGCGGTTTATATACAATTTAGTTATATAATTAAATCACCTAAAACAGGCGCATGAACAAGTGACGTACAAATAAAGAGCGCACAGAGCATAAACGACGATTGAAATAAAACCGGATTTACCAACAGTAGAATGCACGAAATCCATCGTATCTGTAGACTACAGTAGCACCTTAAATTTATCACGATCTTTAAGTTTATCACGAGCAGCGATTGCTGGAGCAATCAAAGTGATGTTGCCATGCGAGTTTGTATGAAAATTTCCGTCTGTAAAAGAGGTGTTCTCTAAAAAAAAAAGGTCTTCACTTTGAATCTACATTTGATTTACAAATTTAGTCCCCAAAACTATGTGCTCTCTAAAAAAAAAGTTCTTTACTCTGCTTGCGGCCTTTATTTTGTCGCTGAATTAGCGCTTTTTAAGAAATTTTGCGGCACGCTTCGGGAACTCTATCGCAAAGCAAGTTGAGGAGATATAAAGGTACTCCAATAATTCAGTTTGATCGAACATCTAATTAAAATTTCCTTCGCTGGCCGTATTAAAAGGCTTCGAGGGCCGCGGGTTGGACACCCCTGCGCTACAGTCTGCCTTCAATTGAGTAAGAGAAGTGAGCGTAAAATTTTGTTTTTAATTTTGATCCATAGTTTTTAAAAAAACGTCTCACCAGTTTTTGCATGGAGCTAGTTAGTGAAAAAGAGTTTTACTCGAATTGACGCAAAAGTCAATGCACGGTTAGTATAGGGGTCGGCGTTCCCGCCCACCAATTGGCTTGATTTCCAGTCTGGCCATATATGAATTGGTGTTGTTGATGGTCGCTCTTTCAAATGTCTGTGCTTCTCAAGCACAAGATTGTTATCATTGCAAACACGCATTGAGGAGTTTATAATTAAATATCTGCAATTAATAGAATTCTTTTTTGAGAGTTCTTAACCGCAAAATTTTTTGGGTCGTCGTCGTCGTCGTCGTCGTTTGAAGAGGTATCCACTCCAGGTCAGACACAAACAGGACTGGGGCCGAGGGTTTATCCTTTTACTACCCCAGACTGCTGCACTGGCTGGATCAGACGCTGGCAGTGATGTCATTAAGCCAGCATCGAGTTTCGTCATCCAAAACCGATTTTTTTTATTTTTTTTATTTTTTTTTATTTTTTGGGTAGAACTTTATGAATTCTGCAAAGATCTCACATAAAGATGCTTGATTTCGAAAACTTCTGCTAGCGTTTAAAAGCTACAAAATTGTAGTGAAAAAAATTAGAATAAGCTAATTATCGTTCCAAAGCTGATTAAAGCCAGACATGAAGAAAACAAAGTTTTTTTACTTTCTTGCATTTTTTCCCACATAATCAAAACTAAAAGTGAACAAACAGTGAAAAAAATTTCCAAAAATAAAAAAAGGTTAAAGGAAATTATGTGGTGCAAATGAAGGATCGGTAGCTATTTTAATCCGTCACTTATTAAGACATTCCGCAAGCACCTGGTAAGGGTTGTTTAATACGGCGAAGATTAACGTCTATCTTCCCTTTCATACAAAATTACCATTGCATAAACGCTCTTGTTTTGTCATCGAACAAATGAAGCCGTCACAACGCAAGCAATTTCACCCTTGGACAAGTTTGTTCATTTAAAATTAGAGAGCTGTAATCACGTGACGAGCGATTAGGTCGGGAAATTTTTGGCCTCGTATTTGCCGACGAAATTCCTCTCAAGCCACCCATTATCAGAGGAGATGAGAGTAATTTCGACAATCAAGAAGATTAACATGCAGGGAGAAGGTCTTTTTTGTGGACTTTATTAAGTTTTGTCCCGGAATCTTACACCCAAAACGAATTTCCATGGCTCACTAATTTGGGTAAATAGCTATTCCGTCGTAACGCATCGTAAATTTTTCTTTGTGCAGCTAAACGATCTCCCAAAGTCTTTTGTGTGGTCAATTATGGTCTGCACACAGGTCAAATAAACAGGAGCGGGTCCGAAACGTCAAGCGCGCGTGTTTTCTGGAGCAAACTGGTTCATGCTCCGTCGAACTTCGAAACGTCACACGAATTCAACAAACAAACCCCAGGTGTACTTGCTTGGTAATTAAACACAAGAAGCGAGCCCTTTATTGACCAAAGGCAAAAGGTTTTCAATTTTTCTTGTAAGAATTCGACTAAAACCTAACCTTTCTTGAAAAAAAATCGCATGAACAACAACGGCATTGTTTTTACTTACACATTGCCTGAGACTCGAACCATTGTTATTTATGATCAATTTTTTTCTGAAGAAAAATCGTTTCAGTTTCTTTGCACAAAACCAAAAACATTTTTTTCCCAAAAAGAAATGAAAAAACTTTGAATCATAATTATTAATCCATTCTTCTCTACTGCTTTGTAATTTGATCGATATCTGTTACTGGATTAATTTAGAAAGTTTTTTCATTTACAATTAACATAAAAGATTTGGTAATTTTTAATAAATCAAAGAACTTTTAAAAAATTTTTAACAATCAATCAAACGATTATTCAGTTTTTTTTATTTTCGCATGGTCAGTACAAAAGCACGATTTTTGCAGTCATTTACATTAAGAAAGAAACATAGAATTAAAGCAAATACTTTAAGATATGCTGTTAAAAAAACTTTACTCTACTTCCAAACCAAAATTAGTTTAAGAAAAAATTTTGAAAGGTATTGCGGCTTTTGCAGCGTTGCCCAACATGGGAAGGAATTTTTAATCAGATGCTCAATCAACTTGAATCAAAGCAGTGCCTCTTAACCAGTTTATTAGCGCTCTGAAAAGTCACAAGACAATTATTTTCGGCACAGTAAGTAGTTCTTCGTTATATTTAGGAAAAAACACGTAGGATCAAAGTGATGACTTTTTTAGTTTTCAACTAAATTTGTCGTTCGAATTCTAGTTATTCAAAAAAGTTAATTCAAAAATATTACGCTAAAATTAAAGTGAAAACCAGAAAAAAGGTCATCACTTTGATTACTGCAGCGATTGCGGACCAAATAAACTTGCAGTTGGCCCGCGATGGACAAAAAAAATTGGCACGCCATGGGTAAACAGTTGAGCACTTCGAGTTTATTAAAATATTTCTATACATGCCATATTTTTATACTAATTATCATTTTTCTGGAAAAGCCGCTTAAACAAATAGTAAATGCAATTAATAAAATATGGCAAAAAACTCATGCAAAAAAATTTTTGTTGGCCAAATTTATTTTTAGAAGAGGGCTGGAAGATTTATGAAAGACTTAAATAACAGTTCAAAGGAATCGAATTCTTTTAAAAAAAACTTTTTTTCAATTTAAATCAAAAAAAAAACAACTATCTAGAACAAGACATAGGCTGAAGGGAGTGAATTATGTAAGGCGATTAAAAAAGAATTGTATTCTCCGACTTGTATCGAAACGTGCGAGCATTGCCGAGAAAAACTAACAAAAGCGTACAGAAAAAAAATCCAAAAAACTTTCCTTGTTGGCTCGCATCTATTTAAATGGTGGTATTTTTATTTACTTTTAAAGCAAACAAATCAAAACAAACTTCAAAAGGTTACAAATTTCCACTCGTTTGTTGCAATATAAATTGTTTTAGAAAACCGTAATAATTTTTACAACAGAAGCAAGAATCATTATATCATGCTTCTTTTTATCATAACTAATACGTTGCTTTCTAAAGTAGTTGGTTTATTGAAACTTTCTTTAAATAATAAGATACCTCTTGTCCGAACAAAAAGAGTGCTCAGACAATTCAACTGCCTTACCACTAGGAAAGGATTTTGAAAAAATTTGTTTTAATTTCATTCAACATCTTAAAAATTAAATTACTCATTTTTCAAACTAATGAAAACCTTTTATTTATTAGATTCTTTTTTTGTTTGTGTTGTACTGAGGCGTTTGTTCTTTGAAATCACCTTATGATCCAAAACAGGATTTTTTCCGTAGATTTGTTTGCCGGCTGGACTCGTAGAGTATGTTCAAGTCTCCATTAAACTAATAGAGATCGTATTCTATGAGCGTATTCTATGAGCCAAACTCAGTTATGGTCCCACCAATGCACCGCCTCCACAGCAGAGTCTATTTTTTACCAAATCAGTCAATTTAGCTTTTTTAATTTCTTGTGGTTTTTTTGTTTTTTTCTTTTTTTTCGAATTTTGCCAAAGTTTTCTTTTTGTGAAATAAGTTTATATTGAAGTGAAGCAACTTGCTTGTTGTAACACAATTTCTATATTTCATTCTTATCTTTGCAAGCTACAAGGTCAACTCGCTTTGTTGCTTCTTCTTTTTTTGGTCCGCAACCTCAATTACTTTTTATTTTTAAATAACCATAGTTTGTACTTCTATTATGTGGCGGAGCAGAAATAAAAAAAACTGAATTGATAGTTTTTTAAAACTTATAATTTAAATTAAATGAATCAAAATAAATGAACATAGCCTGAGTCGTTTTTTTGTAATCTTAAACTCTGTGTAAATGATATTAGATAATTTTGTTCTAATTTAAATGTATTAAAAAGAAAAACTTACAGTTTTTGCTACTGGTTTAACAAAACTATCAGAAGTTACGCAACAATGCTTGTTTAAGTTGTGATGTCATTTTTTCGAATTCTAAAATAAAACAATTATATTGAAAAGCCAAACCTTTAATTAAAAGTGTTATTAAAGAAATTTCGATCCCTGTTTACAGGTAACAACAGAGACGAAAATAGCAGTAATAATGTCAGGCATCAGAGGGCGCGTTAATTTAAACAGTTGTTTTTGTCACTTTGAATTTGCAGTAATTACAAATCAGTGATGCGTCAAATCTTATTGCGTGCGAAGCTTTGAAAATTGCTATTAATGCCTTCACTAAAAAATAAGGATGGTAATTGAGATGCTATCGCAGTCTGAGTAATTGAGATGTGTAAGACTGCTTAAAGATCAGTCGAAGAGAGCAATTCAAACTTGGCTTTTATAATTTCTTTTTACCGCAAACCTATTAAACCCAAAGCTCGTCCATCGTATTCAGCATGTTTGCAATTACCTCAAAATAGCTTTGTCTTATTAGAAATAAGATCTCTTTAATCGGGCCGCTACTCCCCAAAAAAGCCTAATGACTTTCATCAAGGAAGGTCATGATGTTTAAAAGCTTTTCTAAGGTATTTTGTTGCCGTATTAAAAAATACCACAGTATGACTTTGGCGATAGGCAAGGTTACAAAATCCACGAAGCGGATAGCTTGGTCGCTTGTAAGCGGTTCAAGAGATTATAGAACTACAAATTATCTCCCGCACAAGTAATTGCTGAACGATAGCAGGGTGTATTAAGAAGCGATATTGATCAGAACCAAACAATACGAATTTAGCAAGTCGAATAGAGATTTCTTACACGGATTTTTCGTAGTTTGACGAAAGTAGATATTCTGCTCTTAGTTAAATAAGTTGCTTGTGGTGAAGTCTGAAGAATATGAAAATGGCGTGAAAGAGAAAAAAATTCTCAAAGTTTATAATCGCACACTTTGTCAGAAGGCATCCAAACGAAAAAAACAGAAATTTATGGTACCTTGTCAAGCGCAATCCTCAATTCTAAAGCTTATATATTTTTGATTCAATTCGACATGATGCATGTGAACACATCAACTTCTGTCTCCTTAATTTAAGTTTACATTAGCGTCTTGTTAACAGCGAATTTACGGTTGCAAGTTGCTTTAGTTTGAGTCACTTCTTAAACTCTGGAATACAGGACGTCGATTCTGAGTTCAAACATTGCCTTGGTCTTGATCCACTGACGTGAAAAAATAAACTTATGCTATTTAGTTGCTGATAAAAAAAAGGTTGTTAAAAATTTAGAGCTTCTCAACTCAAAAACTTTTTCATCACTTTAATCATGGGATAAAACTAGGCTAAATCAAGTGCCATAAGATAAATGTTTCTTTGCAATAGTTTCACAGTAACATCGAAGGAGCCTTAAAGCAGAAGTTGGTACTTTCCTGCTATCGTCCCACCATCTATTGCGTACTCCTGTTATCGCCCCACCATCTATTGCAAATAATTTTTTTTTGTGAAACTAACCGGTAACCCCTCTGCAATACTAGGATGAAATAAAAAAGAAACTTGTAGAAGGGATTCCTGGTTAGTTTCACCAAAAAAATTACTAGCAATAGCTGGTGGGGGCGATAACAGGAAAGTACCCAGAAGTTTGTTTGTTTCCATTGCTCTACAGCAGGGGTGTCCAACCTTATTAAGCCAAGGGCCGTTTTGATTTATCGAAAATTGTCGCGACTCGCGAGCCAAGTAAATAAAGCACCGCAGGCAAATTTTATATGTGTAGAGCTTTTTTGTGTTCACTCTGTATTAAAGGATCTACATTAAAAGACTTTAAACTTCAAATTCAAAAAAATATTTTTCTTGGTCTTTATTACGAAAAAAATAATTTTTTTGGAAACAAGATTACCCTATTTAGTTAACGTCGTTTCGGAAAATACTGCGCAGGCCATTCAAAACCTTTAGGCTGGCCAAACGTGGCCCGCGGGACACGGGTGGGACCCCCATTGAGAAAATATAAAGTGTTTTTAAGAAAATTTATTTTTGAAAACTGCAACAGTGGAATTATTTTTTTGGCACAAAAAACATGCAAATGTTTTGTGAATTGTACTGGTTTAAACTGACAGCTTCCGAGTTTGAGAAAAAACTTTGCTTTCTCTTTTTGTAAAAGAATCATTAACGTTTTTAGCCCATGGCATTAAAAAAATTTTTCGATTAATAAATCGCTTTCTATTAAACCAAACTAATTAAAAATTTTTGCCACGATTTTTGTTGCGTAATTCTTGCCAATAGTTTTTGTATCAGTTTTTTTCTATTTTCCCCTGCAATTAATATACAGTATTTTTTAAAAATCTTATTTTCAATCAGTGATAAGCAAGCCTCAGGCGTAAAATTATAATTTTTTGAAAATCAAATGAAGACAAGAAGAAGTTAGGCCTTGCTTTTCTGGGAACAATTGGGTTAAAAATAAATTTATTATAAGCTTTTAAAATGCTGATTGAACAAAATAACAAAATTTAAAAAGCTCAAGTGCATCTACTAACGGTAATTTTGGCTTTTGATTTACAGCAGCGTTGGATTGGTACGGCTTCTAACGAAAAAAATTGTGTGTGTAGGAAAAACAGATTTCGGTAAGTATGGATTTTAAACTCTTTGTTTCAATGAAAACAACAAGAAGTTCATATATGAGGTCTATCCAAAATAGAGAAATATTTTGTAACTAAAATATAAACAGCAGAAATTAAATTCTAGGCTATTTTAGCAAATATTATTAGACTTGGGCCCATATATTAACTATTTATCCTCCCGACTCGCAGAACAACATCGGCGGCATCAGAGACCTATTTTATGGGGGGACGGGGGGATACATGTCCCCCTCAATATCTGGGAAGGGGGGGATAAAATAACTTTTGTCCCCCCCAAATTTATGGCAAACTCAAGGACATTGTCCTTATTGTTTGAGTTTGCTGCAGATGTTTTTTCAGAGATTATCATTTAGTTGGGACGAAAAGTGGTAAATAGAAGATCGATTCAAGGTGAATACCTTGTTTTTTAGAGATCACCATGATTTTGAGAGAAAAATGATGAAATCGGAGACGAATTGAAGCGAAGACCTTTTTTTTTTAGAGACCACCACGATTTTGGGAGAAAAATAGTGAAATCGAATGAAGAAAAATAGAGAAAAATGCCCGGGGGCCCCAAAAGTTAGACTGCCTATAGGCTCCAGGGTACTTAATCTTGCACCGAATTTATTAGTAATCCAATATTAAACATGTCGTAGTCACACAAAATTGTCCCCCCCAAAATTTTCTAGCAAACAAGGTCCTTGGGCGGCATCAAGTTTGAGGAAGATCTCAAGTGTGGGACTACAAAGATATTGGTCGTGGTTGAAGTTTTTTTCATTCGATTTTTTAGTTATTCTATAGTGATGACTTTTACTCAAACTGCTTGCTTTGATACCTCCGAACCGAGAAAGTGTGGCAAAGTCTGCTTCTCTAAGAAAACAACAGGTCGCCGTAAAAAGGACGCCACCACCTACTCAACGATTACGCTTCGGGTACTCGGTCATGCAATTAATTTAAACACAAATTTTATGTAAGCCTGACTGTAATAATTTTAGGTTTTTGTGTAAAAGCAACTGATCACTTGGACAGAAGCTTAGTTTTTTATTTGTCTGGAACAGCAAATCTTTTAAAAACTTTAAATCAATTACAAATGCCCGGGCACATGGCTTGAATCATTTAAAAAAATATCTGTTGTCTATCTTTTGTAAAAAATCATGCTTTTATTTTTTATCGTTAAAAATTAAAAGTAGTTTTTAAAAAGCTTTTTTATCTAAATTTTTGAAGTTTATATACGTCACACAAATAACCTATTAGCAATTTTTTTTTATTTTTATTTTTATTCACAATCAACTCAAAATTACTCATAGTGCAAGTAGAAATAAAGATTGCAAATAAAGAGGCAGCGACTGAACAAAATACGTTATTACATGCACAACTGACGCTGTTATGGTCGCTGCACCTTTGCACAAAGCAATGTGGTGTTGAGAAGAAATGGAAAACAAAAAGATGTTTAAAAAATTTATTCACAAATCCGAGACATATACAAGAGGAGAAAGAGAAGAGGAAGGCGAGAGAAGAGGCAGAGGAAAGTGTCAAAAGGGAGACGTTCACTCATAAGGGTGGGTACCTTAAATATTGGAACAATGACTGGAAGGGGAAGAGAGCTGGCAGACTTGATGGAGCGAAGGAATGTAGACATACTGTGCCAACAGGAAACAAAGTGGAAAGGGAGTACAGCATGGAACATTGGAGGTGGATGCAAACTATTTTACAAAGGAGCTGATGGAAGAAGAAATGGGATAGGGATAGTGATGAGGGAGAAGCTGGCTGAAAGTGTCCTGGAGGTGAAGAGGTTTTCAGACAGACTAATGGCCATGAAACTGGAGGTAAAAGGGTCGATACTACACATAGTAAGCGCATATGCTCCAAAGGTTAACAACAGTGTGGAGGAGAAAAATGATTTTTGGGAAGACCTGATAGGTTATAGAAAGTGTATCAAAACAGGAGAGGATAGTTCTAGGTGCGGACCTTAGTGGACATGTGGGCGAAGGAAACATAGGGAGGTACGGTGCTGGAACAAGAAATAAGAAAGAATCAATGGTTGTGGATTTTGCGAAAAGGTGGATTTGGCGATTGTCAACACTTATTTCGAGAAGAAAGATAAACACAGCGTGACGTATAAAAGTGGCGGAAAAAGTACCCAAGTAGATTATATGATGTGCAGAAGGAGAAACTTGAAGGAAATGTGTGATTGTAAGGTAATAATGAATGAGTGCGTCGCAAAGCAGCACCGTATGGTGGTATGCAAAATGGCTCTCATGGTGAAAAAGAAAAAAGCAGAGAAAGTAAAGCCATAGATAAGATGGTGGAAACTGAAGGAGACAAGTTGTCAAGAAGCGTTTAGACAAGAGGTGATGAGGATTCTGGGAGGCAAAGATGGGTTACTTGATGAGTGGGACAAAACAGCGGAAATGCTAAGAAAAACAGCTGAAACTGTGCTGAGAGTGACATTTGGGAAACGAAAAGGAGACAAGGAGACATGGTCGTGGAATGAGGAAGTTCAGGAGAGCATAAAAGAAAAGGAAGAGGCAAAGAAAGCATGGGACAAAATAAGAGATGAAAAAGGTAAAAAGATGTACAAAAAAAAAGAAAAATAAGGCAAAGAAGGCAGTTGCGATGGCGAAGAAGATTTGTATGGTAGATTGGAAACAAAAGAAGGTGAGAAGAAGTTGTACAGATTGGCTAGGCAGAGAGACAGAGCGGGAAAAGATGTACGGCACGTGAGGGTTATAAAGGATGAAAACGGTAATGTTATGGTAAATTCGGAGGCAGTGTTAAAGAGATGGAAGGAGTACTTTGGGAAACTGATGAACGAAGAAAATAACGTAGAGCCTAGGACAGAGGAAGTAGAAGTAGTTAACGAAGAGGTAAATTGCGTCAGTAGAGAAGTGAAGAATGCACTGAGAAGGATGAAAAAAGGTAAAGCGGTTGGGCCAGATGAGTTTCCAATAGAAGTTTGAAAGTGCATGGGAGAGATGGGGATAAAGTTTTTGACCAGACTGTTCAACAGACTATTAGTGGGTGAACGGATGCCAGAAGAATGGAGAAGGAGTGTGCTTATCACAATCTATAAAAACAAAGGGGATGCACAGTGCTGTGGAAACTACAGAGAAATAAAGCTAATGAGCCACACAATGAAGGTACGGAAAAGAAAAAATAATTGAAGCCAGGCTAAGGAATAGAGTAGAGATCAGTAAACAGCAATATGGACTTATGTCAGGAAAGGGAACTACCGATGCCATGTTTGCCTTAAGAATGTTGATGGAAAAGTACAGTAAAGGTCAAAGAGAGCTTCATTGTATATTTGTGGACCTAGAGAAAGCTTACGACAGGGTTCTGAGGGAAGAGCTGTGGTACTGTGTGAGAAAATTAGGAAAAAAAGCGGAAAGTATGTGCGACTTGTACAGGATATATACAAGGAAAGTGGAACAGTGGTGAGGTGTACAGTACGAACTACAGAAAGTTTCAAGGTCAAGATCGGACTGCACCAGGAATCAGCGTTAAGTCCGTTCCTGTTTGCAGTGATAATGGACAGGCTAACGGATGAAGTAAGAAGAGAACCACCGTCGACAATGCTGTTTGCTGATGATATTCTGATTTGCGAAGAGACCAGGGAAAAAGTAGAGCGGAGACTAGAATTCTGGAAGTATGCGTTGGAAAGAAGAGGGATGAAAGTAAGTAGGTCAAAGACCAAATATCTGTGCATAAATGGAAGAAATGACGAAGAAACAGTGAAGATGGAGGATACAAAAGTGCCAAGGGTAAAAGAATTTAAGTATTTGGGATCAACGGTGCAAGAAAGTGGCAGTTGTGAGAGGGAGGTAAAGAAGAGAGTGCAGGCAGGATGGAACGGATGGAGAAAAGTATCGGGAGTAATCTGCGACAGGAGGTTACCAGTTAGAGTAAAAGGAAAAGTGTACAGTTTAGTGGTGAGACCAGCAATGGTGTATGGACTTGAGACTGTGGCAATCGCAAAGAAACAAATGGAAGAGATGGAAGTTGCAGAGATGAAAATGTTGAGGTTTGCTATGGGAGTGACGAGAAAAGACAAGATTAGAAACGACTACATCAGGGGTACAGTTAAGGTAGAACTTTGAGTGTTGACCCAGTGATGGGATTCAAAATTTTAAGAACAGGTTCTCTTTTGTATCGAACTCGCTAATCAGGGTGTTCCCTAAAAAAAAAAAGCTCTTCACTTTGATTTCATCTCTAATTTCCCTATTTTTCTCCCAAAATTAGGGTGTTCTCTAAAAAAAAAAAAAGGTCTTCACTCAGAATCGTTCTTTACACTCTGAACAAACATCTGCAGCAGATTGAAACTGTTACATTAAACACAGAGATATTGAAATACATAGATTACGTAAAGTTAAAACCGGGTTCGCTAAACGTGCTGAAATTCCAAGAACGGGTTCGCTAAACGTGCCAAAATTCCAAGAACTTTACGCTTCAGATGAAAATTCGCATCTTAGAAAAATAGTGCTACCAAAAGTTTGGATTTAAACAATTATTTTACTCAAGTTAGTGATTGATTATAGCATAGATGTATTCTTAAACTTGGCCAAGCTGCCGAAAAGATTACCGGTAAAACGTAAAAAAGTTTATGGATCATTATAGTTAAAAGAAAGTGTTATAAAAGAATCTTTTTATAAAAAAAATGTTTTTATAACACTCTCTCTTAACGAATGATCCATACTAATGTTTTATACTAGGGGCGTCCAACCTTTTTTGATCCGAGGGCCATTTTGGCTTATCAAAAATACTGGCGGGCTAAAAAAATGAAACACCCCAATTTTTGTCCCAAAATTGTAGTGATCTCTAAAAAAAAGGTCTTCAATTTGAATCATTCCCCGATTTTCTGAATTTCATCTTTTTTTTCCTTAAAACAAAAGATTTTTACCACAAATCAATCTCAGATTTTATGATTTTCTTTGAAAACTAGCGATCCCGGAAGAAAACAAGATAAAAGGAGGTCTGCACATGGAATCTGTCTTTGATTTCTGGCTGGATTTCTGCCAAAATGAGCAGGACAGAGCTATTTGAAAAATATTGCGCGGGCCACTCAAAACCCTTACGCGGGCCACGGGTTGGACTCCCTGTTTTATACAGTATAAAAAATTTTTTTATAACACTTGCTCTTAACTAATGATCCATAAACTTTTCGGCACCTTGGCCAAGTTTAATACATCTACGAGTATGCGCAACATTACAGCATGTTTTCTTTGAATATCCCGTGACAAAAGTAATTATTTAATAATCAATCACTAACTTGAGTAAAATAATTGTTTAAATCCAAACTTTTGGTAGCGCTATTTTTCTAAGATGCGAATTTTCATCTGAAGCGTAAAATTTGTTTTAACTTTTGCTTATTTTATTTTTTTCAACGTAAATAATATTGCTTTTTTTAATTGTTGTGTTTCCTGACGAGCCTCACAGGCGAAACAGTCTGTTGGGACTATTTTAATACAACATGTTTTTGTTACATTTATGTTTTGATAAATACGTATATACATATGTATATACATACGTATATATTATATACACAACCCATTAACTATAATATTTACAGTGTTTGAATTAAACATTAATACAAATCACATTTACAAAACTAACTCGAAGTGGCATACACAACTCGAAACTAAATATAGCCTATATTCTATACTTAATCCTTATTACATTTTCTGAACATCAAAGTACGGTATCAATATTTTATGAATATTTATGATGTTATCTCTAGTCTATTTTACAGTTATTATTTTTCCCATGGTAAATCGAACCCACGACAAACCTTAATGTTAATACAATTAACGACTTGTGTAGACCCTGAGTGTTATCTCCTGCGTGTAGGACTACATCTAATCGGTTCGAAACTCAATGAGGTATGCATCACTGACGAGCTTTAACAAGAGCAAAACTTGAGTCTGGTGCTTCTTGTTTTAGGTGGCTTAGTTTCGTTTTTATCAGTAGGTAATGAGGTTAAAACGTAAATATGAAAATTTTATAATTGTAAAATTTTTTACAAATGTCAGTAATAACTATGGAATTTATTGACAATGAAAATTTGAAAACAAAAGTTTATAAAAGCAAAAGAAACAAAAAACCATATGTAAAAGAATTAAAAATTTAAACCCACAATTATAGACTATAAGAAAAACAATAAAATGCGACTAATTTTAGAATTTTCCTGAATTACCCACTGCATATAAAAAAACTCCAGGGAAAAATGTTGAAATTTTCATACCAATAATAAGCTCATCCTTATTTCTCTCAAATAAACTTCAGCCCTTAGTTTGATGGCATGGAGTCCATCTTCTTCACAGTAATTCATGGTTATATATTGATACGTAGTAAGAATTTTGTGTGATGTATTAATGTGAATTTTGTCGGATTTTGTAAACAAAATAAAAGGGGGTCTGTAGTTTCTATCTCATAAATATTTCGATTATTGTACTTTTGTACGAGACTGAACATGCAGGTTCCCTGCCGTTTATTGACATTCATATTAGGAGATTATTAAAAAGTTCACCTTGGTTCTAAAGTTTTGGTTGATATTTTTTTGAAAGAATAGAGCAAGAAGAGTTTTAATTTTCAAAATTTTAATTTAATACTTTGCTTATAAAAACAAAATTGCTTCTGTGAATTTCTTTTTTATTGCAGCCCTTTGGTCTGTTCTGATGAGCCTTTGTGATGAAAACAGACGTTCAACACTTGCTTGTGTTGGAGGAAGTACTTATTTAAAGACACGTCAGAAATAAAAAATGGGGGCATTTTGGAGGCTGAAACGGATTAATGGCATTTACATTAATTTCAATGGGAAAATTCGCTTTGCATTACGAGCAAATTGAGGTATGAGCTCGGTCACGGAACAAACTAAACTCGTATGTCAAGGTACCACTGTACTATAGAAAGAAGCTGCTTAAAGTCGTAATTGATTATGCACCTTGCATTTGCTTCCTGTCATTGGATTGAAGAAAGGGAAGCAACTAAATCGGCTGCCCGAGCATAGCATTACCTAAAATACTATTTGCTTACAAATTAAAATGTAAACTTTTTTGAGTCGTGCGATACGCGGCATGGTTCTCTTAAAAAAATTACTGCACTGCACTCCACTGCCGCACGCGGCCGCGTAAGTTGCGCGGTGAACATCACTAATATGGGACATGAGGAGTCGGAGTCGGATAAAATATTCCGACTCGTAGTCCTCTTAACAGTCCGACTCCGCAACCCTGCTGCCGACAACTCGACACGTCGGCAGCATGGTCGAGTGGTTAGAACGCCGTGCTTGTGATCAACATGATCTCGGTTCGAAACCCACTCGTGCTATTTTGTTGTGTTTTTCGGAAAGACACTTCACGGCACTTTCCCTTGCTTGGTGGTCTTGGCAAGCAGTTCTAAATTTCAATCATATCTCTAATAAAAATTACAAGCGGACAACAATATCTTGGCATCTCCGGAAGCAGGTCGGGGTAATTGCCTACCCTATGTATTAGCGCCTCCGTCGCTTTCCTGCGAGTCAGGAGAATAAATATTGAGACAAAATAAATAAAATACGTAGGGCAAGCAATTACCCCGATCTGCCAAGATATTGTTGTCTGGTTGAAATTTTTTATTTTGCTTTTTTAGTTTTAAAGAGATATGACTAAAATTTAGAACTGCTTTCTACAAAAGCCAAGTAGGGGAAAGTGCCTTTCCCAAAGAGACAACAGAATGGCGCGAGTAGGTTTGCAACATAGACTATGTCGATCCAATCATGACGTTCTAACTACTCGACCACGCTACCGACAAACATAAATATTGTTACCGTAGTTAAAAAAATTAAAATCAAAACCAAATAATAAAAAATTTCATACTTTTTGAGGTTTTAAAATGGTTCAGCTTTTAAAAAATTTTCAGCAAGCCATAAAGGTCTTTTTTAATCTTTATGAAAATTAGACTAAAATTTCTAGTTTTTGCAGTGGTTTTAGAGTTCGGTCTCTCCTTAGAAAAGACTTCCAAAGGCAGCAAAAAATAGGCTAGTCTTTAAAAAGAACAGAAGTAAATATTAAACTTATTTTTATAAAAAGAACCAGCTGAAGTTCAACGCTTGGTTGCATTGCAATTTATACAGGCTACACTCCTTACCATTTTTCTTTTGCATATCTTTAAAAAAAATTTTTCATTTCAAGTCCCGCAAATTGAAACTCAAGTCAGGAAAATTTCGTAATAAGTTAATACAACGGATGACTATCGTTTTCACCCTGCATTGCTCAATCTTCACCAAACCTGCGAAAGTATAAGTTTGCCTCTGTACCGTTGCCACATGCATGGCACTGTCGCTGCGGTAGCGAGCCGGTGATAGGCTAACAACTATTTCGAAACACGCCGGCTCGTAAATCGAAGCCACACTTGCAATATCGAAACAAATGCGCTAATCACTACAATAACCGGTCGGTTACGCACGATCTTGACAATAAGAAATAATACGAAAAGATTCACTTTGGTTCGTCTGCTGCTGGTTAAAAAAGACAAATATCGAATGTAAAATTTATTTTTATTTATGTTTCTAATAAGTCAAAAAAAGATGGAGATCGTCGGCATTATTCTGAAACAAACAATAAAAAGTTAGTCATTGCAATTAATTAAAGAGTAGTTTAATTGATAAGCTCAATGTTAAGTTGATGAGCCCTACTCTGCAGCAGGACAGCCCGACCCATGACTGCGAAGTCTTTTGGTGCGCCCCACAAAGAAATTTTTAATCAGATGCTCAATTAACTCGTAGCACTAACGTCGAACAAAAATTGTAGTTATAGAAAGAGGTTTCCCAAAGTGAAGATCTTTTTTTGATCTTCAACTAAATTTAAAATATTTATTCTATGTCAAAGAGAAAAATTTAAAATATTACCTTGAAAACAGAGTGAAGACCAAAAAAAGTCTTCACTTTGATTGCGGCCCGCGATAAATTTGAAGGTAAAATTTGACCCGCCGTGGGCAAAAGGTTGAGCGTTCATGCTCTGTGGCATGATTTGGCTAGGCAATACAAATGCGAGGCAAAACTGTTATGGTTAATCTTCAAAACAAATTAGCTATTTATTTTTGTGTCGAAAACATTGAACTTTTTTTTACAAGAAATGCAAAAAGCATTTTCAAAAACACACAGAAGTTAAAGTTTCGTGCTTGCTTCAAATAAATCTATAGACGAGCGAATAAAATTCACATAAATTTGTCTTAATGATAAATTAATGATCGTGATAACCACAGCAGTACATTCTAATCACACTAGGTGAGCGAATTTTTTTAAATGTTGAATGAAATCGCACAAATTAATTGAGTAAATTTTAGTACAAAACGAACTACTGGTTGTTGAAAACTTGAAAGAATATGCTTCTCTTTAATGTTTTAAATAGTTGTTCAAAGCTAAATACAAAAGGGCTTAAAAAGTTCAACCAAGAACTACTGTGATATCAAAAACCTTTAGTCGAGAAAAGGGTTAACGCTTACTCAGGCAAAATGCTTTTGCTGTTGTGCTAGGGCTTTAAATAAATGCAAACTGCATGCCATAGCCGTACCTGCCGGGGGGGCAGGGGGGGCAATTGCCCCCCAAGTTTCGAAGATTTGGGCAAAATTAAGATTTTTCGGGCAGTGAGAAGAAAATATTTGGGCAAAACCATAATTTTTCGGGCAGCGATATGAAAAATTTGGGCAAAGTCAGGAAATTTAGAGAGGTGATGATGAGGAACTGCAAAAAATAATAACCCAAATTTAGGTGAAGACCTTTTTTTTTTTTTTAGAGAACACCATGATTTTAGGACAAAATTGGTTTTTCGTCTGAGAATCTCAGACAATTTTTTTGTCATATCCGAAATGTACTATAAAATCATGATTTAGGCAAACGTCACAAAATTTGGGCAAAACTTCATTGCCCCCCCAAAATTTTTTGGGCTGGTACGGCTATGCTGCATGCAATGCGACATATTAGTTTAATACATGTAAATATGTTTTTAAAAAGAAAATCGTAAACTAATATGAATTACACTTTAAGTCGGTAATAAGTATAGGGCAAAAAGACTGCATGCTTGAGCATTAACTTTTAATTTGTACTACAGATTAAAAAAAGTGATTTACCATTTTTTGTATAGGATCCTATTGGTTTTCCATTTTCCCATTTACGAAATATTACTGTTTTATGTTCTCTTAGCTTGGCTGCTTCTTGAAATTCAGCTTTTAGCGCATTTCTTACTGTTTGTGCACAGATTTGTGAATACCGAAGATAACTGAAATATACAAAAATCTATCTTTAGCAAAGAATAAAGTTATTGACTTGTCGGCAGCGTAGTCGAGTGGTTAGGGCATGGTCTCGGTTCAAAACTTACTCAAGCCATTTTGTTGTGTCCTTGGTAAAGATAGTTTATGTCACTATCCCTCCTTGGCGGTCTTAGCAAGCAGCTCTAAATTTTAGTTATATCTCTAAAGCACTAAAAAAAGAAATTTTAACCGAACAACAATATCTTGGCATCTCCGAAAGTAGGTCGGGGTAATTGCTTGCCACATGTATAGCGCCTCCGACGTTTTCCTGCAAGTCAGGAGGATAAAAATTGAGATGAAAAAGAAATAAAATGACTAACCTTTAAAGAATTAAATAGGTTTTTGAGTAATGACCAAGTGAAGAATAAATTATTGCACTCATTTAATCTAAATACATTATTAGACTACGCTGATATTTAGCATCCTTATATTTCTAAAGATGTTTGCTGTACCTCAATTTAATAAAGTCTTAAATTACAAAGATTGAAAGATACTGGAGTCTGAAGCATGTAAACTCGGCAACACAAACTAGGCACTACAATTTAATAAGTACTAAACCACGGTGATATAGAATGGATACAAAAATAGGCATATACATTTGCTGCTTTGGCAGCCATAGTTTAACTGTAAAGCAAGTATACAAAAATATTAACGCTTATCAACAATTAAAAGAAAATTTTTTAAATGATTGTTTACTTTACGAAACTAAACACTATAATTAGATTTCTGGCAAAGCAGTAATTAAGGTACACGCACATTGAAATTTGTTATGTCGACTTCTTACTCTCCTATTTTTAAAACTCGTTGCTTCTATCGACCAAGATCTCTTGTGCCAGGTTTACATTGCCCAGTTTTTATGGATCAAAAATATAACTTTTTTTAAAAACTATAACGTGAAAAATTTTCAAAGATTAAGTTTTTGGTTCTTAAAATAATTCTGATTAAAGAAAATAAAATAATATAGTGGGCAGTTGTTTAAAGTTCTAGCCGACTATACTCTTTGGTATGATTATGACTTCTAAAGTAAATAGAAACAACAAATTAAGATCGCACCTCGCACGCAAGCAAAATTTTGCACAATTAAAAAGACAAACTTGGTCTCGTTCACTGTTTGTCATTACTAACCTTGTAGGCTTTGAGGATTCCCCAAAATTTAAAAGTTTACAAAGTTGGCTCTGCAAACAGTGAACGAGAACCAAAAACCTTTGCTATAAACAATTGAAATACATATCTAAGAACAAAAAAATACAGTTTAGCTTCAATTGAAACATGTCTCACCTATGTACAATTACCTCACAAAAATCGAGATGGTTACAAATATTTAAAAAAAATAGATTTCAGGAAAAGTATAGTAGCAACGTAAAAATGTGTTATCTTATACTAGCAAAGCTATTACTATAAAACTTACGTTAACCCAGCTTGACGAAATGGCAACATAATTTCTTTAAGCTAACTCAATAGCTACTGTTACCTATATACAATGTACAAATTCTATAAAAAATTAATATTATCTTTTGAGACGAGCACAAAAATAAATGTTATCAAACACAGTTTTGTAAGTGTCCTGAAAATTGCATTGATGGTTTCTCTTGCAACTTTAAATTATATAACTATTTTCAAATAATGTGTGCCAAAAGCTATTCTAATTAAACATTAAAAATAGCAAAAGTTGATTTGCAACAGTCAAAATCATAAATAAACTTTCACATATACACATTAGGCCAACCAGAAATAATGATTTATCAAATACTGTTTAAAACTACAAGCCAAGGTTCTCTTCAAAAACACTGGATTTCTAAAATCAACATAACTAGTAATTTACATTCTCAACTAGCAACAAAATAGGAATCTTGATTAATAACCTCAATCTATTATTTTAGATATAAAAATAAGGTTTCTGATTTTTAACTTATTTATTAGTTTTATATTTTTTATATCTAGTGATTTAATGGTAACATTGCTTGTTTATACTGTCAAGACAAGAAAAAAGACTATAAATGCCATATCTGATATAAAAAAATTTTAAGTAGGTAAATGTTCTTATGAAAACAACTAGATTATTTTACTAATATGTAGCATTGAAAATCAGATAAGTTAATTACTTTAATATAACCATTGCTTTATTAAAGCAAACAAAACATTTGGCTCAATAAATATTTAAAAATTTCTACAACTTAATAGACTTTTTAAACCAAACTATATTTCACTGCATGCAACTATGGTCTGTTGTTTACTTATTTAATAAATTGCACTATTTCAAAAGTTTTAATTTCATTTTCTTACAGTTAGACTGCATTAAAAAATTAAAATTTTGTTTGTAATTAAAACTATTTTTCTTCAAAAAAAATTTTTTTTTTCATTTACAACTCTCTTGAATTGCATTTAAAAAAATGTCAGCAAGAAGGTTACTTGATTTAACAAAATAAAAACATTTGTTTGTGGCTGTATCCATTAATGTGAAGTCTTTGCTTAATTTTACATATTACAAAATGAAAAAATACACCAAAGTTACAGAAGAATGTTAACAAAGATGTAAACAAATGATAAAAAAAAATTAGAAAAACATATGTACAATCAACAAAAGAAGAAAATAAGAACATACAAGAACTAAATCCTCACACAGACATGATGCAACAAAACATCACACAAACATCCAATTCAGTTCTCAAACAAACATGATGCTAGTTAAATTCTTTTTAAATTAAAGACCAAGTTAATGAGTAGAGCAACAAATACAACTTTATAGATGATCATTGTTGTTTGCAAGGACATCCACTATGGGGACATGGGTCTCCAAGTTAAAGGTAATTATAATCTTGCTTAAAATTTTTTTGCAACTTGCAATCACAGAAAAAGGTTTCTATTTTAATTTTATTATAATGTACAAAAAATGTACAAACTGCACTTTGTTACAAGTGCATTATTGCTATTATCTATTTTGTATAGCTATGTTGACCTGATTACACCTTTCTGTTTTAAGCAGAGTCTTCATTCTAGGTATGCAAAATGACCCCATTAAGAAATTTACTATAAAGTGCTTTTACAAGGGCACTATAGAAATCACCTAGGTAACTGAGCAATAAACTCATTTTCTCTGCTTAAAAGTCAAAATGTCAGCACACCGAGATATTTTGTCAATGAGTTGCTACATACCAGTATTTGATTTTTTAAACTTTTAAAAATATATTTAAAAGTTAGCATTATAGTAATTTTGGATTTAAATAATAATATTTATCAATCAGAAGCTAAAGTAATTTTGGATTTAAATAATAATATTTATCAATCAGAAGCTAAAGTAATTTCAATCCAGTTTATAGTGATTTCATTTTTAAGGTAAGAATAAAACAATAAAAAAATTTAGTTAAAAAAAACTAAGGTAAATCAAATCTATTCTGGTCATCTGTATAGTCTAATTCAGCATATCCCAACCTTTCATGATATGTGGCTTCCTTTTAAAAACATTCAACAACTGTAGCCAGTGGTGGATATTCAAATTCAAGGGCCTGAGGCAAGGATTTCTGAAAATTGATGTTCTCCAAACAAGAAAAAAAGCTATGATCTCGTCTTTTACTTTTTTCTCCCAAAATTATGGTGATCTTTAAAAAAAAAAAAAAAACCTATGTGCTGTGCTATTTTCAAGGGGGGCCCAAGGCAACTGCCTCATTTGCCACACCCAATATCCACCACTGACTGTAGCCCCTTACTCTGCTAAAAAAAAAAAGAATCTAGGTTTGTTTTAATGAACTAAATTTCTAATTTTATTTATTATATTGGATGGTAAGAAAAAATAGTCAAAATAAAAAATTCATTAGTGCAATCAAAAATCTTCAAACCCAATCTTAAATAGGTGCAATAAACATAGAAAATACTGGCATTGTTTAAGAACCAATCAGAAATAAGAACTAATTAGAAATGAAATAAAAAAATTCAAAAACATTAATTCAATAACTGATAGCAGCATCCAGAAGTACTTCTCAAAATTTTTTTAAAAAACTTCATTAGTTCTTTGATAACAATCCCAATATTTTAATGTTTGATCTTGATTACAGCATAGCAAATATCATTGTATGCATTGGAGCTATTTTTTCCTTTCTTATTATGGTGGCAAGAAAGGCAGGTCATTTTGTCATAAAAAGACAGCCAGAAGCTGGTAACTTCATTTTTAGGTAACAGCTTCATTGCATTTGAAACTTCTAAAATTAGCCAGTTTCTCTGTTGCAACAAGGTCAATTTTAATCTAACCAGTCATAGTACAATAAAATATCTAATTACATGACAATGCAATAAGATTAAAATGTAAAAAAAATGCAAAAAAATTTGCAGCAACCCACATCTAAAAGAAACAAAGCCATGATTAAAGGTCTAATTGCAGCCCCACTAGAGCGACCAGGGCTCCTGTTCAGAAATCCTGGTTCAGTTGTATATATGGCTATGTAATTACAAGCATAATTTTTAAACTTCCTTAAAATTCTAAAGCCAAAAAAAGGTCTTAACAACTTTCTATTTCATTTTATATTTTCATTGCTTGGTAAGACTACCAAGCAATTATAATTGCTTTAATAAATACATTGCAGTCTTATGATTTATGAAGTAGCTAAAAAATGAAAAAACAAGACAAGAACATTTTGGAATTTTTAAATACAAATAAGAATATTTGCTTAACATTAGTTGTAAGTTTAACATCTCAGCCATTTTTCTGCAAGTTGTTAGAATAACATAAGCAAAATATTTGGTTCCTGCAAAAGAATGTTATAGACATCAAAGAGCTAAGAATAAAGAAGTAAGCTTGTAATTAACCTAAGTTCAATAGAATGAATCATAAAAAATTTTTGCAGAAAATGTGGTCAAGAAGTCACTGTAAGCAGTTTTTGTTTGTGAAACCAACCTACATCTCCCTGTGGTTACTATGGCTTTTTAAAGAGATTCTTTTCTTTTTTTTATTGCTTCCTAGTGCTGTAGGGGGGATTTCCAGTTAGTTTCACAATAAAAATTGCTTACGATGACTTCTTGAAGAGACCCAAAATACATAAAAAATTCACTTTTCATTTAACAGCCAATTTTAAAATTTGTTTTCAAAAAATTAAATTCAACAAGTGGTTGTCAAGGTTAAAAAAGAATAGCAGAAATTTTATTTGAAATTCGATTAATATAAATTTATTCAAGAAAAAAATTAAAACCAACACCACATGTTAGTTCTACGTAAAAGACTATTTATCATGAAAGTAAAAAACTTAAAACCAGAAAAAACTCGACAACAATATAAATTTTTCGGGTTTATACTTATCATTAATACAAAAGTGCTTTTTCAAATTGTTCCTTACAGGTAGCTAAATTTAAAATATACTGCATAGATTTAGGGTATTAAATAGCAACACAACTAATATAAAATGACCTTTTCAGAGTTTAGGAAACTGCAAAGTTGCCGAAATGATTTTGAAAAGTTTAAGTAATTACACTCAAAAAGTGCATTCTTTACCCAAATTTTTTTGCTTTTTTGTCCTTAAATTGTCAATGTACTTTTATTTAACTTATACTCTGAGATAGTGGCGATGAGTAAAAGATTTATTTTAATTATTTGGTAAATATATTTTAGACCTTAACAACTATGAAGTAATTATCTGACTGGTTTTGAATGGCGTTATATATTTTGAAAATCATTCATTTACTTTTGAATGGTTCGAATTCGAAAAATATTTAACGAAGAAAAAAATAATGTTTTTATTTTTTAATTTGTTACTTGTTGACTTGAGTTTATAAGTAAACCAAAATATGGTTATATTTATGCTCAAGAAACGTTGGTTCTTGAGCTTCATGTACTTTGATAATCACTTCAATTGAATATGAAAATTAGTAAGTGATAAAGTTGTAGCGAGTCCAAAAACTTTCGAGTCCGAGTTGATTCCGAGTCGTTCTTTCTATTAGCTGAGTCTATTATAAATTTTACCTCCACAAATTTCGGTCGTGTCTAACCCGAAGAAAAACCGATTGGAGTGAGAGTTAGTTTATGGAGATACAGAGTTAGTTTTTTAAGAGAAAGTAGTTGGTTCAAAAGAAACTAAGTTCTTTTGAAGCATCTTGACAAATTAAAAAAAATTCCAAAAATTTTGGGTCCACTTTGGGCCCGCAAGAACAATTTGCGAAACGTTTTTTTCACTTTTTATCTCTTAGAGCAACTAGTTTTGTTTCTTTTTACTCTCACTCCAATCCGTTTTTTCGAATTAGGCACGACCACAAATTTCTGTCATTGCCGGTACTTTTTAAATCTTTTCTCGGGTTGGTTTTCTAGTAAGTTTTTTTAACCATTATTGTCAAGTAAAGATCTTTTTTTGGGTATTTACTTGCAAGTTTATTCAAGTAATTTAATACAATCTAGACTGTCTCAAGATTTTATTTCATGAGTAAAGATCATCAAAAAATTTTTAATTTATTGCCTCCAATTATATTCATCTAGACTCGAACCAAATTCGAGACATTAAATAATTTTAGGGCCTGAGGCAAATCCACGTCTCTGTTGTGAAGACTTGAGTGGATGTGGAGTCTTTTATAATCAGGACTCCACTCAAATCTATGAAGTTCTTTTTTTAAGATTTTTACAAGTAGATTCGAATAGGAGTTTGCATTTAAGTCATTACAATTTTGTTTTGTAATCCAACTGAACCCACACCCACTTTAAACTTGTAAATAAAAACAAGAAGACCTGTTGTCTTAAACAATTTGATATGTAAATCAATGTCCAATTTATTCACCAATGAATAACTGCTTCAACTAACCAATTAGACAATTGTTTTAATAAATTTAAATAATTTCTAATCTTCAAAAATTTTAGTCCAGCTAGTTGACTTTCGTTGTCGTTAAATTTCATTTATGGTACATTTTGTGCTATAAGTTTATTATTTTTTGTATTGAAAAATTTGGCTATTTTATCGATATTTGCTTTTACATATTTTTAAGGACTGATCATATTCATCCAGCCGAACTCTGCTATGGTCCCACCATTGCACCGCCCCCATAGCAGTGTTTTATTAAGCAAATAACCTCGGTCCTATACATTTTTTTTTTTTTTTTCTTTTCTTTTTCTCTTTCTATTTAAACAATTTTATAATGAGGTGAAGCAACCTTGCTTCTATATTAAACAACAAGTCACACCTTTCATCGCTAATTAGCAGGACACAACGTCAACTCGTTTTGTTGCTTCTTCCTTTTTCTAACCCCGTCTTTAACAACACACAAACTTTTCAACATTTTGTTATTTTGTTCATGTGGCGGAGCAGAAATAAAAGAAAACTGAACTGAACTGAACTGAACTGATTTATTTAATGTTTTAACGTTTAAAAAATAAGCAATTTTTTTAATGTTTACATGTTTATTGAGATATTAACAAATGTTTTTTCCTTTACTAATTAAACATAAATGAAAATTTTGATCTCACTTTAAATCTTTTAAACTTTTGTTATTATTTTATCAAGCGAGTTTCTTCGTTGTTTCATGCTGAAAAAAAGTTATAAAAATCAATATCAGGATATTTTATGTTACTTGATTATTAATACACAGTATATTTTTTTCATTTTTGTATTTTTTATTTATTTATTTAAATCAGACTCATGGTCCATAACAAAAAAAAAAAAAAAAAAAATTATACAGAATAAGAGACACATACAAAAAACAACATTTAAAAAAAAAAGATTAATGTAAATTCATTTTTATAACTTTCATGAATTTATAAGTATAAAAATTCCTAAATTTAAATTCATTTTATAACTTTCATGAATTTTAAAAAGATGCCAAGTGCTTAATCGTATTTGAAAAATCATCATTTCATCATTAATGTCAATTTTCTGGTCATTGGCTATAAAACTTAAAAAAGTATTTTATATTGCGAAAATGCTGTTTGAATCGTATAAATTCCATCCGTTATTTTCCCACGTCACAAAGCAGGAGCCAGAAGCTTAAAAAAAAAACCGGCTAGTTTGTAAACTTATTTTTACAAGCTGTTTGTGGTAATTAATTTTTAACTTAAGGAATTAAAACGTAGTTGTTTTTTAAATTACTACCGCGATTATTTTTCTTGCAGTTTATGATGAAAGGTTTCCGTTGTTACTGTGCCTTGAATTTTTTAATGATTAAAGAAGTTTTCCAGTTGTCGAGTTTATTTGCTTTATCAACTCACAATTATTGTTTCCCCCATAAATTCTTAAAGTTTTCGTTTTCTTTGATTTAATATTTAAATTGGTATTTTTTTTACGTATTGAATGAAATTAAAACTAAGACATATGCCTTGGGTGGATATGATATTTTGCAAAGATTGGTAAAAAGTGTTTTTGAGAAATATGAAAATGGTTTTATAACCATGTATCTATACTTTTCCAAAGTTAAGAATCAGCAAATATGAAGGGTGAAAAAGAAGAAGAAACGGGATTCTTTTTTTAGTAAAAAAAATTTGTAAATTACATGCTATTTCTTTCAAAATACTCTTTTGCTCTTTTGATTTATTTATTATTTTATTATATTATTATATTATAATCCAAATAATGCATGGTATTTGTTTAAAAATTGAAAATTGCCCAAAATAGTACTGCTAGACTGATTTATCATAAATGAAAATTTAATCATGTACTAGTATCATCTCGTATGATTTATATTGGTTACTTATTAAACAAAGTATCATGTACGAAATTTGTATTATTGTATATAAATATGTGCATAAATTCGCACCTGCTGACATAGTTTCACTTTTACACCTTGAATAAAAATACAAGATTGAAAGTAATTTTTTAACAAAGAAAAGTCAGTGATGGTACTTTTTTTATTTATGCTCCAAAACTATAAAAATTTTTATCTGGTCAACTGAGGTAACTAACCGATTTTGCTGTATTTAAATGTGATTTAAAAACATACAGTTGAATTTGATTAATTGCATATCGGATAATCACATAATCTGCTTTATTGCATAGAAATTATAAATCTCAAACCACAGTTGAACACATTGACTGTGACTTTGAATTGTTATTGAATTGAACACTGTGTGACTCTTAATTGAATAGAATTGAAAAGCCTTTATTTAATTATTGAATAAAATATTGCAAAATTTCAGTGATAAAAACACAACTGTTTCAAAAAGTTATAACAGAAACAAACTGTTCAAATGTGCAAAATGAACCTGTGATTGCTAACATAACAAAATCAAAGGCCGCTGCAATGTGAGATGTGGTTGATGTTTTGCAAAGACAGTTATCAATTTAGAAAAACAATATGTGGCTGTCATTGCACAATTGCAAATGTTTGCACTTTGCATTGTTATAGATAGCTTAAACATATTAGTCACAAAAGGTGACCAATATGCTGTCAAAGTGATAAAGAAATGTTTACCAAAGATAATATATATGATAAATACAATATACAAGCATGAAATTCAAGCATTGATTCAATATAAGCATGAAATTCAAGCATACATACCGGGTAGCACACATATATATATACATGCAGCATGACATACGTATATATAAGCATATATATACAAGCACGAAATTGAAGCATACATTTAATCCAAATGAATAGAAATTCAAGCATTAAATTCAATCACACATTCTTATAAGTAAGATTAAAATAATGGGCTTTGAAGCAAGACTTAAAGTTTGACAGTGAAGTTGCAGATATGATAAAAGGTGGTAAATTAATCCATACAATAGGAGCAGAATATCTGAAGGCATTTGAAACTTTGCAATATTTAGGAAAAGGCAGAGGTACAAGACAATTAGCACGATTTGAGGTACACAAACCAGTTTGGGGCTGAGACAACACAATTAAATCTTTCTGATAATCAGGTGCACTACCATGTATATATTTGAATACAGTCAGTGAAATTTTATATAGAATACAAAAGCAAATAGGTAAAATATGCAATTCCATAGCAAGTTTAGACAGATACATCTTCTCTCCAACAAAATCTATGCTTAGCATACACAAAACGAATGCAGTCACGTAATAATACTTGAAGTTTAGTTAGTAGCTTTTTAGATAACCCATAATACAAAATGTTGCAACTGTCCAAACATGAAAAAATATATAATGTCACAAGCTGTAGTTTTCTATCTTTATTCAACATATTGCCAATTCTATACAAGTTGTGTAATCAATAGTGGCAAGTCTTGATTACTTGATTAATCTGTGGTTCCAAGCATAGTGTATCATCAAAAATAAATCCTAGGTTTTCAACTTGTTTCACTGTATCAAAATTCAAATGAGTATTATCATCCAAAAACAGTGAACAATGAGTAAACAATTTAGGCATGAGACTAGGGCAGTGGTTTTCAACCTTTTCTGTACCGTGGCCTATTTTTCAACCCAAGTTAACTTCACAGCCCACTTTGGTCAACAAAATTAAATTCTCATCCCAAAATCATAGTGTTCTCTAAAAAAAAAAAAAAAAAAGGTCTTCACTTGGAATTGCTGTCAATTTTCCCTATTTTTGTCCCAAAATCATAGTGTTCTCTAAAAAAAAAAAGGTCTTCATGTGGTTGACTGCACAGGACGCCAGAAAAATGCCTAAAAAATGGGACGGATGGCAAGCCTAATTATACATATATATTATACATATTGCTTTCATTTTGATTTATGCTCCATAGCCCACTAAAAAAACCACTGTGGCCCACTACTGGGCCATGGCCCATAGGTTGAAAACCTCTGGACTAGGGTATAGACTTATTTTCATGACATCTGTTTTGTCGATATTTAATTTGAGAAAATGATGATGCATCCAAACATTTATATCTGATAAACAATTTTGGAGTTTGACAAGGCAATCTTAATCCATAAATTCAGATCTGCTTGGTTGAAAGTTAAAAAATACTTGAGTGCCATCAGCATAACAGTGAAAATGCATGTTGTGAATGATTATAACATCTTGCAAGTCTTTAGTGAAGAATATGAAAAGAAGAGGGCCAAGTATTAAACCTTGAGGTACACCAACATGTAAATTATGAACTTGTGACTGTGAGCCAGCAGCAATCACAGAGAAAGTGTGTGAGTCAAGGTAAGAGTGTAGCCATTCTAGTATATTGTGGTTCAATCCATAAGTATTCTTTAAGACAAAAAGCAGTTGATTATGATTTAGAGTATCAAATGCAGCACTAAGATCTAATAGCATGAGGAGAGAATTATGTAGATTAGATTGATGCTATTTACAATCATAGCAGTCACCAGATAATAAATCATTGCAAATGTGGGTAAGGGCTGTTTCACAGTTGTGACCAATACAGTAAGCAAATTGGAATTGACAAAAAAGATGATTATATTCTAAATAATGGACTGTATTTGAAGGTAGACACATTTTTCAATCAATTTAGAAACAAAACTTAAGTTACTCACAGGGCGAAAACTTTTATACTCATTAATATTTAGGTTTGATTTTTTCAGAACAGGAGTTATGATGGAGTGTTTCAGATAGGAAGGACATGTGATTCACTGAGTGATAAATTAACAATAAAGTGTAAGATTGGTATAAGACTACTTACTACTTTCTTTAACAACCATGTTGGGATTACATGAAGGGAACAAGTTTTATTATGCCTGTTCAAAATAATGGCTTTAAGTTTTATACAGTTCACAAGATTGTGCAAATTTTACATTTCAATATGAGTGAAGCAGGCATTTCTTCATTTGGAAAGACAAATGCAAGATAGCATGCAGAATAGAATTAAACAAACAACAATTGCACAGTATTTCACTTGAAGCAAATAAATGTCTGGTCTTTTATTTGCATGTTTTTGTTTGCTTTTTGAGTAAGAATAAGACAATTGCATTGTACTTGCTTTGAGGTTTAATGTGTAGACTTTGTGTGACAACTGATACGCTTCAGTTTGACTTTGCACTTATGCATAAATGCATAATTTGCTTAATCACATAAAAAGGTTTGGCAAATTTACTAAGCAAATAACTGGATTAAACCGTATCTATTTTTTCAGTGTTTCTTGTCTAATTAATAATATTGACTACTGTTCAACAATATTGTTATCCACTTATAATCATATATGATTTAACTGTGTTATTATTGCTTTTTTTATTGTATTACGTTGTCTTGTTATAATTTGCTTGTTCCACAGCTGAGCAAAAGTGTTAATCTTTGTTGCCATTGTTATCACTTAGAAACTGTGGTTAAACCTGTTATTATTATTATTATTATTATTATTATTATTATTATTATTATTATTATTATTATTATTATTATTTGATCGTACTATCCTTTTTTTAAACTGTTTAAGGCTCTTTATTTCTTATCATTTTGGCCTTGATTTCTACTGCAGATATATATATATATATATATATTTTTTTTTTTTTTTCTCACAATTTTTAGCTTTGGAAAGAGCCAGAAGTTACTTTATGCTAAGAGTGGACAAGAGGACTTTACAAGAGCTTCACTTGCAATTTTCACAATAGTTTTATGCATTGAACACATTTATTAAACCTTTTAGTTTAATGAGATCATGTTTTTTTTTATAGAATTTTATTTGTGTCAATCTCATATATTATGAGATAATCAAAAGCTTAACTAATGCAAATTTTGCAAAATGTACTAATAGAACTTTTAACAGGCTTCTGAAAAGAAGAGTGGAGAAAAAGTACTGATGTCTTTATCTCAACTTTCAAAAAGAAAAGAAATGCATAAGTTGTGAACACAAGGCTGAAGCAGAAAATGAAGACCAGAAACAACAGTATGATTTCATGCCTGGAAAAACATAAGAAATCTAATATTTAAATTAAGGTTATTAATAGAAAAGTATAGGAAAGGACAAAAGGAATTGCATTGTTTGTTTGTAGACTTAAGAAAGCATACCACAACATACCAAAATAGAAGCAGGGTGTAGTTTAAAGAAAATCAAGCATCCCAAGATTATATGTAAAAGTGATACAAAACATATGCTATATTATGGTATTTTAACAGCAGTTAAGACTTTATTTGGAGATATGTTTTGAAAAAAAAGGGGGTCAAGTCAATATATATTTGTGATTTAAAAGATTGGTACCAAATGAAATTAGAGGAAGTAGAATTAAGTAAGTAGAAGAATTTAAGTATTTAGAATCAAATGTTCAATGCAATGGATAATGTAACCATAACATGTCCAAGTTAGGTGGCATGGCGGAAAAAGGGCAACAGGTATAATTTGGAGTACAAAGATATAAGCTAGAATGAAAGCAATAATATATAGATTGTTAATGATACCAGCTATTGTTGCACCTAGTAAAAGACAAGAAGCAAAGCCGGAAGTAGCTGCACTAAAGATACAAAGGTTTTTTTTGGGACTAACAAAATTAAACTAACTAGAATGAGGATTGGACAAGAATGAGGTGATTCATGCCACAATACATTTGAGACAATTATTAGATAAGCTGAGAGACTCGAGACCAAGATGATTATATTTTTTGCAGAAGAGACAAAAGGACCCTATAGGTAAAAAAAATGGGGTCTCTTTAAGAAGTCACTGTAAGTAATTTTTGTTTGTAAAACTAACCCTGATCCCCCTGCAGTTACTATTGCTTCTTGAGAGATTCTTTTTCTCTTAGTTTTTTTTTTTTTATTCCATCTTGGTGCCAAAAAGGGGATTCTGGGTTAGTTTCACCAAAAAAAATCCTTTACGATGACTTCTTGAAGAGATCCAGAAAATGCTACAGATGCCTTTACCAGGCAAAAGATGTAGAGGTAGACTTGAGCAAAGATTTGCAGATAAGATAAATTAGGATATGAAAGTAATGAGTGTGACTGTAAAAGATAGAAGTGACTGGACAAGTTGGAAAAAAGTAATCTGCTGTGGCAACTTTTAATTAGGAAAAGCTGAAAGAAGAAAAAATACAAGTTATGCAAGAACAACAATATGAACAATTTTGTAAGCCAATAATGCACATAAAAAATGCAGGTAAGATAATTTTCAAGTTAAAGATAAAGCTTTGTAAATGGTTTAAGACTTTAAAAGTTTGGTGCTTTTCAGTGACTCCTCAACTTTTCTATTTTGCTGATGCAGTAATTTTTGTGTTGTTTTGAGGCATGTCTGGTTTTGAAAAGTTGAAAGTTTTAGTGTAATACATCAAGTATTTTTAAGTACAGTATTGCATTAATCCAACTGTAATAATTAAATTCCAGGCTCTAACAAATGACAAAAGATTTCTTAAATAATGGGTTCATGTTCAATACATTTTTGTAATGAAAGAAGGTAGTTTTAATAGAAAATTTACTTTTGAGAAAAAAATTAACAAAGTTCATATATAAACATCAGCAGTATCTTTTTTAATCTTTCTGTATTCTATCTAACTTTTTCAACATTGACAAAAAAATAACTACTGGGTGACAATCCATTTTAATTTGAATCTAATTATTTTAATCATTATGCTGTAAGTTCAATATATATTGAATTAATCAAAAATAAAGAAAAAGGTTTTGACAGGTGTAGTAGTTGATCAATCAAAGGCATTTGATAATGTTGGCTAAAAAAATCTTGTTATGGAAGCTTTATATATAGCTATTTTGCTATTTGAATCAAAAACTTTCAACTAAGTTGAAAGTTATTTGAGTATTTGATACCAATATATTAATGTTCTTGACCAATTTTCTAACAATAAAAACAGTGGCAATTGGAGTTCCTCAAAAACTTGGTTTGGATTTTTTTATTGTTTTTTTATACTGTATATAAATGATGTACCATTTAGAATATTATCTTTTGATGATTCTTTGACATGCAATTATGCTATTAGGTTGTATTATTAAATCTTTATGATATTTAATAAATAAAATTTATGGCTTCTAAAATACCATCATCTTTTAATTATGCAACAACAGTTTTAATTTTCATTATACAACCATACAAAATTTATAATTACTATACTAATGTAATTTTCAATTCTATACTAAATGTAATTTTTGTGAAATATTTAAAAGTTTAAAGTTTTTATCTATAATACAGTAGTACATCAAACTGTTCAGAATATAAATTCTTTTGTCAGATGTGCCAGATTGTTTTCTAATTGTATAGATATGTTTTCTTAGAAATCCTATCCCAGCTTTATTGTAATGTATCCATCGTACATTTCTTTATCTTTTCTCATATCCAGAATGGCAAAAAGTGAAATTTGACTAAATCATGGCTTAAGAATTTACATTTGTTAAGATTATTATACAAATCATTGAATATTTTTAAACAATCCAACATTTACAACCTTACTTTGGCCCAATTTTTTTGTATCAATTCAAAATAATAAATTCTTGTTTTTTTTATTTCTTTGTAAAAAAAAAAGTGAAAGTAATTTTCATGAAACATGATCAATTCAAAATTCAATTTTCTACCTTATACTATAAAGTTTATTGGTCAATTATCTTCTTTTTTAAAGAGTTGTATAGCTTCAAAAAAGTATTTATAATAGCATTAAAAGCAGGCATTAAATTTAACAAAAATTACCTTAAAAAAAATTTGACAAAATTGTCATTGAATTTTTTTATTTTTACAACATTGTCACAATAGGTTACATTAAATCATACATTTCAATAAAACACATCTGTACAGTCTGTTTCAATCTTTTGATGAAATCATCAGGGTGTTTTCCATAATAGATCACATTATTTTTGTTTGGATATACTGTATTTATCAATTTATTTCTTTAATATATATTTCTATTATTTGCTGCTTTCTGATTATATTCCTTAATTAAATGTTGGGTTAAAAAACATCTGACTTGATAAAACATGTTCTATGTTTTTGTATTATACTCTATTTTGCATTTATTTAATTTGCATGTTAGTAAAAAAAATAGTTTGAAAAAGTTAATCTGTTTCAATTTTATTTGTTTTTATTTAAAATGTTTTAAGCTAATACACTGCATACTAATTATGACTTAATTATATGTAAATTGATATTTTTGGTATTGTATTTTATTTGCAATAAAGAATTTTATTGAAATAAATTATTTATTGTTTGTACTATCTAGTTCAAACCATTTTTATTGCAATTTTGAGAATGAGGAATAGTCCAGAATTATAAGAGATTACAACACAATCTTATTTACATTTCAAATTAGTTATCCAATATGAGGTATATAAAATAGATTCAAATGTTTTCAGTTTATGTTTATAATTTAGTATCAGGTTGCATAATAGAAATATCAACATTAAACATAATAGCATAAGACTATTACTTAAGTCGCAACTACATTACTAAAAGTTAAAAATTAATTTAGAATAAACTTATTATTTATTTTCAATTTTTTAGTAGTCTAGTATAGAAATGTGCCGAAGCTTCAGCTTTTTTCCATTATTATAAGATCCTTACACCTGATAGCTGATATAATTCATTTATTATATCAAATACAAAGCTTATTACAAAATCACATGCTATTGTTACTGTGATGTGTTATTCATCTGTTTTCAAACATGTTTGTTTACACAGACTTACAGTTAGTCTCACTTTGTTCCATCTTTCCTTCTGTTGTGCTAGCACTAAGCAAGAAGTATAGCAGTAAAATGCCTAACCTTCAGATCAATAGTAATGTGTGCTATGTTCTCACTTTCTGAACTTTCAATTTGTAACTTTCTATGGTTTTAAATATAAAATTTAAAAACATCTTGTCTGTCTAAGTGCTCAAAAAACGTGTGTTGTAAACTAGGGTGGAGTGAAAAAACCTTTTTCGTTATTAACACCACATCACCCATCTAGAAACCTGGCAAATCACCCAAAACTAACTTTTGGAAAGTTTGGCAGGGTTGGCATTTGAACCCAGCCACCTACCAGAGGTCAAAGGTCACAAAAAAGTCAAATTTTGAAAAATTGACATATCTTGAAAACTACACATGGTAGAAAGTTGGTATTGATCTTAAAAGTTGCAGAATTACCATGTTTATATCTGTCTTAAAAGAACTTTTTTTTGTAAACCCACTTGTTTTGGAATAAATTTGAAAAAACTACTTTTTTGTCAAAAAGTGACATTTTATTGTAGTTTTTGAAGAATGCAGTATAGTTTGTAACTAAACAATTGTCTTATTACAAATATAGCCAATTTTTCTCAAGATTGAGCACCATTATATAAGCATCTGTTTCACAATTTTTTTATTTCAAACTGAAACTAAGCAAAAATCTATATGAATCATCAAAAACTTTATGCAATTTTACATGAAAATGATATGAAAACGACTGATAAAAAAAACTAGTGCCTACAAAACAGAACAGTATCAATGAACACTATATTGTATTTGTATTTCTGTTTTATCATAATTGCATGTTGAAGGTACTTAGCAATAATTTGCATAATGCATATCTGCAAAATTAGAGTGAAGATAACCAAATAATAAGATACCACAATAGAATAAACAATATGCAATCTATTGCAAAAATTGTTTTTGCTGTTGTTACACCAATACATCCAAGAAAAAACATATTGCAAAATTTTTGTTGTTGTTGTTATTGCATTGTTTTTGTTTGAAATGCATCTGACATTTTTAGTTAACTGTTTTTTTTTCATATTTATCTTTACAACACCAAAAGCAGCAGATGCAGCTCACATATCATATACAGGGTGTTCAGAAAGTCATTGTGCACTTAGGGTTAGGTTAGGGTTAGGGTTAGAGCTAACCTTGAAGCATTAACCCTAACCCTAACCTAAACCTAAGTGCACAGTGACTTTCCGAACAACCTGTATGATGATTCGATGAATATACAGTACTTAGTTGCTTAAAACAGAATACAAAATTTGCAAGTCTACTACTTGAGTAAATTGCAAATCAAAAAAATGAAAAGCTTAGATGCACAACTGAAATATAAGTTACACCCTAAACTTGAGCATAATTTAGCCCAAAGTATGTTTTTTTTCAATGTAATTGTTCTTAATTGATTATTTACATTGTAAAACAAAAGCAACTTGTGCTCATTAACACACAACTCTAAATGGTACCTTACAGATACGATGCATAATTAACATTCAAATACTGGTAAACTGTTGGCAATCAAGAAAAAATCCAGGTACTATAGCATTAGGACTGACAGTATCACAAGTTATCAATGCACGATTCAAGTATCTGCTCGAAAGTTCATGCTGTTTTCTGTTTAGACAGAAACTGTGATTTTGTATTTAATTGTTTCAACAATTATCTGGAGTGAATTTTTTGTTGAATATATCCATCACGCCTCTCAAACAATGTTACTTGTCAAGAATGATCAAGAAGGCCAAGAATGACCATTTGGTGGGTCTACCAAATGGTCAATCTTGATGAAGTTACTGAGCCCCCAGCCATTACACATTTAAATGAAGAAAACTTGAACCAATTAAAGAGCAATGCTTTAAAACTAATGCACCCATGCCACAATCAAGCAGTTGAACGACATGTGAAATAGGTCAGTGAAGCAGAATCACAAGTAACATTGTTTGAGAGGCATGATGGATATATTCAACAAAAAATTCACTCCAGATAATTGTTGAAACAATTAAATACAAAATCACAGTTTCTGTCTAAACAGAAAACAGCATGAACTTTCGAGCAGATACTTGAATCGTGCATTGATAACTTGTGATACTGTCAGTCCTAATGTTACAGTACCTGGATTTTTTCTTGATTGCCAACAGTTTACCAGTATTTGAATGTTAATTATGCATCGTATCTGTAAGGTACCATTTAGAGTTGTGTGTTAATGAGCACAAGTTGCTTTTGTTTTACAATGTAAATAATCAATTAAGAACAATTACATTGAAAAAAAACATACTTTGGGCTAAATTATGCTCAAGTTTAGGGTGTAACTTATATTTCAGTTGTGCATCTAAGCTTTTCATTTTTTTGATTTGCAATTTACTCAAGTAGTAGACTTGCAAATTTTGTATTCTGTTTTAAGCAACTAAGTACTGTATATTCGTCAAATTGTCATATATGATATATGAGCTGCATCTGCTGCTTTTGGTGTTGTAAAGATAAATATGAAAAAAAAACAGTTAACTAAAAATGTCAGATGCATTTCAAACAAAAACAATGCAATAACAACAACAACAAAAATTTTGCAATATGTTTTTTCTTGGATGTATTGGTGTAACAACAGCAAAAACAATTTTTGCAATAGATTGCATATTGTTTATTCTATTGTGGTATCTTATTATTTGGTTATCTTCACTCTAATTTTGCAGATATGCATTATGCAAATTATTGCTAAGTACCTTCAACATGCAATTATGATAAAACAGAAATACAAATACAATATAGTGTTCATTGATACTGTTCTGTTTTGTAGGCACTAGTTTTTTTTATCAGTCGTTTTCATATCATTTTCATGTAAAATTGCATAAAGTTTTTGATGATTCATATAGATTTTTGCTTAGTTTCAGTTTGAAATAAAAAAATTGTGAAACAGATGCTTATATAATGGTGCTCAATCTTGAGAAAAATTGGCTATATTTGTAATAAGACAATTGTTTAGTTACAAACTATACTGCATTCTTCAAAAACTACAATAAAATGTCACTTTTTGACAAAAAAGTAGTTTTTTCAAATTTATTCCAAAACAAGTGGGTTTACAAAAAAAAATTCTTTTAAGACAGATATAAACATGGTAATTCTGCAACTTTTAAGATCAATACCAACTTTCTACCATGTGTAGTTTTCAAGATATGTCAATTTTTCAAAATTTGACTTTTTTGTGACCTTTGACCTCTGGTAGGTGGCTGGGTTCAAATGCCAACCCTGCCAAACTTTCCAAAAGTTAGTTTTGGGTGATTTGCCAGGTTTCTAGATGGGTGATGTGGTGTTAATAACGAAAAAGGTTTTTTCACTCCAACCTTTTGTAAACAGAGATGCACTCAGGAGCCTGATTTTGAGGTCATGTCAGCTCCCTTTTTGCCTGATGTCAGTCCCCTTTGCACACTGGTACACAACAAAATGAAACTTTTGCACTGATAAGTAAAGTGATGTTTCGTGCCAAGTGAACTATAATAACTGGTTTCTGTTTTTCTTTCCTCAAAGGGTAAAGACGAGCATGTTTTTGCTATGCACCAACAGTGTTTTTTTCAAAATGTCCAAAAGATTTCAAGTAATTTCAGCCAGATGTCTGAAAAAAAATTTAATGGTTTGTACAAAAGTTTGATCTATAATTGTGTTTGCCGTTTTTAGTATCTACAGGGTGATCAGCCCAAGTGTAGACTCATTTAAAACCATATATGTTGTGAATTATAGAAGCCATCGTTTAAAGTAAGGGCTTAAAATAAAGGTACACAAATACACTTTCAGATTTATCAACATTTGTTTGAAATAACCTCCTTTTGCACGAATCATACATCGAAGTCTGTCAATAACCTGAGAACATGTTGCACGCAGAGTTTCTGAAGACTGCATGCAGCCCCTTGTTTTTTGCTCTGATGAAACGTTGTTCACGATTGAAACAGTCCGCAATACACAGAGTGATCGGACTTGGGCTAAGAATGTTGAGAACATTTCTGTAGAACAACAGATAGCATTCAGACGTCAAAAACCTGCTTCAACTATGGTGTGGGATGGTGTGACATCATGGGACCAAAAAGCACCCCTTATCTTTGTTGAAGGGGGTGTAAAAATTAATCAGGACGTTATCTTGCCATGTTGAAAGATGAAGTGCTGACGTTGGTTAAAAAACCTATGGGAAATAGTGGTGTGACATTGCAACAAGATGGGGCAACATCCCATACTGCCAAAACGGTTTAGAGCTGATGTAAGGAGAATTTTGTGGCTTTTTAGTCAAAGGCGTTTTGGCCCCCTTCCTCACCAGATTTAAACCTGATGGACTTTGGAGTCTGGTCTATGTTGGACCACAAATCCTGTGTAACTTCTCATAAGAATATTGATGCTTTGAAGCACTCATTGAAGAAAAGCTGGAGTGAAATATATCCAGAAACTCTGCGTGCAACATGTTCTCAGGTTATTGACAGACTTCGATGTATGATTTGTGCAAAAGGAGGTTATTTCAAACAAATGTTGATAAATCTGAAAGTGTATTTGTGTACCTTTATTTTAAGCCCTTACTTTAAACGATGGCTTCTATAATTCACAACATATATGGTTTTAAATGAGTCTACACTTGGGCTGATCACCCTGTACAACATTGGACAAAAATTTTGCTTGATGCTTTAACTATACACTAAACATTGTTTTCTATGACAGGCAACATATTTGAAGCTAAAAGAAGCAGATTGTTGCCTGATCACAGAGAGCAAATTGCTTTCCTAAATTACAATAGTCCTAGTTTTATTAATTAGTAGAATTACCAATTAGATATTTAATACTTGATGTCAAGATATATATGAAAGGAAATTATTATTATTGTAGCACTAGCTAATAGCTACATTATGATAATTAGTACTTAGTAGTTACATTACTAAACCAGTGGCTTGGTAATTCTATTCTAGGTATTCTATTAACTCTTTAGTTTAACTTTAATATCTTAATAGAAATGACATAGCATGGATTTAAACTTTAATAAGTATTGAAAGCTTGAAACAATGGATTAGTTATTTTTCAGTTTTTATTTTATTAAATGATATCAATTGCCAATTTATCATTCATTTTATTTTCACTGAGACTCACTTGAGGTAAAATTAAAATCCACAACAAATGCTGAAGCTTTGGCTTCGGCACATTTCTGGTCTGGCAATAATGTTACTATTGATGTTTTTATGATGGAAGTTAATGCATAATCAAAATATTTAAAAGTTTTTTACAAAAGTTGAAATGTTTTGCTCAATATGTTTGAAAATAGTTATATATTTTATATGTTTCTTAATTGTAACAAATGCTGTGAAATGACTAGTGTGAGCCTTCTTTCATATTTCTTACACAATTATAGTCAGTTAAAATAAAAAATGATAATATTTTAGCTAACCTAGTTAGTGAACTTTTGAATTAACAGATGTTTAAAAAAGAGTATTGGAATGATTAAGGTTGAAGGTAGAGCAAGGGTGGGTAAAGTGCAGCCTGCTAAAGGCATCTATGCTACCCATAAGTTGTTTTAAAAAAGCAAAGAAGATAACTCAGGAGTAAGCAAACTATGACTCACAAAAGCCTCAAGAAATTATTTTACTCTCTCTTCACTTTTAATTGTGGTAATATTTAAACAACATCATCCCTTTCAATCAAGTCCAAAATTTGGATGAAAGTAAAGATTTTGAACATTGAATGAAAGTGATGACCTTTTCTTTTTAAAAGATTACTACATTTTAGGGACAAAAATCAACAAATTTGAGACAGATTCAAAGAGAAAAAAATTTTTTTTTAGAGATCACTACATTTTAGAGATTAATGACATTTCATAATGATCCATAATTATTAAAATTTACCAATATCAGTTTATGTGCAGCTTGCAAATCATTCCAAAAGCTTCAATGTGGTGCAAGGTTAAAAATTATTGCTCACCCCTGGGTTAAAGTAATTAATTTTGACTAATATGTTAATAGACCTTATACAGTATCTATTCACCTTGCACAAGAATCTAATCATACCAATCATGTTACAACCATCAATGAATTTTCTACCAACTATTTTTTCAGCACTCACTCTCCTGATTTATCACTTTTTCTGCCATACTGCAAAACTTCTGCAACTTAAAGACTAGATCATTGAGAAAAAATCCTGAGTTTAATTCTCATATAATAGTTCATGTATAATTCTTACATACCACGTTTTATGAAACAGGCTACAGGTTTTTAAAACTTTGCATGGCTTATAAGTAAATTTAATTGTTACTCTTCTGATTTTTTTATTTAGCTTTTTACTGGCATACTTGCTGTCTGTCAATGATTCTTTTAAATATTTTTTAATGTGCTTAATAATTTACTAATGTTGCTAATGTTTTAATAAATTAATCACAACTATAAGAGAAACTGCTGCCTTTGTCATTTCTCTATGTTTATTATAAAATGCTACCAAAATTTTCAGGTTTTATTACTCTTATGGGAAAAATAATTGTTAAAGATTTAATCTGATAGTGTTATATTCTTGCTGCCATGCTTCGAAAATGGAAAAAAGGATCTCATGTTGATCCACAAAGAGAAAAACTAAAGGAGGAATTATTTACTTTTAAAAAGGTAGCCTATTTGTTGTTTGTAGTTGTATTGAATTTCAATTTTTTGTTTGTTGTGACTGTATAAGTTTAGTACTTGTAAAAGTTTGGAAAATATTTATATGGTTTTGATTCTTCTCTAGACTGTAGAGCATGGATTTCCTCATCATCCTTGTGCTTTTGCATATGATCCAATTTTAAAAGTTTTAGCCATTGGCACAAAGAATGGAGCCATAAAAGTGTAAGAAATTGTTTTATAATTAGCCAAGGGGTTAGTGTCATTTTCATTAGGTGTTATTGATTATGATTAGTGTTTTTTTTGTATATTGCACTTTAATAAATGTGTATTAAGTATGAGGAAATACAGATAATTATTAGTAAATTCAGCACCGATCAGACATACTTTTTTGTTTCTCTTTTATCTTAAATAAGTTTATAGTTTATTTTGCACCATGGTTTTATATGGGGTTTCACCAATATTATCAGAAAGGTATCAACCATATGGACCATTTTTTGCCAATATATCAGCTAATCTTAGATGTCTAGTTCAAGTAGTTAATACAACATATATCTCGTCTAATAATATTTCATAATAATAATATTATCATTATTTTGTTTTTCCTTTCACTTCTATAAATATCACATGTATAATACAAAGTTAAACTTTAAAACTTTTAAAAATTTGTTCAGGAAAAATGATAAATTATTTCAATGGTTTGAAACTTGATCTATTAAACATGATTCTGATAAAAAGATATTCAAGTAACTAAATAAGTGTATCTAATAAGAACAAGAAATTACAATTGAATTAATCAATAAAATATATTTTGGTAGAATGACATTGCAATAAAATTTAATGTATATGATATATAAAGACTATGTTATTTATCATAATTTAATAATAAGACTGACCCTTGACAAGATGTAATGGTGGTCACTTAGTATCCATAAATATCAAATTCTGTACTACTAACCTACCAACTTACTGGGACTAACATATGATCAGGCAACAAAATAATACTTGTTTAACAAGTGTAGCATTTTGATTTTTTGATTTAATAAGTTTAACATTCATATAGGTGCAACTCTAGTTTTATCCATCTATAATGACATATTGTGCTATTTTTGCAGTAACCAATTTATTAGCTGAACATTACATCAAATGCTCAATAAAATTTAGTAGTACTGAGTTTTCAAAAAGTAGTTTGCATTATCTTGATATCTTTGTACAATTTTTAGATTTGGTGCACCAGGTGTTGAATTTGCTGGAATTCATTCTGATGTAAACCAAGTTTTGCAGCTTCATTTTCTTCATGGCCAGGTGAATGCATTGCAATAGTAAAGTAGACTTTTATTATACATTAATTTTTTTAAATGAAGAAAATTAAATTAAGATGTAGCTCTAAGCATGATCAAATTTTTTTAATTGTTGTTTTTTTTTTATTTTGAGCTGATTTATTTTGTGTAACTGTATGATCTATTGAAAATATTTTGCTTCTAGGGCTTTTCTAATTAAGAAATTTTTAAAATTTTGTTTATATTATGTGTAAATATGCGTGTGCAAAGATTTTACTTGTTTTGTGATGTCAAATTGTATAGATTTTAAATTGTTTTAGCATAAATTTCAAGTTTATGTGAAGGCCCCTCTTATCTGATGGATAAAGAATATTTTTGAATATTTTGTACATTTAAAAAAACATTTTCAACTAAGTGTAAATGCTGTCTTATTGGTTTTAACAAAGGTTCTAGTCATTACTTCCATTAAAACTATCAAGCAAAAAAGTTATTGATTAAAAATAATTAGCTGTAATTACAATTGTCTAACTTCAAAATACACGTGTTTTACGTTTAATTTCATGAGCAGAAGAATATTTCTCTAGTATTCAATTAAGCAAAAGATAACGGTTTTCGCTTGTTAAACAGGGCCGTCTAGTGAGCATCCTGGATGATAACACTCTGCATATGTGGGAATTTTCTTTTAGTGAAACGAACAATTCTTTGCAAACCTTGGTTGAAGTGGGCGCTTCACAATTAGGTGGAAGACCGGGGTATGTTGTTGCAACAAGCGATCTCGCAATCTTCTTTTGTGCTCAATTGAATTGGTTGCGAAAGACTATTTTTTTGCGTTTTGATTTTAACAGTAGCTTTGAGTATAGAAATAGAAGTAATCATCTCTCTTTTTTTTTGTTTTTTTGAGACGTACTGTGTTCGCATTTTTGTGCGTAGTTCAATTCTACATGTAATTTTCTTACTGTTTATATTTTATTCAAAAATTGCTAAAATTTATTTTTGTCGTAGTATTTTAATAGAAATTTTAGGACTAATCTTTCTATTGTCAACGTTAAAATTTTAGATTAGTTTTTAGACGTCAAAGCGATTGTTATTTTATGCCTTATCAGAATTTAATGACACCAACTTATACAATTAAAGCTTTTGTTTCTGTATGTATACAAATCGAACTAAAATAAAGTAGGTTTTGAGGTAAAATAAATGTTAATGTCTTAAACAGTTGTTTCAGTTGCTAGTACGTAATTTGATACGATAACGATGATTTCATACTTTAAACAATAAGCAGTAGCAATGTATTTATGAATTTATTGCGTTGCTAATCCAGCAAATGCTATGGAATTAATTTTGTTGTTCATTGATCACAAAATTAACTAAAAAGTTTTCAATCATGCTGGAAAGTTCTTAAGCTTGAAACTTTATTGGTAACTCGATTTCAGTCGGAATCAGCTTTAGGAAATTTATTGAAAGCATTTGAAATGATCCTTAAAAAAAGTACTCTGGGTTCCTTTTGCTTTATAAAAATGCTTTTATAGACTTAAACTAATTTTTTTTAATTTACAAGGTCGTGTAATATTTTTATTACTTCCTATGCGAGGTTATTTTGTTTGTGTTTAATTTTATATTTACCACCTATCTCAAAATTGCAATTAACAAATGTCGCGATTTTATGACATTCGCAGGATAAATCAAATCACGGAAGTGTGTGTTCGCTCTACGAACGACCTTATGTGGGTCGGAACTGAAGGTGGCGCCATCTATTCGATTTCTTTGCCCGATTTCGAACCGAACAACGTGGCAACGATCCATCAGGACCAAGTAATGCAGAGGTAAACCTTTCGTTGGCGCTCTGAACGGCAGCGATTAAATTGAACTAGCTCTCTTTATTGCGGGCGTGTCAAACTGGTGACCCGAATGAGTTGAGTTGCGTTTCGTCTTTTTTCGAAAATATGTGTCTTCTTGTTACCTCTTATGTGTGTTGCAGAGTCGTATTTCAGTGAATGAAAGTCATTTGAAGAAGCTTCTTATGCTTAATTGACGAAATTCTATTGCTCGTTCCTTCTTTATTGTTGATATGCATCTTTATAGTTCTTACTTTCCAGCATACCCGACCATTACAAGAGCGGCAAAGCGCTGGGACCAGTTGAAGCGATCACTGAGCACCCGACCGACTCGTCGCTCATCCTGATCGGCTACAGCCGCGGACTTGTGGTTCTGTGGAACGACAAGACCCAGAGTGTCGACAAGTATTACTTGAATGAAAAAGTATGTGTGAAAGCTTGGCGATTTCGAAAATGCAGAAAAAAAATTTAAAGGAAAATCGATGAGTTTCGTTCTTCGAATAGGAATTTTCTTGATTCGTGCGTCTCTTGCATTTCAGGCCCTTGAATCGATTTCATGGCGATCTAACTGCAAAGAATTCATCAGCGCTCACATTGATGGCAGTTTGTGTACGTGGCGTCTAGAATCATCCTCGCCTCATACATCGTATATTCCATACGGTTAGTTTCTCTGAGTATTTTGGTTTTTTTCAACTTCTTTTGCTTGTAGAATATTTTTTTCCATTAATTAACTGTAGCAGTCTTGTTTTTTACTTTAAAGTTTCTTGATATTTTGTTGGAAATGCCCTTTGTCGTTGTCATGAAATTATAATTTAAATGTTGAATTTCTTTAAAACTAAGATTTCAAGATCCAATGATATTTGACTAAAGGCAATTGCATGTTTTTCTCCGTGATTATTTAATCAGTTTTTTGTTGTTTTTGCTGTTGACAAAACGTGAAGACGTAACCTGCTTTGGTCGACCGTATAATTTCTGTTTAGGTCCCTTTCCATGCAAAGCCGTCACGAAAATTCTGTGGAAAACCTCCAGAGCGTAAGTTGAAATATTGCAATTTTTTAATTGCTCGCGGAAATCATCAAGATTTCACTGCATGACGTGTATTTAGCGAGCAGTCGAGAAGCGCTGCGAATCTGCTTTGCATCGCTGCTTCGCCGGAATTCGGTCGCGTTCGCCGATCGCAATCTTGCTTGTTAAGCGATTTAGCAATAAGAACTCGCGAAGGTTCCCGTATTACGATTGCGACCTTCGGCCGTTTTCGCGACGCTCGTCCTCAATATTTCTCTTTTACGCGTTGCAGCGATACATTCTACATCTTCAGCGGAGGCATGCCGCGTGCCAATTACGGCGACCGTCATTGCATCAGCGTCATTCGCGGCTCGAAGCACGTGACGTTCGACTTCACTTCGCGGGTTATCGACTTCTTCGTTATATGCAAAAACAAACCAAGTGCAGGTGATAGCTGTTTGGCTCTTTGAAACGAAGACGGATTTTTTGTTAAAAGTTGAAATTGCTTTGCAATTTAAAAGCTCGCCGAACAGACGACGACAAGAATTTTAGCATCAAAACGGTATCAGGGATTACAAGATGTATAAAATACCAAGGAGTTAAGATATGGAACAAAATTCTTATTCAAATTCAAAATGCTTCTTACAGTATTTTTAAATATGAATTTAAAAAGTACTTACTAAAACCTTATATTCAAAATATAAAAAAGCCTTATTTAAAATAAAAAAAAAAACCTTTTCTCTGCAACACTTAAATTTTACAAGTAGTTGTACCTGTAGCCTTGCTCTCAAGGGTGGCTGCTGACTAGAAGACCGAAAGGTCAAATCGCAGTCTCCCTGCGGCTAAATTTTTTTTTCTATTTTAGTGTTTCATTTTCGTTATTTGTATTATTTTTTCCCGCAAATAAAAGTATGTTGATTAATCGATTGATTGTCCGGGTTATTACTTTGGTCGATGAAATTGAATCAAATTTGTCTGATCACGTGATAACGCGTCATGGTTGACGTACGCCGTCCCAGCGAAGCCCGACTTCCTGTTCTCCCTGCACACTCGACATTGACAAAGTGGCAAAGTTAATTTTCGATTAGAAAAAATTGAGTTAAGATTTTTTAAATCCTGCTTACCGAAAGAGATTCAGTATGTTTTGGTTAATTTGATATCGAGTTATCGGCCATGTTTGCGAAAGTTCAGCAATTTAAATGTCATCTTCGTCATATTAATTGTCCTGATTTCATGGGAACTGATTTTTGTCGGAGCTCGAAGACTTGAGCGAGAACTTTCTTCAGAAAACCAGCGCACGGATGCGTGTTATAACAGATGTTGATGTTGTAATCTCGTTGGAACCTTGCAAGGTTTCCTTGATATTTATTATCAGGAAGCTTTGCAGCTTTAAAGTTCTAGAAATTTTTTTCGATTTGGAAAAAGTATTTCGTCTTTAGATTTATCGATTGTAAGCATTAGTATAGACCAAATCTGATTCACTATCACTATATGTCTGTTGAATTTTAACGACGATTTTTGAAGGAGTTCATTTTTGCAACTTTTCAATAGACAGTAAAATTCTGTAGACCCGCTTTTTTATTATCTTAGTTTCACCAAAAAATTCAACGCCCGTGCAAAGATGAAAGGCTTATATATTTCACTTTTAAACGCAGAAAAAACAAAGCTATAAAAACGGAGGCGATTAAGTGAAAGCCTTTTTGGAGCGCGTTTTTGACATTCGAAAAAAATATTGCCGGTTGATTCCAACTCAAAACTGCAACAGCACTCCTTCGGGGACGGGTTCGAAGCCACATAAAGATCGAGTTCGCTTTTTGCTTGGTGTGTTGAGAAACTGCAATGCAAAAAATGACGCCATAGGTTTTTTTTGCAGAGTCGGAGGACCCTCAAAACCTGATTGTTCTTGCCGAAGAGGAACTGATTGCGATCGATCTAACTAAAGACGACTGGCCCTCGTTCGCGCCCCCTTATCTCGCGTCCCCCCATGCATCTGCTATTACGTGTTCGACGTGCGCCGAGAATATCTCGGATAACGTTTGGAAGCAAATTAAAGAGGCCGCTCATTCCAAATCCCAATCAGTGCCGGTCGGTGACGTTTTTAAATATGAACATATCTTATGAATTAATATCTCTGTCGTTAGCATGTGTTGTCTGCTATCACTTGACATTTCATTATCGTTAAACGAATAAAGCGTCTAACAATGGGAAACAAGCTTGAGTGCTGGGTTTGTTTGCCAAAGTCGTTAATGATTTTCATAATGCCCTTTAATCAATCACTGATTCAATTTTCCTATCGCAACGACATCGAACGTTTTCATTTTAAGTCTAAAAGCTGGTTTCCACTACGAGAGTGGAATGGAGTATTCTTTGTTTGTTTATTGATTTTTTACCTCTTTCCGCGCTTAAGCGCTGAGCGAAATAAAAAAAATCAATAAAGCAAACAAAGAATACTCCATTTTACCATCGAAGTGGAAACGAGCCCTAATTTTTCTTATGAAACAGTTTTTATGTTTTGTATGTTGAGAAAACATTAAAAACCTTGGTGTAAGCAAGATTTTTAAATGCTAACGTAATACACTCGATTAAGTACATGCAGTCACAAATAAACAAACCTGGTTTGGTTTCGACTTGATTACGTCATTGTTTGTTTTCATGTCGTTTTAGTGATATGGTTTTGGCTCGTTTACGTCATTGTTTGTCGTCTTCGCGACGCTGAAGTGCGATTTAAGCGGACTTCTATTTTTAGACCCAGTTAAAACAAAGAAGTAGTTGCAAGTTTTAGTAAAATCTTGTTTTACCCACCGTTAGTGTCACTCAAAACAAAAAAATTTGTATCGCTGTTGATTTACATCTAATCGTTCCTTGATCGGTTGATCGCTCGACACCGGCTCAGGGCTCACTGTGTTACAATTGTAAAAAAGTTTTGGTTTGGTAAGATCTTCGAACCCTGGGTTCAAGGCTGCGCTTGTTTATTATCGATTTGTTTTGACGATGTTCGTCCGTTTACGTAATCATTTCGTGAAGGCTTAGTATTTGTGATTAGTTCGCTATTTGATCACAAAGTTGATCACAAATCATGCTGGTCAACGATCGTACACTGTGTCTTGCGCATTTCACGTCATCGTTGAACCTTGAACTTTGAGATAGCCGCAGCCCGGTTCAGATTGTCGGAGCATCAGAACCGGGTCCGATCCGGCAAGCTCGGTAACGATAAAGCTTTTGTAGGACTGGCCTGTGAACGGTGGAACAGACATGTCCGGGGAAACCCCACGGTCTCATAACCTACTCATAACTGGTCACGAGGACGGAAGTGTTAAGGTGGGTGAGGTGTTGCCAACTGCATTATTGCGACAATACGCTCGCCTGATTCGGCCCACTCGCTTTTGAAATTTTTTTCTGATGGTTTCCACACGAATAAATTTTGCTTACGTCACCGCTTTTTTAACGTACATACTCTGATTGCTTGAAATTTTCTGTTTGCGCCGCTTCGACCTTTGGCTTTATGACGTTACAACGGATGCTTAAAGCATGTTCGGTCCATTGTAGCGATGTTTATCAGCAGTTGGTTGATTTCGAATTTGATTTTTTCCACGTTTTGATTAAGTGAAGGTTGTTCTAGCAAGCAAGAAAATTAGTTTGACTTCATTTCCAGCTCTGGGACGTGTCCGGAGTGTCGATGTCTCCGATCTTGAAAGTGTCGACAAGCAGCGTCTTCCTCACCGATTCGGAATCGAATGGAGACTGCTATGAAGAGCAATTTCCTCCGTTTCGAAAAGTCAGCTTTAGAAATTGGCTTTCATATTTGATCTTAAATATCTGTTAAAAGTAGATAGGTTGCTTTAATAATAAAAGAAGGAAAAAAAGAATTTTTAACAAAAATTAAACTTTATTAGAATAAAGTAGCTTTTCCTTTTATTAAATTGAATTATCTTGTTGAAATAAAGCCAGTTTATTAATTGCACGTAACAATAACAGGTGAAAGCCTTAAAATTGATTCGATAGTAGTTGTGAAGTCGTGGAACTGTGAATTTTTGTCCGTTTTTTTTCTAAAAAAAGGCTTTATTTTTCCGAAAAGGCTCATCACTCGATATTCTTTACGTGAAATGTAAAAAAGTTATTTAATGTTTTGTCCTAATTTGAAACTATTGTTGCTCATCCTTGTAAATAATAAACAAGATGTAGAAGCAGTTGATACCGGACCGCCATAAACCATCTTGCTTTTCAGGTCGGTGAGTTCGACCCTTACAGTGACGACCCTCGACTGGCGATTCGAAAAGTGGCGATTTGTCTCGAAACCGGGACTTTGGTTGCTGGAGGCACAGCTGGTCAAGTAAGTTTATGCCATTAGGGCTGGAAAATTTCTTTCTTTACTATCATTAGATTAAACATTGCATTTTGTCGGTTGTAGCTTGTCTTGTTTTTGTCCATATGCGTCTAACGAGATTTTATCGATTTTGTTAAAATCGCAATCAGCACAGTCCACTAAACACATATTTGAAAAAGCAATAGATCGATACTTGTGAGCTTGCTTTTAACCATCTGACCGTGGAAAAGCGGTCACGTGGCAGATTTCGGGTCTGTGTTTATAAGTTTTACTCTGCGATTTACACATTTGGCTCTGACGTTGTTAATTATTTTCGCTTTCAATCCGTGTGTTGTTGATAAGAACCGAGCCCGCGAGTCGATAGTCAGGCGAATCCGAGTTCGATTCTCGTCGAGCACGGATTAAAGGGCTTTCGAATTTCGATTCGGCCGCTGTGCGGCAAAGCACGCAAAGTAAGCCCAAGGTCCGTACATTCTTCCAATTAGCGCGGCTAGCGTTCGCCGACTCACAGCGATTCGATCGACAGGTGGTGGTGATGATCCTGTCGAGCGAGAGCATCGAGAGCGTGGTCGTCAACAATGACGTCGACATCCTTGAGGGGAGAACCGCTTTCACGTGGAAGGGCCACGACCGTTTGCAGATCAATGACAGCCACATCGTCATGAAGCCCGGTTAGTCGCCGAAAAGCGTCGTTCGCCGGACGATGCGCTTGTACGTCACGTGACCGGGTGCTTTCAGGTTACCAGATCAGCAACGTCGTCCAGTGCCAGCCTCCGGCCAGCGTATCGTCGATAAGTGTGAACGCGAACTGGGGTCTAGTGGGGTTCGGAACGGGACACGGGTTCGTGCTGTTTGATTACATCCAGGTGAGAGCTCGACGGTGTTCGCGTTGTTGTCTCGAGTATCTTGTGCTTAAATAAACTGCCGCCGTTAAAAGGTCTTTTCTCATGTTGTGCGTTTAGATCTTCTTGTATTTAAGTTTCAAACGAGTGCTTTGTGTTTGGTGCTATCGTTTTGACGTCCAAGCGACTTTTAAAAGAACAAATGCGTCTTGTCGCGTTGCACCCTCGAAGCCGGCGACAACTCTGCCATGGAAGGAAACTTTTCCCGTGTAAAGTCGTTCAAGATGTCACTTCGTCAGTCTATGCGACGAATTCGCGGGAGTTTTCGCGGCGGAAGAAGCGGGTCAACAAAAAGGAAAAGCGGCAGGCGGCGTTTCAAAAGAGAAAATCTTACCCAGGTAAGAAAAATCAAAGTTGTTAACATTGCGGACGGCGGGTTGTGGAGAGCGCCATGGCGAAGTGTAGTTGTCGATCTTTTGGCGAGTCGTCGTCCTTTGGACGGACATGATACTCTGGGTCGAGCTCAACCAATACCAAAACGGAGGGTTTGTTTTTTACTACCTTAGGCAGTTGCATTGCCAAAATCAAATACTGATAACCATGATAACCATGGTGTTGAGCCAGCATCGTTTTTTTTGAGATGTACAAGCGAACGGCAACATAAGAAAATAACCGTGAAATTTATTTTCCTGCCGTAAATGTTACACAGTGGTAAACAAGCAGTTTTATGTATTTATTGCAGCTCGTGATTCAGTTGTCCGTGAGTCATCTTGCTGCATACGTCAGAAGCGAGCTAAGCTGATGATTGGCAGTTGCAATGTCGTAATCACTGGGCCGTTAATTTTATCTTCGTAATTGTGGTTGTTTGAGTTATCGTGGTTGGCACCATTCGTTGAGTAACAGTTAGTTTGTCGCTAAGACATGTGCAAAATGCATCGGCGGTGCATGTTCACGAGACCCGCTTTTAGGAATAGGTGGCGTGGATCAACTCTGCTCGGTCTGAGAAAATTGGGCGCCCCACCGGCAATAGCAAAAACGAGATGCTTCACAAACGACATCGCTTAGGCAGTCCCCCCCCCCAGTGCACTGTGTGGGTCGGATTGGCTTACTCGTTCTCAGGAGGTTTTCATCCTCAGGCGTCCCTCTACGCGTATATACTAGTTCGCCTTTCTTCAAACTAAAATCGATTTGGATCGTAATTTTGGGTTTGTGTTTCCAATTATTAAAAAGTTTTCGCTATGTCGCGTCATCAGAAACTGCAGGAAGCGAACGCGGCGCTTGTCGACGAAGAAGAGACCGCTTCGGCGAGCGGTTGGTCGCCCCCAGCCACCGGTCATCGTCGAATCGAGGCGCGTTCGGCCGAAGACGGAATGACAGGAACCGTTCGTTGTATTTACTTCGCCTCGACCTACATTCGAGACAGTAAGTGGCGAATCGGATCCTGCAGTGTGATCAGTCGCTGTTCCGGATGAAACAACTGATTTCATGTTGAATGCGACCATCAGCGCAACTAATTCTTCCTGCGTATATTTCTTGAGTTTGTCAGCCGAAACGCGGTAATTTAACTTTAATAAAAAAAATTCTTCAATATAGTTGCTTGTTGAGCACTCCTTAATGTTGACGATGATCTAAGTTGATTATGGTCAGTTGCCAGGACGTAATTTCTATGTTTAGTTACATGATTATTTATAAAATTTTATTGATTTAGCGTCGTGTATCTCGTTTAATCAATAAGATATTTATTGTTGTATTCACGAAAAAAAAACCAAAAATTTTTTCAACTTTACAAAGTTAAAGCAAGATAAAATTTTACCTCATCGCATCAGCAACGGGTGAATCTTGATTTTTGTTGCCAGCTTTTTACCAGATTTTAAAACTCATAAGGAAACCGAAACCGGACAGCGATACGTTGTTTCTAGTTTACCGCATCCAAAGTTTTCCTTCAAGTCAGGAGGATAAATAGATGATGAGACGAAGACATTCTTTCGTATTTGCATTTAGTTGGAAATGCGCTACTTGACGCAGAAAGCCATTGCATTAAAATCACTTTTACCAAGTTCAGATTTTCGAATGTTTTTCAGCTGTCAGTTCGAGTCCCACTTTTTGGGCCGGAACCAATTCAGGAGCGGTTTACGTGTTCGCCTTACACGTACCCGATTATAGCATGCGACAAGAGAGTGAAGTGACTTCAATTCTTGGTAAGTGGGTGATCTCGTCGCAGAAAAGACTCGAAAACTTGCTTTGCTAGCTTTAAGTGAGACGGTCCGAATTTTTCTTTTTTGTTTCGTCCTAAAATTTTTTCGTTAAGTTACTTTCCAATCGCGATTGCTAATCTAAAATCTCGCGAGTTCGTGGCCATGAATCTTCGCTTTTCCAGGCAAGCACATCCAGCTCATGCATCGCGCTCCTGTCATTGACATTTCCGTGGTCGACGGAAGGGGAATTCCTTTGCAAGCGGCTCGGCTCAAGTCGGGAGGGCAACCGTTGAATGGAAGAACGGACAAGAACTCGCCGGCGGGTGGCGCGCAACACCACTCGCTCGTTGTAAGGTGAGAGGAAGTCCGAGGGCACTTTTGTTTATTGCTGGGCGCCGTTCCGCGTTCAGAAATCATAGTTTTCCTCGTCTATCAGCTCCGAGGAACAGCTGAAAGTGTTCAGCTTGCCGAAGATATCGTCGAAGCGCAAGTACAAGCTGACCGCGCTCGACGGATCGCTCGTTCGTCGGGTTGTTTTCGCTCGATTCGCATCCTCTCGAAATCCAGATTACCAAGAGTACGGACTGGTTTGCCTCACCAACCTCGGTAAGCCCGCAAGCTCCTTTGAAACTTGTTTTCGTTGTTTTATTGCTGAAAGTTTCCAGGCGAAATTCACATAATCGGTCAGTTGCCGTCGCTTCGATCGCAGGAAATTTACTCTTGCATCGCAAGAGACGATGCTTACGGCCTTGCTTCGGCTATTCTGACGTCAGAGGGACAAGGTAAGTCCGATTTCGTCGTGTTTGCTTCGATAAATCGTGAATTTTTCTTAAGCTTTAAGCTTATGGTCTCTGCTCGATAAGCGAGACAATGTCTTATCCTCTGCAGGTTTTTATCTTCTTTCTCCTTCCGAGTACAGTCGGTTTTCCCTGTCCACTTGCGGCGTGATAGAGCCGATGTGCAACGTCCGTCCGCCGTCGGACGAGCGGAATAGCTTTGTGCGTAATAATGTTAGCGTTGCTAGTATGCGCGCCGTGGTCGAAGACGGACCGAAAAATACCTTGGTACGTTGTCACGTTTCTTTTTGATTACGTTCCGTTAAACAATGACGTCGAACTTATTCGCGGAGACTTTAGGTTCAAACCCGGCTTAAAAACGATCTTTACTTTTGTCGAATTGACCGGCAGATCAAAAAAGTAAAATCGCACTTTTATATAGCGTTAAAAACAAAACTGTGTTTCATATAAGGCTGAGGTGGCAACTTAAGTATAAAATGCCGGACTTGACCCGCGGGCCGCGGCCCAAAAAGATGCTCAAAATTGACGTCGATGGCCCAAAAAGATGCTTATTGTGGATTTTTTGACCGCTAGGAGGCCGAAAGCAAAAAATCGCCGACCAAGTCTAGTCGCTCCCCTTCAATCGGACACGCCGTTGTAGCGTCCATTCCCCACTCCCCTAAAACTCCCCTCCTAGCCGGCGACGATGATGACAACATAACGGACGACGACGACGACGACCAGAGGCACATGGAATTGCACGAAAGTGAGTCGGAAGCCTTCGAAGCGATTTTGCGTTTAAGCGCCGACAAAAACTAGGTTACGGGCCAGTGACCTTGAAGATCTGACTAGTCACGATTGAGTAGCTTTTTCTTGATTTGTATGCCGTAGCGAAGAAAAATATCTGTAGATTCTGTAGAGTTTTTGCACTCATTTTAGCTGACTACTCAGTGGCGTGTTGCTACGTGTTCACATATGTTTTAAACTTAAGCTTAGCGGTTGTGTTTACCTACTAATGTGCTTTAATTGTTTTGAGCGCGGTGTGGGGTTGGTTTGAAAATTAATCTTACGCATTGTCGCCATTGCAAATTTAAATTACGTTCACTTTGGCGAGTTGAAGTTCCGTAATTATTATTATACTCTTTGTCGAATGCACTTCATTTAAAGTTTTTAAACTGTGTGTTTAATATTAGTTGTTTTTTTCGAACTACTTCTCGCTTCTCGATTTTTCTATCCAGGAACTATTTACGTCATCATCTTTACCTGATATTAAGAATTTGTCTTTTTTTTTTAAACTTTTGTGCAAAAACCCGAACCGGCTATTCATTCATTTTGTTTTTAATCAAATAATTGCCAAGTAACAATCGCCCAATTTCACTCATCGTAACATCATGTGACGTCATGTAATGTCGTGTCGATGTGGACGAAATCAATCACGGCTTCAATCCTCCGTCGTTACTTCATGATTCGCATCGAGTTCTGTGATTTTGAAGTAATTTCATTTCCAACCGCGTTTGCTTCGTTGCGAAAATCACCGCGTTTTCTGTTTGCTCGAGAGAGGAAGTAATTCGAAGTTTGATCGCTGCTTCTCTTATCTCGCCACGTCGTCTTCGTGCTTTACCTCCTAAATCAGCTGCATGTGTGCGCTTTTCACGATCACTAATAATTGTTGCTTCTTGATTGGCTGATTACGCGGGTCACGTGAAGGCGTGCTCCAAGAAGCCGAGCGCACTCTAGCGGAGGCAGCCGCCGGTGATCTGACAAGCTCGCTTGACGTTGAAGCGGAAGACATTGACGTTCAGAAGTTGCTCGGGTGAGTTATTTGTTCGTGCAAAGAGCGTCGCTAGAGATTTAGGTTGTTTCTTTAGAAGATGCTTTTTAGAAAAGATTTATACAAAACTCCGTCAAACTGGTTTATACCGGTTTTTTAGTTGGGTTTAGGATGGTGTGGTGGTCGAGTTTTCGCTTAGTTGCCTTTTAAACTTTCCCGTTTTGGTTTTATCGCAACTCTCAATAGTTAGGCGTCAGATGGTCGTAGTCGTTGCTGTTGTGAAAAAACCCGGAGTAAGAGCAAGCAATAAATTGAACGAATTTGTGACGTAATAATCACGTGCTTGTCGAAAAAATCATTTAAAGAAATAAACTGTCTTGCAATCGCAGCAAAGCGTCTTAAGCATGGTTGGTAACGACACCATCTGCTTTTTTGATCAAAAAATCCAGTGATTTTTTTGTGATTAAATGTTAAAATTATGCTGGCTAGTTATGCTCTGGTGGTCGTAAAATGGCTATACTTTTTCAGGGTTGCCACATGGCCCTAATGATTGAAAATCATAAAAAATATCGATGATCAGATTCCTAAAATAACAGAAAATGCGTAGATTATTAAAAAAAGACTTCTATTATTTTGCAATGGCAATCGTAATTTTTACAACTTTAAGTTAACCTATAAACAGTCAAGTTTAACAGCAATAAGCAGTCTACCCAAAAATTTTGTTGTAACATTCAACTCCGCTCTTGCTCAATTGGATTTGATTGCTTATGTATGAGTGATTTTAAAAGTTGCAATCAATATCTACTTTTATTTCTTGTACAAAAAATATTTATCGAAATTTTTAATCAAATTTCTATAGCAATATTGTTGTTTTTTATTTTGTTATTTTGCCCATGACTTATTATTTGAAATAAAATGACACAAAGTCATTAAATTGACTGAGGGCAACCCTGCTGATTCTGCGCAACAAAATCCTTTACTACTAAACTTAAATCTTTCTTTTCCTAGTCCGGGGGTCAGCAAGGTCAATTTGTTCGGGCCTCTAATTCGCCTCCGAAAAACAATTAGAAAAGTATTAACTAGAGACGCCAAAAGTACGCCTTTCTGTTTGAATTTGGAATTGGAAAAAATGTTTATTACATTAAATTTAAAACTTTTTCGATTTTTCAGAGATAAAGTAGTCAATAGTCAGTCATTCAGATACAAAGTTGAACCGCAGACGTTAGTGTTATCGGTTCTCTGACTTTTTTTTGAAAAAGTTCATTGACCCCTGGCCCAGTCGAATGATGTTTGAGCATCCATGGCTCCGAAAAACTCTGTAAAATGTAATCTCGATTTTTGCAGACCTAGATATAGCTTTGAAGAAAAGCAGTAAAATTACAGAGTTGTCTACCGTTTTTGATTTCTATCTAGCTATTACATAACGCATGATTTAGTTGAGCATGAAGGTGTATTTTGGCGTAATACTTAACTGATTGTTTGTGCAGGCCGCATGGTGTCAGCAAAGAGTATCGCGACGAATTAAAATGTAGCGGGAACGGTAAACGGTGCACAAAGCCTGCATGCTTTTATGTTTAGCTTTGCATGCCTTAGAATAGCTTTCTTTTAATGTACATCGTGTCGGCAGTAGCTTATTTGTGCATGAATTTGTTCTTGTTTTCGTTTGTTTTTCTTGTACAGTACAGGGCGTCTTTAAAGTTCTCGTTTCAACGATAATGTCCAAACACACCAACTCAGGCAGCGGAAAAGAATAAAAAAAGAAAAAAAAACGATTTTTAAATAGCTATTGGTTACGAGGTGTTTGTTGATGTCCACTCGGGGTTTGTTGCCGTAACTTTCTCGATTTATTGGATTTAAATCGTCCCGACAAAGCGTTGTCGTCTGTACGAACATAATCTGACGCAGTTGCTTTGTTTATCAAACTTAATTTTTTGTAATCGCTTGTTACAAACAAAAGCTTGCATCGCCGTTTTTTTTCGTCTATGAGATTACCCCTTTCAATGCAATAATCAGCAAAAGTTTTATATCATTTTGTCCTCCGTAACTTTTTTTCGAGGCAAGTTTATGAATTAATCTCCGTTATTCCGGTTGCAGGGTGGTAGTGGAAGCCGAGAAATTGCTAAACGAAGGCAAATAAACGAGGTGAGTTATAAATATCGCCCGTTTCGCAGCATCTTTCGATCATTTCGTGCTGCGGTTTAATTTATAAATCAGTTTTGATTAGCGAATCCAAATGTTAACAAACCGGTTTCTGGTGAATTGTTTTTTCTGATGCTCAATAAAATGTGGCGAGGCGCTTATGGCCGGTCGTGTGCGATGCATGAATGCAATTGTTGCAAGGCAAAGCATATCTGCCAGATAATCAATCCGCTCAAATGTAGCGTCACCGCTGCTGGATCTGTTCAAACCCGACACTCTGCTGCACTTTCTTCAACACCGCAATTTTTCCAATGCAAGTTTATCTTGATTACTAATCTTTGATCTCTATATTAACAAACGATATTTAACCAATGACATTCGCAGAAATTCTTCAGAGGAAGGCCTTTAAAAGTCAGATGAATATCAAAAAAAGTTTTCATTTGCAATTAAAAGCTAAAAAATTCGTCTGCAATTTGCTTTAATTCGATTGTTGAAAACTGTCCACATAAGAATATGTTTCCTGGTGGTACATCGGTACATAAAAGTAGTTAGCCCCTAGACCCTCTATCTGTAAGCCAGTGACTTTACGACCAGCCAAATTTTTGTATCATCCAGTCAGTACCTTTTTCATTTAACTCTTCCATCGTTAATATACAGTGGTGAGTATAACTACTTTTATATCATATAAAACATAAAAACAAGGAAATTTTTAAGAGAAAGTTTTTATGCAGGACTCAAATTTGATAACTTCTAAAATACGTACTTTAACTTTTCTCAAAAATAACTTTGCCATTCCTCCTGTAACACCCGCTGACGTTTAAGTATATTTTTCACCTTCCCGTCAATTTTATAGGTTAGCTCGCTCCCATATTATAAAGGTTGTGTTCGTTTCACGTTAACATGAGCGTTGGCGGATTGGGAAGAAAGTTTAAAAGTTTAAACTCGCATTGTTTGCTTAACACCATTGACGCGTCCGATTTAACCAATGAAAATTAAACCTTAGAAACGATTTGTGCAGCAATTTTTAAATTATTTTGCAATTTTTATCACTTTAGAATGATGATGATCATGATTACGGTTTTTATCATATTGTTGTTTTCCTCTACAGGGAAGTCATCCTTCTCGAACTTTCGATTATCGTCGCCATTATTTCGATTTACTGGATCTAGCTGAGGATCTTAGAAAGAGTTTTTTAAAAACCCCAGCCAGTATTTAAAAAAAACAAAAAAAATTTGATATTTTTTCATGTTTTTTTTCAGCTAATGAAAAGCAATTGAATGATCTGTAAGTTTGCGTTCGTTTTTGTTCGTCTCTTTTTCTTGTATCTTAGATTTTATTTTATTTTTGTGCCGGTGCTGTTATGTAATTGATGTTGTTAATTTTCTTTGCGCATATTTGAAATAATTATCTCAGAATTTATTAATGCTGAATGCGGCAACGATTCAAATCATGCTTGTGTCGTGCAATTGTTAAGATTTGAAATTGCCCTTTTACGGTTCTTTTTTTACGGTGCTGTTAATTTCTGACGCGACACATGTTTTGTTTGTTTTTTTAACTCGAAGGTCACGCCGCCATATTTTCTTTTTGCTATGAAGTCACTTAATGTTCTCGACTGTTCGTTTCTTCCAGCTCTATGCTTTTAATCGCGTGAACGGCGTCGGTCGTTTTAAATCGCACGTGCATTTTATGAATTGTATCGGTACAGCTTCCGAAGGAACCTCGAAATCCTTTCCGCTTTCAAAGACGCGCGCAATTGATGAAAGAAAAAGCGTAGCAAAGCGGAAGGAAGTAAACTTTACCGCGACCGATTCTAAATTATCGATCTTTTAATTGCGAAAAAGTTTCAGTTTAAGGTTTTGTCTTTTGTGTGTCGTGCGTGTGACGTTGTCGCCGTCGTTTGATCTCGATTCAGCACATTGCGTCGGCCCACTGTACATGATCGCCCCCAGGCAGGAAAACACAGCGCGGCCATCGCTTGCGGCCGGTTGCTCCGGACTTTTAATTCCGACGATTGTTTGTCCCCCTCATGGCGGTGCTTATCGTGCAAGGTAGCTTGATTGGCTTAGTTTGATTTGACTGTCCAGAAAACCACGGCTCGCATAAGATCCATTGGACGTGTTTGTGCTCCCGCGCTATTTAAATCTGTCAATTGCGTTTGAATGTTATTAGGTCAAATCTTGGAAGAATTTAGCCATCTTCACATGTAGAATTTTTTCGGTTGTAGCATGGCTTCTATTAATTTTGTCTTGTTCGTCTTTTGGTGTCTTTAGTCGTCTTAGAGATATATGAATTAGCTCAAGTATTTGTGGTTCAAGTTTAAACAAGTCTATTGCTTTCATTCAAAGTTACACTAATAGATTTTAGCGTTTTTTAATGTGAATGCCGTTTAAGTCGCGATTTCTCGAGAAATCGCGACTTAAACTAAACAGCCAGTGCTCTTCAATGTTCTTTGTGCGGTTAGGTAATACAGTTATTTCAAAGTAGAAAAGTCAGCGGCTTCGTTAATTAATTCCCGTACAAGTCTGTTTTAACACTACATGTTTCTCGTGAAAATTGTCAACTCGTCACAATCGAATGATTTAACACAAAAAGAATTCTCTCGTGCTTTAGTCGGTGGCTCGCTTATGTTTACTTTACATGTAATTGCTAATAAAACAAATAACTGCTAAATCACATTTCGATTTTCAGAGGCAATCTTTGAATTGACAAAATTCAACTTTTCCGAAAACAGTGTTGTGTCAGAATATCGCTTTAGTAATAGCGTCACTTGCTGTAGGGGAGACCGGGGCACGTAGTAATTTCTCTCATAATAAATTTTTTTCATAAATCTTGTTTAATATAAAAAATTTAGATAACTGTTTAAGATGAAAATAATAAATAAATAATTTTCAAAGCTTAGTTGTTAAAATTACGATTTAAATATATTTAAAATAAGCGTTACAATGTGCCCCGTCAAGGGGGTGAGTTGTAACACCAGTTAGGGTAAGTTGAAACAGCAATAAAATTATTACTAAATGTTTAAATTTAAATGTAATTTAAAGAAAACAACAATATGAAAAAGTAATTACAATAAAATCACACAGCCTAGTCATAGACATGACTATTGAGTATCAAACAAGGTATTTGGCTATTGCCTAAAAATGTTAAAACAGTTTTTTTCACCGCCGGATTAGCCTAATCATAAATTTTAGAATCACATATGTGACAAAAATATGTATTAAAACCTTTCGCCCAAGCTAAATGTGACCACTTTAGGTAACCATAGCATTGTACCACCCACTCATCAGGACGACTGTTTACGGCTCAAGGAATGTAATGCAAAACTATTCTTTTGCTTTTAGTATTTTTTCAAAAATTGGTTTTTCTTTGGAGCTGTAAACAGATTGTCCTTTTCTGGTGTGTCTGTTAGCATGGCACACTTTTTAGACCTTTTGTTTTGCACCAAGGACTTACCTTTAAGTTTTTTAACATTCTGTAGAGTTTTACATGGCAAACACCATTGTTTTGCTACTCCCTTTATTGATCTCTTAAATTACAACAACTGCCGCAGCAGCTCTAAAGGTGTCTTGTAACAATGAGCTGGTGTTCCTGTTAGTCTTTCTTTGGTAATTTCTCATATTATTCACAAATATTGTTGCCAAAGTTACTTTTAATGTAAGCTAATTAAACCTACGGACAAAAATGTGTGCTACTACTTGCCCCATCGGGCCATCAGCCTATGTTACAATTTACCCCGCCTCATACTTTGTCAAGTTTTTGTTAATATCTCAAAGTTAAATTTTAGTTGCTAAATCGTAAAAGGCATTGTTTGGGGGTTCGACTGATATAAAACATTTCAATAAAACCGCACCCGCTATCTCTCCAAAAGACAAAAATTAAATTTCAAAAAATTTACTTTGCCTACTCAAAAAACTTGTTTTTACAGTAAACCTATTTATAGTCATTGCAACTAAACAATGTTATTTGCTAATAATCGGTCTTAATATGACTGTTACATTTATTTAATTTAAAATAAGTTTATTTAAAATTTTGTTAGTTTATGTTAAATTTTGACAAATACGAATGTTACTACTTGCCCCGGTCTCCCCTATTTTGCAGTGTGATAGACTATAGCACAAGACTCTTCAAAAGCCAAAACTTTTAGCACTGTCGTGAATTGTGTTAGATCGGTTTTAAGTGATAGTAGTAGCTCTTACCAGTGATGTAGTCAAGACTACAAACGCCGAGACCAAGACCAAAAAATTTTACAAAAATATAAGTTCCCTGTACCGATTAAGGCCCGCCTGAAAGATTTTAGGCAATAACTCAAAAACAATAAGACATAAGCGGTTAAAACTTCATGTCTTATTAGTATGGGTGCATGACCACAACATATCACCAAGCTCCAAATAAGGCCCACTAAATTTTGAAAGTTTTTGCAATTAAAACATAGTCAAACATGCCAAATTTACCAAATATAAAATAACACAACAACAACATCAATTTACAATAAGAATTAAAAACCTTTTTGTATAAATGCAATATTGTATCAGTATGCAAAATAATCATTTTGAAAAATACATTCAATTTTTTTTTGAATTGTCATATTGTTCAGTACTTGTAGCCAACATAAGTAAAGTGTTAATCACAATTCATACAAATAAAATTGTCTTCGTCATCAGACTCAAGTCCAACACATTCCTCATAATACTACACTCCAAAACTGAGCATTGACGCATGCTCAGTTTTGATTGATTGCTACATACAGAACAAAACCAAGAAGCATCCCTGGGTAGTATGGTCATACGTTGGCTTTTGCTTGATACTAGTTTGCCAGTAATCTTTTTGGGACAATTACTTTTTCCAGAAGCTCCTCTAAGTGAGGAAGCTTTCTCAGTATCTTTAAAGAGATTTTTATGTAGGACTACTACTTGAGCCTTGTAATTAAGGCGTTTTTTTACGTAGTTTGCTTCTTTCTGATTTTGGGGGTCGTCATGAGTTTAGTAATGCTCACATTGTGATCATCCTTGCTAGATGCTGATGTCAGAACACCAACTTTATCAGAAAATTGTGTCGTAGCAGGCAGATACCAGCCATTCAACAGTCACCTAATAGAACTGTTGATAGAACTCAAAATCTGGAAAGCTTAACAGCTTAATGGGCCTTATTAGGAACACACACCATTCTTGAAAAAACGCTCAACTCAAAATACTAAAAAAATTTTTTTAAATCAAGTGCAAGTTTCTGTTCATTATTAAGTCTATTTTGCATAGAAAACTTTACCACAATAAAAAATCTCAGCTGATTAGCAAAAAAATTGCAACTAATTTTCTTGCCAATTAACAAATAGGCCTACTGCTCAACTTAACTCTGCACATTTTCGTTTCGCTCTAGCGAATCGAACGTTGAAGGAAAAAAGCTAAAATGCGGTAAACAACTGTGAATTTACATTTTTTTTAAAAAAAGGTTAAAATAATTTTTTTCTTTGTACAAGATTTTGAGATCCGAGCAATGGGCCCTATTAGGGACTGGGCTTTATTGCGAACAGGGACCTTAGTATAATTATTCCATAAACAATAATTTTTTTAAAATAATCTAAGATTACATTTTACACAAGCATCTCCAATTTGTTGGAAAGCGGTTGAGAGCCAAAAATACAATCACTATAATCTATAATGTCTTCTACAAAAGGGAGACATGATGCAACAAAACAAAAGCCACTTTTAAAGATTCCCTTAAAAAATAATAAAAATTTTAATACTAATTATTTTTATCCTGACTCGCAGTAAATTGCCGGAGGCGCTATACATAGAGCAACTGTCAAGCTATTAGGTTGACCTTCTTCTGCGTCGTGATTGTGAACAAAACAGCTGCGGTTCAAAACCTACTTAGTTATTTTGCTATGTCCTTGGGGAAAAACATTTTACGGCACATTTTCCCTGCTAGGTGGTCTTGGCAAGCAGTTCTAATTTTAGTCAGGGGAAGGCGGGGTGAAACGGACATCTGCTCTATTTCTTTCGATTTCAAAGTTTCCATTAATTTTTTTATCTTCCTTTATTTTCTTATTTTAGTTATAGTTATGAAATTAAAATTGGAAGCTTTGTAATTGTTTCCTGTGTTTTACAGATCAAAACGTGTGTGGCAGAGATTTGTTGTAAAATTGAATACAAAGTAAAGTCGATCTGTTGATCAATCGATGACTAAATGTAAAAGTTTTCGATGCTAAGTGTAGTGTAACAAAGTAAAATTTAAACAATGTTTATGATTTAAAAAAAATTTTTTAATAGCCGCCTAGCATGTTGATTGCTAAAGCGGCATGCTTAGGGTATGACCGTTTTAATCTAACCCAAAAATTTCCCCTGTTTGAGGGTATGTAGGTAACTTTGCAAGAGTGGTAATTTGTTAGCTCTGAGCTGTGCCAGTTTTTTACGCATATGACGTGGTAATGTTTGTTCTGATGAATGAATGTCATAGGGTGTGGTGTTAGTAACTTTGCTGTTTTTTTTAGAACCAAAGTACTGTGAGGTGAGGGAAATGTGTTTGAGGTTTTCACTACATTCCTCAGGTGTTAAGTCTGGTTTTGAGATGATGATGATGTTAGTGCGCTCATTGCTATAAAAGATTGTGGCTTTCATATTTTTGGGCGGATTTAAGTATAAATTAAGATGATGTAAAGAGTGTGTTCGTGTTTGAGTCAGTTGTTTAAGTTGAAGAGCATGAAGTTTGAGATGGATGTCTATTACAAGGACTAGTTAGAGTAAAACAGAATACAATGCTGTAGCCATAGTATCTAAAAAGGCATTCATACCAGGGCATAAATTTAAACCTTCCTCAAATAATAAAAATCTTTCAAATATGTGTCAAATAGAAATTTTTCAATATGTGTTAACATATTGAAAAATTTCGTATCTTATATTAATAGTAAAAATGCTTGTGTTAACGCATTAAAAAAAATAGTCGGCAGCATGGTCGAGTGGTTGTAGCGCCGTGCTCATAATCAACATGTTCTCGGTTCAAAACCTCACTCGCGCCATTCTGTTGTGTGGAAAGACACTTTACGGCACTTTCCCCTGCTTGGTGGTCTTGGCAAGCAGTTCTAAATCACAGTCATATCTCTATTAAATTACAAGCGGACAGCAATATCTTGGCATTTCCGGAAGCATGTCGGGGTAATTGCTTACACTATGACACTATGTATTAGCACCTCCGTCGCTTTCCTGCGAGTCAGGAGGATAAATATAGAGATAAAATAAAATAAATTTATTATCTTCATTTGGCGTTCAAATTTTCGCAAAATGCTTAAAGGGAGATACTCATAAAGTTCCAATCACACTTTGTCGAGGTAAGATTGGAGCCAAAATGCGCTAAATACTGGATTTAGAAAAAATTTTTAATCTAACCTCAAAAAAGAAAAACGATAGTTAAAAATACTTTTATACGTTGCGATAATAATTTAAAAAAGTATAAATTGTAAAGTTAGTTGAATTAGAATTTATAGAGTGCTTGGTATCCACAGCTTAATGTAATTATACAAGAATATTGTAATTAATGCATATTATCAACTCAACCAACATATTAAAAATTGCACTGAGATAAATCAATTCATGAAATGTTTGCTTAATTATACATAAAGTCCACCCAGACAAGGGTAATTATCAAAACAAATTGTCACGGGTTTGTAGTCACACATGGAACAAGTTTATTGTAGCTTCGTGGCTTATTTACATCTCCGTCAATAGACTACTTGTAGAAGAACGAAACCTTCATTGAATGAACAATGAAAATCTAAAAGTTTAAGAAAAATAGTAAAATTTAACTTATATTTTACTGGTTCTTCAAGCATAATACTTACTTTTTAAACAATTACCAATTCCGTAAGGGCAAAAAATGCATGTTTCTTGTGGCCATCCAATTTGGCTTTCCACCCGCTTTTGCCTGACCAATTATAATACTGGCAGACTTCATTTTTTATGAGAGCTGACATCACCCGCCAACAAGTTTTTTTCACGGATGACCCACCAATAGCAGAAAGACGAGATATCTGGAATTTATTATTTATTAAAATAAATAGGGCAAATGGAAGACTATTTTTTTCGTTTTATGTGGTAATACCGTAACTCATTATATTAGTATCCATGCTTTGCCCGTTTTCTTAACTCTTAATTATTAATTGTTAAAAATATTCAGCCAAAAACACTATTGTCCGCTGTTACTAAACTTGACACGATGTAAACTCATTACTGTAATTGCTGCTTACCAAGGCTTTCTTGATCGCCTCACAACCAAGTTTTGCTTCGACATATTCGACTTCTTTTGAAGAGAGAGAAAGTTGAATGTCATCAGGTAGTTCATTACAAGCAAAACTATCTGCTTCTTTGGTGTTGCGTCGAAGCGTAAGGTTTTGAGCGTGAAGTTTTTCAATTTCCTTTGACTGTGTTCGAAGAAAAACTTTAATTTCCGTAAGTTCTCGCAAAATATCATGACCTGAATAAACAAAACAACTTTAACACCATCAAAGTTATTGCAAAAATTTATGTCATTAGAAGAGATAAAAGGTTTCAACAAAAGTATTAACTTTTTCCTATAAAGATTATAGCAGTTGCTTCATTTTGAGTTTAAAATTGTTTTGCTCCAAAATTCAGAAAACTAAGTAGACACGGCGACACTACAGTGCTGGCCTTCGGGGCTACTTTCTTCTTGTAGCCTATTACATATACTTGAAGATGTCTCATCAGGCTATATTAATTTGATGTTGCGCCGGCTCTTGGCTATTAATGTTTATACGTAGTTGAGAGAAGCAATGTTACTTTTGTTTTGTCACCGGTTTATGGATCTAACTGCATATAGATATAAGTCCCACCAAGGATTGATCGCTGTCAGTGGTGATGGGTGGGCCCTGTATTTTTACAGGGATTGGAATAAACATCAACTTCCAGGGTCATTCTATGTCAGTGGTATTTTGCCCAGCATGATTGGGTGTGTCCGGGCATTGGCATTTTGTTCAAAAAATTGGGGGAGATGTTTGTGTCTAGCTATTTTTAGGTGTTGCACCAGCATCTTGTTTAGTGCTCATGTACCAGGAAATGATTCTCTTGCATTCCTCAACAGAATCCCTAGGTGTGAGCCAGGCTCCAATCCCTAGGTGTGAGCCAGGTCCCGCCGCCCCCGAAGCCTTTTAATCAGCCCGCCAAGGAGTTTTTAATCAGTTGCTCAATCATCTTGAATTATCGCAGTGCCTCTAAACTTTCTCAACCTGTGTTCCACGAAAGATTCCCAGTTTGCCCCAAAACTTTTAAATAAATAGTAGTCCAACAATGACCAACCTGCGGTTAGTAGGCATTTAATGGACAAAATCAATTCTGAATCAGAATAAAGACTTCTTTTTTTTTTAAAGAACACCTGGTATTTGTAATTTTGTTAATTCGCTTTAAGTTACTATTTCCATTTTTCGTTGTTATTACATGGTTTTTCACACACACGTTTGATTTTCCATAGGAAAAAAATAAAGTAAAATTAACCTACACATATTGGGGTTGCACAAAAACTTATTTTTAGAAATGGAGTTCCAGAACAAAAAAGTTTGAGAAGCCTTCATCTACAAGACTTATCGGTACTTTTCCATACTCTTCGTACAGAAAAATTGTTAAATTACTGTGTATTTGTGGATATAAAGTAGGGGAGAGCCTCCAACAGTGCGCCTTTGCGTTTTATTTTTTATTGTTGCGTAAAATAACATCGTAATTGCATTATCAAAATTTGTATTAAAATATCAATTTCTCTTTGTATTTTCAGAAATGCTAAAAAAACAGAAAATTTTTTAAAAAGGTTTTTCAATTTTTATGGAAGTAAAGTTAGTTTTTGCTGATAAAAAAAAATTGTTTTTTTCATTGCATAAAAGCACTAGGAATTAAGTCAAAATGACATCAATTTCTCCATAGCGTAAAGTAAAGCCTGGTAAAAGATAATAATCGATTATTGTAGCTTTTCTCTGAAATCAAGAGTTAAAGTCAAAATGGCAGGTGTTCCTACAGTGCGCCACTCAGTAGCATCTAACAGGGGGCGCACTGTTGGAACAAACATTTTACATATTATTCTATTGCTAAAGAAACATACACAACAGAATCTTCATATATTCGGCTTTACAAATGAGCTTTTTCTTTTACGCTTGTATTGCTATTCACAGCAAAAGAACTTTTTCTTTCAAAGAAAATTTTATTAAAACGATATGTGTGAGAGCGATTGTGACCTTAGTTCAAAAGAAGATGATCTAAACGAAAAATAGTTACCGAATATTGGTGATTTATCCTATAATCATGTTGTTCTCCAAAAAACAAAAAATCAGCACTTGAAATAAGTCCTACTTTTCGCCTTTTTTTTTAGAGAACACCATGAATTTTGGACAATAAGTCTTACTTTTCGTCCAAAATTCATGGTGTTCTCTAAAAAAAAAGGTCTTCACCTAAAATCTCTCCCTGATTTTCTACTTTTTGTCCCAAACCAGCTCACCTTTTCTAATTTTGTGCCAAAGCAGCGCTGTTCTTTATTTCGTTCAGAAATAAAGGTCATCATACAAGAATTCGCTGGTCATGCAACGCATAACTTGCATGCCCTGACCGCACGCCACTGGTGTAGGATACCCACAAGTTAAAATGTATGTTATTTTTTTAATTTCAAAAAAGTAAAAGTTGTTTATTTATTTATTTGCTAACTAAAATAGTTTTATTTTTTATGTTTTTTTGTTTTATTTATAAGTTACATGTTATATGTTGACTTATTAATGGTAAACTTTGCATTTGCTTGTTTAAATTGGTTTTAAAGTTGTTTTGTCTTTCTATATAAGAATAAAAAATATTTTTTGACGTAAGAGTTCTACTTATTTTGCTGTTACAACAAAGAAAAACTTATGAACAAAAAGAACTTAAAAATTTTATTAATCAGGTAATATAAAGCTATGTTGGTTAAAAAAAACTAGGTGGCGTAGTGTTGGAACCGTAATGGCGCACTGTTGGACCTATGCTCCAACAGTGCGCCATTTTTTTTACTTCATTTTAAAATCAATTTTTTTGGAAGATAAAGACTTTCAACAAAAAGCCTAATTATGCACCTTAAATATCAATTGAATGAGATTAAAATGTCATAAAAATTTTTCATTTATAGCTTTTCAGTTTCCGAAATTTTGAAAAACTCCGAAAAGTGGCGCACTGTTGGAGGCTCTCCCCTACAAGAAATTTCTTTCTCGCAATGTAACCATAGAGCTTTTATTTTATCTTAGCTACTCTAAATGTAGGCTACCCAGCCTCACAGTTTTATTATTTCTTATCCATTGCCAAGCCACCTGTTGTTCTAAAACATTTTTTAAAATTTAATAGGCGAACACTATTTGAAACATTTACGATCCTTTGTAGCCATTTTCCTTAAACAAGTCCAAAACGTCGAGCAAAGGAAGATATCTCTTGAAGAGGTTGTAGCTAATCTCAACACTGTAAAGACATTTATTCTAGAAAGGAAAAGACAGATATTTGTTTTGATCCAGCTTAAATCAACACTGAAAAAATTTAAAGAAGAGGGAAAAGACCGGAAAGGTGATTTATTTTTGTCAGATGTATCTTTTTCTGTACGATTCCTGTCTTGCTTACTTGGATGAATAAACCGCTTTATTTTCCGAGTTTAAATGCTTCGATTGGATGCTTATGCCTCAAAACAAAGAATGGGTTAAAGTTGAACCATGTGTAAAGTATCTTGCAGAGAAAAACATTGACATTGATGACTGTAAGTTTGGAAACGGGCTATACCGCGATAATTTGTTTTTTAGTTAAAACTAGGCCTACCATATTTTTGTTGCCCAAAAAGAGGACAGGTTTCGCCAGCAAGCAAAATGCAAGTAGGATAAGACCATCCCACTAGGCTATATTCAGCAAACGTTACGGCGAAAAAATAGACACTAAAACAAGAAAAATTTATTTATCAGATTGAGCCCATGAATATTTTGCAGTTCCCTTAACTTTTTTCAATAAGGAAGGATCAGCTTTAACGTCATCATAAAATTGCTTACACGAAATATGATTGGAATTGTACACAACCTTTAAGATGTTACAAACGGACTCAACTAAAAGGCTGTCTCTTTCCTTGCACTATTGTGTCTGCATCATAGAAAATATGCGTTCTACATTTGCATTATGAGCCATAAGGCAGAAGAAGAATTGGGCGATTTTTAACAGTTCACTATAAAACTCTATGGTTCTGCAATGTTTGAAATATTCTGCCCATTTTTCATGGGCCTTCATTTCAGAAAACGCAACTTTATCAGTTTCAAGCCGGCTTTGCACAAATTTGCACAAGTTTTGGTATTGGTCGAACAGTTTAGCATCATCAACGTCAACGTTTTTCTCTGCCAGATAGGGGAGAGCCTCCAACAGTGCGCCACTTTTTGGAGTTTTTCAAAATTTCGGAAACTGAAAAGCTATAAATGAAAAATTTTTATGACATTTTAATCTCATTCAATTGATATTTAAGGTGCATAATTAGGCTTTTTGTTGAAAGTCTTTATCTTCCAAAAAAATTGATTTTAAAATGAAGTAAAAAAAATGGCGCACTGTTGGAGCATAGGTCCAACAGTGCGCCATTACGGTTTCAACACTGCGCCACCTAGTTTTTTTTAACCAACATAGCTTTATATTACCTGATTAATAAAATTTTTAAGTTCTTTTTGTTCATAAGTTTTTCTTTGTTGTAACAGCAAAATAAGTAGAACTCTTACGTCAAAAAATATTTTTTTATTCTTATATAGAAAGACAAAACAACTTTAAAACCAATTTAAACAAGCAAATGCAAAGTTTACCATTAATAAGTCAACATATAACATGTAACTTATAAATAAAACAAAAAAACATAAAAAATAAAACTATTTTAGTTAGCAAATAAATAAATAAACAACTTTTACTTTTTTGAAATTAAAAAAATAACATACATTTTAACTTGTGGGTATCCTACACCAGTGGCGTGCGGTCAGGGCATGCAAGTTATGCGTTGCATGACCAGCGAATTCTTGTATGATGACCTTTATTTCTGAACGAAATAAAGAACAGCGCTGCTTTGGCACAAAATTAGAAAAGGTGAGCTGGTTTGGGACAAAAAGTAGAAAATCAGGGAGAGATTTTAGGTGAAGACCTTTTTTTTGTAGAGAACACCATGAATTTTGGACGAAAAGTAAGAAAAATGGGTTTATTTCAAGTGCTGATTTTTTGTTTTTTGGAGAACAACATGATTATAGGATAAATCACCAATATTCGGTAACTATTTTTCGTTTAGATCATCTTCTTTTGAACTAAGGTCACAATCGCTCTCACACATATCGTTTTAATAAAATTTTCTTTGAAAGAAAAAGTTCTTTTGCTGTGAATAGCAATACAAGCGTAAAAGAAAAAGCTCATTTGTAAAGCCGAATATATGAAGATTCTGTTGTATATGTTTCTTTAGCAATAGAATAATATGTAAAATGTTTGTTCCAACAGTGCGCCCCCTGTTAGATGCTACTGAGTGGCGCACTGTAGGAACACCTGCCATTTTGACTTTAACTCTTGATTTCAGAGAAAAGCTACAATAATCGATTATTATCTTTTACCAGGCTTTACTTTACGCTATGGAGAAATTGATGTCATTTTGACTTAATTCCTAGTGCTTTTATGCAATGAAAAAAACAATTTTTTTTTATCAGCAAAAACTAACTTTACTTCCATAAAAATTGAAAAACCTTTTTAAAAAATTTTCTGTTTTTTTAGCATTTCTGAAAATACAAAGAGAAATTGATATTTTAATACAAATTTTGATAATGCAATTACGATGTTATTTTACGCAACAATAAAAAATAAAACGCAAAGGCGCACTGTTTGCACCAGCGCACTGTTGGAGGCTCTCCCCTACCTCACGCATCGTTCAACGTTATCCCATCCTTTAATTTCAGACAAGAGCATCCAGTCAAAACATTTGAATTCGGTAAATGAAGTGGTCCATTCATCCAAGTAGGCAACACAGGAATCGTACAATGAAGATACATTGGACATGAATAAATCACACTCCTGGTCTTTTCCCTCTTCTCTGAGTTCTGCCAGTTTTGATTTAACTTGAACAGATACAAACATCTGTCTTTTCCTTTGGAGAATGATTGTCTTTACAGAGTTGAGATTAGCAACAACTTCAACAACAGATATTTTTGATTGTTCAATGTTTTGGACGTGTTTATGAAAAACATCTACAAAGGATTGCAGATGCTCCAAATAAAGTTCACTCAGCGAATTTTCAAAAAAATGTTTTAGAAGAACAGGTGGCTAGTCAATGGATAAGAAATACGACTGAATAGCAGGGTACATATGGATCATTCTAGAAAGGCTAGGATAAAGTGAAAGCCATCTGGTCACGCTGTGGGAAAGGAGTTTCTTTAACTCTATTTCCACAAATACACAGTAATCTTTCAACTGCTCTGTACGAACAGTATAAATGGAAAAATGCTGATAGGTCTTGTAAATAATACTTTCAAGATCAAGACTCATTTGATTTACACCGTGGTGTAACAGTTGTTCAGAATATGTGCTGGGCAACCAACCCCAACCAAAGCAGGTACCTCACTTTTCAAATGAGTAAAAACGTTGTTTCCTCTCCTTTGGCGTATACCACCAAAATTGGTGTTGCAATTATCACCAGCAAAGGAAATGCATTTGTCAAAGAGTCTTCTTTTCTGGAGTGTTTCCTTAACTGAATTTGCAATAGTCAAAGATGTTTCATCTTTAAGGCTTCTGACATCAAGCAATTTAGACTGCATGCCTGCATTTTTCCAGTCAAAATACGTATTGTATAACAATAGGAAAAAGTTTTGTAGATTTGTGATTACTGCCATCAGTGGATACTCCGAGATACAAGATCTCATGTTTTTCTATATCATTCAGCACACATTGAACAGACGCTGGAGCAAATACGTTATTTGCGATGGCTTCAATCTTTGTGCGAGCACAAGAGAACTTCTTTACAGTGCTGGAATCAGGAAATATCTTTGCCATCAAAGTGGATGTGCAGTCGTTAGATTTATAGCTGTAATGGTGCTTTACAGTATAAAATGCCATGGTGGCTTCGGCAGGTGCAACTTCATCTTCTGATTTCGTGCCAGGTTTACAAAAATAGTCAGTCACTTTAAAAGATGAAGTTTCACCTCTAATTGCTTGTTTATGTTTTGTGGTTTTAATATGGCCATCGAGGCTAATACTGCCTTTGTTTGCCACAGAAATAAATGTTCCATATCCACAAGTAATGCATTCAGCTTCAAAGTCGCTACGTCCTTTTTTGAAACAAGGATACTTCTGCCGTAGTTCATCAGAAAACACACTTTTTCTTTTTGGCATTATTGTTTAGCTTTATTTACTTTATCAGAAAAACCTACACCCTACAGTCACTGCTAAATGCTCTCTCAACTCAACTCGTTTGCTTTTCTTTCTCACAATTGCTGTTCTTAACGTCTGACAAGCGAAAGTTACTCGTGAAAATTTAAATTGATTATTACATTTGTGATGTAACAACAGAACGAAAAATTATCAATGGGTGTTGTTACGGATTTGCAATAGAGCAGTATATAAAATAAAAATCTAACTTGTAAAAGAGGACATTTGGCTACTTTTGAGTGTCCTCGGAGGACCATTCATTTTTTTGAAAAAAGAGGACAAATCCTCTTAAAAGAGGACATATGGTAGCCCTAGTTAAAACTCTTTCGAGTTTCGATGGACTCGTTTTAATTGTTGTCAACAACAGCGTCAATTAAGATCTATTTTAATTACAAGAAAAGCCGTTAGATGCGATAGTGAGTCAATACGGTAGGCGTAGAAATATTGACGCTGTTCGTATTTTTCCAGTTCGAAAAAATACCAATACTTGAACATAGCGAGGCTTTATTTTACTGTTGAAATAAGCTGATAGCCTACATAAAATACCAGAATTAACATTTTAATTAACATGAAAAATGAGTTATTGATATTACTTCAACTTTTGGTGTTGATTTTGTAGCGTAGGTGACTGTTTTAAAGTTTGGTCACCATTTTGTGCATATTTTGCATCAAAACTGTAATATGTATTTGTTTTATCATGTGACAACACACTTGAAATAGTTACTATTAGCTCGAAATAAATTGTAAGATAAGAAAATGAAATTAATTACTGGTGAATGGTAAACTACGTGAAAAGATTAATAATGGTAGATTAATTACTGGTAGACTACATTCTTAACTTCATACAATTCATTCATTCTTTAATTCATGATTTTATTCCTAATCACTATTATACTGATAAATCATGCAGAAAAACCATAAATATTAAATTTTATCTGTATATATAACATACAAATTTCAGACAATACAGTAATAATAAGTGATTAAAACTTAAATAAACAGTACCAGTAATATTTACAAAACACTGGATAAAAGAAATGATCAGATACATAAAAAGTTCTCTTTTACTTGAAATAATAAAGACAATGCATCATAGTAAAGTGAAAATTTTTTTATCTTTTGGCTTTAGTAAATTATTTTTCATTTCTTACTTAGTATCAATACCATGCATGTAATTTTTTGATACAGGATTTTTGTCATTTTTTCAATCTGCACCTAAAGTTATCCCAAACATGTTCATCTGGAGCAGTTTTGTGAAAAAATATCATAGATTTCCAAGATTTTTGATACTTGTTCACTATTTGCCAAGTTTAGTTCATTACTTTTTAAATTTTGTCAAAATCCCCAAAACCTGCAAGGTTAGTAACAGCTAACCTTTATTTATTTATTTTTTGGTTAGCTTTTGTAACAGACATGTTTGGTAACTTTTTTGTGCAAACTGAATTAATGTAAAAGCTTGTTTTTATTTTCATCAATTTTTTACAAAAATATACGTAGCATTTTTTTTATTTCGATTCTGCACATTCTCAGCACTTGAATCTATTGGTTTATTTAATTTTCATGTTGTTCCACTATTTTTTCTTTGAAAATTATAGGCAAAGTGCTATGGAGAAAAATGATTATTGTATTTTTTTATCACAGTAGCTATTTCTTAGAAGCTGTTTCACAAAATTGAAATATTTATTTATTATTAGAAACATATATTTTGACCAAAAATAACTTGCAGAAATAGTGATAACAGTATACTGCATTAAAAAAATGCTATAAAAATATTCTGAAATTTTTTTTTGTCTTTAAGTAATCACTGTAAGTGATTTTTATTTGAAACTAACCTGATCCCTCCTGCAGTTATTATCGCCTCATGAAAGATCCTTTTTCTCTTGGTTTCTTCTTTATTCTACCCTGGTGCTGAAAGGGGGATTCCAGGTTAGTATCATGAAAAAAATCACTTATAGGGACTTCTTGAAGAGACCCATTTTTTTTACTATCAAGCTATAAAAATAGATAAAACTAGGTGGTTAAAATAAGGGTTCTTTTCAAGAAGTCACTGTAAATAATTTTTGTTTGTGAAACTAACCAGGGCCCCTTACCATAAGGGAATAAAAAAGAAACCAAAAGAAAAGGAATCTCTTCAAGAATTGATAGTAACTACAGGGGGATTTCTGGTTAGTTTTACAAACAAAAATTGCTTACGATGACTTCTTGAAGAGACCCAAAATAAAATAGTAGCTTTGATTGATTATCACATGTTAAGCATTGCACTGCATTAATTTGTATGTAATTAGTTAATCTGTAAATGTTCTTACTAAAGGAATGTTGTTTTATTTTATACAACTGTAATTGACTTCAAGTGTTTTGTGTTCATTTTGTTTAGTTTTTGTGTACTTTGTGCTGTATTAACTAATTTGCTCATAGTGCTTTACATAATGTATTTCTTATAGACCATTGGTTTGATAGCAATAATTGTAAATTGATAAGATTTGGTAGTTTCCCAGAGATAAGATCTGTATTCAACATAGCATTGCATTTTTGTTACCATCATGAAAATTTAATTGCTTGTTGATCTACGTGTAAGTAAAATGTTTTTAAAAAATGGTTCCAACAGCCTGTATCAAAAAATTGTAGTTTGTTGTTTTTTTTGTAATACATTTATATTTTTTAAAGAAAACATGCTCATTCCCTTTTTGATTAAAGTATATTTTGTAGTCTATTCTTACACCAAAATAGAAGTTTTGTTTGTGAAAAAATTTACTATCGTTACTACAAAAGCCTTTATTTAAGGTCAATTATTCAGCAGTGTGATCAAGTGGTTAGAGTGCCGTGATTGTGATTGACATGATCTTGGTTCAAAACTTACTTGTGCCATTCTGTTGTATTCTTGGTAAAGCACTTTATGGCACTTTCCCCTGCTTGGTGGTCTTGGCAAGCAGCTCTAAATTTCAGTCATATCTCTATAAGACTAAAAGCCAAAATAAAAAATTTGTACTGGACAGCAATATTTGGGATCTCCAGAAGCAGGTCAGGGTAATTGCTAGCCTTATGTATGAGTGCCTCTGTTGCTTTTCTGCAAGTCAGAAAAATATATACAGAGATAAAAATTTTTTAAATATTTGAATAACATCTTGCATAATTAAAGTAATGCCACGTCTATTTATTGTAAGATTAGCCAAATAGCATTATTGCAGTTTATAGCCTTTTTTTGAACAACCAGTTTACAATCAAAGCTGAATAATTTACTCAATAAAATAATATTAGTTAAAACTTGGGTAAGAATTATATTTTTAGGCAAAACCCAAACTAATTGTCGTTTGTTGTAGTTCACAATAAAAAACATCATGTGAAAGTTAATTTTAGACTTTTTGTATCAAATGAGATGTATGTTTTTTATATTGATAACCTAAAAAGAAAATTTTTTTTTTATCAATTTTTCAAGTTTTGATAAAATAAAACTATCATTTTTCTAAAAACAGCATTTTTTCCCACTTTTGATAAAAACACTTGAAGCCATTAACTTTTTGGATCAGCCAAAGGATATCAAAATTACACTCTTTTTATGGTTATTTCCGTGTATATACCTCATATTTATAAAAAGCAGCTTAAATTTTTTTTTATTTATCTGTAGATGTACTTAATGTAATATACAGGGTGTCCACAAAGTCTTTAGATAATTTTATAAATTCATTAAAAAGTTTTGAGAAGTGTTATCAACATAATTTTTTTTGCATATTAATCAGTTATTATTAAAGTTTTTGCTAATATCACTTTTTTACTTCAGAGATGAATTAGATAAATAAAATAATTGAAATTAAATAAATAAAAGAATTTGCTTTTAACATTTTGGAAAAAATTGAAGAGTATGGTCACTTTCTTAACCGTATTTGCTTTAGTCATGAAGCAACTTTTCATGTGACTGGAAAGCTTAACAAACATAATGCAAGAATTTGGGGAACTGAAAACCCACACATTACTAGGGAAATTGAAGATGACAGCCCAAAGGTTAATATGTGGTGCAGACTTTTGTGTAACCAAGTTATTGGACCATTTTTGTTTGATGAAATTACCGTGATACTCTAACCGAATATGTAGGGCTCATATAGAAATTTGTTAACGCTTTGAATATAAACTTCACTATTTACTTGATATTATTTAAACATTTCAGAGATTTCCAACTTCAGTTGTAATATTAATAAATTTTTAAAATTGTCTTAAGGACTTTGTGGACACCCTGTACTGTATCATTAGTGGACAATTTTGGCTCAGATTTGCTAAGATTTCAAATTTCAAATTATTGGGTTGTCCCGAAAGTTCTGTTACACTTGCGAAAAATTCCACTTTTTTAATTTGTTGGTCGTTTTTTAGAGCTGGACGAGATATCACGTCAAAAAAATTTTTTTTGTGCGCATTTGCTTAGGCATTGTTACAAAAACAATAGACATCAAAGTATTTTCAGGAAGTTTTAACCAATTCTTAGATATAAGAAATAAAAAAGTAAGTTTGGAGTTGGACGACGTCGAAGTTTTGCCGCATTCAGCATACAGCCCAGAGGTTGCACCAGCAGACTACGGTCTTTTTCGATCGATGCAGCACTTTTTGAAAATTCGCAATGCTCAAATTCTGTTTGTATATAAGTAGAAATACTGTTTTACTCGTATACTGTATTTATTTATTTGTCATAAATCTGAATTGAAGATTGGTTTAATAAACAGAGTGTTAAATATTTATGACCTTATGTCTATTAATTAACATTCTTTGCTGTTCTTGGTAAATTTTTATTAAGCTAGATTGCACTATAATTTTTAGAGTTTAATTTTGCTAAAATGTTAGATTGGTATGATGTAAGAATTTAGCATAACAAGGTTTGATTTTTTAATGTTGGTGCAGCAAAAATGTACAGCATATATAATCCAGATAAAAATCTGTCATTAAAGATCAAATGGAATGACTTTCAATAGAAAAGTATTTGATTTTGTATATTCATTTTGTAATTGCTATGGATAGAAAAGATTACAGTATGGTAACAAGTTTTTCTAATCCTGAACCAATTGTGCAAGAAGAAACAGAAAAAATTGAAAATGACTATCTCTCACCTTCAAAACTTCGTGATATAGCCGGCCAAGAAAATCTGAATAATGTTGAATCAATTAAAATATTAGTTAACACAAAAGACACTGCCATTGGAAATTTTGGCAAATATCTCCCATCGCTCATCCATCTTGACTTGGATGATAGCTACATACCATTAATACGGGACGTTGGGTCTTCGCTCCAACATCTTACAGTTCTTCATATGTCAAGATGTCATCTGAATGATGTTGATGGAATATCTATAATGCAAAATTTAAAAGAACTCTATTTATCATCCAATTGTATTTGCGACATTAACCCAATAAGCTTTCTTGATTGCCTTCAGGTGTTAGATCTGCAGAATAACAAAATATCTGTTGTTGATCAAATTGATTATCTTTCTTTTATGTCAAATCTTGAAATTTTGTTTTTGTGTGACAATCCGGTTTGCAACTTGTTTGAAAAGGGCGGGAAACCAGAGTTTGAAAAGTTCGTTTTTTTTAAAGTGCCAACACTACAAAAATTAAACGGAATAACGCTAAAATCTATTGGTTTTGCGGACGACAATTGTGAAGATGAAAAAATACTTGACAATGTCGAAGTTAACGCTCGTAACCAAAGCTGTAACTTGCGTCAAAACTTTCCTGATAGGCGACCAAATTCGAAAATACTAGACAAGTTTCCGTCACCAACACCTCCACAAAAAAACAGACCCGCATCAGCGTCCGGTTTAAGATCAAGCCACGATACGATCTCCACAGAACGTGGTTCATCAGGCATGATTCAAAGCGTTTTTTCAAAAGACTATTCGAGCTTTCTTACTTTTGGAAATCGACTGTGCGGAAACCCAATGCACGCCCTGAAAAGTCGAAAAAATGCTCCATTACATCCGCTCATAGTTTTGCTGAGCAATCAGGAAGAAAAGAATACAGAAGCTCCTAGTCCGAGGCCGTTTACTGCTGTGACTCACAGACGAAAGTTCAAGGCTATCAGCGATGATCAGCTGAAAGTTTTGCAGGCTAATATTCAAAATTCTGTTGTTATGACTGAATCACGTGGTGATGATGTGAAGCTCCCCGAAAGTTATTTTAAAACTCCGTTTCCGCCGAAAGACAAGGTACTTTTTAAATATCTGTTACTACGTTAGTTTTCTAAATACTTTTATAAACCTTAATTTTTTTTTAAAGTTAACGGCCAACTTGTCTTGTAAAAGTTTTAAAATACGTAACATAATCTCTGACATTTTTAAAATCCATTTTAATGCATTCTGACTTTGTCTATTTTATACACAAAGATCATTTGTCTTGGGACAGATTTATAAAAACTTTACCCTTTTTGTTTAAAATATTCCAGCTTTTAAGCATCTTTTTGTTTAAAATATTCCAGCTTTTAAGCAGTTTTTTTTACTCTTAGTGAAGTTCGATCGGTAAAATCCCTCTTACGTATGTTCGGATCAGCAATCGCAGTAATCGGTCAATCATATCTTTGAAAAGTGAAGAACAAAGAAAATTCAATTTGTGATAGAGCATATTTTTTTCATTCATATTATATGGCGCTGCCTGATACTCAAAAAATAGTGGTTTGGTAAAACGTATTGTGATGTGCGAATTTGTAGGTCTTCGCCTCATAATAAAACTTTTTTCCGGACATCGCAAACAGTATCTTTTATGAACTTTTTTTCTCCTCCAATCTTCCATTTAAGTCAAGATCCGCCACCTCACTATAACCAAATCTAGTGGAACCACAGTTTTTACCACACTTTGTCCGTGTTTATAACTACATTTCTTTTGCAGACAGGCAAACATTTAAAAAGAAGCAGTAGTGGTTTTTAGACGGGCGGTTTTGGAACCCCCAGTTTCAAGTGTAAACGCTTTCGCGTTTGTACTTGAAAGTAAGCGACCATATTTTTAAGAAATCGATTACATAGTTGGTACTTTTCCAAAGCTCTCAACTTGTTATAAAAACAATCAAGGCATAAATAAATTTAACTTTTTTGTTGCTTTTTTTGTTGTTTTAATCGCTCTAGTCACAACGGTGTATTTTGGTTTTCATTTTCGAGATTTGGCTTACTATTGGCAACATACAAACCAAACGTTTTTAATCACTTTTGTTCTCAAGGTTTTTAACCGATTAACGATGTGAAGCTTTTGTTTTTAGACGTCTTATTCTTTCCCTGCTCCTCCCAAGTCAGCACAGCGCCCCAAAACAGCGCAAGTGTTTCGAAGCAGGCAATACAGACGGACGCAACCTTCGCGGGAGACACAATCGGTGGACAACATGATGCTTACTTCTGATCCCGATAAAAGCAAAGGTCAACACTGACGGCCGCTTCCGTGGACAATCAGTTGACCGGAAGCAGCAGATGACCGTCTTGTCTCTGGTTTATCTTGCGAATTATCTGCAGTTGAAATCGTGAAACTTCTTCCACCCGCCTTACCGTGTGATCTGTTTCTCGCGCTAATATCTGGCGACAACGCGCGTTGGTTAATTCTATGAACATTTGTCAACTTGACTTTTATTCGCGTTAATGTGCAAATAAGAGAATATTAGCGCCGAGGTTCAAGTGCTCTTAGTAACCGATGAAATACTTAATTTTTCATATACTTTGCTTTAAAGTAAATAGAACTCGGTGTTTTTCAATTAGTGAAATCGTACAAACAATAGTAATCTAACGTGCAATCGTGCTAGATTTCTTTTTTGACTCGAGCTGTTAAAAAAAAGCTTAAAATATTTTCCAATGATAATATTACTTATTTGCAAAAATTAGAGTCCGTCGTTGCTGTTAGTAATACGTCATCAAAGTACTTTGTCGAAGACCCTCTGAATCCAATGGGCTTGCCGCGTGGTTATTTTTTTTCCTATATTATTCCACCAAAACTTGTACGCTGATTTACACTTGATCTTCTTTTGCGTTCAGCGATGTAATTGTGTCGTTCAATTTCCGAAAATTCTCTAAACTCGATCAGAAATTGATGTGAATTTATTAGTCCAAAGTCCTTTTTTTTTTTTTTTTTTGATGAAAATTAAAGTTCTCAACGTTAACGATTTATTTTATTTGTCTGACGTTTTGAACGGATTGTGGTTATTGAAAAACTGTAAATTTTTATCGATGTCGGAGCACCCCGTTGAAAGTAGACTTATTTTTATTGCGCTACTATTATTAATTTTTTTCGTATTTATGAAAATTTTATATGCACTTGGTTGTTTTCACTACTTTTAACTTTTATTTACGTTTAACTGTGTACGAGATGTTCCACCAGAGTCAGTATTTTTTCACTGTGATTCAATTATGTTTTATATAAATAAACTGTATTTTTTTAACTTTCCACTTGAAATCTCAACGAATGAAAGCTTTTAAGTTAATCTAAAAGGTGAGGGTTGCTTAATTTTGTTTTGTCAAGAAAAATTTTAAATATTGGTCTTAAATTTTTTAAAAAGTGGCAAGGAAGGTTTTCGATCAAAAATTCCGATTCAGATTTGCAAAGACTTACGATGCAAGATTAAAAGTCACTTCTCTTTTGCATTGGAATTTTAGTTTGTTATCCAACAAACCACTTATGCCAAGTTTTTCAGATGTCCGCTTTTTGAAGCATATCTAAAGAATTTTTCGACGTACGTTTTTGTCGTAAGAATATCGTTCCTCAATAAGAGATGTGAAAGCAGTGCTTTTTTGATGGAAGCGGAAGCGATAAAAAGTAAAGCGCTTCCAACTAAACGGGCCTGAAGTGGTTAATTTTTTGTTTGCTATATTTGTTAAGAAGTCTTTAAAACTATTGATTATTATAATTATTTGGTTAAAGAGCCCTAGCGACCTACTTCTCCCGGCCAAAACTCGCGATTGAAGCAAGTAAATGCTTAATTTTACTCGAAATAGATTTTTGAAATTAAAACTAATCAGATTTTACATATATCATAAAAGATAACTTTAATATTTTGCTTCTCGTGAGCACGTCCAATTAAAGCGTCAAACGAAGTAGAGCAGCAGGGGCGAGTAAAGCAGCTGACAACCTTATAAGATATCCTCCCGTTGTGCAACCGATCCCGAAACATTGTAAGTCGTCTACCTAGCACTCAAGTTTTGTGGAAAGGCTATTTTTATACTTAATACGAAGAACGAATAGGCCTATTGCCAGTGATTATACTGAGACCATTGTTTTTTTAGAACGAGTAGCCTAATTTTGGTACTTTCTTGTTATTGCCCCACCATCTATTGCAAGTAATTTTTTTTTAGTGACGTTAACCCGGAATCCCCCCTACAACACTAGAATGAAATAAAAAAGAAACTTGTATGGGGTTCCGGGTTAGTTTTACCAAAAAAAACTTCTTGCAATAGATGGTGGGGCAATATAAGGAAAGTACCGTAAATTTGTGCAATAGATTAATTTTTATGTTTAAGTGCCCTGAGTCAATTGTAGCAATTACAACAATATATTGTTTTTATTTTTACAAAATTTATTTTCAATTTGTAAATGTATTAGTTATGGTTTTACTTAGACATTTAGCAAACAACGATATGAATTTTGGATTGTAATATACCGGTATTATTTCTTTAACCTACATCGGATAAACTTCCAAATATTTTAAATTTTTACCCTATTTAACTCAAAGTCACTAGAAAATACAAGTTAAGCAACACTGATTTCATGACCGCCATGTTTGGTCCCAATTCGTTGTATATTTCATGTATATATGATTTCATAATACTTATTATCCTATAATATATATATCGTACATATTATATAATCATATATACAACATATATTTTATATTGTATATATGATTTCATGGTCGCCATATTTGGTCCCGATTATAGGGAACAATGCGTTGCATAACTTGTATTTTCTAGTGACTTTGATTTAACTTAGTTGTTCGATTTATTACTGCAAATATCTTTTTAGAAATATAAAAAAGTACAACAGAGAGTTAATTAGCTAATGGGCTTTTTACATTTCAAAAACTATTATCTGAAACTATCTAAACAGATAAGCGATAATTAGGCCTAAAATATATATTTTCACTTTAAAGTTATGGTGAAAAGTAGGTTATATTTCGATTGCTTTGTCAATCAATGACTAAAAACGGATCATTACTTAAGTATGTTTCCTGACATTAATCGGTAAAATCCGTGATGACAAGTAATTTAATAAAACTACTAGGCCAGAAATGTTTGTTTTTCTTTAGTAGGCATGACTTTTTTAGAAGATAAATTTTAATTTAGGTTAAAATATGCTCAAGTGGCTGCGCTTTTTTGTAACATTGGATAGGTAAGTTTTTTATTAGTCGTTTTTTATCAGGCCCGTCCACAAGGAGAGGCAATAGGAGACGGACCCGCCAAATCTTTTCTGTTTTTCTCACATTTTCAATGACACGTACTACTTGGCCGGGTCCACGAAAGCATGAACGAGAGGTCCCAGACAAAAACTTGAAACGAAGCCAAAAAACCAGCAAAGAAAAAAAGTTATAAATTATTTTAAAAATACATGTGATTTTGAATCAAGTCAAGCCTTTTTTCTGGTCTTCACCAGGTTTTTGGCTTCGATCCCAATTTTTCCCAATGCGTTCCCCACGTCTTGGGTTCTGGGTTTATTATTTTGTCGAGTTGTTAATCTTTAATTTCTTTTGTGCAATCGCTTATTTTATTTTTTTTTAAATTAAAATTAATGCAAAGCTCATTGTTTTGAGTGATTTGAGCCCTAGTTTGCATCACATGGTTCAAGTCAAAAGGTTTGAAATATACTGTTGTGGTATCGGCTCAATTTGCAACCTCGTCATGTCGCATTCTGGCAGGATCATCTTCCTGTTAGGAGTCGGAACCGCGTGCTCCGCATCCATAAGTTGGCATCTACTAAAGCAGTTCGAGGTTATTGCTCCGGGGGTTTTCTTATGTTTTGCAAGTTAGGAAGAGACTGTAAGAACAAGAGCCGATAAATGAGATTTAAGGATGTTGCACTGTTGCGAGGTGTAATGTGCAAAGGTAAAATCAAAGAGTTGGGCGTAAAAGTTATGTGAAAAGTGCAATATATCATGGAGCACAATTCTGGGCAATGAAGGTCAACAATATTAAAAGAATGGACAAAAAGGGAAATGTTACAAAACACTCCTGGTGTCAAATCGATGACAAAAATCAAAAGCCAAGATGGAGGGTAGCCTGGGCACGAAGAAAGAAAATTAGCTTGGGCAATAGGAAAAGGTTTACACTCAGAGGAAATAAGGAACACTGACAAAACGGTAGTCGGACGTTGTACGAAAAGATATGAAAGAAAAAAAAAAAAAGGGGGGGGGCGAGAAGAAGCGCGGATGTCAGCTGAGAAGCCACGAGTGCCTCTTACTTCAGGGAGAAAATTGAACTAGTCGATAATGATGAAATACAACAGCCGCGAACCTTAGCTTCAGCAACTAATTTTACTTTTTTCCAACCAACACGTCATTAACATTGTTTTGACAAAAACCGATTTTATTTTAAACATTTAAATTTATCTAAACGTCGTAATGATGATTGAAAAATATAGAGCAAACTGTTACAAATAGAAATAAAGCAGCCTCTTTAATTGGCTATTACACGCAAAAAAGATTTCATTTCATTGCTGAAATTAAAGCAAGCTATTGCAAATAGTTAGTTAAAACGAAAACAAGACAAAAAGTGCATTAAAAAAACAAAATTCACAATAGGCAGATTTGTGCATCCACAATAATTTAAACAAAAATATCATCTAACGAAGAACTGAGGGTCGGAAACTTTTAAAAGGGCGCAGGTTTTACTCCCCGAGGAAGCACATTCCATAAAAAAATCAAAAAAGTTAAAGTCAACAGTGTACAAGAAACTAATCACCTTTTTCAAAAAGAAGCTGCACAATGGAAGAGAGAAAAGCGAATTCAAAGTGCTAATTGCTACAAACAATCAAAGACGCACGGGACAAACAAGCCAAAGCTCACACGGTGACCTGTTTGGAACAGAAGCGGGCAAAAGCGCAATTTTATTCGACAATACGGCGCCGCCTCGCGGTTTTAAATCAGCCAATTACTTCGGTGAGAATAGTTTTCAATCCGAATTTAGTCATTTAAAAATCCAGCGCACATCATGCCGCGTCATAAAAGTCCTGAACTATTGCAGAGTTTGACAACAGGCACGGTGTGAAACAACGCTGCAACGATGTTTCGAACGTCTTCTGTCGGGTGCGATCACTTGTCGTCGTTCGACGAATTGCTCGAAACAGAGTCGCACACGGAAGATTCCATCGCCGTGCGACGGTAACGACCGAGACGACGTCTCCGCTGTCCACTTCCGGTATGCAAGAGCTAAAGACAAAGTGACGGTTAACGTCGAAATAGAGATCAGACCCGAGGGAAAATGAGCCGTCACAACTTTTGTTCATTAGCAAGATTATACTAGTAAAAACTACCTTTAATTAAACAAACTTTTCAGGGACTTACACGACTGTGCTAAACCTAAGAGAAAAACCCGTAAAGAATAGAACAGTGTTTTTCAACCTTTTTCATACTGTAACCCACTTTCCAACCCAAGGTAACTTAACGATCAACTTTCGTGAACAGAATTTAATTCCCGTCGCAAAAACTGGTGATCTCTAAAAAAAGTCTTCACTTGCAATTTGTTTCCGATTTTTCGATCATAATGACATTTTTATGCAAGTCTCATATTGCTTTCATTCTGATTCTCTCTGTGGCCCACTGAAAACAGCGCCATGGCCCACCAGTTGAAAACCATTGGTACAGAACATACGTTATAAAAGTTATCGACAGGTTAAAAAAAAAGGACACTGCGTCAACATCAAAAAGGAAAACTGTGGGCCATGCCTTGCTTACTTGACTTTGATTTTGCCACCGTAATAGGCTAGAATACTAGAATTTTGATGACAAAAAAGAATTAGAAATCTCAGTAAAATCTTTTTTTCTTATTCCGCAACTGAACAAAGGTGAGTACATGCAAGTGTCTACACTGAAGCTCTTCTATATTAACTCACATATACATGTAGTATTTTCTATATTAATCTAGTCTTGCATGGCAACCGCAAGAGTGTTACAGTCGATACCACAACGGTTGTTAAACATGGGTTTTTTTATCAAACCCTCTTCGTATGGGCGAATGCACTTTATTTATATCGCTTATATCTCTAGTGTTAAATTCTAAAACTTGAAAGTGTGTGTTAAAAAGGTTGAAAACTATTTATTTTAGATTGACAATCGGCATATATAGTGCACACCACGTCCGTTTGATTTATCACGAAATAGTTCAGAAGCGCAAAGGTTGAAAGTGATCGCCACGTTATAAATGCATAATCAGGTTGTAATAAATCTTCCTACTTCCCAGAAATGAGTCGTTCATTTTTTGCTAAAAGATCTAAAGCTTAAAATTCACACGACCCTTGTTGCATAACCACATGTACTGGGCTTATATTGATATTGACTTGGTTGCTGATTCCTGTTTAAATGGGATCAATCATTGTACATAAACAGCATGACCTCATTTAGAAATTTTTCGTGAAGTGCTCTTTTCCTAAGGGCATAACAGAAGCAATCTCGCGCTTTTCCGCTCGCAAGCAAACCCCCCACAATCCACTGAATAACTGGAAAGAAAATTTTAAATAGCATTCTGGCTTCTTCTACTTCCTGGCCCTGCAATCAGATTTTTTCACTTTTAATGATGTTATAAGTGGAAATGGGGAAAACAGACTACGATACTTGCAACGTGGATTGTTTGGCAATGTAACGATTTGTGTTTTAATGGCATTTGCATTTTTAAAGACGCGTTTCGATCAACGTTATAATACAGAATTTACTAGAAAAGTGTAATATTTTATGTTACGTTTGAAGTTTGCAGACAAGCTCCGATAAACCGTCAATTAGCCTTGAAAAAGAATCGGTAAGACAAAAAAAAACCTTTAAAACTAAGATTATTACAAAAGGTTAAACTAGCTGCATGATGTAACTAAAATATGATTGACGTGTATTTTACAAATTTATTGAAAGTGCAAAACCTTATTAAGAATTTGAATGGTTTAAAACCAAAGAGGCCAGGACTTGCCGAAACAGTACATGTGAAACAGGCCACCTCGAGCAGGCCTGAGCAATAATAAAGGATGTTTGAAAATTCGCTGTGCACTTTGACATTTATTAAATTCTTATTTCTTTACATTTACTCCAATAGATGCTGAATTTGACTTCCATTGCCATCGACACACAACTGGCCCCTGTTTAATAAATTTCTAAGCAGAGACAAGGCTTGTTGCTTTCAGTCATTCAGTGGCACGGATTAGTTTTACATACAGCTTGTTTGCTGTTCTTCAAGGATATAAATTTGGTGGGCTTAGATCTGGTAAACAAAGGAGCTTTCCAAGGCATATTGGGGGTCCAAATAAAAAAAAAGAAGAAATGCAAATATTCAAACGTAAAAAAAAAAACAATAAAAATCTGAAGTAAAAATGTGCACAGGGACTTTCCCAAAGCCTTGTAATCATAAGCCTCGTAATTTTTTTTGAATATGATATTCACTCGTAGGCCTAGAAAAAACTTTGGAAAATCGCATCAAGAAAACAGTTCTACTAGATTTATTTGAATAAAAAAAAAATGTTAACCAGCTTTTGAATCGCTAAGGAAAACATTTAATGTTAGGAGTTTTATTTTTGTAGAAATACCTTTGCCGTCGGCGAATAGTCAGCAGCCAGTTCGATTTCAGGAAATATGTTCCCAGCCTGACCGCTCAAATAATCGGAATCTTTTGATTTTACGTACTGGAAAGAAGGAGGTTATATAAAAGTTAGAAAAACTAAAAGAAGCGCAAAAGCATGCTAAATATAAAGTAAAATTTGTTTAGTTGCATTCGATAAGAAACTTTTTTTTTCAATTAAGCGGACGTGGAACTGCTGCACAGAGAAATTTTTGAACTCTTACAGGAAATTTCGGTTTCAAGGCGATGGAAAGTATAGAGTTAAGAAAAGAATGAAAAATTTTAGCTTGGAAATATTTGCGTTTCGATTGATCGGATGTACAATAACTTTAGTTTGGCAACGAAAAAAGTCCAGCTTGAAAACAGAAAATAACAACAGAAAACAGAGAGAAGGAAAACTGAACGTGGTTTAAGTTGATTTCAGCAAGCCGGACTTTTAAAATCCATCGTTTAGTTTTAGAACTTGAAAGAAATAAAGGACACAGTTGCACTTGGGATTTTGAAAAGTCTAGAGACTGGTGATTAAATATCTACGATGTGACGACTATTAAACTACCGTTTTTTTACAGTGCTTTGTGATGAAGCATTTCTACTTCTACAGTGATGCAGTGGCTTTTTCATAATGCATCGTAATCAGGCATTAACCGCGTGATATAATCTCACCTTTTTCATAATCTTTCTGTTGCCCTTCCAAAAAAAGTCAGTTATGTTCAAATGTTAAAAAGCAATAATCGAAATTCTACTCGAAGTAAATGGCGCAGATCAAACTAATTAACCGAAATCTTATCAAGAAATCAAATCGTTAAAGATATACGAGTCGATTGTTCGAGAAGCGCAGGGCGTTGTCAATGCGAGTGGCAGCGAAGCGTCAGGTCGACGTCGTTTCGAGGTCTTTGTCGTGCTTCGACAAGAATCGGAACCAATTAAAAACGGAAAACTTCCGAAGCTCACCTTCTCGTAATGCTTTGTAATGTAAGCGCGAGGTCGGAACGGACCTTGTTCCGGAGGAATCTCCTGGAAAAGAAACTTTAAATTTAAACCAATCACGAGCCGTCAAGGTCAATACGATTAAACACGCGAGTTAAGTGTGATCGGCTTTTTCTTTGCCAAATTTTGTTTAAAATATAAAGAATTAGTCGCCATTACATCGCTAAAGTACTGGTGCATATCATAATCACAAAACACGATGTTCGAAAAATCAATTAACAGTCGAATGATTTTACTTTCTACTTGTGCAGCGCTCAAAAGGGCCGAAAACTCGCAGCAAAACTGAAGTCTCGCGACATCAATAAGCCTCAAATGAAAAAACCCGTGTCTATTTAATCTAGACTAGACCAGTTTATATTTCGAGAGCAGCTCGCGCTATAGAATTCATTTCCAGTTTTAGAGCTGTTGGTTTTGCTGGTGAGCTTTTCTAATTAACTTTCAACGCTTTTGACTATTTCCTGCAATAACACGTCCGGCACATTTTTTTGTACAACGCTAAATATGAAAAGAATTTCCTTAAATCCACTGAATAACTTTACAAAACGCTTTCTGGTTTAAGCGAAATCAACGATTGGTCCGTTAATATTCAGTTGAACGCGAGCACTTCGATTTTCCATCACATTGTCGGGTATTTTAAAGCTGAAATGATTCCATTGCAGGTCGGCCGGTTTGAAGGAATGGAAAGAATTTTCAAGGTTTTCAAGTGCACACCGAAGTTCCGCATCGCTGCAGGACTTTGCAGACGGGCGCCGCTTTCAGTCCGTGGTCTCAAGCCAGTTCGTCATATGAACCCATTACCCGGAAGCAAACGAAAAGCAGCCTTTCAAGCATCGCTTCACATTGCCATCAGATAGATTCTTTCCAAATGACCCATGTCCAATGTTTATCTTGCCCTTGTCGTTGACGTCCGTCACGTGAGACGGATTCGAAACTCCCTTAATATGAACGTGAGTTTCTATCATTCGAGCATCTCGGTTGTTAATAGATCCTCGAAAAGACGACGCCATTCAAATCCCTTTCTCGTGTTTAGTTGAATGTTACGCTGCGGTTGGAAGGTTATTTCATTGTTAGCGTTGAATGGAAGAGATGGTTTCCGAGGCATTTTGCAGTTGCTGCGCATAAACGGCTGGAAAGAGGTTTAAGAAATTATTTCTTCTTGTGAAGTACCACGGCAGCATTTCGTTGTTTTCAAAAAAGCAATCTCCAAATGCTTGATTCCATCTCTAAACATTTGAAACAACGAGTTTAGCAGGTTTTTGCTCGTCTCGTACAAAATCTCAACCATCTAAACATGCAATTGTATCGGCAACAATCCCATCCGACTTCACTACTTGAAGAAAGAATCATCCGAGAGAACAATTTAGTTTTTATTTCTTTTGCAAATTGCTGGAAACGTGATGAGTAAAAGAGCCCTACACTACAAACTACGTCAACATTGTCAACAGTTCGGCAGACTTTCATTCAAATTCCACACGCGTGATGCGAACCATTTCTCATTCCACTCGCAGCTCTCTATTTTTTGATGATAACGGGAAATAACCGATCGATTTCTAAAACAAACTCGAAAGTAAACTACAAACAACACGTTGTGAAAAAGCTCGTCTACAAAGTTCGTTTTAGTCTTTAGATCATTCGTCTCTATGTTAAGACAAGCGAGATTTCAACTTTATTTCATTGCGTACTTTGCGTCGGTAGACAAATTTCTCGCGAGCACGAAACGCGTACACGACCGCGAGAAACGTCGGAGGTTACAAACTGGGAAAACCCCTTGTTGAAGCTTCGCTTTCAAAGAGCAAACAATATTTGTCTTCGAATTGTCAATGACGTTATTCGATTGTTTTAAAAAAGTAAATTCTGATAAACAGTGCAACGAAGCACATGAGAGAAAAAGATATATATATATCTATAGGCCGCTTCCCTATCACGCAGAACTAGCAGCATCCTACATCGACAATTCTAAAAGGCTGTTGGCCTATGACGTCACACAAAAACTAAATATGTATCAATGTAAATCCTGATTGGCGTTTGTCGTTAACAACAAAGTTCAAAAATTATCCGTTGAATCAATCACAAATTGAGCAGAAATCGTCGAGTCGATATACTGTATAGCCGTTAGTTGCAAACTGCGACTTTCACCGTCTTGCTATTCTTTGTATATTTTCTTTTATCATACTCTTACATTTACAGTTGGTGATTGAAATTCACATATGGAGAAAAAAGAGCCAATGTCCACCAACCACCAAATTTCGTAATTTTTTTTAACTGCAATATGTTTGCTCGAATGACTTGAACAACGTTGTCCTGTGCCCTACAAGAATCAAAAATCTTGGCAGTGCCACCGTGGTCACGTGACAACAGTAAACGTCGGTTTATTTAACATAATCAAATAAGAAATCGCTTGACTTAAAATAGTCAAAAGCGGATGGCAGTTATCGAGTATGACATGTCGCTTGCCAGCTCTGTGCGTCATCGAAAATAAAAAAAGATTTATCTTTTTATCTAAACACTTACCGTCTGTTCGTGGGAAGAAATGACAGTTGGCACCGAGCTCGCTAAAAAAAGACATTAAGATTAATATGAAAGTCTTTGAATAAGAACTTCGCTTCCCGATCGCGAGCCGTTTGCATCGATCGAAGAGCGAAGCCATAATAATCGAAGTGTTAATGCACATGAACAGGGGTTTCAAGAGAAAGCAGGAATTGAGGTAGTGTGAACGAAATAGCCGATCTGGGTGATCGCAAACCAGAAACCGAACTTGTCGACCTTGTTTCAACTTTGTTAAAAGGTCGTCATTACCAGCAAGTTGAATGACTTGAAGCTACTGCTAAGATTTCTGGTCGAACTCTGTCCAAGTTTAAACTCGCAAACTTTGGGGGTCCGGCAACATGATCATTAAATGATTTTGCACAACATCGTCATAACTTCTACGTTTTATGACGTTTTATGAAAACCATACCTCGGCCTGATCGGAAAGACATTTAAATATTTCGGAGAAAAACTCGATATTAATCAATCGAGTCACACAAGATCGATTTGCACGTGTTGGTTTTAACGAGTACAACATTTTTTATTTTTTTATTTACTTTGGTTATGTGACTGTTTTTCTACCACTAATCATCGAATTATACTCCTGTGCCTTCAATCTTATAGTTGCAATCATGTGAATCATATTTTATCATGCAATCATGTGAATCATATTTTATCATGCTCCGATTTAATAATTCACGTCATTTCGAGAGACCAGAGAGTACAGACTCGATAACGTCACGGTCCTGCGTAGCATTCCAGTCGCGCGTTTACCAATTGTTTGCGTTTTCTGTTCTACTTTTAACGTGTCGCGACAAGACAACAAGCTCAAAACGTGAACATAATCATAAAATTGAATCGACGAGAAACGAGCATTAACGTCATAGCAATTGTGCGAAGGGAATAAGGTCAAATCAGCGCTGGTGCGAAAAAAAGAAGCGAAGTTTAGTTTATTTAACACTGGAAAATTTGAGTTTTTGCTTTTCAAGGGGCCGATTCGCTTTGGGCTTTGCTCTGAACACAATTCAAAAAGCTGCAAACAAGAGTCGCTCGATCGTCGCACCATCGCGTCATTAAATCATACGAGAGTTTCCGTCGAGCGTTCATCTCTTGCAAACTAGAAGACAACAGCATAGGCGTTTACTTGAAAGTTACAGCCAGCTGATCACCTCAATGCTAATGCTGTCCGGACGACTTTTTATTTAACTTCTTAATTCTTTATAACACATTTTTCAAAAACAAAAGCGTCTCCCCGAGTCAACCGGGTGTGATTCAAAGTCTATACTTAGAGCGAAAAAAACCTCGCGTTGAATGAACACTTAAGAAATACACTTCGTGAGGCTTAGATTACAGAGAAAAGGAGGTTTAGGCCAAACTAAGCACAAAACTTAATTTTACTCACGTTTTTTAAGCCTATTTATATTTTTCAACGGTTTTCTTCAAAATAAGCGCTAATCTTAGTAATAAGCACGAAAGAACAACCCTGAAGTAAATTTGGCAGCAGTAAAAAGAAACCGGAATTCAAATCATAACAAGCGCGCAAAAATCATTTGATCTCAAAACTAAAAGCAAAGATAGAATACTCACAGCTGGTATAGCAGCCTGAAACTTTGGGAAGGGTAAGATACTTTTCGATCTGAAAGATTCAAACAAAACCGTTAAGCTGTCGACAGGATTTGTTTAAGGTCACGCATTTGCCATGCAAATAGCGTGTTTTTTCTCTGCTTGGTTGAAGAAACATTTATTTAAACTCATAATACTAGCACGGTTATTTAGTGATGGTGTAAACAAGGGGTCGGTCTAAAACCCGGCAGAAAGAATTGTGGTGGAAAGTAAGCTGCAAGACGTTTTTGAAATTTAAAAACGATTGAATAAAATCAGGCAAATATACCTTTCGTCATGTTATATGTCATATAAAAACATAAGAATGTCAAATATAAACACCTTTCTTTCTCAGTTTAATGTTGATTCAACGAATCAAGCGCTTTTACTGCGGCATAAATACTGTAATGGAGAGACCAAAAAGGAAAGCAGGCTTATCGCATTTTGACGAATATATTTACGACTTGAGATCTTGCTAAATGTGTAGAGGAATGTGACGCACAAGCAATTAAAAAAAATAGATTTGAAAATCGATAATGACCATTTTCAGGTTTCAAGAAAGCGAAAGTAAACGAACCACAAATGTCTCGAGAACTTTCCACAAACGTCAAGATGTGGCAAGGTCATAAAATAACGGGATCTCCAGTACTGCGGCGGCAGATGTTGAGAAACGTTGTTAAAGGCTTTAAATTCGCCATTTCGCCTCAAAGTAGCTTGTCAATCAAGAGCCCGATTTCGATCCCACGCAATAAACAGCTCGAAGCAAACAAACAAAAAACGCGTCTCGTTTACCTCGTCCGTGGAGGCCCGCGGCCGTCGAAGCCGAATCAATTCTCTTTCGCTTTCGAGAAACTTCTGCGAAACGTCGTCGTACTTCTGTTCGAGCTCGCGAATCTGGCCCCGGTACTTGGCCTTCTCCTCCATGCACGTTTTCGTGTTCAGTTGCGCCTCGTTTCTTTCCTTCATCAGCTTTTCGAACAGAAAAAATGAACAGAACGTTTTCAATCGAAGTAGAAAATTTCAGAGGACAACGTGAATCAATCGCAACGAGATAGAGTCGAATATGACAAAAATAAATCGCAACAGATGCTTTTCACAGCAACAGCAACAGCAACAGGTGCTTCTTAATCGCGCTAGCATCACAAAAAAAAAGCATCCACGGGCCAGAGAACAGAATATACATCGAATACATTTTCCAAGTAACACAACGATCGTTTTAGGAATTTCGTTTCCAACAAGTCGAGAGTGACACGAAAACTGTACAACATGAAGGTAGTTCTAGAATTTTCGAAAGGGCTTCTTTATGACACAGCAGCTTAGACAAAAAGACCACTAAAACAACAAAAGCAAGCACGTGACTTGATTATTGAACCATGAATCGATTTCACGTTGATCTTAACGTACAATGTACACCTCGCTAGTCCGTGACCATGCCTGTCGCATGTAAACTTACTGCAAGCTGGCTGGTGATATCCGCCTTGTACTTTATAAAACAAAAACATTTTTTGGCAAAGCAAACCGGCGCACTTTTTGCTCTGCTACTATACAAAAATGCAAACGGAGCATTTTTGTAACAGTAATAAGCTCCTGACGTCAGTGCTTTCAATTCTTTATTTAAAACGTTCGTACGAAAATATCATGCCAGGTTTATGCAAAAACAAAACCAAGCCGCCTTACGTAAAACTAGCCACAGGCCAACCCACCATTTCGCGCTCTTTTTCAACTTCTTGCAGCTGCTGCCACATTGCGTCGCGTCGCATCTTGTACATGTCGCAGTCGCTCTGAAGTGCTGAGCACGTCAAGGTCAGCTGTTCCTTCTCGTCTAAGTACTGCCGAAACATTTTTGTAAACACCAAGTCCACGAGGTCTAAACCGCCATTTAAACGTTTTACATGTTTACACACAACCTATATCGTTCTGCGCCTGATAAAAAAATTTCTTGGTTTGTTTACTGTTTTTTTGTTGCTCCAAAAACGTTCAAGCGTAGATCAAAGCAATGCGCGATGAATAAAAAAACGAAACAGCTCTTTGACGTACGCCGAACAATAAACATAGTAGAAACGAGATTTATGCACTTGGCACACAAACAACCGTACGCCGAGCGTATACGCCGGATCTAAACTAGATCATACGCGGGCGATTCAAAAAGACAAAGCCGATAATTGCAAGGATCACGCGTGCGACGTCACTGACGAAAATGAATTGTCACCTTGTCTCGAAGAGTCTCGGCGGCGGCGAGACCTTCACGGAGTTTATGGACGTTTTCGACGGCTTCGGCGTACATGTCGAGCGCCTCGTCCTTGTCTTTCCTCAGGATTTCAATCCGCATGTCCGAGTTTTCGTCGCGACACTTTTAGAAGCGAAAGTTCGTTAGCGATTTTTGGAATTTTTGAAACCATTAAACGCTTTTGAGCAACTCTTCGGAAAACAATTAGCGGCGCAACATTATCTTAATGCAGGTTATTTATTTGTTTAATTTTTTTTCTTTAAAAAGGTTTTTAATAACATTTATGTTTTTGTAGGATATTCGCCCATGCCGAAAACAAATACGTCATCACGTCATCAAACAGCACTCCGAGAGAGAACATCTTATTAGTGTTGAAGAGTGGGAAGGGGTAAGGCAGTTACACGCTTGCTTACGAAAAAGGTATTATGAGAAGCTGTTTGAAGGTCCGTTTCTGTCGTTCGCTGAAACACGAGAATTTACATTTGACGTGGTAAAAAACAAAAAAACATCATCCGTGAAAAAACTAAGCGTTTCAAAAAATAGTAAAGACCGTTCACCTCCTGGTTGTTGTTCGCCTTTGCCAATTTCAGTTTCAATTCGGCAATTTCCTTCTGATACTGCCTCACGTCTCGCTCGCTTGGGCTAGCGTCGAGTTTGTGACGTAAGCGAACCGACTTGTTTGTTTCAACGTCCATGCTGCGCTTCAGCTGGGAATAAAGATTAAATAGATGATAGGATGAAATAAAAAAATTATAAGCAGAGGTTAGCTGGGGAAATGATCTAAATGGGCCAAAAAATAAAATCAAACGTTATTCAGGCAAAATAAATATTCGGTTTCAAATGATGAAGCTAAAAACATGACAGGTGTTCTCAACGTTTAGTTTTTCGATTTGAATATAACGCTCAAACTGCAACGTCTTGCTTGCAAGAATAGCAAGGCAGACAAGAGTTTCTCAACACTGAGAGCATGCGGCTTTGCAAATCTGTTTCAGCAATGCCGACCGAAATTACGTAAACTGAAAGTGTATATATAAAAAAGAGAATGTTTAAAATTAGAAGATAGGCCTGTATCAAAATTTAAAAAACTGGGAAAAACTCTACCCTTTGCAAATCAAGCGTCAATTTGTCGTTTTCGTTTTTAACATTCATGTTGGCGACGCGAAGCTGTCGATTTTCCTCGTTGGTTTCGATCATTCGCATGCAGATTGTGTAGTTTTCGTTCTTCACGCGATCGGCTTCCGAACGTAACGACGCCATCTCGTTGTCGATTGTTTCGTAATGACCGACCCTGAATTTGAAAGTGTCAAAGGGAAGTAAATAAAATGGAAAAATAAATACTCACGTGAACGATTAGCTAAAATCGATTATAAACAACCCTGTCAAGAACGCGATAAATTAAATTAAAAGTGGCGAAAAATAAAAATGAAAATGATGACGTAGCCCAACTTGGTTTGTTTGATATTGCATTGCTATCATCTGTTGTTTGTTTGTTTTTTCTCAATCATTTCATCAATAACAGGAACAAAATGCAAAACCTCTCAGATACCCACACTCTATATGCTTGGAATAATAAGCATATGACAGATATAGAATTAAAATTACTAAAAATTCGCAGAAGTAACAGTTTGCGCGTAAAAGCCACACCTTCCTCGAAAAACAGCAACAGGAAGTAGTGTGCTCTCAACCTAACACCAGAAATAACACAGATTCAATAAGAAAAAAAATCTATTTATGTCGTCACAGTGTGTTTATCATAATGACATGCTATGAAGACAAAATATGTATGCTAAAATCAAAAAATCGTGAAAGAGAACACGGCGTCAGTTTTTCGCTTTCTCTTATTGCCAACCAATGGCACAAATCCATAAAATACGTATTTAATTAACTATTAGTTCGCAAATTTCTGGTAGGCTATCGTAAAGTTGAAGGGTAAGCCCATCTCGGGATTTACGCCCCGGTCTTTCACCATTGGATGACGTCATCCATCTATGAAGCAATTCGAAAACTTAACGTACAGCTTTAATGAAAAACCAAGCTCGGAGTGGGTCGGCAAAGTGGAACTTTGAAACTACCTTAAACTTAAATTCTCCGCTTTCGCCTTGAGCCGTTCGACCTCCTGACCCCGATCATCTGCGACGGTTCGCGCTTTTTTCAAGTGCTGATCGGTTTCAAAGACTTTCTGTTTCATTCCTTCGAGCGCCTGCATGAGCAGCTGTATGAGCTCGATATTGTCAGGCCGGCCTGGTTTATCCGGTGGAAACGGAAGAGCTGCAATCGAAACGACTTATAAAAAAAGCAGCGTGTTGAGGCATCGAAATAACAACAATCGTCATTTTGATGCCAATCGACTCATTCAAATCTTAACACCGACTGCGTGTGAACGACTTTTAAGATCGAACCGCCTGTTTAATTAGCGAAGTTGAATACAAAGCAACGTCTGAAGATATGCTGAACGTATAACTTTAAGATGAAAAACTTTCACTTCGAAAATAATGGGTTGACGAGGCGGCATTGTGTGAGTTAAAAATGAGTATAATTAAAAATGTATTTGACCACAAAAACAAAATGTTTGTAACAAGTGAAAACGTGATCAAGGGCAAAAACCTTTGATTTTGCGCTAAAATTTGGCTTTTGTGCTTCGTTTCTTCACCCGCACTTAAGCAGATTTTCAATAAGTATAATTAAAATAGGCTAATAAAACGTTCAACTATGATTGTTTTAATGAAAATTTTCATTTAGACAATTCAAATGCGAACATTGCAAGGGTCGCCTTAGGAATTAAAAAGTTCTAATTAGAAAACGAGTTTTATGACGTTCGAGAATGTTCATGACAACGCAAAAAACAAGCGACACTTAATGAAATAGTTAAAAGTATTGGCATAAGCAACGATGTCTTATCATCATAGAATAATGGATACTGTCGCGTAATTAAAAATTAATTTTTGGCCACAAGCAAATAGATTATAGAGAACAACATCAACGTGACAATCAATATTTCACTATCAAACATCATGAGATTGTATAAAAACTCAACGACGAATTTATAAGTTTAAAATGCACTTACTAGATGCATCTGGAGGTTTTTTATTAGTTATTTCAGTATACATATCTGGATAGAAAATTCCCAAAACTTGCAAAAACTTCTTATAATTTGCTTCGCCTTTCTTTAAAATAATATCCACCAAACGATCTAAATGAAGAACAATCATAGAACGCATTATAAATCATGACCAAAATATTAAAAATATACGAAGGAATCACAGCTGAATGAATAATTAATTACACTGTATAACTGCTTCAAAATAAATGTTAAAGGTCAAAGAAATGCATAAGATTTTAAACAATCACAATGGCTGACCATGATTGGTTAGTAATTGTATTTTTTACAAAATTTTGTGCTCGGCATTCTAAAAATCGTAGTACATTTTTGTAGCAAACAAGCAGAACATAAAGATAAACAACAAATCACTCTCAGAAGTGCTATGCTTTGAAGAATATTTATCATCACTTATGTTGTTTAATACATTCAAAAAAATCACAAAAATGAACACACCGAAGTAATCTAAACTCTTACTATCTAAGTAAATGACACATTACTAAATGGCAGCACAAAAAAACATTCGATGTTGACCAGTATAAGATTAGTACTTTATTTTTTATAATGGATTAATAATATTCTTTAAAGTGTGACAGAGTTACAAGTGGTTTCTGTTTACCATTTCATACTCACATGATTTAATCAGGGTAATATTGTTTATATGTTTTTAAATGGTGAGATTAATTTTAATACTGACACCTCAAGCAAAACAAACAACAGGATAAATTTACAAATGGTGCTCTATAGAAGGCAGTTAATGAATCACAAAGTCTGACATAAATCATAATATAAAATACTTTTTATGTAACTATTAAACAATTTGATGTTTTGCAACTAATAATTTTTAAATAAAACAAATTTAGTTTAATTTTCACAGCAAATTATTTAAATTATCGTATGTATATTTGATTTGATTTAACAAATATGTAAAAAGTAATTACTTGTCTAGATGTCTGTTAAATTAACCATTAAAGAAAAGTTGTTGCCAGTTTAGTGATACTACAATTTGGATATAAGACATAAAATATAAGATAAGGGTTTTTAAACATTACTAAACTGTGAGTGAACAATATCATTCATGTCATGACTTATACCAATACAAATACAAATACCTATTTTAGCAAGCAAATAATAGTAAATACTTTGTACTAAGATTGATCTACAATATACAATACAATATAGTTTTAATTATTCTACACAGGGCTGGGGAGTAGGAGTAGAAGTAAGGAATAAGAGGAGTCAGAATTTTTCCAAAGAGTAGGAGTAACAAAAAGTATATATTATTTCTTACTCCTATACTGCACTATTTATAAATTTGTTAAATTGCAATTTATTGTAGGTTTGCCAGAGCATCTGAAATTTTCAGAACATTGTAATTGAAAAATCTGAGACCAATTCTAAGTGAAGATCTTTTTTTTAAAGAACACCATGATTTTGTCACAAAAATTGAAAAATCTGAGACTGATTCTAAGTGAAGACCTCTTTTAAAGTAACATTATAAAAAATCTTACTCAAGAGTAGGAGCAGGAGCAGCATTAAAAAAATACATCTTACTAAGGAGTAGAAATAGGAGTAACCCAAAATCACCACTACTCCCCAACCCTGATTCTACAATACAAATAGTTTTAATAATTTTATCTAAAAATATAATAAATAGTCAATGATAGCACTCTTTTCATTAGACTGACTTGTTCTCATTTTGGTGGTGCGACAAGTATAAGGGTTCATCAGTTCTTCATCATCATCACGATCAATTACTTTAACACTTTGAAGAGCTGCTGCTATGTATGGATATTGTATTCTTTCCACAATCTGCATTCTAAAACAAAAATACAGATGTGGTAAATCCAACAATAGCTCTAAAATTGAATTTAGCCAGCTTTTTTTGAGCAATCACAACTTCTTGGAAGATTCATATTAGATAAAATAAAAATATTGTTATATACCTCAAGTTTTAAGTTTTTCAATTTCAGCTATGGTTAAAGATCCAGTAGCGGGTTTTTTAGTTTTTTAATTTAAAAATCTGAAAATGCTTTTTTCTGGATTTTTAGTTTTTTTAAGACTTTTTTCAATAAAATAACCAGTGTTCAACAAAGCTTCCAAAGCATGAGAATTAAAAACCATAGAAATAAAAAAATAACATACCAAACCTCCAGTCTAATTCTTGCAGAAATTTTTTTTTGTCGATTTTTAAATATAAGTAACTAAAACAAAAGAAATCAAACCCTAATTTAATCTAACTCTAACCCAACCCTAACTAATAACCTATAACACCCAAATAACCTTATTCTAAAACTATTTGAAATAATGCCCTGCAAAATAGAAAAATCTATTTAAATAAAAACCAACAGAGAATTAAACCTAAGCTATGTGCTTATTTGTCCAATGTTTTAATTAATGGGTAACAGCAATGGATGAAACATGTGATAAAAACAAAATAAAATATGCAAAAAAATCAAATATCAGAAAAAATTGTTTTAATTAATAAAACCATGCAATTTTTTCATTTAATAAAAAACCTTTTCTATGCTAACATTTGTCTGCCAAATATTTTCATTAACAGTTAAAAAAAAATTTAATATTTAATTTTAAAACATTATATCTATTAAAAGTTAAAAAATTTTAAAAAAGGCATGGCTTTTTTTGAACCTTGATCACTGTTCCGACTTCATTACCAATTAAATTTTGGGGGATGCTCAAAGCCTGCAATGCTAATGGCAAACAGTGAAGAAAACCCTTTTTTTATAAGCCATAGCTGGAATATTAGTATTTACCTATAACATTGAATTTCATCTTGCCAGCTGCAGTCTTCTTCTTCTTCATCCTTATCATCACTATTTTCATTCACTTCATTCTGCCTCTCTTCAGTAGTATCCATGTTATACCAATTCAGTTTTTCAACAGTAATTTCTCAAAAGGCCTACTGAAAATGCTACCTTTGCAAAAAATTTAGTTTAAGAAAAAAAAATTTATAATTACGTATTAATGCTTTCAACATATTTTTAATTGCTACATTATTTCAGTATTTTGGTTTTTGCTTGCCCAATCAATTAGCCTAAATCTTAAAATAAAATTATTCAAAGAGACTTAAAATCTTAAAGTTATTATTATGGATTTCATTTTTTTAAACACATTAAAATTTAGCCAATATGTTAAAGTCATTTACCGATATGAAATTTCTTCAGAAAGATAGTCATTTAAATTAGTGAAAAAGCAGTGTGCTAAAAAATCTATCTTTATTACCTTACTTTTCTCAATAATTTTAAAAAATTTTGTTTTTGTACATACTCTAAAGTAACTTAAAAGTTTTATTTTTTTTTCAACTAGTTCAGTAGCTAAAGAGCTTAAGCAACTATTAGTTAACAAAGCACTGTTAAAGCTTTATACCAAAATAAACTTTTGGAGACAAGTTTTAATAAAAGGCAGTGGCTATTTAATAATACTACAGTTTCTATATTCTGCTTAACATTAACAACAAATATGCAAGCTAGGGAAGTAATTAATTGTTTGCTCAAAGCGGATTGAATTTTAATTTTCTGTCTATTTGTAGAAAAAAAATTTCTTTCAGCTATTTTTATCGTACTAGGTTAAATGTTTTATATTCCATTTTTTTAAATTTAATTTTCATTTTTATTTCATTTCATCTTTATCTTTATCCTCCTGACTCAAAGAAAAGCATCAGAGACACTATACATAGGCCAAGCAATTATCCTGACTTGCTTTTAGAAATGCCAAAATATTGGTGTCCAGTTGAAATTTTTTATTTGTTTTTTTTTAGTTTTATAAAAATATGACTAAAATTTAGAAATGCTTGCCAAGACTTTCAAGCAAAGAAAAGTGCCATAAAGTGTCTTTTCCAAATACACAACAAAATGGCTCAAGCAAGTTTTGAATAGAAATCATACGAATCACAATTATGGGGCTCTTAACCACTTGATAACACAGTTGACTAATTTTGATTTAAAAGTACCTCAGTAGTCTAACAAGTAAATCAATAATGGTTAGCTGAAGCAGGTTAAATTTTAGATTTAGATTAAAGATCAGTGTAACTAAAAAATATTTGTGAAAATCAAACCTGGTTATTGGAATAATCTTACCATGGGAATCACATAGTACCAGCAAAAAAGAAGTGACTGTGAGCAATTTTTGTCAGTAAAACTACCCCATAACCTCTGTAGTTATTATCACTTTTTAGGAAATCCTTTTCTTGATTTCTTTTTTATTTCCTTTTGGTACTGTAGGGGAGGATTCCAGGTCAATTTCATCAACAAGAAACAGTCACTGTTCCTTTTAGAAGTGACTCAAAAATTTATGGTTTTCATTTTTGCTATATAAAAAAATTTTTTATTATTAATAAAGTTTGAAAAATCCCAAAATTTACAAGGTTTATAAAATCTGGATCTCTTTAAGAAAAGACCATAACTGTTGTTTCTCAGTGAAGCTAATCTGAAATCCCCACTACAACACTAGGAGGAAATAAAAAAGAAACTATGAGAAAAAGAATCTCTCAAGAAACGATAGTAATCATAGGGGGATTCTGAGTTAGTTTCACTAATAAAAATCGCTCACGGTCACTTATTAAAGAGACCTTTAAGGAACTATAATAAACTTAAATCTTTAATAAAGACATTGATTGTACAATTCAATAAGTTAACTGTTATAAAAAAAACTCATTAACAGTGGTTTTCTCTTAATCTGTCCCCTGTATACTTCAAGCGCTTAACGGTACCAAATTTTTGGAATATTGCATTATAAATTCCTACAGTAAACATGAATAAACTTTAATAGCCTATAATGAAGTTGAATCTTTGATAAAGATATTAATTGTAGAATTGAAAAAGTTAACTGTTATAAAAAAAAAAACAACTTATTAACAGAAGTTTTTTCTTACTCTGCCCGCTGTATACTTCAAGCGCGTAACGGTAGCAAGCTTTCTGTGGTTACGACAAAAGGAAAAAACATTGAATATACGTTTAAAAGCTACGATTACTGAACTCAAATGAGAAAACAAGTTTTTGCTTCACAGTTTTTAAAAAATTTACTATTATAGGAAAATAAGAGTAAAGTTTATGATTTTTAGGATCTTTCAATTTATTTAATTACTTATTGGCTTCTATAAAAATTTCTAATAGACTAAACTAAAAGTAACCTATTTAGGTACTTTCAAAGTTTTTCCTGCTAGGCTCGGGGTTATCTTGAATTACTACTAGATATTCCTGACTAGACTCACTGAGTAAATAAAACAATGCCTTGGAGCACAAAATAATCTCCTACTCCCTTCATCCTGTAGAGTATTCTTGACAAAAACATTTTTCGACTTTTTTTTCTGCTAGGCAATCGTAGCAAGTAGTAATGATAAAAGTCTCGAGAGCAAAATTTTCTGGTCTTGGTTTTGGTCTCGAGGTCATTTGGTTTGGAAATCTTATTTTAAATTTGATTTCAAGATCGGATATTTTTTTTTATCATGATATGATTGTGAAAATTTTGCAATGTTTTTGAAAAACACACTCAATTGTTTACCTTCTTTAGAAGAAAATAAGAAAATAGGCTACAAATGTAAAACTCTTAAATATTTCGGTTTTGCAACTTTCACACTTTTTTTTCCTTAAAATTTTTATTCAGATCTTGGTCACCTGATTCACGTTAATGCAGTTACAAAAAATATTTTATTGTTCCTTTCGGTTACCAAGAAGTCTGATTATGCCTTGAAAGTTTGTACTCATACCTTTACCTTCTCACACCACCAGCTAATTGCATTCTGAAAAATAAGTAATCAGTGATTATATGTTGCCTACGTTTTTAGCTAATCGGTTTTTCCAGTTTGGAAAGAATCAGGGGCCGATTAGCCCGGCGGGAATTTGAGAGTTTCCCGGTGGTCCGCTCGACTGTGGCCAGGTCCAACGATTCACTGGGCTTTGAGAAAGCCCAAAACTAACTTTAAGAAGCTAACAAATGATTAAGAATATGAACCAGTCCCATACATAATGATTTCGCAATTATTTTTCAGTAAGAGTATTTTTGTGTAGCCTACTGCACAACCTCTATTTCACCGCCATAGTGCTCTATTTTTCAATCCTTTTCCCACAGTAGTGTTCTATTAGAGGTGACGTTCAATTAGAGGGTGGTGCTCTATTTTTCGACTAGCTAGTCAGAATTTCGAAAAGATTAATTTTATGAATGAAAAGAAAAAACAACTAACACATTTATACATGTACAATTAGTAAAAGACCCGAATACAAGGTGATTACTGGTAAATAATCACAAATTCAATGGTAAAAATCAAGTGACACGTCGCTGTTGTAGCCGTCCTGGTCATTGTCAACACATTCCGCATCAACGTCGAGTTTCTGAATAAGTTCACGTTTCCGGTAATGTCGGCATTGGCCCGCGCTTGCGGGAGAAATTCCTGTCTAGTCGGGATCGGGCCGTCTGACCCAAAACAGTGGATCTTGCAATCCTTAGAGCCGTTAGAGTGTTGGTCAGTCCGCATCCCTTAAACAACTTGATGATCAGATCCTTCGGCAGTTAATCCCAAACATCGCCTATCCACTTAATCAAATAAACTTCCATTGATGGTGCTCGCATGTTTCCGGATTTGCTGTAGCTCTTCTCGCCGTACAACATCTAATTCTCGCAAACTGTTGGGCTTTAGCCTTAAATGAGGCGTTCTAGTAGATGTCGGGGCCTGTATAAACTTGGTGCAACCTCCTGGAATCACGGCCATATCAATCTAGAGCTTCTTTAGTTGCTTCTTTGTGGTACCGCTGATGTGACATCGGTATGAGTCCCAGGCAAGAAGGCGCTTGCCAAACATAGAAGAGCCGACTATCTTCTCCAGAAACTCAGAAGTCAGGTCGTCGTTGAAGAAGAAGCGGCTGGCCCAGCAAAAATAGAGCGTATTCTTGAACTTGGTGACGATCTCTTTAATTGGTCGCTTGTTCTTCAGTAGGATGTACGGTCGGCATTTAAATCCGTCAGATCGAGCGATCAGCATGGCAGTAAGGTGTAACTTATCGTGACCGCTAGCCTTTACGGGGACCTCTCGGACTCCCTTATTTTCAACGGTTAGACGGCTCAAGTAATCCAAATAGATGGCAGTCTCGTCGGCAGCATAGATATATGTATAGTTGGAGGTGCGACGCCTCTGATTGACAAACAATAAGTAATCAACGATCTTCTCAGCCTACTCCTCCGGCTCCTTCTGACAAGTCGTCGTTGGGCGGCGTGAGACCAAATTGTGACGAAGCAAAAACTTTTCCAACCAGTCATTGCCTTGAAATTTTCGTCGATCGACAAAGTGAGCGCCTCTTTCTGAATCATTGTGCGGCTGACACGGAGCTTCTTCTGACGTTGCTGACGAACACAGTTGATGAGCTTGTCGTCGAAATTCTTGTCCTTCAAAGGACGTCCGGCACCTTGGAGTTGCTTGCTTGAAGAGATGGAGCATGACGAAGACGCCTTCAACTGAGTCTTGAGCTGTGCTTTCTGTTTCGTTTAATCTTTGACAAATGAACGAGGAACCTTTTTGTCTTTTGCAGCCTTTGATTTATTGTATTTCTCAGCGTATGCAACAACTTCCAGCTTAAAGTGATTGTCGTAGTTTTTTCGTTTCAAAGGAGCTGCATCTTCAGATTCGGAACTGTTTGACATGGCTGCAAAATTCTTATGTTCTCATCGGGCCCTGCAGAGGTTTAAGTACGTTTTTACTATACAAGCTCCATAGAATGGAACTTCCCAGTGTCTAAAAATAAACGTGCGATGTAGCTCCATAGAATGGGACTGTACGATTTTAAGCTTAATACGTTTCGTTTTTCGTTTTGCCTTTTTATTTTTCACGAATCAAGTTAATTTCATATGCGTACTTCGTGGTTAAATCACAATTCCCATTGTTTGATTTTTTCCTTCCTTTTTTTTGCGGCACGAGGTAATTTGAAAACTCGCATGTAAAAGATTGTATTGAATTTAAAGTCCTACAACTATTGCATTTTCAAAAACAAATACTGTAAGAATATCATAATTTTCTAAAATACCTCAAAGAATTTATTTGAATATTTAAAGATGGTCTAGTTATGTTACGTATGTGCTTCATTTAACAAAAACATTAGGTTTTGCGTTTCAAATCTTACTTTAGATTTTTAGAATACCTGTAAATAGGGTTTTTCGATCTAATTCGTTGTTTTTGCAATGAAATTTGTTGTTTTTGCAATCAAATTCGTTCTTTTTGCAATCAAATTCGTTTTTTTGCAATCAATTTCGTTTTGCAAAAACTTTTATATATATACAGTATCTTTGTACAGGGTCTCCCGATAGGGTCTATATACATATATAAATAATATGAGGTCTCTGTATTAGGTCTCCATAATCTATAGTCTCTATAATTAGGTTTCTATAATACATTTATAGTCTCCATAATGTATATATAGATAGGTATATATACCTATCGGAGATCCTATATGGAGTCCCAATATTATGGGGACTATATTATGGAGACCATATTATGGAGACCTAATACTGTATCTATTATAGAGACTACATTATGGAGACCTAATTTTGGAGACCTAATATTATGGAAACTATATTATAGAAACTTAATTATGGAGACTATATACATCGTGGAGACCTAATTACGGAGACCTAATATTGTGGTGACCTAATACAGAGACCCTATACTATGTATCTATATATTTGATAACATAGAATTTAATTAACAAAAAAACTTACAATTATATCTCAAAATTGTTTATTTACCAATAAAATAAAGTTTGTCGACAAAACTATTTTTGTCGATACACGATTAAAATAGATCGACACAAGATTAAATTTGATCGGCACATGACTAAAATTGGTCGACACAGAACTAAATTTGATCGATAGTGACTAAAATTGATCCACACATGATCAAAATTGATTGGTAGAGGACTAAAGTAGATCGAAAAACACTGTAAATAATATGGGGTCTCTGTACTAGGTCTCCATAATCTATAGTCTCTGCAGTATAATTATGTTTCTATAATATAGTTTCCATATATAGATAGGTATATATACATATACGTATATAGATAGGTATATATACCTATCGGAGATCCTATATGGAGTCCCAATATTATGGGAACCATATTATGGAGACCTAATACTGTATCTATTATAGGGACTAAATTATAGAGACCTAATTTTGGAGACCTAACATTATGGAAACTATATTATAGAAACCTAATTATGGAGACTATATACATCGTGGAGATCTAATTATGGAGACCTAATATTGTGGTGACTTAATACAGAGACCCTATATTATGAAATATATTGACCCTATATTATCAAATATATTGACTCTATATTATCAAATATATAGATATAGTTGATCAAAATTTTGTTCTGATATTATCATTCAGCACTTTTCGCAGGTCAACTGTGCTAATACTAGTAAATTTTTTTTCATAGAACCTAAAATTTAATTTGTTTTTAAAAAACCGATGACGAAGATGTGAGATCGGACAAAAGCCCCAACATTCGAAAATGTCGATGCCAAAATTGTTTTCTATGCTGTTGTACTGCGATTCGGAGATATAGAATGTACTTCAGAAGTTATCCTCTTCTATATCAGGCATACAAAATAATCCTTACTCTTTCCGTTACACAAGTTGGTTGTGAAAGAACCTTTAGCAAGTTGAGATATGTAAAAAACCGTTTAAGAAATCAAGTAACCGAAGATTGCTTGGATTCTCTTCTTTTGATGTGCGTCGAACGATACGTTTGTTACGCATTTCGAACCATACGATCATCGACGAAGTAGCAAAAATGAACGCAGAAATGCGAAGACTGTTGCTCTATAAATAGTGTTTGATAATGTTTGCTTGTTAATTCTAAATATTCTTTTTTGAAATAGGCTAAATATGATGTAGTTTGTAAGATGTACCGTGTAATGTTTTAGTAAGATTTGCAATTAGTTGTCAAAAATGGGCCGGTTTTATTTCAAAGTTCCCGGGCCGGTTGAATTTGCTAATCCGTCCCTGGAAAGAACTTCAGAAACAAGAAAAAAATTGAATTTCATGGGGTTAAAAGAAATAGGGCTAAGCCTAACATTAAAAAATTCACAGCAAGATAGGCAGTGTAGTTTTAATTTAAATGCAGCAGTAATCTAAAAAGAATGAACATGAATTTTAATATTGCAATTGTCTATATGGCTAATCTAGTATTTTTTTATTTATTTTATCTCTACATTTATCCTCCTGACTCGCAGGAAAGCGACGGACGCGCTAATACATAGGGTAGGCAATTACCCGACCTACTTCAGGAGATGCCAAGATTTTGCTGTCCGCTAGTAATTTAATAGAGATATGACTGTAATGTAGAATTGCTTGCCAGGATCACCAAACAGGGGAATGTGCCGTAAAGTGACTTTCCCAAGGACACAACAGAATGACGCAAATAGGTTTTGAACCGAGACCGTGTTGGTCACGATTCCGGCGCTTTAACCACTCGACCACGCTGCCGACATCTATGCTTGGGAACTTTGGAATTAAATATCAACCTTTTAACTGTTGGCCCAGATGGTAGGTGCTTTCACGCAGCCTGGGCCGTGAGTAAGTCTGCTCATTGATTTTAAAATGACAGATCGAAACCGAACCTACCAAAACGGAAGGGTATCCACCCATTCCGATGTTCAGTGTGGGTCTGCTAATCGGCAAACGTCCTTTTCAGGACGGGGCAATGCCAGGATAAAACTGCCCTTTTCAGGGCACATTGCCAACAAGTTCCGAAGACCCACTATTCTTCAGCTGAACATCGAAGGCCTCACTGCAAGCAAGATGAATGTTCTTCATCACCTCGCTATGCAGTCTGAGGCACTCGTCATCCTACTGCAGGAGACCCACTGCACTGATGCAGAGAAGTTGGTGCTACCACACTAGTAGTATAGAAAAGGAATTTTGGTTGGTGTCCGTTAGAGGGGCGCTAGAGAGCAGAGGAGGGTTTTGTCCACTGGAAGCGCTAGAGAGGAGGAGGAGGAGGGTTTTTGTCCACTGGGGGTGCCAGAGAGGAGGAGGTGGGTTGGGAAACGTAGTAGTCCTGAGTTCGATTCCCCACCAAGATAATAGAAATATAAATCCTAAAAAAATCGATGGTCCTGAGTTTGATCCCCAACCAAGATAATAGAAATATAAATCTTTAGAAATCGATGGTCCTGAGTTTGATCCCCAACCAAGATAATAGAAAGTTTAATCCTTAGAAAAACAGTGGTCCTGAGTTTGATTCCCCACCAAGATAATAGAAAGTTTAATCCTAAGAAAATCGATGGTCCTGAGTTTGATCCCCAACCAAGATAATAGAAATATAAATCTTTAGAAATCAACGGTCCTGAGTTTGATCCCCAACCAAGATAATAGAAAGTTTAATTCTTAGAAAAACAGTGGTCTTGAGTTTGATTCCCCACCAAGATAATAGAAATATAAATCTTTAGAAATCGATGGTCCTGAGTTTGATCCCCAACCAAGATAATAGAAAGTTTAATCCTTACAAAAACAGTGGTCTTGAGTTTGATCCCTAACCAAGATAACAAAAAGTTTAATCCTAAGAAAATCGATGGTCCTGAGTTTGATCCCCAACCAAGATAATAGAAATATAAATCTTTAGAAATCGATGGTCCTGAGTTTGATCCCCAACCAAGATAATAGAAAGTTTAATCCTTACAAAAACAGTGGTCTTGAGTTTGATCCCCAACCAAGATAACAAAAAGTTTAATCTTAAGAAAATCGATGGTTCTAAGTTTGTTTGCCAACCGGGCGAGTTTGGGCAAGTCAGTTTTACTGCACGATAAGCAGTTGTTTCGTGGGGAATTCCCTAGGTTTTTACCAGGTTTGTTTGTATAAGTTTCTTTGTCTGTTGCAGAAGTTTGTATTGGTTTTAGTTATATTTATGTTCAATTTCTTAATTTTTCCCTAAAAAGTTTGGTTTTCAGATATTTTTATTCAATTTTAAAACTTTTTTTTCTCTAAAAAACCGTGATTGTTACTATAACTTTGTTGAATTTTTATCTAGTCAAACTTGATTTTTGTTATACTTATTTTCATTTTTTCAAAAATTGTTCTTGGTCAACCTTGTTTTCTAGATAAATTCTATTTTTTATAACTTTGTTCAAATTTAAAACTTTTTCTCCGAACAACCTTGATTATCGTTTTAAGGTTTTTTTTTTTCAATTTTTTTCAATCAACCTTGATTTTGATATACCTTTGCTTAATTTTTTTCTTGACAACCTTGAATTTTAGTTACTCATCTTCAATTTTTTTTTTGTTATACCTAAGTCGGATGTTTTTCGTGACAATCTTGGTTTTTTATTCGTACTCGATTTTAAATTAATTGTCAAAAGTTTTCTTAAAGCGCGCAATAAGCGAGCTCGTCAAAGGTTAAGAAAGTTACAATATGGTAAGATATTATGCAGCTGCTTTCTGGATTTATATAAATTGATGAGACAGGTGAGATGGCGTTATTCAAATGTAATGTTTGTGAGAAGTTGTTCAAACGTGTCGATAATTTAAATCGTCATAAAAAGAACGTGCACGAGAGGAAAACAGAGGCTCGGTGTGAAAATTGCAAAAAGATTTTCAGCCGAGCTGATAATTTAAAAAGACACCAGAAAGTGTGTGGTAAGTTTTATATTTTCTTTTGATTAGATTTTTAAAGTAATTTAAATTTTTATTTTAGTTGCTAGAGAGACAACCTCATTAGAAAGTCCTCGTGAAGTTGCTTCTGAAGTGGTTGGTGGTAAGTTTTATATTTTCTTTTGATTAGATTTTTAAAGTAATTTAAATTTTTATTTTAGTTGCTAAAGAGACAACCTCATTAGAAAGTCCTCGTGAAGTTGCTTCTGAAGTGGTTGGTGGTAAGTTTTTCGTTCGTGTTCAGTAAAATAGAAAATAATACTTGTTTTCTTTAGAAGAAACGAAAAGAGGACATATCGATTATTTGCGGGAAGTTGGTAAAAAACCAGCGATCCCCACTGTATGCAAGAAGTTGGTTAAAAGTAAGTTTTTCGTTTGAATTCAGTAAAATTGAAAATAACAATTGTTTCGTTATAGACCAAATACAACAATCGGATCAAGTTGCTGTTGGCGAGCGTTCGACTCCAATCAGTGAGTTTTTTATAGTGTATATGGTGAAATTGAAATAATCAGTTGTTTGTGATAGAACGAGCGCAACCTAACAATCCCCCGGAAAATTTATCCGAAATTCCGGTTGAAAATTCGGTCGAGGTTGCAAACAGTAAGTCTGTTTTTACAATTTGATTTTGGGTTACTATAAATTTGTTTTTGTAGAAATTATTGAGGAGCCTCCAATGAAAAAAATGAAAAGCAACCCCGTTGCAATGATCAATGGTATGTTTTTATGTAATAGAGTTTGATTTGAAATTTGATGTTGGGTTTTCTTAGAAACGGAAAACCTACCGGACGAGAAGGAGATCAGAACCTTCATAGAAAAACATTGGACCAGTATTCGTACTTTCTCCAAAAAAGGGAAAGTACAATCTATTTTTAATTTTTGTTATATTGTAGATTTAAAATTGTTAATTTCGAAAATTGTCGAACAAATTTTAAAATCCCAATTTCAGCGCTTTAAATTAAATTATAGTTTTGGATATGTTTTGAAAAATATCGACAATGAGGAGTTACGGTATTATCATGCGTCTTACAACAATAATGTGATGATGTCTACTGCTCGCTTAATTAGTAATCGCCTTGAACTTATTCAATTTTTAAACGAATTAGCGGAAGAATCATTTTTTGACAAAATTAATCGTCCTGACACAAAGTGGAGAGTGGTAGACATCACCAACATTACATTTTACGTAAATCACCTCAAAGACGCCCCTCTTGGTGCTCCAATCGCTTTGCCTGTTTATATTACAAACAATCACGGATTGAGAAATGTTAGCGCTGACGATAATTTGTGCTTTTTTCGTTGTTTGGCAGTGCACCGGGGTGCCAACCCTCACTGGTGCGAGAAGGCTGCCAAAAAATTGTTTCGTAAGTATTGCGCTCATTTTGACGTTGCGCCTGCAGATTTTGCGGACGTTCAACTTTTTGATTTTATCCATTTAGAGGATTTTTTTGAACTCAACCTCATTGCGTATAAACTTGACGGTAAGGTTGCCAAACTGGTCCAACGTAGCCGTGAGTTGTACCAGGAGACCATGCGGTTGAACGTTTTTGAAAATCATCTAAGTGTGATTGTAGATTTTGAGCGCTATTGCGGTGTGTACCAATGTGTTCACTGTAATAAGTTGTGGTATAACGCCAAACATTATAACCAACACACCAAAAGTTGTACCACCACGGTGCGTGAGGTTTTTCCTGGGGGTATTCACAGAAATCCTCTTACTATTTTTGAAAAATTGGAGGAAATAGGGATTGCTGTTCCACGGTGTGATCGACATTTCCCTTTTTTTGCTTGCTACGATTTTGAAGCCTATTTTTCAAAAACTAAAATTTTTAATAATTCGATGTTAACACTAGACGCTTGCCACCTTCCTTTGAGCGTTGCAGTCGCAAGCAACATCCCTGGTTATGAGACAGGTGTTTGCTTCGTGACGGAAGGAGATGAAGAGCGTTTGGTTCAAAAATTAGTTGACTATCTGGAAAACCTCTCCAATATTTGTTATCAACTGCTTGTACAAAAATTCGATTATGTGTTCGAGCAATTGGATAGGAGTGAACACGTGAGGAAAGAAAAAATTTTAAATGAATTTCACTGTTATTGTAAGGAATTGGTTGTACTTGGTTTCAATTCGGCTTCATACGATTTAAATCTTATCAAACCCACATTAATTCAAATTCTTTTGAAAGACATTCAATTTGTAATTAAAAGAACAAATAGTTATCTTTGTTTGAAAACATCAAAATTGCGATTTTTGGACATCAAAAACTTTTTGGCTCCCGGTTTTAGTTATCGAAAATTTTTGGTAGCTTATCGGGCACAACTCAGAAAGACTTACTTTCTTTATGAGTTCGTTACTAATCTTGACAAATTAGAAAGCGGATTGCCCGAACACGGTGATTTTTATTCTTCACTTTCCAAATCCAATATCACCCAAGAGGAATACGATCTTGTGGTGAAAACTTGGATGGAGAAAGGTTGGAGTTCTTTACGTGAAATGCTAATATATTACAACTTACTCGATTGTGTGCCTTTCGTACAAGCAGTTGAAAACCTACTCCAACCTTATCTTGACCAAGGTTTGGATATTTTTAAAACATCTTTTTCGGTTAGTGGGGTAGCTAAACTCCAAATGATGAAAAAAATTGAAAAAAATGCGTTCTTTTGTCTCTTCCCTAAGCGGTATGGGGATTTGTATAAATCACTTCGCTCCCAATTGAAGGGTGGTTTAAGTTTGATTTTTTGTAGACTTGCGATTTCAGGAGAAACCAAAATTAGCTCCCACGAAATTGAAAATCCCGAAACCGTAAAAAAAGTGATCGGTTTGGACGCTAATTCTTTGTATTTACATGCTATTGCTCAGAATAACCCCACTGGTTATTTTTGTCGGTATAAAGAAGAAGAAGAGTTTCGGCCTGATCCTTGCTCCGAATTCGGTTTTCAGTCGTATCAGTGGTTAAGTTATGTTGCATACAAAGAAAATACGTTTTTGCAAACTAGATTTAATATGGGGGAGAGAAGAGTGAGTAAGTATAGTTTGCCAGTGGACGGTTATTCTGAACAACAAAACACTGTGTATCAGTATCTTGGTTGTTTTTTTCATTCTTGTGATAAATGTAAAACGAATCAAAACTCTGACGGTAGTTTGGAAGTTACGCATCCTCTTAGAAACATTCCCCACGAAATTATTCGGGAAGAGACAAAAAACAATAAAAAAAGGTTGGAAAAAGAAGGGTTTTGCGTGGTGGAGATGAGGGAGTGTGAATGGTTGAAGATAAGAAAACAGCCGGAAGTCTCTCGTTTCTTAAAAACCTTAAAATCGGTAACACCTAAAAGTAAATTGTCTTTTGAAAAAATTTTAGATGGCGTTCGAAACGAGAGTTTGTATGGTTTTCTTATAGTCGACATCCACACTCCCGACGAGTTAAAAGAAAAATTTAAAGATTTTCCTTTAATTATTAAAAATAGGTTTATTTCTCTGGGTGATATTGGTGACTATATGAAGAGTGTGGCAGAGGAGCATGACCTTTTAAAGAAAGAACAAAAATATTTAATTAGTAGTTATTTTGGAGAGAAATTTTTAATTAATTCGGAAATGGCCAAATTTTACCTAGGTAGAAATGGATTTAAAAATCACCAGAATTTATGAATTCATCGAATTTTTTCCGCAAAAATGTTTTGCTCCTCTGGCACAAGAAATTGTAAACTCCAGAAGATTGGCTGATACAGATAAATCCAAAACAGTGATAGCTCTTACTAATAAATTAACTGGGAATTCACTTTATTCTGCTAGTTTGTTAAATAAAGAAAAACACAGAAATATTACATACCATTCGGGGGACACAGTCAACAAAACCATCAACGACCCTCGTTTCATTCATTTGGACCAAATTAAAGAAGATATCTACGAAGTAAAAAGTTTAAAGAACAAAATTGTGAATGATCTTCCAATCCAAATTGGCCTCAATGTATATTTAAATTCCAAACTACACATGTTAAAATTTTTTTATTTGTTTCTCAAAAAATACATTCCGGATCGTCATTTTAAACTGCTAGAAACCGATACCGACTCTATTTATTTTAGTCTTAGTAAAGAAAATCTGGATGACTGTGTCCCTCCCCATTTGAAAGCGAGTTACTTTCGCGATAAATTAAAATGGTTGACTTCGGAGGTATGCCCCAACCACGAAGAAACCTTCATCCAGAGAAAACTTGAAGGTCGGGAGTGGGACGCACAGCCTTGTTGCACTTCATTCGAATTATTTGATAAAAGAACTTTGGGCAAGATGAAGTTGGAGTACGAAGGGGACAACCAAATTTGTTTGGCTTCAAAATCGTACTTTTGCGAAGGGGAAACAAACAAGCAAGTGTGTAAAGGGGTGTCCATCGCTCAAAACCCTCTCACCTTTGATCAGTATGTGCGTGTTTTGGAGACCGGTGAACCACTCCTAGTGGAAAACCGCGGGTTTCGCTCCAAAAAACACAAAATTTTTAGCTACACTCAAAAGAAAAGAGGATTAAATAATTTTTATTTAAAGAGAAAGGTGTTGAGCGATGGGGTTCATACGGTGCCGCTAGATTTATAATTTTTTTCCAAATTTTAGTTCATCAAAAAAGGCTCACGCACCGTGGTGGTAGTTATTATGCTTCGAATTGTTATGTATCGTGATTTTCTGTCAATGTATTTTTTCGTGCATTTTGTGTTCTTTCATTACAAAAGCGATATGTGATGACGTTTGCTTTCATTTTGCCCCACGAAGAGCTAGCATAATGTCTTTGCGATTTCAAAATCCAACTAGTTTTGTGGTAAGTGGACCTTCCGGAGTTGGAAAGTCTTATTGGGTCCTACGTTTTATAGACAGTCTAAAACAACTTTGCCCTGAAATCAAGCAGGTTGTTTATCATTACGAGGTGTGGCAAGCAATGTTTGATCGTTACACGGATAAAGTAAACTTTAAACAAGGCATGCCAAGTCTTGAAGATCTAAAAGAAAGTCGAGACGCGTTTCTAGTACTAGACGATTTGATGTTTGCCAATTCTGAATTCTTATCCAAAATCTATAGCGTCTACTCCCACCACTTTCATTTCAGTGTTCTCATGACCGTGCAAAATTTGTTTCATAAAGGTTTGCGTAAAATAAGTCTCAATGCACAAATTATGGTGCTCTTTAAAAGTTGTAGGGATGTGAATCAAATTGCGCATTTCTTACGTCAGGTCTACCCCAAAACATATAAAAACGCACTGGAGGCCTATAAAAATGCTGTATCTTCCGACAGAGGTTATTTGGTGATTGACTTACGCTGCGAAACACACGATAACCAACGTCTGCGTTCAGGGATTTTTCCAGAAGACACGCATTATCTCTATCAATGAACCGCTTGCGAAAAAACGGACCCACCTTGCGTTTGCTACAAAAAGCCCCTGCACCTTTGCAAAAGCGTATTTTAGACAAAGCATCGCCCGAGTTAATACGTTGTCTTTGTGACTGTGCTCACAACGTGCTGCAAGGAAACGTCGAGATATCACATCATCACAAGCGGAAATTAAAATCGCACAAAACCAAACTTCGGAAGTTGGCTGATCGTAAGGTAGCGTTAAAAACAAAACGAAGAATTATACAAAAAGGTGGATTTTTACCCATCTTGTTGTCTGCACTCGCTCCGGTCATTAGTGGTGTGGTAAAGAGTCTTATAAAATGAGAAAATTAATTGCGTTGGAACCTGAAGTGTACGAAAAACTCAAAAACAAACACGAAGTCACAGATAAAAAAGTGCTTTCTGAACTGGATGCTAAAATGCAAGAAATCTTAACTTCCAACCGACCCGACAGCGAGAAAGTAACTCTATATAACGAGGCGTTGCAAAAATCAAAGTTATTTCTGAAAAAGTTTCAACCGAAAACACCAGTGAAAAAACCCTTGTCTGAAAGTGCAGTGTTAAAGCATTTTAAAAAGCGAACCAAAGCCAAAAAACTGTTCAAAGACGCCACTAGCAAAAAGAATTTAGATTGGAATGAAGACGGACAAATGCTTTTAGACGATCGAGTGGTACCTGGATCCCATATCAACGATTTGTTTCAATCTACCCTAAAGAAACGAGACCCTACTTTACCCGGTGCACGCGAGTTTGAATCGATGCTATGGGAGAGCGTTTAGATTATTACGACCCTAAAAAAGAAGCTTCTTTCTCGGGAGCACACCGTTTTCCAAAACCAACCCAAGAATGGTTGCAATTGCAAGACACTTATACGCTTCACAAACCCGTACGAAAAAATTTCAAGGGCCGAAAAACAATTGTTCCTGGCGCCAACTTTCAAATGCAAGCCGATCTTATTGATTTTTCTTTGCTCAAGTCGTACAACGACCGATATAAATACATTTTGGTGGTCATTGACGTGTTCTCGAAAAAAGCCTTTACTGCTTACTTGAAAAACAAAACCAGCTCTGACATGATCCAAGTTTTTGAGCAGTTAATGCTGAAATTGGTAAGTTTCAAAAATTGCAGACGGATATGGGACGTGAGTTTCTGAATCGACCCTTTCAAAATTGGTTAAAATAACATCACATAGAACATTTTCACACTCAAAATTTTGACACCAAAGCATCCATTGCTGAACGATTTATACGCACTTTAAAGGAGAAACTATGGCGTTATTTTATGTACACCAACAGCCGAAGATACGTGGAAGTGCTGCCTGCTCTGGTTGAATCTTGCAACAACACCTATCACCGATCCATTCGACGTGCTCCAAATTCAGTCAACTCTGAAAACCAAGAAGCGGTTTGGCTCACGCTCTATGCCGACCCCGAGTTAAGAAAACCAAAATTGAAAGTAGGTGATCAAGTCAGACTGTCCATGACTCGAATGCGGTTCCGCAAATGTTACTTACCCGGTTGGACAGACGAATTGTTTCAAGTTGCTCAAGTGTTTCGAGACAATCCTCCTTATTACAAAATAAAAGACTTACAAGGCGAATGGTTGGAAGGAACTTTTTACGAAGAAGAGTTGCAAAAAATCTATAAAAAGGATGACGTGTTTCGAATCGAGCGTATTCTCCAACAACGCAAGCGCAAGAAAGGTGTTGAATTTTTAGTAAAGTGGTTTGGATATCCTGCTTCTTTTAATTCTTGGGTGTCAGAAAAAGACATGGTATGTCTCCTTTGAGAACCTTTGACATTGTATTGTTTGGTGCTCAAGTTTTGGTGATTTACATAGTCGTGTCGATCAGTTTGTACAATTTAACACAAAGCAACGACAACAAAGAACTCTGGATTAGTCTGCTTAGTAGCTCTGTAGGTTATTTGCTCCCGTCACCTATTCTTACCAAACATGTTCCTCACCCTCCCCAGTAACTCGTCCATGGACATTTATCCTGAAAACAAACTTTCGGATTTACATGGTTCACTTACCGAAAGAAATCAATTTGCCTGGATCGTATCAGTTGGGTTTGTCCGAGATTCTGTACCCCAACACTTGGTACAACATCGACACCAACCAATGTTACATTTTCTACCAACGCGGTGCTTTGGAGTTTGTAGCAGTGCTTCCATCAGGTTATTACCAACAACCTCAATATATCGTGCGTCAGATACTTCAAGAAATGAGACGAGAGTTTCAAGATAGAAACAAAGCGTTGGTCAGCGAAGGAGTGTTGACTCAACCAATTGACTTTCTCTTTGATATCGCTTACAATCCTCAAACACAACTAACCACCATGTCCATCCAACATAAAAAAGGGGCACCTACGACCGACCGCAATGGTACCACGAAACCGGATGTGATGGTAACGCTTTCGAATGAGTTGGCTTCTGTTTTGGGTTTTCGAGAGACACGGTATCGGGAAATCGGAGAGTACACTTCGGCAAGCGTTGCCAACGTAGACACCGTGAACGCCATCTATGTCTATTGCGATGTTATCGAACACAGAACGGTTGGTCATACTCTTGCACCTTTGATTGGTGTCCTTCCTGTAACAGGGAGGGCGGGTGCCTATGTTTCCAAAAGATATGACAAAATACAATACCATCCCGTCTTAAGAAAAAATCTTAGTGACATCCACATCTCGCTTCGTGACGATCAAGGAAAACGAATTCGTTTTCGCAAGGGAAAAGTGATTGTGACTTTACATTTACGACCCAAAAAGCTAAATTCGTTATAAAAACCAGATGCAAAGGAAAACGGGCTTATTGTAAGAAATCGACGGTAGTAGAAACATGCGTGTCAAATATTGTTGTGATGCAAAAGCTTACGAAAACTATTATTTGTCTCAAGTCGGTCATGGAATGCCTTATTTTGCTGGGGCACGAGTGCAGCAAGGTTATGGATTAGGAAATCTGTTTAGCTCCATTGCCAAAAGCGTTCTTCCTTTGGTCAAAAAAGGTGCCAAAACCCTCGGAAAACAAGTTTTACAAAGCGGTGTCGAGTTTGCTTCTGATGTCTTACACGGTAAAAACGCCAAACAAGCTGCCATCGATCAAGCAAGAGCTGCTGGTTCCAATCTCTTACAAGTAGCTAAACAACAAGTAGGAAAGCGAAAAGCAGCGCCGAGAAAAGTACAAAAGAAGAAACGCAAGAGGCATCACGACATTTTTCTCGTAAACCATGGCGATGTTAGTACACCCCAGTTCGGCAGAATCCACCACTTCTCAACTGGATTTGTTTTCGGTGCCACCAAGTCAAACTATTTTGGAGGAAGGAAGTTTCACCGAATACCACCCTGTATCTGTATTGACCTCCACAGGTCCTATTGAATTTACGATTAGTGCTGAAAACTCCAACTACATCGACCTTGCCAATAGCTTTCTTTATGTGCGTGCAAGCGTGACTACTGCAGCCGGAGCTGCTTTGGAAAAGAACGCGGAAATTGCGCCTGAATGTAATTTTCTGCATACGCTATGGACGCAAGTGGATGTTTATTTGAACGGTTCGCTAGTGACACAATCCAACAACAACTATCCTTATCGAGCTTATATTGAAAACTTGCTTAGTTTTGGACAAGAAGCAAAAAATTCCCAACTTTCTGCTCTGTTGTGGCACCGCAACACATCAGAACATTTCGATACTCGTGGAGCTACCAACCTAGGTTACACCAAACGAAAAGCTTTGGCTGAAGAAAGCAAAGAAATGGATATGATGGGGAAATTGTATCTTGATTTGTTTTTTCAAAATCGATATTTGTTGAACGGAGTCGAAGTGCGTTTGCGTTTGATTCGTTCCAACGATCTTTTTTGCTTGCATGGAAACGCAAACCAAGCAGATAACAAAGTGTCTTTGAAAGAAGTGACCTTGTTTGTTCGTAAAGTAAAACCCAATCCCGCTGTACAGCTTGCTCATGTCAAAGCTTTGCAACACGGCACTGCAAAATATCCGCTTTGACGTGTGGAAGTCAAGAGCTTTACTGTGCCGACCGGGAATCGAAGCATCACCAAAGAAAATTTGTTTTTGGGTCAATTGCCCACACGAATGGTGGTCGGTGTAGTGGACAATGACGCTTACAACGGTGTCATCACCAAATCTCCTTTTAATTTCAAACACAACAGCATCAATTTCATGACGATTTACCGTGACGGAGTTCTGCAAAATTTAGGGTATCCAATAAAAATCGGATACCCTAAATTTTAGGCCAATATGACGTTATAAAAATGTGTCACGGGACAGTTGAACTTTGAGTTTTTAACATATTTGGCGTATCTCCAAAATCACTGTTATTGTAAAGGCATGAAATGGGTATAAAAATGTACAAAAGTACCAACTTTCTATAACCACTTCATACATTTGATAGCTCTATATGTAACAAAAGGAAGTTATTTAAAAAAACAGGTTTTTTGCAAATTTTCGATTATATTGTAATAGACATATTGAGTTATCCAAAAAATTTTTCGTATTCAATCTCGTAGAATATCCCATACTGTAAAATTTGCCAAAGTGGCTACTTCAAGGGGAACAGAAAAAGTAGCGACTCAGGAAAACAACAGATTAAATATGCATAAGCCTACACAAACTTAGGGTGCCTTTGTTTCTGCAAAAGCTGAACGTTTGAAAAATGAGGAACACAAAGAAAAAGCATTTTTTGGATTTATTTTCTTTATTTCAATAAGCTAATAGCTTTTGTAACTGTCATAGTTAGGCTGCTTCACATGGCAGTAAGATGGCTAACTGAACTAAACCAAAGCTGATGAAAACAATCAGGTTATAAAGAAAGTTTGCGATACACTGTGGGGTTGCGTTACATCAGTACATCAGTAAGGATTGTAGACAGATAGACGAAACATCTGTAGTTTCGTGGTAACAAACTAAAAGTTTGCAATAGGCCTACAGTTACGCTGGCAAAATTTTTATAGGCCTGACAACTTAGGCAAATTTTTCTATTCATGCTCAGCAAAAACGGGTCAGACGAAGAAAACTTAGCCGAACTAGATAGCACGGAAAACAAAAGGCTCTTAACTGGAACTAAGCGATATGTGGCGACTTAGGCAAACTGGCGACTTAGCCAAAAGCGACTTAGGCAAGTTTTACAGTACAATAACATTTATTATTTTTTTCATCCAAAGCTTAATCTATACCCACAGCTTGCACGACACTTAATTAGTGGGCAGCATGGTCGTGCCGATTTTGAAAACGCTGTAATTGCGATCGACATAGTCTCGGTTCAAAACCTACTCGCATCTTCCTTTTGTTCTCTTGGAAAAGACACTTTACGGCACTTTCCCCTGCTTGGTAGTCTTGGTCTTGACAAGCAGTTCTAAATTTCTCTATAAAATATCTCTATAAAATTTTAAAAAACAAATAAAATTTCTAATCGGACAGCAATATCTAGGCATCTCCGGAAGCAGGTCGGATTAATTGTTTGACTTACGTATAGCGCCTCCAAGGCTTTTTTGCGAGTATAAGAGGATAAAAGAGGATTAATATAGAGATGATATAAAATGCTACGATTATTGAGACTATAGAAAAGTTTAGCAATATGGTTTCGTGATCTAATATTTATAAATTTATGCACCGACTACAGGCAATATGTTCTGCAAAATTCTATTACGATCACTACTTTTACTAAAAACAACTGGCTAACACAAACTGCAACTTTTAAAAAAACCCGCGTTTTGAGTATGTAAAAAAGCTGTCTTCAGCTTGATATTGCTTTGCGGAAGAAAGATGGTTTCCACATTGTGAGTAAACAGCGTGGTTCAGTGGTTAGAGCGCCATGATTGTGATCGACATGTTCTCGGTTCAAAACCTACTTGTGCCTTTCTGTTGTGTCCTTAGGAAAGACACTTTACGGGACTTTCTCCCGCTTGTTGGTCGTGGCAAGTAGTCCTAGATTTTAGTCATACCTCTATTAAATTTCAACCGGACAGCAATATCTTGGCATCTTCGGAAGTAGGTCGGGGTAATTGCTTACCCTATGTATTAGCGCCTCCGTCGCTTTCCGAGTCAGAAGGATATATATAGAGCAAAAATAAAAAATAAAATAAACAAAACTTGGAGACCAAGCTCAAAGGTCTGATAGGCAGTTATAATTTAGCAAAAAATTAGTATAGAGGAGGAGGTAGTGAAATTGTGGAAGAAAAAATAAAAGTTTGTTTAATCGATGCACTGTAACGTATTGATGCACTGTAAATCTGTTATTTCTGATGATCTTAAAGTTAAGCATAATAAACAAGTTTGAAAAACGGATTCTTAAAAATAAAAAGTTTTTATTTTGAAAGATCAGAGAGAGAAAAGAAAATGTAAAGCAGGTGGTGTTAATATTAGCCACAGCAAGCTTGAGAGAAAAAGACGACGCAGGCATGAAGTCGCAAGTGTTGCTGTGGTTAGCAAAACTAGCTCCTCCCGGCTCTATTTCATGCCACATGCAACATAAATCAGTATATAAAAAATGAAAAGCTTGATACAAAGCAAAATTTTTTCACTAAAGTGCTTCTGTTTATCAGACTTTTGTTTATTTACTATCGGAAAACCACCTTTCTTCCACAAAGCAATAAAATTCTCAGAGCCATTTTTTCAACTACTCAAAACTCGTAGGGTTTTTTAAAAGTTGCAGTTTCTGTCGGAAAATTATTTTTTCAATTATAAGTAGTGATCGATTGCAGGGGTAGCCAACCAGAGACCAAGAGCTACAAAACTAATTCTGTTACCGCAAAGAGCAATAGTGCTTAGTTTTAAGGACTCAATACTCTTTAGCCAAATTTTTATCAATGTTGATCCGCCTTAAAGTTTATCGGTAAAATCTTTCTAGATCTTTACTTATACAGTAGTAAACAAGGTTTTACCTTCAGTTCAGTTCATTTCAGTTCAATTTTCTTTTATTTTTGCTCCGCCACATAGTAATAATACAATTATAATTAAGGTTGCGGATTAGAAAAAAGAAGAAGCAACAAAATGAGTGTACGTTGTAGCTTGCAAAAATAGTAATGAATTATTTATAGACGTTGTATTGCAAGAAGCAAGTTTGCTTCACCTCAATATAAATTTGTTTGTAAAAAAGAAACAAAAAAACAAATAAAAAGCACAACAAAATTAAGTTACATTGAGGTCATTTGATAAAACAAACCTCTGCCACGGAAGCGGTGCATTGATGGAGCCATAGCAGAGTTGGTTTGACCTTCTATGTAAAATAAAGATCAAAAAAAATTTTTTTGATGAATTAAACATGAATTAAAAATTTTTAGAAAATAGATCTGTCATAGTAGGTTCTGTTTTGATCCAGTTGTCTCATCTGATTCAATTATTGTTGCCAGATTTAACACGATCCGTTCGCCTGATTTGGTACAGCTTAGCACAGGCCATTTTCCACACCTAAACAATATTCAGCAGATTAAAACAACTAGAATATCAGATCTGGTGAGGGCCTGGTAGTGATCTGGCTACTGGTTTTAATAATTGTCAAGTATTTGCGTCACACCAAATCTGGCAAAGATCTAGGTATGACGGACAAAACAGATCTAAATTTAATAGCAAATAATTTGGTTGATCAGATCTAGAAAAAATTTGTTTTTGGTAATAACGGCACAGGTTAAGCCAGATTTTGTCAGGTTTATCCCAGATTGGGACCAAATTTTGTGGCTATCTATTTTTTTTAGAAATTTAGAAAATTAAAAATCGTAAAAAAAAATATTTTAAAAAACGTTATGTCAGAAGGCCTTCAAGCAAAAATTCATTAAAGTCGTTTTTTTATTACATAGTTAATTCGCCTTTATCTTTTTTTCTGTTTTCCCCAATTACGGTTCCCACAGGAAGTTACCTTTCTCCAACTTTCCTTGTCACTTGGATCTTCAACAGTTACACCCAGGGGCGCCGGAAGCGGGGGGGGGCAGGAGGGCAATTGAATCTTTAATAATTGACATCAAACCTCAATCTAAAGGGCCATTCATCCTCATGTAATTACGTTTTTTCTTTTACCCAATTGTTCATAGCTCTTTAAGTTTTTTATTGTTTTATTAATATCTATTTTAACCTTTGGTATTCTTGATAGCGTAAATGTTTTAGCCAGTGTTCTATTGTGGGTAACTAAAGACTATCCACTGATTAGCATGTGAAGAACACTTTGTGATATTCCCAAGCAAAATGCATTCAATCTGTATCTATCTGCTTTTGGCTGCCGTGCATGGACGTCGTTTTTGAAATTAGCTTGGGTGCTTTTGACATAAGTTTAATTGTTGGTAGCCTATGTTGAATAGCTTTTGGTTCAGTAACCAGTTAATAGAGTTGTATTTTTTTAATGTCTTGCCTAATTGAGAAAAACTTGTGTAAAATTGGCTATTACTGCGGCTATCGCAGTAAGTGGTCATGGCAGAATCAACTTAAAGGCTTTTGCAAGATGCAGCACACTTTAAGATTAAGGTTTTGACTCTAGGTTTATTAAAAAGAATATTGACATTGGCCGAAAAATTGAAAAACTTTTCCGAGATACCGGTCTGTTTTGTGCAAACTGAAATTCTATCATGTCAACCAAAATTTTAATTTGCAGCATGGCTACCAAAATTTGCTTTTGTTGGCAGTGCCTTTTCCACAAAAAAGTGCCCTTTCTTAAATTTTGCCCCCCTTGGAAAAAGAACTCCGGCGCCCCTGGTCACACCAACTACTTATCTTCATGCAGGCCGTCGAACCAAATCCAAACCGGAACTGCGAACCAATTTTAACCGTTATTAAACCTGAACTTAAACTGAACTCGTAAAAACAAAATATGCTAAACCTGAACCAGAATTGAATCCCTAAAAATATAATTTGGTGAACCTGAAGATTATTGTCGCAACAATAATTTAAGTTGGGGAAAAGTGCTATTAATCGGACCGGTTGTTAATATTGACCACACCTGCAGGGATTTCTAAACTCTACGACCATCAACGTTTTCTCCTTTTTGAAAAAAAATAGAAGTTTATACAGCTTGCTGTTTATAGTTTAATCAAAAACAAAAACTTGAGTGGTGGAAAGGAAACAAGAATTTTTCAAAAATTTAGAGAACATTTTTTAATTTTAAGAATTTTTTACAATATTATTTTCTCAATTTAGTTCCTTTTTTGAAAAAAATTGTTGAAGTTGACATGACTTTTTTGAGTATTTTGTAAACTAACATTCATTTAGTGCAGGGGTGTCAAAGCTTTTACGTCCTAAAAGGGCCAGATAACCAATTCACTAGTTTCCGGAGACCGCAAGATACATGATTGCGTATATGTAAGATTTAAATCATTGAGGCCAAATCTGACACAGATTCAATGTGAGAACTTTTTTTGGTCTTCACCTGCTTTTATACTTAAAAAGAAAGCAAAAAGATAACAAAGATTAAAGAGTAAAAGATTAAAAACTAACATTAAAAAATTAAAAGATTAAATTTCTCCGATTTGATGTTAAGAAGGCCAATATGGCAACCCTGTGCAACAATTTAACTCTTGTAATGGCAAGCATTTCGTCACAAAGTATTACGTTTAATTGAAAAAATTAAAATAATGTTCGATTCGGTATCAACATTTTAGTTCCATATGAGCAAAAGAAGCCGAGCCAAACACAAACATTGTGACTAGAGCGGAGTGCGAAGTAGGCTACGACAAAAAACCTCACGTATTAAACAAAAATGCTGCACGAAAAGATTATACAGTACATGCAGATTCTAAATGAAATAATAAAAATTTTACTTTAACTTTTAACAAAAATAATTGACAATAAAATGTAGCAATGAGGGACCCTCTTGTTCTGGGGGTGGTGGCTACGCCCTGGTTCGAGCGGGGATATTTAGATTGTTTCGTGACGACAAAAGAAATACAAAAGCCGGATCAAGAGTTTAGCTTAAAATCTTACAGCCTTGCTCTTGACAAGTGCGTTGTGCAGGCCTTGGATTGTTGAAGCCTCTGATGATTTAGAGGCAGATGTTGTGCAAAGCAGTATGGGTTGAGTGTTCAAATTTAAATCCATGTTGATGAGAGTTTTCAGCTATGTATAGTAATATTTTTTTCTCTAGTGTTTTAAAAATTGGTGATAAAACTGATATAGGTCGATAGTTTGTGGCAATGTTGTGGTCTTTTGGTTTTGAAATGGGGATGATTGTGGCACGTTCCAAAAGACATGGTATTGTGTTAGTGTTGAAGGCAGTGTTGTAGATGATTGTGAGATATCTGATAAAAAGCAGCCTTAGGTGTTTTAGATGTGTGATGTTTTTGCTATCTGATCCAATGGATTTGTTGTTTGTGCTATTTGAGGTGGCTAATTGCACTTGTGTATTTGCAAGTCGTTTTCTTGGTGGGAAGGTTCTTGATTGTATGGTCTATGTTTCTGTTGATTTGTTTGTGCTATTTGGAATGACGTTTGTGGTTGTTTATTAAAAGTTTTTGTTTTGTCTATGTCAGTGATGGCTGTTTTAGTTCGAAAGCAGATGCTTTTGTTCTGTTATGTGGGTGGTTTTCTGCTGGATAGGTTTGCTATGCTGGCCCAAGGGAAGTGAAAATTGTATTTGTGATCAATTTTGTCAAAATGTTATTTCCAGGTGTTTGTTTATGTGATTTTTTAAAAGTAAAAATTTGTGACATAGCCCAACCAGCCAAAAAAATTTGGGAGGGCAATACAGTTTTGCAAAAGTTTTATTGATGTTTGCCCAAATTATAGGCTAATCTTGTAGCTTTGCAAAAGTTGAGACAAAATGTTTCACGTTTTTATCCCAAAATTCTGTTGAAGATTAAAAAAAAGAAAGGTCTTTACCTAATGTTAATCATGTTTCTAGATTTAGAAACTTTCTCTTATGCAAGTAATTCGTTAGCGGTGTCCAAAAAATTGTGATTTTGACCAAATTTTTAAGACTAGGGGAGGGGGCAATTGTCCCCTGCCCTCCGACTAGTAGAACTATGATTTGTGAGTTTGAGCTGTTTTGTTTGCGAATATGATTACGACGTTGGATGACCTAGCGAATATATATGAGTAATTGAGTATCATTTTTATTGCCGCTATTTCTTTTTGGGAGGAAGAGTTTGCCGGCATCCAAAATTGGCCTGACAAGATATTTGTTTGCCCCATGTACATTGGTAATGTGGGACTGTGGGAAATGTGGTTCTTAGCATGTTGTTTAAATAATGTCCTATGGCCTTTTGGTAGTTTGTTATTGTTTTAGTGAAGTGAGAAGATGCTATTTTGGTCTTGTGATTTATGGTGAAGGTGGTGAGCAAGGGTAAATAATCTAATGTCAAGAAGCGATTGGTCTGCCAGCTAGTGTAATTATGTAAGTCTCCTAAAGTTGTGGTGGTATCTGGTAAAGTAGGCTGTTGTTTTGATTGAATGATAAACGTGTTCGAATGTTTGTGTTTAATCTGATATGATATAATTTAGCAGAATCTCTTTGGTTAATTCGCTCTTATGGTTTTTAGAAGGCAAGCACCGTAATGGCGAGTGAGTATTAACATCTGCTGTGATTATTGTGTCGGGAAGATTTGTTATGGTTATAAATGTGCTGAATATAATCGAGTTCTCTTCTGTTTGAGATAAATGGGAAGAATGTGTGGGTGAAATGTACACGTTTCCGATGAGTAATTACTGTAATGTAGGAAGGTGGATTTTCATAATTAGTAGTTTTATGAGTGAGGTGTTTGGTGTTTCAAGTTGTGAAAAACTAATGTAGTTTTTAATGTAAGCCAGATGGTTTCCACCTTGTTTGTGAGTGCGATCTGTTTTGGTAGAAATAAGGTAAGGAATATTTGGAGTTTTGAGGTATTATTAAGCTTTGGCTCTTGTCTACTTCTGTACTCGTATTTTCGATGAGTAGTTGCATTTCATCTGTTTTGTTGCGGATACCATTTGCATTGAGTTAAAGAATTTTAAAAAAGTTATTTGGTGATGTTGTTTTTGTTTGTTTAATTGATTGTATTTTATGGTTAAAAGTGCTGTGAAGTGTGCAGCACCATGAGTTGTTGTAATTAGGGAGCATTTTAGATGCACCCCGTGTTGTTTACATAAAATAGATGCTTGATGTTTAATGATAAATATGAGACAAATTAATTTGTGTGTTGAAGATTCTGGGTTTGGATGTATACTTCTTCCAAGAAGCAATAACTTAATCTTCCATGTGGGTGAACTGAAAAATAGACTTTCTGGAAAAGCCAGAAATGAGACTTTTCTTTCCAGATAGAGCAGAGGCTCCACCCAGTAGAGATAAGACGGGAAGCAAAAGTGAGAAAATTTGTAGTGGTTGAAGATTAACCACCAGTGTCCTAACCTCGACGAGGGTGCCATTTAGGAGGCTACTTTCAAGTAGATACCTCTGACAAGTACCTAATCGAGGACTTTTTTAATCTGCTCGACGCCCGAAGCAGCGTGAAAAAATTTACTAGTAAACATGTAATGATTTTTGCAAGTGAAATGAATTGAAATAGTCAAGTGAATCCCACAGAAATTTTCTTCTCCTAGGCTGCTTGCTTGGCACAGCTAACTGCACGGTTCGCCCAGGTTGGAAGTTTCCATCTTGTAAACTAAATTTTACCTGGTTTCAATCTGCAAACCTCTCGGGTATGGGTATCTTTAATAACAGAGATAAAATCTCCGGCCGACACAGCTTTACAGGTGATTGAGACACGCAAACTTTCCCACCACGGTAAGGTAGTAGATTATATGAAAGAGATTATCGTTCATATTCTAATGTTTAATATATCTTATCTGTATAGAAGTAAACGTTAGCTTTTTAATTTCGCACGGTATGTTTGTATGCCAATTTCTTTCACAATTTTTTTAAAAATAATTATTGTAACTCAGCGTATTATCGCATGGGCCTATTAATACAGTCTCTTTGATTAATTTTTCTACCAAATATATTTCTTTACGGTTAATCACTATATTCTATAATTACCGATAGTGTAGATTTTATGGTTTGATTGCATTTCTAATTTTATTCTATTACAATTGAAGAAGTGAGCAGCAGCTCACGTAGCTAATCATTTTATAAAACAATTACAGTATTTAATTTTTTAACTGAACTTTGACTTTTTCTAATCAATCGACAAGTTTTGACCAACTTTTATGACTTTTATGAATGGCATTTTGTGTTATGTAAATCTATTCAAACTGAAAAAGATTGAACAATGGTCAAGGATACTAATACTTGTGTGTTTGCGTATAATCAAGACTGTTACCATAAAAACTATGTATTTTAAGAAAAGTATATAAAATAGGATACAAAAAATTGTACAAAATAGCTATATACGAAATAAACTACACAATTCTTGAAACAACAAAACAAAGCTATTGTGAATGCACATATACAACGACGTAGAACAAACAAAACTCAACATTGCATAAGATTGCCAAACGTGCTTAGATAATTTAACGATTTGAAATAAAAATTAGCTTTATCAAAAAGATTATTTTATCAAAGAATGAAAACGCGTAAATAATTTTTTATTTTGCTGTTGTTACAAACGACTTTAAAATAATAATATATTTTAATTAATGTTTTTATCGATTTTCTAATCATTAAAGCAGTTTCATAAGAACAAACGCGAAAATCGATAAAATAATTTCTTCACAATGCTTTGTTGTTTTTTTGTTTTTTACCAAATGAACCAGAATTATTTTCAAAATCTGGCTTAAAAACTCAACAATTTATCAATTACCAAGCAAATTTTGTATCTCAATATCTTTCAACAAATTGACCGATGTGTCAATTTTTTTGTAAATATTTACAATAGTTTTTTTATAAGTGTTTGTTTGTAAAACACCACCGACAAAATCCGCCGAAAACATCCAGACCGAAAAAAACTTCAGCCGAAAAAATTTGGGGGACAATAGAGTTTTGCCCAAATTTTGTGACGTTTGCTCAAATCTTGATTTTCTAGTACTTTACGAATATGATAAAAACTTTTGTCAAAAATTTAGGATGAAGACCAAAAAAAAAGATTTTCGTCCCAAAAACACGGTGATTTCAAAAAAAAAACAATGTTTTCACCTTAAATCTAAAACTGTTTTCTGCATTTAGTGTTCATTTTCAATTAACAAAGAAATTTCTTTTGCCCTAATAATTTCTGGTCGCTACCCCAAAATTTCTGATTTTGCCCAAATTTTTTCTATCTTTTCCCGAAAAATTTTGATTTTCCCCAAGTTTATGAGACTAAGGGGCATTGCCCCCCTGTCCCCTTGGCAGATACGGCTATGGCAACTGATGATATTGCATGCTTTGCTTTGTTTTGCCATAAGTTTCAGTTGTTTCAAGCGAGTAAAATATGTTGATAAATAAAATAAATTATTCAATAATTAGTAAATAAATTAACAAACAAACTTTTAAAATAAGTAAACAAAGAAATCTTTAAGACAAAAAGCTTTGAAGGAAGTTTAAAAAGTCAAAACACTTGACATGCAAATAAAAAAATTAGAAATATAAAATCTTGGCCAAGAATAAAAGCAATTTAGTTGTATCAATATTTTTCACTCTTGAAAAAGTAAAATTAAAAATAAAAAGAAAAACGTTGATAAAACATAAATTATTTAAACGTTATATATGTTTAATACAATGATAAATACAACTCACAATTTAATATATTATGATGGTAAAAAAATACAGCTTAAAGTTTTCGCAAGTGCAAATCGAATGAAAAATGCAGACAAGTACAAAAAGGTAAATTAGAAAGTTAAAAACTGTAAGTTCAATTTTTAAGAATAAAATAACCATTTAATGTAAAAAAAATCAAAAAATAAACAGCCAAAAAACAAATTCAAAATTTAATAATCTTACAGTCTGATATTAATGCCAACATAATTTCCAAAAATTCAAAGAAGTGCGATGGCAGTTACAGATATGTAAGGATAAAAACTCTTAGTTTAAACTATTTTGTGATTAAGTAATCAACGAGTAGGTTACGAAAAGACAGTGACAGAGGAGGAACCTGGTTTAAGATTCGCCTAACAGTGTCCTTTTAGCTTTCCGATCACGTTCTGCTGTAAGTCATTCTTATACCTCTTCAAAATTATGCTCCCTTAAGAGGGTGCGCAGACGCATGCCACGACAGCGCCATCTACCATGAGAGGTTGACTATAAAAGCCTATGAAGGGCTCGCTCCTGTTAAACGGATTGAGGCAATAAACACACGAACAACAGACTTTCTCTTGGCTTCCGACGTTTCTAAAAAAATATATTTGTTGAACGTTTCGTAAAGGTTGAAAGTCAAAAGCTTGTCTTGATTGTAACAAGAGGCGGGGCCAAAGTCACACCAAGTCAGGGGTAGACCTTTAAAAAAGGAGAGTACTGCTTACCGAGATGTTGAATTTGTTTTTTTTAATACACAGCAGTTATAACGAACAAGTCTAGGAAATTTTTTTAAATTTTCTTTCATTGATCTAGTTGTAAGCAGCAATATTAATCATTTAATTCAATCAAAATACTTTTTTTAATGATCTACACAATATTATTTTGTGGCTTTAATTATTTACCCAATTTTAATTTTTTTGTGTTTAGAGAACTAAAAAAAAGCTTCTCACATTGTATGCCAGGGTGCAAGGCTTGTAAATTGGAGTTCGGGAGTTTCGGGGCTTGAATCTGTTTTATTGTATGGACAGTGCTCCACGGTGTCTTGAACGCATTCATTCTGAAATCAATCAATATAAGGTTTGTTACAAGCACGGTTTGAAAGAAAAAGATCAAACAAATGTTCATAAGAAGCTTGCGATAAGTCCGATATTAGTTTTTGGTCTTGAAAACTGATTAAAAAACAAATTGGTGAAGTCAAGCAGTCAAAACTTAATAAAAAAATAAATCTTGAATAGACTCTAAATCCGATGTAAGTAAGAGGGCGCTATGGTGCGCTTTTACTATGAAATTATTAATCATACCTTGCTAAAGAAGATATAAAAAAGTCAAAACAGTTATGTGCTAAACGTCTTTTGGGAGGCGCAATTGGGAATGCAGTAAGATGCATAACTTGTATGTTGGCATAAAAAGAGTCATTAATCTTTTCAGGCCCTGTAAAAACTACATGTCACTGAAATTGGGGTGGCATTGATTTTCCCCTTGTTTGCAACAAATTTGTCATAGTTTTAAGGCGTTCGTTGCTGCTGTTTGACAATTTAGGAGCTTGACCAAAATTGATGTTATGGTTTAGGCTGTATATGTGGCAACAAAAACTTTTTTTAAGCTTGAATTATTTTTTTAAAAAAATTTCGATTTAGGGTCTTCCCGAGTAATTTTAATTTAAAGCTTGGTTACCTTCACCTACTTTGTTTTATTGTTAACTTGCATCTAAGTTAAATGGGATCTAATCCAAAATAGCTTTCTTTCTTTTTCAAATTTGAAAAAAAAAAATATATAAAAGTGTGTGTGTGTGTGTGTGTGTGTGTGTGTGTATTCAAACAAAACTTTTTGTTTCGACAGTTTAAGTTAAATAAAATTGTGAAAAATTATCATAATTAGGAACCTATTTCAAATTTAACTTTTCTTGAAAAACCAAAAACTTAAGTTCAAAGGTTGGGGACGTAGATAATCTTTGCTCCAAGTAAATTTTGACATGTTTTTGCGACAAATTAAAAGGAAAAATGACCACACACAAACATTGGAATGCACAATAATGACTATGAACGAACTAATTGATTAGTGTTGAGAAAGTCTCATGGATAACTTTATTTTACCCAGCCTGGGTTATCTTTAAAACTTTTTCTTTTAAAAGACGTGAATCAAGAAATTTCACATGTTTAAGCACGCAATTTCAGATAAAAAATTCTCCAATACTCACGTTGTTCTGATTCCTCCGGGACGATGCTCGTTTTTGCATCAGCCTCTCCAGGATAGAACGCATGCTGTAAAACATTATTTAAGGTTTAAAATTTGTTTTGTGTAATTTATTTTCACATATAATCAACTTAAACATCGTTTAAGGCATCAGTTTTCCATCGTAGTATTTTTCAGAAGTTTCAGTCTTTATCGTTTGATGTACCGGTACTATTAGAAAATTTGTTGACATAAAGTTAATGGTTAACTTCAAAAAATATAAGTTTTATGCCAGAATATTCGCTCTTTTGTTTATTGGCTGCGTCACATTATAAATACAGCTCTTGATTAATTGCTGACAAAACAAAATGGCGACAAAAGACATAAAGTTCAAAGAATTTTGTTCATCAAGTTTAGCTTAAATCTTCACAAAAAGTTGTGAAAAACAAAATCATTATCTACAAAACTAATGTTATCAAAGTGAGAAAAAAGGAAATTAAATTTTATTTTTCGTTTAATTTATTGTTTAAAAATACATAAAAATATAGCCTAGAAGAATTTGGCTTGCATTATATGTTATTGTTACTGTATCTTGATTAAAACTAAATTAAGACAAAGGTTTTTATAATTCAGAATAGATTTTTGGAAGGTTAATAAGTAAGTGTTTAAGAACCAGTTTCACTTTAATTCTGATTTCAAAAGATTTAGTTCCTTTGAGTAAGAAACAACGTGAGTCAGTTTCCACCAAAAAATATCTCATACATTATTTTTATAAATATAGATAATAGAAAAAATTAACCAGAAAACTTCTCGTTGATTATTTAAACCAAGGGTTTCCTAATTGGGGTGCATGAACCCCCAGGGGGCGCGTGAGTCCATCCCAAGGGGTTCGCGAGACGTTTCCGAAAATCAAAACTAAAAATGTTTAAAATCAGTTTAGGCACGGCCTACTTAAGAATACGGCCGGATATGTAACATTGAAGTGAAAAATTACCAGGCCGATGCGACGCTTCGTGGAGAACAAACAAGAGCATCCATCTCACCGTGTGTGATTGTTAGCCTATCAGTGATAGATGATTGATGCGTGATAGAATTCGTGTTTTTGAGGTTTCCAGGTGATTGTTTGTTCATCTTTATTTTTTCATTGCAATATTGCACTATGCTTTTATGAAACAATGGTATGCGTTTTATTGTATAATTTGAACTCAGATCCTGTTTTGAAAACTTGTGGGTTCGTGGAGACCTCTGACATCCACAGGGGGTCCGTGGGGTTATAAAGTTAGGGAACCACTGATTTAAACTAATCAAAATTTTTTAAAAACTATTTCTTAATTTAAAACAATTTTTTAATATACTGTAACTGCCCTTTGAAAGTTTAATTGCCAAACAATTATAATGACATTTTTTTGAAAAATCTTTGCCAGAAAATGTTGCAAGCTCCAAAATTAGATCTTGAGAATTCGACTATGACACCTACAGTATATCTCATTAAACTTCGTAATTTTGACAATTTTATCATTTTTAACCGAATTTTTAACCAAATTTTTAACGAAATTTTTAACCAAATCCACCATGATACAAGTTTTTGTTTTTTCCTTTTATAAAATTTTAAGTAATTTAATTAAAAAATAATACAGTTTGTAACAATGCTGTAGTGGTATTTATTAGGGTTTATGACTTCCCGAACTTTTTATTATTCCCCGATTTTCCAGAAAAAATTTAACTTTCCGGGATTGCAAAATTTACCACGGAGATGGCAAAATGTCCCACAATTTTGTTTGATAAACTTACTAAAGACTAAAAAAGAAGGTCTTCACTTACAATTAGCATCCAATTTTTTCATTTTCGTTCGAAAAAAAGGACTTCACATGCAATCCCAAGCCTTTGCTTAATACGCGTATCGCGATCGACCGACGTATTGAGCACCTTTGCTTAAATCATTATTTTCAATTCAAATACAATTCACGGAAATTTTCCGGAAGTTTGTCCGGTATCCCGGGACATAAATTCTAGTATTTATATCGACAAAACCTAAAAAACTGAAAATACCTAAATGGGTGAGTTTAAACTTAAAATTAAGTTTTTATCTTTAAACCAAAAGCTTTTTTAAAGCTTTTAATTAAAAATTTTCCATTACTAAACATATTTTTTTAGTCAAATGACTTTCACCCAAGAATAAACAAGGTTCTCCAGGCTACATTTAAATATTTTCTTTATAATTAGAAGTTTCAACAAAAAAAGGCGAATCTGCCGTAAGGAAAGAAAATGTTGTGAACTGCATTTTTGGTATATTACGCACTTCTTTCTGTAACACCGCTTAAATTTAGAAAAAGCGAGTTGACTTAATTGTTGTTCTTAATTGTTAAAGGTCAGCTTTATGTCACTCAACTGTTTGTTATTGAATTAAAACTATGTTTAAGATTAAGCTACAATTTTACAAAATCTAAAAAACAACTTTTGCGGCATAACAAACCAAGAATTTTGTTGCTTTCAAATATTAATAATTTCTTCAAATTTGCAACAAAAATCTAGCTGTATCTATGCGAATAGCAAATTTCAGTTCTATTTCTATCATGGCCTATCTATTTTTAACGTATTTAACAGAACCACAACACGTACTGACCGTTGTGGTGCTGCTGCATTTGTCTGAAATTGAACCAATACCGAAAAAAGCAGGATGACGTAAATGAGTTTCATTTGAATATTGCTCCTTGCCAACATAAGAAAGTTTATGAATCTAAATAAGCAAAAGTTACTGCTGTTTATAAATAACAAGCACGCTTTGTATTTGGCATTTTAAAAAAGTGTGTAACTTGACGATTTTTTCACATTCTTAATATAAGGTTACACAGATTTGAATACCTTATTTTTTCTTTACTTCTCAAGTTTTTAACAACTGTTGTTGTTTATAAGATAAATTAAAACAAATTTGAACAGCGAAGCCGAGTTATTTTATCTTTACGAGATTAATTTTATTTTTTTCGCTTTTAACTAAGGTCAACATTATACCAGTAAAGAAAACGATTTCAATGTTAACAATTAGAATTTGACTTCTTTCGAGACGTTTCACAAATTTCATCATTCAAGTTCATACCAACACAATAACCCTTGGCAAGTTATTTTTCTAAATACTCACTAAAAATAAAAAATAAAAAATAAAAAAATGCGATAAAGAATTTCTAAACTACAGTTTATAGTCAGCATGAAAACTTACGTTGTAAAATTTTTGTCTAGAAAATTGATTTTTTTTACTTTTACTTTAGTCCTTCTTTTAAAATGTGTTGAAGCTTGAATGTGCAATGTTTGGCGATCAGATCCTTTTATTTGGCTACGACTTCCTTTTTTTTATTTAAGTTTAGCAATTTGTTGTCGCAATACTATCTACAATGGTTTCTTTAAAAACCGTTCCGTTTTAGCCAATTTTTTTTTTATTCACTACCGAAAACTTTAGTCGTACACACATCCTTTGGCTTTGCAACAATACTTCACTTGACTCGTCTTTTCGCGTTCAATTTTTCTTTTTACCAGTTAATTTTTTATTGTTTTTATTGTTTATCTATATCTCACAATGAGATTTTCAATACGAGCAAATTAATTGTGACGTATTACGCAAAGTATGACGTCTTACGTACATTCCACGTCTGTTACATAGTAACTTTACAATAAAAGTTTTTAGCGCAATATTGAATAAAAAAATCACCAGGGAAAAATAATTTTCAAACAATTTATATCTTAAATTTTATTTCAGTTTAACAATTACTTATTAAAATTAGTATAGGTCGAAAAAACAAAAATAAAAAAAAGGGAATATTTTTTTTCTTTAAACTTTGGGAAAAAAAGCAAAGGTTTTTTTCTTTTGCCAAGAATTTCAAATAGCGTTGTTTCAAAAACAAATATTTTTTCTCTTGGCTTTGTGTGGTCAAAGCAATATTCACTCAATATTATGTATTCAATAAATTAGCATTAAACGAGACTCCAGTTTTTTTTTGTTTTTTTCTTTTAGCTTTTGGGAAACCTATTCTATGGGAGAATCGGTTTCCACGTTAATGCTGGTTGACGCTTGAATTTTAAAAAAGTTGTTTTGAATACAATGCTTTTTGTATAAACAAAGTTTTTCCAATTTTCAAGAACAATTCTTGAAACGTTTCTCCTTAAGTTATTTCGTGTAAGTAAGTGTTAATAATGCGGTAGTTGTTTTAATTCTTATCCTTTAAAAACTTCTTTACAATTCTGCTAAAAGTGGCAAAAGATAAACAAATAAATTTTTTTGTTTTTCTTTTAGTTATAATGCAAAAAAAGTTTTTTGTTAAGAAAACCGAAACAAAACATGATAAATTTTTAATTTTCTATTTCTGTCGCATCTTATTGAAATAGAAATTGGGTAAACGTGAAAGTTGATATCGTTCTTAGTGTAATGACTGCGAAAATGCTCCCGTAAAATCTCATATGAAAAGTTTAATTCATGATGACTTCTGTTTCTGAGAAGTTATCGTTATTTCCAAATAGGTGAATCCAAACCCAGTGAGATCGTTATCTGGAATATATATTTTTTTTTCTAAGAAAGAGGCTAAATTAGTCGCCTGGAAAATATTCTCACAAAAAGTTTTGTGTAAAAACATTTTTCAAGTGATTCCAATAAAAGATTTTGGTTTTTTTAAAAAGTTTTTTTGTCAATAAAGGTTGTATGTTAAGTACACGCCAGATGGGAACTATAGGCCTGAATATTGGCCAGGCATACAGATTATAACAAAACGATTACCTTAAATACAAAACTTTCGGTGGGGCGACGATGGTGGATGAATATAAACTAAATAATTGAAAGAAGTTGAACTTCGATGTCCGGAAAATCAAAACAAGGCGCAAAATAATTCACCAATTACAAAAGGATTGCCATCGTAATCGAACTGCATGCAATTAACCATTTCGTAATAACGGCGGACAGCGTTTGCAAATATGAATCGAGTTGATTATAACCTATAGAAGCGCAATGGGTAAAATGTCAAAGTAAAATGAAGGAAGGGAAGTCGAAAAACTTAAACTAACGAAATGAGGTCGAGCTAAATTTTGTAAAATAGTAATCAGACACAGATTTCTAAACTATTCTTTACAAGTTCGTGGTTCGGACAACAATTAAGACGAGCGGCGCATCTAAATCCGAAAATGGTTAATCCCCGACGTCGCAAAATTCAATGGCCAATAACACTGCAGAGATTGTCATACAACTATTCACAAAACGTGACTAGGAATTATTGTAACAGTTATATTGTAAACGTTGTTACTTAGCAATTTCGCTTTAGAATCTAAAAAATCTTTAAACAATAAAAAATACAATTCGACAATTCTCTTTCGCGTCTTAATTACATCCATCTTATGACGTTTGGTAGCCTATTCCCAGTATAAGCAACTGGACTTTGAAGTTTTTATTTCCATTTGGAAGCATTAGCAAAGAGTTAAATTTTTCATTTTTTGGCAATTTACAAGACAGCGAAAATAGACTAAACTTAGAACTAATGCTAACTCGCTGTGTGGTTGACATACTCTAAATTGTTTCATAAACAATTGCAATTAAAGAGTTTGAAAGCAAATTGTTGTAATTGTAATTATAATTTAAATTTTTTTTAATTTTTAATTACAATTACTTGTTATATATGCCTAGCTTAAAAAATGTTTGTTTCACCAGCATTTGACATTGGCAATGCAAAATGAATCCTCATGATTTGTAACAGCTGGGAGGGCATTTGCAATCGCGCCAGAGTTATTTCAAAGAAATTCTCGTGGTTAATGTTGTATTTTAATTTTGAAAATACAATTGTAATGGTGATTAAAAATTATTTAAAGCAAAATAATTATACTTATAATTGCAACTAAAATTTTGAAAAGTGAATGGCAACTGCAATTGTACGTAATTTTTTTCAACCCTGGTAACAACTACTTTTTTCCGTCAAACCTTCGCTAATACAGTAAAAAAGATAAAATTTAGTTAAAAATAAAATTATGAAAAAAAACAGAACCTCGTTTGAAAATTTGAGAAAAAAAAGGAAAAGAGTCGCAATTTTAACAAAAAATGCACACAATCAAATGATTAATTTAATCGTAGAGCAAAGTTGTAGGCTTTCCCCCGAAAAAAATAAAAAAAGAAATGTTTCCCAAAACTAGACTTTGCAAGTATTCGAAAGGCGCTTAATGTGTAGCAGACGCGCTTTTATATTGAAGCGATGTACTGTAATTGCTTGATTTCAAACTTGCTTGTTCACCTTTCAAAGATCGTATTCCGGATTTGTAACAGGTCCACAATACACAAGAACGTGTTGTTTTTTTGTTGTTTTTTTTTGTTTCTTCGCGCTTTGTCTGCGTTCATCTTTTTTAGTCATCTGTCATCTCTATATTTTATCCTCCTGACTCGCAGGAAAGTTTTATCTCTATTTATTTGTTTATTTGGTTAACATCAAGTTTTTATTTTAGAATTTAGTTTAAAATATCAATTTTTATTCCTAATAAGTAAGATAAACAGTTTATGTTCAGTACAGGCCATTTAAAATAAAATGAGACAGTTCAGAAAATCAAAAAACAAAGAAACGTTGTAGTACTTCTGCAAAGGCTAATTTATTGTCCTGTCTATTTTTTAGCAGTTTTTTGTTTTTTGAAAACAGATAATTAACGTCTCGTTCTTGCCGCTTATAACTTTTTTTCCTCTTTTTAAATTTTTAATGTTTTCGATCGTGCTTTTTTAAATTCCAAGAAATTCAACTTATAAAACTAATTTTTCCTATTTCAAATTCAATTTGAAGTTAGCGATTAAATTGAAGTTTTTTACAAAATGAAGAATGTTGCAACATGTTCAGTTCGACGTACTTTAATTTAATAAAAACAGTACAATTAAAACTCCCATGAAATCTTACAAAGTTTTTTCCCTTTTCAGCAGCCTTTGCAACTCTTGATAAATATTAATTACTATCATGTTTGCTCTTTAAAAAAGTACGGTAAATGCCATTTAATTGGAAAATACAGCAAGCCATGTGTTCTAGCCAGCCGTGATCGAATGTCGTTGCCGTAATTTCTTTGGTAGAATCAATTTGACTAGCTGTAATTTGCAATACACAAGTTTTTCTCTTATTTTCGGCACCTTCCATATTTCCCTATTCAATCCTTTAAGGAATCGTTCGAAAGTAAAAAAATTTTTGTAAATCTGAGCAATTAGTGTAGAGGAACTACAGAAAATAAGTCAGTCAACACGACGTCATTGCTGAAGATTATCGATAAATAAACCACCCGTTACATTAAATAAGCTCACATAATGTCATTGCAGGGAAATAACTAAGAGATTTGGTTATTTTAATATCTAATTTCGTCATTGTGACATCATATCCGATGTTTACGATTTTTTTTGAAAAAAAATTCAAATCAAAAAAGAAGGAAAAGTTGAAAAATGTAGGTAGATGCTATAATTTATGCAAATATTAAAAAAAATTTGTTCTACTTCAAATCAAATTTATTTTACTTATCTCTATATTTATGCGCCTGACTCGCAGGAAAAGGACGGGAGGCGCAATACATGGGGCAAGTAATTAGCCCGACCTGCTTTCGGAGATGCCAAGATATTGCTGTCCGCTTAAAATTAATTTTTTTACTTCTTTAGGTTTACAGAGATATGACCAAAATTTAGGACAGCTTGTTAAGACCGCCAAGCAGAGGAAAGTTCCGTAAAGCAACTCAACACTTCTTTCCTCTGGTTTGTGGTCTTAATTGACGAGCAGTTCTAAATTACAGTCATTTTCACGAATGGAAAAGAAAACTTCAATCAGACAGCAATATCTTGGCATCTTAGAGCACAAGTCGGTTTAATTCTTCAACGATTGCCCGAAACTTAACGTCTTAACTGCTGTCGTACAATTTGGGGCGACAGTTGTTGTGATATGAAAATGCTTTGGGTCTTTCTTCCGATAAAAAAATTTTACAGTTATGATTTTAGGAAAATCTTCAAAGAATAAAAAGCTGTTAATTGGCTGGTTTGAGCTTTTCAAAAAAGCATTTACGCAGATAGCAGCAATTCCAAAGCTGAAAAAATCAAACAAGCTTCAGAAGTAAAACAATTGAAGTCAATGTGAAGCCATCAGTAAAGTTGACCAATAGTTTATACAAAAAAAAAGGAAAAACGCGCGAACAACATCGATCCTTGTAATTGTATCTGGCATTTCACGATTTATCTTTTACTCATTTCACAATTTATTGCTAACTAAATCAAACCAAATTGTCATAATATTAGAACAACTTCTTTGAAAATAGCCAATGGGTCATATATTTATATCGTTGTTAAAAATAAAATTGCACTGTAGAAAGTTTATTGATTTTTCTTATTATTAGTCAAATCAGGACGAATACGTATTTGAATTAAGCGACTATTTAGAAGTTTTATGGATAATTATAATAAATAAAAACTTTATTTTTTGTAGGCCTATTTTTTTCTTTGGTTAATTTCTTTAAAGTTTTAGACAGGAAGCATTGACTTTAAATAAAAACTAAGAGAATATGCTGCTATTGCAAGAATATTTGTTTTTTTGAAAAAATGTCTCACATAAAGTGCTCTAGTAATAGACATTGTATAAAAATGTGTCTTATTTGAAAGTATTAAAGCCACACTAAAAGATAGATTGTTAGACTTGACTTTTAATTCTTACTTTGAAGTAATAGACGATTCGAAATACTTTTCTAAAGTTTAGAAAGAGCTAACAAAGCACAAAAAGTAAATTCTTAGGTCGTCTTTAAAACAAATAAAAATTTTAAGTTTGCCTTCATACAAATACAAAATACAAATAATTCAAATCGGTTGCAAATACAAAATACAAAAAAAATAAATTGTTTGCCTTTATAGAAACACAAAATACAAAATACAAATACAAAACAAAACACAAAATACAAATACAAAATTTATACAAAATACAAATAAAAATTTTAAATTTAAGTTTGCCTTTTATCAAACTGCTGAACCAATGACAAACCACGTGATCAAAAGGAGACGAGTGGCTTTTTCAGGACGGTGATTGTTCGACTTATTAGTAAATCCACGCTTCTAAAACATTATTAGTAAATCCATGCTTCTAAAACATTATTAGTAAATCCATGCTTCTAATAGCCTTATGACCTAATCATCAACGCAAACTAATTAGGGCCATTTTTGAAACAGAAATCAAACCACGTGGTCTTGTAAAGTCAATTTTACCAAAAAATGTTGTGGCAACCTCAAAAACATAAATACGATTGTCTCTTATCGCTTTATTTGATCGATTTCGAATGGTTTGAACTCAAATAAAATAACAGAGCTGGAATACCGTTTATTTATATCCAACTGTCAAAATCGTTCACAACAGTGTATTAAAGAATTCCATTAAAATCCCTTTTTAAGTCTCCGTTTCAGAGAAGATGTTTTCTGGTTGATATTTTGTACAGATTAAAATAGAATAACGATGAAAAAAAACTCCAAAACATAAAATTTACAAAAGTTTGTTTTAATGGTTTTGTGTTGCGACAAAATTTTGCATTTTTATTTTACCAGAAAGTCTCAAAATTAAATCTTATGATTTGACGACTGTTGGGTTCTTGATCCTTGCAAAAACTAGTTTTGTAAACAAGTTTTCAGTTTGAAAAAAAGAGTTCTGGATATTCTGTAGAGGGGCTCTTTTGGCCTCAATCCAGAAATTAAAACCTTTTATCAATCGAACTGCGAAAAAATATCAACCCTCTCAAAAGGTGGTTATTTTGACTTGTTTTTTCCGGCACCGTTTAGTTGCACTTTCGTCTCTCTTCGCTTTGTTTTTTTTTAGGTTTTCAAAATAACTGAAGAGAAGCTGATTATTTTTGTGTCACAAACGTGCTTTGAAATAAAATCATGATAAATAAGTGTTAAATTTTTTTGTTGGTTGATGCCGTGACTAGTGTTTTTGATTCTTGCACGAGAGATCTGGGTTCGATTCTTCGATTCTGATCTTGCATGGGAAGTGCAAGTTCGATTCCGAGCCGGTCAAGTCTGTTCTAACAGAGCCAACGATTCGCCATTTCTGCAATTAAGTCGCTCTTTTGATTGAACGCAAAATGTCGCCTACTCCCAATACGTATTGTCGTAGGAAATTCGTGTGATGGACGATTTCAGTAGTTTGAAACTTTTGATGTTGATATGAATCTAACTTTAGTTGCTTTAATGCTCTGCTTTTTTTTTAAATCTTTTTGACTGCTTTTTAAAAAATTTATAATGAATTTTAATCATTGAAAAAAATTTGTTTTTGTGGATTTTCGGTTTCTAATTTTTTGTGAAACCAGCGTATTTTTGTCCATGCTTCCTGAGTCGTGTTTTGACCTCGAGTCGAAGTCGAGTTTGAAAATTTCAGATTGAACCTTGCAATCGGGCTTAGCCTAATTGCGCGGAAATTAACTTTTTTGTTCAAATGCTGTTCGGGTATGTTGCAGGAAACGCTTTTGCTTGAATGTAATTATTATCAACTTAGTGATGATCGTATTTTGCTTATGTTGATAAAATAAACTTTTCTAATGAAAAGTTTGCAAATTGTTTAATAAACCTGCTCTATCATTTTGGTCACTTAACCATAAAAGGCTTTCCGAGTATTAAAGGAATGCTCAGTCGAAGTGATTTTTATTCGTTATCTTATTCTCAATTTTTGTTTTCATTTGCAATTATTGCAGACTTTTTTATAATATTGGTCTTCTACCCTACAGTATATAGTTTGCCGTGACCATAAAAAAGCTGAAAATCGCTGCCTAACGGCATGTAAATAATCCAGCTTTGAACGATCAACCATTAAAACAGAGTCGTGCAATATACGGCCCGCGGGCCAAAATGCGGCCCGCTTCTAGTAAATAAAACAGAAGATTATTAATACGAGTTAAACAAAATGTTAAAAAAAATTTTTTTGTCGTAAAATAAAAAACAATTTTAAAGTCGACTAAATAAACCATACTCAATAACTATTGTTTTTAACCTGCTTATGGTTTTCAAACCTTATTGCTATTTTTGTTTTCGTTTTACGTCACCCAGTAATTAAACTTAGATCACGAACCGTGGCCAGGGCTTGGAAAAAATTGATTGGAACCTTTTCAATCAATTATATTATTATCAATCAATTAATTTTAATTGGTAAGTAAACCAATCAATTATTGCAATAATTTGCAATTAATTGCAATTTGTTAGCTAAAATAATTACATTGTTTGTTTGAGATACACGTAATTCGAAAACTGTACATAAGTATCATTATATATATAATGATTAAATAATAAATTTGACTATGATTGTTATTCTTGGGTTTTACAATAATCCGAATGCTGATTTTTTATGTGATTCTTAAATTTGTCTATCCGGTACCTTTTTTCTGTGTCAACTTCTTATCACACTTGCATACCCAGCTACTTTCAGAATCTAGAACTTGGCTAAAATATTTTCGAGAAATTTGCGCATTTTCAGATTGTAACGGCATATTATATGGGTAAATATTTAAAAAATCTTAAATCTTATATCACAGCACTATATATACCCAATATTTTATATGATTGCATCTAATTGCAATTAATTGCCAGTGAAACAAACAATTATTTAATAAATAAATTTTCGCAATCAATTAATTGATCCAATTAAATTGCAATTAATTTTTCATTAATTAATTTTTTCCAAGCCCTGACCGTGGCAATTTGCTCTTGTTGCATCATAGTGCTTGTTGAACGGTTATAGTTTAGTGGTTTTCAACCTTTGTCCCGCGAAAGTTTTTAAAAAACATTAGTTCATTGCTCTGCAACCTTTTTTTAGTATGCACTACTTTTAGGGACAAAAATTAGGAAATCCGAGACAGATTTAAAGTGAAGACCTTTTTTTTGGAAAACACTACTTTTTAAGGACGAAAATCAAGATCGGCACTCTGGTCTAAGTGTGCCGCGAATTTTAAAAGGATCCCAAAGAGCGTCGCAGGCGCGAAAAGGTTTGAAAACCACTGGACTAGTTAAATACAAAGATTCATTCTGGAAATTAGCCTTAAAACTTAAAATGTCTGCATACTCGTACAAGCGAAGGAAGGTTGATTGTGGAAGAAAACGGTTCAGCAATGAGCGTTAGCAAAATTACTAACAATCTCTGACTTATTTTTGTTGTCTTGAAAGCAGAAAAGTTAAAACGCAAGCTATCAACAGTGAAAAGTATTTTGAAATTGTTGAAAATTTATCATTTGCATCTGCAACTCGCTTCAAAGTTTTTCAAAATCGCAATATCGACTTTCAAACTTTTGCTCATCCATTAGACTTGGTTGTTGAAACTATTTCAAGTTGATTTCTTTAAAAATAATAGAATTGCAAGAAAACGTAGATTTTAAAAGGGCTTACACTGAAAATGGTTTACTTACCTTTTACAAACGCTATGTATGTGGAAATTACAAAAATTTAGATCGCCACGCCAAAAAATGACCTCTTTTTTTGGGAGCACATACTGCTGCGAGCAGTTCTCTTCTGAAGTACAGTTGTATAAAGACAAAATATCGGAATCAGTTAACTGATGGACTCCTGTCCAGTCAACTTCGAGTTTCGATCTCTTGAGTGAAAGAAGACGTTGACAAGATACGTAAAAATAGAAGATTTTAGTTATCTCATTAAGTACTTAAACGCTACGTGTGAATTGATGGAGAAAAATTTTTTACAATACAAGGATTAATAACAATAGTTGCTTTTGCTTGGTACTAAATTGTCCGCCCCGCAGCATTATTACTATTGTACGTTTTGGCCCTTGAGATAAATAGTTTCACGCCCTGCTTTAAAATTTCATAGTTTGCGCATGAAAAAAATTACTGTTTCAGATTCAGATGTCAAGACAACAATAAATTGAAAAATAAAAAATAATGTTGCGTTGTCACTATTGCCGCATTTACTGTCTATTAATTAGTTTTAATTTCTCTCAAAGAGTTCTTTTTTTAATTTTATTTCTTTACAAGCGTTGATCATTATCTCAGAATTGCGACTAATTTATAATCGGATGGTAGTGTTGTTGAATCCAAGAATTCAGGCGAAAATAGATTGCGAAATAGTTTGACAACGGCTCAATCTTGTTGCAAAGTTTCTCTTGTAGTCCCACAACTTGAAAGAGCAATTCAGAGGTTACAATTCAAATACTCCAAAAAGATAGCTGACGGTGCCAGGCAATACTAGTAGACCTCGATCTTGAAACACATTGCGGCAATGATTAAAACTTGTTAAAATTAAGGTAGGCAGTAAAAAATTGGGTATACTTGAAACTGCTTTGTGTTGTACAATTATTAATATTTTCGATATTTATTGTTGATATTTTGCTTTGCAACAAGTTATGTAAGCCTGAGAAGTGTCATTTGTAGTGACAAAAACTTTTGTTTCCTTGTTCTTATAAATTTATTTAAACTTTAATATTAATTCTCGTTAGTCATTTATTTTAAGCTTATTTTAAATTGTTTTCTTTTTCGTTTCAATTCGGCATAGCTGTTATGCCAACGGTTTTGCAATACCTACATGTCAAAGGGAAATTTTTAAATATTCAAAAATTTTAAAATTTGATTATTTCCTTTTAAAAGTTTCACTGAGAAATGTAATGATAAATTTTTTAGATAACCAAAGTTCCGGCGTTTCTTAAGCAATTTTTGTTGTGACAAGATTTTTGCGAATAGCGCTATTTGTTTTAAAAAAAGGGGAAGCGTTTTTTATTCCTAGTACTGTTTGAAACAGAAAGCCAAATTTGATTTGAAAGCAATTGGTATTATCAATGTGTTTTTCCGGTTTTGAAATAGAAACATTCACAACTTTTTATGAAATGGCTAGGAAAATGATGAAATTAAAATAAACAAGAAGTGGTTCTAAATATACATAAAGTGGAACCTGGCACCAATTCGTTCGTTTCGTTTCCTGCCTATTTTCAAACCATCCGCTGTATTCCCCAGAACCATCAAAATTTTCTTTTAAAAGGTTTTTTTTTTATCTAGCAGTTTCTCGGCGCGATGCCATAGCTCTTTAAAGTGCATGGTTTCATTGTAAAATGACACGTAATTTGCAAGAAATCACCACGTGTTGTTAAGGTTTTTACATCTGAGGTTAACCTATTGCCAACAAACAAAATTTGCATCAACTTATAATTAAGCAGAGCTATTACGATTCTCGTAGCTGAGTGCTTTGTTTTATCAAAGGATTCGTTGTTTGCGTGAGAACTTTTAGCCCCCAAAAACAAAAGAATTCGAAAGATAAGATTGACTTCGCCGTTTTAAAAAAACAAAGATCACGATCTCCGTCTTAGGTCTAGGTTACCATTTAGCTTTAACAAAAAAAACAAAAACAATTTGAAACTCACAACCTGGTTAGAAATCGCCCCTTTATTTCAAAAAAACATGCAAGATTGGCAAAACATTAATTTTTTTAGGTTCAATCATTTAAAGTGGAAGTTTTTTGGTACTCAGTAGACGTTTTCACGAGTTTAAAGTAAGCGTAAAGGCCCGTTTCCACTACGAGCGTGGAAAAGAGCATTCTTTGTTTGTTTTATTGATTTTTTTTTGCGCTCGCTTCAATCGAAAATCAATAAAAGAAATAAAGAATGCTCTTTTCCACGCTCGTAGTGGAAACGGGCCTTAAGTCTTTTGAGCATTTTTTCAAAATTCTTACTCCAGTTCTTCTTAAAATAATTTGGAAAATAAAAATGATCAAGATTTTGGTAAGAAGTGCAGTCAACCAGAAAAAAACAATTAGTCATTAACACAAAATGGAAACTCTGAAAAAAATTCCTCCGCAATTCTTAATCTTCAAAAGATTTTTTCAACGAAAATAGGCGAATGTATTTATGAAATGATTTATAATTAAACGAACATCGCTGTAAATTTTTTGACCAATGTCTAATTCGAAAAAACATTCTATGAATCGCCTAATGAAGTTTATTGCGAAATAAGATCAAGAAACATAAAAACATCTGACAGCATTACGTCAGCGACTTTATTACATTTATATAAGACTTTTAGTAAACAATTCCCGATACTAAAAACCCTCATTGCTCGTAAGACAAAATTAGATTTGCTTTAACAAAACTGAAAACACTTTTTTTCAGTACTGGCATAAAAGAAAGGTTAATTATAAATAGTTTTGAAATAAGAACTATTTAGGATAACCTATTTTTGTTTATGAATACAACGAAGATGGCCGTTTTTAACACGTCTCCTTGTCATGTAGGCATAACTAAAATCGACAAGATATTCTTTCTCTCGCCCAAAGAATACTACTAAAGTCTTTTTCTAATTAACCAAGTTATTATTGTACGGTGAATTGCACCAATACATTTTAAACTTATTTTACTTCCTTTTGTGAAAACGGAAACACATGTTGATTTTACAAATGTATTTGTGTCTAAGCCACTCTGTAAATAGCATCTGAGTTTTGGAAAAGATGCTACAAATAAATTCCCGAAATCGAGAAAATTTTTAAGAAGTTTTGAGTAGATCAATTGAATGTACTTATGTTTGTTTCCTAATAAACCTGAGTCATACCTGAATGGGTCAGTCTTTTCGGTGAATTATACAAGCATATATTTAAAGCGGTATGTTTAGTTGTATGAAAGAATGTTAATTTCTTCAACTTTTACTTGGCAACTTTCTTCAGCAAAATTCTTTTAGAACTACGTCCGAGTTAACATGATACTACATTAAACTGTATCTGATTCCGCCGCGGTGGGTTCGTGTCCCGGCGGGGCCGAATCTGATACGGAATTGCTGTCGGCCTACCCACTACGAAGCGGCTATGTTGACCGGCGTGATGTTGCTGAAATTATTAGGTAGTCTACCGCAAAATCGTAGGAGCAAGTTTATAAGAACGGAATCTCTGATTTGATATTTCAAGAAGAACGAAATCGAAGAATTAGAAATGTGCATTTAGTTGATGTAGCCGATAAATCACAAAAAACAGAGTCGGTAAGTTTGATGAAAATCACTGGTAAATTTCAATAATCTTGTTTTTAGTAGCAATAGTATTTAAATTTTTTTTTCTGTTTATGAAATTCTAAAATCAAAGGAGAAAATTTCTTTTTTCATTGAATTTTCTCGCCTGATTCTCAAAAGTGTTGTTTACTCGGAAGTGGGTTGACACTTTTTTATGTTTAACTTGCAACTTTTTCAAGTTGTCCTTTGAAGGTCACGTGATTGTCGATAAATATCCTCTTCCAGGATATACGTTTTCCGAAGTTTATTTTTTATACCGTTCCTTTTAAAAAATTTCTTTGTTTAAATTTCTGTCGCTTTCTGACAAAAGGTAGCGACTTCCATTATCTTTTTACGAAACTAGAAATAGTTTTCAATTGCAGAACTTTTTCTAAATTTTTTTTATTGATGTTAGAGGAAAAATTTTTTATACTGCTGAAAAGCGACAATTTTATTTTTAGACGCAAGCGATAATTTTTTTGGTGGCAAAAAGTTTTTTATTTACTTTTGCTGAGAGATGTTATAGAGGCATCCGGAATCAAAAATACGTACTTGAATGAGTATTTTTGATGCTTTAGTTTAAGGAACCAAAACCGTTAATATTTTAAAATAGGCCTGTACTTTTATAGATTGCAATTATTTCTACAAATTTTACTAAAACAAAAGTCAATTATATGTTGCTTATGGGCGAACGTTTACCAAGCTCATGCATAAGACAATTTAAAAATCACAATAACCATCACATTATGTTTGTTTGTCGAAACGCGATTAAAAGATAAATTCGATTTGCTCTTAGAGCTAAAACAAAGGTTATTTTGTCTGCAGCGTGGTCGAGTGGGGAGGAGGGTGATGGCAAACGTGATCGATACAGTCTCAATTCAAAACCTACTTGCGTCATTCTGTTGTGTCCTTGGGAAAGACATTGTAAGGCACTTTCCTCTGCTTGGCGGTCTTGGCAAGCAGCTCAAAATTTCAGTTATATCTTTATTTAACCGAATAGTCTTGGCATCTCCGCAAGCAGGTGGGGGTAATTGCTTGCTCCATGTATAGCACCTCCGTCACTTTCCTGCAAGCCAGGAAGATAAATATAAGATAAAAGTGAATAAATAAAAAATTATTTTGTAGAACTACAGAAGTAGTTCAAACTCAATTAAGTTCGTTGTAAAACCTTTACCGTAACTCATATGCTAAGCACAAATTTAATTTGATTATTAAAAAAAATTGGAATATGTAGTGAAACAATTTTTCAATTTTTAATTTTAGTTCCCTTTTTTTGGAATTTTTAATGCCGCTTTTCTTGCTTTTCGTTTCTTTTTTCGCTTTTCTTTTTTAATTTTTGATTCTTTTTAGTGCTGCCACTTTGACGTTTTTTGTCGTACCAAGCCAAGTTTTGTACCGGTGATCTATCGCATTTCTAGCAGACGCATGAAGTATCTTTTAATAAAAACGCTCAAACTTTCTTTCGACTTATTAACTTCCTTAAAAAAAAAGGAAACTATTTTGGAAAAACAAACGAAAGGAAACGTTTTTAAAAAGTTTAAAAAAACAGCGGAAAAGATGATCCTGCGGAAAAAATGTCGAATAATTTTATCGCTCTTCAAGATGTTGTAAATTCCTCTATAAATAGTACATTACCATCATGGAAACATTTTTCTAATATTCCACTTATGCTTTTGTTCTTCGACCAATACAGTTTACCTATTTGGGAATCCCGGTATTTTTTAAAATTTGTTTGGGTTTGGTAAAATGAGTAAAAAAAGTGAGAATAGTTTTAAAGTTTAAATTTGTTGAAATTTCAAAAGGGAATTGTTTTTTAAAACTTTTTCGGGGAATCGCACAACCAAGAGTCCTTTCGAATAAACAGAATGTTATTGCAATGGTCACAGTTAATATTGATTTGTTTGAAAAGATGATGTTTTACGAGCAAAAGGTCTTTGACTTAGTCAAAATAGACTGTTTTTATTATGTTTTACATATGGCGTGATAATCAAGCGGTACTTTCCCAACATTATTTCTTTATTTCATAATTTACGGTCGATTGAATAAGTTATTTAACTTATCATTTTTGGAAAGTTTCGCGCTTTTCTGTTTCTACGACCAAAGGCGCGCGTAATCTGACGCCGTTTCAAGCAGTTACGTTGTTTTTTCCAACTCTTCTTACGTCAATGTTCTGGAAAATATCGCAAAAATCTTGCACCAATCTTTTTGTTCTTCTTCAAGTTACACCCACACAAATCTAAATCTTTAACGGTTCGCATTGCGTTGTGAAACGCTTTTTTCTTCTTTCAAAATGACGCAACAAGAGAAAAATTTGAAAAGTTTTGAAAACGTTCTCGAGAAAGTTTGAAAAAGCAACGATGCTTCCGGAAAATTCAAAGGCGCGAAAAGACATTCTAAAGCGAAGTTAAAACCAAAACTCGAAGGAATTGGTGAAAAGGGGTTTTCCGAACATCACATGACCAAAATCGATCCAATTACTCTGTGAAGAACAATGATGAGTAGACTATCCTTTATTTTAGCCGATTTTAAACCTTTTAAATAAAACTATTTGAAGGACAAGCTATCGAAGCACTTCCTCATTAAAACTTCGAAAGCATTCTTAAAGATAGGTCGTAGTGCTTTCCGAATTGCACAATAACGCATCTTGAAAAGTATTTTGGCGTGGGAATTAGCCAAAAGTTTTTATGGAAAGTCTCGTGTAAAAGTCAAAATTCTTTGAAGTATTCCTTTGAAATATCTTAGCTTCTAGAAATTATTCCTTTGGAATATCTTAGCTTCTCGAATTTGCATGCGTAAAGAACGTCAACGGGACTTTCCCAAATCATGACAAGCTTCGGGAGGCTTTCACGACTCATTTGTTACATAGTTCCGTCACAAGTTAACTTAAAGATTGACATTCTAATGCCGGTGTGCAATACCTTAAAAAAGAATTGCCATATTGGCCATGGCAATTCTTTTTTAAGGTATTTAGCTTGGAAATTTAACGTTTGGCCTTTCGGCCTTTTTTTAGGCATTTTTTATGAAAAAATGGAATTTTTAAAAGTTAGAATTTTTGTTTAAATATTGGAAGCTTGTGAGCAAAAATGTTAACATTTTTTTTGTAGACTAAATTTTTAATCGTCTTCACCTTAAATTTGGGACGTAAATAGAGATTTTGGTCACTGATTTAAAAGTGCACCTTTTTTTGGTCTTCGCCTTAAATTTGGGACGCTAATAGAGAAAAAAACAATTTGGCCATATTTTTTACGTTTGGCTTTTTTTGACAGTCCGTTCGGCCTTTTTTAAAAAATTGATTTAGCAACCCTGGTTCAAGTTGGGGAGGAGTGTTAAGACTTTTCGATTCGGAAATAAATTTCCAATTTTGTTATTTGAAAACTCTTTTCAAACAAATTGTTTAATACTGAACCATTCATACTATTATAAACGGTTTAAATGGGAAAAGTTTAATGACAATAACAATCATTTTTCAGTCGTGTGCAAAAGTTCAAGACCATCAACCGAAAAATTCCTTTTATTGATTTTCAGCATTGCGATGTCATCTGGCTTGTTTAAGATTGCATCATCTTATTGCATCAGTCTAGCTAGATGTGTTTAGCAATACAATACTCAGTGCGTGCTTGGTTAAGGAATATTTGGGCTGTTTCTTAAATATTTTTATAGTTTTTGAGAGTCAAAAAATGGGCAAAAAAGCCAATTTGTCTGAAACTAAGAGAGCCCAAACTTTAATTTTGCACAAAGAAGGGTTTCTCAAAGGAAGATTTGCAAAAAAAAATGTCCTGTAGCAAAACGGTTGTTCATCAAGCTTTTGCTAAATTTCAAAATTTGGACTTTACCATGACAAGAAAAGGAGTGAGGAAAGGCCAAGAAAAACAAGCCTCGTGATGACAACTTGATTCGGCGAATAGCTGTTCGGTCTCCAACCAGTTCATGCAAGAAAATACGCGCGGCACTGCTTCTGAAAGGCATAGATGTTCATTGTACAACTGTCAGTAGGCGTCTTGTTTATGGTTTCAACCTGAAAGCGTTTAAAAGTGCAAAAAAACGTCGCTTAATCCCAGCCATGAAAGCAAAGAGGTTGGCCTTTGCCAAGCAATATGAAGGTTAGGACAAAGCATGGTGGAGTAAAGCAATTTTTTTGAAAAAATTCACAATCCAGCAGTTTGCACAGAGAGAATGGACAGTTCGTAGGCCTGTTGGAACACGATTTAATGACTGCTATATACAAGCTACGATAAAACATCCTCCCAGTATCATGATCTGGGGGGCTACGTCCAGTAATGGCACAGCTGGTCTTTTCTTTTTGCCAATCGGAACAACAATGAACGGCCTCAGATACCGCAAAAATGTAGGAGGACAAGCTCGAAATTCACATGATTATTCATGAATGAAACATGTTCATGCAAGACGGTGCTTCCTGTCACCGTTCAAAGTTTGTGAGTGATTTCCTTAAGAAGAAGAATATCAAAACGTTGGATTGGCCTGATAACAGCCCTGATCTCAATCCAATTAAGTATTTGTGTGCAATACTGAAAGACAAAGTGGCAGATGAACATCCTACAAGTGTTAAAGACCTGTAAATGTCAAAAAAACGCATACGGACGCGAAAGATACACACCTGTAGCATGCCTTGTCGTCTGCAAGCTGTTATCAAGAACAGATGTAAACATACCAAATACTAGATTTTTACACGAACACTGGCTAATGTAACTCAATTTTAAGTTAATAAGCTTACTTTTTAATATTTACTGTTATTTTCAATGTATGGCTGTTTTACTGCAGTACTTTGATTAAACAAACTATAACGTAAATAGAACGCAATTGGATTATTGCATATTTTAGATAAAAAATGCTAGGCGGTCTTAAACTTTTGCACACGACTGTAATATTGCCGTCCTTCACTCACTCGCATTACCGAATAAAACTCCCACAAAAATAAAAAGAAAAATGCAATGATGCGGTTTTAATTTTGTCACGTACGTCATAATCCTATCTAAGAAATATTTTGAAAAAAACGCTTTTTAAAAGCAAATGAATTTTAAGAGTGCAAAACTAACTTTGATTTTAAATAATTTTTTACGATAAACTCGCGATGTAAAGACAAAGATTTTTTTTAAATATTCATTTTAAAACAATAAATAAAAATAAATTATAGCATCTTGTGTAATATATATACTTTTTAAGAAAAAATTTAACTAGTCATTATTGAAAGAATTTTTTAAAATTCAGTTTGCCAAATTTTGCACTTCAAGGAAATCGAACTTATTTTAATTATTTGCAAACTGGAAGTGATAAAGCATATTACAAATAAGTTTTGTGACTTTATCGTTTTGTTAATCTAATCCAGAAGTGTCAGACTGTCACTCTATTGTTCGTGTTGGGTACAAAGTTTCTGTAGCATTGATAAAAGCATGCGAGTGATTTCGCTTCAAATCAAAAGTCAAAACCGTTGTCTTTGAATGTCAAGTTTTCTTTTTCGTATGATTGTATTGGCCTGAATGCTACTTCTTCTTGTAAGCGGAGCCACTATTCTAAGTAAGCAGTATGATATTTTTTTAAAAATTGGTCGTGAAGTGCCTTTTGAAAACCCCGACTGAAATCACTCATATAGGCTGAACATTAGGGTGGATTGAATAAAACTTTTTTTTTTTAATTTTTTCTTGGGGTCTAGATACATAGAAAATGTTATAAAACTCACTTTAAAACTATTTTTAACTTGAAGCTCACATTGATGGCCGTGCTACCTCCCAAAATTGTAGCATGCTCCCACACATTCAGAAATTTCTCATAACCACTGAGGCTAGAATGTGGATTTCGATGTCAAATGGTTCAGAAGACATAAGTTTCTAACTGACTTAAAAGAGATTTTTTCTAAATCTGTAAGAGAAAAAGAGATAAATCTCAAAAACTCTATTTTATTGAATGGATTGGCCAAGCTCCCCGCAGTATGGATTGCTTCAAAAGCTTCATGTTTGCAATGTATTTGCCTGCACCAGCTATGCGTTTGTAAGGAAAAAGCTGATTCAACGGTAAATTTAATTGAATGATGAAGTCGGACATCTTGCGCTTCTAGCTGCTTTGAATTCCTTTGTGTTGAAACCGATATTTCACTACAGCTGATCGTAAAGCAAATCTAAACAAAAGAGCTTGGCAAACACGCTTAGCTCTGGAGCTTTGTGGTAAAGCTATATTTATTGTAAAAGTAAAAACTATTTTGTAATTTGAAAAAACAGATAACAAAAAATTAAAAAGAAAAGCGATTATTAAAGAATAGTATGTTACAGCAGGTGAGCTAGGAGCCATTTATTTGACTTGTGTAATACCCGATAACGGCCGGGAAAAAAAATGCCAATGCCGGTTTTCAATAGATCAAGAGTAAACCATGGAAGTCAAAATTAATTTTGTTGGAGCTGATGGCACTGCTGTCATGGCTGACCCATTTATTGGTTTTATGAGAAACCTAGAAGAACCTCTTGAAAAACTTCTCCAGTAGTCTATCTGTTTGCATCATTTAAATCAATTACCCTTGTGGCACATATTTACTGCTGTCGATGGCCCGACAGTATGATAAGCAGATGTCTTTCCTAGACTAATTGGAAAACAAATCAAGAGCACTGTCTCAGAATAGAAAGTGGTAAGATTTAAAGCCAAAACTATTTCTAAATTTTCTTTAATGTCAGCTGATATCATAGATGACTTGAGCTCAGATTAATATTATGCTTACAAGATTTTATTTGTCTTTGTATCAAGAAAATAGATTCTGAGTTGGTACAGCTCGAAGTTGCACCCATGGTTTACTCAAGAGGGTGATTCTTGCTTGCAGAATTGTAAGATATTACCCATCTCAAGAAGAACCATCACACAGTTTAAAAATTCTCGGTGCATTTTGCATAAACATTTATTTTTCACTTGGTTTCAGATAAAACTTCTAAGCAGAATAACAGATGACTTAAAGATTATTTTTATTTAATCAAAGGCATCAACAATTTCTTTGATGAAAACTAAAGAGAAATATCTTCGAAGGAATAATTGTTTTTCTTGAAATACTGTCCGATAGATCTTAAGATATCAGAAAAAATGCAGTTGAAAAATAATACCAATACAAAACAAATCTCTGAGATCTTCTAACGCAGACAAAACGACAAACTTTTTCGGCGTTTCATTGTACTAGCACCAATGTTCATGCGAAAGTGTATAATTGACTTATCATGTGAAAACATAATTGAATCACTACTGATTAGAGATATGACAATGTCTGAACTTGAAAAGTTTAAGTCTTAACATTTATTTTTTTACATTCTTGCCACAACCAAGATGTTGAATGCCACATAAAACTTGTATCAGAAGCTTCCAAATCTGTTCTTGGACATGACAATCGTCCTGGTGTAATACAATAAAGAAATAAATTCCGTCAGATGATGAAAAAGTTTGACTCTAACATCAATTTTTGTGCTAATTTTGAGACTTGTTTTTCTATATATTTTTCTGAAATTTTTTTTTTTTTATCTCTATCTTTATCCTCTTAAATGCCTATTATTGTGCTGTTTCTAATGCTTAGAGATACCTTACATTGTTTTTCAGATTGCTATTAACGTAATTAAATAATCTGTAAATATTTCTGATTAACGTGACGTATTGTTCATAAAATTGCGTTATACTAGAAATACTGCTCAGTTTTAAGCAAAAAAATACTTTTTTTAATACAAGTCGTTTTCTGTTGCAAATAGAAAAACACTCTTATACGTCAGATAGAAACTTATATCTTCTGAATCATTTGACACCAAAATCAACATTCTAGCGTCAGCAGTTTAGAAGTTAGAAGAAAATTTTAAATTTGGGTTGGCGTTGTTACAATTTTGGGAGGTAGCATGGTCATCAATGTGAGCTACAAGTTGAAATTACGTAATTTGTTGTTTCTCCCACCCATGATTATGCAACATTCTCTTTATGTGACTCGGATGTGTATATTTTATTGTGATAAAGTATCTTTACTACCTTTTGCCTTTTGATATAAACTTTTATTTTTTTATTTTTTTATTTAAAAAAATATATATATAAGTTAATTGTTTTCTTTTTTCTCTCTTTTTCTTTTTTAAAAAATAATTAGCGTACAGTTGCTACTTCGTTTTAAAGATACGGCGACCACGCACAATTGACGTTGTGCGTGTAATAACGTATATCGTTTAGCCGATGTTTCCTATTTCGCAATCACTTTTTCAATAAGAACTTTAAAACGTAATACCTTGATTGCAAATAAAATTGAATTGAATTGAATTGAAATTTTAATTTGACTTTTATAACATTTTTCAAGTATCCAGCCCCGGAAAAATTTAATTTAAAAAAATAATTTTTTTCACTTCACCCTATAGAAATTGCGTTCTTTGATTTGCAAAGTCAGAAAGTTAACACAGCAAAGACCCTTTTCCACTATGAGCATGGAATGAAGCATTCTTTCTTCTTTTTATTGAATTTTTTACTTCTTTTTGCGCTTAAGCCTAAAGCGAAGCAGAAAAAATCAATAAAAAAAGAAAGATTACTCCATTCCACGCTCGTAGTAAAAACGGGTCTTAACCAAGAACGCAGCCGAAAATGAAATTACATCCCGCGTTAAATATTTTCGCATCCAAAGAGCAGGGCCGAGTAACTTCAACGTGGGCTCGTGCGAGGGCGTCATGGCGTTTTGTCGTAGAAAATAAGCTCGGCTTGGTTGGTTCGGCTTTGTTACTTCATATTTATTTTTAACTTCTCCAACTTTCATCGACAAACGTCAAACAACTGCAGTCTTAACCTCGGGGCTTTTTCGGTTTTTGTTTTGTGGAGCACCTGCGCGCGTTATTGTTCGATTGCAGATTTTAAATTGAAGTGGAAACCACAAAGGCGGGTCCAAACAGGTTCGATGTTGCCAAGTTCAAATTAAAATGTGCAATTAAAAATATCTTGAGTGAAGTTACAATAAAAGAAAGTAATTTGAAGTTTTAGTTTCCGTGCGAATGCAGTTTGTGCGAAGTTGTCATGAACTCTACAATCCCAATTTTGAAAAGCTTAGAAATGGGATACCAAACTGGATTCTTCGGTGCAAATGTCCCATAACCCAGCGATACTTCTGAGATGCAAAGAAAATATTTTCATATATATTTTTATATATTTTTCTACGTAAAAAATTAAATTAAGTTTTTCTACGCCTCTTTTTACTCCTTAAAAAATAAATCTTTTTAAAAAGTTATAAATTTTCAAAAGCGACCGAATAAAACTCCAAAACATATTTCTTTAATTGGTTCGTATGGCGGTATATTAATTTTTATGCTGTTTCTCATTTAAGCGGAATCCCACTGTCGGTAAGCAGCGTAAATTCACTGAAAAATTTGTGCTGAAGTCCTTTTCCTTAGGCGGTGGTTTCCAACCTTTTTCATTCTACGACCAACTTCCAATCCAAGTAACTTAAAGATACCTTTCGGTAAACAAAATTTAATTTTCGTCACAAAAGATCAGGTGATTTCTAAAAGTTTTTACTTGCGATCCGTCTCTGATTTCTCGTAAGTGTTCTCCAAAAAAATTCTTCACTTTATATCAAACTTTTTCTTTATCAAACGCTTTCCGCGATCGCCAGAAAATAACTAAACAACTTCCAAGTTCAGAACCACGGTCCTAAGTGCAAAAATATCACTCAGGTGGACTGAGCATCAAAACCGCGTTCTTGCAAAGCAAAGTGTTAACACTCGGAGTTTTCTGCAACGTTTACCAATAAGTTTATTTCTTATACACTTATTTTTGAAAGATTAGAAAAATTGTATCGGCCAGGGAAAATTTTTAAAAGCTATTGTTTTCTGACGCCACCATTTGCAATTTCTTTGCTGAGAGGCAAGACTACAAAAGGCAATCGCTTTCATATTTTCTAATATATGCAACTCCAACTGATTTAAATGTAACGCGGTACCTCGAAGATTGATACCTCGTATTATTATGACTGTTCAATACGACAATAGAAGGTCACAACTAATTTTCGTTGAAAATTGCTCAAAACACAACACGTGCCTATTAAGTCACGAAAGAACGCCACGCATAACATTCTATAGCCAATGTATGATCAATTCAGCTCTTTTTTATTTGTTGCAACACAATAATAGATAAAATAAATAATTTACGTAAGTGTCTTACTTCTATATTAAGTCATAAATGCAAATTTTTGCAACAGAAAAAACTGAGTGATAATAATCGATCGACTGAACAGTTTCTTGTTAACTTTTTGTTTTGTGTTTTCTTTTTCAAGTCGTCAATTGTTATTTTGCTGGTGTCGTCAATAATGAGTAAGACTAAAAAGAAACCGATTCGTTGTCTACTGTATTAGCTTGCAACCTTTAGTTTCAATCGCAGTGACGTAATTTGCGTCCGAAGTACCAGGAATTGTTTTAGTTTTTGAGAGGGCTTTTGCACTTTTTACAAAATCTTCCAAAAACTTTTGCACATATTTTGCATTTACTAACTGAGAGATTGCTCGACGATTTAATCGACGGCATTGCAACGAGCAATTAAACTTTTGATTATCCTGCTTTAAGAGCTGCTCTAAAAACACTTTTGCTTTTCAAGAATCGGTTGTAATTGTAAAATTAATCGAGAGTAGATGAAGCAAACGCGCGTTTATTTGCTTTTTGGTGATTGAAACAAACTTTTCACGCAGGCACGTAGTCATTGGTCAACAGTTTATGAAACCAACCCAACAGATTCCATTTCATTATAGTTTTCTTTCCTTTTTTTTGAGATCAGATTAGTTCATTTGAGAGAGAACATCGAACTTTGATCAGAACTTTGATCAAGGAAAAAGGGTCTGGTTTATATTCTATAAAAGACAATGGTCGATGTTGCAATATGGAATACATAAAAATTTGTGAAACGTATCGGATATACATCCAGGCAAAACAAAGACTGATTAAAGCAAAGATGAAACCAATCAAGCAAAAAAAACTCAAGAAAAAGACTCTTACCTTTGATAAAAGAATATTTAAAGTTTTAATCAACTCTTACGAATTTCTGGATTAATATGAACATACTTTCAAAAGTTTTATCTACAAGGTCCACCTCTAGAAAAAAAATACTTTTTTCGACCTCGTTTAACCAAACTCCGCGGTACCAGCTGGAACAAAAGTCGAGAAAACGCTTTCAATTTCAATAAAAATTAAGCACCTTTCCTCTTACAAATACTTTTTATTTCATACAAAAAAACTTTTCGAATAACCCCTTATTAAAGCATATATTTGTAGAAAGAGAATTAATAAAATTAACGAGGATTTTTAAAGACAAAAAAACGTTCTGCTTTCAAGTTAAAAATAAAAACTATTGCATTAATAACTTCCACGAATTTAAAAAAACCTCTTTACCCAAGTTAAATGATACTTAAACAAGAAATCAATTATAAAAGAAAATTTTTATCTTGGAATATAATAACCATGTGTATAGTGTTTGCTTCTATTGATAATTGATTTTAAAAAGCAGTGGCATTTAGCGTTCAAAAGAAACAGCATGGCTATTTCTTGTTACTTGCTTTCAGCAAAAGCCAGAAAGAAATTTTTTTTAGATCTTCCTGCTTATTGTTTGTATTGGTTGATAACGTGATGCAATTCATGAAATAATCATGTACTTTTTATCTTTTATCATTGTTATTCTTTTTTGTGTTGGTAAATGATCATGCTTTTTACTGGTTCAGTCTAATATTTGTTTTTGGCGCTTTTCTTTCTTCAATAAAATTGTCAGAAAAAGATTTGGTAAATCTCAGAGCATGCAGTAAAAACCCATCAATCATCTATGGGGGTTTTTTTGTTTTGTTTTCTTCGTCTAGTGACACTCCTGTTGCGCTCCTATGGAATTATTTCTCCAATCGCTTTACGTCACAGAAATATTTTAAAACGAGCAAATGTGTCGCGCGGGTCCGAGTTTTTAAAGCTGCCCACCATTTTTCAATCAAGCAAAAATTTGCTGACCGGTGCATCTAAAACAAACTTTATATAGAACTGTCCGACATGGTCAGTGATGCAGGTTAAAGTCAAAATTTTTCAGGGTTTTGATATATCACCAAGCATATCCGATGATGAAGCTTTTGCCTTGATCAGGAGTCTTTTTGATGAGTTTTATTAATTGTCAAACTTTCGGCCCATCAACTTTAAGGAAAGTTCTTCAGTTCAAATTTTGTAAAAAGAAACCTTCATCGTGACAATAAAGTTTAATGTACACTGTGCATCTGGCGCACACATTCGGGGTAACTTTCTTTGGTTATTGAATATTGGCATCTTCGCTCAGCGTAGAAGCTGACCGGAACGCAACATACAAACAAATGACCTCGAAAGCACAGGAAGGCAGCGAAATGACCATACGGTCTTCTAGAATGTATGCATTAGGTATGCGTCATGTGTAGCCAGGCCTTAATTGAAAATGCGTCACCATACGTGTTTGCTAGAAAACGATTTATTTCACCATCTTTATTGTGATTTATTGTAATGTATGAATTGCTTCTCTAAACTAAAACTAAATTTTTTTTTCATTTAAACTAAAAGCTGTACAACAAAACCTGAGTAAAATAAGACCAAAAATTTTAAGTCAAAATTTAACAAAACAAAGTAAAAAAATTTTTTGTTCAATATAAAACTGCTAAAATAATGACTAAAACCGTCATCGCCCGGAGAAGATAGTTTGAAACTGTCTAATTAAATCAAATATGGCTAAAAAGTAGGTTTTTTACCAAATAAACGTAAAACAATGAGATTAATAATGAATATAATTTACAAACAATCTTAAATTACGCCAAAACAGCAAAAAACAAGACTTTTTGCTGTATCAGGTATAGCATTAAGATTTTGAAAAATAAGACTGTTTACAATTTGAGATAACCAACAGTTAACAAAAGGTTTATAATTTTTCTATTTGGTATTATTTGAATAGAACCTGAAAATAAACTTCAAATTAGAAAGCAAGCAAACACAAAACGCACAAATACATTGGTTGATAATAACTGCGCCGCATAACATCAGAACATGCGCTTTTAAAGACGAGCAGATTACTGGGTCTGTTTTCATGCAGAAACGTAAAATCCTCCTTATTTGTCCGGTTGTAAGCCGCCCTTGAAAGAACACCGCAATTACGAAGATCAAATGAAAGTTCTACACGCTTTCACAGCTGCAAACTTGTCAACGGGCAAAGAACGCTATTGGAAATGTTCACAGCAGAATGTTTGTCAATGTGCCATAAGCTTTTTATAGTCCATTGTCAAGCAAGAACTCTGAACAAAGAAAGACTTAAGACATTGAAACTCAAGTGTTTGTTTACGATTTAAAGAATCAAGTTAATTAGATTGATTCTAAATTCATTTCTCAGCTTTTCGAAAATCTGAAAGTTTCCCAAAATTTAACCAAGGTTTCGGTAATTATTATGACACAATTGACCGGCAGGCTACAGAAAACACGTTGCGGGTCATTAGCCCACGCTATCTTTTAGTAAAAATGAATTGAGTTGGTTCTTGCAAATACAAATATTTGTTTTTTTCCCTTTAAATTATTTTTCCTGTGCGTCATTTCCGTAAAATTTCCAAGTTTTTTAATGTACGGTAACTAATCTTCCGGTAAGAAAAAGTTTGTATGTTGAAAATAATACCTCTACATTGTCTTTTATTATAAAGAAGCTCTGGCAGTTTTACAAAGATTATATAATATATATTAATCGTTATTCTACCACGTGTCATTACTCTCATGAAATGCTAGTTTGTCAGAGTTTGAATAAAAGCTTTATTTTAAACTACGGTTTCAAACAAAGTCGGCATTACTTAAAACAGTTATTTATTCCAGAATACGGGTATGACTTGTTTAGGTTTTCACAAAGTAAAGACATTATTTTTATTAGTTCACGTTCAATTTTGTCTATTACCGTTGAACTTCTTCGTATGCTTCTATTCTTAATTCTTCAAAATAAAAAGAAAGTTTATTTTTTTATATCATGGAAAACAAAAACTTTGTCGGGTTCCACAGTTTTAAATGCATTACGTGACTTTAACAGATTTTCTAAGCGCGGAATCAGGAAAAATTACGTCAGAAGCAAACTTGTTCAGCTTTATGACGTCAAAATCCTTTGGCATCTCCTATTGGCGGCTCTATGTTATGTCTATGCCGATTGGTTTGTTTTCGAGAAAAGATTAGAAATTTAAGGTTTGCGTACTCGTTTTAAAATATAAATACAGTACACCTCGGTTAATCCGGATTCAGTTAATCCAAAATTTCGCCTAACTCGGATAAAACTGAAAGTACAAATGATTTCGTATTTACTATAATTCTAAATAAAAAGCTTCGGATTATCTGGACTGCGCCTAATTTAGATGATTTTGTCTCTCAAATCAAATCCGGATTAACCAACGTCTACTGTAGTTTCAAACAGGATTGCCACTTTTGGTGTGAACTCGTACATTTTGCTTTTAGGCCTCATCAATACTGAGCTTTATCAGACGCAAAAGCTTGTTGCTTGTTTATTAAAATTCTTATGCTGAACCAGTGGTTTTCAAACTTTGGTGATCCGTGGCCCCTGGTTATAATATTGTCCCAAAGGTCAAGTGAAGACAAGAAAAAAAGGTCATCATTTTGAAAACGTTTCTGATTTTGTCAATTTCGTCCCAAAAGTAAATTGAAGTCCAAATTGAGAAATCTTCTCGTGACCGCTTGGTAAAAGCAGCGTGACCTCCTTTAACAACCCCTGCGTTAAACGAAAAAAATCAATAAACAAAAAAAGGTGAACGAGAACGCATGGCAAAAACAAGGGGTTGACCCTGCCTTTTTTGTTCTAGAAATTTTTTATTTGAACAACTTGATGGTTTGCATGGTTATCGAACCCGAGCAATTTGAAAAGCAACCGCATTATCTGTTGTAGCGAGGGTAAACAAAATATCAGGGCCTTCTTTAGTTCAGCAGACCAGTAAGACCTCTCGATTTTTGCTTGGTAATTGTTGTTGGCGTAAAGTAGAAAAGCAAAACGAGAACCTTGCGTTTCGTGAAACTTTAACACGAAACTTCGAAGTATTGAAACATGAAAAAGTTCATGCGGGGTCGAAATTTTTTTAGAATTTTATTTCTAGAACTTAAACTGTTATAAAAATAAAGTTGAAATTATGAAATCACGCCCAAGAATTTGTTAAAAGCTTCACCGAAACGCTTTTTTGCTTAGGGAACAAGGTAACACCGAAAAAGATCATTGTGAGTCGCGTCCAACTGGAAGAAACCCCGATTGTTAGTGAGGATAGTTTTAGGGAGAAACAAAGTTAGTTTTAGAAATAAAAGAGTTGGTTCAAAAAAACTAAGTTCTTCTTGAGCATCTTAACGAATTAAAATAATATATTGGGCCCTTTTGGGCCCGCAAGAACAATTTACACGGCGTTTTTTTTCTCTTTTTATCTCTTAGAGCAACTAATTTTTTTTTTACTGTCACTTTAGTCGGTTTTTCTTTGAATTAGACTTGGCCATCATTGTGTAAGAAAGATGAGTTGTTGAAAAATGCGAAAATTTTCTCCAAGACTCGTCAGTTTTGCGAAAGTTGTTAAGATGTCAGCAAGACTTTCCTTTGGAGTTAGTTGCTTCTATTTGTTGTTACTAAAAATTTTTTAACTGAAATCCTTTTTAACTGACGAGGGATTTTTCAAATCGATATGTTTCTTTTTATCTACAAAATTATGGAGTATTTGATTTCGCAAAAATTATATCTTTAGCAGTTCGGTTAAAGAAAAATAAACAATAAAAACAAATCAACGAAATGTAGCATAAATTTTTAGGGAGACTCGAAGGAACCGATTGTGGTCATCGTGTCATGCAGCAACCCAGAAACTGCTTCAGCTCAGCAAAATACTCTTTTGAAACTATTTTCAACTTTTAAACTTTAATAAAATCGCTTAAGTACTTTCAAAAAATAAAACTGGCACTACAAATATTGTGACAGGAGTTAAAAATAAAGCAGAAGTAAGCACATTTTTGATTTCAAAGTTTCGTGTAAGGTACAAATAAAAGTCGAAATATATTTTGCTGCGATAAATTTGGCCAAATCAATTAAAAAAAAGTCAAAGAGTAAATCGAAATTAGCTGATATTAACATTTAAAAAAATATATTTTTAAGTATTCCTTGCTATTCTGAAAGCCAAACTAAGTCTAATTTTGTCGCTTTTGCGTTAGTTTTTTTAAAAATAAGTCATCGATTATAGCAAAATAACTAAATTCTACATCTTTGCATTATTTTAAAATGCAAGCTAAAAAAGTGTGTCATTGAAGAACTACTGGATAAGTCAAAATAAGTTGTTTTTATTTTTTTACAAGAAGTGAATTTTAAGAATGATAATTCTGACTTCTCAATTGAGGGGGAGTGCACCCCAGTTTATTTGATTAACTTACTATTGGTTCGTATATTAAATTTATTATTATCGATTTGGTTCGTATATTAAAATGAACAAGTTCGAAATATGAAAAGATATCACAACTATTTTTTTTACCTTACAGCACTAGAGAGAGTAGGGTAGTGAACTCTTTCTTTCACTTGCTTTTTCTTTAACACACGTTCTTTTCAAGTTATTTTGGAGGCGCTGTAATATTATTTTTTGACAACCGAACCAGGCCTTGAAACGAATATTTTGGAACAGTTGCGCCCAAAGTGGGGCAAAGCACTGCTTGCATCGATTCCTCTCCCCCTTCTTCATCACGTTAAGAATGTTATAAAATAAATTCCTTAAACTAGGTTTTTATGAACTTAGACTTGGTGCGGCCAAAGTAAAGACTGTATATTTTTCCAAATGACTCGTGTTTCAAAAAGCTGGCTTTGTGTGCAGGAGATGCTGTTCAAACAATCGATCGATCGCGACCTTTTTGTCTTTTACAATAAATTTTAAAAGTTTACGTCAATTATAGAACCCCCACTAAAAAAACTTGCTGTGATTAATAGCATAATGAATTTGAAGCTTTGTAATGCCTAAACTTAAAAAGAATCAATGTTTTTGAAAGGGCAATGATTGCTTTTTAGCGAAGGATTGAATCTGAAAACAATAATAATCTTGTTTGAGGTGTAAAAACCACAAACAGAAAGTTGTGCCAGCTGTTTAAGTTTTCAACTTTTTCAGCTGGGGTCAACAACAAGCTGTAGTGTCCTGACGAGTCCTAATTAGGACGAAAGAGGTCTGTCGGCACTTACTTGTTGATTGACTTGACCATTCTTACTATAGGTCAATATTAATCTTCATAATCATTTTACCATCTATTTGTCTTTTCTGATTTGCAAGAGCACGGTGGAGGCATTGAACTGTGAGTGACCAACAAGCAATTGCTATTATCGACCTTCTTTGGGAGATTCCAAAGTAATTTCTCGATTAAAATTCTTTATTATATTTTCTTAATTGTTGATATAATTTTTTTTTGTTAATTCAGAATCGCTCAGGAGAGAAAAGTAACGTAAAGTATCTTTTCTCAGGACCCGTCAACGAGGCGTTTGTAGGAATTGAACCAAAACCCGTCGATTATCGTCACTATCAAACAACGCTACTTGCCACTTGACCACGCTGATGACAAGAAAAAACACGTCACGAAATAATCACGGAAAAATTTTTAAAAACTGGACGCTATGATGATTTATGTAGCTTAAGTTAAAAATATTTAAAGGTCAGGATAAGATCTATTTTTACTTTCATAAACTCATTTTGGGAATCAAAAGTCTTTGGCTAGCGTTTCTAACCGCAAAGATCGCCATGTCTTTGCAGGAAAATAGTAACGATATTTCATACAATATTTTCCAAATAAAAGAAAAAACTCGTTTCTGGCTGTACGAAAATTCTATAAGAACTCAAAACAGCAAAAGATTAAAAACGCTGTCTTTTGCATTGCTTGCGTTGTCTTACTTTTTGATGTGCTGTGATTAAAAAAATTCACATGAAAAGTGTCAATGATTTGGTATCTAAATAATCGGCAAAAACGTTTGAAAGCGATTTCTTTAATCTTTTGTTAGTGCAATTCATAACTTTGTGATATTAAAACATCACCGAAAAGCAATATCTATCATGAAAACTTACATCGTAGCTCGTAATAGAATGCTGAGAAAACATACTTTTTTTATTTTTTTTTGCAAGCTACAAATAGAATATAGAAACAGATAAACAATATTCTAAAAAAATTGGATAGTTTAATATTTACATGCGATTTTCTATCATAAATATAGAAAATTTAACTTTATATAGAACAAAAAATTATAAGGCAGAAACTGCGTTGTCTAGATATCAGAATTTCCTTGTTGTGCTTTGTTTCATGATTTGCCTGTTTTTCTGCCATTTTGTTTTTAATTTTTGTCGATAGTCCTATCGGAGAACTGGTTCGGTGATTTTTTTATCATAAAGTTTAAGTTTTTATAACTATTTTATTTATTGATTTGTTTTTCAATGGAAAAAACTGTATTAGCAATCATATATTAACTACCTTTTAAAACTATTTGATTAAAAACTTAACTTCTGATAACTTTTAAGTAGATATTCAGATTTAAATATAGTTTTATTCAAAACGTGCGTAATAACGTGACATTTTTTTGGTTAAAATGACTTTTAAGTTTTCTCGTTTTGAAACCTTTAAAAACTGACTACTTCAGAAACTGCGTCAATACAAACAAAATTTAGTCCAAAATTTATACTCTTTTGAAGAGTTTTCATTTTTTGTGGCTTTTTGAGTTAATACTTGTAGATATTATTTTAAAAAGCTTGCATCTATATTTACATTTACAAGTCATTTAAAAACGCATAAACACTTCATTGAAACCGATTTAACTTTATGAAAATAGGTTTATTTCTTCTTTGCTTTAATGCTTTGTTTCAATTTACTTGGGAGCAATTTTAATTTGCTTCTGACGTGTTTTAGAGGATTAATTTTGCAACAAGTAATTCGCAAAATTTTCTCTTAAATCAGGTATGTCACATCTTTTCGTGGATCAAATTGGTGATCTTAATAAAAAGCAATTTTTATAGAGACGCATGCCGAGTTTCAAATGAAAAACTTTTTTTGGTCTTTGCTTCTCGTTAAAGGTCAAAGAATTTGATTTTGCGTAAAACTTGACTTTCGTTTTTTTTAAATCGCTTTTTATTAAAATCTTCACTTGTTTGTTTCATTTTAAAAAATACCTCACGGGACACTCAAAAACATTGAGTAAATATGATCGTAAAAATTTTTGAAGAGAACCTGTGTGTAAGACCAAAATTTGGAAAACATGAACACCGTTCTAACATTGTGCCGTCTTGATAATGAATTCAACTTCTTTAATGACATTGCTTCTAAATCATGTCTTTCAACCCATGTTTATATCAAATTGGTAATTAAGTGACAAAGAGGTTGATGAAGATGCGTTAAAATACTGTATTTGCTGCGGTGAAACGTAATTCCTGTTTCCATCGTCAGGTGTGTAATTGTTTCATGACTGCCTCGATATGACTAACGTGTATCGATATGGATATAGCCCGAAGGTTATAAAAGTAGATCCGCAGTCCTTCCGGAGTCCGCAAAGCAGTTTTTGAGGGACCGCGATATGCTTTCAATTTTACAAGTATAGAATCTAAAAAAGCCTTGTCACATGTGTGAACGTTGATAGCAGTGAATATAGTCGTGAAAGATGACACTTAATTGTTCAGTTTCTTGGCAACTTGCAAGCGCTGATTAAGCTAAAGACCAATAATTATTCAGTCTTCAATTTTTGTAGTTTTCATATTTTGTGATTTTTGTAATCTGGGCTATCTGTAATATGCTAATCGTTTTATGAAAACGTAAATTCTTTATACGCGTTTTCGACCTCAAAGAAGTAATGGTTATATATATCAATGTTTGAAGAGCTCTCATCTGTGGTTAATGGTAATATGAACATTATTCTATCGTTTGAAATATTGCCACATATTATCAATCTCTGGAAAGAATTTTTCATGTAATTTTCTAGAATATCTAATATGGATTCGGAGCTAATGAGAAAGCTATTTTATAAAGTTAGTGATAACTTACAGGATGAATTTTTCGACTTTGGTTAGACTCTGCTGGAAAAGACATGTTTGAGAGTTTATCAATTTGCGAGTTTTGGGTATAGTGTGTGCTTCATGTCGCGTTTCATTAGACTTTAATGTGGAAAGGATACGCGCTGCGCGGTTTCTTCAACATTTTCAAGAATTAAGTGTGGGTCGGTAATGTTCAGCAACAAATTTATCACTGATACGTTGTTAAATAAATAACATGCTTAAAAACGTGTTTTGCTGTTTTTTGTTGTTTTTTTTTTAAATCTAATTTGCAGTTTTTTTGTTGCATAAAAAAGTTAATGAGCCACAGAATTTTTGTGCAATAAAAATAGGGCAGAGAAGAAAAAAGGTTGAAAATCAGTATACTAAACTAAGCATTGTTTTTTACATACAAACATTCATTGGTGAGCATATGTTTTACTATAGTCATTAAATGACCAGTAAAAAAGCTTGTTTTAGATCAGAACTACGCAAGCTCTAGCACTACCCAATCAAATACGTGTAACAAGATTCGACCAATCAGATCCTGCCTGCGTTTTATGTCGACTACTGTGTTTCTTCTGGTTCCTCTCAATACGATTTAATCTTTTTTAATCTGTAAAGTTTTTTTGTTTTGTACTGACGCATATTTTTGTGGTAGTACTATTTTTGTTGCACATAAGACATAAATAAATGGCTTTTTTATAATTTTGATAGGTTTACTAAAAAAAATTTTAGTTACAAACTACGCCACCTAAAACGAGAAGCACCAGGCGCAACCAAACAAATATTTTTTTTCAAAATCTTTTTTTTCCTCTGCTTTCCTCTTTTTGTTGATATAAATATCGAGAATTTTATCGACGCATAAACTTTCTTTTTTAATTTTAAAACAAAGGGAAACTAACTGAGCACAAACATGCTTTTTGATATTCATCGGATATTTAAAAAAAAAAAGAGTCATAAAATGTACAAAAATAATTAGTTGATGCGAAAAAAAGAAATAATTGGATGATTGGGCTCATGGAATGGCAACACTTAGCGGATTCTGTTTTAGGTTTTATTGGCAACGTTGCTGAGTGGGTTGAAGTACGTGTTGATGGCAAATGTTATCAAGATGATTACAGTTCAAAACCTGTTCTCGTCGCTCTGCTGTGTCCATGGAAAAGAGATTTTATGGTACTTTCCTCTGCTCGGTGGTCTTAGCTCGTAGCTTTATGTTTCCGTCGTACTTCTAAGTAAATGCTAAAAACACAAATAAAAAACTGAACCAGACAGCTATAGCTTGTCATTTCCTAAAGCATTTCAAAATAATTGCTGGCTAGACGGTTTTCCATAACCCTTTATGACCCAATTTATTTTATCGGTGCAACTAAATTAGGCACTTTCTTGCTTTCAACTAAATTGAATAATTTGTGACACGTGATTGAGGAAAATATTATGCAAATCTTGGATCATACGGCATTAAATAGGATCTCTATGGTATACTTTCACTCAAAAATTGAACGAATCATTTTGAATATAATAATTAAACGCATTTATTTCTAATGTCCTTCAGCATGGACGGTGGGTCATATAGGGCTAAGTATAACGTCATCAACGTTTTCCTGCTGGTTGGAAGGATAAAAGGAGGAAAAATAAATGATAATAGAAAATTAAAAAATTGAAGTTTGATGCACTTCAAAAAACTCAATTTAGCTATTTTCCAATAACAAACATAGATTAAATTCATTTTCAAATAAAAACAGCTACAAGAAATTACCTGGTTTTATTTAAAACATTGACAAAACTATTCGTTTATGCCATAAAACTACTGTATATCTGTCAATGAAATAAAGTTGATGCGAACCATTGATACGAACCAATAAAAAGACTTTTTTGGCGGAGGATTTAAAACGGTATTTATTGACAAACCACTACGCTTTCTTCATATGTGTAGGTGCTTTTGCTTCAAAACTGACAAATCTAATTAAGCCAACATTTTAAGATTGAAAATATTTATTTTTAGCCTGTTTGAAGTAGGCTTAGCCGACACACTGCAGTAATATTGCATATGCTTCACTTCACGTATAAGCAACCGGGATTATTTGAATGTTGAATACATGTTTTTTCATTGAATGTTGAATGCATACATGTCATACAATGAAAAGCAAATCCTTTCTGTTATTAAGTCGCGGCAAATTATCAAAACCCGAAAAAAAAAGAAAAAAGCAAATGTCAGCAAAGAATTGATTATTTTATTTACGACGCCTCTTGTTTGCTGACTGGTAGCAAACGGTTGGTCCACTCCTGCTTCCCCACCGAGATAAAACAAACAGCGATAAACAATCACTTAATTTTATGCTAATAGTGTTCGAGAAGCCAGGGTTAAAAACGTGTTATTAACTGACAGAATTTATAGTAGAAACCTGATTTGTTTCAAAATCGGCGTGGCCACTGGAATCACATCCAAGTAACTTCTCTCGTTCTACATTTAATAAAAAAGCGATTTTAAGCGATAAAAAGCGATTTTTATCATGGTTTGTAATTAAAATTTAACCTGCTGGCCAGTCAATATTATTTTAATCAAGCTAGTAGCTGAAGAAATGAGCTATTGAACGCAAGATTACCATACAATGCAAAAATCACAAAATTATTTTGGCGAAAGTTTTTAAACAGTACACTATAGATCTTGTTTGATTAAAAGATCTTCGAACGGCCTCCTTACCTCCTTACCCATTAACTTATCCGATGAATTTAATAGGAGCTAATTCATTTGTCGCATTTGCTTCAGTAGCATCGCACAGTCATTACTGGATTTCAAATTTTAAAGACCAAAAAATTTTGCCAACATTAAACTTTTAACAATCAACGGAGAAATTAGCAAGACGGCATATTTGAGTGATTATAATGACCATGAACAAAGTTTTCATTGCTAACTAATGATCTTGCTTTTCTGATTCTCAATATTTGCATTTTTAATTTCTGAATGGTGTGTTCGACAAACATTCTATTTGTTTGTGAATATTCCTTTAAGAGGTTAGAGCACCGTGATTGTGATCGACATGGTTTCAGTTCAAAACCTACTCGCACCATTCTGCTGTGTCCTAGGGAAAGACATTTAACAGCATATTCCCCTGCTAGGTTTTTCCACGTTTACTGCCTCCGCCTTTGATTTTTAATTCAAAAAATAAACTTTAAAATCCTTCGTTATAGTCATTTTATGGTCAAGAGTTTATAGGTCAGGAGTTCACACGAAGCGGGTCAGGAGTTCGCGCCGCTTTTCTCCGCAACATTTATTGTGACCAATTCGGCCGCTTACGTAGTAATGTCGCAGTCGTGACGTATCGTAAGAAACACCGGGTCAAATCACTTTCCTCCCCCGTAGATCAAACCCAGATCTCTGTCGTCAAAAGCAGTAACTGACCAATAAAAACGTGACGTCCTGCAATTACGTCATCACGGCTGCCCCGGTTTCAGAAATTAGACAAATCAATTTTTTGTACCTGTTTTTATCAGTTTATTTTTCCGTGAACAAAACAAAGTTTTGACATTCAAGTTTTTAAGGGTTGTTTTCAAGTCTTCATTCAACTTTTTAAGGAGGAAACGGTTTTTTTGCACAAAGCAACATGTCCTGTCCCTCAAATTGTCTTCCGGGGTGGTATTCACATATGGCCCGCGAAGTGTTTTGATGCGGCTCGTAAAAAAGTTGTAATCAGTTGCTCAATCAATTTGCAGTGTTCCGAATCTTTTTAATAGAACGTGCGAAAAAATTTATGCAATATCAGTGATTTTGGGAGTTAATTAAAAACAAGAATTAAAGTAAAGACTGAAAAAAGATCTCAAAATTAACCGTACTTTGGCAAAAAGGACGACCTTTTTTCTTTGATCTTTACTTTAGTTCCTGTGCCAGGTTGCGTTACGCGTTAAATTTGCGAAGAAAAATTAGCTCTATGTGAGCGAAAAGTGGGGCAGGTCTCGTTAGAGAGCTGTCGTCGCCCTACACAAAACTTCCAACTGATTTGATAAAGAACACCGTGTGATTATAATAAAGTGAAGCAGCACGTAGGCCGACTTTAGTAGTTTTTATGTTAAATTCCACATCTTAATTCCAGTTGCAAGTTTGTTTTTTTATTTTATTTTATCACCATGTAGCTCTGCGCCTAGCATTTCTGTCCCTGACGCAGCCAGTATGGATTCAATTCCTGGACCCATCAAACTTGAGGCAGGGTTTGCCATCAGTTTCCCATCCTCACTTTTCCATCCTAACTAATCTCACAGTTTCGCGTGAAGGGTTGTGTTGCCCGATCTCTATGTTGCGAAATGAACACAGCAAACTGGTTACACACTTCTACTTAGGGAATAAGTACAGTAACAAGTTAAAGATTTTTTAGTCTTCTTCATTATTTTTCGGCTTTTTTCGATCAGGAAATGCCGCCGCAGTGTGCTTTTCTCCAACTTGCTTCGTCATAACAGTTACACCCATTACTTCCATGTCCTCATTTAATCCATTCGTAAATCAAAAAAAGTTTTTACGTAATTTGCCGTATTTTAAACAATTAAACGTAATTTTGCTCTCTTTGTTTTAAATTTTGCTTTTTCAAAGTAAGTACAGTAAATCAAAAATGCTACTCAACGGTGCCATCTCATGCTTTTATTTTACTAAAAAAATTAAATTCTTAAAGTGAAATATGTTTTATGTATTTTTGCAGCAAAACTTTGATTGTTCAATCAAAGATCCTTTGAAATATACCTTTTGCAAGATCAACTATTTTAAAAATTAAAAAAGTCTTTTTTGTATTGTTTTAAAATTATTTTTTTACACCGTATTAGTTTTTATTTTAACTTATGTGTCAATAGAATAAAAATGACAATGAAAGAGATACAACTTTACTTTTTTTTCCGTAAGAAAACAACTTTTCATTTTCAAGAAAAAATTTCAAAAAAGCGTTTAAATTTTATTTTGAGTACCCGCAAGAAATACAGTAATTCGTGTGGCTAAAACATCCAAACAAAGACCTCATAAAACTTTGATTTTTTTCAATCTTTTACATAAACATCTTTTAGCATACTTTTTTGAACAACAAAAAGACAAAGCGGCAACACTGCCGTTAATTGTGTTGATTGGTGTAAAAACAATAATTTTTCATTATTAAGAACCTTTAAAGCGTTTTGATTGCTTGAAGAATATTTATCTACGAAGTGAATTTTAGTCTAGAAAGTAAGCTAATCTTTCTCTAAACCAACAGTTTTTAAACTAGTCAATATCAATTGCAGGGGTTCGATAAATAGTCAAGGGGTCGAATGGCGATCACTAAATTGTCAGGGGGTAGCTAAATAACTGCTTGGGTCTACGGAAGCAATGAAGCATCCAATTCAAAATTATCGTTAATCAGGGAACGAATGCAAACGATGCTTTTCAACAAATCGAACGCAATTAAGTGGTTTTGAAACAATGCTTCGCTTCGCAGTCAGCGTGTCGAAAGACAAAAATAGGTGTGCTCCAAAAAACGTTGATCTAAACATAGTTTTCAACTAGAAAAAAATTTTGGTTTTCTGAAATTTGCGCTTTACAACTGCTAAACCAGGGATGTCCAACCTTGCTTTATAATAGGCCGAATTCTAAATTTAGCTAAAGTCGGCTGGCCTCAAAAAGATCTTCACTTTAAATCAGACTCTGGTTTGTCGATTTTCGTCTCAAAAATGTACTGAGCAAGCTCGCGGAACTCAATTTGAGAACTAAAAATACAACTAAAAAATCGGAATAGGCAGTGGGCCCTATCAAAACCTTAAGTTGGCCGCAAGCTGGACATCCCTGTACTAAACCAAGACTGGTAGACATTTAAATCACGCTAATTTTAAAGAATTTTCTGCTAACAGAACTTTAAAGCAAAAAGAACAGAAAAATTTGTTAAAAAATTAAAAAAAACAAAAAAGGTCTACAGTTTTAAAATTTGTCCCCGGTGTTTTATTTACTTGGTCCGCAAATACTTTCGATAAGCCGTAGTGGTTTTTGACTCAAAAAAGATGGAGTGCTTTTGATGCAAGTCTTTTTTTCTTTTTGTTTGGTCTTCACTCAGCACTAAAGAAAAATTTTATCTTCAAACTCAAGTAAAGTAAAGCCTTTTTCTTGGTCCTCACCATGTTTAATAAAAATTTTGTTTGATATCTAGAATTTATATTCGTTGGGACCGACTTTTCAAAAAAAAATTGCGTTTTTTTTCTAAATTTTGCCCCCTCGCTAACTTACTGTTATTTTCTGTGTGGCTCTTTTCGAAAAAAGCTTGGTGACCCTTGCTAAGTTGATTGGCTTATTTTACAAACTTTATTGGATTTAATTGTGATCAAGATTATATAATTGTAGAAACAGGTTTAACAAACAGAAATAGATTCTGTCTTGCGAATTTCAAAGGGCAGTATCTGCTCCCCTTTCACCCGTTTTTGAAACTCCTGATTGCTGACAAAATATGTCGCGGTTATTAGACTGGGTTGAAGCTGATTTCAGCCATGCAAAAGCAGTGTTTAGAAAACATAGGATCGGATCAAACCAGGGCGACCTATGGCTGCAGCTCACTAACCCTCAATCAAAACTCATATTCCTATCAGGCACATCCTTAGCAATAATGCAACGTTTCTCAAACTGTGTTCCGCGGAACACTTGTGCTGCGCAGGCTTACGTAAAGTGTTCCGCTCATAGCCGTACCAGGCGGGGGGCAATTCCCCCCCAAGTTTTCAAGATTTGGGCAAAATTCAAATTTTTCGGGCAGCGATATGACAAATTTGGGCAAATTCAGGAATTTTAGGGCAATGTCAATGATCAATTGCAAAAAATAATTACCAAATTTAGGTGAAGACTTTTTTTTAGAGAACACCTTGATTTTGGGACGAAAATTGAGAAATATGAGACTGATTCGCAGTGAAGACTTTTTTTTTATTTTAGGACAAAATTTGGTCTTCGTCCAAGAATCTCAGACAATTTTTTTGTCCTATCCGTAAAGTACTAGAAAATCATGATTTGGGCAAATGCCACAAAATTTGGGCAAAATTTCATTGACGCCCAAATTTTTTTGGCTGGTATGCCCATGGTTCCGCTGAACAATGAACATGACGGTTTGCAAGTACGTCATAATAAGCTTGCATAACCTTTACATATTTTTTAAATTTCACATTCTTATGCTACGTTTCGTTATGACTCGCTTAAGCAAATTTAGTTTTTTGACTAGCAAAAAAAGTTTATTGATATTCCTGGCAAATTTGTGATTCGAATTTTTTTTTGACTGTGTTGCGTGAGCAAAAATAATAAGACAAAGTGTTCCGTAAATAAAAAATTTTTGAAAAACTCTGCAATAACGAGTTGAAAGAAAAAAAAATAGTGTGCTGCACTGACGCTGCACTTGCCTTACTTAAGGCTAAATTAAGTGTCGAACAATTTAAGTACAAAATTTTTTACAGATTCCGTAGCCTGCAGAAAAGTTTGTGAACATTTGCTTTAAACGATAAATTTGCGCTTTGTAAAGTAATACATACCTCGCATAAGTTTGTAGCAAACTTTTGCGAATGTTGAACTGAGAACGGTAAACCGACTTCTACAACAAAAGCAATCATTCAACTCCGCTAACGAAACTTTTTTCATTTTATTGAAAAACAAACTACATGTTTCAAAAAAGCTCGATTACTCTTTTATAAAACAGATAAATTGAAAAGCACTCAACGTGAATCCTGTCTTTGGTCAAAACAGACAAAATGACTTAAGAAATTCCTTTGATTTTTTTACAAGTTAGCAGAAATGAGAAAAATGCTGTATTGCCAGCAGCAGCAAGCATGTTGGCTATTCCAAACATGTCGCCCCGTCCAGCAATGACCATCAAACTATTTGAACAGTTAATGACAGGTTTTTTAAAAAGTTTGATTAACCCAATAAAATGTTCAGCTTTTTAAAAAGTTTGATATTTTTACAATGCCAATATTTTTCAATTGATTTTTTTTGCTGACTGCCTCTATCTTGCCTCAAAAAAATAAGTCTGTTTTATTAAAATGACTGTGGCTGGCTTAAATTATTTTAATAAAAAGCCGTTTCTAATGTAATTTTTTTTAAATTAACGCAACAATAACAAGCGATGTTAGAACTGCAAAATAAAGCTAATTAGCCTGCGAAGAATTTAAGGTTAATCATTAAAACGTTCCGTTAAAACTCTATCTAGTGTCGACAAACAACAACATGTTTTACGACAAAAAATTAAAAGTTTGGTCTTAAATTTTTAAAAGTGTGTTTGGTTTTGCTATTGTAGGGTGGATATTACAGAAAGGTGAATACTATACAGACAGACAAAATATAAACATTCTAAGTGTTGTTGATCATCAGAAAAACGTGGAGTAATTTTAACAAAATATTTAGAAAAGATTTTTATTGACAAAGATCCTGTTTATAAGACTTCTTGAAGTCGAGAAAAGTCTTTTCTAGACGAGAAAACTGTATTGTTTCAGTCCATAAAACTTTTTCCAGAGAGAAAGAAAGTAAAGAAATTAGCAGCAAGACATAAAAGTAGCAAGTTGCTGTTTATCCCAAATTCTTCCACTCCGTTTACCGACCCATCGTTGCAGCGACTAGTGGAGCAACAAACGGAACATTCCGTCGAGTTTCCGCTAGTCTTGCAATCCATCTCTCTCGATTCGTCAGAGCAAGCATCACCGCAGCCCCGCGTGTAGAGCTCGACCTCCCCTTCTTCAGAAGACCAGATCTAAGTAATGTAGACTTTTTGTAGTTATATAATACAATCCACGTGAAGAATCGCTAAGACCTCTTGAGCTTTGATTTGGTATTAAACGAATTTTTGATCGGAACTCAGCTGTTGATTTCATCGAATCACGATATCAATTGTGAGTTTGTTTGATTAAATCACTGAACGGTTTTAGTAGCATCGTCTAATTCAATAAATTGATGACAAATTAATTTGCAAGTCTACCTTTGAAACGGTGAAAGACTTTCGATTGGTTAAGATTTGCAATTGGTTCAATTTTTACAGAGTCATATTTTGGCTTATTAGAAGTTGTTATTCCACGCTCTAATTGTTGTTGGATGTTAATTATAGAAAGACACAGTGTAAAGTGTCAAATGTCAATGCTTACGACAGCGACAGATCACGTCATCGTCATTGTCTTTTTTTGGCACGTTGATTCCTACAGCAGGATGATTTAGTCAAAAAGAGAAGACCTCGATCATAGTTCAGTTTTTCTACTTGTTTAGTAAATATCCAACCAAATTATGAGCATAACAAATAATTAATTTCTCAAGCAAGTTATACTCTTTTTTAGTATTCATTTTTGAGCAAATTTGAATCGTTCAAATCAATCTTTTTTAATCATGTTTTTGTTTGAAATTTATTTTAGTACGTTAAAGAAATTTCAGGTCCAATGAACAAAAACAAGAGACGCTGTGTTAGAAAAAATGCATGCATTATGCATATAATTTTATAGACAGCTTATTTTTCTTGTTTCCAAACTTTTTTAAAAAAGACAGGCGCTTTTTAAAAAAAACTTATTGAGAGCCCCTTTTAGTAACATTGGTTTAAATCACAATTGGAAAACTCATAACTACATATACAGGCCATCAAACAAAAACGCTATTATTTAATTTACGGCAGAAATTATACTTTTAAAGATAAAAATCTAGCGCTCACGAAGAAATGTAGTTTTATCTTGCATGATCAAAAATTTGCACTCAACAAGTATGTTGTAAAAATTCATCCAGGTGGGTATGGCCGGTTTCACTCAAAATAATTCAATTGATTAATTAACCAGACTTTTACATACCCAGCAATGTTGTCCCTCCCCACACTCGGTTATCGTTGAGTTTTCTGGGTCTTGGTCCAACAAACACTCCTCACTTTTGTCACATTCGTAGCAACTGATTATCTGCAAATCGAAGCAAAATTTACTGATAACAATGACATAACAAACACGCGACCTACCAAACGCGGCCCGCGATATGTTTTGAAATTTTTTAATCGGATTGGTCCGAATCGCGGCCAGTGACGTGTTTTTCTAAATCCTTCCAACGATTTTAAACACTTTTAATCAGTAGCGAATGATAACAAGTGAATGATTAACAATTTAGAGTTTTAGCCACTATATATTTCAATTTATTACAAAATCTTAGACATTATCTTAAGCCTACAGTAATAATCTACTGTGTAGCTGTAGTGTAATAGCAGCTTGTTACATCAATATTAAACACGGGTCCGAGTAGCGACAAAGCCCAGGAGGCCCCTGTTAATCTTAAAAGTTTTAATTTTGTTTATTTAAACTTGTTTTAGTCTGACCAAGCGGACAGTTTCCAGCCACTGCGGCCTGCAAGTTCGTAGCCAGTAGGCTTAAGGAGTTGTTTTAGATATGAACAGTTAATTTTTGGAAGTGTCACATAATTCTTTCTATTTTTAGAAACTTACAACTTATTTTAAAATTGTTTGTCGATGTAAGTTCGTAACAATTTTAAATGTTTGCGTTATAAATTTTTTCCGCAAAATACGAATCAGCTTTTTTGGGTAGAAACTGAGGTAAATACTGAAATTAGTTGGACGAGTGTGAACTGGACAAGCTTGCGTAGAATTAGACGCCATCAAAAGCATCAAGAAACATATAATGCGCAAAAGGGGAAGTTGAGGAAAAAATACGAAAAATTCTAAAATTGACAATGTGCAAGCTGAGAAGTATTTTTTTGAGAAATATCAATTGATCAAAAAAAAATTATATGTTTCTCGGATGTTTTGTTGATGGTTTCTTTTGCCGTCACTGTTCTCGCTGCTTTTCTCGTTATGTCTGCGATTTTCGTTATGGCTAAAATAATGACAAATATATTGCCTGCAATTCTTCAAAAACCTAGCTTTGAAATTTTTTAAATGTTATTCGCTTTTGCCATTCTTAAAGTTGAAATCAAAAAGGAAATCAAATTTCGTTAAGCTTTAAATTGACGCTAATTACAATACAAGAAGTGGCTGACTTTTATACACATTTTTTTGGGGAAGATTTCCAAGGTTAGCGTCTTGTGCTAAAAAGGAATTAATGTGACATTTAAAGCACGCCAGTGCTTCAAGAAATTTATTTATGGACATCCCATGGTTTATAAGTAAAACAATCACTATCACTGATTAAAAATTGCAAGCAGCACAAATACTTGTCTGTGCCAAATTATTTGGAAGATTATCAAGTTTTTTCTTCATGCCAATGTTGCCACGAAAGAAGCCTGCCGAAAACACGAAGCATTAACTAAAGTTAAAAAGCATTTTTTTTCTTAGTAAAGTATCTTTTTTGATCGACTTTTTGTTTTGTACTGCGGCCCTCCATTAAATTAAACTTTTTTCTTGGATCTCAAAGCAATTAAGACCTCTGCCTTACAATAACAAAAAAGCGGAAAATACATGTAAATTAGTAACATTCACTTACTCCAAAAAATCTTATATATTATTCTTCGAGCAAATCGAAAGGCAATAGTTCAAAGGATCGTTAACACACGGCTATTATTTTCCCGACTAATAGGACAGCGGCGAAGGCGTTAAACCTTGCGTCGCGGTCAAGCGGATAACCAACCTGTTTTCGAAGATCTAAAGATATTGATGTCGCAGCCAAACTTTTAATTTTCTTTTTCAGTGTTGTAAAAATGTAATTTAGAGCTGTGTTTAAGACTGCAAAGCGAAAATGTTTACTTGATATATGTTTTTACGTAGATTTGTAGTGTTTGCTGTCGTAACGAAATAATTATAAAACCCATAAATCGGAATTTTTCCGAAAAACTGCCACATGCTGAAGCGTTTAATTTTTTTACAATTTTAAGGTTGTAAACACACAGAGGGGATTTACCTAAGTGTGAACTAAAATTTCGTCTTATTTGAAATGTTTTGTAAATGCCAGAAAGCAGTCAGTGTTGAGAGCAAACAAAAGCGAAGGCTACCCAAACTAAAGCAATTTGAGCAATGACGTAAATTATGTATATACCTATAAGGGCGTGAGTCTAAAATCAGTTACTCGAATTCAAGTTTATTTTTACACTGTCATTGGCTCGTTTTGAAAAGGAAACGACAAAACCACATTAGAAATTAATCACAAAGGTAGGGGTTGCCATAGTTTATTATTAAAGATTACATTAACGACAAATGATATGGCTAAATTATATCAAAATAGATTGTTTATTTTGTCTAAACATAAACTATGTGGACCTTCATTGTTTCAAAATGAGAAAATTTATTCAAAATCATCGCCAACAACTTGAATTCTTTTTCTAATTTAGAGCTCAAAAAGAGCTATATCTAAGTAAGGTTGCCAACCCTGTTGAGTTATATAAGCTCTCCAAGATCCTTATATGCTGCAGTACGCTCAGCTTATGCTGCAGTACGCTCGGGAAACGAAGTTTGATAAAAAAACAAACGTACGCCGAGCGTACAGCCAGATATCGGCCAGGTGTAGACCAGGCCTAACTCTCCGCCGGCGGTCCTGCGGCGCCGGCGGTAGTTGAGATAATAACGACAAGGAAAAAATCTTTTCTGCCACCAAGCGAAATAAATTTTGCCATGAACACGGCGCTGGTGTTAACATGGCGCTCTAACTTCTACCTAATGTCAATCTGCTGACCAATTTTTAAATTACAGTAAAATTTTTATGACGAAAATAAACCCCTGGTTTAATAATTATTATTGGGTTAGGCGCTGTTGACGACGCAAAATGTTTGAACTGTCATGTTTTGTGAATAATTATAACCAAAACCAATCAATATTTGGAATCTTCCACTGTAATCAAATTATTTCAAGATGTTATTCATAAAGTAGGAGCCAAATCTAATGATCAAAGATCATGGGGTATGCAACTAAGGCGTCGCGACGCCCTGGTGCATTATTCGAAAACTCCAAGAGCTTTACCATATATAGTGGGATAAACATATTAATCAAGAAGTCGGCAGTGTGGTCGAATGTCGGGAACGTGGTCGATTGGTTAGAGTGCGGTAATTGTAATCGACATAATCTCGGTTCAAAACCTACTCGAGTCATTCTGCTGTGTCCTTAGGAAAGACATTTTACGGAACTTTCCCCTGCTTGGACAGTCTTGGCAAGATTCTAAATTTCAGTTATATCAAATATAAACAAAAATAAAACAAAAAAAAAGTAAAACATTTCAATCGAACAGCAATATCTTGGTACCTCCGGAAGTAGGGGGGGGGCAATTACTTGCCCGATGTATTAGTGCCTCCATCGCTTTCCTGCAAGTTAGGAGAATAAATATAAAGATAAAATCAAAAAAATGAAAAAAGACCAGGAGGCATCAAATTTTTTTTTATTTGCCACATGACGACGAAAAAAGACGATTTAAAGCCGGATTCTTCATATGCATTAAACAAGTCAATAAAAACCCAAAAATTGGGTCTTCACCTGTCAATCAAAGTATTAATATACATTAAAGTTGTATTTAGGTTTATCCTTTAGTTTAAAAGTCTTTTTTCGCAAACGTAGCCAATTTAAAGCTTTGATGGGGCGACACTCTGGCTTTAGCGCATTGAATGTTTATACAAGTTAATCACGGTTAAAATCCTTATAATACAAAAAGGAGTTTTTACGATCATCCCAAGTTAAAAAACAGATGTTTTAAAAATAAATTACCAAATTAATTTGTTGCTGGGCATCTATTTTTAGAAATGAGAATTTTTGTGATGTCAAAAACATGATTTTTGTATTTAGAAGTTTAACAGTCTGTTTCTAACAATGTACTGTAGAACTAATCTAATGCATATCTTTGTAAGAATTTTAATCAAAGTAATATTGCAAAAATGTTTTTCTATTTCTTGAAAAAGGGAAAAAAGGCCAAGCAAAAACAAATAAACTTTAAATTTAAAAGGTTAAAAAAGTAAAATAGGTCAAGATAATAGCTTGACCTTTGCTGTTCATCTAGCGCCTTGCCCGTTTTTTTGCTAATCCTAATACAAGATTGCAAAAATAATAAATTGTGAATTTAATAATATGATAAATATGATGAATTGTGAATTTATAAATATGACGAATTATAAAGATCATGGTAAATATATTAATTGGGAGTTTGTGAATATGATAAATACAATAAATTGTAAATTTGCGATTATATTAACTTACTGTTGAGTTGCTGTCCTCTTCGTTTGCGACTACAAAATTGATGTTGAAAAGAAAATCTAAAAAACAAAAATAAAGAATGCTTTGTTTTTGTATCGAAACAGCGAAAGCTAAATTATCGACTCATTAAGCAAAAACTTTTAAATATCAGATTGTCTAAAAAATATTTTTCAAAACTGTTAACCGTAATTCGGGTAAATAAATTCTTTGTCATTAAAAACTTTAGAACGACTAAAAGCACTGATGGAACCATTTTAACTTTTCAGATTCAATGATAGTTTTTAAAAAGACTGTTATTACAAGAATTCTTTCAGTCAACAAGTTCTGATAAGAAAGACACGTCAAACTCGTGAGCGTATGCGGGCCGCATTGGTGGAATTTTAACCCAAAAAATTTCTCTCAGGCCGCAATCCGGCCTGCAAGCAAGGTGAAGACCTTTTTCTATTTTTGTTCTTCTTTGGGATTGCAACGTAAAATTTTAAAATTTCGCTTATTAGGTTTTAAAATTCGCCCCAGGTTTATCTTACTTTTAAATTTCACGTTTAGGTCAAAGGAAAGACCAAAAAAGGTCTTCGCAATAATTGCATGGCAAAATTTGGACACGCTGAGAATTCATTAAACCTTGTGAAGTCCAAAAAAAGTCAGTATACAATCAGATGTCGTTTTCGTAGATTAATCCTTTGGAATTGTTTAATATTTCAATTTGTATTGGGCATCTGATATAAAAAAATTCTTCAAAAGACTTTGTGGGCCGCAAGTTTGACATGTCTGGGAAGATAACACTATTTTTAAAGACTAGCAAAAAATTGGAAAAGTTAAAATGCTTCTGTCAGTGCAGTTGGTCATCGTAATTCATGCGTAAAGATAACGGATAAAATAGTTAGAGTTGGTAAAAAGTACTTAATAAAATCAACTATAACCATAAAATGTAAATAATACTTACTGAGAGAAATCAAGAGAACGTAAAATCCGTCCATCAGTATAGCGTCAATATGAATTTATTTTGTTCACAAATTTTATTTTTCAATCTTAATGAATAGTAAAAAAATTTGCTTGTAAATAACTACGTTAAATTTACATATTTTTGTTTGTTTTGCAAAAAAAATAGTTACTTTTGAAAAAATTAAAATTTATTTCTTAATAGATCAACTTGAAAAAATGAATTCGATTAAATTATTATGAATTTTATTTGTTATCAACACTCCTATAAATTTTGCTTTTCATGCGGCATGCGTTTGCTTTAAAATAAATGCAATCTAAACTCTTTCATTTTCAATAAAATATGCAAAAAAACATATATTTTTTAGAGCATGAAATACTGCGAGTATTTTAATTTCTGAACACTCGCCTGACTAAAAAAAACCAAGTTTCTTTTTCTCGACACCCAGGATAAGTGAATGTTTTCTTGTTATCAAAAAATCAACCTGTTAAATCGAGATCCGACTCTTGACAACGCCGCTCAAAAATCTGTTTTAACTCTCAACCCAAAAACTTCTATTCTTTCGTTTCACTCAGTCGAGTGGACAAGAGACTCTTAACTCAATCCAAGTGATACTTTCACTCAGCGTTAAGTTGCATTGTGGCTATTTACTCCGATTCGGAAAAAAACTTTATAGGAACCGGTATTTGGAAATTCTTAATGTTTTGCTCATTATAGTGTAAACTCGGTTAAACGATTCTGCGAAAAATTGACATATGGGAATATAAATGTGGGCAGCGTAGTCGAGTTCATTTCGACATTCGTTTTGATAGCGACCATGATCGGCGTGGTCTCTTTTCAACTCCTGCCCTTGTCACGTTTTTTTGTTCTTGGGAAAGACAATCTACGTCCTTTTTTTCTGCTCGGGGTTTAGCCAGCAGGTCTAAATTTCCGTCATGTTACTGCAAAAAACAAGTAAAAAAACTTTCAAAGGAATAGCAATATCTTGGCTTCTCGAAAAGCAAGGTAGTTCGCTTAACAATTACTTTAATTCAACGCCTCTGATGGTTGCTTAAAGCAGTGCTCCGCAACCTTTTTTTATTCACGACACACTACAAGATTTTTCCGAATTCAGCGGCACACCTTTGGCAAAATTAAACGATATAGGCAATTAAAATACAAAGTTCACTGTATGATTTATTTTAATGCGATATTTGTGCTTGTTTTAATGAACACAATTGCTGTACCTTAGGTTCCATATTTGAAAGAGCAACTCAAAGTTCTCCACCAACTTCTTTTAAACAGGAACGTTTATCGTTTTCGATCAACAGCAAAGATGAAAAGTTTTATTCGCACAAATAAGTTGTGCAAAATTGTAGCAGAATTTATCAATGCCCGCCTTGGAAATGTGGTTATATTCATCCGCATTTGAAAAACAAACTCGTTACTTAATTTTAATCTCAGAGTTCTGTCATTTTGTAATTCCAGAAAGTTTTCTCTTGCCGATAAACTCAACTCTTGTGTTGATAATTCAACATTGGACGCAAAAGAATTTCAGATCCAATCGTATTGTTCCGTGTTATTTGTAATGAAAAGAAATGGTCATATTTCTGTTCTAACAAAGTCAAGTGTTCTAGAGCCAAATTCAACACAAATTCCTTATATTTATGGTTGCTTTCTACAAACATTTCCATTGATTCTCGTTTCAACTCATTTTTCTAGAATACTATTTTCTATTTAAATCTTTTTAACTTGTCAGAACATGTCAGTATATTTTATTTTTTGCCCTGCATTTGGGTATTGAGATCGTTCAATATATACGTCGGCCATGTATGTAAGCTTATCAATCCAGTAATTGTCTTCGAAACCATGACACAAGTCATAGTCGTTCTTATTTAAGAATTAACTTAATTTATTTATTTCGTACCAAAGGTTGAAGAGTCTTGTCAGAACTTCTCCCCGAGAAAGTCATACCAGAGATGTGTAAAATAATAGCGATTAATATTCTAAATCCCGTTTCTTCACATAACCACAAAAAATTTTTAAACTCAAAGCTTTTGATTTAATAAAGTTGACCAATGACAATTGATACGGTTGTTCATAGTTTCTGACAGCTCCTCCGGTAAAACTTTAATCGTCAGAGCGTTCTTATGTAAGCAGCAATGTGTAATTTCAATGACTGGATTTTCTCGTTTTACCAAACCTCTACGAAACCATAATTGCTGAAGCAACATTTGTGCAAACATCGATGCAGTTACTCCAGTTGATATCATGGGCTATAAAAAATTCGTTGGTCACTCGAAAAATTTCCTGGCTCGTGGTTCGCTCTGGAAGTTTGTTGCATAATAGATATTCTTCTGTTACAAAATCAACGTCAAAAAACTTACAACACTTAGTAGCTGTGCTTTTTTGTTAATATGCGTTGTTTCATCAATCTGAAGAAAACATTTATCTAAATAAACTTTGAAAGTGTATCACAGTTGTAAATCGCAACTTTTCAAAAAGTTCTTTCACTTCAGAAATCTCAAATAATGAAAAGAAAGTTATCCCGCGACACACCAGTAGGTAGCGACATATTGGTTGCGGAGCACTGGCTTAAAGTATTCAGACCAAAGAAGTGTTAATATTCATCTTATTTTGCTTTGATTAAAGCTAAAAAGTTTTTCGCTTCAATCATGATCAACAAAGAAACGAAAAAGTATTTTGTCATAGGCCCAACAGCATAGATAGTGCATCAGAGCTGCAAATTAGCAATTGCTAATATAGAAGTATGCTTTAAAAATCATTTTATTGACACTGATAACGATTCCGTGATGTAAAAGGTTTTTGTAATTAGTCACCGTGCAAAGAAGTTTAAGAGCATTTTTAAAGATGTGCAATTATTCAAAATATTCTACTATTAAGGCCAAGATCAATTTCGTTTAAAAGAACAATTTTAGTTGATTCTTATGCAAAACCCAAAATAAAACTTTTTTCAGTGCTAAAGTTGGTTATTTATTTAAACGAGTTGATTAAAAATAAGGCAAGTCTTTAATGTTCTTTTTCAAATTTTTTTCTGCATCCAGCGCAATCTCTTCACGTTCTAAAACGTTTTACGCAAACAATCGTATTCTTGTTTACGTATACAGATGCGACGTCAATCAAGTGTCCTCGTGACCTATGACGTCATGCAGTTGTTCATTTCAACAAGTTGAAGCAGATGTTTATCATGTGTTTGATGCAGCGTTTCATGGAGTTTTTGTCAAATGTATATCATTGCTAAACTTAATATTAATTGCATTGCTTCTGTTTTTCTGAAAATGCAAAATCGGAATTGGGCAAATTCTGGTGCTTTGATTTTTTTTTTGCAATAAAGAATAGCCTAAACTTAATCTTTCAATTTTTAGGTTGAGTATTAAACTTTATGCAATGTCAAAAAAGGAACATTTAGTTTAGTTTTCATGAAATTGCATAATGCTGAAATTTTTCCTTTTTGTCAATTTCTTTCAATTTTGTTGAAAAATTACAAAAATTGTTATAAAAATTAAAAAAGGACATTTAGCGAATAAACAAAGTCTTTTGTTTGAAGAACATGATTTTAATGGAAGAAACAAGTGTTTGCAAATAGCAAGAAATTTTTTAAAATTGTCTGCAAGCGGCATCAATCGTCATTAAAATTATCATTACGTTGGATCGGCATAATTATATCTCTCCAATTTGCGTTTGTTGTAGAAATAGTTCGTCATTTAATTAGCTGAGCAAATCGAGCAAGTAGTGTAAATAAAAGCTTCTGCAAGAATGGCAGTAAAAATGTTGAATGCGACAATTGTGCGCAAGTAATTAACGGCTCTTCTGTCTGATTGATGTTTTTCAAAATCAATTTTTTAAGGCTCAAAAACGGTAAACGCCCAAAATTTAAACAAAAGAGCTGGTAAACCTCTGTTGAAAAAAAGACCTGATTAAATCTAAATTTTTTATCCGATTTATCCTTACTTGATTTTACATTTCTAGCTCACTTTGTTGCTTTTGATTTTACTTTTCTAATTGTTTCGATATCGGTTTAGATTTCCTTTAGACGTAAAATTGTGAGAGAGTTAGAGTACGTTGATACAAAGTCCAAGCTTAGAATGAAAGCGCACATGCTTTTCTTTTTGGTGCAGCAATAATTTTAACCTCACAAGAAAAAAAAAATTATAAAGAAAACTCTGCAAACGTTGTTGTTTTTTAAGAGTTAGAAAGAGAGAGAGAAAAAAAACACTAAACTGATATGATTAGCAATATTAAAAAACAGATATTTAGCCTTAAAATCGCTTTTGAAATAACGAGGATAAATCAAAATGACCTGATGTTTCAATTTTTCAAGCATGGGTATTTGGTTTTTGAAAAATACTTAACGTTGATTTGATTGTTGTGCTATCAAAAACTCTTCTCGATTAAAATTCCTTTTAAAGTTTTGAACACCAACTGAAGCAATAGAATAAAAATAAGAAAAAGCAATATAAAAAGCAAGCAATAGAAATAAGAAAAACTATGAGCAGATACTCCTTTTTGCTATCTCCTTTTGGCTTTCTCGATTTATGTGAAGAATTCTCTTTGTGGTATCGTTATTCTGCATAAACAGTACGAGGTACGTGTATGGTAGCAGGGATTTATCCGCCGTGTATTTTTCAAGCAACTGTTCAACTTTATGTTCTAATCGTGTTTATCTTTTTTTATAAAATAAATCGAGATAACCTGCATTACAAGCCTTAAAAACTTCCTGTGTATCAATAAGCCAGTGCATTTAGTTTTAAATTTTCGTTCACATTAATCACTCTGAACGTATTTAATCAAAAGATTTTAGACTTTATTTAAACAACTTTTACTTTAGTCGCTAGATATGACGTGATTAAAAGAAAGAAACTACTGGGGCATGCTTCAGAATAAAAGCAACTGTTACTTTGTGTCGTAGTTGGGGAAGCCTTCTCTTAACATAAGATGCTAAATGCGATTATTTGCCTCACAAAAGATGTTTTTTCTTTCGAATTTTTATCATGCGTAATTGTCATGTTTTAGTTACATTTTACAAAATTGCGGCAAGCGATTGTTATAGTAAGCTGAAGTTTTAAAGTGATGATTTCTTTTTTCTTGTTGATTGGCAGGTTTTTAAGTATTAACTTTATAGAAATGATCCTAGCTTGATAAAAACTTTTTAATATGCCTGATAATGCATACTTGTCAGATTACGATAAAAAACGAGAATTTGATTCATTATCGAATATTGTTGGGTTGGATTGCTCCGCAAATGCTGTACGAAATCCGGAGAAAAATGATTTTAGCCGTTTCTTCCAGCAACCATCGCCCTTTATTGATTTTCCTGAAACGAACCTCGATGAAATAACAAAGCATCCATTCAACGTTAACTTCGGGAATAAATTGCCTCCTCTTGCAACGCTTTTTACCCAGGAAAGCGGGAGAAATTTGGCAAAAATGGAATTTTTTTCCATAAACGACGAAAGTTACTCTCTTTTAAACGTAAATTCACCTCGCTTCCAGGATCCAAAACGGATAAATTACGCGGAGTCACATGAACGTGGCGTTGCGCCGAGGCCAATGCATGTGAATCATTCTGAACAAACAATGAACGCGTCGAGTGCCGCTTATCAAATCGCTTGTGACGCAAACACACAGACAAATTCGTGCGAAAAAAACAGAAGTATTTTGAGGAAGCGACAGCATCATCGCTTTCAAGACAATTCTCTTCCTCCCAACGTTAATGCAGCTTTTAAGGTTGGTGCAATATGATTACAATTAAATGAAACGAGTCGCGTGTGGTAAAACAGATTTTTGTTTTCGACTCCGAGTCTTATTCTACGCCCAACCAAAGAAAAAATTTTGGTTGGTTATGGTTGAAACATTTTCATTTGAAAGTAAGTCATCACATAAGTTAAACGAGTAATAATTGAATGATGAATACGTCGTTGTCGTTGTTTGAAAGGGCATTTGTTCCGGGTCAGACACAAACGGAACTGGGACTGAGGGTTTATCTTTCAAACGATGACGACGACGACGACGATGACGGCGACGACGACGACCCCAGGTTTCTGTTGGGCGGGTCAGGTGCTGATAGCGATGATGTTGAGCCAGCATTGGTTTTTCTCATTCAAAACCATTAGACCTCGTGCACCATGCGGTGCCCGATGCAAAGATAAATTTGTGGTTTGTTTAGTGGCGCCGCACTGGCAATTGCGTAAAGGAGCGAATTCGCAATTCGTTGATGATCAAGTGATTGTTTCCTTAATTCTGTGGCTGCTTTAATTGCAAAACCAGCATTAAAGATGAAAGTCTCTGACAAACAAATATCTTATTAAAACCAAAAGCAATTTTAACAAACTTCAGACTATGTTCATCTTCTTTTCAATTTGCGTCTTAATTTTTGTTTTAAAAAGTAAAATTGTTTATTTTATAAAAACAAAAAATAAACACTTGATATTTCGTTTGCTTCATCAGTAAAAACTTTTATTTTTTATGCCGTATTTTTGGTTTCAATTTTGTAAATTAAACATTTTTGCTTTTAAAACTAAAAATCAAATGGGCAGTTGTAAACTAGAGAAGCACAATTATGAACTGCATTATGATTCTCGGCTTTCGATTTCATCTGCTGGAGGTTTGAATCTACAGTCTGATGCACTTTTATTTGTATTTCAGGTAGATTCTGTAACTTATATTTGTTTCCTCAAAATATCAAATTGGATAAAACCAGCAAATTGACACACAGCGACTCTTGACGCGTTTCCATTGCTCCAAGAAGCACTAACATTGACGTTAACATTATTTTGAATGCTGTGATCTTCCATTACGCAAGACAAAAACAAACTAAACTGCATTAAGAACAGAATGGCGCAATTAGTTTCAAAATCTACTGGTGCCCTCTGTAGTGTGTTTGAGAAAGACACTTTACGGCTTTTTTCTTTTTTTGGTTGTCTTGGCAAGCACTTCTAAATTTCGCTCATATCTCTGATAAAAACTGAAAAACCAAATAAAATATTTCAACCGGACAGCAATATTGTGGCATCTCCAGAAGTGGGTTTGGGTAATTGCTTGACAGTTGCTCGAAGTTTAGCGCCTCCGACGCTTTCCTGCGAGTCAGTAAGATAAGTATAGAGAAGAAATAAAAAAAATCAGTTTGCTTTATTACAGAAATTGAGAAATCTTATTCCAACTGAGCCAGCTGATCGGAGATTGTCAAAAGTCGAAACGTTACGACTAGCAGTCAGCTACATTCATCATTTAGGTATGTTTTCAAATTTTTTTATAGTTTAAATTATTTTTTTATAGATTGAAATTAAATGTTATTTTTGTTTGACCATTTCTTGTAAAAACTAATTTGATTGATTAGGAAAAGATTAAAAAAAACTTTTATCTTTTAGGTCAAACACTTAGTACGGAACATTGGGTGGAGCAACCTTGCTTAATGAATAGAGTACGAATAACGGGTTCAAATTCTTCAAGCCTTCCTATATGCACTTTTTGCATGAGCAAAAAAAGAAAATTGTGCGTCAATTCCAGATAAAAAACTGCTCGTAAAAATTGGAATAAAAGTCAAAACGTTGCAAGAAAATAATTTTATAGCAGCCACTAATTCTTGTTTGTGATTACCAATATAGTTATTTTTTATCCAAACCTAAACGCAGAACTGTAGTTCAAAACGCAATGAATAAAACGCCGTTTAAATTCATCTGTCGCGTGCCTTGAAGATGTACTAACAAACGTGCCTGTAACTGTGTTCATGGATTGTTGTTTTTTTGTAGTTATAAAATAATACAATTTGGATATCTGTTTTTTTCAGGAGCCACGAAATTTTTTGGCCGGAAAGCTTTTTTAAAAAAGGTATTTTACAATTGAGAAATATATTGGCCGATCTTGGTTGCATACTGTGACACCCCACTTTTTTGCCACTCAGTAATATGCTTATTCTACAATATTTCTTGAGGGACAATATACTAGTTGGAAAAAAAAAGTAAAAATGCTTTTTTTATTATAGAAAAACTAATTAAAGCAAAATTTCACAAACTAACACCTTTCTAAAGAATAAATACAAACTAACACCTTTCTAAAGTCCCCATCCTCAGCCTTTGGCTTGTCGCTATTGCTGTTATATGCTGATTCCACGGATTTCTCCAGATTGTAATATTTTCATAATATAACACAACATAAAAAACGTTGTACGTAGTTCAGTTGTCAGTTTTTAATAACTAGAGTTAAGACAAGATAAAATGTCGACATCAGGACCGTAACTACCACCGATTACGTTCGGAAATATCGCGTTCTGGGGCCCACAGTGCTACGTTTTATTGTAAAATATTTATGCTAAAAATTAAAGTAAACTTGTTCTTATTTGTTTAGAATCTACACCAGCGGCATGCGGTTAGGTCATGCAAGTCATGCTTTGCATGATCAACGAACTTTTGCGCGATGACCTTTATTTTTGAACGTAACAAAGAACACCGCTGCTTTGGGGCGAAATTAGAGAAAGGTGAAGTGATCCGAGGCGAAGACTTCTTTTTTTTTTTTTTTTTTTTCGGAAAACACCATAATGTTGGCACGAAAAGTAAGAAATTTGAGGGTGATCTCGATTGAAGACCTTTTTTTTTAGAGAGAGAATTACAATTTTAGGACGAAAAGTGTAAAACCAGGTTTCAGGTGAAAACCTCGTTTTTTTCAGAGAACAGATGATTTTAGGGAGAAAAGTAAAAAATCTGAGTCTGATTTCAAGTGGAAATTTTATTTTTTTTTAGGGAACAATATGATTTTCCGACAAAAATTGGTCGATGCCTTAGAATCCCACACAATTTTTTGTCCTACCCTACCCATAAAATATTGCATGTCCTACCCTACCCATAAAATATTGCATGTCCTACCCATTAACTACCCATAAAATACCCAATTGTATGACCAGTTTTGGCATACCAAGTGCATGACCAGTATCAGAGGTCACCGGACGCTCCTGGGCTCCATAATGGATGTTTGCACCAGGGCCCCAATTGACGAAGTTACGGCCCTGGTCGACATATAAGCTACGCTTAGTATACTTAATTCTAATATAGTTTTATGTTGCTGTATGTATAATAAATGAGCTTAACTTGTAATAGTTCTTTTATCAACAACTTGCGGGCTTAAGAGATATTGAAGCCGTTTCTCATTTTTCCTATTTAGATTTACGATCGGTTTTTCGACTTCGATTGGAAAGGTCGGTTAGTATTAAATTAAAAAAGCACAAAGTTTACTGCGTTATCCTTTCTTAGAGGTAAAAGAATTGTTAAATTTTTTTCCTATATTCATAACATACAGAGAAATTTACAAAGGGAGCCAATTCAGTTCATTGATAGCGTTGTAGCCCAGCCAGGTTTAATTTCAATGACTGCCTTTGCTCGCAGAGACATAAACTTTGGTTTTAAAATTAAGCAGAAATTTCCAGCAACAAATCTCTATTGGAAGTTTTTAAAATCTGACTTACGCCGCACACACAGTGCGACAAGCTTTTTAGGCAATTTTAATGGCCAGTAAGAAATCGCAGCTTAAATGTGACTGGTTCGGTCGTATTCATCTAGTAGGCCGTGGCTGAACCTAAGTCAATTGTGCAAAATAACCTTAACATGAAAATTGGGATAGAAAATCTGCGAATTTTTTGTATTAAAAAATGAGTAATTCTGATAAATGAATGTGCGGCATTTTGATGTAAATTGTAATGCTTATCGTGTACTGGTAATTAAGAAAATACGTTAATCTTTACCCTTGGACAAAGTACATTTACTATAAATTAGATTATGTTTGAAAATGGATTTTTTCTATTCATGGCGGACTATAATAAATGCAAAAAATCGTAATCTGACAATCCTATTGAAAGTTTTTAGTAAAAATGATGTTAAGTAGTCTTTTTGTGTTCTTGTGAAAATTGGGTGAAAGAATAATAGCAGGCTAGTCAAAATCGGGGCTACCCAACCCACTGCCCCAAAAAGAACATAATCAGATGCTTGCTCAATTTTTCATCAGTGGTTGAATTCAAAATGTGTAGGTCGAAAAAAGATTTTTACGCTTCTTTTAAAAAAAACTTGAAAATTTTTTTTGAGACCGATCTGATGACTTTTATAGTACGGCAAAATTTTACAATTTACCTGAATTTGGATTGCAAATTTAGTTGAAGACCATATTAATATTGTGGTAATATTCGGCGGTATTTCTTCTATAAATGAAAGGGACGACTTTTTTCCTTTTTTTTTTTTTGGCTAATTCGCACTCAAAATGCTAAACTCTAAATATGCAACTAAATTTGCACTTGCATTTTTGTGAAATTTAAGGATTTGATCTTAAAATCGAAGTTAAGACCGAAAAAAAGGTCATCGATTTCGATACTGGACAGAATTCGCCCCGCGATAGGTTTGCAGGAAAATTTTGGTCCGCGATGGGAAAATGTCAATTGCTTTTTAAAAAATTGAAACTGCTTGTGCTTTGATCGATCTAACTTTATATGCGATCTAAGGGATCTATCTACATCACTACAAGACGGCTGTTTCCAAGCGGCTATCTTGAAAACGTTTCACTCAGCATTTATAAGCGGGAGATTTCTTGTTAGTCTACTAGAAGTGCAAACAATAGAGAATATCTTGCTCATTTACTTGCTTATTAAACAAAAAGGAAAACTTTTCTAAAAAAGACATTCGTATAAAAATCTTCTTTTTTTTTTAATTTAAATTGCGAATCGCGAATAAAAACAATGAATTATCGTCTGCCATAGTAAGTGGCATAAATTATGTTGCCCACGAAATCTTTGGTTACGCAGCCAAAAATTAAATAGGTTGACAACAATTTGACTTTTTAAGATTCTTTTACATGAAAATTAAGACACTTTTACTCACTTTGACAATTTTTATAGTATTGCATTTGGAGTATCGAATTTTACGAATTCTGGAATTTACTTACCTCCTGGCGTTACAATCAGAAACAGTCCTAAATACTTTTTCAATAAATTGTTAGGCGATCGTAACATTGATTGCAGCAATTTTCATAATTGCTATATTTATTTCAAAATTTTTGTATAAATAAAAACTTAATTGAAAAATTTTTGCAATTAAGTTTTTGATTGACGTTTGTTATAACAGCATGCAAAAAATTTTGCGTGAGACTATTTATGTGGCTTAGCACATTTTAAGAGGTATCTAACAAAAACCAATTAACTTTCAGAATTAATTGAATACTCTTTTGATCGATTTGTGACAGGTTTGTAAAAAACTTAAAATTTTGTTCCATATTTACTGTCGTTGTGATTTTTGCTTTAATTGATTGTTTAAATTTCCAATTTCTGTTTTCAAATTTATTGTTAATTATGCTTAAAATCATTTATTGAATTTGTTTACTGCGATTTCTATTTGGCAAGAAAAGCAAGTGCTTAAACTTACACGCATTTGTATTATTTAATAAGAGTAAGTGTGCCGAAGACGTTTGCAAGTATAAACGACGTACACACACACATTCATCCACAAGCTTTCTCCTTCGGCGATTCCAGTAGCCGGCTAGAAATCGCTGCTAAATTATGATTATAATTTGGCTGAATTCTTCATAAGCCATTGTAAAGCTAACAGAAGAAATCACTAAAAAAGTTAAAAGAAAAAAACTTTAAGGGTGCCGGTGTGGTATTTTTTTAAATGAAATATTGAGTTATTTGTAGCGTAAAGTTTAATTGCAGAAATAGTTTTCAATGATTTATATATTTGTCAAACAATCGTTGTTAGCAATTTTCAACCTTCGATTTTGTCACTTTGAAGACTCTCAAAACCAGGTTGAGTTCTGTGGGATGTGTTTACCACCTGACACAATGATGTTAGATCCAACTGCCGTCCTCTCCCCCGTCTACGAACTATTGCTCTACTAGTTTGCATTTATTCGCAGTTGATATTCATGAAAACGACGGCATTTAGACTAGAATGGACGAAGGGGAATTTATCGCAGGAAACTTGCACTTTAAACTCGTCGACGACATAACCAAGTGATACGAACGCGGTTTTTATGGCTGTCAGCGACGATATTTTCTTGGTTCAACTCCTGACCTATTGTGGTCCTTGTGCCTTTGGAAAAAGATTTTACATTACTTCAATCTGTTTGACAGCCTCAACAACCAGCTCCAAATTACTGTATTATTACTTTATAAACAACAAAAAACACAACTGGACAGTAATATCCTAAAAGTTAAAAGCAGGTCGAAGTAATCACCTGACGATTTCTTTGTTTAATGCCTTCTGGTTATTATCCTGCAAGTCGGGAAAATAAGTAGACCTAGTTGGTATATATTAATGACGATGACAATAAACTTCTTTTCAGTTGGAGGAATTTGAGGAATTCAAAAAGAATTCATTATTGGTGATTTTATTATTGTTTTTTTTATTGCTTTTACAAATTCTTAACTCAAACAACTAAAAAAACTAACAAAGAAATGATTGGTTGTTTTTTTTGATATCAGGTAAATAAAAAAGCAAATCCTAAAAACTAAATGACAAATCTAGCGCTAACACATTAAATACAAAAAAAACACATTTAAATAATTAAAATTAAAACTTTAAATCAAGTTCTGCTGCTTTTTTGATTTAATTCCATCTCCATTTTTGACGTAGCGAATTGCTGTCGCATTTTTCTAGCCACACTTTTCCTGTTGACGATGTTATGCACAATTCACTTTCTCTGTTAATTACTTGATAAGTAACATCATCCTGTGGAAAAACAAAGCAAAAATAAGCTGATAAAATTGATTTTGTTCGAATGTTCACACTTTTTTTATTCTTGATCATGTTACAGTAAAAAGGTAAATTTAAAAGAATGTCCAGAAAAGGATCAAGTGACAATAACCTCAAATGCTAAAGCATGACGAAAATATTTAGAAAAAAAGTAAGTTGTTGAATAAAGCATGGGCGCAACATCTTACTCTGGGATCGAATATGGAGGTTGTAACACACAAATACTAAACCCGAAAAAATTTTTCTCATTTTTTTGAGAATTTAGGTAAAATATTTATTTTTAAGTTGTTTTTTACAACAAAGAACACCATAAAAATGAAACTTTTTTTCGTCTAGTCACGTTAAAGTAATTTTGCGCGTTAAATTGCAACATTACTTAATTTTTAAAATGTATCAAAAATTAACATTAGTACAAGGTGATTCTAACATATAATTTTTTTATTTTATTTTTATTACATGCCATGATAGAAAAAAATAATCAATAGCACAAATAATCAACGGAAATAAATATTAAATGCAATGTTAAATAATATGAACTTCGGAAGGTATTCATCCAAATAAGTTGAAATTGCTACTATAAAAAACTCCCACAAAGCAATATAGCGATCAAGAGATAAGGCAGCCAATTTAATTTCGCTTGACTGAACAAGGATTCGCTTCGTTCGATTTTTTCTCTTTTGCATTATTTTGGGAATTGTCGTATGATAAGAAAACTACGTATGTTAAAAAGTAGACCGGAAAATTTTGTTAATAATCACGTAGAAATAAAATCAAAATAAACCAACCGACCATTTTTGATTTTTAATTTATTTTTTCTGTGTAAATGTAGCAGAGGTAGTTTAAAGCTTTTCCTTTCCATGCAAGAGCTCTTTCTACCACTTGAAAAAAATACGATAAAGTTTTTCGAATAAGTCGTAAAATAGGTCTTCACTTCAAATGGGACGGTAAAAGTACTATTGACAATATCTATCCTATAAAGTCAATTGAAAAGCAAACGAAAACGTCATCATTTCGAATCGGGATTAAAAATTATCTGCAAAATAAATGCGAAAGAAGTGAAAATCAAAACAACTATAGCGATATGGTTTCAGCGCTTAGAAGTTCTGGATCCAGAAGGTAAGGTATGCAAAAGCCTGTTTTAGATAATTTCTTTAGAGCTACTTTGAAACTATTTTAAAAAAAACAGTTTTTAGAGTTAAAAAAATGATAGAGCGTAGATTTTAATGAAATTTTAATTCTGGATGAGAAGATTTCAATTTAATAAGTTGTTTGATAAAATCATCAAACCTGTTTCTCCATCAACCATTGTTGACTGGGAGGAGCTGCTTTACTACTGTCGGCAGGATATTTGCATCTTTGTATCTCAATCTTTCCGCTTTTGTGAGAAACACATAAATCTCGAACTCCTGTTTGACGGATTTCGTTCTGAACACAAGTTAATCGTTGGCAGTCCATTATAACCCGATGCAATCGTCTTTCCGTGTAGTCACGTGGGTCACGAGTAAATCCTAACACGGAAGTATTAACCCAAACACAACCTAACCCGATGCAATCGGGTTAGGTTGTTTCCAACAATACTTTGGTTTGTCACCTGCTTTGTAAATTCAAAGTTCTGGGACTGTAGGTTTTTTTGATGCCGATCTACTCCAATGGGCCGACCAGGAATGGCCTCGTTCGAGAAAGTGTCCAGACAGACGTCGACTTCTTCCCCAAACCTGCAGCAAAGCTGAAAAGCGAGCGATTTAAAATAGATTTGAAGAGAACTCATACCAACTCGAACAGTGATCACTGCGCAGCTCACGATGCGTGGGTTTTCCCCTATCTGCTTACCGCGCCGCTGAATCTCGGCTTCAGCTCGGGAACGTACAAGTCCGGAAAGACGTTGTCAATGTACCACTTGAAGGATTTGCATTGAAGTTTCTTTCTCAATTCAACGCGAGATGAAACATTTCCGGTTTCTATCTGCAATAAAAATATTTTAAGTTCATTCGTTGCAAGATGTAAAGGCTGCGTGTTCTGTTGCATTCTTCCTTTTAGTATTGCAAATTGATAAGATTGATTTATACATTCATTAAAAGATTGAATTTTTTTTTTTTTTTTTGAGCCTCTTGAATAAAACCAGAGTTGATGTTTGAAGTTTTAAAGCAAAAAGTGAATTAACTCGTTAACAGCAAAAGTTATTTAAAGTAGCGCGAAATATAGTCATGGGGCTTGTGGTTTAAGAAAGAACTTAAAGACATTCCCTTCTTTTAAGAACTAAATCAAACTTTTTAAAAAGAGAAAAAGTTCACTGACTGTTTCACCTTATTGGCATCAGGAACGCGTTTATAAAATAATGCCTTGTAGTTGTCCAGCCACACTTCGGCGACTCTCTTCTTGTTGTAGAGAATCGTATCAATCGGGACTCCGTGGATGTTTCGAGATTTGTACACGTGACCCACGTGACTACATGGAAGGATCTCGATTCTTCCCCCACACATCCAGACCTAATATCAAAAATATTCAATACTTGTGTAGTAAGCTTACTTTAACGAAAATTGCAAAAAAATCACTTGAGCTAGTCATACACGAGAGTCTGCTGTTATTGAGTTTTTAAATGATTAATTCAACTTTAGTTTTAATATGCAAAACACCGTAAAAGCTTAAAGCATTTTTAACATTTAGTTTAACTTTGTGGTTTTGTCAACTGAAATGTTCTTGCGTTTTCTTTCAATAAGTATCATTTTATTTTTTAAATTATTGAAATATCTAGCAGCAAGCTAATCCAGCAGAATACCAAAATCAGGCATTTAACAGAAGTTGAGGTTTAGTTTAATCATGGTACACGATAATCGGTACTAAAATAGAACTTTAATTGGTCAATTTTCAGACAAACATTTCGTGGGAAGGAAAAGTATATTCTCAAAATTGCTGACCCGGAACGACATTTCCAAGTTTTCTCCTCCCCAGACTTGCATGTCCTCATCAAAGTTTCCAAGTTCGTGAAAATACTTTTTGTCAATTGCAAATACTCCACCTGACATGGTGGGAGTTGCCACTGGCTGAGTCATATCCATGGAGGGGTTTCTGAACCTCTCCTTGGGTGGAGAAATCCAGCGATAAGTAAGGGTCCAGTCGAACCCTCCTCTTTGAACCTTTTTCAAAAGGAAAAAAAGTCAAATGAGATTTTAAAAGTCCTAGGCTCTACTCAATCCCGGCAATAGTTAACAAGAATATCTCGAACAATTAAGAATTTTCAGCTCGCTAATTACAATGAATAACAAATCGAGTAATTCAGTCGTTTTATGCTGTGCGATGTTTGTTTAAAACGATCATACAATAAATAAATTGATTAAAGATGAACCTGTGATAAAGAAATATCTCTTTCAAACGATCGCTTTAGTAAAATCTTTCTAATTCTAAAGCAAACACTCGATTTTTCTCACCCGTTGCATCGGAGTTACGGAATACTTGAAGTTGTCGGGGTTGATGATGTCCATGACCGGAAGAGCGACTACTTTTTGATTTTTGCTGATTCGTTGCAGCAATGGTTCGAGCCAACCTTCGTAGCACTCACCTTAAAGTTTTAAACACATCAGATACCAAAATTTTTAGACTTCAAAGTGACAAAATGAGTTCTTGTTACAATAAAAAAAGTGAGTAAATCTTATTAGGATATTTACATGCATTCCTACTGAAATAGATTTTCGCTGAGTTGAAGAATAAAAAATTTTTTTAACATTTCATTTTCATCTTTAGTTTTATAGAGAAATAAGTTAGAAGTGCTCGTCACGACCGCAACTAGGGGAAAATCATTTAGCGATGCAAAAATGTTTGGAATCAAAAGTGAAAAAACTAAAATCGAACTTTTTTATAGCCTATTGTTACTTACACCGAAGCGTATCGCGAATTTGAGGGGCCTATCGCTAATCGTTGGCAAGACCCTGTTAGATTAGGCCAGCCTACAATCGAGTTCGAATCTACCACGCCGGGGCCAGAAACAATGACAACTTCAACTGGGAGAAGGTTGATTTTTTATAGTTAAGTCAAAGTAAATCAAAATGTTTGTTTAAACATACAATGCGAATCAAGAAAAACTAGCGCTTCTCCCTTAGCCAGTTTCACCCCCAAAATCCGAGATTGCGTAATTCCAACCTGCATTGGATTTCTGATCATCTTGACAATCGGAAGCTCCTCTATTTCCGCTTGAACTATTTCGTGTAAATCTGAAAAAATGCTTTAAATGATTTACGACAGCCGTTTTTTTCTATTTACTTAATAATGTTTTTTTGCTAAAATATTGACTTTTCTTTGTAGTGGCTACTAATTTTTAGTAGTCGCTAATTCTTAAAAATAGCAACATGTATATACTCGCCATTGATACGTACCAAGTTTGCTGTTGTCATCCACTAAAATGATTTCTCTCAGAAGAGCAATGGGAACACTTTCCATGACGCTGTATAATGTTCTAAGTAGAGTTGACAATGCTTCGTTATGGAAACAAATCACTATGCTGACAGTTGGTAGCGGCTTTCGAAATTTTTTTCCCTACGTTAAAAAGTATTGTTATTCGTCAAATAAATTAGAATGTAAGTTAAATGGCAACCTTCTTTAATTTGTTGTCTGCAGTAAGTTAAATTTCTTACCAGCTAGTCGGATTGAAAATTTGGTTGAAATTATTATGGGAGTCGATAAAGAAGCTCATAAAAAATTTTTTACCAAATCTCAAAACCTTTTGTGTGAACCGTCTGATCATTAAAGAAAAACGATTATCATCAGAAGTAAATTATTACAAGAAATACAAATGTACAAATCAAAAAGTAGGAACCTTATGGCTCAAATAATGAAAATGACAAAAATACTTTTACAAAAAAATAATAAAATAGCTTTAAAATAAATATACTGTAAGTGTAAAGTAAACGGAAGTTTTTATTTTCTTGAGAAATTAAAAAATGACAATCTGTGATTTTAAATACATCATGATAAACATTACGATTTTACACAAAAAATATTCCCAATTAAAATTTTTGTATTTCCAATATCTAATTTATTAAAAAGTATCAAGTGTGTAAACTATATTTGGATTTAAAAAAATTGCCAAATCAAATCTAATGAAACCCTTCATTGATATTTCTTTATTACGTCAAAGCGTGTTTCGCATTTCTGCTGCTCTTCCACGTCACATTACGCATAGGCAACATGGGCATTATACATGCCGTAAGATTGGAGTGGTGGCGAACTTTGACTATATTGTGCTAAATTTAGCCGGCCCAGAAACCCACAAAAGCCCCCGCGCTAGAGGCAGGAACGTTACCCCACAATATTATCTTTATTCAATGAAAAACACACAATTTACACACTTTGCAAACATCTTCGCGTTTGTCTCCGAGATTTCTGTGAACTGATATCAAGTCGCTGACTAAAACGTTGAACGCGTGTCTTTTATATCCTTCTTGTATTTGGCGTTCCACCGAAGGACCAAGCTTACTTGGAATAGAAAAAGGGTGACCGAATTCCCCTGGTGCGTTTCTATCAGTAGGAGGTTTTTTAAAATAAGGAAGAAGATCAACTTGTTGGTAAAAGGAGGAATTATTTAGATCCGAATCCACTGTCAGTGAATCGTTTGTCTGAAAATATAATTGAAGGAATAAATACACGTTAAGAACTTCACTACACACTATATACACTCTTTAAATTTTATTTAATTAATCGTAAAATTTATTAAAGTTAATCTGCAAATCTGATACTACATGTGCCGGTAAGAATAAATTTTGTTGTGTGAAAGATTTAAACTATAGTGAGCGAATTTGATTTGATGGTTTGTGTAGGGCACTCTTCTGCAAACATAACACTTAAAACTACAAAGCGTAATTCCACTCGAGTAGTTTCGTTTATGTTCGTACTTGACAAAAGTAACGGCACTTTTGAAAAGAAAACGAAAAAAATTTTGAAAATTTTTTTAATTCATTAAAAAGTAAATTTTAATCTAAGAACAATTTTGCCTTGGTTAAAAAGAAAAATAAAAGCACTTTTTTCGTAGATTACAAGGATTCACATCTATTTATTCCTATCAGCAAAAACTTCAATCTCGCTGCAAATGATATTCTTTGCGTATATTTGTATAACCTAAAACAAATTGTCTGCCCTCAGCTTATATAAGTCTATTTAAAACTACAGTAGGGCTACCCAGAAAGGCTAATTTGGTCGAATAACTACAGCAGCCTTTGCTTTGACTCATGAGGCAAATCATAGTTTTTAAAATTATTGTGAATCGTCACACGTTAACCAGTTATTAATCGTTTAAACAGCAGTTCCTGGATTCGCTTTACCCTATATTCACTCACTTCGTACAAGTCTTCACTTCGATCAATGACGATTCCGTCTACTAAAATGTCGTTTTCTCTAAGGACATCATCTTCATTTGCTTCGGGAACTTCACTTGGTGATTCCAAGGGTTTCGACTTTCTGCTACCCTCTTCATTTGATGAATCCATGTTTTCTTCATTTGACGTTTCGACAACCACAATAACCAACTCGTCAATAGCTTTTTTACTCTCCTTGTCTTTTTCAGGTAACAAGCTTTTTTCGCTGAGCTCTTCAATCGGTCTTCCGACGTCCGCTACAAAAAGCGACTCCATATCAGCGTAGTTGCTATCTCCTGCGTCTTTATATTCATCCATGTAGTAATCATAGTCTGATAAGACGCTTTCTCTCAGTTCCGGATTAAATTGACTTTTGTCGTTGTTTAAAAGATAAAGAGCGAGCAATACAAGCAAAAACAACCCGATGTGTATGGCAGCTTTTGCGGTTTTAGCCGGTCGAAACATTTTCTCTTATTTCTGCGCTTTAGCTACCGCAATTCTAACCGGTTGAACTTTTCTTCCAACTGCTTCTTTTGAAGCTTGCTTCCAACCTTTGAAATCGGAATGACTGTTTCAAGTTGATAGAAGTTGACAGTGACATTTTGTTATTGAACACGTCATCCTTAACCTGCTTATTAAGCGCCTTTGTTTCAAGAGCACTCTAGCCGTTAAAAAATCAATATTTTACCGACAAAAATTAATGGGAATTTTTTCCAATTTTCTCCAACGTCGATAGTAATCATAGTTTGCCGAGAAATTAGAATTGTAAAAATTTAAGACGATGATAAGAAAAAAGGTTTTTTGACCGCACTGTTAAATAGGGTTTAGTCCAAGTGGGTATTTTGTGGGTTCGAGTGGGACTTGGACCTGCTTAACTCTCAATCAACTTGGGCTTGGAGTCAAATTTTTCAAATAAAAAACTATGATTCAAACTTGAATTTGCAATCAAAAACCTGGATTAAGACTGGTTGCAAAATATGTAAATATAAAGTTTTTAAACTTAAAGTAATATTTTATTTTTGCCTAGCAATGTAGCTCTATACAAAATTGATAGCCGATTAAATTGGTCGCTTTCAATGTTCGTAACTTATACCGTGTGAGTTAATTGAAATTGCAATTATTTGCTTTATTTTTGCGCACCAAAGGTTACAATCTTTTTAAGAATTTGAAAAAAGATAAATTAAGCGCTTGTGATTCCCATGACTTTTTACTGAAAGCTAATTATCATCATAATTATTTTGACTGTTTTTGCTTTGCACAAAATAAAGTGTTAAAAGAGATTTGGTCAACAGATTTTTTTGTTTTCAATATTTTTTTGCTCCAAGAAAGTAGGAGAACAGAGGTTACAAAGCTCTATATCGCTTAAAAAAACTGATACTTGGAAAAGAATTCTTGTCTGCAAAGAAGATTGGGATTTGAAGTTGGAGTTGGTCTAAAATTAAGTTAGCTCTTGCGAATTAAATTTTTTTAAAAAGAACTTGAATTTAAGTTTGTAAGAATTTGTAAGAACCGAACTCGAACTCGAACTTTAACTTATTCTAAAACCACGTTTAACAACTCCAGCATAAACAATAGCAACAATAATTTAATTTTTGTACAGCTGTAAAACAATAACACTGAATGATTATAATACATGTATAAGACAATTTTGTATATTCTGTAACGAGATGTGAACAACCATATGCCAAAACCAGTTGAGCCAACTCGTGGTCGAGTTTGGGCCTGCTCCAACGAAAAAAGGCTTTTTAATAATTTGGGTATTTCTACGGTTTTAGAAAAAAATTATTCAAAACAGCGGCATTTTAAATCAGTCGAGTCCAACCATTTCTCTTTGTTTTTATTTTGAAACAAATTTAAACAAATGAAACCGGGGTTGCGGGAGTCGGAGTCGCGGAGTAGTGTGTTTTAGAGCGGAGTCAGAATCCGAGTTGGAGTCGTTCTTTTAGTTTTGATGGAGTTGGAGCCGTTTTTTGTTTTGCAGGAGTTGGAGCCGGAGCTGGAGTTGTTTTTTAGATGTGCAGGAGTCGGAGTCGTTATTGTTTTTTGAGACTCCGACTTCGCTTTGTTAAGTTTACATGTCCACCACAGCTAGTCAAATGTACCAAACCAATAAACAAGCATTCGTATACACGGTGAATACTTTTCCGAAGACAGTGCTGCTTTTTGGTTTTAAATTTGAAATGAATAAAGAATGGTTTTCGATTTAAACAGACGGACCAAAGGGTAGATTTTCTTTGACAAAAATGTAAACTTATCTTCGGTTCAGTGACTGTTCTTTAAAAGTCCACTGAAGATAAAAAAATTACTTTTACATTAATTGGATGACAAAATAACTTTTGAATTGATGCGAAAACTTTTTTTGTATATACTTGATTTTTGGAGACAAAATGAAAAAATAAAATCAAAAGGGCAGGAAGGTATCCCTCGTTCCTCCTCGCTTCCAGCGCCCCTGCTCATACTAATAACTAGAATGAGAATTAAGACAAAATTTAACACGACCCTTTTCTTAACTCAAATTCGCTAAGTTTTTGTGAATTCGAACGAGAAGCTGAATTATAAAAATCTATCGAGTCTTCAGCACATTGCTTTTTTTGTTTTTATTTACAAGCAAATATATTTTTTACATTAGAAGTGAGAGGAAGCAAGTAAAGATTAAAAAAAGGTCTTCACTTTGACAGCTACGCATTTTTGAAAGTTTTGACACTGTCGCTTTATTGCTCTAGTAAACCCTAACTTTTATTTATTCGACCCATTAGATGTTTCAATCGACACTTGGAGGACCATTGGTCTAAAGAATAAACTTGTTCATTTGCATAGCGCACAACTAGACAATATGCATTGATGAGACGAAATTTTTCGGGGAAGGTCAGTAAAAAATCTAATTTCAATATGTTTACTTCTTTTCAGGATAATTATTGTTAAATGTTCAAAGTAGGCAGTGATGGCTTTAATAAGGTGCAAACGGAGCGGGCGCACCGGGCCCCCCTAAAACACATCAAAAAGTGGCTCCCCTTACGCAAGATATTGCTCTATTTCTTCGTAGTAGCAACAGGACAGTGGCATCCCTAAAATGAAGACTTTTTTTAGAGATCAAACTGTTTGGGAACACTAAATAGTGCCTTCCTACTTTTCTTGCACCGGGCCCTCCTTTTTGTAAGGCCATCGCTGAAAGTAGGTATGTTATTTATTCACACATAAGTTTAAAAATATGTTTCATTTTGTCACTTGGGCTATTATAGGGCTGTATAATGAGAGAAAAATAGCATTCTTGCTCTAGCAGAAATAGCAACGACAACAGGCAAACGTAACCAAATAAGTATATGGATTTGCTTACAGGCATCTAACGGAAATCTCTGAAAATATTCTAGCAATATATAATTGTGCATGCAAGATTGAGGTTATTGCAGTTAAGATCGGCAAAATAAAAAGCATCTTTATGATGATGATACTGAAACTTAGCACTCAATTGTTGAAAACAGGTGGTCCAGTGGTTAAAGCGCCGTAATCGCACTCAAAATGATATTGGCTCAAAACCTACTCGCGCCATTCTGTTGTGTCCTTGAGAAAGACACTTTACGGCACCTTCCCCTGCTTGGTGGTCTTGGCAAGCAGTTATAAATTTCAGTCATATCTCTATTAAATTTCAATCGCACAGCAATATCTTGGTATCTCGGGAAGCAGGTTGGGGTAATTGCTTGTTCTGTGTATTAGCGCCTCCGTCGCTTTCCTGCGAGTCAGGAGGATTTTCCTTCACTTCACTTTACTTCACATTTTCACTTAAAAAGAGAGTTGACTTTTCTCTTTTTTTCAAATTTTTAAAAGTGTGACTTAATCAATAGTCGGAGTCGTACATTTTTGGGTGGAGTCGGAGTTGGAGTCGTTTTTTTGGAAATGCTTGAGTCGGAGTTGGGAGTCGGAGTGTTTTTTAAATGTTTTGCAGTCGGAGTCGGTTTTGCAGATGTTCTGGAGTCGGAGTCGTTTTTCGGATGTTTTGGAATCGAAAAATTTTGAATAGATGAAGTCGAAGTCGAAAAAAATTCCTCCGACTCCACAACCCAGATTGAAGCAATAGTTTTTGTTTGAAACAATGAATTGAAACAGTAATTTTTCAATTTACAGAAAATTGAATTGGCGCACGAAAATTTTTACTAATCAGACTGCAGTCAAGGTAATTTAAGTTAAACCGTCTAATGATATTAGCAATATCAGAAATGCAAACTCAGACTCAAGCTCGAACTTCAGTTCAGTTCAGTTCAGTTTTCTTTTATTTCTGCTCCGCCACATGAACAAAATAACAAAATGTGAAGAATTTGTGAGTTGTTGAAAGACGGGGTTAGAAAAGGAAGAAGCAACAAAACGAATTGACGTTGTGACTTGCTAATTAGCGATAAAAAGTGTGACCTGTTCTATCATATGGAAGCAAGGTTGCTTCACCTCATAAACTTGCCAAACTTGCCAAAAAAAGTTGCAAGTCGTACTATGAGTAGTCCAACGTCTAAATTTCAATCAGCAGCGTTAATTGAAAGATTTTACTGATTAGGTGATAAATTAATTAACAAAAAATTTGTCCGAAAAACAATGTCTGATTTTTGCATGTTTCAACAGATAATTATGATTTAGATATTTTGAGTGACACTATATACTTTACCCTTCTGGTTTTTCATTCTGATAATTTAGCAATTTGCTCTTTCCATTGATATACATTATTCTTATGCGAAATTTGAACATTAACTAATCAAAAAAGCTTTTGTGATAAGAGTTGTTAGGGTTGCTTCGATAATATCAGCAATATCAACAATCGGCGTCGGTGTTACAGGCATAGCCGTACCAGCCCAAAAAATTTTGGGGGGCAATGAAGTTTTGCCCAAATTTTGTGACGTTTGCCCAAATCATGATTTTATAGTACATTTCGGATATGACAAAAAAATTGTCTGAGATTCTCAGACGAAAAACCAATTTTGTCCTAAAATCATGGTGATCTCTAAAAAAAAAAAAAAAAAAAAGGTCTTCACCTAAATTTGGGTTATTATTTCTTGCAGTTCCTCATCATCACCTCTCTAAATTTCCTGACTTTGCCCAAATTTTTCATATCGCTGCCCGAAAAACTATGGTTTTGCCCAAATATTTTCTTCTCACTGCCCGAAAAATCTTAATTTTGCCCAAATCTTCGAAACTTGGGGGGGCAATTGCCCCCCCTGCCCCCCCGGCAGGTACGGCTATGGTTACAGGCCAGTTGAGCGATGTATGACGTATGTCTTGCTCATTGACGTGTTTCTTGTTGAGAAATACATGTCAAAAAAAAAAACATTTCTTGTTGTCACCATATAAACTTGTTTGAATTAGCCGACGTAATTTATTTGTTTGTTTATTTTTTTAAAAAGGATGCTGCGGCCCCTTAAGATGCGTTCTTCGCCACTTTCCGCCTCATCCCATTCTTCTTTTTGTGTTTGCAATATTTGCGTATTATTTTGTGACGTAAGGAGCGTCGTATTGATGGCAAACGCGATCAAACGGTTAAAACCTTGCTGTCGCCATTTTGTTGCGTCTTGAAGAAGATATTTCACAGCACTTTCGGTGTTGCGAGTCGGATTAAATAGACCTTGAAATAAAAATACAAAAAATAAAACACAGGGTGCTTCGAAAAATTTGACGTCATTTGACATGTAAATATCATAGAAACTACGCAATCAAATCAAATGAAATTAAGCAGGGTTAATGTCGAGCTAAACAAGATTTATTCCTGTAAATTTGAATAAGAAATTCAAAGGCACCTGAATTTCATGAAAGGTTTCACAAATGTTCAATATGCGCACTGTAACCCGGCACACGTGAAGTCGGTACTCCGGCTCTTCCTAAACATGCTGCAGCATGTCTTGGGTAACAGTCTCCAGTGCGGTGGTGTTTCTTTGTTAGCTACCTGTCTCGCGGGAGAGTTAAACTATATGGAGTTAAACAGTCTTGCACAACAGCGCTGGTATGGCCATGTGACACGAATGTTCCGCGAGAAAACAGCAAAGCAAGCAATGGATACTTTTCGGAGTGGCAAAAGGGCTAGAGGGCGACCCAGAATTCACTGGCGGAATTATCTTGAAGACCTGGCCTGGTCACGTCTTGGAATTCCACCAGCGAAATTTCCGCTAGTTGCAGATCGGGATGCTTGAAGATCTCAACTGGAGGTGCTGATCCTGCAAGCCCAAAAGGACAAGCGGGCAAAGGGAAATACATTGAACTAATTCAACGTTTTCCCTGAAAATGATGATGATGATGATTGTTGTTTGTGGCAAAATTGTTGTTTGCGGCCTTCTTGGGAAGTGGATGCTACTTAAGTAAACTTACTTCCAAAAAGGCTCCCCACCCCTGGTCTAAACGATTTGGTACGTCATTCTGATAAAACAATTAAGTTATTGCCCGTAGCCTACAACGTACGAATTAGAGCAGTGGGTTTTCAACCTGAGGGTGGCGAAAGCGTTTTAAGGTTTTTAAAGAGATTACCAGAATTTTGCAACGAAAATAAATTTGGTTCATTTAAGGGGGTTATTAAGTTACCTTGGGCTAGAAATTGGCTCGCAGAATGAAAAGGTCAAAAACCATTGAATTAGAGCTTTTACCACTAGCTTATTTATTGCTTTCTACGGCAAATACATTTTGAATTTTCAAATTGCAGTTTAGATTTTTATTAGTTATTTCTTGATTTTTTAAGCGAACAACTCTTTTTGTATTTAGCTGTGAAAGTTTTCTTGGATAGTGACTTTTTGTTTGTGAATTATTAAAATTATTGCAGTAAAAAAAATTGTTCTAATTTTATTATTTGCCTTAGCCTCATGTCTATGCAACAAGCCAATTTACAAATTACAGCAACATTTGCGAAAGTAGGACTTGGTTGTAAGGTTTTCGCTTTTACCTAGATATAGCGTTACATCCCATTTACCATATGTTTATGGCGCTTAAAAAATTACAATTAAAATACATATTTTTTTATCTTCTTTTCATTTGAAAAAGTAAGGTTTTCTAAACACAAGTTGAACGTCAGACCAGGTTCAGGGTAATTTTTAAAAACCTGGCTACATTCTGTTTGAAATTTAGAACATGTGAGAGGAAGCTTTATAATTCAAAATATTTGAGTCTTCAAATGAAAAATTATCAATCGTAAACTATTTTATTGTATTTTAGTTTGTCGGTCAATCATTTATTATTAAATTTTTAACTTTACCTGCCAATTTGATTCCTATCAAAATTTAAGCTTTCAGCTCTACCTCAAGTTTCAAGTAATTTTAACGTTTCGAAAACTCAATTTTTAGGGTTAGATTTTTGGGTTAAGGCCAAAGTATAAAGACCCTTTTATACCTCATGGGCGCGGTTCTAAATGACTGGAATGTTGTGGCGCCATTTTACTTCGTTTGGCCATTCATAATTGTAATCTTAACCAGTGGATAAAAAGCTTAATATACGTTGGAGATGGCTCCAGAAAAACATCTGTAAGAAATAGCAAGGAAATATGGCAACATCGATTTTCGCTAGTGTACTCGATTTGAAAAAAAAAGATTATATGGAATAAATTTGATTATACTGCTGACCCATTAATTGCCTGCTGTTTTTGTCATGATAAAACCTGTCGGGCGAGTATTAGGAGTCTCTATTTTGCGCGTTCAACCCAAGCAATGAAATGCGAGCTTGTCAGTCTCGAATTGTGTGATTTAAAATGTTGGGCAACGCAAGAACTAAGATGCGAAAACTAATGTTATTTAAAATCCTGTAATTACTGTAAAGACATATCAAAAACGAGGCAGAGAAAAAGCTCGATTTCATTAAAATCCTCAGTAATTTTGCTTGTTCAAAAAATTATAAAAAACAAAAAAACAATTAAAACAAACCGAATGAGAATTTTCCAAAAAATTTTATTTCGAAAAACACAATTCAAGAAGAGCAAGATACGCAAACAGTGTAAGCAATTAATAAAAAAAAAATGGGGGGGAGGGGAATGGACAAACGGAATAAGTCAGAAGAATTGCTCCTTACTTTGCCAGAACCGGATATTTCTTGCTAAGTGAAGTTGATATCGGCACAAGATGAGCAACATTGAATAAATTACAATTTTTATTTTTCCAAACTCTCCACTTTCAATTCCCGTCACATGATTACTTCCTAAGCATATGCTTAAAAAAACCGGCTCCACGCCTGACTACAAGAACGCAAAATTACAGAACTGACACACACAGAGTCCGATAACGAGAAAACTTCGCGAAAAAAACAAAAAGAAGAACTATCAAAGCAGCTACTCGGCTCGTCTTGGTCGCTTCGATAGACAGCGGTCACCGCGCACAGCAGCATGCAACGTCACGCTGAAGTTAATCTTTGATTTAAATGTAGGAGCAACACAGTGGGGGTTACGCTTCTCGAATATTCGCTGCCTGTGCAGGACAAAAGTACAATAGCAACGCAAAAGAAAATTTTCGTAGAAAGTTTGTCGTAGTTGGCAAGCACCAGAAAGCGCCTTTTACCGATGTACAGAAAGAAAAGTGTGAAAAGAAAGTGGAAACACTTAAAAAACTCTTCCGAACGCGTCGAGCACTGTGAAAACGTACAGTGTCAAAAACCGTCACGTTACAAGAACCGAGGAATAGAATCAAGAGGCATTGAAAATCTCTGGTAAAATTCGACAAGAAAACAATACAAAATCTTTATCTGCTATGTCTGTTTACTTGTCATCGGTGTCATTGTAAAAGATTTACATTTAGTCTTTTCAGTCAAGAAAATTGTAAAAAAAATTGTACGAAGTCGTATAAAATAAAGTAAGCAAGAGCGAAATCACCCAATACTTGTCCTAGCTAATAGTTTTCCAATCTTTGAATAAAAAAATAGAAATTCCATTCTGGTACAAATCGCTATACGCCATCTGTTGACGAAACGAATTTCTCTTTGCAAACGCATACCATGAAACCGGAGTTCAAGAAACTAAAAATACAAAATTTAAATTAACAAAAACAAAACACTTTAAATTACGTGCAACTTATAGCTGACTTTGAAAACAAAAGAATGTATAAATGACCCTAATCCATTTTAAAACGTACTGGTGAGAACAAATAATTTTATTAATACATTAAAATTTTAACCAGCAGTTCTTATCAAGTCGTTAGCTGGTCGCTTTTGCTGCTCCTCCTCCTCCAAAGCTGATCTGGGAGTAGGTATTCCTAAAACATCTGAAGAAGCCAATCTAGACTCTCAGTCTTAGATTACCCTGCTGCTTTCACGAGATTATTTCATAGACTAATGCTGTCAACGTGGTGCTGATGGTTTCTTACATTAAAGAGGTGGGCAATGTGGTGTGTAAGTATAGTAGGTTTACTGTGTGTAGAGAACTCAGCAAGAGTGGCGACTTGTTGGCTCTGAGCTGTGTCAACTTCGTACGAAAGTTTGTTCTGATAAATGAATGCCGTGAGATAGGTGTTTGTAAGTGGTGTGATTGTGTTTCAAGTTTACTTTACTTTCTTGAAATTATTAGTACATTATTTTTAAAAAAAAATTTGTCTCGTGCCATAAACCGAACAACATTTCGCAAAAAAAAGTAGGGAGGTTAAAGCAAATGAAATAAAAAACGGCAACACTGAATCACGCAGCAATTTTAGCGGAGCATTTGATTGATGAAACACTCCTTTAAAACAGCGCACGCCATGCTGATATATTTTCACAACACAGAATACCGTTAAAAATTCGAATAAAACTCGACATTTATCGCTCATGTCGTTCACATTTGCTACCTACATGCGCCACAAAGCGATCGACAAGTTCCGAGGGGGCGTAAAACTCGTCGGCGACTTGCTTGTTTCCTGAAATCGACTTCGTACACGATCTTGCGAGCGAACGAGCTGACAAAAAGCTAGTTACTCGGAAATCTTTTTGAACCGAGCCTTAAAGCCAAATGTCGACGGGTTCGCGGAAAACGCGGTCGTTTCCTTCTCTGGGCCATTTAAAATCATCAAGCGACGTTATTAATTGTCTCGATCAATCGTTACTGCTTCAACCTGTCAGAGCTAGTCGTGTAAAGGTGCGAAACAGCTCGCGGCTGTCAATCAAGGGAGGCTTTGGATATCGAACCGATTCGGTCGACACGAAATACGTTTCCTGATCGCTTCGTGTCGTCATTTTTCAATGACGTCACACGCGTCGTTCTTGCGATACGTTCATGGTCAAGTGCAACAGGCTTACAAAAGCGAGGCGGCGTTTCGACGGACAGGTTTTGTGACTTGCCAAGGGAGAGTTTGAAAGTTTTGCATAGAGAAATTTCAGGAGATTGAAAGTTGAAGCTTTTGACCGTATAAAAAAGATGACGTCACCAAGTCAGAAACGCCCAGAAAATAATACGAAGAAATCGAACAAAACGCTGGGTTTGGATCAAGCGCGATTATTGGAAGTATTTGACGAACAACAGCGCTGACAAACGATCCTTATCGCGGCAACATCGGCGATCACAAATTTCGGCAAAAAGCTTGCACTTCTCTTGCGCATCAAAATCGAACAGTGCCGCTAATTGTTTTCATCCATCAATTTCTACTCGACATAAATTGAAATCGCTATGCAATGGTGTGTTATTTATCGCTACACGACGCTTCATGACACGCAATAGGTTTCTAAGCAAAAACAAACTCGCCATCACGCGACCATCCGGGAGACAACGACTCGATCGCGTGACCCAAAGCGCCGCTTGATTGGCAGGAAGTGCTTTGCGTTGCAAATGGACGTTTAAAAAGCAGAATTGGGCGGAGAGCGTGATGAATGGTCAAGCGCACGAATCAAACCTGTCGAATTGACAGGAGATGGACAGCGGCGTGACGCGATGCGTTGATTGAACTTCGACTCGCACGCGATTCGGATAGCAATTTTCAATTTTGTACCCATGGAATTGTAATCTACATATTTTCAACCGATCAAAAATCCAAAATTTTTTTCTCTGCTCATAAAAATTCTATCACTCAGCTCTTGGAGCGATCAAGGAGCACTCTATGTTAGTTGTCATGGCCAAGCTTTTTTTTAGCGACTTTTAAAGATAATAAACAAACCAATCTGTTCCTTATACTGCGTTTGCAAATGTACCGAAAAATAAACATGACTGAACTGTAAAGAGCTGAGTGAGAATTTTTTGAGCAGAGAAAAAAAGTTGGATTTTTAATAGATTGAAAATATGTGGATTACAATTCTATGAATGCAAAATTGAAAATTGCATTCGGGCATCGATCTGCTCGGTTGGTTCGCGCGCCGTGCAGAGTTGAGTTGAGTTTGCGGGGGGAGTGGTTCGGGGATGAAACAGGGTAATTCTTGCTTTGGACGCCATAATTTGTCGTTTTTCTCGCAAATTGAATTAGCGGCGCGCGTGCGAACGCGATGTTGAAACTGTAATTCGAATAAGTTCGATTGATTTGGATTTAATCAAACATTTTTAGGTAAGGATACATTTAGTGGGGACTTTTTGTGATAGGATTTATTGTGCCAGGGTTCATGCATTAAAATAAACAAAATTACTATCAATTTTGCTTCCAACCTCAAACAACGCGAGCATTCCGTAAACGAACGACACAAGAGATATAAAAATGTAAAAAAAAGTAATTATTAAAACTGAAATAAAACTTATTGGAAACCAACTCACAACGCTCATTTTCGTCAACTCGATAGAGCAATTCCTTCTTCAGCAGAAGAGGATGTTTCATCCGAGCATCTGCCACGATGCTGCTGATGCTGGAGAAGCACATTGGAATCTACCGGCTCTGACTTCAACTCGCCCCTGTTTTCAGCTTCGTACAAAGCGTTAGGGGAGAGAACTTGTTCAAAGGAATTGTAAGGTCTGAGAGTAAAATTGACAGGTTTACAAAGATTATTGAGAAGCAATCCGAATGTTTTGCAGTCAATTTTTAATACATCTTTAAAAGACAAACCTTTATTCGTTCAAAATATTTCATAGAAGAAATCACTATTTTTTAAAAGTTAGTTTTGATTGCCGCTATGAATCGCTAAGAAACACAAATTCGACAACTTGATCTTTAAAGATGCTTATAGCTTTCGCAACAGTCAATACGTTGGTTAATAGATGATTCTCCAATGGGATTCTATTTTTAAAAACTACGGGTTAACATGCTTTTCAAGACTTCACTGGTAGATAAAAATCAACTCCGACAAATTTGGGTTTTTTTCATTGTCCAATAAAACTCCTTTGCATAGTTAGTAATTTTAAAGTTCAAATCTTGAACTCTCTTAAATCCTTATTTACGTCACACAACAAAACAGATTAAAACGCAAAAAAAAGTTTAATATAAAGGTATGGTGAAATTAATATTTTGAGAGACCATTGGAGAATCAGATCCTTAAAAATCGCCTTCAAAATTACTGATTAAGATAATTACAAAATAAGCTTCGCAGCGAGTGCGTACGCATTTCAACTTTCCTACCTTCAACTCATTAAATACGATTTGAAGCGTAAAATCTCGGAAAAATTTGAGCGTAATAAAGAGAGGATACATTTTAAATTGATTAAATCGAGGTTATCAATCATTCGATCGCGTTGTCAGGCGAATTAAAGCAAGCTCGGTTCTTTGACGCGAAGATGACTCGCGAAACGAAAAAGTACATTTCTATTTCCGAAAAATATGTCATTTCCAGTCACTGAGCGTCAGGTTTATTTAACAAAGCATAAACACACCTGCCAGGTTAAGGCTGTTCATCAGTGTGTGCAGTGTAAACGAAAGCAAGACGCTCTTTCACGAGCATTTAAAAGGAGCAGTTTTAAAATCAGAGAAAGAAATTTTATGAGAAAATTGATGGGTGTCTCACTTCAAAAATGAAAGCAAAAGAGAAGGGATTTACTAGAGCAGAGCAGACACGTTATAAAATAGTTGTTCAATGATAATAAATAACTGCTACATGAGGTAATCTCTATAAACTTGCGTTACGGCAACCGATCAATTTCAAACAAAGCTTTAATCGATGACAGGTGATTTTGAGCATCGAGAGAGGCGCGTTTCAGTCGCTCTGTGGCTCTGGACGCTAACACTCGTGCGAAATGTAAAATATTGCGGCTTCGATATCGCATGGGGCAGCGTTCCCAAAACTGGAGGGTCACAGCTTCTGGTTTTTAGAGGGTCACAAAGATATGTCTAACATTTTTGAAATACAAAGGCTTAGAACAAGAAACGTCTCGAAGTCAGTATAGATCGTATAAAAATCGTGAAAATAAATCTTTAAACAACAAAAGGTTTTGGAAAACATCGGTATCGTATTGGGCTTGAACGAGCGGGTAACCAACTCAAAATGACCACTCGCTTTAAGAGCCGGATAACGTGAACAAAAAGCGCATGGCTTCGTGCTTTGAAGGTCGTTGTTAAAATGGATGATATTTTTTTGACTCGTGTAGTAGCCAACTGTTGTTTTCCTTATCAAATAATCGTCGCAGTCAAATTATGGCTTGAGCGGCAACTACAAGCAAACATTCTAATAAATCGCAAGAAAAGCACAACTGACCCGATACAGACGGAGCCTTGAATTGTGCACTTTCCCCTGATCTCATTACGCGATTTATTGTCGTCTTGTTCGTATTTGACGTCTTTTATTTCTTCCTTTGATTTAACGATTTCTGTAAAGCGGAAGCACTTTTGTTAGCGACTGGGCGCGGTTCAAAGGCTTTCAACCGCGCTCGCGGCACTCACCCAAGTGTTTTTGAACGTGCGACGAAAAGCCGTCGCACGAATCGAACACGACGCCGCAGCGTCGACAAAGCAACTCAATCCGCTTCGCGCCGGAGTCGTCATCGCGGCAACAGAAAAACGGCAACTTGCCGCGTGTCCTAAACTCTTGCATCACTCGACCGAGCCAAGTCTGAAACGAAACGAAAGTGTCAAAGGTCAACGCAGCCGAGACAAACTCTTCCGGGTTTAAATTGAACCTAAACCTCACCGATCCTGCAAAATCGAAAGTATCGAAAAACGCGAATTCGCCTTGCCAGTGTTTTACGAAAAATAGTTTCGGGAAGTGATTGATAACGCGCGAGGAAAATCTAGCGGCAGCCGATTAAGCTGACGTTTGATTGAGCGAAGTGGAATCATAATTCAGGCGAAAAAACCACCGTTCTTTCTCGCTGTGTGGTCGCGTCCAGAGCGAAAGACCCGATTAAGACAATAAGACCATCGTACAGTGCGCATTGCGCATGACAATCACTCTCGCTAAAACCTTTTCAAAAACGACAGCTTACCACCGATTAATATTGACATGAAAGACACAACTCGGACTCGGCAAAAAAAAAAACTGAAATTTGTTTCGAAAAACACAGAGGCATGCAATCAATGTAAATAAGAATGCTCGCTTTGGACGATTGCCAAAAGCCCAAATTCGTTTGTTCTGAACGGCGGTGTAAACAATTAATCCGGATCCGCAGCGTCGCTGTTTACAACGGCCTACATTCACAGTTTGTACGAAGCTTTTTGGTTTCCAGCAAAGTAACGATAACATTTATATGCGTTACATTCAGAAACAAACTCAGTTTTTTCAAAAACAAGACATTTTAAACCGAACACATTTTAATAACATAGCGCAGTATGAATGATCAAACAGAGAGCAACCTTACTTTTCAAATACAAAACTGAATGGCGATATAATAAAGGTTAGCAAAAAGATAGTTGGACTTTGCAAATTTTTGTTTTGTCAAAAAAAAGTAAATCGTTTTGTCGCTGACGCGGCTCGGTTTCAGTATTAAAACAGAATGCTTTTTAAAAATCCCCGTCGTTTGTGACGTTCAGAGAAAAGCGGAAGCTGAATGATTTTCTTGGGGGAACAATCTTAATAATTGAAAAATAAAAAGCGAAAAGTACCTTATCAGAACGCGTAAAAGTTCTACAGGAATGAAGTCAAATGAATGATCACAACCAGACTTTTTCCCATTTACTTCTTAAAAAATGTTGCACACGAAGAGTTTTAAGAGATGTTTAAAAAAATTACAAATTTTTTTCTAAATAACAAGGCAATACATTGCAAACAAAAGAAAAAAGTTAGGGTACCAAAAATTGAATCTGTCATATTTTGAATAACTCACTCTAATTTGATCTGGCGATAAATCGATGTATTTTGAAAATTCTTCATTGGTAAAAGACGCGGCATCAGACGAGACAATCCGAGCGAACGCAGCTTCAAGTTGTAGCTCTTCCAGCGACACATCATCGTGGACATCTTCCGCTTCTGCGGAGTTTCAAAACTTAACAGAAATCCTAGCTTCGATCAAAATTCAAACTTACCAGACACAAATTCTGAAGAATGACGTTTGGAAACATTGAAGGTTTTGTTGGAGTTTTCGACCGATGACTTTTCAGAAGACAACGACAAATTCCGATGGAGTCCGTTGACAGGAGGTGGATGTTTGAAGAGGTTTGGCGACGAAAACTTCAGGGACAGAAGAGCAGACGCAGCACTTGATGTAGTGCTGAGGCTGTTGATAGAAGAGGATATGGAGTCGACAATTGAAGGCGAAACGTTCGTGTCAGAACCAGTAGTAACGATCGTGCGAGATTCTCGGACGCCGTTGCGCTCGAAACTCTTTGTCGTCTTTTTTCGGCCGTTTTCGGAGCCATTTAGTTTATTTTCAACCAGATCCTGAATTTTCTGCAAAGGATTTCCGGCGTTCGTCGGCGGATCGTCTTTGAGAACCACCAGGTCGTGAAGTAAAAGAGACAACTTCGACTTTTTAGATTCGACCGGCGACGAGCTACCGGAATGAGACCGCTTGGTGGAAGTCGCAGTCGTTAAACTTCGGCTTTCGCGGTTCGTGCTTCGAGATTTCGCCAGATCGGTGCTGTTGACAATTTTATAAATCTCTTGAAGCGGGTTCGAACCGGAAGTTGTCGAAACTTCGGGCATCATGATCGGCTTGTAGAGATCGGAAGATGCCGGCGAAACTTTCAAATGGTTTTTAGGGGGTTTGAGGTCGTTTTGAGTCGAGGTGCCATTCTCAACAATGGCAGCCTCGATTTTTGGTTTCATTAAAGAAAAGAAGTTCTGCATATTGTCGTGAAGCGATTGCAAAGGCGATTTGAAAACGGACGAGAAGACGCCCGGGGTCGCTTCTTTCTCCGGCCCTTTTGAAGAATCACGATTTGGTTCGGGTCCGCTCGGGAAGGATTTCGCACACACTCGGGTGCTGCAAGAACTTGTTAAAATCTCGCCGTGCGCGGGTGCGTCTCGCTTCAGCGTCAAGTCGAGGGGAATGTCGCATTTTCCCGTTTTAGCTCGAGTCGATTCGGGAGCCGTTGGATTAGTACCGCGTTCGAACCCGGTCGAAGTCGCAACGTCTGTTTCCGTCACTTGACTTTTGGTCGTTTTTGTCTTGCCGACGGTCGTGACGTGGGAGGACGGCGGAGGCATGACTTTTGGTTTCGCGAGATCTTTCTCAAGGGACTTGACGAGACTTCGATTGAAAGTGGACGGGTGACTGTCGATGGTCTTGGAACGGTCAAGCTTCGAATTGTCCGAGATGGACGAGAGAAACGGACTGAAATTATTACGTCGGTCGCTAGAAGACGAAAGGCGTCGCGACGACAGCGGCTCGTTATCGCAAGGAGATTCGATCTTGCTGATCGCACTTTTTATCGTGCTTTCGAGTGAACGAATAAAATCGAAATTTGACGCAGAAGTTATTGAAGTGCTTTTGCTCGCCGATTCCTGTACGTAATCGGTACGACTCTTGCAATGAGACGTCGCATGATTTTCCGACGTTAGACCGGAAGACGACGACGATTTGTTTGAGGTACTACTGGTTTGTGACCGGGGTGGGTTTGATTTGTCTTTTGACGGGGGAACATTTGATGGGGAAATGGGCGGTGACTTGGATGAAAAGTTATAAGAACGACTAGAATCAAAATCGGGATAATGAGACGTTTCGCGAACGTGCTCGGTCAGCTTCTGAAAGGATTTAAAAGTTTCTTTGCATTTGGTGCACGACAATTCCAACTCCTGTTCCTCGTTAAAACTCGGAACAGGACAAGAAAATGGCAAGGGTCCGGGATACAATCCGGAAGGATACATGTAAGGAAAAGAAAGAGCGGAAGAACTTGCATAGAGAGAGGGAAGCATGGAAGGAGGCAAAGAGGCGAGCCACGGAGAGGAATACAAAAGACTTGTGTAGGCGGCGGCAACAGCAGCTGAATTATTGAAACCTGTCAAAGGAAACTCGAATATTATTCCAATTTCAGGATTACGTTTTATTGAACAAGGTAAAATAACTTAATCTTTTTTTTTTCAAGACTTCTTATTAGTGATTTAAATCGTATTTCAAAAGCAAACTGCCATACAGGTTTCTCGTCAAAACAAATCTTGCATTTAAAAACGGCTTTAACTTTCCCAACGCTTCCTTAAACGACCACAAGCCACGCGTGGCTAACAAAAAAAAAAGGAATCGGTCGCTACCTGGCACGTAAGGTGACAAACCGAAATTCGGCCGGTTTAACACTTGCTGGTCGAACACGGCCGGAAAAGAAGTGAAGTCGTTCTTCTTACTACAATTCGTCATCGCAGGTTGCGGGCGTTTCCGCGCATTGCTGTCGAGCGGTGTGGGCTGCTTTTGACTGAGCATTCTCAGCGATGGTACGTTCTCGTAGTGCTTTGTCTTAATCATGTGAACGCTCAAGTCCTGCGCACGAAAAATCGACGTCACGACATCGGTACGTTGACGCTTTGATGTTGCAAAGGGCCGACGATACCCACCTGCAAAGACTCGAAGAGATGACCGCAGCCCATGCAGGTGAGAACCTTCTCGCTCTGTGACTCGTCTTCGGGCGTTGGTCGACGTTTTAATTTCTGTTGATTGAGAATGGAACCGGTTTCTGTCAACGTAGCAACATTTTGCGTGCGAATGCTGGAATAGAGCGGAACCGACGTCTCGAAACCGAGGAATTTGATCGATACCAACCTTTAACGGGCTCGTTCTTCTTTACGCAGCTATTCGTATCGCGAAAGTGGCCGGTTTTATTCATGTGCACGGTCAAGTCGACGAGAGTGTTGAAGGGATCCCCACAATCGCGGCAGCAGAACTTGCTAGCACCGGTAAACACCGTGCTGTAGAGTTTGTCCTGCGACAAAGTTTATTGAAACGAAATTTATTGCTATTCAAACTTTACGCTTAATAAAAATAAAAATTGATTTATTGAATAAAAATGAAGCTAACATCCGGGTTTTGAAATGCTGCGTTCGACGCAGCTGATAAGTGACGACTAAACCAGAAAAGTACACTCTTCAAAAAACAATTTCAGTTTCGAACCTGCACCGGCGTAACGCCGGCCCCGGCCATGCTGGCTGATTTCTTCAAACTGGAAACGTGAGATTGCGAGAAAGCGGAAGAGCGATTTGAAGACTTGTGTTGGCCGTCTTGTACACACCACCGGTATCTTTCCGCCTTGCTCTTGCTCAGGCAGTTATTGTCGGCTCTCTACAAGGCAAAAAATGAATTTCTTTTGAAAACAGAAGAATTTTGTCGAAAGACTAAAGTTGCATTCTTTCCTATTTCCAGAAAACCAGATTACAAGGCCGAAATGACAATGCTGACCAAAAACCATTTAAACACTTCGAAGAAAAATCGGCCGCAAAAAGCTTTCCGTTTGGAGAATCGCAGCATGGATCATGACGAAGTCGAACTGTTGATTTTAATATTTCGCTCAATGTAAGCTCGCGTCAAGTTGACCTCGCGACCTTTGAAGCCTTACTTCTTTCGCTGAACGGTGATCGATGCGAGAAGATAAGAAGCTGTCAACTCGAGACGATCGAGCGATTTCAAATTAAAAACGCCGCATAATAAAAGAAAAGCCAGTCGCTCGTTCAGGCGAAAGGCGTTAAAAGCGACGGTACCATTCAAAGCATCTCATGTCCGCTTTAGACCATTCAATGGAATCTGATTTAATACTGCGACCGGAATAGCTATGGAGTGCTTTCTTTTCTATTGCAATCGAATCTAGGCACGATAAAATTTGTAAGGAAACAGCTGCTTGACAGAGTCTGGCATAACACAAACCACCTCCCATTCAAACTCCATACCACATCATCAAATAGATGAAGAGACAAGGCACTTTTACTTTTTCTGTATAGCAATCACTATCGATTTTAATTTGCTTGCTCAACGACGAAAATGTAGTCGTTAAAAAAATAAACTGCGAGAAAATTTTCAGAAAAATCCTTATGTACTTTTCTCTTAACATGAACAAGTTCTCTATAATCAAAGGGCGCTACAGAAAATTGTTAAATTGCAGTACATGGAAACTAAATAGTAACATTGCCAGGTGAAAATGCTACGGTAAGCAAATATATCTAATTGGCGAAAGCAAAGTCACAGTCGCGTAATAAAAACGTAATCAAATTAAAATTAAACAACAGAAAACTAATATTGAAACAATTTATCAAACTCTAGCAAATTATTTTTATGTTCTTTCAAATACTTCTTACCTAAAAAAAATTCGAAAACTTTAAAAGATCGCTCACAGAGTCAAAATGATTATAACTGAAAACGCAATCAACTTCCAAAAAATCTATAATAATTTCTAATTTAAAACTGACCTGTACGTTCATCCAGTTGTTCGAGCACTGTTCATACAACTGTTTTTGCACTGCGTCCATTAGAAGCTGCTGTGCAGCGGTAAATGAAGCTATATCTGAAAATGCATGAGCGCTTGTCATTGTGCCGAATAAAAGAGGCAAATTTCAGATTTTATCGCCGACACCTGTCAACTGGCCGTAATGCTCTTCAAAAGATTATTTTGCCTTTGAAAACCTTTCAAGCCGCGGAAGCTTTTAACACATTCGCATTGTGGATGTCGATAATAGTAAGTTATTTTTTCGCAACTTGTAATTTCGAAAATGACACTTGAACAAATGAAAATGCGCGCTTTCTACATTTTCTCTAGCCGATATTTTCTTTCCGAAAGCACTATCTAATGCCCGATCTGAAACTGGAGCATTATGAATCATGCATATCTACAATCAGCCAGTGCATATCCTGCCTAATATCTTTTAACAAGTGGCGGGGTTTATGGTAATCTCAGCGCCTCGATCGCAGTGGCTGACGCATTGAAGGGAAATCTTTGCTAAAATCGAGAGATTTGCGCAGCGGTGCAGTCAAATCTGCATCTGACAATCGATGGATGAGCTCGATGCATTCCAAGATGATTTAATAGCGTCGATAGGTCGTGTTTCAAAACAGCATGGCTAATGAAAATTAAAAGCCGGCTCTCTGGCCAAGCGGAATTAAAGCCCGGTCGAATCGAAAGGGCCAAATCGATTACGATACAATCTAGTGCGTCAGATCGGAAAAAATTACCGAGAAATTAATCGAACAAAGTAACAAAGAAAAACAACAAGACTGGCTGTTAATTCATGGCAACGCTAAGCACGCACTCGGACTGAGGAGGACTTATAATCCAAAGGACACTTGTGTCTTTTTGATTATGAGTCGAAAAACTGAAAACGATTTGAGGTATTGGCCGAAACACGCATATGAGTGAATCAGACACCATGCAATCAGCAGAAGGCTTTCGGTTTTTGCCATTTCAAGTCAAATTTTTCGATTGCGCTCATGAGTTGCAGTCGAGATGAACTCGAATTTAATCTCTTGCGCAAATCACCGCGAAGAGCTCAACAGAATACAGAACAAGGAAGTGACTTGCGAGTTAACAACGCAAAGCGGAAAAGCCAAACAGAAACCGAAGCAATGCTAACCTTTTCGAGCATTGGAATATCGATGCAAATAAACAACTACGACCTTATCAATGACGTCACACGACCGTTGATTGATGCAAGCATTACAATGAGCGAGAGCGTTTCGCGCTTCTTGCACGTTTTTGAAAGGAAGTTCAGGTGAAAACGATTCGGTTTATGGGCGTTTTTCTTTCGTATTTGGAAAAGATGAAGTCATGCAATTTTGGGTAATGTCAACGAAACAGAGCGAAAAATTCTTCGTAAAATCAAATACAAAAACTTAATCGACAAAGATTGCTTTTTAAACAAATTAAATAACTAATTTAAAGACGCTGCAAAATTTCTCTGACAAAACGAAAAAACATCTAAACAACAATCCCATACACAAGCCATTACAAAGAACGTTTAATGATCGAAGGTAAAAACGGTTTTGAAGCAATTCGTTCTGTCAAAACTGAATTGAGACTTGATTTCTGGACATGATTAATAGGCCAAAATGAATTGACAGCAAGACTGGCAAAATCTTGCATTAGTTCCGACAATGAACGTACGAGCTGTGCAGCAGCAATTAATTCAACAATCAATCACTCACCTAATCCTCTCAGCGGATCCGACTGAAGCTGCGAGCTAAGCTTGCTCGATTCGACTTGCTCATCTTTGATTGGTTTCTCGGGCGTCCGCGTGATCGAAACGTCACCTTCGAGACTCGGAGCAAGACTGTCACGTGACTTCGCAACAGAACCTCGCGAACTGCGGCTGTCCGAAGAAAGGCGACTTTTGGGTGAAGAATCGAACCCAGGCACAACACTGCTGGAAACACAACTTTTGTTACTAGCAAAGCCAAAAACGAAACTAACATTAAATATGAAAGAGAAAGTAGAGTTGTTCGTTTTACGTCCTTTTATTGTAAAGGCTGAAACATTTAATTTACGTAGCTATTTTCCCAAAGTCAACTGATTTTAAAGTATTCTAGAAAGGCCAACTTGTATTACATCTTGAACCATTTATGCAAAAACTAAAAAAAAATTGTTCAAGTTCATCAACGTTATCGTTGGCTGTAGAGTAAATGACTTTACGGTTCTTTCATAACCTTCCTATCGTCAAATAAAACAAATTTTTTTCGCATCGATGTGTTTGCGCCCGTTTATTGTTATTTTTTCGTGAAAAAAAAACTGATACCGAGTAAAATCGAAATTAAAAATACCCGGAAATATAGTTAAAACTGGCAAACATGTTCACATTGACACTTGCCTGTTTTGATCGTTTTCCGTTTTGCTACGAAATGCTGACTGCGACGATGAACAGTCGGTCATCGGTGACGTTTGACGCTTTGCTCCCGGCCACACACCCGGATCGCTCTTCTCTTCAACCTTCATCGATCGCTGTGGATCGCTTCCGTTTGAAAACGAAAAATTTTGGGCGAACTTAACTAGTTTTTGGCAAGACGACGACGACGAACAAGTCGACGTTTCGGTTTCGGCACGAATTTCGCTTTGAACCGAGTCACAGTTTATTGAAGTGGCGGGTTCGATTCCAGGCGACGTTGAAGAATCAGTTGCTTTTTGAGAACAATCCTTATCAGCCGAAAGATCATCCGCTGAGCTGTTTGTCGTTGCAATATCCGCTTGCGCTATAACAACGTCATGATTCATCATTATTCAAAGCTCCGACAACAATAAGCTGGAAATAATGAATTGTAGAAGTATGTGAAATCGGTAAAGCTGTACAACCAAACAAATCCTTTCGGCCGCGTGTTTAAAGTACAAAAACGCTTTCAAGCGTTTAAGTGCAATTTTACTTCATCTCGCTTTCACCATTTTTTGGGTTTGGCAGCCTTCTGCGGAAGTTGTCACATTTCTGACAAAGGTTTTTTAATTGATGGCGTTAGTACAAGCGTAAAATATTAGGATGGCTGTACTGACGAAAAAATGAAAAAGTTTTCTTCAAGCTCCCAATCCTTCAAATCTAATTTATCACTATTCATGGATAGATCATTGAACACGAACATGTAATTTGATTCTTTTCTTTAATGCCTCAGCGAAAAGAACAGTACTGAAAGATGCTGAGAAAAAAATCTCACTTAGTTTCAAGCCAATCAAACTATTTTTATTGTTACTTTCACTTTTCATTTGATGTGGCTAGCGCGCAACTTGAAAATCTAGTCCATTTAATAAAAGGCTGGTTGCTAAAAAAAATCGCAATGTTTACATCTCAAACAAAAATTAAAGCAAATTTTATTTTTCAATCAAAATTTGAGTAAGCTGGTTTGAAATGGAGAAAAAAATTGAACAAAACAGCAGTTAGAACCAGACCACAAGAATACCGGAACGACAAACAATCACCACACCAGCCACAACGCACGTGTTTACAACCTAACTTAGCTCAATCGCCGGTTTTTGTATTCTTAATAAACACATTTTAAAAATTATCAGCAGAATATGTAATCACAAATACCAAGGTGTTCCAAGGACAATTGCCTGAAAAAGCAAGAGGAATTTTTTGCGCTGCCCCTTTCTTCAGTCAATACTTGCACTTTTCTAACATCGATAAAAGCGTGAGTCAGTAGAACAAGGAGCGATGGCAAGGCTAAATTAAAACGTTCTCATAAATACGTGAAGAATTTACAGAAAATAACAAACGTTTGGCTTAGACGTCATTTTTTCGCCATGTCCAACAGGACATAAATAGGAACCTTGCGAAAACTATAAAAAAAAAAAAACTTCAATGGCATTCTATCACTTTCAAAACTAAAACGATTTTTTAATTCAAAACTTAAACAGCTTTGGTCATCTTATTTTCTCGCATAAATTTAACAAATACAACTCCAATGACAAACTTGCAGCACAACATAGCGTTTGGATATTGCGAATACAGCTTAAGACTAGAATCTAGTTTCGTTATTCACTTGATATTAAAAAGAATATTTCAATAAAACCAATTTATTGTCTTTTGTGGTCGCAGAACAAACGAGCACGAGCCACATCAATTTGACGGCTTCATAAAAGATATCTGTAATCATATCGGCAGTTGATTTGCTCAAGATAATGCCTTGATGTCAATCAAACGAAGACATCCCTTACATGAATTGACAAGCGGGTAGCAGCAAGTCAGGAGTAAAAATCCCTCCTGTCTTGTTGATTAAAAAATATATAATTCATGTATCAGAGACGATGATGAATTATTTTGGGGCGAAATTCTGTTTATTTCTCTGTTAATCTTGCTTTAAAAATTGATGAGCGCGTTAAATACGAATGACGATTGACTGAGTGGCACAGTGGCTGTCACTACAGAAGGTCTCGAAATCAATCATAAACCTCAAGATGCGATGCTATATAAACGCGCTTCAAAAACCTCTAAAAGTAGCAAATGTACAGCCGTCCTTCACAACTTTAGTCATTATTTCAACGCTTGGTAAATGGGAGTAAAAGAGCAAGAAAGAATCGGAACTCGTAACAAATCTGCTGCTTTATCTAATATACTACGGTTTGTACCGAAGTTTTTTGATTTAAGCATTTCTCTCGAGAGTAAAGCATTTCTACTTTGTAAACAAATGGATTTATGTTCGTAAATAACTTTTTCAACTTGTTCCGAGATTAAAATCGATTTCATTTGCTTTGGAGTTCAAACATACTTAGTCCAATCAATCACAATTCAAAAACTAGTTATATTCTGCATCTTGATCAGACAGCGCATGGCAGACAATGCAGTCCGCCAATAACAAAGTAATTAATCATGTAGCAACTAGTACAACAAAAGCTCATAGTTTAAGTCAACAAAATCATGTAAATATTTCTAACATGCTTTTTTTTTTAAAAAAAGAATAAAAAATCTTAATAGAATGGATGATCGTAAATAACAAATTCATGTTATAAATCTACAATAGTTTGCAATTTAAATGGCATGCCATTAACAATTTTTTTTTAAACGCTTCTGACGTACTTACAATTTTATTGTTAACTGTAAATCCGACTAAAAAACATTCCTTCACAGAAAAGCCAAAAATAATTAAAAAATTCGATTAACCAATGCAGATATTCACATTTTTAATATCATCTGACAATACTTCTCTGCACACAGTGTTTAAACTCACGATCACGTCTCAAATTTCTCGCCTAAAAACAAACTTTTCCGTCAGCAGCTCGTCTGTTTTTAATTGCAACTCAGTACACGACCAAGGCACCGCCGAACAGAAATCGGACAGCGAATGATGGAAAGCCTTGACAGTGACGCGCGCGCCGCACACACCGGCATCGCTTCGACTTCTAAAAACCTTTTTTCTTCGCTCACTTCTATTACCTCAAGTCGTTCGATTTTGGCGCCGCTGCAAAATGCCGAAACGACAAGTGTGTGAAAGATGACCTGTCAAGAAAAAGCGTTTTGAAAATAAATCCCATTCTGGTTCCTTCTTTCCATCGTTCAGCGGCTTGTCAAGAGTAAAAAGAAAAATTCAAGCGCAACAAAACGTCAAAATCTTCCGCATTTGCCGATCATCACGTCTTGACGATGTAAATGAGCCGTTGTGAATATTTTATCGCAGTCAAAGTCAAATTCTCCAACTTCCCAAAGGAAACATGGACTTGCAAAAGTCGAAAATCTATTCCACAACACTTTTTTGTTAAAAACATGTCGGCATCGCAAATTCTACTCATACGAAACACTCAGATCTCCCAAACAAACCGTGTCGCATAATAAACTAGATAGATCTCGCAACTGTCGAATTCATACTAAAGCTTTTGCATAAACTCCGTGATAAATTGCTAGGACATAAGAATAAAGATCTTCAGGCGGGAAAAATACGAAACAAATAGAAACAGCGAAATGTATTTGTTAAATTTTAAAGTTCAGCTAAACCATAGTTAAATTGGTCATAGGATTCCAATCGGCTAAAACACAAACATTTCTAATCTTTAACGAGTAAAAATAGGAAGAAATCTCAACATACAAATACGAATTGCTCTTTTCTAGAGCTTCCAGTTTAAAACAGAATTAAAATTTGGGTAAACAAAAAAAAAGTGAAAAATATTTCAACAGCTCTTTGCAGCTAATTCGGTTTAATTAAGTAAGCTTTTATAAGGCAACGAACCGAAATAAGTTTGTTTACTAAAACATGATTGGCAGATCTAAAATCGTTCATGAGCACATAATGAATGATTGATTTTATTAAAAAATAAACCTGCTGATAGAAACCTTGGGATTTTTGGACGCGGAAAAAACGATATCAAAAAGAAAATATTAAAATCTTAAACTTACACAACTTCTTACTCATTGAAAAATCAAGATTGCAATGACATAAATCGATCAGCGATGAAAATCTAAGTTTTGGTAAATACAGGATATCAAAAAGGTTTTCAGTTATGTTGCTGATATTATCTAAACTCTTTTTTATGAGGATTAACACTTAGCTTTGATAGAAAATTGCTTAAAACGCGAAAGAAAGACCCATTAACTCTTGTTATGAAGCGAAATTCGATATGAGGATGGTGTTATTTCAATGAGATAAGTGATCTAGATGTGATGAGCGTAAAAAACCGCCTGAAAACGCATCTCAATCAACGCACTAATAAGAAAGGTAAAGCGCCCTTGAAATGAACAATGAGATCGGGAAGGGGTCAAGAGCTTTTAGTTGTCGAGTGTTTGATGCATAAATCGCCGTATTCTTGAATGGCTTCCTACTTAACAGTGTTCGAAAAGCATAAGAGGAATAAAGCCGTCGAGGAATAATCCAATCGATCAATGCGAGAGAAAAAATAAAATTTCGAAATTCTACGTATAGTTCGGTGAAGACGGTTGGTAGCACTTGGCGGAGAATGTTTTATTGCAATAACACGAATTGATCTAAAAAGAATAGGGGGAAAAAACAGTTTAATGTAACTTAATACGTATGAGTACTTCCTAATTTTTTTCATTAGAGCACTACTTGCATAACAAATAGATATAACTATAGAAAGATGAGTAAAGAATTACTCCTAAATCTGCCAATGCTGTAATGAATAATTTTTTTGCTTGCCATAGAACTAACGAAATAGATGTAGCAAGAATGATTCAAAAAAACCAGGTAAGACGAAGCACTATAGTGACACAATGTGGAAAGATGGGAGTCATGTGCCGGGCGAATAAAACGCTCATAAGGATTTACGAATCACTCTCTCGTAATTATTATTGGTGGAAGGGCGTTTTGGTGTGCTCGCTGAAGCGGGCGTGATTTATGCGCGTTTCGGTGAAAATTTTATTAAGAAAAAGCTTTAGTGTCAGGCGCAATGATATTTACGGCCGATTAATAAATCACAGCTGAAAAGTAGTGGGAACGGCGCAATGAAAATTTACCTTCAAGTGATCAGTGATCTTGAGGAAGTAGCACAAATCACTGGAGTTGCTTTTTTCTACAGCGTAAAGTCGATATGGCCAAAAGGCGCCAAAGAAATTTGACAAATTTTTGTATGAAAAAATAAAAAAAACTTGGCGATTTTGGGTTTCCGAGCGATAACATTTGAAAATCTCGTTAGAAAATAGCGAAAAATGCTTTAACCCTTTCGATACCGTCGGGACATATATGTCCCATGGGACAAATGTGTCCCAATTAAGAAAAGTAGAAGAAATACAATGCGGAGTAACAAAAATCTATTTAAAACACATATATGACATAAATATCCTTGAATTAATTTAATATGTTCATTACAAAATCGGTATTGAAAGGGTTAAATAGTTGATTGTTATTTAATATTTGGTCATCTTAATGAAAAAAATAAAAGAGTTTATTTTTAAATCGATTTTAAATGGTTGAATGAAGACAGACATGGAGTTGGAATAAATAAACGCTTTTATCGACAACTGAAAATTAATAAAAATAGGTTCAAAGAATGTCTTTGCAAATAAGCTTGCAGTCTGCAGGACTAAAAATAAAGCTTTTTGAATGGTCTTCATATTGTCCCGACTTACACAGCCGTTCTTTGCAAATTTGCAGTATAAGAACTTCCTAATTAATTGCTAACTCGCTCGTCTACACTGAAATTGGCACTTGCCGAAACATCATAAAAAAAATTTGCCCACAGATTTTTAATTACTGATGATGGCTCGTTACTTTAACGAGAAAAAACACAAGAAAACCATCAAAATATAAACGGGATTAAGGTATGATCACAAAACAAACAATTATTGAACAGTGTCAACGAAGAATGTCTATTTTAAAGCGACATTTGGTTAAATAGTTTTCATGCTCAAACGAAATACGATGTCGAATCAAATTTTAAGATGTAACGAATAGGATAGCGGAGAAGCTAATATGAATCAGCTGCGTAGAAAAATTTTCTTTTTTTATCCCATTCTTTTTAGGGGGCTATTTGACAGTAGAACATACAAGTAATGACTAAATTTGTATAATCTCTATGTCGCAATTATTTTAACCAAATTTGTTCGGATTTTTGCACCTTTTCTTGACAATGATAAGCGTTGAGGTAAAAAACCCAAATGACAGTTGAAGTGATAACGAAGAAGTCACGACGTTAATAAACTACTTCATCAGGTTTGATTGGCAGCTACGAGCTTGCGAATTCGTGCTTCTATTTTAGATTGGTGTTAAATGGCTCCAAATTACTATTACACAAAAAATCGGAGTTTAAGAGTAAATTAATACACCTCACACAATCTTTACAAAGTTCGAATTTTCTGCAGATAAGCATTTTTAAAGCTTTAATTTCAAACGATTATGAACTTTATCATTACGAGACATAACAACACGGTGGCATTAAATTAGTTAAAAGAATCCCATTTGCAAAAACATCCTGACTTTAAACTTGTTCAATTGAAAACGTTCGATGCAACGGAAGAAAAAAATTCGTTATACAGTACCTATTTCAAAAACTTGAAATTCGATAGTTCTTATTTTTTTTTTTCTTGTGGCTTATTTTAGGGTCAAAAATGTTAAATCCCACATCAACAAAAACTTTCTTTCAATATTTTTTCAGATTTCTTTAAACAAAACTCTCGGTCTTAAACAGAGCTTTATTGTGGACCTAGATTTGTTTTAATTTGGGAGGCCTCAAAACCAATAAAGGGGCAACATTGAGTAAAAGTGTTCTAACTTTAAATAGTTGATCGAGAAAATTCGAAAACATCAAACCGATTTTTTTCAACTATATTCTGATTTAACACGCAAGTTAAAGGACAAAAACTTTTGAGTAAGAACAAGTCGAAATTTCAGCGATTTCAAAAAGTTGCAGGTTTGTTTACTGTAATGAGTCGAAGAAAAACCTGCGAGAGTTCAAAAAGTTTGAGTATATTGCACCCTTAACGTTTTAATTGCTGCACTGTAAAATTGTTATTAATAGTTTTTTACAGGAAAAAGGAAGAAAGGATTAGACCGTTGAAGCAAGTACACAGAGAAAAACTGCTCCCGTGCGCGATAAGCTGCGCAATCTGCTCATAAATAATCGACAGAAATGTCAGGGAGAATAAACAAACACTTTCGGATGTAATAAGTCTTGGCGTATCTGACATCCGCAGAACCTTTCAATTTTAAAACTGCCGAAACGGCTGTGTGCATCGCAATGGGGAGTGCTTGAATTGGTTACGAAGCTTACAAATGACGGATAAAGTGATATCACGTCAGAAAATGTTATTAACATGTGATCTGCATAAAAACCGTCTCATTAATTAAAATCTTCAACGTGAACCAATTAGGTTTCAATCAAAGGTGGCCACGTAATAAAAACAAAATTGTCACTATCGTACGATTAAACGTCGAAGTAGAGAATCACTCGTTCCGCATAATGGTTAGTTTGCAATAAGAGCGTGGATGGAGTATCCTTTGTTCCTTACATTGATTTTTTTTGCTTCGGTTAGCGCTTAGGCGCGGAAAGAAGTAAAAAAATCAATAAAACAAAGAATACTCCAATCCACACTCTTAGTGGAAATGGGCTTTAAACGGTTTGTTTGACAACACTCTAAAGGCTTGCGAGCCGTTTTGGTTGTGCCCTTGTGAAAAGTATTTATGACAAATTCTTAAATGGGGATCGTGCTGTTTCTTAAAACGGTGCCTCCACATAAAAGAAAAAACAGCGACCAGGCCAATCTGAACACACGAAAAAGTATAATGCTAATTAAAACGGTTTATTAAAACTTAAATCGAACAAAGAAATTATTTTAGCTCAAATACCAAATCGAAATCGAAATCCAGAGGCAACAGTAGGTTTTCTCATTAAATCATAACTCCAAACAAAAAATCGCTCAATGCAAAATAATACGGCTTCAATGTAAAACATGACGGGGTCAAAAGAGTGACAAGTACCACAACAAGAGTGTTTAAACACGTTTACCGCAACCACTTTTCTTTAAAAACGAGCAAAGATAACGAAATAAAGTGATAAGTGAGCAGGTGCAACAGTATTAACGCAAACATGCGGTTAATTTTGAAATACCAGTCAAACAATGAATTAAATGCTAACGCTTTTTTCTACACAATTCAAATAAGAGATCGTTTGAAATAAGACCAAGTTATCGTGCCATAAAACCATAAATTTATCCAAAAGCATTAATTTATTGCAGTCGCTTAAAAGCTCTTGATTTATGAATGGCGTCATCCCAAAAAGATCTGACAATAAATCTTGGACATCATTCCGGACAAGTATGTTTGAAGATAGAAATCAACCTCATACTTGCAAACCAAGAGCAATATATTAACTGCCACGCACTCATAATTCTGCTGATGCCGACAGTCGAGTCGGACATCGAGAACATTCTTCAATAAACAAGCACAAGACAAAAAATACATCACGTGCTGTGTCTCGAAAACCTTGACCTATAAGGCGATAATGGAATTCGACACCAGCCATCTGATCCACTCAATCATTAAAAATTGAACCCAAACGAATATAAATAATGTGAATGACAGCGAACGACGATTGAACACGCGAATATCAAAAAACAATCGTATTCGGTGCAGCGTTGCTACCAACAAACATGCAACTTGTTATTATATATTTATTGAATCAGGGGCAAAGAAAAACAAAGACAACGTTTTGATAAATGGCACTCGAACAGCATAGCGCGCATCATCAACCAATCAGAAGCTTAATGACGTTTCAAATCGAAGTTTGTCGTTTGACAGTAAGGCAATCGATCGCTAACAACTATGTATGTAATTAAAATTCTAATATCAGGTCGGGGGTTTGTAAATAAATGCGGGGCAATATAGAAGGTTGCAGTTTGCTATTATATTAGCTAATTGATGCGATATTTCACAACTCGTGTCAAAGTCGCCGCTATCCGGCTGAGCACGTCACAAGCGGGAATTAGAATCGTTTATGCTTTTGTGATGGTTGTAGAAACTACTTAGTACATTTCTACTGAAATTTGACACCTTTAAAGACTAAAAAAAAATTTATGACACATAATTCCTAAGATACAATCAGCCAAAGACAAAATTTAATTTAAATGTCGTTTAAATCACTTAATACCAATAATGTTCGGTTTAAAACAGAAAAGTTTTCGTTAAATTAGGGCCTTGCTACCAAATTTTAGACACTAGAGCAGTTTTTCCAAATAAAATAATCCATCATATAATAATTTTATCGTGATTATCACACAATCATCACGAACTATCAGGAATTTGATAGACTTGTGGCAATTGGAAATTCCGCATATAAGGATCACTGATCGGAGGGTGATCGAAATGCGAAGCGGCAACTAAGCGTAAGGCTGTTCAACTAGAACAACCGGCACAAAAACTTTAATTATTTTGCTTCCTATTAGAAACTAAAAACAAAATCCGCCTCTAGTTTACTGATGTCATTTATACAAATTGAAATATAAAATAGCACTTTTTCACGGTCTTTCCATAAAACACAAACCAGCATATACAGCAATTGCAAAATTGCAAAACGTCAAGAATGGATGATATTGCATTTTTGACATTGATTTAAAAATCTATTATTTTTTTTAGTACCGTATTATCTTTTAAAATTTTGATCTCATTTTAGATCTACTTTATACAAGATTTGGACTTCGAAAAATTAAGCAAAAGATTTCTAACGTAGAGTCTTTGGTACAATTTTTTTTTGATGAAACTATTATCGACAATTTTCAAAATGAACATGATTAATTTCACGGGTACATAATTTGTCGACCGTCAGCACTTGTAATTACCGGTATTTAAGAAAAATCTTTACAAGATTTTTTTGATTATGTGAGCTATTTTTTGTTAAAGAAATGAAAAGCGGCATACAGATGGTTACCCTTTTCAACTTTTGGCGCTGGCAGTCACAGGTAGAAACACATTAGCTGTTTTCTTTTGGTTTGCCTTTTTCTAAGCCCTATCAATCAAAGAGTGAAAGAAAATTAAAAACATAAACGAACAGATGACCTGCGTCTAACCTCGAAAAGGCCCATCTACAGCGCATCAATCGTAATTGACGGGAGGTTGAGAATAGAGCTGCCCTTTTCGTTGCCTTTGATTGATGGCTACAGGCATTTTTGGCCTGGCAACACCCTTGATGGCAAGTCGACTTTGTGATATCAGCATGACTAAGAAAAACAGAAATCAACAAGTCAATTTTTCAAAGTCTGCTAATCTCGATTTGGTTTTATTTTAATAACAGTCGAACTCATTTGTTATCCTTTAGAATCGCTGTAGGCGTACTGGAACGTATTTCACATGTCATAGATCAATGCTTGAAGGGTTGAATAAGACTCTTTGATAAAAAAAAAATTTCCATTTAAAACAAATGCAAATATTAATAGAAAACATTTATATGAAAAAAACTTAATTTTACGTGACGACATACAATAATATCATTTCCTGAGATGTCTCTTGTTTATTTTATATGTTTTTTGAATTCAAGCAAGGAGATAATCTTTTTCGGTAAAGTCTTTAATGAAACAAATATACTGAAAATTGCCATTAAATAAATACAAACATGTTTTACTAAAGATTAATTAAGAGTTGATTTAATAATAAAAACAACGTGTTTGTATGCCGCTCTACACCCAAATCCTTGAAAGAAATTTCTATGGCCGCAGAGAGGTAGACTTTATCAAACGATACACAACAAAAAACACATCTGTACAACAAATAATAAATAACACACAGCTTAAGCAAAACACCACCTAGATACGAAGGCATAGCACAGTTACAATAAACACTGAAAAAAGTTTATTGGGAAACAAAGGTCTACTTTAGAAATCATATTTGAACATAATTACATCGAAAAGTTAGTTATCAAAAGTATAATAAGAGACACTATCAAAGCAAATGGATAAATAAATCCTTAAAATACGTGGTCTTAAAAATTCTTTCTATAAACTAAGAAAGGGAAGTTTTTAGCACACAATATCTGATTAAGATGATGTCTAAATTCAATGTGCAAAAGTCAGTTTCACTTTTAGGATTTTCATGCAGGAATTGCTATAAGTAAGAATAAGCAATATTTTTTTGGATTAGATGAAGTCACGATTTTAAAATAACAACCAACATTTTCAAAAGATCGTTAAAAATTTTTCAAGACCTGTAAACTGTATTTGACTATAGCCTATTTGCGTAACAAATTCATATAAATGGTTCTATTTATTGATTTCAATCTGAGGTATAACATTACAAAAACCAAAACTGAAAGACTATTTCTTAATGGTAAAGTCAAACCACACCTATTTAACCAAATCAAAATAATGCTTCAAAAAATTATGATCATTAAGTCAGCTACAACATTAACATTTACTACTCTTAATCAAACTAATGACTTGATATTTGAATAGTATGGAATCATGTAGTCAAGAAGATACCAATGAATATCCAACTGTGTCCAGTTATCCAAAAAAGAACATGTTTTAATGTAAATATTTTAATGCTCCTGGGATATATTATTAAAAGCATATATACAGTGTATTATGTAAAACAATAAAACTGGGATTTGACAAAAATATATATGAGTTTTCATCTGAGGTGCGATACTTCTTTTAACTTTTAATTTTTGTTTATTTTTTTTTCAACATAACTAGTATTGCTTTTTTTAGATGTTGTGTCCCCTGATGAGCTGCACAGGCGAAAAAGTCTGCTGCAACTATTATAATAAACTGTTTTTTTTAATATTTGTGTTTTGTTAAATAGGTATGTGTATATATATGTAATACATAAATATAACTGCAAATTGTTGGTGCTCTTTAGAAGAGTGCTCAATGACTTCAATAGTGAGAATAATTATTCATACTGTATTTATCAAAACACAAATTTTTAAAAAAACATTTTATAAAATTGTTCCAACAGATTTTTTCGCCTGTGAGACTCATTAGGGGACACATTGTAGCTAAAAATTAAAGTTTAAAAAGAAACACATCTATTTCTATAGATGAAAAATTGAATTAAACTTAAAATCTTTCAAGACTTTTTATTGTCTTAACTGAAATAATTGGTCGAGTTTAATTTACAAACAAATTCATCAAATTGTTAATAAGTAATTGCATAATTACTTCTATTGGATTAGGCATTATCAATTTGAGAACCAAGACTTTTGAAGGAGACAATAAGGTGAGACAAATTATCGTCAAGTCTTTCATTGTGACACTATTGGTCAATAATCAAATTGGCATATAAATGGCAAGTGTAATTTTTTGGAAAATTATCAAGTGAATTAGTTCATAAAAAAAGCTCAGTCACAACAAGTAATAATTTTATTTAACACCAAAAGGTTAATTTTGAAGCTGCTGTGCAAAATTTGTGATATCATAATTTCTGTGCTGTATATGTATAAAAATTTTTGTGCTATACCGTAGATGCAAATGATTATGACATAACAATTTTTGTTACAAAGCATCAGGAGAGACATCACAAATTTGAATGCCATTGATTATTAAAAATTTTTCTTTTGCAGATTATCTCATAAATTCTAAATTACGTCCCAATTATTTGCAAAGAAAATATTTCAGTTTATTGTAATACTAATTTTTTAGCAAATGATTGGAAGTGATTTGAGATTTATGATTTTCTTGTAATAAAATAGATTATGAAACGATATGATATGCAATTAACCACATTTGTTGCAATCAATAACATTTCAATAAAAAAAAACAAAAAAACATGCTTTTTCTGTACCATAAGACAAATGGCAAGACTAAAATTCAAACTTATACATTTTTTATTTAATTTAAAAATAACATTTGTATAAAAATTGATCAAGTTTGCAACTTTAACTAGATTATATATTAGATATCTAAATAAGATTGTGTTACTAAGCAAAAATAGTTGCATAACTTAACAATAAAAAGGTAATAAGCAAACTTTAAATTTAGTTAGCCAATCACACTAGTATGATTGATAAAACTGTGAAAATTTATTTAAACATTATTATACAAGGTGTGTCTGAAAAGTAGCGAGACTGGTGTTATAAAAAAAGTTAAATTCCTTCAAAGTAATCCCCTTCCACTTGAAAACACTTGTGCATTTGCCTTTTCCATAATTCAAAACATTCTTGGAAGGCATTTTCTGGGATCTTTTTGAGCTCCATTGTCACAGACATTTTGATGGACTTGATGTCAGAAAAATGGGTTCCCTTCAGAACAGATTTTATCTTAGGGAAGAGAAAAAAGTCACATGGGGCCAGATCAAGGTGGGGGGGTGTTCTAAAGTTGCAATGTTTCTTTCTGCAAGAAATTAACAAATACTCAGGGCTGTGTGAGCAGGAGCGTTATCATGATGGAGCACCCATGCATGGGCTTCCCAAAGGCTCTGCCTCTTATCACACACTGATCTTACAAGATGCCAAAGAATCTCTTTTAATTTTGAATTCCTACCCCAAGGCCAAACAGTGAACCAAACTGCCTATAAAGAGATAGTTTGGACCCTTGTAAGATCAGTGCATGACAAGAGGCAGAGCCTTTGGGAAGCCCACACATGGGTGCTCCATCACGATAACGCTCCTGCTCACACAGCCCTGAGTATTTGTTAATTTCTCACAGAAAAAAACATTGCAACTTTAGAACACCCCCATATTTCCCTGATCTGGCCCCGTGTAACTTTTTTCTCTTCCCTAAGATTAAATTTGTTCTGAAGGGAACCCATTTTTCTGACATCAAGTCCATCAAAATGTCTGCAACAATGGAGCACAAAAAGATCCCAGAAAAAATGCCTTCCAAGAATGTTTTAAATTGTGGAAAAGGCAAATGCACAAGTGTTTTCAAGTGGAAGGGAATTACTTTGAAGGAATTTAACTTTGGTATATTTCAATATTTTTCAAAAAAGTTTTTATAACACCAGACTTGTTACTTTTCAAACACACCTTGTATGTAAGTAACTGTATTTACCAATATTCAATTGTAAGCAAAAGTTTTTATTATTATTAACCAAATTTAGGTTCCCAGGCAGGTTATAATTGGACAAGGTTTACACTGTTTTATCATAGAAAAATTGTTTCAGAATTATTTAAAAATTGCAAATAAAAGCAGCTATTAAATAGTCAACAGATGTCAAATCATGGCAAAATTATTGGGTCTCTTCCAAATAAGACTGTGTCAGTTTTTTGTCAGTAAAACTAACCAGGAAATTTCCTATAGAACCAGGAGAGAATAAAAAGAAATTAAGAAAAAAAGGATCTCTTCAAGTGATATTGACATGGGGGATTCTGGATTAGTTTCACCAACAAATCTTTTACAATTGCTTCTTAAAGAGGCCCAAAGTATCATCCAAAACATAACAAGTGCTATAGTTATGATTTCATGCTTGATTGAAAAGCACAAGGTAAAAGATGTAATGGCTTAATCACATGTGTGGCTTACATACTTTTTTATATGATTATACATATGGTTTACATTATACAAATATAACTACAATATTGAAACAAAATTGCATTAAATTTCAACAAGCTGTTTAATGTAATGACTGTTGTTGAATAATTTAAAATAGCCAATTAACCAAAAAATTAGTCTTAAAAAACTTACAATTTAATTTTTGTGGAGCACCTTGTTTTTTTCTTGTCATTGTGATTTCCACGTCTCAAAATACTAATTTGCTTAACTCATTATAAAAAGGGTAGAAACAATTAATAAATATCTGAAAAAACAACAAATATCTATCTACCACACTAAAGTGTCAAAAAATTGAAATGTATTTACAAAGGATAAAGTAATTAAAACTTAATTACGAAAATTAAAAGTTTTTTGCTTAAAATGGGCCTTGCAATTTAAAACATAAAAATTACTTTAAAAATTATTTTTGATCAGATAAAACTAAGAATATGCATAAAAAAAAACTCAAAATTACAAACAAATTTTGGATTTTGTGCAATATTTGCCATTTAGATCTTTTCAAGAAGTCACCGTAAACTGTTTTTTCAGTGAAACTAACCTAGAATCCCTTTACAGGACCAAGATAAAATAAAAAGCAAACTAAAAGGAAAAGGATATGTTCAAAAAGTGATAGTAATTACAGGGGTGGTTCATGTTATTTTCACAGACAAAAATCACTTACAGTGACTTCTTGAAATGACCCTACCAAGCTGACTTAATGAGCTTTTAATTTTAGGAGAATCCACAATGCCCGCAAGGTAAGTAACAGCAACAGTGAATGACACCCCAATTTTTATATTGTTATTGAAAACTAATAATGCAGCTTTTGTGTATTTATAGCATTTAAAAATAATGCCAATATAGCTGCACAAAACTGTTAATAGATATATCAGAAGCACATTAGATTGTATTAAATTTATGGTATATACAGTAGCAGAGGTAGGGAACCTGCAGCCTCCATTATAATAGAATTATGCGTCAATGACTACTGCTGATAAGAGAAAACCTTTTTTTCAAAATCACTTACATTTTAGAGACTAAAATCAAGAAACTCAAGGGAGATTTTTTTTTAAATATCATTTCATTTAAGGGTCAAAATCAAGAAATCCAAGATAGATTTAATGGGTATCATAAGTTATGCAACCTCCTTGGTTATTGCCTAATCAAAATTGGCATCCAAAAATAAAAAAGTTTCCCAGCTATGGTATATACATGATTGAGCAGAGTCGCAGCAAAACTAACCAAGTTATGTACAGTGTATAAACTAGACTAGTTTGGTTCAGCTGGAAAAGTTGTCAAATTCAATCTGTTTCACTCTGCAATATAACCAAGAACTTCAAAAGATCATTTGAATAATAGTGACTAACATGTTTCTACTCCAGATCTTGGTGTTGTATAAAGCACCTACACTTTACACTTTGTGCAAAGATTAATTTATAACACTTTACAACAAAAAGTCGCCTGGAAAAAAACGTTTTTTGCTTTTCATCATTGTTGACAATCATATTATTATCATATGACTTACTTGTGTTTTTGGTTAAATATTATAAGTCCTTTCACAATCAATTTCTAAAAAGTTTAAACCTTTGTTAAATTTTATAAAATTGAAGTCTTGTTGCACAACATGAATTGTGTTCCATGCAAATGCATTCTATTTAGTAATAAAACCACAAATAAAAACACCATGTATGCAAGTTACTAAAAATTTGTCAATCAAATAGCCTAATTTGTCAATACTTTCTATCTAATGTTTCTGAAGTGAAAGATTAGGCAAATTGTATTAGTATTGTATTGAGGCTGTTTTAATTCATTATATCAAATTAAGATTAACTAATAGGGGCAGTCAAAAAGCAGTGAGCTCTTTTCAATTTAACTGACTTAACACGCATTTATTTTTTAGAAACTTTAGTAAAGTTTTAAAAAATTTTTTTGAAGATAAAATGTCAAAACTTTCGTTTGAACATAACTACTTCCTGTCAGCCATTTTAGAAATAACTTTATTGTTGGACATCTGACAGAAGCAAAAAGCTATAATTAAAATCCTAGAGCTGGAAAAAGAACCATTTTCAAAAAATTGAAAAGTTATAAGGATGCTTCAATAGGCTGTGGTACCATCAAAAACTGGACATTTACAATTAAAGGTGAAGAAGATTCAAGTTTGAGTGAATTCCAGGACAAACAAAAAAGTGGATAGCCATCATAAAAAATAATTTTGGAAACCGTAATCAGATCAGAAAAGATCAAACAGTAAATATTGATGACATTGCTAAACATCTGGGAACAAGCCATGGAAATATTGTGAGAAAGTGAGATTTTGCAAAGGTTTGTGCCAAGTGAATTCTAAAACAACTTATAAACACCCAGTTGCTTAGAGTTTCTTAAGTGTTACATTGGCGATGAAACTTTTCTCCAAATATTTGGTGAAAAAAGATAAGACTGGAGTTCATCATTATGAGCCTGAGATAAAAAGAGCATTTATAAAATAGCATCACACTAGCTCCCCAAGAAGAAATTCAAAAGTCAGCATTCAGCTGGAAAAGTTATGGAAACTGTGTTTTGGGATGTTGACACAGTTATGCCAGTGGATCTTATGCCTAAAAAAACTCCCTTCAACTCCGATGCTTATCCTGACACTTGCTGTGGACTGATGTAAATTGAAAGCAAGATTGAAAAGAGTTCAACCTAACCTAAAAATTTCAAAAATCTTCATGCAACATGATAATCCCAGGCCTCATGCCAGTTTCAAAACTTGTAAAGTGATTACTTTTTTTAGATGGATGACTGTAACCTCTTCCCATACTCACCAGATTTGGCACCATCTGACTATCCTTTTTGGACACTAAAAAGAAATTAGGGAACAGCAATTCACTGTTGATGAACAAATTAAGCAAGCAGTAAAAAACTACTTAAAAATGCAGCCTATTGAGTTTTACAAGGCCAGCATACATCCTTTATTTATCAATGGAAAATTGGCATTGAGACAGAGATTACATTGAAAAGTAGCATTGAAATCCCCAAACATTGATCCTATTTATACATGTATGTGTGTGTCTAATTCCAATTAATATAGCTAAAAGAAACCTGGACTCACTAGTCTTTGAATCCCCATTTTATTATTGATCAAATAATTAAGTTGAAATAGAATTTGACTTAAAAGCAATACATCAAAATTATTTTCAAAGTTAAGTTTGACAAAATAGAACTTCTACTTACAGCTCTCAAGTCTTTTCAAGAAGTCACTCTAAGTAATTTTTGTTCATGAAACTAACCCGGGTCCCCCTGCGGTTACTATCAGTTCTTGAAAGATTCTTTTTCTCTTAGTTTCTTCTTTATTCCATCCTGATGCTGATAGGGGGATTCCAGGTTAGTTTCACCAAAAAAATTGCTTATGGTGATTTTTTTTCATCGCTTCCTTTTTACCAGTCTGAAATGTATTTTGTTCTTCCATAAGTGTTGCTATGGCTAAAAAATAAACAAACATATGGTACATACATTCAAGATCTAATAAACTTCTCAGTTCTTGTTCATAATTCACAGGACCTATTTCAAAACATTTAAGTTTTGAAAAATCTTCAAAAAACCCAACTTTTTATAACTCACATAAAAATTACAACAAAACTGAATTAATAACATCTACAGCTAACCTATAAATTACTAATAAAAAACATGTTCGTTTAGCCAACATTGCTTCTTCTTGTTTGTCCTTTAGCCATATTGGGTCTTTTCAAAAAGTCACAGTAAGCAATTTTTGTTACTGAAACTAACCCAGATCCCATAGGGGTTACTATTACTTCTTAAAGAGATCCTTATCATCTTTATTTCTTTTTTATTATATCCTGGTGTTATAAGGAGGATTTCAGGTTAGTTTCACTGGAAAAATCACTTATGGTGACTTCTTGGAAAAGAATTGCCATATTCACATATATGTTGGTGCTTTAAGCAAAATTATCACTGTAAGTAAATAGCTTGATTCCATGAAAAATTTGCTGTAAAGTGCCTTTTTTAAAGGCAGAACAGAAATTACTCAAGCAGACTCACATCTTTCTGCTTGCAAGTTGGAATGCTATCAACACTGAGCTATCCTGCCAACATTGCTGAGTCTGCAATGCAAAACTAACTAACTTTTAAAACTCCAAATAATCTATTGAATAAGACTATTTGAATCAAATTCACAACTGTTTGAAAGCCATTAAAACAATATAATACATTCAACAAAATTGTAAACCAAAAAAAATGATCTAAAAAAGTTTACTGGTATTCTATTAAATTGTTAAGTCTACTACAAAAATCAACCCAACAACACAGCATTGCAGCACATCAAACAAAGCTGAAAAAGTACTCATTTCAATTTACAATAAACTAGTATTTACCATATATAATCAGTGTTTGCCAATTTTTTTTTTTTTGTTGCAGCATAGTTTTTTTTTATCAGTTTATTCTTGACTCATTCATTTCAATGCAAAATCAAATCCAAACGTGGGGCAAAAAAACATTTTATAAACATTTGTCCTGCAAAAATGAAGACTAAAAAACTCCACAACAAATTGAAGGCCAAAATTTGTCGGGTCTTTTCAAAAAATCACCCTACGCAATTTTTTTTCTGTGAAATTAACCAGGAATCTCCCCACAGCATTAGGATGGAATAAAAAGGAAACATAAAGGAAAAGGACCTCTTCAAGAACCACTGTTAAACACTGGGGAGATTCGGGTTAGTTTCACAAACAAAAATCACTAAGCGTGATTTCTTGAAGAGATCCAATTTGTCTTGATTTTTCTTCTAGAGTAAATGTCTTTTTAGTCTTGATTTCAACTTGAAAAACTTTTTTTTCTCATAAATAATGTGATATAGGTCCGAGTACTGTGAGGGAAGGCCAGTATAACCGAACGAGGCCTACAGTAATTCCTGTACATTCCAGAACAGCGTAAAATTTTAAAAACGCTGTAACTAAAGATCCGCTTCCAAATTTTTTAAAATCTACGGTCTACCAACCGCGTCAATTGATTTGATAATGACAATTAGCTAGGCCTATTCCACAAGTACTAGTAAATAACTTTGATTCTACCTCCTAAATTAGTGGTTCCCAAACTTTTTTGCTGCGTGGCCCAAATTTTGATTTAAAAACAGTTTGTGGCCCACCCTTTTTTTAAATATTTTATACACTTGTTTATGCGCACTAGCGATTTTCATAGGTCCCATTAAAGTAAAACTGTATAAATTTAACACAAAAATACACAAAATGGTTATTTTTTATACAATACAATTTATTTTTTAATGAGAAGGATGCTCTTGCGGTTTAGCAACAAGCTTAAAATTCTCGGCTCTATTGTCGAAAGAGCACAGCGAATGTCATGTTCAACGTCAAGGCGATTGCGTTGCTTGGACTTCATACATACTAGCGCTGAAAATGCAGATTCACATAGCCATGTAGAGCTGAAAGCCAATAACTTTTTTAGAGCAATTTTGCTTATTTCTGGATATGACAATGCCACACTTAGCCAGAATTCCGTGACTGGCAAAGTTTTGAACAGATCTCGGCAGCTGGAGTCGTTTTTCAAGTCAATCAATTGGTCTTGCAATTCATCTTCCACATTTTTAGGGGAAAGCCGAAACGGATTTTTAGCAAGTGATAGGTCATCTCCACTAACTCCAGGAAAATAATGTTTGAATTTGCTTTCCAGTTCTTTGGGATGTTGAACAACATGGTCTTCAGTTCATCGTTTATCTCGGAAATACCAGACAGGTTGTTAACATTGCAAAATTGCCGTTTTGAGCTTTTCGTCTCCAGTTTGCCAATTTTTCAACAAACGTTCTTATCGAGTCCATGTTCTGAATAACGTTTTTTTCTTTTCCCTGCATTTTCAGGTTAAGAGTGTTTAAAGAATGAAAAATATCTACCACGTATGCCAAACAAGCAATAAATTTTGCATTGGTAAAGTGAAATGCTAACTCACGTTTTGTATCATTTAACTAGATTTTAAGCTCATCGCGGAGCTCAAACACTCTGAATAAAACGTTTCCTTTAGATAGCCACCGAACTTTTGTGTAATACAAAAGGTTTTTATGTTCAGATTCCATGTCTTCGCAAAGTTTTCTAAATAGATGAGTGTGCAAAGAGCTGCTTTTCACAAAATTTACTATTTTAATAGTAACGTTAAGCACATCTTGCAGACCATGAGGTAAAGTTTTGGAAGCCAGAGTTTCCCGGTGAATGAAGCAATGAGTAAATATAACGCCAGTAGCCTTACTTTGCACGAGTGCCCGAAATCCATTTTTGGACCCAAGCATCGCAGGGGCACCGTCAGTGCACACGCCACAGAGATTGTTCCATGATATTTCGTTTTCAATGTTCAATGATCAATTTTTTCCAATACATCTGATGCCTTTGTATTGGTGTTCAAAGCACTGAAAAAGAGCAATTCTTTCTTTATAGATGTGCCAAATGCATAGCGAACAAAACCATGAGTTAAAAAACTGAGGATACATCAACAGACTCATCTAGCTGGATTGAAAATAGACCAAAAACAGATTTGTTTATTTCAGTTATTACTTGTTCCTTAATTTCTTCTGACATCGCTGCAATTCGTCTCTTTACTGTGTTGTTAGATAAAAGGATAGCTTTGAGGGTTTTCTCATGTTTATCACCCAGCAGAATTCTTGTCATGGCCAGTGCAGATGGCTTAATAACAGTTTCAGCAATATTGTGAGTTTTTTTCTGCTTAGCTATTATTTGGCTAACAACGAAAGATGGTTCTGTAAGTTTCTGATCAGTTTGTTGAAAGTTTCCAGTTTTGTCAAGTCGTTGACGTTTACAGCTAGATTCCAGTCGTCTAAAATACTCGATGCTTTTATTCTTTAACTCAGGACGATTTTTTTCAGGTGATTACTCAATTTACTTGGTCTCAATGACTCATTGCTTAAGACGCGGTAGCATACTACGCACTGTCCCTTTTCCACTCCATAATCATTTAACAAAGTAAACCCAAATTTAATGTAGCTATCACTTTCTTTTATTAGCCATTGAACCTTTGCAGTTATTATTTTGTAAATTTGCATTCAAGCTTCTTTTGCTAAAAACCACTCAACTAACTAGCAACGACATCAAAGAATGCCACGTTTTTGACCACGATTTCTCACACATAGAAGGGTTAAAACCAGTTGTTACGTAACAATTGCTTCTTTAGGACAAGACAGGTTTTGCACAGTCAAAACTTTGCAGGAAAAAATCTAGAAATTATTAACAATCATTTTTTGATACAAAGCGTAAAATATCTATCTATTACAAAAACAGTATGATATAAGTTATATGTTCAATTCCAAATAGCTGTGTGGCCCACCGAAAATGTCTTCGTGGCCCACTAGTGGGCCATGGCTGTCCTAAACCTATTCGACAGCAAATAATGATTTCTGTAGATTTAAAATTGGTCTCAAATCTCAACGAACCCAAAGGTTTGTTGGGCTCGCAGTCTTCACGTAAACATTTGACCAAGAGTCTATAATTTCACCGAGAAAATGCGCTTTGGTTGATAGTGTGTAGTGCACCAAAGCATTTGGGGTCTTTTCAAGAAGTCACCGTTAGCAATTTTTGTTGGTGAATCTAACCCGGATACTCCTGTATTGTTTTTTGGCGAGATCTTTGTCTTTCGGTTTCTTTTTTTCCGGGTTAGTTTCACCGAAAAAATTGTTGGGGAGGAGTAGCCCAAAACTCAGAAATAGGTAAGAAAGTAAAAAAAACAAAAAACGTTTTCCTTCGTGTATTTTTACTGCCCGGTTCTTGGACGTAGTAAACATTCACTTTACTATTAATTCTTAGTAAAAAAATTTTTAATTTGATTTTAAAAGGAGACAAGAAAGAAGAAGCGCACTAATTACAGGACCATTTCTTTATTAAGTCTTCCTGGAAAGATCTATGCAAAGTGTCTATGCAAAGTGTCTATGCGAAGATGAGAAAAGAGATGTAAAATAGTCTAATCTCAACTTTGGGATGCACAATGCGGATTTCGTCCAGGCAGATCCCACCATGGACCGGGTCTTTGCCCTTCAACAAGTTTCTGAGAAATTGTGGGAATATGCCAAAGCTGTATAGAGGCTATATGCTTTGTAAAACATGTGATGGTGTTCCAAAAGACAATCTGTGGGCAGTACTGCTGGAGTATGACGTGAGAAGTCAGCTATTAACTACCACCAAAAAGTGGTACGAACAGTCAGAAGTCTGTGTTTGTGTTAATGACATGAAAACAAAGCCTTTTAGTGTCAGTGTTGGACTACGACAGAGCTGTGTTCTTTCTCTTTTCTTATTCATTATATACATGGACAAGATAGAGAGAGACAGTTCCTTCAGTAGTGGCGTCACTATGGAGAGTGTAATGTTCGGCGCCTGCTGTTTGCAAATAGCTTTGCATTCGGAAACCTTTTTTGCTCTTCACTTTTTTCAAGCCCTAATTATCTTTTAATTTATAAAAATCTTTATTTTATTTCAACAATTTTTAAGCTGTCTTAGTGTTACTATGAACCTTTGACAATCAATTTTCGTGGAGGTTTTTTAACCTCTAACCCTCCCCCTTGAGCGCATACGCCTATAGATTCATAGATCACAATTTTTTAACCGGTGGTCAAACTGGTTGTTGGAAGCGTGGTCAAGTGTTTAGAACGTCGTGATTGTCATCAAAACAGCTGCGGTTTAAAACGTACTCACGCCATTCTGCTGTATCCTTGAAAAAGACATTTTACCGCACATTACCCTTGCGTGGCGGTCTTGGCAAGTAGGCTAATTTCAGTCGTATCTCTTGAAAAAACCAAAAAATCAAAATAAAAGTTTGTCGATAGCGTGGTCGAGTGGTTAAAGCGCCGGGCTCGTGACCAACATGGTCTCGGTTCGAAACCCACTCGCGCCATTCTGTTGTGTCCTTGGGAAAGACACTTTACGACACTTTCCCCTGCTTGGTGGTCCTGGCAAGCAGTTCTAAATTACAGTCATATCTCTATTAAATTACAAGCGGACAGCAATACCTTGGTATCTCCGGAAGCAGGTCGGGGTAATTGCCCACCCTATGTATTAGCGCGTCCGTCGCTTTCCTGCGAGTCAGGAGGATAAATATAGAGATAAAATAAATAATAAAAACGAACAACAATTTGGCATCTTTGGAAGTAGGTCAAGGTAATTGCTTATCCTAAATATAACCTTTTCGATGCTTTTCTGCGAGTCAGGAGAATGATTATAAAAATAAAAATAAACAAATTATAGAGGTGTGCAACGTTGTGGCTGAGAGGGTCACCAACTGTACGTTTTTAGAACAAATCGCAGGCTATAATATATATATATATATATATATATATAATATATATGGTGTTTAAATTATTGCTAACATAATTTCGTTACAACAAGAATTTGTTCGCTTTAGCTATTTAGGAAGCAAATACGTAGGATGGAAGTAATCGCTTTTTTGGGGGAAAGGGTTTGATCCGAGTTCAAATGAAATATAATTCAAAATAATCAATAAGATCAACTTATACTGTATAAAGACGAAAAAAATTTTTATCTCTGTAATACTGCACCGATTCCGGGCAAGGGTGTGAGTACAAATATTCAAAGATTTATCAAATTTGTTTGTTGCCGAAAAAAAATTAAATAGGCTAAATTTTTTTTGTAATCAGGTTATCTTGTAAAAAATGATCCTGATCACAACAAAAATCTTTATTGGAATAAACGTTAGGAAGTCGCAAAACTCTAAATTATAGGGGTTTGAATTTAAGTTTTTTGCCACTTCATATTGTGACAAAACTGCCAATTGAGTGTGGTTCTTAACCAAATTGCAAAATTTATCACAATAATACCAAGTAAGAAAAATTATCGAAAAATGTCCAATCTCGACACCAATTTAAAAAGCACGAAACCGAGACCACCAGCACAAAGTTGGGACAACAAAAAATTGGTCTCGATACCGGTCTCCAAACCTTCATCACTGTCAAATAGCCTACCCTACCTTCTTCTGGTTTCCTACTGTATAAGATTTTTTGGTTTATGTTGTGTTCTTTGGTGACTGGTTATACAAAGAGGATAAATTTTCAAAAAATGACTGGAAGTTGTTAGTACTTCTGGTAATATTTAGTGCAGTACCAATAGTAAGTTAAAGTCTGTGATTGAGGCAGTGTCACAATATCAAATCAGAAAAATCGTCTTTGAGCAATTTTCCATCCCCAGATTATGTTCCTTGCATCACGCCGACAACATCATTGCAAAATTCCTTGAAGCAACTCGTTGATAAAGCCATTCTTGATCACGCAGCCAATTACTTTGCTTTTAATGTCAAAAGCAAATAGATTTTTCAGTTCAACCAAATCTAGTGGAAAACAAACAGGTGCCCTTTTGCCATTAACACTAGCTTTTAGAAATACAATTAAAGTTGATGTGTAACCAACTCGGATAGATTTGTCGGCTGGAACAGTTACATCTCGCACTTGCCTTCAATAATCCATTCAATAAACCTTCAATCAATAATTTAGTTAAAAAATGTTCTTGTATGAAATATGTGATTAATTATACTTTAATTATTGTATTAACCGCAACAGTTTTGCTGTGCAAGACACGACCCATATCAAAAAATTCGGCAACTAATTAATTTTTTTCACAAAATTTTTTTTTTAATTTAATGACTAAACAGTTTTTTTCCTAAAAATTAGAGATTAAATTTTTTTATAATTTGCTAACCCTAGAATTTTATATTTAACTATTATTCCATGTATAAAGCGTCAAAACCGGTCAAAAAAATTAAAAACTAGTAGATTGATTTCCTAAATAACTAGCTTAGCGAGACCTGGCTAACTAGTTTTTTCATGGAAGCAAAATGTTTCAATGACATTTGTCAATGAGATTTTTAGATATAAATCTATAATGTCTATTTGTGATTGAAACTAATGAGACCGGTACATTGTATGTGAACGTCATAACAAAATAAACACAATCTAAAATGTCGCATTGATTTATTGGTTTCATTGTGTGTAAACCGGTCTTAATTGTACAAATAAACGAAGACGCTTTCGCTGAACTTGTTTTTTTCTTTTTTGACCGGCTTTGTCGGTAAAAATTGCGGATGCAGCAGCTAAGATCAAGCCGTTACACACAGTGATGGCCTTACAAAAAGGAAGGCCCGGTGCAAAAAAATATAAGGAGGGGCCACTATTTAGTGTTCCAAAGCACAACAAACTTTAAAAAAGGTCGTTCTCCTATCGGAGGCCATTTTTAATATATGAAAACAAAATGATCTTTAAAAAAAAGTCTTTAATTTAGGGAGGCCACTGTTGAGTGATCCAAGGCATTGCCATCTCTAAACAAGTCCTCGTTTGATTTGGAGGGCCACTTTTAAGTGTCTTAAAACAAAGTTATCTCTAAAAAAACGGTCTTCATTTTAGGGGGGCACTGTTAAGTGCTCAAATCAGTGTAGTCTTAAAAAAATAGTAATTGTTTCAAAGGGGCCACTTTTTGTGTCTTAAATAAAGTTATCTCTAAACAAAAAAAAATTTTTTAAAACCATCGACGTCCTGGTGCTTTTATGAAGAAATAGAGCAATTTCTTGTGTAGGAGGATCCACTTTTTGATGTATTTTAGGGGAAAACTGGGCACCGTTTGCATCTTATTAAAGCCATCACTGCTTACACATCATTATTTTCCCATACTTCTTTCGTTTCACTGCGTCCAAGACCCGCAAAACATTTGAATCAAGGTTTTTTACATAAGATTCAGTTCTTGGTTGTCCCACAGGTCTCTGCCCTTTTGCTTTCATTCGGTAAGCTTCACATAGGGCATATAGTTGCATCGCCAAACATCTTTGAACAAAATCTCGTTTTGAATGATGATATTTTGTTGAAAATTACCTAAAACTTATCGCTGTAATTGAGAACAAAACTAAATTAAAAATACTTTAGCCGAATAATGCAATTAATGACCCTGCAACACATGACAAGTAGAAAAACCGTTTTGGTAGAACACATTGTCACCTAACAGACTTCCATTGTGATAGCAGACCCTGTAATAAAGTCAAATTTTGAAGGCCACAAAAGCAAACGCTCTTTTCATATCTATTACGTGAATTATTTGATAAAAACGAATACCAAAACTAAATAATATTGAGCAATACTTGTAATATCACCAACAAAGCTGGTCATCAAAATAAGTTAGTTTACTCGTTGTGAGAAATTGCAACTGCGAGAACGTGCGAATACTCTTCAGAACAGCAAAGCAAGCTTCATATATATGTATATATAACTTCACTGGACTGATGAGACCCGAAAGGTCGAAACAGTACTGTCTCCAGTTATATATATATATATATATATATATATATATTTTTTTTTTTCAGCAAGACCAACAAGTAGAAGAAACAAGCCATGCTAGAGCAATAGAAACGGATTGCATTAACTATACATCGAAAAATCAATAATATGATCAGTAATCGTAACAATATGTTGGATGGAAATGACGGTAACGGGATAAATAAAGTAAAAGCATTGAACAACTTTTTGAGTCACCGGCAAGAATGATTTAATCATTGCCATAGAAAGCAATGGCTAACACACAAAACAAGGTTGGGTTTCAACTTGGGTACTTTTCACAACCTGTCGTAATTTTAAAGCATCATACCGTTGCTTTACCGTTACGGCTGTTAATGTCGACCTGTACAGCTCAGATTCTAGTTGATTGAAAGATCAAAAGAATCAGAATTTCTAAAAAACAAACTCATGCATGCGGTGCACTTGTGGTATAAAAAGCTCGATAATACGCAGCGAACGTTTTTTTTCAAAGATAACAGAAAAATTCTAAACACAATGTAGTGGTGTTAAAAGTAAAATACATTTACATGTACAAATGAAACAAAGATAAGAACTTGGAATCAGCAAAAAAAAGTGGAACTCTTTCAGCCAACTGTGCCAGTTAAAATAGTAAAAAAAAAAAGAACTTTCAAGTTGCGGCACTTAATTTAAAACAACTTGTTATCGGAAGTCGCTTTTAAGCTGCCGCCATGTCGTAGCCATCTAACATTCGTATCAGATCGTCGAGCGACGTCTTGTTGCTGATCGCGAGCAGCGACGCCTCGTCGTTCCCTTTGAAATGAGCCTTGAGCAAGTCGCTCAACTCCGGCTCGAGTACGACGCTAACCAAGCTGTTTGCACGAGGGTAGCCGGGCTTGGTACCGATCACCAAAACAGTTTCACAGTCGATTTGGTCGCTAATGTTGTCGATTTGGCACTGAATCAGCCGCCTGATGTACTTCAAGTACGAAAAAAGCTCGATGGGTTGCTGTCGCTCCATTTTCTTGCTCGTCCATCCGGAGCTGTCGGTTTTTTCGAAGTAAAACACTTGGCTCTGGCAAAGACGCGTGCCGCGCAGCACGTTGTTTGAGTCGGTTTTCAACGTGATGCCGAGATCAGTCGACTGCAAGATTTTGCGCACGTGACGATTGCTGCCGGAGTAAGGCGTGAAGATCCAGGGCTGGAGATTGATGTCAGCCAAGTTCTTGTGGAACACTTCAAGAATCGCTTTATGACGGAAACAACCATCGCCGTAGACGATGCGGAGGCCTTTAGATAGATCGACCACCTCCTGCTTCACTTGACACTTCTCGTAGTTCAAGGTTATTTTGAAGCGAGATAATTTCTCTCCTGTTCCAATAAATGTTCAGTTTTAAAAACTCAACTGCACAAACGCTTAGGATAATATTCTAAGGCGTTTAAAAAAAGAGCTCAAAAATCATTGTTTCAAATTCGATAAACTGCAGTTTAATCAAACAAAATAAACCTTTCTCTAGCCACCTAGTAGACATGGCAACCGTTGCTAAGCCGAGCAAGCTTTGGCTTTATTTATTTTGTTTAAACAGCCAAGTCATAAAGCGGATAGCTTTTTTCGGTGACTTAAATTTAACTTAGGTAGTTTAAAATTAGTTTAAATCTTACAATCTGTTAACTAAGTAATGAAAATTAATTTCTTGCATTTATTACTAGACTTTGTTAATGTTTTAAGAAATTTTTCCAAACATTTTTTACACTGTAGCTCGCGGTAATTTTCCTTTAAAAATTTATTTAAGTCCAATCGTACATAGCTTAACTAAAATAAAAATTAGGTAAAGGACCAAACTATTTTGTAATTATATTATAATAAGCAGATTTTGTTAATTTAATTTACAAATATCAATCATTTATGTGTCTGTGACAACATTTTTGTAGAAATAACTAGAACAGAGGTTCCCATACATTTACCCCCAGGGATACATTTTGACTTTTCAAGGGGTACATTATATGTGAAGGAATATCCGTATTTAACTTATTTGTTGTTAGGATAATTAATTAAATATAAATCTATTATATTTTCTATGCATTCTCGCTAGCTTTCAATAATTTACCAAAATTGAAATAGTCTAATACAGTGATTCTTAGTGGTCCATCAAGAGCTACTTCTATAGAAAAATTTCTAAGTCAAAATGACATTGTGAGACCGAAAGCTTACAGAACTGGTGACTGAACACTTACGAAATTCGAGAAGAAAATTGATGGACATTTTCCAAGTCTAGGCAAAGATGAATTTGCATATTAGAAATCCATTTACTGCAAACCGGATGATGCCGGGCTGGGACAGGTACGCAACTGGTTAAACTCCAACATGATGGTTTTGCACGCGATGTGTATTCTCAGAAATAGTTATGGAAATTTTTGGTTTATGATGTCCAACTCATAAAAAAATTACTACATTTGCGCTACTCAACAATTGTTGTTGCTTCCATCATCACTGCTGTGTGAATCAACATTTTTAGTGTTGGCGGAAATTAAATCGAAAGTAACTCAAAACACAAAAACATGATCTTCGTTGTACTTTTGCTAATGTTTCACCTCGTATCCATGAGCTTGTTGCCAAAAGTCAGGCTCATCTACACAGTAGGTAGATCTATTGCTAGCTTTTTACATTACATTGTCAGCTTGATTGTACTGTTTGTTTAAACTCGTATTGCATAGCTTTAAATGATTTTGTGTACTTTTTATTTTTTCAGACAAAATTTAATTAAATTTTGACAATCGCATCTTTCATATTAAACTAAAATTTAGTAACTAAAAATGTAGCGATTACTTTGATAGCCGAAAAGATAGTTTTGTATTTTCACACGAAATCCAACTGTTATTGTATTAGCTATAAAATTTGGTTCAAATCCAAAATTTAACTTTCTTATGCTCCATTTTTATACTGTACATCTTCGCATTTCACATCTTGCTGTTCGATATCGCATGATCACGTGATATTACCCCCACTTTCATACAGCGATGTGGCTTTGTCACAGATCGTAATATGTAAAGTTACTTTCCGCAAACATCACTCAGATGACGTTAAGCTTCTGTTTACTTATGATAAAATAAGTTGTTTGAAATATTCTAATTGTTAAATCAAGTTAGTGGTTAACCACCTGAATTTAAACTGCCACAATAAAACTTGAAAATAACGCTCCTAATCACTATAAACCAGTGATTTTTTTTTGAAGTTTTTTTGAAAGATCGCAATGAATTGCTTAGGTATAAAAAGTACGTTATGCATCACAGCAAGTTGAGCTTAGAGCTAAAAATATGACAAAGTTTTGTGGTACATGCGAACCTATAAAGTGTCCAAAGAGTACCGATGAACAAAAAGTTTACATATGAATGAAATTGTATAAATTACAGCCGTAATAATTGTTATTGTTAATATGGTACCAAAACAATTATTACAGTTATTAATTTTTTTTGATTAACTTTAGCTAGTAACGGTAAAAGATGAAGGCTACAAGAAGCTATGCTTTATCAAAAAGCAGTTTGTGATATTATGAAAGAAAATAAACTGTTAACAATAGATCAACTTTTGGCTAAAGAACTAATTGTGTTTCTGTTTAAGCAAAACAATGGCAAAAACCCAATTGCATTTAAAGATGTTTTTACTAAAAACGAATCTAAATACAATAACAGAAACAAATATATCTTTTTTCCAAAGAAATGTTTTAGCACAGTATGTCAGCAAGCTATTTCACACCGTGGTCCCGCTTATAGGAATTGCTTTCCCTTTGACTAAAAAAAAAACAACTAAGTGTTCGATCTTTTACTCTTGAGGTTTATAAATATCTTTTTAAGTAATGGGAATAATATTTAATTGTAGTGTTTAAATTCCTAAACGCGATACTGCCCTATGTATTTTTGATTACAGGTTTCTGGAAAGAAGGAAATGTGTCAAAATTTTGTAATATTTGGTGTCAAAATTTTTGGTCAATATTTGGTGTCAAAATTTTTGAATTCAATCTCTGAAAGAAAAGCTTAATCGATCAAGATATCCAGTCTGCTCACAAAGCTTTAAAAAACTCTTCTTAAATTTTGATTTTCTGCATAATTTCAAACTCAATCAAATTGATTCTTTTTCAATTTTATCTAATTTTTTTTTTTTTTTTTTTGGTGCATGAATTCTGTTATAAAAGTTTTTTTTTAATTTTATTTATAATTGTTATATTATTCATATATGTTTTTTCCATCAACTTCGACTAGCATAATAGTTTTTTTTTTGTTATGTTACGTTATCTTTTTTATCGTTAATATTTGTTTATTATTAGATGTACAATTCCACAATTTTTTGTATATACTCTCTGCATTATGCACAATTCCATTATAGTCACCAGTTGCATTTAGAAAAGGTTTCCGGACCTGGTGAGGTTCTTTTTATGGGTGGTTTTTCTTTACTCAGCTTGCTCAGTTGAGCTAAATTCCCATCTTGGCTAGCTGTGCCACCCATCATCATTACGCAGGCTAGTCATGCACTGGTTACTTAATCGTTCAGTTTGTTTGATAATATTATTGTTATGTATTTTTTTTCTTTTTCACTTCTTATATCTTTATCTGATTAAGGTGTTGCGGCCATGCTTTATACTGTCTTGTACTTTTACTTCATGATTATCTTATGCATGTTTTAACGTCTGACGTTGTGCTGCTTCTTCCTTTTCTTGATCTTTTTAATATTTATACTTTTTGTGTTAAACTGTTTAATAATGATCGAGAATAAAAAAAAAAATGAATGAATGAATGAATTTGTCATAAACTATCTTTATTTTTCCCAAGTAATTAAATGGGAAAAAATGTCAGAACTTAAACCCATTATGTCATTCAACTTGACTGCAATAAGATTAGTAATACAAAAATTACAAGAATACACATTAGCACTACAAACAAACCAGATGCAGCTATATTATTTGAAATAAGAACCATAATTATTCTAGTCATTTCTACAAAAAATGTTGACGCAAACACATAAATGATTGATATTTGAAAATTAAATTAACAAAATCTGCTTATTATAATATAATTACAAAATAGTTTGGTCCTTTACCTAATTTTTATTTTAGTTAAGCTATGTACGATTGGACTTAAATAAATTTTTAAAGGAAAATTACCGCGAGCTACAGTGTAAAAAATGTTTGGAAAAATTTCTTAAAACATTAACAAAGTCTAGTAATAAATGCAAGAAATTAATTTTCATTACTTAGTTAACAGATTGTAAGATTTAAACTAATTTTAAACTCCCTAAGTTAAATTTAAGTCATCGAAAAAAGCTATCCGCTTTATGACTTGGCTGTTTAAACAAAATAAATAAAGCCAAAGCTTGCTCGGCTTAGCAACGGTTGCCATGTCTACTAGGTGGCTGGAAAAAGGCTTGTTCAATGTTGTGACAAAAAAAATGCTTTTTTTCGAGTTAAACAATTAAAATTTCTACTCATATGCAAGATTACTGTTTTGTATTAAGGCGGTAAGTGTCATAAAATAATAAATTTTTTTTTACAATCAAAATTACCGCGACCACGCATTGAACCATAATTTTATTTTTGTAAGCTTTTGACATTAAATCTAATTCTAGGCCTTTTTGCTGTTTAAAATAACGATAACATTGCCGCTATTCGCCAAGTGAAAAATCGCTAAACAACAAAATCCTACGCAAAAACAAATTTTCTATTTATATTCTGCAAAATAGGCAAAGAATTCACTTGGTATGTTAAATTTCTTCAAAAATTCGTGGAAGGTTTGAATTTGTTGGTCGTTGATTGGAGGCTGGTTGTCTGGGCTCAAAGGACCTAAAGGCTGATGACTAACATCAATATTCGAACAAGCTGTAAACAAGAAAACAATCGGTAAAACAGAAAGTAGGTAGCGCGGCTGAGTAAACTAGTTCGAATGCGATTTTTTCAAACAGGCAGATAAAATACAAACAATTTACAATTAGTTGATAAAATTACTATTAATTAAGATTTTTAAACTTAAATCTATCGCAACAGCTTCAATAGCTTTTTTGACAAACATTAAAACAAAAAAAACGCTTCCGCCATAAAAACGAATAATTTTTAAAACAGGACAAAGTTGACAGTTATTTAAATATTAAACACGAAATGTTTTTTCGAAGCAAACTACAAAAGATTCTTTTGCAGAAAAAAAAACTACTTTTTTACCTACCTATCCCAAGTTCAGGACTAGGACTGACAAGAACTTGAGTGTGGAAATATGGCAAAGGACTTGAAGGATTGGCCGAGGTAGGATTAGTACTTTGAAGGTAGATGCTGGGATCAACTGGCGTGTCTAACGGCATGGGATGAATGCTATCGATTGGAAGAAAATCTTCATCACCAACCTATGAAAAGGTGTTAAATGCAGCGCATATGCAGTAGCAATCAGTCAAAAAGTCGAATGATTGAATTACAAACCATGCCTGGATGGACATCGTATAAAGAACGAGACTGATCAAAAGCATTTTGGGAATTGCCACGATGAACATGGGCATTAACTTTCTTTACTGGCATTTCTATGGAACTTGGTGGTGAAGTGGGATTACTAGATTTTGGATGAGGCCGTTTTCTTTTTTCTCGCTTTTCTAATCAACAAATTGAAGAAATGTTACCTCTAAACTTCGATAAAAAAAGTGAAGACATTATTTCAATAATCTATTAACGTGATGCTTAAATGACAAAAAAATAAAATAGCAAAGCACAAAGGTTGCCCAATCAAAGTAGCAAAATAAAAAACATTGAATAACAAACTAATTATAATTTTTAAACAATCTATTTAAATCAAAATGATAGTTGGATTTTTAATAATTATAACCAATTTTTTAGTAAAACTAATTACATCACAAAATCTATATTCAATTCTTGTGTTTGCTTTATACACGAAAAATAGGATTTGATTTAATTCAATAAACAAAAAAATTGGTCATTATATTTGTTTTCTACAGTAAAGTGTGTCATGAGTTTATAGTGCTACTAATCTGTTAAACAAAGACTGCACAGCAAAACCATTATTATTGCAGAAATATTGTTGGCAACAATTTGTAAGATATTGGTTAGCATATATGTAAGAAAACCAAGACCAGCCAGCTTTTCTAATTTTGAAAATCAAGACAAGAAAAAGAACGATAACAATTATACAAACCGAGCAGTATAGAAAGATGAATACCAGAAATTTAACTTAAAAAAATTAAATTACTCTTACGATTAAATAAGCAAATAATTAATGCAAGCTAAGATACAAAAGAATTTCATAACCTTTTATTATGACAAAGAAAACTGGGAAGCCAAACATACACTAATTATAATAATTACGAGTTGATCCAAAATAATGACGAACAAATAACGGAAGTCCTATTTTATCGACAACTAAGTTTAGTTGCATGCTTTGTATGCAGGTCAAGTGTTGATACAGAAACAATGACAAAATTATATCGGCTTTTTGGTTATTTTTTTTTCACCTCCATATTTTTTCTCCTGATGCGCAGCAAAGCATTAAAGGCATTATACCATGTAGTGGAGGAATGTGTAACCTTGAGGCTGCATGCGGCCCTAGTGAGTTTTTTGTGCAGCCTCCATGACGAATTAGAAAAAATAGAATTATGTGGCAATGACTGCTACTGATATTTGAAAAAGTTTTTTGATATTTGAAAAATTGGAACAGGTTGAAAGTGAAGAATTTTTTTATATTTAAAGATCACTACTTTTTAGGAACAAAAATCAAGAAAACTGGGACAGATTCAAAGTCATGACGCTATTTTCTTGGGCATTTCAACTTATTCGGCCTCTATTGTTACTGCCCAATATAAAAGTGGCCTCTAATAAAAAAAGGTTTTCCACATTTGCAATATACAAAGGGAATTATCAAGCAATTACCCCAATCTGCTTTCTGAGGTGCCAAGATACTGCTGTTTGATTAAAATTCTTTATTTTGGTTTTTTAATCTTTATAGAACGTTCATCTTGATTAAATTTCTTTATTAAATATCTTTGATTAAATATCTTTGATTAAATATCTTTGATTAAATATCTTTGATTAAATTTCTTTATTTGGGTTTTTTAATCTTTACAGAACGGCCCCAGTCCTGTTTGTGTCTGGCCTGGAGTGGATGCCCTTCAAACGACGACGACGAATCTTTATAGAGATGTGACTGAAATTTAGTGCTGCTTGCCAAGACCAAGCAGGGGAAAGTGTCGTAATGCGTCATTTTCAAGGACAGAACAGAATGGCGTAAGTTCTAAACCACAACTATGTTGATTACAATCACAATGCTCTCAACCACTCAAATAGACTGCCCACTATATAGATTAAAGATAAAACTAGTTAGATCAAGGATACTCTTTTTTAGGGACCAAGTTTATTCATCGCCATTAGTTCCAAAAAAAAATTAATTACTTATATAAACACAAAAATTCATCACATCAGCATATTTTATTTACCATTAACAATTCATTAGATGAAAGCCCCTAAAGTTAGCATGGCCTAACAGTACAAGTTCCATTTTTATAAACAGTATGGTCTTAATACAAATCTTACCCTTGTCACACTAGGATGAGCCAAAAAAGTATTTTTTGCTAAATTTCGAAAAATCACCACCACAAATAGTTGGCTATTAGGCTAAAATTAATTTCAAAAATAAAAAAGTTTGGTGGTCACTAATGGACAGCCTGCCACTTAACTTGCTGGCAATGCTGTTTTTACGTTATGATAAAGTCATAAAAATACACCAATTGTTTACATTAGGGCTTTGAAAATCTTTTATGATAGTATTGATAAGGGTAGAAGTTATACTTTACCAAAACGCAAAAATTATTATTGCTAATACTTTGTTTGATGATAAAAGACTAACTCTAATATTACTTATTTATAAAGAATTCACTTTTAATCACCCACAATTCTAACTTATACACTGTTAGCTGTACATGCACTGTTAAATAATGTGAGACAAAAAGTAGGCATGCATTCTGAAGTTATATAAAACCTGGACAACTATATATTGTACAATTAATAGTTAATATGTTACTTTAAAGTATTTTTTGGAAACAAAGTCTTTCATGAGTTTGCAAGCTCTAATTTTGTTTCTGATCAGTCTATCTCTACCTGAATAATCACAGACAGAACCAGATGCTTCCATAACCAGTTTAATGTGTCTCTCAACATTCTGTCTGTGGCATTCATGATTAAGCTTAAGTGGACTTTCTTCCGGTTGTCAAATGAAATCATTGCTGGCTTGACTAAGTGCTGCCAGGAAACTTTTCCAATGAGAGAAATGAGTCATATTGTACTACAATAAAGCTTCAAAGTTTATTGTTGACTTTTTAAACAACCTAACTGTTGGGTCGATAAGAGGATATTTAGAAGAACTTTCACTGCTTTCATCACCAACACTCTCAGTGTCATCTTCAATGTCTACAGTACCACTAACGATATCTTCATTACCAGCATGATCAACCATATTTCCATGTGGAAAAGAATCAGAGTCTTAGAGTTAGAGTTAACACAACCTGGTCCTTTTCTTCTTCTGACTTTTCTTCTGACAAGATGGTCCTTATCACTCAGCATTTGCCAAAAGAATATTTTCACCATGTGCAAAATAGCTGTTGTTGTTGAGTACCTTACAACACAATTCAGGGATTTTAATATCTGGAAAACTATTGATCCTCTGAATCATGTTAAATAAGTTTTTTTCATCCATCACTAAGTCTGTTATTGGCCTTTATTTCAAACCAACTGTAGAAGTAAATTTGGATAATAAATTCTACCAATGTCTTGAGATTTTTACTTGGGTTTCTCTGACTGACATAATGTCGCATAATACAGCATGCTAAAGTAAGCCACCAAGAATGGTTTAGCACTCCACCTTCCAGAAGAGATAGTCTTCATCCATGTCTCCTGCTATAATTGCGTGACACATGTAATAACTATAGTGCTGATCAGTTGAAAGTTCATCCACTACTTGATGTGACAGGGCTGGAAATGTGGACAGGGAATGGTTTTAAATTTGACTATATCCCACTCAGAAACACTACCATTTAGCTTGGATCCTATTGAACCTGAGAGCTTGTCTGGGCTTTTTGTACTTCCATCAAGAATCATAAATATGATGTAAAGGTAACTCATTGAGATGCATTTATAGGTAAGCCAGTGTAAAGGCATCTGATTGCACCTCTCTTGTATCCAGTATTAACGTTTGTGCCATCACATTTTATTAGGACCAGTTTCTCTTCAAGTTTAGTTAAATGAATTACCTGTCAGAGGCCATGTGCAATGTCCAGACCTCTTCCACTTTCTGGTGAGAAATGGTCCAAATAGAAGTCATTTGGCTCCCCAGTAATAACATAGTCTTCTTCTAATATTGTAGAAGTGAAGTGCTTTTTATTGATTTTATAAATAGCCAGTGTTGCATCCTGTCGACCATCAAACCCAATACCATTTACTTTTTCAAAAAATACCTTTTTGTTTTTCTTGGTTTCATTTCTCAATTTGGCCCTTTTTCTTCTCAGTTTGTTCTTATCAATAACACTTTGTGTTCTATCTGGGGTAATCATATTAAAATCAACCAAGACCACAGATGCAATAGCAGCACTAGCTCTGTCGCTTATATGGTATCTGTCACAAGTCTCTGCTAGGGCTCCAAACTTTTTCAATTTCACAAAAGATCTTCATATGGAACAAAATCAATGTCACAGTTGGACTCAGCACAACTTTCCATCTCACTACTGTAAAATCAACAACTTTGATTGACAGTGCATCAAAAACAATTTCAGTTTCCATCCTTTGAGAATGAATAACACAATTTTTAAATTTCAGATCTGAAGATGAAGATAGTATATGCTTTAGTGCACAGTACTGGACCCTAGTTGTTATCTGGTCCTCCTAAAATTGAAAGTCTGGTTCAGTCAGTTTGAGCATGTGCTTCTTTTCTGTATCAGAAAGATGCTTTGGATCAATTTGATAAATATCAAAGAGAGTGTTTGCTTTTTCAAGAAAAATGTCTACATCATTTTTATATTTTTTGCCTCTCTTTTTCTGTCATATTAGACAAGTCTGTTGAGTTCAATTATCATAGTTTTTTAATCATTTATGAATACCATTCACTGGAAATAGGGTAAACATTCTATGTGATCTATAAATTGTGTAATTCTTCTGATATAGCTTTTATGATTCCATCTGTTTTATATTTAAAGAGCTTCTTTGTGGTACAGAATTTTAATATTGCTTTAAACAAAGTCGATTTTATCGGAGCCATAAGCTTTTCGTGACACTCTCATCAGTGGCAATCGTGTCAAAATGGGACGAACCAGAAAAAATCAAGGTATTTATAGTCTCAACAGTTGGGAGAAAGGTGCTGTAGTCTCGGAAAGGAGAAAGGCACAATTGCACAAAATCAAAGAAGTGTGGTGCAATACAGCGTAATCTCGGAAAGTAGAAACACACTATGTGCAATTACCCAGGAGAAACACTGTTACTCGCAACTTAGGTTATTTGAAAAGTTTTAATGTGTAAACAAATTCCTTTTGTTTACATAAAACCGGATGTCTGGTTTTGATAAAAGTTGCCTTGAGTAGACATAGATGGAATGAATTGCATGCTACAGCAAGAATTTTAAAACGTTTGTCATTATAGTTTGCAGCACATTGCTCGTTATCAAGCAAGTGTTGTCCTACAGCAGAGTCACAATCTGGATTATTACACTTTAGCTTACAGGATCTGCAGGTTGAGATCGTGTAGGGCGCTTCGCTTGCTGTTGTAGCCATTTAGGAACATGCTGCTTGTTTCTATCTTGTAGTCACTGTGATGTTCATCCTACGTACCTACTGTCACAGTGGCACGAATATTCATAAACAACAGAGCTTTTCAGCGTGGTAGGTAAAACATCTTTGTGAGCTACAAGCAACATGCGTTTGGATGTAAATACCACTCTGGTGGTAACAGAGCCATAGCAGCTTTCAACAGCCATTTTGACATTTTTATCAAGACCAGTAGAAGCTTTCCTTATCCAAGGAACTCTCAAATACACAGGGTACTTCTCAGAGCCAATTTGTTTGGGCATAGAAACTGAGCAATTTTCTTGAAAATGTTGCAGTCAATAATCAATTCAGGATAACCATTGTCCAACAGAATGTTCTTGATATGCTTAATTTCTTCGTTTAGTTTAGATTTCGTGCATATCATTAGTGCCCAGTGTACCAAAGTTGATATAAGGTTTGTTTTTTGTTTAGTGGGACTGAAAGATTCCCAACGTAAGTACTGTCCAGTAAAGGTAGGTTTTCTATACACACTAATTTCAAAACCACTAATCATTCATTCCACATTAACGTCGAGAAACGATAAACAATTATTTTTCTCTTTCTCAAAGGTAAATTTGAGAGAAGGATGGAGACTGTTTAGTTGTTTGAAAAAGTTTTCTGACTCTTCTTCATTGTGAAACATAGCAAATGTATCATCAACGTACCTAAAATATGTGAAAGGTTTTAATATTTGAGAGAAGAGTTTTTCTTCATAAAATCCAACAAAGATGTTAGCTAAGGCTGGGCCTAGTGGTGAACCCATGGCAACCCCATCAGTTTGCTTGTACATGATATCGTTGAAGCTAAACTCTACTCCAGATGTGGCACTTTTCATAGTTCAATGAAGACAGCCTTAGAAATAAGTGGTTGTGCATCCGAATCATTGCAATATAAGGCATCTGCACAAATGTTAATGGTCTCTTCAAGTGGGACATTTGTAAAAAGGCTTGAGATGTCGAAGGAGCACATGAAAAGATTATTTGAATCTTTAGAGTTTTGAATAGCATCAGCAAACATAAATGAGTCACGAATACAATGGGTCAAGAAACGCTTTAATACCAGTTCCAAGAGGCTTGCTAACCACTTGCTGAATAATCTTTTCATGCTTTGATTGCCACTGATGAGAGTGTCACAAAAAGCTTATGGCTTCGATAAAATCGACTCTGTTTTATATTCTTTAAAAGTCAAGCATCCACCAATAATTTCTTTCAAGATAGGCAGTTTTCCAAAAGGAAATTTTTCTGTAGGAGCAAACTGTTCTTTTCCCTAAATTTTATCAGTGGCATTTCTTGTTCTTGCAGTCATCACTGCTATTATTTGATGTTTACACAAATATCATACACAAATGAAACAAAATTTTATGATCTATGCAACCTGCTTAATGAGTAAAATAAATAGAATACGCTATTCTAATAAAACATGTCTCACATTTCCAAAGTATCAGTTTTGTAAACTATTCTTAGCTGTTTGATTTGTTTGATAAACAAATAGGTTAGAGACAATATTAATTCCAATCATGAACTGGCAACTAACATCTGATTGAAGATAAAGAATTTGCATCTTAGAAGAACTATCTTGTGATGTCAAAAAACAGTGGGAGATTCGATAACTTGTATTAGCGCAATCTCATATCCGCCTGAGCCTTTTCTAAAACTTACTGAACGATATTCATTGTAGCCTATGTTCCACAGACAAACATATAGGAAACCAATTTTCTTAAAACCAGCATATACCACCAGTGTTGATAATGAAAGTCCATGTGGAAAGCAGCCATAGCCCACATCATTTAAGTGATATAACAAGAGAGCATATATAGCCTCACATTGCAAAAATTATGCAAAAAAATTCCGTGTGTGTGTGTGTGTGTGTGTGTGTGTGTGTGTGTATGTCACATAGGCTGCCAGACACTGCATGTAACTTGATGTAATACATATTTTTAAAATTTTGTCTCTTAATGAGAGAGCAGCCAAAAAAAGCACCCTTACACTAGCACAAATTTTGATTTTTTGGCATAACATGATTATTTTTCAAAAGCATAATGTAATGCAGAGTAGTTTCAATTAAAAAACAATGATTTCGTTCAGACAAATTAACCAATAAACTTTAGAAAAGCAATTTAGCTTTTTTTCGTAAACATACAGGGTGTTTCATCTCCATATGTCACTTTAGAAAATCTCATATCTCAGTAACTGGCAAAATTAGCAGAATAAAATTGGTTTCATTGGATAGGTAAAATGTCCAATCTTTTTGTTTTGCCAGACCATTATTATGTCACAATCAAAATTTCAGCTTTTTGCGTAAAATATCATTTGCATCAATTTGCCTCTTATTTGCTCAAAATGTCTTTTACTGGAAAGGAGAAAGCGTTTTGTGTTTTGGAATTCGATAAAAACAACTCCAATGTAATTTGGATTCCAACATACTTCCAACATGTAATTTCAACATGTGTCCAATGTAAATTTCAGACAGAATTTTCAAAGCAGCCACCAGACCAATGTACCATACAGAAATGGCACGCAAAATTTAAGGAGGAGGGATGTTTGTGCTCTTGGAAAAGAATTGCGCCATCACCTTCAACTGAAATGATTGAAAAAGTTCAAAACAGTTTTCAGCAGAGCCCCAGGAAGTCAATCAGAAGAGCTAGTCATGAACTTCAGATGTCTTCAACAACTGTTTGGTGAGTGGTAAAAAAACACCTGAGGCCTTGATAACCATCAATCCCAATATGCCTTTCGAGTTTGGCAAGAAATGGAATACCATTTTGATGTATGCCGTGTAACCAAGGGCTCACATATAAAACATTTGTGAAAAAGTTTAATAAAACGTTTATTTCCTTGATTTTTGCATCAAGTTTTTGCTGCGTAAACTTAAAAACATTAGTTTTCAGCAAAAAAAAGTTTGGTTTTCATATCTCCAACAGTTATTGAGATATAAATTATCATAAAGTGGCATATTGAGATGAAAACCCTGTATTATTTTGAGAGACATGATTTAGTCATATTTTTGTAAAACTGACGATTTTTTTAAAAATACAAGTGCCAGAGCACACAATTGGAGCCACTATCTTTTACTTGCAGAAAAGTTGTTTTTTTTGGAAAAGCCAACCAACAGTGAGGGTGAAGTATCATTGTTTTTTTTGACCCACCCTATTGTTGCACTATTATGAGTTAAATTTGATTTTAAATTTGATTGAAAGAAACATTTTAATTCACTTTCTTCTGTTTGGTAGTATTAACAAATTTTTCGTGATTCTCATTTTAAGTGACTTAGTTTCTTTTATATGGTAATAAAAAGCTTAAATGTTGGATTTTATTTAGTCTTATTAAACAAATCTGAAATCAAAATCAAAATTTTTAACCTAAGAACAGTTTGTGCAATATTTTTTATGCAAGCCATGGTAATTGCTAAATAGTAGCTTTAAGTTAAACTAGTTTGTAATTTTGCTATAAGTTAATGGGATAATAGTTGATGTGCTGATATTTCATAATAAAGCAATAAAAAAATTATTTAAATATTGAAATACCTTACTGTCAACACTGTTAAAAGGGATAATATTAGTTTAAAATTTATCAGCTCTTCTGGTATAATTTAGTGGTCAGTCAAACTTTAACAAATACAAATGGCCTTTTATTTTTTAAAAAGTAAAACTTCATACACAATGTTTTGACATATTAAGATAATCATATGTTAAAAGAAAAGCATGATTATGTGAGCTCGCTGTATTTTGAAGGCTTTACTGAAGTGGTGTCTAAAAATTCACATAAATTTAATATTGGGGTTTATACTTACCTTCATAAATAATTAAAATATTTTACTTCAACCAAATTTGTGAAAAGATTGTTCTGGTGCTTATATTGGCAACACTGGTGGATGCTTTAATACTTGCATATCAGAACACAAACATGATTTACAATCTATTAGTGTGGAAAATTAAAGAAAGGAAAAACCACCAAAGTTTAGATAGAGAGACAAGAGATGATGCAAAGGAAAAAGGATTGTAAGAAAAATAAGTGATAGATAGATAAGAGATGGATAAGTGATAGATAAGAGATATAAAGACTAGCAAGAAATAGCAAGTTATATAATATGGGAAAAAATTAAGATTATGACTAAGTTAAAAGAACATACCATACTTATTCAAGTATAACGCACATTTTGTACCAAAAATGCCAACAAAAAGCTCGTTGTACATTATACACAAGTGAATGTTATACACAAGTGCACATGATACCCAAATAAATATGGCATATTTCAAGTATCACGCATGACATTTTGTGCCAAAAATGCTAACAAAAAGCTTTGTGCACGTTATACAAGAGTGCGCATTATATTCAAATAAATATGATAAATTAAAATTAAACATTAAAGAAACTGCATAATTAAACTTTATTTTAGGCCTGAAAATAAAATCGATTTTTTAAATTTTGAGATATTAACCTTTAATACTGATTTTGTGAAAAAATTTATTGCAATCATTGCACATTAATAATATAAAACATGCAATGAATTATAAATATGGGACTGTTTATCCAAAATAGCAACAATATAAAAGTTTTATAATAGTTATGACAGATGTGGGTGTTAAACCAGTGATTATAAATCATAATGCACAAAGTTATTGACTTATTTTTACCTGAACTCAACTATCTCTAAAAATTGTGTTTTTTTTTTTTAGTAAATGGAAGTGTGTATTGTGTTATTTTTACCTGAATAAGTATGCTTAATAATATGGATAAAACACTGTGATTAAGTTTTAACTTTAAGAAATGTAATTGCCATTTATTGTATTTTTTAAAGTTAGACTGACCTTCAGTTATATCAGAAAAGCAAGAGTATTTTTCATACCATTAACTTGTTGTGGTGTCAGTAACATAAACACTTTATAATTTCCCATCTGCTGATTAGTTTTGTTTTTTTCTTTCATTTCAACAAAATCATCAGATTTGGTTAAAGCACATCGAAAATTTCCTTTTAGTTTCTTATCATCTGGAGGATTTCGTTCATCATAATTTCCTCTATGCTTTGCCCATGCCTATAAATAATATATCTATCACTTGCCAAAACCATCTACCTAGTATTAACAACTAGTTCTTTAACATTTCAAAAAATAAAATGTTTTTTTATTAATAATCAATCTTGCAAAGTTTGATTTTATTGAAAATCACATTAAAACTATTGTTTAGAAGTTATCATTATTTCTTAGTCAAAAGAAACAAAAAGATTACAAACAATTCATTAACAATACAAATATTTTGCAAATCCAATTTCAATCAACAGTTTTACATGATGTAAATTTTAATTTAATAAATTTTAGAATCACAATTAATTTGCATATTGTTAAATTATAAAAAAATTATTGAAATCCATTAGTATTCACAAAACCAAAATTAACAAAATTTAAAAAAACTATTAATGAAAAATAATTTAAAGCACAAATGATTTTTTAAAAGGTTACACATAAATACTGTGATTTACCTTAAAAATTAAATAATGTTTTTCCCAGTTAGGATGACCTTTCTGGGTCCAAGGAATCTTAAACCGTCGTTTTTCTTCATCAAGCCATTCCAAACCATCAAACTGATTCATATCTATTTTTTTTATTAACCATTGTCGCAATGGTAATTTGAAATCTTCTTCTGATTCTCTTGACATCAGTTTAAAAAAACTAATAAAATACAAAAAAAACTAAAAAACTTAATCTGTAAAATTTAAAAAAACATCAAATATAAAATTGAATTGTTGATAACTCTTTATTTTGAGTATACATTATTTTAAAATCTTTAACTTTAAAATTTAACAGCATAAAATTTATCATTTTTGAAAAGTGTAAATAAAAGCCTACATGCAAAGGGTCTCTTTAAGAAGTTGACATAAACAATTTTTTTCAATGAAATTAATCTAAAATCCCATTACAGCATCATAATGTTATAAAAACCCAAGAGGAAAAGGATATCTTTAAAAAGATTAATAACCACAAGGAAACTCAAGTTAGTTTCATGAACAAAAACTGATTATGGTGACTTCTTGAAGAGATCCCATGCAAATAAATTAAAACTTATGATTTTCTAACTTTTTTAAAAAGGCAATAATGGTATAAGAAAAAACTTGTTTAAGCCTTGTCACATGAGTAAAAAAAATCATTGTAATAAAAATACAAAAAAGAACTTATTGATATACTTTAATCACATGAATTAAAGCAAATTAAAAATGCATAATTGCAAAAAAATTTTACAACTTTTAATATTTGCCTAACACTTACATAACTTTATAAATACATATTTCACAATAACAAAAATAACCACTAATCTTTTTAGTTCAAAATGTTTTCTATTTTTGTTGATAAACTATTTAAATAGCAAGAAAGACATTGTTTATCAATTAAATATTAACTCATATTTCATGTTAAAAATAATACCATTTTTAACCTTATCAAAACATATTTCAGACAATATTAAAAATTTCTATCACAATATTTCAGTAAATTTTGATAAAAATAAATTTTCCTCGTTATTAGTGGTTTAAATGATCCATTTAACTTAAGTTTACAAACCGAACACTGACATATATGCAGATTGAGTAAATTTTCCAGTCCATGCATGTCAAAACTAAAGTTGGGGTAATTGCTTGACAGTTGCCCTAAATATAACGTCTTTTTTGCAATTCATGAGGGTAAATAGCGATAATAATAATAATAATAATAATAATTCAATACAAGTGGTAAATTAGTAGTACTATCAACAAACAATAAACAAATAAGATAGCAATGCAATACGATAATCCAACGTGATAAGCACAAACAAAACTAAACATTTTCACTCTATTATATTTGGTTCGGGCATAGTAGGCTTTTTTTAACAATTTTACTCTAGTCATTTCAGTTTTTTTCTGATATATGCCTTTCTGCCTTTTTTTAAAAACTTTCTCGAGTAACAAATAGTTCCTCCTTGCAGTGCGAAATTGATGTTACATCATTAGTTAACATTGACCCGGAGTGGATTTAAAACTAGGAAACTGCTCTTTTCACAAAGGGAATTTCCCAAATGTCGTTTTTCTTCCTGTTGTAGATTAGAATTACCGTAAAGATATGTATATGTAAAAGTAACTGTAAATTAAATATTAACCTTGTAGTGGTTAAATTGTTATCGTAGCAATGTTGGTAGCAAGTTATTCTATTATATGATTCCATTTTATTTAATTATTGATACATAAAAACATTAATAACTAGCCACAACAAGGAAACCATTCAATCATTACAGTTATGTAAATGCATAAATAATAGTTTTTTTTTTTATTAGCAGTGGAGGCAGTCTTTGTGCGGTAGTCCAGGGGCATTACAGGCTGTGTAGGCATAGTAGCCAGCCTCGGGATTGTTGGCATAGTAGATAGTTTTGGGAAGGTAGACATTGCTTGGCGGAGAGCATGTTGCAATTCCATTACTCTAAGAAAATTTCTTTTTTTTTTCTTTGAAACAGCTACAATACAAATTGGTTTATTTTGCTTTAGGTTTTTTAATTGTTCGCTTGTTAGTGGGTTTACCTATTCTTAACACGATCAGTTTTTAACTGTGTTTTTGTATTTATTTTGGGTTTCATTAGTTTATTGCGAATCTCTCTCCACGTTAAAACTTGATTGACAAATACTTCTATTTTGTACTCGTAATCCTATACATAACATATAAATTAGTGTGAATGGATATTACGAAAAAATTTATACACAAGCCAAATAAACGTTACTTACAGAAGTTCAGGAAAATGGAGAATCAAATTTGCGTTTAAGTCCAACAATTGCGATTTTGAAGTTCAAAGGATTACATAAGCTTCCGCCAAATGTTTTTTATTTTTTATTTTTTTTACAACTTAAATAAAATGAATGTTTTTCTTTCTTGCGTGCGTTACTTATATTTTAAGGGTTTTTTGTTATTTAATATGCAGAGGTGAGCAAAGCGCAACCTGAACCGCAATTGCACAACTTCTGCAACTTGCGCAAATGCGGAAGTTGCGCTGCGCTTTTATACTTTTTTTAGAAGCGTAGCGTACTTTGCGCTGCGCTCTTGGTTAAAAAACTATAAGTTGCGTTTAATTGCGCTGCATACCGAGAAATAAAAAATTACTTGCGCTTTATTGCATTGCGCATCAAAGATTAAACAATTAAATTACGCTTCTATTTTGCAAAAGCGCAATCTACTTTGGTTGTTTTTTAATGTAGGCGATTTGAAAACCCATTAGGATGCGCTTAAGATTTAAAAAAGTACATTACGTTTTAATTGATTTAAAAATCAGGTTGCGCCACGGTTAATATAACTTTTAAAACAATCTACATTGCGCTTTACATGATTTCAAAATCGCTTTACGCAAGTTGCGCTGCGCTTTACATGAAATCAAAAATGCTTTGCGCTTTACATGATCTAAAAACTTATTGCACAAGTTGCGCTGCGCTTTCCTAAAGAAAGAAAAAATGCCCACCTCTTTTAATATGTAAGTTTTTAAAAAAGTTGAAAAGAAAGAAGTTAATAATGGCCAAAAGAGCTTGACAGATAAGTGACAAATTATTTTGCGCTGTATACAGAGTTAATCTACCATTACAATTAATTTCACTCGCAAGTCAAACTATTTAAAAATCAAATTATAAATCGCTTCAAAACAGGAAATGTCATTGGTTTGAAACCAAAACAGTATTTTTTTATAACTAATAAATATAGGATGTAACTTTTTATTTTTTTAAAAGTAGTTTTTAGATCCATCTAATAGGAGTTTTGTACAGCTTTTTAACTTTATGAGGTATAATACTAAAAAAATTTAGTTTTTAGTTTTTAAGCAAATTATCTTCTTTTTAGTGTTGTTGTATTTTTGGAAGTTTAGGGTTTGATAAAACAAAAAAGCAAAAAGATGTCTTTAAGAAGTGTAGTAATTTCAGGGGCAATTTTAGGTTAGTTTTACCAACAAAAATTCTTAAAAAAAGACTTCTTGAAGAGACCCCATATATTTCCACATATCAAAAAAACTTTCTTTTTTTTATAAAATCATATATAATTATTATGCAGCAATCATGCCTACGTGTGTAATGGAGTCTGGCACGTTTATCATGTTTATCGAGTTTAGCATTTCTATCACGTTTCGAACAAGTTTGAAACGTGTTCAGTTATATTTAGATAAAAAAAATAAATAAATAAAAAAAAAATATTTGTTTAAAATGTTTCTCATTCTTTTGTCTCATAAAAATATCGGAGACGGTTTACTTGGGCCAACCTTCAAACAATTACCCTGACCTGCTTCAAAGGTGCATAAATATTACTGAGCAGTGGCGTGGAGTGACCTCTGAGACTGGTCATGCAATTGGCATGCCAAAATCGGGTCATGCAAATGGGTATTTTATGGGTAGTCAATGAGTAAGACATGCAATATTTTACTGGTAGGAAAAAAATTCTGTGTGAGATTCTAATTGTTCGTCCTAATATTATGGTGTTCAAGACCAATTTTTGTCCTAGATTCAAGGTTATCTCTAAAAAAAGAAAAAGGTCATCACTTGAAATCGATCCCAAGTGATGCACTTTTTGTCCGAAAAATGCAGTGATCTCTAAAAAAAAGGTCATCACTTGAAATCGTTACTTCTTGTCTTAAATATACGGTGATCTCTAAGAAAAAGGTTTTCATCTCGGATCGGCCTTAGATTTCATCTTGAACAAGTAATATTTTTCATTGAATTCAACAATATCTACCTCAACGCACAAAAGTTCGTCATGCAATCCCTTAAAACTTGGTGATGCAACGCATGACTTGCATCCCCTGACCGCACGCCACTGATATATATATATATATATATACTGTATATATTGCAAAAGCGATTGAATAAATTTTGTATTAAATTTTGTATATACTGCATATATATCCACCTATTGTGTACTTATGTTTATACCCTTTCGCTATTGTATAAATCGCTTGTTTCCATTGCTTTGTACCAAGTTCTTTATCTTGGGCCATAAGCAATTCACTCGTATCCGGTTTTCTACCTGGTAATATGTGTTTATTAGTTTGCATTAACCGTTTACAATCGTCCCTCGTCGCAATGACTGCATGCGTTTATGTACTAGTCATGCTCTTGATGAGCCCCATAAGGGCGAAACAGGGCCTTGTCGAGCGTTATGTCATATTCGTACATTGCAAAATACAAGGCTTTCTATTGTAGCTGAGTTCGGACAATTAGACGGTAACCAGGCTTTGTCCAATCCGAAATTGTAATATATGTATATATATATATCTGTTTGCTTTACTTCGCCGGTACAGAGCTCAATAACCAGATAGCTAGAGCAGTGTTTATTAATGAAAGCACTAAAATAGAATAAAAATTTAAAATTTAAAATCCACAACAGCCTGTTTCGCCAAAGACAGCTTATCGGGTGGAATCTTATTCAAATAGAATATATACACACATACATATAGAATATATATATATAGAATATACCTACCTATAACCGCTACATTTTTGGTGACCCCGACGTGAACATAAAAAGACAATACTTATTTTAAGTAATTTATTGCAACGAAGATCATGACTTTAATACCTAATGTGACTCATTCGTATTCGTGGTTTATTTTTACATTTTTAATCGACGTTTTACTTGTTACCTTTTTAACTTGGATTTGGTTGTATTGGTTACATTCAAATCATAGAGTGACACATTATGCTAATAATTTTAATATCTCACCTGATCGGCAATCGCCTCCAGTTAATTTAAGTTCCACGCCAATCACAAATCAGCAACGGTCTATCTCACCTCTTAATAACAACGTTTTTGATGTGTTACATAACGAACATACAATCTCAAATGCACAAAGAACATACTTTGACAACCACAGTTTCGTCTAATAACGCACAGATTATCGATCTTATCGATCTACTCTTTGCAGAAGTTAATGTTACATCAGAACGCTCAAAATTTGCTGCGCTAGCCACAGCATTAAATAGCGATAGCAAAGTCATGCGTATGATTACCAATTTATAGCCGAAGATAGATTTGGGCCTACCTTTCACAACAATGAAAACCATTTTATTAGAGCGCTTCTCATCAAGAACCACAGATTGCTTAGAATCTTTCTCTGTAGCTCAACGAGGTGATGACACAGTCACCGAATACTTGGTACAATTGTACTCTTTCTAGTTGTCACCATTCACCAAGACAATCAGTTATTAATCACCGCCATGAAAATGGACATGCCTTTTTCCAGAGCCCGCGGTGACCATCATCCACCCGCAAAGGCCTTCGCTTTTCCTTCGCACAACTTGTGTTCCTATCATCACCGCTTCGGCCATCGGGCGTTTAAATGTGAAGATCCTCCATCCTCTATGTACGCTCAACATCAGGCAAAAAATGCCCAGTCGACCTCCACGAATTAGAGGCCTGGAGGCCACAAACAGCACCATCACGTCCTCTGCTTTTTATACATGACAGTTGTCATGACATTGAATTTTTAATCGAAAATGAAGCGAGTTATTCAATCATACCGTCACATGTAATTAATAATTCTAAAAACTTCAACACAGATAACTACCATGTTTCCACTATTGGTGGCGGCACACTAGAAATTGATGGACAATTAAAAACACAAATTAACCTTGGCTTCTCACAACTTTTTGATTACGATTTTGTTATAGCAGCCTTACCATACGAAATTATAGGAGCAGATTTTCTGCGTTATTTTAATTTATGTGTCGATCTCAATGACGAACCCTTTTTAAATCTCACGACGAAGAAAAATTTGTTTTTCCAATTGATTAGGGCGTTGCCACGTAGTTTACCATAGATTCTTCGCAAGTTTCGGACGTCTCTATTTTAGAGAAGTTAAAATCTCAGTATCCGCAAGTTTTTGAGCGAGCCACTCGTTGCCGAAAAATAAAACACTCCGTTGTTGCTTATGTTGAAACAAACACCGAAGTCCCGGTTTGGTCTCGCTCTCTACGATTAGCACCCGATAAATTTGAAGCGTTGAAACGTGAAATAAAGCGATTAGTCACCCAAGGCATATTGGATGAAAGCCACAGTCCATGCGCAAGTCTGATTGTTATGGTAAAAAAGTCCTCTGGGGAGTATCGCTTGTGCGCTGATTTTGTGGCCCTAAACAAAATTTTAAAAGTAACTCGCTATGCATTTCCAAACATAAAGGATTTTTTAGCCTGGCACACGGATGCTCTTGGTTTAGCTCAATTGACGTAAAAGATGCATATTACCACATTCCAGTCGATCCAGCAGACTCACATAAGCTGACAATAACCACTCCGATTGGAATTTTAGATATCTTTTCTTGCCAATGGGCCTGGCCATTTCCAGCGGTTATTTTCAGAAACTCATGAATGAAGTTCTTTCTGGTTGTCCGCAAGTGTTTGTGTATTTAGACGACATCACTATTATGTCCTCCAGCTTGGAGGATCATCAGAGGCTGTTGAGTTTGGTTTTTAAAAGACTGGAAGAGCATGGTTTAGTTGTGAACACAATAAAATGCGTATAGGCTGCGAACCAATTGTCCTTTTTGGGACACATAGTATCATCTGAGGGAGTCAAACCAACGACCACCAACGTACAGGTTATAGTTGATTACAAAAAACCGCGTACTAAAAAGCAACTTAGACGATTTTTAGATATGATTCAATTTTATAATCGATTTATACCAAACTGTGCCAAAATTCTTGGCCCCTTATATTCTTTAAACCAGCGTAGAGAATAGAGCCTCCCGTATCTCGTGGACCCCAGAAACTGACAAATATTTTGCAAGAGCTAAGACAGCGATTACAGAAGCAATAATTTTGGCTCACCCTAATCATGCAGCGGACTTGGAGCTAATAACAGACGCCAGTGATAGAGCTGTTAATGGAGCTGTATTGCAGCAAATCTCCTGTGGAAAATGCCAACCGCTTGCATTTTGGTCCAAGACGCTAACTCCTGCACAAAAGGCGTGGTCGTGTTTCGAAAGAGAGTTATTTGCTTGCTACGCATCAATTTAGCATTTTCAGTATTTTTTAGAAGGCCGCGACTTTACCTTAAAAACCGATCACAAGCCTATTGCACAGAAATTTCAACACAACTCTCCAGCAGCATCTCCACAACAAGCACGTTATATTAAATATATCTTACAATTTACTTCGAATATTGAGCACATGTCGAAAAACGACAATATAGCTGATGCACTTTCTCGACCATCTGAACTTCCACTGATCAATTTGCTGACTCCAGTCAACGAACCATTAGATTTCCTGGAATTGGCAATAGTACAGTGGTCAGACTCAGAATGCGAAGAGCTACGATCACGATAACCACAGCGCTCTCATCTTAAAAGATATTCCTTTAGCCGAGCACGGAATCAACGTATTGTGCGATGTATCCACAAGAAAAATTTGTCCGGTAATCCCGAGGGCTCTCCGTTTTTCTGTTTTTAAACATCTTCACTGCCTATCTCACCCAGGTATTAAAGGCAGCGTTGCATTGCTCACACGAAATGTCGTTTGAGTAGGAATAAAGAAGGATGTTGCACAATGGGCTAGAGATATCATGATTTTTTAGTATCTTACAAATAGGACAAAATGTTGTCTGAGATTCTCGGACGAAGACCAAATTTCGTCCTAAAATCATGCTATTCTTTAAGAAAAAAAAGTCTTCACTGCGAATCAGTCTCATATTTCTCAATATTTGTCCCAAAATTAAGGCGTTCTCTAAAAAAAAAAAAGATTTTCACCTAAAATTGGTAATTATTTTTTGTAGTTGATCATTGACACTGCCCCTATATTCCTGACTTTGCCCAAATTTTTCATACCGAAAAATTCTGGTTCCGCCCGAATATTTTCTTGTCACTGCCCGAAAGATTTGAATTTTGCCCAAATCTTGGACACTTGGGAGGCAATTGCCTCCCTGCGCTCCCGCCAGGTACGGCTATGAGTGGAACACTTTACGTAAGCCCGCTGAACACAGTTTGAGAAACGCTGCTCTAGAGCTTTAAAAAAGATATAAGCCTGCATATGATAAACCAAAATGTTTCAGCATTTGCAAATCAATAACGACTCAAAAAATGGGAAATTGTTTATGGATGCTTGGAATCACAGTTGATTGGATAACAAAGTTACTACCTTTCTAAATTGCAAAGTAAACCATTTAATAAATTTTTTCTAAGATAAACTTTAGCCTACTTAATATCAAATAAATGAGAAAAAGACACTAGAAGGTCACACTAGAAGATTACAGGTTTACGTGTAGCCTACCTGAAGGACAAGCGTTGAAAAACAAAAATTAAAGTAACTTAGAGCAAATATAGTTAACTCTATTAGATCGTAAGGCTAAGCATGGTTACGGCATTAGTATCAGCTTGTGGTAGCCTACTCATTTGCTTTGTTGTCATTGATTGTTTTTCAACTTGATCACCAAACTTTTCATTGTATCTTTGCAGAGCAGAGCGATTGAAGTTGTACTTTGATGCTGCTTTCCGTATACTAAAAACTCCACTTCTAATCGAAGCAAGAGCCTGTTTTAACTCATCTTCGGAAAATAAACCTTTAGATGACTTTCTTTTTTAAATGTAGGCATTTAGATTGTTTCTAAACTTAATAAAATATTGTAAGAATATGCAAAGTAAAATAATAAGGGACCTATGAAGCATGCCGGCTCATGGATCCCAATCAGCGCCATTTTTTAAAAAAATGTCTCTAGAATAGTTCATCTACAAAAATCTAAAAATCTTTGCTTCATTTTATATGTTACTTGCTACTGTTTTTTATGACTAAGATTTTTTGCTTAAATGCCGTTCTTAATACTTCAAATTTAATTTAATGTGAAAAAAAGTTTTTACTTTCAACTCTTATTTTTGAAAGTTTAAATTTACTTTTTTGATTAAAGCATCAGCAGAACTTGTTAGGCAAGAACAGAAAGTTTATGACACGAAACGGTTTCTAATTCATAAGCACGTGACATTGAACCACTAGGTGGCGAAAAATCGCGCTGTCTCATTGGTCTCACGCTTCCCCTAATAGCGAGGACCTTTTCAGAATTTGATGTTTTTTTGACGTTTTGAGGGATCGATCCACTTGTTTACTCGTTGGTTCGGCTGTACTAATGTGTATCCAACTGTGAAATTAACGTGTGTGCATTTTTTTGAATTGTAAAATGACGATACCTTTTCTTTTTTGTCAATGATTCAAGTGTAATGCGTGAAATTAATTTTTTTTTTAAATTCGTTGTCTAACCATGTGGGTCCGATTCAAGCTTGTTATAAAGGGAGGTATCCGTTCGGTTACAGTTAGTGACCATAATTTTGCTGAATAAGTTTGCTGTGTTCTGCTGAGTTGCTGCGCTCGAGTTTAGCCGCAGCTAAAAAACAAACTCAATCTCTGTCTCACTCTGCAACTATAAATTTCTTGCTGGGAGTCAGAGACAAATTTTTAAATATAAGGGTATTTTTTAGACTTGAGGGCATTTTGCTAACCTTATCCAAAATTTAGCACTGCGAGAACGGAGGAAACAATCTGATTTCTTTTCATTTTTGGGCAAGCCAGCTTCTCTTTAGACAAGATAATTACTAATCAAAAAACTGAATTTACGATTCTGCTCAACAAAAAATTGAATTTGTAACATTTTTTGAACTTTTTACCCCTTTTTTAAATTTTATTTCTATCTCCATATTTATCTTCCTGACTCACAGGAAAGCGTTTGAGGCGCTCTACTTAGGCTGTAGCGAACCGAGGATATAAAAAAGGGGGGGCATGCAAACACAATCGATTGTGATCAGTGAAAAAAATTTTTTTACAAGTCTCTGACTTTTCGATTTTTGTCGGAAAAATTTGGTGTTATCTAAAGAAAAAGGTCTTCAGTTGGAATCTCTCACTGATTTCTTGATTTTTGTCGCAAAAATTTGATCTCTAAAAAAGAAAAGGTCTTTACTTGAATCTGTCTCTATTTTCTCGTATTAGCGATCTACAAGGGGGTATGGCACAATGCCTTCCCTCCCAAATACGCGACTGTACTTAGGGTTACCTATAAGCGATTCTCCTGTAAGATCAATTTGGGATCTTTCTTTACGGTGTGAATTTAAGAACACTCCGTTAAGATCTTTCTTCGGCCAGGGGGTTATATGAATCCAGACTATACAAATTGCAATCATTGTTTTAATGTGATGCAGTTTATTAAAAGAAAAATACAAAATTAAAACAATACAAAACTTTTCTTAAAACAAATATTCACGATTTTTTGAGAACTCCAGGCAAAAGAGAATAGTTTTGAATTTCAAATTATTTTAATAATTATCACGTTTTGTTTTATGATTTCTTTGTTCTGATTTTATCTAACACGCACGAAAACTTGACATCGGTTCGAGCAAATTTAATTATTTTTTTATAATAAGAGATAGCGCTCATACTGCCCGCCTTGTTATGACGCGCATACCGACGATTAATAATTAAATAACACAATAAAATCCCAGTGAGCAGAACAAGTTGGGTCCCAGTTGGTAACCAACTGGGCTGTCATAATGGTTCCCAGCTGGGCAACCCACGTATTTGTCCGCGGTATCCAACTGGGCACCAAGTGTTATAGCCCACATAAGCAACTGGGCCCCGATTGGGTACCAATTGGTACCCAATTTGACTTTTATTGGGATTTGTTTGGTTTTTTAGCGGTATTTAGTTGGAAACTAACTGGGCTAATTTAAAAACATTAATGGGTCCCAATTGGGCCCATTTGTGTTTTTCACTGGAAAATTCCTGGTTTTTTTGTGGTAACTAGTTGGAAACCGAGTGGGCTGATCTCAAAATTTTATTGGGTCCAGATTGGTACCCACATGTGCTATTCACCGAAGTTTCCTAGTTTTTTTGCAATATACAATTACAAACTGGTACAGTCCACAAAGTATACATTGCCATGAGTAGTGCGAGGTATATGCACTCTGAATTAATTATTGGGCCCCAGTTGGTGCCCACATGAGATCTAACTAGTTGTTTTCAGTATTTCACTGGGCAATAAGGATAGCCCACAAACGTTTGTACATCCTTTTTGTTAAAAGTATATTTTTTTATTTCTGTAAACTTTTTATAAAGTATTAATAGTCTTAGAGCTACACAGCTAAAACTTGAGCATTTTTGTCTGCAGTAATTAGTTTCTTAACAATTGATAAACAACAAGCATTTTTGTTAAAGTGCTGAGAAACCTATACGTCGCTTGTTTGCTACTATACTTAACACACATTTTTGCTTCTTTTCATCTTTAAACTGTTAATTTTAAATCCTTTAAAAATGACAAAATTTATTTAAAACTACAAAAATCACATAAAATACGTACATAAAAAGAAATTAAAACACACAAAGAGTCAAGTTGGTAAAGATTGAATTTTGTAAACTTTTAAAAAGATGCTACTTTGCTTCTTTTTGCCTGACTTCTTTTTGAGCGATTGCCGCCACGATCTCGAGCATTTACGAACCACTTCATCAGTTCTCGTTCCATTTCTAATTTCGTCACGTCGGACGTGCATGCATTTTTTTTACAGCACCTAAAAACATGATATATAGTTTATGTGTGTTATCATTTGCTGCAAAGTTGCAAATTTTTATAGAATAAAACAGCATTATTTAAATCACTGTCACCGGCCATATGTGGCTTAAGATATGTATTGTTTGCAGCTAGTCAAACAATTTTAAACGCTTTTAATTTTTTCCGAACTATTTAAAAATCATAGATTTAATCGTCCCATGGCCAGCAAGCGATTCTACAATTTGCTTATATTCTTCAAGAAGGAAGAGATTATAGCAAATTACAAAAATAAACTGGGCAAGCGTGAGATATTAGTTTTTGATAAAACTTTTGCGTCCGGTAAATATGGAAGTTTTTATTGTTGGAATTTTGTCAAAGACAGCTTTTCCAAACGTTAGGATTATTAAAAATATATGCTTTCTCTAAATATCCGCTTCTTCTACAAACTTTGTGAAGGCTTTTTCCTGCGGAGTACATTAGTAGAACTATTAGAACTAAACTTTTTACATTACACTTTGTTTAAAACCACAGCAACAAATTCTTTCAATACGGATTAATTCCGCTAGCTAGCGATAACGAGTTAAATGCAGAAGAGCTCTATCATGTCGTTTACGTTAAAGTTTAGAAAGTCAGCTGAATCAGTCAAGCATTTTTAAGGTCGTGTCTAATTCGAATAAAAACCGATTGGAGTGAGAGTAAAAAGAAACAAAACTACTTGCTCTAAGAGATAAAAACGTCGCCCAAATTGTTCTTGCGGGCCCAAAGTGGGTACAAATTTTTTGGAATTTTTTTAATTTATCAAGATGCTCAAGAACTTATTTTATTTGAACTAACTTCTTTTTCTCAAAAACTAACCGTGCATCTCCCTAAAACTAAATCTCATTCCAATCGGTTTTAGTTCAATTAGACACGACCCACCTTTAGCATTACAAAAAACCGATTCAATGTTACCAAATATCCTATTTGCTTTTGGAATTAAAAGTTGTTGATAAAAAGTTGTTAAAAAATGTCCAAAACTCGCAATAAAAATCACAAAATTTCTCTCACACAAGTATAGAAATAATAGTGTAGCACATAGATATATAACACATGATAGGCTAAGTTAGTTGGTTAATCGTGCTCATTAAAATTGTTCCCGTTTTGGATAAAAGACTAATGAAACGCTCTTAAATTAATTAAAACAGCTTCTCTTTTAGCACTACTTTTAAATCTCAAAAAAAAATAATTTTTTTGTGACGTAATGAGATAATTTGATATTTTTATGATTTTCTCTGCTGCAAAATTTTTTGTCTTGCTTTACGTAATGGCTCGTACGGCAAAAGTTGATGGAAATATGATAGCCAAACTGTGTGAGACCAATGCAAACCTAACATAACTGGAATAGTTAGCTTATGATACATGTTCTTCCTTGCAAATGTTTTCACCAAGCATAAGAGACTAAGCAATTCAATTGGATTTTACAATTTAACACCTATTTAATATTATGCAAAAATTTTTAATAAAAATAGTATATTTAACTAAAAAACTCACGATATAACAAAGAGTACAACTTCATTTCTTTAAATTTTTCTTTTCCATTTCTCCCGTTTAAATTATACAAGAGAGCTAGCTCATTCGTCATGACCCGGCACATAACTCGACTGACAAATTCTTTTATTGTCCTTCCTCCAATATCGCGAAACATATTTACCTAAAAAAACAAAAAGTGTAAATTTCACAGTTGTATTGTTGATGCTATAAAAGACCTGTGTGTCCTTTGTCTAACGCATGCATTAGTACCTTTGTTTGAGAAATATAAGTTTATTTTTTTGTATGTCATTAGCAAAATACTGTAAAGAAGAACAATTACAAGGTTTTCAGTTTTATCACTTTCTTAAAGCTAAAATGTTTAAAGTCAAAACAAATAGAACCTAAATTGGAATCCCAAAAATCTAGTTTTTTTAGCAAAATTAAAAAAAAAAGTCCGGAATCACACGACAGTCACCGCAAGAATTCTTTTTTAAATAAAGTTCACTAAGATTAGTTTTAACACAATGAAATAATAGATTTGATTTCGTTGTAAAAACCATTATTAGTCTTATTCAAAAAGAAAAAAATTCTTGCTGTAGTGACTTTCATGAGATCCAAGATTTTTTCTATTTTAATTCTAATATGACAATCTCCAGTGCCTTGGATTCAATATCGATCAGTTTTCTTTAAGACGATTCAGTATCTTCTTCATGAGCAATAAATACTTTTTCCGCAATGCTTTTTTAAAGCTGTATTGAAGAATCAAGGCACTTCTTAAAACGTAAACGCGAGAAAAAACACACTTGATTTGACAAGATCAAAATATTTTTGTCACAAACATCGGATTGAACAAATGTGTTTTGTTCCCTCCTTCAAAAATTTTGATATGCCTTTCGTCTTCCCTATAAAAAATGTCCAATTTCAAAATAAAATCTAATTGCTTAATTTTGTTTTTGTTATTAGACTAAAGGTATAACCTACCTGACCAACTGAGGCAACAAACTGAATAATAATCAAATGCAAACTAACATACCAAGCGGACAGCAATATCTTGGTATCTCTGGAAGTAGGTCGCGGTATATTATTATCTATCTTTATTTTTATCCTCCTGAGTCCCTGACGTACAGGAAATTGTACTTAGTCTTATTCAAATAAAAAAAATTTTTGCTGTGGTGACTTTCGTGAGATCCAGAATTTTTTCTATTTTAATTCTAATATGACAATTTCCTGAGCCTTGGATTTAGACTTTCTTTGTATTAACTATTAATTACAATAAAATTTTTAATAAAAACCTATTTTTAAAATATAATACATTTTCAGCGTGACTGCTTTTTACAAGCCAATATTACCGCGCCTCTGACTGCTTCAGTTTTAGCGGGAAAGCTACCAATCACCAAACTTTATCTAATTGTGAAATTTTTAGTTGGCCGCACTGTTTTTAATTTCAAGATTAGCTATACCAAGCTAACTTTCATTCACTCGGCGGGTCTAAGGCCACACAAATATGTTTTACAGAAAAGTTGTATTTAACCCAATTGAATCTATCACGAGCAGATTAATATGACTAACTCAAGAAAAATAATTACAGTCAAACGAAATTCTTTTACGTACTCGGTGATGGCTTTAGTACGGTGCGTACGGAGCGGCCGCACCGAACCCCCTAAGCAAAGTATTGCTCTATTTCTTCATAGTAGCACCATGATGGTGGCCCCCCTGTCTGCACCTTAAGTTTAGGACAAAAGCAGGAACAATGTACTTGATTGAAAGTGGGACCTTTTTTTTAGAGATCACTATATTTTGGGGACGAAAATGGAGATTTTGGACATTGATTGAAAGTGATGACTTTTTTTTGTAGAAACCACTATATTTAGGAGCAAAAAACTGGAAAAGTACCCCCCTCTTTTTTTGCACCTGGCCCTTCCTTTTGTAAGGCCACCACTGCATATACTGCCACTTTTTCTACATTTAATTGAAAGGATAATTAAAGACAGTTTCAGATAATGGATGGACCTTTATTATAACAAACTTTATTGTCCTAGGTTTGCACACAGAGAACACAAAAGGCGTCTTCCACGTTAAGGCCCGTTTCTACTACAAGCGTGGAAAAGATTATTCTTTGTTTATTTTATTGATTTTTTTGCTTTGCTTCGCGCTCGCTTCAATTTTAAACGCGAAAAAATCAATAAAAGAAAGAATGCTCTTTTTCACGCTTGTAGTAGAAACGGGCCTTTAGAAATGTATGCCTTTAAGAGAAGCAGTTGTTTGTCATTGTTCATGCACAGATTAACTTAGTTGTTAAAGTATGCTGTCGAGAACTGTACCATCAGTTGATACTCCAGTTTATTGTTAAAATTTGAATAATTATAAGCTTAACTTATTGTTACACTTCATTCATAATAATTTTAATCATAACGGTGTAGTTTATTCCCGTTAAAAGTAATTCCTAGTTTTATTATAAGATAATAATCGCGTCGCCCTAGAGCGCTCTTGTATTATGTGATATAACGTCCGATTCGCTTTCTATTGCGCGATGCATATATCCCTTTTCTCTTTTCGCCGGATAGTAATGACGTAATATGTTTTTGATTAGCGTCACTGTAGTAGAATATTCTCGTATATACTATGTGGTTCTAGCATAAGCGTATTCTCTAGAGAGTTGGAGAATGATCTGGTTTATTCGAGTGAGTTCGCAGTCACGTGGTGTTTGTCTATATATACGCTCGCTAAATCGCAATGACAGACGAAAAAGAGAAAGCGGAGACGACCACGAAAAAGAGACGAAGTAGACGGGAGAGAGATAATTTGAGACAACTAGAGAGACGACTCGAGCAAAAGTAATTTGGTTTGGGCGCAGGACATGGTCCGTTAGATTTTGTATCGGTTGGCGAGTGTTGAATTTATTTTGCGCCAGTGTTTTGAAGTTGTGTTCTACGGAGGTAGAGTCATTTTGTGTTGATTGAATTAAGTTATAGCGTTGATTTCGCTTTGCAGTTTGGCAAAGCGTGGAATAGAAGTTTCGTCGGTCGTGAATTTTGTAATACATTCGTTCTTATAAGAGACAGTGGTCTCTGTTTGTCTGTGAAGAAGAGTCTTCAACGAAACCAATCCGAGCTTTTGTTTACACCAGCTGTATAAAAGCTTCAGGCTTATATCAGACTATTTCTTGATTTGGAATAAAATAAAGTTTAGAAACAGCTTTGTTTCAGCGCAGGCATTCGGGTTACCTAGCTCAACTGGTCCTTTAGGATTCCCGAACAAAGTCTGTGACACTTATAAACAGACAATTAAATTACAAGGGCAGAACATTAAATTTTCTGTGTAGTTTCTATATTATTTCAAATAACTTTCACTTTTGCGAATTCGTTTAATACTTCTACGTCTTTTTTTTCATAATCACTGTAATTGTAGTTTTTTAAATGAACTATTTTAATGGCGATGACCTAAGTCCCAACTACGCTATCGTAGGGAGTCTATTTGAATAAATGATAATAATTTAATCAATACGAACTGCGGCTGACCTTATTGTTGAAGTACGCGTACTGGGTATAGCACTCGATAACGAAGCGACACACCAATATACAAAGTATGTATGTAGGTGAAAGTACGCACCCACCCACGATTATTAACGAGCAATTGTTTAACTATTGGTAGTTTTACAAAATAATACAACAAATAAATTTACCAGGCTTGTTGGGCCACAATACCGCTGTAGTTAGTATAACGTTGATAACAGTAAAGTTCCAGAATAAATCCAAATTTCAATTCAAATATTTCTCTTATTCAACTTATTCAAATAGAATATTACAAAACATATTACCAAAAACATAAAACATATTAAAAAATTGAAGGTATAACAGAAAATTGAAATCTTTACTATTAAAACGAAGCTAGCTGCTTAAACACTTTTTGGTTGTATAGTTAATTATGATATAGTTTACTTTGTCAGTGAACAAATCACTTGTAAGTTTACATATAAATTGCCTCGAGCGCCACCCTCTAATTGAACGTCACCTCTAATAGAACACCACTATAGGGGAAGGGTTGGAAAATAGAGCGCCATGGCGGTGAAATAGAGGTTTTAAAGTATATGTTTTTTGAGTTCGAGTTTAGCAATTTTTATTTTTTGCGTACGGCAAAAAAGACCGAGTTCTTCGAGTTTGAGTTGGAGTTCGCAATCCCGATCCTTAGCTCGTACATCATAGATTCAGTCATTTAAATGCGCTTTGTCGGCAGCATGGTCAAGTGATAAAAGCGCCGTGCTTACGATCAACATGGTCTCGCGGGTTTAAAATCCATTTGCGCCATTCTGTTGTGTTCTTGGGAAAGACGCTTTACGGCACTTTCGCCTGCTTGGTGGTCTTGGCAACCAGCTCTAAATTACAGTCATATCTCTATCAAATTACAAGGGGACAGCAATATGTTGGCACCTCCGGAAGCAGGTCGGGGTAATTGCCTACCCTATGTATTAGCGCCTCCGTCGCTTTCCTGCAGGTCAGGAGGATAAATATAGAGATAAAAATAAAATAAAAAATGAGTGCACGTAAAGCTGTGCACGCAAAACTGTTGCTTTCTTAACTGTACTGCAATTTTGAAGCACGACGCTTTTTTTCAAGTTAATTTTTAAAGTGTTCAAAAGATATATAATAATGATAATTCTTGACCTGCACGCAAATGATTTATACTCAATTTCGTCTGTTTTTTTTTTTTCTTAGTAATTAAATTTTTGTGTAGCCTATTTCTTGTGTTTCTTTTTTTCTTTTTTTTCCTTTTTTTATATTTTTAAATTTTTTTATTATTAGTATTGTTTTTTATTTATTTTTTTTATTTTTTATTATTATTTTTTTTTGTGAACCCAAACAAAAAACTTAGTGATTCAGTTAATCTAAAATAATAAACACCTCGGAGGCAGCTAGACTTGGTGATCAAATGATCTTTCGCTGTTTCAATTGTTTGACACTTACGGTATATCATATTTTTGTTTTATTGTTTTTTTGTCAAATCAACAAATGTGACATGTTTTTATTGAACTTATGAAGCGTTAGAAGAATAAACTTGAATAAACTTGAATAAACATGGCTGTTGGAAGAATTTAAACTTAAGGCAACAAGTGCATCTGCCTTTCCTATTTTGGTTTTTAGGCATACTTGTTTCTTTTTCTGTTTTAGAAGCATTTCTGTTGCTTTTATTTTTTTTCTTTCATCCATGATATCCATCTCAGCCAATGCTTGGGCTCTTTGGGCTAGTGCCCTTAAAGTGTATCTTTTTTTGGAGGCAACCGAGCTTGAACAAAGTGATACTCTATTCACTTCATCAACACCGAGCATAGTGTGGAATATGCAAACCTCAGGTTTGATTTCAATTAAATTTTAATTCAATTCAATTTTATTTGCAAGCAAGGTATTACGTTTCGAAGTTCTTATTGACAAAGCGATTGCGAAATAGAAAACAGCGGCTAAACGATAATCGTTATTCCACACACAACGTCAATAGTGCGTGGGGCCGTACCTTTAAAACGAAGTAGCCTCGTTAATTTTTAAAAAAAGATAAAAAAGAAAACAATTAAGATGTAAACATAAGCGCAAAAGGTAGTAATCATGCTGTATCACAATAATATATACAGTCCGAGACTTATAAAGAGAATGTTGCATAATCATGGGTGGGAGAAACAACAAACTCTGTGACCAAAAGGGTCAAGACCCAAAAGGGGTCAGGCAGGCAAAGAAACTCACCAAAAGAAATCCTGTCGTGGGTCAAAAGGACTATTTCAAATGTATATGGCCGGAAAAACAACAACAACAACAATTTCATTACATTGATTAGAATTGGAATAGGAGCCTACATATTATAAACCAAGGCCAAAAATTTCAATTTTTTTCAAACCCAAAGTTTTAAATCTAAACTATATTCGGGATCTTACTTTACGGTGTGAATTTAAGAACACTTCGTTAAGATCTTTCTTTGGCCAGGGGGTTATATGAATCCAGACTATACCAATTGCAATCATTGCTTTAATGTGATACAGTTTACTAAAAGAAAAATACAAAATTAAAACAATACAAAACTTTTCTTAAAACAAATATTCACGATTTTCGGAAAACTCCAGGCAAAAGAGAATAGTTTTGAATTTCAAACTATTTTACCAATTATCACGTTTTGTTTTATGATTTCTTTGTTCTGATTTTATCTAACACGCACGAAAACTTGACATCGGTTCGAGCAAATTTAACTAGTTTTTTGTAATAACAAAGCGCGCTTACACTCCAAACTGGTTTTTGTGATGCCAAGATATTGCTGTCCCGCCTCTCTGGTTAGAATATTTTTTAATCTTTGTTTTTTATTTAAGGCAGGATGTAGAACCTTTTCGCAATTACAGGCTGCATTACGTTAATTTATAGCAAGTGCCGCAGCCAGTGAGCTCATGCTATTTTTATGAGTTGTCTTTAATTTAGAAATATAATTTTCCAATAATATCTCATTTATTTCTGTTTAAATGTTTAATCGGAAGCTCGGTTCAAAATCTATCCGAGTCATTTCACTGAATCTTTGAGAAAGATACGGCACTTCTCTGTTTAGCAGTTTTAGCAAGCACCTCAAATTTTCCGATATATATCTCTTAAAAAAAACTAACTTAGTAACAGTGGCGTGCAGTCAGTACATGCAATTAAGTCATGCGTTGCATGACCAAATTTTTAGGAATAGCATTACGAACTTTTGCGCATTGAAGCAAGGGTGTATTGTAGGGGAATCGGGGGGATCGCCGTCCACTTACTATTTTTAGAAAACGCTTGACTGAAGGCATATTTTATTAATGTTTAAAATTTTTTTATTTTATTGTTTCTGGAGTATATTTTCAAATATACTTTTTTTAAATAAATTTGTTTTAATTAGTATACCCTTTAAATCATTAGTTTGTAAATTTTTATATTTTTATTGGATTTATTCTTTATTCCAGTATCGTAGGTTAGTTTTTTTTACCATCGTTGTTTCGGATCGGAAACGCAAAGCTATAACACTGGATTCATTCCTAGTAAAAAGAAATAAGGATGAAGAAACTCCTGACCTTGAACCTACAAATTCTGAGGCTATTAGTATGAGTTTAAAAGGAGAATGAAGGCCAGACTGGTGTTTGTGTGTTGAATAGAAGTAAAAGGGCTGAAGAAATACCTCTAAATTTTGGTCGAAGTCAAATAAAATTATTTTGTCATCAATTTCACATGACGCAAGCTATAAACGCTGCCATATTCGCATGAAGATTTTCTTGATAATGGTGGGAATTAGAAAAGTGTACCTGCGGATTTAGAAACTTTACTTAACTGCATCAAGGTCATTCCGTGCAGTTCAGCTGAATGTGAGAGGGATTTCAATGCAATAACCAACAGCAGATCGCGACTACTGGTCCAGCGAGTTAGCAACTTAATTTCTATTAAGTTACACGTTCCTCAGGTAAATTTATGGAAACCCGAAGAATATGTTAGGAAGTGGCTTAGGAACCATCGATCAGCAACGGACACACGGACAAAAGTTGGCAAAGCTAACTTGAAGCAAGAAGAGGATCCGATATGGAAATTTTAGTACTTTTTGTATTTTAATATTACAATTTCGCAAGATTATGAAATTGGGTATTTATTTTTTGAATTTCAGATTTCAATAAATATCGACTTTTTGTATTCATTAGATAAAAAAATTATTAAAGTGTATACGGTTTTGAACAATTTAATTTCTTTCAATAACCTGGTAATAAAATGACAAGTGTTGAGGCCCACTATCCACCTACTTTATTATTTAGCAATACTCCACAGTGTTGGGGTAGATATTGTTGAATTCAATGAAAAATATTACTTGTTCGGAATGAAATCTGAGGCCGATCTGAAATGAAGACTTTTTTTTAGAGATCACCTTGAATCTAGGATAAAAATTGGCCTTGAACACCATGATATTAGGACTAACAATTAGAATCTCACACAGAATTTTTTCTACCAGAAAAATATTGCATGTCTTACTCATTGAATACCCATAAAATACTCGATTTTGGCATGCCAATTGCATGACCAGTCTCAGAGGTCACTGCACGCCACTGATATATATGTTAGTATATACTTTTATACTACTACCATCATTCACTTATTAAGTTGATCAAAAATCCAACGATTAATTCTAATTCGGGTCTCTTCAAGTAATTCGAGCAGTTTCACTTTTATTCAAGTTTATTACAGAATAATTCGTTCAGCGGTCAATTTTCAAAAACCAGCAAAAGCCAAAAGCAACAGAATTAAAACAAGGATTCTCTTTAATTCTTTTACCGACTTCTTTCCTCGCCAGTCAAATTTAAAAAAATTGCTTCTTATTTTTTACGCACGTTTTTTCAGACAAGGCTTGATTGTGATGTGGCTTTGAGAGCTACATAATTACATCTTCAAAATTGTTTTATGGAATTAATTAAGAGCAAGCAAGGAAGATGGCGTACGAATTTGCAAAAACTAAAAAGAATAGGACATGCCAAGTCTTGGGAAGAAAACAAAACTGCTGGAATCGATTGGATGAAAGGATTCCGTCGAAGAGCAAAATACTTAACTCTTTAAAAAGCAGAATCCACTAGTCTTGCACGTGCCATGCCAATGTGGGCCAGTTTTTTGAAAAATTAGAAATGCTATACAATCGGTTGATTTTAACTAAAAAAAAATATGATACCTGGACGAAACGGGTGTAAATACCATAATAAATTCTGGCCGAATTTTAGCCGAAACTGGTTTGCAGCAAGTTGGTCGAATAAAAGCAGGAGAACGCGGAGTGAATGTGACACTGTAGGCCTATTATATTTTTTTTTCTTCTTTCTTTCTATTTTTTTACACAAGTTTATAATGAGGTGAAGCAACCTTGCTTCTATATATGATACAACAGGTCACGCTTTCATCGCTAATTAGCAAGTCACGACGTCAACTCGTTTTGTTGCTTCTTCCTTTTTCTAACCCGTCTTTCAACAACTCACAAACTCTTCAACATTTTGTTATTTTGTTCATGTGGCGGAGCAGAAATAAAAGAAACTGAACTGAACTGAACTGAACTGAACTGAACTCTGTTTTTGCATGAATGCTCTTGGTCATGCTCTGCCGCCAGCTTTTGTTTTTTCAAGAGTGAACTTCAAAGCTCATATGCTGAATGGAGCTGTTGCTGGCAGTTTAGGGTTGGCTACAAAATCTGGATACATGAACGGGGATCTTTTTGTTCCCGTGCTACAATATTTCATTTTTTACATGAATATTTTACAACAAAATTCTGGGTTGTTGATTTATGACAATCATTCTAGCCACATCACAATTGCCAGTACAACAATTGCAAAAGAAAGCGATCTCACCTTATTCAATTTACCTCCCCATTATAGCCACCGCATGCAACCTCTGGATGTTGGTGTTTTTCCCCCATTTAAGCGTTTCTATGCTCATTATGCAGATGTTTGGCAACGGAGCAATTTTGGACGTGCAATAACTATCTACGAAATCGCATCACTGGCATCGCATGCAATCATAAAAGCTTTCACTCCAGAAAATATAAAATTGGGATGCAAAAGCACCAGGATACCTATATCCATTAAATTCAGAGCTATTTCTAGAGGAAACCTTTTTGGCATCATCAGTGACGGATAGACCTCTTGAGGTCAAAACGAGTTCACAAAAAGATGGGTTAAAAGGTGAAAGTCGTGAAATCTCTGCAGAACAAAACCAACCTTATCGAATGGCAACCAGAACGGATCGTTATATCTTGCATTCTATTAGTCCAATGTTAAAGCAGCAATATAGACTAACGTATTCTAGAGTTAAGGTAAGGTCAGCGGTAATAACTGACACTCCTGAGAAACAGAGAATGTTGGAAAAAATTCTAATGTCTAAAAAGAAACGCTCTCTTGCAGGTGCCAAACGAGCAGGATATGCTAGCTCTACATCTTCTGAGTCGGCACAAGATGACCTGCATTCATTGCTAAGTACAAATGCTAAGGCTAGTAATTTTGTGACCAATTCAGAGCAAAGTTAAAATGAAAAAGACAGCAGCCAGATTAACGTTGACTCAATTGAAGTGAATTGCTATGATTTTGTGCCACTGCGATAGTCGGTACGTTGGTCGCACGTCTTAACGGCTAGAAGAGCGAATTAAACAACACGTTCCTAAATCCATCACCAATCCTCGTACCTCGGCCAACCGCCAAAGTCTTTCCCGCTCTTGCAAGAACAACATTCGCCCACAACAATTTCACGAATCCGCCATTGGTCAACATCTTATTGATAACGCCCAATGTGCCCTCCATTACAGCAACGAAAAATTTTCTATTCTCGCTCGAGGTCGCTCTTCCTTTCACCTTTCTGCTCTTGAAGCGACTTTCATTAAATCTCTCAATCCCCTTCTGTGTAAGCAAAAAGAATTCGTATACTCTTTGAAAATTTCTTAACCTTTTCTCTCATTGGTTGACTCTTTCAGCCAATGAGAACTCTACTTTCTTCCTTTATAAATTAGTTCGGTTTCAATTCTGCTTCATTCTGACGATTTCCCCTGAAGAGTGTCAGATGAAAAGCTTTGGGAAGAAAAATCTTTTACTTCTAGATTTTTCTACTGTAGAATAACTTTAAAACTCTATTTCTTTCGTTCTTTGTCTTTCTTTTACGTTTTTTGCTAACAAATATTCGTTGATAGTGGAAAAAAGCCTTATTTTAAAATCAAAAGATTTTAAGTTGAAATGGCTTAAAGGTCCCATACCTATGGCTCATTGGTCCCAGAGAAGTGGGACCTTTGAGCCAAAAAAAAATAATGATAAATTTAAAAAAAATCTTATCAAAATGTTACAGTAAACCAATGGTAGCTTGAAAACATACAATATGTAAGCTAAGGTTTTTAAACATATTAAAAGTCTTGAGGTTTATTATAAAAAAAATAAATTAAAACGTTTTGAAGAAATCCGGCTCATAGGCCCCACGCTTTCCCTACTCAGTTATACATGGTGTCCCAAAAGTAACCTAACCGTAAACTTGATTAAAATTTAGATATCAAAACCAACAAATGTAATTTCCTTTTTAAGTTTTTGTATGATGTTTTCTTATTATTGCTTAACATCATTGCTTAATTCCTGTTTAGTGTGTGCTGCTGGTACCCACATTTTTGAAAATGCAGCAAAAGACTTTAGATTTAAACAAGTGTGTCTTCGTTATTAAAAATTACTATGCAAGGACTAGCTACAAGCATGTTAAAGAAAGATAGGAAGCAAGCTTCAAAACACATGAATGTGTTGAAGTTTAAGGTAGACATTTTAAACAATTGTAAATACTAAATATGTTTTAAAAGTTTTTTTTTTGAAAACTACTTTTTATTAAAATTTGGGTTCGGTTACTTTAGGGACACCCTGTACAATTTTCTGTACGGTAAATTAATTTTTGAAGGAAAGGCAATTTTTGTTACGAAACAATAAGATAAAGTGTGGTCGAGTGGTTAGAGGGGCGAGATTGTAATCGATATCATCTCGATTTGAAACCCTTTTGCGCCATTCTGTTGTATCCTTGGGAAAGATACTTTATGGCACTTTCTCCTCTTGGCAAGCAGTTCTAAATTAAAGTCATATCTCTAATAAATTTCAAGCAGACATCAATATCTTGGCAACTCCGAAAGCAGGATGGGGTTATTGCTTACCCTATGTATTAACGCCTCCGTCGCTTTCCTGCGAGTCATGAGGATAAATATAGAGATAAAATAAATAAACAGAATTTAAACGTTTTTCTACATTTGGGAACTGGTACGGTGACCATGCACAATTTTTTGTGCATGTTATAACGTCGTACGCGTAAGTATTTGCCACGCAGGTAATTGCTAGCGGTTTTCGAACCAACCGCTCCTCGTTCTTGCGTTGAATAATCAACGCTGCCTTTTTGTGCGTTCTCACGCCGCTGTTAGGCATCGAGTGATGCCACTTTGTATTGGGAAAGTGTTGCTTGCCACACTGTATTGGATATAGTCTTTTTTGGAACCGGTGAGAGGATTTGACCGAATTATCGTAGAGATAGATTGAATTTAATACCCGAACCTTATACTTATTTGGCTGCTATCTATTTTTAGTTTCTTTGAACATTGGCTACATTTGGTAGCACTTTGATATCGTATTGATATTTTGATTTGTTTCTCCGCCCAACATCGTCGGTGAGTCAGTGGGAAGTGTGTTTGCGCGTTTAAGTTAATTTATGCAATATTTTATTTGTAGAAAACCGTTTCCGGCTAGCGCTGCAATTATTGTTTTGTTTTAATAAAATAAAACCGTAAAGTTTTGGTGCTGGTCGCAAATCGCGTTTGGGAGGAGCTAGAAGGACGAGGTAATTTTGCGACTCCGTCACAAAAATATATCGTTTAGTTGCCGTCTCCGTCACGTTTAGTTGCCGTCGCCGTATTTTGCGACTCCGTCACAAAAATATATCGTTTAGTTGCCGTCTCCCTATTTGCAACCTTTGCTCTATTTCATCTTCAATTATAATCAATTGTTCTTTTGGATGCAAATATAAACAAACTACTACTACTACTACTGCTACTACTACTACTACTACTACTACTACTACTACTACTACTACTACTACTACTACTACTACTACTACTACTACTACTACTACTACTAACTTGGTCCTGCAGGAGTAGTTTGTTTTTCTGTGCACAAAAATTTTGTTTTTCCAAAATAATGGATTTTTGATGCCCTATAACCTCTGATTTTGCCCAAATATTTTCTATCGCTGCCAGAAAAATTCTGATTTTGCCCAAATCTTTGAGACTTGGGAAGCAATTCCCCCTACGCTCACGCTCTATTGACTATGCTTGCACATATTTAAAAAAAATTAAAATGTATAAAAAATTCATAAGCTATTAGGGGTGTAAAAGACAGAAAGCATCGAAGAACTTTTAAGGTTGTTAAATTTTGATGCTTCAATGATATCAACAACAAAACGACAGGGTTTATTGGAGTTGGACTTTAAATCCAAAAATTTTTTTCTGAAGTGGAAACTTTGTTTTGTTTTCTGTCTTCTGTCTTCATTCTGAAACTACAACATCCGAAATATACAGTATACTGTAATATACAAGGATAATTTTTTTTGTTCATGTACGGTATGAGTTTATAGAATATAAAATTAACTTTACTTGAAAGCTTTTGATCTTGACTTACCCATCCTATGGAAGTTATAGTTAGGGTCCATTAGTTTAGCAGGAGGTGAGGAAGACTGCAATATGTTAACACAGGCTTTGTGACAAGTGTACTCTCATTTTCCAATCCTTAGAAGATGAGATGAAAGAAAGCAGTTGTACTAATAACCATCAAAATAAAGTTTTGAGAAGTACAACAGGTTGAGAAAGAAAGAAAAAATTTCTCAGAAAAGCTGGCGAAAATTTAAGGAGGAAGAAAGTTAAGAGTAATGAAACATTTTTGGGTCTTTTCACGAAGTCACCTTATGCAATTTTTTTTTGCAAAACTAACCCAGAATCCCAGCTACAGCACCAAGATACAAAAAAAAAGAAACTAAGAGGAAAAATATGTTCAAGAAGCAATAGTAACCACAGGAAGGATTCAAGGTTAGTTTAATAAACAAAAATTGCTTAGCATGACTTCTTAAAAAAACCTGCATTTTCAGCTATTTAATAAATAATATTTAGGTCTCATTTACTGTTTGCCTTTATTAACCTCACAGGTCTTGGGGATTTTCCAAAAATAAAAAACTTATCAAGTAAACTCAGCAAATAGTAAATAAGAACCAAATAGTTTATAGGAGGCCTGGAACATGTTAAAGGCAAAAACTGAGAAAGTAAACTGTTGCATTTTTTGGATAAGATAGTCAGCATTATTAATGCTAAAAAGAGAGGTGTTGCCAAGAATCTATTAAAGGAATAGTTACAGTTTGACAGAAAAGGTAAAAGGCAAAATAACCAGATATTCTAAAGTCTAAACAATTATGGAAAACTGAAATATGGAGAAATCTAAAGATGGCAAATTTAAAATCAGAAAAAATAAGTATAAGTAGTAATGGAATTGTGAAAGATAATTAAAGCCCTTACTTGTTTACTGGCTTAAACTGTATTGATTCTAAGACTCTATTTTGTAACTTGAAAAGATAGAAAAAGTCAGGAGCTGAAGAAGAGTGGAAAGGAAATGAATAAGACTGTATTGATTGTGAGTTTAAGTATTTGCAGTTGGAATTTGTACTTGTTATTATTATACATATTCAAAGTTTTTTTTATCATCATCATTATTTTCAGGTAAAACATTGAATTAGTTCAGTATATTTCCCTTTGCCTGCATATTTTTTTGGGGTTGTGGGGGCAATAGCTCGAGTTGGGATCTCCAAGCATCTCATTCTCCTGCAACTAGTGGCAATTTCACTGATGAAATTCCAAGACATGACCAGGCCAGGTCTTCAACATAATTTTGCCAATGATTTCTGGGTCACCCTCTAGCCCTTTTGCCACTCGGAAGAGCATCCATTGGTTGTTTTGCTGTTTGCTTGTGGGCCATTTACGTCACATGGCCATAGCAGTACAGTTGCAATTGTTCTATGCGGAGTAGCAGTGGTTTGATGTTGAGAGATTGACAAATGTCAATGCTTTTAATCTTGTCAAATAGAGATAACCTTTAACTGTTTGCAAAAAAACCATTTCGGCTGCCTGTACTTGGGATCTTACTCTTTTGGTTATTACCCAACACTCATGACCATAGGTGAGGATAAGAACAAAAACTGATCTGAAAACAGAAAGCTTTGCTTTTGTACATAGTTCTCATTTCAGTACAACTGATTGGTAAAGCTGGTGCATTACTGCAAGTTTGCTTTTCCAATATGTGTGTCCAGTTTATTGTCTTGTCTACCATTGCTCAAGAATGTGACTCCAAGATATTTAAACTTCTCTGTCTGCTGGAGAGTTACTCCATTTGTTTGGAAAGAACACTGGACAGGGTGCTTTGACAAACACATAATCTCAGTTTTAGCGATACTAATTTTTATCTCAGCATCCAAGCATGCATTGGAAAACCAATCAAGTGTATATTGGAAGTCACTTTTGTTTGAGTTTAACAGTGCAAGGTCATCTGCAAACTGCTGGTGCTAAACATTACAGTCCCCAAATGTGACGTCACTATTGGAGGAACTGTTTCTGTCTATCTTGTCCATATATATAATAAACAGAAGAGGAGAAAGAGCGCACCCCTGTCATAGGCCAATACTGACAATAAAAGGTTTTGTCTTTATGCCATTGAAACAAACACAGATTTCTGACTGTTTGTGCAACAATTTGATAGCAATTAATAACTGATCTCTCACATCATACTCCAGCAGTACTGCCCACAGCTTGGCTTTTGGGATACAATCTTACACTTTTTCAAGGTCTGCAAAGCATGTATACACCTCTTTGGCATATTCCCACAATTTCTCAAAAACTTGCAAAAGGGCAAAGATCTGATCCATGGTGGATCTGCCAGGATGAAATCCACATTGTGCATTCTGAAGTTAAGGTTCCACTATTTCACAGCATCTCTATTTGAGGCACTTTCATAGACCTTTCCAGGAAGACTTAATAAAGAAATGTCCTTGTAGTTAGTGCATTTCTTTTGTGAATAGGTATCAACACACTGGTGTGCCATTGCTTCACTACTTCACCAGTTTTCCAAGCTGCTTGGCACACATGAGTCAGCTGAAGCTTTTCTATAGAACCTATATTGTTATGTACACAAAAGCATAGTTGCAAATATTTTAATTTTACTATTATCAAACAAAAGCCCATGGTCTCGAATACTTACTAATTTGACAATTGTTCCATGTTTTTATAATGTGTTTAGCTAGAGTCAGATTAAAGTAAACATCAATTTTTTTCTTTTACTGTAACTTAGTTAAATCAAGTGTGATGTATATTTCAAAAAACAGTTTGATTTAAGAAAGCATAAATATTTAACTTTTTAAATAGTGATTTTTTGCTGATAGTAGCCAAAATTTTAATTTTTGTTGTGCTTCAAACATAAAAAAACAAAAAATTAATAGATAACTTTTTGTGTGATGTTGCACTGTGGTTCAGAGCATGGTTATCAAAAAAAAGTTATTTTGACACTTTAACTATCTATTTACAACTCAAAACCTGAAGGAAATCCGTAATTTTGTTAAGGTAGATTGTCATAAATAGAAAAAAAACAGCAAAATAAGCAACAAGAAAAAGTTGAAAAAAGTCTAATGCTTATTTTTTTGGAATATATATGAATAAGTAAACAGTATGATCAAGTATGATAATAATGATGCACTTGCTGAAAAATGTTATTTTATTATGTTGGTTAAGATTGGTCTGAAAAAGTGTATTTTAATTTCTTATGGACAAGTATTATAAATCTGCATTTACTGCTCATAAAATATTTTTTGAAATAATCACTATTTTGTGGGTCTCTTCAAGAAATCACTGCAAATGACTTTGTTTGTGAAAGTAACCCAGATTCCCCTGCAGTTACCATCGCTTTTAGAAGAAATTTTTTATTTTTTTGTTTCTTTTTTATTCCATCCTAGTGTTTTTGGTAGCATTCCAGGTTAGTTTCACCAAAAAAAATTGCTTACTGTCACTTCTTGAAGAGACCCTACTTTGCTTGTCAGTATTAAGTTTGTATACATACATGCAAAAATTAGTTATTTATTGTATAATTAGTTTTCAATTTGTTGGAGTTATAGTTCAATTTCCTTTTTATGTTTAGTAATCCAATAAATTTAACAATATAATTTTTATGTGTCATGTCCAGTGATAGGTTTATTGTCACTAAAACCAGTGACATTCATAATGGCTCAGATGAAAAGTAAGTTCATTTTAATGTTTTAATACATTTATATTGTGATCAAAATTTCAGAAAAGAAGGTTGAATTATAAATAGGCCATTGTACTTACCAGAACTAAATATAATCTAGAGTAGATTTCGACATTGTTTTTAATGTGTTGCATTTTTTTAATGTTGATTTTTATTGATGCTGCTACACAACATTTTATTGAGTTATGAAAAACTAAAATAGTAATTAAAGGTTTTAAAGTTATTTTTCAATTTTGTGTACTGTACTGCTTTTTTAGTGATAATATCAAAGCAAAAAACAAAAAGTGTTTATTGAAACCAACGTTTGTCGGTCAGAATTGAATTAACATCTTTACAGACCCTTAATCATTCATTTTAACAACTTCTTTAATGTTTCATTAAATTTTATTATATTTGAAAAGTAAAGATATGTTTTGGTTTAATGTAAAATGATTATTTTGGATAAAATGCACATGTAGACTAATAACACTGTGCAACAAATTTTCAGTTTGAACAAAACTCAAGAACAAACAAATGTGCTTTAGGGTAATTTGCAGGTGCTGAGTCCAAATTTGAACTTGTTTTTTTACGTAGACGTCAGGATTTTCTGAAAAAAGCATCTGAATTTCTGGTTGAGATAAAATATTCTTTACATTGTCAAGCACTATTGCCCATAACAAATTTATCTAATATGTCTTCTAATAGTTCTTTTTATGAGTCACAACAAGTCTATTATATTTGTAAAGAATGCAGTTCCCCAAGTTTAGGAAAACCTGACATAGTTGGTGATAAAATATTCAAATTTTAACTGAAATGTATTAACCACTTAGTAGCATTTTACCAAAGCAATTTAATTATGGTTTTACAGCAACATTGTTAGTCTTTATTATAGTTTTTTTTTTGCTCTCCCACCTATTACAAGTTTCAGCATTATCTAATATGAAAATGAAGCTTTAAAATGGAGCAACACAAAAACTCAACAAGAAAATCACACTATGTGCAAAAACCGAACAGAAGTTCGATGTTGTCGTCTTTTGTGTTCTTGTTCTGGCTATCTCATTTCAGTGACCAGCAGTATTCAGCAAGCATTCCAGTTGACCACTTTCCTTTAAACCTCTTTTCAATAACAGCAATGTCCTGGTGAAATCTCTCACCATGCTCATCTGGAACTGCTCCCAAGTTTTCATAAAAAAATGGTAAATGTGAATGTAGAAAGTGAACTTTGAGTGACATCTTGCATCCCATTATGTGGTAGTTGTGCAACAAGTTGGCCACCACATCTTCAAAGTCATCAGATTTACGTAAACAAAGAAAATTTAGACATACTTGTTTAAAACTTTTCCATGCAGCCAACTCGGTTTCATTGAGCGTTTTGTCAAACATGTCATTCAGGATAAGTTTTCGTATCTGAGGCCCAACAAACACACCTTCTTTTATTTTATCATCAGACAACTTGGGAAAACATTCATGCAAAAATTCAAATGCAGGAGAATCTTTTTTTAACCCTTTAATGAATTGTTTGAATAACCCAAACTTAATGTGCATAGGTGTCAAAATGATTTTATTTTGAGGGACCAAAGGCAAAGCTACCACGTTATGTTGACCTTCCTCTTCTATTCTCTGCGGCCAGGTCTTCTTAATGTAATGCTTATTACGAACTCTGGAATCCCAGAGGCATAGAAAGCAGCAGTATTTAGTGTAGCCAAGTTGAAGGCCTTGTAACAAAGCCACGACTTTTAAGTCTGCAAACACATACCACAAATGAGAATGGTAATTTAATTTATCCAGTTGTAGTATGTTTTTTTGAGGGTGGTTGAATATGCTATTGGCACAGATGGATAGCGGTTCCCGTTATGCAGAAGCACAGCTTTGATACTTTCCTTAGAGCTGTCTATGAAAAGTCTCCAGTTTGTTTGATCGTGGATCATGCCAATACTTTGAAATAATGCAAAAACATCATTGCAATAGCACAGTTCGCCATCAGTAGAGAAATGGGAAATTAGGTCTTGGCTTCTTTGACAATAGAAAGTTACCTTTGTGTCTGGAGCAAGCAAATTCCATTGTTGTAATTGTGAAGCCAAGAGTTCACTATTAGACTTGGTCAGATTTAAATCTTGCACAAGATCATTTAAATCTTCCTGAATGATCAAATGTGGTTTGGTAGCTTCTTGGCTGAGTTGAAAGGTATCATCAGAATCACAACTCGAGTTTTTAAAGTTCTCTGAAGACTTGCCCTTTAGTTCAGGTAAACACAGTGGAGTAATGGGAACAGGTAGATTAGCAGAATATGGGACAGGACAGATAGCAGATGATAGGTTTGGATACAAAATTTTCTTCCTGTTTCTTTGGTTATAGCCTTTTGTTTTGGTTAAACAGAAATAGCAATTAGTGATGTGGTCTCTCTGCTCTCACCAGATCATAGGCACAGCAAATCTCATATCTACTTTTTTCCCCAAAAACCATTTGCTTAGTTTACCACTACAATCTAAGCAACAATAGTGTGGAGACCAAACTTTATCTTGGTCTCCAACTGCACATCCAAAATAAGCATAATACAAATGCTTGATCTTGTCAGTTATGTTCCTTCAATATTTTAAAAATGTATCAGGATCATTTATTACAAGATCATCTCTTTTTTGGCATTTTAGCTTCCTTATGGGCAAAATCAATGCCTAACTGTATAATACTTGCAATACTATGAGTATACTTGTCTTATAGCTTGCTTACAACATACCTAAATGCAAAAATTATGATTAAAAGAATGTCTGCTGTAGCTAAATCACAAGGACTGTTGATTTCTAACTACCTGTAAGCAACAACTGTGACAGTCTGTTTCTGTTTAACTAACTGGATCATGGGTGACCAGAATCACTATTTTTTTGTATAAATTTAACAACTGTCAGCAATAGTGCCAATGATGGCTCATAAATTAAGCAGAGAAAATTTAGGCCTGTGTTTTCAAATTAAAATGTAAAATGCTGAAAAAACCTGACGTCTGGAAAAAAAATTTCATATTCGTATTCAGCACCCCCAAATTTACCAAAATCAACTTGTTTTGTCTTTAAGTTTTTTTTGTGTTGCACAGTGTAATTTGTCAGATAATGGATTTTAAATAACTCTAGCTTTTATGTGATAAAAGTGTAAATTTGAGTAAATCTGGTCAATAAATGTTGCAATGGTATCAACTATGTGATTTGGTTAATTAATAACTATAAAATAATAACTTTTAAACATAATAATAGAATTATAAAACCAAATGAAATATCAGGATCATATTTAAAAATGTTTTATTATAAAACTTTCATTTAAGAACACTTGATGAGCTGGACAAATTCATTGTACTGGTTATTGCAAGAGGGATTTTAGGACAGAGAGGTCTGCCAGTGGAAAGTTGTGGGATACAACCTGGGTGTCGAAAGTTTGTGGGATACAATGGGTGGTTGAAAAACTTACTGGGACAACTCCAGGAAAAAATACTGAAAAAAATGCAGTTACACAAAGAAACCTCATCAAAACTGACAACCTTCTGAAAAAAGCAAAAAACATGAGCAACAATAAAGTGCTGTCATAGAACAACGGATTTGTGCAATAGCTGCCAGGCCATGGTATGTGGGAAATGCACTATAAAAATTTTCCCAAACTGTGTTGATTAACTGTAACAACAATCGCTTATCTTTGTAAACCGTTGCAGTTATTATTTTACAAGCACTAACTTGTTTTTATATTTTTTTGCCTTCAAATGCCCTTAAAGTACAAAATTTTTGGTTTATGCCTTGCAGGTTCAATTTTTAATTGTTCTGTTTCTTTTTCCAAAAAATGTATCATGTAGGTATTTGGTTATTTTTAAGAGTGCAATAAATAGCGTTTAATCCCATTACCACTTTAAGAATGTTTTTTGACCAAATAAAAGAAGAAATTGCAGCTTTTGTGCATTATGCGTCAATTGATGCACTTGGTCGTTCTAGGTAGTTTGAAAACGTGGTTGTTCTAGTGTTAAAATGTAATGATTTTGATGCTTTCTTATAATTGTTATTTGCATGTCTTCTTTATTATTTAATTTTCAATTTTTTCAGATTTTTAGATCAATCATGTGATATTGGAATGAATGACCAAGGTTTTATTTATTTATTTTTGAATTCAATATTGTTGATAGTTATATAAAAGTTATTATTTTTTAGTTGACTTAATGCAGTACTTTTTTTAATATGTAATTTGTTATTGCATGCTAAATCTACAACATTTTCTTTTTCACTTTTCTTAATAATTCTTTTTAATTTTGTACGTATGTAATTGTGATGTTTGAAAATTTAAAAAATAACAAGCAATAAAAAAATTGTAAAAATTAAAAAACACATGTACAATTAATTGATATTTTTCATATCTTATTTTGCTTTTAGAATGTATTGTTGTATTGCATTAATTTTAATATTTTAAATTATAAAAAGTTAGACCAAGTTTAGCACTCTACAATTTGTTTTATGCCATCACAAGGTTCAAAAAACTTCAAAAACTAGAAATATAAAACCAAGAAGTTACTGAGGTTTATAAAGCTTTTTTATCAAAATACTAATTGTTGTTGCTACTTTATCTTGAATAATCATTGTATCCAAAAAAGCATCCATGTTTATAGAATATAAAGAACATTGATTAAAAACAAATTGAAGCTCTATTATCTATTTCTTGCTTTTTTAATCATCAGAATAATTAATTTTAAAATTAAAGAAACAATTTACCGTCTATTTTTGTCCCAAATAAGAGACACATCATGCTTTTTCTGCTTGCAGGGGTTAGCTGTGATTACAGCTGCACCTCATGCTTGTCTTTATTACTTGCTACACTTTTAATTTTTATTAAAGAAACAATTACTTATTGGAAACAAATTGATGAATAAATTTGATTGATAAATTGAAATTGATAATTAATTTATATCAGTTTATTCTTTATTACAAACTGCAACATGCTTGGTATCATGCAATTAAGCTTTATTTATAAATTATATTGTAGTAAGTTTGTTAACAATTATTAAACCTCTAATTCATAATTAAAACATAAATTTAGTCTCAAAATTTTTATTTGCAATTTAAAAAAATATTTGATTCTTTACAATTGACATTATAGATATACTGTACAGTATAATGTAATATGAAATAAGGTTTTATTCTAGACTTGCACAGATGATATTGAAAGACTATTGGTATTGATCTGTTAATGCCTCTTTGACTGCTCCAGTCTTTATTTAGATTTAGAAACACCTTTAGGTTGCCACCTATTTTATATAGCTTTAAAAATTCAATATTTAGCCTACACTGCTATTAATTAAAGTTATTTATGTGAAACTGACCTGACCTTATTCACTTATTTAAGGCCACATGATATATTTTGAAGAAAGTTATATTACAACGCAATCAATTTTACAACAAGAATATTTGCAATACAATAAAAATTCCCAGCTTTATTTCTCATTATCACACCCATACACATTAAATCTCAATAAAAGCAATCACATGAAGTTCTTTTTATATTGTCTGACTTCTTTTACATTTAATTAAAAAGTGTTATAAATACTGCATCTTTAGAATAGCAAAGCTTTAGTCCAAGTTTCACCAGCAGAGAACAGCAAAAGGCATTTTCAGCATTTAAAAACATGCAGCTGCAACTTAATTACAATTGTCATGATTTATATATTTAACTGATGATTTACACGATGATAAATCTAGTTTTGTTTGACTAATCTATGCATTATTGAGATTATGTTATCCACTTTGCCCATAGATTCATGTTGACTTATTTTTTAATTAGCTTTATTTATTTTTCCCATTTTATTATTTTAACCCTAAGCTGTAATGCCTTAGGAATTGTTAACTTATCCTTAGCTATAACTGAAAAAAATTAATTTTTCTCCAATTGTAAATTAAAAAACACTTTAATGCATCATGATATTAAAAGACAGACACTATCAAAAAGTTTTTTTGGGTCTTTTTTTTATTAAACTATAAATACAAGCATATTACAATAAGGCAAATAGACTGTTTTAATGTTGCTTAATTTATGTTATTTTAATAATCAATATTTGAAAAAGAAATATTAATTTAAATAAGTTTGATATTGATTTTATTGAACAACTAGAAGTTTTTTCTGGATATTTTTCACATTTGCTTGTAAATAAAAAATTTCAATAATTTACATATATTGTTGTTGTTGTTTGGGAAGGGCATCCATTCCAGGTCAGACACAAACAGGACATGAACCAAGTGCTTATCCTTTTACTACCCCAGGCTGCTGTACTGCCTGGATCAAATGCTGGTAGTGATATTGTTAAGCCAGCATCAAGTTTCATCATTCAAAACCATCAGACCTTGTGACCTTGTGCTCTGTGGTGCTGGACAAACCACAGACCACGTTCTAATAATTTATATGAAATAGTTATGCACAATGATAGGTTACAACTGTTTATGTTTGCTATGTTTTGTAGAGAAAAGAATTTTTCCTGGGTCTTTGGGTGAAATTGATCTTAGTCCTATACCTGCACTTGCACTGTATGAGGTAAACAAACATTATTAATTAGTAATAGTCAACAGATATTTGGCTTCACATGTAAAGTTTAAAGTAGTTTTTTAATAAAATTTGGATAAATTTATGCAATAAAATTAATTTTATTGAATTTCAACTTGTATAATTTTTGAATAACTTAGAGAGAAAATAATAAATACAAGTCACTTTTGTCATAATTTAAAACTAATCAATTTTTGACAAAAAAATCTTTAAATGTTTACTACTGGTGTATGTAACCATAATTCCTTGAAAGATATTTGTAGCGATAAGTGTCAGAATATTCTTTAAAATATGATGTCCAATTCTATCACTCTTTTAATTTGAATTATGTTTATTCTGAATCATGTGTAGAACAAGACTAAATCAAATGGTTTATCCTTTATTAACGTCAACTTTTTCAGCATTAGAATCATATCCTGGCAGTGGCAGTGTTAAACAGGTGCAGATTTCATTCTAAATTGTAAAAACTAAAGCTTTTTTGTTGAAAGAGCATTTATTCTGGGTTTGAGACAGACAGAACTAAAGCTTTATTCTTTTTCTACCCTAACCTCTACAATGGCTGGATCAGATCAAATAACAATAATGTTGAGTCTAGTCCACAAAAATTTGGCATTTGGAATTTAGTGACATATAGAATTCAATGTTTGACCTTTGATTATTATTCTGACATGGGTAAAATTTGTTTGGTTTAGTTGGTTTGCATGACCCAATATTAGCATGAAATTAAACAGTTAAAATTTAGTCTTTAATTTCTAATACAGTAGTTATTGAATACTTTATATGATAACTAGTAAAATAGCTGTAAGAACAAAAAGTTTTATTATAAAACTTTCATTTAAATAGGTAGTTTTAAAATAGGCTGTTGCACAAAACTGATGTCCAATTGAAAGTTTTTTTTTATTTTTTATTTTTAATAAAGATATGACTGAAATTTAAAATTGCTGTTTAAGACCACCAAACAGGGGAAAGTGCAGTAAAGTGTTTTTTTAAGGACTCAACAGAATGGTGCAAATACTGTATTTTCTGGTTAATAAGCTGAATCGCTGAATAAGCTGAGGCTAATTTACGATGTCACTGTGGGCATTGTTGCACAATGTTTGCCATAACTGTGAGATCAAAGGTATGATTTCGGACCAATTTTGGCCTTTGGTATTTTCTGGTCCAAAGCTGATGATTGGCCAATAAGCCAACCCCCATAAATCAGGTCCAAAATTTAGGTCCAGAAATTTGGCTTATTAGGTGGAAAATATGGTAGGTTTTGAATTGAGACCATGTCAATCACAATCACGATACCCTGAACCACTCAATCATGCTGACAACTAATAAAAACTATTTAAATGACAAATGAGGAAACAGATTTTGAAAAATTTTAAAGCTAAAATTCTAACTAAAAAAGAAGGCATGTCAAAAAAGTCTATAACCTGGCAAATTAAACATCACCACATATGTGTTTATATCCAATTTCTTTTACTGAAAGAAGTTTATACTAATGTTATGAATGTCTTTGTCAGGTCAGAAATATGGACTCATCAAAAATTTGAAGCAAGTCCAAGTCTGGGCTAAAATGATGAGTCCAAGCCCAAGTCCACATCCCTGTCTATAACTAAAAATGATCTTTTTGATTTCTATGGAAGAAGCCAGCCAAGAACTGACATAATTTGCAAAAAAGCCTAACTGGGAATATTTTTATTTTGTACAAGTATTGAATACCAGGGTGCCCAGAAGTGGGAAGGCAGGAAAAAATTGCTTCCTATCCTTTTTGTCCCTTCACATTGCCTCCTTGCTCTTTTGAAAAAGGGAGGGCATATGTGCACAGATACAGAAGCATTGGATTAGGTTTACCCAATCATTCATAGAAACTCAACCAAAATATCAGATCAATTGTAGGTGAATTCTATTATTTTAGTTATGGTCTGCACATTTAATTTAGGGCAAAAGTAGAGATTATGGACTTGATTAAAAGTGATGATCTTTTTTTAGTCTTCAGTTAAAATTTGGGATGAAAATAGAGATTTCGGTCACTAATTGAAAATGATTACTTTTTTCTTTTTTATGGTTCTTTTCTATGGTCTTTTGTTAGCAGGTACCATAGTGGCAAATAAGCATTGACATCTGCAATGATGATTATGTTTGGAAGATTTGTTTGTATGTAAATATAATCAAGTCTTCTTTTATTTGAGATATATAATTGATCCCAGGGTTGTAGCCTAGGATAATATATAGGATCCTTGAATAATATAAAACTCTACCCATTGGACTTTTGGGTAATGTATAATTGATCTTATGGTTCTAGCAAAGTGCAAGTTAGTAAATTTTTGATAATTGATATATCATCTAGCTATTCTTTATAGGCCAATAATTATATATGTATTGTCAAGTTGCAGCCAGAGCTGGAACTGAGCTAGAGTCAAACACTGGCTCCAGAGCTGGAGCTAGAGCTACAGTTTAAAAATAATAGGCTTTGGAGATTAAGCAGGAGCCTAACTTGAATTCAGCAAGCTTCCCATCTCTAGACTCCACTTAGTACAAAAAGCAACAATACACCAATGCAGGCCAATGCAGTCATAAAAAAAGAAGTACGTAATGTTTAGTGCATTAGTTTGTATATTTTAAATCTTTTTTATTGATATTGGTTTAGGAAGAAATACAAGAACGACCACGTGTAACTACTTTTCTTAAAGCATTAAGCAGCTACACAAATATTATACCTCAAAGCAAAGATGACCAAGATGAAGAACCATCTCGACCTTCTGTTAAGGTTGTTTTGGTCATTTTGTTTGATTCATTTTACAAACTAACATTATTTACTGTATATGATTTCAGTCACCCAAGTTAAGCACTCTTATGGGAGTTTACCTTCCTTGTGTGCAAAATATACTTGGTGTGATTCTTTTTGTTCGATTGCCATGGATTGTTGGACTTGCTGGGATAATTGAAGGATTTCTGATAGTATTTCTATGTGTCTGCACAGTAAGTCACAAATTTATTTTATTTATTTTTTTGTTGTATATTAGTCAAAGTGAATACAGAGATTAGTCAATTTCTTAAGCAAACAACCCAAATAGTTACTTTTTTTCATTATCTTTTTTATGAATAATGCCACTAAGTTTAAATTATGCTACTTATGGTAAAAAGAAACTTTATAACTCAATGCCACTACTTTACTTTAATTCATTATGAGTCATTCCAGTATATGCACTCAGAAAAAACTATTTATTTGCATTGAAATTGAAAGTATTTTGTATGCATTAAATAATGTTTTAGTCAAATGAATAAAAAAACATTTTCAACATTTAGAATGTAAAAAGCAATTGGGTCTCAATAAATAATTTTTTCTGAATTTGCTGTAATGTACTCAGGTGGACAGGACAAATAGCAATAATTGCAGTGCAAGTCCAATCCCATAAAAAATCTTGCACTGCTAGTGCAATCACAAGTCCATTGAGAAATATGCAGCTCAAGCCCAATCACAAGTATAAGTTTTACAAAATTATTTGTTGTTTCTCAAAAATTTAATAATTTGATTCTATAGTTTTTTCTTAAAATATACATAGAATTTAGTTTATTAAAAGAAGCAATAAATGGACTTTGCCAAACAAGTTTTGAATTGTGTTATAAAATCTAGTAAATAAATTACACTTTTAAAGAAAAAACATTTTGAAATGTTTATTAGTTAGTTTTAAGCATTTTTGATGTACACACAATTTTTTTTACAAAGAAAAAATTTTTCTATAACAAACAATGTTATAAAAGAATCCTTTGACATTAAAATGTTGGTCAATTTTTAGTCCAACACAAGACAAATTTTTATTACTTAAAAAACTTTTGAGTCTGTAGACCACAATGGACCAAAATATCTTGGCTTTTTTTAAGGTAATCAAGGTAATTACATTGCACTAAATATAATGTTTTCATGCAAATCTGGAGGATAAATAAAGATAAAAAATTTAGAATGATGAATTTCTGTCTAATTTAACTTTTTTAAGTTGAAAAAGATCAATTGCTTCATGTACACAGAAATTTTTATAATTGTGTGTGTGTGTGTGTGTGTGTGTGTGTGTGTGTGTGTGTGTTTGTTTCTGTGTGTGTGTGAGCATGCGTGCACATGTGTGTATTATATGAAAATGCACTAGTATATGAAATTATAAGCACCAATTAGAAAAAGTTATTAAATAATTTATACATGTTTATGTTTAGAAATATATTTGATTACTGGCTTTCCATAAAGAAAGGAGTTGTTGGAGTATAGAGCAATGAATTGATCAGTCATACATAAATAACAGAATTTAAACGGTTATAGAAAATTCCTTTAATGAGCAAATTGTCAATTAAAAACTTATCAGAGAGGACACAGCATTTTATTCAAATAAAAATTCTTAGTGGAATTTTTTTTAAATACTGTACTTCAAAAATTAGATATTAACTTTTTTTTAAACAAGTTGGTGTATCCTCCTGCTAATTTTTCGGTGGCTAAAGAGTCTCTAGGGACATTTTGTTTAAATGTTGGTTTTTGTAAATAGTTGTGTTCCATTAAACACATACATGTATATCCAGATCACTATTTTTATGATTCTTAAATACTTTTTTGCATGTGTTTCAAAAATAAAAAAGTTTATATACATGTATATATATATATATATATATATATTTGTCATCTTATATTTCTTTTACATAAATGCTTTTGACTTTAATTACAGACATTACTAACATCTTTTTCAATGAGTGCAATTGCTACAAATGGTGTTGTGCCAGCTGGTGGATCGTATTTTATGATATCAAGAGCTTTAGGACCAGAGTTTGGTGGTGCAGTTGGATTTTTATTTTATTTGGGAACAACATTTGCATCTTCTCTTTATATTCTTGGAGCAGTTGAAATATTATTGGTAATTCAGAGTAAGAAAGGAATTGATTTTATTTAGTATCTTTACTATGTCTTTGATGAGTTTAATTGTGTTGTGACACAGCAAGCACATGCATTTTAATCAGTTTTATTATTCAACTAAGTTTTAAAAAGTTTTTCATTGTTTGAGTGATGTGCATGCAACATTAATTCAATTCCTTGTTTGCTTGTTTCGTTTTACCTATTAAATGTTTGCATGTTATACCTATCTTGTACACATAAATGTGCTGGTGCCAAGCATTTCTGTTGTTTTAATGTAGTGTATTTGATAAGTGTAACACTATTTCCCTTGCTTTCTGTTATATTTTGACTGCTATGTAGATTTAGCACCACTTCTAAAAAAAATATCTCACTAAAAAAATTAAATGTGTATATTTGCTTATTTAAATTCTCAAAATAATTTTTTTAAAGGTTAATTCTAGGGTGGAGGTTTTCAACCTATGGGCCATGGCCCACTAGTGGGCCACAGTGTTTTTTTTAGTGGGCCACAGAGCATAAATCAAATGAGCATAAAATGGGGTGTTTGGTTGTTTAAATGATAGAGTTGTGCCATATTTAGCTGGGTCTGGTGTAAAAAGTGTTGTGGTAGTTTTTTCTGTGTTTATATGAAGATTATTGTGGTGGCCCATTCATATATTTTGTGAAGATATGGTTGAATAAGTTGTTGGGCCATATGGTGTTTGGTGTGAAATGCAGTGATTGTTATGTCATTAGCATATGTTGTAATTTGTACTTCTTTTGGGGGAAATGGAATGTCAGAAATGTAAATGTTGAATAATGTTGGAGATAGAACTCCACCTTGTGGTACTCCAATGTGATTTATTTGAGTTTTGAGAGTGTGCTTGGTTTTAAAGTCGACCTATCCTATATAAGGGTTGTAATCAGCAATGTATTTGGACTTTAATGGAAAAGCTTTCTTTTTTCTTGCTATATTTTTTTACACTTCTAATTATGGTCTTGTATTTATAATGCTAATGTGTCTTAATAATATTTTTTTAAATTGTTTTAATCTTTGCATACTGTTAAACCTCAAATTTAGTGCCACTCTGTCTCTTCAAGAAGTCGCCGTAAGCGATTTCTTTTTGCAGTGAAACTAACCCGAAATCCCTCTTTCAGCATCAGCATTAGCATGGAATAAAAAAAAAAACCAAGAGAAAATGGATCTCTGAAGAAGCAATAGTAACCGCAGGGGAATCTGGGTTAGTGATTTTTGAAAAAACAGGGTGGTGCTCAATTAGAGGTTTTATGGTAGTTGCATTTGCAGAACAGTCTTAGCTTTGAAAAATTTGTAATAGTTTACTCTAATCATTAATTTTTTTTGTATTTTGCCTATTTTCTATTAATCACACTGAAAGCAAAAGCAGAAAAATCAAGCGGAAAACGGAAAATTTAAAAGTGTAGCAGAAAATTCTGCTTTTCGCTTGCTTTTTCTGCTTCCACTTTCAGTTGCACCACATTAAAGTGTTAGCGGAAAATATGCTTTGCAGTTGATTTTTTTTGCCAAGTGTGACTGGGGGGGGGTCACAGTTGTTGACAATTTTTTAATTTAGTCCATGGTTGCTATTTAAAACTATGTGGAAAACAGAAAGCAGCTGACGTTGGAATTTTTTCTTTCTTAAATATACAGTGACATGGAACTATTTAAATTTGATATCCCTGGTTGCAAGCTAAACATTGAACTAATACTTTTTATCTTCCACATGTTTCTGCCTTTTATTATTGGTATAAATTCAATATATCTAAATGATTCTTAAAATTTTATGATGCTATTTTATTATAGAAGCACTTATAGATATAGACAGATAAAGCAAAGCATACATTTTATCAAAGCAATTACACTCTTTTATTGCACAATTGACAAATCACAATTAAAAGATGGAACATTTTTAAAAACAATGTAGCCTACATTTTTTTATTAATAATGATTAAATAATTTTCATTTGAAAACAGAATGTATCAGTTATGCAAAAAAAGGTATCAAAAAACTTTTTGATTTGTAAAATGATTTAAAATATGTATTGAAAATAATTATGTTCAACTGATGTTGTAAATTGTTGCTTTTAAAAAGCACATGTACAATTTGATAAACCGTAGCAAAAAATGGGGTCTTTTTAAGAAGCCACCGTAAATGATTTTTGTTCATGAAACTAACTTGGATCCCCCTATGGTTACTATTGCTTCTTGAGAGGGTCTTTTTCTCTTGGTTTTGTTTTAATTCCTCCTGGTGTTAAATGGGGGATTTTAGGTGAATTTCACTGAAAAAAATTGCTTACAGTGACTTCTTGAAGAGACCCAAAAAATGTTATGTATCCATAATAATAATTTTCTCACAAAAAATAGTTTTAACAAATTACTATCACATTTTACACTTGAATCTTATTGTAATCACTTCTTAAAAATTAAAAACCATAACAAAGAAATGAGCTAACAAAAACGAATCTGTAACTAAATATTAAAACACATACTGTACTGTATATGAATCTGAATTTTAAAGCATATTAACATCTGATTTATAGTAAGTAGTAAAAACATCATTACAATTTGGTTCCACACTGAATTCAATTTATTGATAAAATTTTTTAGATAATTGTGCATACATTAAAGAAGAATTTACTCATGTTGAATTGGCACAAAACTTGCGCATTAAAATTGGAAAATTTGGAAGCTACTTTAAGTTACATTGAGAAAAATACTTCAAACACATACACTTCAAAATGCACACTTTGCTGGCTAGAAATGACATCAACAATGGACATACCGTAAAATCTCTATTTGAACACCACCTCTATTTGAACGCCACTATAAAGGAAGGGTTGAAAAATAGAGCGCCACCCTCTAATTGAACACCACCTCTAATAGACCACCACTTTGACATTCATTATGCTAATTAGTAATTAAAGGTTTCCTTCACCAGTGAATTTTTGATTACTTACCAGTAACTGTGTTATGGTAGATGTTTTTTTCTTCTTTAGATGTTAGATGTTTTTTCTTTTCAATTAATTGATTTTCACCAGTCAATTTTTGATTACTTACCATTAACTGTGTTACGGTAGATGTTTTTTCTTCTTCAGATGTTAGATGTTTTTTCTTTTCATTAATTAAATTTATCTTCCCAAAATTCTGACCAGCTAGTCGAAAAATAGATAGCTGCCCTCTAATTGAACACCACCTCTAATAGAACACCACTATAGGGAAAGGGTTGAAAAATAGAGCGCCATTGTGCTCAAATAGAGATTTTACAATAACTGAATTTGAGGATGTGCCTTTACACTAGATGGAATGCAAACATTTGTAAAGAGTAGGCACAAAAAGTATTTTCTTTAAAAACCATTAATTAATTTGTTTGATTCATGAATTATGCATGCACAAATATAGTTGTGTGAAAATTGTTCAGAAAAATGATGTAAGTAATTTAAAAGTGAAATTCCATTTGAGAAAGGCTAAATGAAAATGGTGTAATTGCAGTGCACAAGCTCAGAGCGATAAAACTATGTAAGCATAAAAAGATGGTAATTTTATTCTTCCTTTATTTACAAAAAAATATTTTCAATAAATCAATTTAACTCCAAGCCAATGACATTCAACAACTACATATTGCAAAATATTACTAGAGGGTATTTTTCATTTGTTGTTTTGGCAATAAATACTTTTTTTACATAATCTACCTGGAACATAAAATTCATTATCATGATGTAAAAAACATTGGAGGTGGATGCAAACTATTTCACAATGGAACTGATGGAAGAAAAAATGGGATAGGGATAGTGGTGAGGGAGGAACTGGCTGAAAGTTTCTTGGAGGTGAAGAGGGTGTCAGACAGACTAATGGTCATGAAGCTGGAAGTAAAAGGGTCCATCCTAAATATAGTAAGTGTGTATGCTCCACAGGTAACAACAGCATGGAGGGAGAAAAATGATTTTTGGGAAGACCTGGATGGGTTGATAGAAACTGTATCAAAAGAGGAAAGGATAGTTTTTGGTGCAGACCTAAATGGACATGTGGCAAAGGAAACATAGGGGATGAGGAAATAATGGGGAGGTATGGTGCTGGAACAAGAAATAAAGAAGGATTAATGGTCGTGGATTTTGCTGAGAGGATGGATTTGGCGATTGTCAATACTTATTTCAAGAAGAAAGATGAACACAGGGTGACATATAAAAGTGGCAGAAAAAGTACCCAAGTAGATTATGTGATGTGCTGAAGGAGGAATTTGAAGGAAATGTGCAATTGTAAGATAATAGTAAATGAGTGTGTTACAAAACAGCACCATATGGTGGTATGCAAAATGGCTCTCCTGGTGAAAAAGAAAAAAGCAGAGAAAGTAAAGCCGAAGATAAGATGGTGGAAACTGAAGGAGACAAGTTGTCAAGAAGTGTTTAGACAAGAGGTGACCAGAACTCTGGGAGGCAAGGATGGGTTACCTGATGAGTGGGACAAAACAGCAAAATTGCTAAGAAAAACAGCTGAAACTGTACTGGGAGTGATATTTGGGAAACAAAAAGGAGACAAGGAGACATGGTGGTGGAATGAGGAATTTCAGGAGAGCATAAACGAAAAAAAAGAGGCAAAGAAAGCATGGGACAAAATAAGAGATGAAAATACTAAAAAGATCTACGAAGAAAAAAAGAGTAAGACAAAGAAGGCAGTTGCGAAGGGACGTGCATATGGCAATTTGTATGAAAGATTAGAAACAAAAGAAAGTGAAAAGGAGTTATACAAATTGGCTAGACAGAGAGACAGAACAGGAAAAGATGTACAGCACATGAGGTTTATAAAGGATAAAAACAGTAATGTTATGGTAAATTCGGAGGCAGTCTTAAAGAGATGGAAGGAGTGTTTTGAGAAACTGATGAACAAGGAAAATAATGGAGACCCTAGGACAGAGGAAGCAGAAGTGGTTAACAAAGAGGTAAATTGCATCAGTAGAGAAGAAGTAAAGAATGCGCTGAGAAGGATGAAAAGAGGTAAAGTGGTTGGGCCATATGAGTTACCAGTAGAAGTTTGGAAGTGCATGGGAAAGATGGGAATAAAGTTTTTGACTAGACTGTTCAACAGACTATTAGTGGGTGAACGGATGCCAGGAGAATGGAGAAGGAGTGTGCTTATCCCAATCTATAAAAACAAAGGAGACCAACAGTGCTGTGGAAACTACAGAGGAATAAAGCTGATGAGCCATACAATGAAAGTATGGGAAAGAATTATTGAAGCCAGGCTAAAGGATAGTGTAGAGATCAGCAAACAGCAATATGGATTTATGCCAGGAAAGGAAACCACCGATGCCATGTTTGCTTTAAGAATGTTGATGGAAAAGTACAGGGAAGGTCAAAGAAAGCTCCATTGTGTATTCATAGACCTAGAGAAAGCTTACGACAGGGTTCTGCAGGAAGAGCTGTGGTGCTGTATGAGAAAATCAGGAATAGTGAAAAAGTATATGCAACTTGTACAGCATATGTATGAGTGAAGTGAAACAGTGGTGAGGTGTGCAGTAGGAACTACAGAAAGTTTCAAGGTCAAAATTGGACTGCACCAGGGATCAGCATTAAGTCTGTTCCTGTTTGCAGTGATAATTGACAAGCTGACAGATGAAGTAAGGAGAGAACCACCGTGGACAATTCTGTTTGCTGATGATATTGTGATTTGCGAAGAGACCAGGGAAGAAGTGGAGTGGAGACTAGAATCCTGGAGGTATGCATTGGAAAGAAGAGGGATGAAAGTAAGTAGTTCAAAGACCAAATATCTGTGCATAATTGGAGGAAATGACGACGAAACAGTGAAGATGGAGGATACAAAAGTGCCAAGAGTAAAGGAATTTAAGTGGATCAACGGTGCAAGAAAGTGGTGGTTGTGAGAGGGAGGTAAAAAAGAGAGTGCTGGCAGGATGGAACAGATGAAGAAGAGTAATCAGGAGTAATCTGCAACAGGAGGTTACCATCTAGAGTAAAAGGAAAGTGTACAGTTCAGTGGTAAGACCAGCAATGGTGTATGGACTTGAGATGGTGGCAATTACAAACAAACAAGTGAAAGAGATGGAAGTCACACAGATGAAAACATTGAGGTTTGCTACAGGAGTAACGAGAAAAGACAAGATTAGAAATAAGTACATCAAGGGTACAGTCAAGGTAGAATGGTTAGGAATGAAGATGAGGGAAGGCAGGCTGAGGTGGTATGGACATGTCATGAGGAGAGACAAAGAGTATGTAGGAAGAAATATGTAGGAAATGGAGTTACCAGGTAAGAGGAAAAGAGGGAGACCAAAAAGAAGATTTTTAAATCTAGTGAAAGAAGATATGGGTGAAGTTGGTGCAAAGGAGACTGATGTTGAAGACAGGACAGTTTGGAGGCATATAATATGCTGTGGCTACCACTGATTGAAGGGAAAGGCTGAAAGGAGAAGAAGATCATGATGTAAAAAACAATTATAATAACAATGTTTTTGTAAAACTATTTTTACTCAATCAAAATTAACAAAATTTGGAATTATGATAGAGTAAGTTAAATAGTTTATCAAAATAATACAAAATCACCTAAAATTAAATTAGGCTACTGGTAATAGGTATTTAAAAAAATATTATTATCTTTGGCTTTACTAAAATTGATTTAAAAATTTAAATGAAAAACAACATATAATAGAAATGCATCCTTTAGCTTTAAAAACTTATACATTTATTACATTGCAAAATTTATTTTAAGCTTTAAAAAACAACTGAACATAATTCAAAACAAATCTTGAGTTGATCACTTAGATTATGTCAAACAATGTCTACTCTTAATAAATAGCTCTAAGAAATAATTAAACTTATTAGACTTTAGTATTAGAGATCAGTTGCTACATAAATGTGAATGAATATTTTGTGTGAATTGGTGATTCACTATCTTTTTTACTTTTTCTTATTAAGTAAATCTATTTGGGTATCTTCAAGAAGTCACTGTAAACAATTTTTTGGTGAAACTAACCTGAAATCCCCCCTACAGAACAAGAATGAAATAATAGAGAAACCAAGAGGAAAGGACCTCTTCAAAAAGCAATAGTAACCAGAGGGAGGATACAGTTTAGTTTCATGTAGTCACTTATGGTGACTTCTTGAAAGGACCCATATACTCTTAGTATACTGACAGAATGACTGATTATGCTAAACAGTTTATGATTGTATTACTGTAATGTAGTACAATTTAAATAACAAATTTTTAATTGATACCTATTTATTGCTTTGATAAATGAAGCTGAAAATTATCATAATTATATTAATGTATTAAAATTCTTTTTAAAAATTATAATCTTTTTTATTGAAACAATAAAAAGGTTACACATAAAGTGCACCAATAGATTATATTTTAAAATTTCACAAATTTTTAAAATTTAGTTGATCCACAAAAAGTTTGCCAAGACATACCAGTAACTGTTCAAGTTTCTATACCAAAATATGCTAGTTATTTGTGTTTGACATAATCCCAAACCAGCTAAATGCCTAACATTTTATAGAAATCAAATTTAAGTAAATAACATTAACTTATTGGCCATATCTAATTTTTATAACATTAAAGCCACTTATTTGACTTAATACAAGTAATAACAGTTGACTTGCCAGTTCTTTGTACTCTAGTCAAGTGAAGCAGAAAGCATAAAAAGTTGAAATATTTTAACCTTGAAATTTTTCTGCTAAGCACAAAAAATTGTGCACTTTGGTGTTTTTTTCCACTTTCTGCTTTGTTTTTTTTTGTGCTTTCCACTTGATTTTTTTGTTTCTGCTTTTAGTGTGAACCAACCCATAAAGTTTTCTAAAACATCGTTACTAGTCATGCAAGTTTTCTAACTAATGTTTAAACTATTTATCTAGCCAGACTGCTTCTACTTTTAAATAATAATTTTTGATTGAAGTTTTAGTCTGTGATTAGTAGGCAATTAGAAAGTGGTTTAAAATTTTTGATTGCCTATTGATAAATAATTAAATGATTATCTATTAAGTTAAAGTTAACATTCAAAAAATAATTGTACTTAAAAAGCATGTTTTTTTTTTATTTAGTTACATTAAATTCTCTATTATTAATATTTAACAAAAAACAGATTCTATATTTATTCACTGCTTTAGCTGTGTTGACTTTTTGTTCTAGTATTGTATTTTTGATAACTTTTTAAAAAGTTTTCTTTATAAATTTGTATTTAGAAAATCATTTTGTTACAATTTCGATTAAAAAATTTTTCGTTTTGCAGAGTTACATTGCTTCTTATTTGTCACTTTTTGGAGAATTTTCTGGGCCAGAAAACAAGGCTTCTTTGTTCAACAACTTCCGAGTGTATGGAACCTTGTTTTTATTTTTTATGTCAATTCTTGTTTTTGTTGGAGTAAAGCTTGTCAACAAATTTGCTTCAATTTTTTTGGCTTGTGTTATAACATCTATTTTATCAATATATATAGGAATAATCAAATCTGGCTTTGTACCTTTGAATTTGCAGTAAGTTTTTTTCTAAACATAAACTATATTTAGAGTACTAGATGTGCATCATATTATACACTATATGTTTTAGTGGTTTTTGTTATAGTTGTTTAAGTTAGTTAGTAATACCATTATCATTTTCTCATGTCTTTCTATAGACTTTTAAACTTGATTTTAAATTTTTTCTTAAAGAAAAAATTAGGAGCTACAAAAATTTTGATTTTCAAAATAACAATTAATATGAAGCATAATTTGAATCAGTGTTTCTCAATCTTTTTTCCCTTGTGGCCCATATTGGAACATTAAAAATATTTCAGGCCCACATGAACAAAAACTAGAGATTCTGTTCAACCAAAATGTTTTAGTAGATGTAAATTACAACTAATAACTGCTCTGCACTCTGCAGTTGGTGTCTGTAAATCAGCTTATTCAATTTTTGCAAACGTTGGCTCAGCTTTGGGGGTAGTTTTTTTAAACATAATTTTAATTAGTGATGAGATGATTAATCAGAATCAAGAAACAAAAAAATTGATGAATTTTTAGGAATCAGAATCAGTATTGGAATTGAAAAGTTTTTGTTGAAAATTTTAATTCATGAAAACAATTTTTAATTTATTTTATATTTGCCCTTTTTTTATGTACCTCGTTATCATTGAGCATGCACATACATGTATATATGAAAAAAGACATTTTCTTTTTTTAGAAAAATACATATTTATAAGGATTATAATCATGGGTTTGTGGCAAATCAGCCATGGCAAATCATCACCAATTGTCACTAACCTTAATTCATATTGGTGGTGGTTAGCTGTTGGCAGCAAATCAGTAGCAGCAATTGGTCCCATACCATATATAGATATTGCAAAAATGAATCAATCAATCTTGCAAAATGCGTAATAAAAAGATCAAAGCAATTTAACAATGTTTAAAAAAATTACAACTGTTCGTTTCATCTTATAGAATCATCAAGCGGTTGCTTTATTTGAATAAGTAACCACCTGACAATTCTATGTTGTGAAACAGACTGTTGTGGTTTTTAAATATTGATAAAAGAAATTTTTGTTATAAATATATACAGGATGCAGTTGGTATTTGAAGACATATTTTATAGATTAGAAAAACACTGACTGAACAAAAGAATATAATTGTATTAGACTACAAATGAAAAACATAAAAGTTAACTAACTATTTAATTATTTTTATTAAATAAAAACAACCAACAGCCTTTACACAAGGTTGAAATTGGTTGCAAGGTTTGATTTGTTGCTTTAAATTATTCATTGGGAACAATAGCAAAATGTTTATTAAAATAGTTTGCTATTTTAAAGGATCATGGACAATTGTTCCATCTACATTAAGGCTTCTGCAACCAGATTTGTATTTTTTTCTATAATAGAGTTAATTAATTTCCAAGTGTTTCTGCTTTTCTTTATCATATTGTTTCTGCACTCTTCTAATAATCTCCAGCATGTTTTAACATCTAATGTTATGTGGCTTTTTTTCTGGATCTTTTTTAGTATTTATGACTTTTTTGTTTGAACTGTATAACAACGATCAAGAATAAAAAATAAATGAATGAAAATGAATGAATGAATCATGTTGTAGTCAGAATGATCTACTGACTGTAAGCAAAACTCACATAACCCTTGCAAAAATTGAAAAGTTAGACTGGAAACTTCTAACATTTACATTATATAATCCAAATCTTACATTATCATATTTTTACTTTTTCTACTTATTAAAACCATAAAGTTTTTTACAATTTCAATTAATAAAATTTTGCAGATTATGCTTTATTGGAAATAGATTACTTCAAGAACTCAAAGGAGACAAAGTATGTAACAAGTACACTACAAACTCTTCTACAAATGTTTTGGTGAGACTTTTGTGCTAAAAAAGAACAAATTTGGTTTATTTTATTTGTTTTTGAGAATCCTTAGGCTCAATTTATTCTGAAGTAAAATAACACTTGTACAAAAAATTTGAAGCAGACAGTAGAAAATTAATAACATTGTGATAAATAAATCAGTTTTTGCATTTTTCCAACTCAATATAAAAAAAATTTTTTTTAGAGAATAAGTTTGAAAATTGGGCCTTTGTTTGAAAATGTGTTAGCTCTCATGTAATCAAAATAGATTACAACTCTCTGAAACAGTTTTAATAGTAAACTGCTATGATTGCAAGCTGTCAGTTGTATGAATTTGTCAGATGTTTTTATTTGTCTAGTTAATATTATATTTTTTGTATTAAATATTTTTCTGTTATTTGATAGTTTTTGAGTGATGGTTGGAAAGAAGTACAGTAAGTTTGTTTGCTCTAAAGTTTAAAAAAACTTGGTGCTGAATGACTCTTAAGTTACTTAATGGCAGATTTAAAATAACTAGAGCAAATTCACTGTGCAAGACAAGATTTTTATATTAACTTTTTACTGGTGGAGTGCCCAAATTTGCCCTAACTTTGGTCTGTGTCTTGGCCAGATCAGGGATGATAAACCTTTTTCATAGAATGGGTCAAAAATGAACAATTTTATCAAATTTACCATTAAGTGGGCCATTGGCTCTAAAATTCAAGCTAAAATTTGAGGTAAAGACTAAAAAAAAAAGATCTTCACTTCCAATCCATCCTAATATCCAGAGTTTTTTCAAAAATGCCAGAAATTTTAGAACATAAATGGGTCATTGAATTTCAACTAGTGGGTCACATTGTGACCCTTGGGTCAGTGGTTTGCCATCCCAGGTCCAAATCCTCAAGTTTCTGTCTGTATCAGAGTTTAATTAGATAATTTAATTATTGTTTTTTTGATGACAATTATCTTTTTTTAACCAAAATCACAGAATTTTAGTCTGAACAATTGGCTATAATTGATATGCATTGTGATAAACTATAAATATGCATTGAAATATTGTATAAAATTGTATAAACTATAAAATGTACTATGCAATAAAAAGTTGAGCAAATATAAAATATAATAAATTATTAATAGAAACCAAACTGCTTAAAATGAGAAGCACCAGACTCGAGTTTCGCTCTTATTAGAGCTCGTCAGTGATGCATATCTCACTGCGAATCGAACTCACTACGTGTTGTCTTCCAAGCAGGAGACAAATGTTTATAATATCATTATAATAAATTAAGCTGTGGAAAACAAAGTTTTAGGATTGAAGATCTGAGAAACCAAACTTAACAATTTTATATAGTTAAGCTTGAAATGCACAATGCAGCAAGCAAGTAAAACTTTGCACTATAATTAATAAAAGCCACCCAATTTAGTGTTTTTTAAAAGTAAACTGAAAAGGCTAAAAAAACATTAGTTGTGTAGCAAACTTATCCACAAACCATTCTTAAAGCATTAAATTGAGTGACTTTTTTAATAACAGCAACAACAACAACAATTCAATAATAATTTGGTTAAATATTTCCAGTGAATGGAGGTGGCCAGGTGCATCTCACTACTTTTGCAATTTGTCCTACACCAATCTGCTACATCTTCTTTCCTTAAACCAATCCTTATCTTTCCTTCAACTTGTTCCCTTTACTTCATTCTTGATTGTCCCTGTTTACATTTTCTATCCACTTCATTTACCATTGCCTTCATCAAAACATCTTCCTCAGGTTGTCTCAAAACATGACCATATCACCTTACACCATTCACCCTTCCCAGCTTGTCTGCTGCTTCCTTCAATCCCAACATGTCCATCAGATCCACTATTCAATAGCAAAATCCCTGCATAATTTCCACTTCATCACACTTTACCTCCAGTTGCACTTCTTTCACATTGTTTTGTCACTTTATCTTATTTATAACAAACAAAAAATCCTGCCACACTTGGAGTTACTTTCTTCAACTTAGAACACCTTCCATGAACCATTGGTCACATTTTGTACATAACATTGAGTTTACAGTCACCCTTTTACCACATATTTCACATGGATCTATTATACTTCATATGATTTCATCCTCCAAGACACAAACCTTCATCTTCTCAAGAGTCACTTTCAGTCCCTTGTTCTTCAATGCACTTCTTCATTTCTTTAGACCCTCCATCATTTCACTCATCAGTACCAAGTCATCTGCATACAAAACCTCTTTTATTCAGCCTTCTCTTGCATTCTCTGTCACAACATCCACCACAATTGCAAACAGCAAAGGTGACAAAACAGATTGCCATTGTACTCCAATTGCTACATAAAGTTCTTCCGAGAATTCAGATCCAACTTTAATTTTCATGTTTAAATCCTCTTACAGACTCATCATTGCTTTCACCAAGATCTCATGTAGTCCTTTCTTCCTTAGTGCCCATTGCATTACTCTTCTTGGAACATGTTATGTTTTTTCTATCATGTAAAAAAAACATAACATCTACTTAAAAAGTGCTTTTTGTGTTTTGTTTATTCAATGGTGTGCTATTCTATTTATTTGTATTGCCATATATTGTTAATGGTTTTGCTTTGATTTTTGTTTTTTAAATTTGTGTGATAAACTGAATGGCTGTGGTGGAAAGGGAAGTAATAGTAACAACAAAAGAAAGAGTTGCTTAGATTAAGGGTTGTCATTTTTCTTTAGTATGCTCAAATTTTGATTTTCAATTTACTAATTTTTAAGATACTAATTTATGATAGTTCATGATACTGATTCAATTGCTCACTTATATGATTGTATATGATATTAAATTTATGATGCTGTATTATGATAATTAATTTTTATCCATTGCATGTGACTAAGTTTTGAACATTTTGAAGACAAATGTAATGCAATTAGCTTATTTATTTCTTTAATTGAACTGACAGGTTGCTCACTTATAAACAATTAACTAATAAATAATTTTTTGATGCTAATTTCAATTTTGCATGCACTAAAACGGTTTATGTGTTTAAACAATATGCAAGTAAGCAATTTGGTTTTTTATTATATCAAAGCAAATAAGTTAAAAATTTTTTTTAATCAAGTAAACTAATCATATAAAATTAATTAATTAACTTTGCAAAATTAGTTGTTAAATATATTAAATAAATTGTTAATGTTAAATATAAACTATGCTAGTTTTGGATGCCTGTGATATGGTTGTCAATGTCATTTGGTAGGGCATCCACTCATTATCAGACACAAACAAGACTGGGGCCAAGGGTTTATCCTTTTATTACCCCAGGCTGCTGTACTGTCAAGATTAGATGCTGGCAGTTATGTTGTTGACCAAGCATTGAGTTTTGTCATCCAAAACTGTCAAACCTTGTGCTCCATGTGGTGCCTGATGTATGAGGCATGCTATTAGAATGTGGTCTGTAGTTCATTCAGCAGTGCTGCACTAGCAATTTGGTGAAGGAGCAAGACCCCATTTGTCATGCTCATCCTCAATCTCATCCCAACAGGCCTGGCACTGGTCCTGGGTATAAAAACATGGAGCATGGAAATATTCTCATAATACTCCGCATTCCATTTATGGTTTGTTCACTCAGAAGCACAGATGCCAAGCTGGCAAGGTTGTTTAAAAGATTCTGTGCAGCTGACAAATGGGTGTCTAGATCTTAGTCTCATGTCACTGTCAATAAGGCAAGTGTGAGTGCTGCAACACCAGACTGTTGTACATTATTCAGCTGTTGAATAGACCAGAGATAAGGCAGCTGTGCATAGTATTTTGGCACCAGCACCCATCCTGAGCCTACAAATTGCCTCAGCAGTGTGATGCATGAAGATAGTTTTTTGCACAATGCCACTAGATGGTGACAAAACATGAATGATCTGTCCAGTTTCACCCCAAGATAACTAGGAGTTGGACAAAATGGTAAAAGTCTATCGTTGTTGTAAACTTTTAGCTCAAGTTTGGCCTCTTGGTTATTTAAGCGAAAGGCTGCTGTCACCGTGTTAGTGTGACTGAGCTTCACCCTCCAAGTCTGGAGATATGCTGAAAGTGTAGACATGTCTTGGTTAAAGTCTCCTCCAAGGTTTGTGTTGTTAAACATACTAGCAAGGGTTGCAGGTTGGGTGATAAGATTTTGGCTTCCATTCTTTAATTATTTAGTCTAGCCCAAAATCAATTTTCAAAAAAAAGAGAGGTTTGTCTCTCACTCTTGAAAAACACAAATAAAATTAATCTAAAAATATATATATATAAATAATTTTGTTGACAAGTCAGTCACAAATAGTAATGTTGAAAAGCTGCCTCAATTGATTTTCAAGAACTTAGAGCACAAAAAACTGTTCTTTTATTATTAGTGTTGTTAATAAACTTCAAAAATTTGTAAGTTCTAGTTTAGTGTGACAAAACTTAAACTTAAAAAATGAGTCTGTGTTGAAGAATGGGTTGGGTTTAGATTTATTAAGTCCATGTGAAATATTATTTTTATTGTTATTGCTGGTGAAGTATTAACAATTTCTTAATATATTTTTTGCAAAGAAGACAATTTGTAAGAATAATGCATTTAAAGAGTTGCAAATATCCAAAATGTTCCTTTAATTGAGCCCTAGGATGCATTCTTGTCACCAATGCTTACTTTCAAAATACTCCATGTACCATATATGATTTATTATTCATTTGGCATTGTGGATGCCTAGCATAGCAGTTGTTTTTGTGTAGCTGGTGCAAATAGTTGCCTATATTTTAGTCTTTGCAGTTTTTCATACATCTGAGGTTCCACTTAAAAGACTATAAAGAATATGGTCAGGGTCCACAGAGCATGGTTAGGTAAGTAGAATTTCACTCTTAGTTAGCAAAGCTTAACTGTATGGGTATGTAATCTGTTGGAATAGGATGCAGGTATCTTGGCAGTCTTTCAAGTTTTATTCAAGACAATGTCTGGGCCAGCGGTTCTCAATTGGGGGTGCAAGAAGGGACTTCTTGGGGTGCAAACTTTTTTTTCCAAACTGTAGTTTAATTTATGTTACATCGGACCATAACGCAGATTTTACCAATAGGAGTATTCGTTTCATTCATGTTTTATAAACGATTGACTTTGATGTAATAGATAAATAGAAGAAAATTTCTCAGTCATAAAAACTCATTGTCTGCCTGTACCACGTGGAGAGTGTATCCCTGCATTAATATTCTCCTATTTTTTGTGATAGTTAGTAATTGAGTAGTTGGGATACTTTCGGCTGTTTGATTATTTTGTGCAAAAGAATTTGGGTTATAATTGAAAGTGTTGATAGAAGCATTATTAAGGTTAAAAGAGTAAAGGATATTGTATTTGTAAAGGCTTATCTTGTGAACTATTAATAACATTTATTTTAGACTTTTAGAGTAATTTTAGTTCTGTTCTTGATAATCTACACTGCACTGCAGCATGTCAAAAATCAAAGTAAGGAAGTGGAAAGAGGAATACAGTAAGTTTGGTTTCACAGCCACTACAGTTGATAGAGTTGAAAAGCCGCAGTGCATTCTCTGTGATGTTGTGTTTTGTAATGCTAATCTAAAACCGTCAAAGTTAAGTGAGCATTTTAGAAATAAACATGGGGGAGTTGAAGCTGGATATGATACTGAAACTTTAAAAACAAAACGAGCTCATTACAAAAAAAGTGGGACACTTCCAAAAATGGGATTTACTAGTGTCAAAAAGCCTCATCTTCTCACTTCATACAAAGTAGCTTATCGCATTGCGAAAGCAATGAAACCTCACACACTTGCCAAAAAAGTTGTTAAACCTTGTGTCATTGACATGGCTGATATAATTTTGGGAGATGGTGCTGCCAGAAAGTTGAAACAAGTTGCGTTGTCAAACGATACTATTGCTAGAAGAATCAAGGATCTCAGTATCAATATTCACGATCAACTAATTTCCGACTTAAAGGCTTCTCCACTAAAAATCTCGATTCAACTGGATGAGTCAACAGATGTATCCAACTGCAGTCAATTAATTTGCTTTGTTTGTTATATCAAGGAAAAGAAAGTTGAAGAAGAGTTTTTGTTTTGTCAACCACTACCGAGAACAACAACCACAAAGGATATATTTAAACTAGTCAAAGAATTTTTTATCAAGCATAATCTTGATATAAAAGTGATTGGTTCTGTTTGCAGTGATGGTGCTCCATCTATGCTGGGCAACCATTCTGGTTTTGCCACTATGCTGAAAGAGGAGATACCCGAGTTAAAAATAACTCATTGCCTACTTCACCGACAGGCTCTTGCTTTCAAAACATTACCTACATGTCTAAAGGATACCCTTAACTCCTGTGCGAAAATCGTGAATTGCATCAGAGGTCGTGCTTTGAATCACCATTTGTTTCTATTGCTCTGCCAAGATGTCAATCAAAACGACAAACATGTTCTTCTCTACCACACTGAAGTAAGATGGTAGTCAAGGGGTTGGGTACTGAACAGGTTTCTACAACTACGAAAAGAGATTAAACGCTTTTTGGAAGATCGCAACAGTGACTTGGTTGTTTGTTTTGAATCTGTTGAATTTATTCAAATGACAGCATATCTTGCTGATATTTTTAACTACCTTAATGAGCTGAACTTATCACTACAAGGAAAAGAAATGAATATGGTAAAAGCGTCTGAGAAGTTGAAATCTTTCATCACCAAACTGCCTTTCTGGAGTTGCTGGGTTCAGAGTGGCAACCTAGCTAACTTTCCTTTTCTTGATAAAATACTTGTGGAAGATGGTGCTAGCTTGCTAGAAAATGTGCAATTGGAAATTGTCGCACATATGAAAACTCTCAGCACATCCTTTAACAATTACTTCTCTCCAGGTGAATTAAACGTAATGGAAACTTGGATAATCAATCCCTTTAAGTTTAATGTAGATACACTTCCTGATGACGAGAGTTACAAAGAGGATCTTATCGATTTGAAAGAAAGTCGAAACATGAAAATGGAGTTTGAATTGATGGTTTTAGATAATTTTTGGAGTATACAACTGGAAACATATCCAAAGTTGGCTGAAAAAGCTCTGGCAGTTCTTCTTCCTTTTTCGACTACTTATCTGTGCAAAGCTGGGTTTTCTTCCCTAGTTTATTTAAAGAATAAGTATCGAAATCAATTGGAAACCATGGAAAATGATTTACGCATCGCTTTGAGTAAAAGACAACCATGATACAAAAAACTTGTAGACATGAAAAGGCAAGAAAAATCAAATAAATAAACTTTTTTGTACTTGATTGTGTTTTGTTTAAATTTTTACATACGTTTTGTTTATTTTCATTTATTGAATTCTTTGTTAAGTTCTTCTGGGACTTTTGCACCTATTGATATCAGCAATGATAATTACAAAAAAGTTTAATTCAAATTGTGCAAGGGGTGCGAAAATGATTTTTCTGTTCCAAAGGGGTGCAAGCTTCAAAATGAATTGAGAACCGCTGGTCTAGGCAGTCCAAAGGCCAAAGCATCATTCAAGACATTTTCTAGGAAGAGAGTGTGTGTGCTGTGACACCAGACCGGTGGTCAAAATTCAGCTATCAAGCAGGCCATAGATAGGACAGTTGTATGCAATGTTTTGATGTCAGTACCCCATCCTGAGCCTACAAGGTGCCTCAGCAGTGTCATATGCAAAGGTAGCTTTTTTGTCAAATGCTACAAGATGTTGATGAAATGGGAGCAATCAGTCAAGTTTTATCTTAAGAAAAGTAGGGACTATACAGAATTGTAAAAGTTTATCATTCTTGTAAGCAGAAGATATAAGGTTGTTGTTTTAAAAAACTTGTGGTCAAGGCTGGTCGACCTTGACTATTTTATAACTATCAACATCCACACACAACCATTTAATTTCCAATGTAGGTGGAGATTGGCCAGAAAGGTGTAATGCAGTCACTTATAGACAAACATTGCAAGGCCATTCATTGATGAGGTGGGCCTTGTACATCTAATTCCTGTTACACATGAGGTGGAGAAACCACCAAATAAAAAACTAAGAAGAATGAAAAATTAACCAAATATAAAGAAATAGACCATAAGTTAACAGATGGTCATCATTTGTGAAAGTCTTACTGTGATAACAGTAATAAAAATTTCATAAACAATAAGGTTGCACCTAACTTAGAAGACTATATTGCTGTTTTTGTTTAGGCAGGAACAAAATTATTACCAAACAATGCTTAAGTATATGATTAGAATTAAGAAAATTGCAATCAAGAGTGTTTTTTGCAAATAGTTAATAACTGTCACACTTCATTCATAATTTTAATCATAGCAATGTAGTTTATCCCCGTTAAAAGCAATTTGTAGTTTTATTATAAGAGAATAAATGCGGCTGTTTGAGCACTGTTTGCGATATACTTTGTTCTATTGCTTGATACATGTATCTTTTTTTTCTTTCACTCGACAGTATGACGTAATATGTTTTGTTCAAGCTTTGCTATCTTGAACGTAGTAGAATATTTGTGTAACAATCTCTCCAGGGAGTCCTGGCTGAATCTCAAATTTACGAGAAAGTTTACGTCACGTGATTTTGGTTTCTATATAAAGCTGATGCATAGCGAATTATTAAGATTAGATGTGATTTTGAGAAGACTCGAGTGGAAGTAATTTGGTTGGGCGCAGGAGGAAATTAGTTTTTGTATTGGTCATTGAGTGTTGAATTTATTTTGTGCCAGTGGTTGGCAGTTTTGTTCTACAGAGGTAGAATTATTTGTGTTGATTGAGTCGAGTTATAGTGTTGATTTCGCTTTGCAGTTTGGCAAAGCGTGGAATAGAAGTTTTGTCGGACGTGATTTTTGTAATACATTTGTTCTTATTAGAGACAGTGGTCTCTGTTTGTTGTGAAGAAGAGTCTTCAACGAAATCAATCTGAGCTTTCGTAAAATCAACTGTATAAACCATCAGGCTCATAGCAAGACTACTTCTTGAGCTGGAATAAAATAAAATTTAGACACAGCTTTGTTTCAGCACAGGTATTCAGGTTACCTAGCTCAACTGGTCCTTTGGGATTCCCAAACAAAGTCTGTGACAATAACAAAGTCCATCTAGAATTACAAGCAAAAGATCTAATACACCTTTATTGTAACTACTTCCTTTGTATTGAAAAATTAATCCTAAGAGTTCCTTATTTAATTAATACTGAAAGATCAGCTTGGAGAAACCATTTACTCTTTGATTTTGACTTGGAAAAATTAGATTTATTTATTTAAGTATATCTCAAAGCTAATTTAAACTATAGACTTTTATTTTGAAAAAATTAATGTCACCTACACTGAATGCTTTTGACTAGGTAATTATTACAGTTATATTTACTATTAATATTTTTAAAATATTTTTAGTGTGTTTATTGCAGTTAACTGGCACATTAACTTTTTTTTGCATACGTTCAGGGTATATCAATTTACCTTTAAAAAGTATGATAATACAGATGATAATGTTTTTAAATAATTTTCTGGATGAAAAGTAACAACAATAGATATTAAAATATTTCATTTAAGACTTTAACTGAATCAGTAGATTTGGTTTTTTTGCCAAGTGGTACAAAATGTCAAAATTTTATTAACTAATCTTTTTTCATACCATTCAAACCACAGCAACTGCAACAATTAACTAAAGACTTTTTTACACAGCACAATTTACTGAGAAACAGTGATAATAATAATTTCTTTTTTTTTTTTTTTACAAAAGTTGTTTCTACATTAATTATATGACTGTTTTATGTTTCAAAGCTTGAATAAAAATACAAAGTAACATTTTTGTAGGTTAAAGTAATTTATTTTAAGCTACATTGATTATTATTCAAGTTTCTTAAATTGTTAGGAACTAACATCCTTATACAAGCAATATTGCAAGCAAGACCAGCAAGGTATCTGGACCTGTGATTCTTATTTTGAAAAAAATAATGTTTCAACTCTTCCTGCAATACCTGGTCTTGGAAGTAATTACATTGAAGGTGTGATGAAATTTTTCATAGAATCAAATACATGTATATAAACAAATTTTGTACTTTTGAAAAACTTAGGAAATTAACTCAAAATATATGTCTAAATGTGTTGCAGAGTGCATTGTTTATTTGTTGAATCTTTGAAATTTATATGTTGATTTGATTGAATTGAAAATTTTTAGCAAATTTTAAGAGTGATTACTTGACGAAGAATGATCCAATCACATCTCCTTATTTACCATATATAAATGCTCCTGATGAAAGTAATATTGGTGGTATTGTGGCTGATTTGACTAGCTCATTTACCCTACTATTGGCAATTTTTTTTCCATCGGTCACAGGTAGGTCTATGTTTTTTTGTTTTGTTTTTAAATTCATGTTACAATTAATTATTTCTGTTGTAGTAAATCTGAAATTTTTTTTCATTATTGCAGAGATATGAACCATATTTGTTAATTGACTTCTGTTTAAACACTTGAATCATTTACTTATGTAAAAATCTAAAATCCTGAATCAAATCTAATTTAGTATTAAGAAAAAATGCTACTTAATTGCCATTCATTTGAATTCTCTTGAATTGATCAGATATTTTATAAATTTGTTTTTTTATTTCTTGAATTTTTACTTAATTACATAATTATTTTGGCATGACATTTCAAAACAAAGAAAATTGATTTTTCTATGACAAATGCTTGCCAGCAAAATATATATACAGTATGTTGTATTTGTGCTATATGTATCGCATGTACTTTTAACATCTTTATAGATTTTAGTATGTTATATTTTATATTGAAAAGTTCATGCAGTCAGAAACTGTGATTTGCAGAACAAGTTTGTTGTTTTATGGAGAAATAAGCAGTGCTTTTTGTGAGTAAGCTCTCATTTTTACACTGCTTATTTGTTGTGAAAGAAAGACAAAATAATAATTTCATTTACCAACTTTTATGTGTTTATCATTGACATTTGTTAAAATAGAACAGTTGAACAAATAATAATGACTTTTTTAATTATTCTGCTAATAATATTATAACATGCATGAAAAACTGAAACTGCTTGGTCAGTTAAAAGGTTTGGTCGTATATAACAGAGGCAGCAAAAAACAAAAGCAGGTTCTATTGCCACACTTTGTGCAATTATGTTTTCTATCAATACTTCCCACCACTAGGCTGCAAAGCTCTTTCAGATAGACTGCATTATTCTTTTGAGCCATTTTAATTTGTTAGGTACAATTATCAGCTATTGTAGGGTTTGCCAATCAAAATGAGATATTCACCAATCGAAGTGAGATCTACACCGATCAAAATGAGATATACACCGATCGAAATGAGATATGCACCAATCAAAATGAGATAAAGATATATGCAACAACACTCTAAATAATCCTCATTATTACCTGCAACAGATATGATGCAAAAATTTTTTATTATTTTATAAGAATCAATCAATAATGCACAGTTTGGCAATGGTCCATAATGTCTGACATTACATGTGCAAAAATTGTGCCAGAAGTAGTCTAAGGCTTAAGATCAAAGTGTGTAAATTGTTTCATCTGCAAAGTGTTTGTTTTTGAGTAACACTAGCCAGAAATGGAACTTGTAATGGCCTCAGGTACTATATCTGATAAAGATCAAAGGTCTTATATATATTAAGATAGAAACTTTACATAAAAAAACCCAACAGAAATTTACAGAGCTTTAAGTAACCTTCATATGACCTTAAATGACCTTTGTAAAAAAAAATATATGTATATACATATATACATATCTAAAATTTTTTGCATTATATCTGTTGCAAGTAATAATGAGAATTAGTTAAAGTGTTGTTACATAATGTGTTTAATTTTTACAATGTCTAATGAAGTTCCAAGAAGTTCAAAAAAAATAAACCCATCTCAGAAGAAACAAGACAGAGAATAGTTCTATAGAGAATAATTCTCAGTTTACAGGGGAAGCCTGCTGCAGAAATCTTTAGAATGTTGTCTATTAATTAAAAATCCATTTGGAGAGTTTTGAAATGGTTTAATTCAACAGGTGAAATTGGAGTGAAAAAGAGGGGAGGTGATTTACGATCAAAACTCTCAGCAGATCAGAAAAACAAAATTCTATTGTGGGTGGATCAAGATTGTCTAATGCATATTTCTAATCTTATAAACAAGGTTATGAACATTTTTTAATCAGGGTTTCCAGCAGCCCAATAGAGCGTGTTCTAACAGATTTTCACTACACAATGAAATCTGTTGTGTCTGTTCCTGAAAGGAGAAATGATGAAAGGACTTTAAATTTGAGAGAAGAATATGCTGCAAAATTTAGGCATCTTGAGTCTACATCAGAACACAAAAACTTTATCTTTTTAGATGAAGTGGGGTTTAGTGTTGTGAGTCGCCCAAAAAAAGAAAGATCAAGACAAGGTACCTCTGCCTATGTTACAGTTTCTGCAGCTAAAACCCAAGATATTTCAGTCGTAGCTGCAATAAATAAATACGAAATGATATTCTTTAAAGTTTATGATAAGGCAATAACAGGAGAGGATTTTAAGCAATGTTTAATTGAACTGAAAGCAGCAACTGTCTCTGCTGGAATTGAAAATCCTATTTACATATATACTTGATAATGCTCATATCCATCATTATCATGGATTACAAGAAACTATCAATACAGAAACAAGCCTTAATATCTGTTATCTTCCTCCATATTCTCCTTTTCTAAATCCTATAGAAAACATTTCTTCTGTGTGGAAAAATTTAGTTATATGAGGAGAATCCCGTTGTGAAAAGGAATTATATAAAAGAGCTTATTACTTCAAAGTTTAATGATATTACAAAGGAGAATTGTGATGGTTTTTACAGGAAAATGCTTGTTATATTTTGAAATCTGAAAGAAGAAAAATAATTTTAAAATAAATTTACTTATTTTTGGTTTTATTTTTTTTTCTTTCATTTTGATCAGTGCATATCTCATTTCGATTGGTGCATATTTCATTTCGATTGGTGAATATCTCATTTTGATCAGTGCATATCTCATTTTGATTGGTGCATATCTCGTTTCAATCAGTGAATATCTTGTTTTGATCGGTGAATATTTCATTTCAATTGGTGAATATCTCATTTTGATCAGTCAATATCTCATTTCGATCAGTGTATATCTCATTTTGATTGGTGAATATCTCATTTTGATTGGCAAACCCTATATGTTTTGATTAATGTTTATCATAAGTTAAAACTAAATTTTTTAAAGTGCATGCTTTATTATAAAAAGAGATTTGTCTAATTAAACTGGAAAATTTTTTAAATTTGACATGTTTTATAAAATGAAGTTTAGATGTATTATAAGGCCTTAACAGTTGTTTTTAATTTTTCTGGTTTATGATATTAAAAAGGTTGTAAAGCAGTTGCTTTATTTTACCTATCATCATATTGAAATTAAAGTTCTTAATGTCCAAATTTCAAAAAAATATTTTATGTTAGCTGGAAATCACTGTACTACCAATTACTTTTGTGACCTAAAATTTTTTTGAAGTAAATATATTTTCTGGGATTTTAGAAATATGATTTGGGACTTGATATATGACTGCTAAAGTTTTTAAAATGGGTCATAATGCAGATGACTTATGTTTCTGAAGTAATAACTACTTTACACTTTTGTTTGATAGGTTCAAGTCTTATTTGAGTTGTCTGACATATTAACTTAGAAAAGTTTATATAAACTTTATCTGTCTGAAAAATATGTTTTGACAGTAAGCAAGTCAGTAGATCAAATCCCAAACTGTTCTGCATTATTAGATAAATTACCAATTACAAAACATTTCTCGAGGAAATGTAGCATATGACTCTGACACATGGTGCTGCTGGTAGAATAAACAAAGTCATAATCTAATATATAAAAGTAAGAAAAAATTTACTTTAATTGTTACAAATACAGTGGCATAACCAGTTGGGTTAGAGTAGTATTTCTCAAAATACATGGCCATTTTGTCAAAATTTTTGCTGAACTACAAATGTTGTGCAGCATGCGTTGCAAATGTATCATAATAAATGTGGATTAGTATGCGTTAAATACTATTTAAAAAATATTGCTTCTATATCCTTTTTAAGGAGTTGCCTGCAATGCATTTCATTGTGCATATTATATAGCAGTTCAGTACTAATTAAAATTTTTGAGTATAAACAGAATTTTAAACAGTTGTAGCATGCTTTGCTAGCAAATTTGGTTATATGCATTCCTTATTACATTGCCTGCTTTTCATAAACTTTTTTTTAAAAAAATTGTGGTAAATGCATATATTAAAAAATTATATAAAAATGTCTGATAAATTATATTTTCAATAAACCACTTTTTTTAGGAACAAAAATATTTGATTAAAGTTTGTATTACATTCTTGCTAATTAATTGCAAATTTTGCTTTAGTTTTTTTATCACATTTAAGTTTGGGCATCTGTTTTATTTTTTGGTTGAAATTATTATAAAATATTTTACCCAAAACAATTCCAGCAAACTTTTATATTAAGTCAAATTTTAAAAAAGTACAATTCTTTATGAGAAAATTAGACACACCACACTTAAAAAATTAACATAGTACAAAAATGTGTATGAAATAACTGATTAACTATTTATTTTTTAAAAATATGCTCTTTATTAACTTTTTTCGCAATAGTAAATAAATAGTATGGTTTATACTTGATACATTGTAATTAATATTTTAAGAATAAAATAGCAGTTATAGTAAACAATCGCAAATGAACTAATTTTTATTGTTTTGTTCACATCGTTTTAATTTCAAAAATTCAAAAGCAATATTTATATTTGTATATTATACTATTGCTTTGCTATTGCTGGAATAGATAAAAATAGTTGCTTGATGATTGGTTTTGCATTTGTTAAAAGATCTGTAGATGCTTATAATAAAATTGTATTGTTAGGCATTATGGCTGGTTCAAACAGATCTGGTGATTTAGCTGATGGACAAAAATCAATACCGAAAGGAACAATTGGTGCTGTTTTGACAACTGGCTTTATTTGTATGTTTTTATTACTTATTATTTTTCAAGTGGATGCTTTAGAGTTTATCTTTATACATATGTTATTTTTGGACTGAAGCATGCTATTTACAAAAACATCTAAAAGCTATAAATAAATATTTAAACTGATTTAAGTTGGTTGTTGATTACATAATGTATTGCAAAAACATTGTCAAAAATATATCTTTTTCTGTTTCTTTTTTTTTGTAATAAATGAATTATAAATAATATTTATATGATCTTTAAAAAAAATCAAGATAGTCTGTTTCATCATTATTTGGAATCATCAGGTAGCTATTAGAGAGAGAAAGAAAAAATTGTTATTAGCTACAAAATAACTAAAAAGATTATGATTATTGCAGCTGTGTTTATAGCAGAGGTGGTGCAGCCCTTTTTCCCCTTCCTAATTTTCAACACTTTTTAAAAAGCATTTTCAACTTAGCTTTTTAAAATATGTCTAAACCACCTCATTAACTTTTGTTAAACCAACTATATGTTGTAATGGATTCAGCATTTATGGACTATAATGGATTCAGAATTTTCAGCATTTATTAAATAAACATTAAAAATTATTATTTAAAAAAAAACGAACGTTTTTGGCTTACTTCAGCCCTCATCAGGTTTCTACAATTAGTAATATTAATTAACTTTAAATTTACACACACTTACACACACTTAAATTAAAGTTAATTAATATTACTAATTATAGAAACCTGATGAGGGCTGAAGTAAGCCGAAAACGTTCGTTTTTTTTTTAAATAATAATTTTTAATGTTTATTTAATAAATGCTGAAAATTCTGAATCCATTATAGTCCATAAATGCTGAATCCATTATGGCTGCTATTTTCAATTGTTGTCTGGTTGAAAAAAACAACCTCTTTGCCGAAACTCAACTATATGTTGGTTGTTGGTTTAAACCTGCTAACATTAAAGGCCTAAACCCCACCACATGCATCCTTGAATTACAGATATTTCACATATTCAGTAAAATGCTGCTTTTTGTTAGTTATTTCTTATCAGTATGAATTCAGCCACAGACAGAATGCCTTTTAAAATATCCAGATAAATATAGACAAAGAAAATTCCATATTGCACAAGTTTTGAAGGTGAGATTTTAAAAACAGAAATGAGGGTATTTCAAAAACCTGATGTGCTACAAAAAAAGTAAAGACATTTTTGAAATTAGCATCAAAATAATGTTTAGAAACACTTAAAACCATCTCTGATTAAAATTTGCTATTAGCCAGTGTAATTGCAGAATTACAATATGATACAATCACTCTTTCTTAGTTTTTCCCTTTCAAAATTTTGAAGTGGTAATATTTTTTAAATATTAAAAGTAATAATTATAAAAAACTCTTTTTTGTGTGTTTGTCTTATATTTGTATAGTAAACATAGCTGTAAGTTATGAGAATTAGTTGTGTTATCTGTGACTACATAAAAATGAGGGAATATTTTTTGTAATTAATTTACTATTCTTTCTTGTGTTTTTGGATTTTTTAGATTTATCTTGTGTTGTTTTGTTTGGACTTAGTGTTCAGGGACCTCTTTTACAAGACAAGTAAGATAAACCTTTTTGTTTTGAAACCAAATTGCTGTAATAGCATCATTACTTTTTTGTTAGTGATTTAATTGATTTAAGTCATGAAAAAATGTTTGAATTATGGTTGTACAGCTGTTATTAGAGCTTGCTGGTCAACAAAGTTTTTTTGTGCTAACTATTTTTCTACTGTTTTCTTAATAATTGTTATATTAAATATTTTTTGGCAGTAAAAGTTTTATTTGAATTAATTTTAACAAGACATTCTTCAATTGTATAATGATGTTACACAATTATTAAAACAATTTTTGTTTTTGTATATTTGAATGTGGAAGATGAAATTACTTGCTTATGCCATCCAATTTTCTGAAATAGTAAAGTTTGGTAACCTTAATTTATCTGCCTTGTAGGTCACTTTATCTCTGCTCCATAAACATTTTATAATTTTTTTAAAATGCATGAAATTAAATAAAAAAATAACCCAAAAATTAAAAAAGTTATTAACTCATTGCATACTGTAAAACAAATTGAATGCTTTTTTCTATTAGGTATACTTTTGTTCTGATTGTTTTATTTATATAGTTTTTGTAATTTAATCATATTCATTGGTAAGATGGTCAAATTATACAGAATCATATGTAGAGTCAAAATTGTTGAGTTTCAAAATTTTTTTTAAAGTAAAGAGTTGGCAGTTGCTAAATTGCTTTTAATTAGTCATAACTGGGAAATTTTTCATATTACAAAAGATAACCTGCATGCATCAGTGCTATCAGGAATCTTACTCTTTATAAAAAATAATTTCCAATCCTGATCTAGAGGCAGTTACTTTTTAGAAAGTTGTATATAAAAAAAAAAATTTTAAGTGAACAGCAATATCTTTGGGTTTTCAATATTTTTTGAAAGTATATCATTATGATTTTTTTACCATCATTACAATCATAATACTTTATCCTTGACAAAAAAATAATAAAAAGCTATTTATAGGTTTGGTGACAGTATTGGAAAAGAACTTATTGTTTCAATACTGGCTTGGCCAAGTAAATGGGTGGTTTTAATCGGTGCATTTTTGTCAACTATTGGTGCTGGATTGCAGTCACTTACAGGTGCACCTCGACTTTTGCAAGCTATTGGAAAAGACAGTCTTATACCAGTATTAAATGTATGTCAAAATTGGATGATTAATAATTAAAGCAAAATGTAATGACTAAAGTTAGCATAACTTTTATATGATAACCTGAAACAAAAATTTCTGTTTTAAGTTTGGTCTTTAGATAATTTTGCCAATGAATATTTGTACCTGCTACATCATTGAGTTTTTAATTGTTCCAAAATACTTTACTGCTGATTGTTATTTTTAAGATGACTAATTACCATTATTTTACATAAGAATAAGCTGCACAAGCTCAACAATTTTAGTCAAAAAAATGTGATAGTTGTATTTTATTGTCAATCATAATAATTTTGAGCATGTGTTTTATCGTGTTGATGTTAATTTAATGCAAGTTTATGGTAGCAAGGGTAGCAGTCCATGAATACTTTTTGGAACAATTCAAAGAATACTACTAAAATTTTTGTGTATGTATTATTTTTTAAAAGTACAGATTGAAAAAATTTTTTTACAAAGTTTCAAAAGAAACACATTTTGAAAAACAAGTTAAAATGAATATCTTTTTTGTTGAACAATTACTATAATTTTTTTTCCAACTCACTGTGGTTGTCTTGTGATTAACTCTGAGTTATATCTGCAGATTTATAATTTACTCAATAAAATTTTTGTGAAAGAACTCTTTAAGCTTTTGAATGCATTAACATTAAACAAGCCTTGCACAATTCAAATTTTCAATTATGTCTAATACTTAGTCTTTGTGTCTCTTTAGTGAAAAAAGCAAATTTGTGCACATGTTTCAATGCAAATTATAAATATTTTTATAGATCTTGTTTCAAAAATTATTTTAAATAAATTTCTCCATAAAGTTTTTTCAAAAAATGACAGATCTAAGTTTATAGTCTATTGGTGTACTATATTGGAGCTCTTGCAATGGTAAAAAGTTGAGAAATTGTAATTATTTCTTTATCTAATAGAACAACAGGTTAAATGCCTCAAACGCATTTTTTATGAAGACAACACACAAAATATTTTTGGTTCAACACTAAAATATTTTTGGTTCCACACCAAGACTTGTCTTCCTGTTGTGCCAATGAAAAAAGCACTTAAGGATAATTTTTTTTGTTTGGCAACCGTAAACTAAGCTTGGCAATCATTTCTAAAACTATTATTTTTTATCAATTTGTCAATCATTATTTTTCATCTAATTTTTTATCAATCCTTACTGTCATCATCCCATTACATTTACATTTAGACTAGAGTGTTAGTACCAAAATATGCCATAGAATATTATTACACAATATAGCCGATGTGAAAATTATCATTTTTGATAAAAGTAAAATAATTAAGAACTTGTGATTTTTCAGAGGTCATATTTTGATTGTCTAATTCTAAAATATAATTGTGATGTTTTGCTAAAAGTCACTCACACTGATTTATATTATTTTAAAAAAAAAGATTTTATACAGCTTGTTCTTTAATGTTTTATTGGCTTATTCTTGTGCCTGTTACCCTTTGTTTTATTCTATTTACTTAACAATTTTTTCCCTAAAAACTAAGTAGTAGTTGAAGAGCTTTTAAAAGATTTTTTATGGAAACAACTTCAGAATTGTTGGTTTAGTGTAATTAAAAACACTTTACACTGTATTTTTCTCAGCATGCACAATAATTTTCATTTAAGAGTAATTTTTATGATTGTTAAAATGTTCTAAATGCTCTTTGTCGTAAATAGTTGAAAATTTTATGCTATGTGTAGTTAGTTAAATACAGGTGTTTTTTTATACAGTATAAAAATGCTTACTTTCAAATACAATACTCTTCAAAATAAAGTTAGCAAAAAAAAGTCATTATTACCCCTCTTGACTACAATCAATTTGCTGTTGGCAGGATAGCTCAGTGTGATAACACTTTGACTCACAAGGAGAAAGACATATTTACCTAAATAAATTTTGTTGGGCTCTTAGAAAAGGTACTTGATGACTAATTTCATATGGGTTTGCACTGGTAACCTATAATGGTGACTCAACTAAAAATGAAAAGCAGCAACTAGGCCAAAGGACCATACAAAGAAGAAGATCAATTTGCTGTTTTTATTTGATCTGTTTATAACAAAAAAAGAATTATAGTTGATTCATGTTCTTTCATGCACTTACTACATATATAATACAGATTTTCTCTTGTTTATGTCTTAGTTACATTTATTAGTTTACTTTTAAAAAATAATTGAAACAAAATTGTTCATTTTAATAGTAGTTATTATATATTGTGTCTAACACTTAATCTGTTTATTTCTTTACATTGCTAAAGCTTATAGTATTATATTTTTTAAAGATTTTTGCGCATGGTAAGAAAAATGGTGAACCTACTTGGGCTCTTTTATTAACAACTTTCTTATCTTGTTGTGGAATTCTGATAGCAGACCTAGACGTTGTTGCTCCAGTTATTACTATGTGAGTTTAAGTTTAACCTATTTTTTTCCAAAATTCATTCTTCAGCTTGGGTTTTTTTAGACAGTTGTGCATGAAGTTTATTCAGTTGTTAATTGTAAATAAATGTACTGCTTTTATTTTACAAGATACTGTATAACATTATTGTGTTGTTTTTTAACTACTACTTTTGCTTCTTCGTTATTTTTCTTAGTGTGGCCATTTGCTATTGACACTGCTGCTACTTTCTATTTTAAGAAATTTGTCATGTAGTGATCAGCCAAAGGACAACAGATATTATTTAGATAGCCTAAATATTTAGTCTTGCATATTAAACTTATTTCTTCTTCTTGCTGGTCAGAGAGTTAGCACATTGAGCTATCTAACTATTACTTGTTTGTAACCCATATTGAATTTAACTGGTAAGAATTCTTATCAAAAGATATTTAAAATGCTATTACTTTTTTAGAAACAAATGTACATTCATCTTAAGTTTAAAGATTGAATGTGATGCATTTTTATTGTGAATTCACACTTAGATACTATTGCATATGCATGAACTTTGTTATTATGTTATGTTGATTAAAGTATTTCTCAGGCTGCAATAAATATTTTTCAAAATTTTTGGTTTTTGCGATCCCAATATCAAAATAAAAATATTTTGTTGGTTCTGGATGATTAATTCAGCCAAAGCTCTAAAACTCATTTTGCTTTGTAGGCCTCACAAAAGTTTGTTTTAATACAATTTTAAAATATAAATGTTTTGCAAGAATAATTAAAATTTATATTCTTTGTTATGAAATCATACTAATGTTATAACTTTTTTGGCAATGCTTTAGTTGTGATTATGATCGTAACTCATTTTTTCAGAACTTTGATGCCATATGGAAAAATATTGCAAAAGTTCTACCTTAGCTCTACCATATTTTAATATAGCAGAGCTTCTATAAACACAGTAGCTGTAAAAATTTTCATTACCAAATTTAATTTTGATAATTGTAATGTATTTGCCAGATCAATTTTGGCTTTAAAAAATTTAAAATAAACTGTATAGAATAACCTGAATAACCCAAAAAAGTTTTAAAACATTGAAACTTAAATGACTAATCAATGTAGATCATATTCATTTCAATTGCTTCTTACGTATGTACTCATTTCAATTACTCATACTCAACAGACATTTCAACTCCTTCTTATGCATAAAAACCCAACATTACTTTAGATACTGCATGTAGACACAATTTATCAAGTAATTATAGTATTATGCACTTTTGGCAAAGCAAAAGCTAATTGTCTTTTTTACACTTTTTATTTTTTTGCAATAAGTTTATGTTATCTAAATTGTATTGAACCTTCTAGAATGTTTGTAATCGTACTTAATAGTTTAATTTATTTTTATTGAAATGTGATGCAAAAATAGCAAATACTTAGCAATACCAAATAATCTTTATAAGATTACAGTTTAAGACAGGAAACTTGTAAAATTCTACTGCTATAGTAGTTTAATATATATCACTACATTTCAACTAATTCTTATTGTCATACATCTATCAGCAAGTTTTTGTAGTTTATAATTCAGATATGATAAAATAGCTGTTATTAAATCAATAAACAGCACCCATGGATTAGGTTGTTGTTTTTGCTTTTAAGTATTTGTGCTGGTGAGAGAAGTTTGGAATTTCCCACTTCTATAATCAAATTGTCATACTATGACAATACTCTAATTTTCAATACAGAGTTCAGTAAAAGGTTTTGACTAGCATTTCATAGAAATTTTTTACCTCTTTTTTTATCAAGTGCTTATGAAAAATTTTTTATTCAAGTGTGACTTTAAACTCTTGCTAATTTTTATCTAAACATGTTATCAGCAGTTAATTTTGAAAACAAAACTCAAGAACTGCATGATGCCATGATAAAAATAAAACTTGCTTTTTTAATGCACATGCAGAAGCTAGGCATTTGTTTGCTTTTCTGATTTAAATTTATTTTTTGCAACCCAAAATGAGTTGTGATTAAAGAAACTTTTTGAGTAGTTTTCTCTTGTTTCAGGTTTTTTCTTATGTGTTATATGTTTGTAAATTTGGCTTGTGCCCTTCATTCTCTTTTAAAGACACCCAATTGGAGGCCTCGGTATAAATATTATCATTGGTATGTATAAAGTTTATTCAAATTAGAAAGAATATTTAATAATTTTTTTATTTCAGGTTTTTGTCTTTAATTGGAGTAGCTCTATGTATTACTTTAATGTTTATTTCCAGCTGGTACTATGCATTAGGTGCTTTAGCAATTGCTGCAACTATATACAAGTATATAGAATACAGTGGGTATGTGCAACTTTAACTAATTTTTTTAAAGCAAAATTAGTAACCGTGCATTAAATTAAATTATACACATTACAGATTTTACATATTGCATATTTTAATTTACAACAGTGCATTTTCTTTAACCGTTACTAATAATTACTTATGTCAGGAAGAAGATAATATTGCTGGCCCAGAAAATTTTTATTCTAAAACACATTGCTATCATTGTGAGCTAATTGTAACAAACTTTACATAAAGTTGATTGCATTTTGTTTGAAAAAAAGTCACAGTATAAACTACACATTGCTCAATAATATGATAAACATAGCAGATTATTTTTAAAAAATTTAGCAACTTGTCATAAAATTATAATTTAAAAATTTCTACATCCTGTTTTATGCTACTCGAGTTATTTAAAAAATGAAACAAATTACTTAATATTTAATGCAATTGTTTGGTGTAAAAACCATTTATCAACAAATGGTTTTTAATTGTTTTCAGTGCACAAAAGGAGTGGGGAGATGGGCTTACTGGTTTGCAATTGACCACTGCTCGTTTTGCCTTGCTACGACTTGAACATCGACCTCCTCATACTAAAAATTGGAGGTACTATTTAATCTTTGTTGAATTTTTTAAAAACTATAGGGGAGTGGGGGCATTTTGTTATAATTTTAGTTAAATCTGTATTTATGTTTAAATTCAACATAATTGAATCAAACTTTTTTTGCTGTTGTTACTTATGGTATATAATCAAAAAATAGAATAAAATTTCAGGTCTAAATACTTTTGAGATATATCATTTAAAAATGCATCTTGACTGTAACAACTAGCCATGCAACTGGTGCTTGTTGTTATAACGCACAGGGTATGTTGGTACAGCTTAATATATACTAAAAGTTTAGGAACTATAGCTTGTATACAAAATTGTTCAAATCATATTTTAAGCAAGTACAGCAATATATCTTGAAGGTTTAAGAAAATGAGTTATCAATTAAAAAAAAGAAAATTGTTAAAGTTACACACAAGGACTAAAAAAAGACAGAAAAAAATTGAATCTTAAATATTTAACATCAGACAGCATAAATCACAAAAACATAGAATGTGTCAATTTGTGCACATTGAATATACCCAGTTTTAATCTTTAGGTTCTTGTTTTTAATATTAATTTGTCACTTGATAAAAAATTGCTTTATTTGTCATTGCAAATCAAGATTTTTGCTTAAAAAAACTTAACTATTTTCTTCTTTTAACATTCTTTTTCAATCATTGATCTTAGAAGGATTGTTTGCATGTTTTTGTCAAAATGGCAGAGCAACATTTTTTAACCACAATTTTCTATTATTATTATTTTTTAGCCATTAGAAACAATTGAATCAATTTTGGTGTTGTTATTTCTGGAATCTTTACAGTTGCAGAAGTATTTGTTGAAGTTTATTGTCATTGTGGTCTCTGGCCATAATTCAGTTGTAACAGTGATGGCAACTCTTTTTTTTTAATAAAACCGTAGAATTTTCATTTACAGATAACTGATATTGCTGCAAACCACAATGTGATTGTTCTTTTAGCATAGGACAGTCACTGGTGTAGCTTGGTAGGAACTTCTCAATAGTGAAGATGTTCCTGTTAAATGGAAATACTTCAGAAAAAAATTTTCTGAAGTCATGGTCATTTTGATAAACAACTACTTAACCAGGTCATTAACCTTAGTCTTTAAATTTGATTTCAAAATTTCTTTACATTTTATTTATTTAAAGAGAACTAATGTAATCTGGTACAAATGGATTAGTGTTGTTGATGGTATTTTGCATAGTGCTATGTCAAAGTTGTTTCTTTCTGATGACAAATTATAATCAAGATGTTTTGTAATAAATGGAATTAATTTTTGATTCAAGTGCCAACAAACTCACCACAACTTCTTTCAGGACTTGGTCAAATCCTTTTTCCAAATCTATAAATACCTTAAAGAGCTGCTTTACTGCCACCTTTTACTTCTCCATTATCTGTCTTACCAAAATTATTGTGTCTGTTTTGCCCTTTTTTGGATAAATTTCATTTGCATTTCATCAATCTTAACTTGCTTTCTCAGTCACTTTTCAAAAACTTTCATCCCATTTTCCAACAATTATGGATTAGAGTAAGGGCCAGATTAGTGGTTCTCAACTTTTTTAATTTCATGGGCCCCTTTAACCAATATTCAAAACTAAATTTCCCCCACCAGAAATTTAGTTTGTAGCCTAATTAATATGTTTATCTCAGCATGCAAAAAAGAAAAACTAAGTTCTTGCAATTTAACCTAAATTTTATAAACTTTTTAGACCAGGAATGTCCAACTTTTTCTTAATGGGCCAAATTATAAATTTAACTTCATTCAGCTGGCCACAAAATTATATGTATATGAAATTTTTTCTTTTTAGTATTAAATGTCATGACCAAATGATGAGTATTAAAATATATAATTAAAAATTAATTAACAAATTAAGAACCTAAGTGAAACGAGAAACTAATATTTACATAAGTAGTATTAAAAATATCCATGCTGGAGTTACTATTAAGTCCCAGTTACATGAGTTCCTTCTTGCACTGACTCAAAATTCCCAAGATCTAGAGAAGAGCACTTATAGTCACAATTCCAAAGCAAATGAAGCTAGTAGAGGACCCAAAAAGCTATCAACTGATATCTCTCTCTGTGTCCTTTACAAAATCCTTGAGAGGCTTATCTATGCCCGTCTTGAATCAATTATTGATCCATTGCTCTCTAGTGAGTATCCTGGGTTTCGATGTGGAAAATCAACTCTGGATCAAGTTATTCTATTGACAGAAAACATCAAAGATTTTTTTGTCAATTTGTCAATCTGATGGCAGCATATGATTCTGTCTGGTACCATGGCCTTAAATGCAAGCTTCTTGAGACTTCTGCCAGATAAGCACATGGTCAGAATGATCATGAAACTTGTCTGAAACTGAAGTTTTTTTACTTATTACTGGTGATACTGAGCAAAGCAGCATTTCCTCTCTGAAAACAGTGTTCTTTAGGGATCAGTTTTGACTCTCCTTTTTTTCAACCTCTTTATATTTATGTCTAAATCTGCCCTCTACATTTTCCAGAAAGTTTACCTATGCAGACAATCTAGAATTTTTGCACTTGCTGGAAACTGGAAGGCCTTTGAGGGGACTTTAAGTTGAGACATGACTAAACATTTTATGCATCTTCAGACTTCAAAGCTGAAGCTCAGTTGCACTAACATGGTTACAGCAGCCTTTCATTTAAGTAAATAAGTAAGAGGCTCAATGTGAGTTAAATGTTTACAACAGTATTAGACTTTTACCATTTTGTACAATGTTACTTATTTTGTGGAGAGATTGCTCATTTTCTGTCACCATCTAATGGCATTGAGCAAAAAACTATATCAGGACATCAAACTGCTGAGGCAACTTGCAGGCTCAGGTTGGGGTGCTGGTGCCAAAACACTGCGCACAGCTGCCTTATCTCTGATCTACTTAACAACTGAGTACTGAGAACCATCTGGTACCAGAGCACCCACACTCCCTTCATAGACAGTGTCCTGTACTGTATGACACATTGCACATTGTCACTGCATGCCTGTGTCCCACTCCAATTGACTACCTACCAATATTTTCAGGCATCCAGCCAGCTGAGCTTTGCCAACTAGGAGCAACACTCTCCTTGACTAATGATGCAACCTTGGGCTCTGACCATATGTTAAATTCCTAGGTTTGACCTAGAATCTTTAAAAATATCTGATCCTCTTTCCACCCTCCTAGTAAATCTACACAATTCCCTTTTTTTCCACAAGCAGTATTGCTGCTACTACTGTAATCTTATTCCAAATCATTCTGCATTGGTTCAAAGCTGCTATCATTAATACCACTAAAGTCATTAACTAACTATTACTTGAAATTGTAAAAAATGTTTAGAAATAACACATTTAATATTGGTTTAATCACAAAACAATATGAATATTGAAAATGATGCTTCTCTATGATAAGCTATGCTCAGAAAAATTTTCATTGATCAGTTTATTGGATGTCACTCAACACAGCAATCAGCTGATGTATTCACTTTGTTTCCCTATACATTACTATGACAGCAATGACATTAAATTCAATACAGTTATGAAAGAAAAACTAAAAAATTTGAAGAATTGGAAGAAATAGAATTGGGAAAGCCGTGTCAACTTTTCAAATAAAATGAGAAAAACAGAACATTGTGCACTGAAGTTGACTATTTTTATTATTGAGCACAAGCTTTCGTGGGCTACTGCCCACTTTGTCAGGTGCAATGGAATGAAAATGCAATCAAAACAAGTTTTACACAACGGCATTAAACGTAACAAACAGACATATGTGACGTAATGAAATATGAAAATATCGGTAAAAAAGACTAAGTTTGAGAAAATATGGCAGTACGGTAAATTACAGCAATTTAAGCAAAAAACAAATGCGAGAAAATGGCATGCAAGTATAAAACAATGCGAAATGGAGAAAGAAATGAAAAACATAAATGACCCTCAAGTTTACAAGAATAAAAATAAATATTACACGTAGTTAGACATAAATGAATAATCTTTATTTAAACCTTGGTTTACACAGTCGAGTTTGAAAATAATTTTTTTGCACTTGCTGGAAGTGGGAAGTGGTGGGAAGTGGAAGAACAAAAAATTATTTTCAAACTCGACTGTGTTAACCAAGGTTTAAATAAAGATTATTCATTTATGTCTAACTACGTGTAATATTTATTTTTATTCTTGTAAACTTGAGGGTCATTTATGTTTTTCATTTCTTTCTCCATTTCGCATCGTTTTATACTTGCATGCCATTTTCTCGCATTTGTTTTTTGCTTAAATTGCTGTAATTTACCGTACTGCCATATTTTCTCAAACTTAGTCTTTTTTACCGATATTTTCATATTTCATTACGTCACATATGTCTGTTTGTTACGTTTAATGCCGTTGTGTAAAACTTGTTTTGATTGCATTTTCATTCCATTGCACCTGACGAAGTAGGCAGTAGCCCACGAAAGCTTGTGCTCAATAATAAAAATAGTCAACTTCAGTGCACAATGTTCTGTTTTTCTCATTTAAAAAAATTTGAGTAAGCAGTAGGCTGCATAAAAACAATGAGTGGGCTGCAGGTTGGACATCCCTATTTTAGACTAAGCTTTATTTCTACAAAATAATTAGTACTTTATTAACAAATAAAAAAACTTAAGAATAATAGTTTTATGTAACACAAAAATCATAACTATTATCAAAAATTAATAGCAGCATCATTAATCAAAAAGCAACAATTAACCATTATGTATAGAAAAGCAAAAAAACAATTTACTCAACACAATCATTTACATGAAAGTCAAATTTACCAAAATGAATTGAACTTTAGAAATGTTTTTTATATAAAAAAAAACCTATAAACTATTACAGTTAATTTTAAAGCATTCCCTTACATTTAAAAAAATTCCCCCTTTCAAAATACAAAATTTCCCTCTAGTGGAGGATTCCCCCAGTTGAGAACCACTGGGCTAAATTTTACCATGGTAAATTTATCATAGGGTTAGGGTAAAATTAGATGGGCAAAGATCATAGTTGGGTTGAAGTTATGATATAGTTATGGTTTTGAATTCTTGAGAAAAATTTTATTAAGCTGCTTAAATTTTACTTATAACCCTTTTGGTGATTTTGGTGGCAATTGACACCATTTTTCTTTTTCCTATTTCAGATAGTACTAGAGAGGTTTTAATCTGTGTTAAGTGTTTATTGTGACATTAGATATCAAAGTTTTTTTGTTTAAAAAAATAATTAGTCACCAAATTCATTTTTGATAAGTTATTTCACTTTTGAGCCTTCTCAAAGTAAGTTAGTTTTTTTTCATTATAAATTGGGTCTGGATATTTTTTTCACTGTTTTTTTTACAAGATTGTGTTTTCAAATATACGTTCTGACTTACCAAATTTAACATTTTGAACAATTGTGCACAGTTTATTAGTAATGCCCTTCCAAATTTGGATGTTGTTAGTTGACACCAAGATTTCTCAAGAAGGAAAACAACTCCGAAAACAAAGTCACTTAGGCACAATAATGTCAATTGACACCATTGTTGTGAAATAAAAGATTTTTCTTCCCAAAGCTTTTCATCTGACACTCTTCAGGGGAAATCATCAGAATAAAGCAGAAATGAAACCAAACTTGATTATAAAGAGGAAAGCAGAGTTCTCATTGGCTGAAAGAAGTTAGCCGATAAGAGAAAAGATTAAGAAATTTTGAAAGAGTAGACAAATTATTTTTGTTTACACAGAAGGGGATTAAGAGATTTAATGAAAGTCGTTTCAAGAGCAGAAAGGTGAAAAGAAGAGCAACCTTGAGCAAGAATAAAAAATTTTTCTTCCAACTTCTTTCAACCAATGAGAACTCTGCTTTCCTCTTTATAATCAACTTTGGTTTCATTTCTGCTTTATTCTGATAATTTCCCCTGAAGAGTGTCAGATGAAAAGCTTTGGGAAGAAAAATCTTTTACTTCACTTCGTCTTCAAATTCTGTACCACCAAATCGTCTATTGACATCATTGTCTATTTTTCAAGCTGAGCATGATAATGACAAATTTTTACCAAACTTGAGTTATGTGGCCTAAATCAGGCTGAATAGGATTTAAAAACTGAAGTTTTTGAACTTGTGTCTGAAAGGGATAATAAATTCTTGATGAAACTTTTCAAAGAAATATGCCAAACAACTTCTTATAGTTATCTTGTGAATTTAATTAGTCTAATTTAAAATAACAAAGATAAAGTTTGATACTAAAAACTTTTACAATTAAATCAACTGTTATTCAATAAGCTGTCATTTCAATGAACTTTTGTTTCAATTTACTGTCATACTTCTGCTTTATCATTTCATGGTTACATTACAGTGGCATTCAAAGTCTGAATTAAACTGAGCTTTGACTGAATAAAGCAGTTGTATCCAAACTCAATAAAAAGTAACAAAAATTTAACAAATCTCTATTTTTATCACATGATTTTTACAAAAGTTTGCATATTATTTATTATTATTTTTTATTTTATTATTGTTTCTATTTGTCCTCCTGATTTAAGGAAAACATTATACTTTGGGGAATCAACTGTGAATTAATTAAAGAAAGTTAAGCTTTAGTTACAACTTTTCAAAACTTTCAACTCTAATTTTATACATTTATATCAGCAAAGCTCATCATTGGTCAGATTGTGAATAATATTATAACCTACTTTTTGATTTTAAGATTAGAAAATTTGATTTCATTTTGACTGAGAATTTTTTTCACCAAATTTACTTTTTTAAAACTATTGACTCTTTTTTAAAGTTGTACCACAATCTTAAAACATTATTGTAATCACAAAATGGCTATGTGTTTGAAGTCCTTTTGTTATAGCCCTACTGTTAAAAACTCTTTAAGTATAAGAAAAATTTAGAATTTGAGAATGTTTTTGTTATCTGTTTTATGTAGACCTCAATTGCTGGTTCTAGTCAAGTTTGATGAATTGAAGAATATCACTCAAGAGCGATTATTGAGCATTGCTGAACAGCTTAAAGCTGGTAAAGGCTTAACTGTGGTTGCTTCTGTCCACAAAGGAAACTCATTAGATTGTACTTATGAAGCTGAGGAACTTCATCTTGTGAGTCTTAGTTTATGTTATGTGAATGAACTTGATAAAACATTTAGTCTAGAATATATGAAGTCATGGAAATAGTGTTGGTTCTCAGTTATTTAGCATAGCGTTTGGTCGAAAAGTTATGTGAGTGGTTATTGAGCTGGTGGTATTATTTGCCTTTTTACAGTCATTAAAAAATTTTTAAAAATCAAAAGATTTACTTTAGTCAGTGCAGTATACTTACAGGCCTGCAGATTACATGCAGCTCATGACATAATTTTTGTGGCCACCAAATAATTTCAAACATTCTTAATGTTTTGTTAATTTTCTTAGGTAATACTGGCTTAGTCAGACGGTTTCAAATTGGCTACTCTAGTAATGAATTACTTTTTTTGGAGTCTTTCATGATGTATGATGCTTTTTGATGATCAATTTTAAGTGAAGACCATTTTTGTAATCACCACTGATATAAACAAATAGTTTCAAACCAAGTATGCACTGCAAGTTTTTATTCTTCTTGTTTCGGCTTCTCCCTATTTGGGGTTGCCACCGCACGACAATATTCTCCATTTCAATCAATCAACTTCATCTCCTTTCCTAGTTCCAACCCTTTCCATGTCTTCTCTCACCAAATCCATCCACCTTCTCCTTGGCCTTCCTCTTCCTTTTGCCTGGCACCACCATCTCCATCATCCTTTTTCCCACATAGTCTTCTCTCCTTTTTACGTGCTATACCAGCATGGCCTTTCATTCCGAAGTTTGTCTCCCAACTTTGCAATTTTTGCAGTCCCTCTCATGTATTCATTTCTTGTCTTGTTCTTTCTTGTCACTCCCAGTGCCCATCTCACCATTTTCAACTCTGCAACTTTTATTTTTCCCACCTGTCTTTCTGTCACTGCCACCGTTTCCATTCCATAAAGCATGGCTAGTCAAACAACATTCTTGTACATTTTATTCTTAACCTTTGCTGATAACTTTCTGTCGCACAGAACTCCAGACACCTTCCTCCAACTCATCCATCCTGCTTGGATCCTTCTCACTTCTTCACATCTTCCATTGCTACTAACTGTTGAGCCCAGGTATTTGAAGTTTTTTGCTCTCTTTACCTTTTCTCCTTGCAGCTTCAAATCTTCTCCATCATCCACACCCTCAACCCTCAAATATTCAGTCTTTCTCCAGCTCACTTTCAGGCCTCTTCTCTCCAGTGCATTTTTTCAAACCTCCAGATCCTCCTCTAGCTCCCTATGATTTTGCCTAGACAGCACTATGTCATCTGCAAACAGCATATCCCATGGTGCATCCTTCCTGATGTCCTCCATCAGCTTGTCTATGATGATGGCAAAAAGAAATGGGATGAGTACTGAGCCTTGGTGGAGTCCAACACCTACCTTGAATTCTTCAGTCAACCCTGCTGCACTTCTCACAGTTGTTGTCACTCTGTCATACATATCCTTAATAATCCTTATGTAGCACTCTGAAGTTTCAGCTAACCACAGGCATTCCTACAGTTCCTCTCTGGGTACCCTGTTGTATGCTTTCTCCAAGTCAATAAAGGCACAGTGCACTGCCTTCTGCCCTTGAGTCCACTTTTCCAATAGCATCCTTAGACAAAAGATTGTGTTGGTGGTGCTCCTTCCTGGCATGAACCCAAATTGTTGCTCAGCGATCATCACATCCTTCCTTATCCTTGCTTCTATTATCCTCTCCCACAATTTCATAGTGTGGCTCATCAATTTGATCTTCTGGTAGTTTCCAGATTCCTTGATGGCTCCTTTACCTTTGTACAAAGGTACAAGCACGCTCCTCCTCCATTCATCTGGCATCTTCTCTCCTTGTAAGAGTCTGTTGAAAAAGTTTACTAGAAACTCCACACCTTTATTGCCTAAAATAATCCATGCTTCCACTGGTATGTCATCAGGTCCTTGAGCCTTTCCCTTCTTCATCTTCCTCAACCCAGTCCTGATTTCTTTCCCAGAGACATCTTCCCACCCCTTTCTCTCCCTTCTGTTCTTGTTTCTCTTCTTTCTCTAGGGTTTTCCTGGTTGTGTAAGTTGTCAAAATACTCCTTCCATCTCTGTTTACTTATTCTTCTTTCATGAGAATCTCCCCAGTTTTTCTCTTGATTACTCTTGTTGAAATCCTTGCTTTGTCTGTTTCTCTGCTTTGCTATTTTGAACACCTCATTTTCCCCCTCCCTTGTTTCCAGTTTTTTGTACAGTTCCTCATATGTCTTGTTTCTTGCCTTTGCCATTTCTCTCTTAGCTTGCTTTCTTGCAGTTTTATAGGCCAACTTGCTTGCATCATCTCTGATGGTATCCCATGCCTTTTTAGCTTTTTTCTTATCTTTCAGCTTCTGGACTTCCTGGTTCCACCACCACGTTTCCCATCTACCTGCCATGCTAACTTTTCCTGATGTTACACCCAGTTCCCTTCTGGCAATGCTCCATATCATCTCAGCTATTCTTTGCCAGTCTTCCTGTCCACCAAGTATTCCGCTTTCAATTGCTTTCATTTTGAATTTATTGTTCACTTTCGAGTCCTTTAGTTTCCACCATTTTATTCTCTTCACTAGTTTTGGTGCTTTTCTTCACTTTGTCCAGATGATTATCACACTGACCCCTATTCTGTGCTGTTTCACTACACTTTCATCAACAATAACTTTTGTATCCACCACCTCCTTGATCCTTCATCTTCTCACCATAATGTAATCCACCTGCAAACTGCATCCACCACTGCTGTAGTTGACTCTATGTGCTAGTTTTTTTACAAAATATGTGTTAGTGATCACTAGTTTCCTTCTCTTAGCAAAATCCACCAGTGCTTGTCCTTCGTTATTTCTTTTCCCTAATCTGTGTCTGCTCATGCATTCTTCATCACCATTATTCCTTTCTTCTACGTGCCCATTCAGGTCTGTTCCCACCACAATTCCTTCATTCCTTGGTATCTTTTCCACTGTCTCATCTAGGTCCAGCCAGAATGTTTCCTTTTCTTCACGTATGCACCCCACCTGTGGCACATATGCACTGATAACATTCAACATAACACCATCAAGCTTCATCCTCAAGCATATAATCCTGTTACCCTCCACAATTCCACTACCATGTCCACATGCTCTTTTTTCAATATGATTCCTACACCATTCTTTTTGTTTCCACTTCCATAGTACCACATTTTATATCCTCCACCTATGCATCTTGCTCTCTCCCCCTTCCACTGAGTTTCCTGCACACACAGTATGTCCACCCCTCTTTGTTCCATAACATCCACCACTTGTCTTTCTGTACTGGCCATGGTTCCAACATTTAATGTAACAACCCTCAGCTTGATCTTCTTAGCTTTCTTCCTCTCTTCATTTCTTTCCCTCCTTCCCCACTGCTTTCCACCTCTTCTTTGCATCCATGTAGCATGTCCACTAGTGACCCTTAGTGCCCAGTTATTGGTAATGGTTGTTGTTTTTCCAGGCCTTGACCAATCTGGTATGAAGTCAGATTTTACAATGCACATTAAAAAATATTTGGCTATGTTTTATGCCAGATGCCCTTCCTGTTGCAACCCTCCCCATTTATCCAGGCTTGAGATCGGCACCAAGGCTACTCTGATTTGAACAACCTTAGAGGCTGGGTTATGCACTGCAAGTTTAAAGTCTTATGCTGAGCAATAAAGATGATGGTTTGCAAGTATGTTGTAACAAGCTTGCATAACCTTTACATATTTTTTTTTAATTTTTACATCCTTATTTCATATATTACTTTCTATTAACATAAGCAAATTTAGTTTTTTGATGTGCAAAATTGAATTCCATTTATATTCTTGACAAGTTTGTGATACAAAATTTTTTGACCAAGGGTTTTGTGAGCTAAAATGATAAGACTAGGAGTTTTCCAAAGAAAAAGTTTGAGAAACCGTGCCTTATGTTATAGATAGCTATTTTGTTTTTTGATATTTCTTGAGCAACCAGCACTTTTTTGCATTTTTGACAGGAATTGTCAAAGTTAGTATTAATACCCACAGGGTATATTCAACAGTATTGGAAAGTATTGTATAAATTTATATTCAAGTTCTTTTTCTAAAAAATTGGACTTGCTTCCATACCAATTGACTTGAACTTGAGTTTTTCATAGACTTTGGCTTGATACCGAACTTTAAAGAAAATTGATAATGACCTGAACTTTAAAGAAAATTTATGCTGTGCTGCTTCAAAAGGGGACAGATATTTATATAGCCACAGTTTCTTGGCATTTGAAATTTTAGCTTTGTCTTAAATCATACAAACCAGCTCACTTCTCTTATGAAATCAAAGCATATGGTATTTGCAAAAAACATAAAGCATGGACATTTGAAAACTGATCAAAGGTTATGTGTTTTGATTAATGTACTCTACAACAGTTTTTGGCAAGAAAAAAGAACATTAGCAGACCCATGAGCAAAAGTTTTAAATCACAGGTGTGCAAGATACAGCCTGTGGGCCACAAGGTGGTCCACTTTTTTGTTATTTCATTTTTTTGCTATTTTTTGCTATTTCACTTTAATTAAGTTCAGACTACAAACTGCAGCAATTTGTTCTTGTTTCATTATAGTGCTTGTTAAACTGCTAGTTAAATATGAAGATTCATTCTGGAAATTACCCTAAAAGCTAAAAATATCTTCAAGCAAGAAAAGGAAGGTTTATTGTGAAAGAGAACTGTTCAGCAATGAGTGGTGCAAAAAGTGGTTTTAGGAATATTCCACCCCTGTCATGTACATTCCAAAAGTTCAATTGGAAACTGTGGAGTTTCTTTTCTTCAACAAAAACCACAATGCTAACCCTAACCCTTTTATTTGGTGAAATTAACCTGGGTGGAATATACTGGTCACCACAAAATGTACTTTGTTATTCAACATAATGAAAAAGAAATTTGTCTGATGTGCTAAAATACTACAGCAATAATGAAAAAGTACAATATTAAGCATCACTATTGCACAAAACATCTTGCCAAATTTGATGGTGTTAAAGGTCACTAATGATTTGACAAAATAGAGCAGTTTAAAAGTCTTTGGACATGCAAGAGGTATTTCATGCATATAAAAAAACACTAAAATTGTTGTAGAATTGAGCTTTGAGAAATCTGAAGTAATAGCAAAAAAAAGGAAAAGCTTACAATGATGGTGAGTTCATTTAAGAAATGTTTGGTGTTTTCAAAAAAAAAGGTGCTGTAGAGCAACTAACTTTGCCTCCATTTACAGTGGCCATTGGCAAATAGATGACCTTTTGAATAATATCAAACTTTTTTTAAAGCAGAAAATAAGCAAATGTTCTGCTTTTAGTATTGCTTCGGGCAAGAGCTTCAGGCAAGGGCAAGACTCTTGCAATACTGCACAACTAATTTTTCATATCTCATTAATACCTGTATTTTAACATTATGTGTAAATTGATTGAGAATATTTTTTTATGATACAAGGAATAATAAAAACAATTGTTTTTACTTGGTACTAAATTATCTGGCTTGCAGGATTATTACTGTTGTATGTTTTGGCCCATTGAAATAAATAGTTGCATGTCCCTGGTTTAAATGATATACAGTTTCAACTATAAAACACTACCAAGCCAGATAGATGGTCTAGATGGCATTTTTCAAGTTTTGTACTGCTGGACTGTATTTTTGCCTTTAGGGAGCACAATAAACAGTTCCAAATATGTGAAATTGTTAAACAGAAACTTAAAATACCCTAGATATCAATATTTATCAATGTACATTTTTCATGCATGACAGTGCTCCATGTCACTGCTGAAAGACTGTGAAACAATTTTTAGCAAAAAACAGTTTGGCTACACTGGACTGGCTTGGAAACAGTCCAGATCCAAATTTCATTAAAAATCTATGAAAAATAATTAAAAACAAGGTTGCAGATAAACAAACTTCAGGTGCTGGAGCTTTAAAAAGCGATAAAGGAGGTATGAGTAAAAACAATTTCTAAAGATATTGTGAGAAATTAATTTGCAGTTTGCTGTGGCACATTCAAGCAGTTATAAAGAGCAAAAGAGGACACACACACAGTACTAAAATTGCAAGTCACTGTTTTAATTTGAGTGTTCATAATGTGTTGTGTTAATTTACAAGTATAATAAACCAGCAGTGTTAGTAATTTGTGGTTCTGGTGGGACTAATTTTGATAAACAGTAAAAATGCAACCTGGTCTTAAGCTTTTGATAATGATTGTACATCCTCATAATAACAAAGGAACTAAAGCCTTGAAAAAAGAGAGCTTGATTTGATCAAAAAGCAATTCAAGAATCTTAAGGATTTACTTATAGTTATACTAAAAATCTTATGCACCTTCTAGTTGACCACTGCTGCAAGCTTCATAAAAAGTGATTTATACACTTATACTTGCTCAGAAAAAAAGTTCTATGTAGCTTAGACATGGGCAAAAAGTTGTTAAGGTCTTTGCAATATGTTTAACAGAGCTACTTGTTGGTAAAAAAGCAAGAAAAAAACTTGAAAGTCATTCCTTTGTTAGATAAATTAGTTTGATTAAAATTTGTTAAGATTTCAGGTAATGAGGTTTTTCAGATAATTTCAAATCTTCAAAACAGTCCTGTAAAATTAGCATGCAATTTGCAAAAGCCATTGCTTATTTTGACCATTTACTTGGATTCCCTAGGCATGTTAGAAATGATGTTGTGGCCCAAAAATAGTTGATTTTTAAAGAGATGACTAAGACAACTTTCGCAAAAAATGTTTTTGATAAGATAAATTCTTTTTTTTTATGTTAATTCTTTTGGGACGTTCGGGGTCAATTTGTACTGATGAAGATCCTAATAAGTTAGGTCATAAATCAGATTTGCAGCAAACATATAAAGCAATATTATACTCTATACTGTATATTTATTATACAATAAACAATCTGAAATATGTGTTATACACTGTAGACAGTAGAGTGAAAACTGTAAAGGTTGCATAAACATTAATTAAGTGCTTTGTGATAAAATGAAATTGCAAAACAAAGGTTGGTCATGTTTTGTGAAGTACAGGGAATTTCTTGTGCTTATGTTCTTTTTCATGTTGCATAATTATACAATAAAATTTTTTAAGACTAATTACACATTTTAACTAAAACTTTTATGTTGGGCTGACATATTGAGTCATGCAAATGACCTCAATACTGCAATGCCAGAATTTCAAGCAACAAAATAGAATGCTACTGGAAAATTGCTATTGACAAAAAACTGTTATTTTGAAAAAAAAGAGTTAAAAGCACCCATAATGTTGAATATTTTAAGTTAAGTGAAAAAATTAGCAATGATTTAAGCAAGTCATTTGGGAAAATACAGTAATTGAAAAACAACTTATGTTATTGGTAATCAAAATAGTAGAATGTTTTCCAGCTGAGCATGAACACACTGAGCTTGAATTTTAAATCTCTTTCTAAACGATAAAAATCCTCTTTATAAATATGCAAATTAGATAAGATAGATGTTATTCTTGGTTATTTTTGGTAGCATGGTGTTAGACAAGGTAGCATATTAAGTTCGTATTTTTTGCAGTTTACATAGATGATCTATCAAAAGAACTAATCAAAACGAAAGTAGGATGTTTTGTTGACAAATCTCTTATTACCATTTATTATTTGCTGATGATTTGTGCTGTTTTTGCCCTAGCATTCATGGCCTTCAACGTATCATTGATGTATGCTACTCGTATGCTTCCTCTCATAATATACATGTAATATTCAATTGTCAAAAAACACTAGGCTGTTTAAATCTTTTGCATCTAGCAATTTTAAATTAAATGTTAAACCTAATGTGGTGCTTGGTGATTTCAAGATACGGTTTGTAAATGAAATTAAATACCTTGGGGTATTTTTTAACTCCAAGTTACGATATGATGAAGATATAAATAGACAGGTTCGTTATTTATATAAAACTGAAAATAGGTTAAAAACATGCTTTTATAAGTGTTCGACGAAAATAAAAAATGTATTATTTCGCACATATTGCTCGTCTATGTATACATGTCAATTACGGAGTAACTTTTTGTCCTCTAGTTTAAAAAGAATACGTGTAGCCTACAATAATTTATTTCGATTTTTACATGGGTTGGCTAGGTATGTAAGTGCTCATGAACAGCAGGTGTTAAATAACAGTTCAACATTTGATGCAATTGTAAGAAAAATGTTCTGCTCCTTTGTTTATCGTTGTTACGAATCTAATAGTAAAGTAATTTTTTCGTTAATGGCCTCGGAATGTTTTATTAATTCATTATACTATAAACACTACAACGTATTATTTATTTGCAATAGATACTTGGTAACCTTTTTCTTTCTTTTTTTATATGTTTTTTGTATGTGTCTCTTATTCTGTGTAGTTTTTTGCTGTTTTGTTTTTGTTTTTTCTTTTATGGACCGTGAGTCTGATTTAAATAAAATAAAATAAAAAAATATATATTCTTAACGAATTGATTAAACTGCAAAAAAATCTAAGTGTTAAAACAATTTACAACAGCATTTTTGGCACAGAATTCTGGTGTCAGCCGTTGGATGCTTTTTGAGGACTACCATAAATGGCATTGAATGAGTTGTTGTTGCACTTAACTTTGTGAGATCGGATTTGATGTGGTAGTTCAGCTGAAGACAGAGAAAAAAAGCATGTTGCAGCAGCATGCGATTCGCAATTACTAGGGTAATACCAAGACTTAAAAAATTTGATTACTGTCAAAAAACAAGAACGTAAGGCACATGCTACTCATCAACAAAATAATAAATAATGTAACAATGTTTAATTGTTCTATAGCATGTAGTGTTGTTCCATTGAGTTTTTTTGTATTATTGACCCCTTTTCTCTTTAATGAGTATTTTTTATAATTTTTTTGTAAATAAACTTTGTTGAGGAGGGGTTTCCAGATTGAGGCAAATTTTACCTTGGAGTACTGTGGTATTAAAACCTCAAGGACCACTGATTTAAGGCAAGTTGTTTATTTTAAATAGAAACTCGCTGGTGCCATGGAGCATTACGGCGTTAAAGGCTTTCAGGATGTGTGTGTGTGCAAAAGCGTCTTCAATGGGCTCAGCTGCGTGATACAAACTTCGGGATTAGGAGGTTTGCGCCCCAACACAATCGTTATAGGCTGGCCGCACAACCGCCTTGAAAACTCGGAGACTTCGAGCTACTCTCTATTTTTGAGTGAGAAAAATCTCTCGCTTTCATTTAGTTGAGCATCCCTTTCATACTTGAATTAAATGACAGGTGCCGTGCGTGAGGCATCAGCCCAGCAAAAAGCCATTTTGATTCCAAAGTTCAGCGAGAACTTTCCCACGTCGCGCGATCCGGCACAGCGCGGCACCATCGATGTTTGGTGGATTGTTCATGACGGCGGCCTTCTTATGCTTTTGCCTTTTCTTTTACGAAAGCACAAGGTGCGTTTCGTGTGTATTTTAAAGTTATCTCAGTTTTACGAATTTTAATATTGTAACTTGTAATTACTATATGAATAGCAATTATTATAGTATGAAATGGTAATAAAATATTCTGTAATGATCATGCTTAAATATTATCGCAAGGTTAATTTGATAATATGTTGTCTTGTTGCATTTTTGCAGAGTATGCAGCAGAATATAATCAAAATAATTTGATTTACATAGCGGTTGCTTATTACTTGCTTTTCAATTTTTGTAGGTTTAGTTCGTAGCGGAAAAACTAATAAGTATTATATATGTGGAAATTTTAATGGGTTTTTTCTTTTCACCTAATATAGAGTTGGGGAATCTTTTTATTAGAGGCCACATTAGATTAGGCTGTAACAAAAAAGGCCGTGTGAGTTGAGTTACTAAAAAGAATAGCGTCATCACTTTGAATCTGTCCCGATTTTCTTGATTTTCGTACCTAAAAAGATAGTGATCTCTAAAAAAAAAAGGGCATCACTTTGAAAGTGTCTCGAATTTCTTAATGTTTGTCTCTAAAAAGTAGTGATCTGTAAAAAAAAGATCTTCACTTTGAATCTGTCCCAGTTGTCTTGATTTTCGTCTCTAAAATGTACTGAACTCAAAAATTAAAAAGTTTTTCTATTATTAGTAATTATCAGTAGTAGTCATTGACACGTAATTCTATTACTTCTTAAATTACATAAAATCTGCACAAAAAACTTACGGGGGCCACAATTTTTCCACCTCTGATCTAATAAATTGATTTGCTACAGCTTAACTAAAGAGAAAAATAGAATGCGTATTTTGCCAAAAGCATTTGAAAGTCTTTGTTTTTAAGTAGAATAGCAATACAGACAAACAGTTTAAGTTTGTTTTAGTGTTCGACTTTATAGTTTTATGACTTGCATCTCTTCTAAGTGTGTGAAGTTGATTCCCTTCGATTTTTTTCAGGTGTGGAAAAATTGCAAAACTCGTATTTTCACCGTTGCAAAATTATCCGACAACAGCCTCCAAATGAAAAACGACTTGAACACGTTCGTTTATCATTTACGAATACAGGCTGAAGTGGAAGTTGTAGAAATGGTAATTTTGGTCGTTTCTCAGGTTAATGTTTTAACTGCAGAAAAAAAGCAGTGCAGCAACTTCAAGTTCTGCACTGCTTGCTGACTTTTCGAAGATTCTAACGCAGTGCTCACCAATTTCTTCTTTTATTTCCAGTAACTCATTTCTTTAACGTTCTACCGCTGAATGCAATTTCACTAGTTTCTCCTTTGTTTCTAGCACGACTCGGATATATCAGCGTACACGTACGAGCGCACTTTAAGAATGGAACAAAGAACAGAGATTCTTCAGCAGCTGTGCTTGACCCGACGGGAATCGTTAAAAGACGTAAGCTACTAATCCCTTTACTGTCGATTTACATGCTGTTGCTGTCGCCGATATAACATTTCAATATTTTTTCATTAATGTCTTTTAAAAGCTTTCTTAGTTTTATGTTTAGGTTCATCAAGTGATCGAGAAATCGCGAGGTTCTCACGCTTCCAGCAAGGCTTCGGGCAAGGTAGGAAATTTTCATTTCTTTTTGACATGGCCTTGTCGGTTTGTAAGCGCTGTCACCACTCCAGTGGTGGCTTTTATAGGGTACGAACGGAGCGGCCGCACTGTCCCCCCTAAAATACATTAAAAAGTGCCCCCCTATACAAGATATTGCTCTATTTCTTTATAGTAGCACCAGGACGTCGATGGCATGTTTAAAATAAAGAGTTTTTTTTTTTTTTCAGAGATAATGTTGTTTTGTGACACTAAAAAGTGCCCTCCAAATAAAACGATGACTTATTTAAGAGATCACTATGTTTTGGAACACTGAACAGTGGCCCCCTAAATTGAAGACCTTTTTTTAGATATCACTCTGTTTTGATATACTAAAAAGTGGCTCCCCCTATGACAATCATTTTTTTTAGAGTTTGCTTTGCCTTGGAATATTAAATAGTTGGCCCCCTTACTTTTCTTGCACCGGACCCCCTTTTTGCAAGGCCATCACTGCACCATTTTATGCCACACAACTCCCGAATAGGAATTTTGGTGAAGTTTTCTTTTTCTAGAGCCAGACAAAAATAATTCAGGCAGCCTGAACATTCAATTCCTGTCCTTCACCTCGCAAGTCTGAGCACACAAACTTTGTTACAACTAAATACACAAACTAGTTTACACACAAATTACAATAAACTAGCGATTGTCTGTAGCTTTTTTTAGATGTTTCCCTTAAAACAAATTAACTGAAAACTGCATTTTCGATCCCCAAAAATTTTTCAAATTAGTTAAAATTAACTACTTTTCCTTAATTAAGTTTGCTCGTTAAATCATTAATGTATCCGATTTAAACAACAAATTTCGGAAGCGTTGAACATCGAGAAATTGCTAAGCGATTACTCTCACCTGCTTTTGGAGATGCCAAGATATTGTTGTTTCCGTTGAAATTTTTTTTTTAGTTATTTCCACGTTAATATGACTGAAATCGAATGGTTTATTCAGAATGCCGAACATAGGAAAGCGACCTAAAGTTTCCTCCCAAGGACAAAGCAACATGACGAAGGTTGAAGTTGAACCAAAATTGTATCAATCCTTAAATCCTCCTTGGTTCGCTATTTATAGCGAACATGAGCGAATGTACACATAGCTCTAAATTACTGACCGTGGGCCTCAGAAAAGCGGTCGAATGAAATTGGGAAGCCAAAATGCGTTAATACAAAATTTCACACGATAAATGCCGTTGAAAATATAGTATGATTGACAAAACAATAAGCATAAGATGAGCGTGCTAGAACAGTGGTTTTCAATCTTTTTGTAGGAGCGGAACCCCCATAAAACATTCCAGAGGCTCGAGGAACCCCTGTGCAATAATTTAATTGTCTTGTGCAATAAACATCATTTGATTAATTGAAATGCGTCCAACGTCAAACAGCTGGTGGTTAACTTCATTGATCGCTGCGGCAAAAAAGAGTAATAAAGAAGCAAAGCTTGGTGATCAGTGAAGAAACCAACCGACCCCGAGCGTACGCGCATCCACCAACAGCGATAAACAAGCCCGAGAACATTTTAATTTAAAAGACACAAGCAGTCAATCGTACGATTGCAATACAAAGTTTCAAACCAAATTAACTAGTTAAGAAAATTCAAACTGTTCACATTTAAAAACTTAAAACAGGACGCAAATTAAAATTTTTCAATTACAATCTAATTTTTTATTGACTAAAGGGAAAGAATTGCCGTCGTTTCTGTTAGTTACACTTGATTTTGAATTTATAAACCAACTTTCTACAAATAATCTTTTATTGTACTCAGTTTCAACTTTTAACATAATTGTTTTCCCAATCTATCTTGTGGTCCATAATCATTGAGTCCTCACGAAGCGCTGATTGATCCGGTCTTTGATAGTTAATACAACGTTAATGTTCCGTTAACCTAGATTTCATACTTGGTTTCGTTTGACCAATAGATCAAAAATCACTGTATTTCTAAACAATATGCATATAATAATAAACTAGACTCGGGGTTTAAATGTAAACTTGCGGAACCCTGGTTGAAAACCACTATGCTAGAATCACACATTTGTCATACGCGAATCGCTGCAGATTGCACTGTTTGTGTATTTGGTAATTGCGTTTAAACGAGTTCAGTTTCATGGCACTGTAGTCTTTTTAGACCGAGTTGGTATTTTTTTCAAAATTTCATTTCACCGAGTTATTTTTCATAGCGCGTCACGCCTATAGACGAAGCGAGCGACGACGGCATGCCGTTGGAGGAGATGGAAAGTCGTTTGACTTGGGCCCAAAGTGGACATTCTGTCGCAAAGCTGGAGTCCGTCAAAGAAGAAGAAGAAAGCAAGCCGCCTGTTGTAAAACCGTAAAAATTCTCTGTTTTTATGCCGTAGGTGCGGCTTGACCGAGTTGCCAAACGAAAAAGAATAATACAACTTTTCTTAATGAGTCGGAAAAAACGAACTTTATGTTTGATTAAGTTTTTTTGGTCCTGGGGTTACCACTTTTTCGTAAATCACTCTCTATCTTTCTACATATTCTTCTAAAGGATTTTCTTGGTATTTTTTTTTTTTTTGAGTTTCTTAACTTTTCTGCCCCGCTCGTAATAATTTCTGTCAAATTCGAAAGGCAGTTTGTTCTTGTTATTTTCAAGCAAAAAAACCAACGTTCGACGGATGCATAATGCCATCAAACTGAACGAAGCCATCTTGAAAAAGTCGAGGGATGCCAGCCTTGTTATCCTCAACTTACCAGGACCTCCAAAAGGATATGATCAAGCCAGGGAAGCAAATTGTATCCTTCTTTGTTTTTTGTCTTAATTAATCAAATTGATTTTTGTCTGGTTTAATCGAACATTATTTATTCAAAGCATTGTCATTATATATTATAATCGTTAATATTCCAGCGAAGTTAAAATGTTTATTTAGGCTTGCGATCGAATATGGAAATTCAGTTCTTGCTGCTACGTACTTTGGATCACCAAAATTGCATGCCACCTTTTATTGCTACTAGCTTACTCAAATTAACCAAAATACAATTGTAGGTAAATTAAAACAGAAATTTTGAATCTCACAAAAGTCACCACAGCAAAATTTACAATTGTACATGCGTATGGACATTCCATGGTTTATTTTAAAGTTTTAAGCCGATGTTTGATAGCCAGTCTGTTAAAGGTTTGTCTACTTTTGTAGTGTTTTCTTTGATTCCAATTGCAGCACATGCGAACACACGGTTAGCAGTTTGATCTGCGCCACATATGCATGAACTAGTTGATAATAGTCTAGTTAGTAAAACAAAAGTTTATTTAACACTATAAAATAATTAAATCGATTTCAGTTTAAAATCCACGTGAAATGAAATGAATTTTTATTATTTTATAGTGTTAAATTTTAAATAAGCTTTGATAGTACAAGCTGTGGTGGCTTTAGTGAGATCCAAGGTTTCTTTTGTTTGGATTCTAATATGACAATTTTTGATCCTTGAATACACTATTAATTTCTGTAAGGCGATTCAGTGATTTCTAAATGAACAATAAACATTGCTTAAAAATGCTTTTAAATGTCCAAAAAATTTCCAACACCTACGAAATCTATTATCTTCATTGTAGAAATGACACTTAAGATAAATATAAGCGCTCCTTCTGCCTAAGAAGTATTATTGAATTTAATTTTTAGAAAAAAAATTCTGTCGATGCCTTTTTGCTGGCAATGTGACTAAGTAGCTCAAACAGCTTTTTTAAAGTCATATTAATTTGCAAAAATTGTTTGACTCTCGGCCTTTTCTTCTTGTTTCCTGTCTAAACCAGCTGATTAAAATTGTCTTTGATTGTGCGATAATTATGGCTAGTAGTCAAAAGTGCTACGATGAGATGAAGGAGGATACAAAAGTGCCAAGAGTAAAGGAATTTAAGTATTTGGGATCAACGGTGCAAGAAAGTGGTGGTTGTGAGAGGGAGGTAAAGAAGAGAGTACAGGCAGGATCGAACGGATGGAGAAGAGTATCGGAAGTAATCTGCGACAAGAGGTTACCAGCTAGAGTAAAAGGAAAAGTGTACAGTTCAGTGGTAAGACCAGCAATGGTGTATGGACTTGAGACAGTAGCAGTCACAAAGAAACAAGTGGAAGAGATGGAAGTCGCAGAGATGAAAATGCTGAGGTTTGCTATGGGAGTGACGAGAAAAGACAAGATTAGAAACGAGCACATCAGGAGTAATGTTAAGATATAACGGTTAGGAATGAAGATGAGGGAGGGCAGGCTGAGGTGGTATGGAGATGTCATGAGGAGAGACCAAGAGTATGTAGAAGAAAGATAAAGGAATTGGAATTACCAGGAAAGAGGAAAAGAGGGAGACCAAAGAGAAGATTTTTAGATGTGGTAAAAGAAGATATGGAGGAAGTTGGTGCGAAGGAGACGGATATTGAAGACAGAAAGATGTGGAGAATGATGATACGCTGTGGCCACCCCTGACTAAAGGGAAAGGCCGAAAGGAGAAGAAGTCAAAAGTGCATAATTTTTACAATCGTAATTTTGTGGATTGAGACGCTTTTTGTGCTCATGGGAAAAGTAAGCCTACTATACAACCTTTTTTTGTTGGGTATTCTTCACAATTAGTTTAAAAAATATCTATCTTTGAATTTCCGTAAGCTGGTTAAGATAAATTGTTTGGGACTTAATTCTTCTGTTTTTGCCCACTACCCAAGTACTTAGGAAAACAAGAAAATAAATATAACAAATTTATAACAAGTAACGCTTAAGGCAGTGATTCCCAAACTGTGGGCCGTGGGGTCCAGTAGTTATCAGAACAAATTGAACTACTTTATAATTTTATAGATTCTGGTTTTTTTTAAAGTGTTTACGCGTTATTTCATTCACCGGTAAACTCTCGTTTCTAAAACTTTACCCAGTGGTCTAAAATAGCAATTTTTGTAAAAAAGAAAGTGCTTTACATACCCGTCTAAATTTATTCTGAAAACTTTCCAAAGACATGGAACTTAAACATAAAAACCCTTTGTATTTTACAAAAGTTCGGTGGCTTTCTGAAGAAAACATTTTATCCAAAGTATTTAAGCTCCGTGATAAGCTTTAGATCTTTTTGAATGATGCAAAACTTGAGCCAGCAGTTTCATTTCTAACTCAATTTATATTGCTTTCAAGCATACTAGTTCTACTTAAACTTTTTTAATCTGAAAATGCAAGAAAAAAAAAAACGCTTGTAGGCTATCGCAAAATAATTATTTGCCCTTATGCATTACATTTATTAAAAATTTTTCAAAACTATGATGAACACGATGGGCTGCAACCGGCGTTGTCATAAATTTTTTGGCCACCGATCGAAAAACTTTGGAAACCTCTGGCTTATGGGTACAAAATTAATTAAAATTTGTTAAAAATTGTCTTTTGAAATATCTTGCTTTCACACAACAACCTTAACATGCTGGGGATTTCATCAGACATGGAGTTTTTAGAGATTCTGACGGAACAACTTGATCGAGTCTTGATGGTTCGCGGAGGAGGCCGAGAAGTGATAACTATTTATTCTTAAATCTACAAAATCTTTTTCGTGCAACGTCATTTTTTTTGCTGTTTGAAGTTTACGCCTTTGTTAGTATCAAGGCTTTATTTAGCCTAATGTGTTCACATTGTTATGAATAAATTAAATTATAGTTGCTTTCATTTATTGCTTTTTACTAAAATTTTTTCAAACCAATTTAAAACCAACTTTTGTAATATCTTACAGGCCCGTAGCCAAAAAATTTATTCAGCGTTTTTGTTTCTGCTGAACATTAATCAATTTTTGTTTTACATAAAAATTCAATTACTGGTATAAAAAAGCTTAGTTTATTTGAGATGGTAGGCAGTTTGGCTATCAGCTGGAGTTTTATAATTTAAGTCCGTGGTTCCCAACCGCTGGTCCGTAATTTTTTTACCAGTCCGCCGTAAAGTATGGTACTTTTCGCCAAGCATTGCAATGTTCTTATTCTCTGGAAAACTTATTTTACGCTTGGTCCATTCACAGCATTAAAACTGGCATATCTCGACTTCATGATTACCGCAATGGGAATAACTTTTCTAGTAAGCACCACAATGAGAATATTACAATAACTATGTTAGGAAGGCAAACAAAGGGAAAAGAAGGCGAAACAATTTTGCCCGAATCATGGTTTTGCATCATTTTATAAAGAGGCTTAAACGTAACAAATATAATTGCGCAAAATACATTAGCTTTGTTATATCCCCGAAATCTTTTTGGCACCCAAAAAGTCATGTTAGAAGTGTTATGCGTTTACATCATAAAGAAAATTTTATGATCGAGTTTGCTATTTTGACGTAAAATGACTTGCTCTCTTCCAAGAAACATTTTTACTGGTGCATTTTATGCCTCGAAAAACATACTCGGTGCCAGAACAATCGGATTATTCTCGAATTTGTTTGCTGGTAAACAGATTAAGATGGCAACAATCCCCCCATTGCCCCCCAATTTGTAAAGCTATGCTTGTAGTCAAATGGTATCTCACGGGCATCAACTGGCATGTATTTTGGAAAGCCATGGTGCATACCAAAATTTTTTTTCAGTCGAGGTAGGCTATTTCTGGTGAATTTTTAGGTTTTAAAAAGTTAAACACTAATTCTATTCACCGACAAAGTTATGTGTGTGTGAATTGCAAATCTAACTTTAAACATATATAATTCAGCCATGTTAAATGAATGTGTAATAATGATTTTGCGAGCTTCAAAAATTCAAGCAAATACTTTTTGTAATTAGTTTTGATATCAAGTTTTTTAGGCTATTTTACGCTATTGACAAGATTTTAAAACTTTATACGGCTATAACAAGCAAGCTGCAGCACTAGCAAACTAACAAGTTTTTCATTAAGTGTTTCCTTTCTTTGAAGAGTCGATTGGCGGTACAAAACTAAGATAGCCTTATAAAATCTTGTTCATTTCTCAAAAACTTTTTATCTGACACTCGTCGGTAGAAATTGTCAGAGTGAACTAAGAGCGATCCGGTTGTGGTTGCATAGGAAATGAGAGCGCGTCTGATTGGTCAAGAAAAGTGACCGATCATAATAAGTGAAAGAAAAGAGCGTTAGTAAAGGAGTTTTAGACTGTACAAAAAATCCTTGTGTCGACATAAATTAGGTTGAAAAGATTTGGTAAAAGTATCTTAAAGAGCGGACAGCTAAAAAGAAGTACGTTCTCGGGAAAGAATAGAGATCAAATTTGGCTTCACTGTGTGGGCTGGCAGACGCACAGAGAGGGTTTTTCAAAATATACTGTCCAAATGCAGTGTTGTGGGGGGGGTAATTTGAGAAGTGCTGTTTGTCCTGTAGGCACGGTAAAATTTAGGGCAGTTTTGCGAAGAATCATGGTTTCTGACTGGCATGAGAACGTGTTTCTTAAATGCGTTCTTGCAACTTTTAAGATGTACGTCCTACGTACCGACTGTTGCAGTGGCACACAAATTGATAAATAATATTGTTATGGTGATGACCAGGAAATTATATCCTTCTTGGTTGTGGGTGGGTAGAAGAGGCCTAGATGTAAAAACTTTTGGTTTTAAAACTAAACATAGTACAGACATGTGTGTTTTCCTACTCAAACAAGCAATTTCTTATTACAATACTCGTATTAGTCCAATTTTCTGTGTTTTTCTTGATCCTTCAAAGACATTTGATTGGGTAAATCATTATTTGCTCTTTCAAAAGCTAATTGTGCGCAATGTTCCAATGTGTTTTGTTCGTTTATTAGTTTACTGGTACACTCAATAAAGTATGCAAATTAGATTGGGTAGATGTTATTCTTGGTTATTTTTGGTAACTAATGGTGTTGGACGAGGTAGCATAGTAAGTTCATATTTTTGCAGTCTATATAGGGGAGACCGGGTCTGGTTGTTCTCTGTCCTGGTTGTCACATTCAATTTTTTGAGCATTTCGCAATCTTGTGCAATAATCACTTTAATGTTAAATCACGTGTCCTTACCTCTTTGTTTGCCAGATGTACTTTGACTTTGATTGAGTAAGCACAGTTTGAATAAAGTTTAAAATACTACTTTTTGCTAAAAATTCAAAATTTTTTTGTTTTTGATCAAGAAAGGATAGAAGCAACTAGGATAGACGTATTATAAACATTGATACGTCGTTGGAGGCGTAAAAGCATTGGCACTTTTGTAAAACAAGTCTTTATTTAGCTGATAGTATAGTTTTTGAATTAGGTTTAGTCGAATTGAAGATGGCAGGTCTGTACAGGTTGTCACAAAAGAATTAGTAAAGGTTGTCACACTGTGACAACCAACTCCATGCTAAACAAACTGTTTAATTACCTTGTTTTGGTGTGTTTTTAAAAATGTAGCTCATCACTAAGGCGAGTAAAAGTCATTAAAGTCATATTTTTTTTGGTGGTACAAAAAGCTATGAAACCTATAATAATACAAAAACTACTTTGTCACGGGGTGTATTGAAGAAGTTATAAAGTCATAAAAAGTCATATTTTCTGCATTTGGTCATAAAATATGACCTTTCATTTTTAGTTAAAGTACTATCGTGAAGTGGGCCTAAACGGCGAGTTGCAACAGCTACACAAAAACCAGCCGTAATCAGAAACTACTATATTAGAATGAGTCCTGGTAAAGCCGATACGAGAAACGAGCACAGCAGGCGTTTATGACGTCACAAGAATGTAGGTTTTTAACGGAGCAATCAATAACACGTGTAGCCACAATCGGCTATTTTTTGTTTAGTGAAAGTACTATATATTGTGAAGTGAGCATGCCAAAAATAAAAGTTTCTGATGGGAGAAAGGTCCGATCGATTATAAAAGACTTTAAAGAGTTTACAGTCACTCCAAAAGATGAACTTTACTGCCCGCTATGCTGCTGCATAGTTAAGCATGAGAAGTGATTCTTTGTGGAGCAACATGTTGCTACTCTCAAGCACAGAAAAGGCGTTGAAAAGGCAAAGAGTGCTGGAACTTCCGATACACGTCAAACATTTATCAGTTCTGGTGAACACCAAGATTTTGCAACAAAACTTGTTCAAGCTTTTGCATCAGCTGATATACCGATGGCAAAAGTAAATCATCCAGCTATTCGACAGCTTTTTCGAGATTTGGGGCAAAGTGTACCATCTGAAACTCTTTGTCGTCTGAAAGTTAAAGAACTAGATGAAGCATATGATCAGAAGCTGGCAAAAGATTTGAGTGAGAAGCCGTTGTTTTTTGTTATAGATGAAACTGAATTAAGAGGTAAAAACTTTTTGCACATACTTTGTGGTACGCTGGATAAACCGGACTGCTGCTTTTTGGTTAGATGCTCTGTGATTGATGGTTCGGCTAATAGCCAAAAGATAATCCATGAACTGGATGATGTCATAAAGAAATTTAAGGTAAGGAGGGAAGACGTCAATTTGTTGATATCTGATGCTGCATCCTACATGTGCCGTGCAGGCAACGTTTTAAAAGAAATATATCCAAACCTCCTGCATGTTACCTGTCTGGCACACTTAATGCATAACTGTGCTTTGAAGATAAAAAGTTTTTACAAGGAAGTAGACGACTTGATTGCTGCTGTAAAAGCAAGCGTTGTGAAGAATAAAACCAGAGCTGCTGATTTTGCTGTTTGTGGAAGACCTCCGCAGCCAGTTGTTACTCGTTGGGGGAGTTGGTTGGATGCTGCTAACTACTATGCTGAGAAACTACCACAAGTTCGGGAAATTGTTAATTCATGGAATGGTGTAGGAGTGACTGTGCAAAAGGCCAAAAGTAAAGTGAATGAGCAAAAGCTGACCAGTCAGTTGACTGAAATTAGTCAATGCTACAATGGGCTCTCAAACCTAATTCTTAAAATGGAAAATTCTACATACACAATACAAAAGGCCTATGAAGATATCAACTCTCTTCGTTTTGGAAGTGACCCTCTGCAGCTGAAAAAGTACATAAAGAAGCGCTTGGAAAAAAATGATGTAAAAATCATTGTGGAGCTAAGTAGGCCAGATATTCCACCAGCATTGTATGCAAAATTGTTGCAATGTCAGCCTACTTCAGCATCTGTGGAGCAGTCATTTTCCCTTTTGAAATCATTCCTTTGTCCAAACAGAAATTTTGCAGATGCTAACATTGAACACTACATGAAACTATATTTCAATGCTTAGCCTATTGATTAAATGCATAAGACATTTGAACTTGAGTGACACTGAGGAGTTGATGATTTTCAGGTGAAATAGACGTGTTAATACATCATTGATCGACCATGTTTTTCTTTAAAATATACCCAAAACACTTGCATTCGACTTGCTAATTACGAGATTAGCAAAATATGATGCTCTAAAAATAAAGTCATATATTGTCATATGTTTCAAAAAATAAAGTCATATTTTTCGATTTTTTAGGTCATAAAAAAATGGCCCTACTCATCACGTTATGTTGAAATGTTAAATTTATATAAGTGTTCCTGACGCACGTGGAGTCTGCGACAGCCACAGAAACTAAACTGCTTGGGAATAGCTGTACTGTGAAAAGAAACAGCCAAATAGTCCAGTCTAACTATTTAATTTAATTTCCAATATAATTCACTTCAATTTCTTTAATTATTTCAATTACTTTTACAATTCAACTTATTCAAATAGATAAACCAACAGTTCCAATATTTCTCTTTAGTTAAAAACTGAACTTTAAATTTCTAAGTTGCTTATTCGAAGGAAACGCATTGAAAAAGATTGCTACAATAAAGAATTAAATGTGGCCAGCTTGTAACATCTGTTACGTCACAAGCGCCAAATGACTCAACGTTTTACGAGCTATTTAGGCAACGGAAAATGAAGGTTACAAAGTTAATCGTTCGGACCAATAAGCCTAATATGCCTAACAGCTGTTTTATTTATTTATATAAAGATTAAAAGCAGAAATTAGAGACCGATTTATTACAATAAGTGTAAGCCTACTTTGAAATCCCCACTTTTTAACGTTGGCAGCAAAAAAAAATTGTTAAATTCTTGCGCTCCGTCTTTGTTATTAAAATAGTGTTTGCTTCATTGAGAAACGTTAAAGCAAATTTACAGCTTGGGAGATTTGAGACATCAAATGAAGTGTTGTCCAAAAATAAATGATTGGTCTTGCTGGTTTGCTTTTGAGATATAGGCCAACCAAGAGTAACTACAAAATTTAACACGCACAAAACCGATAATTGTAAAAATATTTTAAATTTCCAGTGAGAATATCATGTTTTCATTTTACTGTTTAGGAAAGTTTATATATATGTACAGTAATTATAATAATGCCGCGTAATTATAGAAGGAAAAGTGAACGAGGCATAGCTAAACCTGATGAAATGTTGAGAGCAGTTCGACACATTAAAAGTACCGGAGAGAGTATTCGAAAAACTGCTGAGAGTTTTGGTATCAATTACAAAACACTTTCACGTTATAGAAAAAAATTTTCTGACGAAGAAATTAATGGAGAAGATTCATTTCCAACAACAACTATAGGATACACCAGAAACAGGCAAGTGTTTACAGATGCACAAGAAATAATGATTGTCGAATATCTTCTAAAAGCATCGGATATTTATTTTGGATTATCACCAAAGGAATGCCGAAAACTTGCTTACAGATTTGCTAAAGCTAACAGTATAGAAATACCAAAAAGTTGGTATGATAAACAACAAGCTGGTCCTGATTGGCTTACATTTTTTTTAAAAAGACACCGCCAATTGTCACTCCGCACTCCAGAAAGTACAAGTTTAGCTAGAGCAAGTAGCTTTAACAAAAACAATATTGATTCTTTTTTCCAAAATTTGAAATTAGTTTTAAATAGGCATAACTTTCAGCCATTGGACATTTGGAACATGGACGAAACAGGCATAACTATTGTACGTAAGTCTGATAGAAATATTGGAAGACGTGGAACGAAACAAATAGGCGCTATAACATCGGCTGAGCGAGATACACTTATTACTGTAGTAGGCACCATATCAGCTAGTGGAAATTCTATTCCTCCTTACTTTATTTTCCCCCGAGTAAAATTTCAAAGGCATTTCCTTAATGGAGCACCACCTGAAAGCAAAGGAGATGCAAATCCATCTGGATGGATGACAGAAGAGCACTTTTTGGACTTTTTAAAGCATGTTTGCTGCACCCACGAAAAACCTTGCCTTCTTTTACTAGATAATCACGAATTGCATATATGCATTAAAGGATTAGACTTCGCTAAAGAAAATGGCATTGTAATGCTTTCATTTCCACCACACTGTACTCACCGTTTGCAACCGTTGGATCGATCTATATACGGACCATTTAAAAAATATTTTAATACAGTGGCTGATGAGTGGCATCTTAATAGTAGCAACTAGGTGTTTTTCTTTCTTTTCAACTAATGTAACGTTCTTGTTTGGAATACTCTGAAGTGGATTTAGTTAGTAAGTCATTTTTTGTTTAATTGTTTTATTTAATTGTGTTAATTAATTTTTATGTTTTAATAAACGCGTGGTTAACGTCTACTAGAGATATTACGCTAAGAATCTAGCCGTAATATAAAGTTTTTAACTAACTTCAAAACAAGAATGGAAGGCGTCATCACCCGATCCAAAGGTTCTCGGCAGAAAGATGATGCTTCAAAATCAAAAGGTCACAAATCTGGTTCAAAAGGTTCTGTGACTTCAAGTTCTAAAAGAAGTGAGACTTCTTCTGTATTAAAGGCTCGTGCTGCTGCTCGAGAAGCAAAGTTGCAAGTTGAAATGGAAGCTCTTAAACAAAAATAATTATTAGAGCGAGTTGCGACAAGACATTGAAGAAAAGCAACGTGCAGTAGAAGAACAACGTGCATTGGAAAAATCGCGAAGAAATCAGAAAACTTCAAATTCAAAGTCAAAGAGAAGAATGGGAGATAATGAATCGCAAGCGAATTCTACAAAAAGAATTTGATATTAAATGTGCTGCAATTGAAAGTGATATTATTGACAAAATCTCCGAAAGAAGCTTCTCTGTTTCTGGTCGGAGTAAACACAAAGCTTCTACAAAATCTCAGCCGAAACCAAGTACAAGTAAACTGGAAGCTCCCAGCACAAGCAAATTTGAAGCTATTTCTCTAGCCGTATCTACACCTTTGCCCGAGCAATGGCACTCCGCTAATCAACCAGCTGAGCAAGTGAATTTTAAAACCTACTGTCGGCTTTAACGTCTGTCCAGTAGCAACTTCTGAAGACGAACTGCAAGCTTCCTTTCAACCTGTGTTTCCGAAGCTGCCAGAGCCTCATAAAACGCCAACTTCTGCGCCTTTTGTCAGCTCAACGTCTCAGATGCATCCAACATTGTTTCTCATGCCTCTTTATTCACAACAACAAGTCATTCCAAGTTTTCTGCGGACGAGGGGAATGACTCGTCTAAACCTGCGCAGTCAGGGTATTCGGAAATAAAAATTGTTTTGGATCACAAAGGATTTAATGGCGTTTGAAAATATGATACAAAACAATTTCGGCTACACAATTTTTAACCACGAAACTATGAAATCAGAAAACAATTTATCTAGAATTAACAAATGATCTAGACCTTATTCAAATAGAATGAAGAATAAATACAAAGGGATTAATAGAAAAACAACAATAACGCAAATAAACACTTACAAAACATAAACAATAAATAACAAATTTAAAACATATAATCTTTTTTGCCAAGCGGGAGGTTTTATGGTTCGCCTTCTTGACGGGACCTCACAGCTTGGTGCATCATCCGTCGCAACATCCTCGCCGCCTTGACTGCACTCGGTTGGTGCAGTCAAATCAGGAAAGTCTCGTAGAAATTGTTTCTTCACCGGACTCGAGCAAATGTAGACGTTGAATCGGCCTCGTCAGGAGTCCAGATTTGGTTTTTAATTTAAATGTTCGCATCAGACCATCTTTTCCTGGAATTGCCTCAACAATTTTTCCCATCGGCCAGGTGTGAGAGAAGTGTTCTTTTCGGTAATCAAACAGATCACCCACTTTGGGATGGAAATATCTTCGACTCAATTTAACTTTTGACGAAATGGATGGAACAGATTTTAAAGCCCGACCAAATGCTAAATGACTTGGGAGTAATCGCTTGAAGATTGTTTGTAAGTGGTCTTTGATTTAAAGCTGATTCAATGTCAGTCAAAATGGTATACAATTCGGTATAATTCGATTTAGTCTTTCATAAAATGCACCACGATGTGGACTACGCTCGGTAATAAATTCCCAAATAATGTCATTTTTGGTAAGGTATGATTGTTGTAGCTGCAGCACACCAGGTTGCAGTTTGAGTAGAAATATTAAGCAGCTTCGATACTTACGCGACGTCACTTTTACAATAACCACCAACGAACAACGAACCAATGTTATTGTATGTATTAGAGACGACGGTAACTAAAAATAAAACACAAAACAGTATTAAATAAATCAAAATAACACAAACAAATCTAGTTCTACCTGCTTAATACGCGTTTCTTTGAACGAAAGAATGATTTACCAACCAACGAAATGTCTGCACCAACTGACGAACGAACGAATGAAAAGAAAAAAACTACGCTGCACCGACTTAAATATGAGCGAAACAACCAATAGCAAACTGCCAACTCAAACCGGATTGCCAAAAATAAACTTCAAATTAAAACAAGGAACAAACTAAACGGCTACCGTCACAATTGTATCGAATTATCCGCAATAACACTTTCACGAGTGCAAAATTTTAAAATCTGATTCGCTTTTTTAAAGGTCAATTGATTATCACTAATAATTTTGCGACACTTTCCACGGCGATTAATCATACGTTTCAAAGCAGATAAAAATTCTTCGGTAGACATATTTGTTAATTCGAGATGAATCATACGACTATGGGTACAGGTAAAGATACATATGTAAGCTTTTCTCATAGTTTTACAATCATATCCTTTTAGGTAAATCGGTCCGGTAAAATCAACGCCAACATCAGAAAATGCAAAAGCCGGACAAACCCGCTCTTTGGGAAGAATTCCCATCTTTTGTTGCAAGGGTTTCGTTTTAGCATGTCTACACACCACACACCGTTTACATACTCTTCTCACCTCTTCACGAATATGCAAGATATGGTACCTCTCCCTTAAAATAGCGATGGTTGTGTCTTGAGAAGAATGGTAATTCTTTTGATGGACGTGAAGGATCAATAGTTCCACCAACAAGTCTTTATTTGGAAGGATGGTAGGATACTTGGTGTATTCTAGCAAATCGGAAAGTTTAAGTCGATCTCCTGCAATAATCAAATTTTTTTCAAAATCAAATTGCGGGTCCATATTTTTAAACCGACAGGACGAAGAAGGCTTTCCCGAACTCTGCAATTCAAAAAATCATCCGTAAAATTAAATTTTTGAACAGAGAAAATAAAAAATACTCAGCGTTTTTATACTCTTTAGGGCCTATAAGATCCGGTCTGCAGGTATGGTCAAGTTGTTTGTTGACAGGATGCCTCCATCGCAAAATCCTGGCCACCAGACGAATTACTTTAGAGTAGCTCGAATATCCTCGAAAAAATTCTTCGTAAGGCAAAGTAGCAGACAAAGCAAATGTTTTCACTTTAGCAGCTTCTTTGACACAAGCATCACTAGTAGAAGCTTCTAAAGAGCAATAACCACCGTGCTCCGAGGGCCACTCAAACTTATACTTATTAAGTCAAGGCAGACCTTGCCAGTAAAGGGGGTTATCTTTCAAATCGGATAACTTCATTCCTCGGCTGTGCAGATCGGCAAGATTTTTAATTCCAACGCAATGACCCCAAACTGAGGGAAAAAAAGAGTCATGAATATCTTGTACTCTATTCTTGACGAAAGTCTTCCAAGAAGAACTAGGCTTAGAAATCCAAGCCAGCACGAGTTTTGAATCCGACCATAAGTATACTTCGTCGATAGTCCTTTGCGTCTTCAACGCATCTAAAACATAACGAACTAATTTAGCAAGACTATGAGCAGCCATCAATTCAAGTCGTGGGATCGACACCGGTTTTACAGGTGCCACCCTAGTCTTGGCCATTAAATATGATACTTTAATAGCGGTAGCAGATTCTATTCTTAGATAAGTGACGGCTGCATACGCATTTTCTGATGCATCACAAAATCCATGAATCTGAATGCTATATGGAGGTTCAACAGTTAAGAAAGAACATCTGGGGACTTTAATACTTTCAATTTCCGACAATTCCTCTACCCATTCTTGATATTTCTTGGCGTTGTCTTCTGGCAAAGGCTCATCCCAAAAAAGTTTCTTTTCCCATAGCTTCTGGATTAAGATCTTTGCCCGAATAGTAAATGCTGCCAAAAATTCAAATAAATCAAATATCTGATCAACTTTACTTAAAACCGATTTCTTTGTAACAATTGCGTCAAATTTTAATAGTTTTTCACTAACCTTGCAATAAAAGTGATCTTTCAAAGTGTCCCATTTTAATCCAAGAGAAGCGGCTTCACCAAAGTCTTTATTATCGAAGTCCAAAACTAGATTAGGCAACCTTTGTTCTTCTGGAATGCAAGATAAAACCTCCGCGGAGTTAGAAGCAAACTTCAAAATTTCCCAAATCACTTTGCATTTTTACCACTTCCTCAACCGTATCACCACCGAAATGAATATCGTCCATGTACATGTTTTGCATCAACCAATCATGAATATGGGTGCCGTATCGAGAAACGATATTATCAGAAAGGGAATGACATAAAACAGATTGAATGGCAAGAAACGGACTGGAAGTCACACCGAACATCAACCTTTGCATTGCATAAATCTTTGGCTGAATATTTGAATTACAATCTCGCCAGAGATATAACCGATATCGCTGATAATCGGGAATGACCGCGTTTTGACAGAACATTTTCCGAAGATCTCCGTTAAGAGCAAATTTGTGCATTCGGAATCTCAAAAGAACGGCAGCAATATCGGGAAGAAGATTAGGACCCTTCAGCAAATAATCATTCAAAGAGTTACCATTGGGATCCTTAGCACTGGCATTAAAAACAATTCGGACCTTTGTCGAAGAGCTCGAATCTTTAAAAACAGGATGATGAGAAACATAATACCTTGGTTTGTCTTCAATAGCCTTTAACTCTTTTTTTGTTAATTGTCTAGCAAACCCACACTTAACATAATCTTCAATCGCCGTTTTGTAGGCAGCACGCTTCAGCTCATCTCTTTTTAAGCTTTTCTCGCAAGAAATTAAACGTGTTCTTGCTTGGGAGTAATTGGAGAGTAACTCTGGAGAGTTTTCCTTGAAGGGTAAGGCAACAACATATCTATTGTTAACGTACAGCGTCTCTCTCCTCCTTTGTATAAACATCATTTTTCTCAAAAAGACCAATAGATTCCATATTCCAAAATCCTTCCAATAGTTTCTCGAGCTTAGACCATGGAGAGGCATCAGTTGCAGTCAAAGCCAGGCATTTACGACTTTCTTTCGCTTTCAAACGTTGAATGTGAAAGGGTCCCGCTAAAACCCATCCAAACATGATGTCTATGGCATAAGGTGCCGTTTCCGCAACATCTGGACCGATAATGCTTCCCTGCATTAAGTGAAAGTAGTATCTGCCTCCAAGCAGTACGTCAATTTTTGCTGTTCGTCTCGGAAACGGATCCGCCAATTTTAATCCCTTTAAATGAGAACAAAAATCACTATCAAAGTCAATTTGCTGCAAAGGGGAACAGATTGAGCCATTCTGGACATGAGCTTCAACATGGAATTTTTCTTGACTTTCAGATTCAATGGGACAAAGCAGGAAACGCACAAGATTCATGTGGTGAATATTGGAGCTACCTGGTTCTGGTAGAATCAATTCCCAAGTCATGAACCACCTTTTTTGTCACGAAACTTTTGAGAAAAAGAATCAAACTCAACCCTTATCAGTTTTTCTTTCTTTCCATATTTAATTTTGGCAAGAGCAGTAGGTAACAACGTTTCCAATTCATTATCCAAAAATTTGGATGGTGCACCGGCTAAAACCCAAACTGTAGCAATCAGGGCGTTTGCCTTCATCGGTTCTTCTTTCGACTTAGGATCAATGTGCAAAAGAGAATGGTGCGGTTTTCCACAGTTCGGTGCACCACATTTAGCGGCACATTTACGAAAGATCGGCGGATGACCAGGCGTGCCTTTACACTTAAGGCATTTAAAACAAACCATACCTGGCATCTTCATCAATTCTTCTAATCTTCCGGAAGGTGTAAGTCCTTTGAATTTCGGACAAGCAATCAATCCATGTTTTTCCGAGCATAAAACGCAAACTTCAAAGCTGGCTTGGGTTACCAAAGCTTGCGCAGAAGAAGGCCACAATTTCTTAAACTCTTTTAAAGGTTTGGCCCCTTTGGAGTCACCCCTACTTACCAAAGCCTCCAAAACGGCAAGCTCAGCAGTGAGAAACTCGATTAACTTCACCGAAGATGGAGCCTCATCCTTTTCAATTAAAGGGGAGATATGCCGAATCCATCTCTCCTCCAGCGACTTGGAAAGTTGACCCTCTACAATTTGTGTGAGAACCTGGTCCGAACTCACCTGATGCCTCTCCAAAATCGCCTTCTTCGCAACGACCTTATCGAGAAGTGCGCGCAACTGTTTGGGTTCGTGATTAATTTTCTTTCCGTTTAACAATTCTTGAATATGACTGCGAATAATTGCTTGTTTACGGCCGAAGCGCTTCTTGAGTGCTGCAATGGCAGCGTCATAGTTTTCAGCTGTAGTGGGATAACTTTCCAAAGTACCTGCAGCGGCTTCCTTTAAAGCGCTTTTCAAGTAAGACATTTTATAAAATTTGCTTACCCGGCGATTTTCGTGAATCAGTAACGAAAATGCATCCCAGAACGTCGGAAACAACAACGGGTCACCATTATAAGTGGGCGGGATGATTCCACTCGGAAGACAAGAAGCATGCTTTTCCTCTTCATGAAGCGCCTTCAATTCCGAAATATAAGAGTTTGCCACAAGCAGCTCATTTAAACAAAGCTCCTTAGTATGTTTCAAATCACTTAAAATGGGTTCTCGCATTTCTTCTTCTAGTTGATCAACTTTTTCACAAACAAAGCTGTGCAAATCATTCATAGCTCCCTCTACGGCCTTAACCATCACTTTAATTTCATGAAAGGGGCGATAGTTTTCCCGTCGACTACGCAGACCTTGAATCAAATCAAGTGCTTCATCATCTAGTCGGCGAAATTTACGCTGAACAGCTTCTGGAGAACTACAACTAGAAGACGTTTTCCCACCTTGCAATAGAAGATCAGTCATGAAACGAACCATATCAAATCGTTCTTCTTTAGCCCTCTGACGAATTTCCTCCAATTCTAATTTAAATCGTCGTTCAGCAGCTTCTTGGTGCTGTTGCTGTTGTTCCTAATATTGTTGCTGTTGTTCCTGATACTGTCGCTGTTGCTCTTGCATCATTTGAAACATCAGCAAAAACTTCGACTTTATTGGAAGTTCCAGCTCCTTCTTTATTAGAAGGATCCATAACAACAAACTGTAATCAATAAACTCAATTTCAGCAGCAAAACTTATACAACATTGTTTTGTATTGTCAATTAACAAAACGAAATTTTAGCAACAAAACTTTAAATTGTTTTGTATTGTCAATTAACAAAATACAATTGTTTTGTATTGGTCTACGGACGAGGGGAATGACTTGTCTAAACCTGCGCAATCAGGTATTCGAAGATTCAAATTGTTTTGGATCAACAAAGGTCAACAAAGTTTAATGGCGTTTGAAAATTTGAGATACAAAACAATTTCGGTTACACAATTTTTAACTTTTAACCGGGAAACTATTTGAAATCAGAAAACAATTTATCTAGAATTAACAAATGATCTAGACCTTGTTCAAATAGAATAAATAAATACAAAAGGATTAATGGAAAAACAACACTAACGCAAATAAACACTTATTACAAAACATACCTAACCCTACTCTAGCTAAATCAGCGTATAAACAAACACTAACCTAACCCTAAACTAGCTAAGCTAAATTTGACCAAGTTAAATGGATGTAAAACTCAAATAATTACGGCGCTATAAACTGAAGGAAGTCAAACGAAGGAAAATTCTAAATTAGGAAATGCTATGGAAAGGTAACTTAAACAAAGCTTTTTAAGAACAAAATTCGCGCCGCAAGAGAACGAACAGAGAGAAAACCAATTACAATAATGAATAACCATAGGCGTACGCAAGGGGGGGTTTCAGGGGTCAAACCCCCCCCCTTGAAGAATGGTGTTCAGCCATATATACATGGTAATAAATAGGCTTCAATAATAAGATTTTGGTTTCTATTGTTTGCCGCACTTTGAAACTTAATTATTGCTTGCGCATCAATTTTTTCTATCGCCTAAATTGCAGTTTTTTCTTTTTGCAATTTCTTTTTGCAATTTTTTCTATCGCCTAAAGTTAGCTAACGTACAGCTGCCACTGTGAAGAAAACTTTCAAACTTGTAAAATATTGAAAGTTAAGTATGGGAATGGAAATAAACTGCATGGAAACAATAGCTTCAGTTCACAAATTTTTTAGTGCTTCACAACGTCAAAACATTTTTACGCAACTCCATCAACACAATTTCGTCAACAACAAAAGTTCAAAAACTTGTTCAAATTTGTGCCATCAGATGGGTCGATCGACACGAGTGTTAGTACTTTTTCAAATTTACAATTTACCGTTGTAGAAGCTTTGGCAGAAATTTCAGCATGGCCAGACAGAGAGGAACTTCATTAAGAGCTTTGCAGTTGCTTTCGACAATTACGCAAAGTGAATTTTGCATTGCTCTCTTAGTTTTAAAAAACGTTTTTGGATATAGTGTTGCTTTGTGCAAAGTTAAGCAAAAAAAGTAGATAAACTCTTTTGCGGCTGTCAACATTGCACATGATATTGCAAATGAATTGAAGTGTCTTAGAGAAAAAAACGAATATGAATTTCACTAGTTCTATATTTTTGCGCAAAAAAACGGCCAAAGCCGAAGGTTTTATTTTGGAAACACCACGCCTTACTTCAAGACAGACCAATCGATGCAATATTGCTGCTGAACAGATGAAGAATATTTTAAAGTAGGGATTTTTATTCCATTTCTTGATAACTTTATTGTCACTCTCGAAGCAAGATTTACAGCCCACAAATCGATTATTGATGAATTTCAGTGTTTAATTTCTTCTGATCCAACTAGTGGACCAACTCCTCAACAAATTAAAAATATTCAAGTTTTGGGAAAATTTTACGAAAATGATTTAACAAAATTCTTGGGAGAACTAGTGCCTGAACTGATATTATGGTACAGGAAGCTTTTTCGGTTGAACGCAGCAGAAAGAACAACTAATGCGTTGAGCAGTATCAAGGAATGCAGTTCCGATGCTTTTCCGCACATATATTTACATTGATGACCATTTTGTTAACTCTTCCAGTGACAACATGCACTAGTGAACAATTGTTTTCCACATTACGCAGACGAAAAACGTGCTTACGAAACACAAGTGGTACCACTCGAATGAATGGACTTGCATCACTAAACATTTATAGGAGCCACACGCCTTGCCCTGGTGACGTAATTAACAAATTAAGTGAAAAAACAGCGTTTGAATATAAGCCTTTAAAAAAACTTTAAATATTTGTTAAGTAATGAGGTTATTTTTTTGTTCGTTTGATTTTTCACCTATTGTTCTCATCATTTACACGAGTTGCTTTTATTTTGGAAAGTTTCTTATCATAATTGAATTACCTGCACATGCCTTTTCAATAGTTAGTTTTACGGTTTGGTAAAAAAAAATTCATGCTACTGCAAGACGGTCTTAAAACCAAAACACTTTATTTTTGAATGTAGGCCTAATTTTGAAAGTTTTTTCCCATTACCAGGACCACTTAGAGCAGGGTTTCCCAAACTTTTAGTTGATCGGTACCCTTTGAACACTGTAGCAGGTTTGCATGTACCCCCAAAATGTTGTGACGTTTCTCTAAAACAGGGTGGTCCAACTTCTTCACTCTTGCGGGCCACTTTACGAAATCGTTCGAGTTTGTGGGCCTCAGCCGGGTAGATATTGTTCCAAATCATGGTGTCCTCTAATAAAAAAAAAAAAAGGTCTTCACTTTGAATCAGAAAATTTTTCCAATTCATGCCGAAAATCAAGGTGATCCTTAAAAAATGAAAAGTCTTCCCTTTTCAGCAGCCACAAATTTTCCCCATTCAAACCCAAAATCACGGTGATCTGTAAAAAAGTCTTCCCTTTTAATTGTCCTGTTTGACGTAATTATAATCGACCGGATTCAAAAATTCTAGACATTCAAGTCCATTATTTCTTCCAAACACGGAATTTAACTTAAATAAGGATATTCTTTCTGATAATGTACCTTTTGAGAAGCCTAAATGTACCCCAGTTTGGGAACCCTAACTTAGAGCAATCGTGTTTTTGGCTCCAAAACCCCCCCCTTTACAAATTTCTGCGTACGCCACTGTGAATAACTAAGTAGAAGAATTAGCGACGCGAGTTCAAATCCAACAAAAACGGTAAGTTAAAAAATAAATAACAAATTTAAAACATATAGTAATCTTTTTGCCAAGCTGGAGGTTTTATGGTTCGCCTTCTTGACGGGACCTCACAGCTTGGTGCATCATCCGTCGCAATGGATTATTTATGCTACAGTATTTTGATTTCAAACAGTTGCTAAGTGATACGGTGACGTCACGGAGCGAACCGGTTTTTTCAACTGATTGGGGTTCGGTTAAGGTTCACGATTATTCAAATTATTCTGTTCAGTTCCGGTTCGCTCTTTCTGATTTTTAAAATTACGGTTCGGGTTCGGTTAAGGTTCGGAAAAAATGGTGTAAAACCGGTTTATAAAACTCCGGTTCGGGTTCGGTTTGACTCCCTGCAAAAAAGCCTTCGCTTTGAATCGGTCTCAACGCTAGACTCTGTCCCACAAGCTCACCATGCCATGTTTATAGAAGGTTGCCGCTGCTTGCGATCGACAAGACTTGAATTGTGCAAAATTGTTCCGCGGGCCGCATGAGATCAAGTCCTAACTTGCAGTGTCAAAGCCATTAAATTTAGAAAAACTGTCAAGCCATTACCTGTTTTAAAGAGATGCCAAGATATTATTGCCCAGTTGATATCAGTAATTTTACATTTGTATTTTTTAGTTTTATATGTGCTTGATAAGATTGTAATTTAAAACCATGCTAAAATTACCAAGTAAAGAAAGTCAACCACATCTTTGATGTAATTATTTGCCTGAACAGGATAGAAACTTGTTTATTATTATAAGGTTTCTTTTCTATCAAAATAGCAGAATACTAGAGTAGGGTTTATATTGTGACTGTGCAGATTGTGTTTGCCATCAATTGGCATTCTTACCTATTCAGCCACATTTTTCCATTATGCATCTTATTTGCAATGTGGTAGAATAGTAGGCTATATAGTGTCATTTTTAGGATCAATATAATTCTTGTGTAACTACAGCCTTTTTGTGGCTTAAAGCTTTTTGTTGCTTGTATTTGTTTTAGTGATGGGACGATTAATTGGAGTCATATTGAAATATCAGTAATTTTTCAAAGTATTGAGAATTGGCATCAGAGCTGTATAATTCAGACCTGATTTGGATAACAAAACGTTTCCTAAATATATAGGGTGTAAAATAAATAGTAGTAACACAGGACGGCACTGTTGGGGTTCATGTAATGTTCCTAATATTTCTTCATCCTTTCCTAACCATTTTTTAATCTATCAAGCTAATTCCAACTCTATGCAGTAGCAAAATAGGGTTAAATTTTTTTGAAACAAAGATCTGTATTTTTGGTTATGCCAGTAGCAAAATATAAGTTTTTTTATAAAAACATTAGGCTAATAACAAGATATAAATTGGATCTTGTACACGAATTTGGGTTGTTAATATTCTGCCGATTGCACTTCACTACTCAGCTACAACTCAATGGCATAGCAAAGGAAACTAAGGTTATTGTCACAGACTGGTCTCCATAAAGATGAAAATTGATTGAGAGGTTAACATTTCAAGCACTTTCAATAATATACTCGAACCAAAAATTTGAAAGCCTTAATATGATCTTTTTTAAATTCCAATATTTACAATGTTTTTATTACTGAATTTTAATTAATATTGGAAAATGTGTAAACTCTAAAACAATTTGAGTTAACTTGAAGCAAATTGAGCTATGATAATTAAATACCAATTCTTCTTGATATAAAGTGGTGGTAAAGTAATAACATCATGCAATGTCTTTAAGCTGAAAATTGATTAAAAGGTTGCTGATTTTTTTACTGTTTGTTTATGTTTTGGTAATTTCACAAACTATATGACCCTTATGGACAGTTTCATTTCTGGCTGTGTTTATAAGGGCTATGTAGCAAATGTGACATGAACTGTGACAACAGAAGTAAACACTCGAATTATTGGGTTTATTGAATCTATTTTGACCCTTCACGGACATTGCATGATGTTACTACTCTTAAAAAAGTATTTATGTGCTCCCCCTTGTTCAGTAAAGAGTGAGAGAATTTTTAGTGTAAGTGGCAACATATACAACTGGAAAGATGTTTATATATTTGCACTATAATTTGTGAGTGCTTTAATTCAATTGTGATTAAAGGCATATTGTTACTATCAACTAAAAAGCAAATATTTATTAAAATAGAATTTTTTATATTCTTATTATTAACTCAATAGTCAATATTACATCTTTGTGTCATTAAAATGAAATTATTTATATTGATATTGTGAACTCAATAGTACATTTTTGTGTTATTAAAATAGAATTATTGATAGATGTGTTTATATAAAAACTTTCCAATTTATTGTTACCTAACATATTGTAGAACTCTAATAGCAAGATGATGAACTTCCTAATCGATTTTCAATTTATATTTTAATTAGATATGCTAATACCTGGACACAGTAATAGTAATACATATATGTAATAATGTACAAAAATTGTATTGGAATCATTAAAAATTTTGGTATGGTCTCATCACTAATTTTTTGATAGACTTCACTGGCAGCTTTAAATATAACCATGTTACGTTAAGGCAATCAAGGGTTTGTGGAAAGGTTCCAGGGGATCCATAAGACTGAAAGTTGGACAGAATTAAGAAAAACCTTTGCGAAATTATGGTCATTCTCAAGGTTCTAGGGGATCCATAAGACTGAAAGTTAGACAGAATTAAGAAAAACCTTTGCAAAATTATGGTCATTCTTAAAAATTTAATGGTCTGTAGGCTTGATAATTTTTTGAAAGAAGTCCTGACCAAAAAGGTTCAAAACCATTGCTTTGAGACAATTAACAAATTAATCAAACAGCAATATCATAATATCTTTAAAAGCAGATTAAAAGTTGCTTACCATAACTTCTATGGCATTTTCAGCAAGTCAAAAAATAAATAAAGAGATTATATGATATACAGGTTGATTGTATTTAAAATCTGTTTTATTTATTGTCATTGTAATATTTGCTGGATTTTTATTTATGTAAGTCTTGATATCAAAATCAAGATCTGATGTATAAATATAGCTCAAATTTACCATTGTTATTGTTGTATGGAAGGACATCCAATCCATGTCAGGTGCAAACAAGGACTGGGGATGAAAGTTTATCCTTTTACTACTCCAAACTGCTATGTTTTCCAGAACAGATGCTGGCAATAATTGTTGAGCCATCATAGAGTTTTGTAATCCAAAACTATCAGAACTCATGCACCATATGGTGCCTTGAATTGGCCAATTTTTTTTGCTATATAAACTTAAATTGACATAACATTCAATATGATGTCATAAACCTCATAACATTAATTGGAATATCGTTTTCTGAGACCTTGCAGAATTGAGAAGAAAATTATAATCTTATTATAATTCTGTTGCTTGCATAATTGTTGTTGTAGAATATTCTTAAATAGTAGTAAAACTTTTTAATTGACTACTTGTAATGTAATAGTTTATTGTCTAGAAACAAATATATATTCTTCCTAGAGCTGGTGAGTTGCTATTAGTTTTGGTACTTTCCTGTTATCGCCCCACCATTTATTGCTTCCTGTTGTTTTCAATACATTTCTCTTGGTTTCTTCTTTATTTCACCCTGGTGCTGTAAGGGGTATTTTGGATTAGTTTCACCGAAAAAAATCGCTTGAGGTGATTTCTTGAAGAAACCCCAAAAGTCTTGGGTTTTGGTTTGCTATTTGCTGATGGTGGGGCAATAACAGGAAAGTACCTTAGTTTTTTCAAGTTTCTTATTGTGATTATATATGTGTAGTCTATAACAGTGTGGTCCAAGTTTGTTGTTCCTGTAAGCCAATTTTTTTAATTTTCTAGAATTTTCTGGCATTAGTTGTTTGGAAAAGCCATAGAATGCAAAAAATCATTGTTTCAAGATTTTTTTGTCTTTACTTGATTTTAAAAACCTATAAGGGTTTGGATAATGAGAAAGAGAGCCATTTTTAGTTTTTTTTTTTCTATCTTCCAAGCTGGTTTACGTTTTAAAGCTGCTTCTGATTGAAAAGGTGTACAATAATTAAAATTTTTCTGTAGGTCAATTTCATTTCATGACATGGTATATGTAGAAATTTGATAGACGTATATATGTGGTATATGTAAAAAATTTAGAAAAGTTCTCTTGTTTCTATATGTAATGGAGATTTTGTTATTAAGTAGTTAAATTTTACAAAGAAACTAAATAAAATATTTGTCTCTGTTGGTGAAGTGAATACCAGTAGTCAAAAACACCAAAAATTAGCTAAAAGTTGTATTTTTTTTTTGACGTATTAATGGTACAAAGAGCTTAATGGTTTACTTCAAAGTAATTGTAATAGAGTTCATGTATTACAAAGACTCTGTATTTTAATTGAGTAGAAAGTCTTCCAAGTGATTGTGAATAAAGTCTTCCAAGTAAATTAAAATTTTTGTTAATTTTAGCCATGACCCCAAGTGGTTTTAGTGCATTTTGTAGAACTTCTAAATTTTTGTGTAAACTATAACTGTTGTCATTGTACTATTTTTTAGAGGTGCCAGAAGCAGGGGCAATTGCTCCCTGCCTTTTAATCTTCTTGAAAGTTAAAACATGGGAGCACAGAAGGAAAGATTGTGTCCTTCAAAATTCGTATTACTAAAATACTTATTTTTAGATCTGTTCTAGAATTAACCTTTGTTTGTACAATTACAAAGACATCCGTGAATCATAGCGCAGCAATGAAAGTCAAGATAAAACTTTTAATGTATATAATATAGAGCCATTGATATCTCAAGTGACCTAATCTTCTGGCAAACTCACTATTTTACTTGAATCAGTAAATTGAATTATACCTTAATCAAAAATTGACTACAAATAAAAAAATGCTGTTTTACGAATATTATTTTTTGATTTATAGTCAATTTTTGATTCATGAACTGATGGCAAATAGCCAGATACAATAATTATACAAAGAGTTATAGAAGAAGAATAATACATCAGAAAATTTCTAATGCTTACTATTAAAGAGCAAAAGTTTTTAGTATAATTATGAAAAATTTGATTTAAAAGCAAAGAAATTGTGGCCTTATCTAATTTTAACAAGCAGCACAAGCTGTCTGACTGAGGCTACTCGATGCTCACTTGCAGCCGATATTAAAATCTGAAAATAAAAACACCAAGACCAAACGCATGACATTTTTAACCCTTAAGGGACACTGGTACATTTGCGTACCATTATAGTGATTATAAATTAACATTTTAAGAGTCTTATTCGTTTTAATGTGCTTGCAGAAGAACTTGAAGACCCACATGTTTTTATTAAGTTATTTAACAAAGAAAGTAGGCTACCACGCCTCTGAAAAAGTGACAAAGATATCAACAGTTTGCAAAGTTTTAAATAAAAAGCTGACAAGCAAGAAATGCCTTTCGGCAATACATAAATTGTTTCAAATTTACTGCGGCATAGCTCTCGTTTCGGCTTTTGCAGAAAGGAGTTTCAGTGTTATAAAAAGAATCAAAACATGGCTTAGAAGCACTCCGACAGATAACAGTCTCAATAATCAAATGTTCGCAAATATTCATATGAACTTGTTGGGCAATATCAATTTACAAGCTGTTGCTGATCACTTTGCCAAAGCAAGCAAATTTTTTTGGGTTACATTAATCATGCGGCGTTTAATAATTGATATCATACCTTGATCTAAAGCAGGGGTCGGCAACGTTTTCTTTCTAGTGTGCCAAGTTGTGAAATTCAATGTCAAAATATACGTTTGCGTGCCGATGTCTTCACTTCGATTTCATCTCCAATTTCCCTATTTTTCTTCCAAAATCAGGATGTTCTCTAAAAAAAAAAAAGGTCTTCACCTTGATTTTATCTCTGATTTCCCTATTTTTCTCCCAAAATCAGGGTGACCTCTAAAAAAAAAAAGGTCCGTAAACGTGTTTTTGAAAAATATTCACGACGCCGCGTGCCGTATAAAATCACCTCGCGCGCCGGGGGTTGCCGACCCCTGATCTAAAGGGCCATTGACGCTCATGTAATTACGCTTTTTTTTACGCAATTGTTATTAGTTCTTTAATTTTTTTATTGTTCTATCTATTCAAACCTTTCGTATTCTTGATAGCGTAAATGTTTTAGCCAGCGTTGTGTTGTTGTGAAAAACATTACTGATATGCTAAAGCAAAATGCATTCATTCTGTATCTATCTGCCTTTGATTGCCCTGAATAGACGCCACGATTGTTGAATGTTTGCAAAACTGGCTTTGGTGCTTTTGACAAAAGTTTGGTTGTGGGTATGTCGGGTAATTTTATGTTAATAACCAGTTCATAGATTTGTGTTTTTAATGTGTAGGCTAATTGAGAAAAACCTGTGTAAAATTAGTTATTTCTGTCGCTATCCTAGTGCTTGGTCATGGCAGAAGCTTTTAAAAGATGCAGCTCATCTTTAAGATTTAAAGTTTTGAGCTCTGGGTTTATTAGAAAAGATTGTTATTGGCCGAAAAATTGATCGCGAACCAAAATAACAGATTTATTTTCTCTCTATATTTATCTTCCTGACTCGCAGAAAAGCGATGGAGGCGCTAATACATAGGTAAGCAATTACCCCGACCTAGATTAGCATAATAAAACTTTTCCGAGATATCTATCAGTCAACCAAGATTTTAAATGCAGCATGGTTGCCAAAATTTGCTTTTGTTGGAAGTGCTTTTTTAATTCCCCCCCTCCTGGCAAAAAACTCCGGCGCCCCTGCTAGTTCGATTTTTTTCGATTTTCGATTTCAATTTTCGATTTCGATTTTCGATTTCAATTTTTCGAGTAAACAGCAACGTTTACACTTTCGCCAAATAATTTTATTAAGGCAGTTCAATAGCCGTTAATTTTAAAAAAGCATGTAGGTTTTTAAAATGGTATAGAATTTGCTCGTTTACTTTTACCTTCTAGTTGTTTTCGTTCATGATGCTCATTTCAAGAATAAACACTGAATTAAGATCTGACTTGAGAAGTTTAATGAAGGCACTAAAATGGTCGACAGCGCTGTCGAATGGTTAGAGCACCGTAATTGTGATCAACATGGTCTTGTTTTAAAACCTACTCGTGCCATTCTGTTTTGTCATTGGAAAAGACACTTTACGGCATTTTTCCCTGCGTGACGGTCTTGGCAAACAGTTTTAAATTTTATTCATATCTCTGTAAATTTAAAGAAACAAATAAAAAATTTCAACCAAACAGCAATGTCTTGGCATCTCCCTCCGGAAGCAAGTTGGGGTAATTGCTTGCCCTATGTGTTAGCGCCTTCGACGCTTTCCTGTGAGTCAGAAGGATAAATATAGAAATAAAAAATAATTTGTGTTAAAATTCATTTGCAAACATAACGTGAAAAAATTACTGTTGTGAAAATGGCCAGATTTTATTCCGCACAATATGACGAAAGCCACCCTATTATTTGGCTATTAGAGAATGCAATAAGTTTTTTAGCAATATTTAAAATGCCAGAAAATCGTCTTGAGTTAATTTAAATTAGTAAAAAACAGTCCACAGTTTTTCGACAATTCTAATTATAACACTGAAAAAAACAACAGCATTTTTCAACAAAGTAGAAGTTAGCAAAATCTTTTGTTTGGAACAATCACAGTGGAAAAACAACCGTCGCTAGATGTCCCCAACGATTCACATTTTGTTCCGATAGTTTTCAAAGCTTTCACCTTAATACAGTAACATTTTCTTCGGTTGCGAACAAGACAATCGATCAACTTTTTAGTCCGTTTTGCATTTGGCGTAAAATCTATTTCCATAAGAAATATCCCATAAAACATATTCCATAACGTATCGAAAATATCGGTGCAAATCACCCGACAATACAGAAAAGTTTTTGCGCCGCATTTAGAACCTACGACTAAAGTCTTTCTTTCCAACTTGCCAGGTTTTCAATAGGTTTGCCTTGTTTACTTAACGAACTTCATTTTTTCTTTTTATTCTTAAATTGATTAGCCAACCACATCAAGCCATCCGGCATTCCTTGGCCGGTAATTGCACAACTGCTTTGAATATGCCACTTTCGATCGGTTATGGTTGAAAGGTTCAGTTTTTCTTTCACTTCGTGCACTGTCAATGCGTTTGTTAAATCCTGCCGAGAAAGAATAATTTAAGATCTTTTCAATTAATAACAAAATTTTGTTTTTGCTTTTTTTGTTATTGCCGCAAAAGGGAAAAACGTCGATACGATTGACCCCAACGTAATGTAATTTTAATGTTCGAACGAAGCTAAAAACATTTTGGTGTTAGTTCAAAATGTTTTTTTTTATTAGAATTAAAATATTGTGATATTTAAGATTGACATATTATTTTTGATTAAAATCAAATTCCATATTGAAAATGTTCTATGGATTTTGCGGGGCATTAGCTCGTGTAGTATGATTTAAGTAACGTTTTTTTAAATAAAAGGCGAGCTTTCTAGAAAATTTACATATTTTTTCCTGAATATAACAAGTAGCAAACAAAGTCTTTAAACTAGTGTTATGCGTGAATAAAACTAGATTTTGGGTAAATGTTAAATATGCAGTCTGCCTGGCATATGTGGTCTACCATCTGGTTGAATATGCAGTCTACAATCCTTATGCGGTCCACTATCTGATTTGGAATGAATCATATACAATTGTATTCTAAACTAGGCAATAGTTATGAATTTTAAAACCAATTACCAGATCTGATGGTTAGAGACAACAGGCTTTTTGACAGATAGTAGACCGAATATTTAAGAAGTTTGTTAGTAGACTGCATACTTAACCAGTACCATATTTTGTTTATTTTCTTTACAATATCGGCATAAATTATGTCTTCATAATAAAAATACTTAGGTGTTAAATTTAATCACCTAATTGAGTTTCTCAGTTTCTTTATAAATTTGTTATAACAGGTTATTGCCAAGGTTTTACATTTTACTCAATATGAAAACCAATTAGACAAACCTGCTTATTTGCAAAGACGAGTAATTTACAGTCTTTTAGCTCTTCTTCGTTTAATATGCTGTGCAGTTCATCTCTGGCTTCTTCTATTCGCTCTATGTCATTGCTGTCCACCACGTAGATCAATCCTAAATTGTTGAACAAATCTTTATTTAAAAAAATTTTTAGTTGTCTAATATAGGCGTTGCACCAGAGAATTCCAGCCGATATTGATAGACCAACAAGGATCTAAAACCAGCTTGTAATTGGAAAAACTGAAAACTTTTTTTTTGTACTTCTCACTGTCAGTTTTACAAAATTTTGAAACTGTATTGGCCAAAAAGAATTTATGATGCTAAAAAAAGGTTGGAAGTTATAATGCTGACTGTATTATTGGGCTTGAAATATTTCATACTTTTAGCTCAAAGCTAAAAGATGACAATAACACCAATTGGCAACACAGAAAATCCTCCAAATTTTTACATGTATAAGCCGCCCTCCCGAAACAAATAACAAGCGAGCATTGTAATTAAATAAACTAACAACAACTTGAAAGCTTTGCCATAGGTTCTATAAGCACGAGGTTCTGCCAATCGTTTCCAACGTTTTTGATTTTTGTTACGAAGTCAATTAAAAGATTAAGTTATTACTGTTGTTTTTAATTCAATTTGCTTTGGCAGATACTTTTTGAACTTTAAAGGGTCGTTTCCACTACGAGCGTGGAATGAAGCATTCTTTGTTTGTTGTATAGATTTTTTGCTTCTTTCCGCGCTTAAACGCAAAGCGAAGCAAAAAAAAATCAATAGAAGAAACAAAGAATGCTTCGTTTCACGCTCGTAGTGGAAACATATCTTAAACCTCAAGTTTTACCTTGAACATTGTAGAAGTAATGTCGCCACAGTGGCCTTATCTTATCCTGGCCACCGATGTCCCACACGGAAAAACTGAGCTTCTTGTACTCGACTGTTTCAACATTAAAGCCTGAAAAAGTTTCTTTTATAATGAAAAACCAACAAGAGCAGTGTTTTGTTAATTTTACCATTGCGCAAATGGCATGAACGATAATAACCTAGCTGAAGACGACGCACAAATTGCCCGCGGTTTTGAGCCTGACTTCTGCCAATAGCAAGAAACTGCTAGATGCGAGACTTGGCGTAATAAAAGCGTGTAAGTTGCTGGTAGAAATCGTTTAATCTTAAAAAGATTCGTTCCTTCTGTTTAATACCTTTAGTAATTAAAATCAAAACCTTTTAACTCGAGGCAGGCTGGAGGGCTTACGCGTTGTTACAGGTAAAACGGCGTGGTTCGAAATTTCTTCTAGTTTACGAAACAGTTTACACGTTTTTTATTTTTGATTTACGTTACAAAAGCTTTTCGAATTTTCCGAACATAAAACCCAAGTTGATTTCGAGGTAAACAACTTCGATAAATACGATAATTTCAAGTTAGCAAGAAATGTTTCCGTGCTTGCTAAAAGCACCCCTCTTGACTTGTGATATGATTACTGGTTGCTTTGTTTGGCTATTAGCATTTTTTGTTGTGCCACATAGCGAAATACTGTAAAATGCTAATGTTGGTCAGTTCGTTGAGACTGCTGATTAGAAAAAACGAATCAACAAAACGTGATTAAAGTTGTAAGTTCGTCTGATTTTGATTTTTGTCAATAAGTCTTTTGAAAACCTTGTCATACTTAGATTCAATAGCCTGGTGCTTCTCATGTTTTAAGCGGCTTGGTTTCTAAGTAAAACCCTTTCAGTAATAGTTTTTTTGACTTTTCAAGCCACTGCGTCGTAGCAGTCGTTTATAAAAATAGAATGCGACAGTTTATCAAATAACAAGGAATAAACATGAATCTTTTATACACGATCTCAGGGTTGCCCAACCTTTATCATCCGAGGGCCATTTTACTAGCTTATCGAAACTATTTTTTATTTTATCTCGATATTTATCCTTATGACTCGCAGGAAAGCGACGGAGGCGCTAATACATAGTAGGGTAAGCAATCGCCCCGACCTGCTTGCGGAAATGCCAAGATATTGCTGTCCGCTTGTAATATAATAGAGATATGACTTTAACTTAGAGCTGCTTGCCAAGACCACCAAGCAGAGGAAAGTGCTGTGTAAAGTGTCTTTCCCATGGACACAACAGAATGGCGTAAGTGGGTTTCGAACCGAAACCATATTGATCATAAGCACGGCGCTTTAACCATTCGACCACACTGCCGACGACGGCATTGGGATTCCGCGGAATTGATCCGCGCCCCCATTTCCAGGAATGGGTCGGGTAAAACCACCACCACGACGGCATTCGCGGACGCCGCGGACAAGCTTCTTTTTTTGTCGTTACTTCACTTTAGGATGGCCCTATTAAGTTTACGTCATTTCGAAAAATACCGCGCGAGCCAACAAAGCCTTCACGCAGGCCACAGGTTAAACGCACTGCACCATCTTTTGCGAAACTAGGTTGGAATAATTTTAATTAACAAAATATAGACGTTTTGTTTTGAGCAAATATTTTTTAAAATCTATTTAATAATGGTTCAATTACGATGATTTACCGGTACCCTTTATTTATATTTACTTGAAAAATCAACTTACCTATTGTAGGAATGGTTCGTACTACTTTGCCCATCTTTAAATTGTACAAAATCGTTGTTTTTCCTGCGCCATCAAGGCCAATCATTAAGATTCTTACTTCTTTGCTGCTAAAAAGCTTTTTAAATATTCCACTTTTGCTTGTTTCTATACTTCCTGAATTTCCCATTTTCGCATGAGCTTTCGAAAACTTTTTAATAGCTTTTCAGTTCACTTCTATCAAATAACAGTTTTATTTTTAAAATGAACATGTGAGCATAGCTTGCAATGCGGAATCCTTCTGCAGAAAAGCAAAGTATAAATATATTGTGAAACTGTTAAAAAATAAATTTGAATTTTTTTCATAATGCGCAAAAACTTTATTAAAAAGTTCGTCTAAAAACGACATGAAAAATACATATGATTTTGCTTGGCGATTTTAAAGTAAAGATTTTATGATTAAAAACATAATTGATTAAAGCGTCTTCAATTCTCATCTTCAATAGAAAAATAGTCATGACTTGAAAGCGTCCAAAATTAGTTACCTTTACTTCATGGTGCTTTTGCGCGTACCAAAATTTGAATATTAGAATAAGAATTGATTTTAAAACAGAAAAAGAAAACTTTTATGAAATTACTACCAGATGCCTCACAATTTTTTAGTTTTTATTAAAAGTTTGCCTTGCTTACAAAAAGTTTATTTTTTCTTAATTCTTGTTTTTTGGCTAATTTTTTCATAGTAGTGTAAAGATTAGATTTTTTCAACAAAAAGTTTTAGCAGGTAGTTTAAGTTTTTTTCGGTCACATTTTCTCGTGTCTATCGATAAACTTATTTTTGTTGAAAATAGTCAGACCCAGATTGCACGTAAGCTTTTTTTCAAATTGTATAGAGGTGAACGCTCCTGTGATCAAATTTGTATTTTTGCGTCCATTCCATTAAGACCCTTATAGAATTCCACGCATTGGAAGAATCCTTCGTCGGAATAGGATAGTACATTGCAAGGTACTCGTGCTGAGCATTGTTGAAGTTTCGTAGATAAATTGCTACTATTGTGCGAAGTATAGAAACAATGAGAAAGTTGATAGTTTGCTCGCTTTGCTTCCGCATCGTGGTAAAACTTCATGGATTAACAGCTTCCTACGATTATCTAAATTGCAACCTGTTCATTTATCATAAAAATTTAAAACATAAAAGGAAAACTCAGCAGATTTGCGGTTTGGTTATGCTCCTTAATTGTAGACTTCGGGTTGAGTGTGGATTGAATTTCACCAAGTTTCCTTTGTATCTAATGTTTTTTTCAGATTTTGCGCATTTATTACAAGTACATCCAAGAGTTTTTTTACGGTCAAATTACATTTTATCTTGTTTCGGATGTGTTTAGAGGAAATACTTTAATTTTCCGTATTTCGAAATAATGGGCTCTAAAGAAAATCTCCGTTTATTTCGCCAGGCATACTTTGTCAAAGAAAACTTTAACGGGTCTTGAAATTTGCCTTATTATATTTGTGTGTTTATGTCTTCAACCTTAATAAAATCCATCAAGATAATCGCTTTTTCAGCTTTGGGAAGAAGCGAACGAATCGCACGTTAGTCTCTAAAATTCCTAGAATGATCTAGAATGTTACAATCAACCAGGTGCTTCCGGCGTCGTTGAAGGTTCAGGCGTGGATTTTCTACTAAGGTTGACCCAGGGTTGCCAACAGCTTTCCGCATTGTAACAATACGTAAATGAGTGCGTTGCCAAACACAATGTCCCGACCTCGTGATGAACGCCGCGACCTCGTGATACGCTTCCGCGTATCAAGCGAGGAGTTTGCAATGAAATGTTTTGAAATGTTACTTTGTTACATTATCTCCTCAAAAAGTTTATTTTTCACTATGCTTGGCTACTTCAAAACCAATTTCTCGCTTAGTTTATTGCAGTGGTTCTTAACCAGGGTTCAACAAAGCTGTTTCAAGGGTTCGACGTAAATGTCCCCTGAAAGATTATTTTTTTGAAAATTTTGCCCAACCTAAAGTTAGTTACTATCGAAAAGAACAAAGAAAATAGATTAGTTTGACACTGACCGTTAGTATACTTTTAATATCGACACTAAACCGTGGTATGCAACTGTATAACACTTGCTGGTCTATTATCGTGCACAAAGATTATTGTTTTCATTGTCTTTACAATAAGCAAGTTATCCAAACGTGCCTTTAAGTTTAAAGGCGCCGGTAGCAAAATTGAAGAAGATTTAGTTATTTTGCCGATTAAAGCAGTAAAAATTAGTGTAGCAGCTGGCAAAATATAATTGAAATTTGCTTTATAAAGCTTATCACCTTCCGGGATAAGTTGCATTGTAGTTGTTGGAGTTGAATTAGGTCAGTAAGTGCATTTAAAACGGCTTAATATCAGTTACTGTTTTCATCATCATTCAAAACGAGAAGAAACTATCCATGAATTATTTTAGGACTAAAAATGTTATTAAATGTTTCAGAATTGGGAATCATAATTTAAGAATTATTTTAGGTCTAAAAAATATTTTTTGTTATTTTAAGTCTAACTGTAACTTTGCTTTAACATGCCTACCAAAAAAAAGAAAGTGGTCAGAGAATTATGTGCAGTACGGCTTCACTTGTGCAATAAATAATTACGGAAACTCAGTACCCTCAATGCATGCTTTGCAATATTAAGTTAATCAATTCCAACCTAGCACCAGCTAAATTACGAGAACATTTTACAAAAGTTTATGGTACAGGGAAATATAAGGACACCGCACTTAATCAATTGAAGCAGAAGAGGGCGAGATTTGATGCGAATGCTACCATTAACATCTTATAATTTTGTACCAGTGGATAAACCAATTCTCACGGCATCGTATGAAATGGCATATGGTACTTAATTGCAAAACAAGAAAAACTGCATATCATTGGTTTGACACTTGTCAAGCCAGCTGCAATGCAGTTTATGCTGGGATTATGCTGGGAAAAGAAGCTGAAAACAAGCTTTCTTTAGTACCACTCTCAAATGACTTTGTTAAAAGCCAAATAAATGACATCGGTGAGGACATTCTAAGTCAGGTAGTAGCAGATTTGAACGCTAGCCAACAAAGTTCAGTGCGCAACTTGATGAAACCACTGATGTTGCTAATTTAAACCAGCTTATCGCATTTGTAAGTTACGTTAAAGAACAAGAAATTAAAGAAGAATTTCTCTTTTGCAAACAACTTATAACAACTGCAAAGGCCATTGATGTGAAAAATATTTTGGATGACTTCTTTACAAGCAATAGTCTTTCCTGGAATATGGTCTCTGCCATGTGCACTGGTGGGGCTCCTGCGATGCAAGTCTGATTTAAGAGGCTTGATTAAAAGTGTTGCTCCACATATTGCATTCACACATTGCATGTTGCACAAACACACACTTGTATCTAAAATGCTACCTTCATCACTCGCTGACGTTCTCAAAATTGTTGTTGAAACGGTTAATTTTGTGAGGGGTCGGGCTTTGAATCATCGCATTTTTATGCAGCTGTGCAAAGAAATGGACTCAAAATTCAAAGTCCTTTTGTATCACATTGAAGTACGATGGCTATCACAGGGGAAAGTGATGAATTGCGTTTTTGCTTTGCGTGCAGAATTATTGGAGCTTTTAAAAAGTCAACCATTGGCATTCAAAATACTTTGAAGATTCAAGTTTTATCCTTACTTTGGCCTTTTTGGCTGACATCTTTGTTGCCCTTAATCTGCTGAGTTGCCAAATGCATGGAGGCGGTAAAAATGTAATAGAAGCTGAAGAGAAAATGAGTGCTTTTCAGAGGAAATTGAAGCTATGGCGACAGCGATTGGAAAATAAGAACTTTCCACTTTTGGACGAGGTAGTAAGTAACGGTTCTGCAATTAATGACGAAGTAAGTTGTAATGAACTTCAGAGGCTTCTGCCAGTATTCACTAAGCATTTGCAGAAATTGCAAAAATCATTTGAAAACTACTTTCCTGAGCAAATGCAATATTCTGCATGGGTATGTCAGCCATTTTCTTATAATACAACAATAGCAGATATAAACAGTCCATACACAGATGACATTATTGAGCTTCAAGAAAGCGAGGTTAAAAAATGTGACTTCAACACAACAAATCTTTAAACGTTTTGGTGCCAAAAAATCGAAGGTTATCGTCTTATTGCTAAAGTTGCCCTTGAGGTTCTCATGCCATTTGTCACCACTTATTTATGCGAGCATGCGTTTTCTATTCTGGTAAATGTTAAAGCAAAAAAGCGAAACAGGCTTGCATGCGAAAATGAGATGAGAATTGTTGTTTCCGAGACAAAGGCTCGAATTTCACAATTAGTTACCGAAAAACAACAAAAATCGCATTGATATAGAAATGTATTACAATTAAATGTAGTTGATTTTTGTTTATGTGACTGAGCAAAAATTTAGGGTTCAACGAAAGCTTGCAGAATAACATAGGGGTTCGGGAGTTTAGCAAAGGTTAAAAACCACTGCTTTATTGTATACCGGTACTTAAAAAGTAAATGATTTGTTTGAGCTATGATTTGTTTGATTTTTACGAAGTTTTGCTACGAATAAAGCAAAAAATTAAAATAAAGAAGTTGAGCGTCTCACGTTCAAAAAAGCAAATTGTCGTAACTGAAGTGGAAAGGCGAGTCTTACTTGATTTCATCTCGCTGATTTTTTCTATTCGAGTACTTACGTTTGTAGTATGGCTGGCAATTGCTTGCAATATTAAAAGGTTGTTTAAGTAGCTTTCGGCGTAATTACTTACTGATTCACATTAGCAACCTGAAAAACTTTAATGCATGCGAAACCGTTTCATGATTATTCAAATTTCTTACTTTTTATTTATATATTGCCATTCATTACTAATATATAAATAATTTGATAATTTTTGACTACATTTTGATCAGAACTAATGAACGAAATAATCCTCGTCTATAACAGACTTGGCTCCCCGAATATTTCAGTTTTGTTTGAGAATTTTTTTTGTTATATCAATATTTTTCTTACCTTTATTAAGCTGTTCAACACTTTCGTTGTTGGTTGAACTTTTTGAAGTGCTTATTATACGTTTCATAATAACAAAGGCGCAATTACGGGAGTTGAATTACTTAGACACAGGTCAAATATTGAGAACCTTAAGTGTAACTTTGAAGTTACTTGCCGCTCTTTGGTTTGCCTCAAGCCTCTTTTTCTCCTAAAAACTGTTGTATGTAATTAAGCAATTTTCCTCCACTTTTTTTTCCTTGTGGCCCATTTTCGGGTTTTAAAAAATTTAAAAGAACGAGATTTCGTGCTATAGGGAATGCATTTTTATTTACAAACGCAAAATGTTTTAGTAAATGTACACTTACTAACGATTACACTGCATTTGGTGCTTATGAATCAGCTTATCCAGTTGAACTTGCATAAAGTTTCATGATCAGCCTATTTTTCTCGGACAAACTCGAAACCCATGTTAAAGGTTCTCAGGCTCTCAACGCCCACAATGAGAGACGTTCAGATAAAGTTTGATTGCTTGTTGGGTAAACTAATCACTTAAGAAAACATTTAACATTCGATCCTATTAAAGCAATTGTGTTTTTGTTTTGTACTTCAAAATAAATATTCGACAATGACGTTGACATAACATTTAGCTGCTATCCTACATCAGTTTTTAAGATTACACATATATTAGAAATACATTAGATTTCGCTCTTGATATGAGTAATAATACTTCCCCTCTCCCCCCCCCCAAAAAAAAGTAACAAAAATGAAATAAAGCAACAGTTTTAAATTTATTTGCAATATTGATATTGTTGCATCAGTGTCTTTAGTTTTTTTTATTGGCGTCAATCTAAAAAAACTCGGAGCTTTTCCAGAAAAAAACCGTCGTCGTATCGTTTTAGATACTCTTACATCTACTATAGCTAAAATTTTTGTAAGGACTTATTGTTGTGACAAAGATATACTTATGAATCACACTTTTGTGAAACTTACTTAAATATTCCTTTTGAATTCATTGTTTATGAAAGAAAGCCAGAATTGCAGAGTATGTAATCTGACTTTGTTCCCTAGTATTTGTAGAAGGCAGTCTAAAAATTGTCGTTCTGGTTAAAGGATTAATAAATGCTTAAAAAAATAACAAATAATTTAAAAAATTGACTCATGCTTTGGCAGTACCGTCTCAAAATGACACGTTAAAAGACCCTTCTTGAAAATGTCGTAGTTGTGAGTTTCTAGGTACCGGAGTCGGGAGTCGATTAAAAAATTCCGACTTCGCCTCTACTGTCTTCAATCTGACTCCTTCAAAAATCTGTCTTTGCAACTGTCAGTATGTAATAATGAAAGTTGTCGGTACGGTTTAAGAATGTGCTAAACCAATAATTACAATCGGATTAATGCTTCATAAAAGTTAAATGATTTTAATAATACATCAAAGCGTGCCATGGTTTTTCTGTGATTGTACACTATGTTTTATGCAAGATCTCATATTCTAGTACTGTACCTTGAATCTACTTTTAATAAATAGATTTGGTGCAATGAAAAAACCACATTAGCCACGGTTCTCTTCCGACAGCAGTTCATGAAAAAAGAAGGGGGCATAGTTTATCAGTGTCGTGCAGTTTTTTGTAATTTTGACAGGTATGCCGGAAAACCGACCTGACCTTGTTATTAACGTTTTTGAAATTATTTCGGGAACCGGATTAATTCTTGAAACAACTAGATTGGGCCCCAAGTTTTTACACCCCTCTTATAAGCAATAAGTTTGCCGCGTTTTTGTTATTTAAATAATTTCCGTCAAAACGTTAATAGCAACTGACTTGTATCTTATTGAAAAATATCAAATGGATCAATCCCTTGCTTCAAAAATCTTTGTCTCTTTTAATTATACAGACAACAAAAACATCTTAAGTTCAGTGACGCTTGTGTTAGTCAAAACTGCTTTTATTAAATACATTATCATCCTGGACAAACTGTATTTATTTTATTTCTATGTTCATCCTCCGGACTGGCAGAAAAGCGACGGAGGTGCTATACATAGGGCAAGCAATTACCCGACCTGCTTCCGGAAATGCCACGATATTTCTGTCTGCTTGAAATTAAATAGAGATATGACTGAATTTAGAACTGCTTGTCATGACCACCAAGCAGGGAAAAGTGCCGTAAAGTGACTTTCCCAAGGACACAACAGAATGACGCGAGTTTTGAACTGAGACCATGTCGATCACACTCACGGCGGTTTCGTTTTAACTTCTGTCCATTTCATGCGATGCCTTTAAAAAAAACTTTACGCACTTTCCTCTGGTTGGCTGTTTTTAAAGCAACTTTAAATTGCAATCCTATCACTTTATAAAAAAAATATAAATAGATAACCAAAAAAAAAATTGTAGCAGGACTGCAATATCTTACGAGTTTTAGTAATCAATTAACCATTACATTAAGAAAATCGCCACTGCCGCTTTTCTGCAAGTAGAAAGGTAAACAGGGGATATGATATAACTTTTAATAAAATAGACTTTTTGTGAGCTTTTATGCTACGATATTAAGATACTACTGACGTTTTTATTCAGTCAACCGTTTTGTTTTCAGCTTATCCGGCTTTTGTTCTCAAGAAAGTTAGAAAAATTACGAATTTTTTTGTCTTGCAAGTTTTTATAAAACTACCTTTGTTGATTATTGTAAACATGTAAACTATGGCCATATTTACTGTAAATAGATTAAGTTGAACCTTTTAGCCAACACTAATCAATGCACATGCTTAACAAAGCCTTTATTCAAACTAAAAATGTGTATAATTTTTGTAACATTGACGTAATTTTAATTCTCTTTTTTTCAATCAAAAATCAATCAGACGTATAAAAATGTTTATACGTTTTCATTTGCTATTTTTTGGTTTGTTTTTGTTGCCTTCAAAGCTAATGACTAACTATCAAATACCATTTATCCTTAAACGTTTTCATCAAGTGATATTTTTATAAAGTATTTGAACAAAGCTTTATTCAAACTACTTCACATGTATGATATAAATCACTTTTAGCCAAACTTCTGCTTTTATTCAACTCTTAAAAAGTGACATGCGACGTTGAATTTTTAAGGAAATTTCACTACTTAGTCAAAATGGGAGTGTTTGTTTTGTTTGTCATAGATTGAACTTTTTTAAAATAATTAAATTTTATATAGTGCCTGGCGGCGAGTGAAAATTGAATAGATGCTAGAGCACTATTAGCTTGCTTTTCGTTTTATGGATATTTTATTAGGCGTGCGTTTTCATCCAAGGTTAGCTTCACCCTTTCAAACATAACAAGTCTATCAAAAGTAAGAATTTTGTAGCATTACTGTTAAAGGGAAATTGAAGAAAGTAGCGTCACAATTTTAATTGACTTTAGAAAATGTTTCATCGTTGTTTACATGAAAGCTTGAGCCTTAACTTAACGCCGAAAGTAACCGGTATTGATTATATTTCAAAAACCAACAATGGATCTCCAGTTGACTAATTAAAGCGCCACCTCGACGCGGCTATCAACTTACGACGTTTCAAAAAGGTCACGGGGCCTCGATATGCTTTTATTTTGGCTGCTGTTTTTTTTTCACATTGCCTTTATGTCTAATCGATCAGAGAGAACGATAATGTTTTTTTGACCCGTTAATGAGCGCTAATTTAAGATCGATTGGAACTAAGGGATTGCAACATAACTTTGCTCGGAAAGGTTAACACGGATTATATGGGTCGCCCTGCCTCTCATAATGCTGTAATGTTACAAAGAAAGCCTTATTGCCATATACCGTTATTCATTTGCTTTTCAAGTCATTTGTTTGATCAAGCTTTAGCACGTGACGGCCTTGCTGCTTTATTCAAACCAGATCTTTTGAAGTGCCATTGCTACTTTAAAAACTCTTTTCAATCGTTTTCCGATTGGCATATTCTAAATTCACTAAAGAAATTGTCTTTACTTTTCATATCCAAATTATTCAAGTCATAACAATTACTCGCTAGATCTGTAATTCGCTTAAAATATAACCTTGTGGTTCATCCCACTGACCGGATTTCAATTTTATTAGTTGCAATAAGTTACTAAATAAACCTCTACTTCATAGCTTTATGGTGAGACGAGTTTTCTGCCTCGTGCTATTCAACGACTGCGACAGTGTTTGAAAGCCATCGAACAGAGAAAAAAGAGTGGTCACGTGACGTGTAAAAACAAAATCAGTGACGTGGTCACAGTCGAGTTAACACGATATTATTACATGTCAGCAATGTGATATTAGAATGTTATTAGTTTCGCAAGCAAAGACATCAGCGGAATTACAAAAACATCGCTTTCTGCCCAAAAAGAGAGCGTAATCTGAAAGTTACGAAGAACTACTGTAGTTTATTTGTTAATACGCTAAAAGCTTTGTGAAATCGGTTACTAACTTGTCCAGTGAATCAAACGCAGTCTTTTTTACGAACTCTCCTATTATTATCCTTCTCCTATTAGTTGGCGATAGCCGATTCAGTTAATAAATTAATTTTTTAAAACCCTCATCGTATAATGGCGTATTGTTCAATCGCAGTACGCAAACATTGCATTGGATTGTTTGCTAGCATTCGAAATTTATGACTAAGCTGCTCGCGGTTATTGAATGTTTCTAATAAGATATAGTGCGGTCTGTTGATGATGGGCTTCGTAAAGCGTAATTTGAGTTTCTTGTACTTGCGATATGCATTATACTTCAATTAAAAATAGAATTGGTCACAACTACCCGAGGAAGCGTGACGCCGGTGCTCGCAAGCGATTGTTATTTTATAAATAACTAAATTGACTAATTTGCTACTTTCTTTCCTTGCAGTGTCACCGATAATGAGATTATACAGTTCTCTGTCGTATGTTAGAAATGTGCTGTTTCAAAAGCGCTTAAGAAGCGTGTCTCTACTCAAGTGCTGCGTCAGCAGCTACAGCGATCCCTATACGGTTTTGGGTATTCCCCGTGACGCCGATAAAGCGATGATCAAAAGTGCTTACGTGAAACTTGCGAAGCTTTATCACCCTGATAGAAATCCTGATGACGAGAAAGCGAAAAAAAACTTCGAAACCATTCACAACGCCTATCGTATCTTGTTGGAGCGAATAGCGAACGCGAGCGAAGGTGAGTTTTATTTTGGTTTTTCTCTTTGGATTATTTTTTTTTTGAAAGGAAGATCCGTGTCGTCAGTGAAAATTTCATTCGTTGCTTTCCGATTGATTTTTAAAGAATTTTCCGATTAATTCTTAAACAACCCTTACACTTTTTGATATTGCTCAACTTTATCTTCGTGATTTTGTATTCAGATCCAAGTGACAAAGATGAAGTGGGATATGATTTTACTGTGGAACCTCTTGGAATCGAATCGTATTCTACTCCAACCCTAACACAGACGAAAGGATACAAACAGTTTTGGATTTTTATCTTCGGCTTCGTATTACTTTCTTTGAGCATCGTTTCCGGGTGGCGCCAAAAAGTATTTGAAGGAAATTATTGCTGTAGAGTTTAAACTGGTTCTAATAAAATTTTTGTTTACATACAGATTATAGAAGAAGTAATGGCCGAGCATGACGTCACATTCGAAGACGAAGTCAAGGAAACTCACCGAAAGTTGGCGCGTTTAAAAGAAGCAAACAAAATACAAAGTAGTCTTGTTTCCGATATGAACTTGGCCATCGCAACTTTAGAACGTTAATACCATACTTGAGGCAGTTCATTTTTTTATGCGCGAATCGTTGTATTTTTTTAAATCTTTAAATTGGTTAGCTTGCTTCGAAGTTTGCTAAATCATTCGGGAGAAAATTGGATTTCCTGCTAAGTGTTTTGCATTTGACCCCAGAATGCAAAGTTTTACATTTTAATATCATTTTGTTTGATAAGTTGGAGTTAGTGATTGCATAAAACTGCAAAATCGTGTCACAAAGCAGCAATTCTGGTTTTTTGAAAGATCGTGCTATTTATTGCAATACACGCATGTTTACATATAATCAAAATATACGTGAAAATTCTAAAATGTATAAAAGATCGCTTTTCCGGGTCTTCTATTCTTAGATTTATTCTGTTTCAGATGTTTTTTTTTTCAGCATAAATAACCTTTTCTTTACATTTTGGTTTTACTTAAGAATATGACTGCGGAAAATATAAAACCTCCAATAGCGATGACGCAGCTGATTAAAGCATTTTGGGATTTTATTTTAAATTTTTGAGGGCCACAGAAAATTTTTTGACGAAGTGGTTTGCTCACTCCTACCTCAACACATGTATGGCTCCATCTAATGTTTTGGGAATAAAGAAAAATTCAAACCTTCTGTACGTTAAAATCTAGATATACAGACTTTTCTTTGTTGTTATGCGTTTGTTTCTATAAACAGGAAGCACATGAAAAATTTTCTGTTGTTCCGCTCGTAAAAGCGAAGTTTTGCTGTCTTCAGTGATGGCGTTTTCAAAAAGGGGACGTAGTGTCTTCTCCTTTCGCCCTTTCCCTTTAGTCAGGGGTGGCTACAGCGTATCATCATTCTCCACATCTTTCTGTCTTCAATGTCCGTCTCCTTCGCACCAACTTCCTCCATATCTTCTTTTACCACATCTAAAAATCTTCTCTTTAGTCTCCCTCTTCCTCTTTCCTGGTAACTCCATTTCCATCATCTTTCTTCCTACATACTCTTGGTCTCCTCATGACATGTCCATACCACCTCGGCCTGCCCTCCCTCATCTTCATTCCTAACCGTTCTACCTTAACAGTACTCCTGATGTGCTCGTTTCTAATCTTGTCTTTTCTCGTCACTCCCATAGCAAACCTCAGCATTTTCATCTCTGCGACTTCCATCTCTTCCACTTGTTTCTTTGTGACTGCTACTGTCTCAAGTCCATACACCATTGCTGGTCTTACCACTGAACTGTACACTTTTCCTTTTACTCTAGATGGTAACCTCTTGTCGCAGATTACTCCAGATACTCTTCTCCATCCGTTCCATCCTGCTTGTACTCTCTTCTTTACCTCCCTCTCACAACCACCACTTTCTTGCACCGTTGATCCCAAATACTTAAATTCCTTTACTCTATCTTTACTGTTTCGTCGTCCATTTATGCACAGATATTCGGTCTTCGACCTACTTATTTTCATCCCTCTTCTTTCCAATGCATATTTCCAGGATTCTAATCTCTGCTCCACTTCTTTCCAAAAAGGGGACTTAGTGTAAAAATTTAAAAGAAAACACTTTAAAATTATCTTGCAAGAAAAGCATGTATAATTAAAATTAAACAAAACATTTTTTGTTCCTAAATTGTTTGCTTTTTTAGAGCGGATCGAAAAAATATACAGATTAATAAAAACAGGGTGGACCCTGTAAAAATGCTGTTTTATGCTAATGAAGACTAAAAAAAATATATGTACTTAAATTTAACAACTTTTTTTAAAGCTTTCATTGTGCTACTTTAAGGGAGAAGCACTTAGCGATGTATTTTGGGGGCCAGGTGCAGCCGTTTGGCTTCAACGCCAACGCTGGCTATAAATTGGCTCATTTTCTCTTTCTGTTCGGTGGGAAAGGATTTTTCGTGCCTTAAAATTGGTAATCGCGAAATTTAGCGTCAACTACAAAAACCGAAGCACAATTCCATTATAAGTTCTTAACAGAGGCGGGCACGGTACTTCTTGAAAGTACCGCGGTACCGGTAGTCGGTACTTTTGAATAATACTATGTCATAGATACATTGGATTTCATTTGACATTTAAAAATTGTATTTAACAAAACGAAAACAATATTGTACGTATCCAACTGTTCACTTTCAAAAATCAATTATGCTTTGGATGTAAAAAACATGCAGTGAATATGTTTTTAACTTGATTTTTTGCATAAAATATGCCTTGGATATATGAAAAGCCTAATGAATACGTTGTCTTCTGCTTTGTTTTTTATATTAAAAAAAGTTTGTCAAAAATCGTACTAATTTCCATATAACCTATTACAGTGGTTTAGTCAAAGATATTCTCAAACTTTTTGGGTCACGAACCTTTATTTGGAAATCTTTTTTTATCATAAACCCCAATCTTATGTCACATCAATTTTCTGTTCAACCAACAAGGAAAAATAAAACAAACCCAAAAGTAAATAACACAAAATCCGTTAAAAAGTAAATGCTTATAAACAGGCATACCAAATTTCTGTACGGGCAAACCGGGACCCTCGTTTATAGACAAAAATTCGTCCCTAAAAAAAGTGTTCTCTGAAAAAAACATCACTTTTGAATCTGTCTCGGATTTCATGGTATGTATTACTTTACCAGGTATATATGTTGACAAATTTTGTCATATCGTCGCGGACCCCTTGTATGCTCATCACGGACCTCAGTTTGGGAAACTCTGGTTTTGGTAATTTAGTAAAATTACTCGACCTTCGCTGGCCGTTAAATGTTATAATAATTTTTTATATTTTTGCTTGCAAAGCAACAAAATTAAAATTTCATCAAGTCCCTTTTGCATATGTATGAATATGAAATCCGGTGTTTAGTGGATTTTTGATTTTATGCAAAATATTTCCATTTTTATAATTAGATAACTAGAATGTTCCTTGCAAATGCAATACCTTCAGAAAATATTTACTACATTAAGATTGAGTCCTATAATTTTTGATATACCATATTTAGCGCCGAAAGCGCTAAATTAGGAAAAAGGAGCAAGAAAATTTCAAGTTAGTGAATGCCATATACTTTGATGGGCGCAAAGATGCAACACAGGTCACCATGCAAGGGCCAAATGACAAGTTTTACAGGTCTGTGCAACTTGAAGATCACTATACAATGGTTGGGCAGCCTGGTGAATACTATCTTTCTCATTTTTCCACAGAAAATGGCAAAGGAAGAACCATAGCACAAAAGATCTTCAACACCATTGCCAACACCGAATTACATGACAAGCTTACAGTAGTTGGCACTGATGGAACTGCAGCAATGACAGGCAAGTTCAATGGTTGCATTCGTAAGTTGGAAGAACTATTGAACAAGCCACTACAATGGGTAATTTGCCTACTACATACCAATGAACTACCCTTGCGCCATGTCTTTACTATGCTTGATGGAACCACCAATAGTCCTGACACATTTGCAGGACCAATTGGGAAGTGTTTAACTGGAGATGTTTCAAGTTGGCCGGTTGCTGCTAATTTTAAGTCAATTTCAAACCCTCAGTTTGTACAGTTGCCAGAATCAGTTGTTAATGATCTGAGTACTGATCAACACTATGCTTACAAGATATGTTCAGCAATAATCATGGGAGTTGTCGACAGCGACTTGCAATATTTAAAAGTAGGTCCCATTGTGCATTCACGCTGGCTAACTCTGGGCTGTCGAATCCTCAGATATTATGTTTCGGTGGATGAACCCTCCTCAAACTTGGAAACTCTGACGAAGTTTTGTCTTCAAGTTTACTTTCCAAGTTGGTTTGAAATTAAGTTAAATAGTCAACTAACTTGCGGATCTAGAAATTGGTCCGACGAATCTAGATGTTTTTCAACTTGGTCCAACGAATTCTTCAAGTGCCTGACGAAGCTGTTCGGAAAACTGCTCTGAAAGTTGTGCAACGAAATGCATTTTTCGCACACCAGGAAAATGTCTTGATCGCCATGTTGGGTGACAACGATGAGGAGATACGAATGTGAGGAGTGAACAAAGTGCTTTCGATTTGTGGAAACTTGCCATCAACGGTTTCATTTGATAATCATGACTTGGTTGACAGTCGCAGTGAAGAATATTCTTTGGAAGGAGCAAAATATTATGATACCGCCTCAACTGTACGCCTGTTTGAACCGCCCACACTGGATCTAACAGTGAACTCGTACTGCAAGATGGTGAATTTAACATCTTGCCATCAGCAGCCTCCGGTAATTAAACATTTAACTGATTTAGATATTGAACAATGCCGGATAAGACCACTGCAGCTCGACCACCCATGTCACAACCAATGTGTAGAGCGCCATGTCAAAATGGTAACAGAGGCCGCAGCACAAGTTGAAGGATTTGAGCGAAGAGATGGGTTGATTCGCCAGAAGATTAAATCTCGAAAACTTTTGAAAAAATTTGACACTAAAGTGCAATTCTGATGCGCTTCATTTTGCGTAGGGTATTTGGTGTACTCTAACTTGCTTTCTTATTTTTCTCTCACTCCTTAGGCAAAACAACCCAATATCAGCATCAACAGTTCGAAAGTAATGAGATGTAACAGATTTTCTTTAAATTACTGAAATACTAAACATTTTATGGGCAGTAAAGCTAGCACGTTCTGTACCTTATGAGTAGGCCTATTTAGGTACTTTGTCTGGTGACCAAAGTTATCCCAAATCATCTTGTTAATATTGTGATTGTCATAATTAGTCCTTATATTGTGATTGTCATAATTAGTCCTTATCAGTTAGACATATATCATTTCAAATGTTAGATCAAAGTTATTTCCATACAGCGCAATTTTCGAGTATTGAGCATAAAAAACGGTTTATCGATTATAACTTTTTTTCTTGTAGAAATAGACAAAAACTTTCTCTTAGCACATATAGAAACATGAATTTTGGCGAGTTGCTACCTTTGGGGGGCTAGCAACCCCCCAAAAACACATTTTGGGGGGTTGCTAGCCCCCCAAAGGTAGCAACTCGCCAAAACCAATTTTTTTGAAGTTTTAACCTATTTGGCAGGATTTAAGAACTACACTTTTTTCAAATTTTTTTTCACTCCACCCTATTATAATAAGCCTAATTTTAAAAAAATTAGTTAGGATTGATTACTTTGGTAAAATTAATTTTTTTTATTTTTGCAAGCTTTTTTCTTTTTTAGTAGGTTAGTCTAGCTTACATAGTAGAATATTTTATAGTTGAACTTGACTAATGCTCTGGCGTATATTTTTTTATTTTAAATTTACCTTACATTGAATTATTTATTAATACATTTCGTCAGAGCAGGGCTGCCCAACCCGAGACCCGCAAAGTCTATTGTTGAAGCATGGACTTCTAAATAGTAGTATCTGGACTGGAAACGAACTTTTCGCAGCGACCAACATGAGGCCTACGATAAAGATGATCTTGTTCATAAAACAAAATCTAGTACTGCATATTTCATAATTTTGAAATAAAAGTTGTTTAACTGCTACTTGCTTTTTTTAAATGTTTTTTTTTAATTATTGAATGCGATTTTTTAAAATGCTATTTAAAAAAATGAGTTCGAATTTCTAAGCAGTCAAATATGCTAAGTGCATTTATAATTAAATTTTGCACTTTTACTCTCAGAATTTACTTTCCGCTGACACAACATAAGTAAAATACTGCAGAATAATTTTATTAAATGAACAGAGTTTGAAGCTTTAATTGGTTCAGTCGAAGCAAAGTTATGTTAATATGCATTTAACTATGGTGACTGAGTGACGCAGCTCACTTTATAAAATATTTCACAGACTACTAAATTAAAAAACCATACTAAATAAACATTACTGAAAATAATTTAGATGCAATAAATCTTTGGTAGATATTTGACCGAAAAGATTGTACTGCAGCCACTATAAACTAAAAATGCAACAACATTGCTGGCAGCAATATACGAAAATATAAAAACAAACCTAATTAGTTGCATTTTTTCCAGTCATTTTACGTATCTTTTTAACAGCCTTAGTAGCTGCGAGTTCATTCATTTCCCTTCACAAATTTTTTCCCATACAATTAAAAAAACGAATAGAAATTCCTTCTAAAATGTTGTGACCTTTATTGCACATTGCTGACACAGACCAGGGGCAAATAATCTTTCCTTCGTAAAATGCCATGGACACAATTTCATTAAAAACTTCTCTTTGATTTAGACCACTTAAAAAAGTTTCCCGCATCTGTTCTTGACAAAGTTCTGCAAATATCGTCCAGCAAAGACAACCAACGTTAAATAGTTCTGGTGTTGGTTTCCATAAACCTCCACGATTGATGGCATTGAAAAATTCTCTTGCGTTTTTTGGTATCAAAAAATCCGATGAACAATTAATATTAGCCACTGTAACTTGTTTGCATTGGTCACATCTATTGCTTCTAACCAATGATTTACAGCAGTAACCTGTGACATAGTATATTACCGCTGAATCATTTTCGGTTGGTGCGATGTTAAACTGCAGATCGTTATAGAGTGATTCGGATTTGGCTGTCACTCCTTCTTTGTGCTCTGGGTTGTGTGCTTCTTTGGCAGCCTGGTCGATTTCTTTTACGGAAATCCGACAATATTTTAATAATGAAAGAGTTCGTAATTTCCGATCGCTTTCCAACAGCTGCCGCATTGATATATAATAATTGGTTCCACTGAGCTGGCGAATATGGCCAAATCTTCCTTCAATGGTGTCTGACTGAATTTTGCCCAAAAGCACATAGTTGAATCCGCAAGAGTTGAACAAATACTTGGCCAGCCCGGCTATTGCTTGACATGTTTGTTTCAATGCCAGGAAGGTTTCTTTCGTCAAACCAGGCATCTGCATTTAAAACATAACATATCAGTACAAATGCTACCTGGTTGTCGCCGAATGTAAATGCTATAAACAGTGAGCAATTAAAGTGACCTTACAACGCAAGGTCACAGAAGAATTTATTGGATGTAACTTTCATTTCAATTTCTCAAAATATCAACATCTATATAATATACACAAAAATTAGTTCTCTTATTAAAAAAGTAAAAAAAAACGCAACGTCTTGGTTACGCCGGCTCAAGTCTTAAGAAAATTGCCAAAAATTAAAAGGTTGTTGGTACAAATCTTTATTGCGTTTAGCGCCAAACATAACCACATACCAGTTCAAAAATTAGTTTATAAAATGCTACAGCTTTCGTCGAATAACAGCACTGCTAACTTTAAATTCAGCTTAATAATAACATTAAACTTACTATTGAGTGTTCCCAAACAGTCACATAATTTCCAAATTTTAACAGGAAGTCTAATTTCCAATCATCTGGAGATTTTAGAGGGTCACGAGCAATATCGCGTTTATGCTTGCCAATGGTAGATGAAGACAAATTTAATATTGACCAAAATTTTAAAAAAAGTTCCAATACAGCGGCTGTTTCTGAATACCCATAATGTTTCAAAGCACCAATTGTTGATTCGTGCATAAGAGAAAGTGCTAATTTGACATTAACTTTTTCAATTGTTTTTGGATTCAACACTGTTTCTGACTGCTTGTGAGCAATATGTAATGGCTTGTGACATTCATTGTTATAAACAGCTTGCACATCAGAAAAATTAGCTGTAAGAATTTGGGGTACAAATGGCAGCATTGCTGGTAATTTGAAAACTTTTCTCGTAAGGAAATTGTTGTAAATGTTTTTTATAACGTGAGTAGGATCGAATATTAGAAATATTTTTCCTCCAGTAAAACTATTAGTTATTGAACTTTTCCAAATACCATCACAAAGAAAATCTTTGTAAAATTTTCTGTTTGCTGCAGCATTGTCTACCGACACTCCAACCACATTGAACCCTACTTCATGGAGAAGATACATAATTTTGTTAAAGCATTGTTTTTGAGTTTCAGCTTTCAAATTTTTGACCGGATAAATACCGACCATGTCTTTGTATCCGCTTGAAAGTGACTTGACCATAAAGCACAAAGCGGTGCTTGCAATTTCGCAGTTATCAGTCAGACCTATGATATGACCCCCAGTAGCTTCAATGCGTTTAGAAAGATAAATTTCATCAATCATAACAAGTATATTCCGATCAAATGCATTTAGTTGTGAGTATCGCATTTGTAAATATCTTTCGTCATCTAGTCCGGTTCTTTTATCTAAATTTATTGTGATTTTTTTCAAAGTTTTTATTGAAGGCAGCATAATGACCTTCTCTTCTAGTAACCTTTCATACGCTTTTGCACTTGTGGCAAAAATAACGTACGACATCATCAATAATTCGGATGAGTATCTTCTTTGCTTCTTGCTGGTAAAAATTAGTTAAAATTGTTCTATTACAAACTGAATGAATGGTCTATTTTGGTCATTTTCTGTAAAAAGAAAAAATTCCTTCAGCAGTCTATTTATATTTATATAATAGAAATTTTTCGGTCGTTTTTGTTTCGCTTTCTTCTTTATTTTTTGCCAGCGCCATCAAATTTGTAACTTGTGAAATCAGAGCTACTTTATTGTTGAAAATAATGTGCTGGTAAGAGGATGGTGGCATCATTTGCTGCTTTTGGTAAATGGTCACTTCTAGATCAGTGTTTATAAATATTGAAGCGTTAATAGAAAGAGGTTGTTGTGGTGATAAATAGAACAAATTAACTCCCACATCAGTTTCATGCAGCAAATATCCTTGGTGGTGAATTTCTTTAGATATTTTTTGAAGAAGATCATTGAAATTTTCAATTTTATCGGCATTTAAAAAAGTATTGCATTGCTTCTCCAGCCTTGCTGCTGCATTTTCATGTCGAGAAGACGATGAAGCGACACCTGAACGAGCGGGAGTGCTTTTATAAGTATAATAGGCAAGCAAATTATTAAAAATAGATGGATATACATTGTCTTTTAACCTTTTTTTTACCAATTTTATTGTTCCTCTTTTTCTTTTGCGTCTGTCCTGTTGATCAGCAGAATCAACAACAAAATCTTCTTCCTTAAAATGAAGGGAACAAATTCTGGCATTTTTTGATGGTTTAAAATTTTTTCTTGCAATTTGTTTTAACCAATGCTTAAGAAGTTTTTCATCATTAAATGAAAAAGAATGAAATGTGATATTGGAATCCTTCTTTTCTTTAGTATAACCAAAGCGACAGTTAATGGCTGCACATTTGTTAACCATTGTGCATGAATATGCCTATTTTCAAACTAATAGCAACAATAGAAAAAATCAAAATTAAGTTAAAAACCCAGATTCACACTAATAAATAATAATGATATCAATAGTAAACTAATAATAATAACTGTAATATTTTAACAAAAATTGAGTTAGATTACCTAGTTTTTAGATTAAGCAAACTCTGGGTTAATTTATAGCAATTAAAAAAACTCTTCTACGTTATTTTTACGTTATAAACACTTGCACATTACTTAAAAAAACGCTTCAACTTTTCCTATCTATTTTCTAGTTTTGAATTGAATAGAACACGATAGTTTTGAACAGTAATACTTTTGTAATATACTTTACTGTTAACTGGAATACTGTAAAAATAGAATAATTTTTTACTTGATTTCCAACTATTTTTGTAAAAATACCGATTTACTTGAACAGCATTTTATTTCACTCAGTTATTTGCCTCTGCTGCAACTCTCCATACATTAAATGACTTAAATGCTGCAGCTGCTTTCTAAATCGCGATTGTTCGTATTGTGCTTTGTTTGTCGACGGCTGTCACGATCGCGCTTTCTTTTTTCTAGGCCTCATGTTGGTCGGCGATAGCTGCGATTTTCGCTTCGTTTCCAGTCCAGATACTATTATTTAAAAGTCCATGGTTGAAGCCTACCAAAGAATTTGTAATTACATAATCGATCAAATTATTGTAATGCTTTGAATCAATCCAATAACTCGCAGAAAAATCGGAATAAATAGGCTAATTTTCGTCCCACTAGAGATTTTTCGCTTTATATAAGATTAAAACACGTAGATATATCACACTGGTGACCTTTTTTGTTTGGTTTTTAACTAAATTTGTAGTCCGAATTTCCTGTTATCAAGCAGGTTCATTAAAAAATAACACATTAAAATATATAAAGGGCGAAGAAGGTGTTATACTTGATAACCTGTCAATAATCCAATTTTATGGCTTTCTTAGTCATTTCTTAACAGTTTATTTCTTTTTGAAGTTTTCTAGTCATTATTTAATAGTTAGTCTCTTTCGATGTTTTCCAGAAGCTTCCCGTCATTTTTAGTCTAATAGGTTCCATTTTCAAGAATCTTTTCAAATAACATCAAAATATTTTAGCACAAATTTGTTGATATTTCTTTCTTAGGCTACATAGGCGACGTCATTCAGTTACTTTGCTGGCGTCCGAAATTCTTCTAATTAATTTTGGCTTTTGATCTTGATAGTTAGAATTCCAAATTTCCAAAAGAGTTGCAAAGGAGTTCTCTTAGTGCTTTAATATTCTTGTCAATTTCTTTTGGCATTTCATTACTTTTGGTTTTATATTATTCGGATATTCTATTTAATTTTAGCTCTTGACTTTGATGTTAGCATTCCAATTTACAAAAGACTTCTCTCGATGCTTTAATCTTTTTTGAATTTTGACATTTTGTAAAAATCAAATTGTCACTTCTATCATTTTGCCTTTCGAATTTTCAACATTTGCAAAAATCAAACCGTCACTGACGAGATTTTAATAGTCGAAACAGCTGTCTGGCGGAGGATTTTGCTACCCAATAGTATCTTCTGTTCTTAATTAGGCTATATGCACTAAGCTAAGCTATACCTTTAAAAAAAAAAAAAAAAAAAATTTTTTTTTTTCTATTGTTTTATGACAAGATTACCTTTTCTTTTTTACAAATTGAGGCCCCCAAACTAAACTTTCAATCTTCTAATATTTGTGTCTAGATAAATTTTTTTTTTCCTCAAATTAGCTAGCTTGATTATTGTTTGCACTTTACCAAGTTAATTTTCACCAGTAATTGTCCTGGCTGTTGAAAATTAGCGCAATGCAGTCGTAAACAGCGAAGTACCAATGTGATATTGGTCGAAATCGAATGAGTCTTTGTACTTTTGCACAGTAATGTGTCATTTGCCTCAATGGTAAGAGGTCAAATTACCCCTGTGTGTGCATTTTCTAGATCAATTGAATATATTGCAGGCCAAAAGTGATTTTGGTTATATTCATTAAAGCAGTGGCAGAGTTAGGAGTGATTCCCTATACTCATCTTTTTATAGTAAATTTCTTGCTTGCCATAAAACTGAAGATCTTTAAAAAACACATTAAAAATAAGTGAAAACAAAAAAGAAGATACTTTGATTTCTGCACCGATAAAATTTTCGACAAAAGTTGGACCATAATGGTTAAAAGATTGAGCATGCCTGCGTCAGAGTCTAAAACAACCTAACATTTTCTAAAACAGTCATTATCATCAAAATGAATTTTTACCGAGAGTAATTTGGGATTTTAATATTAATTTTGTCACAACTTATGACACCAACATTGTTTCTTTCAGAATTATTTAATTTATAGTACGATTTTGACATTAGAATATCGGTATCATAACATCGGTACAACCAATCATAGCCGTACCTGCCGGGGGGGGGCAGGGATGGCAAATGCTCACCCAAGTTTCTAAGATTTGGGCAAAATTGAAATTTTTTGGGCAGTGACGATGATCAAACTGCAAAAAATAGTTACCAAATTTAGGTGAAGACTTTTTTTTGTAGAGAACACCTTGGTTTTGAGTCGAAAATTGAAAAATATGAGACTGAATTCAAGTGAAGACTTTTCTTTTTTTTTTTTTTAGAGATCGCCATAATTTTAGGATAAAATTTGTTCTTGGTTTGCGAATCTCAGACAATTTTTTGTTCTATCCGTAATGTGCTAGAAAATTATGATTTGGGCAAAACTTCATTGCTCTCATATTTTTTTGGCTGGTACGCCTATACAACCAATTAATGATATTGCACTCAAGCGTAACACAATATGTATGCTATTCGAATGTTTTTTGACTTTGTTTACGTAAATGTTCGATACAGTTCCCAGCATAATTCAAAAGTAGGGCGGAAGTCCTTTAATAATTTTTGATCACCTCAAGCAAATTGCGACAAATATTTCTTAAAACTTTACTTTTTAAATGAATCTATATAGTTCGATCTTTTGATCATTTTCATCAAACGCTCAGTGCAACAAAGAAAAGTAGGCTATTCTATTTAAAGTTATTTAAAAGATCAGTTCAGTTCAGTTCAGTCGTTTTTTATTTCCGCCACTTGTCGAACAAAATACTTACATCAACGTAATTACACTACGGAAAAAGGGACATGCAACAAAACGAAACATACTTACAAGGAGGAAAAACGAACGCACACCTATCTAGATATTGTACTGTACAGAAAGTAACATATAAAAATAAAATATGTATTCACGCCAAGTCATTTATACTAAATTTTAATACCGGTGCGTAGTGTTGTAAAATATTTTTCACTGCCTGTTCTTGTCGCAAACAAAAATATAAGAAAAAAGCTAGAGCAGGGATCTTCTAACTCTCCTACATTTGATGTGTCATCTGCTTGAATAAAAACAAGTCAAATAACCTCTGTTGGTGCGTTTTTCGTTAAGTTCGATATTAACACTAAAAATGATTGTGCCATTTTTTTGTGGTAATTAGAATTTTATTGATTGATTTCATTTCAGTAACCTCTTTTTATTCTGTTAAAATTGGTCAAAAAAATGGAGTTTGAATAAAGTTTTAAGAAAAACACAGAGTCGAATGACATAGACTGACGTTGGTGTATAAAAAAATGATACAATTAATTATATAATGTAAAACTTCAAGCGCATAAGCAATTAATCATCTTTCTTCAACTTAGTCAAAACAAAACCTGATATTTAAAGGGATAAGTTAAAACAATATTTTTTCAACCAATTTTAAAATTGTTTCTTTTTCTATGCACATTAATAACATGATTAAGATTGATGGAAAAATATAAGACAAAATAAGCTTCATACACAAACCCATCATTCGTTTCCTAGATTTAAAATTTTTATTGATTTTTATCGTATTTTAACTCCATTTATTCTTCAGACTCGTACAAAATCGTTATACTAAGGGCAACTTTTAGGCAATACCGTACCTGGTTATTTAATGCTATATATGCAGGTCCGCAAGCAACCAGAAGATCTAGCAGATAATTGCTTTCAGAGATGCCAAAATATTGTAGTGGATTGGAATTTTTAATTTACTTTTTTACTTTTTATTTGAGACATAACTAAAATGCTAGTCTACCCAGACTACCCTACTAGCCTGAGTAAGCTTAGCCTAAATAAAAAGTTGCAAAAGGGCTACCGGCTATGAAGTTCGTAAAACGTTCCTAAATCTGACTTTACTTAAAATTAACTAGTAACTACTACCGGAAGGATGGGGAAAGTACTGGTAAACACTTAAGTTTGACAAATGTCAATTTGTGATAATACTACTGTAAATCAAGAAACTACTTTGAAGCTGCAATCGATACGAAAAACAAAACATGTCGCAATGCTTGCAAAAAAACTTTCAATGACCCTAAAATTAGACGGAGTACCGCGGTACTTTATAAAAAAATACCGCGGTACTTTTGTACACGGTACTGCCCACCTCTGCTTCGTAATAATATGATTATTAACAATACTTTTTGGCTTTCGGGATGGACTACTTCGGGTGCAGTGACCATACACAATTTTTTGTGCATGTTAACGTATATCGTTTAGTTGCCGTCTCCCTATTTGCAACCTTTGCTCTATTTTGTCTTCAATTATTATCAATTGTTCTTTTGATGCAAATAAAAACAAATTATTACTACTACTACTACTAATTACAGATTAAACACAATATTAAAATTGTTGTGTTACCGATAAGAGCATTTGTAGAGACACCTGTACAACGTAAACATACAAATATAAACTGTATTTCAAATTAAAAATGTTTCTGGATTACATAAAACGTTTTAAAAATTAAGCACCACGATTTTATAATTTACTTATAGAAAAATATGACTCATTTATCGATGCGAACACCGTAAAAGTCTTTTTTAAGCGTGAAAGAAATTTGTCGACGCTACTTGATTCTTAAAGAAAACCATCGCATTTGTAAGTTAAGTCAAATTTTTTTATCCGCGTTTAAACAAAACGTCACGAGAAAATTAAAAAGCTATTGTCATGTGATGCTTTGAAGAACCACCGCCCATAAGTTGTAGAGCAGTGGTCGGCAACCACCGGGCCGCGGCCCAGTGCCGGTCCGTGAGGAGTTTGTTGCTGGGCCGCGTACTTTTCCAGATTAAATGCTTTGAAACATTTTTGTAACGTTAGAGTTTAATACCCAGTTGCTTTCGAACGTTTTGTGAGATTTGACTGCTTGATTTTAACACTTTGGGTGCGCTGGGACGTAAATGGACGTAAAATAGGACATTTATGCGTAAGTTTCGATTATTTCGGTTCTTAAAAGCGTTTTCTAATGTCGGCTTTGAATGGTGTTTATTCAAGCATTGTTGCATATGACGTAACAAGGCAAAAAGACAATAAAACTAACAAATATCTTTGCTATGTGTGATGCAACTAGCAGTTGCGATTTTGCTGTGTTAGCAGTGTTAGGTTGATGAGGGAGTTAAGCAAGAAAATATCGTTAGAAATTAGGTCTAAGCAGTTAAAAATTATAGCAAACTGCAGTTACAGTTAAAATAAATTATTCCTACTAAAGTTTGAAAGCTAAAATATTACAGTTTATAAGTTTTAACACTTATACTTTGAGTCTGAAAGTAATGAGTGAAAAACAAACATCTTTGCTGAGATTTTTTGGAAAAAGGTTAGTACCATTTCAAGAGTCTGACGTTCGAGGACGAGGGACCTACAACATCAAAAAAACGAAAAGCCTCTTTCAATCGCCAATATAACGAGTCGTACTTAAAGTACGGATTTATTTCAACTAGTGATTCCGCAGCACCTTGTTTGCTCTGCCTAATTTGCAACAGCAAATTATCAAACGAGGCAATAAAACCTTCAAAACTACTTCGGCAGATGAAAACAAAGCACCCCGAATTAAAAGATAAGCCTTTGGAATTTTTTGAAAGAAGGAAGCGTGATTACGAAGGCGAAAAACGATCATTCAAGACTGCTTTGTCAACAAATTCCGATGTACTAAGAGCATCGTATTTGGTGTCTTACCGCATTGCTACGACTAAGAAACCATTTACTATTGGAGAAGAATTAATTCTACCTGCGTATGCCGATATTTGCCGTGAAGTTTTAGGAGAATCGGCAGCTAAAAAGATAGCGCAGGTTCCTCTTTCGGCTCGCACTGTTGCAAGACGAATTGAGGATATGGCGGAAGACATTGAAACTCAATTGTTAGAGCAGATTGTAAAGTCACCGTGGTTTGCGATTCAATGTGATGAGTCTACAGATATTGAAAACAAAGCTGTGCTGCTAGTTTTTGTTCGACATCTCCATGAAGAGGATAGTCATGAGGACATATTGTGTGCTTTGTTATTGCCAAAAAACACCACTGCCTCTGAACTATTCATGTCTCTCAATGAATATTTCTCAGAAAAACTAAATTGGTCTTTTTATATCGGTGTGTGCACGGATGGAGCTGCAGCCATGATTGGCCGTCTGTCTGGTTTGACTGTTCGCATTAAGGAGGTCGCACCAGAGTGCGAAGCCACTCATTGTGTAATTCACAGGGAAATGCTGGCGAGCCGAAAACTATAACCTGAGCTTCACAGTGTATTTGGTGATGTAGTTAAAATGATCAACCTTATTAAAGCTCATGCACTTAACACCCGGCTGTTTGAGCAGATATGCGAAGATATGGATGCAGAACACAAATGCCTTCTTTTGCACACAGAAGTAAGGTGGCTTTCCCGTGGAAAATCATTAAATAGAGTGTTTGAATTACATGAACTACTGCAAAGGTTTCTACTGGAGAAAAACTCAGACCTTGCTAACAAATTTAGTGATGAAAAATGGGTTCTCAAACTTGCCTACTTATGTGACATTTTCAATCTGTTTAATGAACTTAATCTCTCACTGCAGGGCAAAATGACAACTGTATTCAAGTTGGCAGATAAAGTGGCTGCATTTAAAGACAAACTTAAATCATGGGAGCCGCGAGTAAACAAAAGAGTATTTGACATGTTTCAAATGTTAGCAGAGACTTTGAAAGGCAGCGAGCCTGAGCAAGAGTTCTTCGGCCTTGTAACCAGTCACTTGCGTGTGTAAGAGTTTAAGCGCTATTTTCCAAGCGCTAAAGACCCTCGAGCTGCAAAGAAATGGATCCGTAATCCATTTATTTTCAAGCCAGGTGGATCAAACTTACCAGTACGACAAGAAGACCAGCTGCTGGACATTGGAAATGATTGTAGCCTGAAACGTATTTTTGATACAATGACTCTGCCAATGTTTTGGATGAAGGTCTTACCAGAATACCCCGACCTTGCCATAAAAGCATTAAAAACATTGCTACCATTTCCGACGTCCTACTTATGCGAGTCTGGATTTTCTGTGAAGGCAGCAACAAAGACGAAACCGCGAAACAGATTGGACGTGAAGGACACATTGCGTGTGTCATTGAGTTCCATAATTCCAAGGTGGGAGCGTCTTGTTGCGGCAAAACAAGCTCAAGGTTCTCATTGAATCACTGTTGTAATATCTTATGAGCTGAAATAAAATTTAATTGCTGAATATTTATGTTTATTTTTAAGGCCGGTCCGCGAAAAGTTTTCCGACTTAAACCGCTGTGCGAAAAAGTTGCCGACCCCTGTTGTAGAGAACTGATCTGTTAACAAAGGCTGTTAATATTAATCTGCTACCGTAGCCTACAGAAAAAAATTCAGTCATTCTAATTTTTGCTTTTCGTTTTGTCATTAATAATTAAGTCGTCAGTCACCACCACGAGTTGAAAAATTGCCTAATTTTACTTCATTAGCCTGCAATTGCGATTTTAAAACAAAATTTTGTCGGAAGTCTTTGTATTTTTTTAAAGCTTAGTTAAAGCATAGTGACTATGATTAAAGGCAAGTCTAAGCCTTTCTTGGAATTTTACTCTTTCTTGATATTTTATTCCTCTTTTAACCACAATTTTTCATCATGGCTTACAGGTAAAATTTGATAACTGCCCCGAACTACCTGTTAAGTTTTTTTTAATATCCAAATAGGCCTAATTATTTTTAACCTCTAGTTTCGGCCAAAGAATTTTGGGTATTTGGCTTATTCTTATGATTGACATCAATCCGTTTGCAGAAAAAACTTGATTTCTAGATATCGCCCAACAATAGCTGGGCCCTTCCTCACAGAAAATAATAGGTGGCTAAGTTTCCACTAAATTTTTGTGCTCCCTACTTTTTCTGAAATTCAAGTAAAAGGATCATATAAAAACTACACCCCCAGAATGACACGTGTAAAAACAACACCCCCAAAATAAACTTAATAACGCCTATCTTTAATATAATATATTTAATATAAATTATAATATATCATAATAAGTTATATTTAATACAAAATTATACATGTAAAATTTTAATTTATTTTACTTGCCTGGTCTGCGTAAGCAAAACCGGAATATCTATGACAAAAAAAAAATCAAAGTCTGTATTTCATATTTGTATATATATTCATATGTAAATAAAAACAAAGCTGAAACCCAACAGACTGTTTCACCCAAAAAAAGGGGATCATGAGGGGTATCTAAAAAGTAAAATAAAATAAAATAAAGTTAAAACTGCCAGAAAGAATTGAAAACAATTGAAAATAATTGAAAAAACGAACAAACTGAACAAGTATAAAAGGGTGTTAAGTATAAAACTTTTATATTAAGTATTATATTAAATTTTTATATTAAGTATAAAACTTTAATTAACTTTTATACAAGTATAAAACTTTTAATTCAAGCTCTAACTTTGTTATCGAGCACTTTAGAAGAATTGATTTTCCAACAGTGTTATATTCATATGTAAAAATTTACTTGCCTACCTGTGACTGTCATAGCCCTACCTGCAGAAAGCAATTCCCTCCAAGTTTCCAAAGATTGGGCAAATTCAATTATTTCGACAGCGACAAGAAAATATTTGCGCAAAACCAAAATTTTTCTGGCAATTAAGAATTTTTAGGGCAGTAACAAGGATCAAAAATTTTTTTGTGACAAATCAGAAAAAAAGTTTACGGTTATTTATTTATTTAATTTACAACGCTATGGTGCTCGCATCAAACTTAAGCATTCTAACAGGTGAGGAAAGACGAGATATAAAACAAGAAAATGCAACAATTATACATACTAGTAAAAGAAAAGCAATAGGAAAACAAAACAAAAAACATGCATACATAAAAAAATAATGTTAATATTAAATAACAAGTAGCTACTCAGTCATTTGCGAACAATAGGGAAAAAATTTTGTATAAGTTGAACTTTTTAAAAACTGGGTCATACTGGTAGCATTTATAATACTTTCAGGTAGATTATTCCAAATTTTATTGACTTATGAATGAAAAAGTTGTAATCAGTGTAGGGTCTAGTTTTTGGTATAATATGATGAGTATGTCTCCGCAAGTCATAACAGTTATCATTTTTTATAAAGTAGTCATTAAAATCAATGTGAATCATATTGATAACACATTTTATCCAAAAACACCATATCAAATTCAAATTGCCGATATTCCAATGATTTAAGATTCAGCATATACAATTGATTAGATAAAGAAGAGAAATGTAAATCACAGCGCTTACAAATCATTCTAGTAAACTGTTTTGTACAGATTCAATTTTAATAATACCGGTATCTTTTTTAGGTAAGGAGACCAGATCACACTGTTATACTCCAAAATAGGTCTAACATAAGTAGTATATGCTTTAAGCAATACCCAAACACAGTGGCGTGCAGTCAGGGCATGCAAGTCATGCAATGCATGACCAACGAACTTTCCTAAATACTAAAAAATAATTATATATATTTAATAAGCAGATATATTAAATATTGAATTTAATTCATTGAAAATTCCGAGGAACGCATATTCCAAGTTATAAACTCAAAACAATGTGTAATTAAACATAACATGCACCAAAGGAATTGCATTACTTTACTCGTATACATGAGCTCTATTGCGACATTCTTAATATACTCGCTCCGGCATGCAATTCTCAAATTGCATACAGACTTCTAGATCGATATTTGTGAGAAACAACGCTAAATACCAGTGCTAAAAATCAAGTTATAACAAGTGACCATAAATCTAGCTGCTGAAAATGAGAAGCACCAGATTCGAGTTTCGCTCTTGTTAGAGCTCGTCAGTGATGCTATATTAAATCCTCGTGTTCAACTATATAACAAATAATTAAATCCTCGTGTTCAACTACATAATAAAAATGAAATTCTTCATTCGCTTGGCAAGTTCTAAGGAGTAAGCAATAGCTTAACCACTTGTTGGGTTATTCTCGGTCATGAGGTCGCCGTGAGCTGCAAATCCGAGAAATAGTTATAGCTGCTTTGAGTCTATTTTCGTCCGGGTCCTGTAGTCTAGTGGTATAGTAACCTGCGTGGAATACTACAGGTCCTCGGTTCGATTCGCAGTGAGATAAGCATCACTGACGAGCTCTAACAAGAGCGAAACTCGAGTCTGGTGCTTCTCATTTTCAGCAGCTAGATTTGTAATCAAAAATTAAATCCTCGTGTTCAACTATATAATACAAGTGACCATAGTTAGACTCTATGCAAGACATAAAAATTTGATTGTAAAATGACATTGATTTAATAATGATGTCACAGATACCTAAAAATTGGAATAATAATGCCTTCACAAAAGTGCTTTTGGTACGTTACAATCATAATCATAGTACACATATGTACCAGTGTCCGTTAAAGGGTTGACGTACTATCGTGGATTTTGTTTGTTCTTTATATTATTTTAAAAAGTTAGTAAGGAATTGGATGTTTTTTATTAATTTCGTCATTTTAAGCACCCTTTTATACTTGCTCCGGCATGCAATTCTTAAATTGTATGCAGACTTCTAGATAAATCTAGATTTCAATTCAATTCAATTCAATTCAATTTTATTTGCAATCAAGGTATTACGTTTTAAAGTTTTTATTGAAAAAGTGATTGCAAAATAGGAAATAGTATATTCTTAAATTGTATGCAGACTTCTAGATAAATCTAGATTTCAATTCAATTCAATTCAATTCAATTTTATTTGCAATCAAGGTAGGCCTATTACGTTTTAAAGTTTTTATTGAAAAAGTGATTGCAAAATAGGAAATAGCGGCTAAACGATGTACGTTATTACACGTACAACGTCAATTGTGCGTGTCGCCGTACCTTTAAAACGAAGTAGCTACTGTACGTTAATTATTTTTTTAAAAAAGAAAAAGAGAGAAAAAAAAACAATTAACTTAAATTTGTTTTTTAAAAAAAATAATAAAAAATAAAAATGTATATCAAAACGCAAATGGTAGTAAACATACTTTATCACAATAAAATATACACATCCGAGCCATATAAAGAGAATGTTGCATAATTATGGGTGGGAGAAACAACAAACTCTGTGACCAAAAGGTTCAGGACCCAAAAGGGGTCAGGCAGGCAAAGAAACCCACCAAAAGAAATCCTGCCGTGGGTCTAAAGGACCGTTTTAAATGTATATGGCCGGCAAAAAAACAATAACAAAAATTAAACTACAAAAACATTAAAAAAATGGTGTGCATCATATAAAAAATTTATTGAATTTTTGTCTTGATCGGCAAATTTTGTCATTGATTTATTAACTTGATTTTCTTGTGGAATGTCTTGATATTTGTGATAAACAACCCTAAATACTAGTGCTGTTTAACGTATCGCAGATTTTGTTCGTTCTATATAATACTTTAAAAAGTACATAAGTAATTACATGTTTTTTTATTAATTACATCATTTTAAGCACCCTTTTATACCTGCTCCGGCATGCAATTCTCAAATTGCATGCAGACTTCTAGATAAATCTAGATATCATATTTGTGATAAACAACCCTAAGTACCAGTGCTGTTGAACGTGCTTTCTAATTTTTTTCGTTCTTGCTAATATTTTAAAAACTAACTAAGTAATTACATGCTTTTTATTAATTATATTAACATATTGACTTTGTTGCATAAATTTATTACCTTTTGTTATTTTTTAAATTAATGCGCTGGCAACGCTGATACAAAGTCAGCGCTGAGAGTGTATGTGCGATGTGAGGTTATCAATTTCACCAGCTGCGTCGTATATATCATTGAATTATTTATATAAAGTGAAATGAATTATTTGAATTATTTTTATCATTTAATTATTTATATAAAGTGAAATACATAACTGTGTTATTGAAGATATTTTGAAAAATAAATTTTCCAAAAGAAATTTCGAACGGAAGCATTTAGTAGTGAATAACGGTAGACCAATGCCAAAACTGGTTAATTTACGAAGCTCCAACAAGAAGTGTGTTCGACATTTTTAAACTAACTGGTACGAAAAGAAAAAATGGTTAACAGGAAGTGCTAAACTAAATAAATTATTTTGCTGGCCATGCTTACTTTTCAATTTAGAAAAGATTGTTTGGAATGAAAAAAGTTATGATGATTTAAATAATCTACATATGTCAATACTAAAACATGAGCGTTCTTAGAGACATATAAAATCTTTGATAGACCTTAAAACATTTGGAAAAATTCGCATAGATTTGCAGTTAGATGCAAGTAAAAAACTGAGCATTCAGCATCATAACGAGAAAGTTAAAGAAAACAGACCCATAATACGAAGATTGATTGATGCAGTTATATTTTTGGGCCGCCAGGAATTATCATTTCGTGGTCGTTTTAAATCTGAAGTATCCATTAATTGTGGAAATTATAAGAATTTTTGCATTTGATAAGCAAGTACGATGTAAAATTGGCAAACCATCTAGCCACAGCTTCTGTTTTCTCGGGGTCTCAAATCCAATTCAAAATGACTTAATTAATGCCATTCAAATAAGCATGTTAAATGAAATAGAAAAAGAACTTACTGAGGCTAATTTTGTTGCAATTCTCCTCGATGAAACTAGTGATGTATCAAACTTCGCCCAACTTTCTACTGTTTTCCGTTATGTCACAAAAGATTGCGCTGCTAAAGAACAATTTATAGGGTTTACTGATGTCAGTGGTGACCGCACAGCAGAAGCTTTATCTGAATATGTCCTTAAATGCATTGAAACTTGGAAGTGTAAAAATAAATTAATTGCGCAAACCTACGATGGTGCTGCTACGATGGCAGGAAAATTGAATAAATAGCAGGCAAAGGTTAGGGCAAAACATGAATCGGCGATCTTTGTTCATTGTTGCGCTCATGTACTAAATTTAGTTCTTTCACAAGCCTGCTCCGCACGAAAAGAATGCAAAATATTTTTTAGTACAATAAATGGACTGGGTCCTTTTTTACCAAATCTTCCAAACGAACAAATGCGCTAGATAATATAGTTAAAATAAGATTCCCCAAACCAGCACCAACTCGGTGGAATTACTCATCACATCTAGTTAATACCGTGAAAGAAAATCTTGATGATTTAAAACAACTTTTTGAAAATATTATTGAGAATCTTGATGCATTGGATGGACCCCAAATAAATTCTGCTATTGGATTTTGCCACCACTTGGAACAAACAAAATTTTTGTTTTTAGTAGAAATATTTAGCGAAATATTTTCCTTCACTGATGTTCTATTTAACATTCTCCAGATTAAAAGTATTGATATTCTGTATTGCAAAGAGCAACTTGATAAAACCAGAGCTGTATTGGAGAAAAAACTGGATGAATTTGCAGCATTTTATGAGATGTTCGAAGAAAAATATGATATAGATACGACAGGTCTGACTAGAAGAGGTAACAATAAATCTGTCGACCCACAGCAGCATTATAAAATGCTCTACAATGAAATTCTTGTTGCAATAATTAAACAACTAAAAGTAAGATACGCATCACTGAAGAGCTCAAATTCATAGAGCTCCTTAATTTTAGAAAAGCCGGAGAGTATCGCAAAAAATTTCCGGTTCATGTTTTAAACTCTTTGAAGACAGTTTATGGGAATTATTTTGACATAGCCCGTCTTCGGAGTGAACTATGTGTTGTATATTCAATGGAGGATTATATGAAGAAAAGTGTATCTGACTTAATGGAGTTCATAAATGTCAATGATCTTTCTGATGCTATGCCAGAACTTTTTAGACTTTGTGCTCTGATTTTGACAATTCCTTCTACTACCGGTACTGCTTCGGTAAAACGTTCCTTTTCTGCATTCAAAAGTATTTTAGAATTAATTTAGATATTTAACTTTTATCCATGATTAGAACACCAGGCAAGCTAATACCGGTAACTTTGATTACAGTATTTTCTTCCGCGTGTTGCACAAAAATTCTTCGCTAGGTTTATCATTATAGCCTACAGCTTTCAGTGTAAGAAAATTGAGAAATAAAATAATATAAAGCTAAATTTAGCTTCGTTAAAAAAGTACACAGACAATATCTAATCGACTTGTATTGATTTTCGGGTAAAATCTGATTTCGCACGAATTTTCTAATACGTTGGGTGTGACGGCGAAATAAGGTTTTTAATTTGTGTCAATCGTGTAAACATTTTGTGGTTTCTTAAAACTCGTTGATTTATTTTACTATATTGTTTTAAATATTGAAGACTATTGCATTTAATAATATCTTTAAATTATGTAATAGGCTTACCATATTTTTGAAAGGGAACACCGGGACACTTGTTGACAAAAAAAAATCCTCCCCAAAAAGTAGTGTTTACTAAAAAAAAGGTCTTTATTTCGAATCACTCACGAATTTCATGATTTTCGTCTCTTAAAACTAGTGATCTCGAAAAAAGCGAGGAAGAGAGGTTTTGCACTTGGAATCTGTCTTTAATTTCTGGTGGGATTTCTTCCAAAATGGGTGGAACAGAGCCCTAAAAATCGGGACTGTTCCGCAAAAATTGGGACGTATGGTAAGCCTATGTATTAATAAATTCTTGTATATTTTTTTGCGCGTTCAATTATTTACAATAGTACACGGTTGTGTGTTAGAATTTTTTTACATATTAATTAAATTATGCTTTTGTTTAATTAACTTGTTGATTTTTTCTTTTTTTGTTGAGATGGCAGCTGACTCCATGACCGTATGATCTTATCGCTGTCTCCTTGACAAGCGCATAACAATTTTTATATGGTCTTTTAGTTGTTATCTTAAATTCTTGACTTAAAATCTAAATGACTAAGATTTGATTTGAAATCTGGTTCTGGTTCTGAATAGTTCTACTTTTTACAAAAAATCAATTTATCGACGCTTTAGAATTTCTTGATTGTCTGCTTGGGGTTTTATGAAGATGGAATTTTAGCTAAAAGGAATGAGAAATAAGATTTTTTTCAATCTGCTTCAGTACTTTGATAAAGATTCCGTTAATAATCATTTTACTAGTCCTAATTATTAATCCTAAATGAACAATTTTTTATTTTAGCAATCAAAAACAACAAAGAAAATATCCAACTCAAATTGTGTCTTTTCAAGAAGTCACCGTAGCGATTTTTTTCGTGAAATTCAACCAAAATCCCCCTTTCAACACCTGGAAGAAACCTAGAGAAAAAACATAAAAAGATTTCTCAAAAAGCGATACTAACCATTGGTATCCGGGTTAGTTTTATGAACAAAACTGGCTTACCGTGACTTTTTGAAGAGACCCGTAAAGTTTACGTAAGGCGAAGAACTCGGTGAAAAACATTAATTATTTGATTATTGACCTCATATAAGTTCTGGATCTAAATTTATGTTGTTTTGTTATTTTTTTTTAGTTTGTTAGCTGTTATATGGGTTTTCAAACCTGAATTAAATAAGTAAATAAATATATTTTTAAATTAATATTGATTTATTAATGTTAATGTTTAAATTTTACCATAAATTTTCCTTTGTAAGGTTTAAAAATATGTTTTAAAAATAGTTCAAGTAAGATTAATAAATATGTTACTTGTTAAATATCAACTAATTTGCAAGTTTAATTTAAACCTTATGCTGTTATGTTGAACAGAAAATAATGTAAATCAGCATGGTCCAACTTTTTCACTTTTACAGGCCCCCTTTCAAAATCGTCAAAAGTTGTTAGATTTAATTGGTTTAAAAATATTTAAATAAAAAGCCAGTAAGTGTTGTTTTTGACATTGAATGCCAAGTGAAGATAAAAAAAAAGTTTCAAATAACAAGTGAAGACTTTTGTTATAACTTGATCTGTTTTTAAAGAGCAGTACTGGAATAACATTTTCTGAATTGCTGAAAACATTTGATTGAGTTGTTTTAAAAGGCTGGTGCTGCCCTGATTGTCAGTGTGCTGCTGAAAATCAAGACATGAGCCATGGTTAGGATCACTTTTACATAATAATTTAGTTATTTAGATGGATATACAAATGCTAAATTACATAACAAACAATTATATAATATTTCTATAATAGCATTCTAAAAATTCTTTTAGTTTTAATGATAAAAAAATAAATAAAACTTTGACGGGTTTCTCCAAAAAGTGACCATAAGTGTTTTTTTGTTAATGAAACTAACTGGGAGGCAGGAAATCCAAGTGTCTTCAAGAAGTCACTGTAAGCAATTTTTGCAGCAAAACTAACCCAGAATCTCCTTTTCAGCACAAGAATGGAATTAAGAAGAAACTAAGAGAAAAAGGATCTTTCAAAAAGCAATAGGAATCACATGGGGATCTGGCTTAGTTTTACAAACAAAAATCATTTATGGTGATATCTTGAAGAAACCCAGAAATTCTCCCTTATTATGGTTGCTTCTTGAAGAGATCCAGTTTGATAAGAACTGATACTATGATAAAGAAAAACTAGGTTCATGTAACTAGGAAATAGAAAATAAAAAAACATTATGACTTTCATAGCAAAACTATCAAAATTGTTCAAATTAGTCAATTGAAAAATGTAGCTAAAAAAGATAAACTACAAAATATTTATATTATGATAGTTGAATCAATAAAATTCATCATGTGTATTGTTGAGGTTGTATCAGTTAAAGCTTTATAACTCAATTAAAATTAAAAAATTTTATTATTATCTTATCATTTTTTGCTGTGTTTGCAGATGACTTTTAATGTTATAACTTTATTTTTAATTTATGTACAATTGTGCTTATTTATTAATAATAGTGATGGTACTTTTCCAGGTAAGAAAGATATTTTTACCAATATTTTTTTCATTTATTTTTTGAGTGATACCAATCAATCATTGTGAGCAATTTTTGTTGGTAAAACTAACCCAAAATCTCTGTGATTACTATTGTTTCTTAAAGATATCCTTTTTCTTTTGGTTTCTTTTTTATTCCTTCCTAGTTCTGTTAGGGTATTCTCAGTTAGTTCCAGCTACATAAAACAGTTAGAGTCTCTTGAAAAAATTCAATGTTACTGCTTGAAAATAAATTTTTCAATATATTATGTGGGTTTTTTGTTGGTGAAACTAACCTAGAATCCCCCCTACAACACCAGGAGGGAATAAAAAAAAAAAACAAATAAAAAATGATTTTTTAAGAAATGATAGTAACCATGAGAGGTTTTGGCTTAATTTCAGAAACAAAAATCACTCATGGTTGCTTTTTGGACTTTATTATGCTTCATTAAATTTGTTTTTAAGATTTATGTGAATAAAATCTAATTTGCTTATTTTTTTTGCAAACAGGTGTAAAGTTGTTATGAGTTGTTTTAAAGTTTTAAAATCTTGAACAGATATAAAATAACATGAAGATTATTAAGCTATATATTTTTCAATAAATGGTTTTATTATTGTTATAGTAATCTGCTGAAAGAACCAGTCTTTCATGATGTTCGTCTTGATTCTTTACAATCTTGAACTCTTCATATAATTTGCTCATAACTTTTAAGTTTTTGTGTTTTCTGTTTTCAATGCTCTTAAGGCGCGTTTACAGCCGTTTACAGTACTTTTTTCTTTCAGCGTGATCTTGGTTTGTTTTATTGACGCTCAAATTCACTCATTTTTTCTCGAAAACATGAGTGGATTTGAGCGTCAATAAAACAAACCAAGATCGCGCTGAAAGAAAAAAGTACTGTAAACGGCTGTAAACGCGCCTTTAGTCATTTTTTTTGCTTTTGTTCTTTCAGCCTTAATGTCAATAAACTTAACAACTGATATTCAAAACCAAAAAAGTTTCACCACAAACATTATGAATTAATATAGAATTTAATTTTATTATTTTACTCTTTATTCAGCAAAGTATTGTTAAAATTGATTAAGGCTGATGTTTATTTTCTATTTATCAACAAAAATATTTTTGATAAAAAAATTTTGTTTTTTATGATTATTTTTTAAAATTTTCTATAAAAGTTTTTTATAACAGTGTTATAATATAGTTTATGGTTTCATCAATTTTATTGGTATCTCAAAAGATTGTTTATTCTATTAAACAATAAAAATATCTGCTCCTTTGTATGTTAAACTTATTTTTTGTGGTGTTAACCAAAGAGTGTTCAAGTTATATAAAACTAAAGAAAAGCAATGTAGAATCGTTAATTTCCATCACCAGTGTCAGTATTAAACAAAACTACTGAGTGGGTAGTTTAGTGTCAATGCACAAACATTTTGAGGCATTAGTAACACATTTGTGAAATGGAAAGTGGTAAGACTAAGCAAAATTGACCCTGAAAGACTAATGATGATGTAATGAAATATCTTTCTTATAGCATTGCTTCGACAAGTTTCAAGTTTTGTTTGAAAATGAATCTGCATTCTTAAAATAAGCATTTAACAGAAAAAATGCAATAAAAAGGATGCATTTGGCCAAAAATATTTTGAACTGTTAATTAGCAAAAAAATATTATTTTTTGTAAAAAAAATTCATTCTTATTGATATGCTAACTCAGTTTTTGCAAAAGAGTACTTGGGATTTATTTAAACTGTGTCACATAAATCAATCTATAAATATCTTCTTCAAAAAGATATTTTGGGATGTTCGGTTATGTTAACATTCAATCACTGGTACCCATTAAAAGTAAAGCAATTACAGGGTGGGGACTTCAAATTGTCGCCATAGCTCACTTTTTAATTAAAAGGACATAAAATGGTCAATTTTGAAGATATTTATTTCAAATAAAAAACGGAATAAGGATATGATGCAAGAAACACATTCTACTTGACATAGTTGCCCTCAGCCTCCATGACGCACTCAATCCTGGTCCTGAAGCTTCTGCAGCCTTCTTCATCTCCCTGTCTATGGAGATGGATTGCTCCTTGATGGAGGTGATGAGAGAGGTCTTGGTGGTATGAGGGCATCAGTTAGTTTGATGCCCCAAAAGAAATAATTTATTGGGTTCAGATCCAGGCTACTGGGAGGCCATTTGTCCTTGGTTACAAAGTTGTAGCAGTGCTCCTCCAGCCAGGCAAGGGAGCATTTGGAGATATGACAAGGTGCACTGTCTTGCTGCCATACCCAGGGCCTGTCCCAGGCCACCTGCTTGATCCAGGGTAACACCATAGTCTTCATGACCTGCAGGTAGATCTCGGTATCGACCCTAAGATCTGTCTCAAAGATGTGTGGCGGCATCACCGTTGGAGCTGATCACACCAAAGACCATGACCATATTAGGAAACTTGGTCTTCATCACTCTGGGCACATCGTTGGGGCACATAGCAATCCATTGATGGTTCTGCATGTTGTGGACCTGATCCTGGCAGAAATTCTTAAGAACCACAGCATGTTGGACTCCTTTGGGTGCTTCAGCTTGTTGAGGAGCTTGGTGGAGTTAGGCAGCCTTCTGTCCTTGGTTGCTTGGGTCAAAAGCTGGCCAGTTTGCATTCTGTAGCTTTTTCAGCGCAAATTCTCATCTACACATTGTTGAATTATCCTTTTATCAACCCCCAGTTCAGCAGCCATGGATCTCATGGACTTGGAGGGGTTAATGTCGATCATGGCCTCAACCCTTTTGACAAAATTTGCATCTCCTAACTTCTAGTGATTGTCCAGAGACTTTGGAGTTTTTGTGATAACTCCACGGGAATCCATACTCTCCTTCAACTTCTTACAAGTATGCTGGATGGTTCTCATGTTGACCCTGAGGGTGTTGGCAATGGTTCTGTTGTCCACTTCACCATTGTTGTGAACCAGGGCCATGACCATGGCATATCTCACTTCTGCTTCAGTGAACGATATATCCGATAACTTCACGTATGTTCTCTTCATAGTGTCAAACTCAACACTGATGATTACCTTATTTTTATAGCCATCCAACGATATATTACATTTATGTAATCTGAAAAGTAAAATAGAATATATCATGAATATATCAGGACGACAATTTGAAGTCCCCACCCTGTAATTGTTAAATTTAAGCCTTAAAGAAGAAACCTTTCAATATGATTCAAGAATTTTAATGACAATTATTTTTTCAGCATAACTTGGCACATTCAGCAAATTAAAAAAAAATTTTCTTGCAAAAGTATTAGAACAGCTTGAAAATCTCTAGATTTTTCTGCAGTGATATAAAAATATTGCATAGAAAAACTTATTGAGATGCATTAAATCTATTGTCAGAATCCATTAATCCCCAAAAAATGCAAGAGCTTAATTTAACAGTGTTGTTGAGTGGTTAAAGCATTATGCTTATGATCAACATGATCTTGGTTCAAAAACCCACTCACGCATTCTGTTGTGTTCTTGGGAAAGACACTTTAGGGCACTTTTCCCTGTGTGGTGGTCTTGGCAAGCAGTTTTAAATTTCAATCATATCTCTATTAATTTATAAGTAGAAAGCAATATTTTGGCATTTCCAGAAGCAGGTTGGGGTAATTGCCTACCCTATGTATTAGTGCCTCCTTTGCTTTTGTGAGTCAGGAAGATAAATATAGAGATAAAATAAAATAGTCAATGTCCAAATGTAGTATCCAGATGTACTGAAAAATAAACAATAAACATCACATCAAAGATTGATTCTAATAATGTTTTAACAGTATCTTAAAATAATCAAATTGTTCCCAATTCAGTCTTTTTCATTTAGTGTTTCAATTACTTTGAACAATGCTGTATTCTAGAAACATTAAGCACTTTAGACATTTTTGCTTTTAATTCAAGTAAAAATCGTGCAGTATTATTTTTAAAGAAGTTTCAAGTTTCTATATGTTATGTTTAGCTGTTCTTACTGTTTTGTTTATCTAATTGATATTTTTTTTTTATTGTTCTGTTTCATATTTGTATTGGTTTAATTTTATTAAATTATTTTTACACGAATAAAATCTTGGGAGCATTATACTATACAGTTAAATTATTTTTTTAGGTGAACATGAAAATTGTATTCGATCAAAAGTGAATTTTTCAAATCCTAAAATTAGTTTTTTTACGAGACCACCTTCGGTAACTAAATGCTGGGAGATTTATGCTGATGAATATGTTTTTTTTAATGTCAAGTATGTATAATTTAACAAATATAGTTTTTAAAAGAATGTACATAATTTTGATTTGTAACTATTATTTCCTTTTAAATGTAGATGCCATGTAAAAAAAATGTAATGGAAATTTGAGTTTAGGTTGTGTAAGTATTTTATCTAAACATTATTAGCTGGAATTAATGAAAATATTGCTTTGAGATGAAATTTTTTATTTTATTGGGAAACTTGTGGTACAATATCATAATTTTAAATGAAATTGTATGAAATATGAAATTTGTGTGTGATTAAGTTTAAATAAAATTGATGTATTAAATTACACATAGTAATATGTTTTCCAGAAAAAAATCACACCTATACTTATTTCTTTGTATTTTAGGTAGATAAATAGTTTACTCTGCTAAAAGAAAATGTCATGTATGTTTATGTTTGCCATTAAAAAAGTAGATTGCAAAAACATTTGCAAGTTTATTGCTAATGTGTAAGAACAGTGTTTTTTACTTATTCTTATGGATTAAATATAATTTCTTTGCTTTTATTTTTGGATTTAGATTGAATGTTTCAAATTGTTCCATGAACTGTTACTCGTATTCATCTGCATGTAATCAATTATATATTGGGCCACTTCATGGACATCCACGTATGAAATTTTCATTTTTATTTTATTGGATTTTTTTATAACATTATTTAGTGATCTTTTAATTGTACGTTTTCCTATTACCCTTAAAAGTTTAATACCACTTCTGCATAGAAATTGAATTCTTTCATTAAGTTAAAAAAGTTGCTGCAAACCGTATTTTAAATTGCTTCTTATGTTAGAAATTATTTTATCTCAAGAACAAATAACTTGTAATATTCAAACTTTTGATATGAAAAACATGAGCAAAAGCAATTTATCAGCTGTTTAGTTGTCAAAAGCTTGTAGGATTAGTAGACCCATGACTACCAATCTAAGATATATTGTAAGGGTAGGAACAAAGGTAATAAGCAGTCTTTAAAAGATAGAAAATCAAGAAAACAATAAAATTGAATATTTTTGTTTCTTACAGATAAGTCTGCACATACATTCTAAATCTAAGTTATAAATTTAGACTCGAGGCAGTTATATTAATCAAGAAATTTCACTTTCATCACTCATGAAAGCTAAAAAATATTGCATATGCAAAGAATCAGGTTAATCAAAATGCTAAAAAGTAAAGAAGTAGTTTTGATCATTGTCCTAATAGTGTCTTGTGTTAATATCTCATTAAGAAACTGGTTAGTTTAAAAATATAAATTGCCTTATGCTTTCTAGATCCTAAAACAAGGGCTCCCAAACTTTTTGTTCTTCAGTACCCTTTGGACACTTTATAGGTTCACATATACCCCCAAAATTTTGTCATTTTTTTAGGGCTGAGCTCAACTTGCTCTGATGTAAAACTTACTCTTTATATCTAAGCAATTCATTGCAATCCCTCAAAAAAATTTAAAATTACTAGTTCATTCAAATCCAGTAGGTTAACCACTAACTTGATTCTATTTACATTTACTTACTTTTCAAATAGAAAAATAAAACAATTACAATATTTTAGACAACTGATTTTATCTTAATTAAAACAAAAGTTTAACGTTATCTAACTGATGTTTGCTGGAAAGTAACTTTATATATTATGATCTGTGACCAAGCCACATTGCTGTATGAAAGTGGGCTTAATATCATGTAATCATGCAATGTGGAACACCAGGATGTGAAATTCAAAGATGTATAGAAATAGAGCAAAAGAAAGTTAAATTCTAGGTTCAAAACAAAATTTATAACTAATATAACAATTACAATTGAATTTTGTGTAAAAATATGAAATTATCAAATTAATCACTACAATTTTGGTTACTAAAATTTAGTTTAATATGAAAAATGTGATTACTACGAGGGTCAGTCAATAAGTAATGAGACTTTCTCAATTACTTTGGTGTTCTTGGAGTTATGCAACTGAAATTTTATGTGATGATTATGAATGGAGTTGTCATCTTATTTACAACAAAACTTGTTTATTTTCAGATTACTGTAGGTGTGACGATAAATTGAAATGACTACTAGGCTAGGAAACAGCTCATGCTTGGAACAAAGAGGAGTCATCAGATTTCTGTTGGCAGAGAGTGTAAAATCATGTGAGATTCTGTCTAGAATGCAAAGACAATATGGTCCTTCCTGTATGTCTAGAGCAAACTTCTACAAATGGGTGCAAGCATTCAAAGATGGACGCGAAAGCATTACTGATGATCTGAGAAGTGGAAGACCTGTGAATGTCTCTACCCCAGAAGCAGTACAGGCAGTTGAAGACCTGATCAAATCTGATAGAAGGGTCACTTTAGATGAAATTGCTACAAACTTGGACATCTCCCATGGCACAGTGTATGCAATTGTGCGTGAGAAGCTGCGTTTTTCAAAAGTCAGCTGTCGCTGGGTTCCAAAGATGTTAACGGATGATCACAAAATGCAGCGCCTGATGGCTTCCAGAGCATCACTACGCAGATACAGAAAGGAGGGAGATGTATTTCTATCGAGAATAGTGACAACTGATGAGACCTGGGTCTTTCATTATGAACCTGAATCGAAACGACGATCAATGGAGTGGAAGCATGTTTCTTCCCCAGTGAAGAAAAAATTCAAATCTCAGAAAAGTTTAAGGAAAGTCATGCTCACTGTGTTCTGGGACAGAAATGGGCCAATCACTATCAGTTTCTTGGAAAGGGGCAATACTGTGAACTCAGAGAACTACTGTGAGCTGCTAACTCAAGTGAAAAAAGACATTAAGAACAAACGGAGAGGACTTCAATCAAGAGGTGTGATTCTCCTTCAGGATAATGCAAGGCCCCACACAGCAGCAAGAACCCTAGCCAAAATTGAAGATTTAGGCTGGAAACTTCTAACACACCCACCCTACAGCCCAGACCTTGCACCATCTGATTTTCACCTCTTCGGCCCACTCAAAGAGAGTATGAGGGGAATTCACTTCCAGACTGATGAAGAAGTGAAGGCTGCTGTGAGCAACTGGCTAAGGACCCAGTCCACGGAATTCTATGCCAAAGGAATAGACAATCTAATATCAAGATGGAACAAGTGTGTTGCAAAGGAGGGAGACTATGTTGAAAAATAAAAAAGCATTTTTTGATTACCAGTCATTGCAAACTTGAGTTATTAAAAAAGTCTCATTACTTATTGACTGACCCTCGTATTAATTTAATTAACTTTGAAATGAACAAAATAATAAAAAGCATACAAAATCATTCAAAGCTATGTAATACAAGTATAAACAAACAGTACAATCAAGCTAACAATATAATATACATAAGCCAGCAATAGTATATGGATGAGCCTGCTTTTTAGCAACAAGATCATGAATATGAAGTGAAACATTAAGCAACAACACAACAGAGATCATGTCCTGATGTTTTGAGTTAATTTCAATTTAATTTTCACCAGCACTAAAAATGTTTATTCACATAACCATGATGATGCAAGCATCAGCAATGCTTAATAGCTGGTGTAGCAATCTTTTTGTATAAGTTGCACATCCTAAACCAAAAATTTACATAACTATTTCTCAGAATACACATCACATGTGAAACCATTATGTTCGAGTTTAACCAGTCCCTCTTGAGTACCTGTTTATCTGTCCCAGCCTGCAGAATCTGAACATTTGCAGTGAAAGGATTTTTAATAAATGCAAACTCATCTTTACCTAGACTTGGAAAATATTTTGTCAATTTTCCTCTCTAATTTTATAAGATGTTCACTGATTAATTCTGTGAAGCTTTTGGTTTCAAAATGTGCATTTGGACTCCAAAATTTTTCCTTAGAAAAACTTCTTGGTGGATCATTTAAAATCACTGTAATTAGTCTATTCCAATTTTGGTAAATCATTGGAAACTAGCAAGAATATACAGAAAATATACTTGATGGAAATTTAAGTAATTACCTTTGCAATGAACAAGCTAGATACAGATAATCTCTCACATATAATGTACCCCTTAAAAGTCAAAATATACCCCTGGAGGTACATGTACCTCAGTTTGGAAACCCCTGCCCTAAAGCACCTTTCTGAAGTATCATGGTATTGGGTAGCAATCTCTAAAATTTGGTTTGTGTTTTTTCTTGTTAGCTACTACCACCTATAGCTTGAAATGCCTAAATCACTTCAAGAACAAGTTAGCTGTCTCAAGATGGCATGTTTTACGTATGATAACTTGTCATGTAGTGATACCACATTTTGAGCTGATACCACCCATATTTTTTTTATCTATTAAAAGTGTTTGCTTTAAAAAATTTCTGTTATTTTTTTTAATTTATTGATCTTTATCTTGATAATGATAGTATAGCATTATAAGTCATCATGACAAAACCAGTGTTTTTATTATGGACACCCATGTCAAGCTTTGTGCTACTCAACTTAAATAACTAGCGTCAACACAAGTACACCCTCTTAATTATATACATATTCAGATCCATCCACTAAATGAAGGCCACAATTTTTTGCAACAATGTTTGTACTAACATCATCTTCTCAGATCCAAGCATCACATTTGAGGAATGTAAAGAAAATCTTAACAGCTGCACTACTATCTCCTTGGAATACCTTAGCTCTAAACAAAGAAACAATGTACACAAAACAGGTGCAGCTTAGAACTACAAATCCCCTTACTCTAACATATATTGCTCTCTATGTTTGACACATATACATACAATGCATTTAAGTTTATGTATGTATGGCAAACATAAATTTTTTACACATTCAATTACCTCATTATCTGCAATAAAGTACTAACACAACCCACTGTTAAAAAACCTTTGTAAAATTTTTCAAAAATAATTTTGAAAATTTAATTGTGTTATATGTTTTGACAGCTAAAAGTTAAAAGACAGTGTAAAGACCCGTTTCCACTACCAACGTAAAATGGAGCCTTCTTTGTTTTATTGATTTTTTTAATTTCTTTTCATGTTTAAGCGCTTAGCGAAGCAAAGAAATCAGTAAAAGAAACAAAAAGTACTCCATTCCACGCTCGTTGTGAAAATGAGCCCTTAAAATGTGCCACACTTTATAATTCTAATCTTAACTTTATAAACCTATAGTCGATTTTCAGTCTTTTGCAGTACTTTTTAAGCTTCTGATTGTGACGTCATCATTTCCATTATTACATAGTTATTACGTAATCGGTGTACCATCTCCCTACACTGCTAAAAAATATCAAAAGAAAAGTTGCAAAATTCCGCAAACATTAAAAACGCCGACTGCAATGATCAAAGAACTCGCAGCAGTTTTTTTAACAGTGTAGTTAATTTATTTTGTCTACAAATTGTTCTTCTAAATATATTTGACAGAGTCGTTTATTGTTTTATTCAAGCATGTTGACTGACTTAAGATTTAAGCCGCGACGTTCATTGCCGTAGCGATGACGTATTTTCTAGTAAGATCTAGTATGTTAAGGAAATTCTATTTTATAAGTTACATAAACAGTTTTTACTTTATCATATGATTGTATTTGTAACGTCATAAAGTGCTTTGTCCAATTGCAAAACCTATATAATAAGTTATTTAAGAATTCTTGTTCGTTTCAATATCTTCGCTGTTTATCTGATAGCTTTGGTTGATTGACATGTATTAGGTCGTTACAAAAAAAATGGCCGCTTGAAGTACTGTGTTTTACAAAACTATTTTGACATTGTATTTGTTGTTTATTTTAGGTCAATTTTGGTATACATAATAATTGATGTGTACTCTTAAATATTTTTTAACTTATTTTCACGCAAAAATGTTTTAAAAGCACATAAGCTTAATTATAAACACAAAAAACATGAACTTCGCTTACTTATGTGGCATGAGTTCAAACTCAGTCACAATGCCATCTAAATTGTTGCCAATATCAACAGAGCATGTGGAGATGGGTATACAAGTGATTGGACAGTACGAAGGTGCTTCCAGAAATTCCGTAGTGTAGATCAGAGCCTTGAAGATGAAAAAGGCAGAGGATGGGCATGCAGTCTTGACAATGAACAATTGCAAGCAATTGTTGAGCAAAATTCATAACAAAGTGCCAAAGAAATGTTTGAGACACATTTCCAATGCCCTGTAAATGAAGCTGTTTCAGTGTTGTTCGGTGCTGACAGCAAGGATCTCAGTCTCAGTCACAGACAGTCTTTGGCATTTTGTCGAAGATTTTGCTCAACAATTCGCTTACAATTGCTTGCAATTGTTCATTGTCAAGACTGCATATCCGTCCTCTGCCTTTTTGATCTTCAATGCTCTGATCTACATTACGGAATTTCTGGAAGCACCTTCGTACTGTCCAATCACTTGTATACCCATCTCCACATGCTCTGTTGATATTGGCAACAGTTTAGATGGCATTGTAACTGAGTTTGAACTCATGCCACATAAGTAAGCGAAGTTCATGTTTTTTTGTGTTCATCATTAAGAGTTTATATTATTTAAAAATATTTTTTCCTGAAAATAAGTTAAAAAATATTTAAGAGTACACATCAATTATTATGTATACCAAAATTGACCTAAAATAAACAACAAATACAATGTCAAAATAGTTTTGCAAAACACAGTACTTCAAGCGGCCATTTTTTTTGTAACGACCTAATATACAACTTGCAATTTGTTATTCACTCTAGCTAAATAGTTCAAGTTAAAGTGGTTAGAATTGTTTGTGTTATTGTCGCCTATTTTGGCGTTGTTTAAGTGGTCAAGGGTCAGTGTTGACGCCTTGGAAGTTATTAGTGAGATAGAATTGCTTAGACGAACTATTAAGTTTGATATCAGTCATCGGGGTGCTAGTTATTTTTAAAGTTAGTCAGTACGAAGTTTTCGAGTGATTATTCGCAGTTGTTGACGCTGTAAATTGCTGTGAAGTTTTTTGAAGCTTGAGAGTCAAGTGTTACGAGAGTTGATAAAGTTCCTTTGATTTTCTCAATAATATACGTATTCTTTTAGTCAAAAACCGTGGTTTCTTGCTATATGTTGAGAGAAGTTTTCCAGAGAATTTATTCGTGCTTAGCCAGAACTAACTGTATTGAGAACTTTAGTCTCCCGGCCCACTATTTCTCGAGCCGGCATAAAAAAAAATAAAGAAACAAAGCTTTCAATATTCAACTGATCCTTTTGGATTCCCAAGTAAAGTTGTGACAAAATGTTACGCAAAAATAAGGAAAATCAAATGTATTTTATAAATCAAAACTGCCACTTGGGTAAATCACAAGTGATCCTAAACTTTTGAGAACGATTGAATTAAAACTATTAGTGATTTTTCAGTGTTAGTATTATATTATTAATTCAATTTATCTGTTTTTGAATAACGAAAGTTTTTATTTAACAATGTTAAGCCTATACTTTTGTCTTCTACTGTCATTCATCATTTCTATTATTAAATGACATTATCGCAATCTGTTACAGAAAATACATTTTTTGAGCAGTTTTTACTATGTATTTACATTGTATGGTTATGTATATTGGTTTTAAATGTTTTTGACTTCAAAAAATATCCTTTTTTTACAATAAACATTATTAATTATTTTTAGTCACAAATTTAATTTGCTTTTTTTTCATGATTTTAGACAGATGGTCATTAAATAGAATTGCTAACATATAACTCTTAAAAAGAAATAATCCATTTTAGAGTTTTGTCGTGTTTTAATGTTTACTTAATAACTAGTGTGTCTCCAAAATAAAATTTTTTATGATATTTTAAGATTATTTTTGTGGTCATCGTACTTCTTCATCTACTACATACTACGCAGATGTACTAAAGTTAGTGTTCATTGCTACTCCATTTGACTGTTTCGATTGTGAACGAGTTGGATTTGAACTGAAATATACTACAGGTAAAGCATGGATTTGTATTACAGGAGAAAGCTTATGAGAAAACGGAGGGTAATTTATGGAGAAAGCAGATAGCCTTGATTAATTTATTTTTTTGTAAAATGCCTCATTGGCGTTTGCTACCTTTAATTAGTTTTTATAGAGCTTAATTAAATTCTAGTTTCAGCTTTGGATTGTTGTTTTACTCATCTATATTATTCATATGTTGTTTTACCAGCGTGATAGCGAGTGTGGTAATAATTGGTGACATACAAACTTGCAAGCGGAACGACGCGAGTTCGGTTCTTAGTCTACCTGATTGATTTCCATTTTGCCTTGAAAAAACCTAATCAGAAAAAAAATTCCTATTTTGGTGCCATGCTGCTCACGCTGGAATTGTTGCTTTACTTGAAACAGAAAACTGCAACTCGGCCAATCTGGCTATACGAAAAAGAAAATGAAACTCGAGCTGGCTTAGAAGTTGACGTATCTTACTTTCAAATCTTGATCTTGACCTTTAATATCTTTTCTATTAGCTGCGTTGCTTGTTAGATTTCACAGAACAAAACAACAGACAGGACACAATAACATGACAATAGCTGGAATTTCGTTTCACGGTCATCGGAAAAACAGCGCTCTAAAGCACTTGCCCCTTTGTCACCGTCTCTTTTAATCTTCACAACTAAAAATTAATTTTGATAGAACTAATACCAATTAAGGATTGTCGTGAAATGTTTTTGGAAACAGCGCAACGGAAATCACCCAAGTAGACTGGGCATTAAAAAACACGAGTTTCGATTCTTTTGCTCGCAAATCACACTGAGTTATCACACTAAGCATTCTCCTATGAACTGTGGCGATTGTGCATTGACTAGTTTATTGTGTTATGTTACTGTAGATGCCATTAAATAGGTATTTTTAGACAGATTTGTACTTGAATCGAAAATTTTAACTACGCTCTAATTGTTTGATGGCGAATTTACTCAGTAATAAGTTCTTAAGTTAATTTCCAGATCTTGGCATAAATAGTTATTTATTCTCAGTAATAAATAAATAGCATGCATTGTTAGTTTTCTAACTACTACCGTGTCAATTAATTTGTTTTTTCTTTGCCGTAATTTTTTTAACTAGATTAACCATTGAATATTATTTTTTTGTAGCGAAGTCTCACAATGACGTATTCGTACGTAACTACGATTTTATTTCGTCATTTCGCTACCCTCAAACTCCTCCCGAAAACTCGATAATGTCGTGGAACGTTACTTCGATTTTGCCGCTGCAATTGGTCATCAATCACTGGTCTGTATCGGAATGGTCGACTTTGAGTGTTTACGATGGACCCGGGAAAAACTATAAGCTCCTCAAGAGTTTGTAAGTCGATGTGATTTTTTTACCTGGTTTCCATCAGGGTTACGCAAACTCGTTGCTTAACGAAAAACAAAGTCATATGACAACTGAAACAATTTTTATTTAAAAACTTTTTTTGACTTGGATGTTGTTAAATTTGAAAGCTCTGGACTTGGGGTTTCCTAGTCGAACCAATTTAAATTGATACTTACAGCGTTCAGCATAATAAGAAAAGTGTAAAAAATATCGAAACAGGTTGACCCGAAGACCGCGCGGTCCACTTGGTGCCACCCTATTGTGGGCACAGTAGTTTGCTTTGCTATTGAAATAAATTTGTTGTTTAATATTGGATTAAACAATTTTGAACTGTTGATAAAGGCTATTCACATTAATTTAGTTGTAATAGTTTACGTTTCGTCCCCATTCTATTCGTTTATCATAATAAAAATTTAGAAATTAATACTGTTCTAACAAACCCGCGTAAAGTAACGCATTTCCACCTCAAATTTCGCGCCTTTAGGCCTGGTCCACACCTAGTTTGTTTATAAGAGTTTTCGCCCTCAGCATACGAAATTAACAAACCGATATAAGCCGAACGTATAGACTCAGTGAAAGCAGTTGTCGAGTAGCCTTTATTATGACGATGTGCTTTACTTTACCACAGTGTAAAAGCGCATAAAGCTGCTAAAGAAATTGAATAAACTAGCAGAAAATTAGTTTCTTTGCACAAGCCTACAAAACTTTTTGAAACATGATTTACAATTAGACAAGATTTCTTTTAATAACTTCAATTTGTTGTTATTACGTCATACTAAAATAATTGCTATCAGTCGGTGACTTGATTATTTATTATGATCATCCGTAGTTTTCAGCAATGAAACTTTATCATTGTACAAGCATGGCCTACTTAAAACACAGCCTTGTATGTCACATTTTGCCATCGATTTCTAAGAGGCCTAAAATGAAAATGCTGTACTGCAGCAAAATACACTCAATATCATTTTCTCTGGCTAGTGCCCGAATAGTGTCATGTTTATCAAATTCTAGTTTGAACAAAGACAGACAGAATAAGTAATTTAAATATGTAACTTATGCCAGAGAAATCGTTCTATTAAGTAACTTAGTGTTGATCATTATATTGTAGAGTATTATGACATCACAATACTCTTATGCTATAACCTTGCCTCGTGTACACGGCGATCTTAACTACAGGCCATGCCATCGTGCACGCTTCACTTTTTTTGGGGGGCCTATTATAAACACCTCTAAATATCAATATAATTCCTATAATAAACATTGTCAATCACTTTAAATACATTAGGACACTATTTGTAGAAGCGGCTTGTGACTTTAACAGCAAGGGCACGGGTTCAAATCTCGGGCTGGTCAGATGCTGTAAACATACAGGGTGGGGACTTCAAATTGTCGCCGTAGCTCACTTTTTAATTAAAAGGACATAAAACGGTTAATTTTGAAGATATTTATTTTAAATAAAAAACGGAATAAGGATATGATGCAAGAAACACATTCTACTTGACATAGTTGCCCTCAGCCTCGATGACGCACTCAATCCTGGTCCTGAAGCTTCTGCAGCCTTCTTCATCTCCCTGTCTATGGAGATGCATTGCTCCTTGATGGAGGCAATGAGAGAGGCCTTGGTGGTATGAGGGCGTCGGTTAGTTTGATTCTCTAAAACGCCCCAAAAGAAATAATCCATTGGGTTCAGATCTGGGCTACTGGGAGGCCATTTGTCCTTGGTTACAAAGTTGTAGCAGTGCTCCTCCAGCCAGGCAAGGGAGCGTTTGGAGGTATGACAAGGTGCACTGTCTTGCTGCCATACCCAGGGCCTGTCCCAGGCCATCTGCTTGATCCATGGTAACACCACAGTCTCCATGACCTGCAGGTAGATCTCAGTATCAACCCTAAGACCCGTCTCAAAGATGTGTGGCGGCATTACCGTCAGAGCTGATCACACCAAAGACCATGACCGTGTTAAGGAACTTGGTCTTCATCACTCTGGGCACATCGTTGGGGCACATAGCAATCCATTGATGGTTCTGCATGTTGTGGGCCTGTTCCTGGCAGAAATTCTTTTCATCAGAGAAGAACCACAGCATGTTGGACTCCTTCGGGTGCTTCAGCTTGTTGAGGAGCTTGGTGGAGTTAGGCAGCCTTCTGTCCTTGGTTGCCTGGGTCAAAAGCTGGTCAGTTTGCATTCTGTAGCTTTTGCAGTGCAAATCCTTGTCTACACATCGTTGAATTATCCTTTTATCAACCCCCAGTTCAGCAGCCATGGATCTCATGGACTTGGAGGGGTTAATGTCGATCATGGCCTCAACCCTTTTGACAAAATCTGCATCTCTCGACTTCCGGCGGTTGTCCAGAGACTTTGGAGTTTTTGTGATAACTCCACGGGAATCCTTACTCTCCTTTAACTTCTTACAAGTATGCTGGATGGTTCTCATGTTGACCCTGAGGGTGTTGGCAATGGTTCTGTTGTCCACTTCACCATTGTTGTGAACCAAGGCCATGACCACGGCACATCTCACTTCTGCTTCAGTGAACGATATATCCAATAACTCCGCGTATGTTCTCTTCATAGTGTCAAACTCAACACTGATGATTACCTTATTTTTATAGCCATCCAACGATATATTACACTTATGTAATCTGAAAAGTAAAACAGATTATATCATGAATATATGAGGATGACAATTTGAAGTCCCCACCCTGTACACTAGAGTTAGTAGACGTTGTGGTAATGCAAAATTCTTATCTTTGAATGCTGGCTGATTCATAGCAGCAGCAAAACTAATAACTAGGGCCTTCTAAAGTCATTTTCTTGCAGGGATTCATTTAATATCATGAAACTTGCACTAATATTTTTTAACATTTGTGCTCAATTTCTAGTTGCAGATATGTGATATAAGCAAGAAATGTAAACTTAAAATATTTTTACTTTTTCAGTTGCAGCAAGTAAAAAAATAAAACAGTCTTTGCTTTTGAAAGAAATTTGATCTTGGTTTGTAAATACTGGAGCAAAAAAAAAACAACACAAAACTAATGAATACCACAAACTTTAACTACACTGTTTAAAAAGTCCAGACAATTTTAAAACCTTTATTGCTGGTTCTTTTCCTGATCTAGGGGTAGTTTCGATACAAAACTTGTTTAAAAATATGTTACTTAATGTAATATAATGCTGTTCATTCATACCAAATTCATAAAACTCGGTTAGCCAAAAAACATTGGTCAGAGATTTTCTACATACAAAATTTTTAACGGAATGAAATATTATGAAACAAAAAAACATTCATTAAAAAGCATGATCAGATGGCAACTTAAGTCCACCACGATCAAGAGATTTAGTGTATTGACCATATTTGTGAAAATAAAAAGTAGTGTGGCTCAGTAGCTCATTCTCATTCAACACCTCATCATTTCTGGAAACATATCCAGCAATGTACAGTAAATAATTTATACCAAAAATCAATAAAAAAATGAATAGGTATTTAAATGTTTATAAATGCTTAAACTTTTATCACTAATAAATTATCACTAATAAAACCACTAACCATGTGGAATCTAATTATTCTAAATAATTTTATTGGTCATTCAAAGATCTTTATCATTGGCTATAAATGAAAAAGCTGAAATTATAGTCAAAATAGTGGCTAGGAAGTCAAGTAAAATCATTCCTTAAAAAATACACAAAAGCATTAATGTATAAGTACAACAATTAAAATAAGACAGAAGTAATTTTTTTTTAAATAAATTTAAACAACTTTTGAAGAAATAAATTTCTAATAACATAAAATTTAAACTAATTATGCTAAATAATTTTTATAAAAATGCATGCAATTATTGTTTACCAAAACATACCTGATTGAAAAACTAAGAAATGTAAAAGAATAATTTCATATGATATTTTTAGTTCAAAAAAAAATTTACAGCATTTAGAGATAGTTTCTGCCAAAAATATTTTTGTGTAGGAAATCACAAAACAGTATTAATTTTTAAATATGTTGTTTTGCAATTATTTAGATGAAATTAACCAAAATTGATTTTTAGTCATTATGTTATAAGCCTAATAATTTTTTAAAAAATAAACTAATTCTTTTAAAACAACACTTAGCACTTGTTATTGAAACTTAATTAAATTTTAATGCAAATAATTTAAATTAGATTTAATATTGCACTAGATTTTATCATTTTTATCATTAATACAATTTTAAGCCATTGTGGGCAATAATTAACAGAACTTACCACTACACTTTTTTTATTTATTTATTTATTTATTTGAGTCAGACACAAGGTCCATGGAAAAGAGAAAAAACAATCACAACAACAACAACAAAAAAAGAAAACAAGCCGGAAAAAAAATAGAACATTTGAATTACATCAACAATTGAAGACAATGTTTATAATAGTCACTCTGGTAGAAGAAATTGCTATACACCGTATCGTTAACATACACATTACTAGAAAGGCAGCATCGTTCTATAAATCGATAAATAAGTTTTCTCTGTAGTGCATCGAAAGTGGGAATATTTGCTTTTACTTGTACAGTAGAAACTGGATATTACGACACCGGCTATAACGACAATTCGCTTTTAACAACGCATTTTTGTTGGTCCCGGCAGAATTCCTATCTTTTATGTACATTTGACTTCGGCTTTAGCGACACCCGCTTTTACGACAATTCGCTTTTAACGACGCCACTTCTTGATCCCCGCGAGCGAAATTATCTTATTTTGCGACAGTTATTGCTTTTTGTTTAAATGCGTGACAGGAATTAGCAGCTCCAATCTCCTTTTAGGTATCAAGCGTCTGCATCTAAAACAAAAGCGATGTAAAGCGTCTGCATCTAAAACAAAAGCAATGGCGTGCAGCGCGTATACAAAACCTTTGTTGACCTAATAAAAAGTCCGACTTTGCTCTACTGTGTACTGTATTTAAACAAAAAAGTACAGTACCGAATATACAGTAGCAAAAAGATGTCTAACAAAAGAACATCATTACCGTTATGGAAAAAATATGTCATCGTTAATGAGGTGAACAGGAGAAATGATGCGCCAGTGTCAATGCTTGCTAAGAAACTTGAAATTTTAAGAACATCCTTAATCACAAGTTTGAAGAATAAAGAAAAGTTAATCGAAGACTTTGAGTCAAGTTGCAGCAGCAAAACGAAACGGAAGCGTAAGCATAACTTCGAAGCGGTGGATGAGCCTTTGGTGAAATCGTCAAGCAAGAGACGAAAAAATTCCAATTAGTGGGGAAATGTTGCTGTTGAAAGCTCAAGAGTATGCAGAAGTTTGTGGTTGTGAAAATCTCAAGAAATTAAATATGAGTTGGATAAATGGATGGAAGGGGAGAAAGGACATTGTGTGCAAAAAATTAGACGGTGAAGTAGAATCCGTTGATAAAAATTATCAATTTATTTTTGACCGACTGATTTGCTTTGTTCTTGCACAGATTAAACGTAGCAAAGACACGCCATGAAGCAGTAATGCTCATTTGGGTACGCTTGTAATCCCCGTTAGATCTTTAAATTGAGCTAAAAACACTTTGCAGGAACAAAATACACCAACCCCCCCCCTATAGCGACAATTCGCTTTTAACGACACTTTTTTCACGGTCCGTTGAGATGTAATAGCCGGATTCTACTGTAGTTCTCTTGCACTAACATTACGCTTGAGCCCATGAATTAACCGAAAGGAATCATTGTATGCAACTCGTAAGTGATTTAATGAAGAGCATAGATATTTAGACCATAAATGACTAGCATAAAACGAAGTACAGTGATATTATTTAAATTTTTTTAAAAAATACTTTAATTTTGAGCATAAAAATAAAAATTATTAAATCTATTTGCTAAAATAATACTTAAAAAAATTAATAGAATTTATAAAAAATTAACTTACAAAATTTACATTACTTTTTACAAGAGTTTATTAAAATGTTAAAGTAAGCTAAACTAACTCCTATTCAATTATTTATTTTCAATTTTTAATACTGTTCTCGTTTTGAAAATTTTAAACACAAGCAAACCCACAAATTATAAGTCTTTGTCATCTAGCAAGCTTGCCTTCCAACTACAAGACCGCGTAAACTGTAAAACAAATCAGACAGAGTAGACCCCCACAAAAAAGTGAAGCGTGCACGATGGCATGGCCTATAGTTAAGATCGCCGTGCTCGTGTACAAGTGTCGCTGATTTTTATCCTAATAAAAGGCAGTTGTTTGAGCTTGAAGTTTTGCAGTTATAGTTGCAATATTTTACAAACGAACTTAGTGTAAATATCTTTCTGCATAGTAGGCTATGCATTCTTTGCTTTTGGTTATGAGTGCTGTGGGCTAGTGCATTACAGTATGAGTAGTAGGTGGGTTCAAATAAATTTAGTTTGCTATTATATTATGTATGAACGTTAGCCAAATATAATAAGTTTTAAACATTGAATTTGTAATTAGAGGCAATAGTTGTATTTTCCACTGTCTTACTTTAAAAAAACACTATGAGTAACTTACTAACTTACTTCCAACACTTTTTTAATGAGATATATTAACTGTAGGAGCTTTAGAAAAACGTAAAAAAATGTACCATTATTACATTTGAAGAAGTTTGTTAGTGTAAAGTTTGTTCTTGACTGATGGCAGGTTATCATCGATAGGTTAGATCTAAAATTGTTTCGAAATTTCTTTGCAGTACGTGTTTTTCTTTGTTGACGCAATAATTTTTAAAGATGTATAAAGTATTTATTATTTGTTATTAGAGCAATCATGGTTAACAAATGTGTGATTTACGGCTGTAATTCTGGATATAAAAGTAATGCAAATTCTATTCCATCTTTTCACTTTCCTCTTCAAAAAGTTGATTTGCTGGCAAAATAAACTAAATTCGTCAATCGTTTGGATTGATCACCTACAAGTAATTCAGTTATATGTGCAAATCATTTTGATCAAAAATTTATTTTAAATGGGAAAAGAAAAAAGTTAAATTGGAAATTAAACCCACTACCATTTACCCTGAAAGTGTACTTTCAAAACCATCTTCCTTGCCTACGCTTACAGGTTTCAGAAATTCCTAAACCTCGTATTTACCAACCAGACCAGGTGGACAGTTTTGTGGAAAAAGATGAAATACACAACAATGAGGATATAACATAGAAACATTGCCTTTCTGGATACATTTTAATACCATCTGCAGTTCTCAAAGATTTTGTTGCTTTTGGTTTTGCCACTCTTTGCTGCAAACCTCACAGACGCTTTGCTGCAGCAGTACTGTTGTAATAACATCCGTACAAATGCTGAAACTGTTTTAAATACCTACTGCACCAATGTTTTGTTTACATGTTCCGACCACATTATTTGGGGCCAAAATTGGGCGAATAACGTCATGAAAAACATTTTCTACAATACTAAACAAAAAATTGAAAATAGCAAGATTAGAAAAGATGTTGTAAGTACTTTTAAGAAGCGACAACGGTCAAAGTGTTGAATTATTTGTCAATTTCTGCATTGACCGTAGTTTAAAACCTTGATATGCAACTGTTTAGAATGCTCAATTGAGTTGACTGAATTCATTGTTTTGCAGCAATTTATTACATTACGTTGTACATATTGCAAAAACTTAAAATATACAGCATAGCTCGCATTAGTATGTGCTTTGAAATGTAACCTTTCGAGATTTTTAGCAAATAATTCATATGGACTTTTCAATGTTTTCAATTTTGTTTAAATAATATTTATTGTAATATTACAATTGTGATCATTATTTCACAAAAAAGATGTTTATGTGTCAAAATCCCCCAACTCTAATGATATTGAGTGTATTTTGCTGCAGCACAGCATTTTTATTTTAGGCCTCTTAGAAATCGATTGCAAAATGTGACATATAAGGCCGTGTTTTAAGTAGGCCATGGTACAAGCAATTAGTTCTTTGATGTGCAAGAGTCGCATGAGATTTTCACAGTTGCTTGAAGTTGAATCGGTTTGCGGCCTCGTTTAATTGTTTCTAGTCCACCTTCCTTGACATGGAGATGAATCTACCGTCGTTAAATGTTCGTTTGTTTTGAATTCGTAGGAACAGTTCTTCTACCTTGGAAAACTTACAAGTCCTTAGCTCTGGGCCCCACATGTATATCGAACTCCATATCGGTCCACAGAACGGAGATCAATTTTTATCGCAACCCAAAGGCTTTAATGGCACGGTAAAAGCGAAAGGTAAAAGTGAAAATTAATTCCTTCTTTTCAACACATTTACATTTTGTGGTATTTATTATCGCACGCCCAAATTTAACGCTTAGTAAAAAGTTCTGAAGTTCTAAACCTGATTTTTATTTTCACTATTTGAAGTCTTTCATATAGCGATGAACCTCGTGTTTTGTACGAAAGTTTTAAACATTCTTATTTATCTTAATCTCTATATTTATCCTCCTGACTCGCAGGAAAGCGACGGAGGCGCTGTACATAGAGTAAGCAATTCCCCCGATCTGTTTCTGGAGATGCCAAGATATTGCTGTCCAGTTGAAATTGTTTTTTGGTCTTTTAATTTTATAGAGATAAAACTGAAATTTAGAACTGCTTGCCAAGATCGGCAAGCAGAAGAAAGTGCCGTAAAATGTCTTTCCCAATGACCCAACAGAATGGCGCGAATAGGTTTTGAGCCGAGACCATGTCGATTACAATCATGGAGCTGTAGCTACTCGACCACGTTGCCGAGCAAATTGTAAGTTTTATCTGCTAAATTAAGGACCAAAGCAAAAATGCTGACCGTGATTTGTCGCAACGGTAGCATAAAGAACTTAGATATGCTATAATGCACTGAAACATGTAAGCCGGAAACCCGGAAAGCCGATTATTCAGTTGCTGCATTGAGCCCAAAAATTACTCGCGATATGGTTAGAAGCATTGAATAAAGGGTTTGGTGAATTCGTTAGGTCTTGCTTTGTTGAGAGTTCCATAAAAATATGCATTTATGCCTCAAGTTACAGTCGCTAAGTACAACCAACTGTGGTCTGGTTCAGCTATTTTTGCTGCTGTTTTCCTATAAATCAAAGTCTTTTCGATTGTGAAATTATTTGGGTACAGTATTTTGTTTTTTCCGCCTTAAGTTTAAATAAACTACCGTTCAGGTTACTGCTTGCGTGGCACTTCACCCTGTGGGGATGGCCAGAACTGTTACTCGTCTGATAAACGATGCGACAAAATCTTCGATTGCGGTGCTGCTGGTTTCGATGAAAAGGGATGCTATGGTAGGTGTTACCCTGTGTTATTTTATGCATGGTGCAATACCTTTTAGCTTTTGCTTGATTGGAACCCGGAAAAATTTACTTTTAACTGAACCAAATAAATTAAAACGTTTCGCGATTTCCGGTGCTTTTTTTGCAATGACGCAAGTGTGACGTATGGAAATATGGATTAAGCTTGCGAAAACATTTTTTTAAAACGTTTTTAATCGTTCCATTTTTGCGAGTTTAGTTTGTTACTTTAAGTAACCTAGTTCGTTTTGTTATTTTAAATCACTATCGATATATATATTTTTACAAGGCGGATTAGGTATTAAATGATAAATGTAATCGATCTTTTGTTTTTTGATGTTGCGCCATCGTTTTTTGGCTCGGATCATATTATAAAACATTAATCTTTAGACTCTACAAGGCTGATTCGTTTTTATTTTTTTGCGAGCCTTTGCTAGCGCAGTACCTGCATTAAAAATTGGCCTTGCTTTTTATTAATAGCTTGTTGAAATAAAGTAAATATTGCTGTTCTGTTGCTCGCGCGAAAGCGTTCTTCTAATCAGGATTGAGAATGTCCGCTCTCAAAGAACCGCCTGCAAGAAAATAGCGCCGCTTGGCTGCTTCTCGCTTCGTTTGACAAGTGGTCAGAAGAACACGGGTTCGCTACTCGGTTTAGACGCGAGTTTTTTGGCATTTACAAAAATTAAAATAAAATCGTAAAAATTTTTTGCAGCAGAAAGGTGCAAGCCCGATGAGTACTATTGCTCCCAGGAAGAGCATTGCTATGCACAATCTGAACGCTGCAACGGCAAGAGCTTCTGTCATACGAGCAAACACGACGAAACGAACTGCAGTAAGTGACTGGCGCTTGATCGTGTCACGTGTTTATTACTATCTGTTCGTGGCGCGCTTCGTTCGTTTTTGTAAGTGATTGATGTGGTGATTTTTTTTATTTTTATGCTACGTAAGTTCTTGCCTGTGTCTTTTTTTTGACCGAAATCACTTGTGTGCACCAAACTTTTATGATTATTTTTTAGTAAATATGAGAATTTAGATAACTACCTAGAGACTCGAGTCTGGTGCTTCTCATATTTTAAGCGAGTTGGTTTTGAGTTAAATGTTTCTGTTCAGGTTTTTTAAAAAAAGTTATTACCGAATTTAACTTTGTATTGATTAATCACAAAATAATAATTACGAGTATTAAAACTCTCAAGAAAAAATAATTTGAGTGACATGGTGATATATTAGGTTGTGGTGTCTCTTATACTGATCTATATAATCACAACATCAATTAATTTAATACAATGTTTAAGCTTCTTCGGTTTATTTAATATTTGGGGCAGCCTGATGCTAACGGAAACGATTTCTCCAGGTAAATGTAAAAGAAACATTTTAAACATGATAAAGAAAAAAAAAAAGTGACACAGTGTCAAATTTTGCATGTACATTACACAAGATATGCGGAAAAAGTGCAAATTTTTAGATACGTATTTAGAATTGACGAAAAGTTTTTTTTAAATAAGCAAGAAAAATGAAACTAGTGCAAAAATAAAAATGAAAAATAACTAGAGTATAACTGGCCGATGTTGGTGACGCAGCCAGCCACATGAGTAGAGCAGAATCAGCCGAGCAAAAGAAAAATTGAAACTTTCATCTATTCTATATGTTGAAAAATAGTTTTTTATCTAAGGTTCCTATTTCAACTAAAGTTTCTAAAAAGCAGCCAAACTTAGTTTTGCTTTTGCATTTTTTCGCACGATTCGCACTTGATCCTCGATACAGTATTGATTTGTTGACGACTTGTTTGTAAGTCGAGCCTTATTGACATACACAAGCAAAATGCCTTTTTTTAATGAAGTTTTTTTTATAGCTATTGCTGTTAAAGCATGATTGCTCAGTGCGTCAGCGGTACTCGCTTTTAGTCAACTACTCGCGCGTGTGATTACATAAAAAAGAAAGCAAGCTGTGAATCAAATGACAATTTAGCTTGTGGCGTCACCCATGTAATTGAAGCAATAATTTTGGGATTCTTTATTCTGAAACAAATCTGCTAAAATGTATTTTATCGCTTCATCCATCCATTTTGTAGGGCGAGTTTCCAAACATAGATAAAGAATATTATTTACCATATGTTGTTTAATTTGTCATTTACTCAAGAAAAAATAACTGTTAGGAGTACAGACGATGTTGTATCACTGTACATGTTTGATAGAAGCATAAAACTAATGCAGCTTTTTGTTTTATTCAGGAGTGATTAAGAATTGAGTAACAAAGCCTTTTGTGTACTCACAATAAATGTAGCACTTTTACAACCCGTTTAAAATGTTTTTTTTTCGATATTTTTTTTCGATTTCGATATATAGTCTGAACTGCTATAACAGCATTGTGCTCAAGAACAAAATTAGCTCCAAGTTTGTCGTTATTAGAACCACCATCTAAGCGTGAACTAGAAATTGATTATTGTAGTTATGAGGTGCTCAAGTTATTTTTGATGATCGGACAGCCTCGCTATAATATGCAATTTTGACAAAACCAAATAAGTAAATCAACTGCGCTTTTTATTGCATTTTCTATCCGGAGCAACTTGATTTTGTTACTGAATAAAACGTGCAAGCTTTGATGCAACACAGACATTATCACCTGGTTGTGATTAAATCAAATGTGCAAGAGCGATTTGGTTCAATCACAACTAGGTGATTCAATAACGTCTGTGTTGTATCATAGCTTGCACGTTTTATTCAGATTGAATCAAAGATTCTAAAATAGTTTCTGAATCACAACTGCAGCATTACTTGTTTAATTTCATCTAGATTGTCAACAAACTCAATTCAGTTGAGCGATAGCCCATGGCAAGACACAGCTAGTTTCAGGCTTTGTTAGTTTGCTGTTATTGTTGAGCCAAGTTAGTTGCAAATCTTAAGACACGGTTTCGAAACTGGGAGTCCATAGTGACCTATCTTTGGTGTCCACAAGGTTTTTTGAACGAATAGTATTTTTCAACGAATTGTTTAGAAGGTCACCGTTTCGTGCCTGTTTCCAAGTTTAAAATTTATGCTTATTTTTTGAACATTTAGAGATAATTTTAATGTGCGTATTTTGGAGTTTTAAGGCTTAGTTTTTATAAATATTGTTTTATTAATAGCAGAAAATGTACTTATTATATTGGCTACGTCAAATGAAGACAAAAGGTCTTTACTTTATGTTCAAAGAAAAAAAGGTTGTTTTGGTCCAACATCAAGAGAAAACTTTTTTTGATCTTCACTTGACGTTTCCAATAAAAAATAGCTCCAAAACATCTACGAACTAGCAAGTTTTGATTCTCCCCACTTTCGACAAATAGGTGTACTTATTTTCTCGTCAGTTCGGATGATGACTCTGTTTCTGATCTTAATCTTACCGAGCTCGACCATTCCTAGCATCGAAAAAACTTGTCGATGAGAAGCGCATTCAAAAGTCTGGAAGTAGATCTACTCTAAGCTAACATAGAAGAACCATTACTTAATACTTGTGTAAATTTTTTGTGCGTATTAAAATAATATTCGTGTCCCTCTGGCGGTCTACAGAGTTTACTAAGTTAGTCTGGTGGCCCACGTATTCAAAGAGTTAAGAAATTCTGTTTTTAGACTATTGTGTTGTAGGCACTTGACAGTCTAAACTTTTTGCCTTCTGTTTGACAGCTTTTTTGGTTTACTTTCCATGTTTGTGACTCATGTAAACCTCGTTGAAATAATAATAATTAACAACTCTATACAAAAAAAACTTTTTTTGAACATTTTCTTCAAGTTCGAGGTCCACATGAATCGTAAGTTTTAATAGAATTTGGTAAAGTTTTTAATTAGACGGGATTTGTGTAAGAAGCAAGGCTGCCAACTTTTTCTACCAAAAATAATCTGGAATTGAAACTAAATAAATCTAAAATAATCTAAAATTGGAACTAAATAATTCTAAAACAATCTAAAATAAAAAAAAATAATCTTTTACAAAAAAATGAAATAAAAGCTTTTATTTTCATTTGATAATGATAATCTTTACAAATAAAACAGTTTTCCTCAAAGTTTTCTTCATCATTTTGACTTGATTGACTGTCGTCACTAGACGATGAGGCTCCGGCTTCTTGGTTGACGTCATGAGGTTGATATGCAGCAAGGGTTTCAATTTCTTTTAATACATGGGATGGTAAATCATAAGTCGAACAACACTTTCCCACTCTTATTAGTCCAAATTTAATTGTTAGGATAGCATTCAAAACTTTTAAACTCATTGAATATCTTCATTTTGATTTTACGTAATTCATGTAGCTAAACACCCTCTCAGTTTCTGCATTCGAATGTGGCAATATTAACACGGATATTGCACACTGATACAGCTCTAGAAAAGGATTTGAACCTGAAGCATCTTTGTAGTCACCTACTTCAATCCAAAACTTTTCTGTGTTTATTTTGTTGACCCAATCAACTAAATTAATTTTCTGCAACTGGTAATCTGCTTTTGATATTGTATCTTCATTAATACCTAAAAATTTCATGACGTTGCAAATAGCAGAAGCATCTTTTACAGGCTGAAGCATATAATTAACTGAGAAATATGACATGTCTTTCAATATCATGATATTTTCTGACAGTCTCTGCTTTAGTTGCTTTATTAAGGCTATCAAAAAATTAGAGCATCTGATTTGAATATCATTTTCTTCAATATTAATAAGAGTGCCTTGGGATTTCATTTCTGCTACTTTTGTTTTAAACTGGTACCCAAGATATGACTTAGGATTTAAGAAATCATCCACTTTAGTAGTCAAAATATCAATGTTGGATGTAGGTAGAACAATCTTCTTGCCAAATGTAATTAATAAAATTAACTCATTTAGTAGTTTTACTTTATCAACACTTTTTGCCGCGAACAGCTTATTCACTTGTTGAACCTCAATTAGAACGAGATTTAGAAACAAAAAATAAATACATCTCATATAAATACATTTCGTACATTCGTACATTTCGCACAGAAGTTCAGAAGTATAACATTTATCACTGTGACTAGTTATACTGAATGGAGTTGTTAGTTTCAGCCATTGCCCCAGAATTCTTTCAACCGCTGGTTGTATCGCCAGCCACCTTGTTTGGCAATCTCTGAGGATTTTCAATGGGTTTGCACCATCATTTTATGCCTTATACAAGTTCCTATATTTGCTTTGTCTTACAGCGGAATATGGAATATGCAAACCATTTGTGAGTTTTCGCTATGATAAAATTTAAGATTTTAGGTAATGCTTCTGCTGAGGCATGTAAAGTAGCCAACTGGATTAAATGACATATGCATCTGTTTTTAGCTTTGCGTACACTCCATTGTTAATGTCAGTCATAACCCTTGCATTATCTGTGCCAATTGCTATTAGATTAGTTAATTTAAGATTTTTCATTTTCAATAGGTTTTTAATTGCCAAAACAATGTTTTCAGCATCACATTTTTCAATCTCAACCAGCCCAAGATAAGTCGACGCAACCTTTTTATGAATGTCACTGTAATAGATTATTGATATGCCAAGTAATTTCAATACACTTATGTCATTGGATTCATCAATCAGTAGGCTGAATTTATTTTTACCAATGTCATTCAGCAAATCAGCTTCAAAATGACTACACAACGTATTTTTGATTACGTTTGTACATTTTGTTCGATGCATTTTCCTATTTTGAACTATTTTACTGTCACACACTTTTTTTAAACATTTCTACCAGATGATCGCAATTACTAATAGCTGAGTGACAACACAAAAACAATGCAATATTACCTTCTAGCTGAGAAGTTTTGTTATATTCCATTTTCACAAATGAATCTAAAGTTTTATTTTAAATGGGCATGCAGATAAGTGCTTTTTAGTCTGCCTGTGTTGCTTTAAATCTTGATATTTAGCTTTTAATATCACATTTACAGAATTTACAGAATGCTTTAGTATCATCACCAACTACTGCTGGTATCCGATCTTTTAATAGCTAGTTCATCTTTCATCCATTCTTTTCGGAATTTTTGCTCGTATATTTTCGGTGGCTTGTACTTGAACATTTTAAGGATTAACAATTTTAAAGTAAGTTCTGCAGTCTGTTAAAACAAGGCAAAGTGAAATTTTTGCTGGTTTTCTCTTTTACTGTACAAGTAACAAATAATCTAAAAATATCTAGCCAACACCATAAAATAATCTAAAATATAATCCATAATCTAAATAACAATTTCTAAATCTAAATCATTCAAAAATAATCTAAATCTAGATTTAAATATTTTAAGTTGGCAGCCTTGGTAAGAAGCGACAGCGATATAATTTTATAGCACCTTTATAGTCGCCATAGTTTTGGATATCACCAATAGAAAATAGTTTTAATATCGATTATTAAACTTTTCCTGATTCAAAGCAGTTCGTATTTGAAAGTAAGTTTCAAAACGATGGAAGGTAGAAATAGAATTTGATAGTTATAATTAATAGAAATTAAATTGGAAACTAAAGTGGCAAAAACAGATTTTTTAACTGTTTTATTTAACCTTTTATCTTTTCTGTTAAAGCCGTTAATAGTTTTTATGGTACAGTGACACATTATTTCCTTTTGTTTTTTATTCGTAATCACTTAATTTCTATTAAAATTTTATATTTTTTACTTAATAGTTGATTGTTGCATTGTAGATGACTGCATTATGTTTGTAGCGTAAGATCGTTCTCAATTTCGGCGAAGCTGGTTATGATGCGAGTCTTGAGATACTTATTTTCGAAGCAATTTCGCTTCACATTTTCCCTTATTAAGTTGAAAGGCGATGTTCGATTGTTTGAACCTTTCCGTTAACGATTTCGTCTTCAAGATGAAATCTAACATCAACACCGTGTTCATTTATCGTCGCTAGTCGTTGTCTTGCGTCATTTTGCCTGCGTCACGTGACCTTTGCTTTGCAGCTTCGTGCTCTCCCGGATCGTTTCATTGCAGCAGGAAGCAGACTTGCATCTACGAGAATTGGAAGTGCGACGGACACGATGATTGCGGAGATCACGAGGATGAGGAGGATTGCACTTGTGAGTCCTGTCACTTTACTCGCTTGAAGAAGAGAAACTGAAACGCGGAAGCGACTACTAATTCACGGGCTGTTTGCTGACACTATTTGTTTAATGATTTTGAAGACAATAAGAAGAAAGATAAGCCCACAAGGCGCAAAGAATCGCTTCGCTAACGATTTTCGACCTCGCAAATGGTTTTTCTTCGCAGCTTAACACCGCAACTTTGTAACTTGAAAGCCATTTCACAATACATCAAATGCGTGCAAGTCCGCGAACTAGCGCTTTTTTGCCTAAAACAGATACCGCCAGTCGCCGGGTCATAACCGCGGCCATTGTGGGGTGTCTCGTCTGCGGCCTGTTGCTCGCCATCGCTCTCGGATGCAGCTGCAAGTTGTACACGCTTCGATCGGCCTCGCACAGGAGGCGCCGACGGAATAGATTCTTGCAGACGACCGCGCTCGGGCGGATCGCGCGGGTGAGTCCTACTTTCGGTATGAGCAGCTTGCCGGATGGCGTGTCGTTTATGACGCTGATCGTTTGTTTGTTTGAGTTGATTTTGTGCTTAGTGAGGAATCACAGTTATGTTCCTGATGTGTTTTAATTTTGTGTTGATTGTGTTGCTATCTTGCTTGGATTTTGTTTGCAAAATTACTGTATATTCTCGTCTGTTGTTGTTGCCCCTCCTCGAAGGATATCTTGAAGTAGCCATCTCTTAATCCCTTAAAGAAGCTAGTCTACATTCCCACCCTTGGATTACCTCTGCTGCTTTTAAAGGCTTTTTCCACAGACTAGTGGTGTTGTGTTGTGTTGGTACTTGACTACAGTTAAAGAGTTGATTGGTGTCGTGTATGTGTGTGTGTCACAAGCATAATGGGCAATTTGGCATGCAAGTTTCAGGGTTCACTATATGTAGGTAACTTTGCAAGAGTGGTGATTAATTGGCTCTAAGTTGACATATGACGTGATATGTTTGTTCTGATGAATGAATGTGTTAGTAACTTTGTTTTTTTCTAGACTGAGGTATTGTGAGGTGATGGTAGTGTGAATGTGTTTGAGGTTTTCTCTGCGTTTATCAGGTGTTATGTCTAGTTTTGAGATGATGATGTTAGTGTGCTCATTGTTACGAAAGATTGTGGCTTTCATGTTTGTGGGTGGATCTGAGTATGCATTAAGATCATATAAAGGATATGTTTGTGTTTGAGTTAGTTGTTTAAGTTAAGTAGCATGAAATTTGAGATGGGTGTCCATTGGAAGGACCTTGATTTTTCTGGGTAGATGTTGAGTGTTTGTGTCTCGCATGCAGCCAATAGCAATTCGCAAAGCAATGTTCTGAATGGTTTGCAGTTTCTTGATGTTGGTGTTTGATATGGTAAAGCTCCATACGGTGTTTGCGTATTCCAAAATGGGGCAAGTGATAGCTTTGAATGTAGAGACAATTAATTCCTTTTGTTTGCCTCGTTTTGTAGAGTGAGTGCTTTCAGAATGTTAACCGTTTGTTTTGCTTTAGTGATTGTGACGTTTTCGATTTGTATTGATAAAACTTACAATTGTTTATTATGCGAATGTGGTAGTTTGTAATTGTCTTGGACTAGGCCTCAAAAAGTTTTTACAAAAAAGCTGTTTTTATAATTTTCTTTGTTTATCCTGTTATTTTTGGTCCTGTTTAAAATACTTAAGGTTACATACTGTTTTGTTTTTAAATTACACGCTATCGGTTAACTTCAGAATTTTTTGAATAATTTCGAAGGAAATAGTTTTTAACAAGCATAAAACAAGCCAGCATGCTTACTTTTTTTTTGGTAATCACCCACAAGAAACAATAAAAACTCACTCCCCCCGGTCCGCTCGTACCGGCACAACACACCCTGGTTTCGATGTTCTTCGATCTGCCCTGGTCGGCTTCTGTCGATAACTCGCGAGCGCCCGGAGCGCTGCTTCATTGGCTATGCCAAGCTGTTTGCACTTGTCGACCGTTACGTCACTGAATGCTCATTGGTTAGGCGTCTTTCCGCACGTGATCAAGCAGTTTAAGTTCAACTTGATTTGAAGGATATAAACATCTTCGAGCCTCTCGATTCGCCCTTGCGAGTTTTGACGTCGTTTACTTCGATCGCGTTTGAGAAGCGTCCGTCGCCGACTTGCAACTTCAGTAACACGGCCAGAGTTGCAGCCTGCAGCGCTAAACTTAACTCACTCCTGGTTTAATCACTTCGCGATACTTCTCGTGGCGAAAACTATTTTCGGGCGTAGCAAATATCAAATTCGAGGGCCGCCACTAATGTTCTTCGTCGCTTACAGGAACTTCTTCAACGCGAAGCGCCGCCATCTTACAGCATGACTGTCGACGGGGTCGAAGCGTCGAGCGAATCTGTCCGCCGCTCGTCGTCGAGTCGCCGTCGCAGAGAACGTCGACGTCGGCGTCGAAATCGTGAACCTCGTATTCGTCGAGCACAGCCGCTCGCCAGCGAACGGCGCAGCGCGCCACCCACCGAAGTATGTGCTGCTCATAATGTGATTATTATGTAATCTATTCTAATCGAGAACTTTCCATCGGACTCACAAAAATCCCAATCAACCCTGGTTCATCGCGTCTTTGGCGTTGCTATTTTCAACGTTTGAGAGTGACCCTAACAGTTTAGTGTCGGGGTTAGTTTAAGTGAACGGTAAAAATTAAAAGAAGTTATTTTGGCTTTTTGCTGGTGTAAACCTTGTGTGGAATGCTGCCTAATATTTACCCTAAAAAAATTTAATAACTCGTGAATTTGTCGAGATTTTTTGATAGGTTTGACGTTTTTAAGTTAAATAAAAGGATAAAAACCGCGGCAACAATTAAACGCGATTTACGAGAAATCAAGTATGAAAATACTACATTTTAATTAGTAGAACGAAAAGGTCGGACTTAATACTTTTGACAAGGTTGTCGTTTTGACCAAAAACTGTCTGCATCGAAATGCGACATTACAAAAGTTGGAAACAACTAAGTGCTGTTTGTTTATAAGAGTAAATATTAAAAAAAACTTTCCTTCTTAACCGGTTGCTTGTTGCTTTCGTCAATGAAGGATAATTTATTCACTGGGGTTTGAAGATTCGTGAATGTGATAAATAATTTCATTAAAATTAATTTGTTGATTTCAGCATGATCCAGTTGAAACTGTTTTTTATTGTTTCAGACGAGTAATCGCGACGACAGAGTGCAAGTTGACGACAGCAATTCCGTAGATCCTCGCGCGACCAACGCGTCAACGTCCACTGCTGACACAGAGCGGACCTCTCCCACGCCCAACGAACTGATGAACATGACGGCGTACGTTCTGGCCGAAATGGGTCTGACGTCGTTCCCGGTCACCTCCGAAGCGGGCCCGAGCGCGCCGTCGACTTCTGTCGCTGACGAAGAAAACGTCGCCTCGACTTCAACGAACGACAACGTGCCGGACGCTGAGCAGCAAGCGGCGCCGCTGCCGAAAAAAGCGAAGATTCGCCCAGTTATGGTTGAAGCGCCTTTCAACACTGTGATGGTCGGCGACATCCCTGCTTGCGTCTATCCCAATCCTCCCTCTTATCAGGAAGCGATCAGTTCCGGTGATCCCCCGCCTACTGTTGTTGTTGAGGAAAACGTCCGCACCAATGACAAGCCTCAGACCAGTTCGAGTCCCAAAGACTTTCTGACCAAGCTTTGGCCCAAGCACAGTTCCGGGAAGACCAAGGACTTTCCCAAAATCTTCTCGTTCCAAAATATATTCAGCGCGGGTCAGAGCAGCAACAGCAATTTTTTGAACACTGCCAATAACGACCAATCGGATGACTATCGTGTCCGTCTCGTGTCACCGGATGCCAATCAGTCAGGCGTCGACAACGATCTTACGAGCGACGAAGCGGACGATCCCGTCGCGAACATGACGTTCGACAACGGTTCGGTTGCGTTCGAGCTTGAACCGTATAACGTCGCGTCGACGTCCCGTGAAGCGTCAACGAATCCTCTCGTAAACGACGGTTCTTCCGACGACGTGTCGTTGCTTTCGTTGTCAGACAACACGTCGAGCGGTCAAGATTCGAATCTTCTCGACCTGACCAGACAAGTGTGAAATGACCAAAAACTCGACGTGGCGATGCGGATGGCGCGGGACACTGTTTTACCTCAGCAACCGGGTTCGAGTCGAGTGTTTGTTGCATTCCCGAGCGCGTTCAATTGTATACGTCACGACTCGCTTGAAGTCGCCATTTTGAAAATGAATTTTTGTTTAAATGTTTATCGATTTTGTTTTGCTGCTCCGCACTTAACATTGTATTGCCATGAGCAGCAAAGAACTTGCAACTCGCTTTATCTTATAGATCATAATAACGTTGCGAAAGACCGCGCACAAAGCACTATCACCGTTCAGTATTTGTTAATAAAAGGCCAGTGGGAAAATCGGTCCTTAACTCTGCAAATGTTTGTTGGAACATCAACAAAATAGCTGGTTTAAATAGACAAGTTAGAATTCGAATTTGGATAAAAAAGTTTTTATCTTTCGTTATAATCTTTGTCCATCCAATGTTAAGCCATTCGAGATGACCGACTGGTAATTGATTTGTTTGGATTAAGTGTTTTTTGTTTTATCAAATTAATTTCTCGATTGAAATCGTTGCAGTTGAAAATTAACGCAATGTAGCCGTAAACAGTGAACTGTCAATTTCTCAATATTGAAAGAGCTAATGTACACATGCACAGCAATGTTGGGTCAGTTAAAGCAGTGTTTTTAACCTTTTTAAGTTTGCTTACCCATATAGCATTTCAAAACAATTTTAGCCACCCGGTAATTTTTCAAAATCTTACAAGAATTTTTAATCGATTTTACTAAATTAACTGTTTTAAATTTGAACTCGTAGCCACTTGAAAGATCACACAACAATATTGAAACAAATTGTGGCGAACCGGCGGAAAAGTTAACGTCGACCGGTAACTGCCTGCGAACTGGCGGTTGAGAAGCATTTGGCTTAATGAAAGTATTGCTGCGGATGTGGTCTTGCTTTCTTGTATAGTTCGGTTTTTCCTGCTCAAACTTTTGTTTAGTTTCTTTTTTTGTTTAACTGTGTTTCTTGTTTATAATTCTTTTTGACTAAATTATTATCGAAAACATTAATAAATGAATTTTTTTGATGGAAACTGGTCATTGGTCGACCGTCTGCGCGATTTTTTTTTCAATGGCTTAAATGTTAAACGCTAAAAGTAATTTTGATGATGTTGTTACGAATGTAGCAGAGTCGTGAATCATTTTCTTACATTCCTTTTGGTTTTGTTTTTACAGTTTGATTTGTTTTATTTTCCTTGTAGCGAAATAGCAGTTAATTACGTCTTCATTTGTTTTTTTTTATGCAAATTGTTTTTTGTAACAGCAATAAAACTAATGTCGCCATTTTCTGCTTGATTTGAACCAACCCCCGCTATTCGCGATTCATTTCGTTACAAACAAACACGATAGAGCATGCAAGTTCTTTTATTTCAACCGTTCACTTAAAAGCTCGTTTTAATAACACTGCTACTGTTTCATTACAATTATCACAGTCAAAATATCCTGGTTTATCAGACCTGCAGCAGCACAGCCACACCGGCTAAAATCCACTTGGAAGGCTTTTCTTTCGTCTTCAGGTTGAACGTCCACACATAGGTAGGACCTCTGCTCTTGTTCTTGTACACTGGACATTCGTACATCCCTTTCAAGTCCATTCGGTCTACAGGAATCGCTTTGATGAACATTACGGGCATGATAGGAGTCAATTCTTTCAATCTGGACTCCGCCAACAAACCAGTCTGTGTATCCCATCGAGCTCCTGCAAAAGACTTCAACTGTAAAATGCGCTGTTGGCCGACAGCGCACTCAAGTGGGTCGAAGCGTAGTTTAATAATCAACATTCTCTCAGTTCAACTCCTGTCCCTGCCAACAAAAGGTTTCGTGTCACTTTCTCCCAGTCAGTTTTACCAAGTAGCTCATAATTGCACTCATTATTCAAAGAATTGCAAGTGGACAGCAATATTTTTGCACTTCCAAAAGGAAATCAAGATAATTGTTGAAATTTTCTGGTAATCTAAACGCTTCTGTTGTTTACGGCGAGTTGGAAGAATAAATAACAACCTCGTATATATAATTATGACAAGATAATAAAAGACGAATGCATTGTCATCGTCTATTTTTTTCAATTATTGCGCTGAGCTTCACTGATTTGAGTCACGCAACTTGCCTTCCATGAACAGTCCGTGAATGTAGGCGCCCTCTCGCGGTGGGCCGTTAAAATCGTCTTTTTGCTTCTTTGTCACGTCACATTGAAGGGCCATCTTGTCGAGTGGCCACTCGTTTTTGCGGGCCATCGACTGCATAATTGCGGTCAGGAACGATTGCGGATTAAAGAGTCCGCCAAGCCACACTGTGTTTGGAAGCTGGAAATCTTGAACCCATGAGTCAAGTTCCTAAATAAATGAATAAAAACGTTAGTCAAACAATAAAGAAAATGATTTAAACGAAGAATGTTATGGTGGAGGAAAGTCAATTAAATCACAAAACACGACAAGGTTTTTTCGCATCTGCAGCATTGACCTTGATTCGAAGCAGAAGGTCGGCAAACCACGCCGCGAGGCCGTACATGGACGCGTAAGCTCGCTTCGTCCACGATTCCGGGACATTGTCAAAGAATATGGCAGCTTCCAGCTCTTCCATGTCCGAAGTAATGGTGAGTTCACCCTGGAGAGAAAATCGGTAATTTGTTAAGAGCTTTTTTGCTTTTTAATGAAAATCAAAAAATTTGCAAACAAGGACGCAAACGGGAAGCTAGTTTCTTTTGTTTGTTTAAAAAAGTGTATAAATTGGTTTCATCGAAAAAATTACTTGTTTGCGTTCAAAAGGGGGAGGGTAATTCTAATTTAAGCTCTTTTAAAACTACAAAAATCACAACATTGCTGCCATCAAGTGCCCAATTAAATTTACAAATTTTAGGATCTTGAACTTCAAAATGGGAAATTTAATGACTGCAATATTTTTTATTCACCTTTAAACCTAAATCGAGTTCCTTGAGGGATCGGCGAAGTTCCTTTGTGAGCGTGTTCATACGTTCGCACTCCTGCAAGGCCACGACAATGTAGGGAGTGCGATCTTCTACCTTCGAAACCATCTCGGCAATGTTGAATTCCTCCGGAAGTTTCTCCAAGATCTCATCCAACAAAGCTTTTACCTGGAAGACGATGAATTTAACTGAAGAAACTTGAGCTTTAGCCAAGCCAAATTTAAACAATGAAACGGCGAATTTCTAGTAGTAAATAAATTAACTTAAAACATTTTTTTCTAAAGTATAAATTAATGAGAATAGGCATAAATTTGTTGTAGTAAATACAGATTTAAAACACCCTTCAAGATTCATACAAATTGTAAGCGCGCTCCCTCGTTATAAAAAATTAATTTAAATTACTTGAATCAATGTCAACTTTTCGCGTGTGTTGATTAAAGAACAAAGAGATCAGAAAAGAAATAAATAAAATAAAAACGTGTAATTAATAAAAATAGTAATAAATCAAAAACTCTTGTCTTTTGTCTGGAGTTGGCACAAAATCGTATTTGCTTAAATCAAAGTTTTTTTTATCGTTTAATTTGTGTTCTTTCTTTTAGTAAACTGGTTCAAATTGGAGCATTGGTTTTAATTTATATAGTCTGGATTTATACAACCCCAGGCAGAAGAGAGATTTAAACGGCGTGTTCTTAAATTTACACCGTAAAGTGAGATCCCGAATTGATCTTACACAAATAAATTTTTTTTTTTTTTTTTTATCGCTTCGTCCACTACTAACTTTTTCCTCGCGCGTCACTCCTCCTGCACCTCCTCCTCCCGCATCTTTGGGTTGCATCTCAAGAAGAGTCCGGAAGAGATTCTCCGACGTAGTTGTCAGGACGCCGATCTCAGCGTTCGGATGCAAGCCGTACAAATAAGGACTTTCCGGAGGAAGACACTCGTCAATATACTCGTGGTATCCCTCGAATAAAAAATATAATTTTAAACCTACAAATTTTTACCATAAAAAAGTCGTTCGCATTAACATAAAAATCAATCTGGCCAAAAGAAAAGCTTAATACAACTGAATGGAAAATAGCATGTTCGAAGTGGGATCGGATCGGTGTAATTGCTTTAACAGCGATTGAAGTTTCTCAATATCTTTGCCTTGAGAAAGACGTGACGTCACTCCCAACAACAAAATCGAATTTCTTAAAGTCGATTTTCGACGATGCGTCTGGTCACCTTGTAATCCATTGTCGAGGGGACCGGGTATCCGGGGGCGAGGAAAAGCTCTCCGTCGAGTTGATCCGGATGCATGTAGACCTCCAGGTAGGTGCGGCACAGCTTCCGGTCCCAGTCGTCGGTGATGTGGCCCCCGTACATGATCTCGCAGAACAAGTATCGCAAGTCGTCCCAAGGAACCTGAAGGACGCGATCAGCAAGAAAGAAACGGTTGAGTCGATTCTTCAACGTTTGTCGCGCTTAAAGATTCAAGTCGCCAAACCTACTTGTGTTCCTATTTTTTGTCACAAAACCGAAAGCGATTCGTCAACAATGTCAAAGCAGAGCGAACGCTTAGCAAACCTTTGAATTCGCTTCCAGGTAATTGTAGAGGACGTTGACCGAGATAGTGAGGTCGCCGACGTTGAATGGGTAGGGCCGGTTCCACCCTTGAGGCCCAAACTTCTTTCGCTCCGAGAGCACGGCGTGGAAGTAGCAGAGCGACTGCAGCAGGGAACGAAACTCGACTTCGCGGCTGCACATTTCTAGGGTTTCCTGCGGTAATTAATGTTTTATTTCACAATTAGCTGCAATCGAGGAAAAGCGTTTTAGGGATGTCATTGTTCGCTTTCTTGTTTTAATTTTAAAAACTAAAAAATTTAAAAATTATTTTAAGAATTTAAAAAATATTTCTACCAATTCGTACAATTAAGTGATTAATAGTTTGGTAAAAATACTGTAGATTTGAATTTTTTCCAAATCGATTTCCAATATCGGCTTTTGTTGTCACGTGATTAAATGGAAGTGTTATGCATGTGACGGCGTTAAGATAAAACAACGTAATTAAACAACTTCAAATCTCAAACGATGAAAGAAGATAATCTTTGTTGAAAAAATAAGCGAACCGCAACCTACTTGTGAGAAATTATCCAGCGCCTTGTGGAGGTTGGCCTGCATCCCGGTCGGGGGCTCGTTCGTTATCTTAATAGAAGATTCGAGAATTCCTTGGGGAATGATGTGGGACTCGCGGGTTGAGGCCGGCTCGGCTGAGATGAAGACCCGGTAGTTTTCGTGACTACCAATGCTGTACATCTCAAGTTTCTTTTCGAGCGTGGACAGCCATTTGGCCACCAGATGGACGTTCTGAAAATGTTTTTATTCAAAAAAACTTTGCACATGGAAAAAAGAAATAAAGGATTCATGAAAAGAGAAGCTTAATTGCAATTAAGCACACCTGAAGTACTACCCAATGGCCATCCTTAGCGGCCAAGTCCAGCGCTTGTTCTGCGACCACTTCCTGGCCTTGTCCGAGCGAAACGTTGTGAAAGTTCCTATGACAAAAGGCAATTTTAGCCAATAAAATCACGCTTAAAAACCACGTAACAATTAAAGATAGTTACTGTGAACAAGATGATTTTTACTTTTTATCGATGGTAAAGCCGAGTTTTGTGCCGAGCGCTTCTACGTCTTTTAGAGGATTCACACCAGGAGAAAGAACGAAGAAAATAGGAGTTTCGGGTCCGCTTTCTTCAAACGATTTCGAAAATTCTACTTGACGGTTTTCAACGTACTGTGCGCCAAGCTTTTCTTCGACAAAATTTCTAAAAAGAATTGAAGCACATGCATCAGTAACAAGTTACTCACTATTGTTTTCATGACGTATAAGAATTATAAAACTAAATTCCTCATGAAATTATGAACTGGTACCACACTCATGTTTGAATACTGATAAAAGTTATAAAAAAATGAATTAATAAATCTCACTGGACAGCGTAAGTCATCCTGTCGGGTCGGAGCGCCCTCATCATGCAGAGCTTCTGGAGGAGCGATTTGTTCTTCCACTCTTGTGGAAACTTCTCTTTTTCCGGACACTCGCTTTCCGCAAACTTCTTCCAGCGCTTAGCCGATCCTTCCATGTCGCGATCCAAGTTCCGGAAATCCTCCATTTCCGAAAGAACCTTAATGAAAATAAACGCCGCCATTAATCTTATATCTATTGGGGCAGTTTTGGATTTTTCTACTCGGCAAATTTTTGGTTTATCAAAAAAGTGCGGGTCAATAAACGCTCCACGAATAAGCGAGTTTTTATAAAAACATCAAGTATTAGATTAGCTTTAAAGCTTACTTTAATTCCTCCCCAAGAATTATTGCTGAGAAAATCGACCGGGCTAATTGTGTCCATCTTGACCGGAAACCGCAAGAGAAAGTCAACTTGTGCCGGATCAACTTCGTTGTTTCCGAGCAGAACCTGAATCGCGCGGTTTCAAGAAAAAGAAGAAACAAACCGAATCGAAATTAGTTACTTGAAGCGCGACTTGAGCGGTGAAAGTGAGCTTGTCGCATTCAAACAAGCCCCGCGTCGTGTACTGAAACACGCTGTACGTCGTCGTTTCGACTAGGTTCGCGACTCGTTCTTTCAGCTCGTCAGCAGGCTCGGACTTTTCGATCGCTTTCGAAAAAACGACGTTGAAAGCCTGTGGATTGCAGCGTTTGTAAAGACTGGAAAAGCGTATCAGCCACAGAACAATAGCGCTTCTTTTATCCTTAAAACGCACAAGGCGCTGAAAACAACAGCTCAACATTCGCTGTAACAAAATCGAAAATTTATTGTATCAGCTTGGAATTTGAAAACGGTTTTCATTTGGTGGGTATCCACAAAGCATATCAAAGGTGAGGCACAGACAGAACAGGGGCCGAAGGTTGGTATTTTTACTACCCCAGGCTGCTCTTCTGCCTGATCAAATTGTTGCAGCGATAGTGTTGAGCCAGCATCGGATTTTCATCTAAAACTGTTCGACGGTGTGCTTTATGTGGCCTCCGATGAATAGAACACACTGACACATGCATTGGGCAATATTTATAAAGTGACAAGCATTTTACTTCAGTACTTTCAATTTATTACGTAGAAAATTATTCAAGTTTTAAAAAACAGATACAGGTGTAAAATAATCTTTATAAATTAGATCGACACGAATTATCGTCGGCACCTTGAGAGAGAATTGATAAATCGGGTTGATGACGTTGAGGTCGTTCAAGATGAAATAAAGAAGAGCAGCTCTTTTCGCCACGACGCGGTAGCCTTCTCTCGCTTCGTTGATCTTCACTTCGGTGACTTTCGCTTCGGCGACTTTGACTTCAATTTCAGCAGCTGTTTTGAATTTATAAAATCATAAGTCATTCTTCAATACTACAAAGAACTGAAACGAAAAGCAATTTGTTTGTATACTTGAATTTTTACATGAAAAGCTTATGCTATTAAAATGGCCAAAGCTGAATTAGATGTTTTTCGAAAAAGCTTACGTCGTTTTTCTAGAAAATTCATTTTTAAAAAGATATTTTCAACTCGATGCAAACAATCAATCTCCTTGCTTTCTTGAACGACTTTCACAAAAACAGCGTTAAAATTTGGCTCTATCGCGACAATTAAAAAGTAATGGAAGCTATAAAATAAATCGGTACCGGTCTTCTTTGTTGTTTCGAGATTCTCAACAAGGGCTGTGTCACCGAGAAAGTTCCCGGATGCTGCAGAGAGACGAGACAAAAGAGAATCTTCTAGTTTTTTCAGCGTGATCTTGAAGTCGTTTTGTTGCAAGGTTAATTCGGCCTACAAAAGCAAAAGCAATGAAAAAAAACCCTTGGCCATGGTTGTGTTGCCCCGTCCGTCCCGCCTGAGGGCCTTGTAAAGTTCGTGAAATTTTCATGGAGATAAAAATTTTGATTCGTTTATATCAACAACTTCATCACCAACAAATTAGTTTCCTTCATTAAACAAAATGCCTTTCGATCACTCGATGGAAGACCACCATGTTCATTGATTATTATTATTATTATTATTTTAAAGATTTTTCTTAAAATGCACCAAATCCAATCAATTTTCACGTCATCAAAAACAGAGAAACGCGTGAAAAACATTGAAACAAACCTTCAGTTCCTCGAGGTCGGGTCTTTCACTTCTGACCACCTCAGCGAGAAGTTGCTCAACCAGGCCGTCCTGGGTCACTGTGAAGTTGATCAGCGTGCACTGTGCTTGCATTTCAGGCTGTAAACGAAATAGGTTTCAAACTAAGCTGAATTTCAATGCGACACTACAATAATGAGATTGCTGCAGCGTAATCGGTCGCACGAAATCGAACAGCGCTCTCACTCTAGTCATTTTGGTGCCGCTCTCTGTTTTGTCAAGAGTTGTCGACTCTAAAGTCACCAAACAACATAGGCGAGATCTGAACCTTGAACCAAACTCATCGAACACAAAACATTTTAACAACGAACCTGCCAAACGATCGAGACATGTGCTTGAAAGAAGGCCTACCTGGTAGTGGGGATTCGCCAGCTTCGTGTGTAGGATCAGTCTGAACGAAGGATGATATTCGACCTCTTTGTCGCCGATCCTGATGAACCTGCACGTCCGCTGTGACGTCATCAAGTCATCGAAAAATCATCGCCCAAAACCTACCTTCCTTTCTTGATGGTGTTTCGCCCGAGCAGGGGTTCGAGCACCGGGTCTACGCTTTCGCCAACGTTTTCGATAAAGACAGTGTCACCGCTCGACACAGCGCTTTCGATGACGTCTAAATATCTGAAAAGAAACGCTTGTTCTCGAATATTCCATTGGGGCTGCTGTTGTGAGGATATATTTAGTAATCGCTTGTGAATTGTTTTATAAAGCGATGAAAAACCGAAGAATCAAATAAAATGAAATGAATGCGTCTCGACGCTCCATTCGCTGCGATTTCAAAGCGCGACAAAAGAACAGCTAGATTTGAAAATGAGAACAATTTTGTTTAAATTTTTCTCGATTGTAACCACATAAGGCAAACCAATATCTAGTGACAAGAGGCGTAAAATCAGCAAACGGTAGCAAGTAACGAAAAGTTAAAAATTTAGTAGTTTCTGTCTCGATTCGCACGCATTGAATTGAAGGTCTTATTAAGCGAAATATAATCATTCGTAAAAAGTTATTCGAAACCAAAAGTTAAAAAGATCTTGCTATTTCATTCGATTAATAAAATTAAATTTTGCTTTTTTTCATTCATTTTCATTTGTGTATGAAACGAGTACAGCAGTTTCCAATTTAATCTGGTTTGTCTTAGTGCAGTCGGTCGCTGTCACTGTCAACTCAGGTCACTGTGCTTCAGACTTTTTAAAACATCGACAACTTTGACTCCCCTTGAAATCCGAGACAAACAAACTAAAACAAAAAAATTTACCCCCTTTGTCCGAGTCGAACGATCTTCAAACCCTCGTATCTGTTCTTGATCCAGCGTATTCCTTGAAGCTGGGGATCGACGATCAGAGGCCATCGCTGGCAATTGGTCAAAATGGTCGCATTTTCTGTAGACATGCGGTCGGAAGGGAGACCTTCGTTATTCCACGATGCGATGTCAGCGTCGTCAGTCAGAACGCTAAGCGGGTCAAGGCCCTCAGTGGTCGGAATGGGAACCTATATCAACAAACTAACTGATTGCTTCAAAATGTGCGATTTATTGATATGAAACATATTTTCATTGCTGTTAGGTCGTGCAAAAAATCGAACAGATTTAACTCCGAAAAAATTTCTTGTTTCAAATTTGACCGAACTTTCTCCAAATCGCGAACCCAAGCGCATTTGGCGGAAGGATCAAGGAGGTAAGTGGTTAAGAATTTGAATGAGACATTGGTATGTACCTCTTGCTTCTGGAGGAATGGCAGCCACATGCTGTTCATGAAGTCGACTCGATACGATTTCGTAAAGTACCCGACGTATGAAACGAAAGCCGTTATCAAAAGAACGTCGCCGCAAAGTGTCTTTTCCTGCAAATAAAACGTATTTACGGCAAGATTGCATAAATAAACCAAGCACGTAACTACAAACAAAAACGCGACAACTCGGCTAAAACTATTAACAAGCTAACCTGCTCTTTGAAGCCGTCTACTGCTTCGGCCCACCGCACGTTCTCAGAGGCCAGTCCCCCGACCAGTCGATTGGCCAAATTGATGGTCTGGTTGGTGGCCTCGGCTTCTTGCTGACACTTCAGCTTGTCGGCAGTCGCTTTCTCAAACTTGGCGGTTAATTCCGCCAGGTTGGCGTCCAATTGCTGAAACAAAGAACTCGATCATACTGACTGCGCCCAGGTGCATAATTACTTGCCGCGGATATGGAAGATGAAAGCAAATGGTTTCTAGCTCGGGGTAATTGACACATGAAAGTCAGCGCGACACGGTTTCTGTTATTCGAACAACCATTCCAACCCACCGCGATCTTGTTCTTTATTCCGGTCAGCTTGTCTTGAGCGGCTTCGAGATCGGCGTTCGCCTTCGCTAGCGCGATTCTCTTCGGCTCGACGTCGCAATAAACCTCGTAAAACTTGACGATGTTAATCGCCCAAGCACACAATCCAGCTGCTGCGAGTGACTGGAAAAAGATAAACCGGATGAACTTGAAAGAAAATTACGTTTTTTAACTGATGTACGCATTGAAGAAAGTTTTACGCTTCTGCTAACAATGTAGTGTGATCGGTAGTAAGATGATTCAGGATAGCCACTTCAAAGCCACTGTTATTTCTGATTGTAACCGAACGCAGACATATTAAACTTTGGAACTTTCGAGGTGGCACGATGCAGATACGCACACTGAATCCGGTCCACCTGTTTTTCTGACTCTAGCTGAGCACCTCGATCCGAGTAAAAGTAAAAGTCGTGCTTGCAAATTCCTGTACTACATTTGTGATTCTTGAAGAAAAAGCAGAACCAAAGCAAAGTGTGTTGTCATGGAAGCAATTGTATTTAGGATCCAATACGAATAAAAACAGACTTTGGACAATCAATGCTTCTTTCATCTCAATCAGCTTTGTTTCTTAAGAAATCGAAGCCGTTTCAGCAAAAACATCGACAAGTTCTCACCTTGGCTCGGATAAAGTCGGGGTTGAACTCGCTGTTTGCAAGGTAGGGTCGGATGGCTTTCATGATGTTCTCGTGGATGTTCTCCTTGTCGTAGTTGATGAGATGATCCAAGAACGTGTCAACCTGGGCGGCAAAAACAACAATCGAATGTCAACTTCAACTTGTCAATGACTTCTTTGCAGTGGTTTTAGGAAAGATAATTTTAGTTTGCCAATTTTCAAATTGGGGTTTTATAAAAACTTTTTTTGAAACTTTTTTCGATTTTACTTTTAAGTAACGGAAATGAAAGGTTTTACCTTAACATCCAAGATAGAAAAAAAAAAAATTAAAATTCAGGTTATTCTTTCTTTTTGGTTTTATTTGCAAAAAATTTTTCAAGAATTTTAGTTTAAATTTTGCTGCGTAATTGAGGTCTGCCATTATTTCGACGTAACAAAAAAATTCAACCACTGAAAATATTAAAAGTTTCTTATATACTCGCTTCACATTGGATCAAATCAGTAAGTTCACGTGAATGTTACAAACTCAAGCAACTTTGCACACACAATCCAGTAACCGCGATAAAGCTGCGATTCGGAATGAGCCGATACCTTCGCCATCATGTTCTTGGAAGCTTTCCAGCTTTTGTCTTTCGGAATTTTCCCATTCGGAGCCAGCAGTACCATGACAGCAGCTGTGACGTTGACAACAGCGGCTGGAGGCGAACCGAAAGACTTCAGCTCGGTCAAGTTGCCCTGCATAAGTTCGTTTTCATAGAGCATTAGGTAAGTAAGGTTAAAACTTTGCTTTCTATGCAACTTTCTATCTGAGGTCTTCTTAAAGCACGCTTACTTGCTGTGGAAACTAAATTGGTAACGGTTTCAATTTCGTGTTTATTTGTTTTTTTTAATATTTTGTGCAATTACTAACATATGAGATTTTGGCTCAATTTATCAAGAAAGTTGTTGAAAAAAAGCATTAATTGGGGACCTCAGCGTGTTTTGAATTACATATAACGACTTCAAATTAAAGCGGGTTCAATAACTACCAAAACCATGTAGCTGTGTAATATTAACGACAGGTTATAGACTAAGGTCATTAACTAGGCTGCTGTATCTTTGCAAGTAAAAGCTACTTTGCAGCAAAAACAAAAAAAAGTTAAGCAACGAATGTTTTTGGCATCCAGTGACCTTGTATGACGCAAAACCGCGGGATGAGACCCTCCTACCTTGTTGAGGGTGTTTAAAGCTTCTTGAGCGGCAATTAGAGCAGGCTCGGCTTTGGCGAGATCCTCTTCGCACGATCTCTGTTTCTCTCCGACCTCTAGCGCGAATTGCGCCACTTTTTCCTCCTCCTTGTCTGCGATCGCTTTCTCTTTGCTCACCTAAAGTTTCAATGAAAGTTTGAAGTCAAAAAGACGGTGGCTCGATGTCCGACTTTCGTGTATCGATGTTTTGTTGTGGTGAGCGATCGTATGTTGACGGGAAACAATTTAAACTAAAAACAAACGGCGTTCGACCTTTTCCGTTTCGATTCCGACGACTTGAATGAGTTTGTCGGCGTCTTCATTCTTCTGTTGAAGTTCGATTTCTTGCGATGCGAGTTTTTCTTTCAAGTCGTCAACCTGCGAGCAAAAATAAAAACGACAATGCTTAAAAATTCCAGAAAAAACAGGTTTGTTACAATTTTCAAGACAAACTTTTTGCTTGCTATTAGTCGCACCTGGGCTGCTGTGCTTTGAAGTTTAGTCAGGCCGTTTTCAAGTCGCTCCATCTTGGCTTGCAAGGACTTGCCATTGATAGTGAGCAGGCTCTCATAAAGTTTGATCTGCTCCAAGAAGCTTTTCGGCGTCGTGTAATTGTATCGCCTGTCAATGGTTTGTGTGTGAGCATTTCGTGGCATGTTGAGTTGGTTTTTTCCTTTTAATTTATTTAGACTCAACAATGAATAATAAAGTGACCGAGAGAGAGTTTAAAAAACGGAATCTTAGTTTTAACGAGAAAAGAGTCAAATAATTGAGTATATAGTTGAGATTGTTAAGAATAGAGAATAGATGCAATGTCTAGCGTAAACAGTAAATTCTATATTAATTTTATAGCATTGATGGCAACATTTAATATGTACGAAATACGAGGTAATAGTCAGGCACTTGGCCTTGGGATAAGCCAAACTAAAATTTCCAGAACTGTGGAAAACAAGTTTTACTGTCTGCTTGTAATAACTGGAAAAAACAGGGATGAAGAGTTAAGAAAACCCAAACCAACGTAGCAACTGAGAAGAAAGCAATCTGTTGTGAAAGCACATCTTTTAGTAAGAAAAAAACAAAACATGCACTGGGTTAAGCGGAACTTGTGCCTGGTATAAGATCAAATCTAATTAAAGCAGAAAAAAACTTTCAGTAATTAAAATACAATATGGGTGTCAATCGACCGAAAAAATGCAATCGCGGAAAAACCTGTCATTGGAGAGGTAGAGCTTGCTCGTTTCGTTTACACTCGTGTGAACGTAGGACATAAATTCACTGACCGACTGCTTTATATCCGGCGCCACGCCTTGTATGTCCTGAAAGATAAAATCATTTTTTAAAAGTAAATTTATTGAATTCAATGTCGTTTGGTGTGTGAGTATTATTCAAGGCATATCTTGATCAGATTATCTTTAGATAAATCGGGGCTTCTTGCCTAAAAAAAGCTAATTTGTTTTGTTTGTGCAGCCTAAAAAACGAAAATGGAATTTTGTTCATCAAAAGAAACCATTGTCTGTCATAAAACAAACAACAAAAGTAATTGGGTTTCAGTTAAAATAGTTTTGAGTGTTAACTACACAATACACATATTTCAGGATTGCTCTCTTATTACCTTTTTTTCCATCTTTTAATTCCAAATGATTTTAAAATTTCTACACAACTTTAAAATTTTTTTAAATGTCATGATAGATTAAGATGCAGCAAATCTGACTAGTGTTGCAATGTGAAAATAGTGGCAATTGTTCCAGTGCGTTTACAATTAACTTAAAGTCATATCTCTATTAAATTACAAGCGGACAGCAATATCTTGGCATCTCCGGAAGCAGGTCGGGGTAATTGCCTACCCTATGTATTAGCGCCTCCGTCGCTTTCCTACGAGTCAGGAGGATAAATATAGAGATAAAAATTTAAAAAAATAAAGATATCTTCTTATCACGAGACCTGCAAGAACTTGAGGCTGACAGAGCGAAGAGCTTCTTCGGGCCACTCATGGAACCAGTCGATTTGCGTGCAGTTGACAACAGCCGGGAATTTTCGACCTCTGACACGAAGAGTCGAGCCAACCGGAGAAAAGCACAAAACCACCTGAGATACAAAACAAATTTATTAACCTAAAATTATATTAAGCCTTTTAACTTCGTAAAATAATCGAGTTTTCAATTTTTTTCATACCATATATAAACCGATGATGTTTTGCAATCTAAACTAATTTTTAATGTTTATACTTATAATAATCGGACAATTAAGAAAAAAGTTTTTTGAATCGAAATATTGTCTCTTGTTTTCAGTAAAGTAACTAATAACTTACTGTATATCATACACCGCAATTTATAAAATATATAAAATAATAAAAAAAAGTTATGCTGCTCCTGTCATTAAAAGTATTTACTTTCAATTGTCTGCGGACACGGTCGATGAAAAACTTCCAACAGTTCTCTCGACTGTCCTCCAACCCCTGACCCTTGACCTCGTTTCGAACCCCACTAATAATGTTCTCCACTTCGTCGTCCGGAATCAAGTCGGGAATTTCCCCGGACGCGAGCAGATCGTTGACCAAAACAAGGAACTTCTCGTCGGGGACCTGTACAACAGAATGACCAAAAGTGAAAGCGACCCGGAAGCGAGACCGGTCCACTGACCTGGGCGTCGGTCAGCAGAAACATGGTGCCGATGTTTTTGAGTCCCGCTTTTATGTAGAGAGCAGCCAGATCGATCTTGAGATCGGGGATTGCGTAACCCTTGCGCAAGGTAATCTGGAACACGTCGAGGCCGCTAATATAAGCCGCAAGACGCGAGAGACTTTGCTTGCCTGAAAAAAACTGACGTAACATTTGCGCTTTTGCAGGACTCGTGTTTACATGTCACGTCAGTGACGTCACGCGACATGTAAAATGTTTATAAAAGTTACCAACAATTGATGCCAAAGTACTGAATTAAAATTTTTCGGAATAAAGTGACACCATATGGCATTTAAAGCAAAGTCTCAAAATCTAATTGTGTGTTGCCCAACGTTTATCTGTTTAGTTTTTTCTTTTTCAAAAAATATTAACGACAAAATTACATCACCAAAATGTTAATCATAAGACGAAAAGCAATAGTGTTACGCCATAAAATAAAAAATGGAAAAGAAACAGAATATGCTGCAGAAGAAATTAGTCTGAAAAAAAAATTTCTTTATACAATCTTACATAGAGGTGAAAATGCGTTGACTAAAATACAATAATTCTGCAAAAAAAAATCAGCATATCCAGTGAGCCTTGAAAAGAACGAAAAAAATTAAATAAAAGAAAAAATAGACTGCAAATATGAAATGTCTCTCTCAGCTAAATAACACTATTCAACTACATCTGACCCGATCCTCCGACTCCTACTAGCAGCGCATTCCCTCTCGGACTTTCAAGGATCCTATTGATTCTGGTCACGTGAGACATGGCGTCTTCAAACAAGACAAGGTTCATGACGGCGTTTACTTCGTTGTACGCATCCAATCCGTCGACCAACAACTTGTTCAGTACTTTCCAGTCTTCGATCTGTTACCAAGCTCATAACGGCATTATTCTTATAAAGAGGAAAAACTGTTAATGAGTTTTAAAACGCAGCAAAATCAGATGCTGGAAAATTTGGTTTAAAAAATGTTAAACGTGTTTTTAAAAATTGTTGGTATTTATCGAATTACTAGCATGGTAAGGAGAGGCAACTGCAAAACTTCTGTTGGTCATTTTCTCTATGTAAAAAGTTTGTTAGTTTTGCTGTCTCTATAACTTGAAAACTGTGTTAGCTTTGTTAGTGTTACTGGTATGCTTCTCACTGGAGCAATTTTTGTTTGCTTATACGTCGATTAAATCGTTTTGCTGAACAATCAGTAACAATAACAAAAAGAAAGACAAAATATCTTCTTGTATAAAACATCTGCATTAAAATTGTAAACTAAATCGTCATGTCGTTGAAATCACTGCAGTTTATTTATTTTATTTCTTTATTCTCATGACTTTCAGAATAACCCAAATTAATTTGGTGGCAAACTTTTCATCCAAATAAATTTTAGCAAACAAATTTCAAAGTAAAATGTGTTATTTTCTTTGGTTATTGATTTTTGTGTTTAAAACAACATTATCATTTGGTTTATTAATTTTCTCGAATCACAGGACAGCTAAGCAATCGTTGAACTTGGAGCAACCGTCAAACGATTATCCCGACCTGCTTCCAGAAATACCAAGAGGTTGCTGTCTCCTTGAAAGTTTTAATTTTTTTTAGTTTTCATATAATTATGTGACTGATATAGAGCAGTAGCGTTGCTTGTTAAGACCGTCTGGCAAAGGAAAATGTCTTTTCAAAGACTGTAAAAGCAGAGAAAATAAAAATATGTTTCCGTAAGCACAACATAATATTATTCAAACTACTTAATCGACTACAATTGATCGCAAACAAAGCACTCACTGGCATGTACTTGGGCTCTCCGATGCCTTTCGCGAAGTGACAGAAAATCAATGGATCTCGCTTGATGTCATCGGCTTGAAGTTCGTCAAAGAACTTTCCAGCGAAATCAAACTTATGAATCGTGAAAAGCTTAATGTCCTGAAAAAAAACCGAAGCCGATTAGAAACAGAGGATGACGAACAGCGATGATATTCGTGGCGTACGTGCTCGTTGACAAGCTTGTCTCCATACACGCGGGAAGCTTCGTGCAGCCACAGCCGGACAAGATCGAGAACTGTTTTGACGCATTTTTTTGTCGAAAACAAAATCCCCTGAATTGCGAAGAAGTAAAAAAGTGAGGAACAAAGAAAGATGATGGAAACTTTTCAATGTTAATCAATGTTCGATCAAAGAACTTTCAAGCCGAGAATCACCTGGAAGATGTTCGACAAGTCTCGCAAGTTGAAGATGTAATGGAACTTGATGGCTGTTGGAAGGAAGGTGCTTGCTACCTTCGCATGCAAAGCAAGGGCGGCCTGGGCAAGTTGATTGGATACTTTCTGCACGGCAGGAGCGAAGTTGCCAATTTCTAAATGCTGCTTTAATATGCTGCTGTAGATGGTCAACAGAGCTTCCTGGAAAAACAGAGCAGTCCTTTCAGCAAGTAACTTGTGCTGAATCGTTCTTACTCTGTGACCACTTTAGGTTTTTTAAATTTTAAAATTTACGTTCAAATTGTGATATCACTTTTCAGACTTAAACCCAACATAAAATCAATAAATTGGCTCCATATTACGAAATCGCAAGGACAAGCCAAACCTTTTCGAAATTCAGCAGAGAAAGTTTTGAAACCGCAGCGCACCGACCTACCTGGCCGGGAAAACTGACAGCGAACACGGAGAAATGTCGCTGCAGGCGCGGGTTGATTGTGAACGAACCGGCGGTGGGATTCATACAAGCGACGTACTGAACATTGTGGATGTCTTTCAACGTTAACTTGTGTCGGTCGTACCAGTGGCTGAAGTCGAGGTGCTGCCTGGAGGCAGAAAGTTATTAATTACTCGAAATTATCTGCTAGAGACAATAATTTAATTTTGATTTGTATTTCGTTTAAAGCTATACAGGCTTTTATAAACTTTATTATTACAAGTAAGTTGACAAGTGACCACTTATTAGTATAGCAAAAATCGACGAATAACAAAATATTAGAACAGTGACGTAACGTTAGAACACTTCGATGTTTTACTCTTATTTAAAAATTAAAAAGTTTAAATTTTTCTTAAAACTTTGTGGCCAAGTGTGAATAAATCTCATGCATTTTGCCACAGACTATCTCGTCCAAAGGGATTTTGGCGTTTAATTGTAAAACGGGATATTCTAATAAACGACGGGACGTCCGGTATAGACTGCTCGGAAAAATGGACGTCCAGTCAGCGCCTTGCAAATAACTATATTTCTTCTTTAAACAAATACCCTGATGATTAAACAAGCGATTAAAGGGGATATTTGTAATTTTTTAAAAGCAATTTATTTTTGGAATTTTTAATCAATTGGGATGCAGAACAATTTTGCTGAAAAGAAAGGTCTGAAAATTGAACTGCCACAACGATTAGATAATACCTGATGAGGGTGTGAGGTTGAACAGTCCCGTATGTATCCACTTCTGGCATGTTCATATCGTCGATGAAATAAATTAAACTGGAAAAAAATCCAAATATCTCTTTTTACAAAGTTTAAATAAGGTGTTGGTGACCAAAAATTTTGAAATAAATTGCCAAAACAGTTGCTTTAAAGAATTCTTATCTGTTCCCACCTAATTTATCCTGATGACTGTCTGAATTCAGTCGAAGACACTATTTCTTTAAATAATTTGCCGCTGGTTTCTTGATTTCTTGATACTTTTTCATTATCAATTAGAGAATTTGATTTGATTATTTGGTAAAATATCAAGCTAATTTAAAACATATTATAAATTTTAAAGCTTCATTTTCAAACTATTAAAACCCTCCAATAAAAAAGATTAATACATATTTTGTATATTACTAAGAACGACGAACCTTTTCGAGCCAGGCGGTCCAAAATTTCGACCAGCTTTCTTCTCGAGCGGTTTTTCGAGAACGTTCTGCAACATCAGCGATGTCGTATAGAAGTTAAATGGAACGTTAGTAACCATGTAATCATCTGGTAATTCCCCCAACTTGTCTTGAACCAGCACAGTCTTACCGGACCCGGCGTTTCCTACCAACATGACCGGTCTACGCTTTTCCATCAAAAGGTCCATAAAGTATCGAATTCTCCGCGTTTCCGAAGTCGGGACCATACATGCCTGGGGAAGTTGAAAGCTTTTAAATTTTTGGAAAAACAAAAAAATTTTCATGAAAATTCTGTGACGTCATAAAGCGCTTTGATTGCCTGAAGAATTACAAAGTCTCGAACCAAAATATCAGAGCTGACAAAAAAGAAAGTCGATTATAAAGGATTAAATCCGCTTTTTGGGAATCAAACAAGTTCATAAAATCCCTCACTTGCAGTGGGAGATCTGGATCGAGTTCGAATTCGGAGACACTTTCCGCCCACGACACAAACTTCTTCGTTTCCGGATCAATGCAGTAATCAAAAATGGTTCCGGCGGTCGGGAACTTGACCGTTTTAAACTCGGACGTCCACCACTTGCTGAACTCAACTCTGGAAAGATGTCGGATAATCAAAGTGTGTGTGGCCGCCAATTTTACTCAATTAATCGCTTGAGTGACAGAAGACACGCACCCTCACACACACACACACACATACACAAAATTTGCAACTTACCGATAATCGATGAGTTGATCTTGGAACATCGCACCTCCAAACGCCCAAATGCAAGCAAACACAAAATAAAGCTCGTACAGTTCTTTGTGGCAGTCAGGAGGGGTGTTGGTTGGAGTTAAAAGAACTTCCAATAGATAGCATAACATCTGAGACACATTTTAAGTTCAAGATGAAAGGTTAAAAAGGAAATATGTAAACGAAACTAGCTCACTTGAATGTTGGCGCATTCAGGAATGGGGGTGATGGTTTTGAACCTTGACCTAACGTTTTCGAGACACGGCGGGATGTATTTATCGAACAAGATGGTGAGATTCGCTTTTTCCGATTGAACCTCGCGCTTATCGATCCATGACGTCACCTAAAAAAATCAATAATCATCATTCGAAGTATTCAAAAGGAAAAATTAAGAAATGAAATATCAAAAAAAACTTTAAAAAAATTTTTTTAGATTAAAAATTTGAAAAAGTCTTCGTATTTACAGCTTCTACAGAAAATCAGTGTTCCCAGTAAAAAAACTGTATACTGCGCAAATGAATATTTCTAGCAAGCACGAATAATTAAAAGCTAATTGTTAATTCAGGGGATTCGAAGCAGTTTTTTGTCTTCATTTATGTTTTTAGTGCGCAAGAACAAGATTTCACTGCGCAAATGGTCACACTGCGCACCTTAGAAGAAACACTGCAGACAATGATAAAAAGGGGGGTCTCCACTCACGACAGGGTTCCAACCGAGGTCGGCGGGGTTGAGGTAGAGGATTCCAGCTCGTGACACAGTGGCCGGCGTCGCAGTGCGGAGATTGCTGATCTCGAAGAGGAGCCTCATCGACGGAGTGAGAGGAATCCGCTCGTTGCTAGCAAGCGTCAGCACCTGCTCGGCGAATCGTGAACCGATAAGCACTTTGTCGAAACTTCAACAGCGGCATCTCGCGTATTTTACGTCATAAGAAGAATTTAAATCACGCGGAGAGAACTTATTTACCTTATTGTCGTCCATAACCGTGTTTAAGGATTCGATCCACATCGGATCGATATCTCCGTCCAACACGATCCACTTCGGTCCGTTATGAGTGATATTGGACAGATCGCGCATGATCGTCGAGAAGAGGCCGTCCTTCCACTCCCTGGTGGCGGGGTTGATGATCCCGAATAGCTCGTCGTTGGTGACTGCTTTGGGATTCAGATCAACCCAGACAGGACGGCGCTTTTGAATCTGATAGCATTTCATCAGCGACTTGAGAACCTAAACCAACAAACTCGTAAAGATTTCAATTAGATTTATAAAGCGATGTTCAATCAACAATTTATAAACCGACAATCAAAGTTAAAAACGAGATAAACTTCTTCAAAATTGCACATTTTGCAATTTAAAAAATGCTTAAAGACTAAGTTGGTTGATACCACTCATGGTCATGAGGTCGGAATTATGGTTTTCGACATCCAACAAACGCCGCGCTCTTATAGTGATGAAACAATGAGTTGAAATTAGCGAATAAATCGAATCGTGATGAGCTTACCTGAGTTTTTCCTGTTCCGGCGTTTCCTATGACGAACACCGAATGTCTGACGAACAAAAGTTCATCGAGCTGCACCAGCTTCAACACAAAGTTGTCTTCAGCTTGAAGCTTCATGAGCTGTGAAATCAAAATCAAAGAAAATTAATTGGCAACACTGCAATTAAATTTGTGGCTTCCTGTGTCTGGCGCTCACAATCTATCGTTTAATAGTTAAACTGAGCAACATTTTAGCTTCTATAAAAATTTTTTGGTTACTTACTGCAAACGAATCATTGCAATTATACGTTATGGCTCTTAAAACCAAAACTTTGCTGTTTATATCTACTTCCAATTGTGATCTACTACACTACTACGGAAAATCCTGGAAAAATTCTCGTACAAAACACACTAAAAATTCAACTTACCTGCACAGCCTGTTTGCAGGTTTTTTCAAACTCCAAATCTCTTTTTCTGGGCACATCCAAGGCTGGGAAGAGATCTCCTATCAAACCCATGAACACAGGCATGTCGTCTGTAACGATCTTCGGTATATTGAAGTCGCGAAGCGCTCTCATTAAGACCTGCAACAAAAACCATAAAATTTTCGCTTACTGTATCAATAACATTAAAATCTAGTCCTGTTTATCTTTCTATTTTTATTTAAAACTGTACTTATTACAGGCAAACGCAATTACTTAATAATGATCAAAACCTGGTTTACACTTTCGAGCATTTTCTACCCTGACGATAAGGCATCTTTAACAATATGCAGCCAATGCTAAACAGTTAATAAAACACAAAAACCTCACCTGATCTTCTGGCCTGCTTTTGTCTCCCCTCTTCAAGGCTCCGGCCACCACAAGCACAGACTTGATGGCCCTGAGTCCCCAATCGTAGTGGTCCTGCTTGGATAGCAATTCCTTGCAGAGCGTGTAGAGCGTGATGAACTTGCGAGCAAGGAGTCGAGCTTCAGTGAATCCTTCGGCCACCAACATGATCTCGCAAATCAGCTCGAAGTCAGGCACGACCATGGCGCAGGGCCGGAAAAGAGCCTGTTGCAAAGAGGATTCGTGGCGTTACGAGCGCGATCGGCCATTGTGGGATGACCATTTTAAGATCATTGACAGAACTGAATAGAAGCGAATGATACTTTTTCAGATCATTTTATCGCGGTAATATTTCGAGGTTTTGACCCTTCTACTTTTACCTGACGTTTTTAGACATTTTCACCGCACTCAAGCTCGAGAGTGGTTTCTTCCCGAACGCGAAAATCTGTTCATTACTCAGGGATATTATAAATGATGCTTTGACTTCATCTTTACGCCTTAAAGCTTTTTATGCCGAGAATTCTCAAAAACAACGGGAGCAAATTGAAATAAGTGAAGGATATTTACTGAAACCAGAGCGCATGAGAAACTTTTTTATGGGAAATAAATTATTTTGCAATAAACAAAATTCTCACTTTCAAATTTTCCGGAAGTTCCGTCCTTCCGGCGTACCCGGGATTCATGGTAATGAAAATACCGACGGTTGGTATGAGAGAGATTTCCTCCCCCTGAAAGATGAAGCGCTTCTTCTTGAATCGAATAGCGTCTTGTATCGACTTGACCTAAAAAAATCGTTTTTCTAGTTTTGTTTATGGCAACTCTGTTGGCGGTTCGCCACCAATTCGACACGAAAGGAATTGAACTCATGGCGTGCTTAAGTCAAAAATCAAATATGACGAAATTGTTGTAATTAAGGTTTTTGTATCACGTTTGTAGAATTGATTCTTATTTAGTTGATTGGCTAAAAAACACACTTGTACAAGTTGTTTGATTTGTGCCTAAAATTTCTTACAGCAGCCTTCACTGCTTTTTTCTCACACAATACTCCGGTAAATTTCAAAAGAAAGTGTGAACAGCTTGATTTTCTTACCTGAACCGCCACGACAGACAGGACCTCAACGGAAATCCGGTTAAATTCGTCAAAGCACCCCCACGCCCCCGTCTGCGACAATCCCTTGTAAATATTCCCCACTGACTTGTAATCCATCTGCTCCGAGCAGTTAAACACATAGACCATGATGCCCAGCGACCGGGCAAGGTCCTTGGTTGTTTCGGTTTTTCCAGTTCCGGCCGGGCCAGCCGGCGCTCCCCCCATGATGAGATGCAGTGACTGGGTCAGGGTTATGTAACATCTTAAGTTTAAAAAGATTCAAACAGTCATTTTAAAACGATTATGGAATTCGGAACTTAAGGACGATTTTTTTTATTATTATCAATTTATTGAAAGCAAAATTAATTAAAATGAAACGATTCAATTTTGGGAAAGTAAAACACTTTCACTCAGTCTCCTCTCATCAACAAAATAACTTCAATAATCTTGAGCTTAAACCAAATCGTATAATAAACAGAAATGAAATACTCCAAGCAACAAAAACAATTCTCTTCAAAAGCAAGTCAGACAAACAACCAATCAGATTAAAGAAAAACTGCTAAGCAACCAATCAGAGCGCACCTGTCTGTAAGCGGCGTGATGACGAGCCGAGGAGTGTTTCCGAGGTATTCATACGAGTAGAGGAACTGAGCGTCACAGATGTTTGCGTAGCAGTGTTTCTTCTCGTCGTCCCACCGATGACGGAGCTGAGACTGCCAGAGGAATTCGAGTGCGTGCTCGACCTACCATAATTTCCGCTTGATTGTAATCCGTTTTTTTCCCGGGTGTTCAAATCAAAGATTAGACTTGTTTTGAGGAAGTCAATTACGTCAGTCGGTTGTTTAAAATATTTCAACTTTAATGGTCAAGCATTTTGTCATAAAATTGTTGGCACTATTAAATGATAGATTTCGCTAAGTGTTAAAGGCGAATTTAATTATTTTTATATTATGTTATGCTAAAGAATTAAGGTTAATAAAAAAAGAAAATAAGTTGAAAATGTTAAAAATATCATAAACCGAAAAATTAAAGCAAAGAAACCGCTTCAAAGTTTATAAACCGAGTGGCAGAAAAAGCAATGTTGCCAACCTTATTCTGAATAAGCTTGGTGACGACATCCCGAGCGTGGACATCGATGGTACAGATGGTCATTATCTTCTGGCGATCGTTGGATGACAGAGTCCCAATCAGGTGATTGATCAGATTGTTCAGCTGCTGCACCTGCTTCTTGAAATAATCTTTCAGCGCGTTCTCGTAGCCTTCCTCCAATCGGGCGAAAGCGATTCCGACCTAAAACGGGATTTTTTTGTAGCTCTGCTTTTTGCTGAAACTTTCAATAAATTAAAGGCATTTTAAAGCAGAATTTCTGTTGGATCAGCTGGATTTTATTTAATGAGAATACAAGCTCATTATACAATCAACGCTAAAATTCTTTCAAGATCCTCAAGAACTCGCAAAATTTTGTAACTGCAACAATTCGCAAGCTGGAAAGATGATAAACTTTTAACAAACTGGAATCAAAACTGTAAGTTACCAGCACCTATCTACTAAAAGTAAGTACACCAACTCACTTCACTCGACCACCAAATTTGGGTGGTTGTCAGGGCGACTTGAGCCGGGTAATCAAACAGCCATTGATCGCGCGGCTTCTCTTCGTACGTCACAACCGCTTCGGCAAACTCATTGCGCACCGTACTGCGCATACAAGCCATCAGTCTGTTCAGCCAGACTTCAACCTGATACAAAAGTTTCAATCTAACACAAGAAACATCAAGAAGTCTGAATATAGACAATTTGGACATTGGACATTTGGACAACCACATAGAGTTACGACTCGAATCGCTTGGTTCTGGTCTCTCCTTACTTGACCGGTACAAGAGCACTCCTCATTAAACGTGACGTATTCTTTCTCGCCGCTGTACATTCCCACGGCGATTTTGGTTGGTTCCCCGTTCTCCTCTTCAAACTTCAACTTCGAAATGTTGTCGAAAAGCTTGGCGAGATGGCGGCAGATCTATGACGTGGTAGCTTAATTATTATAAGATTGCATATTACAGAGCGAGGACAAAACGTTTGGATTTAAAAAAGATTTTTGAATAAAATGAAGTGAAATTGAATATTAAAAGAAAGAGATATCTCAAAAAATAAAAACAAAACCCAAATAAAGTCAGAAAGATTTAGAATAATAGAGTTGATCATGACAAAACGGTTATCTTAGATGCTGCTAGTCAAAACCAACATTTCATAATATTAATAAATTTCCCAAAATCTAAAATAAACAACGATTCATAGTCGCTTCATCCAGCTTATAACGATTCGCTAAAAAGAAAACATCTCGAACAGGCTCAGTCACGTGCAGGACGGCGATTTTCGCGACGGAAAGCATCGACTTCGACTCACCTCCACCGGGTTGTTTCCGTTCGACAGAATGTCGAGCAAGTCGCTGGAAGAAACGAAGTAAAAGCGCGGGAAAGCGAGGCGCTTTGTTTCGAGGTATTCAGCGAGAGCCTTCTCGCACAAAGTCAGTTTGCCCTAAAACGCGTTCGAAGGTTACTTGGGAGCGATGCAAGTCCCACGATAAACAAGCATCGCGCGCTGTACCTGGAGATTTTCCAGTTTTCCGAAAAGCCCGGGTTTGTTAGTTGCTTCAACGACGTTCGGCGTTGTGACCGCTTCAGCCATGATTTCTGAAAAGCGTGGTGGGATTTTAAGAAAATGATCCTTTGGGACTAAAGAAATTTAACCAAATCGCTTTTCAAAGCTACGATAATTTCGATATTGAAGTATTGGGCTCGATTCGTAATCGCTGGAATTCGATGCACGATCCAAGTGTAGATCGTTGTGGCGTACGAACGATTGGTGATGTAATCTTTATTTGCAACCTCAACAAGCGATAGATAACACAATATCAATGACAATAAAATAAAAAATTCAACAGTAGCTTGCTCTAATTTTCAAAAGCCAAATGAAATAATTGCCAAAAAATATTTGTCAAACTTCACGTAAAAACTTCCCGGCGGTTGTAGGAGTTGGCTGGATAACTACAGTTTAAACTGATGAAGCACAGCTCAGCATGAACTTCATGATGCGATGTTATGCTCAGCTCAAAAGCGATAGCGTGATGACACAAAAACTAAAGCAAGCGGAACCGCGAAAAGAAAATCGACTCACTTTTGAAATCCGTATCGATACCGTCAAAGCGAACCGAATCTTCGGGAAGTTGTGCTCTGATGTCCTCCGACCCGATGAAGATGCTTTCAAGATGCGACCACGTCCGCTGCACTTCCAGCCACATGGTCAGCACCGAGTCAGTGGTTGAAAGCTTATGGACCCAGCCAGAGACCTCTTCCAGGAAGTGGGCAATGTACTTTGACGTCATTAGGTTTTGAAGTTGAACCTGAAAAAATGTAGAGAACGTTTACAAGCGCGTGATTCAAAAGCTGAAAGTAAACGGTTTATTGAAGAATCGTTGACAAGATATTCCGAAGAAAATTAAAAACAAGTGAATTCCTTGCTTGCTACAATCAAAATTTTTTAATTAAGAAAAAATGATGGCAAAGTGTTGCTAAGCGTCGACCTTATGATGTTCGATATTCATTTGTTCATACTTGATTATCTTCCAGTGTTTCCACCAGTTCTTCGTCACTTTTAATGAGTGGAGACTTGGTGCGTTGGTGCAACTCATACTCAAAGTTCATGTTAGCCCAGGTCACATCTAATTCACGAAGTGTCTGAAAAACATGAAAAGTGCAAAGTTTTTAGAAAATGAACTTGACAATAAGTAAATTCAATATACGGCATTAGCTCTAGTTCTACATGGCTGTATGGCTCTAAAATTAAAAAGAAAATTTCTACAAGACAGAAAACCTATTCAAGTAACTAGTTTTAATTAGCGTTTCATTTTCATAAGGGGCTGTGATTGAATAAAATATATGCCTTCACTTAAAAAATATTAAGTTTTAAGACGAAATGTTTTCCCATGACCAGCTATTTTACAAAGCAATGCAAAAGAACACTCATGAAAAATAATCTGATTCTCAAGAAGCAAAGCAATAAACCCAAAGTGTTTGATTTTTCCAAAATACTTTTTACAACATTGACAAAAAATAACAAGAAAGAGCAGCAATAATGACGCTTACCTTTTCCATTCCCATTTCTTTGACGGATTTGTCTACTATTTCCAAAACTTCCTCTTCGAATTGATGAAGATTGAGTTTGAGAAGATGAGCCAGAGTTGTTTTGGAACTCATTTTAAATCGAACCTTAAAGGTAAAAAAGCGAATTAGCCAATCAGCTTCTTTCGATATAGGCTGTGATTGTTCAAACACGCTGAAGCACAAAGTCACTAAGATTGACACGCTAAAACACGTCTTAAATTTATCAATATTTTTTAGAAAAAGGTTTGCAATATGACACTTTTGTACTATCAACAAGCATTCTCATGAGCATGTTTTGCCTATAGGGCTCTTTCTGGAAACAAATAGAAACTATTTGAATAAATTCTTGGTTGTACAGAACTTTAAAATAACCAATGGTATTGACGGAACCACAAACTCTTTCAACTTTGGTAATCTTTTTAAATTCTAACACAGCACCAAACAAACCTTTGTTGCTTGCATTAGCTCGTGCCAATGCCGTTCACGGATGGCTGGATTTTGCAGCTCTGCAACGGCGCGCAATGACGTCATCATGTTCTTGACCGTGGCATCGAGGCCGTTGAAGACGTCCCAGGCTCGCGCTTCCTTGTCCAAAGCGCGAATGTCCTTGAAGAAAAAAAATCAAAGTAGAAGGTTAGATCGAAAAGGGTCAATTCATCAAGAAAGCGATTTCACGTCGAAATAAACAGAAGCGAAGCGACGCGACGACTCACGGAAACGTTTTAGTGAGAAACGTCGGAACGCTAGGAAGGTGAAACAAAAAATCTCACCTTGGCAAACCGCTTACAGTCGACGTCCATCTGCTCGACGTTGATGTTCTTCCACAGCGTTTTGTTCCACGCGTTCGTGCTGCTTCGAACCATGCACACGAGGTCCCAGACGTTCTTACACAAGGCCACCTCACGACGGCACGCCTGACCGACATTCGAGTTTTCAATCAATGAAACTTTTTTTATCTGATTTACGAGACTGGGTGAAGTGTTAACTGCACGGATTATAAAGAGCGGAAAAGACGTATTCGTGCTAGCGTTTCACGTTCGAGAATCAGTCTAATGCCTGTTAAAATGTTTTTATTAATTTTTTTTTAATTCATTTTAAAAAGTTGTAGACCGATTCTCAAGCATTAAAATGAAAAACTTAAATTGAGATACGTCTCGCGAGCAATCGTCGTTCTCTCGTCATCTAAAAGAGCTATCACCCATTTACCGAATTATTTAACAAAATTCGTGCAATTGTTTGTTCTCATCTTTTACTTTTAACTTCACAAGAATAAAACTTTGGGTGATACATGAAAAATTTAACTTCACAAGTTCACAAGAAACAATACATGAGCTTGAAACAAGCTTCAGTTTTTGATAAAAAGACTAAGCAACAAACTGCAGAGAAAAACTTTAGCGTGATCGACGTATCGCGTCTTCTTAAGGCAATAATTTAAGCAAACAATCACGACTACTTTTCTTCCAATTCTTCTTCAATCGCATTATTTTTAACTTGAATAATTTAAGATAAACAAGGCTTAATTTTACGCTTTATACAAATCAATTCCAGCGAAGACTTGATTAAAACAAACGAGAAACCTTGAGTTGCTTGTAATCAGGCACGTTGACCTCGAACAAGTCGGCGGATTCCTGGAGCTCGAACATTTCGGTCTCGAGTCGTGAGATCTCGCGATGCATTCGATCGAGACACGGATACGGCTTCTCGCAGTCGAAGCGGAAGGTTGGCTCCTTTCGGAAGAGCTCGCGATACTCGTGCTGCTTCACGTCGAAGCTCGTGCACTTTCGGCGAATAACCGACACCTCGTTGGCCTGGAAACAAAGACACGTGACAAACGAGAGGGAGTGGACAGTCGCAAACGAGGCGGACAGACCTGCAGCGGAGCGACCGACTGCTTGACGGTGATGGCCAGCTTCTTGGTGTTGTTCCATTGCTCTGGTAGTTCCTGGAGCTGCAAGTGGACCTCCTCCGACATTTCTTGATCGTAACACTAAAAATCACAATGACAGCTTGTTTGAAAGCGATTCTCTGTTTGCTTTTATCGCCATTTCGTCCTAGTTTGGCAATTTAGTAGAGATTTATTACTTACTGTCACGATTACAAGAAGTAACTTTTACAAAGATTTATAATTTGCAAAAAATCTCTAAAGACTAGTTCATATTTTTTAGAACAAACTTCAACGAAAATAGATGCAGTAAGAGAAACTTAATAAGTGTCTCGGCGAAAAGAACCAATCATGCAGAAGTCAAAAAAATTGCAAACAGTTAACAACGAAATCGAATAAACATCCAACCTTGAGCAATTCGATCGATTGTTTCAATGGCTCGAACATGACGTCAGTGGCATCGGTGCGATCGCGAACAGCCATCAAGTGGCCCATGATTTCAACCAAACCCTTGTAGTCACCTTCCTCCACTTGCTTCGACAAGCCGACGTCGGCGGCCTTTATGAAGCCGGTGAGATCCGACAAGCTGTTCTCGACGTGGTTGATCAAGTACTGAAATGAAGGCGGCTCGTTCGATTGGCTGACTTAGTGAATGTGAAGTGATCAGAGTTCGAGAATGTTCGACGCCGAAGTCGGAAGCTTCAACGCCTCAAACTCGTTACATCATGCATTTACAGACAATTATCGGAATGGGAATTTAGCATTGTTGATTTACCTGACTGTGACAAAAATGCAAAAATTAAGCAAACTTAAGCCGGCCACTTGCAACTGCAGCTTCAAACAGCATCAATAATGTTAAATAATGAGCAACAAGTGAAACTAGCAAAAACAGACACGTAGGCCACAGTTAAAAATCCTAGGTTTGATCACACGCGAGACGACACTTTGTCCGGTCTTAAAAATGGCTTAAGAGAGAGCGTTTTACCTCTTTGAACATGTAACTCCACCGCTTAACGGTGTTGAGCAGCGACTGCTTGAACGGCTTGATCTGAATAAGCAACCAGCTGTCGAACACATGAGTCGACTTCACTGTCTCGATCAGAGCATACTGGTTCTCGTAAGAGTCGATCTGGAAATAAGCGAAAGCATAAAACATTGTGCAACTTTACTTTTTTTACGATTTTGGTCTGGCTGCTGTGACACGACATTAAAATATACAGAGTGGCCCAAAAGTAAGTTCATTAATGAACTATGTATTATATGCATTGATTTACAGGTGAGCAACTGAACACACTTTTAGGCACTTTTTGCAACTTGTTAAAGCATAAAATATTTCCCACTTTAATAAACTGTCATAATTTCCAAACTTAACTTTAATAAACAATTGTTTTTAGCTAAGTACCTCTACAGTACTATTAAGTATTGTAAGAGTCAAATCATTCAATTCTTTTTTACAGGGTTCAGTAGAACAGACGGCAATCAATATCGAATGGGAACTGCACTAATCTAAGTTTTTTATTCTTGTTGTAAAGGCTAAGGTTTTTGATAAGACTCCAAAAGCGGTAAATGCAAAAACGATTCGATTCATAACGCAAACACAAAAATTGATAAAAACCAATAGTTGTCCGGCATTGCGTGTTAGAATGTTACGCAGAGACTTAAAATTCTTAAAATATCATCTAAGAGACAAAGAGATTAAACAATTAACATTTTATGTTTAAAATATTAATAAAAAACATGTTCTAAATTTAAAATACCTTTTGTGATTAGTGTAAACCTATTTTTGGGCGATCCTGTATATGAATCTTAAAAAGTATCAAAACATTTTAAGTTTCAATTATTTTTTAAGCTTTATCCAAAAGTTCCGCTATTGTATTTGAAAGGTTTAAAAATCGTGCTCTTAAAAAAACACACCTGCTGCTTGAATTGCTCTAACGTGGGTGGAGTTTCTGGGACCCCGTTTTCAGGGTGCGATTCGATTTCTTCTGCGGTTAGTATATGGCCATAAGTCAAAAATTGCTTCATGAATTCCTGTTCGGAATATTGATTTTATCGTAAAGCCTTTAAATAAATTTTCTTTTGTTTTAGTTATGAAAATTAGATTAAAGAGTAGCAGGAGAAACTTCTTTTATCTTTAATGCAACACTTTAAAACTTGCCATAAATTTTAAACGTCTCAAATTAAAATGCTGGTGATAGTGCGAAACAATTGCTTCATGAATTCCTGTTCGGAATATTGATTTAAAGAAATTATATCTTGAAAAAAGCAAAATCCAAAGGGCAATGAGGACAAACTCCCGAGGTGAAGCGGTCGAAGCAGACCTTCCTCTCACCTTGCAATCGTCAGTCCACAAGTGTCTGTACTCCATAAAGTTTTGCGTGTAGGCGATTGCTTTGTCCGTTGTTTCGCGGACCTTCCCGATAAGGTCACTCTTCAGATGAGCCAGCTCGGTCATGTCATCCATGTCCGGCTGGAATATAAGCAAATACAGACAAAAACTTACTATTAAATTTGTTCTCGATGCCATTTTATAAGAGGTTTAGATAATCACACAGCATTTGATTGACGTGAGTATAATGTATGGTTCATATCAGGCAAAGGGCGGCAGTATCGGTGGTTAAGGAATCACCAGACTTCTTTTTTAGGAATGCTGGTGCAAAGTCCAACACTGTAGAGTTTCTAAATCCGAGAGATTCACAAATGAGACATAATACTCGGGAGTGAGGCATCGAGGTCAAGCATGGTCCGAGGAAAAAAAGAGCAAGAACTGTACGATCGAGGAAAAAAATAGTTTCCCAAACGTAACATCCAAAGGCGCAATAAAATAAGATACCGGGTCGATCAATCTTTTTGAAATAGAACATTCCAGAATATAGATGTGCCGGTGGTGGCACAAACGAGACAGGACGAAGCAGAAAATCCTGGGTAAAAAGTTTGTCAAACGATACAGTTAGAACTAGGTGGTTAATATTAAACAAATTGAAGTGATAGCTTTTTTATTTTTGTGGAGGGAGGAAGATAAAGGAAAAGTGAAAAAGAACAAAGATTTTTAACTCAGAGACCTTTAAGCGGGTAACAAGACTGAAAAACAAAGAACTCTCTGAAAGGATGTTAAAAACAAAGTATCAAGATATTCGACGAGAGGTTTCGGTTCAGGCCATGAAAATAAGAAGAAATTGCCACAGAACTGAAGTAACATTAACGTGCAAGCAGTGCATAAGTTTGCGTAAGTTCGTTTGTCGAGTAAAACTACGCCGTCCTTGCGTTTACTTGATAGTTTGCATGTTCGGCGTTCTTCGCCAAGCGCGGCACCAAAGAACTCATTTCGTATACGTCATCAAGAAGGCTTTCAAAGAGCTTGTTGAACCCCCCCGGTGCGCCTGGGGCCAGTGAAGGTTGAAACGCCATCTCAGGAGCTTGAAGCTCGAGTTCAGCCATGAAAAGAGGCTGAACGTCGCTCTATAAAACAAAGTCGTTTAATTCTTGTTGCTATTTGATTCACGTGACTTAAAACAACTGTGAGACTAGGCGGCAGCTAAAGCTTCCCGTTGTTATTGTGTTTCTGTTCATCTTCTTGACTTGCGAGAAAACTAACGAACACGTCAACTGAGAGCAACCGTCAATCGATTACATCAACTTGCTGTTGGAGAATCAGAAATATCGAGATAACAGCATCTCGTTGAGCTTTTCTTTTATCTTTTAATTTGTGTTACGTGTCGATGCAAAAATAATGAGCTTTTTTAAGACAAATCTAGGAGAAAACCAAAGGCGTCAACCAGAACTTTAACATCATCAAATTACTGTGTTGAAAACATTTGGCATAAAAAGCAATGCCAGGGAAATAGGTTTGTAACGTCAGTACTAAAGACAGAACTTAAGTGATTAAGAAAGCTGTGAGCCAACTGTTGACAGGGCAAACCCTAACCGACAAACCTAACTGTCGGTAGGTGCAAATGAAAACGGTCTTTCTTTGAATCAATTGTATGTTTCTTTTGCTAACGGACGCTAAACCTCAACGCTCTTTTTTTTTCGTAGAAACAGAGCAACTCACCTCCATATTTTCAACGAAGTAATTCAAAGAGCAGAAGATGCAGTTGAAGAAGCCGTCGACGACCATCTCGTCGACGTACGTGACGTAATTGAACCACTTCTCGCTGCTTCCGTCGGCTTGGAACAATTGCAAGTTTTCCTGCTCATACAATATGCGGGCGAGTGACGTGATTTGCTTAAAAACGGCGTATCTTGTACCGCTCCAAGAGTGACGTATATAAAGCTTTCGACGCTAAAGCAATAGCTCTGGGTTCGATCCCAGGTCCGTTCAAAGCAAAGATTTAAAACGTAATTTGCCGTTTAGTTGTTTGATCTTAGGATTAAGGTTGAAATTGGAAATTACTCGAAGTTTGCCGGTCTTTCCTTGTTAGCCGCGTCGCAAGTAAGTGTTACGATGCGATTGTTGTTTGTGTATTTTATCTTTTTTTGACATAATATACATTGTGAATATGATCATTTTTGTCAAGCTAATTGTTACCACAATAATGTGCAGTGTACAAAGCCTTTTTAAAAGCTCAAAAATAACGCTTAAGTCAGCACGTAAGAAAAGCAAAAAACAAAACTGTTTATCGTAGCTGCAAAGCACAAACAGCAATCGAACCTTAATAAAATCGTGGATCTTATCTCCGTCTTTTTTTATCGTCTGATATCGTTTGGATAATCTCTCCTTGCGATCTTCCAAGTTCAACATGGCAGCAGGATTACCTTGTTTGCGTTCAAACAATGGAGTTTCGCTCCAAGTCTTAAACAATTGAGAGCAATTACATCTTTTAAATCATTTATCGGTTTTGTTTACGCCTTCCTTATTTGGCTTGAAGGACATAGTTTTGAAGATTAAGTCCAATTTTCCGAGCAAATTTTTATTGCTAACGTATTAACTTTTTGTTTCGTGTTAATTCTAAGTTGACTCTACTGCTAAAGGAGCGTGGCAAATAATCCTATTTAATATCTATTAATTACAGTATAACCGAGAAAAGTTTGGCAAATGGTGATTAATGGAGAAATTAAAATGAATTAAAAATCTCGACTTAAATTTAAGATCTATTGAATCGTCTATTTTAAAATGAAATTTACTTCCAAGAAAATACTGATAATATAATGTAAAAAATACAACCAAACAGAAAATGCAAGACGTTATATTTACAAGTAACTTATTTGATACCTTCATAATGTTCTCGATTTTTTCTACATTTGTTTTTGCCATTTGAACACGTTTTTCAAGATCCTGAACTTTATCACGAGCGCTTTGAATGTATTCCCATATACCTTGAAATTTAATAAAATAAAGAGTAGATTAAATTTTTATTGAATTGACTTGAAGTTTAAAACAATGAATCCTATTAAACGTGGCTTTGAAGTCAAATTTGTGTTGTTTCTCTCAATAAATCAACAGTTAACACTAATGGAGCACTTGCATATGGTAATTTGCAGATGGAAAAAAATGTCCAACAATTTTTCAGTATTTTGCCATTTTACAATTTTCTGTTTTAAAAAAATATTGGCAATTGAAGATTCTTATAAAAACGTGTTTTCACAAAAGAAAAAAAACAGGGCAGTTTTTGTTTTCAAGATATTTAAACAAACGAAATCCACGAACAAAGATCTTTTAAATAGGAAATAAACCTGTCGATTCCCAAGTCAGGTCTTGCTCGGCTTCTTCCAAAACACGATCGATGTCTGAGAGTTGACCTTCGACGAGAGGAAACTCAACGTCGAGCACTGTGGTTCGAACCTGGGCGAGGTGTTTGCTGCGTCAAACTTCAATTCGAAAAGTTGAGTTTTAGTTTTTCAAATTTGTCAAAACAGGTCGATAATAGTTCCAAAGTCGAATGTGACGAAAGCTTTCTGGGCCACGGGCAGGTGCTTCTCATCCTTTTTACCATCGCGGCCCAAAAAACTTGGAACGCAATTGTTGCGATTCATCATTGCTTCATGCAAAGTGAAGATTTTTTGGTATTCACACGCCTGAGCACTGTTATAAATCTATGTGAAGAACTTTTTTTGTCAAGTAAATTTGAGTCGCGATTTCTACTCTGCAGGGTGGGGAATCGGTTGAGAATCCTTGAGGTAAACAGAAATTACTTTTTACCGCAACGAATGTATCATTTCAACAGAATTTTCACACCATCTTTGTGTGGATCACTTACAAAATCGCAGTGGCCCACAGGTAAAGAAATCATGCTCTGGGCAGTTTGGTCGCGATGGTTAATTTTAAAACGTGCCAACGAAACTAGAAGCTAGTCGACTGTTTTAAAAAGCACCTACTTCATTGTACCACGACACGGCCAGATTGAGATTAGCCATGTACTTGCGAAACTTCTCGTGGCTTTCGTACAAGGAAATCGCTACTTGTGGCACATCGTCCCTGTTCAGGTACTTCAAGTAATGCACTTCGCGAAGAACCGCGACAAGCTGAAAATAATAGGTGAGCGACATCTAGCGTTTCGTCAACACCGAAAATACTCACGCGAAATGTCACAATCAAATAAATTATGAAATCTACGGCGTTGAGCGACCGATTGGTGATCGAAAGGATGTGAGTTCACGGCTCAGACTGAGCAAATGCTTTCTTGCATGAACAATGAAAGCGTTGATAGGTAACGAGTAGCCTTAATTTAAGCGAAGACGAACTTTGCGATAAGTCGGCCAAAACAATTTATATCAACTCAATAAACAGATGCCTTTCATAACACTATAATAAAAAATCTCACACCGAAGATCATATTCAACTGAATAGCTCAATATCCTAACATCCCGATTGGCGTGCAGGAGGATCCAAGCTCAATGTTTAGTCAAACTAAGTGATTTCCGTTGTTTCCTAACTTCCGGAGCGGGGCTAAGCTGCTCAGTTACCATGGCGATTCAAGTTAAAACAAAAAGCAGCAACCAGGTTAATGTAGGTGATTATACCTCGCCATGCAAAAAACAATTCAAAAACTAAAAGCCAAATCATTTTCCAAAATATGTCAAAAAACCTGAGCCTAAAAAGAGGTAAATTTAGCAACAACGAGCAAAACCGATTGAAAAAAGAAAACTTAATGGGGCACGCACCTGCGGGTCAAAGTTCACCGAAATAAGGCTAGTTTTCGAGTCTCTTTTGATGAGCGGTTGAGCGAGGTTGAATTTACATTTCTCCTCAATACCAGTCGTCCAGCTTGCGTAGCACTGCTTCTCAAAGCTGGTTTCCATCGACGATAGGTTATAAAAAACAAGGTGTTGACAATTCGTTTTTGAACCGAAGTAAACTGGTGTTACATTTAAGGCCGGATTAATGCTAATTTTTATTAGAGCTAAATCGATCGAGTTCTTTGCTTTTTTCTGTCAGCTTTTTAAAATTTTAATGCGATTTCGATAACGACAAAAGAAAAAACAGGCAATGGGACCCGACTGAGCTTCAATTAAAATAATTGTAATGTAAAATGGCGTTTTCTTACTCTCCGCTGCGTGGTAAAGAAGTAAGGACTCCCATTATGAGGGTCACCTAGTCATACTGTTGTGTACCTAACAATAGTTATCTTAGATCGGTGTTATGGTTATATAACTAAATAAATAACAAAATATAATAATATTAAATTTTAATCGGACAGCAATATTTTTGGATCTGATAAAGCAAGTCGAAGGACGATTACTTTAGCAGAACAGCTACGCTATTTTTTGGAGTATTGAGAATAAATAATAAATGTAACCACGCAATACACAAAATGGATTTTTTTATAAGACCGAAAACACTCACTCTTCGATGAGGCGAATCATTTGCTCCTGCTTCTTGAATATTTGAACACATTCGTCCGACGAAAAAACCCTAAGACATACAGCAGATAAACTGTAACAAAAAGCCAAAGTGTAGCAAAAAGATGAGAAAATAAGAGCCGGCATCAAAGCAGGTTTATAGAAACATTAGCGTAGTGATTAGTGATTTTTGGGCATCTTAATTTGACACAATGTTGCTGACGGCTAACCACCGCCGCTAGAGTTTCACGTAATTGGCTGTGTTGCCCAGATGCATCGTCACAGAGGGCCGCGGAAACTTGCTACGCCGAAGCGCGTAGCAAGTTTCCGCGAAGTTCCGTAGAAAACAAAGGGAATAAACGATTTGTTAATTTTTATTCCGTAACTAGAGGCGTACCACACAAATAAAAGCACAAAACATAATAGGCCTATAACCTGATAAAAGGAAGCAGTGAAAAAACGACAAACGTGGAAATAGTAAATACAGATTTAAGAACTGTAATTATACAGTAGTGTGTGCAGTGGCGAGCAAGAAAGTAAGACTTTTTTATTTTATTAGATTTTTTCAAAATAACTTAGTTAAAATTGAATTATATTTCTCAGAAAAAAATCAATTACTATTGGATTTAATATAATTTTTTGTGCTCTCTTTAATGATATATTACTTGATAATTATAATTCAATTTTAACAAAGTTATTCTTAAAAAATCTAAAAAAAGAAAAAAGTCTTGCTTTTTTGCTCGCCACTGTATGTTCGTTGTTCACTTCTTCTGCAAATAGACATATGGAAAAAACTGTATACGGTAGGCCTACAGACTTTAAAATTTTACAAAGATTAAAAATTACATGATCAAATACGAATTTTAAATTACCGGTAACTAAAAAAAACTTTCACGAGTGTTTTTAAATACGAAAAAACTTGATTTTCTTGGCTCGTGGCTGCAAATTAGTTAGATCATATTTCGAGTGATCAGCTAAGAAAGAAAGCTTAATCCAATTATTTCAAGTTATTAATGGAACGACTTAATAATACTATCTTAAAAAAACTGCTAAAGGTTTTGGCGAATAAGATTTTATCTTATTTCTAAAACAGATGAAGGTCCTTGAAAAACATTACAAAAACAAAGATGGCTGTTTAGAAAATTACTGAACCGATCTAAACCAAGTAAAAATACTTTTAAAAATGCGCAAATACCAAAAAACATCAAGTTGTTTGGTCGGTAAAGAAAACACCATAGTTTTAACTCATCGTTCAGTAAATCAAAGTTGAAATGATGCAAAACAATCGCCTAGCACTCACGGATGGTGGAAATGCTTGAGCCAGTTTTGAGGCCAACTGACGCGATCACGCATTTCTTGGGCCCATTTCAGCTCCCCGGCGACCTGCGGCTGGTTCTTATGAATGCACGGGCGCAAAGTGTGGGGACCTAAAATCTACAAACCGATTGGTCGTTATTTCCATCGACTCATGACTAAATGCTTTTTCTTCTTGCATTGGGCCTACATATACTTGAAGATGTTTCATCAAGTTATACTAAGGCCGGCTCAGCAGGCTATGTTGCGCTGGCTCTTGGCTATTGATTTTGGAAGAGAAGCGATGTCATATTCGTTTAATCACTGGCTTATGCATCTGACTGCATATCAATATAAGTCCCACCAACAATGGATCACGTTTGTGATGGCGGGTGGGGCCCTTGTGTTCTTACAGAAATCGGGAATGACCATCGACTTTCCGGATCATTCTATGTCGGTGGTATTTTGTCGAGCATAATTGTTGCTACACTTCTAGGTGCGTCCAGTTATTAGCATCTCGTTAAAGGAGAAGTTAAGGGAAATGTTTGTGTTTCGGTTGTTTTTGGGATGTACGGCAACGTCCTACTTAGGGGTAATGTGCCAAAAATTAGTTTTTGTATTGTGTTCAGAAATGCAAGTGCCTTCAATCTCTAGGTACGTGCCAAGGTAATAACAAACAAATAAACAAACGCTCACGACAGAAAGAGTTTGCAAAGAATGCCTTCGTGATCGATCTCCAAACTTTTTAAGTTGGCAAATTTGTTTATCGAACGCTTTTGACCATACTTACAATAATCTACGTTTTGCAGCCGACAAAAAATTGAGCTATTGTTTATAGCATTTTGACAAGAAAACTTGGCAACACGTTTGTTGACGTATTGTCGTATGAAATTTAATGCGTGGTTGTTATTGAACAAATTGGCAAAAAAATAATGATTTCATAGTCAGTCAATAACACGACAAACCCTATCGGATTAGCGTAGGGTCTGTCATCGTAAATAGTGCGCTCTTAAAGTTTTCGAGAAAAGAACTTTGTTTAGAAGCTCTCGTAAACAGCTCTGAATTTAAAAAAGCATGGTTGTAAATTTTGTGACAATTCCACGAATCGGCAAACGTTTTTGTCTGCAGGTCAAGCTAACCAAAACTTTCACAAACGGGGTAAATTAAGCAACAAAATGCACTAAGTAATATCAAATTTGCCGCAAGTTAGGCTAAAAAATCGTACGTTTAAGTTAGTTTAATAAACTTAGGTTCAACAAACTAAATTAAATGGCTTTAATATTAGCGGAACTGATTGATGCAACAGTAAAATTAGTGAAACAAATCAGAGTTGGTGAACTTTGGTAATTATCAAATTTTTAGCTCTTTTCAGCGATCCTTACTTCAAAAATGACCAGGTCAAGCCTTGCTCTCGTTTAAGCGGTACCTCTGTTTTGCGATGCTGAGTGCTCTCCTTCAGATGCTGGTCGAAAATAATTTTGGATTCGTCTAAGGCCTGATTGAAGAGCTCTAGCAGGATAGGATACTTGTGGTCAAAGTCTTCTTTTATAATTGGACGTTCGAGAATGCTGCCAAATATGTTCAGCATCTAAGTGAAAATAAAAGATAAAAAAGTTTTTGTTTTTACTGTACTAATAAAGTTTGAATAAATTCAAATTAAAAAAAAAAGTCTTAAATCCAATTACTGTACTTTACCTGTATTTTGAAATTTCAATTTCAATTTTCAAAAAATTCTTATATCAATTTAGGTTCAAAGCATCTTAAATGAGTTTATCTACTCAAAAAATCTCATTAGTATTGAATGACATTGAACTTTGTGCTGTCGAAGCGATTAAATCAACTATCTCAAATATTTTTTTGATTAAACTTCACGCAACTTTTCTTAGTAAGTTTACAATAAAACTCTTGCAACAACTTAAGCGCAAAGTAGTTTTAACTGCCGCTTGCAAAAAACCTCGCGCATTTACGCTTAAGCAAATAAAAAAATTTTCTTACCTTAAAAATTGACAACATGCCTGAGCAATCGTCAAATCCTTGACAGATAATGTTGGCAAGCTGTCTTTCCAAATCTGAAATTTTCTCGGCAAATTTGACAAAGTCTTCTTCAAAGCCCTAAATAAAAAGCGATGTTTAAGCTCGATTCGTTGCTATTAAAGTATTTGCGAAGCACTTTATTAGTGGGGTCCAGGGGGTTATACGTCCTTTCTCCGAAGACTTTGTAAATTTCTTGGAATTCGTTAAAAATATTCAAAACTAACTGGCTAAGTATTCGACCTTTAACCCCTCCAAATTCTATTTTTTCCAATTTCATGAATTCCTGGCTTCGCACAAAAAATTCCTAAAACATTATTCAAAATAAAAAATTCGTCCTGAACGTTGATTCATTGAAAAAACAAGCTAGAAAGAAACTTTTTAAAGTACCAACAAAATATCGAGGCGGCTGACGAAGTTGTCGTATCTCGAAAAAACAAGATCTGGAGAAAAATTCCATTCCCTTACTTCGGCTTCGCTCTAAAAAGGAAAAAAAATCAAAGTTTTAAATAAATCAGATGTAAATATAAAAGTTAGAACATTTAAAAGCGGCAAATTTAGTTTATGGTTTTCAACTTATCTGTATCCAACCTCAGACGTGGTTGATAAAATCTATCAGACCACTTTCTTGCTGTGGGGGTCAACACCATTTTTCAATAGGCAAAACTATATACTGATACACGGAAAGCGTTTATATTTTGATTCACTGCAAAGAGGTTGAACAATGAAATCGACCTTTTCGATAAGCAGTCCGACATCAGGACTCAGTCTGCAGAGTTCGGCAAAAAATCGAAAGGACAAGCGACGAGCAGCAGATGCACCGTTTTTTCGGCGTTATATCGCTATTAATTTTTTTATAATGTAAGTAAGTTTGGCGGAGGCGGAAGCAAACACAAACTTGTAAAATTCATTATCCAACATGTTAGGTTACTGCGATAATTGCATTCACTGTTTTTCTAAACTATAAGAGCTAAAAAAAGTTAACCAGTTTTTCAAAAATGCAAAGAAAAATTTCATAAGTTTAAAATGTTGTTTTTATCCCCATTAATAGCATTGATATAAACCTTCAAATGTTTGCAACAATCTTACCGAAAAATAAGTGTGAAGTACCGACTTGTGGTGGTCGAAGGTCTTTCGAAACTCGTGGAGCACCTTAATCGCGTCTCTGACTCGGATCACACATTCGTCGAGTTCGCCTTTGAGTATATCCTCAGGCGACAAGTAATGGCAAGCCTATGACAAAAGCTAATTAAACATTCGCACGGTCCATACCAAAAAGCAACTTCTTGCGACAGCTAGAATGTTTCTACATTCTGTGATTACAGGAAAATTAAAATCCTTTTGTACAGGATCTGATTTTGCATTCAGCAAAATTTTACCAAGTCAATGAAGAAATTGCACATTTCCCTCATGAGAACGATGATGCGAACGGGAGTGTTGTAATTCTCCGACTTCGACCACACCAGACAAATCACGTGCATCAACGGAGCGAGTTTTGGAATCACCTTTAAAAAATCCAAGTATTGCAATTAAATCGCGATCTGCCAAATGGTACTTGTTATCCAGATGATTAAGAATAATACGCCGCTTTAAAGAGAACAATGAATATCCTTTTAACCAGAAATCACCTAATTTCAAATCTAGAGCTACATCGTAATACGTCATACGAGAGTCATACGACATGGCGAATGCAGGCATCGTGTTGGTGACCCTGCTCTAAACTTTGTTATGTTTTTCTTGAAATTCATTACCAACCGCAATTCGTTTTAACAGAACAATTACAAGTCTTAGTTTACTTCGGAGAATTTTCACTATCACTGTACAACAAATTTACTTCGCTAAAATCTGTTTGTTCGAGTTCTTCAAGCAAGACTTGGAGCGGCTTTATGTGCATGGTGATGTCTTGTGCTTCGCGAAGAGCTGGAAAAATACACAAAATTTTAAATTTCTTTTTTTCTTTCTTGCATAAAGTAGTTAGAAGTGTAAGTAGTTAGAAGTGTAACTGCATATTTCAAAGAGCAAAATGAGAGCTCTTAAAAATAAGTACTAGTACCTGAAACGACTTCGGAAAAAATGTCCTGATATGCAGGATAGTAGCTACTGTTGGCTTCTTCCAAGAGAGATGCCAGTTTTTGCACATTGATCTGGCTCAACTAAAACAATGTTAATCTATCAATCCTTAACTTTTTCAAAATTATGGTGATCCTAAAACAGCAGCACGTTCTTCAAAGATATTTGCCGTTTTTGAAAACGTTCAGGTTCAATTTTTCTTCTTCAAGTAAATTTTACACAAATTCAAAAGGCAATAAAAAAAATTGAAAAAATGCAAATCGTTTGTAAAAAAGTTAAGGAGGCCTACATGTTAACATTGAAACAAAAAAGTCTGTTCAACTGTTTTAAACTTTAACAAGGAATCTTTCCAGCCTCTTGAAATCAACCTGGCTTCATATTAACAAAACACATGTTTCTTTTGGTTTCACACTTTCTATTCCAATGCGTTCATATCACTTTCGTAAAGAAAAATAAAAAAACATACAGGTCGGGGTTGGATAGTACTTTCCGTTCGAAGAAGGATTACTATCATTAGTAGGCACCAAGGTCCTTTTGCAACTTTTCAAGTCTTATGATGAGTGAGGGCTTAACGCATAAACATATGAACAAGACGGTTATGAAAACATTCACAGGTGCGTTGTTGAAAAGGAGAAAAAAGTCATGAATATTCTAACCATTACCTGGTCGTAAATACATTGCAGGTTAACGCATTTTCTTTGCCAAAACTCGATCTCAGCGTTTGGTCCAGGGTTCAAACCTTCAAGAAGAGGTTGCGCCGACTCTTGTTTGAGAACGTCACGTATTTGATGACTCCATTCAATGACAGCGGTCTCGATTGCATGGAGCAATGCTCTGTTGCAAATCAATACATTGATTTACGATTACCTGTCAGGTAGAAGCTGCAATATTTTGTGGTGATTAGTTTTCACAGGACCATTTGTGATTTCATACAGGTAAATATTGTAGAGTGCCCTTTCCGGAAAGGCATCAAATCAAAAACATTTTTTAATTATACAATAAGAAATAAACAGCAGACCAAACGATAAAAACCAGCCCAATAGAAAATCATTATCATGATGTCATCATCATAATAAAAGTATAAAAAAAAAAAAAACGAACATTTAAAAAACTAAAAAATTACAAATGTTTTGGTGTAATATTAATGTTATAAAGCTAAATCGTTAATTTTAAACAGTGAGAAAAAATTAACTCATGAAAACGTTATATCAAACTATGCAACATTTACATTAAACGATCAAAAGATTTGCTTCAATTAAAAAAATAAATATATTTAAGTTTAGAAGTCGAATATAAAAACTTAGGCAAAATCGCCTTTCTTACTCGAAATGATAAACTTTCAATCAAACAGATTTTTAGGCGTGGCCTACACCTGGTCTATATTACAGGCTTGTCCATGGGACATATTTTTCTGTCCCATCCCATCCCATCCCACAGCAAATTATGCCTATCCCATCCCATCCCATCCCATGGGATTCCCATCGAAATACAGTTCAATAAAAATAATTAAATTTATAAAAATTTAGGTTTATTGTCTACTAAATAGGACGATATGCAGTGATGGCATTCAAAATTTTAAGAATAGGTTCTCTTTTATATTTTCTCCAAAAATTAGGGTGTTCTCTAAAAAAAAAAAGGTCTTCACTTCGATTTCTTCTCTAATTTCTCTATTTTCTCCCAAAATTAAGGTGTTCTCAGAAAAAAAAAAAAAAAGGTCTTCACTCAGAATCGTTCTTTACACTCTGAACAAACATTTGCAGCAGATTGAAACTGTTACATTAAAACAGAGATATTGAAATACATAGATTACGTAAAGTAAAAACCGCTTCGCTTTTTCATAAATTGCCAGCAACAGATAAAGATATAATGTTACGCACAAAACGTAATCTTATATAAAAAAAGACTATTTGTATTTATTTTCCGGTGTCCCACCACAAAATAGATAATAGATACAAGTATATGAAGAAAAAAGGAGAGTAAAAAACATTTAAAAGGTAAAAAAGTATAAAACTCTGACGTAATCAAGTTGCTATGACATGGCTACTCTCCCATGGGAAATACAAATGTGTGCTGTCCCATCCCATTCCCATGGACAAGCCTGCTATATTAGGCGTATACGCTTGTGTACAAAATTTAATAAATGTGCGCAGGACGTGAAAGATCTAGACTAGCCTTAAAGATGGCGGTACAAAATCAAATAATTGTTTATAAAAAAAAACGATGGAAATTGAATGTGTTTAATCTGATTTGTTATTGTATTTCCATGCAGGCTGAGTCGTGAGAAAATCTTATTAGATCCCAAAAAATAAGAAAATTGAAGATTGAAATGAAATAAAAAATTTGAAGTTTACGATTAAAAAAAACTGACTGCACATTCAAACTAAAGAAAACAAGAATTGAAAAATAAAAAACACGGCATCTTTACATAAAAATATAGGCCTATCGTAGCAGATGCGAGCTGCAAGAGAATTTTCGAGAAACTTGCCTTTTCTCGTCGCCTCTCACTTCGTCCACCTTCTCAGCTCCCTTTGGCTGAGGTAAAAGCGTTTTTCCTTTAACATGTCCGGCAATCACGTAAACGTCACTTTTGAGTTTATACACATGACGTAACACGTCATCGGATATCACCTCTGGCCAACCCACGTGATTTTGCGGATTTGATAAAAGACTGGACATAAACTAAACAAATGTTGGCAAAAACCGTTTTCGTGTGTCAGATGAAATAACATTGCTTTTATTGATTGTTTCATGGAATTTTAAAAGCTGTTTACAGCAGATAGTTAACTTGCAACTTGACAAATCTTATATAATTAAAACAACTTAAGTCATCTTTTTTTAAAAGAAACTAAAATGTACCTAGCCAACATAAAGCGAAATTTGCTAAACCCAAAAAAGTTTTATGATTAATAAGTTTGACATGATTTATTAATTCGTAAAAAACAGCGACATATTTTGGTACAAACGAAAAACTTTATGAAAATTTAAAATATTTTAAACATATTTGGTCTAGACTGGATTACCTGGCCTGCTCATTAAAATTTTAGCGATAATCTCTAAACAAACTTTCTATTTCAAGTGAAATCCTGGATTAAGGTATTTTTTAGGCATGGCAAAAAATGTAATCTAAAGTGCACAGTTGTTGACGTTTTTCTTAAGCCTTTTAATTCTAAACTAGTCGTTTCACCTCGTCTATAAACGGAGAAAGATGTTCTAATGGTATCGGCGACACATCGCCAACCATACAATTTGATTGAATGTTCTCCTTCGACAAACCAGTCTTTTCTTTTTTCACAAAATAAATTCCTAAAATTCAAAATAAAGGTTTTGTTAGTAAATGAATAATAGGATGGTTAGGTTATCAGTTGCATTTTTCTGATTGACATCTAAAAACACTTCCTTTAATAAAATATCATACAACCTTTCCCCTTTGAATTCTTTTTTAAAATTAGAAATAGAAGCTGATATTTTGCTTGTTTCAACGAGGGCAAACTCCTTAGGAGAAACATAGAAGTAATAGAAAGTTAAGCTTAATGCACTTTCAAAATTGGTGACCATTAATATAGGGTGGCCATATTTTCGAAGTGATGAATCGGGACGTTCGTTAAAAAAAATTGTCCTAAAAAGTAGTGATCCCTAAAAAAATCTTCACTTTGAATCTGTCTCGTATTTCTTGATTTGCGTCCCTAAAAAGCAGTGACTTCTAAAAAAAGGTCTTTGTTTGAAATTGTTAATTCCGGAACGTAATGGCTAATTGGGCGGGACACCGAGATAAGGCTTAAAAACCGGTACTGTATCGGATAAAAAGGAACGTATGGCCACCCTACATTAATATATTCCATAGTGTGTCAGGCCAAACATCAACAGACAGCAAATTGGTATCGGAAAATCAGTTGAGTAAAAACAAGTAATTTATTCTTTGACTTTTTGCAAACAGTTTTACCGAGTTGTAGCAAGCGAAAAGTTTGTTTTCCGTTTTGAATTTTGATATGAATATAGTATTTTCTTTTATTATATTCAACACGATGTTTTTAGTGTGAATTTGAAGGAAATAACTAATAATATTTAAATACTTGAAACTAAACTAAGGCTTGGTTTGGAAAATTTCAGTAAAAAAGCTGCTTATTACGCTTATTACTTATTACTTCTAAGTATTTCAAACTAATTTATTTACATACAAGAACAAATATTTCCAAATGTTATTTGTAGAAAAATGACAATCTTTAGTCGAAAGGATACCCAGCTAAAGCTTCTCTCTATTGTCTCTCGGCAGCAAAAAGTTGTTAAAAAATAAAACTTTGGCGACCAAGAGATTTGAACGATTTGCTTTTTGTTCTCTTGTTTTAATTTATAATTATTTGTACCGCATTTTTTCTTTTGCATCATTATTTTTGCTGCGCTTTTAATCGGCCTAAAGTGTGTTGTTTCGATTTATATGTTTGAAGGTTGGAAAAACAAAAGGGAATACAATAACAAGATCGAGTACAAACGTTGAACAAGAGTATCTTATAATCTTATTAGCTTTTACTAAGATAATAAAAATATAGAACACGCATTAGGTTGCAGCGGCCTACCTTCTAGAACACAGTTGGGCAAGTTCGAGGCCCGCATTCAGAAATTGATTTGTTTTGAGCGCCGCACTATTGTATAGTTGAGACGAAATATAAAATCACCCCCCGTTTTCTTGATTTTCGTTCTTAAAAAGTAGTGATTTCTAAAAAAAGTCATCACTTTCGGACATCACTCCAAATTTTGGACATTGATTGAAAGTGCTGATCATTTTTTTTTAGATCACCACGATTGAAAATGAAGAGAGAATAAAGTTATTGTACCGATGTCGGATCGCACAGATCCGAATGTCGGCAGCGTGGTCGAGTGGTTAAAGCGCCGGGCTAGTGATCAACACGGTCTCGGTTCAAAATCCACTCCTGCCATTCTGTTGTGTCCTTGGGAAAGACACTTTACGGCATATTCCCCTGCTTGGTGGTCTTGGCAAGCAGTTCTAAATTACAGTAATATCTCTATTAAATTACAAGCGGACAGCAATATCTAGGCATCTCCGGAAGCAGGTCGAGGTAATTGCCTACCCTATGTATTAGCGCCTCTGTCGCTTTCCTGCGAGTCAGGAGGATAAACATAGAGATAAAATAAATAAATAATATATTTGCTTGAGGCTTTCGCGGGCCATACATAAGTTCGTGGCGGGCCGTCGTTTGCCTACCCTTATTTTAGAACGTAGAAATATAAACAGCATAAGCAGCGGCTTGCCTTTTAGAATGTAACCCTAACCTTGCAAAATAAAATAATTCAGTACATTAGCCCTTACTGGTACTACTGAAATTACATACGTTGTAGTGTTTCTGTTTACATTTCGTAAACAGTCTTGGAAAAAGGAGTTTACTTTCGTACAGGGCACTGTTACTGTTAAATACTAACATTTGCAAAAAATATCCAGTTCACAACTGAGACACAATGTGGATATTTGCTGTATTTGACCAGCTGCCTCTTTGTTTTACAATCGTTGATGACTCTGCAAGATTTGGGGCAAAGAATCCCATAAGAATAGCAGCACTTTTTACGCTACGGTGTTTTGGATTGAAAAGATTTTGGTGTGTTCCTACAGCAGGTTTTACCGAGTAAAAATTCATTTTTTTTTAAAAAGCTTATTTTATTTCGATAGCTTTTATTTAGTAAAAGGTACACATTGTTTGTTGCTGTATCCATGATATTGTAAATAAAAGTGGCCATCTAAGTGTTTCTTTCAGCATGAAAATATTTCGGAATTTTTATCAAACGTATCCACTCCTTTTGTTCCAGTCCAGGATCCATACTAGTTTTGTTTGCAGCTAATAAGTTATCTGCATAATTAGAGCTAAAGAAACTTGATTGTAATTTTTATCAATAAGCAACCAGGCATACACCGTCTACATGGTTGAACAAAAGCTTGCAAGAATAAATTTCTATCTTTTTATTTAATGACTCGGGTACTTCTCATCGATGCCTTTTTGTTGTTCCTTATAAAGTAAGATTTTACATTAAAAAAGTCGATCGTGCATACGTCTCTCCGCTTGTTCCAAACTTAGGTTTTAACAATAGCAAAACAACATCTCATACCAAATTGCGACAAACTCGGTCACTTTTTTTGCCACCATTGAGTGCATAGCTAATCGAATTCGTAAGACCCAAAAATTTTTGTCCGTGTTTTTATGGCTTTGATAGAATATACTTTCTGTCGGGGATTCCAACACGATACGCCAACAGTTATTTATTAACTGGAGATTCTACACGCCTCAAATTGATAAAAAACTTTCCAGATTTCTTTAATTGTAACAAATTTATTGTGTTTTTTTTCTTTCTTGCCGGCGGAGGCATCAAAGGAGAAAGTTAAAATGAATCAGGAACACGACAGCTCGGTAAATAGCATGCTATCGTCCGCTTCGGCATGCATGTATCAGCTATTCTGGCCTATAAACTAGCAAAGACGCTGTTTACAAAATTCGTCAACCTAACTTTTTTAGATGAAATAAAAAATTCAAGCCGAAATTAGTTCTTTCAAACTCAACAATCTATCTCCATTATCTTTTCTCGTGGTTTGCTGGCTTTTATCGTGGTTTCCAAACCACACATTACACTGCGAACAATTCCTTGTGTCTACAAAATGTATAGTATATAGTTATACCGACAAGGGTTAACGTTCGGCCAGAACGTTTTTACAGTCGCTGTAAGTCAAGGTAAATGTAAAACAGTCGTAGTGTAACTTCACATTCCGCGCTTTTCCTTCTGCGAAAATTTTTGATAAAAGTTGAATTATTTGTCCAACCTTGCAATATCAGTATAGAATTTTTTAAGGCCTTTTAATCTCTTTTACCAAATTTACATTTTTATACTTAAAGTTCAATATAACTTAAGATTATTTACCCTTTTTTATTTAACTCCCCCAGCCAGTCATTTTCTTCCCAGGGCTTACACTGTTTAACGTAGACTAGAAATCACTAACTAAGTTGGTATTTTGCGACTTTTTTAGTGTCATAGACCCTTTTGTAGGTTTGGCTGAAACCCGTGAATTTTCTTTGCCTAATCTCCAGTGGTGGATAATCAAATTCAGGGGCCCGAGGCAAGGATTTTCAAAAATTGATGTTCTCTAAAAAAGAAAAAGAGCTTTGATCTCGTGCTTCACTTTTTCCTCCCAAAATCAAGGTGTTCTCTAAAAAAAAAGGTATTCACCTAGAATCAATCTCTATATTTCCCACTTTACGTCCCGACTTCATAATAACCTCTAAAAAACATCTGCAGCGAATTGAAACTGTATGTACTATTTTCGAGGGGGCCCCAAAAAAAGGGGGGGCCCGAGGCAACTGCCTCATTCGCCTCACCCAATATCCAACCACTGCTAATCTCTGATCTAAAAAAACCTATTCCTTGAGGTTGCCTTTGCCAATTCGTGCTTAGATGCAGTTGGTTGCGAATTTCGCATAAAAATCATTTCTTTTGAGCAACTTCAAAGTTTGCTCAATTTCGAGTTAATTCATATGGAGTCGTTTTTTGTGCTTTTGCTTTTATGTTTGGTTTACAAATGCAATATAATCTGGGTTGCCATTAATCGTAATTTAAAAATAAGACAACCAGAAACCCAAATAAGATTTGTAACATCCGAAGTTTTTGAACAATATTTATTCATGCAATATGCATCAACTATATTTTTACTGGAACCCCGTTCTAACAAGGCTTTTGCTGGTGAAATGAAAGTGAATCCTTTTTTGTCTGCACTTGATTTTAACATAAGATTTTTGTAATAACCTCCTTGGAAACCGGAATTTCAATCATAATGTAGTCGATTATTATAATAAAAAAAGTCATTGTTTTGAAACCGCGTGTTTTATTGGGCCAAAAATTGTTGCATTGTATTCCGAAACAATTTTGAAATTATTAAAAGGAAGCGAAATTTTAACACTAAAGCCATATATTTAGACAAGGACGAAATAAGGTTAAGACACACTCACACCTTCAAAATAAGGACAAATCTTACGAATAAGGACTATATAGCAACCCTGAATATAATATACTTCCAAAAACTGTTTTGTAGTTTCTTTGAAGTTCTTAAGATCCCGGGTTCGTATCACTGGACTAAGCAATTTTGAAAAACCACGAGATATGAATAAAAGAATCGAACCATTGGTTGCTCTCGGTTACTGACCTTAAGGCGGAAAGTCAAGTTAAAACGTATTTGCAGTTGTAGAAAAAGCGCAGTGAAATTACAAAAAAACTCTTACCTTTAGATTTTAAAGAGGCAGGAAAAGAGTAGCTTGCTTGCAAAAGTCCAGTTTGAGCTAAGTTTATTAATAGAGCTATGTTGTCTCCTTTGTCAAGAAATGTTTGAATTAAATTGTGATATTCTTCGGTTTGGGCCATTTTGGTCCATTTGTCCGGTTTTATATTGAGAGTTTTTATGGTCTTGTTTTGAAGAAACTCCCATCTGATCAAATAAAAATCAGGACATTAGACCAATACAGAAGAACAAATTTTTTGCGCAGTTAGTTAGGCAAATGCCTTAAATGATTTTATCTCAAAATATTTATTAGTTTTAATTCTGCAACAAAAAGTTGTACACAAAATAAAGCAATGTTGAACGTTCAACATTTAAAACCCTATTTTCAAAATTCAATTAGATCAAACTTAAAGTTAAAACTCAAGTTTGCAACTTACAAAAAAACAAAGATTAAGCTTACCTGATATCGGAAGTTTCTGTCATTTTGCTTTACGCTCTTTATGCCATTTAAAAAATAAGAATCAACATTTTAAACAATAAAAAATCATAAATTTTAACATCAAAAACATGCTGATAAAATTTTATAGCATTTGTTGTGATGAAATTTGGATCTGCGATTCAAATTAGTTTTAAGCTATTGTTTTGAAACAATTTCTATTTAACACGCAATTGCGCAAGTTTTTTTTGTATAGCCACAATAATTATCAGCAAAGCTTTTCGCAATTCAAAATTTTACGGCCTACGCCAAAAACTGAATACAACAAATTCATTTCAGCACCAGAATTACTGAACCTATCTAATTGACTTCCAGTCCTTTAGATAATTATTCAAATAGAAAATTTTTAGAGTTAAAAAGATTTTTTTTATATTGATTAAAGTCAAAGTACGAGTATGTTTAATTAAAGTCATATAAAAATGATGTGTAGCAGTAAGCCTAATAAAAATCCTTGCTGAAATAACTAACAGTAAAAAATCTACGATACTGTAAATGTTTATCGATAAAGACACAAAAAAAAAACAGACAAAATGGACTGCTAAATTCTTGAATGCAGTTAAATTCACTGTTTTATGAAACTCAGTCATGCAAACTCCATTAGATCTTTTGAATAAATTAATAGCAGTCTACTAATTTTTAACTAACCTACGCGCTTTGGCGTGACTTTCTGATCAACACACAACTTTTTTTGAAGTTCATTTGCTAATGACTTCGCTTTCACAGTTTTAACAAGCTACTTTTGCCCACTTGAATTAACTTTTGATAGAACGGGAGCAACAATTCGATGGCAGCTGTTCGAACGACTTTGAGATTTACTTTTATTTAGTCTTAAGAGAAGTAAAATTACAGCACCATTGAAATTTGTATTGTTGTGATGAAATTAAATTCTCTTGATTTAGTATTGAAGCAAATATTTCTTAAGTAATCAAAAAATTAAAAAAATTTTTTATTAGTATATTTCAAGGAGGTGATAGCCTTTTTAAAATAATTTTAGGACCAAAAGGTTTCAAACGCATTTATGTATTCTTGCCTCCTGACCAAGCAATTATATGAAAAGCATTTAATACCATCTTTGTTTACTCTCTGAATCGATGCTACGTACCCCTAACGATACATACGCATTTCGAGTTAGGAACTAAAAAGTATAAACAATAAAAAATATTTAAAATCAATAAATTTTAATTACAACTGCCTAGATTAAATCAGCGAATTAAGCAAATGTCATTCAATTATTTGGTTGCAAAACTTTTTTAGTCATTATTAAATTTTTTGCCCAGTTTTTACTTTTATTAATCTTAGATTTAAATTTTCCTTATCTTTAATTTTTAGTCAACACATGACTCGCTTGTTATCCTTGGGCCGATTTAAACCACTCTGTTATTATTATTTTTTTTTTAAAAGTGGCTCACATATCTAACGATAACGATACCTAGGCGCATACTGTCCAACACCTTGGTACTTAATTTACAAACAGTAGATAATCGACTTGATATCAGTTTTTGTTTTGTGATCAATCAAAATTTTTTAAGTTGCCTGGTGTTGATCCGGTTGGACAAGACGCTGAGCAATTTTATTTCAGTACGGCTTTACGAGTTTACTTTACTCGTGGCTATTGGCAAATGTGATTGATTATTTTCTTGATATCAATGGGTGTGATTCGTTTTCTTCTTCATCGATAAATTTCAATAAACTTAATAGAATCATATATTAGGAATCTAATTTGGAGTAATACTCTCTATTACAGCGGTTCCCAAACTGGGCGCCGCAAAAACATGTGAAAGTTGTTGCATTTACTGCTTTCCTCACAAAAATTACATTGTGAATGTTGTTAGCAGCTTTTTACAATTTTACAGTGTGTGGTAAGCAGCAGCTGTGTGGAACCGCTTGTTAGTTGTTAGTTACAACAACTTATCTAGAAAATCACGCGAATTTTTTGCTCGTAAGTTATCAAAAATGAATAAGCAGTCGGTCGTATTTTCAATTTTTTTGCAAACACCTGCCAAACCACAGCTTGCGTCTTTTAAAGTTGCGTACAGAATCGCGAAATGTAAAAAACTGCATACCATTGCGAAAGAACTTGTGCTTCCTGCTGCTCTTGACTTAGTTTCGACAATAATTGGAGAATCAACTGCTCAAAAACTAAAAGCTGTTCCGCTCTCAAACAATACCATTAGTAGGAGGATCGATAAAATTTCGGATGATACGTATTTATGATCACCTAGGGGAGACCGGGGCAAGTTGTAACATGGGGTAAGTTGTAACATTCGTATTTGTCGAAATCTAACATCAACTAACAAAATTTTAAATGGCCCCAGATAACAATCATATTAAGACCGATTACTAGCAAATAACATTGTTTAGTTCCAATGACTAAAAATAAGCTTACTGTTAAAACAAGCTCTTTGAGTAGGCAAAGTAAATTTTTCAAAATTTAATTTTTGTCTTCTTGAGAGATAGCGGGTGCAGTTTTATTGAAATGTTTTATATCAGTCAAAACACAAAACAATAGGCTATTAAATGACCAACAAGGTTTAGCAACTAAAACTTAACTCTTTGAGATATTAACAAAAACTTGACTAAGTATGAGATGGGGTAAGTTATAAAATAGGCTGATGGGGTAAGCTGTAACACATATTTTTGTGCATAGATTTAACTAGCTTATATTAAAAGTAACTTCGGCAACAACATTTGTGAATAATATGAAAATTTACAAAAGAAAGACTAACAGGAACACCAGCTCATCATTACAAGACAACTTAAGAGCTGCTGCAGCAGTTGCTATAATTGAAAAAAGAGATTAATAAGGGGAGTAGCAAAACATTGGTGTTTACCATGTAAAATTCTACAGAGTGCTAAAAAAACTTAAAGATAGGCTAAGTCTTTGGTGTAAAACAAGAAAAGGTCTAAAAAATGTGCTATGTTAACAGACACACCGTAAAAGGACAATCTGTTACAGCTCCAAACAAAGAAAAACCAATTTTTGAAAAAGCACTAAAAGCAAAAGAGTAGTTTTGCATTACATTTTTTGAGCCCTATTTTAACAGTCGTCCTGATGAGGAGTGGGTGGTACAATGCTATGGTTACCTATAGAAGTCACATTTAGCTTGTGCTGAAAATTTGAATACATATTTTTGTCACAAATGTGATTCTGAAATTTATGATTAAGCTAATCCAGCAGTGAAGAAAATTGTTTTAACATTTTTAGAAAAATGTCAAATATCTCATTTTTTGTGCATGATACTCATGTCTACGACTAGGCTATGTGTGATTTCGTTGTGTTTACTTTTTCATATTGTTATTTTCTTCAAGTTACATTTATATTTAAACATTTATTAGTGATTTACTTGCTATTACAACTTACCCCAACTGGTGTTACAACTTACCCCATTGACGGAGCACATTGTAACGCTTTTTTTAAATATTTAAATCGTAATTTTAACCACTAAGCTTTGAAAATTATTAATTCATTTTTTTTATAGTAGTTAAACAGTGACCTAAATTTTTCATATTAAACAAGAATTTTGAAAAAAAAATTTATTATGGGAGAAATAGCAAACAGAAAAAAAAGTGTTACTACGTGCCCCGGTCTCCCCTATTAGCGAAAATGCGTGGAAATGAGTTCAGTTTACAGTTAGATGAGGCAACAACCAGCACCAGTAATAAAGATGCTTATTTGATTTGCTACGTACGCTTTATCAATAACGACGACAATATCGTTGAAGATTTGTTCTTTTGTAAACCTATTTCAACAAATTGTAGAGCGCATGAATTGTTTGCAATACCAAACAATTTTTTTAAGGAAAATAATCTTCAGTGGAAATATTGCGTTGGTTTATGCACTGATGGTACCCGAGCTATGTCTGTCCTCTTTGGCGGGCTGCGAACGTTAGTGCAGGCCGTTGCCGTTAACGCAAAATGGACCCACTGCCTAAAGCAACGTGAGGCGCTGGCTTCGCAACAGCTCAGTGGTGACCTTAATGGAGTGTTAAAGCTGTTGTCAAAACTGTGAACTTCATTAAAGCAAGGCCGCTTAAAGCTCGGCTTTTCCAACGTCTTTGCGATAAATTAGGAGAGCACAACAATTTATTGTTTTATTGTAATGCAAGGTGGCTTTCCAAAGGTAAAGTTCTTCTGAGTGTGTACGAATTGAGAACAAAATCTCCATATTTTTAAAAGAAGAAAACCATGCACTTGCTACTAACTTTGAGGATGAAGTTTTCCCGACACAGTTGGCGTATCTCTGCGATATTTTTTTAAAATTAAATCAATTAAACATCTCCCTCCAAGGAAAAGAAACTCACCTTCTACAACTCCATGACAAAATTACAGCCTTTAAAAGAAAACTACAGTTGTGACAAACTGATCTGCTGATAAATAACGAGCAATGTGATAACTTTCCACTTTTAAAATCCCATTTAAACTCGCAATCTGGCAATCTCTCCCTGCAGAATACTAATGAGTGTGATATGAAGAGTGTGATGTGTTCGCATTTAAATACTTTAATCTCGCATTTTTAGAAATATTTTTCTGAAGACATGGAGAAGCACAATTGGATAAGAAATCCTTTTGTTGATAATGCAAATGCCTCTCAGGGGTTTACATCTCTGGAAGCTGAACAATTTATGGATCTTTCTTCTGAGCTCATTTTGAAAAGCTTATACAATCTTAATTTACTCATTTCATTCTGGGTTAAGGCTCGATCTGAGTGCCACTTGTAGGCTGTAAAGCTCTCGGTGTTCTTTTGCCATTTGCAACGTCACACTTGTGTAAAGCCGGTTTTTCTGCGGTGGCAGTAATCAAGTCGAAGTATCGCAATAAGATTGACATTGAACGCGACATGTGTGTTGCAATATCAAACATTGCACCGCGGTTTAATAAAATATGCATAGAGCAACAAGCGCACTGCTCACATTAAATGTTTTTTAGTATTTTGCGAATAATGCTGACATCTTTGTGCATTTTGAATAATGAATATGATTTAAATACAATTTCTTGGTAAAATTTAGAATTTGCAAATTTTGGCTTCATTAAGGCGCCGTGAGTATTGATAAGTTTTCAAAGGGCGCCGTGAACAAAAAAGTTTGGGAACCGCTGCTCTATCAGATTTAACACTGCAACCCCTCTATTTGCATCAAACTTACAAACTAGAGCGGTAAATAGCTTGATTATTTCGTGTAGTGATGTAGTCGAATAAAAGAATTTGCTTAAAACAGTGGCTAGTAGCCTTGGTTTGACAAAAATCCTTTGAATTTCGGCATACGTTTTAAGACCAAACTGCAGAACAAAAATTTTAAACAGCTTCCAATGATCAAGTGTACAAATAATTTGCTTAAATGTAAGAATCGGTTACTTTTTTTTTATCAACTTTTTGGGTCTTTTAACCCTTTGAACGTCAATGTACCAATTTTGGTACGAGTACATCGCTAATTCATGACTGAAATGCAAATGAGCCAATTTCGGTACATACCTTTTTAGAAGAATTTTTTAATGCTTGATAAAATAATTATTATAAGTTATCAAGGAAAAAAACTAAATTGCAATATGTGCAGTGGTTTTTCTTTGGTTAAAAATATTTTTATGTAACACACATATATACACGAAAATTAAAGGGACGTTCAAAGGGTTAAACAAGAACCTCTTCTACTATATTCATGGGCATTTTTTTATAAATTTTTGTGACTGACCTGAGCCGAATGGTTGAGTGATTATGTTTGAATATTGTCAACACTTAAGGAACCTTGTTGTTGTTCAATTTATTACGCTGTTAATGTACAATTATAGAAGTTTCAAGATCTTTTTGCCAATAAGACAAATGCTTTCACTGTATTGATACGTAGCAGGTGTTCAAGTCTAAGTAACAATTTTTATGCAAATTATACTCAAGAAAGTTTGAGTTTTTCTAAAACTCTAAATTGAGTTTAAACATGAAAAAAGCGTGAAAATTGTTGATGTGAAAAAGCTTTCTCAGTAGGTGGCTATAAATCCATCTTGCTTTCAAGAAAACTGTAAAATGGAAGCAATACAGCAGCTTAATATATACAAAACATCAGCAACTATATTTTCCGTTAATGTAAATTTTATGCAGCTTCGTAAGGTTACGAGGTTTTCATAAAAAGGAATCGGTGAATAATTGATAAAAAAAGATACAAGCACAAAATAACAACCGCAAAGCCAATACAACACCAGAATCCAAATAACAGAAACAAAAATCTAAAATATATTAAACAAAAACGATAATTTATTCGCAAATAATTGTCAATTAAGTCCAGCGTTACGTTTTTTAATTAACAAAGTTTTGTTAATTTTGGTTTCAAAATTAGAGTTACATTTTTTAATCATTATAAAATAATTTATACCATGTATTTAGTATCAGCACAAATGTCGCAAGACACAATATAATCTTTAATAGAGCTTTTAGTTTTCAAATGTATCTACCCTAATGCTCAAATGACGCGTTCACATACCGATGTAAGTCAAGCTCGAATCACACGAACAAGAAAACTGATATCCCATATTCAAGCACAGTGTTTGCGGAACATGAGGCTTCAGTTGAAAATAATATGATACTTTAAAAGTTTTATAGACAAGATTTATTTTCAAAGATAGTTTTCGTTTAAACTTGATAATCTTTCGTAATTTCTTGATAAACCGTTTCGATTCATGGCCAAAAATATGGAATGTTAATATCATAGACATGATCCCGACATGCAGTATCGAAATAAAAAAATTTTGCATTAAACTTTTTGAAATATTTTTCAAAAAATTAAAGTGGGTAACCATCAGACACAAACATATGTCTAAAAATTAACTTCATTGAAAAACAAAAAACTGTTGGAACATACCAATTTAGCTCGATATATAAATAGTAAGCAGAGTATTAATCCTGATTTTCATTTTTTATTTTGCATTGTAATTTAAAAGTAAACTAGTAGGCTATGTTTAAGCTTGCACCACATCCATGTGTCAACATTAACATTGTTAACCTTAACGCGAACATCTAAAAAGGAAGTACATAGTAATGCTGTATATTTTATATTATTATGTTGAGAATTGAGCATACTTAAAAAACCTAAAGAAGAACTGTCATTATTAAAAACAGCAAAACAATCATCCACAAACCGTGCGTATAATTTGGGTGGACATACAAAAGAGTCTACTATTTTTGCTACCATATGTGCCAAATAGAAATTAGCTAGCGTTGGTCCCAATGGGAACCCCCATGTTAATACCATAAATTTGCTTATACAAACAATCCTTCATTAGCTAAACGTAATAATTTTACCCAAATATGTTTATTCATTAATGTTTTATGGGTATTATCATCTGAAAAAACATAATCAGCAATAATATTAAGAGTTTCATTGTGAGGTATATTGATAAAAAGAGACACGCCATCAAAACTAACCAATTTGTCATCAGAAGAAATATTAAAATTGTGAAGTTTCAATAAAAAATTATTGGTAGAACGTAACATAAACTTGTTAGAGCTAAGTGGTTTAATTAAAAAGTCCATAAATTTTGCGAGTTCATATTCGGGAGATTTAATCATTGATATTTCAGGTATGAGAGGATAATTGTTTTATGAACTTTCATTAAACCGTATATTTTTCGGGTTTGCTGCTAGACGGTATTAATTTTCGAATTACTTCAGAATCGTAATTTTTCATGTATTTACGTACAAATTAAGTAACAGATTTTTCTTTTGAAATTATAGGATGTGCTTTCGTATTTTGATTAAATTGTATAAATTTAGATTCATCACAAAACTATGGAGTCTAATTTTAAATAATAATCTGACGAGTCAAAAATTGCAGTGCGTTTACCTCTATCAAATTTGCAGATCTTAATTATAGTATCATTTGCGAGGTTTTTCAAAATCTTATGAAGCGCGCGATTCTTGTGCGAAGAACATACTCTCTTGGCATTAGCGGAAATCTTTTCAAGGTAAATTTAATTTCATCCAAAGTATCATCATCGAATTTTAAGATCTCATTCTTCTTGATCGAGAACGCCAATTGCACAATACTCGCTTTCATATTATTTTTATCGAATTTTTTGGTAGCATACGATGATCTAGGCCAGCGTGGTCCAACTACGGATGGAATTTGTGCGGCCCGCGGAACAATTTTGCACAAGTCTTGTCGATTACAAGCGGCGGCAACTTTTTTTTTGAAGAGCGCTATGATTTTGGGTCGAAAATAGGAACTTCGTAGATCGATTCCAATTGAAGACCTTTTTTTTTTTTTTTTGGGACGAAAATAGGAATTTTGCAGACCGATTCCAAGTGAAGACCTTTTTTTTTTTTTAGAGAACTCTGATTTTGGGACAAAAATAAGTGTTTTTAGCCGGCTGAGGCCCGCAAACTCGAATAATTTTGGAAAGTGGCCCACAAGAGTGCAGAAGTTGGACCACCCTGATCTAGGCCAGTGGTTTTCAAACTTTCATGGTTCGTAAACCTTTTTCAGAGACTCTCAACACCCGTTAGAGTATTGTCCCAAAAGTCAAGCGAAAGCCAAAAAAAAAGGTCATCGCTTTGAAACTGTTTCTGAATTCTTTATTTTTGTCCCAAAAGTCAAGCGAAGGCCAAAAAAAAGGTCATCACTTTGAAACTGTTTCTGAATTCTTTATTTTCGTCCCAAAAGTCAAGCGAAGGCCAAAAAAAAGGTCATCACTTTGAAACTGTTTCTGAATTTTTTATTTTTGTCCCAAAAGTCAAGTGAAGACTAGAAAGAGGCTTCTGTTCGTTGCCCCCGGTAAATGCCTTGTGGCCCTTTTGAGAACCCCTGATCTAAACCATACCGTAGTGCTTCTTCTGCAACTATTAGTTTTTGTTTACTATAGTTTTTTTTATACAGTCTTGACTCCTATCTTCTTGTTTTATCCACAAGTTTATTAGCTTACGGCGTTGGTTCATTGAAATCGTATTTAAATTTTTATCGTACCAATTTCTTTAGGTTTTACTCATCTGAAGAGGGCTAATATTAAGCCGAATACGTGCATAGTATTTCATAGTAGTTCATTGATTCTTTGTTTATTTCATATTTTTAATCTGGTATGGATGGATTAATGTTGTTAAATATAATTGTGGTATGGTTAGAAAAAGCACACTCTCTCCCTAAATTGTATAGAAATATCTCGACAACGAAGTTGATTTTTAGCAGTTTTAGTAAAACTTTTTTTTGTTTAGCTAAACTTTTAAACAATGATTCAGTTTTGCTTAAAGCAACCCCATATGTACAGGCTAATTTTGGAGCAAGTTTGAATTAATTTTTTTGATTACTGTCAACTTCGGATATAAGGAATGCGGATATAAGGGATTTTCGCTTACAAGGGACAATTTCAAATGGTCCCAATGATTTTCAAATATAAAATAATACTAAAATATTCTCTTGTAAGGGATCCGGATGTAAGGAATTTTCGCTTATAAGGAATTAAATTTTTAAGTCCCAATCATAATTTTGTAGTAATTTCAGTCGGTTATAAGGGATCGATTTTTTGTTCTGATGATGCGTCAAAATAACCAAATTTCAATCTCGCGGGCATTTCTGAGGGCGCGCTTTCTTCGCGGGCTTTTTAAAGGGGAAACGTGTGAAAAGCTTCAAAAAGGGTGTTTTGAGCGTTTAAAACTTGCGTTCTCAAGGTATCGGATTGAACTTTGCGTCAGTCAATTATAAGAGATATTCGGATATAAGAGATTAATTGAGCTGGTCCCGGCAGATTTCTTATATCCGAAGTTGACTGTATTAAAAAACCCTTCGCATTAGGCTGTAAAAATGCAAACCTGTGTGTAACCCAGCTCGTATGCTAAAGAACATCGTACCCTTGAAATCTATTCTTGCACCCACAAGGGACAAAAATACCCTTGTTCAAAACTTCTAATTTAAAAGTTAAAAGCAACCACTTTGACGTACGAGAATTTATTCTGCAAAAAATAAAAAAACGGTTTGATAGAAAGAATAAAAATGTAGAACTTAAAAAAGAACAATCTTGCCACTGACAAATTGCAACAAAATCAAGTATTTCAGGGTTGGTCTGGCAGCACAATAAACTATCAAAGTTTATTTAAAAGGTAGAGTTACAAAAAAAAAAAAGGATTACAACAATTTCCTGTAATTAAAGCTTTTTAGATATCAACAAGAAAAAAATTACGAATTCAATAGCTGATAACATGATATTTGAGTCAGTCTCAAAAGACGAATAAAAATATTAAATAATGAAGAATCAAACACGTCAACATAACAACATACAGTCAAGCGACTAGTGTGCAGGCCTGTTTTTACGCTTTTAGATTTTAAAACATTTCACATATACATTTGTTAGATTTGAGATCATTTTTATCTTTAAGCGTAAATTACATCAAGTAGCGTTGGAAAAAAGCTTTTAAGAGAAAAACCGTCACTGATATTGTAAGATTATAAAAAGATGGTCATATGTTTCCAACTAAGAATACTGTAAATAAACAAATTGCAAAAAATACTTTTATGGATGGCGTATTTAACCTTGAAGAATATTTTATTTCCTTCAATCATCTCAGGAATTCCCATGTTTGAAGCTATTCATAAATCAGTTTTCAAAAGCAGTCAACCAAACTACTAAAAACTAAACAACTATTTGTGGACAATTTTTTTATTAAGGCCATTTTAAAAAATTGTATAGTTATAGTATTTTTTAAACAACAACATAATTATGAGAACAAGAAAAAGTGCTAAACTTTTTATCACACCTCAACGCAAATTAAATTTCTTGTCTTTCATCTAAATTTTTAACAAAAACAGTTCAGGAAACAATGTATGCAAACCTGTATAGTGTATATGAATGGCATGTTTAACGTTTTCGATTCGCCACAAGCCTATTGTAAAATATTGAAACAATGAACTTCTATTTTTTGATGTTTCTTCAAGAAATACACCAAAAAAAAATTACAATGCATAGAAATGGCAACTTTCTGACAAAGAGCGATAAGAAAAACACAACAATGCATAAATTAGCGCAGCAAAGCACAGTGCAAATATGAAAATGCAAAAAAGAATAAATACAAACAGTTGATTGTTTAAAATTTTAACCAAACAAAATCATGAAATTCGACGCGTAATCAGATTAATTAAAGAAATAATTAATAATATTACAAACGACGACAAAGAATTATGACGACTTTTGCCGCTATTTCCGCAGTTTCCAGTCGGACAAGAGTTCGATATTTGACATGTCGATCCTGTAAAATGAAAGAATTAGTGACGCGAAGAAACATTGTTTCAAGCTATTTTCGTGCTGGTGACAGTCTTAAACTTTCTGAATAAACTTGTAGTCATGTCACTAAACTTTGAGTTGCTTTTTGCTTGACCAAGAACTCAAAACTGGATAAGCCTCCAGAAAAAGTTCTTCTTCAAGAGCACGATAGCAAGACTGAAAATGACCCACACTTAGACACGGACGTTCGGTTAAAAGGTCACAAAGAATAATCGCCGTTCATAAAACGTCATGTCCACCAACATTTTGAAGCAAATTTTCAATGATTTGTTGCTAATCTGCATTTTGTTCTTTCACCCTTAAGAGCTACGATAAGATTAATGTAGAGCCAAGACAACTCAAGCATACAACACTGGGTAACACATTGTCAATTTAAAATTGTAATTACGAGCTTATCCTCGTGCGAAACTCAACGCATGACAAATTACTCAAGACATGGACTTGAAAAATATCGTTAAAAAATTTTTTAAGAATTTGAATAAATGATAATTAAACCGAACAGTTTTAAGTTCATAGCCGAACAATTGCATCACATTTACGACGTAACCGTTAATACTACCGAGTAAATAAACGTTCTTTTGCAAACAAAGCTTATCTAAAACGACTAAAGAACGCTTTAGTCGGTTTGATCGAATACCTGAAAAGCCTTCGCGACATTTACACAAAAACTCTTTGTTTTCTCGCAGCAAGCACGAGCCGCCATTCTGACAAATATTCCTCTGACACAAGCGAAGGTGATGAGCATTCTCTTGGCTGTTCGGCGTTGTAGCTACGTCTTTTATTGAAATCGGAACTTTTGATTGGTTTTGAGATTGCGTTAAATTTCGTAGGATCTCGGGAAGGGATCCGGAAACGGGTTTCGTGGTCGAACGAACGCCGCCAAGAACGGGAATGAACGGGCAGTCGACAACCTCGTCGCTGTAATCACCGCAGTCGTTGTATCCGTCGCATCTGTAGACGGCTTTGATACAAAGTCCGCTGATGCAGCGATATTCGTTAGCGGCGCAACCTTCAAAACAGAAAAAGCGGGAATCAATTCACAATTTAACAAAATATCATAAGTCTTTATCGTTTAATCATTAAACATAGATCTTTAATGTCTTAAAATAAATTAGCGGTCATTTAGGCCACTGCTGATCAATTAAATTCTAAACCAATTATCCTTCTCTTTTTAATTCATAAAATCCAGAAAAATTAAGCAGCAGAAGTATTTTCAAAGCACAGTTTTAATGATAAATTTCGAAACGAAAGTTCTTAACAAGTCGTGCTTAAAAATCCCACGTTCTTATGCCACCTGCTAAGCCCGAACAGCACACTGTTGCCTTACTCTTTTAAGTAAACTTCAAATTGCGACTCACCGCAATTCTCTTCATCAGAGCCATCGTTGCAGTCTTCGTAGCCGTCGCAAAGCATTATTCGCGGAATGCAGTCACCCGGATGTGTCCTGCATTCAAATTCACGAACTAAATCGCACGAAGAGGAAGGAGCTTTTCCGAAAGGAGACGTGGTTTGTGATGGTGCAACACCTATAAAAAGAAGCATTGCTTTTAATAAAAGGGAAGTTATGTAATAGATTCCTAATGGATCAAACTTTCGATGTCATAATTAACACTCATTTCAAATAGCAACGACTTTTAAGTTGGCCTTAAGCAGGTGTTGATCAAATTTTTGTAAAACTATTATCATTGTTATTCGTATATGATTATAGATCGCCTCATCTACAATTGCAAGTTCGGTTAAGCAGCTTACCGTAGATACTCGACTATAAGTCGAGGTTTTTTCAGAAAAATTTGACAGATAAAATGAATACGACTTATAGACGGGTCAATAAAAAAAACTAAAAAAAAACAAGTTTTCTTCAAAATCTAGTAAATTTTCTACTTCGACTTATACTCGAGGTCGACTTATAGTCGAGTATCTACGGTATAATGAATAGTTACTTTGGACGCTTTCAAAAAATGTAAATCAAGCTAAATAATTGGGCACAACCAATATGGGCAACAGGCCTCAAACACATCCAACTATTCATTGATGTGTTTAGTGCTTAAAAAAAAGAAACAAATCAAAACAGTTAAAAATGTAGCCTATAAAGAGCCAAATATCAATTGCAGTATACGCATTTAAATAACAATGCATTAATTAGCGTAGCTGTAAAGGTCAACGGCTAACTGCGAAAGACTCAATTGTGCGTTCTTGGTTTTGATTATATTATAGAAGTAGAAAAGACCTTTGAAGTTACGCAAATGATAGCAGCCGACGTCATTTAGCAACTGAAATTCTGATCCAATAATTTGCTAAAAGCGCTTATTACGCATGGGTTAGTTGTTATGAACTTACACGCTTCTTTGGTTTATCGAATAAGTAGCTAGAAACACCGTTGACACAGATCAGCATTTTAATTTAAAGCAATTTCTATGACAAGAATCACAATCCGTGGGCAGATTAATTATATATTTAACCAAGGATTTAAAAAGAAAAGATCTAGGAAAGGCAAACCTATATCTGTTTTGATGTAAAAGCAGGGGTTACAATATTTTAAAGGCGTGACTATGCTGGTGAAAAGCTTTATAAAATTTGACAAACGAATCGCTATTTTTAGATTCGAGAAAACAAATTTCACAAGAACTACGTAGTTAATTCAAGAGAAAGCTAGTTTAACTCTGTTTAAATGTGCGAATTTCTATCTTGACTTGAACGAAAAAAATCTGGAGCAAAACCAAAATCTTTCGCACAGCAAAATTCCACAGCTTTTCTAAATGTAAACAGCAATTATCAAAGCTCATTTCAATAGGCAGCAATAGGCTGTAATGTCAGCTTGTGATTCAGTCTTGCTCGGTTAACTTGATACTACGATTACGAAAGCGAAAACGTTCTCTTCGCCTATTTACGGTTCGGAAACAGTGAAAGCGTTCCAACTTGAGAAAGATTGGACCGAACCAAATTAGGTATATTTACTAAAACTTCATTCGCAGCACAGTAAAAAACGTATTTTGATAGGAATCAAACAAAAAAGCGTGATGTAATAAAATTGTTTAACGATGTCTCACCAATGTTACAAAGGCAAAATTATTCCGGTGCTATTGCTGCTGTTAGAAGCTGTAATGAAACGACTCTGTTTTGTGAATCGATGACAATGAGTAAATATGAGCGTCAAACGAAATTATTTGCCGAGCAAGGATGTTACGCTAGGTCAACGTTTCAACAGAATCCCAGATGTACAGCGTTATGAATAGAATCAAGTCCCATAAGTTTGTCGCTGTCCGCATGACACTATAATTGACGTAAAAGACTGTACTTCAACTGAAAGTTGGTATAACTTCAAATGCGTCATAGCAAGGGAACGGTTGTAATTATAAACCTACTAAATTTCTATTATTGGTAAATCTATAACGAGGTGTTTTCTTTAAAACATGTTATATACAACCATCAGTCCAAACAGCCCAGGGTTATTTCAAAAGAAAAAAAGCACTTGAAATACCACAAAGCACTTACCACCTTGATCAAGATAACTTTCCGTACTTGAAGCTGACGTCGAAGTAGCTATTTGTGTTGTAGAACTCGACGGCAAATGGCCGCTTGTAGACACGACCGTTGCGCGTGTAATATCGAAGTCGGACGACGCGGGAGCAATGTTCTGTTTCGAAGTCGCGAAACTTTCGCCTACAAAAATATTTTGTTGAGCATAATTCCTTTTTTATGTTTTTATCGGTTTTGACTGCCAACTGGTCGCACGTGATAAATTTGCCAGCAAGAACATCCGGGTAAAAAAAGAAATGAACCTGTTGAAATGAATTAACACTTTAAGACACTAAATCAGGAAATCACATTTAAACGTGTATTGGAGATATTGTATTATTTGTACCATAGGTCACTTCAAATTTATTTCAACATTGATGGCAGACTCGTGGCTTTTTCTTCCGGTCTACAAGCTATCTACAACCAACAACTCGTAGAGAGAGTAAAAGATTTTTTACATTGGGAACAAAAACTGGATTTTTTCGGAAAGAGCTTGTCTTTACTAGTAAGGACATCTTCTAATGACTTTTTTCGTATTTATTCGGCGTTTCACGCAAAAAAACAGGTTTTTTAAACTTAGCTCAAAATAACTTCGATATGGGATTAATGTTCAAAAGCGTGTAATTGATACATCACAGCTGATTCGGTCTTAAAAAGATTTCGTCGCGCGCGTAATAATATTTTGTTAATAAAATTAAAAAAAAACAATAAAACGTGTTAACAAAGATCTTTTTGCAAAAATAGTGATATTCATTACTTTATTTATTATTTAAAACAGTATTGTAAGCAATAACACTTCGAACCAAACGCTTCAAATTCCAACATTCAACACCGAAAACATTTAAAAATTACAGTAACAAAGAGTTCATAAACGGAAAAAATTTGAAAGCTAACCAACACCAGACAAAAAAAATATTCGAACAAAATTCGGACAAAATTTGAAGAGGAAACTTAACGTTTTTTGAACCACAGATGAAGCATGCTGCACAACAACATACAATTTTACGACGTATCATGTCAAATTAATGGTTACGAAAAATAAGCTGCTGAAAATGAACACGTGACTGCACAACTTGCACAACTTTGATCTAACTTGAAAGCATTGAAACAATAACAATCACGCCCATAAATTTTTTTGGTTGGAAGCACTTTATAAAACACGAATAGACCAGTTATTTAAAAAAAAAACATAAAAAATTTGGGGACCAAAAATTTAAATGCCATAATTAATGTAACGATTCCGGTGTCGGTCTAAGTCGTTGATTTATCTCGAAAGATAACTTTTTGCTTATTTTACACTTGGAGTCTTTTTTTAAACTATTTTCTTAATGCAAACGTTTGAAATCATTGAGACAATCACAGTTTTCCAGGCGTTCGTTTTGACTCCTTTTCCTACTTATTGTTTCTTGTATAAATTCGCTTTTAAGCAATAGATTTTTTTCTATTTGTCTCCTGTTAACAATTAGTTGATGGAAAATTTTTAGAAATTCAATTAAAGAAAAGGTCGATAATTAAACCAAATATAGAGAATAATTTTAAAAAAGCGAAATATAAAAACGAGTCTTTAAAATAAATGATGCAACAGCTTGATGAACACAAATGTTTAAAAATTTGTACGCCGAACAGGGTATGATTTTGAACGCAATAAATTAAGATGTAATTCATTTCAAAGCTTTGGAACTTCAAACGTTGTGGAAACGACGAGTAGCTTGCCAATGGGCAATTGCAATAAACAAAAGTTTACTGCAGTGTAATTGCACAGCTGTATAGTGTGCGTGAAAACTTGGATGAGATAAAAAAGCACTGTAAAACACTGCATGTGTTAAAAGAATTTTGACTTTGATCATCACTTCGCAAGTCAAAAAAATAAACGTATAAAAAATCAGATTTTTTACCGTTTGACGAAAGTTAAAAAAGCTGCAAAAATAACCTACAACACGTCTTGTTGACTAAAAAAAAAAAATCCACAAAACGAAGTAAATAACACTGGATAAACGTTAGATTTTTTTTTAAATAACCGCTCACCTTAGCTGATACAAAAAATTCACTATTGTTACCGTTTAAATCGGTGAAAATAAGCCTGTAAGTATTTGAAAATGACAGGTTGTCTCAAACGCATTTCCAAAGCATTGGAATGCATCCTTCGAAATCAATAGAGAAAATAGTCAGATAGTGAAATAAAATTAATACAACAAGTAGACTGATAAAATGAGTATTTGAGGTAGTTTTGGAAAAGATGGTTTAATTTTACTGTTTTTGGCGACGACAAAAAATCTTGAATCGAATTTTTTCGAAGATTTTGTAGAATTTTCAACTTTATTTCTTACAGAAAACGACGTACGTATTAGCGGCGCCATTTTGTTGTAATTTGGCATTCACAAGTTGATTTGTAGAATTATATTTATTTTTGTTTGCGGACGTTGATTCTTGTATTTCTTATGATCAGTTAGAGTTAAATGATTGTTATTTACTATCCTTTTAGTTCTCCTCAGAACTCTATTAAAATCAACTTTCAACTTCATTTTATAATGCTCAGTGGTTTTAACAATACTACCAACTTCACGAACCACTTGTCGAAGAAGTTTCTTCAGCTTTGTTTTGTGGTCAACAGGTCTTTTTGATGAAGAAACAAAGGTTTTGCCACTATTGTGGAAAATATCTTTAAAAGTGGGTTTCCGTTTGTAAGCTTCCAGAAATCGTTTCGCCTCCCAAGTGCTTAGAGGTTTCAAATATCGATAATGATTTGCCGCTATTGTCTCACCTGACTCTCCGGTCAGAGGCCTTTTGTCAGCAGCGTTTTTTTCCTTGATGTCGTAAGGCATGTAGCGTTTCGTTTCTTGCAAGGAATCAGCTTTTGCGTTTGTGTTTGTTTTTGAAGGGATTTTTCGAATGACTGTTGGAGGAGTGAGAAACACGAGGCGCGGATATTTTGGTGTCGTGGTCGGAACCAGTTCGAGAGCAGCTGATGACAACGTTGAAGTCAGCCTGAGGGCAGTTTCTGATGTAAAAATTTTTGTTCCGAACGAGTTATTTTGAAAGTAGTTTTTCTTAAATCCGCTGCTGCTTGTTTCATCACTGCCAACCAAACCGTTCTTTTTCCAATTTATTTCAAGTGATGATAAAGGATTAGGAGTTGATGTTCTATATTGTTGTGAAATTGACGATATTTGTTCAGTTTCTTTTTTCTCAGTTGAAGCAAGAAGATAATCTTCTGAAAAAAAAAGGTTTGTGTGAACTATTTAGTTGACAACCGACTTGTTTAGTGCAAATGGCATTAGCGGCGAAACAAGTGACAAGCTAAATTTACTTTAAACGTCCAAAAAAAATCAAAACACTTGTCTTTTTTTATTACGATGGAGTTTTTTCATTTGGAGTATAATTACGTGTTATCATGTTTGATTAAAGCATTTCAGAAAAGTTTTAAGCGCATCGCCAATCTAGCGTGCTATGTCGAAAAGTTTAAGTTATCCGCGTCAAACAAACAAACAACCAAACGCTATTAATAGTTAACCAGTCAGAAAGTGCACTTTGAAAAGACTTTCTCACCTTAAGAATTTCTTCACTGGAAAATAACATGAAAAGGATTGTTCGATGAGCAAAAGCACGGATATGCAGTTGGGCTAGTTTTTCTCCTCAAAGTATCCGACCTTTGATAAAATTTGTTCTATTCTTCCACCAAATCATCTAACCGAACGTAATTTAGGGCAAAGTCTTTCACTAAGTGACCAGCAGCGTCAAGTTGGAAGAAGAAGTTTTAATTTTTTGCTCGACTCAAGTTGTTTTTACTAATTTCCGGTAGGTTGTCACAAAAGTTGGGGAATAAAGTCCTTGGACGTGACTAATTTGTTTTCCCCACGGGATTCTCGCCATTGTTAACTGTCCGCCCTCGCACAAAATGCACATATTGACTCAAGACGTGATTGTAAATTTGCCACTGAGTGCTTCGCCGCAAATGCAACAAACATAGCCATCACAAGACCATAGCAAACAAGACATTAAAATTAAGTTACACAACTTGAAAAACTTAAAGCAGAGACGGTTATGACTTACGATACGTTAGCCAATACCAAAGCGTTTTAATGTAATATAATTACAACTTAATAAATTAAAAAAAACGTTTGGTAAATACAACAATATGTAGGCCTACTTCATTTAGTGATAAAAGCTCGATTAATATTTTGATTAAGCAAAATTGCATTTTTTGACAATATTCTTCTTGGGACATTAATTGGTACGTGTTTGTATGTAGGTTTTATGAGGCTAGGCAACTCTTTTCCATACTTCAATAAAAGGTTTTTTTGAACGGTTTTTGTTTCTTTACAAAAAAAAAAGGTTTTAACTTGGTAAAAACAACAAAAATATTTTCTGATCACAAAAAAACTTATTTTTTGTTTTGAAATCAAAATTAAAAAGACATATAAAGTTCTTGCGAAGTTATGTTTTGGTATTGTCAACACGAAAAAAATTTCCTGAAAAAAAAATTTCAACACACAGAAGTCAAAACGTTTTGAAGTGAACTCAAGCCAAACCGAGATCGAACAGTTGACGAGAGTAAATTGTTTCTTATATCTTTAGGTTACGCTTTGATGCTCATGACCGGTCACACCTATCAAACATTTTCGCAAGCAAGACAAGCCTGTTTTGGTACATCTGTATATTTATCTTTCTGACTAGCAGGAAAACGTCGGAGGCGCTATACTTACGGCAACCGTCAAGCGATTTCCCCCCACCTGCTGCCAAAGATGAAAAAGTATTGCTGTTGGGTTGAATTTTTTTATTTTGTTTTTATTATGACTAAAATTTAGAGCTGCTTGCTGAGACTGCCGAGCCGAAGAAAGTGCCATAAAATGTCTTGTACAAGGACTAAAAGTATGGCGCAAGTAGGTTTTGAACTGCTACTGTTCGCCATCAATCACAGCGCTTTTAATCACCTGATCATGGTGCCGACAATTCCATCACACCGTTGGCCACGTTGTTCTTAAAACAGCCCAACAACAGGTTTTGTTAACTTATTTTACACTATTTGTGCATATGGATATATAAGGATTTTTTTCAACCATTTGCTTTAGGCATATTTGCAGAGTAAGACTTGTTCATAAACTAGAACTTTATAAATATTTTAAGCAAACTATCAACTTCTCATTTACATCTTACACATAATTTGTCGAGCAATTTTTATAATTAGCATTTTATTTACCGTTACAATTCATTTCATCTTCGGCTTCGGGGCAATCGCCAAATCCGTCGCATACAGATTTGAGAGGAACGCAAAGTAGCGCTAATGAAGAGCATTGAAACTGGTCGTCTCCGCAGAACGACGAATCAACAGGATCGTTGACACGCGTGACTTCGTGATGCGTTGCTATTGGTGGACTAGGAGTTGTTTGTGTAGTTGATGAAACTGATGGCTTTACATGTGCTGAAATAAAATTAAATGGCAATGAAAAAATATCACATTTAAATTTTATGGCAACGAACCCAAATGCTGATATTTTACGAAACAATAAATTAAATTACTGTGTGTTGAAATAACTTTCTAAAACTTCAAAAAATTTTTTCAATCCCAAGAGAAATTTATCTTAAATTGATTTAATTTCAATCGCAAATACATTTATATTTTTAAATTTCAATTACAATGAAATTACCGCAAATATTGTAATAAATTACAATTGTTCAAGTGCAACTGCAATTCTTTGAACCCTTTTTACAAATATCTGAGCTGTAAGAAATTATGATTTTTAATCATGAATTGATGTTGTTGAAATGCAGGTAAACTAACTTTTTTAAAGCAGCGCATGAATTATATTTAAAGGTAACTAAAAGTCGACAAAAGCTTTAATAAAACTATGTAATTACTATAATAACAATTTGTTTAGTCACTATTAAACATTTTCCAACCTTAATATGATCTAGAGTAAAGCTATTTTAGTTTTGGGATTATTCATTAAAGATGCTTGTACTTAAGCAGTCAACTATATCTTTGTTATAAGACTTTGTTTATGAATTGATGTATGTAGAATAAATTAGTATTGGCTATAAAAGTTTATTGTTTTGTTAAAATTTGTCTACACAAAAGCTTTAACTGTTTGCATTTTAATTTGTGCTTCCAGCTGCAAAAAGATTTTTTGGAACCCGCAATCTCATCATAACACCAAAAATCTATTCAAGTGTAACCTATTTCTTGAAAGTAAGGAGAAAGTCATTTCTACCCTATGAATGACAAAATTTAAAATACGTAGCGCCCAATGCACACAATGAGTACTTTGCGCGTGATTTCGCAAAAAAAATTTTGTATTTACCTTTGCACGTATCTTCTTCCTCATCAGACCCGTCTAAACAGTCTGAAAAACCATCACATAAATATTCTAGTGAAATGACTTCATTTTCAATGGGACAAAGAAAATAGGTCGTCGGGTCCGTCTCCTCATCAACATATTTATTAGAATAGTAATCGACCTCAGAATCAGTCCCATAATCGTCGTCGTAAGAATTATCTAAAAAACAATTTAGATTGAAAAACCGACCAATGAGCGTCAAACTACGGAAGTAAATTGTCATGACATACGTTTCTTCCTCATGGTATTGCAAGGTAACGGCTAGTTGCTTTTTCTTTTACTGTAAGGTTGTTTTCATTTTCTTTTTAACTCTAGCACTGATCTATTTTAGCGACTCTTAATATGTTTCAGGCGTAGGCCTACCACCGGTGATCCATTTGAAATTCCCAGTGGCCAACAAAAAGTTTTATAAATCTTTGTTAAGGTCAAACACACCCTTGAGTTCATAGACCAATGTGCAATACAGTTTTGACAAGTGGCGCTAAAAAGATGTCAGCACAGCAAAATGGTCGATCAGATATAGGGCTTTCATTTCAAGTTGGCGATTTTTCATTTCAAGTTCGCGAGGATTAAATTGTTATAAAATTTAATCCTCGCGAACTTGAAATGAAAAATCGCCAATTTGAAATGAAAACCCTATATTTTTAAAAAATGGTCTATAATGCAAAAAAGTTTGAAAACCACTGATCAAACTGCGCACTAATTTTTATCAATTTTCTATTCTAAGTGAACACCTTGGATCAATGTCAACTAGTTACTTACCATCTACGGGACGAGCTTGAATTGGGAGCAAATGAAAACTAATCAATAATGAAAATTCGATGGAAACTATTAATTTATTACAAATCATATTCTATGCTTCAAAGGAGAATTAAGCTGCAAGTGAAAAGATTACTGAAACTAGACAATTTTCTGAAAAAAAGTATGAATTCGTTAAAAATTGCTCATTATGTTTTTGACAGCCGCAAATAGGCGATATTTGAATCATTTCTTGGCGCTTAGTTAGTTACGGTGCAATTTGTCGCAAAATCTAGCAAAAATTAAATACAAAAATCAATTTCACCCATAAAATTCTCACTAATTGCTACCAAAACAATTTTGCTGATTCTGCAGTTGGTGATCTTCATGCCTAAGCAGCGCTGCTGTTTTATATCTAAAACTCTAGCTACCGAAAGATTTGTAATGAAATGGAAAGAAGACAGCTTTTTTCTCGTTTTTTTTTTTTCGAAAGCCAATAGAACGCGCACGTATTTGCAACGTCACAGCGGAGTAATTACAAGGACTTAAGGCCCGTTCCACTACGAGCGTGGAAAAAAGCATTCTTTGTTTGTTTTATTGCTTTTTTTTGCGCTCGCTTCAATTTTAACCGCTCGCTTCAATCGAAGATCAATAATAGAGAGAAAGAATGCTCTTTTCCACGCTCGTAGTGGAAACAGGCCTTTATTACAGACAATTCAATAACCTCGTACTTGCTAAGCAATATCCAGTAGGTCTGATGTCATTTTAATAGTCAATGCAAGAAAGTGATCTGGAAATAAAAAATATGAAGTCTTTTTTTTATTACGGAATGCCGTATTATTAATACTTAACAAATTTTTTTTCTGAAGCGTTATATTGAGCTATTTTTCAAAATTTTATCGGTTTATCATAACAAAAGCACGTTTTAGCTAAAACTTTTTAAACCTTGTCTCACATTGATTTTATTCCCCAAAGAGTGTCACAAGCCTACGGTATCTATCTTCGTGCAATTGCGGCCAAGCCTTTCCTGCAAAAGCGGAACCAGGATTTTTGGAAAACTGAAAATACCAAAAGGTACAATATATTTTAGGTGGTTCTATTTCGGCGTAATGGAAAAGATGATTGGGTAATATACCAAATTTAGCTTTAAGATGTTTTCACTCAGAAGTCCGCAAATATTGGGTTTAATAAGTTGGGTCGTAAGATCAATATATTGGGCCGCGAAAAAATGTAGAAGTTGCGCAATTTTTTATAAAAGAAGTCTTTATTTTAAATTGTTTGCAAAAAAACGTGTTTTTACCTGCAAAAGTGGGTAAAAATATTTTCTTTAGTCTTTACTACAATTTAAAAGGAAAAAAACATTTAGATTTTAAGTAGTAAAAACTTCCAAAGTAGTTTTTTGGGTCGCACCAAAAAGCATTTGCGAACACTTGCTTTATCTCAATGATAAAATGTTTTCAGAAACAATCAAATTGTTTTCAATAACAATCAGATTGGGTCTTTAAAGAAAGCGATATTTTTATCATAACAAAAAATCCACAACAACAGAACAAAGGCAAAGAAAAAAAACCAAAAATGTCATCCTTTGAAGTTATCATCATCATTAGAGGCGGTAAACTTTGTGCAAACCTCAAAAGAAAAGCAAATATGTATTTTTAAACATAAATGTACTAAATTGTTCTTAACAAAAAATCTCAGCTAAATACAACTCATCTCTATAAGCTTTCGTTTATTCAACTTCTTCAGATAACTAATTCAAATAGAATCATTCTAAATGAATAAGTTATCTAAGAAGTTGAATGAACAAAAGCTTATAGAGTTGAGTGGTATTTAGTTGAGATTTTTTGTTAAGAATAATTTTTTAAAAATAATTTTTTTCGTCTATGCATCCTATAATGGGTCTACCACTCATTGCAACTTTGAACCTGGTTTAGTTTTCGACAGTTTTAGATTATTTTTGTAAATTTACTGTTTGCAATCAAATATTTAGACTAGCACAGGGGTTCTTGAACCGGGGTCCACGGACTTCTTAGGGGTTGGATGTTCTATACAGTGACGGAAAAAATCTTTATAATTTAAGCAGTTTGGTTTTTAGTAAAAAATCTTTATAATTATTCGGCATAAAATTTTACAAGAAATATCCACACGTGTATTTAACTGTACCAACCAAAAATATCCACACGTGTAGTTAACAAAGAAAATATAGTTACGACTAGTGACGTCAACCGCGCAGTGTACGCTGCCGCGTTTCTTTCCATTCAGTTATTATTATATTATTATTACATTATACGAGGGTCAGTCAATAAGTAATGAGACTTTTTTAATAACTCAAGTTTGCAATGACTGGTAATCAAAAAATGCTTTTTTATTTTTCAACATAGTCTCCCTCCTTTGCAACACACTTGTTCCATCTTGATATTAGATTGTCTATTCCTTTGGCATAGAATTCCGTGGACTGGGTCCTTAGCCAGTTGCTCACAGCAGCGTTCACTTCTTCATCAGTCTGGAAGTGAATTCCCCTCATACTCTCTTTGAGTGGGCCGAAGAGGTGAAAATCAGATGGTGCAAGGTCTGGGCTGTAGGGTGGGTGTGTTAGAAGTTTCCAGCCTAAATCTTCAATTTTGGCTAGGGTTCTTGCTGCTGTGTGGGGCCTTGCATTATCCTGAAGGAGAATCACACCTCTTGATTGAAGTCCTCTCCGTTTGTTCTTAATGTCTTTTTTCACTTGAGTTAGCAGCTCACAGTAGTTCTCTGAGTTCACAGTATTGCCCCTTTCCAAGAAACTGATAGTGATCGGCCCATTTCTGTCCCAGAACACAGTGAGCATGACTTTCCTTAAACTTTTCTGAGATTTGAATTTTTTCTTCACTGGGGAAGAAACATGCTTCCACTCCATTGATCGTCGTTTCGATTCAGGTTCATAATGAAAGACCCAGGTCTCATCAGTTGTCACTATTCTCGATAGAAATACATCTCCCTCCTTTCTGTATCTGCGTAGTGATGCTCTGGAAGCCATCAGGCGCTGCATTTTGTGATCATCCGTTAACATCTTTGGAACCCAGCGACAGCTGACTTTTGAAAAACGCAGCTTCTCACGCACAATTGCGTACACTGTGCCATGGGAGATGTCCAAGTTTGTAGCAATTTCATCTAAAGTGACCCTTCTATCAGATTTGATCAGGTCTTCAACTGCCTGTACTGCTTCTGGGGTAGAGACATCCACAGGTCTTCCACTTCTCAGATCATCAGTAATGCTTTCGCGTCCATCTTTGAATGCTTGCACCCATTTGTAGAAGTTTGCTCTAGACATACAGGAAGGACCATATTGTCTTTGCATTCTAGACAGAATCTCACATGATTTTACACTCTCTGCCAACAGAAATCTGATGACTCCTCTTTGTTCCAAGCATGAGCTGTTTCCTAGCCTAGTAGTCATTTCAATTTATCGTCACACCTACAGTAATCTGAAAATAAACAAGTTTTGTTGTAAATAAGATGACAACTCCATTCATAATCATCACATAAAATTTCAGTTGCATAACTCCAAGAACACCAAAGTAATTGAGAAAGTCTCATTACTTATTGACTGACCCTCGTATTAGTTCCTTTCCATACACGCACCCTTTCCATTCAGTTTGCAGCTGGACGAAAGTTCAGATATTTCTAATTGCTGTCAACTGCTAGTCTTTATTCGCTATGTTCATGCTGATACCATCAAAGAAGAGTTTTTATTTTGTGAATCACTTCCACAACATGCAAAAGCTACTGCGTCTTAGAAATGCTTAACAATTTCTCGGCTAATCAAAATTTTGAATGGAAAAAAAAATTGGAAGTTTGTGCACAGATGGAGCACCTGCAAATGCCTGGTAAAATATTTGGGTTTGCTGCTTTGGTGAAAAAAGAAGCTCCTCAAGTCAATGTCACTCATTGCTTTTTACATCGCTATGCATTAGCATCGAAGACTCTCCCTGAAAATTTGCGACAAGTTTTGTCTGATAGTGTGAAAATTGTTAACTTAATCAGGGTTCGTCGAATAAATCATCGAATATTTAAGAAGCTATGCCAAGAAATGGGAGCAGAACATGAGGTTCTCCTCTATCACACAGAGGTTCGCTGGCTGTCAAGGGGACAAGTTTTGAAGCGCTTGTTTGAACTCCGAAAAGAAGTTTTTGCTTTTCTAAAAAACAAAAATCTTCTAAAATACTCAAATCGGTTTGATAATGAAGAGTTTTTTCTCGGTTTAGCTTACTTGGTAGACATTTTTTCTCATTTGAGTGAGATGAATCTTTCCATTCAAGGCTTTGGCGTTACAGTGATGGAAGCTTCTAAAAAAATTAAAGGTTTTCACGACAAGCTATCTCTGTGGAAAAAAAGATTAGAGACTGAAAACTATTCCAACTTCTTGATGTTTGAAGAAATGTTGCTTGACATTAGAACTGGAATTTGCCAACCTCTGCCCGTTTCTCTGCGCATAAACATGTGTAGACATTTGGAAGCATTGCAAAGTTTTTTCAAAAGTTACTGCTTCGCCACAGAGGATCTTAAAAATAAATCTTGGATCCATAATCCTTTCCTCGCGGAACTGAAGTCCATCAGTGATCAAGACCTTGCTAAAGATGAGCTTATTGAATTGAAGGCAATGGAATCAATCAGAATGTCCTTCAATTCAAAAGTATTGGCGATTTTTGGATTTTATTGAGCAAGCACATCCTCTTTGGTAAAGCTAGCCATGGTTGCTATTATACCTTTCACTACAACATATTTATGCGAGTCAGGATTTTCGTCTTTGGTTGCTATCAAAACCAAAAGTCGAAACCGGTTAAATGTAAAAGATGACATGCGCGTTGCCTTGTCAAAGACGAAACCACAGTTTGATGTTCTTATTGAAGACAAACAGGAGCATCCATCACGATAAAAGAAAATTGGCGTGAAAAATTGATTGAAAATTTTGCATTTCTATTCGTTATACTTAAATAAAACATCAATTTTGTTCATATATTCATTCAATTTTATAACGTTGTGTCCAATTTTTTGATGTAGAAAAAGCTACTTAGACTAACCGAAAAAAGGGGGTCCGCGCAAACGAAAAAAATTGATTTAGGGGTACGTGTTCAAAAAAGTTTAAGAACCTCTGGTCTAGCATAAAGTGCCTGATCAACTCGTGGTCTGCGCCACAATTATTCCAAACCTTTTATAAAGATACTTAAAAAAACCTAAACTAAAATGACTTTGCTTAATCAAAATTAATTTTTCGTTGTCCTGTGACTATAAATTTTGTAAGAAAACATTTAAAAGTCACTTTTTAGCAGTTTGATAATAGCTTAATAACAGTTGCTTCTAGCAGTAGACCTCTAACTCAACAAAAGCTTAAGCTTGGCAGCAAAATACAAACTTTTATATGTAACTCTCAGGATAATAAATAATTAATACCGGAAGATTAATGATAAACTTGATTAAAAAATTGCATGTTCTAGCATTCAAAATAAAAAGATTTAAATATTTTGCAACTTTATAAGCTTGCAATAAAAACGGGGCTAGTATTTGATCGTTAGTTATAGTTATTGATATGATTGCGAATAATTTACGAAGCGTAACTCCCTATTTTTAGTTAAGTCAACTAGTAACGTCAAAGGTATGAACTGATCATTAGAAAAGATAAATTTTGATCGCTTCGTACAATATTTCGATCAAAAGTTGATAAGAACGTACGAAAAAAAGCATGTTTCCCGCACCTCTGCGACACACTGCGTTTCATACTCAGCACCTTATAGTATTGAGATAAACGCCGTGCTAAACCTGAATTGTCAAAGGTAAAAGTAGTTAAATTAAGCGTAAGTTTCATAAGTAAAGTCGTTGATTTATCACTTATAGCTAAATAAGGCGATACAGCAATAATTGAATTAAATTGCACGTCTGGTTTTGACTTTATATTCAGTCGAATATGAAGTCTTTGCAGACACAGGATATTATTGGTTTTAAAATGAAAATGACAGCTAAAATACATTTTATTGAAATATTCCAACAAACAGCAACTCAGTCACTCCCCACCAATTGACATTTCAATGGCAGACAATTCGTCTCAACTTAAAAGTTTTTATTTCCTCTAACCAAAAATGGCAATAGACAAGACAAAATGCCCAAGAAAAAGAATAAACAAACGCCCTATGCTACAGGGTTAGCAAATCAACAAAAATTGTCTGAAAAAATTATAAATTATCTGTATAATATTTGATTAAAACCTTTTGTCCAGACATTTTAATGAGGTCAGTTTAATGCAGTAACCTTAAATAGTGACGCTTGTGCGAAAAGAAAAGAAAAAATTTTGTAATTTTTTCTATATCTATCCCGTAAATGCAGTTTCGGAAAATATTTTTGCATGCCAGTTTGATGTTTCAATTTTATGGAAGAAAATTTACCATGAATTTAATTAGAGAAAAAAACAACACAAGAAAAAGTATATTAAAACGTCCAGTAAAGTTGTTTAAAGTTTTAAAAATTTTTAATTTAAATACAGAGTACAGACAACGATAAAAAATTTTTTTATTTTTTATTAGGACAAAAAATTCTGTACACTAAAACACTAAATACTTCGACTATCATGAACGTCTGCGGGATTTTCCAATCTTTGATTTCTAAGTCTTTCGCTTTCAATATTTCATTCAAAACAGTATTAGTAAGAACAATTGTACTGGGTGTTCGAAAAATAACAGTACAGTAGAATTGACACAAATTTCACATAATGATTTCGATTGCATGTTAGTTTACAAGCTGATTAAATGTAACAGAGATATACTGGTAAGTTTGTTGACTGGCTTAGGAATAATATCTTGTGTATATAAGGTAATTAATGATATAGTAATAAAGTAACAATGATGTTATGAATACAGGATTTCAAAAATGCTTTCTGATTTGCCTTAATTTATAATTTACCAGGTATTGCACAATGCCTGAAAATGGTCCATAAATTATGAGAGAAAATTTTTTTTGGTGCAAAGTGTGTTAAGTAAAGGAAAATATTCTCAAGAACTTCCTAGATTTATTTGCTGAAAAATTCGGACAAGAGTTTGGTGTGCTGCAGTAATGAATTGAAATATTGGTCCAATATTTATCAAAGACACTATCCATTCTGTGCGCTTCATCAGCAATATATTGGAGCCATTTTTTCTGGAACTGACAGATGAAGAAAGACAAGCTGGATGGTTTCAACAAAATGGTGCCATAGCCTATACAGCAAGAGTCAGTATGCAGGGTGTGCAAAATGTGTTTGGTACTTACATCATTTCTCATGATTTGCGGCCTCCACAATCACCTGATTTAATACCTGATCTGTGAGGTAAGCTAAAGGGTGTAGTGCAGTGCTTTCCAAACTTTTTGCGTAAGTGACACACTTTTAAACCAGAAATAACTTGGCGATACCTCTTAATTTAATTTTAGTCAAAAAGCTTTTACAGCAAATTCTCAACTTACAATTTTAATAGGATATATGAGCTTGCTTGCAAAAACCTTAAAAATAATTAGGGAAAAATTTTTTATTATATATTGTTGCATTCAAAAAATATATTACTGGTCAAAAGCAACGTTCCCTCTAAGATTTCCCTATTTCGTTCCCGAAATCAAGGTGTTCTCTAAAAAAAAAAAGTCTGCACTTGGATTTCGGGTGTGATTTCCTTATTTTGTTCCCGAAATTCAAGTGAAGACCTTTTTTTTTAGAAAACACCTTGATTTTGGGAGAAAAAACTTATAGACGAGATCAAAACTTCTTTTCTTTCTGAAAGTTCTTGCCTCGGGTCCCTAAATTTGAATATCCACCACTGCTCACACGGCCTTTCATTCCGCGCACACTAAAGAAGCTCTTAAAGGGAACGTTGGTCAAAAGCCCCTATAACATAATTTGTTGAACTGTAAATAGCTAGTGTCAAATATTGCTTCAAGTCCAGTTGGCGACACACCACGGTACTAAAAAAGCGACACAGAGTTTGGAAAGCACTGGTGTAATATATGGTAACAATTCCCATGCTATTGAACAATTGAAGGGCAACATCAAAGTAGCAATTCAGAGCATCCAGCATGAGAAGTTAGAGTGAATGTTTACTAATATGCAGCGGCGAGTTGAACTTTCTCTTGAATTGCATGGTGGACGTTTTCAGCAATTGATATGTTTTAAAATTGAAAACAATTTACTTAACATGCTTAGTAGATGTTATTAATAAAGTTTGATTTGATAAAAAGAAAAATTACATTTGTTTTTCCTACGTGTTTTAAAGCAGTTCCTTCTGTACCGTTACTTTTTGAACACCCTGTAGTTATAGTTGTTTATAATAACTTATTTCAACTTTATTTTTCTGCTACACATAATTATATATCACCATCTATACTCTGAAAAGCTAATGGTCGACTCACAAGTATTTGATTCAGCTGTGAGGAGCCCTAAACGTAATATTTTTTGGACTTGCATTGAAAATGCTTTGGGTTTAATGGATGAAGATGTTTTGTTTATTAAATTCAAATTAAATGCTGGCTATGCAAAAGCTCACTCCAGCAAGTATGTCTGTAATATCTCGCAAAACTACTTAGCTTTCAATTTTTTTCTCTTCAATTTTTATTTCGATAGTATCATTGCCACTTAATCACCTTCTTGTCATCCACTGATAAGTTTCAAAAGATGAAAATTTCATCAAATTTAATTCTCGATTTAAACCTTCTTTGACGACTTTTTAAAAAGGATATTGCAAAATAGCCGCAAGTTATTTTTTCACCTTTTAGTAAAAAGAATCTTTTATGTTAAAAAAAAACTTTTTGGTATTAATACTAACAGAAGCATTCTGAGTCTGGCTTTCTGTAAAAAAACTAAAAAAGGTTCACGTGACATTCCTGTTTCTGTATGATGTTCAAAGTATTTCGTTTACTAAAACCAACTAACTCAATCAATCGTGAAGCAAACACAAGTTGACCGCACTATCGAACCAAGCACTGATATAGCTTCAGCATTGAAAGACTGCTTCAATAACTGACGTTAAAACGAGGTCAAAACGGGCTCAGTTGCCGTAGCCTTTTTGAGAATCGCAATCTAATAACGCTTCCTCAAAGTTGAAATTACAACATTAACCAAACTTTGCCCTTATTGTTGACATTACGTCGCACATACGCGGTATAGGTTATGTTACAATGAAAGCGTATGTGCCTTCATTGTGACATAACCTAACCGCGACGGACACAATCTAAACTTGAATAAAAAGCTCATTGTGAAAGTAAAATTTTAAACAATGGCGACAAATCAAAAAAAATGATTTGAAAGTATAATTTTGTTTGCCAAAATGCAAGACTACCTGCCAATTGGTATCACAAGTATTTTTTAGTAGTAAATAAGCTAGATTTACTATTCTTTAATATTGTAACAATTATTAAAAATTTGATATCTAAAATGTTTTAGAAAATACTATTTATGCATGAGACTAAAAAAAAGCTTCTATTCTGTATGTTTTAATTACTCTACTTCATCTTATAATGCAGACACGGTATATGCTTAACGTTTCACTTGAAAACCCGATTGACTGGTCAGAAGAATGCAACAAAAACTAATTTGAACTAATATCAAACTAAAAGAGAAAATTAGACCTAATTCTAGAGTTGCCCATGGGCATTAATTTCATTTGAAAAAAAATTTTTTTGCTCTTCAAAAATCCTTAAATAATCAAAATGGTACTTAAAAAAATTATGAAGAAAAAAAAATCGATGCACAGCAATTTTGATCGATTTTTTCTACTTCTAAGAAAACTTAAATGTTTTTTGGTTAGTGAGCAAACCTTTCACTATTTTCGACCAAAGACAATGATACAATAAAAAGACAAACACTAATTTGCCCTTGGGTTATTTCTTTGTGAGGAAAAATTCCGCAAAATTAAAAATAGAAACCATGAAGTCAAAATAATTAAGTTGTATTGTCCTTTTTTGATAGCATCAAACAGTCATAAAACAAGTTTTTAAAAACATACTTTTAATTGGATTGTACAAGAAATAGAAAAAACTTAGTTTTTGTGGGGAATAAGCTTCAATATTTTTGGAAAAAAATCAAATAACGAAAGTCTAAAGCCTCGTTTCCACTACGAGCGTGGAGTGGAGTATTCTTTGTTTGTTTTATTGATTTTTCTTGCTTCCCTTAGCGCTCGCTTCGATTTTAAGCGCAGAAAGATCAATACAAGAAACAAACAATGCTCCATTCCACACTCGTAGTGAAAACGAGCCTTAACTGTAAAATCTGCGTTGAGCTTCAATTTGAAAATTTGATCTTTTTTAATAGACTCGAACAAAAACTACACCAGAGTGTACTACTTGGGTAATTTTGAAAAAAAGCATAAATATCTGAATGCATTTGGAGAAAAATACGAATCGTGAAAGTTAAAACAAAAATTAAACGTTTATGAAGATTTTTTTATTAGGAGTAAAATTGAAACTTTTTCCTGGTTATTGCATTTCATTATAAAAAGTGCGTAAAAATCAGAGCAGAAATTTAAATTAATTTTTTTGCTTAACTTAAACATTTTCATAAAAAACAAGTAAAAACTCAAAACTTAAACTCAGGCTTGCAACATTTTAGCGAAATTGTCAACTCTTGTTTTAATAATGAGGAAGATATCAATTCAGAAGCAATACTTCACTGCTCCTCTCCTACTAGTTAACTACGGTACATTACAATGTGATAAGGTTACATAAACCATATTAATATTTTTAAAAAAATGAAACTAGCCCACCAAAATCAGTCTCTATATATACTATTTGTGTTTTTATTGTTTTTTTCTTGTAGATTGTGAAGTAGACTTATATTGTAAATAAAGAAGAAAATTTTAGCAGATGCAGCAGAAAACAAAAGTGCACGATTTATTTTGTCTGTCTCAGTTGTTGTATTTATCCGAAAATTGAACTTCAAAGAGTCGATCTATTTTCGCCTACGAGGTAATTCTTTTGTTTTACTTCTACAAATCAAAGAACATTCCCGAACAAATTACTTTCAATAATCCTATTGTCAAGTACAAAGCAATGGCATCGTTTTGTCCTCAATCAGTTGATTAAAGGCGTAAAAATCCACTTCTATAAAAATTTTTCTTTTCCGGTGGTCTGAAATTTTTTACTGTAACTAACTTTGCCTTTATCAAAAAACTCACATTACGCATTTGAACGTTGTTTCTTAGCGATTACAACAAAGAACAAATTTGGGAAGGACTAACATGAGGTGTCTGATAGCTTACAAGCCGTGCTTTTCCTTTATTTTTTCGGATTATAATGAGTTAAGTGGTATAATAGTAAATGTAGTCTGAAAATAAATGCTTTACTATCTTGTTTTACAGCAAGGCTTATGTGATTTTCTCGTGCAGACTGATTGCTTTTGGATGTTTGTTTTATTGAACGGATTCTCTTTATGATTCTAGACTTTATTTATCTGGAAAATGGGTAAAGTATTTGTTAGTTATCGCCACCTTCGTTTTCTGCGTTGTTTCTGGTATAACACTGAGCAACGATACATCTTGTTAGATAACTAAAAATAATCAAATAAAAATTAAAACAAACAAAAAAGTCCAAAGCTAATCACTAAAAGCAGAAGCATTTTTCCTAAAACCAGTCCGGATTATCGTAAAAAAATATTCGATGATTTTTTTCTCCACTAAACTAATTGGAGGAGAGCTGTACAAAATTCTCAGGCTTCAACCTTTGATTGTATTTGGATCATTGCAACCAAATACTTGTTACAATTAGTCAAATGATTTTTACGGCCTAACTTTTTGATAGATGTTGATTTAATAGTTTTTTAAATTTTGTGGCAACATATAGTAGAATAATTAAACAAACACTTTTAAATGGGTTTAGAGAAACGTATTTACGTACTTAAAAAAAAATTGATTAAAAATGCTGATGTTGTTCATAAATCGATGATGTAAAGAGAGCAAAGGCAACGCAAACAAAAACAATAAATCGGGCTGGTCTACTGTTTGCTGAAATAACATTATAAAAACGACTATTTGACCGATTAAGACAGATTTTGTTAAAGCAAATAATAGAAGTCTTTAATAAAAAGAATGAAAGACTTGGTTTCTGAACAAACAAAGAAAACCGAAATATCACAAAAGTTATTCGCCATTTACCTTCATTGACGCGGGTTCCTAATTAGATTCAAGCAGAATGATGATGTCGGCCTATACAACCGGTAAACAAGGGAACTTCAAGTGATTTTAAAGCTTCTAGGACCAAGAACAAGATGCGCTTCAGCGATTCCACATTTTCCGAGACGACACGCGAATACCTAGAGAACGTGTTTTTTACGCTCAAGGGGCTAATTTGTGGCTTTTTTCATGAAATGTCCAGCAGCATTATTACTAGTTATAAAAATTGATTACCATCCAAAAATAGAATTTGGCCTAATTTTTGATAAAATTTTGCTATTTAAATTGTTTCTTAATGACAAAGCATCGACGTATGAGCGGTTGAGAAGCACAAGAGCTCTAAAAATCATTTTAATTGCATGTAATTTAATTGACACTACAGATATTAGCTTTCTTTGTCTAGCCTGGCAGAACATAAAAACTCTCCGACAGCTTTTAACAATCTCATTAATGACTATAAGCAAAATTAATTAAGTAATTACATCTTTACGATTCCTTTACTTCTTAAAAGTGTCAATTATAACAAGCTTTCAGCAGGTCAAGTGAAAAAAATACGCTTGCGCAATCGACTTGTCAAGAATTGCTAAGAAAAAAACGAGAAATTAGTTTTAAAACGAAATAGCAAGGAAATCGTCACTACGATGCTTTTCAAATATGGTTCCATTTTACATCTTGGCAAAAACTTTGTTTTGTTGTTTTATCTCTTTTGCTTTACATAAAAGTAGAACGTTCAGTGAATTCAAAGTTCGCGCAAAAAGCCATCATCTGTTATCAAAATTTTTAAAATGACTTTCTCCCAATGTTTAAGTCAAACATATTTCTGCAAATGTCATCGATGAGCTAAAGGTACAAGCATTGATGATACCGATACATTCTTTCAAGTCGTAATTGCCTTAGCTACTAATGGCCAAAAAGTACACCATCAATTACGTACGACGGAAACATGCAATATAGGAGAATAATTTCCTTTTGGTCCCAATATTTTTCAAATATAAATACATTGTTTGCTAGTAGGCTATTTTTGGCTGGTAAAATTGATTACAATTATTTCAACAAATCTGAAAAGATTAAATACCTTTTTTTATCCTTTTCAACAGAACGTGATATAAAAACATCTGGTTAAGTGTTTTCTTTCAAATCAAATATATAGGCCAATAAAGAAAAGCATTCAACTTTAAAAAAGCCGGTATTAATTACGGCTTATTGTTATTTTTTATAGGCTTAAAGTTGCCAACATTCTGCAATACCTTTATATTGTGATAAATTTTGAAGCAAAACTTCCTCGTGGGTTTATATATTTTCTTTTCTTTTCATTTCATCTCTATATTTATCCTCCTGACTAGCATAAAATTGTCGGAAGTGCTATTCATAGGGCAACTGTCAAGCAATTACCCCGACTTGTTTCCAGAAGTGCCAAGATATTGCTGTTCATTAGAAATTTTTTTATCTTGGTTTTCTACGCTGCCGACAACAAATGAAGAAACAAAACGCAGTTTTCGTTCTTGTTTTTCAAAATGACTCAAAAGTACGATGCTTCTGCGTGTCCTTTATATAGAGCACTGAGAAATAATTATAGAGTAGTGACGAATGGTAGACTTTTCTAATTTAAAATTTTAGAAGTTAACTCAGTCTCTTAACAGACAAATTAGAATTCGGTGCAAAAATCTCAAATAGCAAAAAAAGGTCACTTGCTTTTCTACAAAATTAAAAAAAAGCGTTGGCTCATATATATGATTAAGTTATACATACTCGTATTATAATTCTGCCTCTTTATAGTCGGCGGAGTGGTGGAATTTACAGTTGCCCCGTTTTTATCAATATAGCTGGATTTCAACTACTGTTGTCGTCATTTATTTGGGCCCTTTGCAAAAACATTTACGGCACTTTCTTTGGCTGGCGTTCTTAGTGAGAAGTTTTGAATGTCATTAAAAAAAACGAAAACAATAGGCCAAAATACAAAACTTTTAGGGTCAAATGCACCAACAACGAGTTAGCTCACCAGCGGTTTAAATAGAAATTGCTAAGTCATAACTTTGGAACGGTTTAGTTTTGCCAAATGGTTTCGACATCCATATAAGTATTGTTGAAATGAAACACATTGTAGACATTACTTGAAGTACTGTATATAAACAGTTTTTTATTAGTATACTGTGCTGTAAACTTCTCACGATTAATATTCAGTTGGTTTATGAGCTAATTTAGTGGTGCCTTGGGGTTTATTGTGGACAATGTAACAAATCAAAGTGAAGAAATTTTTTTGGTCTTCACCTTCAAGAACGATGTTAAAAATGAAACTGAAGACCTTTTTTGGTCTTTGAGTAAGTTTGTGGCACGAATTTACGTTGTAAATACTAGTGCGGTCCTCAATCAAAATCAACTTCTAAATTCGGCCCCCAGCTAAAACGTTTCCCACCCCTGGGCTAGTTCACGACGATGTAAGAAGAATTTTATTTCATATTGCAAATAGCAAAAACAAATTAGAGAAAAAAAGATCTAAAACATTTTCAAATCTTAGTACAATAAAATGCTAATAACTTTAATGATAGATATAGTTTTCAATGTTAATGACTAAAGTTTGATAGTAAATGACTTAGTCCAACTCAGCCTTTGTACTTTAATTATATTGCAAATTCATAATTTTTTTCTTTTTAAAGATCGGTTCAGACTGAAAACGATACGGAAAAATTAAAGTGTGTAGATCAATGCTTTCAAGGAAAAATATTCTATTGATTCTCTAATTCAGTACTCACTCTTAACTAATGCGATGTCATAATTAAGCAAAGAACTTTTTTTGGTCTTTATTTTCACGCAACAAAATTTTTTTCATTAGTGTAAAGAAAAAGAAGTGAAGAGCAAAAAAAGATTTTTATTTTAATAACTATACATGTTTATAGCTTAGTACCGTTGCTCTATCGCTCCAGTAAACCCCAATACAGTAGATTCCGTTTAACTGGATCACTTCGGGCAGAGAGCTTTTGATCCAGTTAGCCGAAAAGTTGCCTATTTAAAAAAAGATCAAGCTTGTTATGTCATCAAAGAAAATCAAGTTGTTTTATTGTAAAAAACAGTTAATGCTGCGGAAAAAAACGACACAGAGTAGACTGTTTCAAGTCTGCTGTGAGAACATGACTGGATGCTCGTTCAAGCTTCGTCAGCAGATTTTCATTGTCAACGAAACCTCGTCCCAGCAGACCCCTTGTGAGAGTACTCAAAGCTTTGCGGGTCTCTGTAACACTTGGAATAGGTTCTTTATCTGCATCGTCATCACCTTCTTCTTCTTCTTCGTCTTCTTCTTCATGGTGAGCTCGCACAATATCCACGATTTCATCCTCATCAAAAACATGTGCAACCTCCAGGTCATCATCAGCTTTGACGAAATCTTCCCATTGTTTTTGGTTCATTGGTAGCTCAGAAGGAACTGCAGTTATTTGCGAAGGGTGAGCAGGTCTTTCATGCGGGCCCATTTTTAATCCAGACTTAACCCAGCAGTTTCTAATTGTAACTGAATCAATTTCTTCCCAGGATGCCTTCATAAGCAGAATCCCATCCAAAAGAGTGATTTTTTTGGCCAGTTCGCATGCAGTGGCAGTGACTGATTCATCCATTTGCTGCAGCACTTGTCGACACATGGCCTTGCGAAAAATTGCCTTGACAGCTCGAATGATTCCCATGTCACAAGGCTGCAGCACAGAGGTTGTATTAGGTGGAAGAAATTCCACTCTAATGCTGGACAGTCCCGTGACTTGTGTGTGAGCTGAGCAGTTATCTACTAACAGTAGGATTTTTCTATTCTTCTTCTTCAAATCTTTGTCCCAAGCACGAAGAAAACTCTCCCATATTCCTCCGGTCATCCAGGAATTGGAATTAGCTTCATAGTCAACTGGAAGTGGATTCACATTTTTAAAACAACGTGGGTTTTTTGACTTCCCAACAACAAGAATCTTCTTCTTTTCACCAGCCATACTGCATGTCAACAGACACGTGATGCGCTCTTTAGATTTCTTCGTGCCACGTCTTGTATCATTTCGAAAAGTTAGCGTTCAGTCAGGCATGGCGCGAAAGTAGATGCCTGTTTCATCAGCATTAAAAATGTTTTCCTCGTCATATTGTTGGCAAAGGCTTGGCCACACTGTTTCAATCCAATTTTCTCTTTGTTGAACATCTGAATCTTTGGCCTCGCCGTGCAATTTTTTATGCACCAGACCCTCTCGCTTCTTGAACCTCGAGAACCAGCCTTCACTTGCTTTCCAATCGCCTTGAACATCGAGTTTCTTGGCAAACTCTTCTGCCTTTTCACGCACAATTGGACCACTAAGGAAGTCGGCTCCTCGATGTAAACTTTGTTTGATCCATTCTTTCACAGCCTCATCCACAAGTGGGACCTTACTGTTGCGCCTCCGTTTTCGGTTGGACTCTTCAGTTTCTTCAAGAGAATTCCGGTTTTTGAGGTGCCGGTTTAAAGTGCCTTGAGGAATGCCCAACAGCTCAGCTGCCTTTCTTTGTGATGTCCCCTGCAAAAATAAAATAAATAAGTTTCTGCATGTTTTATGCATCAAAAACAGCATTATGGATGCGAAACCTCAACTTACATTTGGTAGTTTGTCATAAGCTTGCAGCAATTCTTGAATTTCTTTTAGAGATCTTGAGGCACAGCGTTTTGACATGATGTCTGGTTAACTGCTAAAATTTAACTGTCACACGCTACTGAAGCAAGGCGGCATGTGACGATTGTTACGTATACTAATTGTAATTGTTACGATTGTAACTGCTACGGCCGCTTACCCGCATGATCACTGCATGGCACAAGCATGTTTTAGCGTGTTATCATTCAATGATTGAGATACGTGCCATTCGAAAATCGAAATACGGAATTTTACGGTAAGTTTCAGTGTAAAAGTGATCCAGTTATCCGAAATAGTGATCCAGATAAGCGGCGTACTTTTGCATAGAAAAAGCGCATGTGATTCGGGACTTAGAAAAAATGATCCAGTTAGCCGAGTGATCCAGTTATCCGTGAGTCAGTTAAGCGGAGTCTACTGTATTTACCCATTGATAGGCATACCATATTTTCGAAGTGGTAAATCGGGACGTTTGTTAAAAAAATTTGTCCTTAAAAACCAAAGTTTTCTGAAAAAAGTCTTTATTTTGAATATGTCTAGGGCAGGGATGGGGAACCTTATTGCACTCACAGGCTAGTTTTAAAGATTAAAAGTTGGTGCTGGCCGCACAAACGTTTGGCGATCAACATAATTTTTCAACTCAAAAAGATAGTGATCTCTAAAAAAAAAGGTCTTCACTTGAAAGCAGTCTCAGATTTCCCACTTTTCGTCCCAAAACCATAATGTTCTCTAAAAATAAGGTCTTCACTTAAAATTGGTAATATCGGGACATATTGCTTAACCGGGCGGGACCAAAGAAGTGTTTTTAACAGCAATAAAAAAATATGAAAATATAACATTCAGACGATATCGTACTGTTTACTTGTTTCCAAAGCAATGTTTAAACTCACTAGCTATCTAAAAAAGATTTAAAACTAAAAGATGAAAAATTAGCATTTAGTTTATGATAGGCTAATAATTTATCATAAAACTACACGTAACCAGCTACAGTAGCTATTTTTTTATAAAAAAATGTAAGAGTTTTCTTTAAAATCGTCAACTGTATTCCTAAAAGCTGAATATTTTTTCCAACTCATTACATTCCGACCCGTAAACTTTTCGGTTGGTAATTATTTCATAAAAAAGTTTCGCGTTGAAAGTTTAACCAGACACTTAATCTTGCTTGGGTTAACTTTTTGGTTCGCTCGGCTGATTTAACCGAAGGTCAGTCGTCGGTTAAGGTTGGTGCGTTCGAATTCTCGCTCGACCACAAGTTGACCAGAAGTCAACCAGCGTTAATGCGTCCGGCTCTTAACCGGAAATCAACATGTTGGCGTCTCCGAAAGCGGGTGGGGTGAATGCTTAATTGTATGTTTAGCACTTGGGTTTATGTCCCGGGATTCCGGACGGGAAATTCCCGTTTATTGCATTTGAATTGAAAGTAATGATTTAAAGCAGAGGTGCTCAAGGTGCTCAATACGTCAGTCGATCGCGACCTACGTATTAAGCAAAAGCTTGAGATTGTAGATGAAGACCTTTTTGGAGGGGGGGACAAAAATGAAGAAATTAAATATAGTATTAATTGTAAGTGAAGACCTTTTTTTAGTCTTCAGTAAATTTTCCAGACAAAATTAAGTGACATTTTTGCCATCTCCGTGGTACATTTTGCAATCACGGGATCCCGAAAAAATTAAATTTTTCCGCGGAAAATCCCGGAATAATAAAAAATCCGGGAAATCATAAACACTATTTAGTACCGCTGGGGTTGTCTTACGAATCTGGTCAATAAATAAAGAAAATAAATGCAATGAATATCACACAAAATATAGAAGGATGAAAGAAATAATTGATGGTCAACACCAAACATAGTTTTGACCTTATTCCGTAAGTTCTTCGCTTTTTGAATAAAACAACAGCAATTCATTTTTCTTCGCATTCTGCCATTTTAATTTCTTCTAAAAACAACAAATCTTATAAGTGCAAAAAGTATAGGCACAAAAATTAACTTTGAATATTAACCAGCTTGTTATGAAATTGAATGAGGCCTGCAAAATCCTATTCAAAAAAGTACAAAAGTCTGAAAACATGTATCATTGTGAAAAAATTTTTTTTAAATATTTCAATTTTGCCAAGAAAAAAATTCTTTTTAGATTCGTGTACTGTTTGTACGGATAGGCTTACATTACATTTTGAAAATTTCATCGATATCATTCTTTAATTGAAGTTTGAAAATTTCAAAAACATTTTATACGTAGGCCTTTTTTACCTTTGCAAGCCATTAACAATGTGTTGGAATTTACAATCGGTTAGATATTTTGAAATGAATCACTTAAAAAAAAGAAAAAAGCTGGTTTGTGATGTAGTTCAAAAAAATCTTAAGAGGTAAGCTTTGGTCTACTCGTAAACTGTATAAAGCAATGAGAATTGCATCGTCGTAGTACCTGACAAAACTATTTTGGGGATTAAATGGAGTGATTCAATTGAATATGGTCATTACCAAGTTCACTATTTTAAATTACACTTTTTTTCTCAAACAATATTGAAGCTTTTTCGATTAGGTAAGTTACAAGACAGCATAACCGCAATTGCAATTTGAGTTAGTTAATAAAAAGCTCTTTTTTCTTTTAAAATTTGTTCCAGACCGAAACCCGAGCCCGTCTTGAATCGATTTTTTGTTTAACTATCTTTTTTGAGCCAATAACTCTTTAATGTATATAAATTTTTATATTGTTTTTTTTTGGAAGAAAAGAGCAACTTTTTATGAAAAAACTTACCGTACTTGCTTATACAATAAGCTAATAGATGAATTGAATAGTAATTACTTTAAATTACCATATTGTTTCTGTCCCAAACAAACAAAAAAAGCTCGAGGTTGGGTTTTTTGACGCCCTGTCAAACCTCTGCTTGAACTAATCCCGTAACTAGGAGAAACATTTCCATAACCTGAATGACGTCAGCTTGACGATATTTTGGTGTTGAAGACAAAACGAACAGGATAGAAAAAGTTCGAAGTTTTATTTTAATCTTGCCTAATTGAAAGTGACACTTGATATTCTTTTCATCACATTCTAATTTTTTCGATTTTATTAAGTAGGTTTTTCGTCTCTGACTCAAAAAAAATTTTTTTTGCTTTATTTAGATTTTTTTTCTGACTCAAAAGAAAAAATATTGGGAAACTTAACTTACAGTGTTTTTCGATCTACTATAGTCCTCTACCGATCAATTTTAATCATGTGTCGATCAATTTTAGTCACTACCGATCAAATTTAGTTCTGTGTCGACTAATTTTAGTGATGTGCCGATCGAATTTAATCTTGTGTCGATCAATTTTAATTGTGTATCGACCAAAAATAGTTATGTCGACAAACTTTATTTTTATTGGTAATTAATGGTATTTTGGTGGTGGGCTTACCAGAGGTTCTCAACCGGAGAGGGAATTTAGTATTTTCAAGGCGGGGAGTTTTTTAAAATGAGATTGAATGTGTTAGGTATTAATTGTAATACTTTATAGGTTTTTTTTATGAAGAAGATTTTAAAAATTCGATTTATTTTAGTAAATTTGTCTTATGTGTAAGCGATCGTATTGAGTAAATTGTTATTTTGCTTTGGCACTTCATAATGGTTAATTGTTGCTGTTTGGCTAATAATGCTGCTATTAATTTTGTTACATTACAATGGTTTTTGTGTTATAAGAAACTATTATTCCTGAGATTTTTTCATTTGCTAATGCTAATAATTTTGTAGTAATGAATAATAGTCTAAAAAGTTTATCGAATTTAGGTTAAATTGTAAGAACTTAGTTTTTCTTCTTCGCATACTGATCAGGGGTGGGGAGCCAGCCTAATTTAGGTTAGGCTCCGGCTTCGGCGAGCATTATTTTTAAACTGCGGCTCCGGAGCCAATGCTCCAGTTACAACTTGATAATAGATACTGTAAATAAACATTGGTCAATAAAGGATAACTACTGTAGATGATATTTAAAAAAAATTTTTTTTAATTAAAAAATAAAAAATATTATCTAGTTATCCTTTATGGGCCAATGTTTATATATCTATTATCAAGTTGTAACCGGAGCGGAGCTGGAGTCAAGCATTGGCTCCGGAGCCGCAGTTTAAAAATAATTGGCCCCAAAGAATTTTTTTAATGCATCAATCATTGAAAATTTACCAACTTACATTTTACTACGGCCCTAAGATCAATTATATATTATTCGTGGGCTTAATATTACCAAAGGGTCCAATGGGTAGAATTCTATATTATCCAAGAGTCCTATATATTATTTACACTACAACCTTAGGATCAATTACATAACGGCATCTTAAACAAAAGAAGACTCGATTATATCCAGCACATTCACATACATAACAAATTCCCAAACACAATTATCACCGCTGATATCAATGCTCATTTGCCATTATGGTACTCGCCAACCAAAGACAATAAAAAGAACTGATTAAATAACTCCAATAACATCATATTAAACAGAAACACTCCACACGTGTACCACCCAATCAAATACAACAGCCTATTTCACCAGACATCACAGCTCCAGCAGACTTGCATGATTGATTGATTGCACTAGCTGGAAGACCATCACCTCCCTCACATTAGATCATTTATTGTTAACCCTTACGCGTCCGCAGTGCCTTTTTTTGCCAGCCCATATAGATACAAAAAAACGATATAAAATGGATTTTTTAACAATTAAGCAATATTTAATTAGTATTTCCCCATTAACTGTAAAAGAAAGCTGTTTAAATTTTTATCATTGAAAAGATAATTTTTTCGTGAGTAAAATGATGTAAAATTTTTTAAAAATTTATTGAATAACAAGTTTGCAATTAGAAAAATAAAAGAACCCGCTTTTCCTTGTAAAAAATCTCTTTTTCCCCAATAATTACAACTAGCGGAAAAATAATTCAAAACTTTAAGTTGCTATGTGTTGCTAGATCGTCCTCTGTCTGGTGAAATAAGTTTTTTTGAATATCTTGCGAAACGCGAGCGCTCTGCGCGATTTTGTTGCAAAAGAAATATGGCGGACGGTTCATTAGTTATTAGACCAACCACTTTTTAAGCTTGATCCGATTGTGTGTGCTTGCACGCCATTGTTTGAATCTTTGCGCGCTTGACATTGAGCGAGAAAAAGGTTTCTGCCTTTTTTTCGCAACAAATCAAAGGAAAAAAAATCAAAGACTTAGCTTTGATCAGCAATGAAACTTGGTTTCTTGTCACTACATAAATGTTAATGTAACACGTTTCGATCGAGTATTTTTGCTAAAGCATAAAACTATACCGGTATTATGTTTTAGCACAATATTTTCAATTGGCTGATTTAACTTTAGCAAATAGAAATTTTGTAAAACAAGTTTTTTATGCAATTATTGAATCGTTTTGTGTGATAAACAATAAAGCATTTTTACTAACACAAGGTCACCGTGCACACGGCACATCAATCCCTAATTATTTTTATTATTTATTTTCATATTATCCTGCTCACTCGGTAAAAAGCTTCGTAGACGTTATAAATAGAGCAAACTGTCAAGTAATCATTGTGACCTGCTTCAGGAGATGCCAAGATATTGCTGTCGGGTTCAAATTTTATATTTTGCTTTCTTAGCTGCTATTTAGAGGTATTAACGAAATCTATATAGAGCTGCTTGCCAGTGATGGCTTTAGAAAAAGGGGGGCCCGGTGCAAGAAAAGTAAGGGGGGCCACTATTTAGTGTGCCAAAAAAAGGTAGCTGAAGCAGTTTTTAGTGTATAAAAGCAAAGTCATCACTAAAAAAAGTATGTGATGTACTTTTACTTCGACTTGTAATAGTATATAGTGTGTAAAATGTCGTCAATTACGGAGGTTACAGAGGCATTTTTTTCAAAAAATTTTTCTTTTATTTTGACTTGCCATCGACGTCCTAGTGCTCCTTTGTAAAAATTAAAGCAATTTCTTGTGTAGGGGGGCCATTTTTTGATCTATTTTCGGAGGGCCCGGTGCGACCGCACCGCTCGCACCTATTAAAGCCATTACTGCTGCTTGCTTAGACCGCCAAGCAAAGGAAAGTGCCGTAAAGTGTGTTTCTCAAGGACAAAATAGTGTGAGTAGTTTTCGAACCGCTACTGTGTTGATCGCATTCGCCATCAATCAAAGCGCTTTTACCCAATCGGTCACGCTGTTAACTTTAAACGAATACAAAATTACAGCAGGGGTGGGCAAAATTTTTCAAACACGAGCCGTATTCAATAAACTAATAAAGTTTGCGAGCCGCAAAAATTAATAAAAATGTAATTAGATAAAGATTAAAATAAATTAGCTTATTTAATCCAGAGGTTTGCCCAAATTTTTGTCCCAAAAACTTAATCATCTATAAAAAAAAGTCTTCATTTCAAATTTGTCTTCAGGCCGTTCGCTGCTGAACTTTTAAAAACTTACTGTTTTAGCTGACAATTGAAATTCTGACTTCGCATCAAAGTGCAGCCTTATATAAACCGACTTACGTATTTGCTTGAATATTGTGACGTCACAGAGCTTTTTTGGAAATTTTAGTAAATAAAATCAAGCTGTGTACATTATTGGTTGTGTTCTCAAGATGCCAGCGGACGTGCTATGCTAAGCAGCTGTAGATGTCAGCGGACGCGTAAGGGTTAATTACCACCCTCAGCATACATCACAACACCAAAACAACTTCATCTCACTTCACTAAAACGATGACAAACTACAAAAAAAACAAAAATTTTGATGGCTCCGGCTCCCCAACCCTGATACTGATATAAACATGCAATTAGGCTACAAACCAAATTTCTGTTGTAGGGGGAATTTAGTTTTGAATATTTTAAATAATGGGGTCGATAAAATTAAAAATGTTGAGAACTACTGGCTTTAGCCTATTTGTATAATATCTCAATACGTTTTAATAAATTTTGTATAATATCTGAATACGCTTTAATAAATTCTGAAGTTAAGTTGTGAAGTTTTTTTGGCTTTCAATTTCTATTTAAATCAAATCATGGCAGCTTGTCATAAAGGCTATTTTTATTTTAGGCAATAACTTTATTTTTGTTAATTTTGACTTTATTCGGACTAAGACTCGGTAAGTTTGACATGCATATTGCAAATTAAAAACTAAAAACACAAACAATTACAAAACCTACCAAAATAATTACAAAAGGAAACAATGCTATTGACTTGCTACATCATATGCAATGACAAGAGCCATAGAAATAAATTCTGCATTATAGCGTAATTTTTTTCCGATATATATGTTAAGGATTTAAAAAAAAAATTTTGAACATTGTATAATTTAACATAAAATACAATTAATACGTAAAAGCACATCAAATAAGTAATTTGAAACTGAATTGGGCAATTTTGCGGTTTGCGTACTGAGCTATGTACGGATTTGGGTCAAAATATTGCACAAATGGTAGTGGGTAATTGACAGATTAGTTTCGCATTTTGACGTCGCAGATTAAAAAACTCCCAGTTGTCTTTTAAATTCGAGATACACGATTAGGAATCATTACGAAAAAGACGCTTCGACTGCAAAAATTTCAGCGTTTGAAAACTTTGATCTGCTTTTACTGAACTAATTAGTGCATAAACAATAAAGATTTTAGAACAAAAACGCATTCAGCAAGACATTTTTTGTAATTGGCTACTTAATTTCGCATTCGATAGTGAGGATAATACTTTACTTTTACAGAAGTTTGAGCAAGCAGACTCACCGAAAACAAATCAATCAAAAATTCTTAGTATGGAAAACTTCAGGATGAACGAAGCCGATAAGACATTGTAAGGAATGTAAAATTTAATTAAGGGTGCACCCCCAACAGTTTAAGACCTTTTGTAGGCTGCAAATTTTGGAAACAGAATAATTAAAAGTATTTACAGGGTGTCCACACCAAGTGTAGACTGCTTATTTTTTGAAAAACTTACAAACAAAATTAAATATTACAAAATGCTTTGATTTATTGGATAGAAAAATAAGTATTTAAATAAAAAATTTACAAATATAAAAAACTTTGATTTATTGGATAGAAAAATAAGTATTTAAATCAAATTAATTGTTAAAAATAGTCTACACTTGGTGTGGACACCCTGTACATCTCTTTAAAAATTTATTTTTTTAATAAAAAATCTTAGAAAAATTATGATAAAACTAATCCAAAGACTCATAAGCAAACAAAACCAACGTTAGCGTAAGTTTTTGATGTATTTCATCGACTTTACCAGGTCCTACACACCCTTTGCTAATCCTCGTGACCATAGGTGTACCAGCCGAAACAGAATTTGTCAAAAACTTAGGGTAAAGACAAAAAAATCTTTACTTAGAATCTGTCTCTGATTTCTTGATTTTCGTCCCAAAATCATTGTGATCTCTAAAAAAGGCCTTTACCTTAAATCTTGCCCACACGATTCTTTGTCGCTGCCCTAAATTACCTGATTTTGTCCAAATTTTTTCCATCACTGGCCGAGAAATTCTGATTTTGCTTTAATTTTTGAGCCTTGGGAGGCCAATTGATCCCCAGCAGGTTCAGCTGCGCTCTTGGCTCTCAGGTCAATGTTACATTTCGATTATTATCCCGACATGATTTGGCAGATGCAAAGATATTGCTACGATGGTATTTTTTTATAATGTTTTTATAATTTAGTTGATAAGTTATTGGTGAGACCGGCGAGAGGAACTGTAATTAAAATTAGTGTAAGAGTTTAGTTGAAATCAAGTCGATTGTATTGTCATAAAAACGATGCTTCTAACCACAGCGCTGCGCCTGACTATTAGCGTTCAAAATGTTTAAAAAACTGTACTTGACGTTCTGACAGCAGACAGTCGCAACCATAGCCGAACCAGCCGAAAGTAATTTAGGGGAAACACGGTTTTGTCCAAATTTTTTGTGAATTTTAATTTCCTTGTACTTTACGGATATGAAGAAATTTTGTTTGAAAAAGGTTTTCACATTAAATCTTAAACTTTTTTCTGGATTTAATGTTCTTTTTCAATGAACAAAAAATTTGTTCGGCCCAAATAATTCCTTGTCACGGCCCAAAAAATTCCGATTTTGCCCAAATTTTTGGGACTTGAGAAGGCAATCGCCCCCTGCAAATATGGCTATGGTTGTAACTGCACCAAATGAATATTCACTGCCTGTAAAATAAAATTTATAACATCGCAGCTTTAATATTGGGTTGAGGAATATGTTCATAGCGTTTTTATATTTTCTTTTATTTTACAATGATTTTTTACTACTTGGCAAAAGTACATATTCATTTGATAGAGCTCTTTCTACTGTAAAAAACTGTGCTGATCGTCTTTTTGAGTATTTTGAGATTTTATTATTTATGAGGCTTAAATATGGAATATCCAGGGAATAAAAAGCAACATTTACGACACTTGCTATTCTTCGCTTTTCATCGAGGCCAAAAAGCTGTTAAAGCAACCCGGGACATTTGCATGGTATACGGGGAAGGTGTCATAGGCGAATCTACGGCAAGAAAATGGTTTGCAAAGTTTAAAAATGGCAATTTTGACATCGACGACACTACCCGCAGCGGAAGACCTCCTGAATTTGACGAAGACCATTTCAAAGCACTTTTGAAGAAGGAAAGTCGCCAAACAAGTCGTGAATTGGCCGAAAAAATAAACTGGGTTCAAAAAACGATTTTTAATCATCTTCATTCAATGGGATTTGCCGAAAAATTGGGAGTCTGGGTGCCTCATGAGCTTAGCGAAAACAACAAAGAAAATCGCCTTTAAATTGCTTCTCAACATCTAGCCCGCCATCGAGCAATACGCGGTCACAAACAGCGCTTTTTGTACCGAATCGTCACGGGAGATGAGAAATGGTGCCTATATGTAAATATGAAGCAGAAAAGAATGGGTGGCTCCTGGAGATACGCCAAAGCCGAGAGTTAAGCCTGACCTCCTTCCAAGGAAGACCATGATCTGCGTTTGGTGGGACTGGGAGGGCATGGTGCACTGGGAAATGCTCGAAAGGAATGCCACGATCAACAAGGAGCTCTACACAGCCCAGCTACATCGCCTGTGAATGAGGCTATTCGACTGAAAAACCCCCATCGACAAGGCCAAACCATACTTCTTCACGACAAAGCCAAGCCTTATGTTGCACAAGTCGTCAAAGCCGCACTCCAAAAGCTCGAATGGGAGGTCGTTCAGCATCCGCCGTATTCTCCGGACCTTGCACCCACGGATTACTATCTTTTCCGCTCTTTGTCGACCATATAAAGGGTGTTACCTTTGACAATGAAGAGGACCTTAAAAACTGGCTCAACAAATTTTTCGATACCAGACCCAGGGGTTTTTGGCGGAACGGCATCGACAAATTGGTCGAGAGGTGGGAGGAGGTCGTAAACAGCAACGGAGAATACATAATTTATTAATTTATAGCCATAACTTTTCATTTTTGTTTAAATAAAAATCTTTGATAAAAACGCTACAAACATATTCCTGAACCTAATAATTCACTTAATTGCTGCAAGTGTGTTGTCTTTGACTTGCGATTGGCACACAAGATTTAAAAATACCTTAAACAACACATTTTGCCTTCAATTTAAAACTTAGGCCTTTCTGCATTTTTCACTGCACTTCCTTGGAAAAAAGCTTTCGCTTTTGCTTTTCAAAAGTATTTTTTGGTTAAGTCTTACACGAAATACGAGACTCCTGAGCAAATGATTTTAAGATTATAAAGGCAGCAATAACTTATATATCGTTATTTTAAAGAGAATGCTAAAGAAAAATGTGGCTTAAATTTACAAAACCAACTGGATCAACTCACAAGCAATACAAGATATTGTGACGTCACAAATTACATTTTATTTTTTTGATCGAAGTGCGATATGAACGCTTTTAAATTTTCAAATCAGATAAAAAACATCCAAAATCGGCAATCATAAGACTTAATCTATAATTCGATAAACATCGAAATCGATTCTAAAACATCTTTGAATCAAGATTTGACGCAAAATGTTTAAAAATAGGCAAAGAAAAAACATTTAGCTCGCCCAAAGAGACCAGCTACACATCTCAAGAGAAGAAATGCCTGCGTAAGGAAGGAAGGGGGGAAGGCAGAGATGGAGGTACACGTGCTGCGTCTGGTTCGCCGCGGTCTAAGACCGCCTCAGGGTCAAGGTCGATTTCGAACGCGTCACAAGAAATCTTTGACGTAGACTTTCCGACGCACGGCGTTCGAGAAGCCCTCGTTATATTTGAACCAGAGCTCGCTGTTGCCTATGCCGGGGTCGCGAACATCCCGGGTTTTCTTCGAGACTGAAAGAAAGGAATCGACTGAGCAGTTGACAGAGTTGACAAATACGGTCGTTTCAGACGCGAACGAAAAAACCTCGAATCGTATTAAACACGACCCATATTTGCTTGCAGGTTAGAGATGAAAATCGCTAGGTTGTGAGTTTGATGCGCACTTAAGACGCTTGTTAAAGCGGTTATCGTATTTATGGTTAATACCTCTTCAAATATTAGGTCAAGCTCATTTTTCGAGTAAAAAAACACTGCTATCGGTTGCAAGTCAAAGTAATAGTTTGATGCTTAAAAAAAAGCAAATTTTAACGAGACAATTTTTCAAGAATAAAAGCAAAGACAAAGTCCAAATTCAAGCAGTCCATTATGTAACACAAATCAAGGTAACGTTTAACTTATTTTAAAGTTACAGAAGAATAGTACAATATAATTAATGTTAAATTCAATTCAAAACACTTTAAATGATTGCAACTAAAACAAAGAGAACGGAAATTGGGAAAATCGAACAACAGGAACTCGATCGTGTAATTGTGACTCACCGTTTCCGCTTCCGTTTTCATCAACTCGCTTTATTTTGGTGAAGCGACAAAAGAAGTCAACAACAGGCTGCAAAGATGAGATAGTAATTACATGAATATGCGATTGTGAGCTTTAATCAGATACCGCATGTTGCTTTTTGAACAGCAATGCGATATAAAACCTTAATACGATATCTGATGCAGCATCGGTGCTTGAATCAAAGCCGGCGGCAAAATAAAACAGGATTGCGGCGTGATCTTTGTAAACACAATCGGCCTTTGGATTGCAATAAAACCACCACCATGAGGGCGTTAAAATCATTGAAGGCCCGTTTCCACTACAAGCGTGGAAAAAAGCATTCTTTGTTTCTTTTATTGATCTTCGATGGAAGCGAGCGCAAAAAAAAATCAATAAAACAAACGAAGAATGCTCTTTTCCACGCTCGTAGTGGAAACGGGGCTTTACAGCCAAAAATATTTTAATTCCAAAGATCTGAATCAATATATGCCTTTTTGAAAAATTTACTTGGGCTTTTTACCACCGATTTTGGCAACTTCGAAAAATATGCATGTCTACAGTTTGTTTCGTTTGATCTCATTTTCAAAAAAGCAGTAAAACCACATATCACATTCGTCGTTTTACCTTTTCAGCGGGCACTTTAATGACGTTCATAGTATTTTCAAGGCGGCGCAAGTGGTTGGGAACAAAAGTTTTCTTCTTCGATTCACTTTGATCAGTAGGCTACAAAAAGAAACAAAAAAATTGAATAAAAAGTGACTTTTTTTCAAAATTAACTTTGTGGCAGTTAACACTTTTACTGAACTGGTACAAAAAAGTTTCTATGTATAAAAACCCGCATTTTTTCAATCTGTCCATAAAATTCTCAACAAAACGTTGTACTGCGAAAGATAAAAAAAAATCTGGAAATATCTCATCGCTACAAACAATCAAGGAGCGTAAAAAACGAATGGATGAATAATTAATTGCAACAAAACTATCTATTAAATAATTGATTGCTACAACATTAATTAAAGGAAACATTGGTATAATCAAAAATTTCTTTATTAAAACCATTGTAACTGGTATGCTTGAAAAAGTATACTGTTTTTATCAAAGCATAAAAAGAGTGCAGGTGCAACGAAGCTTTAATTTTTTTTATTTTTTCAGTCAAATGTATTCTTGAAATCAAAGCTAATAGTGTTTTATGTAGGGCAAATAACTGACATTTAATTGAAATTATTGATTGGTTAATACACCAATTAATTGATTGATAGAAGAATAAATTAACTGCTGAAGTTTCAATTAATTTTTTACAACCCCTGCATACAAAATACGTGCTTGAACAAAGATAATTTTGGTTCAGCTGTGATTTGAAAATTTTACCACGTTTGAACAATCACATTAGATTTTTCAAATGCAACTTTTTAAACGAAGCGACTAAACTAATGATTTTTAACAATAACCAGTAACAACCAGAGTTGATCATTGAAAGATGCTGATGTGTTGAATAAAGGCTCGTTTCCACTACGAGCATAGAACGGAGTATTTTTTGTTTCTTTTGTTGATTTTTTTGGTTCGCTTAGCGCTTAAGTGCGGAAAGAGGTAAAAAAATCAATGAAACAAACAAAGAATACTCCGTTCCGCGCTCGTAGTGGAAACGGGCCTGAAGGTCGAAGGCGACACGATTGGTTTCAATCGACCACACAAATTTCAACCCATAAACGTCAAAGTCAGTATGAAGGCCGATATGAAAACTGCTCCACTAAATAGCAATCGAACAAACGAATTTTTAGAAAACTATCAGGGGCGTTTGAGACAACGGGGTAAAGCAGTGTTTAACCGCAAGTTCACAAGCCGGATCCCGGTCACAAAAGGGCGTTTGAGTTGAACCTATTTATTACTACTAGGTTTGTTTACGGATAAAAATACGGTTCAGTTTGATTTTATATATTTGCTAATTTCTATTTTTTTAGTCGTTTAAAAATTATCGCTTTTACAATTTTTGTTTATACCTTTTGCAATTACAAGTTATTTTTTTACTGGTTATCATCAGTTTTGACAATCTGCAAAGGCTGCTGCAATTCCCCACTCCTGAGGCAAACTTTACAATCCTGGTGATGTTTTGAAAGGTCAACAACTTTTCAAGATTAAAGTAGCAATTAACACGTGAACTAACTTCAAAAGCAAGATTGTAATTGGAGATTTTGCAAGAATGTTGAAATCGCATTATTTAATTTTTTTCGACGCTTTGAAGTTCGAACGCGTTCCATGTTCGAATTAAATTTCAATAGGATTTAGCTACGCTGCCATTAAGCATTCAAATGAGCTGTTCTAGCCAGTCTAGCGAATATTCGAGACAGAAAGTCAGCCACAAAAAGGGGTGTTTACAAGGAAAGAATTTTAAGATCGCGTCTTGTTAGCTTAATCGATTCTAAATTCAGACAGCGTCGGAATCAGCCAAGCGCGAGCAGACAAAGTCACGTGAAAAAATCCACGCAAGACACTAAAGCAAACATGAAATTGTGGCTTTGTTTTGATCGCGTCGCGATGTAGGTAACGGTGAAGTTTAATTAATGGCGCAATGCAGTTTCAACATTAATTATTAATTTTCCACGTTGAGTAGTAAAGATATTTGAAACCAAAAGAGACGTTTGGAAACGATAAATTTCTATTTAATTCAATAATGAAATATTCTAAGATGTTTTCAACAAAGGTGTAATTTACCTTTTTGGTGCTTTTTCTAGGCTATCTACCATTTGCATTGTTCTGTTCAGTTGCAGCAAAAGAAAAAAAAATCAATCTATTAATTCTTTTTAGAATTGCTTAAACATCGACATAAGAAACATATTTAGACATCGCCCATAAACAATTAAAAAAAAGGTTTGAATGTATAAGTCTCGCTTCGTAGCAATGTTCCAAGAAAAATTTCCTATTTCGTTAAAAAATGCCAGAAGCTCAAATCTTTACGCTTGCGCCGAGAAAATCCAACCTAACAAGGGACGACAAAACAGGGGAACCACCTACTTCTTGCGAGGAAACTTTCTCGATCATCACGTGTTCCATTCGTCGCATCCGTTCCATTTCAACTTCCTTCGCAATTATCTGCTTCACTGCGTAAGACAGCTGCCGGCGCGCGGAGCTCGTATCGTCGTTGAAATGACAAACAGCGGCCATGTTGCTGTGAAAATCATTTATTTCGAAAATCAAGACAATGATTCTGGTTATTTTGGAAAATCAAAGATTGGTCTATGCGACCAATAACTACAAACAGAAAGCTACATTGGTCAAGACCAAATGTCGTTGAGTTATTTTGACATGACAGCAAGAAAGCAGCCGAAACCCAGAGAAATAATACGTAGTACCAGGTACAACGATTGCGGTTCGAGATGATACGTACGGTTCGAGAGCGTAAGTGTACTGGCCGTCTTCATTTCTCTCCTGTCTGAAGGTCAGGTTGTACGACAGCATGGATGAAACGAGGTCTTGCAACTGCTTTCTTTCAGCAACGGTGTAAAGCTGCATGTTGACCTGGAAATCAGCAAGCGATAAAACGTAAATTTTCGACCGGCAACCGGATCGAATGTTAGGAGCGCCGTTTTAATTTTCTTGATCGAAATGTACACGGTTCAATTCTCGCCCATGTTGTTGTGTTCATAGAAATAATATTTTGTGGAACTTTTCTCTGCTTCGTGATCTCAATTAAACAGTTCAAAATTAATTATATTAATTTATGAACACCCCTCCCAAAAAAATCAACTAAATAACTTTCATCCGGATAATCGACTAGTGGATCTTTAAATGAAGTTAAGTTCAAGTCTAACGCTTTCGACGGTGTTCAGCGAATCAGGAAGATAAATATATGATGATGATAAATACTGAGTTAAGAAACGTTTGCACTGGTGCAAATTAGTTAATAAGTGAAGGTGATAAGATTTAATGATTGATTATATTTATGCAGGACTATTTGATAGCAATAACATAACTAATAATTTGCCATCTACCGGTCGGATATTCGGCGTCATGATTGCCAGAAGATGGGGAATAACGTCGAGCAAAGCGACTGTTTGACTGGTGAAGCACCGAATGGTTGGAGACATCTCGGCAAACATGGAGGAGAGCAGGTTCTCAGTTTTTTGAAGCTTTTGTCGGTTCTGTAAAAAATTTTGAATGTCTTTAATAGCACGGTAATATAATCGTTTCACTGCAGTTCGTTGATATTCGTTTTAATTTTTGATTCGGAATCTAGCAAGAACATGAGCAATGCATCAATGAAAATAGATCCACTTTTTTTGAAATAAATATTTTAAAAAATACACATTTTGGAAAGAAATTTTAAGTATTTTATAATCGAAAACTAAAATTATAAACTTACGCAAAAGAAGTTAAAGCAAAGCATTTATTAAACATTTTTACACGAACAATAAGATCATCAATGATGAAGCTAAGTGTATACAATATATGGTAAAATATAGAGATAAGAAAACATGCCTAGAAAGGGCAAAAAAACAAAACTAAAACAAACCTCTTGTGCTGTTTGTGGAAACTGTATCCGTGGAGGCGAGAGGCAGGAAAAGAGGAAATGAAACATAACAAAGAGGTAAGGAACGTAACGCATGAGCGACCACTCCTGGCGGGACACAACGTCAACGTTCAGCATGTCGTACGTCACCAACCACTCATACGCTTTGTTGACGGCTTGCATGGCGCAATCTTTGAACTTCATCAACAAGAAATTGTCGAACACGCCCTGATCATAAGCGTCAGTGTCGGATTTCGAATGAACACACCCAAAAGCTCGCAAAATCCAAGTGTAATGCGAGATTTGTGCTTTCTTAAATATCAAATACCTAATTTACACTGAATGGATTTGCTGTTGAGTTTAAGATTATCTTTAAACTAACAGTTTAAAGAAAATCTTAAACCCCAGCAGAAAATGTAATTTGTTTGGCAAAAAGTATTCCATAATATAGTCCTTCCCGAAATAACAGCAATTTGAAAGGCAATAGAGCATTTACTTGCAAAGTCTTTTCGTATTCCCCGTTAGCTAAAACAATGTTCAGTATGTGATAGAATCTGGAGGAAAATTGACTGACTTTTCGACCTTCATCAAGTGATTGCTGCAAAGCGAGCAAATGACGCTGCATATGCCTGTGCACCAAAAAGTTAATGCGGAAGTAAAATACGAGTAGAGAACTACCACCACAACACAATGATGGGAAACGTCCCCAAGATGAAAATCACCACCATAACACAATGATGGGAAACGTCCCCAAGATGAGAACCACCACCACCACCACACAACGATGGAAACGTCCTTATGATGAGATGGTTTGAGGCGATTGCGTCATTACGCAGACGTCGATTTCAACTGCATTTGTTTCTTTCACTTTAACATTCTTGTATTTGCTAATAACATCATGAAAGAAACTATTAACACGCTCTGTTTTGATTTCAAATATAACACATGAACAAATAATCTGTAGGCCTATACTGCAAGAAAATCTTCAGCAAAATCAAAGAAATTTCGCAAAATTCTGTAAAGATCAAAAGCGCCGACTGAAAAGGTTAAAAAAGCAGTTGCAGTTTTTTTTTACAGTGTGAAAATATCGAGAAAACGTTAAAACAGGGGTGGGTAAACTTTTTAGCTCGAGGGCCGCATTCACAAGTTGATTTTATTTGAGGGCCGGACTATAGTGATCTCTACAAAAAGTCTTTACTTTGAATTTGTCCCGATTTTCGTACCTAAAAATTAATAATCGCTTACAACAACAAAAAAATTTTCTAAATTTTATGTTGGAGGCTTTTACTAGCCGCACAGAAAGTCGCTGCGGGTCGTAGTTCGCCCACCTACGCGCTAAAACGAAGCACGGGTCGAACGAAAAAACTGCATTGTGGACACTAATGCGACGACGGAGGAAAGCACCAAAGAGATAAAATAGTTGGTGGTCACCTTTTGTTTTTCGGCTGTTGGAAAATCTCGTTCCAAACATAGAAGACTGACTGATGCTGGTCCTTTTGCCCGATTGGAAGAGTTTGTATAGATTCCAAATTTATTCTGAATAGTTAAGGACGATAAAAGCAAACTAAAATTAAACCCAACAACAAATTTACGCTTTAGTACGGTTCTCATAGTTCTCATTGTTTCTATCGCGCTGTCATTTATCGAAAACTAAATCATGGGAAAAAAATTCTTTTTGTTTTGAAATGAAAACTTTTTTTTAAATCTTTTTTATTCTTGGTCCTCACTTTTTTTCTTACGAGCGGAGTGCAAAAAAAAGGGTTCCCTGTATTTGAAGATTAAAAGGTCACTTTGGTGAAACAACTTTTTATCCCTTGTCATCGTGCAGCTGTAAAGGGCGTGCCCATATCGTTGTCAGTGATCAACTTACAAGTCCTCACTACAGATTACAAAGTCCTCCTTAAGAAACAATGCTTTAGTCCTTGACGCTATTTTCTTTATAACAAGAGAAATCTTATACACATTGCACAAAGTAATTAGTCAAAAAGTCGCTTTAAAATCGTGGCGTAACGTTGCAAATTTGTTACGCAGCAATGTCGTTTTACTTTGAGGCAATAAAAAAGCTTTTAGACAAAGTGAGACTTACGAGTATAATAGAAAAAAATTCTATAAAGTTGAGCATTGTTGTGTTGCGTTTTAGAATGAGCACAAGCAAGAAAATGCAAAATAAAAACTAGACTAAAACAACTAAAAATTTTTTAAAAACTGCTTTAATGAATCTACCTTGTTTCTAGTAGGCCTCAACAAATTATTTTAGTTGGAATTTCAATTCATCAAATTGCTCTACGTTTAGTTTGGGAAAATTGATAGAAGAGGTGACCATCGGTAGCGCAAGAACCCACTCACTTGTTTTTTCCTTTCGACTGCAAGAATTGCAGTGTGTTAATGCAAGTTCGGATGTCATTGGACGACTTCTCACACAGCGCGAGAAGACAAGTCATGTCGCAGTCTAGGCGTTGGACGCGGCACATCTACGAAAAAATTCGAGAAGATTTGAATTTGCGAAGAGAGTAACGAGCGTTTGGGTGAAAACCCCGGAACAGCTGTCACCTGTCTCAACCGGGAAGCCAGCTTGGCTGAGGTTGTCGGTGGAAATTGAAGGACAAGCGATTGCTGCCGCAACTGGCGCAAGGCAGGAACGTATCTGAACAAAGTCATTGAGGGTTCGGGTTTGGCTTTGTTTCGCAAATAGAATTCAGTAAAATCAAATAACGCTATTGAAATCAAAGAACACGAACGTTGATACGAATGAATAAAATTTTAATCTTACAAGTCATTGCAGATGCATATGATGGGACGCAGGAGCATAGTGTTCGCTCCTGTTTTGTTCCGCTTTCGCTTCGAATCCGTTTTTTTGTTTCGATTCATGGTGCCGAGAAGAATATTAATGGCGGCCTGTGACGAAATTTAAAGCAAGGCTAAAGACGATTTCGAAAAGATGGAGAGGCAGCCAGGGGGGGATTATGAAAGGATCGGTCTATTTTTCGATGACGGAGGTTCTAAGACCCCCCCGCGAGGCTGCTTTTGAAACTATTTCGTCACACCTGAGGGGCTCCGTCTATTTCGTCGATAATCAGACAATTCGGCCGCGGATCGACGCCGAGAACCGACTTCATTTGAGTCGTTTCGTCGAGTTTCCGCTGGAAGACGTCGGCGCTTCGATCGTCGCTGAAATAAAACAAAACCTCGTTGAGTTAAGCTATGCATGGATGCAAACTGCAGTGTCTGCACTTATCACAAAAAGAACTCGGCAATCGTGGGCCATTTCCATTTCGGTGTTATCTCCTGTCACTTTTGAACGTTTGGATCCTGACAGCTAGTCAGTAGCGCGATGTTAATGATCTAAAGCAGTGGTCTCCAACCATTTTGTTGCCACGGACCTGTCGATATTAGAGAATTTCACCGCGGCCTGGGTGGCGTCGATACTAAAATTATTTAGGATGAAGACCAAAAAAAGATCTTTACTTTTTCACTCACGTGTTCACGTTGTAAAAATTAGTGCGGCTCGCGATCAAAATCAACTCCTGAATCGATCTCGATCGATAAAGGGCTCGCTCGTTCTCTTTAATTGCTTCGAATCGGACAAGCGTGAAATGAGTTTAACAAACAAGAAAAACTTTGCAATGCTTCGCAAAAATTAAGATACATTGTAGACCGGCACTGGCCGCGGCCCGGGAGTTAAGGACCGCTGATCTAAAGCATCGACGCAGAATACTTACCTCGCATTCATTTCGACGACGTGGTAACCGGCGTGCTTGGCAATCACGTGGGCTAAAGTGGTCTTGCCAAGGCCAGGAGGTCCGCACAAGAGTGCCGCTTTTAATCTCGGTCGCTTCGTCTCGTCTAAGTCCTAAAAAGACGCAAGTTTTAATATCAATACAAATATCCTTGCCATAAAGACTACGCACGTCATCGATCGAAGACGCGTCAGCGACAGGCTTCTTCTTGTTCGCGAACTTTCGGTTTGGCGGCTTGTCCTGTTGATTGCGGCTTTTTCGAGCGATCGGCTCGCGCCCAAACACAACTTGGTCCCAAAGTTTGAGCCACTTAAGCAGGGACCGGTTCACACTCTGCAACAAAGAAGCGCAATCATCGGGAAAAAAAGCACGCGATGGGGGTGGGGAGAAACTTACCTCGTCGCTCAGTAGGTGGGTGTATCGGGTGGGGGCGTATTTGTTGACCCACAAATTTTTTTGATTGTCGTCTTCGCTGTATATTCCCTCGTCCCGGTCGTTGTCGTCGTCGTCTATCGCCTTATCAGGGCTCGCTTCGGCGGCGGTCACAGATGAAAGATTCAAAACGTCGCGACGAATTTCTTCGGTGATGCGACGAGATTCTTCGACGATCGAAAATTGCTTCTAAAACGAAATCGAAACAAAAAATCATGAGCTTGACGTGAATTTAGATTGAACTACATGTACACAATATAACGCCTCTGTAAAACAAGCTTTGAAACTGTACATAGACTTACACAGCTACAATCTTTTTTTTTTTTATCACAAATCAATCAAATTAAAACAGAAGCCTTGCTGAAAAAATCACCCCATAGTCTTCAGCAAAAAAAAAGAACAAAACAACAGTGTCACAAAAGATTAAATAAGCCAATGACAAAGATCGGTTTTGGAGAAGACAACCTTCTACATTCGACGCATTTGCACACTATAAAGAACCAGAAATAATCGGTTTAGAAAGGCAGTTGTAAATACAGTAGTTGCGTAACATCTCTCAGGACAGAAAGCGAAATCCTATAGCTAGGGTTCACGTGCCTCTTGTATAAGTCGAGCACTTTATCATAGAAGTTCAACTTACAAAAACATCAACTGCTTAACAAGAACAATAAGATTGTTAAAAATAATCAGAATAAGAAAAAAAAAACTGACCATGACATACCATAGCTATTAAAAACCTCTTCATTTTATGAGTTAGTAAGCAGAAAAGGGTTAAATGTTTAAACAAATAATTTAAATCATACAATTAATAGAATAAAGTGATTAGAGAATCACTTTGAACTTGATAATTTACTCTTTTAAGCGCGATAATTTACTCATATTTCAATACAAAAACAAAAGTAGTTTTAATCAGACTTAAAACTTAAGGTTGATAACGTTCAAAATAAGTAAGAGAATAAGATAAACAACAAAAGAATGACGTTGTCAATTTATGCAAAAAATATTGCATTTATAATGGGGCCATTGCTAACAGAAAAACTTTTAAATATACATATATATCGTTTTAAGTTAGGACCCACTAAAGAAGCGTTTTTGATTCTATACTATGGTGAACAAACATTTAGCACTTTTTGCTACAACCTAAAATAAATCTGAAGATTTTATATTTAATTACGAAGGTAGAGAATGAAAATCAAATTTTCAGTGCAGCAATGCATTGTTAAGAGCTGCAAATCTTAAATCAACTTTGTTAGCATTAACATAGCCGAGTTCAAAAACACTTTTGCTGTACACTATTTATTTCCGGGAAAAGAATTTTTTTACAAAACTGCCGTATCAATATAAATTTACTGACTACGAGTTTTTCGAAACCTTTTAGTCGTCTACCACATTATTCTTGTCCAACAGTGAAACCTAAACATTAAGAATATTTGTGGAAACCTTAAGACAATGCTTATAGTGGGAATCACAAAAGTTTATTAACCAGAGCAAATGAAACAAATTACCGGTATAATTAAGAAAAGCATAATCTGATATTCAAAGGGATTTATATCATAAAACAGATAGATCTAAAGCTAATCAAAAATTTGCAATTTTACTTACAACTGGTCAAGATTCTTTATAGGAGTCATAACAATATTCAAATTAACAAAAATTGCTTAAATAATTGCCACACTTCATTCATAATTCTAATTTCACTCTTATAGCTGCTTTGTCCGATTACTAAATTTAATATAATAATCAATTTAGAAATTGTGGCCCGATCTAGTAACTTCACTTGTTATCGTATAATGTAGGTTTCAGATTTGGCAGGTCGTCGGTGGCTTCGGGAAACCTTTGATGAAATTTAAATTGTTCAGCCAATTCAAGTAACTTAAAACGGAAGCTATACCGAATAATAAATTAATTATATAAAAACCTCATCGAATATAGCTTGCCGTAGTTCAGTCATCGATTGTGGTAAAAGAGATCTTGTTTTTGAACCAGTAATTAATTCATTAATTGAAGGAACCTGAAAAATATACAATAGCAAAATTCAAGTTTTATACATAGAGGCTTTAATTCAGTAATTTTGTCTTGTTCAATCGCGAAGTTTCAGATTTAAATACAGAATTGCTCAAATTGGCGATTACAAATTGGTTCACAGCACTAGTCGCTGCGTCCTACAGAAGAGCACTTTATGACAATTTTTTTTGCTTCAAATCAGTTTAAAAAAATTAAAAAATCAAAAAAACAATTTTCAACCGGGCAGTAAAATCTAAGTGGTTTCGAGACGTTAGACCAGGGGTGGGCACGCTTTTTGGACGGCGGGCCAAAATTTTTTTAAACTTTGACAAGCGGGCCGGACTATGTGAATGTATGAAACGGACAAGAGTGTTAAGCTGTAGCATAGTTTATTAAAGGCTGTTCACAATAATAAACCAGTTATAAATGATAAAAAATCTTGCTGTAATGTTACATTTAATTGCAGTCTTTAAGCCACGTTTTTCTTTGCCAAAGTATCAAAATCTGGGGATAGCTTAGTTGTCGCGATTGTTAAAACAGATTTTAGCTGAGTATCAGTTGATCGAGATATGTGGTTTGATTTGTTAAAATTCATCAAGCTGAAAGTCTGTTCACAAATGTATGTTGAGCCAAAGAGAACCAACATTCTCTGCGCCATTTTTTGTATATTCGGGAACGTAGCATCATTTAATAAAGCGTAAAATTCATTCAGCTTCAGGACTTGAAATTTCTCTTTCAAAAGGTAGTCACTCTGAAGGTCAATCAATACCAATTGCAACTCCTGTGGTGCTGTCAGAGCAACTCGAGATAGGGAGGCTGAGACAATATTAAATGATTTTTGGAGTTTTATAAAATCTTGGAATCTACGGCAAAATTGTTGATGCAGATTATCCAGTAACTTGCTGTATTTATTTACATGTTTAGAAGCTTCTTTCATAGTCACTAAAGTGGGGAAATGTACAAACGAATTGCTTAGCAATTGTTCTAAAAATAAAGTCAGTTTAGATTTAAAAGCTTTAACATTCGTGTACATCTCGAGAGCGAAAAGATTTTTCCCTTGCAACTTCGTATTCAAGTCATTCATGTGTGTCAATATGTCTCTTGCAAAAAAAAATCACAAAGTTAATCTCCGTCTTCTAGTTCAGGAAAGTCATCACCTTTTCTGATTAACTACATAAATAAGCAAATGGCCTGTTTAAGTACCCAGAAACGTTTACATGCTTTTCCCAAACTTAACTTAACATGAGAATGGTAAAGCAAGTCCTGGTGATCAGAATCGATTTTTTCGAAAAACTTTATAAACTGTCTATGGTGAAGTCCTCTTCCTTTTATGTAGTTGATCAGTTTTATCACTGCCTTCACCACATGATTAAGCTGCAGTACAGACTTACACAAGGCCTCCTGATGGATGATGCAGTGCAAAAAAGTTATATCCATGTCAGGGTTTTCCTCTTTCATCTTATCTTGTGATATGTGATTAAACTAGAAGTCACAAATAAATTTTCAACGATTTTTAACTGTGATGTAACAAACGCTTAGTTATGAGAAAAGAATTACAGGCATAAACAAGGAAACTTCAACAAGATCAATTGATTCGTATGCTTGGGCATTGGAATGTGATTTTTCTGTAGGGAAAAGGGAAACTATATTCAACAATCAGTAATGAATTGCTTTTAAGTACTCGTTCGTGGTAATAGCAGGCGGGCCAGATTAAACAAGCTCGCGGGCCGGATTTGGCCCGCGGGCCGTAGTTTGCCCATGTAAGCGTTAGACAGTTAGCGTTTCCACAATCGCACAAAAAGGATGACAAACAAAAAAGAATATAATAAAAAAACATAGTTGGGGCAGAATATAATTAACCAGTAATCAAATTAATACAGTAGAAACAAAACATCGAATTATGTAGGGCTGGGGAGCCGGTCGGTTTTGGAGGAGTTGAGCCGGAGTTACTAAGTTGCTCGTAATTTGTAGAGCCAAAGTCGGGGCCAGAGCAATCAAAATTTCTACTGGCTCGGGCTCGTAACAACATTTTTTTTGCATTTATAAGTCACCTAAGTAATTATTTAATAGAAATAAAATTTTTAAATTGAAGTTAAAAAAAGTCGCTGAGATCTGACAAGGGCATTAAAAATAGCAATTTGACCCACAACAAGGATGACAGACGTCAAACTTGATAATACAAATGGTTGCACTGCAAAGAGCAGTAGTATAAAAATTTTTCTTATCAACATGGATTTAAACATGAGCGCTCAAAACACACTGCTTTGCACAACATCTGTAGCCAATTCACAAGAGGTTTCAACTAGCAGTAGCTTTGGCGTGAACCGACAGTTGATCAAAAAGAAACAGGATCGGAATGGCACTTGATCGAATAATGACAGAGAAAATTCACAAATTTGAATCTGTCCCGATTTTGTCAATTTTTCGTGCCAAAAACATAGCGATCTCTAAAAGAAAAATTTTTACTATGAATCTGTCCCAGTTTTGTCGGTTTTTTGTCCAAAAACACAATAATCTCTAAAAAAAAGTCTTACCTTTAAATCTTTGATTTCTGCAAGGGGTCTCTAAGGATGGGACCATGGCACAATGCCCCACCCCTAAATAACTGACTACAATGTAAAAAGAATGCAAAAAATGGCAGCAATAGGCATCTAACAAAATATAACCATGACGAGAGATCTACTTGTTGCCCCCCTAAAAATGTTTAGCCCAGGGACTTGTTAAAAAACCCTGACCTTGACAAAGAATTTTAAAAAATGAAAACTAACTGTCTTCTTGCTGATGGCCCCAACTTTTTATAAATCTATTTACACTAACAAAGAGATTGTTTAATCGCAGAAACATACAAAAGTAAATCTTTTTTTGTAATCAACTGTCATTTCGAGAAGTGTCGTTTCGATCAAATGTCGTTTGATCAAGTTTCGTATCGATCAAGTGTCGTTTCGATGAAGTGTCGTTCGATCAAGTGTCGTTCGATCAAGTGTCGTTCGATCAAGTGTCGTTCAATCAAGTGTCGTTCGATCAAGTGTCGTAGCACCTAGCTTTGGACATGAGCAAGGCGTTTGATACAGTGAACATACGCAAACTCACACTATTTTCAATTCAATTCAATTCAATCTTATTTGCAATCAAGGTATTACGTTTCGAAGTTATTATTGACAAAATGATTGCAAAATAAGAAACAGCGGCTGAACGACGCACAACGTCAATTGTGTGCTATCGCCGTACCTTTAAAACAAGGTAGCTAAGTTAATTTAAAAAAATAAAGGAAAAAAAGAAAACAATTTAAATAAATTTAAAACAATAAAAAGTGTATGCATAAGCGCAAAAGGTAGTAATAATACTGTATAACAGTAAGATACGAGGGAGACTATGTTGAAAAATAAAAAAGCATTTTTTGATTACCAGTCATTGCAAACTTGAGTTATTAAAAAAGTCTCATTACTTATTGACTGACCCTCGTATATACATCCGAGCCATATAAAGAGAATGTTGCATAATTATGGGTGGGAGAAACAACAAACTCTGTGACCAAAAGGGTCAGGCAGGCTAAAAAACCCACCAAAAGAAATCCTGCCATGGGTCAAAAGAACCATTTCAAACACTAACAAACATCATCAAGTTTATAGCAAACTACATAAAAGACAAGCCTGCACTCAATACAATGGCACATTTACAAAACTCAAACAAATCAATACCAGAGTACCACAAGGTGGAATTCTGTCGCCAATATTATTTAACATTTACACCTCTGACATTCCACTCCTGCCTAAAGATGTACAAATTGCAACATTTGCCGATAACATAACTATCACAGCATCTCACACCAAACACCGTAAGGCAAAACAAACTTATTCAACCATATCTTCACAAAATCTATGAATGGGCCACCACTAATAATAATTTTTATATAAACACAGACAAAACTACAATTACACTTTTTACGCCAAACCCAGCTGAATATGGCACAACTCTTCTACTTAAATTAAATAATCAAATCCACAACAAAACACTCAAAAATTCTTGAATCGTTCTAGACCCAAATCTGACATTTTCACTACACATAAATTTCACCATCACCAAAGCAAAACGATGTTCAAGATTCTCAAAAGCTCTCATTTCTACCAAAAGGGGTAAACAAAAGGAGCTAATCATCTCTACATTCAAAGCTATCATTCGCCCCATTTTGGAATATGCAAACACCACATGGAGTCCCAGTGTTTTTTTTAAAGGTTGACTTTAGCAACCGGTGAGAAACTTTGAAAGGCTAAAAACTATTTTACTTAAATATGTAAAAATAATGCAGTCTACATAAAAAGTTATATCAGCAGTTCTTCCTTGGCAAATAGCTAGGAATGCTGAGAATACCACAAACATACCTTCATTAGCATGCAAGGTGAATACGTTTATTCGAAAGGATTCATAAAAACTTTTCAGTATAACCCATGATATGTTTTATTGAATGCTACTGACTGTGTTTTAGCCGAAGCTGTCAATTACAAAGTAACAGGAACAGGAAGAATCAAATCATCCTGGTCCTCTTAAATATCTTTAGTAGAAGTGAAGTCATTTAGCAAACTTGTGGTGTTCCTGGATGATGTAGGCCTACTTTCGTAGTTTGGAGTAGCAATAGCTGGGTGTTTTTTGTTTACTAGTAAAAAATTGCTTTATACTTAAATTGCTTGCATAAATGTTTATGTGTAGACATTTTTCAGAGCATTATCAGAGCATAAATGTTTACATGGAGACATTTTTCTAGAATTAAAAAATGAGAATACTTAAAAGCATGATGGCTGAAACATATTAGTAATTTTAAAATAAAATACAGAGCCATGCTGTAGTATCATTTTATTAATTTTGACATTTATTATATTTTGTTATAATATAATGGTTATTATTTTGAAAATGAGTTAAGTTGTACTCGAAACATCAAAAATTTAGGGACAATGTCAAAGTGGTAATCTTTTTTTTTAGTCATCATCAGTTTTTTGGAATGAAAATGTGTTGCATTATGTCTTAACTTTAGCAATGCAACGTGATCAGACTTCAGGCAGCTGTGAATAAAATTTTCGCAAAACTCTATGGCTCCCCAAAATTTTATGTAGTCCACACTTAATTTTTTAATTTTGGGATGCGGCCAGCAAGTGCAATCTCTACCCTGCCCCATGACATTCATTCATCAGAACAAACATTACCATGTCATATGCATATAAAACTGGCACATTTCAGTGCTAACAAATCGCCACAATTGCAAAATTATCTACTGTACATACAGTCAACCCTGATATTTACATGTTGCAATGTAGCCAAGTACTACCATAATACCATGCCAATAGTTTGTGGAAAAGACCTTTGCAAGAAGCAGGATTAATCCAAGAGGTGGAAATCTAAATTGGCTTCTTTGAGAGGTTAAGGAATGGCTACTCCAAAATATTCTTGGAGGAGGGATAACAACAACATAGAAAAAATTTGTAAAATCTTGGAAGATTTGACTAGACTAGAAAGAGAACGAAAGCTGGAGTTGCAGTTTAAAAATAATTGGCTCTGGAGCTGGAGCCTAACCTAAATTAGGCTAGCTACCCAGCACTGGAATTATGGAATTGCGCTCAAACCGACTTTTGAAGTAAGTTAGAAATGAGTGATTTCAATTTTTGTGGTCGTAAATAAGCTACATCTAAAATATTAAATCATAAAAGCAGCTAGTGACAGTATTTTACTATTAAGTCCAGCCAGTGGTGTGGTCACCAGTAATTGTTTTAGGCTATTTACATAAATTCAACAATTTAGCTTTTCTAGTAACTAAACTCAGTAAAGTAATGTCAAAAATTAAACGTATTTAAAATGAATTCTATTTAAATGGAAATATGCAAGCTAATTTAAATCACTTCATGTGGGCAAAATGTAACCAGAGATCAAAAATAAAGAAATTAAGCTGAATATCACAATGGTTAATTAGCTTTTTTAAATTACAAGCCTAAAATGAAGTTTGTTGAGTCTCAGATAAGAACGACTTATTATTTAATTTCAACAAAATAACTGAATTTTGAGAGCAATGTCAAATTTTATGTCATGCCTTTTTTCATTGAGTCAGTTTTGTTGCAAACAAATTAAAATTAATCACCTTTTTTTTGTGATCATCTCTTTTTATTCTCATATAGACCCTTTGTCCATCTGATGAAGTGGCTGCAATAAACTTGCTATTCATGGGGGGTCGAATAAGAACCTTGGTAAGTCGAATGGAAGATTGTTTTGTTTCAGTTGAAAAGCTGCCTAAAAAATAACAAAAAATCAAAGCCACACAATAAAGAAACAGTTATAAATATTTGTGGTTGCTTTTCAGTAAAAACAAAACTGTTATTTGAAGAAAATCAAAACAAAATATCTAAACAAACTGATAAAATGAGATCTTTTAAATTTTAAAATGTACATACAGGGTGATTCAGCGAAGTGTGCACAAATAAAAACTCATCTTTCGGACTTATAATTAGGTCAAATGAAACAAGTTATATGCTGTGAAGATAGTAAATTTAATAAGCTTTCAGAAAATATACAAGTTATTCAATATAACCCCCTTTGTTTTTGATTACTTTCCGAAGTCGTGGCAGAACCTGGGCACATGTGGCACGCACCACTTCTGGGTCAATTTCGTCCCATGCCGATGTCAATTTTTGCTTTAGAGAGTCCAGATTTGGATGAGAAGTACGGCAGGCTTTTGTCTCTAAAATAGACCATAACCCAAAATCCATAGGGTTCAAGTCTGGTGAAGACGGCGGCCAAAGCTCTTTCTCCCAAAAACCTTTGAAATTGCATCGACACCAAGCTTGAACTGAGTTGGCCGTGTGGGAGGTTGCACCGTCCTGTTGAAGAGTAACTCCTTGTTCTCCGACTACTTCTTGGACCCAAGGAAGGACTTTTCTCTGCTTATCTTGACCCCTTCTGGTTTATCTTGACCCCTTCTTCAATGAATATGAGAGGAGTTTTCAGCCCTTTTGATGTTGCGCCTGCCCATACCATTACGGAGGCGGGTTTTTGTCTTCTGAAAGAGCTGTGACGCTCAACTGGGACCATGTTTATGTCTGGAAGCCAAATCCTGTCATTTTGATGGTTATGGACAGCTTGAACAGTGAAAAGTTTTTCGTCTGTCCATAAAACTTGAGGCTGCGTGCCATCGACAAGTTTCTTGACCAAAATCTTTGCTCTATCGAGCCTTTTCTTCTTAGTGGCCTCCGACAAGAGATGTCTTTTGGTGAACTTGTATGGGTGGCTCTGGAGATCATCCTTGAGAATCCTTTGCATGCTGGACACGCTCACAGAGTAGTCTTTAGCAAGTTGTCTGGCACTTTTTGCAGGATTTCTCCTCAACTTCTCTCTGACCTTTTTGATCAGTTTCTTCGTCCTTACGGTTCTTTCAGGGTCACTCCTGATTCTTGGAGCACAAGTCCCAGTGTCCTTGAACCCCTCTACGGCTTACAACCTCCTTCATCAACCGGAAAATTTCACTTGGTGGGAGCTTCTTCTTGCAATACTCTTCTATCACGTCATTGATCGTTTTACTCATCGTTTATTTTTACTTTAAATAATACCAGATTTTAAATTTTAACTCTTAAATAATAAGAAACTGAAATGTTAATAATTGAAAGTTAATAATGGACGAAATACATGTACATAAAACTAAGAAAAGTATTTGTGCACACTTTGCTGAATCACCCTGTAGTATACTGGATTGTTCATATAACTAATTCAGACTAACTCTAGTATAAACATTAATTAATTAATCATAAAGTTAACTGTACTAGACACAATTGATTGTTCTGCACAATTTTGTACCAGCTTCATTCAAAAAATCTTTTGCATTTCGAGTTTTTCGATAGCTCTTGATTTTTTGTAATATTTGAGGGGTAGTTAAGTTATTCTTATGTCGAAGATTTTCAAGTCTAAAAATAAAAATATTTATAGATATAGGTCAAACATGATAATTTACACAAACAACCATACATTTGCAATCACAACTAACAATAAAAATTGAACAAATGTTCTAGATCAGTTGTTCTTAATCAGTAGGTAGGTATAAAAGGTTGATCCTGCTCCTGTTTGTACATTGCACCTCTAGCCAAATCAGATCCAAAAAGCTTAGTCAAAAAAGGTTAAGAGCTACTTCTCAATACAATCCAACAACAACAATCAAATATACAAAAATGCAAAACAGACCTTTCTTGAACCACATCCCTGTCACTATCAAGTGTGGTTGGCAGATTTTGATAATTTGAAGAGTCAAGCAGCTTTGGTCGTTTTTTTTCAGGACTGAATGCTAAAATCAAGTCATACTAATTTACATAGCCATTCACTGTTGCATATTCACTGTTGCATTGAAATGAAATTTAATAACTTTTTCATCACTATAAATCAATTTAATTTAAATTAGACTTTAAAATTATCATATAACAAAATAAATTATTTTTGTAATTTGGTAAACTTTTTTGTTAATACTTTAAAATTGTTAAGCAATTGCCTATGTTGCTATTCAAATGAAAGCTATTAATTTGAACTAGCAAACATAATACTAAGTTTTACTATAAACAATTTTTTTTGCAATTATAGTTCATATTAGAATACTTTGTGAAAAATTTTGAACATGAATTTCTTACTTTTAAAAATATATTATTTAAAAATACATAATACAATATTATTGCAGTGCAAAAAGCTGCAGTTGGAAAAAAAGCTGATGGATCTAAACTTTAACAATTCAGGTTTTAGAAGGAATATATTTTCAAATTATGCCTGAAGCATACACAGCATAAATTTATTTTTGTTTGGATTAAAACAACAAAAAAACAGAAAACTTACATTCAGTTCTGTCTTCATCAATTACCAAATTATTAGATTCATAAAGATCATTAGTAAATAAATCAATTTCAGGCTCATCTTTTGACAATGGAAACAAATTTCTTCGTCGATTTTCTTTTTGAGAAATCTCAGGCAAATCATCATCTTTACTTGTTAGAGGAGCAATTTTTTGTGGTGAAACAACTTGTGTAGTGACACCTAAATGTGCAATTGTGCATATGCACAGTAGAATTTAAATACAATTCATTATCATTTATTAATTTTAACACTTGGAAAATAACAACAAAGGTATTCTAGTTGAGTTTTTATTTTTTAATTCTTTAGCTTTATTTAATGACTAGGGCAATTTTTATTTTGACCTAAAAATTTTTTTGTCACATCTTTTTGGCTTGAAAAAAAAAACTTAGTTTGTTTTAGGATCATAACTTGTTAAAATGCTGGGTCTTTGTTAGCCAGTCAACTGACCAGATTCTTATCTATAATTGTCAGAATATGAATCACATCAAAATGTTTTTTATAAATAGGGCATGACCCGAGCTCATTTATAAAAAGTTTATGGTCTACAATTTGCTCCTCTGCACCACACTCAACTGCGTTGCAGTGGGAGCCATACCACATACTCCATTTGTGCATTGTTGAGCTGATGCCTGTTTAAAAACGGTTAACCCTGACTTAGGCAGACTTGGAAAAACAAATGCCCAGTGATAAATATTGACATCAGTAATGAAAAGTCTTTAAACTTTTATGCTTTTGTTTCCTGCCTCATTTATTAAAGTTCAACTTTATGTGGACTGAATGACCTTGGTCAATTATAGAATTTTTTAAAAATATTAATAGTTAGTCAAAAGACCAGATGTGTTGTTCAAGATATAAAGCCCCCTTCAAAGATTGTCATTTTCATTAAAGAAAAAAAAAAGGAGGAAAATCATCTGCATGTAAAGGCCAGCATGGTTTAACTTCCCTTTCAAGTTTTGTCTCATTTGCTATGTTTTGCCACATTGATGATTTGAAAAGGTATAGTTAGAAATTTTATTTTAAACAGAGTTTCCTAAACCAGGGTACATTTTGGCTTCTAAAGGGGTACATTATTATGTGAGAGAACATCCTTATTTCAGTTAAATTCCATATCTGGAAAATTTTTTAAAATAGACTCAAATGTCTGGAATTTTAGAATCCAGTAAATAATTATTAAATTAAACAAAAGAATTAAGAGTGAAGACCTTTTTTTTTTAAGAGATCACCTTGAGTTTGGGTTTAAAATTGTGACTGATTCAAAGTGAAGACCTCTTTTTTTTTTAGAGATAACAATGATTTTGGGCTTGATTTGGGAAAATTTGTGGCTGATTCAAAGTAAAGACCTTTTTTTTTTAAAGATCACCTTGATTTTGGGCTGGAACTTGTAAAATCTGGGACTGATTCCAACTGAAGGCCTTTTTTAATTTAACCCGAACTATCCCAATGACTACATTTGTAGTCATTTGTAGTCATTATTTCAAATGCATTTTCTAACTAAAAATAACTGTTTTTTTATTATTTTAGATTATGAATAGCTTTGAGATATATAAAAGTTGTAAAATATCTTTACAAACACTGTTTTAAGTTGTGCCATAGAATTGTACAGCCTATCAAAGTTTTTAGTTTTTAGTTTTTTAGTTCTACCCTTGGGTTAATATGGGTTAAAGAAACATAACAAAATTTTGGGGGTACATGCAAACCTGTTAAAGTGTTAAAAGGGTACTGATGAACTAAAAGTTTGGGAGATGCTGGTCTAAAAAATAGGTTGATAATTTTATTCTTTTTATTGTATGTTAGACACTGATTGGAAATGTAAAAAAGCCAACCTCTGAACATGACTAAAGCAATTTTTAAACCAAGTAGCATAAATTTTCATGTTAAGAAAAAACCTCACACAAATACCATTTGTTCATATAAGCTTTTGTTTATTCAATTTCTTTAGATACTTACTCAAATAGAATCATTATTAAAATATTTAATTGATCCATTTGAATATGTATGTGAAGTTTAATAAAAAAAAAAAAAGCTTATGCAATTGAGAGGTATTTATCAACAGTTTTTTTTTGGTATGATTTTTAAAAATTTTTTTAGTACTGAAAAGTCTGGCATATAAGACCCCCCTGCCCCTTAAATTAAAGTTAGCTTAACTCCAAAAAACTCACATTTTAATTTAATTTAGAAAAAAATTTAATTTTTAAAATTTTAAATTTTTTAAATTAAATTTTTTATCAAGTTATGATTTTCTTATTTGGCATATAAGACTCTCCCTCAAATTTAGGATTAAATTTTGGTTATTAAAAGGGGTCTTATATGCCAGATTTTACAGTATATGGCTGTTTAGACCTGATTTAGTTATCAGATTTCATTTATTTTGCTTAATTGTTGTTTGTTATGGAATTGTTATGAAAGCAAACATGCCATATCAAATATCACCAACTTGCCAAAATATTGAATTGAATTCCTCAATAATTATTTAGTTTTAATTATTTGCCATATTTTTTGTATTGCAGTTATTTTTCAATCTCTAAAATAGCTTTGTTTTAGATTTGCATAAAACTTCAAAATTTTAACAAGAATAATTGGGGACAGAGATGCAAATAGGGGGCTGATTTGGAGGTCATAACAGCCCTCTTTTGAACATTTTTATCATCCCTCTTTTCACCAAATGTCAGATCCTTTGCATGCTGATATGCAACAAAATAAAAGTTTTTGATATGAATATGGTGTCTTGTGAAAACTTGATTGTAAAGATGAGTTTCCATTTTCATGTATTTTTGCTATGCTTCTTCAGTGTTTTTTTCTATCCTATTTTTTGTTGTAATAATATTTTGGACACTTGTCAATGCTGATTACAGCCACCATTAAAACAGCACTACCTCAATTTGGCAATGATTCCAATTATTAATTTGTTAACAAGTCTTTAAATCATTATTTTGGTTTTGTTCATTTCTACCATAAAGTTTTGAATTTTATTAACCCAAGATATAACATTTCTTTCCAAAGAATGTATCACAAGCTGTAGTTGTTTTGAATACTAACTCATCTCTAAGCTTTTTGTCTGACACTTGTCAGGAGATAAACATCAGAATGAATGAAAAATACAATTGATTATATTAGTTCAAATGGTATCTCTTCTTATGTTCATTCATCTCTTATTCCTCTCTTTCTCATGGCTTACCCTTATAGAAATTTCATTCACCTGATGAAGAAATGCTGCTTAAAATTGTTTCATGAACTTATTTAATTAAATTGTTTAAAAAAACAGCTAAAACTTTGTAAATCAAGCATTCAAAACTTGACTTACCTTCAAGTTCATTCAATACATCAAATTGATCAGCATATTGTGCTTCATATAAATCATATTCATCAAAGCCATCATCAGTCATTTGTACTTCAAGCAAAATTTAATTTCAATTTCTAAACAATTAAATAACTAATTTTCTTTAAAAAAAAATTCAAAGCAAAAAAAAGAGAAAATTAGGTATTGCAAAAAAAAATCATTAATAATTTAAACAGCTAAATTCCTTCATATTGAATAATATAGTGAATTAATTAATAATAAATGAAATGTTATATTACAAAACTACAAGGTTAACATCTATCCTAAAAAGAATATATTTCTTTGTTACTGAAACTTAGTTAAATAAATCTACTCCTGATTTTTTTATTCAGCCCATTTTGTGATATTACATAAACAAATGTGGTATTTTTGGTTGAGGAAGTGGAGTTATGGTGCTTAACAAAAATACAGTAAAAGTTAATCATGTTTTTACCTTAAATATTTCATAAAATTTGAAGTGATTTCTATTTCACTGAATATTTGATAGTAGCAAAAAATGAAAAGTTAAATTACCTTCTTTTTGGATTGACTTACATGTAGATTATATAGAAATTCGGGGTGATTCTTGATAATAACAAAAGCAAAAGATTAAATTACCTTCACTTGGATTGACTTAGATTATATTTAGTTTTCATTTAAGTTTTAATAAAATTTAAAACTTCATAGACTATACCTTGCTTAGTTTGAAGTCATATGTCTATTAAATTTCAAGTAGACAGCAATATCTTGGCATCTTCAAAAACAGGTCAGGGCAATTATTTACCCTATATATTAACACCTCTGTCACTTTCTTGCAAGTCAGGAAGATAAATATAGAGATAAAATTAATAAAAATCAATTATTTAAGCCTTTAATTTAAAAAACTTTCGATTTAAAAAATTTTGAGTCTGATGCCAGATCTTTAGCTACTGCCACAAATTATTGTAAATAAAAATATTGTTTCTTTTTTAAATTTATTGCCTCACAAATTTTTTTTATTGTCACACAATTTCATATTAAATTTACCAGTCAAGAGTTCAGCTGTTTTTAGGCCACTTAACTGCATTGTCTGTGTAAAAATATATGAAAAATTAAGAATAAACAAAATGCTTTCTAAAACATTTTAATAGTCAAAAACACTTTTTCAACACATCTTGCCCAACTTTGAAAAAAGCCTTGCAAAGCACATGCAAATGTTATAAATCAAGTCACACTATACAAACACAATTTTTTACAAATCCATTTAAATTCATCAAAAGAAACAGGCCATAAATACGAATCACTAATTTGTTTTAAGGTATATGATCAAGTTCTTCCAAAAAAATTTAAAGCTTGGTCAAGATATTAATTAAGGAAATAAAACACTACTTTTATGACAACTGCAATTTACATAATCTTGATTAAATACCATTTTTGCTGTCCCACTGCTTAATTAAAAGGGGACTCAAATCACTTTTTTTCTACCTAAAAATATTAGTAAGCATCTATTTGATAGCTAATATTTCCTCATTTCTTTTCATCTCTATATTTATCCTTCTTACTTACAAGAAAGTATCAAAAACATTATACATAAGGCAAGGAATTATCCAGACCTGCTTCTAGAGATGCTAAAATATTGCTGTGTGGTTGAAATTTTTCTTTTGATTTTTTAGTTTCATGAAGATATGAATGTTAAAACTGCTTGCCAAGAGTGCAAAGCAAAAGAAAGTGTTATAAAGTGTCTTTCCCAAGGACACAACAAAATGGCACAAGTAAGTTCTGAATGGCAATTATGTTGATCACAATCACAGCACTCTTAACCACTCTACCATGCTGCTGACATAAAAATATGTGAAAACTGAAAAAAACTTGATTGATCAAACAGTAATATCTTGACATCTCTGAAAGCAGGCCTGGGTTATTGCTTGACAGTTGCTTTAAGCTTAGTATCTCATCTTTAATAATGCACAATAAATAAGCATCTTTTGAAGAAGTTACCGTAAATAATTTTTTCAGTGAAACTAACCCAGAATCCCCCTTTCAGCATCAGAATGGAATAAAGAAAAAACCAAAAGAAAAAGGATTCGGGTTAGTTTCAACAAATGAAAATCACTTACAATGACTTCTTGGAAAGACTGGTAAATCAATTAGGTTAATTAACTAGTTTTGTAGTGTTTTTAAATTTAGAAATTAAAAAACTTTGAAAATAAAAAAATAAGACTTAAGACTATTATCTGAATTTCAAGCATGGACAGGAAGCCTCTTCATGAACATTACAAACTTATCCAAGTCATTAAAAAACACTTCTCTTTTTGGGTCTTCTCAAGAAGTCACCATAAGCAATTTTTCTTGGTAAAACTAACCCAGAATATTCCCTTCAGCAGCAGAATGGAATAAAAAAAAAACAAAAGGAAAAGAATCTCTTTAAGAAGCGAGAGTTACTACAGAGGGATGTAGGTTAAATTTTACGAACGAAAATCGCTTACTGAGATCCCTCTTATTCTGGAAAGTTTGTTTGAACTGCATATTATTTCTGTAAATAGAAAAAGTTTCAAGAAATCTATGTTTTAACGTCTTTTCGTTTAATAATGACTTTCTCCTGTTTCTTGGAATAATAACCAGTAGACCTACTTGGTACCCATACATGAAGTTTCGCCACAGCTACATAGTAGTTTTACAATTTAACACAATTTCTATTTTTTTTTTAAGAATGTTTGAGCGGTTGACCAATTTGATGGTTTTGGTCAAAGCAGAATTAGTTTTAACTACAAAATATAGTAAATAACAATTAAACTAATCTGAGCGCTTGTACACTAAAAACAAAAACTTGCATTTGTAAAAACCCGCTAAATCTTCATAGAACCGTAAAAGTCATCGAACCGTTTAAGGCTGCTGTTCGTCAGAAGAGTGCTCAACAATATCAGTTGTCAAAGCAATTATTCATAATTATCAAAACACAAATAAAATAAAAAAATATTTTATTAAAATGTTCTGATAGATTGTTTTGCCTGTAAAGCTCATCAAGGGACACACATCTTGTCAAAAAAATTCTCTTATATTCTATTCTAATTTATTTATTTTATTTTATTTCTATATTTATTTTCCTGACTCGCAGGAAAGCGACGGAGGCGCTAATACATAGGGTAAGCAATTACTTCAACCTGCTTCCGGAGATACCAAGATATTGCTGTCCGCTTGTAATTTAATAGAAATATGACTGTAATTTAAAACTGTAATTTAGGCCGGCAGCGTGGTCGATTGGTTAAAGCGCCGTGCTTTTGATGAACATGGTCTAGGTTAAAAACCTACTCGCGCCATTCTGTTGTGTCCTTGGGAAAGATACTTTACGGCACTTTCCCTTGCTTGGTGGTCTTGACAAGCAGTTCTAAATTATAATCACATCTCTATTAAATTACAAGCGGACAGCAATATCTTGGTATCTTTGGAAGCAGGCCGGGGTAATTGCTTACCCTATGTATTAGCGCCTCCCTCACTTTCCTGTGAGTCAGGAGGATAACTATAGAGAATAAATAAAAATAAATAAATAAATAATTAGAATAAAGTAGAGAAAAAATTAATTTGATTTACCGTTATAGAAATGATTTATGAGTTTGAACTTGTAGCCTACCCATAAAAACCCAGGCTAGAAAAACAATTTCTACTGAAGCGTTAAGCCGTTTAAAATAAAATGTTCCAGTGTAGCTTAAGATTTGATAAAGTTTGTTTTTAAGGGTACGGTTCTGGTTAAAGGAAAACTTTTATCAAGTAATATAAATTTTTGATTTGGATTTGATTAATACTCTAAATTTTATAAAATATTTTTTGTGTCCATTTTTGACTAGCGTGTTTACGGAGAATATGAATAGTTTACAATACGATAGGTCTACCAGACCAATATATTTGAAGAAAGGAAGCAAAGCAATTTTTTCCAATCTTAATGCAACGATCTCCCGAATCATGTTTTTGCATGATTCACCGAAAAACTGTAGGATACATAACAAATGCTAGAGCAGAATGGATACCTATTGCTGTATGGCACAATGCCCCCCTAAATACGCTACTGCTGGTAGATCTATGGTTATCAAAGTTTAAGCTGTATTCTTCTGTTTCAAGACATAACTACAGCCATTTCCTTAAAGTATATAACACATTTTTCTGAAGAAAAATTCCTTTCTTGTTATTAAGTAAAAAACTTTTTGGATTTTATTGTAAAGTGAAACACCATGATCTTACCTGCAACCTGCTAAAACTTTTGTCAGATAAGCACATGGTTATAATAATCATGAAGCTAGTCCGGAATTGAAATTTTACTCTTAATACTTGAAAACAAGCAAAGCAAACTCCGCCGTCAAAGAAATGGCAGTCTTCGGGGATCAGTATTGGCTTCTCTTTTTCTTAATATCTATACGTGTGATCTGCTTTCCATAATCTTCTAAAAGTCTGCTTAAATGCAGCCGGTCTAGTATTGTTGCACTCTTTTAAGGCTGAAAGGACTTGGAGGTCAAGATATGACTATAGTTTTTGCGTATCTCCAGGCCTAGAAGTTGAAATTCAGTTTTTTAAAGACGATGAAAGCAGCCTTTTATTTAAATAACTGAGAGGCCGAACGTGAGCTAAAGGCTTATAATTGCAATATACTTTTACCTTTTTACCTTGTCCCGACTTATTTTGGGATAAAATTGGACAGATTGTTCACATCGTAAAAACTATCTTCACGGGTCACATAGCTGAGGCGACTTGCGAAGTTGAGGTGCTGGGCCATAACGCTGTGCACAGCTGCCCTATCTCCGGTTTTTTTACAACTGCTGCGCGCCTGTCTGGTATCGCCCAATGGACAAATTATAGATGGAACTGTCAGAAATCCAAACTTTGCGCTTTTATACCATGACTAGTACCAGGCCTGCTGGAATGGGCTTGCCCCGAACTGTTTGAGTTTCCTGCGTCAACCGCTTGTAAACTGGTGTTGAGCGATTCCATTCGTCCATGTGCAATGGGTTCTCGCTCTTTCACTGAATGGCAAGTGCGGCGCCATTGAACAAATTAACAAACTGCAGACCACGTCTTAACAGCGTGTCCATAGCCTGCATTGGGCAAGACATGGAGCACGAGGTCTGATGGTTTTTGATGACAAAACCTAATGCTAGCTCATGGCTCATAACCTCGTGTGCCGCGGCACACAGATTGAGAGCCACTCGTCTAAGTCATTTAAGATGTCTCTGTCTTTTTCCATGTAATAAGTAAATGACCAAATAAATTGCACCAATTCTTCAAACCCAAAATTGTGATTCGACTAAGCCTAAAAATAAATTAAAAATTAAAATCCAAACGTCAAACCAAAACCGTTTAAAATAACGTTTTGGTCGAGATTCAATAAATTTTATTTTTAAAGGTTTAGTTCCGATTCAGGTTTGAAAAAATACAATAATTAATTAACGGTTTTACGGTTCCGGCTCAAGTTTGTTTGACGCCCTGATTTTCACACCGATTTGGTGTTTTCCCAATGTTGTCGATAATGGGTAGGTCACAAGAAATTAGCTCAACCCTTCTGTTGCAAATTATTTTTGTTTTATAATGTTCTGCTTGTAGTTATAGTTACAGTTTTTTTATCTCTGCATCGCCACAAAATAAAAATGCAACTATAATTATTTAATAATAAACATAATAAAGTCTGATTTAGTCTCTCACTTGTTTTGATTTTAAATTTAGCCTGTTAGTCAAAAGTACAGCCTATTTTTTAAAAATTTACATTGTTTTTTGCTGTTGTTGTTTTTTATGTGTGTGTGTGTAAATTTAAAGTTAATTAATATTGCTAAAATTGTAGAAACCTGATGATGGCTGAAGTAAGCCAAAAACGTTCGTCTTTATAAATAATTTTTAATGTTTGTTTAATAAAACGAAGAATGCTGAATCCATTATGGCTGCTTTTCTCAATTGTTGTCTGGTTTAAAAAAACAACCTCTTTACCGAAAATTTACGATTGAACTCTATTACTAGTAACAAACTTGGATGAATTTCTAAATTCTTTTTATATAAACAATAAGAATATCACTAAATATTAGGTACAAACTCTAACTTTATCTGCTAATACTGTACCACGTAAGCAGTAGGCTTATCAGTACTCAAAACACATTGCCCTACTCCAAGATGATCCATTACCAGATAGAAGCAAAGTTATCACTCCCGTTCTATACACTTCCTAGTTTCAAAGCATGGACTGTAGCCTACAATAACTCTATGTTTAAAGAGTGGGTTGTAATTTTTGAAATGTCGGAGCTAAGTTTTGGATTCGGCAGTAGAAATTCAAAAGTAGTGGAGAGTCAAAAATTGGTGCGCATTAGAGTCCGGAGTTTTCCACATAACAATATTTGTTTATTATTTATTTTTTTCTTTATTTATCTTTCGGCAGCGTGGTCGAGTGGTTAAAGCGCCGGGCCCGTACCCAACACAGTCTCAGTTCGAAACCCATTCGCGCCATTCTGTTGTGTCCTTGGGAAAGACACGTTACGGCACTTTCCCATGCTTGATGGTCCTGGCAAGCAGTTCTAAATTATAGTCATATCTCTATTAAATTACTAGCGGACAGCAATATCTTGGCATTTCCGGAAGAATCCATTGATACTTGATTAATACGGTGGGGCAAAAAACCTCCAACATTTTAAAGTCTTACTATAGCAATGCTGTTGCAGTTAGTTACCCAGTTTAAGTAAATTTATGTTGTTAATTAACTGCCATTTTGTTTTCAAGAGTGAGAGATTTCAATAACAAGTGATTTATTAAAATTTTTTTGAAAATTTTTGATGTCTAGATATGACTTGGACAGGTAAACACCGTGCATTTATTGTGGAAAATTTTCTCCCTAACGGAGAATCTGTAACTGCAAGTTTAAGAAATTTCAGAAACCATTTTGAACTGAGCAGACACGACCCTGTTCCTGATTCAAAAACTCTACTGCTTTGGGTCAAAACTTTAGAGCTCCAAGCTCAGCACTCAAGCGGAAACCCCCTGGAAGACCAAGAAGCGTTCAAACTCCAGAGAACATCCAAATTGTTAAAGAATCCGTTTTGCGGTTTCCAAGGCGTTCAGCTTGTAAGCATTCTGCTGCATTGAGCCTTTCTGTTTGCAGTATAAGACGAATTTTAAATAGTGATTTAAGGTCTCATCCATGTAAACTGATGGTTGCTCAAGAATTGCTGGAGCGAGACCATGAAACTCGTGTTGCCTAATGTAAAGATATTCTTGAAAATGTTCTTACAAATGCTATTCTGATTACCAGTGACGAAGCTCACTTTCATTTATCTGGTTTTGTCAACAAGCAAAATTTTCGCTGCTGGTCAGAAAGTAACCCTAGAGAGCTACATAAAAGGCCTCTTCATAGTGAGCGAATTACAGTGTGGTGTGCAGTTTCGAATTTTGGAGTTTGGGGTCCTTACTTTTTTGAGGAGGAGGAAAAAACGGTTTCAGTTATTTCAGCTCATTATGTGCAGATGCTGCAAAACATTTTGATGCCAAAACTCAAGAATCTCAGAGAAAATGCAATGGTTGGTTTCAACAAGATGGAGCAACTGGACATACGGCAAAAAAAAATAATGGGTGTTTTGCGAGGACTCTTTCCAGCGCATTTGATTTCTTTGCATGGTGATATTGGATGGTCAGCATGTTCGCCTGACCTTTCACCTTGTGATTATTTTCTGTAGGGTTATGTTAAGGGTGAAGTGTACAAGCACCGACCAACAACTATTGATGGACTGAAAGCTGCCATTTGCAAAACAATAAATGAAATTCTACGAGAAATGACTCAAAGGGTGATGGAAAACTTCAGGAAACGCTTACAGCAGTGTATTGCAGCTCGAGGCGCCATCTTGAGGACGTTATTTTTAAAAAATAATTTGCACAAAATGGCAATAATATAGCATTGTAAGCATGTAATAAAAATTTAATAAAGGCTTTACTTGTCCATTTTTTCGAAAAATGAAATGTGGGAGATTTTTTTGCTCCACCCTATACCACTGTCTCGCAAAAAAGCGTCGGAGGCGCTATAGAGACGCTATAGAGGCGTTACTGTGAAAGTTCCTACAAAACAATTTTATAGGAACTTTGGTTGGCGTAAGCATTTGTCTTATTTAATTCTAATTTAAGAAAAAGAAGCAAAAAAGTTTTGTAAAAGAAATCTACCGGTAAACTATTTTTTACATTCAACATATTAATTCAGATTCAGAGCCGTTCAGAGCAAAGTTTCTTCAAATTCAGTATAAACTTAAGTTAAGAAAAATGCTGAACTTGTGTAATTAAAAAGTTGCTTTTCATAAAACTGTTTTAAATAATCTTTTAACATCTAAGGTTGCCCGAAGTCTTTCGTTTCTCGTTTACTTTTTTTCATATTTTTTTGTGTATGTGTTTCAATATTGTTGTCAATAATGAAATTGAAGTGAATGAATAAATGAACAAAATTATTTAAATTTCACTAATTTGTTTTAAAACGATGCAAAAAATTTTTAATCACTCATAAATTCAGGGTTTAGCTTAAATTATAGTCAATGTTTTGTATTTTTAACTGTGTAGTTTAACTTTTTGTTGCACTTTTACCATGCTACAGAATTTAACAAAAAATTGTATTAGAACTAATTTATTTCAAGTAAGTGTGCTTTGTAATGTAATAGTTGTTCTTTGCAAAGGCATAATCAAAAAGAGCCAAATGCACTTATTAATTTTAGGTTGATATTAATTTATTCAAAATGTAATAGTTGTTTTTTTAAGGCATAATGAAAAAAACAAAATACAATTATTAATTTTAAATAAATAATAATTTATTTGAAATATTCAGAGCAATATTGGGATAATATACTCTCACTAATCAGCCATGATGTTTTTAAAATTATCCAACTTGTTAGGGTCTTGAATATACTTTGCACAATAATAAACAAAATAGTTTCAAATATTATTGTAACTGTGGGTTTTTTCAAATTACTTTATTTATTTTTTGACAGTAAAACTATCTGGAAACACCCTTAAAGCACCAAAAAGAAATAAAAAAGAAACCAAGAGAAAGTGATTTTTTTGTAGAAGTGATAATAACTACAAGGGGATTCTGGCTTAGTTTCACTAACAAAAGTTACTTAAAGTGACTTCTTGAATAAACCCTTAACTGTGGGGTCTTTTCAAGAAGTCACTGTAAGCAATTTTTTTTGGTAAAAGTAACCCAGAATCCCACCTACTGCACTAAGATCAAATAAAAAAGAAACCAAGAGGAAAAGAATTTCTTCAAGAAGCAATAGTAAACCACAGGGTCATCAGGTTAGTTTCATGAACCAAAATTGCTTATGGTGATTTCTTCAAGAAACCTTAACTTTCAGGCTGAACTTGACTTGAAGTAAAATCAAAATTTAACTTTTTAAAAACAAACAAATTATTTACTTTGCTGTCTAAGCTACTTTAAAATGCAGAAGTTTGTTAAAAACTGAATAATTAAAAAATTATTTTTTTATAGTTGTAGTAATTTAATTATATTAACTATATTTATAGGACAGTTAATCTTTGACAAATTTTTCTTTACTTTTTTATGAAAATTGGTAACTTTAACTATGATTTTAACTGTAGCCAAATTTCTAATTTTATTTGCTAAGAATTTGCTTATTCAATTGATCATGAAAAATAAAAATTAAAAACCAACAAAAAAGAAAATTTAGTATTATTTTACTGCTCCAATTGTGTCATTAGTGATGAGAAAACTTTAGTGAAATTAATAGTATTATTGTTGCTTATAAATTTATAAAAATAAATGGATGAAAATATGTTGCAATATGTAATAAAGAATGTATTAAAGAAGTTTCTATAAATCAAATGTCTAGAAAATTTGTGTAATGGCTGCAGATGGCAATATAAAAATTTGAAAAATTTATGACACACCTTTTAAGATTTTAATTTTAAAGTTTCTTAATCATTTTTTGCTATTAGTCACAGAAAATCTTACTGTGGTTGTGTAGGTATAATGATTAAATGAAAAGTAACCTTAACCAAAGCAGGTTTAAAGCACCCAATCAACATAATTCTTTCAACAAAAGTTGTTAATGCATATTTTAAAAGAAATTACAAATGTATATATTTTCTTTACGAAAGAAGCATTGCAAAACACAAAAGAATTTTGTCACAGGAGATATGTAATAGCTAGTGCAGTGTTTGGAACAAGATAATTTCATCATTTTGAGTCTAACTCAGATTTACTGCTTAAATTTAAGTGTGTGTCAGAAAATTAAGTTTTTCTGGACATGGCAAATTTTTATACTTTACAGTTTTGGATGTATCTTTTAATGAATATATATGTATCTATGATTCTCACCAATGAATCGGACTAGTAATGAAAATTGATTTTGATGAAAATGATCTGCAACTTAACTTTCTCCATTTATCACCATGCACTTTGTAAAATTCATTTAATAAAATTAGCTTATGCTCTTACATATATTTGCAGTGCATGCCTAAAGTACTGTTTTTCAGATCATAAGGCGCAGTATCAATAAATGGCTTTTTAGGGTTTTATTTTCATACATAAAGCACACCAGGTTATAATGTGCATTAAATGAAACAAAACTTGATGTTATTTACTCAAAGAAAACAATCAAACAAACAAAAATTCCGTACAGAATTCAATTTCAATATATTTATTACCAGTAAACAATTATTTTGCTATGAAGTATAAATGGTAATGAGATAAAGGTCACACAATGCGCAAAAATTGATGCAACATTCAGGCCAAACTGTATTTAACTCCTAAATGTAAAAATACAATTTGCTCAAAATTTAACTGTAATCTTTTCATGAGTTTATTTGGTGTGGTATGTGGCAAGGTTCTCTGAAAAAGATTACTATGTGGTTGACATCACTAGTTAGATGCACCAGATTATATGGTGCACATTCAATTTTGGGGAAAATTAAGGAATTTTAAGAGTGTTTTATGGTTTTGAAAAATACATGTAATTTTGGAGTCTAAGCAGAAAAACACATCAAAACACACTATAAACCTTTAAAGTTTTAACAAGTTGTTTTAATTGTAGCTTGTGGAAGCACACATGCATGCTGTTACATTGTTGACAAAAACATGTTTTTTGAACAAAAGTAGAAGCTTTAGCTAACTTTAATTCTTTAGCATGGTCTAAAGATTTGCATACTTGCACTTGCACTTTCTATAATATTGAGATATAAGATTAAGTCATCATCTTTTGCATTCTGAATAGCTACATCACAATGTCCATTGCAAAAAGCAATACCCACAGTCCACCGAGCTGTTTCTTTTTGGCTACAAAGTTTTGGACATTTGCTGAAATGACTAAAAAATTTTGGACATTTCAAGGTTTTTTTGGCAAATTAAAAATTTTTCAGAAATGGAACTTCAAGTTTGCATATTTAAAAAAATAAATTTTAGCAGATTTCTATAGATTTAATGGTTTTTGTAATTGCATTAAACTCGATATTTAGGCAGGAGTGCAACCAGCCTTAAAAAAAGGGGGCTGACACAATTCTAACATCTTTTCAAGTGTGGGGGGCAAAGCCTCCCTGCACTCCCTCCACTTTTTCTTAGCAACCACTAGTTTAGTAAGCTCTGCAAGCTATGGTTTGTGCCATTGTATGTTTTTTGATGTTGCCCGATGGCATCATGTATCTTGTTGGTGGCACTATTTCTGCAGTTTTATGGGGTCGTTTCCAGTATGAGCATGGAAAGGAGCATTCTTTGTTTGTTTTATCGATTCTTTTTGCTTCCCTTAGTGCTTGCGTAAATTTTAAGGGTGGAAAGAAAAAAATCAATAAAGCAAACTAATAATGCTTCATTTCACTTAGTCAACAGCGTGGTCGAGTGGTTAAAGTGCCGTTCTTATGATCAACATGGTCTCGGTTCAAAACCTACTTGTGCTATTCTGTTGTGTCCTTGAGAAAGACATTTCACAGCACTTTTCCCTGCTTGGTGGTCTTGGCAAGCAGTTCTAAATTACAGTCTTATCTCTATTAAATTACAAGCGGACAGCAACATCTTGCCATTTCTGGAAGCAGGTCAAGGTAATGGCCTACCCCAGGGTTTCCCAAACTTTTAGTTCATCGGTACCCTTTGGACACTGTAGCAGGTTTGCATGTACCCCCAAAATTTTATGACATTTCTCTAAAAAAAGGCTTTCAGTTAGAATCAGCCATTAATTTTCCCCCTATTTATGCCCAAAATCAAGGTGATCTCTGAAAAAAAAAGGTTTTCACTTTGAATCAGATACAAATTTTACCAATTTATACTGAAAATCAAGGTGATCTCTAAAAAAAAAGTCTTCACTTTACAGCAGCCAGAAAATTTTCCCATTCAAACCCAAAATCACGGTGATCTGTAAAAAAAAAGTCTTGCCTCTTAATTGTCCTGTTTGACGTAATTACAATCAACCAGATTCAAAAATTCTAGACATTTGAGTCTATTATTTCTTCCAGACATGGAATTTAACTTAAATAAGGATATTCTGTCACATAATAATGTACTCCTTGAGAAGCCCAAATGTACCCCAGTTTGGCAACCCCTGGCCTACCCTATGTATTAGCACCTCTGTCGCTTTCCTGCGAGTGAGGAGGATAAGTATAGAGATAAAATAAAATAAATAAATTCACGCTCATAGTGGAATGAGCCCTAAGCTCAATATCAAAGTCTGCCATGAAGGCCCTAAGCCCATGCTCAAGTCTGCCATGAAAGCCCTCTGCTGCTTTATGCAGGGTTTCTTGGGGTATTTTCACCCATGCCTTCTCAAGAGAACTCTTGAGGGCTTCAACTGATACATGAGAAGAAGCACAGGCATCTGCCTCCAAAAGGGACCAAACACAAAAGTTCATCGGGTTGAGATCTGGTGATGAGGGTGGCCAAACCTCCTTGCTCCAAAATCCTGGAAAATAGTCTTGGCACCACTTCTGTGTCTTCATGGACGTGTGTGATGGTGCACCGTCTTGTTGGAAGATGAACGGCTTGTCTTTGAAGTGCAGGAGTCAAGATTGTTTCAATGTATGCATTTGTATTCACTTTTGCTCCTTATGGAACAAAAATGAAGGGGACTTCCATGTTTTTGAAATGGCGGCCCACACCATGACAGAAGAAGGTTTCTGTTGCCTAAAAACGTTTCTTGTGAAGTCAGGAATGTCTGCAGAGGACTTCACTAGGACTCTGTCATTTTTCGGTTGCAGATTGCCTTGACAGTGAACAATTTTTCGTCAGAGAAAATGATCTTGCTCGTGTCTGTACCTGCCTTCAACTTGTTAAGAAGAATCTTTGCTCGAGTCAGTCTTTTTTCTTTTTGAAGGTCTATGAGTTGCTGACGAGTTTGCATTTTGAAAGACAACATCTTTAAATTTGTTTTAACAATGTTTCTGATCATCTTCTCACTGACATTCATGTCACGGGCCATTGCCCTCATGGATCTTTTGGGATTGCATCATATTCTGGCTCTGACAGCATTAATCATCTTTGGTGTGCGAGAAGATTTTGGTCTTCCACTTCAAGGACGATCTTTGGTACTTTGAAGTTCTTTAAACCTGCTAATTGTGTGGTAAACAGTTGATCTTGGAGCTTTAAGAAGTTTCACAATCTCAGAATTTGTCTTTCCAGTGTGATGGAGCTCAATGATGGCTGTGCATTAATCTCAAAATTTGTCTTTTCAGTGCGATGGAGCTCAATAATGGCTGCACGTTTATCACTCATACTCAATATTAAAGCTAAATTTTGACCAATTTATGTAACAATCTGAAAGAGGAGTGATGAAATTATTAATATTCAACAGTGTGAATTTAATGCATATTAAGTATTATATTTTATCCAAGAACTTTGTCTGCACCCTGTAGTTAAAGCATCACTTGAAGTTTTTCTTCTACATAAAGTTACTAAAAACAGCAAACGCTGTTATATCAATAGATCAAACTTTTAAAAAAACATTTTTTGACATCATGCTGAAATCTCTTAATATTAATATTTTCAGCTATTTTGCTAAAAATTCAAACTATGTTCGAAAAAAACACTGAAGAAGCATAGCAAAAAAGCATTTTTTTTAAAAGTTATTTTTGGGTTTATAGCTAATTTGCGACAATAGGCATTAGTGGTAACAATACGCAACAATTATACCCCAAACTATTTTATTCAATTTTAGTAGTAAACACACCAAAATTATGATTATAATGCAATTCCAAGATAAAAAAAATTCTCTATTGAGATAAAATAAATTTTGGGGACCAAAACATTGAGGGGATTTGCACTTGGGGGCTGGTTATTGATGTAATTTAGTTGTTTATTTATGAAATTGAAAAAGCAGTTTGAGTTTTTGTTTAAACACAAATGAAATTGGCATTTTATGCATTTAAATACTGTTTGGCCTGTGGATGATGGAAGCTTGCACCTTTGTCTCACTCCCATGACCACAGTTAAGTGTGATTTGATCGTGACGGAGCCTATTTTGAGCATAAAAACTCAAATTGCATAAGCTAAAAATAGGGTTACACATGTTTTACACAAAATACTATGCATTAATCAAGTAATTTTTAGACTTACTCCTATCTGTTTGGTTCCTGTACTTTTCATACAGCTAGTCACCTAAGCTGGTTCCACAAGACAATTTCAACCTCTAATGCCTAATGATGCAAATTCGCGACAAACAGAAATTTTACAACAGAAACAACATGAAAAAAATTTTTTTCAATTTTTTTCAAAAAACAGTAATATGCACCCTGTTCAATCTTGTACATATTTTTACAAACAAAATAAGCCAACCAATTTTTTATTTCTAAGATTTTAAAAATGTGCTTCACACTAGTATCAAAAATTTCTAAAAGCAGTGTTGCCAAATAAAGAACTTAAATTACTTAATGCAAATCACATAAAATTGAAAGGGAGTATGTGTAGAAATTGCATCAACCAGCATTTGATCCAAAAAGTAACTTTGCATATAAAAAATAAGTGTTTTGTAGTATGTATCGAATTTGCGACAATAGGCATCAAAGGGTTAAATTTGAAATGAGTTGGTTTGTTATTGCAAATTGCAATATTTTAGAAATATATTATGTAAAATATTCATCAAAAAATTTAGAAAAATTTAAAGAAACATTATAAACAATGCTCTTCAATCCATGTCTTCAGAGCTCATTGCCATTTTTTGTCCTACAGATTAGGGGTGCTTTTTTGCTAACAAAACTATTAAATATTTATTATATTAAATTTTTGAAAAAAAATTCATTCAAATCATTTTTATACAGATTTTTATATCATTTTTATTTGATGGATGGAGGGAAAGGGTTTAATGATGAATAATTATTTTGTTTAAAAAACAGATTTAAAGGGTTTTTTAAAAATAAAACGTAGAAACTCAGATGGGACAAGAAAAACTCAAGACTGGGAGCTCTATCAATATCACTAAAACACCGGAATAATTTTTTTTTCTTCCTGCAATTGACTAAATTGTAAAATTTTGCTTTTTGTATACAAGGCCATCAAAATTTGCTAGAATATACTGGCCAATTATTATGTTATAAAAATAGTGACCTTAGAAAAAGACTTTAATAATATACTACAAAGTTGACAAATCAAGTTTTCAAAAAAAGACCAAACAAACTGTCAAAAAAAGTCAAATGTAACAAAAACAGGCCAATTTTTTTTCTGAACTTTGCAACAACCTGCTATAACAAATTTAAATCATTTATAAACAAAAGTACAATAGATTTTTTGGCCCCCAAAATCTTTCTGAAATATATAACAAGCACATGAAGAAAATATTTACAATTATGCTTATTAACAGTGTTTTCAAATCACTTAAATTACCAAAACATTCTAAACTTGCTGTTAAAAGTAGCTACATTCATTGCAATACAATTATTAAAAAAACCATTTGCACAGATTTTTTGCTTATAAACACCAGCTGTGCTTCCTAAACAATTATAGATTGTTAATGCAATGCAACTAAGGTTGAGAAACATTGCTCTACAAACTAAAAAAGATGTTAAATATCGTCTAATAAAGCTTTAGTGTTACAAAACCTGATTCTAATAATTTATGTGGAAGCAGTGTCACATCCCAATACAAAACAATTTTTTAAATTTAAGCAATATAAATTTCCTGTTTCATCTAAAGTGCTTCAATTGTATCACACACAGGATATGAGCATAAATTCCTAAATATTTTTGCATAGATAATCTGTGACTTATCAATGATTAAGAAAAAATTATAATCTTTCAGCTTAGCAATAATTTATCCCTTGTTGATGTGGCTACATCATTAGAAATCGATATACCATATTTTTTCCTGTGAAGTTTTATTGGTTCTAAATGCTTCCTTTATCATACTTTTGTATGATCTCACTAAAATGATAAATGGCTGAAACTATGCTAACACAGTGCAGTGACAAGTTTGGCAACATCAATGTTTTTTCAACTTTTTTCACGTGTAAATTTGGACCTAAAGTTCTTCCATCATGTTATCTTCTTGCTGCCATATTTGTTTCAGATCTCATTTAAATTACATTTTAAAATTGTATGCAATGAAGAAGCATGATCCAAGCATATACTGAAAAGAGGTTGCAAACTTGATTGTTCAAAAATCAAAATATTTTTTTATGTTTATCATCCTTGGCATCATTATTAAGAGCAGTAAAAAAGTTTACAAAATCCTTGTTTAGAAGTGCCATGCTCTTTTTGTAATCAGACGTATTCTTATAAATTCAGTTTTAAGCATCTCTGACCATCATATTCATACTTCTACTTAATGCTTAAGTTAATGAGACAATTACAACCAATATAGCATAGACAAAATAAACTCTTAAAGTGAATTTTCTAAGATTGAAGAATAGAAAACAATAAAAATCCCAACACTTTATTGCTCATAAACTTGAAATATTTTTTAAAAAATACTAATTTACAAGACTAAAATTTTGATTCATAAAAAGGCCCAAAGGCCAAACGTTAAATTTGGAAGCCGAATAAATACCTTTAAAAAAGGCCAAATTTCTCAGATTTGACTTAAAAAGGCCAATATGGCAAATCTGCTATACTACAAGTTTCTAAGTTCTAAATCATTTTAAGGCCGTGTGGTAAACTGTTACATCACAATTAATAATTTCCGATTATAAATTTGACTTGTATAAGCGTTTTCCTACTTTATCATAAGCTAAGACAAAACTACAATATTCTTTATGTTCTGAAAGCAAAATGTGTCGCAAAAGATGTGTAGGATGTCATAATAAAACTATCATAAACTGATATTTCAAAGATGAAAAAAACTTGAATTAATGGGCATCGGGTTCCACATCCAGTGCGCAAACAGCAAATTTGTCAAAAGTTTCAAGGTTTCGAGTTTTTTTAAATGCGGTAAAATGTTGAAGTAACGATTTTCGCAATCGTTTTGACAATTAAAACTCATCCGCTGTGTTTGATAGGCGCCTTGGACATGGAGTGCGCGATATTTCGTGTATAGGTTAAAGCATGACGCCAACGTAGTAGTTACTACAAACGGCAAACGCAATTATAGATCAAACCGTTTAAATTTCTTAATGGTTTGATTTATAATTGTTTTAGTTTGCTTAAAATTTTTTGGATATTTTGCTGAAATTTTGGACAAGATTTTTTTGAGGTTAAACAATTTTTTTGTAGACAGTGTCGTATTTATCCCGTGCACTTTTGAGTGCACCTTCGTCCTCTGTTCTATCAACTTTCCAAAGTTCAAAAATTACCTCCAATCCTGCGTCAACTTCCAGTAATGAAGTTCAGCCTTTAACCGATGACAAAAAACAAAGAAAATGGTGGAAACCAAGTACAGAAATTAAAGTTGCTACGACTTTTTTAATCTGTATAGTTTCGTATTTTACATCAAGATTTTATGATAAAAGAAAGGCAGTAAACAATGTTCAACTTGAGTATGTAACTGAACAGGTTGGTAAATAAAAATAATTATAATTTTATAGTGTTACTTTCATTTTTTTATCAATTGCTTGAAACCGATTTTGTGTGTGTATTTTGGTTATTAAAAACTATTGTATTATTTTAAATTATGGCAATAATGAATCGGTAAAGTATTTAAAGTTCAATTTATCTAATTTCAACCTAAAACTATCAAAAAACACCTTTTAAGAGATTAGAGTGATTGTATGAAATTGCTTTTTAGCTTAAAAACTAACATTTTTTGATAGTTTTAAAAGAAATTTTGCTTTTATTTGAACACGTGTTTTGGTTAATTATATGAAATACGTGCGTGCATGCGGAATTTGTGCGTTTTATAAAAAAGGTCAAGGTTGTGGTTAGATTTGAAAATATTTGGCTTACTAATAATTTCTTATAGTTTTAAATGGCGTGATAAATTTTAATCGTTTTCAACAGTATTTATCAAAATCAATAATTTCTCTGTTCTAATTCCAACAACTTTTTAGTAATTTTTTTTTAATACCAAAATGTGATAAGCATTTGCTTGTTATTACAGATGAAAAAGTTGTATGGCCCATTATATGGAAACAGACTCATTGAGAGAAAAACATACCAAGCTGTTATGGGTGATTACGGAAGTCTTAAAAACTACTTAAAACAAGCAAAAGAAAATAATAATGATCAAATGGTCCGAATTTGGAGAAATTACGTCCGCCATGTTCTTTATCCTCTTGATAAACAGGTCGTTTCATATTATTGTATTAAATTGATGATTAATTAAAAACACTCCTGTCATATTAACAATTTTCAGGCAGAAGATTTGATTTGTCAAAATAGCCAGTTGATTGCGGATCGTGAGTTTCCACCAGCTTTTGACAATTTCTTAACTCATATTGCCAAACTCAAATTTGTGATGGAGGTAAATCTACTAGTAGTACTCGAAATAAATTTCAATTATTTTTTATTTACTGCAATTTATTGTATATAATTAGCACTGGGGCTCGAATGATGATGATGCAAGCGCTAAACGATTGAGTCCAGATGATTTTTTAATTGAGAAGAATAGTTCTGGTAGTCGTGCTGTCAAAGAAATGTTGGAACACGTTGAAGCAAGGTTTAAAGAGTTGAAGGAGCTCCAGACTAAATTGAAAGTTGAAGTGAAAATTGAAAACACGCACAGTGATAATCTAAATAGTTTTATAAAAAAATTGACCAAATTATAATGAAACTTACGCCGTTGAAATGTTTTTATTTGCTTTTAACCACAATTGTACCGCAGCGCTTTCGAATATGCAAATCTGGATTGACTGATAAGCCGCAATTACTTGAGGGTCACAAAGCATTCGAAAAGGAGAGTCAAAAATTCAATTTATTGTGCATTATTAACACTCTACTGCATTGATTCCCAAAATGGATTCCAATCAAACTCGTAAAGGGTTCTATGAGCTTTAGCTAATAATGTATAACAAAAAAGGGGAACCTGCGGGCCGCAAATTTTTTCAATGCGGCCCACGTGTGGTTGGGAAAAAGCAAAGCATGACGAACATCGTGACGAAAATCGAGAGATCAAAGATTCTAAGTGATGACTTTTTTATTTTAGAGGTCACACTTTAAGAACATTCTTTTTCAGCTTTAAAACCCTTGTACTGTTTTATTGACAACAAAGTTTGGGAACCACTGCTGTACTGTAACAACCAGAGTCGTTTTCAGATATCTTAAGAGTTCAAATTCTTATTTGTTTTGGCAACTCTTATGGCATTTAAAACTAAATATGAATTGATATGAGCGCTATTTTGTTTTATTCTTGTAAAAGGCACTTTAAGGCATTTTACAGCAATTTGTCATTTTTGAACTTACCATAGTTGCTTGTTTTTAGCATATTAGTTGTTGTTGTATTACTGATTGCGATCATGTATCAAACCTATAAATTTTTATAGTTTGTCCAGAATGTTCTTATTGCAAACTGATACGCAACCGCTTAGCATGCGACTGTTCTTTTTTAAGTTCGATCATGTGGACATTTTATTATCGAGATGGGACGATTTGGCCCAGCCGTTTTGGCGCCAGCCATTGTGGCAGTGTGTCGTTTTCTTATTCGTAAAACCTTGAAAAGGGTTAGGGTGTAGGGTTTAGGGGTTAGGTTAGGGTGATTGATTATACTGTTTTATTCAAACCTTCCTGCTAGTTTCAAATAGACTGGCGCCAAAATGGCTTCGTCAAATAGTACCTTATCCTTTTATTATGCGGTATTTATTGTAAAAGTTATTGCATTTTTTTATAGGGAAATTATAGCGGTATGGTTACCGGAATTTTAATATTGCCTGAATTTTGTAGTTGTTAAAAGGTGTTTTCTTGATAGCGTCAACGTAAATGTGGAACATGATAATACGGACTTTAATCATCCTTTTCAATCAAACTTATCCAGCGTAATTAGATAGTCGTTATTAAAATGAAATTGTTTTCCTGCGAATTTTCGTTTATACCCCTTTGCTGAAGCACTGTAATGGCCTTACAAACGGGGGGGAGGGGCTTGGTGCAAGAAAAAAAGAGGACCACTTTTATAATGTGTCAACTTTTTTTGTCCGCAAACTGTAGTGATCTCTAAAAGAATAGTCATCACTTTCAATCGACTACATTATCCTAAAGTTAAGGTGCAGACGGGGTACCGTCATGTGCCACTACGAAGAAATAGAGATATATTTTTCTTAGGGAGGGAGGGCCGCTTTTTGACGTTTTTTAGGCGAGGCCGGTGCGGTCGCTCCGTAGTAAAGCCGTCGCTGCTGAAGCATTCCGCGTTGGACATTTTATGTGACGCCATGATAAAGAACACCCGAAATTTTAACTCTGCAACAACTTTTAACCAAGATGAATGTTTGCTGTAATTGTGATTTTACTGTGGTTTTATAATTTTATATGAAAAGCTTAATATAAGAATGTTATGTGGTAATGAAGTAGTGTAAAAAAAAAGAACAAGAATGTAGGCTTTTTACACTATGTTCCCTATCCGTGCTAGTGCATATACATGACTTGCATGAAAAATCCAGTTTTTTTCCAATGGGCCTTATCTCATGCTTCGTGCTTTTGTTACTCAACCAACTCGAACAAAAATACACCTTTTAGCTCGTCTTAATTCACATTGAAATCCATCCAGAAACATAAAAGCCGCAATCTCTCGTAACAATGATCACATTAACATCATCATCTCAGATCCAAACTTCATACCTGAAAAATGTGAAGAAAACTTCGAACACTTTAACACTAGCATCACCTCACATTAACTCAGTTCCAAAATAATAAAGTTATTAACCACACCCCATGGCATTTATTCATCAGAACAAGCATTACCACGTGACATCCGTACTAAACGGAAGCAGCGCCGAAGAGACGAATCACCTGCAATCGCTATATTACAATCTTGCTGCTGAAATAAAGTCTTATTTCTCATCTACCTGCTATTATGCTAAGCTATTGTATAAAACTTCTTGTAAAAGTTAAAAAAGTTGTCAATTGTTTTGTAGGAACTCTGAATTGAATTTAAGGTTTACGTTGACGAAGACCAAAAAAAAAGTGTTCATTTTCATTCTGTTCCCAGGTTCACCATTTTCATTCCAATTTGTAGGCAAAGACAAAAAAAAAGGTTTTCACTTTCACAGCAAAAAAAAAGCCCGCTAGATTTTGAAAGCAGCAAGAATATTAAATAAATAGCATAAGTTGCTACTTTTCGCCAAACCGGCAACACTGTAGTAGTAGTATTAGTTTGTTTTTTTTCGCACCCAAAAGAAACAATAATAATAATTAAAGACAAAATAGAGCAAAGGTTGCAAATAGGGAAACGGCAACTAAACGATATACGTTTACCATTCGGTGAATATTCACTGCTACCATTCGGTGAAGATTTTATGCGGTGTCTAGCGTATTGCTACAACTTGAGCTATTATGACGTGCAATCACTATTGTCAAGACTTACAAGAAGGACAAACATATGGAAAGATAAAATAGTTGAAAAGATAATGGTTAAGATTACTGGTGCCACACCGAGTGTTTTAGCAAAAAATCTTGTGTTTTTAATGGGAACAATTTTTCAGGAAAAATCCTTCAGGTGGATACATGAAAAACCTTTATGACATAGGTGTCCAACTTTTTTGGTCTATTGCTTGGGTGGCAAGTTAAGCACAAAAAGTGAAGACTTTTTTTTAGAACGAACGAAAAAAAATCAAATTTACTTCTGTGACAACTTGCATTTGGACCAGAAATTTGAATGAAGACAAAAGAGCTATAACTTAAATCAGTGCTTCTCTACCTTCTTTTGTGGCGAACCAAATATTAGGCGGAAATAGAGAGCAAAGCTTTGGCGACGCAATCTTTTTTATAGACGTTATTGCAAGCATAAAAAAGGGAATTACACATATGACCTCTGAAGCTGGTCATGCAATTGATGTGCAATACTTTATGGGTAGGACAAAAAATTATGTGGGATTCTAAGACGTAGACCAATTTCTGTCCCAAAATCAAAGTGTTCTCTAAAAAAAAAGTCTTGACTTGAAATCAGTCTCGCATTTATCAATTTTTGTTGACGCAAAAGAACCAAAATGGTTTAATTTTTACATAACTACACTTGTCGGCGACCCAGAGGTTGAGAAGCACTGACTTAAATCGAACAAAGGTTCTTGAGGGTAAATATTAACTTCATCTAAATTTGCGGTCCAAAGTTAAAGTTGTCAAGAAGGTGAATTCGCTATGTTTTCGTTGCAATCAAATTGAAGACCGAAAAAAAGATCATTAATTTAATTTCAGGCGTAAATTTGGCCCGAAGTGGCAAGGTTTGTAGTGAAAATTTTTTTTAAAATGTTGATTTTAGAGTAAGAATGGTTTTGAAAGTCGCATTAAAAAAGTTTATTTTCTTGTACCCAAATTTTGTACTTTAAAAAAAATCTTGAGTTTTTTCTAAATTAGCAGTATGTTTAAGATATATTCTATTCGTACTTGTTCAACGTTTGTCGCTTTCTTAAGCAGTAGTTGGTCAGCGTTTGTGTTCTATTTAAATAAAAGATAAAGATAACAATTTTCAATCGAAATGAATCGTGATTATTCGTTCGTTCGAGGTAAAAGTGATGGTCGAGGTCACAAAGAAGACCATCCAGTTATCCGAGTTCTTTGCAACAAGTGTTGAGGTAGGCTCCCACCTAGGCCTGTATCAGAAAATTTCAAATTTGTACAAAGGCAAAAAACGTAAAAATAAACAAAATACAACAAATAGGTCCGATAAGATAGATGCAGTTTTTTTCTTTACAAGTTGGTCGAGTGGTTAAAGCGCCGTGCTCGTGACCAACACGGTCTCGGTTCAAAACCCACTCACGCCATTCTGTTGTGTCTTTGGGAAAGACATTTTACGGCACTTTCCCTTGGTTGGCGGTCCTGGCAAGCAGTTCCAAATTACAGTCTTATCTCTATTAATTTATAAGCGGACAGCAATATCTTGGCATCTCCGGAAGCAGGTCGGGGTAATTGCCCACCCTATGTATTAGCGCCTCCGTCGCTTTCCTGCGAGTCAGGAGGATATTAAATGTAGAGATAAAATAAATAAAATGCTAGGAATAACTGCTCTGACAGTGCATCAAAAACCATGCCCAAACCAGCAAGCCAGTTCCGTTTTTCGATTTGTTGACCATCAAAGTTGAGAGCCCCTGTTCGCATTCTTAAGTTGATGTAAATATCAAACACTGAGAAACTGCGCGCACTTATTATAAAGGTGTGAAGTAAAAGGCGTATTTTATGATATAATAAAACATTTTCTGTTAGTTGGATTTTGGAAGTTCTCTCAAACTTTATTGTTTTGTTTTAATTCTTACAAAGTTAAATTGCTCCCGTAGCAAAGTTTGGGAAACATTGCAATAGGTGAAACCGTTAAAGCGCGGGCCACCATTTTTACTCATCAAAAATATTGGCTGGCCAAACAAATAAAACACCTCGATTTTTGTCCCAAAATCATAGTATTCTCAAAAAAAAAGGTCCTCACTTGAAATCGGTCTTCGATTTCCCATTTTTTGTCCCAAAATCATAGTGATCTCTAAAAAAAAAAAGCCTTCACTTCAAACCAGTCTCAGATTTCATCATTTTTGTCTCCTAAAACTAGCCATGTCGAAAAAAACAAGAGAAAAAGGAGTTTTTACATAGAATCTGTCTTCGATTTCTGGCGGAATTTTTCCAAAAAGCAGTCAGTAAATTCCGGGACGAAAGTGACCCATCCCGGGACACGGGACGCTAGATGTCAATTCCGGGACGGTTGACAACCCTAGTTAAAGCTAATATGAGCAAACTACGGCCTTCAGCCCATATTTGGCCCCTTTTACTTATGCTAATTATGACGTCATTCATACCATTGTTTTGATTTGAAATTTAAAGAAGTTATTTAGAACAGGAATGTCTAACTTTTATATAAAAAAGATTGCTGCGCAGATACAGAATAATTTGGGTTAGATTTGCCTTTATAATTATAATCATAAAAACTCGACCAAAATATCATATCGGTTGAAGTAAATGCTGTTGTTTTGGTAATGATCTGCACCTTAAATTTAGGACGAAATTAACGACCATGGACTCGACTAAAAGTACCGTAATGACTTTTTTTAGTCTTAACCTGAAATTTGGGACAAAAATGGAGATTTTGCACATTGATTAAAAGTGAAGATTTGTTTAGCCATTACTAGATTTTGCGCTGAAAACAGTTGCGATACGAAATGGCAACTCTGTAAAAATTCTTTATCATATCTCTGTAACTCTGTAAAATTTTAAAAAAGTGACTTTTTAAAATTTTGCCCCCTCTGACAAAATGGTTTTCCCACGCCCCTGTTTGACACTCTGTAAAACAAAAAAGTGACGCCCTTGAGCCCAACATGGTAAAAACAGTTATAAAATTTAGAATAGTGAAGAGGAATAATATATCTAAATTATATTTTAACTTCTCTTTCATTTTTCATTCAAGGTTTAGCTTTTTTTTTTAATGAGTATTGGTAAGAATATTGTGCGAAACCTTTAAATCGTCAACCCTGCATGAAATCTAGACGACGGACTCGCCGAAAGTAAAACAACGTCAAAAGCCATTACCACGGCAAACGAATACTGTACTACGTTTTTAAAGATGCCAGGGTATTGCTCTGAGGTTGAAAATTTGAGCTTATTAGTTTTACTGCAGACCTATACGACTTTAAAGCTGCTTTCTAAGACTGCCAAGCAAAGTGTTGTAAAGTGTCTTTCCCATAAGGACACAAAAACTAACGAAAACAGAAGTAAACCCAGACTATGTCGATCGCGTCGGCCACCAATACGACGCTCCTACCTACTGGGCCATAATGCCGAACAATGCTGCAATAAAGGTGCAATAGAATAAAAGCGGCGCTGTGTTGACGCGAACTGCAGCATTCATAAACAAAAAGGATCGTTACCTTTTCAGAATTCTAGGCTGATCAAATTATTTAAAGAACTGTTTCTTAAAGCTAGTCACTCACAGGAGGTAGCCTAAAAAATGACTAACTAGCTGCAAAATACAAAATGTAATTGTAATTGATACAGAGACAAGTTAGTTCAAATCGGTAATAAATCAACCTTTTAATTTGTCCCTTCTTTAAGTAAATGAACGTCTATAAAAAAACCATTTTAAAGTACAGGTAATAAAATTAAAACGAATTAACAACAAAACAAGACATAAATTCAACACAAAATCATGCATAGAAAAAGTATTTATTTTTTTCGGGCTACCGCATATTACGGTATATTATCTACGAACAAAAAAAGATATGCTAAAGCAGGGTTTTCAAAGGGAGCTACGACAGAACCAAATTTTGGACTTCAATTTACTTTTAGGATGAAATTGATAAAATCAGAGACGTTTCAAAGTGATGACCTTTTTTTTGGTCTTCACTTGAAATTTGGAAGAAAATTGAAGAATTCTGAGACAATTTCAAAGTGATGACCCTTGACCTTTGGGACAATATTATAACCAGGGGGCCACAAGTGTTTGAGAGTCTCTGAAATGGGGTCACGGACCACCAAAGTTGAAACCTCTGCGCTAGAGCAGGGCTTCTCAAACTGTGGGTCGCGAAAAAAATTTGGGGGTTGCAAAACAAATTGGCTTTCTGTGTTTTGGAAATTGTTTTTTTACAATATTTATCGACAATCAAAAACTAGAAAAGGTAAAGTGTCATTACACTATTGTTGTGTCATAAAGTAGTAAGATGGCGTGATCAGAAGGTGAGTTGTGTGGCGTAATCAAGAAAACAGCAAGAAACATAAGCAAATAACTTACTGAATCTAAAGCCAAGATTGATTTTTATAGATAAATGCAAAAAAATTAAATTACGAGGGGAGTCAAAAATTATCCGCACTTTATGCCAGAGTGCACTCTTGCGTTTAAGTTGGATCCAATTTTTTCTGCGCATGTCGACTTTTGTGTCACGTGACCACGATCAACTGATCTATTTGTTTCATTGATTGTTACTGATGTTTGTTTTAGTCAATAAAAATGCCCGCTCCACTAGCAGAATGCACCAGTGAAGAACAGCTCGCAGTGATCTGATTTTTTATGGTCAGAAGATGTGTCAGGGGCTAAAATTCACAAGAGATTTTTAACACAATATGGAAACAGTGCACTATCGAAAAGAAATGTGTACGAGTGGACTGAGAAGTTTAAAAGTGGCCAGACAAGCGTGGACCATTAGAAACTTCTGACTCACCAGTAAAGAAGACATTCAAGACCCAGTTTTCTGCAGAAAAGGTTATTCTTATCCTTTTTTGGGACAGAAAAGGCCCTATCCTAAAAGATTACGTAAAAAAGGGGAGTACGATCAACAGTGCAAGGTATGGTGCTTTGCTAGCTAACAGCCTGAAGCCAGCAATTCACACCAAGTGCCGGGGTCTCTGTCAAAGAAAGTTCTGCTGCATGACAATGCGCGCCCACATATGACTAGAAAAACTGTTGAAACCATTAATCAATTTGGCTTTGAAGTGCTGGAACACCCTGCATACCACCCAGATCACACGCTTTCAGACTAGCTATCTCTTTGGTCCACTCAAAGATGCTTTAGAAAGTCGTCGATTTTTTTGGATAAGGCAGATTCTGAAACGGTGCATAAATGGTTGCAAGACCAGCCCAAAACTTTCTTCTCAAATAGAATTCACAAGCTTGTGGACGGCTGGAACAACTGCATCAAATAGGATGGGGACTAAGTAGAAAAATGACGTATTTTTTGTACTTTTCTGCTTTAAATCGAAAAAACAAAAGTGCGGCTAATTTTTGACTCGCCCTCGTATTTATTTGTCTCAATGATAAGATAGCTGTGAAAAAATATATAGTAATTTTTTTATCTTATTAAATGTACTTGACAATGTTTATTACATAAAGTCTGTTTTTGTAATTTTGTTAATTCGCTTTAGGTTACTATTTCCATTTCTCGTTTTTATTACATGGTTTTTCATGCACACGTGTGGTTTTCCATAGGAAAAAATTAACGTAAAATTAGCCTACACATATTGGGGTCGCACAAAATTTTATTTTTTAAAATGGGGTCGCAGAACAAAAGTTTGAGAAGCCCTGCGCTAGAGTATTTCAACACAAAAAAGTAATTTTTATCAAAGCTCGAGCACCTTAACCTTGTTTCTATTTATCCTCCTGACTTGCTGGACAGCGTCGGAGGCGTTAAACTTAGGGTAACAATCACAACGACCCATCAAACAACCCGTCAAACAATCACAACAACCTGCTTGGGGAACGCCAGGATATTGCTGTCCAGTTGAAATTTGCTTCAATTTTATGAAAAAAAATGTTTAATTTATTTAATCATTAGTAGAGATTAATTTTGTACTATAATTTGGAAACACAGAAGCTGTGCGTGGGCACAAGCCAAGCTTTTTGAAAACCGACATCAAAGGACATTCGATTTAAAACAGAAAAGTCGGATTTGTTGGTGCGATATGATAAAACAGTTGGCATAAATACAGCAGCAGGAAGAACAAAATTGATGTTTTGATAAAGAATGCACTTTTGGTCATCAAAATGCTCCTTGATGTTATTTACCACCAATCCATAAAACACCCAATCATGGGCTGAAAATATACCGCCACCACTGATGCCATCCAACACTGTGCAATTTGAATGCAGAAGTATGGGGCTGTTTTTCGGCACAAGCGCATTATTTTTTGCAAAAACCATACTGGATAAAATACCCTTAGTAATGGTTGGCGTTATTGCTGTGGAGTCAAACAAGCAATATCCTTTCGAAATTATTGACTTTCCTCTTTGGTAGTTGCGAGCGTAATTTAGTATATATATCTGATCAGACTTTATACAAAAATTTTGCATTTTCTGCAAAACATCAGACAATAATGTACAATCGCAATTCACTTCAAGTAATGCAAAATCAAGCCAAGACTTTTTCATACTAGAATATACTACTTTTGCATAAGTAGTCCTATGCATTCTTGTTCCACAAAAAAAATTTGCACACAAAACTTGATTGTTTGCAGGTTCAACAACATGGCGACAAGTAGCAATATAGATTTTTTTGGAAAGTTCATTAAGCATTACCACAACTCCAGACCCCCAGCCATTACTATGTCGTAAAGAAACAACTTCGATTTCTTTTGATGATGCATCTATTTTACTTTTTTCCAAAGCTATTTTGTTGACTACAGTCAAGCGAAGTGGTGTTGATTGAATCATAAAAGAAGAAAAAACTTCCTTCCATGAACAGACAATAGACATTCCTGCAAGTTGACCAGTTTTTAATTCCAGAGGCCATATTACTACTCCAAGTGGCTTAAAATTCTTTCCATAAACCCAAGCACCCTGAGAACCAGGCAAGCAACAAGCATCAATTAATAAAAAAACATCATCAATAATATTGCACAAAATACCTTTACTGATACAATTATAAAACGCTTCATAATTTGAATCACCAAATGGAAAAGAGTTGGTCCAAACAGTCATACCTTGATAGAGATTGACAAAACTATTTGGAAGTGTCCAGTGAGATAAATTAAAATTTTCAACAGAAAACACACCAAACCATGATAAAAGTTCATCATTATTGTGCAGATCACAGCAAGCCATAGCTTCATTGCTATTCTTACCATTATCATTTGATAACATTTCAGAGGAAAACCTAACTTTTTTAATTATTTGATTAAATCGTTTACTCTGCCATGCAGTGGTAAATTCTGCTGAAATTTTGTTATTACTTGATTGAATCCACACAGTAACATCAAGCAACAATGATGAAAGATCTCTTAAATTCTTTGAAAAAGTATTTTTTAAGTTTTTGCATGGCAATGACAAAAGAATCATGGCAATAGTAGTCACAACATAGCGCTGGCTTCCATTTTGAATCATACAACAATTCCATGTACAGTTTTTATCATTGATAAGCTTACATTTTATTACACTTGATTGGTATTTCAACATATTGATAAATCTAATAACAAGTTATTTGCAAAAGAAACCAAGTTAATTGTTTTGAAATTAATATAAAGTAATAACAATACAAATTAGAAAAAAGCTTTTGATAGAATGCAATCATTTAGTTTTAAGTTAGGCTAAGACTAAATTCCAGTATTGTGTTTCCTTCTAATGTTTGCAATTAAATTAACACAGTGAAAAAACTATTTGTACAAAAATCAAAATATTCTCGCTTAGACATAAAGTGACAAGCAAAAAGTAGTCTTTATATTTTTACTACATACAGTAAAATTTGCCTAATTAGTCACCAAAGAACAGAAAAATTATCTATTAAAGCAAATTGATCAAATATGCAAACAGGTCAAACCTCCATGTAACACTGTAAATTAAACATCATTTGTTAATGTAATTTGGTTTTTTGCTTAACACTGATTTAAATTGATTGTGCTTTACAAAGTAACAATGAAATAAGATGTCAGAGACCAAAGTTTAATTCAATCTTGTTACCCAACAATACAGCTTTTTACTTTTTGAAAATTAACTATAGAAAGTCTTTTATGGTGCAATAAATATGTGCTCAAACTTGATCTTTTGTGTTGTAGAGATTTTGCACAAACATTTATCTGATAATGATATTTTGTTTGCTTCAAGATTTCAGAAATTTTGAACAGAAGTCTGTGACAGAAAAATTTTGAATCCTGTGCTGCTGCAGCAAGTTTTTTGCATTGCGATATAATTTATCACAATCTGAACAAATTGAATCTAAAATACCAAGATCTAACACACAAAGTTAATCCAATAAAGATGCTTTTGTTTGTCATTATCATGACAGTTAAAGTAATCAATCACTCAGTTGGATTTCATGCACCCTTGCTATATTAACAAACTAAGCTGCCAAAACTGTTAAGACAAGTCAATCAAAGTTGCAAATAACCAATACATTAAACAAAATATTTTCTTGGAACAAAAAAAGGTGATCAAATGAAGAAGTTGACTAATAATATATTGTTTAAATAGATAAAATGGAAAACATGCAAAAGATAGAAATCCTGCCAAGACCAACAAAAATGTGATTAAATAAGCAATGACCAATGAGATGAATTCTACTATATAGGGTGTTGCAGCTCAATTCAGACTAATTTTAACAAAATAGGAAAACCTCAAATAAAACAATTGTCATCAATACATTTACTTGTAATTCATATGGTAGCTTTATTACAACATACATAATCAAATTATTCGATATGGCCACCCTTCTTCTCAATGATGGCCTCGAGGCGATGGCAGAAGGTGGAGCAGGGCTTCTTGACCTTTATCCTGTCCATGTGGTCCATGGCCCCCCTTATAGCATCCTTCAGCTCTTGTTTGGTGTTGTATGGGCGATAGTTAACCTTCTTCTTCAAAACGCCCCAGACATAATAGTCCAATGGGTTAAGGTCAGGGCTGGAGGGTGACCAGAGGTTGGCAGCCAGTGGCAGGATAGTTGCTGGTACAACCAGGCCTGGGTCGTATGGGCCATATGTGCTGGCACAGAGGCCACTCCAACCATCCAGGGCTTGACCATGGTTTCCAGGACCTTGATGTAGTTGTTAGCTGCCACCCTGAGGCCTTTGGGGAAGTAAGGGGCCATGATGTCTCCATCACTCGACATGACGCCTAGGACCATAACAGAGGTAGGAAATTTTGTTGACATCACAATGGGAACTTCTTCAGGGTCGTCAGTGATGAAGCAATTGTTTTGTTGGTTGTGGAGCTTGTTCTGAATAAATTTTTTCTCATCTGAAAAGAATCTGACACAGCTGGATGATCCATGTTTTAGCTCATTGAGCAAGGCAGTCCCCTTGACCAACCATTGCTCCATTAGGGCAGCTGTCAACAAGTGACACTTCCTTAAGCAGTAGCTTTTTATGTGTTGAGGTTTCATAGCAACTGTCCTGGAAATTGTGGACTTGTTGACATTCATTTCGAAGGCCAAGGTGGCCATGGACTTGAAGGGGTCATCCTGGGTCCTCTGCTTGACTTAAGTGACAAACTTGGGCCTCCTGATGGCATCAGAATGTTGCTTGTGGGTTTTCCTCTCTCCAGTGAAGGTTTCAGGGCCATCACAATGTTCAAATTGCTTTTTAATTCTACAAACAAGGTCCTTGTTGTAATTGAAAAAATCAATAATCTCCTTAGCAGTCCTGCCGGCACGGAGGGCCTCAATGATGGCATGCCTTTCGTTATTTCTTGAGGCAATGTGTTGGGACACTTGGAAAAAAACAATGCCGTTTAGTACAAATATAAAGCCTAAGTAAATATTTTAAGTTTCACATAAATCGGACAAGTCATCTCTGAGATATTTAAAATTGAAAACAGTCTAAATTTAGCTGCAACACCCTGTATATGTTGCAGAAGTGAACTGATCTTTCAAGAAGATTGTTTAATAAAAGAAAGTATTACTTAAGCATAATTTTTATTTTAAACAATTTTTAAAAAATAATGACTAACTGTTCTATACTACAAAATTATAGAAATGATTGTTTATTCAACTGAATTGAAAAAATTATTTACAATACATAGAAATATGTATTAAGTGTATATAATAAAAACATTTTTATCTAAACTAGAGGCTACTTGCCAATTGTCACTTTGTTTTGCTTACCCAAGGACTTTGGCATCATGTAATCTTTTTTTTTTTTTTTTTTTATTTTTATCTCTATATTTATCCTCCTGACTCACAGGAAAGCGACGAAGGTGCTAAGCATAGGGTAAGCAATTACCCCGACCTGCTTTCGGAGATGCCAAGATATTGCTGTTTGCTAGTAATTTAGTAGAGATATTACTGTAATTTAGAACTGCTTGTCAAGACCACCAAGCAGGGGAAAGTGCCGTAAAGTGTCTTTCCCAAGGACACAACAGAATGATGCAAATGGGTTTTGGACCGAGACCATGTTGGTCATCAGTCCAGTGCTTTAACCACTCGACCATGCTGCCGACTATGCTGCCACAATCAGCAAACCATTTTTATTAATATGCCATTATTTCTTCTTTTTACAACTTTCTCAAATTCCTCTCATTTTGTGCTAAAAATCTCTATTGATTGTAAATACAAACAAGAGGAGCACAATAAAAAAAGAAGAGCAAAATGCTAGTGAAATAAAGAAAAAAGAGCAAAAGAAATAGGCAGCAGGCATTCAAGTCCAAAGGCTTGAATATAGTCCAAATATGCAGCTCCTGTAGTATTTAAAGTTTACACAGTGGCTCCATGCAACTCCATGCAGCTCCATGCATCTCTAGACTTTATTTAAAGGTATGCATACAGCTCCTGTAGTATTTGAAGTTTATTATACGGTGGCTCCATGTGGCTCCTGTAGTATTTGCAGGTACCTCAACAAAAAAAAAGAATAAGTTTGTTCTGTTGTTTGGATCAGAAACAATTTTATTCTGTACTTAAATTCAAATGAGATTTTATATTTTGGTGTTACGTTGTTATAATTTTTGATAATTGTTTATCTCTAATATAAAAGTTTTAATTTTTAAAAAAGTTATTTGATTAGTTGTAACATTGTTCTTTTAAAAACCATACTGGTAACACCAACATGATACAAACACACAACCTGCTGATCTGGAGAAAAATTTGATGTTAATAGTTCTTGCCAAGTAATCACCACCAGTGATTGTTTTGAACATGGAAATCATTAACTGTATTAACATCAAGATTTGTCATGAGTTCAATGAACCATACCTCTTGATGTTTTCAGGCAAATAAAAAATATAAATAAAAAATCAAAAAATATTGTAATTTTTAAGCAAATACCAATCTTGCTCACAAGCAAGTTTTTTTAAAGTCTTATGCTCAAAATGTGCAACTAGAGCATGCTGACATAAATAACTTAGTTTTTTAATTCATAAAATCTAATAAAAACTCTGGATATGTATTTGCAGGCAAAGCAATAGCTGATGTCATGCTAAACTGATTTGCAAAATTATTACATTAACATCTCATCCTTACAATAAACCTTATTTTATTTTATCTCTATATTTATCCTCCTGACTCGCAGGAAAGCAACAGGGGCACTAATACATAGGGTAAGCAATTACCCCAACCTGCTTTTGGAGATGCCAAGATAGTGCTGTCTGCTTGTAATTCAATAGATGTATGACTGTAATTTAGAACTGCCTGCCAAGACCACCAAAAAGGGAGAGTGCCATAAAGTGTCTTTTCCAAAAACACAACAGAATGGCACCAGTGGGTTTTGAACCAAGACCATGTTGATCATAAGCACAACGGTTTAACCACTTGACCAGGCTGCTGACATTATCCAGCCATTATTCAAAAAATACATTCACAGCTTAATCGATTACCCTTGAAAATTATAATACCTAAAAAAACACAAAATTTAAACAAAAGTAAATTAAACCAAAAATCGGTTCAGTTAAGTTCAATTTTAATTTTATTTCATTGTAAGTAATGCTGTAAAACCAGTCATTGCAACTAAAGAAAATTTACAAAATTAACTCTGCTTAGATTCTGTACAGTTGGGTTGCATAATAGCTTAGTATGCACTTGTAATGTGAATAGCAATTGACAAGCATAAATTCTAATGCACTTATGCATATGATTTTTTGTTTTAAAATCTTTATTTCCTCAGTTTCTTATAGAAAAATAGAGTCTCTTCAAGATGTCACAAGTGATTTTTGTTTGTAAAACTAACCTGGATCCCACTGCAGTTACTATTGCTTCTTGAGAGGATCCTTTTCTCTTGTTTTTTTTTATTCCATCTTGGTACTAAAAGGGGGTTGCAGGTTAGTTTCACTGAAAAAAATTGCTTATGGTGACTTCTTGAAAAGACCCCAAAAAGAAACCTAAAGTTTTCTTAAAAGATTAACAACTAAATTTAAAGCTTTTTTTTGCAGTGTGTCTACTCAATAGTGCTTTGGTTTTAACTTGTTTTTAGAAGTATTTTGTCAAATGCATCATGCAGTTTTTATATATAAAGTAGTCTATTTCAAACATTTCTCACATGCTACAAAAAGAAATTTTTTGCTGCCATAGCAAATTATTAAAATTTGATAATAAGTAACATTTGGCAGCTTCAGCCTTCAACCCTATAATATTCAAAGGGTCTCTTAAAAAAGGGTTACCATACGTCAGATTTTTCCCAGAAGTGGGATTTTAGTGGGCAAATCTGTATCAGGAAAGAATTAAAAAATGTGCTTAAATGTCCGGGTTTTTTAAAATTATGCATTTTATGAAACCGCAGTGTTTTTACCGTAAGAATTTGTTTAGTGCTGAAGATTTAACAATGTAATGTTTTTTTACTGTTGAAAATGGCTAAACAAAAACGTAAATTTACTGACAAAATGAAGGCAAACCATCCATGCTTCCGGAAAGGTAGAAAGAAGTGGGAAAAAGAATGCTTAGCTTGCAAACCAGGAACATACATCTTGAGTTCATACAAAAGTATCGCGGATTTAAAATCACACCTCGGTTCTGATAAACATTCCAAAGCAGTAAGAGAAGCTTCCTCATAAACTAAAATGAAAAATAATTTTGTCACGACAGGATGTAAAACAGAAGATGAAGTTACTGCTGCCGAGGGCACTTATGATTTTCGCACAGTTAAGCATCACTATAGCTTTTTACGGGTGGATCGTACGTCCTCTTTGCTGAAAAAAAACGTTCCTGATTCTGATCAGGCAAAAAAGTTTTTCTGTGCCCGAAAAAAGACGTAATCCGTATCAGGGGCGTATTCTCCATGCATGCCTAGAAATTTTATAAAAAAATAAAAAAATAATCTTGAAAAAAATTCTCAAGGTATAAAAATTTTGATGATATTATGTTGATTATTTTTTTGATATAACAGCATAAATACGTTTTATCGATTGCAACTCGGATCATTCAGTACAGCTTCAGCTAGAGCTTATCACTAAAATACAAAATAAAATTGGAAACACGCATGCAAAATCTAAGTTGCATTTTTTGACTCTGTTGCTAGAAGGAATTACGAGACCTACCGGTAGTTCTAAGAAATATTATAGATGCATATTCCATTGCAGACATTGTTTTATCCGAATATTTTTTTTCTTTTGCGAAATTTTTCTTAAATTAAAATCTAAATCTCCGATTATTCAGCAGTTTGATATCGTATCTATGCATGCAGTTTTGATATTGCATGCACGCCCATGTTTATAGAGCGTGACGTTGTTAAAGAACTGATCTAGTATCGCTTGCTACAAACTGCTTACGTTTACTCAGTACTCACATTCAGATGCAAATTATAGAAATTATAGAAAAAAGCAAGCTTACTCAGCACTTTTGCCTACTTCGATAGACAACTTCGATACAGGAAAAACATTTTATATTTGTGATTATTGAGAAACCCTAGAAAGTACAAACTATTGTTTTTACCTTTCATTAACTAATAAAAAAACTTCGTGTATTTACTAGGACTATAAATCGCAAAATTTTAAAAATTGCTTGTTTTATCAAATATTAAAATTGAGCTAAATTTTGAGACTGATAACGTCATCATTTCATCATTGCATGCCTAACCTGAAAAGTCACGGTACGCCACTGATCCGTATTCAATGGATACTGCCTTGAAAAGTTTTGAAGAGAAGAAAATGGTATACAGTATAAAATGATCGAATTTACGAACTAGCCTAATGAGATTGTTGATACAATTGCTGAATGCGTACAAGATACCTTTAAAAAAAAGCAGGCTCGCTAAAAAGTGCATGGCATTCAAGGGGAACAACTGCGATACAATGTTTGGAGAATTAAGGGATCGTTTCCACTACGAGCGTAAAATGGAGCATTCTTTGTTTGTTTCATTGATTTGTTTTGCTTCTATACTTAGCGCTTGCTTAGATTTTAAGCCCAAAAAGATCAATAAAAGAAACAAAGAATGCTCTATTTCACGCTCGTAGTGGAAATAAGGTTTATGGCGTAATGAACATGGTAACAATGTGTTTGCGAAATTAAGAAAATGTTAAACACATTGTTGATTGGAGTAGGCTGTCTATCATATTTTTTAAACAACTGTATCCATCATGGAGCCGATCGAATGAAAATAGATATTAAAAATAAAAACAATAAAATATGTCAATATTTTTTCATTTAGGCTAGCCAGTTCGGACTAAACAATAGAAAGAATATTTGCAGGTGTTGAAAACAGAAAATTTTTATCTCATAGGCCTACCAAGACTCGCTGGCTCTTCTTATTTCCTGGAATCGCAAGCAGTAGCGATTTTAGAACTCGGAAAGTGAGGGGTCCACGTTGGGGTCAAGGTAGGGTGGCCATACGTCCCGTTTTAGCCGGGACAGTCCCGTTTTTAGGCCTTGGTCCCGGTGTCCCGCCCAGTTGACCGTTTTGTCCCGGATTTTTAAAAAACACTCAAACGTCCGCAATTTTGAATCCAGGTGAAGACTTTTTTTTTGGAGAACACCATGATTTTGGGACGAAAATAGGAGAATCCGAGAATCTCAGACAAATTTATTTTGTTCGCAACTCCAAAAAATTTTTTCAGCTGACCGCCTATGTCTGTCCAGAATTTCGCCTATTCAGATATGGCAACTCTACTTTTAAAGAAAGTTCCGATTTATCACTTTGAAAATATGGCCACCCTAGGTCAAGGTATATTAAGAAGGAGGCGAGTGACAAAAGCATATGAGAGGAAAAATTGTAAGTTTAAAGGGCCTTTGCCACCGGGTTTAGGAAAGCAGGCTATATTGTATATAACAAAGGTGGCCAAACCTATACCATGTTCAGTGGTGGGCATGGTACCTGCACTTGGTACTTTTGAATAATACGATTTAATGGTAATGACTAAAACTCGGTCATACATTGGATTTCGTTTGACACTAAAAAATTGTATTTAACAAAACGAAAACAATATCCTACGTATCCAACTGTTGACTTTCAAACATTAATTACACTAGGCGACATTTTGCAAATTTTTTATTATTATTTTTAAACAATTAGATGATTTTACCTAATTTGGCTACGCTGATTCCAAATTTGCAATCAGAATTCACCCATCACGTCACACTTTTTTGCAAAGTTGAATTTAAATTTTACTCAAAAACGCATTTAATAAGCCCAATAAGCACATATTTCTGTTCATTTGCTCAATAAAATTTTTTTCAAATTACTGTAAATAGGGTTTTTTCTTCGTTGGTGTGAGGCATGGATTTTCTTTTTTGGCTTTTCTTGCAACCTCACTACTGTTTCGTTTCAGGCACCAACAGTAGTCCGGCATCATGGATACATCCCATCGCCCTTGATACCGGGTTTCCATAATTTTGATGTCCTGGTGAAAGCGTTTCCCATGTTTTTCACTCATATCACCCAAGTTTTGCGGGAAATACGCGTAGTCCAAATGTGTATGCAAAAAATGAACTTTCAAACTCATGCGACATCCAAGCGCTTCAAAACAAGCCAACGTGTTTTCTACAATGTTTCAATAGTCAGAATCTTCAGATTCTGCCAAAAAACTTAGATACTACTTCTCCAAAGGGAAGCCATGCTTTTTTTCCACATTTATCATGGTAGATACAAATTGCGGGTCTTGGTAAGTTTTTTTAATTTGAGGTCCAACAAATACACCCTCTTTAACCTTCTCAGCACTCAAATTAGGGAACTTTTCTTAAATGTATTTTAAACAGGTACCTTCGTATCGATTCGAGTGGAACTCTTCAAAAGATGGGATTTGTATATGCAGACAAGCCGCTTTATTTGCCTTTTACAAAGTTTTTTATTTTATTTTATTTTTTTTTTTTTATCTCTATATTTATCCTCCTGACTCGCAGGAAAGCGACGGAGGCGCTATACGTAGGATAGGCAATTACCCCGACCTGCTTTCGGAGATGCCAAGATATTGCTGTCCGCTAATAATTTAATAGAGATATTACTGTAATTTAGAACTGCTTGCCAAGACCACAAGCAGGGGAAAGTGCCGTAAAGTGTCTTTCCCAAGGACACAACAGAATGGCGCAAGTTTGTTTTGAACCGAGACCATGTTGATCATCAGTCCGGTGCTTTAACCACTCGACCACGCTGGCGACAAGTAGCATAAGAAATCGCTTAAAAACACTAAACTTCATACCATTGCTAAAAATGTTATGAAACCGTATGCTGTGAAAATGGCTAGCATAGTTTTGGGAAAAGAAGCAAAACAAAAATTACAATAAGTGCCTCTTTGAACAATGTAATATGGAGCAGAATTTTGGACATGAGTAATGACATTCTAAATCAGGTAATTATCGACATACAGAACAGCCCATAAAAAATTTTAATTTAATTGGATGAATCTACAGATGTTGTCAAATATTGTCCGCTCTTAACTATAATGAGGTATTTAAAAGACGAAACTATCCGTGAAAAATTTTTGTTCTGCAAACCACTACAAACAACGATAACTGCAAGCGATATTTTTAATTTGGTGAAGGGTTTTTTTTATTAAAACATGACTTACATTTTAGTTTAATTGGTTCTATCTTTACTGACGGAGCACCCGCTTTGTGTGCTCTGGCACACGCTCTGGCTTTGCTGCTCTCTTGAAGAAGGAAGTAGCCTACCAACACTAAAAGTTGCGCATTGCATGGTTCACAAGCAAGCTTTTGCCTCAAAAATATGCCAAAAACTTTAAAAGATATTTTTGGCACATGTGTTCGGATAGTTAATTATATTAGAAAAAATGATTCGAGTCACAGGATTTTTCAGTCTTTTTGTGCCGCAGTCGGAAATGAGCACGACATTCTGCTGCACCATACTGACATAAGGTGGCTTTCCCGAGGTCGCGTAATGACACGATTTTTTGAACTTGGAGATACACTCAAGTTATATTTACATTCACAATACCGAACTTCTCATCTGGCTGCCTCACTTGAAAACGATGAATTCATTCAAAACGTGAACTATATTGCCGATGTTATGCATCACTTAAACAAGTCACTTTAAGGTCAACAAACGAACGTGATTATACGGTAGCTTGTGAAAAACTGAAAGCTTTCAAGCTAAAATTATCTATGTGGTCTCGTAGAATTAAAAATAAAAACCTTGCTAATTTTCCCTCTCTTGACCAAATTGCAAATAATTGTCTGCTGCAAAATGTCAAATATTATAGTATTTCCCATTTAACGATGTTGGCCAAGTCTTTCGATAAATACATTTCAGCTGATAAACTGAATTGTTCATAGCACTGCATTTTAAATCCATTTATTTTTGATTTATCGAAAATGCTTGATGCCGATAATTTAAAGGAAGACATGAAAAGCGAAACGAAAAGCTGCCGAAGATTGCAATTGCTATTTGACAAATTAGAAAATTTTTGGTGTGCTACAATGAAAGCCTTTCCAAGTCTTGCTACGAATGCCATGACAGTGGTACTTCCTTTTTCAACAATCTATTTTTGTGAAAGTGGATTTTCGGCAATGATGTATGTCAAGAATAAGCATAGGAATCGTTTGCAACTAGAAGATGATTTACAGATTGCATGGAGCAAAACTGAACCATCACTTGAAAGAATATTAAAGGTGAAGCAACAACAAAAGTCTCGCTAAAATGAACCATAAAACTATTGATAAATGAACAACATCAAAATTTGCTAACATTTAATTTGCTTTTTTTAAAATATTGTTGCTAGGAAAAACAAGCTAAAAACAGTGTAATTAAACTATATGCAAAAAAATTTCATCAAACTGTTGGGAGTACAAAGAACGCTGCAGCTTGATAAAGGGGTCCGGCCAGCAAAAAGGGTTGGGAACCCCTGCAATAGGCTGATTTGTGAAAAAATTTTTCTGAAAAAAAAAAAAAAAAAAAAAAAAAGGTCAGTGAAATGATACGAATTTTCGGGTCTTGTTCACTGTTTTGCCGTAACTAACATGTAACCTTGTAGGCTTTGGGGATTCCCCAAAATTTAACAGGTAATCATTTAATTAAATTTGGCAAACAGCGAACGAAAACAAATTGCTGAAGCTTTGATGATTAACAGTAGTGATGTCTGCGGTCCTCCAAAATTTCTGCGGTCTGTCTACGGACTGTCTACGGTCTGTCCTCTGAAAATCCTGCGGTCTACGGTCTGTCTCCTGTCCTCTCTGCGGTCCACGTTGGAGAAATAACCGTTACCGTTATTAATAACCGTAATTTTTCGCGTTCCTTAAAATTGATCTCTCTCATAAATTGCGCAAGATGCGAAACGCGAAGAGCAATATCTGTCTGTATGCAATTGTGTATTTATTTAAGTTTATGTATTGACCATGTATGGTCCCCGGAAGAGGTCAAAAATAACGGTCGTTTAATGTGGACCGCAGAAGAGACCGCAGGATCAAAGGACCTACGGTCTGTCTACGGTCCCCTGCCAGGACCGGACAGATCTGCGATCTGACAGAGGACCGCAGACATCACTAATTAACAGCCGGCTAAAAAGTAAAAGATAGAAAAAATAATGAATCGATTAGTATCATAATAATACTGAGTTGGTTCTATGAGTGAGGCGATTTTATACAATTAAATATATCAATATTAATTTATTTTTTGAAATCATCATTAACCCTTTGACAGTCCCGCGCATCACATGTGATACACAGGGCATTTAACTCAGACGTCTTGAAAACCCCTTAGACTGTCAAAGGGTTAAAATTAGTATATCATCATTAGCATTAATTGGCAGCGTGGTTGAGTGGTTAGAGCGCCGAATGTGATCGACATGGTTCTGGTTTAAAACTTACTCGCACCATTCTCTTATGTCCTTGGAAAGGACACTTTAGAACATTTTCTCCTGCTTAGTGGTCTTGGTTAGCAGTTCTAAGTTTCAATCATATCTCTATTAAATTTCTAGCGGACAGCAATATCTTGGCATCTCCGTAAGTAGGTCGGAGTAATTGGTTATAAGCGCCTCCGACGCTTTCCTGTGAGTCAGGAAGATAAATATAAACATAAAGATAAAATAAAATAAAATCACATGGTTTGGTAGAAAGTACGTCGCGACGCTAACAAAACCACATATAGAAAATTCTATATACAGTGGTAAATTATACAACATCAATTAATCTAAAATCGAAAATTTCCGTCCGCAAAACAAGTGTTCTCCAAAAAAAAAAGGTCTTCGCTCTGCTTAAGAGTTTTATTTTGTCGATTAAATGAATACTATCTGCATGTTCGCCAATGCTGGACAAGCGTTTCTTAAAAGGTTTTTCGGCACACTTGGAAATCTCTCGTACATCACAGATTCGGGAGGTTTAAATGCACAGCAACGATTCAAGATGATTGATCATCTGATTAAAAATTCTTTTGCGGGCCGCACAAAAAGGTTTCGGGGACCACATGCGGCCCGCGGGCCCCGGGTTGGACACCCCTGATCTAATGTATCAAGAAGCGATCAAAAAAATTAGCAAAGACCTAAAAGGAAAAAAAGGTCTTTACTTTGGTCGAAAATTTATAAGGCCAAAGCAATGGTTTAACAAAAAAATTAAAAACAATTTATTTTATATTTTTTAACGATATGAACAAATTGATTTGAGATAAAAATATTTCAATTAAGTTCAATTTTTATCTCTGATTTTGACGGCGAGAAATATCATAGAACTGTATGAGACTATCGCCACGTCGAATAAGTCTTCAACCCCGGCAGGTTGAAGTAAAAGAGAAATTAATTTTTTCCAGAGCCAAAACAAAGTTTTACAACAGTTACAAACAACTTTTATACTTAGCGCTTTATTTTGGATTTTAAGCTCGATCAGTTTGATTTTACATCATAATGTTCACCAAAATTTGAATTTTATTTTCTGATATTTCGAGCGGCGTAAAGCTTGCTATTATAGTAAAGCTTTGTAAAAAAAGTTAAACATATTGTTATTATATTCGTTTTTAAACTAAAACATTGACTTAAAATCAAATTTCATTTTCAATTTTTACTACGGCTTGAGGTAAAACAAATACCACAACAGGTTTATATAGCTACGACAAATCTTCAAAAGAGTTTTTACGTTTTGTTAGTATTTCCGAGCTTTATATTTTTATTTTTTAGGAACAACTCGATTTCACGTTAAAGACTCACCTGAAATTGAATCCAAATTATTATAACCAAGATGGATGTTTTTTTGTTTTACCATAGGAGAAAAACATTTCACACAAAAACGGTTTTGAGCAATTAGCTCGTTTCACGTTGACCTGTTTGAATATCGAGTTTCCAAACCAATAATCACTTAAAAAAAATTGGCATATTAAGACTTTGATTTATTGATTCAGAAAAATCAAACATCGTTAACTATATAAACTTTTACTCGAAAAGAGTTAACAGCAGTATACAGATTTGCGGCCACGTATACAGGTATTTTTTTATATGGTACTATTGTGAATTTTTTACAGTTTTCTATGTATGTATATTGGGCAAAAATTTTCTGGCGATTAGGCTATCTATTTTTACATATACTGTATTTTAGATGGTAGTTGATTTTGAAAGGTCGTTCGCGGTCAGTATAAGCGCTAAATAAAACCATTACTTTTAAATCTAAAGCTAAACTTAATGCGAGCATCTTGCTTAATGCGTATGACATGTTCACATACATTATATTTTTTGACGAAGTTGTTCATGTGTAAATCTGATAAATAGATAGCTTAGAAATACAAAGTGTCCATAAAATCTCTTTACAATTAAAAAAAATTATTACAAAGTGAAATGATGAGATATCGCAATAAGGGTTGTTTTATGTTAATCAGTATTTCATAAAGTTTTTATTGACACTAAAATTTATTGTTTCAGATAAAATTTTTTAATTAAAATTTCTTATGTTTAATGATTGAGTTATATGAACTGAAGCCCTATAAAATGAATACTTTTTAAGAAAAAGCGCAATGTGCATCCTGGTTCATTGAGACAAAATCAGATGTTCAGACCCAGCGAAACTACAGAAGTAAGTATGGAAGAGACCCACCATCACGTCCTTCAATTCGTTTATGGCACAAGAAATTTATGGAGACAGAGACAGTGTTCGATACAAGGAGGAGTGGGCGACCAAGAACATCTGAAGAAAACATCGAGCGTGTAAGGCAAAGCGTTTCAACGTTCTCCTATGAAGTCCATCCGCCTGCTACCAGACAATTGGAACTAATACGTTCAACAGTGCACAAAGTCCTACACAAGAATTTAAAATTGTATGCTTACAAAGTGCAAATGTTACAGGCACTTCAGCCAAACGACATGCCAAGACGAAAAGAATTTGCAGCGAACATGCTGCAACGAATTTCGGAGGATGAAGCATTCCTCAAGCGAGTTTATTTTAGTGAAGAGGCAACTTTTCATGTCTCAGGAAAGTTAAACAAACACAATGTAAGAATTTGGGGAGCAGTAAGAAGTAAGAAGGGTCTGAACATCTGATTATGTTAAAGTTTTTTTATTTTCTCCTCAATGTGTTTTTTTTCTGTTATTTTAAAAGTTGTATTTTCTTTTGCGTGTGCGCGTGTGCATTGGCTAAATAAACAAACTCTCTCTCTAAATCGAGTTGTTCCTAAAAAATGAAAATATAAAGCCCGAAAATACGAACAAAACGTAAAAACTTTTTTGAAGATTTGTCGTAGCTGTATAAACCTGTTGTGATATTTGTTTTACCTCAAGCCGTAGTAAAAATTGAAATAAAATTAGATTTTAAGTCAATGTTTTAGTTTAAAAACGAATACAGGGAGTCCTCGGGTTACGACGGTCCCGACTTACGCTGTTTCGAGGTTACGAACGCGCCCCATAAAAATATAAAAAATAATATTAAGCGTCGTAACCGATGTAAACAATTGCAAACTAGTTTCTAGCGCGCAGCGAATGAATATGCTTTGTGTTTGTGTCATGGTTGTGTCACTAAGTTTTAGTCGCGTCACTCAGTTTCAGTAATACGCCATTTTGGTTGTGTACGCCGGTTCTCTCTACTATAGTACTTATACTATAGTACACTACAGTTTAATATCTATAGTATATCATAGTACTATAGCTGGCTATAGTGCAATACTTTACAGTACAGTACAGTACAATACAGTACGTATAGAGTAATTTATTTATGATGTTCCGACTTACACTGAAATTCGGGTTACACCGCGTCTTAAGAACGGATCAACGTCGTAAGTCGAGGACCCCCTGTATAATAACAATATGTTTAACATTTTTTACAAAGCTTTACTATAATAACAAGCTTTACGCCGCTCGAAATATCGGAAAATAAAATCTCTAAAAAAGTCTTAACCTAAATTTGTAAACTTTTTTCTGTAATTAGCACAAAAACCTTTTTGTGATCTTTGTCACTGCCCTAAAATTCCTGATTTTGCCCAAAGTTTTTCTATCAATCCTATCAACAAGTAGTAGAGAAATTTTTTATTTGGAAAACTTAATGAAGACTAAAAAAAAGGTCTTTTCTTGTAAAATTCTACTCCGGTGTTTTATTTACTTGGATTGCCAATATTTTTGATAAGCTAAAAACAACCTAAATCGAAGTTTTACAAACTGTGTTTCATTTAATTTTGATCAAAATTATATGATTGTAGAGAGAGATGTAACACAATGTTAATTTGGGAATGACAAAGGGTACAATCTGTCCGCTTATGTCCCCTCGTTCTTAAAATATTGCAGGCGAAGCGCAAAATTGCCTCCCTGCCCCCCGCTTTTGGCGCACCTGCCCACAGTCTAATTTTTTAATTTTTGTTTACTTTTTAAGCAATTTGTTATTTGTGAGGTATACAAAATCCTTGATGAAATGTTAAACGGTAAAAGGTGTATCACGGGAAAAGGTTGAAGAATACAGCTATAGTCTTTACCAGAGGTGGGAAACCTTTTTGTTATTGGTGGCTTTATTTTAAAATTTTTAACAAAAGAGGCCGCATAAGTTGAAACAGCTAAGAAAATTGCGTAAGCACTTTGAATCAGTCTCGGTTTTCTTGATTCTTGTCCCCGAAAAACTGGTGATCTCTAAAAAAGATCTTCGCTTTTATTCCGACTCGAAATTGCTAATTTCTGTCCCTGAATTAAAGAGATCTCTAAAAAAAAGGTCATCGCCTTGGATCTGACTTGAATTTCTCAATTTTCGTCCCTAATATGAAGTAATCTCTAAAAAAAGGTTTTTCTCTTATCAGCAGTAATCATTGACACATTATTCTATGGTCATTGAAGGTTGAAGTTGTCATAAAGGCCGCACGAAAATTCATAGAGGCCGCAGGTTTCCCACCTCTGGTCTGTAAAACTATGGCGTTTCCGACATGGCGTTAATTCGCCACGGTCTTTTTGCACGTTAACTGCACTTTTTAAGATTGGGCTGTTGATTATGAAATAAGGTAAACTTGTGCCACAAAGCTAAATTTTTACTCTTGTCTACTTTTTAAAATCGCAGTTTTAATTTAAATGAATAACCACTAGAACTATAAGTAGTGATTCTAGATAAATTATCGTAAAAGTTAACTTCTTGAAGAAAGACAAATCTACATTGAAAATTGAATAGAAATTGTCTTCTTCTCGAAACTATTGCGACTCGAAGCTAGCCGTCAATTTTTACTAAGTCCGAGACAAGTTTGTTAAGCTATTTTTTAATAAGAAAACTGGTTGTCACAAACCAGATTAAGGTCTGCTGCATCATTATCTTTTTTGGCTGAGCAGACTAACTGAAGAAGGATCGGACTGGTTAACAATTGGCTTTGGAGTTTAAATTATTGAGCATTTTCAGATGAACTCTTCTAGTTTTTGATTAAATTTAAGGAAAAAGTACACAACTTATATGTTTTATAGTAGCCTACTAATCTTAAACCTATTTAATACTAAAATAACCTTATTTCAAAAGAAGCATAGAAGCTAAAAAAATTGTGTAGCAATCACCATTTTATTGTTCATATTTGGCAACTATTGCTTCTAAAAAAAAAAGAATTCTTGTGACTTCCTAGTACACTGCCAGTTAGCTCGCTTGGGGAAATTTGCAATTTCTAAATTTCCAACATGTCGTCAACCTATTGTCGTGATTTGAGTTTCGCAACAATTTATCAATTTTTTACACGAGCCCATTAAAAAATTTTCATTATTTTCTCTCTGACTGTCTAATACAGTGATTATCAACCTGTGTGCGGCGAAACTTTTTAAAAACATTAGTCAATTCGCTTCGCAACCTTTTTTTAGCCAACTTTTTAAAAAATCAAGATCTGCACTCTGGTTCCCAAGTGTGCCGCAGGCCCAAAAACTCGAGAATCACTGGTCTAATAAGTCAAAGAAAACGAAACTCTTTTTCTGCTGATGCTTACCGCATATGATGAAAGCAGAGAAGCTGATTTATTTATTTTTTTTATTTTATCTCTGTATTTATCCTCCTGACTCGCAGGAAAGCGACGGAGGCGCTAATACATAGGGTAGGCAATTACCCCGACCTGCTTCCGGAGATGCCAAGATATTGTTGTCCGCTTGTAATTTAATAGAGGTATCACTTTCATTTAGAACTGCTTGCCAAGACCACCAAGCAGGGGAAAAGCGCCGTAAAGTGTCTTTCCCAAGAACACAACAGAATGGCTCGAGAAGGTTTCGAACCCAGACCATATTGGTCATGAGCACGATGCCTTAACCACTCGACCACGCTGCCGACAAATATTGATTGACAGATTGAACATTGATTGATTCTGCTCATTGATTCAAAAGAAGTATAGAAGCTGAAAACGTTGTGTAGCAATCACCATTTTATTGTTTATACTTGGCAACTATTGCTTCTAAAAAAAACAATGAATTTTTGTGACTTCCTGGTACACTGCCAGTTAGCTCGCTTGGGGAAATTTGCAATTTCTAAATTTCCAACATGTCGTCAACCTATTGTCGTGATTTGAGTTTCGCAACAATTTATCAATTTTTTACACGAGCTCATTAAAAAATTTTCATTATTTTCTCTCTGACTGTCTAATACAGTGATTATCAACCTGTGTGCGGCGAAACTTTTTAAAAACATTAGTCAATTCGCTTCGCAACCTTTTTTTAGCGAGCATTATTATTTAAAGACGAAAATCAAGATTTACGCTATGGTTCCCAAGTGTGCCGCAGGCGCAAAAAGCTTGAGAATTACTGGTCTAATAAGTCAAAGAAAACGAAACTCTTTTTCTGCTGCTGCTTACCGCATTTGATTAAAGATTAAAAATTATTTCTAACTGCTTGAAATTTGTGTGAGAGTTGATTAAGGATCGTTTCCACTAGGAGCGTGGTATGGAATATTTTTTGTTTCTTTTATTTATTTTTTTGCTTTGCATAGCGCTTAAGCGCGGAAAGAAGTAAAAAATCAAAAAAACAAATAAAGAATGTTCCATTTCACGCTTATAGTGAAAACGAGCCCTTACTTGCCTGATTAAGACTCGATTAGTGGTTTTGCCTACTCCTGTATATCGTCTTTTCATAAACTAGAGCAGGGTTTCTCAAAGAAGCCCTGGGCTCCCTCGAAGGGGGCCACAAAAAGAATCCTTATTTTGGACTTTAATTTACTGTTGGAAAGAAATTTACAAAATCAGAGACAATTTCAAAGTAATGACTTCTTTTTTGGTCCTTACTTGAATTTTGGGACAATATTATAACCAGGGGACCATGGGTGTTTGAAAGTCTCTAAAAGGGGTCTCTGAAAGAGTCTCTGAAAGTCACAGACCACCAAAGTTTGAGAACCACTGAACTAGAGACAAAGCCTGCAGTTTAAATGAATCGCAACAAAGGTGAGATTTAAAAACAAAAATAAATTCTAGCAATCAGAAGTCACCATTTTATCATTAAATTTGAATTGTTTTATTAATATTTAAAGCAAAAAGCTGAACGTTTTTGACTTTTATAAGTCCTCATCAAAGCATCAAAAAATGTTAGCACAATTTAACCATAAACCTTAAACGACTATTACATACAATTAAACTAAAATGCAGGGTGTTCACAAATTAACACTACAACTTTAAAAATTTGCCATAAATCTATTTTTGACGTTATTTTATTACAGTTTGCGCAAAAGCAAAGACAAATACTTGTTTTTACGAGGGTGAATCAAAAATTATCCGGAATTGCTCTATAGCGCACTCTTGCTTTAGCTTTTTCAAAATTATTTTTGCACGTGTTGTCTACTGTGTCACGTGATCACGATCTGCTAATCTAATTGTTCGTTCAGTTTTAACACGTGTTATTTTCTGTTGATAAAAATGGACGCTCCACTTGCACAATGCACCAGAGAAGAACAACGTGCTGTGGTCCGATTTTTGTGGTCAGAAGGTCATAAGGATTTCATGAATGATCAGAAGGATTTCATGAATGATTTCTTGAGCAGAGCCAAAACTGATTTGCAAAGATTGTGCTACCTCATCAATGGTAATGCGCCGGTTAGCCAAAATCATTTGTTGAGCTTGCTCAATCTTCTCTTCACTGGTGGAGGTTGATGGACGTCCTGCTCCTTCTGCATGTTTTACACTGGTCCGGCCTGTTTTAAACTTCTCAATCCACTCATATACCGTTGTTTTCGATAGTGCATTGTCTCCATATTGTGCTAAGAGTCTTTGATAAATTTTTGTCCCCGATGAACCTTCTGACCACAAAAATCGGACCACAGCACGTTGTTCTTCTCTGGTGCATTGTGCAAGTGGAGCGTCCATTTTTATCAACAGAAAATAACACGTGTTAAAACTGAACGAACAATTAGATTAGCAGATCGTGATCACGTGACACAGTAGACAACACGTGCAAAAATAATTTTGAAAAAGCTAAAGCAAGAGTGCGCTATAGAGCAATTCCGGATAATTTTTGATTTACCCTCGTATGTAATTATGCTTTTTTTTTGTCTTTTTGCATTTTTGCTTTTTTGCTGTATTTATTTAATTATTTATTTATTTTTTGTCTTTTTGCAGATTCTTGAATTCCTTAAAATTAGCACTCCCCAGGAAAAGGCCCAGAGCGTGTCTTGGTTTATAGAGACAAAATCAGACAACCAAGTCCACAGAAACTTCCGAACTAACTGTCTTATTAGACTTGTAATTACAAGCAAACGAGCAAACTGCAGACCAAATCATTTCTGAATGCCCTACACACCGGGCACCAAATGGACATCGTGGTCTGTCAATCTTAAATGACGATACCAGATGCTGGCTCAAGAACATTACCGCCATCATCTGATGAAACAAGAACAACAACTGGATGATCCCACACGACGGCGACGACGACTGCATTGTCATTGCTTTTGAATGAAATTAGTCTTACCAGTATAAGCTTACACTTGAAAAAACTGTTGTATATATTTGGTTTGTTTGTATGCAATTGTCGTTATGGTTTATTGTTAGATTGTGCTAAAATTTTTAGATGCTTTAATAAGGACTTATGAAAGTCAAAACTTTCAGCTTTTTGTTTTAAATAAAATTTTGCAAACTAAATGATAAAATGTTGGCTTTTGATTGCTATTATTTACAAACGAATTTCAAAAATTATTTCTCTTCCTGAAATAAATTCTTTCGTTTGTGGTTTTTTTCTGCAACCCGGCGTGTTGGGCCTAATTTTGTATATCATGGGAGGTCCAGCTTTACCAAATAAAAAGTAATGCTTGGTGTAATTGAGTTCCTGGTAGCTTCTACTACTTCAGACAAACCGAAAATAGCCGATGAGTGAAACGAAACAGATCATATACATCGAAACCTTAAAACCCGAAAAATCGTCCAATTAAAAAAAGAAAACAAAAACGATTGATTGACTAAATAGCTAAGCAATTTAAATGAAAAATTTGAATTGTAATAAAAATATGAATTACATATTCACATTTAAAAAGCAGAAGGCCGCCCAGCTTACTCAACTTTATTATTATTCATTCATTTCATTCATTTCATTCATTTCATTCATTTATTCATTCATTATCGAACAAAGTAATGAAGTCAGGCTCTTTAGGTTTTCATTTACTCGATTATAAGTAATATGCAATACAATGATTTAATTATAAAGGAAAAGAATTATGATGGGAGAAGAATTTATGAGGTAAAACGTAGTTATACGCAAGATCGAAATATTTTGTTGCACACTTATTGTGAAACGTGAAACAATTATCTATTCTTTTGGCTTTTTCTTATACCCTGCGTTAAAGAAAAAAACTTTTTTTTGGTATTGTTTTTTCGGGAAAAAAGTAAAAGTCAGTTATAGGTTGTAAAATTCAATTTATATTTTAGGATCAAGGCGTTTATATTTTTATCGAAAAAATCAATGGAATGTAAATTTTTATTTTACAAGCGTTTAATATTTAGAGATAAATAAAGGCCTGTTTCCACTACGAGCGTGAATTGGAGTATTTTTTTTTGTTTTATTGTTTATTTTTTCCGCGCTTAAGCGATAGGCAAAGCAAAAAAATCAATTCCACACTCAGAGTGGAAACAAGCCTTTAACTAGGGCTTCTAAAACTATGGGTCGTAACCCAAAATGAGGTTGCTTAGCAAAATCTTGGGGTCACGAAATTTTAATGTAAAATATTTAAATACATAAATTTATAAAATCTATATATGTGTATTAAAAGAAATGTTTGAATGTGCTCGCACATTAACACGTGGTTGTGAATTAAATGTTCTGCCATTCAACACAACATACCGTATTTTCTTGTATAGAAGCCGCGGCTACTATTTTTTATTTTTGAACATTTTGTGCGGTTTCTATTCGAGGGCAGCTTCTATTCAAAGGCGGGTTCTATTTTTTTTATATAAACGTTTTCGTCTTCAAATTGGTGTCCAGTGAGCACTCAAGATAATCTACCATAAGCGACAGAAAAACGGAAACAGTAAATCAGATGCAATTCTATTGTCTCTTTTGCGAAACACTCATACCGTAAACAAGGTCATCACGTGCTACCCTACCGTTAATCCGACAGCTGCTATTCCTGTCGCATCTATGTAAAGCAATCAACAAAACCAAACGGAAGAAGTATTAATTATTAAGTAGCAACAAAAATCTGGGCTCTCTTTTGTCTAAAAGTTTTTACGCACTATCCAATCACTACTGCAATCTGACAACTGCTTTTTTTGCTTTGTTTTCTTGTGTCAATAAAGAAGCGGTTTTGTCCATTGCGGCTTCGATTCAAGGGCGGCTTCTATTGTTTTTTTAAAATCAATTCGTGCGGTTTCTATTCGAGGGCGGCTTCTATTCAAGAAAATACGGTACTTATGTGAAATTACTTTTTCAGCTTTAAAACATGACATCCCAATATTGTTCATCGCTAAAAAATGTTGAAGATATTTGACGTCAAGCAATGTCAAATATTGCACCAAGATTTAATTTGTTATGCAGTAAAAAACAAGCGCATCCGTCTCATTAACAAACAACTTTTTCTTTTAATTTTTGTACACTTTTCAGTAAACAATTGCACTTTTTGTAACTTAATAAATATAATTTTTCAACTTTTAGTGCAATTTTTAATTGTACATTTTTGTATGTTTCTAACCAAATTCTAAAACTATATTTTTTCATATGTTGTATATTGTTACCTAATCAACAAATCATCACAAAATATTTACATATCTTTAATTAATTTTTATCTGGGGTCGCGAAAAAACTCACATTCGTAAATGGGGTCGTAAATAAAAAAGTTTAAAAAGCCCTGCTTTAAACTTTGAAAGTCAACTTTTCTATCACATTACTTGGAATTTTTTGCCGCATTAAGGAGTTTTTTTAGTTGCTGGCTTCCGCATTGTTTTTTCGTATTTGTTTTTCCCAAAAAAATAATTGCCTTTTTCGAATCAAAGTTTTTGATTGGCATTCGATCTAATTAGCTTCATAAAAACAAGACAGGCGTTTGTTCTCTTACTCTTGCTTTGTAATTTACTTCTGATGTATATAAAAATAAAGTTTTAGCCCATTAATTATGTAAGTCAAAAGTGATGAAGAAATTTTGTCCGACAAAGATTATACTGAAAATTTACGGGCTAAATTTTTACTATTAATCAGGAAAGTTTTTAAAAAATTTTATTTTATCTATTTTTAAAAATCAGAGAAATTTAGAGGCGCAAAGATTTTAAGTGATCTTTAAAAGACATACTGCTAAATTAGTAGTTGACATCCATTCTTTTAAGGTTTCAAAACAAGACTTTAAAAAGCGGACATGACGTCACAAATATCTAACTGAACATTCATTTAACTAGCTATATTAATTCCAGAGTTCTCTTGGTAACAATAAAAAGCAAAGCTATCTGTGTTGTTTCTACGCTCAGACATCGTAGTAAAGCTGCTTACAAAAAACAATCTTAAAGTTAAAGAATTTTCCACAACTTCTTTATGGAACATTTTTCTTTTGATGAGTATGAAAACCAAGTGCAAGAAAAATTCAGGAAAATAGAGGTAGCAGAAATTTTCTTTCTCAAAATATTCTTTTAAAGAAAACTTTTGTGCTGAATGTTGTAAAAGACAGTATTAACAAATATAGGCGTAAATACTTCGGTTTGTATGAGCAAGGCTGAACAAAAATGACGCCATGCACCGAAAAGCTTTAACAGTCAAAAGAAAAGTAAAAAAAGTTTCTAATAAAATTCAAAAATGGTTGTAATCGTTTAGAGAGATTTGAAGGGGGGGTGAAGCGGAGTAAAATTTACGTTTTAAACTGTAGCATCTCAGCGCCCTACTTTTAGAGATTATTTTAGCAAATGCATAGCCTCACCTTTTTTTTGCTGTAGGACAAATCAGACATTGCGATTTGAAGACAATATACGATTCGAAAAATTTATAAGCAGTTTTGGTAATTTAAGATGTTAGCAAACTTTGAAGGTCAAAAAACTTAACTGAAATTTAATTTTTTTTCGAAAGCAAAATACCTTATATCTTAAGATTAGGAGACTTTGCCTGCAACAAATTTTTAAACTTTGTAAACTCATAGTAAATTATTCGTAAGGAGCACAAAATAAATTCTAAATAAGCGCAAAATTTAAATTACTTATATATATCAGTTTAAAAATTTGATCCATGAATTGTGCTATCGAGTTACTTGTGCAACTAAAGCTTGACAAAAACGTAGGCGGAATTTTTGCAGGTTGATGACGTTAACGTTGTCATCGAACGATTTGAAGGAGAAAAGCAAATCTCATAAAAATCTTAATATACTGTACTTAAAATAAAACAAGATGTAAAAGCTACTGAGTTAGCTCGCTTTTACAAATTCATTCAATTGCTAATAACTTCTAATACTAAATTCATTCGCTGGTATTTAGATGTTAACAGTAATGGCCTTACAAAAAGGGGGGCCCGGTGCAAGAAAAATAGGGGGCCACTATTTAGTGTTCCAAAACAAAGTGACCTCTAAAAAAAATTCATCACTTTAGCGGTGTTACCGTCATGGTGCTATTATAAAGAAATAGGGCAATATCTTGTCTAGAGGGAGCCGCTTTTTGACGTTTTTAGGGAGGGGTCGGTGCGGCCCCATCACTCGCACCGTACTAAAGCCATCACTAGATGTTAAACTTGAAATAGCAATTGCTATGATATGATTCATACAGCTCTAAAAGCTTGTTTCCATTACGAGCGTGGAATGAAATATTCTTTGTTTTTTTATTGATTTTTTGCCTCGCTTAGATTTTAAGCGCGGTAAGATCAATAAAAAAAGAAACAAAAAATGCTCCACTCCACGCTTGTAGTGGAAACGAGTCCTAACGCTATTCATTGGCTTTTACAAAGTCTCATTCATAAAGATACAAAAACTATGAATAGAGTCATGCGTCAAACTCACAATCTATAGTAACAAATTACGAGTAGTGCCTAGCGATGGTCCACTGTGTAATGTTGTTATGTCTGTCCATCAATCGACCTTTAGCAGTATGATTAAGCGTCGTATGATTAGCATTTTGCATTTTGCGTTCATTTTAAGACAATTCCGAAAAATTTTGAAATTTAATTGTGAACAATGGCACAAAAGGAACTGGCAATACATAGATAAAAATAACATTTCAAAATTAGCCCCAAACCAACCAAAAGTATATGCAACAACCAACTGTGATTCTTTACAGGGTTTTTTAGGTTTATTGGTTGAATAGATAGCAACTATACTAAATAGCAGTACAAGAAGAAAATGTTAAAATAACTGTTATTTCACGCTGTGATTTATAATTCCAAACCGGGCAGGAATTCCTCCTCAAGAAGACGTTTCATGACTTCAAAGGAGAAATTCACACTTTGAAAAATTTACTATGCGACAAGCTTTATAAGAAGTCTTGATTTGACCTTGCTATAGTTAATTTTGCCTGTGAAGACTAAAAAAAATTCTTCCCCTTTTAGTCTTCGGTAAACTTTCTATAAAAAATACATAACATAAATAGTTCCATCCGGGAGGGTTATTTGATTTATGGAAGGAAGGAAAAAAAGTTTCAAGGTGAACTAAGGGAGAATAAGGAATTTTTAAATGGGAATGCATTCAAAAAGTTTAGAAATTCAATCTAGCGTTTAAAATTAACGTAACGGTATATTTGCAATTAAACTTATATCCTTTTACCCAACGTATAGTAAGTTCAAGTTCAACTAATGATCTCTACAAAGTCAAATGTGGATATCTCTATTATTTAAAGTAATATGTTTTGAACATCCAAACAAAACTTTTTAAAGTATGAGTCACAAAAATTTGAACTAGCAATGTTGCGTACATTAATTTACCATATAATTGATGTACTTGTTCATGTGTAAAGAGATTGCAAAACTTTTTTTGAAACGGGCCCTAAAGACCCAAAAATTTTATTTTCAGTCAACATAAACTTTTTAAGTCGATTTTTTTGAATTCATTAGCTCGGACTTTGTGATTGTAATCTGTTAGCTATCTTTCTTAGATTCCTTTTAAACCTGTTGTTGTTGTTGTCGTGAAACTACTACGATTTCGAAACATTTCAGTGGGTTATTGGAACGACAAAAGTAAGCTGTTATTGATTTTTATTTTCATTATCACTCTCTTTAAGTCCCAACTGAAAACTCTGTACTCTGACCTGCCACAAGTTAGCTCTTCAAATAAAAAAATAGCTGCATAACAACTTAGGCCTATTTTTAAAATGTCAATATCGTTACTCCACTAAATTATATTCAATTTATTTATATACCTTAAAAAATTAATTGCAGTATCCTCTAAGCTTTTCTGTTTACAAGAGTTAAATAAGTAGCTTAATCTATAATTAAGTGGGCCGCTTTCAAACCTTCCAATCAATAATTTGCAACAAATTTAAATTAAACTAACTAATTAATTGTTGTTTTGAGGGTATCTTAAGAATGATATTTAGTTTAAAACAAAATTATGTCGCTCAATTTCTATTAAAATTATTGTTTTTGCTAAAAAAGGCGGGGTGTGCTGCAAACGTGTTTCAAAATTTCACATTATTTCAAATTTTTAGCAAAATATTTTGATCTGAAATAATTTTTGCTCGTTTTCTCGCTTATTCAAGAAGCAATTTTTCTTTGTCAGCAGCGCAGCCAAGTGAGTTTAAGCATTGCTTTAATGGCGAACGTGATCAATATGGTCGCGGTTCGAAACCCACTCTCTTTATTCTGTTGTGTCATTGGGGGAATCACCTTCCTCTGCTTGGCGGTCTTAGCCCCAGAAAACCCACGCTGTTATGAAGTTGCAGAAAAAAGATAATTTTTACGTATTTAGGTAATTTTACTTTCTAAGGTTTCAAACTTATTTTAACAATTGCGTTGCGGCTCTTTTTAATTGTTTTTGAGGATGTGACGTATATGTCACAATGGTCGTTTCTGTATATTTTAGCAGCAAAATCGTGAAATTTTTATGAACTTTATTTGACACAATAATACAAGACAACACAAAAAAGCATTTTTTAGGAATATAAACAACTATTACAGACTCTGATTATACAAACAAACAAAATAACACAATTTTAAAACTTTGATAATTTCTACCTAGAAATTGATAATTTGATAATTTCTATTGTAGCTAAAAGCATGAAACCAGTAATTTTTGAAATGGAACCATAGTTATACGACTTTGAAAAACCAATTAAAATCAGTTTAGAATTGTTACATATGGATCACATTAGGTGTTGCAAATTGTTTTTATTCAAAAAAATTGAAATTTTGAGAGTGAGAAATTTTTAAAGTTTATGTTACACATATGTCACAACGTGTTCTTTGGGCTTAGAAGCAGCCCTAAATTTTTTTCATATCTCTAAATAAAAACTAAAACTAAAACTAAAAATAAAAAAAATTTACCGGACAGCTATATCTCAACATGTCTCAAAGCAGGTTGGAGTAATGTTTTGATGGTTTACCAAAGTACAATATATTGCCTCAAAGCTTTCCTGTGAGTCAGGAGATCATAAATGGTGAATAAATGAATGAATTCAAAGCCGTACCAGACCAAAATATTTTAGAGGCGAAACAATTTTGCCCAAATTTTTTCGACGATTGCCCGAATTATGATTTGGCATTATTCCACGGAGATGCTAATTATCACTCAGATTTAATGTAAAGACTCCCTTTTTATGTAAATGAAACAGAAACGATTGGTTTTCCGAATTAAACTTTTGAATACCAAAAAAAGGTTTTCACATTAAATCTTAGTTGTTTTTGCGCACTAATCTCGATCATTCTGACTTGAGTAACTCCCTCCTGCTCAAATGGTTCATTGTCGGTGCAGGAAAAAATCTTATTTTACACAAATTTTTTGCGTCTTGGGGAAAAATTGCGTTCTCCTCCGGCTCGTACGACTATGAATAAATATGTGCACTTTGCACAACCATCCTTACATAGATTATTGGTTTATAATTTAAACAATCTGGATTTTAAAACCATCCATACTTTGACTGATTTGCCGCCATACGAGGTATTTTGAAATCAATGCAAAAAAGACGTTTCTTAATTCTGTGGTTTAAACAAACGCATCTTCAAGCAGAAAAATAGAAACATCACGACTAATGTTGTGATGCGTAAAGTCTGATTTTTTGTTTTTCTTCATTGAAAATTAAGTTTTAATTATATAAGTGTAATTTGTGATGGAGCAGCTGATCTGAGACATTATTCAATTTAAATGGAGCGTTAAGATATATAAGTAGTTAAAGACTTGGGGTATATTTAAAACTTTTTACAATCTAGATTATTGCAGACTCAACGTTTTTAAGTGTTTACTTTTTTAAAAAACTCTTCAATGAAGTGTTCGAAAATCGCTATTTATTAACTTCCTTGTTTGCTGCATTTTTGTTCGCAATCGAATGTTGTTTTTTTTTAATTTTTTTATTGTTTTTTTAAATATTGTTTTTTTTAGTTTTTTTTTGTCAGCAGCGTGGTCGAGTGGTTAATCTAGATCAGGGGTCACCAACCTTTTTGAGGCCGAGGGCTACTTCATGAGCATGGAGTCACATGAAGGGCATACGACCTGTTTGCTACAAACTTCTTAAATAACAAAACTGCATGGATATTAAACGTTATAATGATGATATTAAAATAGTAGTAATTGTAATGCTGTGAGATTATTTCTCACATATCAATAATAATTGTTTTCCACAATTATCAGTCATTTACACAGCAATAATAATAAAACTGTATGAAAATCAGTTCTTCTAAAGTGCTCGATAACAAAGTTCGAGCTTGAATTAAAATTGACAATAGCGAAATCACGGAAATAAAAACAAAGCTAAAACCCAACAGACTGTTTCATCCATAAAAGGGATCATCAGAAGTATCTTATTCAAATAGGGGTGTCTTATTCAAATAGAATAAGATACCCCTGATGATCCCTTTTATGGGTGAAACAGTCTGTTGGGTTTTAGCTTTGTTTTTATTTCCGTGATTTCGCTATTGTTAATTTTAATTCAGCAATAATAATAAATAGAAAAACATGTTTCAACATTAAACATTTATTTACTCAAACATTTGAAGTGCTGTATTTGTAATACAAATGCAACATTTTTTAAACCAAAGAGACAACACTTATTTCCATTAACAAGCTCACAAATGCTTTCTGAACATTTAACATTATGTGCAATATTTCTGATGAATATTGCTGCTCTTTAAACAATGAAAAGAATGTCTAATTCGTCAGATCATTTTCTATGAAAGTGGGAGGCCTGGCACTGCATACTGCTCACCAGTGCATTATAATCTGGTGAATAATTTCACACAGCAATTCGCAGTGAATCTTGTAAATGTGCATCAGTCAGGCGTGTTCTGTGTTTGTTCTTGATAAAGTTCATATTGGAAAAGGCTGATTCACACAGATATGTTGAACCAAAAAAGCTGGCAATTTTCATAGCTGCTGTGCACACACCACTGTACTTCTCTTTGTCCACAAGGCACCAAAAGTTTGGTGCAGACTGATGAGCTTTAAGGTTTATGTCATTTTGCAGCGTTAAGATTTCCATCCCTACATCAGTAGCGCTCAAACTGAACAAATCACTGAGCTGCTCAGCAGTGGAAGTTACGTCTACGTACATGAAAGGAGTTGTAACAAATGACACGCATGGCTCAAGCTTCTCAAAGTCACAAAATCTGTCTTCAAATTCCTGTCCTAATCTGTTTATGACTTGGGAGTACTTTGTTACAACTTCATCCAAAGCTGCAGAAGCAGAAACATTGTCTTTTAACACTGCCTGCACAGAAGAAAAATGCAGCATTTTTTTCTTTTCCACCTGCGCAGAGAAAATGTTTATCTTAGCTTTAAATGCGGTTACTGTGCTGATCATGTGAGCAACAGTTTTGTCTTTACCTTGCAGTTCCCGATTCAGATGATTCAGCTTCTCAGTCAAATCAGTTAAAAATGCGAGGTCAAGTAACCACTCTGGTTCCTCAAGCAGCGATGCGTCTTCTCCCTTGAAAAGCATGAACTCTTTGACTTCACTCAGAAGTGACAAAAAACGCTTTAGAATCCGTCCCCTGCTGAGCCATCTTATTTCTGTGTGTAATAGCAAGTCACCGTATTCAGCGGACAGCTAATCCAGCAGCATCTTAAATATTCTGTGTTGTTTTGCTTTGGAGCGGATGCTGTTTATGATCCTTACGACAGGAGTCATCACGTGATCAAAGCCCGTGACTTTCGCACAAATCGCCTGTTGATGAATGATGCAGTGGTAGTGCAGAAACGTTGGGAAGTCTGGATCATTCCTGCATTGTGCAATGAATCCCGCATGCCGACCCGTCATGGCTGGTGCCCCGTCTGTTGTTATTGATGCCAACTTATTTAATGGCACCTTTTTCTCGACGAAGAAGTTTTTGACAGCTGTGTATATGTCAACTCCCCGCGTTGTTGCCTTCAGTGGCAGGAGTGTCAGCAGTTCTTCTTTTGTAGAAAAATCATCAAACACCATTCGGATGAATATCATCAGCTGAGCCGTGCTTGCGCTGTCTACTGACTCTCACATTGGATACTGAACCACCTGCACGCAGCAAGATCCCGGTCCACCTGCTCTGTCAAGTTCTCAGACAAAGATGACACTCGTCTTGCCATCGTACTTGCTCCAAGCTGAACATCGGAGAGCGCAGAGATGACTTCAGGACCATGTTTTTTATCTTTGAATAATGTATCAGCAACGAGCATCATAGTTTCTTTAAAAACCTCCCCATTTGAAAAGGTTTTCTTGTTCTTTATCAAAAAATGCGCAGCTCTAAACGAGGCTTCAGTGGCATTCTGTGATTTTTTCATCGGCTTCGTGAAAAAGGTCCGCTGGTTGTCTAAAGATGCCTTTAATCCATGAGCTTTTTCTGTCCGTAATGCGCTGCCAGGTGGATAGTTGACATCAAAGTTTCTGTGACGGGTTTTGAAGTGCCTTTTCACATTGTGCCGCTTTGGTACTGCAACAGTCGTCCCGCAAATAAGGCACAGACATTTATCTTTAAAGAACTTAAAAAAGAACTCTTCTTCCCAACCATCGTTAAAAACGTATGTCCTTTTTCGCTTTTCTGCCATGATTTTTAGGGCAAAAGCACAAGCAAGCTAACTCTTCGTCACTTTGCGTGGTCAATGGGTCAGGAAAAAGCGAGGCGGCACCGCAGGACTGACCTTTGACTGAGAAAGACGCGAGTTTGGTATCAAATATTTCTAATTAAATTTTTAAATTATTTTTACTTGATAATTTTTATTGTATATAACAATAAAAATAGCACAATGTGAGCAATAATTAAAAATATGTATATAACATTCATATTGAATTGAAATATGAGCCGTGCTTGTAGAGTCTATTCGAATAAGCTTGTATAGGTGCCGTAGTGATAACTCAACAAAAAATAACTAGTTTTACATACACAATTTTTTTACAAATTATCACTTAAACTGCAATTTAAAGTTAGGCTATTCCTACACTGGTTGTCCCAGCTAAAAGAACACAAATCGATAATACCATTTAAACACGATAACGCCGGTTTAACTAACTCTCACAATATACCCAGCTACCTGCGCAGTCAGCGGTCACTACTAAATATAGCCAACGCATGTTCCGAGCAACGAGGAGAGCCTACAGTGTGAAATTATCTTCGCGCGTGGCCCTGAACTATGGCATCATAGAAAGGAGAGTGAAATTATCTTCGCGCCAGAGAAAAGAAAGAATTTGCTTATGTAACAGTGCTATTTTTGGCGCATGCTTCGCGGGCGGCTTAAAGGGGTTTTGGGGGCGCCTTGTCGCCCGCGGGCACTGCGTTGGTGACCCCTGATCTAGATTATTGCAGATTATTGCAATCTAGATTATTGCAGACTCAACATTTTTAAGTGTTTACTTTTTGTAAAAAATTCTTCAATAAAGTGTTCGAAAATCGCTATTTATTAACTTCCTTGTTTGCTGCATTTTTGTTCGCAAACGAATGTTGTTTTTTTTTAATTTTTTTTAATTGTTTTTTAATGTTGTTTTTTTAGTTTTTTTTGTCAGCAGCGTGGTGGAGTGGTTAGAGCGCTGAGCTGTGAACAACACGGTCTCGGTTCAAAACCCACTCGTGCCATTCTGTTGTGTCCTTGGGAAAGACACTTTACGGCACATTTCCCTGCTTGGTAATCTTGGCAAGCAGTTCTAAATTACAGTCATATATCTATTAATTCACAAGCGGACAGCAATATCTTGGCATCTCCGGAAGCAGGTCGGGGTAATTGCCTACCTTATGTATTAGCGCCTCCGCCGCTTCCTGCGAGTCAGGAGGATAAATAAATATAGAGAATAAAATTAAAAAAAGATTAATCGAAGTTTGTTGCTTTTGTAAATTTCCGGACAGAGATAAAACTTTGTTAAGTACCTTATTCAAGAAAATGAAAACTTGACTTCGTTGGGAGTTGAATCGCAATTATTGTAGTATCGGTTATGCTGAGTTAATAGAACTTTTGAAAAAATTACAGATTTTGCTTGATAGTCAGTAATGTAAAAATATCTTGGCGAACCCTGTACAAAAAAAAGTACCCGATAGTCTACCTCAATGGTTGCCAAGCCCAATTTTAATTGACTTATTTACAAAGATAAAACTGAAGCGAACGGATTAAAACCAATAAAAAATATTAACCGAACTTTTCAAAGGAATGTAGATCTATGGTCAAAACAGATGTCTCTGGCCTATAAACAGTTGCGTATCTCACACCACATGAGGTGAAGACGTGCGGTTTAACCTTTTATGCTTGCTTTAAAAGGGTCTTAATAAGAAACTATAGCATTGGGCAAGCGGTTTTCGTAAATATTTATTATTGTAGAATCAATTGAACAAACATAAATCAATTGTTTTCATTTTTACTTCTTATTACTTCAGAAAATTTTTACGGTGAAGATTAATAGAAAAAATATGAAACTGTTGTTTGTAAATTAAGCCCATACTAACTCATGTCAACATCATTTCTGCACGGCAACAATTTCTTTCATCTTTAATGAAGATAGCTGAAATAGATTTAACAAAACTCGGCATTAAAAGTAAACTAAATCCTCTCAATCTATAAAAAACATAAGAAAAAAACTCCCCGGTTTCTTTTTTGATTGCTGTGGCGGTGCACCGCATTGCCTGTGCTATGCGTTCAAGATTAAAAATTAAATTTTATTGAATAATTTGTTTTTTTACAGTCGACACTCCAGATCCGCAGTTCGAAGTTAGTTGCCCCAAAATTGAAAATAAAGCGCTGAGAGCCTTCAAAACTCAATCGATTCCTTCAAACGTCACTAAAGGCGACATAAACGAGGAATTTAAGTTTGTCGTTCCCGAAAACATCGAAAAAAATAATGGGGCATTTCCGATTAAAGTAAGTCTGCCAATAATAATATTCGATTTAAAAGTTAAAAAAGTTCAAAATTAATTGGGTTATTTCTTGTGAATATTTAAAACGACCACAATAATAAAACCAATTATTGATTTTATCGAAACCAGCTGACGTAACTTGGAACCCCGGATGAGCGCCTAAAACCCAAATCTTTGGCAGCTAAATTCTAACCTTCGTTGTCATAATTAATTTACTCTTCTTTTTCTACAAGATGGAGAAACAAGTTTTTTTTTTTTTTATCCAATGAAAATGGCATGTTATTTTCAAAAGTACAACTTTTTGTTTGTGTTTAAGTTTTTAAGCAGCATTGTTATAATTCAGTTCTTAAATAGAACAACAGGATATGTAAAAAATACGTCAGTTTTATTTTTCGTTTGTGTGGTTCTGCTCACAAAATAAAATGGTCTCGTACCCAGAATTTACACATCAACAGGAAGAGTCATGTTTCATAGTAATTGTCCCATTGTTCGTATGGTCGCATTAGAATTTTATGTTTTCTCAATTGATAAACCATCAAGATGCTAAACCAGGGGTCGGCAACCCCCGGCACGCGTGCCAATCATGGCACGCGAAGTGATTTTATACGGCACGCGGCGTCGTGAATATTTTTCAAAAACACGTTTACGGACCTTTTTTTTTTAGAGATCACCCTGATTTTGGGAGAAAAATAGGGAAATCAGAGATGAAATCGAAGTGAAGACCTTTTTTTTTTTTTTTAGAGGACATCCTGATTTTGGGAGAAAAATAGGGAAATCGGAGATGAAATCGAAATGAAGACTTTTTTTTTTTTAGAGAGAAAAATAGGGAAATCAGAGATGAAATCAAAGTGAAGACATCGGCACGCAAACGTATATTTTGACATTGAATTTCACAACTTGACACACTGGGGTTGCCGACCCCAGTACTATATTGTCAAAAATAGTTCGGCACGCGCAGCTAACAAAATTCAAAAACTGGCACACTGCGTTGAAAAGGTTGCCGACCCTTATGCTAAACTCACAGTTGCACCGCTTCGTTAGCCATGGAGATAACATCCACATCATGCTATGGCATCTTGATAAGTGCGAATGAGAACAAAACAGACTTGTCGGTGCTTGTTTGTTGTTAACTTTTCACCAAGCTCTAGAGACAACCCATTTGAAAAAGAACGACTTCCTTACCGTGGAATTAGCCCCACGACTAACGAAAAGATACAACTGTGAGTATGCCATCTTCCCGTTTCAGCAGTTGAGCAAAAACACATGCAGAACGCAAATCTTGGTGCAACTGTCTGATTAGATTGGTGATGATGAAAAAGGTAATCATATTTTTATCTTTGTTGTAAAACTGTCCAAAAAGGTCAATGGTGACTAGAAAAGACGCCTTCACTTATTAACCTTAAATAAAGACCAATTAAAATTGTTTTGCAGAACAAAAAAATCAATTTGCAGACCGTATGCGGGCCCAGGCCAGGTTTGAGCAACGGTGATCTAATAGTTTCCTTTTCGTGTGTAAAAATTGAGACGTGAACAGCCGAAAAGTTTAACTCAGATAAACTTGTGATCATACTAAAATCAAACTAATCGACTTCGTAATGAAATAAAATATTTAAAAAAGTTAGCCTGTGTCTGGACATACCATTAATAACGTTATTAAAAATATAGTGCCCCGATTTATAATTAAAAAAAGTAACTAACAACCTAACAAATTAATAAATATTTTTCCTAGTTTCACAATCTGTATTTTATGTATTATAATTTTTGTTTGTTGTTAATATATTTGATAGATCCAACTTAAAGACCGCGATATTATTTTTGATGATAAAATAGGAAAGGATACTTTTGACACGTCAAAAATGCCTGTTGACGGAAAACCGATCAAAAAAACGCTGCGATTTGGAAAAAATGTGAGTTACTAATAATTGACTTTATATTCATCGAAATTTTTTAAAACTTTTATTTCAATTTATGTAAACGTCGGAGGTGTTACGTTGCATACATATGGCAACCTTCAAGTAATTACTCTAACCTGCTTTCGGAGATGCCAAGACATTGCTGACAAGGGCCCGTTTTAAGCCAACTTGATCAAATTGGGCCCTTTACTGTATTACAGGGGTCGGCAACCCCCGGCACGCGGCGTCGTGAACATTTTTCCAAAAACACGTTTTAAAATGTTAAAATAATAAAAAAAAATTACATTCGGTGCGAAACACGTGGTTATAAAAATTTGGGCAAAGTCAGCAAATTTAGGGAGGTGACGACGTCAAAAAATAATGACCAAATTTCGGTGAAGACCTTTTTTTTTTCTTTTTTTTCATCGGCACGCAAACGTATATTTTGACATTGAATTTTACAAATTGGCACACTGGAAAGAAAAGGTTGCGGACCCCTGCTGTATTATATAAAATACAAAATACTAGTGAAAACGAGAAACGAAGAATGAAATATTCTTCCTCATAATATCAATTTATTATGCATGACGAATTAACACTTAATTACATCGTATTGTCACATTTATCAACAACTAAAATTTTATTTCTCTCATTACCAACTAAATGGTAGAATTTGTCTTTGGATGCTTAAATGTGTTTTACGATCAAAAACATCTTTCCTATTTCTGAATTTTTGATAGTAAATGAGAAAAAACATGCTTTGTGTAATTTAAACACTGCTTTCTTCATGTGCTGTGAGTATCATGGTTCTTTGGATAAAATGTGCTTTGTTACGTATTAAGGATATCCTTGTGCCGTAGCAGCATATTGCAATAATACATTAGTGACGTGAATAGAAATAAAGAAATAGCAAGAGTCAAGAGAAGGCTAATGAGCCAAATAAATGATATGAGACTGTGAACTGTGAATATTATGGGTCTCTCCGACTAAGTTACAAAATAGGCTAATTAACGTTCGGCGAGTGATCAGCTAATTCAGAATATAGGCTACCGATTATTTGTCATGTTCCATAGATATTTATAGCCTATATACTTCGTGCCTTATAATGATGTGATACTGCTGAGCGTGTTTGTGACTGATGTTATAGAAAAGATTAAAGCACTGCATGAAACAAGTCTTGGAGATGTAAATAAAACTTCTAAATTAGCCTATTATGATACTATTGATACTTGCTTTCTATTTTTCTTCTTAATTTTTTATACTGTTTTGCTTTATTTTAGATTGTCACTTTTAAACTCTTTTAAAAAAAAAAATTATTAAAAAGCCTTACATCATGGCAAGTACAAGCAGAGATTGAGATAAAGGGCATAAATATTTAAGTGGCAATAAGAAACGAACATTGGCCAAGGCAAAGGTAGCTGAAAATGAAAAACGTAGAGATGCTATCAAAAAATTCCTAGTCACTCCATCTTTAAAGCGTCCATGAATTGGATGTGAAGAAAAAAAAAACTATTCAGAAAATGTCAATATAGCCATGAATTTGGCAATTTGGAAATGCTCTCTATAGAAAACGAGATTGCTAAATCCATTGACTTTGAAAATATTTTGCAAGATTTTACAAAAAAAACAACAAAACTAGAAGGGTCTTCTCCTAAAAGAGCATGTCTCTAATTGCATTTTTTAAATTAAAAGAAAATAATAAAACTTTTCATATTGCTTTTCAAAATTTCATTACGCTAAGAATTTGATGTTTATAAGTTTTTCGTTGCTTTTTCCGTGTGTGTGTATATTTTTTTAGTTGAAATATAAATATCCACAAACTTTATTATTTAGAGTAAGGGGCCCCGCCATCAGTTTTCTAATCGGGCCCCGCAATTCCTAGCACCGGCCCTGTTGCTGACCGGTTCAAAATTTTTATTTGCTTTTTTATTTTTTATTCAAAGATAGGACTAAAATCCAGAGTTGCTACTTAAGATCGCTAAGCAGAAGAAAAAGTGCCGTAAAGTGTCTTTTTCAAGTAGACAACTAAACAACTCGATTAGGCTGTGCCATAAAACTTCAGTCAATCAATGCGCTTTGAATAAAAACGAAATGTTATTATACTGTATTGCATATTACATTGCAATTGGACAAAAAACAATCTATGACGTCACAATATAACCAGAAGATACTGTAGTAAACAAGTTACATAACTTATAATGTCGAATCAACTTAAAGGCCCGTTTCCACTACGAGCGTAGAATGGAATATTCTTTGTTCCTTTTATTGATTTTTTTCTTCGCTTAGCGGTTAAGCAAGGAAAGAAGCAAAAATATCAATAATACAAAGAAAGAGTACTCTATTCCAGGGGTTCTCAAACTTTTATTGTTATGGAGCTCATGAAGAGGTTGACCATTATTTACGGAGCCCCACAATAAATTTATCAAAATAAAAACAAAAAAAACACATTATTACTTACCATAGCCGTACCAGCCCAAAAAAATTTGGGGGCAATGAAGTTTTGCCCAAATTTTGTGACGTTTTCCCAAATCATGAATTTATAGTACATTTCGGATATGACAAAAATTGTCTGAGATTCTCAGACGAAAAGTCAATTTTGTCCTAAAATCATGGTGATCTCTAAAAAAAAAAGGTCTTCACCAGTGGTGGATATTCCAATTTAGGGGCCCGAGGCAAGAATTTTTAAAAATTGATGTTGTTTGAGAAAAAAAGAGGTCTGATCTTGCCTTGCATATTTTTCTCCCAAAATCAAAGTGTTCTCTAAAAAAAAAAGGTCTTCACTACGATTTCATCTCTAATTTCCCTATTTTTCTCCCAAAATCAAGGTGTTCTCTAAAAAAAAAAAAAAAAAAAGGTCTTCACTTAAATTGAGTCTAAATTTGCTGTATCTGCTGTATACGGATGTATTTGCTGCTTTGTATTTAAAAGATATTCAAATTGCGGATTAATTGAAGTTACTTGTAGGTTGTTATTGCTTCTTTGGACAGTTGCAAAATTAGCCAAGTCAGTATTTTAATAAGTAAACGAATAGCTCGCGGAGCCCTGGGGCTCCGTACGGAGCACTTTGAGAACCAATGCTCTATTCCACGCTCGCAGTGAAAACAAGACTGCCTTAACAATTGCAGATGATTTCAGCAAATCGTTTCTTCAACGTTCTAGCAAAATTTCGTAATGTTGCCGCAAAACGTCACCATGTTTTAAACTTCAATCAAATCAATCAATGCCTTTGACTAGAACGGTAAAACGAATCTTTATAATCACATATAAAAACAACTTGCAGACAAAATAGATTAAGTGGAAGGTGGTGTACCGATTATGCAATCACTTCGTTAACAATGTAAAAGAAACGTCATAATCAAAAGCTTAAAAGTTATTGTAAAGGACTAAAAATCAACTACAGAGTTATAAAATTAAGATTAGAATTATGAATAAAGTATGATAGCACCATTCCAGAAATAAACATTTTACAACTACAGACGCTCTCCAACTTACGAACGAGATACGTTCCGAACGGCCGTTCGTTCGCTGGATTTGTTCGTAAGTCATTATAGGGCATTCTTTAGAAGGGGACGTATGTTTAAGGCTTGTATAAGTAACCTACATGTATATGGGTTTGTACTGCATTTAAATAACACTAAATAGTAACAAAACAATATACTTTATAAAAAATTGTAAAACTGCAGAAAAAAAGAAAAAAAGAGAGAGATAAAACATAAAGGACTAAAAACAATAATTCTATATACCATGGGTGGCCAACCAGTCAAAAACCAAAAGCCACATTTCTTATTTTGTTACCGTAAAGAGTCACATGATTAACATGGATACACAAGGTATTCATGTTGTTCTCTCTGAAAAAAAAAAGGTCTTCACTTGGAATAAGTTTCAAATTTTTCCGATTTCGTGCAAAAATCATGGTGTTCTCTTAAAAAAAAGTCTTCACTTGGAATCAGTTTCAAATTATTCCATTTTCGTGAAAAAAAAAAGTCTTCATTTGGAATAAGTTTCAAATTTTTCTGATTTCGTGAAAAAATCATGGTGTTCTCTAAAAAAAGGTCTTCACTTGGAATCAGTCTCAGTTTTTCAATTACAATGTTCTAAAAGTTCCACACGGTATAAGAGCCGCCGTTTGGCCACCCCTGCTATATACAGTACAGTACAGTAATAAATAAGTAAATAAATTAAATTAAATTAAGTTTAGCTTAACTTTGAAAGATGTACTTGAAGGATTGAGGAGATGATGACGAGGAGGAGGAGGTTGAGTGAAAGCATGGATAGAGGGTCGTCAGCGTCATTGTCACTAACATGTTGGGGGAGATTCTTCTTCTTCCTTCTGTTGTCCTTCAATGAAGAAAAAAGTAGGGGGTTGAAGTGCAGCTTCCTCGGAGGTTGAGGGTATTGGCCGAAAGAACCGATTCAAGGACGATTGGACTGTTTTCCTTTTTTTCTCATCATAAATGATGCGGTAGCACTGTATTGCATTATTAATTTGGTTTGCAACCTTCGTACAGCGCTCAACATTTGGATCCTGTTCCCCGAAGATTGCAAGAGCTTTGTCAATAAGAGAAAACCCCTCGGCCAACAATTTCGTCCCAAACTTCTTCATGGGGATAGCTGTGTTGTCTTTCTCCTCTTCCTTGACACGTTATTGCGCCTCCAACTCCATGAGGTCTTTGTTCGTCAGCTTCTCTCCAAGGAAATCCAGCAGTTTCTCGAAGTCTTCTTCCTCCAGCTCTCACTTAGCCCGACAAACAAAGGTTGAGCTTCTCACTTAGCCACCAACTCCTCTTCCTGGTCGAAGCCCTTGAATTTATTGAAAACTAAGGGCATAGAGGCCTCCACACGGCATTGAGGTTGACTTCGGAAACATCACGCCATGCTGCGTCAATGTTTTTGATGCAGTTTAAGAAGTTGTAGGACTTCCAGTAGTCACGCAAGGTCATCTTAGAGTTGGTATCCACTGTCTTTAAAGCCATCCTGTAGGTCCGTCGGGTGTAATACTTCTTGAAGTTGGCGATGACACCTCGGTCCATCGCCTGCAAAAGTAAAATTGTATTTGGCGGCAGGTATACAACTTGAACATCCGGATGAAAATTATCCAAGTGGGAGGGATGGCCAGAGGCACTGTCTAACACCAGCAGTATCTTGAAGAGAATGCCATTTTCCCGGCAATACAACTTCACTTTGGGAATGAAATGGTGGAAGAACCATTCCTCAAATATGACCAGCGTCACTCATGCCTTTGCATTGCCTTTGGACATCCATATAACAGGGAGAGAGCTCTTCGTCATGTTGTTCAGGGCTCGGGGGTTAGCTGCCCGGTGGACTAGCAGTGGCTTCAGCTTGAAGGTACCGTCAGCATTTCCGCCAAGCATTAGGGTTGACCTATCTTTAGCCGCTTTAAATCCGGACATGGTCTTCTCTTCACGGCTAATGTAGGTTTTTTCTGGCATTTTCTTTTAGAAGAGACGGTTTCGTCTACATTAAAGATTTTCTTTGCGGAATAACCCTCCTTTTCGATGACTTTATTGAGCTCTTGGGGAAGCGTTCGGCAGCTGCTTTGTCTGCTGATGCTGCCTCTCCGGTCACTGCCACGTGATAAAAATTTACCCTCTTCTTGAAACGGGAAAATCAGCCGTGGCTGGCAGAAAAAATTTCTTCGGCATCACTTTTCCTTGCCTTAGCCTTAAAGTCTTCAGAGATCGACCTGGCCTTCTCCTGGATCAGCTTAAGGCTGAAAGGAAAACGCCGCTGCCGCTGATTTTCGAGGCAAATACCCAGAAGTTTTTCCATCTCTTCGATGAGTTTGCCCTCTCTTCTTACTGATGATAGTGGACTGCATCCTTACTGCACTTTTGACGTGCTCTATAATGCGGTCCTTTTGCTTGTAGATAGTACCTATCGTCGAACGATTCATGTTGTATCTCCGTGCCACATTCACCATCTTCTCACCAGGATCAAGTTTCTTTATTATCGCCACCTTTGTTTCAAATGAGATGGCTTGCCGCTTATTCACATTTCCACTTTCACTAGAAGCTTTTCGCTTTTCACCAACTGATTAGGGATACACGAAATATTTTTCGATAACACACAACAAAGTTTGTAACACCGCTAGAGACTAGGTCTGAACACTTAGGTACTACGAGGTGCGACAAAAAAGAATCGGACTGTATCAACCACGCTCTTGGCACAATGCCGATCGGCGAGCCACTTGCTCACCGTAAAACACAACTTCTTATTCACTTCAAAGTTTTTATGTAACATAGTGTTGGTAGCCTTTGTCACGATTATCTTGTATACGATGGACTGGGCAGAAGAGCGTGATCCTGAACGGATGCTGGGCACACGATCACAGCGCCCGTGGGTATCAGCGGCAGAAAAACGCACTACACGGAATAGGCGTTCAATACAAAATCTAAATTACAGCACTTTTGCGCAAACACTTTCGACCTATGAACGGCCCTATTCGTATCTCCGAATGTTACGAAGTAGGGGAGGGTCTGTAGACCGTTTTGGAGGTTTTATGTAATTGCTGTAAAGTGTCCAAATTAAGCCCAAAAGAGGTGGAGTTAAACTTCGTTTTTCATATCGAAGTCATTCACATATTTTCAATTTTTTCTAAATGCAGAAAAAATATTTAACGTGCTTACAACACGAAAAAGTGATATACAACCAAATAAAACAAAAGCACTGTTGAAGTACGCAGACATTAATAACAATAAATGTTACAATATTACAATATTTTAAATCATGTACCTCATGCAGAACTACATCTGTTTAAAAAAGCAAAGTGACGTTTCTCACCTGCCACTAGCGAGCCACAAACAATACAAAGTTTGGTAGTGGTTAAGTATGCGGTCTACCTAACCTAGGGCTACCATGTCTGAATAGGCGGAATTCCGGACAAACATAGGCGACCCAGCCAAAAAAATGTTTGGAGGGGCTGAGAAAATAAGATTTTCTGGGATTCTAGGATGAAGATCAAAAAAAGTCTTCACTTAGAATCAATTACCGATTTTTTTAATTCATAGTGTTCTCTTAAAAAAAGGTCTTCGACCAACAGAAGGCATCAAACATACGAGTTTCATGTCCTTTTCATGTCATTTTAAAATCTTATTCTAAAACTCCAAAATTCCGGGCTGTATGGCAACCCTAACCTAACCTTAACCCTAACTCTAACCCTAATTCTAACCCAAACCTACTAAATCAGATAGTAGACGGCATAAGGACTGTAGACTGCATACTCAACCAGATGGTAGAGGGTTAGAATTAGGTAGACTGCATACCTAGTCAGTATCTAAAACTTTTTTGAAACTCATAAAAGACCCTAAACAGGTGAATTTAGATTATCCACCAAGCTAGCATATTTAAATAATCACTATGTGTTTAAGAACTCAGGTGGATCAAAAACTTCGGCGAAAATTTCAACAGCAATTCCCAGCGCAACCTCGGTAGGAATTGGAGCAGTGACCTCGACCAAACCAACAACTTCGGCAAAAATTTTAGCGAAAATCTCTAAACCAACCTCAAAAAAATCAAAAACTTCGGCGGGAATTTCAACAGCAATCTCTGGGGCAACTTCGGTAGGAATTGGAGCAGCGACCTCAACCAGATCAACGAATACGGCAGAAACTTCAACAACGATCTCCGGGAAAAAATCCGTGCGTTTACTAAAAGTTTTTAAGTTTGTGGGAAACAATAATTTTCAAGAACAAATTGTTTTAAAAAAAAAGAAATGACCGTGAATTATTTCGGCGGAGAATCGCAGTGTTCTTCTTGGCAACTTCAATTGTAGTAACAAGTTCAGGGTTGAATTTGGACATTTTTACTGTTTTTTTGTCTTACAATACCTAAAAATAATAATGATTGTTTAACAATTGCAAAAATTAAATTGCTCTTTGATTGCAACAACGACACTTACAGCACAGTTTATGATGTGATTTCGAAATGTTGGGTTTGGTAAAGTTTTGGTGGCACTTTTTACACTTAACTTCCCGGCAGCTTTCTAGTGAGCATCGTTATGGTGTAACAAATGTTTTATTTCTTAAAAAAACTTTTGGCAGATATAACACTTGTATCACACTATAAAAGTTGGTTTGCTCACTGTAAACGCCTAACGGTAAAATAATGATGTCTCCAAAAATACTTGGCTTTACCGACCTGCTCGACGATCTTTAGGAAAAATAATAAGCTTTTTTTTGAAAATCTTGAAACAAACACCTGCAATCGAGTCGGTTGTTAAGATGGTTGAATTGATTCCTAATCCACTATTGTTTAAGTCTTTTCATAAATTTATAACCGTACGTTTTTACATTTTGAGTGATTTTAAAAGTGAAACCCTTTTTTTGTCTTTACTTATATTTTAAGATTGCTTGAAGTAAAAGATTTTTCTTCCCAAAGCTTTTCATCTGACACTCTTCAGGGGAAATCGTCAGAATGAAGCAGAATTGAAACCGAACTAATTTATAAAGGAAGAAAGTAGAGTTCTCATTGGCTGAAAGAGTCAACCAATGAGAGAAAAGATTAAGAAATTTTCAAAGAGTATACGAATTCTTTTTGCTTACATAGAAGGGGATTGAGAGATTTAATGAAAGTCGCTTCAAGAGCAGAAAGGTGAAAGGAAGAGCGACCTCGAGCGAGAATAGAAAATTTTTCGTTGCTGTAATGGAGGGCACATTGGGTGTTATCAAGAAGATGTTGACCAATGGCGGATTCGTGAAATTGTTGTGGGCGAATGTTGTTCTTGCAAGAGCGGGAAAGACTTTGGCGGTTGGCCAAGGTACGAGGATTGGTGATGGATTTAGGATCCTAAATCCATAAATCCATTTAGGATCCTAAATCCATCACCAATCCTCGTACCTTGGCCAACCGCCAAAGTCTTTCCCGCTCTTGCAAGAACAACATTCGCCCACAACAATTTCACGAATCCGCCATTGGTCAACATCTTCTTGATAACACCCAATGTGCCCTCCATTACAGCAACGAAAAATTTTCTATTCTCGCTCGAGGTCGCTCTTCCTTTCACCTTTCTGCTCTTGAAGCGACTTTCATTAAATCTCTCAATCCCCTTCTATGTAAGCAAAAAGAATTCGTATACTCTTTGAAAATTTCTTAATCTTTTCTCTCATTGGTTGACTCTTTCAGCCAATGAGAACTCTACTTTCTTCCTTTATAAATTAGTTCGGTTTCAATTCTGCTTCATTCTGACGATTTCCCCTGAAGAGTGTCAGATGAAAAGCTTTGGGAAGAAAAATCTTTTACTTCAAGCAATCTTCAAATTCTGTACCACCAAATGTTTACTTATATTTTACCTCCTGCGTGAAACCATGAGGCCATAACTTCGAAGATTTATCAAGGTCTTCTTAATAACCTTACGGTAGTAAAATTATTTTTATAAGTTACAGTAATAAATTTAATTTTTATAAAAAAAATAATATCACCAAATATTTTTTGACTCGAGTCATTTTCATCTGGACGTGAATCAATTTGAAATCGTTATTTGATATGAGGATTTGAGTCGAGTATAAGTTCTTGTAAAATTTTTAAAAAATGGACTCGATTCCTTTTAAAACCGAAATTGAGTCGGAATCGAGTTTGAGTCCAGATAAAAAAGACTTGAGTCAAAAATTTTTTAATACAACTTAGAACCTGACGGTTTGAAACTTTTTGATTAGTCATACTGACTAGCACTGTAAAGCAATTTACTTCAAGTAATTTTGAACGCCTTAAAATACAGGATTTAGTTTTCAACTACTCATGGGTTAATTGCTTCAAAAGTCTTGTCAAGTGATCCCAATAAGAAACAAGCATTTTGTATTGGTTTTAGCAAGAATTAAACATAAACTCTGCAGACAAGATCTCTTCGAAATTAACAAATTTTGAATTGGTCGTGCTAATTTCCACTGTTTTTTTTTGGACATGCAGAACACTTTGTGGTTTCATATATTGTTTTAATAAGTCATTGACAAGGGCGAAATCACGTATAAAAAATTAAATTTAAAGCTTTAAATATTTTTTGAAAAACAATTTTACCTTAATATTAATTTTGTTTGAATTTAGATTTTAAAAGTGAAATAAAAATTGTTTTTGATAAAATTAAGCTGAAAATTGTATGAAATATTGAAGTTTTGGATGATTGTTTTGCACTGCCAAAAGCCAATACACTTAAACTTGGCTTCGTTGTAAATCAGAGGCGGGCAACCTGATTGCACTCGCGGGCCGCATCCCAAAATTAAAAAATTAGGTGCGGGCGGCAATAAACTTTTTTTTGATTTAAGAAAAAAGGTAGTTACTCGACAAACCGCGCTGCTTCATATGATTTGTCTTGTCAAGGCCTTTTTTTGTTCATTCACTAACTTTTTTGGTGTTTCCCCAACTCGTTGATAGGGTTTGGTGCAACTACGTTGCTCTGCATGGGGGTTTGCTCTGTGTGTGAATCGCACTTATAATTAAGGTTACCTCTGCTTGGCAATTGAAGTTGTCGTTTGTGCGCCTTCTTCTGCTACTCATGTAAAAAAACCTCTTTTGCTACTGATACGCTATTACATTATAATATGCATGGGAATCCGAGTAATATTATCAAGTATTTCACATATTGATTATTATTTATGTTTTTTTATAGAATGGAGAAGTGGATATAGTCATCAAGAAATATCGCAAGTAAGATTTGAATTTTGAATTCAACTAAATAATCTTAAAGAAACAAACTTAATAGTTTTTTAAAACCCAAGCTAATAGTAGGCCTAATTTTTTACAAGAAAATCTCCCGACTTTCGTTCTTCGTTGTGCTTGTGTCCAGAAGAGCTTGAATTTCGAAAGAAAAGAATTCCCTTGGTACAGCAAGCTATGGCTAAAGTTTTGAACGAGAAACAAGCGCCGAAAGATGCATGTGAGGTAAGCTTCTATATAACAACCTTCTCATTTGCGAGATTTCAATCTGTTAAGGTTGGAAAATTTTTCAAGGGCAGTCTTAAACGCAAAACGAAGAAGTATCGCAGATGAATTCAGCTTGCATGACCAAAAATTTTTAAAAAAGCAATGCTTATCAAAGAATGCTTAAATTCAAGATTTTTTCCAACCGAAATTTTCTAGTCTGAAACGTTATTTTATGTTTAAGTTTTTCAATTCATATTTTAATTTTAAAAAACGATAATATCAAGAACAATTGCGACTCTCACTTTAAGGTCGGAGTACAGCAGGATTAAGCTGTATTTTGCAAATGTAAGTGTAAAGAAATCTATCTCGATATTCACACACAGAAATAATGAAGTTTTAATTGCTGGCTTGGATTGTATTCTAGATTTAAATACTGTTACGTGGTATGAGACATTAATTAAAATCGTTTATCGTCATCAGCACTATCATCATAACATCAGCATTTAAGTTTTATTTTTTTCTTTAAAACCAATGCTTTTCTAAAACAAATTATTTCATTGCGTATTAAACGTATTTACTTTTTATTTTATTTTGTTTTAATCCTTATTTATTTTTCACTTGGAGGAAAACGTCGAAGGTGTTAATTTTACTTATTAATCCGTCCACATTACCCGTCCAGATGGACAGGTCACTAAGTAAAATAACGTCACGTCAGGTCACTAGCAATTAAGTCACAACAGGTCACGTGATAGTGGTAGACCTCAGGCTAAAATAGCACAAATTTTACTTAGGGCAACCGTCAAGCGATTATCATATCTGCTTTCAAAGAAGCCAAAATACTGCAGCCGTTTAAATTTTTTTTGTAGTTTTTTTAGTTTTTTGTGATGCAACTGAAATTTAGGGCTGCTTACTGTGACAGCAAAGTAGAGAAAAGTGGTGTTTTCTCAAGGACACGACAGAGTGACGAGATTAGGTTTTGAACCGAGATCACGCTGATCGCGTTCGCCATTCATACCGCGCTCCTACCTGCTCGGCAACGTTGCAGTACACAAACACTTAAATATAAAATCACTAACAATTTTTTCCTATTACATTTTTTAGACTCCCATTGTTTCTCTAGCGTGCTCTGGTGGAGGTTACCGAGCTGTGATCGGAATGTGCGGAGCAATGGAGGCTCTCAGGGATGCTGGACTGCTAGACACCGTTACATACAATAGCGGATTATCAGGATCAGGGTGGTAAGAGAATTTGAAATGAGAAACAATGAGAACACGAGATGTAGCCTGTTTCAAGTTATCGAAGTAAATAAATACGATCGCCTACCAAATAGCTTTTGGGTAGGTTTACCATATTTTTGAGATCGAGAATCGGAACGCTTGTAAAAAGCGTTTGAAATCAAATGAAAATGGTAATCACTGTAACGATAAACTAAATTTAGAGCAAAATTTAAATTTATTGTCAAAAAAACAAAGTGAAGACCAAAAAAGGTTAATGGCATACTAAATTCGAAGCAAAAAAGGAAAGTGAAGACCCTCTAAAAAAAGATAATCACTGTAATGATCAACACATTTTCCTGCCTCCCCGCTTCCGGCGCCACTGATCTTATCGAAGATTTGAAGACGGTAGCAAAAGCAAATTTAAATCAAAAATTCCGGAATAAAACAGTTGACCGGGCGAGACTGCGGAGAAGGGCTCAAAATCGGTCCTCTCGAGGCTAAACTGGGACGTATGATAAGCCTATTTGTAGGTATTGGATTAGAAGAAGCAGGTTGTATTGGTCTGTTTAATTATTTTTTATGGGCGTTTTAAAATCTTTTTTAGCTTAGCTCAGCATTTTGTCAATAACTGTGAGAGTTTTAATTCATAGATTTTTTGCAACCTTGATTGTAAAAATCGATATTTTTTCTAGGTTCCAAAAAATTTTTTTAATTGTTATTTTCTACAAGTGATTTGTGAATGTTGTGTGTTCCGAAGAAAGCATTAAGCTAGGGTGTGATCCAACTGGTTATATTGTTTAAAAATCTTATTTGTTGCGGGCTTTGAACTGTTTTATCTTATTTATACTGCTATTATTTTTTAGCTCACGCAGCACCAAAAAAATTTTTAAGTGAAATGTAATTTTACTTGAAAGGCAATACTAACTTTAATTGTTAACATTTGAATCAAGTCCCATTGTTAACAAAACGATTTCTAATCATTAACTATCTTCCATATTGCCTTAACATTTTCTACTCTTAAAAATGGTAATTCATTTTCCTTGTTCATTTAGAGCAGAGGTTCCCAACTGGGGGTAAGTAATTAGATGTCAAGGGGTACGAAGATTATTGGCCACAGAGCAGCTATTTGAACTGTTTTGTTGAAGAATTTACTTTTGTTTTGAAAAAACGATTATCTCGCCTCAAAAAGTATGCCGGAAAGTATGCACAGAATTTTCCAATTATTTTGTGACGAAATGAGCGATGAACATTGCATCTTGCTGTACCACACTGACATACAGTGGCTTTTTCGAGGCCTAGTAATGACATGCTTTTTCAAACTTCGAGAAACAATCAAGTTGTTTTTGCGATACAAAACTCTGATTTGGTGGGCTCTCTGAAAGCAATGAATTTATTTAACGTGTGGCCTATATTGCTGATGTTATGTATCACCTAAATGAGCTGAACTTGTCACTTCAAGGACAACAAATGAACGTGATTACAGCTTGTGAAAAACTTAAAACTTTCAAACTAAAGTTATCCCTGTGGTCAAGCCGAATTGCAAAAGATAACCTTTCTAATTTGCCTTCTCTTAACAAAATTGCAAAAAATTGTCTTCTGCAAAATGTCAAGCATGATATTATTGCTCGTTTGGTGATGCTGGGAAACTCCTTTGATGGATACTTTTCAGATGATGAATTAAATGCAGCTCAATGGATCATAAATCCATTTCTATTCGATTTGACAACAATGATCATAATTTGAAGGAAGACCTCATTGAAATAAAAAGTTTCCAAAAATTCCAACTGCTTTTTGAAAAATCAAAATTAGACAATTTTTGGTGTGTTGTAATGGAAGCTTTTCCAAACCTAGCTAAGAAACCATGACAATGACAATTCCTTTTTCAACAACTTATTTTTGGTGAAAGTGAGCTTTCGGCAATGATGTATATGAAAAATAAGCACAAAAACCGTCTGCAATTGGAAGATGACTTACGGGTTGTTTTGAGCAAAACATCATTTAAAAGATTGGTAATGACGAAGCAACAACAAAAGTCTCATTAAACTGTTGCAATTGGAAGATGACTTACGGGTTGTTTTGAGCAAAACATCATTTAAAAGATTGGTAATGACGAAGCAACAACAAAAGTCTCATTAAACTGCGTAATAAAATTGACAATGAATTTTATTTTAAAAAATAAAATCTGAACTGTGCTGCTACTTTAACCCGTATTTTGTATAAAATCTACGCATAAACGAAGGTAGTATATCTAAAAAAGGATAAATTTATTATTCTAAGTATTAAAGAGGTACAAGAAAAACCCAAACCAAAAAAGAGGGTACGGACAGCAAAAAAGGTTGGGAACCCCTGATTTAGAGAAACACTTAGTTTATGCAGTAATGAATAAAAGACTACTTTTTCACCCAAAGTGAAGACAAATCACAAAAGTATCAGCTACCTTGCCACACGTTTTATAGCGGCACAACAAGAAGGAAATTTGTTTTTTAAATTGGATGAGAAACATACCGGTAATTAAACCGAGATTTTATGTGAGTCATAAAACAAATAGTGGCATTCAATTAAAAAGTTTTTCTTATTGTGAAACGGAGAAGTATTAGCAATAATTACTTGGGATCAAAAATTTGTAATTTTTTCAGGTATCTCTCAGCTGCTTATGGTACCAAAGGTGCAAAGGCGTCAGAAATGGAAAAGTTTCACGAAGAGTTGAGGCATCGTTTTTGCGAAAATGTTTTTCACGATATGATCAACCCATTAACAATAAATTCTTATTTGTAAGTTTAACGGGATTTGTAGTTTTTAACTTTTCTTAAAATAGTCCTTTCGTTTTTTAAAAAAAACTTATCATTTCTCCATTTAACACAAAACAATAAAGATATGATTAAAATATACTTACCGTATTTTCCCGTGTATAAGAGACCCTTGTGTATAAGAGACCCTTCAATTTTTAGGCAAAATTTTCAGGAAAAAAGTTTTTTAGTAATCAAAAGACTTACTCCCATGTATAAGAGACCCCCTATTTTTAAAGTGAAAATTATGAACAAAAAAGGGTCTCTTATACACGGGAAAATACGGTAATATACAATTTTGTCTTAACTTTTAGGTCAGTGCGAAATCCGTTTAATCCGTCCGTTTTTCAAACACATGAATTATTTTTTCTCGTTTGGAAAACAGTAAATTTGAGCATAATTTACTTGTATCTTAAAATAGCCACTTTCAACTTAAGAAAATACTTAGCATATTTAGATTCTAAATAGTGACTCAATTTTGTGGAAAAAGTATTTCCTAAAAAAAAATCCTGTGTCAATTTATAAAGCAAAGATAAACCAATAACTCATTTTGATTTAAATTTTTTCGTTTATCAGGAGAAGTGTCAAGGCAGGTCTAGTTCACGTTGCCAAAATTATACAATTTTTGAAAAAAATGCTTTTAAAATAAGTAAATTAATGGTATTTAAAATTAAACGTGTTTACAAATAAAAAATTGTAAAATAACCGCCGCTGGGCGGTTTATAAGCAGACGTTAACGTTAGAATTTCCTTGAATAGATCGATTCAAAATAAAGCAATTTGACAGCTTTTCATTGCTAACCATTTCTGTTTCTGCTCACCTTTTTCTTTCTCCTTTTGCCAACATATTACGTTCAAATACGAGTATATAATAGTTTGTTTTAATGCTTGGCACGAACTTCAGCTAAAAAAACAGAAGTTGTTCTTACTTTGACGCAATAAATTTATTTTTAAACACAATTAAAGATTGTCAAAAAACGATAAAAAATTCTATTCTTCTGTAACAGCTTTACTTTTGTAATGAATCAGCTGAAAAATAGTAATGGGGCGTTACTTTAGTGCAATATTTCTTAATTCAAAAGTCAAAAGGTGTTAAGAGATCAGGAGCATACACGAAAATGACTTTTACTCTAAAAGGATTCTTTTGTCTTGTTGATTATTGGTATCTTTTTTGATATAGAAAAGTATTCTACTTTCACCACTGAGGCTTAAATTATTGACTTTGCCTAAGACGCGGGTAATTGAAAAAAATTAAGTAGGTCTACACACCTGCTGCAACAAAACTTCCAATATTCTTGCGGTGAGTCAAAATCACTCACTAACTAGTTTTTTTTGCTTTCAGAAACTACGCAGATAAATTTTTAGAAAAGTACGATCTACCACAAACTTTTGTGAATTACTTTCCTGGATTTTTGGTTGGAAAAAAGGCTCTTGGAGATAAAAATGTATTCCTTTTATATCTTTAGTTATTTGAGTTTAAATTACTTTACTTTGATAAAGAGATTTAAAATGTTATTGAGACTTAAGTTATGAGCAAAATATTTTCTTGAAATAAACGTTCTTTAATTTTTCAAAAAACATATAACGGAATAGATGAAGCTTTAAAAAGTAAAAAATGCGTAAGGGACAAAATCTTGCCATTTTTCTCTTTCTATGTTCTTTCAACTACCAAACAAATAACGTAACAAAGGTTACGTTCTTCCTGGTGAAATTATATATAAATTTTTTTCATGCTTCAGTAATGCAAAAAATCATTCAGAAATTTAAACTCTGTGTTGACACGCGGTATATTACTTCATTTTTATTTAGTTTCTTCTGGTATTAAAATAAATTTTAAAATCTTTGCACAAAGATAAAACAATAGTCGAAAATTTCAACGTTTTCCTACACTGATTTTATGATATACCGATCTTTATTTGTTCTTTTAGCAAAGATTTTATACTGTTTTAGACTATTTAGCAACAACATTTACAGTTTTGTCCAAATTTATTACGTTTACTTGAATAACAATTTTCTTGTACTTTCGGTATAAGGGAAGAAATTTTCGAAAATTTAGCGTGACAACCAAAAAAAAGGTTTTCCCTTTGAAACTGTCTCGGATTTCTCGATTTTCATCGAATAAAGTATCTTTAAAGAAAAGAAATGTCTTCACCTCGAACCTTAATCGTTTTTATGTAGCCTATTTGTGAACTTTATTCTGCAAAAGCAGTTCTAATTTTTTTTTGCTGCCCTAAAATTTCTGATTTTGTCTAAATTTTTGAGACTCGGGGGGGTTAATTTCCCCCCTTCCCACCGAGCTGGTACGGCTATGGATATTAGTGCAATTTAGAAGTACTTGCTAAATCGACTGAGAAGAAGAGACTGTCCCGAATTGTCTTTTTTACGAAGATAGCGCGGAATGGCGCGCGATCGACCATTTCGACAAGTTCGTCTTATTTTTAATAGATTTCTTAAACGACACAGCTAATTTACTTTGTAGCATAACATCACACTGAGCGACGTCGTTCCTTATATTAAAGATGGGAGTGTCCCTTTCCCTCTTGTTGTCGCTTTGCATGTCAAAAACAAAGTGGCAGCTTATAAATTCCATGGTGAGTCTTTGGTTGGATTTCGGAAAAAGCATTTATTTATTACTAATGACTTTTAGGTTTTTTGGCAAAGGCTACAACTGTCGGCACTACTTTAAATTGACTTTTTTGTTAATGAAATCCTTATGTTTCATTTTGTCTTGTATGCTCTTCTTTTTACAATTGCTGTAACAATTTTAAATATCCAATAATTTTATAAAAATTCTCTAATGTTGAAACTAAAATGATTATTTTTTATTGCTATCGTAACTGCGATTTTCCTAAAGCATTAAGGCTGGTAAAATTATTACGCTAATAGCGGATGAAGAACACTTACAGTGTTTTCATTTGTCTGCTCGAGAAAAGTTCTGCATCTTTTTCAGTTTGAAATCCAGTCTTACAAATTCAATGTTGGTTTTTAAATCTTATTTTTACTTTTTTATTAGCCTACGTCGAAAGGTCTCCTTACGAAATCTATCTTCCGTGCTGCGGAATAGGAGTTGCTCCTAAGTATGAAGGATCCCATTGGAATAAAGGCATTGCTGTTCGAGAATGTCCCGAGCTACCTTTGCACTTTACAATTGGAATGATTGGATGCGCTTTCGCTATTCTGCTGAATCATTTCTTTAAACACGGTGACGAAGCTGGTTACGATTTGTTAAAAAAACTAGGTAAGACAAATAATGTGTCAGTTATGATAGATTTTGAATGTTTTGAGCAGAACATAAAAATTTTGCTTTTGGAAAGTTATTTTATTGGGTTTAAATCAACAAGAAGTTTAAATCAATTTATGTAGCGGAATTTTTTATCAAAAACAAAAACCTAACAATAATATCAATCGACCTCCATACTATTGCTGTACGAGTTGGTTAAAAGGTGTTATATCTATCAATTTAACATCTTCACCCAGCAATAATTCACTAACTCTGTTCCATTTAGATGTTTTCTTCTGACCAGTGTCGAAGAAACTAAAAACTTAGAGACAATTTTTTTTAAAGAAAGGTTTCGTTTAAATTTTAATATATCTTGCAGGCTCAAAAAAATTGTTCTGTTAAATCAAGGTCTTAAATTTTTTAGTATTCCTACATGACAGCACTGGTATAATGTAGGGGCCCCTTCTACCCTTATACCAAAAAAAAACTTATCCAGCTCCAACCCTGAAACTCTTTTTAATAAAACGAAAGAGTTTGAATGAAACGCGTGTTTTATAGTTATTTTAAAATTTAAAAATTATAGCAAGCAAAATCCAACATTTCATTTAGTTTGTAAAATTTTTTAATTAAAAAGCTGAACGTTTTCGACTATCATCAGTCCTTATCAAAGCATCTAAAATTGTTTATAATCGTCTGAAAAATTTTTTTAACCATAAACGACAATTACAATCAATTAAAATATATAAAAATATAAAAAACAACAATTTCTCAAGTTTATGCTGTCACTGTTATTACTAATTCAATTTAAAGGCAATGACAATTAAGGCTCGTTTCCACTACGAGCGTGGAAAAAACCATTCTTTGTTTGTTTTATTGCTTTTATTTTGCGCTCGCTTCAATTTTAACCGCTCGTTTCAATCGAAGATCAATAAAAGACAGAAAGAATGCTCTTTTCCACTACGAGCGTGGAAAAAAGCATTTTTTGTTTATTTTTTTGATTTTTTTTTGCGCTCGCTTCAATTTTCAACCGCTCACTTTAATCGAAGATGAATAAAAGAGACAAAGAATGCTCTTTTCCACGCTCGTAGTGGAAACGGGCCTTTACACAAAACAACGTCAGAATTCACAGAGGAAAAAAGGACAAAAAAGAGAAAAAAATAATGCAAATCACATGACTAAATTAGAAGAGTTGTAGCAAGAAAGACGAGCCATTTTCATACAGTTGTTTATTTAATTTAGGTTGATGTTTTTTAATTAGTAAAGGCCCGTTTCCACTACGAGCGTGGAAAAGAGCATTCTTTTTGTCTTTTATTGATCTTCGATTGAAGCGAGCGGTGAAAATTGAAGCGAGCGCAAAAAAAAAAGCAATAAAACAAAGAAAGAATGCTTTTTTCCACTACAGCCTTTAAGGCCCGTTTCCACTACGAGCGTGAAAAAGAGCATTCTTTGTTTGTTTTATTGACTTTTTTTTGCGTTCGCTTTAATTTTAACCGCTCGCTTCAATCGAAGATCAATAAAAGAGACAAAGAATGCTCTTTTCCACGCTCGTAGTGGAAAAGGGGTTTAACGCTTCGTGAATTTTACAGTCGTAATCTGAGGAACATTTCTTTATAAAGGCCCGTTTCCACTACGAGCGTGGAAAAGAGCATTTTTGTCTCTTTTATTGATCTTCGATTGAAGCGAGCGGTTAAAATTGAAGCGAGCGCATAAAAAAAGCAATAAAACAAACAAAGAATGCTTTTTTCCACTCTCGTAGTGGAAACGGGCCTTAACACTAAAACGATGTATTAAGCTATCCATATCTTTTTTATTACACAAATTGCAGAACATATTATTGAATGCAATTTGTGTACTGAAAAAGATATGGATAGCTTAATACATCGTTTTAGTGTTATAAAGAAATGTTCCTCAGATTACGACTGTAAAATTCACGAAGCGTTACTAATTAAAAAACATCAACCTAAATTAAATAAACAACTGTATGAAAATGGCTCGTCTTTCTTGCTACAACTCTTCTAATTTAGTCATGTGATTTGCATTATTTTTTTCTCTTTTTTGTCCTTTTTTCCTCTGTGAATTCTGACGTTGTTTTGTGTAATTGTCTTTGCCTTTAAATTGAATTAGTAATAACAGTGACAGCATAAACTTGAGAAATTGTTGTTTTTTATATTTTTATATATTTTAATTGATTGTAATTGTCGTTTATGGTTAAAAATTTTTTCAGACGATTTTAAACAATTTTAGATGCTTTGATAAGGACTGATGATAGTCGAAAACGTTCAGCTTTTTAATTAAAAAATTTTACAAACTAAATGAAATGTTGGATTTTGCTTGCTATAAGTTTTAAATGGATTTTGAAAATTGCCTCTCTTCCTAAATTTTAAAATTTGTTTCAGAAAAAAGTTTTTGAATAAACGTAGTATAAAAATTGAAGCTGGAGTTCTTTTAAACAAATGACTCCAGCTCCATCTCCAGCTCCAGCTCCGGTTTTGCTTGAGTTTTACACAGGACAAGTTCCGGCTCAGGTTCTTTTGAAAATGTGAAACTTTTGCTCCAGGCTCCCTCTCCGGTTCAAAAGTTGAGATCAAAAGACTGTCCACCCCCCCCCCCCCCGCCAGAACGTTTATGCACTTTTTATTTATTCACTTTATGCACTTTAGTGTTAGACTAATCATTTCAAATATTTCAAAAGCCTTTTACGTTATTTTTTCTGCTTGGGTTGGTTGATGTAATAGGCCTGTTTGCATAAATATCATATGTTTGTAAAAAAGTATATTTCTAATGTTTAAAGCATGAAATTGCTTTACAGTCTTCTACTTCAAAATAAAAATGGTATAACATATATTTTCTTACAAGTCAGACAAAATAGTCTTTTCAGATTCCAAAATTGAAAAGATTTTTCATACACTTTAAAAAAATTTAAGCTTTTTTTTAATTCCTACTGTTTTCTTATTAAATTTAATAGCCTGAAGACACATTATTGAAAAAAATAAATATCCTACAGCAACAACATAGCTGATTGAAAAAATATTATATATTTCCTTCATAGCGACAAACATATAATTTTTTTGTATTATTTTACTTTCAAGTGAAAAAAGAACTAACAAATCTTTTCCTTTTAGTTGCAATCCCACTTTAAATCGGTACCTTTTGCAAGTTTAACATTTAGTAATTAAATTTAACTATAATTCTGTTGTAATAAGTTAAAGAAAAAAAGTTGGAAGTAAAGTTGATTTAAAAAGGTTTTTTGTGCAGATGGAATTCGGCTTAAAGACAAAAAGAAGGCTAATAAGGATTTAGATTTAACAGGAAGGGTTGCTGAGGTAAGAGAAAAGTCTTGCTTATTAATTAAATTGCCGGAAGACAAGAAATTTGATAAATTTCAGCGGAGCTTCGTATTTAAATAAGTTAAAAAAGTTAACGTAAACCTTTGAACAGTGATGGCCTTACAAAAAGGGGGGCTTGATGCAAGAAAAGTAAGGGGGCCACTATTTAGTGTACTAAAAAAAAAAGGTAGCTGAAGCCATTTCTAGTGTGTGAAAATAAAATAATCTTTAAAAAAAGATCTCCAATTTAGGAGGGTCCCTATTGGATGATCCAAAGCATGGGGAGGCACTTTTTACTGTCTCAAGATATTTCATCTCTCTAAAAAAAAATAGGTCTTTACTTCCACAAGCCACAAGCACAAGTAACAACACCTTAGGAGCAGAACATGCTGCTAATCTTTCAATTGTTTTTTTTTTCTTTTTGACATGCCATCGACGTCCTGGCGCTACTATGAAAAAATAGAACAATTTCTTGTGTAGGGGGGCTTTTTAATGTATTTTAGGGGGCCTAGTGCGGCCGCTCCGTCCGCACCTATTAAAGCCATCACTACCTTTGAGCTTCTTGAACAAAACAAACCGAAAACCAAAAAACGCAAATTTGTAAAATGAAAGTAACATTTTTGAAGTCAGAGTTTGAATTTTGATTACCAAAAAACTTAATTTAATCGTACTTCGTTTGCAGATTGAATCTGATGAAAACAGTGATGATGATGTCGATGATTCAGAACGTGCCGTGGAAGATTCCTCGCTTCCCTGTGAAAAATGTTCGGTTTGAGCAGTTATCTTTAGTTTGACAACTGCGGTTTGATTCAAATCAAACAAGTCAAACTGGCGGCTTTTATATTTTCTAACATTGTCTAGGCAGAGTATTAATGTGTTATGTAATTTTTCGTAACTTCACAAAAACTCAGGCCCGACCCCACGTGAACCTTTTTTTAAAAGTATTAGTAAAATTTCAATAAAACTACTTGGCAGAGCCTGCGTAAGGATGGGCCTGACAAAACTGCCATCTTAAAATAGCGGGCCGCTTTCATAAAACGAGAATTTAATTGATTGCTCTTTCCTTATTTCTAAATAGAAGAGTCGTTAAATTCTTTGAGTGACGCTAAAGAATCCCAAACCCAAAAATTTTAGAAATTTCTGGTATAAATTGTGGGAACAAAACATTCAAAAGATGAATAACTGTTTGAAAAATTATAAAAAAGCAAAAATTAGTTTTTTTGAAAGCAAAATTTGATAAGGTAAAATTTTGACTTACTCAAGTTTTTGAATTAGTTTTGATTTATTAAACTTATTAAAAGACTCTTAAGCAACTGAAACCAACCTTTGTGCAAGTTTGATAAAGTAATAAAACTAAAAAATTTTGATTTTTAGATTGATAGACTTTCATTGAGCTTTAATACACTTTTATTAGAACAAGTTTTACACATTTCTAAAACACATAATGTATTTCACGACTAAGTAATTTTTCTTAAAATGTTTGCTATAAGTAGAAAAATTAATCCAATCGAAAGTAGGAAAATGAGAAAAAGAGATTATATATGTTTTTGAAACTGTAAATCTTTCCTAGATTAATGCGTCCGCTAGGAGTGATGGACGTTTTTGTGATTTCAAAAACAAGCAGTTGTAAAAAATAGTAAGGAAAATTTGCAAATTACCCCTTTGGGATTAACTTTTTGTATCTTTTTGAAAAATTAACATTTCGTACAAAGAAATTTTATCTGACATCCATATTTGAGTTTTTTATGCCATTAAAGCTTAAAATTTCTCCTAATTAACATCAATTTCGACGGCCTGGCGTAGTTTTTTGGCAACCCTCTTCAAATTGTTGTCGTAAAAGACCGCATATCTATTTCATTGGCCGCCGTCAGGAATAAGATCTGATCGATTTAAAAAATTTTCAGCTTCCCCGGAATGTCCTGCGATCGGTGGCGCGGATATCGAAACAGTGGAAACACCGTGTGACGACAAATCAATGTCATCAAAACTTGATATAATTGAAAAAATAAAGTAATTAGTCTAGATTATTGTTGATTGTGATGAAATATATCGTAATAGACTTTGCTGGAATGCAGCGTGACCGTTTTAATCGAAGCTTTGGATTTTTGGAACTTTCGCTTTTGCATCACGATTTTGCTAAAACTTTTTTCTTGCATTCCCGTTTCACCTTTTTTATCCGGCAACCCTGCGATCCGGTTCTGACGGAAATGCAAATACATGGATCATGATTTAATTTAAATGCTAAACATAAAGCTGATGTACTTGCAAGCATTTTTATTGGAACGCTGTAATAAATGACCACTAAAGCAAATGAAATTACTAACTGTAATACTAGAAATCTTCAAAAGTGTTGCCTGAAAAAATACTATTGTAAAAAACCTATACATTTTATGTCGAAAATCTTAGACAGCCTTAAAAAAGACTTTAATTGGAGTTTTCCGATACAAATCTGCTTGTATTTTTTAAAGTTTTAAAAGCTTCAGAAACTGTTTCGAAAAATCTTTTTCAAGGCTAAAAGTTTCCCAACAAGACTATTGCTTTTTATTACCATTTTAGAGTTTTATACAAAAAACTTAGTACAATATAATTAATAAAGTATTAAAGGTTCTACTTTAACATGCAATCTCGCGTGCTTACGAGATCGCACGTTAGATTAGAACCGTAATAAAAAGTATTGAGTCATATTAAGTATTTCTAGTCTATTTTTAATTGTGTTTCTCAGCGCATTTTTTTTGTTTCGTTAAATATCTAAAATTTTTTAATTTGTAATCAACTGTTGTTGTCTGTGAGAGGTATATGGGCTCGTTTCCACTACGAGCGTTGGCGAGAGTAATCTTTGTTTTTTCAAGCAGCTTAAAACATTGGCCCACTCCAAATCCACTTTTTACTGTCTTCAGGAACAATTCGTTTTTTACGTCTCGAGACACTGGTGTCGGGCGAACAGCTCGCCTTCAAAACTTCGCCTTTGACTTGGAAAAGATCCCTAGGTTCAATCTGAATCCATTGCAGGAAACAATAAATTTAAACAGTAAGGAATTGTTCGTAAATCTGTAAATTGTGTTGTAATGTTTTAAGTAGCTGTTGTAAAACTTGGAAAGAAAACCAAACTGGTGGTTTTTTTAATTAAAAACTTGATACAAAAACGAATAGAAATATCAAAGCCATAACATAAATAATTAAACAAGAAATCAGGTAACTAAAATGCAGGGAGGTCCTTCTGAACAAAACTGCTAATGAATTGAAAATAACGCGACAAACCAAAGCCATCAAATAATAACACTGTGCAACAAATTTTCAGTTTGAACAAAACTCAAGAACAAACAGATATGCTTTAGGGTAATTTGCGGGCGCTGAGTCCGAATTTGAACTTGTTTTTTTACGTAGACGTCAGGATTTTCTGCAAAAAGCATCTGAATTTCTGGTTGAGATAGAATATTCTTTACATTGTCAAGCACTATTGCCCATAACAAATTTATCTAATATGTCTTCTAATAGGTCTTTTTATGAGTTGCAACAAGTCTCTTATATTTGTAAAAAATGCAGTTCCACAAGTTTAGGAAAACCTGGCATAGTTGGTGATAAAATATTGATTAACCACTTAGTAGCATTTTACCAAAGCAATTTAATTATGGTTTTACAGCAACATTGTTAGTCTTTATTATAGCTTTTTTTTGCTCTCCCACCTATTACAAGTTTCAGCATTATCTAATATGAAAATGAAGCTTTAAAATGGAGCAACACAAAAACTCAACAAGAAAATCACACTATGTGCAAAAACTGAACAGAAGTTTGACGTCGTCGTCTTTTGTGTTCTTGTTCTGGCAGTATTCGGCGAGCATTCCAGTTGACCACTTTCCTTTGAACCTCTTTTCAATAACAGCAATGTCCTGGTGAAATCTCTTACCGTGCTCATCTGAAACTGCTCCCAAGTTTTCATGAAAAAATGGTAAATGTGAATGTAAAAAGTGAACTTTGAGTGACATCTTGCATCCCATTATGTGGTAGTTGCGCAACAAGTCGGCCACCACATCTTCGAAGTCATCAGACTTATGTAAACCAAGAAAATTTAGACATACTTGTTTAAAACTTTTCCACGCAGCCAACTCGGTTTCATTAAGCGTTTTGTCAAACATGTCATTCAGGATAAGTTTTCGTATCTGAGGCCCAACAAACACACCTTTTTTTATTTTGGCATCAGACAATTTGGGAAAACATTCATGCAAAAATTCAAATGCAGGAGAATCTTTTCTTAAGCCTTTAACGAATTGTTTGAATAACCCAAGCTTAATGTGCATAAATAGCAAAATGATTTTATTTTGAGGGACCAAAGGCAAAGCTACCACGTTATGTTGACCTTCCTCTTCTTCTATTCTCTGCGGCCAGGTCTTCTCAATGTAATGCTTATTACAAGCTCTGGAATCCCTGAGGCATAGAAAGCAGCAGTATTTAGTGTAGCCAAGTTAAAGGCCTCGTAACAAAGCCACGACTTTTAAGTCTGCGCACACATACCACAAATGAGAATGGTAATTTAATTTATCCAAAATAAGTTGCAAGTTGTAGTATGTTTCTTTGAGGGTGGTTGAATATGCTACTGGCACGGATGGATAGCGGTTTCCGTTATGCAGAAGCACAGCTTTGATACTTTCCTTAGAGCTGTCTATGAAAAGTCTCCAGTTCGTTTGATTGTGGATCATGCCAATACTTTGAAATAATGCAGAAACATCATTGTAATAGCACAGTTCGCGATCAGTACAGAAGTGGGAAATTAGGTTTTGGCTTCTTTGACGATAGAAAGTTACTTTTGTGTCTGGACCAAGCAAATTCCATTGTTGTAAGCGTGAAGCCAAGAGTTCGCTATTAGACTTAGTCAGATTTAAATCTCGCACAAGATCATTTAAATCTTCCTGACTGATTAAATGTGGTTTGGTAGCTTCTTGACTGAGTTGAATGGTATCATCAGAATCACAACTTGCGTTTTCAGAGTTCTCTGAAGACTCGCCCTTTAGTTCAGGTAAACACGGTGGAGTAATGGGAACGGGTAGATCAGCAGAATGTGGGACAGGACGGATAGCAGATGGTAGATTTGGATACAAAATTTTCTTCCTGTTTCTTTGGTTATAGCCTTTTGTTTTGGTTAAACAGAAACAGCAATCAATGATGTGGTCTCTCTCCTCTCGCCAGATCATAGGTACAGCGAATCCGAATTTTTTCCCCGAAAACCATTTGCTTAGTTTACCACTACAATCTAAGCAACAATAGTGTGGAGACCAAACTTTATTTTGGTCTCCAACCGCACATCCAAAATAAGCATAATACAAACGCATGATCTTGTCAGTTAAGTTCCTTCGATATTTTAGCAGAGTCAATTCTTCACAAATGTAGCAAAATGTATCAGGATCATTTTACAAGATCGTCTCTTTTTTGGCATTTTAGCTTCCTTATGGGCAAAATCAATGTCTAACTGTATAATACATGCAATACTATGAGTATATTTGTCTTATAGCTTGCTTACAACATACCTAAATGCAAAAATTACGATTAAAAGAATGTCTGCTGTAGCTAAATCACAAGGATTGTTGATTTCTAACTACCTGTAAGCAGCAACGGTGACAGTCTGTTTCTGTTTAACTAACTGGATCGTGGGTGACCACCAGAATTGCTTTTTTTTTGTATAGATTTAACAACTGTCAACAATAGTGCCAATGATGGCTCATAAATCAAGCAGCGAAAATTCAGGCCTGTGTTTTCAAATCAAAATGTAAAATGCTGAAAAAACCTGACGTGCTAGAAAAAAATAAATTTCATATTCGTGTTCAGCACCCCCAAATTTACCAAAATCAACTCGTTTTGTCTTTGAGTTTTTTTTGTGTTGCACAGTGTAATTTACTCGCGCTTTACGGCACGCGGGCTTTGAGGCGTTTTCTCAATCAATTTATGAAATGAAATTTCATTACAGCAGCTAGAAAAACAACAAAACGTATTCACTTTTTTGGAGCAAAAAAAAGAAAACCTTTTTAGTCTTTTTTGAATGTATTAGCATCTTATTGAATTTCTATATAGTTGCGATTTCTTGATCCTCGAAATAACATACGTTTTAAGAATTATGCTGAAATTAAAAAAAAAAAAATAATTCAAGTATAGTTCTCTCATCATCTTTCCGATATTTATTGTTCTACAAAAAAGTTACTCTTGCAGATTCATGACTTCAGATCACTTAAGATCAACAAAATTTTCACTTGAAACAATAGCGCTTAAAATATGCTATGAAAGCGGTGTCGACAGTTTCTAACCATCCGATGCAAAAAATATGATTTTAAACATTTTTTTCGAAAATCTATAAAATAATTATTGAAAAATGACGCAATTTTTTACAAACAAAATGATTTTACAAAACTCAAACCGGAAATTCGAACCGACACCCCCTTTATCTTTTAGTCGAATGTCAAATTTCCCTTTGATTTGAGACGATCCCCTGCCTTTGTTTTTTGTTTAAAAGGAAGATTTATTATTAGAGAGTTTGTTCAATTCCTGTGTCAATTTTTAGGGTTTTTGACTAATTTGAACAAATGTATCACATGCCAGAGCGGTTATCTTTTATAGATGAGCAGTATAGTGTACAGTCTATTTGCATAACAGTCACCACAGTGTCAATTTCAAACCGAGCCCTGCAGTTTTCATAATTCACAATTTGTTCTATTCGGTTATGTAGCATTTTAAAGTTTTTTTCAATACTTCAACCAAGATGTTACTCCACTTATTCTGAATATAATTTTAAAGTGCTGGTTAAGACTCTACCCATAAAAAAATCGTCTTAAGACTGATTTTTCTATGAAACTTGCGACATGCAATTTAGATACGACACGAATTCAGCAGCTTTTTATTAGTGAAACTCACGATTGTGCTGCGAGGTCGCAACTTTCGTGTTTAACCTGAGAAAATCTAAAATGTCGTTTTCGTTCAAACAAAATTATCTTTGTTTTAAAATTTACAATAAACCCGTTCAACTGCTTGTTTCTTACAGAACAACAAGAAGATCTGGTTAAGGAAATAGGGCATACAACAGAAGGACAAATATCTGGTCGAGCAAAGACGCTTGGTTTTGTTGATGCAGGTAAGATAGTTCAGATTTTTTAAAGTTTAAATTTTCAATAAAGAAACGCAGTTTAAACCAATGTTTTAAAATTTAATGTCTCATTATAAAGCGTTTATATTGTTAAAACGTTGAGTTGGAAAACAATTACGTCTGTTTGAATTACGATTAAGACAATGAATTAAGACAGAGTCTGTATGATTAAGACAAATCCACTGTTGTAAATATGGTTAAGAGATGTTCATTTAAGACTATTAGCATATTTTTGAGTAATTTGGATTCTCATTAAATTATTTCAGATTCTTTCCAGAATATTGCAGCCACACATACTTTTCAAAACAGAAAAAACTTTGTGTTTTGAATTTTATCTTTACTACTAGACCAGAGATGGCAACCATTTTTGAGTATTAAAGACCGTGTTTTTTTAAATCTCTTTTTGCCTTATTTTTTTCCCTTAATGTTCAAGCATTTAAAGACCCAAAAAAGGTCTTTTTTTGTTCGAAGTGTACCTCGAAATTTTGAAATTATCTATCTTGAGTTTAAAAGTTTACAAAATATTGTCTTAAATTCAAACAATTCGATAGAACGCTTTTTAAATGAAACGTTCACACAGATTGTAAAAGTGAGAATTTATTAAATAAAATTTGAAAACCAAGCGAATTTCACTATTTTATTTTTTAGGCATCCTCAAAAACGTTCCAACGGATGCGATATTGAGACCTCAGCGAGGCACGGATTTGATGATTGTCATGGACTTCAGCAATTACAAGTCGGATGACAATTTCTCTTACAAAGTATTCCGACTAAAACCGAAGCGATTTATAAGTTTTTTGTTTTTTATTTTTATTTATTTTATCTCTATATTTATCTTCCTGACTCGCAGAAAGCGACGGAGGCCTAATAAATAGAATAAGAAATTATCCCGACCTACTTCCGAAGATGCCAAGATATGCCCCTAGAAATTAATAGAGATACAACTAAAATTTAGAACTGCTTGCCAAGACCACCAGCAGGAGAATGTGCCATAAATTATCTTTCCCAAGAACACAACACAATGGCGCGAGTAGGTTTTGAAACGAGATTATGTTGATGACAATCCCGGCGCTCTAATTACCCGACACCTTGTCGACTATTAATTAATATTGAATTCTACTACTCGAATTCTGCTATCTGACTAAAAGTTAAATATCTAATTCGATTAGTAATTGGTTAAATTTGAATCCGGCTGGAAATTTTGTGATTAAAACGTACCTAACATGCTACAACCTGAAAAAAAAATGAAGACTGTTATTAACCAATACAATCACTTTTAAAATTTCATTCCAAACTTGGTTCTCACCTAATTTTTCTTTTTTTAAAGCCTCTCATCACAGCAGCGGCACATTCTTGGCAATCCGGATTGAAATTTCCTCACGTTGATATCGAAGAAATTAAAAAACTTCCTCCAAAGGAGTTTCTTGCTTTTCCAAGTGATGCAGACGATTGTCCTACTGTACTTTGGTTTACCTTGAGCAACAAGAAGTTCAAGGCTCTTCAAGATTACAAGCCCCGATCAACGGCAAAACCTCCGAGTACGGTTTCTTTGTAACCTTATGAATTTTGTCTTGATATTAGTTGACGATATAATCTTTTTGCTCTGCAGTTGCTCAAAAATATTAATTTAAGAAGGCTTGAGTTGTTGTTTTATTCTAAAACTTTGGCAACACTTTGGTATAAATATAAAGTTTCATCAAAAATTCTCACAAGAAAATAGTTTTGACCTAATTTGCTCATCTTAAGTAGAGCTTTTCTGGGGATACAAGCTGTTGGTCGGGGTGCCAGGATTCATAAAGGATGCCAAGCTTTTAACCAAAAGGGGACGAATCATTTTGATGGAGTCCATTATTTTTGAAAATATTTTTAAAAATAGTTTTGTTTCCTTTTTTGCTCGTAGTGAACAGATCTAGTCTGATTTGCATTTTATAGAATTGTATATAACAGACTGAGTTTGATTATCTATTTATTTTGCGCATCTTATTTAGAGACTGAGAAATATCCACAAAAAATTTGCGATGCAAAAATAGATGTTGATCTGTTTCTGATTGTATGAAAAGCTTCTTATATATTAAATATCTTTTATAGTTCAAAGCAGGTTCATCAACCCAGTTATTGCCCTGGAGAGGCGAGAAGGTTTCTAAACTTTTTTATTTTAAAGGCGGTCAGGACAAATCTTTCAATGACTTTGTGGTATTCGGAAAAGAGTCTTTTTCAAGCACCTTTAAATTTCAGTACAGTAACTACAACTTCGACCAAATCAAAGAACTGATGTATTTCAACGTTACGTCGCATGTTGAAGTAAGTGATATGTAATTTAATTTTTTCATAATAGGAGTAAAAGTCTCGATTTGAATGAGAAGATAATTCCTCGATATAGAACAATTTTCTTCACCATAATTTAAGTAAAACACTAAATATCTCTATCAATTAGTTAGAGTTATGAGTGATTCCCTATACTCATCTTTTTATAGTAAATCTCTATCAATTTACAACAAAAAAATAAAAAATAAATCCAGGCTTGTTTTAAGGTTGAGTTTATCTTTGAAAATATTTTAATTGACTTATTTCGGTTTGATCACTCAAAATTAACTACGTAAATCTGATTAAGATTTGAATAATTTCTGTCATCGAGACATAGTTGTACCAGCCCAAAAAATTTGGGGGGGGGGGCAATGAAGTTTTGCCCCCCTGCCCCCCCCCCGGCAGGTACGGCTATGCATCGAGAAGCAACCACCAAGTGCTACAAGTAAAAAAACTCGCTAAGTTTTAAAAAAACTTTGCTTGAATGGAAATAAAGATAAAAAATTTATTGCGTTTGTATCTTGTTATAACAGGAAATCAAAGAGGCTCTAGCTGAAGCTACTGCAAGAAGAAGGAAACGCTTAAATCAAACCTAAAACGGGAGATGAAAACTGTGCATTAAATGCTTTGTTATTATTATTTTTGAAATATCAAGATTTATACTGTTTAATGTGCTCGCTTTTTTAACAAGATATGCACTGTAATTTTTATTGAAGTAGAAACAAATAGGAAATATATTCGAGTTTCTTATGTTGTATAAGCTTTGGTGTAAAATACAAAATTTTATAGCGCGAATAATACGTAGTCACAGGCCTCTTTATAGCAATAAACTAAAGTCTGTCAAATTAAGTCGGTCTAGGTACCGACTCACTTTTTTTAGTACGCTCTCAAAATCGACTAAGAAATTTTCGTTGCATTTGTTGCCGATAATGTGCAACAAAATTTCACTGATTATGAATGTTTAATATAGTAATAACGTGTTAGTGCAGTAAATCCCAAAATTTTTGCGCTTGTAATGTATTTTTGAAGCTATTTAAAATTTTGGCCGCTTCGCACAAAAATTAGAAAATTTCATTCGTTCATCACTATATTTTTCCTCCTGACTCGCAGGAAAGCGCGGAAAAACTATATATATAGAGCAACCAACTATCAAGCAATTATTCCGATCCGCTCCGGGAAATGATAAGATATTGCTGTCCGCTTGAAATATCTTATTATGGTTTTAGCTTTATAAAAATATGATTGAAATTTAAAACTGCTCGCCAGGGCTGCCAAGCAGGTAAGTGAATGTCTTTCCCAAGGACTTGGCTTGGTTCAGACTGAAAGCGGTCGCGGAAAATTCCGCTTTTCGCTTGCTTTTTTTCGCAACAGCTTTTAGTCTGAGCTGATCTTAATGCAAGAATGTACGTATTAAGTCAGGGGTTTTCAACCTATGGGCCATGGCCCAGTAGTGGGCCACAGTGGTTTTTTTAGTGGGCCATGGAGCATAAATCAAAATGAAAGCAATATGTATAATATATATGTATAATTAGGCTTGCCATCCGTCCCATTTTTTAGGCATTTTTCTGGCGTCCTGTGCAGTCAACCACATGAAGACTTTTTTTATTTTAGAGAACACTATGATTTTGGGACAAAAATAGGGAAAATTGACAGCAATTCCAAGTGAAGACCTTTTTTTTTTTTTTTAGAGAACACTATGATTTTGGGATGGAAATTTAATTTTGTTGACCAAAGTGGGTTGTGAAGTTAACTTGGGTTGAAAAATAGGCCACGGTACAGAAAAGGTTGAAAACCACTGTGTTGACCGAAGTGGGTCGTTAAGTTATCTTGGGTTGGAAAGTGGGCCACGGTATGAAAAAGGTTGAAAACCACTGTATTAAGTTATTGTGCAAGCTAGAAATCAGTAGATTTCTTTGAACTCTTTTTGTTGAAAATTCGTTTTTTCTAATCTGTATAAAAGACTACAAGGGGAAGTCTAATATTCAGTGATGGCTTGGCTTTAGTATGGAGCAAACAAAGCGGCCGCACCAGGCCCCCGAAAAACGTCAAAAAAGTAAGGCCTCCTTCATAGTAGGTAGCTGCATGACAGCTTAAAAAAGTTGTTCAAATGAAATGAAGTCTTTTTTTGGTCTTTAGTTGCATGGAATCCAACTTAATTATTAAGTTAACGTTTATTTATTTTAAAGAATCTCCTACCAATCAAAAAAATAGAGCAGGACTAAAAAGTGAAGACCAAAAAAAAGCACCTCGATTTGGTTGAACAACTTCTTTTTTTCTTGCAAAACAAATCTTAAATAATGGTCCTTTTTTTTCTTGCACCAGGCCGTCTTTTTTGTAAAGCATAACTGCTGATACTAATTGATCTTATTGTTTTCTTATATTAACAACTTTAGGTCTCGTTTCCAATTTAAAATTTTAAACTATGATTGTGATTCCAGCCAAAACTTACATTTTGGCTTTTTGTTTTGATGTCTTTTAGTGATACGCGATTTAAAAAGACGGATCGGTTAAAGTACTATCGCATTTATTTTAATGCTTTTTGAAATGAGCTTTTAGCTTGTACCATAAAAGTTTGAAACATAAAAAAAATTAACTCTCTTCGTATTGACTTATTATATTTTTTTACATTGCAAAACACAGTGAAAAGAAACAAACTAGCTAAGTAACGTAACAATACAAAACTTTGACCAGATAAATGATAATCGAAAGCAAGAAAGATCTTTTTATGTCAATACCACACAAAGAATAGAATCATGCAATCTGAAAAGAATTATTAGTGGACACCTAGGCACAAAGCCAATTCTGACTTTTGTATTCGTCCATCGTGGTTCACGTCAGCATGCGAAAGTAGCTTTTCTCGGATTTCATAGATCTCGCTAGCAGTTACAGTAGTCTAAAACAAAGCTTCAGAAGTTAAATCTAACGATTTTTTAAAAAAAATCATTAAACATGGAAAAAGCTGGTCATTGGCGTCGTTATATTTTACTTGTTTTTTAGTAAACGAAAAATTGAATTACAAATTATTTGCCTAAGTCAGGGGTTTCCAAACTGGGGTACATTTAGGCTTCTCAAGGGGTACATTATTATGTGAGAGAATATCCTTATTTAAGTTAAATTACGTGTCTGGAAGAAATAATAGACTCAAATGCCTAGAATTTTCGAATCCGGTCGATTGTTTTGCGTCAAACAGGACAATTAAGAGGGAAGACTTTTTTACTGATCACCGTGATTTTGGGTTTGAATGGGGGAAATTTGTGGCTGTTGAAAAGTGAAGAGTTTTCATTTTTTAAAGATTACCTTGATTTTCGACATGAACTGGGAAAATTTGTATCTGATTCAAAGTGAAGATTTTTTTTCAGAGATCACCTTGATTTTGGGCATGAATTGGGGGAAAATTAGTGGCTGATTCTAACTGAAAGCCTTTTGTTTTTTAGAGAAACGTCACAAAATTTTGGGGGTACATGCAAACCTGCTACGGTGTCCAAAGGGTACCGATGAACTAAAAGTTTGGGAAACCCTGGCCTAAGTTGTTTAGTACAATGTCGGCTAAAGTAAATTGTTTCGACACAATGCAATTCAAAAATGTAGATGACATTGCGTTAGCCTATCGAAAGCAAAAACTGTTAGGAATCAATTAACTTGTAAATTTGGTAGATTTATGCAGATAAAAAAGTTTGTAGGACGTTGATTTTATTAATAAAAACAATCGCTTGCGTTTTTGTAAACTTTGTGTAGAGCTTTAGGTAAGCACCCCAGCAAATCTTATTCTACAGTAATCATCTCGATATAATGTTTATATTTGAAATATTTTGCCAAATCCAACCACACTCTTTACCTTTGTTGTTTCCATGACATCTTTTACGAAGCCGTCGAGTTCGGCTCCCTCAAGTGCGCCAGTTCGTGACTGCAATTTAAAAAATGTTTGTAAGGCACAATAAACTATACGCATATTATACTGCACTTGGTAAAACGAATATGAACGTGGCGATGATAAAGGAAATTAATTTTTTACCCAAAAAACTTGAAAATAAAACTCATTTTTGATCAATTTAAAAAAATTCAAATTAAATTCTCTCAATTTTTAGTCTTTTACATAGCTGTACTTGCCGTAGGAAAGGCAGAAGGGGGACAAAATCAGAATTGTTCCAGCAGCAATAGGAAAAATTTGGGCAAAAGCAAAAATTTAAGGCAGCGAAAAGAAATTATTTGGCGAAAACAAATTTTTTGTGCACCGTAAATGAACACTAAATGCAGAAAAAAGTTTAAAATTTAAGGTGAAGACCTTTTTTTAGAGATAACTACGTATTGGGTGTGAAAATTGAGAAATCAAAGGTAGATTCAAAGTGAAAACCTTTTTTTGGTTTTCATCCTAAATTTTAGAGAAAATTTCTTTTCATATCCGTAAAGTGCTAGAAAATTATGATTCGGTCCAACGTCACAAAATTTCGACAAAACTGTATTGCTCCCCAATTTTTTTCGGCTGGTATGCTTATGGTCTTTTAAATATTTTCGGAAACGTCAAGTTGTTTCGTATTTAGAAAAGAAAATACGAAACAATACAAACAAATAGGAAGAAATATGAAATAATACGAAACAACTCAATATAGTTAAGTAGCAAAACTTGTAGCAAGGAAAGCACAATGCAAGGTTTAGTTTAAAGATCAAGTATAAGAAACCATAAGTGAGTAATAAAAAGTTTTAGAAAAAAAATTCTTTAAAAAATTCTTTATAGTCAGAATGCTAATAGGTTTTGCCTCATACATTGATGTCAATTTCTTCGAACTATAGAGTAAACTCAAAACCATTTGGTTGAGTGTAGGAAACGGGCTCACTGCAAATCATTACGTAAGATTTTGACGTAAAAGCATTTGATCGAGGAAATATCAAAATAAGTGAAACTGATTTTTGCATTTAAAAATCAAGTCATCTACACAGCCTAATAAGGCTTAACGGCAATATTTTATGTTGTTTGCCAAGAAATATTTTCAAAAAGATCTTGAAAAAGTCGTTTAAAAATTTAAAAAACCAGATGAAAGTGAATCAGTAGAAAAAATTTGTTTAAAAAAACTCTCGTTTAATACATAACGATTATGACCTGATCATAATGAGAAAAAATTTTCTCGAAGTCGCGTCTTCGTTCTTCTGTGGAAGAGTCCTGCAATAAAATAGCGCTTGCATTTAATTATTTATAGTCTGCTTCTCAAATCATTACTCGGACCTTGTTTTATAGTTAATCCGGTTGTTGCTTCACCGCAAACATTTTTATTTTAAATTAAAAAAATTAACGAGAAGGAAAAAATTACCGAAACTCTTAGCATTTCTTTAGGACACTTGAAAATGAGAGATCGTTGGCGAAATCAAACCTTTTCGATCCGATGATCATGAATTATTTGTATGCTTGTCAATAGTTGCACTTTAATAAAATAAGATCGATTGCAATATTAGCTAACTTCTATGAAAAACGTTGTATTCGAATAAAAGCTACTTTTTAAAAAGTTTAGTTTTAAGATAAAGCTAAAAACAGCTTTGATCAAAATTGATTTTTTTAATAAAAACAACAGCATCTGATAAACAGTGATTAGCGAGAAAGCAATTTCGAAAGTCTCAAAACAAAATGAAAAACATCCAAAACACGATAGTCTTGTGAAAGAAAAATAAATTACTTCGATTTTAAACTGAAGCAAGAAATTTTCCGAGACATTGACAAGTCGAGCCATGTCACGAAGATCAAGCAAGTTGTCCCCGTTTCGATCAAAAATTTTCATCTAAAATAAAAAAAAGTTATTTTGATTTATTGGAATGACAAGATAAAACATAAGATAAGTTGTTCGATTTTTTTAAAACAATTTTGACGAAATAGATGAGTTTGCAAGTTTCGCAATAGACTACAGTAATTTTAATACGTAGCTAAATTTGATGTTGTAAATGAAAATATTTGGTTGTAAACTAGAAAAAGTATTTAACTTGCGATTTTTCTACTTAGTGACTGCCTGCCTCAAAAAGCTCATTAATATTTAATGTGTTTTTTTTAATTCAAAAAACTTGTTTTCAGTTTCTGATTAATATTTTACAATTCCCTTGATTTTTCTTTCCCTGATTCTTTTTTTTTCAAACCAGTTCGAAGTAGCAGATTGAATCATGTAAAAATTACTCGATAAACGAACCATCTTCAAGATAAGCAACAATGAGTGATATACTTCAAATAAACGAGTTCCAAAAAAGTAATTTCATAAAAAAAATATCCCATATCCTAATCCAGAGCACTTAGTTGAGCCATTTTGAGCAAATCCAAGGCAATACCAATTTACTTGACTTTTTTTGCTGCGTAAATGCGAGCAACGTTTTTTGTCGTGTCAAAATGCTAACATTTCTTCATAATTATGCGTTGTGCCACCAATCAAAAACCTCTGGTAAAATTTTAACAATTGCGGTAGAATTATCCTTTTCAAAACAAGATTAAAGAAAGAAGTTATTTTTTTGTTCGCAAGAACGTTTGTTGTTTTTGAATGAGATCAAGATCTAATATATAAAAATCTGGAATTTGTTGTAGTCTACTTCCGCCCATAATACGACGAAACTCCATATTTTTTAAAGATGCATGATTGAATAGACAAGGTGGTTCTGCTTTTAAAAAAGTAAAGAAATAAAGAAAATACATTTTTTTATTGACGTAATTGCGATTTTAAATTAAAAGAATAAAAAAAATGTCGAGCCGATTGCGCGGTGGATTGCGAAGGAGCGTGGTTTTTGAAATTAAAATCATGTCCTTGTCTTGTTATGCTGTCGCGTCCTTGTAAATAACATTTTACATTTTTTCTCTGCTTGGCAATTTTAGCAAGAAACTTGATTATGGATCACTGAATTTTACTATTTGATTCGTAATAAATAAATAACCAAACAAGTGATTCTCAATCAGTAACTTTAGCATATGCGAAAGCAAGTCCTGGTAATCGCACGACAGTTGCTTTAAGTTTAATGCCTCAGAAATTGTTTAAAGATTCAAGAAGATAAAATAGTTGATATGATGATGATAAACATCAACAAGCCGTACTCGCTCCATGAAGTGGACGTTTTAATGGAAATTTTCAAAAAAAAATTTCAAATAAAAATAGAAAAAAAATTTTTCTGGTTTAAAAATTCGAAATGATGCATTAATAATTGTTTGGAAAACTTATCGTGGGGTGCATGTTTGGGAGAACGGTGACGACGCCCTTTTTAAAATTACGCTCCCTCTAATGTTTTCCATAGAATCAATCTTAAACTTGGTTTAAAGTCATTTTTAAGCATTTGCTTTTGGCAATATTTACTGAATTAAAGGTTTGAGTTCTTTTGGCCTAAGTATTAGCATCAACACTTCAAATTGCGATGCATAAATTCATTAATAAAATTGGTGAAATTTCAATGAGCCGAATATTTAATATAGAAAGTAAAAGTTAAAAATTTAAAACCAACTAAATCATCACGAAAAATCGATTTCGACCTATAAAGGTCATCATCAGTTTCTGTAAAAAATTAAACGAAACTATTTTTGACAAATTTTTTTTTTTTTTGAAAATTTTAAAAACTCTACTCATACTAATTGGGCCCTGACTCAAAAACACAAAGTGAAGCTTCCAATAAAAACTACAAGGCAAATGGCACGACAGCTACGGTAATGATTATCGATCACGTAACGAAGATGAAAAAGCGCACACAGTAAAACTTGTAGTGAAATTGAAAACCGCAAACTCCCGCTAAGATTGAATTCATCATTTTTAATTTCATTACAGTTTATTTAAAAAAATTTTTTTGCTTTTGATATTTTTGTTGATAGATTGAAGGATTTTAGAAAAGAAAATTTTATGGCTATACCCATTAAAAGCAGTAGATTTAATAGAAGAATGCAAGTTTATCGTGTTGCTAACCTATAATAGAGAGCAGATACACCCAGTTGAACCAAACTATCAATATTAATAATCAAGCATCGTACTTTAATATGCACACTTACTATAGATTCCGCATATTTCTGCAATTTTTTTTCGGAAGCACAAGTTCCAGCGTAAAACACGTAATCGCCAATGAAGTTCTGCAAATGTAAATAATGCAAGCCACGTAAAAGATCAACTGGATATGCAAAAATACGAGACTGACGAAGACTGAACTACGAAGCAAAGAAAATCGTAACAACTCACCTTTAATTCATTCACACTGATAAAACCGCTTTTATTCTTGTCGTATTTTCTCCATATCTGAATAAAGTGCAAGACTTAAGCTGGTTATTACAAAGCATTATGGAAACTCTTTTAAAGCTAAGTTTAACCTAGATTCTGAACGATTTTTTCGATGCCTCTAAATGTTTGTATAAAAACTCAGAAAGTCTTTTTTTCGTTTGAAAGTGAACCGACTACGGGTTAGACGCAGACAAGGTTAAAACCGAAGGTTTTTCTTTTTACCACCAAAGGCTACTACAGTACATTTAAAAATCAAAGGCCTTACTGCGAGCAAGATGAACGTTCTTCGCCGACTTGCTTTACAGTTTAAGGCAGTGGTTCTCAACCTTTTTTAGAGCCAGAGCAAAATTTCAAACTAAAAGTATGTAAGGAGCCCCACGAAAGCAACAAAGTTTATTAAAAAAAACATTAAAGAATAGCAACAACAAATCACAAGAATAGATAAAATACGCGAATCCATGTAATGTGAAACTTGACAGTGGTTTTGACTTTTTACAAGTGTGTCGAAATAAGAAGTACTCATGCTTGTTGCAGTACACAAATGCTGTTTTAGATGATCATCTGTTAGTCGGTTACGATATTGATTTTTGATTTTGACCACTTTGCTGAACAGTGCTTCGCATGCGTAGGTTGAACCAAAAACCGAGACATTCTCAAGGACATTGTCTATCAAGTTAGGATACTTTCCTTCCGGAACTCGACTCCAAAAATCGAGAAAACCTTTACTTTTAAACGTTTCTTTTAGCTCGACATTTGACTGCAAGTGTGGCAGCTTCTATTGTCACAGGTGTTGCAAATGTTTTCATCAGGGGCAAAAAAGAATTTATTTTGTTAATGCGACATTCGAATTCAGGAATCAAGTTGCCAATAAGCTTGTTATACGTTTCAAAAGTCGATAATTTCAAAGTGTCGGAAAATGTGTGGTAACACCACTTGCTAGCTGCATCTTTCAAGACAAAGTTTTTTTAATGAAGGCAGACGTAGTGCTATATAAATCGTGAAAAACTTGTTATTTCCTTGTTGGATGCGATTTAATGATGAATTGTGGGTGGTAAAATCAATCATAAACGCCAAATCAGTTATCCATGTTTTATTGCCAAGCTGAGAAATGTCTTTCTTTCCTTTGGCAAACATTTCAATCTCCGAAAGGAGGTCATAAAATCTTTTGAGGCATGCAGCACGGTTTAACCATCTTACAGTACTGAACCTGACCATGTCACTATAATCAGCATCAATATCTGAAAGAAGCTTTTTAAATTTACGACGTTTTAAATCCATTTGCTCTAATCCAATTTACTGTTGTTGTTACTACTTTTGTCACGTGAGGCATTTTCAAAGACTTAGCAACCACACTTTCTTGATGTAAAATGCAGTGATGCTATGTTACATCAGAAAGATTATCTTCTGGACGCCATTTGTTAATAAGTCCTTTTGGCCTTTGATTTCTCCAAGTATAGAAGGACACCCATCTGTTTCCATTGAAAAAGAACTTTGATAATCCAATGTGCTTCTTGAAGAGTAGCGTGAAATTTAGGAAATATGTCTGTTACTTTTGTTGACCCATTAATGGAACGCAAAGTTAGATATTCATCTTAAATCTTAAAGCCTGCCATAACTTTTCTGATAAACACAACTATTTGCTCTGTAACGGTTTGAAGTGTCAAGTGCGATCGAGTAGTAAAGAAAATTTTTTGATTGACGAAGAAGCTGTTCCTGTTAGTTGTTAGATATACATTCAATGCGTCGAGTTACTGTTATTACTAAGCTGTAATTTTTAGCTTTAAGTTTAAGTCAGCATGTGACAAGCAGATGAAATGTTTAAGTGTGGTAACGAATCCCAAGAAATAATCATGACATCATATAAAGCTAGCCATTTACATATACAACTGGCCGCAATATTAAACCGTATTCGAACTCTCAAATTATGAAGTAGGCTGTTGTTATGTTTGCTGAAGAATGCTGTTCTATTAACATTAAGTAATTTTACTTTCTTTTTTTAATTCTCCTTTGTAGCAATCATACTTAGCAGAGCGAATTTCGTAGTGCCTCTTAACATTAAAAGATTTTACACTGCTTACTACCACAAGGTACAAAGGGAAATGTGCTTTGTTATGTACTTCAATTTGAAAAAATTTCTCTTCCCAATCACTTTTAAACGCCCGATTTAATTGCTGAAGAGTGCGAGTTTTCTTTGTAAATTACACTGACATTATGACTTAAGTAATATAAAATAATATTACAATAGAATCGTATGAAATAAATTATGAGAAATTTAAACCTTATTCATCAAGAAGTTATTCTTCATATAAGAAGCGAAAGCCGCAAGATGGACAGTTGAGAACCGTATGCAGCTCTGAGAGCCGCGGTTAAGAATCACTGGTTTAAGGCATTCGTTGTTTTACTCATCCAAACGTAAAAAACCAACAAAACAACAAGAAAAAATTCTGCACGTAGTACTCAATTATCGAAAAACGCTTTAACACATACAACATAGACTAAAAACTTTTTTCTGAATTTTTTAATTTGCATTATTCGTGATGACTGACGGCCATTTATCTCAAAAATCATCAACGTTTTCTTTGAATCGCTAAAGAAATAAATTTCAGGAATTTTAACCGGCAGCCACTGTAATTCAAAGCTAAGGGTAAATCACACGTTTAAAGGAAATAAATTTCTTTTGTACTTTTGATCATATTTATTTTACATTGATGACGTTTTGCTTGAAGATGTTAACGTAGATCGTAAACATCTCCGAGCAAAAAATCATCAAGTAAAGTAAGTTTTAGATTTCTGTTAGTAATCATTTTGACGGGACTGTGTCATTTCAAATAATCAAGGGATTTTCGGTTTTTAATCGCAAAACTTTGTTTAACTAAGCAATAAATCCCTGGATAAAATTCGAAAGAAATTCCTCTATATGAGAGATAAATTTTTTGATCATTTTCTTCTAACACAACAAAACTTCTAATTCTCGGTCCTTCAATAACACTATAGCACAGTGATTCTAAAATTTAACTTGTTAAGAAAAAAAGAAGAAGTAAAGTTACTACTACAACTCAAAGTAATTTACCTTCATAAACGTTACACTGGAATTGAGAGGAATCTTTCTTCGAAACAAAAGCAAAAAAGTTTCATCAGGTGGAAGCAGCATTTTGCCCAACTAAAAAAAAGTGAAATGCCATTATAATTAATGTAATAAGTCCAAATCTTCTTGAAGAGTACGTGTTCGTCGTATTTCACTGTTGTTTTTGTATTATGTAGACCTAAGCGGTTTCGTAGCAACAAATACGCGCTTTACTTTCAGTAGAACAAAAAAAAGAAAAGCGTGGAAACTGTAATAAATTTGGAACCTGCCATTCTTACAATCGCGTCACGAATTCGAATCATATGACGTGGCATTTTTTGTTTTGAAAGCCTTGCAGCTGGTAAACTAAATGACGTCACTTAAATGTGAGAAGTATTAAAACTACCAAAATAAAAATCCTATATCAATTTTACCGTGGTCGCAAGAAAACCAAGTAAAGGCGTATTTATGATTCAGTTTTTGAACGTTTTTATAAATGTTGTAGTTTTAATAGGGGAATTACGTATGCGCTTTTTTCTAGATTTCTGAAGTTAAATCTTTTTGTCCGAAGATTAGAATTTTTCTTGAAGTTTATTTTCGGTACAATAGTTAGCAATCAGCTACAACAAAATCAACTAAAAAGCACCTGAACTCAGAAGAAAAACCTGGTTTATTTAATGAAATTATTTAGAAGTAGGAACTAACCCAACCTTTGTAATTATTTTTGTTGAAGTAGGATAATTTTTGCGCTAAACTTTCCGTCAATAAAGCTATTCACATCTCAAATCTAGTTCATTTCATCATCGTTATCATAGCAATTACATATTCTCTTGATTTACAGGATAACGTCAAAAACGTCAAATTTAAAGCAACCATCAAACGATTACACTATTTGTATCGCTGTCCGGTCGATATATTTATATTTGATTTGTTATTATCGTAATTATAGGGTTTTATTCTTTATTTTTATCTCTATATTTATTTTCCCGACTCACAGAAAAATGTCAAAGGCGCTAAACTTAGAAGAACCGTCAAGCCATTGCCTCGATTTGTTTCCGGAGACGCCAAAAAGTTTCTCTTCGTTTGAAGTTTTTTTTATTTAGTGTTCAGTTTTTTAGAAACATGACTCAAATTTAAGCTGCTTGCTAAGACGACCAAACAGAAGAAGTGCTGTAACGTGTTTCCAAGGACACAACAGAATGACGCGAGTAGGCTTTGAAAGGCAACAGTGTTAAGCATATTCGCCGTCAAAAGGGTGCTTTTTACCACCTGATTAGTGATTACGTTGCGACAGTGATATGAGAATGCTGATTGGTTAACGTAGTGCACAGCGCTTCTGCTTTCTGCACGAAAAGTTGGGTTTCGATGGCCAAATCGGATCCATAATGTTATCAGGGGCTCGCTATTCTCATTGGCTGTTGCGCAGGTGCTATGTGAACCAAGAAGACATCAACCGCCAATTAGCTACACGCTTCAGCGTAATGAAGTCATTATATTGGAAAGTACATGTTGCATGAGTGTTTTTTAAAAATGCTTGTTGTCGCACTTGATTCTTAATCCTAATCTTAACTTTATAAACCTATAATTGATTTTCTGTCTTTTGCAGTAATTTTTAAGCTTTCGATTATAACGTCATCTTTTCCATTGCTACGTAGTGATTGCGTAATCGGTATGCCACCCCTCTATTTAATTTATTTTATCATCAATTTGTTTCTAATTGTAATTATAAAGGGTCGCTTTACTGTTTTATACAAAATGCATTGATTGACTGGAGTTTTTAAGTCATTTGCGAACAACACTGCGGCAGTGATGACGTAATTTCTTGCATAATCTAATATTGTGAAGCAAGTTCTATTTTAGAGGTTACATGATGATATGCTGGTGTGTGTGACGTCATAAAGCGTTTTATTTGATTGCAGAACCTAGATAGTAATTTATATAAGAATTCTTGCTTGTTCAGGTATATTCACTTTTTATCTCGTAATTTTAACTGATTTATATAAACAGGGTGGTCCAAAAATAAGTGAACAGTATGTGGAAAAGGTTTATGTATCAGCTATATCATTACACCTGTGTTCCTTATAATTATATTATTGAGAATTTTAAACAACAATTATTTGTTTTTATAATATTGTCTTCAATAAAATTTAATTGTCAATGTAATAATTGCGTTAGTAATATAATAGTATGCATATGCAATTTCAAAATAAATGTTATCGTTTACTGTCCACCTACTTTTGAACCATCCTGTTTATTTATATATTTATAACTTGCAGATTGTTTTCCATTTATTTTAGCCGAGTAGTCACGTTAAGTAGTTGAAAAATTTTTGTGTTTTGGTTGCCCGCGTGTAATATGTTTAAGTATTTGGTTGTTAAAGGGTCAAGTGATGACGCTTTATAGTAATTTTATAGTGAGATACAATTGTTTGGACAAACTATGAAGTTTAATAGTAGCCATCGGGGTGCTAATTTATCTTAAAGTTTAACAGTATGAAGTTTGTTAGTACAAATTATTTCCAGTTGTTGGACATCATAAATTGCTTTGAATTTTTGTGAAGCTTGAGAGTCAAGTTTTACTTCATGAATAATATATTCTTTATAGTTAAAAACTGTGGTTTTTTGCTATCTGTTGAAAGAAACTTTCGAGAGAATTCATCGTACTTAAACAGAATTAACTGTTTAAAGAACTTCAGTCTCGCGGCAAACTATTTCTAGAACTGGAATAAATAAAAATAAACACAGCTTTACTTAAGCGCAGGTATTCGGGTTACTACTGTACAATAGTTCAACTAGTCCTTTTGGATTCCCGAATAAAGTTGTGACACTTCTTAAAACTGCCAAGCGAAAAAATTAACTTAAAATATTTTTTCCAAAGACACAACTACAAGACAAAAATAGTAGTTGGACCCAGAGAAGGTTATTCACGGTCGCCCTTATTTGTTGAAATCAATTGGGATTTTAACACACAATGAACGATCTTTAAAGTAAATTTGAACATTATGCGTTAAATGCTGTAGATTGTGCGTTCAACCATGACTTGCATTCTATCAACCCTTCGAAGCGGATCAAATTATGATACTGCTTCTACTCTAACAACATCGTCCACGCAAGCATATGCCTTATGCATTACGACACCGTCACGTACAGTTTTCATAGATATTTTTTCATCCATCTCGAAAGAGTTCATATAAGTTTTCTTTATTGTCGCGCATTCTTCGTTTGTAGGATCCTAAAAAAATCGTCAGCAAAGATCAGTCAAAAAATTTTTCATTTGTTTGGAATTTTAAGGGAAGAAGCAAATTAAATCTAACCCCATTCAAAACTTTCTGTTTACCATTTAAAAAAACTTACTTTAAAATTCCTAGCGAGATTGACTAAACTACATTTCTATAAAACACTAAAAGCTAAAAAAAATATAAAACAATGAAATTGAATTTTGATTTGTTATTAGCCGAAAAAATCAAATTGATTAGAGGATAAATGAGCTTGCTTGTGAAAAAAATGAAACTATACAGTTGAAACTTAAAATAAATAAAAATTATTACAAGAAAAGTAGCTCACAGAAACTTTTAAAAAAACAGAGAACTTGAAATTCAGAAACTTTAAAATTTAGAACGATAATGAGCAAGCAATAAAGAATGAATCGCACAATGCCGTAAAAAAACACCAACACTTGCAAAAGAATTATTCTTTACCGATAATAAAGAACTTTGTTGGAGAGAAAGTTTCATGTAGTTTAGGGGTGCGCAAACTACGGCCCACAACGAACTTTTGTGCAGCCCGCGAAGACTTCAAACAAATAATTAAAAAAATTATTGAATTCTTTCTTCTCTTCAACCTAATTCTTGGTTATTAGCGATCACAGACTTGTAGGTACGAAAATCAAGAAATCCTAGGCAGATCCAAAGTAAAAACCTTTTTTAGAGATCACGTGATTAGTGCGACTCGCAAACAGATTCAATTTCCAATGCGGCCCTCGAGCGAAAAAGTTTGCCTATTCCTGTTTCTAGTTTCTTAAAAAAAAAAAGAAATCGAGAGATCTGCGAGACTAAAGGTTCCTTTTCACTACGAGCGCGGAATGGAGCATTCGTTCTTTCTTTTATTGATCTATCCGAGTTTACAATCTAAGCTAGCGCTAAGCGAAGCAAAAAAAATGAATAAAACAAACAAAGAATACTCCATTCCACGCTCGTCGTAGAAACGAGCCCTAAAAAGCTAGAAAACAACACTACCCTTTTTTCAGGTGCTTTTTTTCCATTTATAAATTGTGATACAAAAATACTTAATCAAGGAGTATTGTAATTTTTTGAGCTTTACATTAGATTTCAAAACAATAAGTCTTGTTTTTTCTTAATTTTCATTACAAGATAGAGGAAATTTCGCAAACACTGGCAGTAGAATAACAAAAAATTATTAACAAACTGCACAAATTAATGCTTTGATACCCTTACAAAAAGAGTGGCTGCTATTTTAGTAAATAAAATAATTTTGGTTAAAAATAAAAACAAAATCAATGCCATTGATTTAAACTGAAATCTAATGATTGGTGTTAACTTGCTAAAAAAAACTGGTAAAAACCTTTATGTTTGTAAATATGCGTTTCGTCAAGACCAATAATATTGCTCAAGCCAAGCTTTCAATTAGACAATTTTTTAAAAACTTCATCTACAAAAGTAAAAGGGTACAATGTTTAAAACCACCAAAAAATTATAAAATGTCATAAACAAATAACTAATTTTTTATTGACTTACCTTTTTCAACAAGTTTTTAGAGAGTTCATAAAAGAATCTATCAATTTCTTCGCCTTCTATGTAACCGCTTTCTAAAAATAAACCATATTTACATATTACTGATAGCCAAGCCTGTACAGTAGCATAAAGCTTATAGGGCATTGAAGCAAAAAGAAAAAGGCATAGAGGAAATTACTATGTAGAATTTAAGAAATGGCAATACAAAACAATATTTACGAAATAAATTTATTTTTATTAATTAGTGATGTAGCTGACAATTTCAAGAGTGAGCCCAAGCGATCACCATCATCTTTCTCCAGTCGCGCAGGGCAATGTAGGAGGGGGTGAACTTTAGGTAACCGACCAATCGTCAAGCAATTTTCCCAACCTGTTGTAGGAGATGCTAAGATGTCACTGTGGGGATAAAAGTTTTTTGTTTTGAATGCTACGATTTCAATTCAAAGCTGCTGGAATAAATTCAGGCGGTGGAAAATGTCGTAAAAGTGTTTTTTTCAAAACCACAACAAAATGACCAGAGCGGGAGTTCAACTGAAACCGTATTGATCGCGTTTGCCATCAATACTCCCCGCTCAGGCACGTAAGCAATTTGCCAAGAAACAAACTTCAAACTCACGATCAACATCGAACTTGTTCCAAATATTGGCGAATTGCAGCGCATCGATGTTCAAGTATTGAAATGGTTCGTCCGACATTTTTACAAAACCAAGTTTATTACGAAACAATTTTCTGAAAAACGTGCCGTTGATTTGTCAATCTAAAAAATTGGTAAGAACCTGTTAGGTTTCGAATATAATTGAGGGTTAAGAAAAACATAAGGACTGCTTTTTATTCAGGTCATCAAAATTAATTTTACAACATTTCGTTCAAAAATTACAATCAAGCGATTTCAACTTCATCCGAATAGCTTTCTCAATACCAAATTAACCTTTGAAATTATATATATATTTCTTGTCGTTTTTCTATTGATTTTTCACATAACTTGCAGGACCAAATGGAGGTGTTGGATTTAGAACAAACGTCTGGTAATTATTTCAATCTGCTATAGCACTTTAAAACTGCTAAATCGATTTCGGTTGAATAAATATCATCAGCCCATAAATAAGAAACAAACAAAAAAAGCAATTTGTTGACGATTTTATAATGTTTAATAAATTTTTAATAAACCTTAACTTCATTAATTTTGCTGCGCTAATTTTAGTGTGATCCAAAACTTGTTTTTTGATTAATATTTCATCTACGATGCTTTCGGAGATCCCATGATATTGCTTCTGGTTAAAATTTTTTATTTACAGCCTGGCAGAATTTTTTTGGATTATTTTTATTATGTTGTGACTGAAATATAAAAATTTTTGTTGGGCCCGCTATGTAGAATATGACATAAAGTGTTGTTCACAAGGACATGTCAATAGGTTTATAGGTCTATATTTCTTTTTCTTGGCAATCTAATCCCGACTTCAACTGCTCCAGCTCTAAAGTTAGCAATCACTTATAAATCAATACTTTCTGCAGCAGTTTTAATTTTATCCTTTCTTGCAACCCTGTTACAAACTCCTAACATTTTCAATTCTATCACTTTATTTTTAAAAAGGCTGAAAAATTATTTAATCATTACGAAAATAATATTATACCCTCTCTAATTCGTATGCTGACGAATTTGTTGTGTATTGTTGATAATTCGTGTGCTGACGAATTTGTTATGTCGTATGCTGACGAATTTGTTAAGTAACAACCAGTGGTGTGCAATCAGAACATGCAAGTCATGCAATGCATGACCAACAAACTTTCCTAAATACAAAAAAATAACTATATATATTGTAGAAATATTATTTGTATTTATTTAAACATTACACTTTAATAGATAAAACCGCAACAGTCTGTTTCATCTTATCGAATCGTCAGGTGGTTACTAGAAAAGTAAAAATATATAGTTATTTGTGGTAAAAAATAATAATTTTGGAATAAATAATACGTAGTTAATCATGTGAATAATACAACTCATGTGACATCATACAAGAAAAATAACTCGAAAATATAAAAAATACGAGTATAGAGATTTGCATTCATTTAAAGTTGAGGGAAAGCGAGTTAAGCGTATTGTAAAAGATTTAAAATAATTTTTCCCTTCCTTCTTTGCTTCCATTGGGAAGATTAAAACTTGCTTTCTGGATCGTAACCATAAACCCAGGTCTCATCAGTAGTTATGATAGTCTTTGTAAATTCTAGGTTATTGTTTGCATAGCATGTCCTGGGCGATTTGCACACGGAGCTCCTTCTGTTGTTCCGTCAGCAGCTTGAGAATATGAATTTGGCGGACACTTTCCGCATGCACAAATCTTCAGTTAAAATGTAGTGCAGTGATCCTCTGCTTATTCCCACTTTTTCAACAATTTTCCTGAGTATTAGAGGGCGATCTTCTTCCATCACAATTTGGCGAACCTTCTCAATCACCTCCTCGTTTCGGCTTGCTGATGACCTGCCAGAGCGTGCCTCACTCTCCACTGACATTTGACCGTTTTTAAAGCGATTAAACCATTCTTTTATTTGGTTTTGACTTAAGGCCTCATCTCCAAAAGCTTACTGAATCTTTTGAATTTTTTCAGTTTGATTATTACCTAACTTTTGGCAGAACTTGATGCAATATCTTTGTTTGATGCTTTCTGTAATTACGCTTGCGAGCAAAAAAATCGACGATCATGCAATATACGACTGCACTAAATGCTTCAAAAAAAAGAGAATGACACCAACTATCGGTTCGAAATTTTTTATGCGTGGGCAATAATTGTGACGTTACAATCCGCCAAAACCACTTTGCTGGCGTGGCATTATTTTTGGCGGGAGGAAATAAGGTCGGACACTTTTTGGACAGACCTCACATATATATACTGTGTATACACAACTGCAAAATGTTGGTGCTCTTCAGAAGAGTGCTCAATGACTTCAATAGTCAGAGCAATTTTACCAATTTAACTAAACACAAATATTTAGAAAGCCATTTTATTAAAATAGTGACAACAGACTGCTTGACTGTTTACATTAACAGTTTCAACACAAAATCCCTTGTAGCGTTATTTTTCTAAAATGTGAATTTTTATCTGAGGCCTAGCATTTATTTTAAATATTTAACTTCTAAGTAATTTTTGTTTATTTTATTTTTGTTCAACGTAATTAGCATTGCTTTTTTTTAGGTGTTTTGTCCCCTGATGAGCCGCACAAGCGAAACAGTCTGTTGGGACTATTTTAATCAAATGTCTTTTTAAATATTTTTGTTTTGTTAAATTGGTATATATACAGTGGTGGATATTTAAATTCAGGGGCTCGAGGTAAGGATTTCCAAAAATTGATGTTCTCTAAAAGAAAAGAGCTTTGATCTCGTCTTTCACTTTTTTCTCCCAAAATCAAGGTGATCTCCAAAAAAAAAAAAAAAAATGGTCTTCACTTCGATTTCATCTCTGATTTCGCTATTTTACTTCCAAAATCAAGGTGTTCTCTAAATAAAAAAAAAGTCTTCATTTCGAATTCGTCTCCAAATCGCTATTTTTCTCCCAAAATCATGGTGATCTCTAAAAAAAAAAAGAAAAGGTCTTCACCTCGAATCGATCTTCTATCTCCCACTTTTTTGTCCCAACTTCATAATAATCTCTCAAAGACATTTGCAACGAAATAAAACTGTATATGCTATTTTTGAGGGGGCCCCCAAAAAAGGGGGGCCCAAAGCAGCTGCCTCATTCGCCTCACCCAATATCTACCACTGTATATATATATATATATATATATATATATTTTAGAGCTTAATTTTATATTTTTTGAACATTTGATTTTAGGTTTGTTTAGGAGGAGTTGATATAGCATAGTTAGGGATGAGATGTCAATACTATCAGAATTTAAAAAATGATGCTAGGTATGAAAAAGGATCTTTACCATTTGCCTTAAAGCCATTTTACAGTTTATTTGATACATTCAATGAATAGGCATACCAACTGCATTACTCGCCTCAGAGGTCACTGCACACCACTGGTAACAACATTGTGGTGATGTGAAACATAAAAGACTATGAAGACGGAAACAAACTACCGGTATTCCAATTACGTTTAACAAAGAGGTTTTGAGTCACTTTAATTAATAGGCGTTTTGATTATCTATTAGCTTAACAAGAGAAACATTTAAGTATGTTGGATATATTTTTGAATTGACTAATCTGCATGACTGTGGGTGTAAGCGCAATCTTTACAGTTACGAAAATATAGATTACACTGACCTGCTTTTGTTGCAAAATGCCTTTTTAATGGCAATTATATTAGAGACTTTTTTATTGTGACCAAAAAAATTGTTTTGACTTAATGGTAGTTAAATTTCAACATTTTCACTTAAAATTTTTCGCCTAATGTTTAATTTTTGATCAAATTTTCATTAAAATGTCGAAAAAAAGCATTTCACAAGTTTTAAGAACCAATAATTTACATTTTGTCAGTGCATGCACGCATCATTAACTAAATTTTAAAATAAATGCTTTTTAAAGAAGTACACATAAAGTGACACATTTGCAGTTAATTTACGCATTTTAATACAGAACTTTGCATGAGAAAACCTTTCCAAAAACCGTATAGAAACCTTATGCTTAAAATGTTGATATCTTGTCCATTTACAATATTCTGACTTTACTTAGAAATTTGACTTCATTTAGACCTATTTGGATAAAAAACGCTTTTGAGCAAACGAATTCAATGCTAGTAAACGGTTGATGGAAAAACTTAAACAAAGCCTGAAAAAATTTTTAAGTTTTTGAACAGAGCAAGCTTTAATTATTATAGTATTGCAAGAAAGAAATTTTTGTTGGAATCGAAATCCCACATAATTGAATTAATCTAAAGCAACGTTTACATTTTTTTACTTCGAAGACATGTCTGAGCATATGTAGAGAATAGAGATAATGAATAAACAGAAAGCAAGCACCAAAAATGGTAAAGTAACAACAAAGCAACAAGAAAAATATAACAAGATCGTCGTCGTCGTCGTTGTTTGAAGGGTATCCACTCCAGGTCAGACACAAACAGGACTGGGGACGAGGGTGCCTTATACAGCGTGCCCTACACATCAGGCACCACATGGAGCACGAGGTCTGCTGGTTTTGGATGACGAAACTCGATGCTGGCTTAATAACACCACTGCCAACATCTGATTCAGGGATATAACAAGATAACAGAGAACGATACAAACACACATAATTTACGTAGCAAGCGAATCTTCTCTTTGCTTGAAACAGACCAGGTCACCAATTAAACTAACCACAGTGGTATGCTTTGAAATCTCAGCACTAAATTGGCGGTCCCAGCATATCTAAATAGGCTATGCTAGCCCAGCGGTTCTCAACCTTTTTTATTCTACAGGCCGCTTTAACCAATATTCAAAGCTAAATTCCGTCTCACTAAAAAAAATTTAGTTTTCCACATAATAGATTTATTTCAGTATGTTAAGAAGAGAAACTATGCTGCAATTTTTAATTGATAATCTTTAGCAATTATTGCAATTGTGCTATTTTGATCAATAAATAAAAATAATTTATTTAAAACACGAAAAAATTGTACAAATTCAACAATATTGATAACCTTGCAATTGTTTGTTTTTTGATAATTAATTGATGCATGTAAGAGTATTAAAAAGGGCAAAATGCATGTCATTTCCAACACTTGGTCTATTTCTGTGCCTTGTCTTTATTTGAAGAAAGTTGAAAAACCAGACTTGAATAGATAACTCGAACTTTTGAAACCTTTTACTGATAAAATTTTAAAAGCTTTTTAGTTATCATGAAAAATCTGTAATTAAATTGGGAACATATTACGTCTTTGTAAATTCAAAATTTACCCCCAAGCGAGGAATTCTACCCGATTGAGAACCCCTGTGCTAGCCAGTAGAGATAATGCAGATGTAACTAAACCTAACTGAAGCTGCGCTTTATCCCGAAGCTAACCTTAATTCTAACTGTAATTGTATCACGATTAGAGTTATATACGGTTAGTAATTTAATGATACTACAATCTTCCGTTTTAGCGATATCATACATGAACAAGCAACGCTGCGCAGCAAAGCAGCAGACAGCGAGGCAGACAACTGATCAGAAGACAAATTATCGTGCCTTAGTGCAAAGCAGTTTTTTAACTTCCCCCTTCCTTATACTGTAAAAGTTTCCTGTACTTATTCATGTGCGCATTAATTTCAGTTTTCCATGGATTTATTTTTTGTTACAAATCAATCAAATCTTGTTGGCGCAATTTGGTTGAACAGCAAGGTTGAAGTCATGACTTAGTTACAATCTAGCAGCTGCAATAAAGACTAAGCTTAATTACTTGACAGTTATGATTCTACATCATACAAACCCAGAATTCTTCAGTTAATACTAGAAATAAATCGCTTTTTACAACCCTGCTGCAATAAGTAAATTGCAACAGTCATTTCTTGGTACTAACACGAAACTTCTAAGCGTCATCTTATGGTTTGTCATCCCATGGTTTTGCAATGACGTAAATCATGTATTTAAAAGAAATCAGGATTTGAAATAGATTCCGCCATAAAGTAAACAATAAAACTGGCCTATGTATTATACTTTTTTTAACAATGACTTAAACTTAGGCTTAAAACATCCTTCATTTTCTTTTCACGTGACCATGAACAACTGCGAATGTAGATCCGTTCAGGTTTTACTGTTGTAAATCTAAACAAAAGCTGCCGAAGCTGGCTTTATGAAGTTGAAGCAAACTTCTTTTTTTAAAGTAGCTATTTTACCCAACTAACTTTGAAACTGAGATAAATTTAGAATGTTAGACCAAACCTAAGGCCCGCCTGTAGACAGTCAATAATCTCACTAACGCCAGCCAGCTACGTTTCAACAATCAGCAAGAACAAGTCACTATAATAAAAACAAACAATAAAGTATTGAAAAATAATTAAGATTGCAACATTTTTTGATAGACTAAAATAACTGAATGTAACGGAGTTAGAATACTAAGCTTTAAAAAGCTGCTAAGGTTTTCTGATAACAACGAACTGAAATATAAATATTGAATACTAGTCCTTCATAAAACAAATTCGTTTATCTTTTAAATTATTTATGTTTAGTCATTATACTGCTGTAATTCAGCTTGCTATCGGCAAATCTTTGATGCAATGCTCAAAATTTAGCTGTAGCCGCCTGAACTGCAGGTGACAAAGAATTTAAGGAATCCCGTTCTGAAATGACGGCCGTTCTTTTTTCGAATGAATGACGGTTTTTTTATTGCTGTTAAAAGCCGGAAATTTTCTGACGAAATTATTGACGTTTTAACCGGTGTATTTATAAAAGAGTTAATTTAAAAGCAATATAAAATGTGAAATTACCCTATTATTGCTATAGTGGTTCAAAATTAATGTTTGTCAAAAATACCAAAGTAGTTTAATTTTCTGCAAAACCTCATCAATTTGATAAATTGTTAAATTCCAAAGTGCTTAAGTCAAAAGTACACCATTTTTTTGATATCACAGGTTGCATTGCAAAGTTCATTTCATTGGCTATCGTAAAAGTATACTGAATATAGTTTAGCATAGTTTAAGCCCAGCAACTGAAGGATAGCTACATGTCTAGTTTACTTATAAAATAGCTGTTCTAGTTTTGTAGCCTGCCCTATGATGTAAAAAGCTGTAACACGGGAAAAACCTTCACTGTACTGCCCCAGAAAAAAAACACAATTTCAGCCAAGCAATTTTTTAATCATCACTTGAAAACTTCGATTTTAAGGCCATCATCGTGGGGTGGGGAGGGGCGAAAACTTTGAAGAGAACAAGATTACCCAAGTTTTCGCAAGTAGTGCTTTTAGAATTTGATAAATATACGTACCATTTAAAAAGGGTTTCACACGCCATCAAGCTTGCCAGAAGGCTTTTATTAAGGCAGGGTTGTTCTTTTATATTAACATTCGCGGCTGTTTAAATTGATGTTAATAATCTGGAGTTTTACACTCAGAATAAAGTAGATTTATTAATAAAAGCACAAAAATGGTGTCGCCAAAGCACATGCTGTAAGAAATTTCAAACCAGCGTCGTCAATCTATTTTTATTTATTTTTATCTCTATATTTATCCTCCTGATTCGCAGGAAAGCGACGGAGGCGCTATACATAGGGTAAGCAGTTACCCCGACCTGCTTCCGGAGATGCCAAGATATTGCTGTCCGCTAGTAATTTAGTAGAGATATGACTGCAATTTAGAATTGCTTGTCAAGACCACCAAGCAGGGGAAAGTGCCGTAAAGTGTCTTTCCCAAGGACACAACAGAATGGCGCAAGTGGGTTTTGAACCGAGACCATGCTGATCATCAGTCCGGTGCTTTAACCACTCGACCACGCTGTCGACTAATACATCTAATGCTAATTAGTGGGAAGACAGGGGAACCAGAACCTGTAAGAAAGAAAGAATATGCTTTTTTAAAACTATCTTTAAGCTGTAACTGAATGGCCAACCTGAGTGTAATTTATTTTTGATTTTTATCAACAATTCCAGTTTGAATGGGCGTGTAGTTACGGCATGCAACAAGACTGGAAACCTGTGCTCAATGAGAAAATTCTATGTGAGGCATCCTTTGCTAAGATGATGTAAAACTCTATCGAATCAAAACGAAGATATTGCAATTTTATCATGATGACGTTTGTTTTGGTCATCGCGCGCCGTTGATTTTGGGCAAATTTCATCGAAATAGAAATGTAGCTTTTTTTTTTTCAAAGCGTTTAATTTTAAAAGAAAAACCCGTCCTGGAGAAGTTTACTAGCAATCTTTCAACTTCAAATATGCGACCCGCGGTTGCAATCGCGTTCGCCACCCATGCCACAAACATTTGATTTTTTTTCTTATGAAGATTGTATGAAATAATTTGCCGGGAAATACATTTTATTTTTCCGATTTAATGTTGCCCGAAATTTCTACTTTTCTGAAAAAAGTCCCATAGGCCTCATGAACTGGAACCTTCTTTCTTCCGGTTTGATACTATCTTTGAAGAAAAAGGTTTTTAGAATATTCCCACAAAGTTTTCTAAAAAAACAGAAATAAATAGTCTACTTTTTTACAACAAAAATTTCAAAATCTTTAAGATTTAGTAAATTTTATCGTGTTATTTTTTTATCAAGTTTTTTTACTTTGTTTAGTTTAATTTTATTGTAAATATCGTAGGAAGCAACTAGCCTGTCTGCAAACGACTAAATGAAACTCGAGCAAAGAAATAATTTACCTTTTAAGCTACAGATATGTAAATTAAAAAAATTTTCCCAGCCTGAGCAGTGAACTCGTGTCCTTTCGATTATGTCTTGATCCGTAAACGCGCTGAACTGCATGCTGCACTGACTTATTTATTTAAGCCTACCGTATATACCCGTCTATTAGTCTCACTTTTTTGAGCCGAAATCGAGTCCGAAAATCGGAATGCGGCTTATAGTCGATGCATTCAAAATTACCTAAATTTTCTGAAGAAATTGGACAAACTGCTGACCAGACCATCAACGCTTCTAAATCGCCATCTTGACTCGATTTGTCTAACTTCAAAAGCGCCCAAATTTAAGTTATGTACATATGTGTTTAAATATTCTATCAATTTTGTATCAGAGAGTGTCTAATATGTCTGAATTCTTTAAATTTTAATTCATTTGTGGTATTAGATTTGTTTGTTGTATACCAAAATAGCGTGCTTTGATGTTAAATATTTACATTTTTTGTTTCATTAAAATTGTCAAATTTAAATGTGTCTTATTTTCAGGTTACTACTAAGGGGGAAGGTTTTAGAATCCAAAGAAGGTGCGGCTTTTACACGAGAGCGGCTAAAACACAAGCATATACGGTACTTTAAATTACGAGCGCCATCTTTCGATAAGCAAATTTTTTTCTTTATGAATCTAAAAGGCCAACGTTTATTTTTTTAGTATTAAATAAAATACATACGTAGAAAAATAGAAGTGGAATTTTTTTATTATTTTGTAATGTCTTTAATCTTTTCAATACTAAGAAGAAGATGTTTCGGCAAGAAATAAATTTGGGTAATAAATAAATAAAAGCTGGCTCTACTCCTGATAAAATGAAAAATACTTGGCAGCCCCGCTATGACAATAAGTTTTTGCACAGTCAAACCTCTGCTACTTGTCTTATTTGAAGGAGGTTACTAAATGATTTTATTCATTTGACTTTTGACACACTATGTCATCAATGACGTCACACATTTGCTGAGTACTTTGCAGTCAGTGTGGTCCGAGTTCTTTGTTCGTACTGGTCACTTTTTGAAATTGTTCGAACTTGCCGGTCGCAGTTGGTGTGATACTGACCGAAAAGAAGGTTAAAAAAGATTATTTTTTACCTTGAACGTCAAATAAAGACCAAAAAAAAGAGGTTTTGACCAGCAAATGAATATTTTTTTAGTTTTTCTTGATTTTTGAAAACGAAACACTTCATAAATTAAAACACTTGCGCATTCTCCTAAACCGTTTGCTCGGACTGTTGTAGAAAGCTGGCTCTACCCCTGTACGATAAGATTTAAAATGTTTAGAAATTGTTCAGCGGCGCCCAGAAAATGACATCGCGACTTAAATCACCCTGGTCAAGTGAGTTCCAACTTTCAAGTAACTTTTGCCTTTAAGGACTACTCTACGAATTGGCATAACCCGATATGTAATCTAAGCTATAGTAAGTTACTATAGTAAGTTATAGTAAGTTACTGTAGTTGTTTTTCATGCTATCTAATCCAGTGGTTCTCAACCGCTGGTCCGCATTAGCTTTTTTGCCGGTCCGCAACAATTCATTTCAATTTTACTCTTTAAGGAGGACCTACGAGTTCCGACGCAGAACAATGTCAGAAGAATATTAACAGTAATTATTGATTTTCCTTAATAACTAAATGCAAGATCAAGGCTTGGATAGGGGAAAATGTGTATGGTTGTGTACTGACCGAGCTGCCAGCATGGCTGGTTGTCATTCGGATGCAATCGCAAAAATAAAAAAGTTGCAAACAAAAATCTGCTGCCTACACATTGTATATATCGTTGTGAACATATAGCTTTCCAGAAACTGCCATCTGAATTAAATGACATTATGATCCGACCAGTTAAGATTATCAAGTACTCATGACCGAGTATTGCATTTAAGGCTTTTTGAGGCACTGCGTGTGAGTATGGTTGCGCAAAATTGTCATCTCATCTTTCATGCGGAAGTGATATGGCTTTGAAGAGGACACGTTCTTACACGTCTTTTTGAGTTGAGGGAAGAAGCAAATCAATTTCTACGTGATTGAACATTTCCCATTCAAAGAATTTTTATCCGATAAAATGTGGATAAGCAAACTTGCATATTTAGAGAATATATTCAGCCGCTTGAATGACCTTAATAGCCTTTTTAAGGTTATTGCATCAATATATTTATAGTGTACAACAAAACTAATGGTTTCAAAAGAAGTGGTGAAGAAATATTATAAAAATGAATTAAGAAATTAGTCTCTAGTTATTGAAAGGAATGGTGCCATACAATTCTTCAACTGAATTAAGAGAGTCATCCGAAAAGACTAAGCAGGAAAAGATAAAAATTCCATGAAGTAACTTTTTTTGAAACTTGGAATTATAACCAAAAATCTATAATTTCAAACTTAAATAGGAGTAGCAAAGATGGAAAGTACCGGTTTTGTCATAAAAGAAACAATCAGAAATCAGTACTAATCAAGAAAGAAAATTTCGAAAGCTTGGTTTTAAAGAACTGATATCAAAAAGTACCTTGTACCTTTTTGTAATTTTTCTACCCCACTGTGTCCCCCCGCTTCTGACGCCCCTGACTTTGCCATTCAAAAACTTCATTGGAGCCAAGTTTACTACGCATTACATCAAGAAAAAAGTAGCAAATTTCACATTAAATAGAGTTTTTCTGATGCTAAATGCTTACTTTTGTTTTAATAAAATTTTTTTTATCGATTTATTGGCTTAATTACAATTTTTTCAGACATTAAAAAGATTACCGGTCAGCAAAATTTTTTTTGATATAATTACCGGTCCGCAGACTTAAAAAGGTTAAGAACCACTGATCTAATCACCAAAAATCTAGACTTGCCCATAAGAATCCGATTATGGCGTAACAACTATTAGCAGCTTTTTAAAAATTGTATTTTGACTTCGTCCAATACTTTTTTTGATGCATAAAAAAACGAAACCACCAACTTAGTTTTTAAAAGACTAAAACTTTTTCTATCAGTGTATCGGCTTCAACAAAAATGTTTACTGAACTATTTACTAAGCAATTTGTGCTCTTGAGATCAGCAAAAAATCTTTACAAATTACTTATTTTACTCTGACGGACTCTGTAGACACTTTTTTATATAGAAATTAATAAACTTTTGTTGAGCACAGCAAAACTTGTTGTTTGAACAAACAATGTAAAACTTTTTAATTGTTTGCTTGAAAAGGTTATTTTTATATACAAAGCAAAATACTATAAAGCAATTGAATTATGAAGAGAAAACAAAAAAACGGATGGCTAAATGTGGGCTAAGGATTTTATCTGCAAATATTAGTGCTTTTAAAATTGTTATTTATCGTAGAATGATATGTAAATACGGTAGATTAAAAAAGCTGTTCCTAACCAAGGTTAGACAAATATTGTTGGCTCAAAAAATCAAAACTTGTACATTGTTAATAGAGCTTCCCTATTTGGATAACTTGTACAAGTTACTCACTCAAAAAAAGTGTCCTGCGATTTCAGAGTGCTTTTCTTGTATCAGTTCAATACCAAACAATTTTAGACCAATGTGTTTCAAAAATGTTAAAAATATACTTAAGAATATTAAAGTTGTTTTAGTTTAACATTAATGGTATCAAGCCAGATAATTCGGGGTAAAACCCTACATCGACAGCGTAATAAAGTTGGTAGGAGCATCCTATTGCTACGGTCAATGATGATTAACGCCCAATCAATTGGGTCACGGTGCAAATCCCTCTCTCACAATTTTGTTGTGTCCTGAAGAAAGACAGTTGACACTCTTATGTTGAACTTTAAAAGTTCGGACGTTATTCAGCGAGCCAAGAAAACAGATGCAGATGATAATGATGAATTGTTAAGAAAATAATATTTTTTGGTTAAGAATTAAATTTTTTTATCGTCCGCGACCATAATAAAACAAATATTATACCTGCCTCCTGTTAAAATGTGTGCATGTGAACGAACAGAACTTAAAGCTAAATGCGAAATTAACTTAAAATTTCATTCTCTTTAACGGTCCAATGTTGTCGCAAACACACTTTAAGGATTTTAAAGTTAAAGTTTTAAAAAAATATTTGACTTTAGAAATAAACAAACTTTTTTCAATCAATTTTGTATTTAAACTAAAAATTTAAGATGAGCCTTATTAATTAGTCTTTATAAATACAGGGTGATCCAGAAAAAAAGGACCCGAAAAAAATCATTATATTTCTTAAAGTATAACTCTATTATAAAATCATGTGCATCATTAGAAAGAGGCTATAGTTAGGTTATTTATCTATTTATCCATACTTCAGATATTAAAAATATATTTTATAAATAATTCTTGAATATGACTGAATGGATTGTGGAACAATTGCGTTTATAAATGAACAATATGAACATAAAAGATGCATAGTGGCAGCTCAAAAATCTTTTGAGAAGAATTATCGAATGTCAAAAGCACCCATGAAAAAAGTGATTCGTCGATGTGTCAGAAATTTTCTCTAACTGGCACTATTACAAAAAGAAAAACAACTAGAAGAGTCCGCACAGAGAGCACAGACGAAATCATTAACAAGACTCATAATATTGTATAGTATAACCCCAAAACAAGCATTCATCGTGCTTCTCAGCTGTTAGGAATTGGATATAAAACAACATACCGTATACTCAAGCAAAACTTAATTCTCTTTCCATATAAAATTCTGTACAATATTGTGAGTCTTGTTAATGATTTCGTCTGTGCTCTCTGTGCGGACTCTTCCAGTTGTTTTTCTTTTTGTAATAGTGCCAGTTAGGGAAAATTTCTGACACATCGACGAATTACTGTCTTCGTTGCTGCTTTTGGCTTTCCGTAATTCTTCTCAAAAGATCTTTGAACTGCCACTATACTTCTTCCATGTTTATAATATTGTTCAGTTATAAACGCAGTTGTGCCACAGTTCATTCAGTCATATTCAAGGGTTATTCATAAAATATATTTTTAATATTTGAAGTATGGGTAAATGTATAAATAATACATAATAATTAAAAACTCTAACTTTCCTCTTTCTAATAATGCACATAATTTTATAAATGGATTTGTACTTTAAAAAATATAGTAACTTTTTCGGGTTCTTTTTTTTGGATACCCCTGGTATAATAAAGCACTATTTTTACGTGTAAAAATTGTTCTAATATACTAATGCTAACGTAGGTTAATAGGAATTGAAATTAAACGATTACGAAATTTTATTTTCGTCTGTAATTATCCTTCTAACTTTCAGGAAAGCCTCGGAGAAGTTAAAAAATTACGCTGACCATTTTCCGGAGATGCCCATTGCTGTCCGATTAAGAATTTTTTCAATTGATTTTTTCATTTTATTTAGAACAGGGGTGTGCAACCTGCGGCCAGCAAACTGAAATTCTCTGGCCCTCGAAAAGTTTTGGTCTTTACTAGTTTTTTAGATGTGAAATGGAGCAGAAACGATTGGTTGCGGCCAAGTGTCACACAGATTTTTGTAAGACCTTTTTTTAGCCTCCACAAGAGGGAAACCACAAATAGTTTCCCTTTTGTTTATACAACAAAATCAGTTGAAGACCAAAAAGAAATAAAAATAAAAAATATCTTCAAATTAATTCCGTGTGACATTTGGTAAGGCCAAGTGCACAGCAACTGCGGTCCGTGGTTTAATTTTGACCTTTGACCTGGCAACGCTAAAGTTCGCACAACCTTGATTTAGAGCAGTGGTCCCCAAAATTTTTAAGAAGTGACCCCAATTTGAAAAAAAATTAAATCTGAAAGATATCGCGACCCCAATTTTGTACAGACAGTTTGTAAAGAAATATATTTTAGGATGTTCTCTAAAAAAAAATAATCAGGATGTTCTCTAAAAAAAAAAAAGTCTTCACTTCGATTTCATCTCTGATTTTCCTATTTCCATCCCAAAATCAGGATGTTCTCTACACATTTTAGCTCAGGAATTTCAAGTGCAGAATTCCAGTAATAAAGCGACCCCACAAAATATTCAGGCGACCCCATTTGGGGTCGCGACCCACAGTTTGACGAACACTGATTTAGAGATATGACTGAAATTTAAAGCTGCTTGCTAAGACGACAAGCAGAAAAAAGTGCCGCAAATCTTCTTCTCAAGGCACCACAGAACTCTTCGATTAGGTTTTGAACCGCCACCGTGTCAATCACGTTCGCCATCATTAAGGCGTTCTGAACCAATCGGCTACGCTGTCCACTATAATACCAATGATGATCGAATGAGATTTAGCAGAGTACACGCTTTATCCTTCACGAAATTCACCTTTGCCTTTTCTTGTAAGGCTTATAAAGTTTAAAATAAAATTATTTAATAAATTATCTGTCCGTCATGATACAGCCAACTGGACTTTTGTACTTTTATGTCAAAATGGAATTCAAGCATGTGTACTTCAGCGTTTCTAAACCTGAAAATTGAAAAAGTCTTTCAAGTTATTCAATATTTATTATATTTATATGTATGCTATACCGTATAAAAAAGAGCATCGTCCAAGTTATCAAATTCATCATCTCGATCATGCTCATTTGTTCTATCAACAAGAACTAGAATTTTTTAAATTATTCTGCTACCCAACTTTCGTCACAATCTTCATGACCTATTTTGAGTTGAAAGTGCTAGACTGCTGGGAATGCAAAAGAGTTGCTTAGTTTTTTTGTTGAATTTAGTTTAAAGGTTATCGTTACCGAATTAAAAAAAATTCGGCCAGAAAGCAAAATTGTGTGAAATTTTTTGATTCAGACGCAAACAATTCTATTCAATTCAATCAAAAAAAAGGCCTATATAACTATTTTTAAAAAGTCTTTCTCCATTTAGCAATCTCACTTTAAATTGCAACAAAGAAAAAATTAAGTAGCCAAAAAATCAATATTTATTTCTTTCCAAATAAAAATTTTTAAACGGTGACACGAAAAAATCTAGCCTTAGTTTGATCAAATGTTACGATAAAGTAAAGTTTTGCTTAAAAGTAAAGGTTTTTCTATTGTTTCTTTTTCATCAAGTATTACTAACGAACCAGCTTTTTTGGGTTGAAAGAAGCCCTATCAAAAGAAATTAGTCATTCTATCATGTTTGTCGTTCAATTAGTTTAGCTTTTTTGCTAACAGAAAATTAATGGATTGAGATTCTGATCCAGTAATTTCTAATTGATCTGAAAACAACAAATCAAGTAAAAATTTTTTCTGGCCAATTAAGCACAAACGCATAAAACTAATCTGTTCTGTCAATTTAAACGTTAAAATAAATGTTGTATTAGCATATCAGATATGCAAAACACTGCTAGTGTGATCGAGACTGCTTTGGGATTAAGTTACTTTGTGCAAATGCTTTCAAAGTCCTTTTTCTTTCATGTCATCGTAAAAGAGAATTCATCTGTTCATTGCGATTTGGCGCAGAAACAAGTGGCTCTGCAGCTGTTCAGTTTTTCAATTATAAAATGCATTGCCTAATAAAGATGTTCAAAAAAGGCACGTGGTTTAAAGTCTTTAAATAGTTTCATGGAAACGATATTTTTTTTTACCGTTGACAACATAAACATAGCAATTTTTTATTTAACAAAAATTGGCATGGCAATAAATAAACAATATAAATAAAATTTCCATTACAGCAAGAAATTGTTTGAACGTTATTTGTAAGCTAATTGTCTTGATTAAGGAAATATAGATGTGTATTGCTTATAGACAGGGTTACCGTCCGAACTGACCAAAAAATGCGCACGGCTATTTAGCCAAAGAGAGAGGGCAGCAAAACGCGCGAGTTAATGTTATTTTGAAATTGTTTTTACCATGGCAACGTCGAGTAAAGATCACAAAAATGTCTTTACTTAATGCTCAACCAAGAAATTACCTTTCCTGTAAAAAAATTTTTTGGGATTTTATTTCACGTTGCCATTGCTATAAGAATGCTTTCTAAAATTGCGATTGAAAACTAAAAGTCTGTTGACAATCTTGATGAAAACTAAACACTTAACTACAAAATAAGCACATTTCTTAAAAATAAGCACATTAAAATTGTTTAAGACAATGATCACAAAAGTAAGCACAAATTTTAGAAATAAATACGAAATGGCAACCCTGTTTATAGAAGAATAAAACAGCAACACGTTTTTATTTAGGTTTTTCGTCAAAAACAAAAACATTTTCATTAATTCGGGCGCATGGCATCACTAACGCTTATTGAGAACCCTTTTGATTATGAATTAATTCATTTTTTCGGTGGGCCTACCTTGAATGTGAAAGCAATGACGACTGTTAAGGCTTGTTTCCACTACGAGCGTGGAATGGAATATTCTTTGTTTCTTTTATTAATTTTTTGCTTGGCTTAGCGCTCGCTTAAATTTTAAGCGCGGAAAGATTAATAAAACAAACAAAAATTCTCCACTCCACCCTCGTAATGGAAACAAGCCCTTATTTGCCAAATGCATCCCTCTAATGATGAAAACAAACCTCAAATTTAAAGAAAATTTCAAAGATTTATTTGATTTTTTTAGTTTTTTTAAATAGCAATGAATAACGTATGTTATACGAGAAACTGTGCATCAAAACTCCTCTTTATGAAAACTAACGCGATAACTAATCATCATCATCATGATTGTATTGCTTTATCTTATAGATTTGAGAAAAAATTTTGGAAACGTTGTACGTACTTCCAGTAACCTAGTGTTGTCCAAACCTGCTTTGGGTATACCAAGTTATTGCTCTTCGGTTGAAATTTTCCATTTGGTTTTTTAGTTTTATTAAATGACATGACTGATTGTTAAAACCGATAAACAGAAGGATGTGACGTAAGTGCCTTTCCCCGGCTTCGAAATATAGCAAGGTTGAGAGCTTGCGGGAATATCACGAATAAAATTTAATTATCTTTACTTGTTTGATTGTAGCGAAAGCGTTAAACTTAACGCGACAGTGAAGTCGTGATTGTAAGTTTTTTGCGCGATCTTACCTTAACTAGCAATAGAAGTTAATCCATAAATTACTCTGAAATATTTGCTCTTGACTAGATGCAGTTTTCCAATTCAAGTTTCTATTTCTATTTCGACTTAGCTTTTATAACCCCGAAGTCTAAATGCATATTGCTTTACTTTTAAAAAATATGAAACAATAAAAAACAATAAACCCACACTAACGCAAAAAATGTATTTGCTATCAAGACTGTGAACTCAAACTCGGAAAACTCATTTTATTTTACATAAAATAAAATAAGTTTTTTGCCGAACTCGAACTCAAAAAAAGTTGATCGAGTCAGAAGAATTTTTTATGTTCACTGATTATGGTAGAAAATTTTCCAACTCAATCATTTGAAAATGGTGAATTCAAACTGTAAATTACATATTTTTTGTGAATTCGAACTTGGTTAAAAATGCATCGAGTTTGAAGTCTTTCTTGTTATTTTGTGATAAAAATTTGCACAGAAGACCTTCGAAAAATTCAAAAGCGGGATTTTTTTAGCATTGGCTAGTGCAATGGATTTCAAACAACAATAAAAAAGAGAGCCGCCGAGAATAAGAGTGCAGCCACAATCCAAACGACCCTAAATAAGAATTTTTGTTATATCTTTGTATTTTGTTTACTGATAAAGCTAGTATAACTTGATTGTCACATTTTTTTGTGATATAATCAGTGCTAATAATGAAAGTACAAGATTTCTTTGAAGTTGAGGGATACCTTGTATTTCGTTTATAAACTGCTTCATGTTAACTCAAGAAAGATATAAGTCCGTAGAAATCAAACCTACAAATAAAAAAAAGAAAACATGTACAAGAAATAAAAACAGTTTGACTTACAGAGCATAGAATTTATTACATAAACCACGTTAACAACGTCTTTGTCACGAAGAAACCAGGGTGTATCTCAATTACTGGCACACCTTGCGTAGCCATGCAAGAATTCATTTTATGAAATTTTTCTCAGCGATTTCTTTTGATTGGACAATTTTTTTCCATCACGAGCAATAAAGAAAATAAAAATTTTTGGTATTAACATAGTGAATTATAAAAATTTCTTTTTCTTGCAAGCTTAAAAAATTTTAGAATCACTGATTTAGTGAGTAAGTTTCTTTATTACTATATGAAAAAGAAATGCATATAGAAAATTCTTTGACATATTTAAGCAAAACTGAAGTAAATTGAAATATAAGAACATATGTTTTTAAGTCTATAGTTAAAACCAATCAAGTCAATTCAATATATAGTTAAAATCAAAAACAAAAATTGCACAACCAAGTCCAAACAAAACCTTAAAAACGTTTTGGACGTTGCTGTGGTCAGTGGTTAACAAGTTCATCATGGGCACTACTGTCAGTTTAACTGAATTAACACTGGCTACATTCTGTGGTGATTTTCAGCCGGTTCGTACCGGTCTGAACGAGCTTTTTCTGACATATCGTCATCTCAGCGAACCGGTAAACTATTTGCTTAAATCAAAATTATTATATGAGAAAGTGAAATTGAATGACGACAATTCTCAATTTGGCTGTGGAGAGAATTTGCTTTGAACTTTTTCAAATCTCACAACTGGCCATATTCATAATGCTAAAATCATTTTTAACCCTGACGTTTTTTTTGATGCATACCTTAAGTATTATAACCTATTAAAAATAAAAAAATCTTATCAAAAGCCCTTTTCCAAATAAAAGCAAATAAACTGCTGTTGTGGTAGTTTTAATACCAAAATTGAAAGCAGTGCCAAGCTACATGCAGGGATTGAAGTGTAAACTGCAGGGGGGTCGTGGACTTACGATTGAAGTTCAGAACCAGAAAATCAAATTTCATTGATTCAATCAGAGAAAAATTCTTGACACGATTTACCAATTAGAGCCATTTGTGCTTATTTTATGAATTTTAAAAGCAAACGCGTTTCATCCACTAAATCCATTGTTTGCATTGGTGTGAAACAGACAGTTTTGTGATTTAAATAATCGTTCTTTGAAATTGCAAACAGGTTTATGGTCATCGGTTTCTTTGAATAAGGGAAGCAAAATAAATTTCCTTTTTGCAAAAGCTGTCGTTTCGTCATTGGGATCAAAATGTAGTATTTGGCCCAATGAGTCGTTCCAGCTGCTGAGTATTTTTTGCTCTTAGAAGGAAAAAGTTCTTTATAATTATATTTGAAAATAATAAATTCCAGATATTAATGAAAAGTTTTTATAGGTATTATAGAGCAAAATATTTTGTTTAAAGAATTGCAGAAACAAGATAAAGCAAGAGTTTATTTTAATTATCATTTACAAGAAAGAAAAAAAAATACAGTTTTTAGCAATATTATTGCCGTTTAAAATACAAGACCTGCATTTCCTTCCATTTTAATTCAGCAATAGATTAGACCAATCACATATGCTTGTAGCGAAATTGAAACGTTTATTAATTTTCAGCCTAGACCTTATCTTAGAATCTACTTATTATCAAAAAGATTTCAAAGCTAAAAACTGTCAAGGGTTCAAGGAAAAAAGTAAAGAAAGCCTAAGAAAAAAACAAAAAAATACAAGCTAGAAAAGCAAATGATTTTGTATCAATTTCTGAGTTTTTGACCAACTGATCAAAATTATTTTTGATTTTTTTCTGCATTAAAAAGACACATTACAAAGTACATTTGAGAGGTATGCTTTGGACGTTTGGAAAATGAGTGAGTTTGGTTAGCTACAATAAAGTTAGCTATGTTAGCTTATCGAAAGCGTGGCCAAATGGTTCAAAGAGCCGTGTTAATGGTGAACGTAACTGACCCGGTCAAGGTTCAAAACGTACTCGCGTCATTTTGTTTTGTTCTTGGAAATACACTTTACGGCACTTCAGTTATATTTTTAAATAAAAAACTGAACAAAATTTCAACCGAACAGCAATATCTTTGCGTTTCCGAAAGCAGGTCAGCGGAATCTTTTGACTGTTCTCTTATGTATAGCCCTTCCGACGCTTTCCTACGAGACAAAAGAATAAAGAAAGATGTAAATAAATGAATAGATTTTGATGATAAAATACAAACATGAATGAAAAACGAAGTTTGTTTTTATAATCTTTTTACCAAGTATTAACCAATAATTAACAATGAAAAGAAACAAGAAGAGATTTTTCGGAAGATGCTGAAAAATTTTTCGAAGACAAAAATAATATACAGCAATCATTTAGAATGTATTACTTTTTGGTGATTTCAAAATTTTACAGCAGCGTCCGACAGGTGGAACTAAGAAGCAATCTGAGAAATCTAAACCAGAGTTATGTTTCAGGTCGCTTTAAAATGATATCACTAACATCTACTTTTTACCTTTGAATAGGTGTTTTTTCCCAGGCTTTCCATATTCAACCAAATGGTAAAAAAATAAAACCAGCCTGCATGTCGCGTAACGTATTCCCCAAGAGTATAATGTTGTAACTTCGGTCAAAACTATTTGGCCTGTATTAGTCCAACACGATTTGGTTTTTCTATCGAACTTAATTAGTCAATTAGATTTAATCCCTTAAATTATTGAATTATTTTAATAAATTGCTAAAAACGTGAAAGTTTGCCGTCTCAAAGCAGTCGACTACAATATTAACTTAAACTTTCATTGACCAATCAGATCGCTTCGCGGCGACAACGACAATCGCTTGTTTCTCCCGGTGCAATTCGAACGGACAAAGTGACAAAAAAAATTTCGCACCTCGTCCGGTGTCGCCGAACGAACAACTGCACGTCATAAAAGATGACACGCAATGGAAGCCACTTGTTCAAGTTGCTTCTCTAAATCTCAGTTCACTGTCTGGAATAGCCATCGAGACGACAACTGGATACACCATCGAAGGTAAGGCAGCTTTGCATTATTTGAATACCTTTAATGAGATTTACTGTGTGTTATAAATTAAGGCCAAGCTTCGTTGCCTATTTTGCACTAGTCGAAACGTAACTAGATGAGGAAGATAAACAACAATTTTTGTATTTTAAACAAAGAGACTAATTATTTTTTAAATTTGGCTTTTAAAACATGATTTTTTCCATTGATTGTTTTAAAAAATAAAAAATAAATACGTGTACTTCACGCTATATTCTTGGTTTCATATTTATAGATAAACAATTTAACCAAGAATAAGAGAATTCTTTATGTTTTCTTTAGACACATACACAGAGTATATGTTATGCGAGTTGATCGTTTTATACCAGACTAAGTTAAAGCAACGAAGCCCCCTTGTTTTTTGTATAAATACTTTTTTTTCATTCCCCTAAAAAATGTTGCGCTAGGATAAACTATGCATTTTATTCTGTATTATTTCATTACGCTATCAACTTCAAAGAACAGTTTTTAAGTACGGGAAGCAGAGCAACTCTGCATCGGTACCGTATAGGTTTATCAACAAATTCGATAGAGTCTATTTATTCTCCCGACTGGCAGGAAAATTTCGAAGGCGTTGAATTTTAAGCAACCGCCACGCGATTACCTCGACCGTTTTGAGAGGTGCCAAAATATTGCCGTCTAATTAAAATTTTGTTTTTTGAAATTGTATGAAAGCAATTTTAAAACTGTCTGCTAAGATTATCAATCATAAGTAAGCGGTATTAAATGTTTTTCCTCCCGGTACAAAAGCGTGGCGGAGAGTTGAACAGGGTTCTGTCGGTCGCGGTCGCCGTCCAAATGGGACTTAATACTACTTCACCTCTTATAATGACGAAACTGTTTTACTTTGGCGTTTAGTGAATCCAATTGGTTTTAAAGCATATGCCAAATATGTTCATCTACTTTTTTAAAACAAATCAAGAGAGAGTGCTGCAGAAAATAAATCATTTGTAAATTTCCAATTAACAAACTGTGAAATGCAATTATGGTTTTGCAATTGTTGGAACATTTGGTAAATATTAGATTTTAAAGTACAGGGTGTTTCAAAAAATTTGACATCATTTGACATGCAAATATTATAGAAACTACATACTCGAATCAAATGAAATTCAACAGGTTTAATGTTGACCAAAACAAGATTTATTCCTGTAAATTTGAATAAGAAATTCGAAGGCACCTGAATTTCATGTAAGGTTTTACAAATGTTCAATATGCGTACAAATGTACATTAGATTGTATTGATTACAAAACAAATATAAACACAAATCATATTAAACTCAATCTTATCTATAAATAATCTGAAAAAATAATAGAGCAAAAGTAATCCAGAAGAATCGATTGATGTTATTCAAGGTCTACTATTATTAGCATTGTCAAACTGCATTTAAAAAATAATGATTGTGATTGACACGCTCTTGGCTGAAAACCTTCTCGCACCATTCTGTTGTGTCCTTGGGAAAGATACTTTACGACACTTTTAGTTGTTTCTCGGTCTTAGCATGCAGTTCTAAATTTTAGTCATATCTTTATAAAACTTAAAAAAATATATAATGTTTCAACTAGACAGCAATACCTTGGCACCTCCGGAACCAGGTCGGAGTAATTGCTTGGCAGTTGCTCTATGTATAGCGCCTCCGACGCTTTCCTGCCAGCCAGGAAGATAAATATAGAGATGAAATGAATTGAAAGTATTCTAATTTGCCTCCTAGTTTTTTAACCCATGCGGCAAAGTCTTGTTAATCTAAACTTTAAATAAAGTACAAGTGGCTGTAGTATTTAAACTTCCTGTCAGTAATTAAGCTAGTTTGCACCTTCTCTTTAGAAGATTTACTAATCTCATCAAGAAAATTTTTTTTTTACTTCTGTCAGATGATTCTTGCAAGTAAATATCTAAAAAGACTTGAACTAACTTTTTTTTTAACTTAAAACAAAATGATAGGTATAAGCAATCTGCAAAAAAATAAAAGGTTTATATTTCAAACTTTGTTTTTATAAGGTGAAGTTCTAGTCGTAAAATGTTTTATTCAATATTTGTTTGGTTGGTCTAGAATTCTAGATTGATATTTTTTGATGAAAGCTAAGGTGTTTTGTATTCCTACGTCACTTTTCTCTGCTCGGTGGTCACAGCAAGCAGCACTAAATTTCAGTCCTGTATCTAAAGAAAAATAATCGTAACTTGTACAATCTCTTGGCGTCTACAAAAGCCGGTTGGGTAACCGCTTGACGGTCGTCTTAAGTATAACGCCTCCGAAGTTTTCGTGCGAGTCAGGGGAAAAATAGAGATGATAATTGTAATACTTTTTTCAGTAATTTAGTTGACTTTAAAGAGCAATGTTTTTAACCAGAGGCAAACCCCTGGAGGGGCGTTAAAAATTTTCAGGGAGGGCGCGGTTATTATTTTAAAGGACTACGTTGTCTTTTTTAACCACAAAATAACTTTTTCTCGAATTACTGATGAAGCGTGTGCTTGAAAATTGACCTTTTGTAACCTATAGTCACTTTTCGTCTTTCGATTTAAAGTAAAACTTTATTTGATCTTCGCTTTCGTAGAAAAATATCACTTTTTCGCCTTCTCTGTCTTTGTTCCGCTTACGAGCACAAAACAATATTTGATGGGGCTGGTACAAAAGCCTGGCACAGACCCTATTTTTGTGGCGCGGTGTCCATTCAAATCACTTGAGCCAGGCTTAGTCGAAAAAACAAAAAATGGCTGCCATAGAGGTTTTGAACGTGTGACTAAAACACTCAACTGAGCCGTTCTAACCATTAAGTAAAGAGAATGAGGAAAAATCAAATTGTTTGCCGCAGTTACTTTAAAGTTGCTTGATTGTTTAAATTATTACTGGTACGTTGATATTTTTTTAAAATCCTTGTGCTTAACGTTTTAAAATATTCAAAAATTACCTTCAAGAAGTTTTGAATTCTAATTGCTTCAATACGCGCAAATACGAGAGAATAAGGCTAAATTGCGCTTTACCCAACTTTTATGTAAAGAAAATTTTTTGCATTATTGGTATGAGGTGCTTAGCGCAAATTCCACAACGAATTTAATTTTCTTGAAATTATTTCAAGCGCTGGAAAACCAGTACAAACAACCTTTGTGACGTGCGTTTTTGAGAAGGTGTTTTAGTTTGAAGCGATTTGGTTCGAAATAAAACGAAAAAAACTTTGTTGTTAAAAATTTGCGAAGTTTTTTGCAGGTTAAATGCAATAAACGATAATATTTCTAACTTTTCATAGAGACGTTTGAAAATTCGTGCAAAGCATTATTTCAGTGACTTAAAAGTACGTTTACTCATAATAAAGCAAGATCATTTACCGTTCAACGTAATGACGTAAAATGACGCCAGTGTTCTGCGACGAGCTCAGGCTGCGTTAACAGGTGTAGACAGAAATAGATTCAGGACCAAGTGAAACTGATTCATCGCTCTCAGGAGACTTTTGCAACCAGAACAACAATTGATTGGCATCTCCTGTCCAAGTAATGGCAAGAAAAAAATTCAGTTCGCAGAACTAGGTCAAGACTCAAACAGCCCTATCTATGTGTAATATTTTGCAGGTCTTTATGGAAAGGTTTACTTGAGAAAAAAGACAGTTCTTATAAGAATGAAGATTTTTGTTGTCGAATTATGACAAACGAATAAACAATTATTAATTTCTTATAAGCCGCACAAAAAGCAAAAATTATTGTTTGATGGAAAAAGCGATAAAAATATTATCCATAAATAATAACTGTTTAAATTTTTCGAAAGATTTGTGACGTAGCTAAAAGGATTAAATCATTTTCTTAACTGATTGCGCAAAAACTTTTATGATAGTTAAAGTTTGAGTGATTATATAGGTTAATGCACTTAATGTGTGTCTAATTAGAAAATGGTTTGAGGACAAAAAGAGACAAATTTTTCGTGAACGAAAAGAGCAAAACGATGCCTTTAACGACTTGAGCAAATTACTAATGCAATTTACTCAAGTTGTTAAAAGCAACGTTTTTCGAAAAAGAAAATATTGTGAATTGTTAAAAGAAAATTGAAAACGATTTTTTTAATGCACTTTAAAAATTATTTGTGCCAGTTCAAAATGATTTTTTTCGAGGTCAAGACAAATTCCTAAAATTGAATTTATTTATCTTTTCTTCTCTTTACTTAAAATACGTATTTATCCTGCTCTTGATTGCGCATTTGAAAATAAAAGACTTGAATAGACATGATAAGTAAAATTTGAATTATTCCTGATTATTATAAATGCACTTAGCTATCCAAACGGAAATAAAATTTTTCTATCGCGTTTTGCTGCCTCCATCCAATAATTGAACATCCTCCCCAGTTCCTCCATACTTCGTGTTCTGATATCAAATCGTATTTACTGTGACGTTTTTCAGGATTGCACCCTCATTAACTTTTCAATATTCTGCCGAGTTGGAATCTCATAGCCAATTATTAAAAATTTATGCTATTTATTGCTTTCAAATTTAGATTTTTTCAATTAATTTCGACGCAAAAACATCATGCGACGAGAAATACTCTACCTGGGCGCGTCCCTTTAAACAACGCGACGTAGAATAGATCATTGTTAGCACATCTTATACCTTTTTAATTTCAAATTGAAAATAGGAAACGTCACATCGGGAATAGTAAATTTCAATTCAAAATATGGCAGTTTCTTTATTAAAGTTTAACAAAATATAACGATGATGATTTATATTTTATTGAAAATAAATTACAGCATTTAAACAAAACATTATAGCCTACACATTTGAAAATCTAGATATGCAGAACCTACGGACGTTTTCCAAAAGAATCGTTACGTACAATTGTAGCAGCTGGTTCTAAAAGAGCCAGTATTCGTGTAAAGCAGTGGTCACCAAACTACGGCCCGCGGGCCCGATCCGGCCCGCGTAGCTCTTTTTAAAACGTATACACTCACTTTGAGCCACAGTTGGATAGAATTATATCAGGAACACCCCAGTTTCAGGTTTTTACCTTGTTCATCTCATTGGAGAGCACACCAAGACTTTAGGAGAAAAATAGCGAAATTAGAGCTCGAATCGAAGTGAAGACTTTTTTTTAGCGATCACTACAATTTTCGCAGAAAAAATAAGGAAATTAGAGATCGATTCGAAGCGAAGACTTTTTTCTCTCGCTTTGGCCCGGGGAGGTCCAAAAAATCTGAATCCGGCCTCCGTCTCGAAAAGTTTGGGTACCACTGGTGTAAAGGCTCGTTTCCACTACGACCGTGGAATGGAACATATTTTGCTTCTTTTATTGGTCTTTCCACGCTTAAAATCTAAGTCAGCGCTAAGCAAAGCAAAAACAATCAATAAAACAAACAAAGAATACTCCATTCTACGCTCGTAATGGAAACGAGCCCCAATAGACTGCATGAGCAATATTGGGCTTTTCCATTATGAAGTAAGAAAGAGCGCCTTTAAAAGTGAGCAGGCCTGCGATTGCATGAGGACGTGTTTGAGGGAAGTAAGAAGAAAATTGGAAGCAGATCAGTCATGATGATTGATAATGTTTCATGTCACTCTCAACTTGAAAGAGCATTTTCAGAACCTGAATTTTCTGATAACATCACGTTAAGATTGGGATTAGACAGTCCAATCTTCAATCTGATAAAAGATGTATGGTCAACAGCAAAAGCAACTGTTAAAAGAAAGTTGGCCAAAAAATGGATGAAATCTTGGAAGGATGATGTTCAAGGAATATCTGTGAGAGAGTACAGGCTCCGACATCTTGAGGCAGCGAGTGAAATTGGTATGCAAGAGATTTCAACTAAAATGTGTGTTAATTTTGTTCCAAAATTTTTTTCAGTGAAGGACGGTGAGCTGTTTTTAAGGTATGCGCTTATAAACTAAGATATATAATATCTTGGTAACCAAAAACCAAAAAATAACTTATTTTTGTTACATGTTTGTAACAAACCAAAGTTTGTTTTTTTGGTTCTGGTTTGAATTTACCCCGATATTATATTAGCAAAGTAGCAGATGCGATTAATCTTGTTGACTTGGTGTTCTAAAAAGTTTTTTGATGTCTTCTTTTAATGTTTTGTTTTCAAATGTATATAAGGTTTTGCATACGTAAAGTAATTTAATTTTCAATAAAATATAAAATATCATCGTTTTATTTGTTAAATTTTATTATTTGAATTAAATATTTACTACAGTATTCCCCATTTAAAATTTGCTATTCCCAATTCTACTTCTAATTTGAATTAAAAAGGTATAAAAAAAGTATTCCCCACTTGATTGTCAATGTAACGACGTTGACGATATTTTAAAAATAAAAGCTTAAGATTTTAGAAACAATTTTAGCTTAATACTAATTTACTCTATCAACTTTATAAAAATATTTGTCAAAAAGTTTAACGCTGCATTTAAAAAGCTACGATTTTACGTCGCCTTGTAAAGTACAAAATATTTTAATATTTATAAATACCGACTTGAATATCATGACTCGAAAACATTAAGCAATCTTTATGTTCTGTATACCTCGTAAATAAAGTTTGAATCTTCTGTTTTAGATTTTCTTGGCGGCAGTCACGGTTAAAACAAAAACTGCAGACAGCAACGTATTTTTTTAAAAGTCTGAAAAAAAATTAAAAACCAAGGCAATTTCTTGTTATGGCTTTTGCCCAAAAATGGAAGACAGAAAATCCTAAAGAAGCCGAAAAAAGAATAGATTTATCCGAAATTCCCCTTGATTTGTCTTGTCATAATCGAAAAAAAGAGTCGAGAGCAATTATTACCAATTCTCCGGCGAAGTTGAAAGTGTTTTCTAAACCTGATGAAACAGGAAATGATCAAAATGTATTTAAAAAATTAGAAAAAAATTGCTCTATTGAAAGTCCAAACAATCAAAAAGCTCCTCTGTCTAAAGACTTTCCGTTTACAAAACAGTTAAAACATGAAATCAGAAATACGGACATTGATGAAAATTCAAAGTTTTTTGAAAAAAAATTAAAATATTTTTTTCCGACTGCGCCAGAAATCACCACCTCCGGCACCCGAACAAAATATTTTGGATATCACCCACAAACTTCCACTAATCACTTACCTCAAAATCCAAAATTACAAAAAGAACTTAGACAAAATTCTTTTTTACCGCATCCCCAAGCAGATGTCCCCTCACAATCTTCACAACTTCATCACCAAAACAGCAATTTACATTTGGCAAAATCAAAATTGTTTGGAAATCAAAACGAAGCACAAAGCCACCCAAGGCCTTGCGTCGTCACTTCAACTGAAACTTTACTCCAGCAACTGTCTTTGCGAAATCTACATTTCTCCGTGCCTTACTTATATAATACAAGTTATATTTCAGATATTATTAGTTATTTGGCCCCCTTTATTAAATCATCCCCAACAAATGGCGGGGAAGGTTTTTTAAATAAAGTGCCAACGTTATGTAGCAATAAAGAAAAATCCCCAAATCATACGCAATTAGGACATTGCAGTTACCAAGATGTGAAACAAACAACCGAGTTTCAAAGGCTACCGACAGAAGAAAAAAACGTAAATGAGGGAAGCAGTGTTTTACAATCTCAACGTTTTAGCGTGATTAACAAGAACTCAGGTAATTTGTTGTATACCTGTGTTTATATTAAACCACAATGACTGGTTAATGTTAACTTGTTAAAATATTTTTGTGTTGTACTTCGTCTGTTAAATCTTTTATTTTATTACTCCTGGAAACATTTTATAATTGAACATAAAAGCGTTTTAGTTCAATGCTGATAAATTTATGTAAAAATTTGAAACTTTATACACTGTTTTCATGCTTAACTGAGGTTTTTAAATACTAGCGATTAAAATTGTTTTTTACCTAGTAAAAAAACTTTCCGTTCGCATATTTTCATCTCTGAGGCGGCATTTGCATTACGTAGTAAATCAACATTTAGATGCCATAAGCATAGCCGCACCAGACCAAAACATTTTTTTTGGGAAGGGAAACAAACTAGCCCAAATTTTATCGACAATTGCCCGAGTTATGATTTCGCATCATTCCATGGTGATGCCCAAATTTTACTCAGATTTAAATTGAAAACCTTGATGGTTAAGTGGTACAGCAAATAGAACAAAAACAATTGGTTTTACCGAAATGAACTTTTGAAGACCAAAAACTATAGGTTTTCACACTACATTATATTTGTTTTTGCATACTTATTCGGGTCGTTTTGGATCGTACTAAATTGAGCAACTTTCTCCTGCCAAAATCGTGTTTGATCGGTGTTCAAAAAAATCTTATTTTAAAATTTTCGGCGTCTTGGGGGTAATCTTCTCCCTGTCCCCCGCCTTGTACGGCTATGGCCGTAAGATACTGTAATAAAACTAAATCGGATTCTTGTTAGTTTAACAATTATGACATCTTTTTTTGTCGTTTTATAAATATTCTTACTGTTTTAAGAGATTCCACATGGTTTATCATTTCGAAATCCGCAGGACCCGGAAAGAAAAATAAACGAAACAAATGATCGCAAGTATTTTTCCGAAAACCAGTCAAGTAAAAATGGAAGAAGTGAATTTCCAGTAAGTTTACCGGTCGAATCGCGCAATTTTAATAAGCGTAAAAAATTTGTAGATTCTAATGGTGATCCCATTGTTTTGATTAGGCGGGGGACCACTAAGAATAGTAAAAGGGCAAAGCTTTTTTTTAGCGAAACACAAAACTATTTGTGCAAACCAAAAAATCTTTTTTGACAACCCACTAAAGAAATTTAAAAGAATCTTTCGGACCCTCACAATCGCTAAAAAATATCCAATTTTGGATTACTGATTAAACTGTGATGTACTGTAAAGTTATTAATTTATTGCTTTAAATTTGTTATAAATTTTATTTTAATGAAATTGTTTTGCTTTTTAAAATAGTAAACAATTTCAAAGGTTACATTGATTTTAATATTTTAACAGTCAAATAATAGAAAATTGTAAACAAGCTAACAGCAATCGTTGCAGCATTAATAAATTTCTCCCCAGAACTAGCTGAAAAATGGAGAGATTTGAAATGGGATACATCGTAAGAAAGGAGGTACTGTCTAGACTATAGATCAGGGGCGTCCAACCTTGATCCGAGGGCCATTTTGGCTCATCAAAAATATTGGCGGGCCAAACAAATAAAACACCCCATTTTTTGTATCAAAATTGTAGTGATTTCTAAAAAAAAGGTCTTCAATTTTAATCATTCCCGATTTTCTGAATTTCATCTCTTGTTTTCTAAAAAAAAAAGATTTTCGCTACAAATCAATCTCGGATTTCATGATTTTCTTTGAAAACTAACGATCTCGGAAAAAACAAGATAAAATGAGGTCTGCACATGGAATCTGTCTTCGATTTCTGGCTGGATTTCTGCCAAAATGGGCGGGACAGAGCTCTTCGAAAAATATTGCGCGGGCCACGGGTTGGACGCCCCTGCTCTAGATCGACGTTCTTGAGTCAGAATTCACGACGCAAAGTAATGCCCATTGCAAAGGGTGCATCAACCGATTGAATTGTATTGGGGTTTACAACATCCCACTAACAAGAGTGCTTTGGTTTGGGACGGTGTTGTTCCTTGTTTACAAAAACATTATAAGAACTTTTTGACCTCAGATATAAAGTAAAGACCTTTTGTTTAACAGAGAGCATGCTTGAAATGCAAAAGCCGCATTCATTCAAATGCATAAAATGAAAAAAGGGTGAAAATCACTGTTTTCAATAATTCTCAATTTTTATATCATTAAGTAATTCGTGTCCACCGACTGCGATTGCTTTTTTGACATTGCAACAATGCATTGTTAAGAGCCCAAGGATTTTTCAATCGTTACAAACGCAGTACCAATGCGCGAAACAGCGATCATTTACCAAAGTTCTTTTTATTCAACAGAGTGTCAGCTACTCGTTTAGCCAACCGAGACATCCCCGACCAGTCGACTTCAAACCTTGCAAAATAACTTGCGGTTTATGCGGGCGAACGTACGCGACGGAAGGTGCCCTCGCCAAGCACATGAAAGGGCATGAGGACCCCAAAGGGGAAAACTCGTTTAAATGCAAAGTAAGCTGGAGCTTAAACAATGTTTAGATTGTAGACCTTTCTATTATCAAGAAGCAAATTGTGGAAAATCCAAACCCTAAGGTACTTGCTCGGCAAACCGACCGTCCTTCTTTTAATCATGCGCCTGCTTTTAGCTACTGCTGTATATAATGATTTAAAACTCAACTTAAAAATTGCTTTTGTATCATTGCTAACTCTGTTCCGTTTTCCTGACTGCTATCTTGGCTGCTTTCAAACTTCAAGTTATTAAAATTTTAAATGATTTCTTAAAAACTTCCAATGGCTGCTAAAAATTAATAAAGTCGCAAAAAAATTTTTAACACTCCTAATGGTGTTACATTTTTTTTGGTATGTAAATTAATTAAAAAATTAGTTCATGGTGTGAGTCCAAGCTCTGATTTTACGATGCGGTTGTTGTTTAAAATTAGGTAAAAAACAGGCCCAACGTATCTTTAACTGAGGTCTCCTTTAAAAACTCTAATTGGGGCCCCAGAAAACTAGCTAGATATATGATGACCTTCCTTTAATCGTCACCTAGTTTATTAAGTCCATGTCCAGGTTGCAAACTTTACTGCAAAATACAGCTGTAGACAGAAAAGATCTTTTTTCATTAAAAAAGTACATTTAAATATTCAGGTCGAAGACTTTTTTCGGTTTTTAACCAGAATGACATCAACATTAAAAAATCGTACAGATTTTGTAACCGGGAGATGCGCTAATTTAAGAAATCAAATTATGTTTTAGTTAAGTTTGCGTCCGCTGCGAGTGGCTTTCAACCCAAATAATGCGCTTTTCTTCGGGCCGCTTGTTTGTGGGGCCTCTGGACAAGCGCGCCACCCAATTAGGGCTTTTGCAGAGCGGTTACGCCGGCCTTGCTGTCAAATAATATAAAATTGTATGATTTATTACAAATTCTAGATGTGCAAAAAATCGTGCAGTACGCTTGGTGCACTGAGAATGCACATTCGCACTCACACACTCCCGTGTGAATGTCATATATGCGGAAAAGCTTTTTCTCGTACTTGGTTGTTACAAGGACACATCAGAACTCACACAGGTGAGACAGTTATTCCTAATGTTTTTTTTTTTACAAAAAACCTCGACAGTTTTAGAAATATTAAAAACAGAGATTTGATGAATGAAATTTTCTCCAGTTTTTGAAAATTGCAATAAATACTTGCGAGTGACAAAATTTGCTTTCGTAGATTAGCGCATGGCCCGCAGACAAAATCTGTCCGATTTTATTTTGAATCTTATTATCATTCTAGTTCATATTTCTTTTTTTTTGTTGTTTGGAAAAAAACCAAATCTACCTTTTTCATGTAAGAAAGTTTGCATAATTTTGTTTCTCTGTTCGCCCTCTAGTCTTGACTTTAAAGCGTCATCGGCAGTAGAGATAAGGCAACCGTCAAGAAATTACCGCGGCTGCTTCCAAAGTGTCAAGATATTACCGTCCGATTGAAATTTAGTATTATCTTTTTATTTGGAAACATGACAGAAATTTAAGCTGCTTGCTAAGACCGCCAAGCAGAGGAAAGTGTCGTTAAATAACTTTCTCAAGGAACAAAGTGGCGCTTGGAGGTTTTCTTGCATATGCAAAAAGGTTATGTTTATTCGGGTAGCGAACCAATGCATTTTTAATTACGAGTCTGTCGCTGAAGTCATCAAGCTACACCGACTAGAATCGCTCCCTTAAATTTTTATATTTCATGCAGGTGAAAAACCTTATCAGTGCACAAAATGTTCGCGAGCGTTTGCCGATCGTTCCAACTTGAGGGCGCACATGCAGACTCATGAGGTTATCAAGCGTTACAGCTGCAAGAGATGTGAAAAAACTTTCTCGCGAATTTCTCTTCTTAAACGGCATCAACGTCATTGCGACGCGACTATCGCTAACGAATCTGGAGAAACTCAGGAATTGCCGGAAACTGAAATTTTGAATCAGAAAAATGATGTTAATTTCAATGTAAATTCTGATTGATTTTTCCCGATTGGGTAGTTAATTAGTTTTGAATCCTGTAGCTGCATGACTTTAAGCACTTTTAGTTAGACTTGTTAAGATGATTTGCACTAAACTGGTCTATTGCACCAAATAAGTTTTTTGTATCTGAAACTATAAGAAGGCCTATACACCGTTTTTACCCCTCAATAATAATAACACAAAACTTTTGTTGCCTAGCGTAAAAAATCAACTCCAATTAAGCAATTTTTACATTTGCTGCGAAAGATAAACGCGAAACCACATTTTAATTGCATGCAGTGTGCGCATTCGATGCTTTTTTAAGCTAGTATTAAATTTGAAATAAAATCGTCTTAAAGCATATTCTTGCTATGAATTTCTCTACTCTTGAAAGACGCAGTTTACTGAACGTTTCCTGAAATTCTAATACACTCATATCTAGAAATCAGATTTTGAAAAAAATCAATAAGCTATAATCATTTTGTTTTGAATGAAAGTATTCTCTTTGCTTGATTCCTATTAATTAAAAAAAAGCTGCCAAAAGTTAGCTGCATAGTTCATTGATATTTCATCTTTGTAGTGTCATAAACAAGAAAAATTTCTACTTGTTCTTTAAGATTTATACGTAATCAGCCAAAAAGTTTGATGTTTGTCAAGAAGAAAATATATATATATAAAACAATAACAAAAGAAATATAATGAAAGAAAAAGGCAAGGAAACATTGAACAGCCCTTAGGTTTTCTGTCGAGATGTCTCCTGATAAATGTGTAAATAAATAAAGATCACGCTCCGAAATTTCTACGGTGCCGAACTTTCGTAGATCTCATCGGATAATCCTTCTCAAACAGTTCGGAGGTCGACAAGAATGTGTCGTCGCTGGGTCGTTTGATGAAGAATGTGATTGAGACAATCAGCCCCCAGTGAGCACGTATCAATGTAGTAATTTTGCAGTCCGTTGCAGTAGGTTTGGTACAGCTACGTTGCAGCAGTTTTGCATGTTTCTGTTGAGAATCACAATTGAAATTGTTCAATTGTTTGTCTTGAGCGAACTTAATTTTGTGCCGTCAGAAAAAATTAAAACCCAAAACAGATTTGCTTTTTAAAAGCGAGTTTAAATAATCAAATTCGTTCCAATGTGATTATTTCATTTTCGTTGGCCAAAAAGTACAGCGATTAAAAAGCTTAACTTTTTTGAATTTATAAAAAAAATTGCCATTTGATCACTTCTTACAGTAAGTTAGTTCGTATTTTAATTACTGTGATCCCAGACGTAGGTGGGTCCGTGCAATGTACGTCTCACAGAGATATTTTCTTTTTTGACCGAGAAACAAACCAAACTTCATCACAGTTGTCTATGTTGTAAATTCTCAGCAATCTGCTGTCATCCTTAAGTTTTACTCCATTGAACACAAGCCAGTAAGTCCTCCAGCTGATGTGGAGAATTCCCCTCTCGCGTCTCTGTTTTTGCTCAGCATGACCTTTGATTTACTTTCTTGAAATCACTAACACTCGCAACGTGCCCCACAATCATCGGATACTATGTCTGCAAGACAAACTTTCACAATCGTGGCTTCCCATGTCCAAAGATGCAAGTGGTCTGACTTGAATAAGGAATTAAATGGTTAAAAATTTAGGAGGGTTAGAATTTTAATACATAGTGGTTTCAAAAACTTGTAAAGGCTTGCATTTTATATAAATTGTTTATTCTAAAAATAAATTAAATACACTATGCTACTGCCTCTTTTCAATTTTAAAATTACTTTTTTGTTGTGAATGAATAGGTGAAGCTCATTTCAATAGTGACTTTTTATTTTTTAATTTATGTGTCGGCAGCGTTGTTAAGAGCACCGCGGTTGTGATCGACACAATCTCGGTCAAAACCAACTAGCGCCACTCTGCTGCACCCTCGGAAAAAACATCCTCCCCTGGTAGTGGTTCCAGCAAGCAGCCCTGAAACCAAGCAAAATCTCCAAAACTAAAAAGTTTCAACTGGACAGCAACATCCCGGCACCATTTAAAAATTGAAATAATTTTGGTTCATTTATTAATTAGTATCCTTTGCCGCTTTAACAAAAAGCAAACATTAAAAAAAAGATGTGATTACATTTCCATGCATGTATTGTAGGAGCTCACGAACCACAAATAATTTTCTCGAATCCGTGGTGGCTGGAGAAGCGTGCTTACCATGTTGCTGTGTACTTCAAAGTGAAGATCTGACCAGGCCAGGGGTCGGGAACCTTTTTGGGTAAGAGAGCCATAAGTGCTACATGTTTTTAAATATATTTCCATGAGAGCCAACAATGTTCCTCTAATTTTTAGCTGCATGTGTGTGTGGGCAGAAATTTGTTCGTGAGCAAACTTAGTTTTTGCGAATTAAAATTTATATTATTGACTCTGATTTCTTGATTTTTGTCTTAAAACCGTAATGATCTTTTAAAAAAGGCTCTTCACTTTTGAAATCTTGTGTGCAACTATCTTTTTTTATGTGCGCTAGTTTATGCTTGGCAACAAAAGAGCCACATCTGGCTGGCGAGCCGTAGGTTCCCGACCCCTGGACCAGACGATAAACAAGATCATTTATGAAGTCGATATTTCAATCATAAATAGTTTTACTTCAACGTAAACGAAACAACCCAACGATAAACTGAAACGAAACTTTGTTTGGAAACACAACGCTCGATCTTCAGCATCTTGCCCGGAAACACGAAATGTCGCGACGGAATAAGTTTAAAAGCACTTTCTGTGAACTATGGACGGCCCCGATTCATCGTATTCCTGCTTCGATATCCACATTTGCTGAAATGTGGACAAAGACGCTAAAATGGAGCCGCCGATCCAGACGGAATATTTCCGCTCGGGCGGAGCGATTATTTTGATCTTCATTGTGCTCGGAGCAAGCGACGTAATTTCTTTTTGCATCCGATCACCGATTCCTGAGTGAAAATCAAATAAAAATTGGGATCCTAAATTTTCACTTAATTTGATTAATTTTTAGACATATTTTTATTGAAAATACTTAAAATTAAAGCAATTTGAAGAAATGATGTTTAGAAAAAATTAAATACTGAAGGTGCATTCTCTAAAATATCGAAGTAGCAGCGCGCTATTTCATCAAAACCACTTCCAATGAGCTCAAGAAACTTCTCGATGCAATACGTCGCACCTGGATACATCGTTGATCCGCCGGAGAGGACAGTGTTCGAGTAAAGATCCTTCCGGATATCAACATCGCACTTCATAATCGAATTGTACGTAGTCTCGTGAATTCCCGTCGACTCCATCCCGATCATCGAAGGCTGAAACATCGCCTCGGGACAACGGAACCGTTCGTTGCCTATGGTGATGACCTTCAATCCAGCAAAACTGTTTGTTTTTTGCGGCATGCAATGGAGAAAACTGAAATTCCAACTAAAAAAAGGGATTTAACTGCTGCAAAGAGCGATTACCATACCTGGCCGTCGGGGAGCTCGTAACTTTTCTCTAGCGTGCTGCTGGTGGCGGCCGTAGCCAGCTCCTGGTCGTAATCGAGCGCGACGTAGCACAACTTCTCCTTGATGTCGCGAACGATTTCACGTTCAGCTGAAAGTAAAATCTTTTTTCTTTGTTCAAGTTCAGAGTGCTCAACAGCAATCAGACAGACGACAGTCGTGGTGATTGTTTTGGCCTGAATTCAGATTTGACGCTAATTATGGAATAAATTACTTTTCAATAGGCGTCCACTAGTTAGGTAAAATCAAAGCAAAAAACAATTAAACGTCTTCCTAAGGCTGCATATTTCTATCTGCAAAATTAAACAAGTGATAGATAGCTGATGGTTCTATCTTCCAATTATTATCAATATTAAAAGATGTCAAATAATAATAGAACCTCCTTTAAATTTCTAAAACGATAAAAGAAAAATGCATAAAATGTTAGTTTTAATTGCTATCCATAAAACCAAGCAATTGGCAACTGACCGCCAGCAAGTTACAAATTAGAAAAAAAAGACAAACCAGTAGTGGTGAAAGAATACCCTCTCTCTGTAAGAATCTTCATGAGGTAATCAGTTAGATCTCTTCCGGCTAAATCTTGCCGCAGAATCGCATGCGGAAGTGCGTATCCTTCGTATATCGGAACCGTGTGTGAGACACCATCTCCACTGTCAAGCACAATGCCTGAAAAAAAGAAAACAATAAAATCACTCCAATTTTTTCATCATTCTATCAGGTGTTCATTCTAATTAAGTATAAAGGCCGATGGCAAGGATTTAATTATTTACTACTCTAGGGAGTAGCAATGTTCTGATCAAAAGCTTAATAGTAGCCAATAGCCATTGTTCTACGTCATAATGAAGCGTCGTCATCCTAAAGTATCAAAAGTATCTTCCACCTGAGTGTATCTGAGTTGAAGAACATGTCTATCATAACGGACGAAAATTTGTAAAAGTCTAAATAAACTTTCAAATTATCAAAACATTTTCGATAAAAATAGTTTTTTTACAATAGACCAACTTACCGGTGGTTCGACCAGATGCGTACAAAGATAGAACTGCTTGGATGGCCACGTACATGGCTGGTGCGTTGAAAGTTTCAAACATTATTTGGGTCATTTTTTCACGATTAGCCTGATAAAATAAATCATTAAAAACCCAATACCAATCTTTAAACATACTTATTTTGCAAATTAAAAAGTAAAACCCGAAAAGATGAGAATAGACTTAGGGCTTGTTTCCACTGCGAGCGTTAACGAAAGTATTCTTTGTTTGTTTATTGACTTTTTTTTACTTTAAAACAAAGAATACTCCCGCCAACGCTTGTAGTGGAAACGAGCTCTTATACTTGAGGTTAAAACCATCTTTTTCCGCTCGGTTAATCAAGTAGCTTAAGCAGCAGCGTCTAACATTGAAAAAGTGAACTTTGGTTTGATTCCGCATCAATTCAAACCAAAGACTTTATAATTGATATTTACAGCTCTTTTGCATGACGTTCAGCATGATAGAGAAAGTGTAAAAAAAGTAGGAAGCTTTTCGATTCAAAGATTTCGCGGTAGACCAGGTGGTGTCTTATCGCGACAGAGAATAATACGAAATATAATCGCAATAAATGTATTTATGTTATTACGTTATTTTGCTTGTTCTACAAAACTGCAATTGAAATTCGCACTTTTGGATTCAATGGAGCTTCAGTCAGTAAGACTGGATGTTCTTCCGGTGCCACACGGAGCTCGTTGTAGAAAGTATGATGCCAGATCTTCTCCATGTCATCCCAATTCGTCACTATTCCGTGTTCAATAGGATATTTTAGACTCAAAATTCCTCTCTTGCTTTGCGCTTCATCACCAACATAACTATCTTTTTGCCCCATACCAACCATAACTCCCTGAAACGTAAATTTCTTTACAATAAGAAATGTGCAGATCCAATAATAGAAAAATAATTAAATATGTTTATAACTGATCAAAGATATAATTCAAAGTTTTATTTTAATTAAAGGGCACGAAACAAACTTTTTTGGTGTATTAAATTAACTAGTTTTTATTTATTTTTATTTTATCTCTATATTTATCCTCCTGACTCGCAGGAAAGCGGCAGAGGCGCTAATACATAGGGTAAGCAATTACCCCGACCTGGTTCCGGAGATGACCAGATATTGGTGTCCGCTTGCAATTTAATAGAGATATGACTGTAATTTAGAACTGCTTGCCAAGACCACCAAGCAAGGGAAAGTGCCGTAAAGTGTCTTTCCCAAGGACATAACAGAATGGCGCGAGTGGGTTTTAAACTGAGGCCATGTTGATCATAACCACGGTGCTTTAACCACTCGACCACGCTGCCGACAAGTTCCACGGATAAACAACTTTTAAACTTAACTCCAAATTAGTTTAATTAACTCCAAATAAATAACTCCAAATTAACTCCAAATTAATTTAAATTTAACTCTGTTGTTGTCGTTGAATAACATTTAACGACGTTTATTTATGATTAGTGACTTGTAGGCCTATAAGCAGAAATTTTGAGTTGAAAACAAAAAAAAGATCGGATTACGTTGTAAAATGCTGGTGAGCTTATTTTAAAAATGAGCTTGAAGTCCTACTTTATATAGGCTGCTCATTGTTTTTTCTCAATAAGGGAGAATAATGATAAAATCTATTTCCTTTTTGATGTGAATTAAAAACGAGCAAATGAGATTAAAAAATATAAATACAGACGAAATCGGTTAATCGCATATTCAATTTTCCAGGCATTTTTATGGGATTATCCGATATATGTGTTTAACCGATTTATGTGATTACCCTTCGACCACGTTGTAGATTGCCAATTTGGTTTGCAATGTTTCTACGCGATTAAGACATTGTACAAACACCAGCAAGAAAATACGCAATTTTAATGTTTGTTTATACTCAACTTTATATACTCAAATCTTCAACTCAACTCAATTTTGTTTTCCCGATTTTCTCCCGAAAAAAATAAATAAAATAAAAGATCTTCACCTCCATTTCGTCTCCAATTTCGCTATTTTTCTCCCGAAATCATGGTGATCTCTAAAAAAAAAGTTTTCATTTCGATTTCGCCTCCGATTTCACTATATTTTTCCCGAAATCATAGTCATCTCTAAAAAAAAAATAGTCTTCATTTCGATTTCGTCTCCAATTTCGCTAAATTTCTCCCGAAATCATAGTGATCTCTAAAAAAAAAGGTCTTCACTTTAATTTTGTCTCCGATTTCGCTATTTTTCTCCCGAAATCATGGCGATCTCTAAAAAAAAAGGAAGGTACCTTGACTCGAACTTGTATTTCCCACTTTTTATCCCAACTTCATATTAATCCCAACAAAAAATTGCCGTTTCGTAAGACGGTCTATAGTTTTTGGTTTTTTGATAGGCATTGTAAAGGGGCATGGTATGCCGTCCAAACATCCCCCTAGTTGTGCCCCTGTTTCATGACACACTTTGAAGATTATTGCACTTTTTTGTTTTACTTCTTTTGTTTTGTATTTTGCCGCAATTGCGCTTCTTTTGTTTTGTATTTCGCAGCAAATAGTAGCCATTGTGACAGATTAAGTTACCGCTGTTTACTTTTTCGATCCCATTATAGATTGCATTGTTGTTTCGCAAATGTTTTCCCCTGGGAAATAATGCGATTAAGTGAATGAAGATAGCAACTGTGACGAAAATCTTATGCGATAATCCGATTTATTTCTTTAAGCGGTATGCGATTAACAGATGTTTTTACTTAATGAGAGATACGATTTGGTTCGGGATTTCAGATGCGATAAAACGATATATGAGTTTAAGCGGTATGCGATTAACCGATTTCGTCTAAATAAGCAATATTTCAAACCTGCAAAAAAATAAATATTTTTTAACTATTCCAGTTTAGATAAACTTTGTTGCAGGTCTAATGTTGACTACAGTCGTTACGTTTTAACGGTTTTAATTTATCGGATTTGACGGTTTCATAATGTATCAGGGTGTTCAAAAGTCTGGACTCATAGCCAAACTACTGATTATATTTATTTTTATTTTTCAGATTTGTTAACGATTTCAAAAAGCTAACAAATGCAAAAAGAGTAGAACTTGTTCTTCCGTGTGCAAAGAAGGGTTCTAACACATGTTTGGTTGCAGTTACTTTTTATAAAAAGTACGCAAATAGGCAATCAATTTTACCAAAAACTATTAGTTAAACGTTAACTTGTTTTAAAAAACGAAAAGTGTTCATGAACGATTTCGTAATGAAAGAAGAACTGATCCAGAATTATCTGCACAGTAAGCGGACATAGGAAAGAGGTAAAATTCAGTTTGAAAACTTGTAAATAGTAAGCTTATGGTTGAATTTTTATCATTAATAAGTCAGTTATTAATTTTTTATAATAAAGTAGCTATGGGTTCAGACTTTTAAAAGACCTTATGTTATAAATTCAACTGTTTATCACTTGATGTTTGGGTCTCCCAACTAGCGACGGAAACACTGCTCTCGGAGCATCGTCACCAGCAAATCCAGCTTTGCACATTCCAGATCCATTGTCGACTACAAGCGCGGCTAGCTCATCATCAATCATTTTTAAAAATGTTATAGAAAAGCAGCAAAAGTGAAATAGTAACAAATATTAGATTTCTGTATTTAATAGATAAACAAAAGTTTAAAACATTCTATTAAAATGCTAAATAAGTATGCATACAGATTTTATACAGATTTTTCCCTAATATATCTATAACAATCTTTCTTCATACTTCTGCAGAGTTTTTAAACTTTTTTAGCTGCAATAGGTAAGCTAATTAAACAAAAGCGAAATTAGCAACCAATGCAAAAGTAAGTTAAAGTGTTTGCTAAACACAATTTCATACAGCATGATTATTTTTTGTTGTATTGCAACTGGATTGATCAGAAAGTAGCAAAGCTCGTCGTTGCCATGCAATAGGTTTAAGCAACTTTAAGACTTGTTTATTGCTGTCATGCCTTTTGTATTTTAATTAGCACAAGATTTTGTGTTCTTGTTTTTTTTCATTAAATTGATGTTAAGTCGACTTTTTAGGAAAGATTCTTCTTGTTGCTGACTAAAAAAACCTTTATACGATAACCTTCACTACGAATGTAAAGAAAAAAATCCGAATTTACCACCCAAAGAATTTGAATCGCGAATATGAATTTCGGTGAAGACAAAAAAAGATCATCACTTTAATTCCAGACGTAAAAAGTTCAGTTGTAAATCTCGTAACTTTGGCCTAAATTTACACATGGATCCAAACAGGTGACCTTTTTTTTGTCTTAACTTAAATGCGACGAAAAAATTTAGAATGCTTAATCCCTAAAAACTTGTATTTTGACTGTTAATTTAGGTGAAGAAAAAAAAGGCCATTACTTTAAAAAGCTAAATCTTGGTGTATACCCCGTTACCTCCGGTCAAACTTTAGCCTTAAATAAAGGTGATGATCTTTTTTTTTGCTTTTTCGATTTTACATCTTAACCAAAAAACTTTGACATGGTAAACTTGTGCTTTACTATCCAAATTTTGTGCTTTTTTTTAATCTTGCGTTTTTCTAAATTCGCTGTGGCAGAATTGGACTTGGTCCATACCAGGTCTAATGCTCCACGCACGTTTGTTCAACATATAAATAAGGCGTATGAAACCAATAAACAAGAAACTTAAGCTTAGCGTCTACATCGAGCGTAGATTTTTGTAGACTAGTAAGTAATCCAATGGTTTTCAACCGGGGTTCCGTCAGAACAGTTCAGGGGTTCCGCAAGATAAACTTTGTGTGTGTCTATCAAAAACACGACCCAATTTTAAAAAGTTTTGCAAGAAACATTAGGCTCAAGTTTTTCATTGAATTTTTTACGAGAATAAATGTTTATTTTTTACAGTTTGTATTAATAATTTCAGAGAGCGATTCCGAGTGAAGACCTTTTTTTTTTTTTTTTAGAGAACACCCTGATTTTGGGACGAAAATAGGAATTTCGAAGACCGATTCTAAGTGAAGACCTTTTTTTTTTTTTTAGAGAACATCCTGATTTTGGGATCAAAACAGGTGTTTTTAGCCGGTTACGGTCCGCAAACTCGAATAATTTTGAAAAGTGGCCCACAAGAGTGCAGAAGTTGGACCACCCTGGCATAAGACAATCAAATTATCGCACAGGGGCTCCTCAAGCCTCTGGAATGTTTTATTGGGGTTCCGCTCCACCAAAAAGGTTGAAAACCACTGAAGTAATCTAATGCCAACAGTGCTGGGGTGAAAAAAATTTGACATAACCGGTTTATCAAATGGTCAATTTTACAAAATGAGCAAAAACGTTTGCAATTAATCACGATACCACATACAGTATATAAAATGGGCATAAAATTTAAACAAAATTGTGAAATGGGCAATTTCACAAACGAGGTACAATACATTAATGAAACAACCTTTACTTTAGGTCTTCGGAAACAGAGTTATTGCTTACTTGAAATGGTAACATTACAGAACTATAAATTATTGTACAAATAAATATTGTGAACAATATTAAACAAAAACATTTTTTGACACTTTATATATTCTAACAGCAGTTAATACATCGGTAAAATCAAATGTAAAACTAAACTCTGCCCAACTTTAGAATTGTTAAAGATCATTTATTAGTTCTATAAATTTTTCCTGCTGTTTTCTATTCATACATGTACATTTTTTGTCGAAGAAAATGAAAAAATTAAACATCGATAGTTAGTTACAACCGACAAAACTCGACAAATTTTAGTTGAGAAAAAATGTAGAAAAAAACTAAATAATTTTTAAATATTGATAAATATTTACTTAAAGTTTCAAAAAAATAGGCTATAATGATTCCAACATCAAGCTGTTTTTTTTAAATTAAAACTTATTAAAATGTGTTTTTGCAACAAGAACTACTAACATGTAAATTGCCAATCATTGTCAGTCATTATTTCATCAGGCTTTGATTGAGAATTTGGGTTGTGGTTTTTAGAAAAAAACTTACCTCGGGGTTAAGTTCGTTGATTTAAAACCTGTTAAATCTTCTTTTATGATTCAAGCCAAACGATATGACATAAATACGCTTAAAAAGTTAACAGAAAAACTTCAATAATGTATCAATTATTAGGATATCAGTAATTTTATATATTAGTTTACTTTATTGTAGTCAAATCAGTAAGTTTATGGTCAACTAATTCTGCTTTTTTCTAAAATTTGTGTTTTATTTTAAGACAATCCACCAACCTTTTATTTTTATGATGTACTTTTTTATTTTTATTAAAAGCCTCTCAACCTAGTAAAAAAACAAACAAATTCGGTTACGATATTTAAGACTATTTTGACAGGGGCTGGCAAGCCTAGAAAGCATCGTGAAACTGTAGCCTACTGTAGCTACATTCACTTTAAAAAACTAACGTTAAAACTCACGTGGTTAAAAAAAAGTACTGAGGTTTGAAAAATGATGGCGGCAAACAATATTGAATTTAATTAAGTATTATTATGAAACAAATGGTTAAATTTCTTGTCCTTATTTAGGCAAAAAAAGTATTTTTCTGAATTGACTAAAATAACAGACCATTTTATTTTTAACTTTCAAAGACACCGGTATCAAACTTTTTTTAGGCGATTTTCTATTTATTAAGCAAGCGAGTTAGATCAGCAATTAAGATGCATTTTGTCATATCAATTTTTACATTTTCTGACCGAAAACAGTGGATTTGATTTAGTCTAGACCAGGGTTTCCCAAACTTTTAGTTCACCGGTATTCTTTGGACTCTTTAACAGGTTTGTATGTACCCCCAAAGTTTTGTGACGTTTCTCTAAAAAAAACTCCTTCAGTTAGAATCAACCACCAATTTTCCCACTTCATGCCCAAAATCAAGATGATCTCTAAAAAAAAAATAATTCATTCTTAATTGTCCTATTTCATGTAATTAGCCTACAATCTCCTAAATTCAAAAATTCCAGACATTTGAGTCTATTTTAAAATTTCTTTCGGAAACGAAATTTAACTTAAATAAAGATATTTTCTTACATAATAATGTACCCCTTGAGAAACCTAAATGTATCCCAGCTTAGGAAGCCCTGGTCTAGACAAAGCCTACTGCCTGACTTTATTTCTCGGTATTCTTCTGCCCAATTTTTTCGACAACGGCCTCTGACTACCGCAGAGCCGCATGTCTGTCACAATCTTGATTAGGCTCTTCTTCTGCATAACAATTAATGCGTGTAAAAACTTCAACTTACATTCAGAAAAATAATTTCATGCGTCAGCGATTATGATTTTGATGTACGTACCGGTAAATGTTTTTGTAACAAACACGCGTAAAGAAACATTTTTGTTTCAATTACATAATAAAAATACTTTTATTTTCCCGAAATTTAGATTGGTAAACATTTCTGAAATTATATGGATGTAGATGAAGAATTTTTCAACTGACAATTGCACACTACGGGGTGGTAGGCCTATGCGTAAAAAATTCCAGAAAAGATATAGGCTATTGTAAAACATGAAGGCCTTTTATTTTTACCAAAATTTAAATTGGTTGAAAAACATATAGTTTAGATCAGGGTTTGGCAAATTATTTTATACTTACAGAACACTTAACCTTATTATTTTAGCTCACGGAACACTCAGGCGAAAAATTTTTAATTACAGGTTGGTCAATAATATAAATGGACTTCAATTTTACAATCCAAAAAATAAAGTTGCTGAAGTTATTGTCAAAAAAGAATGTAACATATAAAATAATAATGTACAATTTAAAAAAATTATGTTAAGGTTATGCAAGAATTATGACGCACTTGTAAACCGCCATGTTCATTGTTCAACGGAACAATTTTAAGTAAGCCGCAGAACACGTTGAAATCGCTGGCCAAGATCAAAGATTCTTCAACTAAAAATTGCGCACTACAGGGTGGGATGCCATACAAAGTCTTCAGAAAAGGAAGTGGAATATCGTAAAACATGTTGGCCTAAAACTTGTATTGTCGATTTAGAACTTATAAAGAGAAGGAGGGTAAAAACTTTAATACTGACGTTAAGAATTTACAGTTCAAGCTTTCAATATAATTGGTAAAAATTATAGAAACAAATTTTCGAAATAATCACAGCTTCTCGAATAACTGCAAGAATTTTTAAAAATGAGTTTTTCCATATAAAATTTTGACTTAAGATTGCTTCCATATTGCTTCCATAAAACTTCCATATAAAATTTTGACTAAAGACTACTAAACAACCAAAACCAACCTTAGTTTAAGTATCATGATGTAATCAAGCCATGAAAAATTTTGAATTGTATTGACTTTAGTGAGCCCTAATTATTATTTGTTTTGTCCAAAAAATGTTATGCTAATCATAGCCGTACCAGCTGAAAAATTTTAAGGGCAACAGTTTTGCTAATATTTATTGTCATTTACCCGAATGATGATCTTGTAGCATTGCTAAAGATATGACAATATGCCACACAGTTTCCTCCCAAAAAACTGGTGATAACTGAAAAAAAAAGATTAGCATTTATACAAACTGTGTCAAACTTTTTATTTTAGTCCCAAAATACTAGTGATGAATATAAAAAAAGCCCAAAAAATTCTAATTTTGCCCAAATTTTAAGACTTTGGGGACAATTACCCTCCGCTCGTATGGCTATGATGCTAATGAATAGCAAAAGTACATAGCTAATAGCATGGGCCTAGGCTACTGGAAATTGTAAAGCGGATCCCAGCTGCAGTTTATACGACTCAGCTATAGATGGAGAAAAGCTCGAAAGGCAAAAACGATGGCAAAAAATTATTATTTTCCCATCTGGAACTACTTCCAACTGGTACCAAAGATTCAAAGCCGTTGATGTATGGTAGTTAATTATAAGATTAAATTTACTGCTTTAAAAGATTTTTTTCAAGATTTTAAGGCTTTGTTTGCACTGATTGGGCGACAATATATATTATGAGATTATTTTTTACCTCGACTTAAAATATACGCTAATAATTATGAAATGCAGACATAAAAAGTCATAAAATATTTCATTAAAATTTTAAGTAAAGTAGGCCGAAGTTTAAAACCTATGGTTATTTCTTCTAACGTTGGCAACAAGTTAACATTAAATAAACATTACTATAATAGAGCAAGAAAAAGAGTTTGGGCCTGTTCATTTTGACAATTAGTACCCAACAGAATTAGAAACATGAGTTTCCGACGTTTTTTTTGCGAGTCAAGAGGACAAAAGAGATACAGTCAATTTCGGATAAAAGAGATCCGCCGGGACCAGCTCAATTAATCCCTTATATCCGAATTTCCCTTATAATCGACTGACGAAAAGTTCGATCCGATACCTTAAGAACGCAAGTTTTAAACACTCATAACACCCTTTATGAAGCTTTTGACACATTTCCCCTTCCAAAAAGCACGCCCTCAGAAACGCCCGCGAAATTGAAATCGGAACGCGCGCTTTTGATTATTTTGACGCATTATCAAAACAAAAAATCGATCCCTTATAACCGACTGAAATTACTAGAAAATTATGATTGGGACTTAGAAATTTAATCCTTTGTAAGCGAAAATCCCTTATAAGCGAATGTTTTAGTATATTTTAACTTTGAAAATCATTGGGACCAGTTGAAATAGTCTTTTGTAAGCGAAAATCCCTTATATCCGAAGTTCACTGTAAAAATAAATCCTTTTATACTAGCTGCTGCACTTCGCGGGTCAAAGACACACATTGTGCAAGTTTTACGCGACTTTGTTTTGAGATCATCACAGGCTACATTGAAATTGGTGAGCAACCAACAAATGGTGAAAAGGTTTGCGTTTTATTCAAATTTTCAACGCAAGTGATTCAAGAACACCCATCATGCTTGTCGCGACCGCTACCTTTTTGATCTAGGTATATCGACAATGGCAATTAAGTGCCTTCGATACTATTATATTAGTCAGTAATACAAAAAAAGATTATTAAGCGAAGAAAGCTGAGTTGGTTCTACATCATTATATCATATCTACAAGGAAATTAAAAAGGATTCGATGTTCCCTTGAGAAAAACTATACAGTAAAATGTTTTGCAATGACGACGCAAAGAAACTGATAAGTGCTGACAATTTATTCCATTTTAAAGATAAAAAACAACCAAGTAGAAAAATAGAGTGAAATCTTCAGAATAAACAAATTTTAACACCATTTCTTAATGGAAATATTTTTTGGTTAGAGAATTGAGTTCTTTGAAGAGAGTAAAAGAGCTGAAGTATAAAAATACAGAATTTAACAAAAAAAGGCAACGTTAAAATTTTGAATAAATTTACACCTGTTACTCCGCCAAAGAACTTAAAAAAAAGCAGCTTTGAAATTAAACGCTAAAATAAGTCGATAGAAAAAGCTTTTTAAGACGAACAAACCGAAGCAACTTCGAAGCGCGCGATTAATTGATGCGGACGCGATGTTGAGCGGCCCACATTTCCAGCGCTTGAACGATGTACTGCAACTGGGGATGATCGACTCCGTTTCTGAGCAAATTTAACAGCTCGCTGATTTTTTCTCTGTCAGAAAAAAATCAGTTACGCGCGAACGTCGCGGCAAAGACAAGGCAACTTACGGATGGGTCTGGTTCGTCACAATTGCATAGAACACCCCCATGCACGCGCCCCTTTTCCCTTCCCAGTATTCAGGAATATGATCTAGTTGTTCTAACGCGTCGAACGCTTTGGCAGAAATGTAAAATTGGCCCATCTGGAAACCACCGAAAAGTCGCAATAAGGCATTTTGACCGTTAACAACTGACAGCAAAAAATGATGAAAGACACATGGCTCCCAAGAAATGGCGAAACAAGGAAAATATTAAAGTTTTATTGTTAGCTGCTGAAATCGCATTTCGATTTTATTTCAATGATAAGATTGTCTTCAATCAATTTTCCCTATCGCGAGCAGTTCAATTTATTAATTAAAAAAAAAATTAAAGCAATTCAAAGAAATTCTGTTTCACTTGTCGTTGTACGGAGACAAAAAGTGATTTCTAGAAATACCAGAAACGAGTTTTTGTTCAAGCTAAAAACTTATTTGTTTTTAAGAGAGTTGAATAAAAACATTTGATTTAAAAGTGAAATATTTTTTAAAATCTTGCCACGCTAAATAAAAGGATTTGGTTTTTCGTAATATTAAATCCGTTAAAATTGAAATTCACGTATAGGTTTACTTGAAATTCACGTATAGAGATTCACTGTTTTGAGGCTCCGAAACGGTCCCTCAAATTTCTTTAATTGATCTTTGGAGTAAATTTCTTTAGATGCCCCCTTTTTTATATTATGATGAAAAAAAATTTCAAAATTTCTTTGCGGTCTCCTCAGCCAAAACCGTGAAAAAACACTGAACACAAGCGGACGAATATTAAATAGCAACTGGCCTTGTAACATTCGTTTGCGATTAAATGAAGAAGCGAGTAAGCTTCGCCCGATGTCTCCATCTTGCGGTATAACATCCACGCTTGATCTGGCTTTTTATTTTTAATCACTGAAACAAGATGGTTGAAAATAAGAGATAACTAAAATATTTTTTACGGATTTAGCGGAAAAACTATAAAAAATTCTCGTTGGACTGCTTTATTTGTGAATACAATATGATGGAAAAGGAAAACAGGTGATAGTAACAAATAAAAGCTCATGCAATAGCTCTCTCAAAATTGTGCGTCGATAAATTCGCTGTATACATTATAACAACTATTTTAGAAATTTCAAAGCATTACTTCTAAAAAAAAAACAATAAAAAACACAAATCAACAGTCGGCTTAAACACTGCATAAAGGCAATGTAACAACAAATACTTACAACATTTAGCAAGCCAACTCACGTACACGTATTCCTTTTTTAATTTTTCGCTTTTAATCAACAGAAAAGCCTAAAAGCATAATCATGAGTCTAAATAACAATCGCTCTACCAATCCAAATTATGTCTAATTATACCTCTTCTGCCTCTTTATAATGACCAACAGCAGCTTTTGCTTGACCATAGTTAAAATTATAATGATCATCACTGTACATATAGCCCTGAAAAATAATAGAACCTCCTTTAACTCATGAAAATAACGTGAACAGTAATTTTTTTTGCAATAATATTAAAAAATTTTAAAAGCTTAAGCGATCGATTCATTACAAGGAAATTCATTTTCATATAGAACATTAAAAAAGATTATTTTTATACCTTGATACTATCGAGGTAGACTATTACATCGGTGAAATGCCTTAAAAGAAAGAGACAAGATGCCATGCATTGTCTACCAAGAACAGTGTCTGTAAAACGAATACATAAATTGTTTGCATACAAGGAATTATTAATTAAAAGTAAGTAAGCCTACTGTCCAATATGTGCTGTCAAAAATGCATTCTTGAAATTTTTCAAATAATATAAATTAATTACAGCATTTTTTTTTTGTTCAAACGCAACAACAGAGACAAGTAAAACACCTGGCAATGCTAAATACGAAAAATTCATCTCTAAGATTTCCATTTTTCAAAGAAAGCAATCAAAAACATAGATTGAACAAACCTAGTCCGTAATACTAAACCACAGAGCATCTTAAATAATTCTATACCTTCAAAAATAACCTTAACTTATCACATAGATAGATTTAAATTTTTGAAAGAACTAATGGCCTTTTATTTTTATCCAATGTAGTTTTAATACCTACGAGTTGCCATGCTCGTATATTGCATGGCATACATGAATAACTAACCTTACGCATTCCAGAGTAAAGCCTTTGTAAATCTACAGCGGCCTGATCAGAGAGTTTGCGAAATAACCGGGAAGCTTACGAACGGGAATTGGCTTTGCTGACTTCTAATGGTTTGTTTCAAGGCGATGTTTTAAAGGCAAGAAAGTTTGATGAAAAAGATAAGCATCACATTGTATATCGAAGCAACTACATTGGTTGTTGCTTTAGCTTGTACACCCTTGTGCAAATTAATTGAAACAAACATCCAAACTTTTATATATCCTCATTTCTTAGCTGAAATAAGCGTAAATTGATTACAAATGTTGACTTTTTCGGAGAAAATGTTTATTAGATTATTTTTTATTAAAATAAAATTTTAATGACTTAATAAATCCTATTATGACGTCACTAATGTGTTCACAATCATTGTTTTAAAACTTTTTATTTAGGTAGAATTTGTAACTAGAAGTTAGAATATTATATAGTTGTTTTAAAAGATGGATGTTAGCCCTAGAAAGCGTGCTAGTATCTTAACTTTACGTGAAAACACAGAAAAGACCTACCAGGAGATATCAAAGATTGTTGGTGTCAGTATATCTACAATAAGTCGTATTATGAAAATGAAGAAAGAAACAGGGTCTGTTACCCCAAAACGCAAAGGCACATGTGGTCGCAAGAGGAAAACTACCCCCAGAGATGACGCCTATCTGATACGGGAGAGTGTGAAAGATCCAAGAAAGACAAGTGACGCCATAAAAACTACTTTGGGGGAAAAAGGAATCGAAATAAGCTCCTCAACAGTTCGTAGGCGCCTACTGGAGGTTGGGAGAAAAGCATACCGCCCTGTTAAAAAGCAGCTCCTTACAAAAACAATGAAGACAAAACGCTACAAATGGGGACTCAAATACAAAAACTGGAGAAAGGAAGACTGGAGGCGCTTGATTTTCAGCGATGAAACTCACATGTTTGTCCAAGGTCACAGAAGTCAGCATGTTCGAAGATCACAAAACGAAAAGATTCGCAATTCCCACATTGACCAGCGCGTAAAACATCCTCAAAAAAGATGTTTTGGGGATGTTTCAGTTTTTATGACATTGGTAGCTTGCACCCAGTTGAAGATATGATGCGCTCCCAGCAATATATTGAAGTGGTTCAACGAAGAGTCATTCCAGAGATGAACCGATTGTTTCCAGATGGATCTGGTGTGTTTCAGCAAGATTTAGCCCCATGTCACACATCGAAACAAGTCAAAAAATTTATGAATGAAAACCACATTAAAGTGCTGAAGTGGCCGGGAAACTCTCCCGATTTAAATCCAATCGAAAATTTATGGTCCATCTGCAAGCAAAGACTTTGTACAATGGACTGCACCTCGAAGGAAAAGCTTATTCAGGCTCTAATTCAAGTGTGGTACAAGGACCCCCAAATCTTAAAAGATTGTTCAAAATTGGTCGACTCAATGCCCAAACGCATCAAAATGCTTCTTAATAATCGCGGTGGTCATATTATGTACTAATATGTGAACTGAAACATTCATTGAATAAAATATTTTAAAAAAACTAAATTTTCGGTGTTTTTGATGTTTGTTTCAATTAATTTGCACAAGGGTGTAGGTAGTTTGTCATCTAACGTCACCATTCCTTTGTAAACTTCACGTCCACAATTTATTAATCACTGTTGTAATTGAAAAACACTTTTAAGCTAAGAATACAAACCCACCGCATTCTCCAGGTGCTTTACCGACATGTTGAAAATATTGCTGAGCTAATTTGAGATATTTTTTCTAAAAAACAATAAGTTAGAATTTTCGCTGTGCAAAGTATTCATAAATACGAAAGCTAGAAACATAGCGTACACCTGCTCTATCGAGAGCTGTTGGTGCCAAAACATTGCATACATTATGCATACTAACCCTACCTATCTCAGGCCTACTCTACAACTGAGTACTGCGCACCGGTGTGGTGTCGCAACGCACACTCTCGCCTCATAGACAATACGTAAACGACGCCTTGCGCATGTCCTCGTCCCACTTCCAACAGTTCACATTGCAATACTTTCAGGCATACTGCCACCTAAGCTTCGCCGACTAAAAGCCACACTCTCCTTGGCTTATCGTGGCACTTGGGACCCTGATCATATACTTTATGGTCTTTTAAGTGGGTCTCGAGAAGCCCGCTACGAGAGACTAAAATCTTGACGCTCGTTTGTGCCAGCTGCGCGGAAACCACTGAACAACCTCGTCGAACTCGGCATCCGCGCGACCATGAGTGTTCCATGAGCACTGTGCATCGGGGCTGCGTGTTTTCATACCCACGACCAGTACCAGGTCTGCTGAAATGAGCTTGCGTCAAACAGCTTTACACAAACACAAGTCTTTACACTGGCCAAAAAAATTGACCAATTAAAAGTTTGCACATTACACTTTATCAGTTGTCAATTTCATTTTTTAAACTAAATCCTCAATCTGGGGATAAAAAGTTCAAATCAAACATCAATTCTGCCAAGAATCGTGTTCAAACGGTAGAGAACAGTGAGGTGAAGGCAGAGTTTCTTAACTACTCAGTAATTCTTAAGTAATCAAAATAAAGAGACAATCTGAGAAAGACAATAAAAAGACAAATTGCGAGAGATCTTTAGATTTTTTTAAAGACAACTTTATAGTTAGCTTCAAATTTTAAATATAATCAATGCACAGTAGAATTTAAGAGCCATTTCAGTTTTATTTCCATTTATTTCGTAAAACCGACAATCGCAGCAGTGCAACAGCTGTATGCCATGCAAAAGAAAAAAAAACTGCAATTTTGGTCTATTCTAAGCAACAAGCATAAATCGTCATATTACACATACTTTTTTGTGCACTCATTAAATGGGTTTTATGAAACAAGTAAATACAGTTCATTTCACTCTAAACAAAATTTTTTTAATAGTTAGAAAGCTAGTTTAACATGTTGCAGGTCCTCATTTGTTTTTGTTAGTGATCAATACAATAAAAAAATGGGAATTTTTTTATCCAGAAGTGACATTTTAAAAAATAGGTCGAAATCAAAGTTTTTTTTTTCTTTTTAAACAAAAGTTTATGAAATTACACAACAGAAATATGAAGTTAAATACCTAATGTTTTCTTACATTATTTTCTTCTTGTCCGATATATGCAAAAACTACTGCTTTGAGAACATATTCCCAAGAATTAGATGGTTCAAAATTCTTTACCATAGTATGAGCCAAAGAATATTGATCTGCAAAAAACAGGAACATAATGGAAAAAGTGATATAGTATTTTGATTAAACTGTCTGCCAGTTAGCATACCAATCACATATTTGAATAAAAAAAATTGAAAACAGTAAATTTTATTTTAGAGCTACATCAAATGGATAATGAAGTATAAATCAGTCAGAAGCACGGTTTTAAATAATTTTGAAGTAAGTATGGATGTTTCTTTTTTGTTTTTTAGCTTATTTATAGGTGTTTTTTTTTAGTTTTTTGGACACCAATGCTACTCAAATAGGAACAAAAATAAACTTAACTACTAATTTTTTATTACCAAAATATAATGTGGGTTGTACTCAGTCCTGATCAAACATTTTTTCTCAAAAATGCGTATGCTTAGTTTGCTATAGATAAAATTTTATATACATTACATAATAAAAGTCAATATTTCTAAAGGTATAATTCTTAAGCAAATTAAACCAGCCTTCTTCAATTGATCTTCACCGTTACACAGTCTACCCTTTGAATTAATAACTTGCAATAACAACTTCAAAAAGGTACTGTTTTTTAAGTAAAGCTACTGCATAATATAAAATTGCAATACAAGAACTTTGTTATGGAACATTTTGTATTCATTTGAAATTGCATATAATTTATGTAACATACAGTATATCCAAACATTTTAGACAATATCTCCTACCTCACAGTTTGGTTTTTTATACACATATTTTGCTTCAATATCTATTTGGTTGTTCAACTCTTAAGACTTCTAATAGTCCTTTAGTAGTCTTTTATCATAATTATGTTTTTTTGTGATTTATTAGTTGTTTCTTATAGCATTTTCTTTATTTTTTTTCTTGTTTTTTAAGAAAAAGTTTTTTTTGTCTGTCTGTTTATCTGTACCAAATGAAAGTTTAAATATAATCTAGAACAGTGTTTCTCAACCTTTTTTTGACCATGCCCCACCAAATCACTTCTAAAATTTTGATGTTTCCCATTTGGTAATACATAGGGGTAACAATTAAAAAATATTTGGGGCAATACAGTTTTCCCAAAAAATTAGTGAAAACCTCTGAAAGGTCATCACTTTGAAACTGCCTCTGATTTTTTATTTTTGCAAAGATTTTTGCAAAGGCTTTTGCTCGCAGCTTTCTTGTGCTTTCCACCAAAATTGGTTCATAATGTATTAAATCTCCATGCCCCACCAAAAATTTGCTAAGTCCCACTGGTAGGGCACATGCCCACATTGAGAACCAGTGATCTAAAACGATTGAAAGTTTAATATAAGCCAGTAGTTCTCAACCATTTGGAAATTTTTCTTTACACTACGTACCACAAAGTTCATTGAAAAATCAGTTATTCAGATTTACTTAATAAATATGGTAATAGGAATTAGTGTGATAGTTGTATCTGCTTTTACCTGCACAAATTGCTTTATGCACTCTCATTGCACTAACTGCAAATCGGGAAACATGGAAAAGCGAAGTAAAGCGACTTCTGCTTTTAGTTTTAATACTCATCATTGCAGAGAAGCACTACTCATACTCCCATGTGACAAAGAATACAGTACTATGGTACACCTTGAGAAATAGTTTTTTAAGTCGGTATGTAGAGGCTATTTTTAGCCAAATATTCGTGGCGGATCGTTCTTTATGCTTGATTTTAGCTGTTTCATCACATTGGATATCAATGATTTTCCTTTTTTCTGTGGTTTCTGCATGTAGGTCGGATGATAAACAAAGAATAGATTAAAAATATAGGAACAGTTATTTATGCTTGAAACATAATGCATAAACCGTTTTAACCCGTTTTAAACAGTTTTAGATGTCAGCCAATTTATTGAAATAACTTTTCGTTGCGTTGTTTTTACAATAAAGAAATATGTGTTAACATTCGATACTGTTTGGTTTCTTTGTTCATTGGCCATAAGTCTAGCTTCGGTACAGAAGCTTGCAATGTAGAAATCAGATATGCAATAGAGCTATTTGGACCTTGAAAAACAAATTCATCAGTCGTTGATATCTGATGAGTAGTTCGTCACAAGAGAAACCTTAATTTAATCAAATAGTTAGTTATTTGCTTTGTGTGTAAAATTCGAGCAACCCTTTTCTTAATTCAAAAACTCTTCTTAGCATATTTCCTTGTGACAGCCAATGTAGATTTGTATAGAAAACATTTGTTTATCAAAACATTTAATAACATCATTGCACATTTGAACACAAACAATGGAAACACAGTATTTTATAAAAGACACTATGTGTCAGATTAAACTTGGCCTTGTGCTTTGAAAATGGCTAAAATAATTGCGGCGCAAATGTTAACGTAACTTTTTCAAAAATTTAACGTCAAAGCACACACTCTGATAATTATTGCGATAATGTTATAATTGATGACAAAAAAAAAATTAGCTCAAACGTAGTTATTAAAATAGCACCAATGAATATCTAGAAAATGCAATTTAATCCGAGTACTGAATTCTATAGGAATCTAAAAACTGTTCAGGCACCACTTAAAAAAATATCACGTACCACTAATCGTTGAAATGCATACCGCAGGTTGAAAACCACTGATATAAGCAATATTTGACAAGAGTTTGTCTAATCACTACTTAAAAAAAAAACTATTGTCTCTACATCATACCTTCTTTTAAGTAAAATATTGCAAGATTTAACCTGGCCTCCTGTATAACATCAACAAGTGGGCTCAAAACATGTAAAGCATCTTCTCCATTGCGAAATACAACCTAAAAATTATAAAGTAGTGACAAACTGAAAAGGTAACCTTTCAATGATATTGAATGTAAATTGAAGTAGAATCTTAATAAAAATTTTTTGGTGAGATAGGTTAGTTTGATAACACTTTGACCTACAAACAAAAGGATGCAAGTTAGACGCTCAGCTTACCGAAACGATTTTTATTATGATCTTAGGTTAGGCGTTTTACAACAAACTCCACGATATGATGAAATTGGTTACCTACAATGATGACGCCATTAAAAACAGAAAACAGCGTACAGACTATTAGAACTATACCAAGAAAAATAAAATAAAAAGATAATAATAAAACTTATTCGTAATGTTTAATTTTACACAAAAAAAGTAATGATTGATACCTTTTATTAATTAAATATATAAAATTTATTCAAAAATTCAATTAAATAATGAAAGCTAGAATACCAAAAAAATTTTTTTCAAACACTCCCAACATGTTTTACTTTGCTAGCATTGATATTACACAGAATTAGGATAACTAAATTTTATACGGGCAAAAATTGACGTTATAAATTTCAAGTAAGTATGGAAGAGACCCTGTGCACGTTCAACACTGCTGTTGAACGTGGTAGTTCCAATTGTTTGGCAGCAGTACAGATAGACTTCATAGGAAAACGTTGAAAGGCTTGCCTTACACGCTTGATGTTTTCTTCAGATGTTCTTGGTCGCCCACTCCTTGTATCAAACACTGTCTCCATAAATTTCTTGTGCCACAAACGAATTGAAGGACGTGATGGTGGGTCTCTTCCATACTTACTTCTGTAGTTTTGCTGCGTCTGAACATCTGATTTTGTCTCAATGAACCAGGATACACATTGCGCTTTATCTTGAGGAGTAGTCATTTTATGGGGGTTTAATTCATATAATTCAATCATTAAACGTAAGAAATTTTAATTAAGAAAATTTATCTGAAACAATAAATTTTAGTGTCAATAAACACTTTATGAAATACTGATTAACATAAAACAACCCTTATTGCGATATCTCATCATTTCACTTTGTAATAATTTTTTTTAAATTGTAAAGAAACTTTATGGACACCCTGTAATACTAGCTAGTCAGAGCTTGCATAATGTATATAAAAATCTCTTGTACAATTATTCACAAATGAAAAACCCAATAAATTATGGTAACAGCTTGAAGTAGAGTATTCTAAGGTTAATTTTTAACATAAAAAATATTCTTAAAAGAAAAAAATCTCTAGTATGAGTAGTCAATTTTAAGTTAAGCAATCTAAAAATTGTAAGCCTTTTAGAAATATTAAATTTTTTCAAGACTCAGCTAAAAATGTTTTTTTGTAGACCAAAAATATGGCTAACTCTAGAACTTTTTAAAAAATCTGAGTAATTGCTATAATTATCTTCTGAAACTTGCCCTGACAATTAGTGAGAAAAAATCATTATGATACTTTTTCTAAAGGAACTTTTACCAACATTTGAACTACGTACAAGCTGATGCTTCTGTTTCAAAGCATACTATTTTGTGCATTAATGGAACAGCTAAACCAGTGGATGAATTAGTGTACATGATAACATTGTTGTAATTACTAAAAATAAAAAAAAGCTCACAGGGCTGCTTTTATCTTATCATGTTTGAATTATTTACAAGAATAGTTGACTTACTCTATTGTGCCTTATAAGTTCTTCACCAAAGTAATAATTTGAAGAAACAACTTGAAGAAAGTGCTTCATTTCCACCTCAGCTGATTTACCATCATAAAGTCGAAAGTGATTGCAAGCTTTTAAGTTGATACCAATTGCAGTAACAGGGTGTACATCCAAATACTTGGAAAGAGTTTCCTTAAAAGCAATAAATTAAATTCGCTTCAGCATTGCAAACATTAACTGTTTCATTACAAAATGCATTTCTAAAAATTTAACTTTGAAAAGAATTCAGCTTCTGCAAACTATTATTGAAGAACTCAATTGTGTTACTTCTGTCCATATTTTGTAAACAGCTTATTTACTTGCTAAATTCCGCATTTCATGCTCAACTTACTATCAATTATCAAGCTTAGCTTCTCACACAGTTAGTTCTGAACCATTATTTTTTTGAGTGTAATTTACTATCATTATTATTTAATTACAATGAGTTACTTTATACTACAATTATTGTTGGCAGATCAAAAAATTCGAATTGCAATGTTTTTACTGCCAGGTGTATCAGTACATATGCTATTAAGAAAGTGGCAGTTGCTTGACTTAAAATGGCATGATTCGGGTTAAAAAAAATCACTAAAAAGAAATAATAACTATATTGCCTCTTAAATTATAAAATTCAACTGTACTTTACCAGAGACACACAAAAACTCAAACAACAAATGAGGAAAAGAATTACAGAGTTATTCAGAATTAGATATTCAATCTTGTTTAAATCTGCCAAACAATTTTAATCAAAAGTTATTTTTTAATAAACAAAAATCAGTTGTTTTTTAAATGCAACTGTTAACAAATTCATTACAAGTTTATATGACATACCTGACACAAATCAAAAACATCCATTTTATAATAACATAGAGCCATGTAAACATGCATTGCCAAATATGTTCTGTAAAAAATATTCAAATTCATTACTTTATTTTCATAACTGGTCATCAGGATTAAGAAAAAACAACTACTGTAAAAACGGCACAAAACCAAAAATTTTTAATATGGTACTCTCTTTATATCCTGATTGTATCACTTGACTGCAGAGTCATTTTTTACAATATTGTAAGCAGCACACCCACTTAATTATTACAAGATGGCAAGACATTGCCACCACTGTGTTAGATTTGTTAGATCGATATTTATTTGTTTGCCTTCAACACAAAATCAATTAATAAACAGCACAGTGTAAATTTGATGGGCCTGGGAAATGTACCAATATCTATGATGCTTAGATCAAGAATGAAAACGGCCTCATTATAAAAATATTTTTTTCTAAATTAAAAAGTATCAGAATTTTCAAAGCCAAAACTCAAATAAAATAATATTGCTTACAAGTTTGCATCATCTTAGAAAATACATATGAGGGGTGTTCAGAAAGTAATGCAACCAGGTTTCTTTTCATGACATTGAGTTTTGAAGGTACACAAATCATGCATCACAAGAAAGTATATAGCATGAGCATTTCATAGTTACTTCTCGATGTAATCTCCCACTTTCCGAACTGCCTTTTTCCACTTTTTAACGACTGCACATATTCCTTCATTATAAAACTCTACAGGCTATGCTTTTAACCACTTCCTAACAGCAGTTTTGACCTCTTCATCACTGGTGAAATGTCGCCCCTTCAAACTTTCTTTGAGGGGCCCAAACAAATGGAAGTCAGACAGTGCCAGGTCTGGAGAATATGAGGGATGTGAAATTGTTGTCCAGCCAAAGGATCTGATGACCTTACAGGCTTTGAGGCTGGTGTGCGGCCTAGTGTTGTCATGTTACAATAAAACCTTAGACATTTCCAAAGCAGGTCAAACACTTCAAATTCTTGCTTTCAACTTTTTTAATGTATCAATGTAAACATCTGAATTGATTGTTTCTCTTTTGGACATCAAGTCTACCAGTATCACCCTAACACTATCCCAGAACAGTCACCACCACTTTTCCTGTAGATTGCTGAAATTTGAACTTCTTCGAGCGTGGTGAGGTGGGATGGCGCCACTCCATTGATGCTTTCTTTGACTCTGGTTTGAAGTGGTGAACCCAAGTCTCATCTCTGGTCACTATTTGCTGCAAAAAGGTTTTGTCACTATGGCAATATTTCAGAAGTTCAGAAAAAGCTTCTAGGCAGGATCGTTTATGCCTCTGTGAGCTGCCTTGGGACCCACCTTGCACACACTTTTGAATACCCCATGGTATTCATGATCTTTACAGCACTCCCTGCACTTACTCCTAATGACAGCAAGCTCATTAATGGTGATGTGTCTGTTTTTCTTAATCAATTCATCTGCCTAATCAATGTTAGCAGAACTGTGAGCAGAAAATGGCCTACCACTTCTTGGCCTATCGCAAAGATTGCTTTCAGCAGGTTCTTCCTGTTCATCATTGATTTGCTTCACCCACCTCGTCACTGTGCTGTAGACTACTTGCTTTAGAGCAATTATGCCAGTTTTTTATAGTTCCTTTTTTTTATAGTTATAGTTTTTTCCTTGCCAATCATGCCAGTTTTTTATAGATTGCTTTGGGGCAATCATGCCAGTTTTATCTTCTAATGAAGAAGACATAGAGGAATTGCTTAAAATTTGAATTGCAGATAGCAGTAATTCAAACTATTATTTTTTACAAAATCTGTAAACCTTAGCCACCAATCAAAATGAATGCTGCAAGAAATTAAATCAGTTGCATTACTTTCTGAATCCTCATTGTAAATCTAAAGCAGTTAAGATGTAGTATTGCAAATAATTTGCAATAAAATTAACCTTGACTAAGAGAATTAGTTTCTGTCCAAGCTTTACTTTAAAACAAAAGTTTCAAAAATCAAAAATAAGGTCAACTGCAACAAAATTTATTAAAATTTTAGTTTTTCCAATCAAAAGTTAGCATTAATAATAAACATATTTTTAACTTGATCATCAAATAAAAATGTATGAACCAACTAAAAATAAATTTAATTTAGCCTCAAAGAATAAAGCAATCAAGCATTTAAATTTTAAAAAATTTTTAAAGAAAATTGCTTAAATAAATATGAAAGTGAAATGAAATGAAAGTGAAATAAATTTAAATGCAAGCAATCTTGGTACAGTTTTAAGCTATATTTAACTTAATTAGAATCATTTTAGCCTTGAAAAAGCTAGATGCGATCAAGTATGACCCCAGACTGTTGCTTTTGTTGCAAGCTTTCAATTTACCACAAATTATGCTAGGTCAACATAATGTATTTTTTATCATTAGAAACAAAATTTCTTTACTTTTTGCATAATTTTTGCTGTGTTTTTGTCACATTTGAACCCACTAGCCCAGGCATGTCAAACAGGTGAGCAAATGCTAGCTATATCAGTGAAATTTTATCCTATAAATTTGTTATGGGCTGCAACCCACTAAACAAACAAAGTGATGGCTTCTTTTCAGTCTTCTTTTTGATTTCTATGTAAACTTTCAAAATTTTCTTTTCTAGGTACTAGAGTTTAAACCTTGATATACTTATAGACTAAAAAAAAAAAGTTCAAGCAGTGCAGCAACCTGGAATAGTAAAGTCATAAACCCTTGGCTCTTGTCCTGTTTGCTGAGATGGCACCAATGATGTTGATTCGGTGCCAAGCTTATTATTCAAATCATCAGATGTTGTATACTTACCAAAACTGAATTTAATAAAAGCACACATAATTTTTAAAGTACCTAGTTTCTACTTGGCTCAATTTTTAGATCTATATTCTTTATTGAGCCAAGTCTATATTTCTTTATTTTACTTGCTTATACAATTAACAGGGAAATATATGGTGACTCAATTACTTTGGCAACATTGTAGTATTAGTTTGTTTTTTGTGGCAAGTAGATATACTTTCCACTAGGATAAGCAAAAATATATTTTTGTTGTTTCAGTTATGGTAGTTTTGTTCTGTATAAGTGTAAGGTTTTAAACCTTTTAAAATGTATGACAATATCTGACCAAAATTTTGCATTTATTTACGCTCAACAAATACAACAACCATTTAAATCTTTTTTAAAATTTAAATAAACATACTTATCTGCAGAAAGCACACCCTTGTATATGGTTAAAGCATCTGTGTAGTTACCAAGATTACAAAATAATCCAGCAAGACATAGCTGATCTTCCATATCCTTTTTATTCAATTTTTTGTGATATTTACTCATTTCTTCTTCATTTTTAAGCTTAAGTTTGAGAAAATACTTGTTTAGATACTGCAATAACTCATAAACCAATATTTTTTGTCATACTGTATTTGTTGCAAAACCATTCAAATGTATACCTCCATCACTTGTGCTTTATCAACATGAGTTTACTTAGTTTTTTTCTAGCATGTTGAATAAACAATTAATTTCACTTGTAATAAAAACTTTTTGAAAACATAAAGTAAAAGCAAAAATATTTAATAAGGGTGAAGCTGGTGAATTCAAAAATTTATGATGTAATTTAATATATTGCTAATAATAAATATCTTGATAAAACTTAAGATATTTATGTACATTTTTACATTTAACAAAAACAAGCTAACAATTTACTTTTAGCATGACATGCATAAGCAGTCTATTCTTAAGAGGAGAATCAGGTCCTGCAAACAAAAAAATATTAAAATATAACTGGAGAATTAAACTATTGTCATTTAAAATAAAAGTTCTTAAAACAGTTTGTTACTAATTGATTATCTAAAAAATTCTTATATTAAAAAAATGCCAATGTTATACACTTGTGAAATCATATAAAGCATGTAAACTAAAGATAAATTATTATTTTGCACTAATAGGTATTTTTATTTTCTATACTTGTATATATATTTTTTTTCTAGGTGATGCAACCATGCAAGCCGTTACCTTAGCTAGTGTAGTTATTGAGTTTTTGCATGTTTCAACGTTGTTTCGTTTTGTTATATGTTCCTTTTTCCGTAGTGTAATTACGTTGATGTAAGTATTTTGTTCGACAAGTGGCAAAAATAAAAAAACGACTGAACTGAACTGAACTGAAATTATTGGTATCTTTAAAAGCAGATTGGGAAATTGCTTTATGGTTCCAATCAGAATAAATAAAAAGGATATGATAATGATGAAATATTAGTTCTTTACACTAGTTCAGTAGAAAAAAATTAAAAAAATTTTTGTTTCTATATTTATCCTTCTGACTCACATGAAAGCAATGGAGGTGCTAATACATAGGATAAGCAATTACCCCAATCTGCTTTCAGAGATGCCAAGATATTGCTTTCCGCTTGAAATTTAATAGAGATAAGACCACCAAGCAGGGTAAAGTGCTGTAAAGTGTTTCCCAAAGACACAAGAATGGCACTAATAAGTTTTGAACTGAGACCATGTCAATTACCCTCCTGGCATTCTAACCACTCAACCAAAAAGTATCAAAAACTACAAAAATAACCCATTAACCTTTAGATCAGACAAGTGTGCCTTTCAAAAATTAAGGCAAATGTAATTTTTATTGTGCAGAACAAATCAAGGTTATCAACATACCAATTTTAATCTTAACAAGTTATCAAAAAATAATTTTTATTGATAACAGCTTAATAGGCTTACATAAATGACACATTTTTTTTCATCCGCTTGACTAAATTAATCACCATTTTTTTAATGCACTTTCACCCAGAAAAAAATTACCAAAATACATTTTTCCAAAAAACATTATGGTTTTTGATTGTACTAATAAATTCATATAAAACTTTAACTTACCCTTTTCACCATACTCTTTAGCCTCTTTAAATAGACCTAAGTAAAAGCAACAACATGCAATGTACACATATAAAATAGGATTATGTTTTGGCTCTTTCATCAATGTATAGTAAACCTGTAAAACAAAGTTGAAAACCTAAAACAATCGAAAACTATGATTTGACAGCTATAGCAAAAACTTAAAGTTAAAAGACTATTTTGTATTCTACAGCACATAAGCTATAAGTTAAGCTGCTAATCAAAAAACATTCATAATATAGTACAAAGCCTGATGACAAAACTAGAGTAAGTCTATATAATTTTTATGAATTGCCCTTGATAAAATTCGCTTTTAAATTTAGCAACAAGAGTTGATTATTTCTCTCCAATTCTGGAAACAAATTTAAGATTTATAACATGCAATACTGCAATTAAAGAAATCTTATTTTATCTAAACACAATAATAAGTAGTTTCAATGAAAACACAGTATATTTCTTAACAATTGCATTGTTTATAGTTGCCAAATAATAAAAAAACAAATGTATATACCTTCTTACTTAAAGATACAATAGATAAAAAATATACTTTTTTCTTCTTACACTATTTAAAAAAAAATTTTTTGTTAACATTAAAATGCTTGTTTGTAAGTCTTACTTAATTAAAATCTGTTTTAAATTAAAGTGATAAGTTAATTGTTAAGAATATTAGTTTTTTTAAAGAAAATTTAGAATATGCTGCAATGTTGATCATCAGTTATCTTATCATAAAAAGGCATAAGCAGAAATCATAAAAACACTGCTGTTCAGCCTATCTGAATAATTCCAGTTTGTGCCATTGAGAAAGAGATTTTATAAACAATTCCTTTTTGAAAGCATGCTGCTTACTTACAATGGTGACTCTACTTAAAACAGAAAGCAGCATTTGGGTCAATAAGAATATACAAGAACAGGCTATACAAAGAACAAAGTTGACTTACATCATAAGCTTGTTTGTAGTCTCCCAAATGAAAATGACAAAAAGCACACCATAAATCAAGATTTTCAACAGGAGTTTTAGTGTTTCTTGAAAACTAAGAACATTAACCACAAATTAAGGAAACACAAAAACACTACAAATATCTTTTAAGCGTATTTTTTGTTTTTTTATGGCATATTTGTAAAGTGGCTTTTCAAATAAAAAAATAATAATTGTTCTAACTTTTTCAAGGTGGTACGATGTAAAGTGCAGGTTTTGATAATATTAAAAACTCACAAATCAGTTATCCTTATTTAGGGACCACAGTGCTTTTGTACTTTATGATAAAAATAAACAGTTAATATAATCATATTTACTCATCAGAATGGGCAAGAGATAAAAAGTAATATTCAATGAATGACATAGTCTACAACTAAGTTCAACTTTCTTCACTTATTATGTTGCTGTAACCTTGAGATAGGCACTTAGTTTTTTTTCTCTGATTGGTGATTCTAACAAGCACGTTTATATTACAGTCATATCACTCTGTTAAAAATTAAATAAAAAATTATAACTGGTTAGGAATATTTTGGACTATTCAAAAGCAAAAAGTGATGTTTGCTGGATTGATGATAAAAGTATGATTGCTTCTGTCAAGTTCTAACATTGTCAAAAAGATAAGTTTGACAATAACAACAATATATCATGGGCACTTGTGGTGTAATCATTCAAATAGTTGAACAATTTATGGTATGAATGGTTTCATTTCATTTTTATATTTATTCTCCTGACTGAGAGGAAAGCAATGAAGGTTCTACACATAAAGCAAGCAATTACCTTGACCTGCTCCAAAGGTGCCAAGATATTGCTGTCCGATTGAGTTTTATAAAGATATGACTGAAATTTAAAACTGCTTCCTAAGACCAACAAGCAGAAGAAAGTGCTGTAAAGTGTTTTTTCAAAGGATACAACAGAATGGCAAGACAACAGAATTCAATTATTCACAAATAGAACATAATAAAAACTACTTTAATAAGATTTTCTATATATGTGTGTATTTCTATAAGGCATAACCAAATTAAAAAATAAAAATTGCTGCATTTATAATATTACACATTTAAACAACCAACTTCTAATAATGCCAAAGCTCCAGTAAAGTCACGTTGTTCTATCAAATCTTCTAGTTTTGGTTTTTTCTTTTTGCTAGTGCTTTTTTCTGAGCTTCCAGTAACAGATGAAAATATATTTGTAACAGCAGGTTTTAATCTGGAAAACTAAAAAAATAACTTTGATTATGATTGACAGCTTACAAATATTAACTTTATAAAATGTTGCAATAAACATTTTAACTATTTACTTTAATAATTAAAAAATTGTTAATTTGTACATAATTAGCATATTCAATCAATTTAAAATTACCATTTTTATCTTTCAATCATTATTTGATAGCAAGTGCTTAAGCAGTACTTTAAAAAATATTAATTTCATTATGTTTTTTGTTGCATTTTTTCTAAATTAAATTAATTTTGTTTATAATAAAATTCTAGCAATTTGAATATTTTTTAATTAACACCTAATATCAACTAACATCATCTTATACTTTATAGGCTATTATTATTTTTAAAAGCAATGTATTCATTATCCCCATACTTATACTAATATTGTAGTAATAGAATCCTTTATTACAGCTCTGCCACATAAAATACAAAAATTAAAAAAAACTGATATGAGTGATAATTCAACTTAAAAATAGACTATTTTGGAAAACAGCTTAAAAACATTTGCAATAAATTTGACCAATTTTCTTAAGCAATTTACAATTAAATTTCAGATATTAAGATACTTTGGACAAGCCACTATAATATTATGGGTTATGGCTGCATGTCACATCATAAACAACATGTATTACATCATAATAAAAATAATTCCTGTTGATTAATATATTTATAACCATGTACTGACTTTTTGTCTGACAACAATTCATCCAACAACACTTCGTCCATGCTGTTTTGTCCAATAGGGTTTAGGGTTAAGGTTCCTGTAACAAGACTTCTTTTTGAAATTGGACTGAAAGTTGTTGGACAAAAAAAATAGGACCAAAAGACATGGATGAAGTGTCGTTGGATGAATTGGTGTTGAACGAAAAGACCACCCACCATTTACAACATAAATTGCTATTGACTAAAAACCATTAATTTACTTAATTTTGTGAAATGGCAGGCAGCTATAGTTTCTTCAAAGCTTTTTTAAAAGGAAATTTAATTGACAATACAATCTTTTTATAAAAATATATATATAATAATGCACAAAACTTCAATACCACCTAGCATTTTTTATCTAAAAAATGAAATAAACAAATTTTGTTCTATTTATGTTATAGTTTGTTTATTTAAAGTACTGCAATAAAATAGCCATACACTAAAAATATCACTGAATGTCAAAAAGTAAGCTTGTCAACTTAAAAGTAAGTTACATTATCCAGTTTTCGTGTAGGAATCTAGTATTTAGAATGTCCACCTCTGTTCTTGATAACAGCTTGCAGATGACAAGGCATGCTATGCAGCAGGTGTTGCAGTATTCAGCTGTAAATTTTGTGTTAATATGTGTTTTATTGATGTTTCCAAGTCTTTAGCATTTGTGAGCTGTTCATCTGCCACTTTGTCTTTCAGTATTGTCCACAAATTCTCAATTGGATTGAGATCTAAGCTGTTATCAGGCCAATCCAATGCTTTATATTCTTTTTCGTAAGAAAAATCAAACACTAATTTTGAATAATGACAGGGAGCACTGTCTTGCATGAACATATTGTATTATGAATAGCTTGTCCTCCAACATTTTGCAATACCTGACACTGTTCATTGTCGTTCCAAGTGGTAAAAAGACCAGCTGTGCCATTACTGGACATAGCCTTCCAGATCATGACACTGTGATGATGTTTTACCATAGCTTGTTTATAGCAGTCATTAAATCCTATTCCAACAAGCTTACAAACTGTCTGTTTTCTTTGTGAAAACTGCTGGATTGTGAATTCATCAAAGAAAAAGACTTTACTCCACCTTGCTTCATCCCAGTCTTGATATTGCTTGACAAAGGCAAATCTCTTTGCTTTCATGGCTGGGATTAAGTGAGGTTTTTTTTGCAGGTTTACATGCTTTCAGGTTGAAATTATGAACAAGATGCCTACTAACAATTGTACAATGAACATCTGTGTTTAAGAAACAGTGTGTGTATTTTCTTGCAGGAACTGGTTGGAGACCTAACAGCTATTTTCCAAATCAAGTTTTCATCATGAGGGCTTGTTTTTTTTGATCTTCCAATCTTTTTTTTTGTCATGGTGCAGTCCAAAATTTTGAAACTTAGCAATTGCTTAATGCTTAATGCCACTTTGCTACAGGACACTTTTTTGCAAATCTTCCTTTAAAAAAACCTTTTCTTGTGCAAAATTAAAATTTGGGTTATCTCAGTTTCAGATAAACTGGCTTTTTTGCCCATTTTTTGACTTTCAAAAACTATAGAAATATTGAATCAGCCAAATATTCTTTAACCAAGCATGCACTGAGTATTGCATTGCTAAACACATCTAGCAATTACTTGCTTAATTAAAAAAAATTAAAAAAACTTAGAATCTCTTCAAGAAGTCACCGTAAATGATTATTGTTTATGAAATTAACCTGGATACCCCTCTGGTTACTATCCCTTCTTGAGAAATACTTTTTCTCTGGGTTTCTTCTTAATCCACCCTGGTTCTCAAAGAGGGATTCCAGGTTAGTTTCACTAAAAAAATTGCTTGCAATGACTTTTTGAAAAGATCCAATACCCCTGTGGTTACTGTCACTTTTTGAAAAGATTCTTTTCCTTTTGGTTTCTTTTTTATTTCATACTGGTGCTGTAGGGAGAGAGGATTCTGAGTTAGCTTCACCAGAAAAAAAATTGCTTATGGTGACTTCTTCCAGAGACTTTTAAAGTTCAATATCAAATGCTAAACTGAAACAGCTAAAAAATTATGAAATTATTTCATTTTATCTTAAGTCTTTGCCACAATTTAAATGACTATCATAAAAAAAAGGTGTTGAAAACATTTTGAAAAAATAACTATTTTTTTGTTTAATTTTTTTGCTATTTTGGAATTTTGAAAAAAGACAATTACAGGGTGATTCAGCGAAGTGTGCACAAATAAAAACTCATCTTTCGGACTTATAATTAGGTCAAATGAAACAAGTTATATGCTGTGAAGATAGTAAATTTAATAAGCTTTCAGAAAATATACAAGTTATTCAATATAACCCCCTTTGCTTTTGATTACTTTCTGAAGTCGTGGCAGAACCTGGGCACATGTGGCACGCACCACTTCTGGGTCAATTTCGTCCCATGCCGATGTCAATTTTCGCTTTAGAGAGTCCAGATTTGGATGAGAAATACGGCAGGCTTTTGTCTCAAAAATAGACCATAACCCAATATCCATAGGGTTCAAGTCTGGTGAAGACGGCGGCCAAAGCTCTTTCTCCCAAAAACCTTTGAAATTGCATCGACACCAAGCTTGAACTGAGTTGGCCATGTGGGAGGTTGCACCGTCCTGTTGAAGAGTAACTCCTTGTTCTCCGACTACTTCTTGGATTCAGGGAAGGACTTTCTCCTCCAGCATTCGCCTATAGACGGTCTGGTTTATCTTGACCCCTTCTTCAATGAATATGAGAGGAGTTTTCAGCCCTTTTGATGTTGCGCCTGCCCATACCATTACGGAGGCGGGTTTTTGTCTTCTGAAAGAGCTGCGACGCTCAACTGGGACCATGTTTATGTCTGGAAGCCAAATCCTGTCATTTTGATGGTTATGGACAGCTTGAACAGTGAAAAGTTTTTCGTTTGTCCATAAAACTTGAGGCTGCGTGCCATCGACAAGTTTCTTGACCAAAACTTTTGCTCTATCGAGCCTTTTCTTCTTAGTGGCCTCCGACAAGAGATGTCTTTTGGTGAACTTGTATGGGTAGCGTAAGGTTGTAAGGGTGTAAATAATAAGAAACTGAAATGTTAATAATTGAAAGTTAATAATGGACGAAATACATGTACATAAAACTAAGAAAAGTATTTGTGCACACTTCGCTGAATCACCCTGTATTAATAAACAGTAAGCTTACATCCATCCTTTTAAACTCTCAAACTCTGAGTCAGGGCTTCTCAAACTTTTTTGTTCCGCAACCCCATTTTAAAAACTAAATTTTTGTGTCACTCCAATATGTGTAAGCTAATTTTATGTCAATTTTTTTCTATGGAAAACCATGCAATAACAATGAGAAATGGAAATAGTAATCCAAAGCAAATTAACAAAATTACAAAAACAGACTTTGGTACTTTCCTGTTATTGTTCCACCATCAGCAAATTGTAAACGAAAACCCAAGACTTTTAGGGTCTCTCTTGAAAAAATCACCATAAGCAATTTTTTTGGTGAAACTAACCTGAAATACTCTTTTTAGTACCAGGGTTAAATAAAGAAGAAACCAAGAGAAATGTATTGAAAATAACAGCAAGCAATAGATGGTGGGGCAATAACAGAAAAGTATTTAGACTTTATTTAATAAACATTATCAAGTACATTTAATAGGATGGAAAAATTACTCTATATTCTTTCACAGCTACCTTATCAAGACAAATAAATAATTTAAATTTTTCCACATTCATCTATAAAAATCAATCTTGACTTTAGACTCAGTAAGTAAATTTTTTTGCTTTTGTTTCTTGCTGTTCTCTTGATTAGGCCACACAACTCACCTTTTGATCACGCCACCTTACTACTTTATTACGCAATATACCATCTTACTACTTTACAACGCACCTTCTGATCACGACACCTTACTACTTTATACTTATAACGCAACAATAGTGTAATGACATTTTATCTTTTCTAGTTTTTGATTGTCAATAAATATTATTGTAAAAAAAAAACAATTTCAAAAGCACAAAAAGCCATTTTCTTTTGCGATCCACAGTTTGAGAAGCCATGCTCTGAGTTATAGATTGCAGAAAACATGCAAAAAACTAACCAATGTTGCCAAATGTGTTTAGGGAAAAAAAAGCTATAAAACTAGGGCGTCGAACCGAACCCAAACTGGATCCGAAAACCGGTATTAACCGTTTTTATTTTTTAAACCTGAAGCAGAACTGAAGTAGAACTAAACTTTAAGAAATAAAAGTTGCTGGATTTGAACCAGAACTAAACTCGTAAAAATAAGATTTGCCGAACCCAAATTTGAACCATAACTCTATTTTAAACGGTTTCTGTTCGACGCTCTGATTTTAATTTTTTACTAATTTATTTATATTGGCCTTAATGGATAACAACCTTCTATTTAAACTTGTTACATTTTTTTTGGTCACTTTCTTGTTTTGTGGTAAAATGGTAAAACAGAGACGTTGTAAACGACTTTTTAGGCGATAAGTTAAGGCAAAAAATTAATCAAGTAAGCTGAATAAAGAAAGCGCGATTTCAAGAAAATCGGTGGTTCCTAAATTTTTTGCGTCCGTGCCACACTTTAATAATATAATAATAATAATAATAATAAACAAGTTTCTATCCCACTCAGGCAAATAATTACATCAAAGAAGTGGTTGCATCAGAGCGGTAGTAAAAATAAAAGTATTAATAAAATAAATACTAGTTTAGGTTCGGTAGATACAAATAAAGACAAAAAACATGCAAAACATCAAAACTCCAAGTGTACAATATGCAAAACACTTTGCTACCTTTCCAAATTTTGCGCCACACTTGCAGAGTGCAGACCTTTTTTTTGTTGTTCTTCACTAAGTTTCCAGCGGCTTTCTTTACCTGAAGCATTATCGTGTATGACGCAAAAAAACCTCGAATTTTTATGTAACTTTATATACAAAAAAATGAGGATTTTTTTTATTGGCATTCACTACCTGCTAAATTTTGAAAGATTTGTTTTTATGTGAAGTAGACTATTCAAGTTTTGCATATTGTGTACGAAACGAGCCTCGAAGACAACTGATCACCAAGAATTCAATTCAATTCAATTGAAACGAGCCTCAAAGACAACTGATCACCAAGAACTTTACACAATGGAAATTACACTGAATTTTTGGAGGTTTTTGGTTGCTGCTTCAAAGAAACATAATTTTTCTCTTTTAAAGAGTATGTTTACATTCCCATTGCGGTGCAGTTGACTAGCCTAATACAGTAATATTTTTTTAAAAGTTTCACGGCACACTTGGAAATTTCTCGATGCATACAGTTTGAGAAGCTGAAATACATAGTATTCTAAAGCAGTAAAGTGATAGATTTATTGAAGTGGAGACCAGGGTTGCCATAGTTTTTTGTTAAGGGGAGAGTTTAAAAAAAGGCATTTTTCTGTTGAAAACGCACTCCGAACAAAAGCAAATTTTGGCAACCATGCTGCAATTTGAAATTTTGGTTAAAAGATAGAATTTTAGTTTGCGCAGAACAGACCAAAAGTTTTATTATACTAATCATTATTTTGGTCTGCAATCAATTTCACGGCCAATATCAACCCTTTTTAATAAATCCAGAGTTAAAACCAAACTTTTGCTTTTTGAAAACATTTCGGAGTTTTCTGATGTTTTGTTCTTCTTTTGGAACGCCTGGTATAATTGTTATATCAGGCTATTTGGCGTCAGTTCATGAAATTATAAAAGAGTATTTTGTGACTAATAGTGAATTTTCGGTTAATCTTTACTGATTGAAGTAGAATCTGGAGTTTTCCCGAAGATTAGGTCACTTGAGATGTCAATAGCTCTATATCGCAAATGTTAAAACTTTTACCTTGATTTTCATTGTTGTGCTATAATTTACGGTTGTATTTGTAATTTTACAAACATCTTTCGATTTAGCCTAACGGTGATCGAGATTACAAGAGTTAATTGTAGAGCAGATCTAAAAAAAATATTTTTGTAGTTTAAATTTTAAAGGGTACAATTTTTTCCCAGTACCCAGGGTCTTACGAATATTACAAGATAGGATGCAATAGCTCCCTGCTTCCGGCGCCCATGATGGAGACGTATCGAAGACCATAAACAAAATTACAGACAAAAATCAGATCTTTTTTGAAACTATTTTAATTAGATTTAACTTTGTTAGTAGTACAGTTCTAAATTTTAGTCATATCTCTAAAACAACTAAGAAACCTAAATAATAATTTTAATCGGAAAGCAATATCTTGACATTTTCGGAAAAAGGTCGGGGTAATTGCAGGGCCGTAATTTTGTCGATTGGGTCCCGGTGCAGACATTCATTATGGAACCCCAACTTTTTGGGCATAATTTAATTATTTTATCACAGAAAACATTGTGTTTGTTTCTGTTTTTTGGACGACTCGACGTTATAGAAAAACTTTTCAATTGAGTCATTTACTGATTAGCAGAATTACGAAATGTTTTTTTACCGAGAAAATCAGAGGCATAGAACTCAAAGCCGCGGCAACTTTTGCAGTTAATGATACAACCAATTTACTCCCGTCAAAATTCTTTCTGAGTTTTGCAAATGTCTTGAGCACCAATTTTCAAAATTTTATGGGCAGAAATTCAGTCAATTGTTTTACACTGCATAGCTTTCGAAGGAATATTGACGATCTGCAAAATCTTACATGGGAAATCCGCATAAATACAAACTAAAAGTTTTTCATCTGTTTCTTTATTGTGATAGCTTTATCTTTTTCTTTTGACTTTATGCTGATAAGTATTATTTGAGTCAAGCATTTCGTAAAGTCATACAAAAAAATTATATATTGACTCAATAGTGTTTATTGACTGGTCTCAGTCATGGCTTCCATGGCAATTTTTAACACCAATTTAAAGTGTGCGAAGCACAATGCAAGTAGTAAACATGTGGAGTCACATATCGATCTTCTTTTGCAAGCCGGAGTACTTTCCGCTCATCACAGTAGCGCCGTCACATTCTTGTCCGCGACAGTTTTTTATGTCAAGCTCTTTCTGCTAAACTGCCCGATTATAGATGAATCATTGTCAAAACTCACTAAAGTTTTCAATGCGACTTATTAGGTCCTGGCCAGACTATTTTTTACATTTTAATGCAAGATCGAACCAGTTGTTTAAGGCAATTTTCTGAAAATTTAATGTTATTATGCTCATACAACATCACTTCATAAAAAGTTTATTTTTCGCTTTTGTCAGAGTTTATTAAAACACATAATTGTTGAGCTAATTTAAAAATACAGTACATTTCCTGTTTGCTAGAATTACTAATAAGAGTTATTTTACTTTATTTTTGATTTTGGCTGTAGCCTATTGGTTTTGAAATTAACTGCGTCGGTGACTTATGTAACTGAAATATTGTAGTACATTGGTACGACAACATATCATTTGATCACTTGACGGAGAAGTATCTGAGTTAATAAAAGAACGATCTAATGATGGCGATCGAGATTAACACGGTCTCCGTTTAACTCTCCTCTCTTCACTCTGTTGTCCTTGAGAAAAACACTTAACGGTACTTTCCTCTGCTTAGTGGTCACTAAAAACTTTCAACCGCCAAACAGCAATATTTTGGCGTTTCCAAAGTTCTAGATCAGTGGTTCTTAAACTGGGGGCGCTCGTCTTGTGGGGCGTAAAAGTTTTATAAAAGTTTCATAAAACGTTGATTAAACCGTGCATGTTTAAAGCAACTGGTCTTTTGTTGAAATAAATATACAGCAATAAGATGGCGAAGATTTCCCTCTCGTATTTCACGATCAAAACACCCATTGATGAGCTTGCAAAAAACATTGAGTGTCCAGTTCTCAAAAGATTATAAACTCACCTTTTTTTTTCAATTCAATGTGATATTGCTCAATTGTCACAGTTGTTATTCTACGTTTGTTTCAATTGAAGGCCTTAGAAAACATATATAGAGAAGTTGTATTTAAAGTAGCCTATACGTTTATTGCAACAATAGTGTAGTACTATTGTTGCAATAAACGTGGAGGAAAATTTGTGGGTGTCTGCATGGATGGTGGTCCGAGAATGTTTGGGTCTCAAAGTAAATTTATCGCAAAGATAAGAGAGAACTCCCGATGCGGTTGGATCTTATTGCATGATTCACTGAGAGCCTCCGAGCTCCAGAACTTTACGTATTGCCATGAACCAAACCATCGTACGAGCCGTCAAATAGATATTTTACCAAGTACAAAATTGTTTACCAAGCTTTGCAAGAACACGGATTCCAATTGTGAGACTCTGCTTTTTCATATGTCCGGTCGGTGGTCATTAAAAGTAAACATGTTAACTTGTGTGTATGAAATGAAAGAAGAACTTATGCTGTTTTTTAAAGCTCATGGGAAACAAGATCTTTTGTAAATCAAACTATAAGAGTTTCATCTGACGTTGGCAAATTTCGTGGATATTTTTAAAGCGTTAAATAATTTTAACTTGATTTTGCAGGAAAAGAATACCAATCGTATCAATGACTACGATGCCATCAACGCTTTCGTGGCAAAACTGGAGCTGGGTATCGTCGAATTCAAATAAGAAATGCAGCTTTTTTTCCTAAACTAGATATTGCCTACGAGAAAAATCAAATTGAACTTGAAGGCGAGCTTAAAGTCTGAGTGGAGGGTCACTTGCAAGTTTTAAAACAAAAATTGGAACGCTACTTCCCAGATTTGAGCGACACTGAACTTTCAGAATTGAACAAGAAATCCTTTTCGTCTGAACAAGGACATTCCTTTCGAAGATGTGTTGGGCAAAATATGTGCACATAGGCAAGAATGCAAGTGGTACAGCTACATGCACTCATGTCGTTTTCATAGTCTTACATTTGCGAAAGTGACTTTTCTTCCTTAGATATGGAGACAAAACACAGGAACGAACTTGACTATGAAGCCGATCTGAAGCGCGGCATCTGCTACAAAGTCACGAATTAAACTTTTGGTTTTCAAAAACAGTTACATCCTTCTCATTAACAGAATTTAGTTATTGTTGTTCTGTTCAATGCTGTAAGGTTTTTAATATAATCGGGCTTGAGTTTTGTTGGTATCATTAAAGGAGGGGCGTGTCTCAAAAAGTTAAAAAGCCCCTGTTCTAGATAATCGCTTGAGGGCTTCTTTCTCTAAATCTGAATGTTCTGTCCTACAAGCTGGGAAGACAAAAATTACGATGATACTACGTCGGCTGGCAATGATGACGACGACGACGACGACGACGACGACGACGACGGCTGGCAATAATAATAAAATGTCTTGGGTTTAAAGAATTTTATTTCACAAGATAAAAGTAACATGCCGTCTTGTTGAGATAAATCTCTTTAAACACGAAAAACATGATAAAATAATAAAATATATTCACTTCTGTTTGTTTTTGGATCGTAAAGCTCGTTTATGTTTAGTTTTTTTCGGTTCGGGCTCTTCGTTTTCAATATTTTCAGTTTCCATTGCTTTTGGTTCATCTTTTTCAACATACGTATATTCCTGATCATCAGACGACACGCGGACTATATTAAACGCTTTTTCCTTTGGCTTCATTTCGTATTGAAAAAACTCGCCGGTACTTTTCTCCCACATGCACTTGAGGTCGATAGTGAATTCGGAGAGTACGATTTTGAGAAGTTTCTAAAAACGTACGAGCGTCAGAAAGTAGAACGCCATTAACAAGAAGTTCATAACGGTAGCTGACAAACCTCATTTTTCATTGAGAATTTCAAAAAAAAGAAAGTTTGCTTATTTTGATCAGATTTAAAGATCAAAATTGGCATTTACAAAAGATTAATTAAGCAAACAAGAAATTTTATTTGTATTATAAGGAAACACAGTTTTTATGAAAAAATATGTTTCAAAAAATTTTCAAAAAATCGTCCAAAAAAGATACTTTCGGAAAAGTAGTCAACTGCATGGATAGATAATGTACCAAATTTTTGGGCGCATACTTCTTTCCGAATTCAACTGCGTTTTTAAATGGTTAGCCGGCAGCGCGGTCAAATGGTTAAAGCGGCGTGGTTGTGATCGACACTTTTCATTGTTCAAAACCTACTCGCGTTATTCTATTGTATCCTTGGGAAAGACACTTTACGGCACTTTGCTTGCTTGGCGGTCTTGGCAAGCAGTTCTAAAGTTCACTCATATTTTAATAGAACTAAAACAAAATAAAATTTTCAACCGGGTAGCAATATCTCGGCATCTCCGGAAGCAGATCGAGGTAATTGCTTAACAGCTGCCCCATGTATAGCGCCTCCGACGCTTTCCTAAGTCGGGGAAGCAATTATGGGATTGAAATAAAAAAATAACGAGGGTCTCAAAAAGTTTTCTCATGGAGGAAAATATTGGTGAATTTTCCAAAGTTTTGTTACGAAGCTTTTCACAATTTTTCATCGCGAACTCAAATTTGACCATAGATTTAAAACAAGGAACCATTTTTGTCCTTAGTTTTCTTTCACGTCCTTGATGCATCCAGCAAAGTTTTTAACCGAAGTTAAATTTTTTCTCTCGTCCTACAGGACACCTTGGTAATTATAGTGTTAACTCAAACAATGTCAGCAACTCGGTACCATCAACTGTTTTACGACATTCGTGTCATATTTTAAGGCCTCGGCAGTTTTAGTTGGTTGTACCATGCCTGTAACTTATACACGGCTGGCACAAGCCTTGCTTTACATAGTGGTCGATAAAACTAGGTATGAAAAGGATTGTTTTGCAAAATTAGACAGGCATCAATTATTACGACCGGGATACTTTACTCGCATTCTGTTTGGATCATAGTAGCAAAACAAGGTTTCTAACAAACAATTTACTGAAATAAAGACTTTTTTTCTTCTGCAACCAAATATATCCCCAATTTTTTAATGAATCAGATAAATTGATATAAAATTTTCAAAAGATCTAAAACATGCTCACTAATATGTTAGCTTGTTCCGGCGTCAACACATCGCCTTCTTTGCAAACAGTGTGCTTCGTCAGCATATTAACAACTCCTGAAAAAGATTATTTCTATAAGTTTTGAGTTTTGGTCTTTCTGACACAGTATTTTGAAACGACTTCAGCGATATACATAATTTGATCAGCATAATAAGTTTATCAAATTTACTTTTCAGGTTAAAAAAACGCTACAAAAAAGCGTAATATTTTACGCAGTAAAGGCGTTTAAGAGAGGAACGAAGTATAAAAATCAATAAACAAACCATAATCCCGCCAACACTCGTCGTGGAAACGGGCCTTTACGCTAGAAGTATTTTTTAACCAGAGAAGAAAATTTTAAAAATGTACGACGCAGAATATCAAAAAAAAAACAAATCAAACCTTTTTTTAGTGCTACTGGCAAGCCTAATCGTCTAAGATGAGGTTCAATGGAATGAGAAAACTGTATTAAAGGCCCTTCATCCAACTCAACAGTGCTCGAGGCGACGGTGCCGGAACGGGCGAAATCGTGAACGGAATAACTTTCAAACCACCTGTCAAATTCGACAATGCATTGCAATTTCTTCAGATATTTTTTGCTCAGCTTTAAATAATCCATTTTTTAAATAATCTTTTTGGAAATAAACTACAAAAAATCGAAATATGAAAAGCTTATCGAATTAGAATAGAAATTATCAAAACAGAATAACTGCTACGTTTACGTATTACATTGGTTAGTAGAGAAAGTAGAATAATTTTTTAAGCCGATTCAAAAACTGTAAGTTGTGATTGAAAACAAGTTTTTAAATAGTAAAATTTTATAGTCAACATTGTGTACTGCATTTCAGAACAGATTTGTAGCCAAGTTGAACTTTAGTTTGGAAAAGGTTTCGTGCATAGAATATTATATTTATATAGTTTTATTTATTATATATAAAACATTTCAATTTAAATAGATAATTTTAATATCAAAGGCTTATGCAGAACAATTTTCTCTTTTATAGTATTTCTTTTCATCCCTGTTTATCCTTCCAATTGACAGGAAAGTGTCGGACGTGCCATACGTACATAGAGCAACAGTCCAGCAATAACCCCAACCTGCTTTGGAAGGTGCCAAGACATTGTTGTCCGGTTGAAATTTTTTATTTGTTTTTTTTTTTATTTGTTTTATTTGTTTTATCCGGTTGAAATTTTTTATTTGTTTTTTTTTTTATTTGTTTTATTTGTTTTATCCGGTTGAAATTTTTTTACATGGATATATATGTGGCCGGGATTTGGAGCTGCTTGCTAAAACCGCCAAGCAGGGAAAAGTGCCGTAAAGTGTCTTTACCAAGGACACAACAGAACGATGCGAGTAGGTTTTGAACCGCGACCATGTCGATCACGTTCGTTATCAACACGGCATTCTCCATTACAGACCACTCGTCAACTTTATTTCGAAAAAAAACAGAGACTTCGACAAAACTAAACCGAAATACAAAATACAATCTACTGTAAATTGCCATTGCCATAAAGTAAATACAATTGATATAAAAACAAACTTTAGTTTTAAAACGAACATTAAACTATTGGTCTAAAATTTAACTTGATTTTTGAAAGCGATAAAACAATACTTTTATCAACCTTATCTTAGCGTTGAGCCAATTATTAAACTTCTAAAAAAAAAAACAATTTTTACAATTCGCTTCAAGTGAACCTAAACAAGGTTTTCAAATTAAATAAAAAAAGGACAATGTTTTTGTATTAGAAAATAGACTTTATAATTTTTGAGTGGACTGGCTTAGCACCGCAGTGCGGTTTAAAGAAGTGCTGAAATAAAACTTACACTAGTTGGTAATCAAGAGGCTTTGTGAACTACAGTTGAAAAACATTGCACTGAAACTATAAAATGGATAAATATGCAATTAAACAAATATCGGATTAAAAAATAAATAAAAAAAGGGTTGCAAACATTTAAAACATATTTTAAAAGGCAAGGCATAAAGAACTTACTTTTCAACATCTTCTTTACTTTTACTAGTGAATAATAATCCGACCTCTCCCATCAGATTTAATGAAATTTTATGAAGACCATCTCTTATTTCTGTTTCTTCACTTTTACCCAGAGCAACAGCCATTACTTTGTTTTTACCAAAAAAAAATCTAACAAAAACAGTTAATAAAAGTTAAAACCAGAAAGAAAATAGCAGTTATATCTATATAATGTATTTAGAAAACGTCAATACCGTTTATGATTTTATTGTTTACATACAAACTATTGTTTTAAAGCTTGATTACATTGCAAAGCTATTCCCAGGTAAAACATGAGCATTAAATTGTACCTGCTATGTTTCCATGCATCTCTAACTTCTTTTAATTTGCTATTTCTCATATTGCAAACACTAAAAATGAAAACTCTATCATATAAATCAACCACATTGCGAACCTAAAAAAGAAATACATTAGTAAAGTAAATTAACAAAAATTCAAGAATTTTATTACCTCTTCTACTAAACTTTGCTTTTGTTCTAAACCTTTTCTTGATGTTTGAGTAAGTGAAACTGCCAAGTAAAAAAATAATTTTGTTAAAAATAGACAACACATGATAAGGACACCTTAAAGTTTATTAATAATTTACGAATTACAACATTGATGATATAAAATAATTACATATAACTTATCAAAATTACTTAAAAAAATTAATAATGATGGATGGTTTTAAACATGTAGAATTATACATATATAAAACTTTTACAATATCAAATGTATCTAAAAGTCCAGTAACTAATATTTAACTTGCTAAGTTAAAAAGATTGGCAATAAGTTTTCTGGCTCCATTTTTAAACTATTTATTTCTTCTGAACCTAACAATCTGTGGGCTAATTTTCTATTTTATTTTTTAAAAATTAACCTTTAGATGTAATCTAACTGTAACCAAACCTAACCTAACCAACAAATTTAACTCTATTTTAATGGAAGGTTTGATTAAAGCAGGTAAAATTACACAAAAGAGCTATTTTATTAGACTGCTATAATGCAGCAATGCAAAAATAAAAAAAGATTGGTCACTAGCAACGAAAAGTCACTGTCTGTAAATAGTTAATCCAAAAAAAGCTTAGCAAGAACTGTACCTATGTCAAACATCTATTCAACAATCTAATCATCTAGCTGTGTCATAGTTGGCATATAACCATTGAAAGAAAAAGTCATCATTGGACCTTAAAGTTTAAAAGTGATATATATTGGTTTCTAGTAAAACAGGCTGGAACCAGACTTTGATATAGAAAACAATATATTTGAATAAGATTCCACCTGATGAGCCATCTTTGGCAAAACAGGCTGTTGTGGATTTTAAATTTTAAATTTTTATTCTATTCTAGTGTTTTCATTAATAAATTCTGCTTTAGCTTTTTGGTTATTGAGCTCTGTACTGGTGAAGTAAGGCAAACAGATATATATATATATATATATGAAATTCAAGTCTCTTCAAGAAGTCGTAGTAAGTGATTTAGGTTTGTAAAACTAACCTGGATCCCTCTGCAATTACTATCACTTCTTGAGAGATCCTTTTTCTCTTGGTTTCTTCTTTATTCCATTCTGGTACTGAAAGGGGGATTCCAGGTTAGTTTCACAGAAAAATTGCTTATGTTGACTTCTTGGAAAGACCCAAAAACTGTTTATTTTTTAATAATTTGAATGTAATTTTTTAAATTTTTTGTGTAGGAAAAGTACAAGCACAATTAAAATCAACAAAGATCTTTATACCAAATTATATTGCCAAATTACATTTAAGCAATATTGTAAAACAGGTAACTTTGATCAATTTTGGAGGTTACTAGGTTCTAATAACCTGACACTGTTAATAAGAAAACTCTTTTCCTTTTGATCAAAAATACTCTGCCTCTGAGCCATTGAATAAAATATATTGATGACATCATAACAACTATGCAGCTGAACACTTTTAAACAAACTGATGAACAAAGTTACCCCATACTTTGGATTCATTTTAATCACACATTAAAAAACAATCTAAGAATAGAGTGAACAACATTTGGGGTAACTTTGATCACTGTTTTTATTTTTAAAATATTGTAAAAGTTCAAAAATATAATTTTTAGTTTTTTGAGAGAATATGTATAAAACTTTCTGTTTTTTGAAAGGGGGCAGGGGGTCATAAGAAACCTGAGGTCTTTTTCCAGCTGTGTTTTCTTGACTATAAGTCACATACTACTACTGTTACCCCAACAGATCAAAGTTACCCTGTTTTACAATACATAAATTAAGGTTTAAGTTTAAAATCATCACCTTGTTTTATTAATAAAAACTTAAATATGAAAATAACTTAAATTTTGAAACTTAATTGAACTTTAAATTTACTACTGACAAAACATTTAACATTGATTCATTAAAATGTTGTAATTTTTGAAAATAATATTTGATCATAATACTTACCCTTTTTATCTCTTTTAGATTTAGGCATAATTAAAATATTATAAAATCAAATTTAGCCTTAAAAAATCTATTAACAGAACTTAATTAAAAAATGATTATTCAAATATTTTATTATTATAATAGTTTTAAAAATAACCTTAATTGACAAATAATCAATTCTTACAATGACAAATATTTATTAAAAAAAGTGAGAAGGCAAAAATTAAAAAATCTATTGAATATGACAAAAACACTTTACAGACCAAAATAGCTTTTTGCTTCTTTAACTGATAAAACTGTAAAACCAGCAATCTTCGGGTCTCTTTAAAAAGTAGGGCCTCTTCAATAAGTCACTGTATGCAATTTTTTTTATTGAAACTCACCCGGAATCCCCTTTTCAGCACCAGGATAAAATAAAGAAGAAACCAAGAGAAAAAGGATCTTTCAAGAAGCGATAGTAATCACAAGAGGATCCGGTTAGTTCCATGAACAAAAATCGGTTACGGCGACTTTTCGAAGAGACCCAAAAATCAACCTAAGCAATTTTTGTTCTTGAAACTAACCCGGATCCTCCTGCAGTTACTATCGTTTCTTGAAAAATCCTTTTTCTCTTGGTTTCTTCTTTATTCCATCTTGATGCTTAAAAGGGAATTCCGGGTTAATTTCACCGAAAAAAAGCGCTTGCAGTGACCTCTTGAAAAGACCCCAATCGTCAATAAATAATTGTTTGCAAGGTTTAGGGCTATATCTACGATTCTCATGCACAAATCAAAGTGATGAACTTTTTTTTGGGGGAACACTATTTTTAAGGTACGAAAATGAAGAAATCCGAGACAGATTATTATTATCATTCTTTTTTTTTAGTACTTGTACCAATACTATTATGATAGTCAAAATAAGTTTTATTTTAAGAAAAAGTAGGTTAGTTAATATAAATTACTATATAAAACTACTATCAGCAACTTTGCTACAGTACAAATTAATTAAATTTCTGTTTTTCCATGAGCACGAAGTTGCCAAAGGTTTTTTAAAGAATTTGTTCGGATACCAATACATTTACTATTGTCATATTTCCTATCTTTTTATTCTACTTTATCATTTTACTGAATTGTAAGAAAATGTTGAAGGTGTTATGCTTAGGAAAACTATCAAGCAATTACCTTAACTTGCTTTCTAGGATTCCAAGATAGGGCTGTCTGGTTGAAATCTTTCATTTAATTTTTTAGTTTTTATGTAAAGTCATGAATAAAATTTCCAACTGCTTGCTATGAGACTGCCAAGCAGAGAAAATGGTGGTAAAGTGTTTTTGCCAAGGAAATAACAAATAAAATGAGTAGGTTTTCAACGGAAACCGTGTTAATCAGGTTCGCCATCAAAACAACCTTCTACAATCACCGCCAATCACTTTCATCTCATCATTTCACTTCTATCCCAACCTTCACTTCAATCACATTTTGCAAATTAAATAACTTGCTTCTACAACAAACCCACTTTTTTGCATTCAGTAGTCTATTTACCTCGAAAAATCTAATTATAACAACGAACCTCATATATAAATATATAAACAGTATGTTCAAATTGCTTTTTTTCATTTTTCTTCCTTAACAAAGAGAAAAGATCTTTCTTAGGGTTTCTTAGGGTTAACTATTCTTTAGGTTTGACAGCTTCCTTATCAGCTGTATTGGGTGGAAATTGAACTCAAAACCTCTGTTTTTCTTAAGATTAGGGTTGAAATCTTACACCTGTCTTGGGTGGGAATTGAATTCATGGCCACTGTCTTTCTTAGGCTTATAGTTTTATTTTATTTTATACGCCGAATACATAAATTCATTTATTTACCATCATTCACTCGTTGCCATTAATTAAAAATAACCCTGTAACGCGGTCGGAAACAACAAAAAAGTTCTACATTCCTGTACCAAGTAATTTAAGAAGTTAAAAACAATCATCATAGTCTTAACATCGGATTTTTGCCTATGAGTTTGTTTCTTTATTTTTGGTGCGTCTCCATTTCAATAAATCTTTCACTTTACTTCTTGAGCATACTATTTATTTCCAACTGAGCTTTTTTTATTTACAGGATCTTTAAGCTTTCTTTATTTTTTATCCATAGGACCAATTTTTGCTTCCATTTATTACTAAAAAGTCGTTTATGACCTCTCTGTTTTTCCACTAAACAAGTAGCCTAAGTGACCGCACAAATCGCGGTAACTTCAAGTGCAAATTGTTATTCATTTAAGCTTAAAAATAAATCAAAAATTAAAAATCAAAGCGTCGAACCAAAAACGTTTGAAATTCTTTAGATTCAGATTGCGGTTCAGCAAATTTTGTTTTTTTGGTCTCATCTTTGGTTCAAGTTCAAAAAAATTAACGATTAAAATGGATTTACGGATCCGGTTCGGTTTGGTTCGATGCCCTGATAAAGAATGCAGATAAAAAATTATATTAATCGTGAATTAAAGTAGAAATAAGAAATATGCAAAAGTTTTCTAATAGGAAGCAAATTTGATTTTCATTTAACGTGTCCATCATTTTTTGCAAGCGACAAGCGAAGATTAACAGAAACAACAGACCTATTGATGCTGTTACAAGGCCTGTATAATCACTGCAAGTTTAAATCTACACCCGAAAAATCTTAAGTCAATTCGAAAACATAATGGAATGCACTTTAACTTTTTTAAGTGAAATTGTGTTTTCACTCTGGCAAGAATCGCAGGGTGTTTTGGTTCGGTAAGTCGCAACGAAAACATTTTGTTTTCAAAGATCAAAAATTCATCTGGCTGATCTTAATTGTAATTTGACTTCAAACCAAGCTGTAATCATAGTTGATTTTATATAAAAGTTTTTGAAGAAATCTGCAGAATGTTTGTACCGCTTAATTAGTGTAGAGTCGATCTTCCCTTCGAGGCAGCGGATTCAATTCCCAGTGAAGCCGGCTTTAAGATATTAAAATTTTTAATGTGTACAGGACTTTATGGACACCCTGTATTTTCTACAATAAATAAATAACTTGCTCCAGCAAATTTTTTGAAGAAACATGATAAATAAATATTAATGGCAAAACGTCAAATATCAAGAATAATCTTTTTTTAACAGTTAGAACCTTTAATTGGATGGTCATCATTTTTTGAATTCGCAGTGCCTGTTTCCCAACAGTTTGCCACCATCGCTATAATTAACTTGCAAAGACAGGCACTGCGAATTCAAAAAATGATGACCATCCAATTAAAGGTTCTAACTGTTAAAAAAAGATTATTCTTGATATTTGACGTTTTGCCATTAATATTTATTTATCATGTTTCTTCAAAAAAGTTGCTGGACAAGTTTTTTATTTATTTTAGGAAATACAGGGTGTCCATAAAGTCCTGTACACATTTAAACTTTTAATATCTCAAAAACCGCATAAGGTAGAAACTTTAAATTTTCGACAGTGGAATTATACCACCATAAAGTTTTTTTGTTATTTTTTACAGGTTATTTTATTGTTGAAATAAGCAAGAATAAGTCATTTTTAATAAAGGCGTAGGTTTGCAACCAAGTATGAAACATGTTGACCATTCAACAAAAAGCACAGTGTGTTCTTTGGTACCACAAATTGAAATCACCAACTGCACCACAAAGTAATTTAGAAATGAATTTGGACAAGACCCTTCTCACAATAACAGCATTAAGAGATGGTTTAAAAAGTTTATGGAAACCGGCAGATTTTGGATCGCAAAAGATCGGGTAGGCCAAGCATTGATGAAGAGACTGTTGATGCTGTGCGTGTAGCATTTCATTGCAGCCCAAGGAAATCAATTCGTGTTGCATCAAATGAACTTGTTATTCGTTGTTGAAATTTGTGAACTGTGCTTCGAGGAGAACACATTGTGCTTTTTATTGAATGGTCAACATGTTTCATACTTTGTTGCAAACTTACGCCTTTATTGAAAACGATTTATTCTTGCTTATTTTAACAATAAAATAACCTGTAAAAATAACAAAAAAACTTTATGGTGGTATAATTTACTGTCAAAAATTCAAAGTTTCTACCTTATGCGGTTTTTGAGATATTAAAATTTTAAATGCGTGCAGGAGATTTTTAAAAAATCAACAAAAAAAGCTTGTTTCTATTTTTGGATGAAAGTTAAGGTCAAAAAGCTGTTTAAAGATGAAGCTCTTAGTAAAATCAAAAAAGAAAAAACAAAAGACGGCTAAACAGCAACCTTATTATCACCAGCACGGTCAATAACCTCAAGACAAATAAAAGTACAGGTTGCCGTGAAACATAACTTGTCTGTGTAATCACTGACGGCTCTTTGTCTCAAACACATTCTATAAATTAAATTGTGATTTTTCTCTCACCAAAACTATTCTGTACGAAAATAGCAAAAAAGCATTCTCAAGTCAAATAGTTAGGGCTTGTTTTCACTACGAACGTGAAATGGAGTATTTTTTGCTTATTTTATTGATTTTTTTACTTCTTTTCGCGCTTAAAACGGCAAAAAAAGCGAAGCGAAGCAAAAAGAATCAATAAAAGAAACAAAGAATACTCCATTTCACGCTCGTAGTGAAAACAAGCCTTCAGCCTACGTTGGATATCGTTTAAAAAAACTTTTTTTGGTAATTGTCTGAAGTTAAATAAGAGAGATGAGCATTTTAAGTTAGTTGTACTATACAAAGATCTTAAAATATCAAGTTATCCAAAAGTATTTTGTTAAAATAATTAGCGAAATCGAAGATGGGAAATATATTTTAAACTCCAATATAAAAATGTTTCAAAATATGGAGTGAGCTATAGTTTTCTTCTAACTTATTTTATTAATCATACTATTTAGAAATAAAAGAAATACCGAAAGTTAATTTTCAGTTTTTCGTAAATTTTGTTCTTTTTCGTAAACACAAAAATAATTTGGTTCTATAATCCAAATTTAGTCCTGATTATAATAACAATAAAAGACATCTGGTTGTATTTTGAAAATAGCTTCGCACGCCATCTTTCAAAAGTAATTACATTTTAATAAAGACCGGCTTTTTTACTTTTTTAATGAGTTTCTTTTGCGACCGATTTTGGACCACTTTGGGTCTCTTCAAAAACAGACCGTAACTGTTGTTAGTCCGTGAAATTAACTCGGAATCCCCCCTACATCCATAGGAGGCAATTAAAAAGAAAATAAGAGAAAAAGAATCTTTCAAGAAACGATTGCAACCACAGGAGGATTCCGGGTTGGTTTCACTAACCACAATGGCTCACGATCGCTTTACTCCCCCCAATTAGTAATGTTTGGGGTGGTAAAGTTGTAGCTAATTTCTTATTGCAGGGACAAATGACAGTTTATTTTTGGTATGAGCGAATTAAATGCGAGCAAGAAACATGGATATAGGCGTAGTAGGCCTATAAAATATAAAATCAAACGATTAAATCTGCACAAGATATCATAAGATTTAGAAATTTGAAATTGGTATAAAACCATGAATATAATAAACCGTAATTATTCAAATGTAAAGGCCCGTTTCCACTACGAGCGTGGAAAAGAGCATTCTTTGTCTCTTTTATTGATCTTCGATTGAAGCGAGCGGTTAAAATTGAAGCGAGCGCAAAAAAAAATTAATAAAACAAACAAAGAATGATTTTTTCCACGCTCGTAGTGGAAACGGGCCTTAAACCGCGGCTTTCATTGCTTTCTGCTTTTGTTTTGTGCAGTGTACTTTCAAAACGGTTTACAATTTTTCATTTCAGACATTAATCAAACTGACCCTAATCGCACATTTGATATAATAGATCTAAGTATAGGTTAAGTCCGATTTTTAATAGGATAAATAGTGTAGTTGCTATTTTTGTAAAAACCTATTAATAAAAATAGACAACCATTATGATAAAAAGTTTTAATTTAAAAAAATAGAGATGCCTATTTGGTTTTTTATGGTTTTTTAGTCGGATTAAAAAATAAAAAATATAACAACGTTGTGAAAACTCCAAAGATGCAAGATAACTTTGGATTCGAATCAGAAAATCTGGAAAGCCTTCCTGCTCCTACAGTCATGGTGAGTATAAAATGCAAGACAGACTGTTTTATTTTATTTGTCCATATTTAATCAATTATACTTAATATTGAACTTGGAAGCGTAACAAAAATGTTTATATTGAAAGATCCAGGATGCTCAAACAAGTGGTTTTTTTTCTTTACTTTCACATAGTTAAATATGTTTTGTCAAAAAAGGGATTATCATTTCAAGTCTTTTTTTTAATTGCTTATAGGCTTATATTGATAAAATTTATTTTTTTTTATGAAATGAATGCTACCAAAAAATATGCCCTTGTTTTTTTGCAGATAAAAGACAAATCTCATTACAGTGATGAAACAAGTTTTACCATTAATTCAGGTAATTCATTAATAAGCTTAAAGGCCCGTTTCTACCATGAGCGTGAAATGCAGCATTCTGTATTTGTTTTATTGATTTTCTTACTTCTTTCCGCGTTAAGCGCTAAGGGAAGTAAAAAACCATAAAAGAAACAAAGAATACTACATTTTACGCTCTTGGTAGAAACGAGCCTTAAAAGCTTTGTTACTCGTTTAAAAGTTAGAAACAAGTTTTTCTTATGGATTCTGTATCTTCAGGAGTCGGCAAATAGAATTGCAAGGTTTAACCAACTGAGTCGCAAAAACATTAAATTCACCGCAATTATTATAAAAACGCCTTTACTTTAATTTGATGCTAAAACGTGTTTATTTTGAAGGTTGGCCAAGATTTTTTTTGTCACCACTCGAAAGAGAAAAACACAACGACTGTTTAGGACGCGGGATCTTAGGAATAGTTTTTTTCTATCGTGTCAAAAAGTATATGCGGATTCTTAGCCTACTTAATTGTGCGATAGTTTTATGCACTAGTAAAATTTGATTTTTACAAAAACGATTTGATTTTGAAAAATACATGTATTGATGCAGATCCACTTGACTTAAATCAAAAGCCAAGTTCTATTGCTATTGCTGTGGAAAAGGTTAACGACCTTCAACCAGAATTCAACTCACCGTCACACGTGAGATTGACCTGGAATAACATCAATGTAAGCGCCAATCCTTCGAAAAAACTTTTCAAAAAATCGTCAGATTTAGCAAAGCAAATTTTAAAATCAGGTAAATCACCCTTTAAATTTTTGTTTTTAACTTTACGATGAATATATTTAAAAAAAAGTTACTTTAAAATTTGATTGTACAACATGCAACAGTCTGTTAAATCTTAAATTAAAAGCGACGTTGTGAGAGCTTAATCTTTTGAAAGACATTTAATTCTTGCTGTAAACCTTGGTGAACTATAACAGTGCTTCTCGGCCCCTGGATCATAACTCAAAAATGGGTCTTTTAAAGAGCTTTGATTTCAGTAATTCGCAAAGCCTTACAGGATTAGAACAACCGATGATCTGTTACAACAGGGGTTCTCAACCTTTTTAACACCGTGACCCAAAAAGCTTGAAACGCAATATTTGCGGCCCAATGTGTCTAGACCAGCAGGGGCGCCAGAAAGTCATTTTGTCAAGGGGGCAAAATTCAAGGCAAAAAAAGGTTTTACAGAGTTGTTTTAACAGAGTTGCCACTTCGTATCACGACCGTTTTCAGTGCAAAAATCTAGTGATGACTAAACAAAAAAAGTCATCACTTCCGATCAGTGTCGAAAATCTGCATTTTTGTCTCAAATTTCAGATGAAGACCAAAAAAACGTCTTCATTTTCATTCGGTACCAAGTTTTACCAAATCGTTTCTTCTAAACAAAAAACAGTCTCCGAATATATGATTTCAGCACTTTTTTACACCATTTCTTTATGGCCCATCTAAAAAACTCGTTGTGCTGGCCACCGTTTGAGAATCTCTGGATTATAGCAGCCGTTCTTTCGATGCAAAAGTCGGCTTAGCGCTGGGCTTCACCTGCCTTTCGAAAACAAAAGGCGAGCCGCCAAATCTCAAAAAAACTTTAATCTTAAAGGCTCGTTTTCACTACGAACATGGAACGGAACATTTTTTGTTTTTTTCATATTGATTTTTCTGCGCTTAAAGTCTAAGCGAACACTCGGCGAAGCAATAAAGTCAATAAAAAAACAAACAATGCTCCATTCCACGCTCGCAGTGAAAACGAACCGTAATACTGCGTTGTATTTTTATACTCCACGGCACTGTTGCGGCGATTTTTGTTTGATCCTATTTGTTGTTACGCAATATTGAACTTCAACTGAGTTGTCTGTATTGTCTTTAGGAATTCGCATTTTAATAAACATTTTTAAGACACTTACTCATAGCCGCACCTGCTATGGGGGCAGGAGGCAATTACTCCCCAAATTCTAAAAATTTGGGCAAAACAATTTTTGTGCATAAGAAATAAACACTATACGCAGAAATAATTTATGATAAAAACTTTTCTTTTAAAAGATCACTGTGTTTTGGGGACGAAAATCGAGAAATCAAATACAGATGCGAAGCGAAGATCTTTTTTTCGGTCTTCACCCTAAGTTACAGATAAAACTTCTTCTCATATTCATAAAGTACTTCTACAAAATGGTGATTCGAACAAACGTCACAAAATTTTGACAAAATTGTATTGACCCCAAATTTTTTCGGCTGGTACGCCAATGCATTTACAGACTAATTTTAACCAAAAAAGTTTGTTTACATGGTACTGAATAAGTTGCCACAGTTTTTTTAAAAATAATTTAGTTAGTGGATACGCTGAACCTGGATCACTTTTGGCGATCATGGGATCAAGCGGAGCGGGAAAGTCGACGTTGCTCAACGTATTAACGTCGACGAACGTGAGGAAACTTAACGTGGAAGGAGAAGTAAAAAGCAACTTTTCGTTTTGTTTAAATCTAAATGATCTTTATTAAACACTTTAATTGATAAAAATAGTGACAGAATGTTGCTACACATCCAAACTGATTTCAATTTTAACTTGTATCAAGTTGTTTCTGCTATTGAATCATAAAACCGAGCCTAACCTGAATTTAATTTCCTTAAAATATTAAAAACTTTTTTTCTGTAAAACATAATTTTTGATACAAAGAAGTATAATTTAACGTTGCTTGACGAAGAATGAACTATTTGTTTAATCGTTGTCCTTGTTGTTTATCATCAGATCCTAGCGAATAGAGTTGCTCTTGGCCCAAACATTTCAAGCATATCGGCGTATGTGCAACAAGACGACCTCTTCATGGACGAATTGACGGTCAAAAAACACTTGACTTTCAGCGTAAGTCATCATTGGTTCTAGTAAATGTCATAAATGTCACACAAATAAACAATACTGTCAATATTTTAAAATCCAATTTTGGGATAGGCTCGGCTAAGGATGGACGGAAAACTTTCAAACGGAGCAAGGAGTAAAAGGGTTGAAGAAGTGATACAACAGATGGATTTAAAAAAGTGTGAAAATGTTCGAATTGGAACACCAGGAAGAACAAAAACCATATCTGGAGGTGAAAAGAAAAGATTGAGCTTTGCAGCTGAGGCAGGTCTTTGCTTTTATGACAGAGTAACTACTGTAGGCCTACATTAATTATTTTACTGTATAATGATTGGCATTTCACCGCTCACCATCGCTGCGACTATTTAACAAAAGTTGCTGCTGTGCGTCGGTGCATTGCTGCAGAGTATAGATCACTGGTTTTCAAACTTTTCTGCACGTCAATTTCAATTCGAAAAAAAATTTTTATGGACCCCAATTAATCCCGCACTTACTTTCAACCAAAGTTATGTATAATTAAAGTAAAGATCTTTATTTTTGGTCATCGCTTCCATCCAACTATTTTTTTTCACTTTTATGTGAAGGAAAAGAAGTGAAAGCCAAAAAAGGCTTTCGCTATAATAACTATACATTTTTAGTTGCCTAAGTAAACCCAAAATTATTCATGTGCCTTAGGCCATTTATTGACCCCTATTCGACCCCTGGTTATTTATATTACCCTTAGATATTCAAATCGACCACTTTTAGAACCACTACATGGTATATAAACAGTGAGCTGCGCGAATTCGTTCCATATCGGCGTAAGAAAGCAGTATAATGTAAACTAAACCTAGGTACGTTTATACTCTTTACAAATAAACTACAAAACTTACTTTTTCAAAAAATTGGTTTCGATTTTATTTTTATACCAATGCTGTTTATTCGATCACCAAGTGGCCGACTTTTTAAAACTAAATGACAAACTTTATTAATTTTTTTAAATTTCAAAGTGGTTATTTTAAAATTTAAAACAAAGACTAAAAAATTTTGAACGTCCAAAACCTATTTTACCTAAATATTTGAAATTAATAGCAATCGAAAGAATTATGTTTTAAGAATTTATTAGAGAAATTTTGCAAACCGTTTAAGTCATTTACAACAGTCAAAAAATGCCAATTCGTAGTTTTACTTGCTGTAAATTTGTTCTTAAAAACCAAAAGTGTTGATATATGAATTTAAGCTCACCTTTTAAGCCGTTACCAATTGAAGAAGTTTTAAGGAAGATAAAAGTGTGGTAGAAGTTGAAAATAAGTGCGCCGTATTATGCCACACGCTGACATAAAAATTTGATTTTGTAGCCTGACGTGTTTCAGTTAACTGAAAAAATTAAAACGGCTAATTTTGGCTTGCTAAAAAATTGAAGTAGAGTTACAAAAACATTATTTGAAAGTATTGAAAAATCGTTGCAGAATCTAAAGCGTGACTAGGAAAAAAATGTAACGCAATTTAACTTTTTTTATCAACATTGACTTTTTTCTCGCAGCTTTTGAACAAGCCCGCGATACTGTTCTGCGACGAGACCACTTCTGGGCTGAATTCTTACCAAGCAAAAGTTGTTGTGGAATGTATGCGCAATGTTGCCGGACAAGGTGAGTTTGATGCCACGATTAAATTTTTTTGTCAATTTTGTGCAAATCAACAGTTTTCAGGTTATTACGTTGTTAAGCTTTGGGTCTACAATCCTTGTGACATTATTAAGCTTCTTCAATCAAAAAAGTTTTCATTTTATTCAAACGAAAATTTACCATTAAATTATCGAAAACAATTACTCTAAAGCTGGGAACTGGGGAACTCCTAACAGTTTTATTAAATGTTTATAATACGCGGAAATCAATAGTTCTGAAAATCGGTCTCTCGATATTGCACTTTGGCAAAACAGCCACTTACATAGCTATTTTGCCGTCTTTGTAACCTTTAGCAGTTGGTTATCAAATGTTGACACGTCCACAAATATTAGGTAGTATCATATACTTTATGTATTAATCGTGATGTTGAAGGTTTTTTATTATGTGATATAGTCCAGGTGCAGGTCAGCGGTATGTCGAACCACTGACCTGCAGGTAATTAGGCCACCCCAATGGCCCACTTTTCATTTCATAATTATACAAGAACATGATTTTCCTACATCCCAAACTCCTACGTCCTGGTGGAGAGACTCAAAGTTTGCTAAAGTATCTGCCGCTGTATAAAGCTAATTTCCGAGAGAACATCAACGTTCACGCTTGGCTTACCATTGCACTTCAAACTAGACCAAAATTTTAATAAAGCATTTTAATCGACAATTGAAAAGATATATTGGCTCTATTGATCTTTTTGGTATTGCCCCTAGTCAGACCCGGCGTAGCCACCCTCCAAACACTCTATTTGTAGGCCTTATTCGTTCAAGAGCCTTTTAGAGGTAGTAGTAGAAAAGTTGCATTGTTTATTCTTATTCTTAATTTTATTTTTCTTCTTCTTATTCTTCTTATACCATAAATTGAAATCACCAACTGCACCACAAAGTAATTTAGAAATGAATTTGGACAAGACCCTCCTCACAATAACAGCATTAAGAGATGGTTTAAAAAGTTTATGGAAACCGGCAGCATTTTGGATCGCAAAAGATCGGGTAGGCCAAGCATTGATGAAGAGACTGTTGATGCTGTGCGTATAGCATTTCATTGCAGCCCAAGGAAATCAATTCGTGTTGCATCAAATGAACTTGTTATTCGTTGTTGAAATTTGTGAACTGTGCTTCGAGGAGAACACATTGTGCTTTTTATTGAATGGTCAACATGTTTCATACTTTGTTGCAAACTTACGCCTTTATTGAAAACGATTTATTCTTGCTTATTTTAACAATAAAATAACCTGTAAAAATAACAAAAAAACTTTATGGTGGTATAATTTACTGTCAAAAAATTTAAAGTTTCTACCTTATGCGGTTTTTGAGATATTAAAATTTTAAATGCGTGCAGGAGATTTTTAAAAAATCAACAAAAAAAGCTTGTTTCTATTTTTGGATGAAAGTTAAGGTCAAAAAGCTGTTTAAAGATGAAGCTCTTAGTAAAATCAAAATTGATAAGAAAAAACAAAAGACGGTTAAACAGCAACCTTATTATCACCAGCACGGTCAATAACCTCAAGACAAATAAAAGTACAGGTTGCCGTGAAACATAACTTGTCTGTGTAATCACTGACGGCTCTTTGTCTCAAACACATTCTGTAAATTAAATTGTGATTTTTCTCTCACCAAAACTATTCTGCACGAAAATAGCAAAAAAGCATTCTCAAGTCAAATAGTTAGGGCTTGTTTTCACTACGAACGTGAAATGGAGTATTTTTTGCTTATTTTATTGATTTTTTTACTTCTTTTCGCGCTTAAAACGGCAAAAAAAGCGAAGCGAAGCAAAAAGAATCAATAAAAGAAACAAAGAATACTCCATTTCACGCTCGTAGTGAAAACAAGCCTTCAGCCTACGTTGGATATCATTTAAAAAAACTTTTTTTGGTACTTGTCTGAAGTTAAATAAGAGAGATGAGCATTTTAAGTTAGTTGTACTATACAAAGATCTTAAAATATCAAGTTATCCAAAAATATTTTGTTAAAATAATTAGCGAAATCGAAGACAGGAAATATAGTGTCCATAAAGTCTTATTACAATTTAAAAAATTTATTACAAAGGCAGTTGATGAGATATCTTGTATAGATGTTTTTTATTAATCAATGTTTATTAAAGTTTTTATTCAAACTAAAATTTTTTGTTTCAGAATAAATTTTATGTGTTTAATAAATGTGTTAATAAACCTTTGCAAAATGGCTACTCCTCAAGAGAAGGCACAATGTGTGTCCTGGTTTATTGAGACAAAATCGGATATTTAGACTCAGCGAAAATACAGAACTAAGTATGGAAGAGATCCACCATCAGGTCCTTCAATTCATCGATGGCACAAGAAATTTATAAAAACAGGGTCAGTGTTGGATACAGTTAGAAACGGGCGACCAAGAACATTTGGAGAATTTGTGCTTTCTCATAAGGAGCAGCCATTTTACAAAGATTTATTAACACATTTATTAAACACATAAAAATTTAATTTGAAACCAAAAATTTTATTTTGAATAAAAACTTTAATAAACACTGATTAATATAAAAAAATCTATATAAGATATCTCATCAACTGCCTTTGTAATAATTTTTTTAAATTGTAACAAGACTTAATGGACACCCTGTACATATTAAACCCCAATATAAAAATGTTTCAAAATATGGAGTGAGCTATACAGTAGTTTTCTTCTAACTTATTTTATTAATCATACTAACTTATTATTAATCATACTATTTAGAAACAAAAGAAATACCGAAAGTTAATTTTCAGTTTTTTGTAAACACAAAAATAATTTGGTTCTATAATCCAAATTTAGTTCTGATTATAATAACAATAAAAAGACATCTGCTTGTATTTTGAAAATAGCTTCGCACGCCATCTTTCAAAAGTAATTACATTTTAATAAAGACCGGCTTTTTTACTTTTTTAATGAGTTTCTTTTGCGACCGATTTTGGACCACTTTGGGTCTCTTCAAAAACAGACCGTAACTGTTGTTAGTCTGTGAAATTAACTCGGAATCCCCCCTACATCCATAGGAGGCAATTAAAAAGAAAATAAGAGAAAAAGAATCTTTCAAGAAACGATTGCAACCACAGGAGGATTCCGGGTTGGTTTCACTAACCAAAATGGCTCACGATCGCTTATTGAAGAGACTCAAAACTTTTATGTTTGAATTAGAATTTATCAATAGGCCACAAGAATTACCCCCCAGCAATTAGTAATGTTTGGGGTGGTAAAGTTGTAGCTAATTTCTTATTGCAGGGACAAATGACAATTCATTTTTGGTATGAGCGAATTAAATGCGAGCAAGAAACATGGATATAGGCGTAGTAGGCCTATAAAATATAAAATCAAACGATTAAATCTGCACAAGACGCAACTATCATAAGATTTAGAAATTTGAAATTGGTATAAAACGATAAATATAATAAACCGTAATTATCCAAATGTAAACCGCGGTTTTCATTGCTTTCTGCTTTTGTTTTGTGCAGTGTACTTTCAAAACGGTTTACAATTTTTCATTTCAGACATTAATCAAACTGACCCTAATCGCACATTTGATATAATAGATCTAAGTATAGGTCAAATCCGATTTTTAATGGAATAAATAGTGTAGTTGCTATTTTTGTAAAAATCTATTAATAAAAATAGACAACCATTATGATAAAAAATTTTAATTTAAAAAAATAGAGATGCCTATTTGGTTTTTTATGGTTTTTTAGTCGGATTAAAAAATAAAAAATATAACAACGTTGTGAAAACTCCAAAGATGCAAGATAACTTTGGATTCGAATCAGAAAATCTGGAAAGCCTTCCTGCTCTTACAGTCATGGTGAGTATAAAATGCAAGACAGACTGTTTTATTTTAGTTGTCCATATTTTAATCAATTATACTTAGTACTGAACTTGGAGGCGTAACAAAAATGTTTATATTGAAAGATCCAGGATGCTCAAACAAGTGGTTTTTTTCTTTACTTTCACATAGTTAAATATGTTTTGTCAAAAAAGGGATTATCATTTCAAGTCTTTTTTTTAATTGCTTATAGGCTTATATTGATAAAATTTATTTTTTTATGAAATGAATGCTACCAAAAAATATGCCCTTGTTTTTTTGCAGATAAAAGACAAATCTCATTACAGTGATGAAACAAGTTTTACCATTAATTCAGGTAATTCATTAGTAAGCTTAAAGGCCCGTTTCTACCATGAGCGTGAAATGCAGCATTCTGTATTTGTTTTATTGATTTTCTTACTTCTTTCCGCGTTAAGCGCTAAGGGAAGTAAAAAAAAACTATATAAGAAACAAAGAATAGGGGAAGATGAGGTAAGTTGAACCAGTAGGTAAGTTGAACCACAGACTCCCCAGTGTTAATTTGAAGATAAACAGAATATTTTGCGCTCCTTATTTTTTTCACGTTGAAAATCGGTTGACTGTGTGATACCAGCATTTAAATATCTGTTTAGGCAAAAATGTAGTGTTAGAAAAAGCTTTTATGACTTGCAAAAGTAAATAGTAGTACAATAAAGTTAACTGATCATTACTTCTAGATTTTGTATCAATTTATTGCGTAGCTACGACTAAAAAATAGATAATAAACATAACATAAAATTCTGTTTCTCTGAATGCGTAAGTTTGTCTATCTTAGTAGAAATTTTAAAAATAGCATAGCACATACCTTTAAGGCAAGTTGAACCACTAGCTGTGGGTAAAGTTGAACCATGGTTCAATTTACCCCATTGCACATTAAGAATTAATGTAGTTTATTTTTAGACTTTGATTATTAAAAAATTGCATTTTTTTGCGTATATATTTTATTGAAAATACCGAGAGTTTATTTAAGAAAAACTAACCGCGGAAATGAGCCGAAAGAAATAATGGAAGCGGCTGCAACATGTGTAAAAAATGAAAAATCCCTAAGGTCTGTTTCCAAATCATTTAACGTTTCCAGAAATACCTTGAAACGCTACATAGATAAGAAAGCAAGTGATGCAACCCAAAATTTATACGGCTGTGGTGCTTTAAAAGAAAAAAAGCGAATATTTCAAGAACCGATTAAAAAAGAGTTAGCAGATCATGTTAAGAAACTTTCAAAAAGATTTTATGGTATTACTGCTACAAAATCTCGTCAACTCGCGTATGAACTTGCTAAAAAAAATAACATAGCTGCACCTGTGAGCTGGGAGGAAAATAAACTAGCCGGAAAAGAATGGTTTCGTTCCTTCATAAAAAAATATAACATATGATACAGAACACCGGAAGCCACGTCTTTAGCCAGAGCAACAGCATTTAACCGCTCTACAGTGAATGAAATTTTTGGATAATCTAACTTCAGTTGTGGACAGGTACAAGTTCACACCTAATAGAATATTTAACGTTGATGAAACAGGTGTGACTACGGTGCAAAGCCCAAAACAAGTGTTAGCAACGAAAGGTATCAAACACATTGGCTCCATCACATCAAGAGAGCGCGTGACACTTGTTTGCTGCATTAGTGCAACTGGTAATAGTATTTCACTGGCTTTTAATTTTCCACGAATAAAGTATAAAGATAATTTTGTCCATGACGGACCAACCGGCTCCATTGGCACTTCAAATAAATCAGGATGGATAAACGACGAAATTTTTTCCATGTACTTAAAACACATAGTAAATTAAATTTCTTGCAACAATGAAAATCGTGCGTTATTAATCTTGGATAACCATGAAAGTCATGTGTCCATGGCATCCATTCAGTTGGCAAAACAAAATGGATTAATTCTCTTGACTATCCCTCCTTATACCTCTCATCGCTTACAACCGCTAGACCGCTCAGTGTTTGGACCTTTAAAGTCGAAATATAATCAGGCAATGGACGAGTGGATGCGGTCTAATCCTGGAAAAATAGTTACTATTTATAACATTCCAGCCTTAATCAATAAAGCTTACTTAGCTGCATTTACTCCGAGTAACATACAAGCTGGATTTAAATCGACTGGTATCTATCCATTTTGCAGAGATATATTTGATGAAAACGCCTTTGCTCCATCTGAATTAACTAATCGTTCTTATCTTAACCAGGAAATAATAGAGACCAGCAACGCACAAACAAGCTGTCAAAATCAAGAGGACAATCTTTTTTCACCATTTCAACTTCTATTCATCAATCAAATGATATCCCTTATGTGTCTCCTTCAGAAATTTTACCTGTTCCTCGTGCTGGACCACGAAAACTAACAGCAAGTGGTCGAAAACGAGGAAAAACGACAATTTTGACTGATGCTCCGGAAAAAAAACAGTCACGAATCCATAACATATTAAAAGAAAAACCAATAAAGAAAGCACCCTTAAATAAAAAAACAAAACTATTTCATGAGAATACAAGTGATGAAGAACCAGAACTTAATGTACAAGGTTTGTGTGATGATAGTAGTGTTCTCCGAAAAATTAGTTCACCCAGTTCCAGGAGATTATGTTCTAGTCAGTTTTAAACCCACTGGAAAAGCAAAGTGCAAAGTTGATCATACGACTGGGCAATCCACGTTTATTTTTAAGGAAGACGATGAATCTTCCTTTCCAGAAAGTGATATCGTAAAGATACTTCCTCTTCCTTATGTCACGGGAACAAGTTCTAGGCAAAAAAAATTTGTATTTCCGATAAATCTCAACCGCTGGAACTTGTATTAACGTTTTCTCATATGCCAAAATTGTTGAACAAATAAATTCTTTCATTATTTACTGTAAATTGCTATGTTTGAAATATTTGTGCTAGTAATTTTGCTCAAGTAGACAGAATTAAAATATTCAATCCAAAGCTTGATGTGTAATACTTATAACAGTGGTCTAAAAAGTATGAGTATATACAATATTAGGTTGAAACAATTTCTTTTTTAACTTTTTTTAGTAACTTCTATGGATGGTCCAACCTACCTTTGGTACTTGTTCAACTTATCCCGACGAAGGGGCAAGTTGAACCAAAAAAAGTGTCAACTTTGAACACAAATTATTAAAAATTGGGCAACTTAATTAAAAAATAATTTACATCATAATAAACCTTAAAATTTCTATTATATAGCGCTTATAATTAACGAGTTAACTTATTTTTTGTAAAATTTGGTTCAACTTGCCTGATCTTCCCGTACTGCATTTCACGCTCGTAGTGGAAACGAGCCTTAAAAGCTTTGTTACTCGTTTAAAAGTTAGAAACAAGTTTTTCTTAAGGATTCTGTATCTTCAGGAGTCGGCAAATAGAATTGCAAGGTTTAACCAACTGAGTCGCAAAAACATTAAATTCACCGCAATTTTTCTATTATAAAAACGTCTTTACTTTAATTTGATGCTAAAACGTGTTTATTTGAAGGTTGGCCAAGATTTTTTTGTCTCCACTCAAGAGAAAAAAACACAACGAATGTTTGGGACGCGGGATCTTAGGAATAGTTTTTTTCTATCGTGTCAAAAAGTATATGCGGATTCTTAGTCTACTTAATTGTGCGATAGTTTTATGCACTAGTAAAATTTGATTTTTACAAAAACGATTTGATTTTGAAAAATACATGTATTGATGCAGATCCACTTGACTTAAATCAAAAGCCAAGTTCTATTGCTATTGCTGTGGAAAAGGTTAACGACCTTCAACCAGAATTCAACTCACCGTCACACGTGAGATTGACCTGGAATAACATCAATGTAAGCGCCAATCCTTCGAAAAAACTTTTCAAAAAATCGTCAGATTTAGCAAAGCAAATTTTAAAATCAGGTAAATCACCCTTTAAATTTTTGTTTTTAACTTTACGATGAATATATTTAAAAAAAAGTTACTTTAAAATTTGATTGTACAACATGCAACAGTCTGCTAAATCTTAAATTAAAAGCGACGTTGTGAGAGCTTAATCTTTTGAAAGACATTTAATTCTTGCTGTAAAACTTGGTGAACTATAACCGTGCTTCTCGGCCCCTGGATCATAACCCAAAAATGGGTCTTTTAAAGAGCTTTGATTTCAGTAATTCGCAAAGCCTTACAGAATTAGAACAACCGATGATCTGTTACAACAGGGGTTCTCAACCTTTTTAACACCGTGACCCAAAAAGCTTGAAACGCAATATTTGCGGCCCAATGTGTCTAGACCAGCAGGGGCGCCAGAAAGTCATTTTGTCAAGGGGGCAAAATCCAAGGCAAAAAAAGGTTTTACAGAGTTGTTTTAACAGAGTTGCCACTTCGTATCACGACCGTTTTCAGTGCAAAAATCTAGTGATGACTAAACAAAAAAAGTCATCACTTCCGATCAGTATCGAAAATCTGCATTTTTGTCTCAAATTTCAGATGAAGACCAAAAAAACGTCTTCACTTTTATTCGGTACCAGGTTTTATCAAATCGTTTCTTCTAAACAAAAAACAGTCTCCGAATATATGATTTCAGCGCTTTTTCACACCATTTCTTTATGGCCCATCTAAAAAACTCGTTGTGCTGGCCACCGTTTGAGAATCTCCGGATTATAGCAGCCGTTCTTTCGATGCAAAAGTCGGCTTAGCGTTGGGCTTCACTTTACTTTCGAAAACAAAAGGCGATCCGCCAAAACTTAAAAAAACTTTAATCTTAAAGGTTCGTTTTCACTATGAACATGGAACGGAACTTTTTTGTTTTTTTCATATTGATTTTTCTGCGCTTAAAATCTAAGCGAGCACTCAGCGAAGCAATAAAGTCAATAAAAAAACAAACAATGCTCCATTCCCCGCTTGCAGTAAAAACGAACCTTAATACTGCGTCGTCAAAAAAAGATCGAAAAGCACTGCGTTACGACCTGCTAGACAGCTTTAACCTTCTGCAGTCAAACTGGCCGATCAGAATTCTATGATATTTTCCCGAGTATATTATCTACATTCTACAATACATTAAACATTCCCTTTATAAAAAATTTTGTTATAGCTTTACATATCTGTTTTAAATTGTACTGCTTGATTGAACCAATAAACTTTGTCTTGTCTTATCTTGTCTTGATTTATGACGTGTACTTTTGTGATGGTTGTCGTTCTTGCCAACGTAGCCAAGTAGGTAAGAGCGCTGGTTGTATGGCTATTGCTATCGACATGATTTCTGTTGAATACTCATTAAATCTTTGTTCGAAATTTCGGTCATGTCACTTCATAAACTAAAAAGCAATAAAAAAGCTTTTAAGAAACATTAATATCTTGGGATCTTTGGAAGCAGGCAAGGCTAAATCTTATTTTGCGAGTCAGTAGAAGAATTATATGACGTGATGATAAATCAGTTTTGTATTTTCATATTCCACGGCACTGTTGCGGCGATTTTTGTTTGATCCTATTTGTTGTTACGCAATATTGAGCTTCAACTGAGTTGTCTATATTGTCTTTAGAAATTCACATTTTAATAAACATTTTTAAGACACTTACTCATAGCCGCACCTGCTATGGGGGCAGGAGGCAATTACTCCCCAAATTCTAAAAATTTGGGCAAAACAATTTTTGTGCATAAGAAATAAACACTATACGCAGAAATAATTTAAGACAAAGACTTTTCTTTTAAAAGATCACTGTGTTTTGGGGACGAAAATCGAGAAATCAAATACAGATGCGAAGCGAAAATCTTTTTTTCGGTCTTCACCCTAAGTTACAGATAAAACTTCTTCTCATATTCATAAAGTACTTCTACAAAATGGTGATTCGAACAAACGTCACAAAATTTTGACAAAATTGTATTGACCCCAAATTTTTTCGGCTGGTACGCCAATGCATTTACAGACTAATTTTAACCAAAAAAGTTTGTTTACATGGTACTGAATAAGTTGCCACAGTTTTTTTAAAAATAATTTAGTTAGTGGATACGCTGAACCTGGATCACTTTTGGCGATCATGGGATCAAGCGGAGCGGGAAAGTCGACGTTGCTCAACGTATTAACGTCGACGAACGTGGGGAAACTTAACGTGGAAGGAGAAGTAAAAAGCAACTTTTCGTTTTGTTTAAATCTAAATGATCTTTATTAAACACTTTAATTGATAAAAATAGTGACAGAATGTTGCTACACACCCAAACTGATTTCAATTTTAACTTATATCAAGTTGTTTCTGCTAATCATAAAACCGAGCCTAACCTGAATTTAATTTCCTTAAAATATTAAAAACTTTTTTTCTGTAAAACATAATTTTTGATACAAAGAAGTATAATTTAACGTTGCTTGACGAAGAATGAACTATTTGTTTAATCGTTGTCCTTGTTGTTTATTATCAGATCCTAGTAAATGGAGTTGCTCTTGGCCCAAACATTTCAAGCATATCGGCGTATGTGCAACAAGACGATCTCTTCATGGGAGAATTGACGGTCAAAGAACACTTGACTTTCAGCGTAAGTCATCATTGGTTCTAGTAAATGTCATAAATGTCACACAAATAAACAATACTGTCAATATTTTAAAATCCAATTTTGGGATAGGCTCGGCTAAGGATGGACGGAAAGCTTTCAGACGGAGCAAGGAGTAAAAGGGTTGAAGAAGTGATGCAACAGATGGATTTAAAAAAGTGTGAAAATGTTCGAATTGGAACACCAGGAAGAACAAAAACCATATCTGGAGGTGAAAAGAAAAGATTGAGCTTTGCAGCTGAGGCAGGTCTTTGCTTTTATGACAGAGTAACTACTGTAGGCCTACATTAATTATTTTACTGTATAATGATTGGCATTCCACCGCTCACCATCGCTGCGACTATTCAACAAAAGTTGCTGCTGTGCGTTGGTGCATTGCTGCAGAGTATAGATCACTGGTTTTCAAACTTTTCTGCACGTCAATTTCAATTCGAAAAAAAATTTTTATGGACCCCAATTAATTCCGCACTTACTTTCAACCAATGTTATGTATAATTAAAGTAAAGATCTTTGTTTTGGTCATCGCTTCCATCCAACTATTTTTTTCCATTTTTATGTGAAGGAAAAGAAGTGAAAGCCAAAAAAAAGGTTTTCGCTATAATAACTATACATTTTTAGTTGCCTAAGTAAACCCAAAATTATTCATGTGCCCCAGGCCATTTATTGACCCCTATTCGACCCCTGGTTATTTATATTACCCTTAGATATTCAAATCGACCACTTTTAGAACCACTGCATGGTATATAAACAGTGAGCTGCGCGAATTCGTTCCATATCGGTGTAAAAAAGCAGTATAATGTAAACTAAACCTAGGTACGTTCATACTCTTTACAAAACAAAACTACAAAACTTACTTTTTCAAAAAATTGGTTTCGATTTTATTTTTATACCAATGCTGTTTATTAGATTATCAAGTGGCCGACTTTTTAAAACTAAATGACAAACTTTATTAATTTTTTTAAATTTCAAAGTGGTTATTTTAAAATTTAAAACAAAGACTAAAAAATTTTGAACGTCCAAAACCTATTTTACCTAAATATTTGAAATTAATAGCAATCGAAAGAATTATGTTTTAAGAATTTATTAGAGAAATTTTGCAAACCGTTTAAGTCATTTACAACAGTCAAAAAATGCCAATTCGTAGTTTTACTTGCTGTAAATTTGTTCTTAAAAATTGAAAGTGTTGATATATGAATTTTAGCTCACCTTTTAAACCGTCATTAATTGAAGAAGTTTTAAGGAAGATAAAAGCGTCGTAAAAGTTGAAACAGATTTATCTCAATTGCGGCTGCGATGAAAAAAAAAGTGCTCCGTGTTATGCCACACGCTGACATAAAAATTTGATTTTGTAGCTTGACGTGTTTCAGTTAACTGAAAAAATTAAAACGGCTAATTTTGGCTTGCTAAAAAATTGAAGTAGAGTTACAAAAACATTATTTGAAAGTATTGAAAAATCGTTGCAGAATCTAAAGCGTGACTAGGAAAAAAATGTAACGCAATTTAACTTTTTTTATCAACATTGACTTTTTTCTCGCAGCTTTTGAACAAGCCCGCCATACTGTTCTGCGACGAGCCCACTTCTGGGCTGGATTCTTACCTAGCAAAAGTTGTTGTGGAATGTATGCGCAATGTTGCTAGACAAGGTGAGTTTGATGCCACGATTAAATTTTTTTTGTCAATTTTGTGCAAATCAACAGTTTTCAGGTTATTACGTTGTTAAGCTTTGGGTCTACGGTCCTTGTGACATTATTAAGCTTTTTCAATCAAAAAAATTTTTCATTTTATTCAAACGAAAATTTACCATTAAATTATCGAAAGCAAATATTTTAAAGCTGGGAACTGGGAAACTCCTAACAATTTTATTAAATTTGCTTAATACACGGAGGTCAATAGTTCTGAAAATCGGTCTCTCGATATTGCACTTTGGCAAAACAGCCACTTACATAGCTATTTTGCCGTCTTTGTAACCTTTAGCAGTTGGTTATCAAATGTTGGCACGTCCACAAATATTAGGTAGTATCATATACTTTATGTATTAATCGTGATGTTGAAGGTTTTTTATTATGTGATATAGTCCAGGTGCAGGTCAGTGGTATGTCGAACCACTGACCTGCAGGTAATTAGGCCACCCCAATGGCCCACTTTTCATTTCATAATTATACAAGAACATGATTTTCCTACATCCCAAACTCCTACGTCCTGGTGGAGAGACTCAAAGTTTGCTAAAGTATATGCTGCTGTATAAAGCTAATTTCCGAGAGAACATCAACGTTCACGCTTGGCTTACCATTGCACTTCAAACTAGACCAAAATTTTAATAAAGCATTTTAATCGACAATTGAAAAGATATATTGGCTCTATTGATCTTTGTGGTATTGCCCCTAGCCAGATCCGGCGCAACCACCCTCCAAACATTCCATTTAGAGGCCTTATTCGTTTAAGAGCCTTTAAGAAGTGGCGGTAGGAAAGTAGTAATGTTATTATTATTAATAAGAGCGTTGTTTATTATAAAAGCCACACTCAACAAAGGCAAATTTTAGCACATTGATTATTTTCTAGAAAATAAGCAAAATTTGTTTCCAAAAAATAAGTCTAGAAAATAGGTAAAATAAGAAAAAAAGTTTTCACAGCCCGAATGTCGTTTTCCAACGACTGAAGACTTTTTTTGAGTCTTAAGTAGTTTTCAAACAAAAATTTTGTCTTGAGCCGAATAAAAGTTTTTTTGGGGGTCTCAGTTGAGCTTACGCCGGACCTTCTACTGGAAATCGAAGTTTTTTTTAACTTGCCGAAGACAAGCTTATCTTTAATCCTTACACCCTTTTATTTTTTAGGGTGCACTGTTCTATGCACGATTCATCAACCAAGTTCCGAAGTCTTCGAGCTTTTCGATCGCCTTATGCTGCTGGCACTGGGTCAAGTTGTGTACCACGGTGATGCTGCTGAGGCGTTGGTTTATTACGAAAGGTAAAGCAAATAATACAATCGTTCGACTTTTATGACGAATCGATAAAACAATTAAAGATTGTTCGAAAATTACTTTCTTTTCCTTGTTAATCGAAAAAAGTTTCTTGTTTTATCATAAAAAATTGAGTAGCCGATTTATAGCTAATTTTGTCATTGAATTTTCCAAACACTTTGTCGTGACCATTTCTTTAGAAATTTAGTAATCCGCTTTTCTATCAAGTCCGCGAGATGCATAGGCTTCAACAATTACTCTTTTTTTTTTGTACAATATTTTTTTGAAGCATGTTTCACAAATCGTTCTAAAAATTAAATAAAAAAATAAATTTGGAGAGTTTTAAGGCCAATCCAATCATATTTATTGGTTTTGTCAAAAAGCTTTCTGTATCGTTTTCTTTAATTTTACAAAAAACAGCAAATCAATTTTGAACAATTTTTTCAGAGTAGCACCACTTTTCAAGGCTTACTAACTTCAGTACTCTTTAATATATTTTGTTTAGGCTATGTTCGAAAGTAGGCTACGTGCTCGACCTGAGCAGTAAACTCGCGACCTTGATAAAAATCCTTTAACTTAATAATTCAATCTTTAAAACTTTTTTTACTTGAGACTTTCTCGCACAAATTTGGAGTGTTACATTACTTACAATCAAATATGCTCGAATATAGAATTATTTAGAATTGGTTACCCTTGTCCTGCCAATTACAATCCGGCTGATCATTACATCATGGTGACGTCAATGAGACCGGAAGCTGAGCACGAATCCAAGTAAGGTTCATTTTTGAACAGCAACCCCAGCAGCAAAATTGCTTTTTTCATGAATTTTTTGCGGTTCTTCAGTTACAGATTGATCTAGAACAGAGATGTCCAACTTGCGGTCCGCTGCTTACTTTAATTTTTTAGTCATATTTTCATAACTCTATCGCAATCAAACTGTGTTCCGCGAGCTTGCTTTATTTTTTAGAGAACACTACATTTTGAGACGAAAATCGAGAAATCAGAATCTGATTCAAAGTGAAGACCTTTTTGCCGACTTTAGATAAATATACAATTCGGCCCATTATCAAAAAAGGTTGGACATCCAAGATCCAGAAAGCTTTATTGTATTTTTTTGTTTCTTTAAACGTCCAAACACTTTTGATTTTATTTTAATTGCTGCTGAAATATAAAAATTTTTGTATTCAATTTGTTTTCGGCAACAAAACGGTTGTTATTTTGGTAAGCCTAAAAATCGTTACCTAACAATCTCTTAGTCATTCCAGCACTAAAACGGATTACATTATAGTTGGACAAGCATATTACAAAATTTTTGAAAGCGAAAGATTACGACAACGTTTTACTTCACTTTTCCTATTTTGCCGTATTTAGGATAAGTTTTCCTAGTTTTCCAAACTCCAAACCAGACAACTACATCGATCTGTCTCAGTCTTTATCTCGGAGAAAAACAGTCAAAAAGCACCAATTCGTGATAATGGTGTTTTTTGTTTAGAAACCAAATCGCAGAAATTCAAGACCATTATTCTGAGTCGATTGACAAGCGCCAGGCCGAAAAGAAAATCGAAGTAATTAACGGCAACGCAAAAGCCCAGTCTGAGCTCTTGGTAAGTCTGAAATTGATTAATTTATAAGTGACGAAGTTTAGCTCAAGATGTTGCAGAGCACAGCTTATTACATAATAATTCTTATTTACAAGTAGAAAATCGAGCTTTCAATTTTCTAACGACTTCAATCAACAACAGAAGAAAATCGTTTCAAACGACATCTAGTTGAAAACAAATTGTACTTTGCTTTTAATAAAATCTCTTGCCTTAGCTCTTTTTGTTTAATTTGTCCATATCAATGAATGATTGAAGAAGTTTACTTTGCTGCGTATGCGAAACGCATTATTTCATACTTACAAATACAGAAAAATAGGCAAAGATAAAAAATTGTTGAAAATGTGCAATTTAAAGTATGGTTTGCTTCGAGAAGGTCACTTTAATCGAGCAACCACAGTGGATCTAAAGGATCTCGAAACTTTCTATGTATGCTTGCTTGCCGCTTGTCCAATTACTCCCCGTAAAAATACTGAATAATTGTACTCGAATGGTTGAACAACATACAAGCCTAAATTCTTCTTCGTGCGGCCCTACTGACCTGGTTACTGATTCCTTTCAGCGCATTCACCATTAGAAGTAAATGGCGCGAATCTATCTAAAAAATTTTTACCAAGCGCCCTGTCCAAGAACGCAACGAAAATCACCCAGGTAGACTAAAGCATAGAACTTGCATTCTTCTGCTTATAAGAACTGCTTCCATAATATTTTTCAGCATTTTTAATTTCACTTATTTTTAATTTTTTCTCGCACTTTTAAATTTTGTAGAAAGCGATCATTCTTTTTTCCTTTGCCAGTATATTATCATTTCTGGCAGTTTTAGACCACCTACGATACCCAGGTGATGGTTTTTTTAAATTGCCCTCTTCACTGTTACTGGCGAGATGAGTTTTTTGCTTTAATTTTTAATCTATTCTTATTTACATAATATTGATAAAGCTTTCAAGTTTTACATATTAGTGTGTACAGTATGACTTTAATTAATGACCAAGTTTGACATTTCTTGTTTATTTAAACTTTATTTTAAAGCAAGAAACAAATAGGCCAATTTGAATACGTACAAAATTAGCCAATAGCAAGTTGACATGATAAAATACTGATACTTTTGCAATTATTAATGCTGCATCTATTTAGTATAATTATTTACTGATAAAAATATATGCTATATACTTATGTATTCCAAACAAAACAAATCATTGCATTTCGCATTACATGATAGTTGTACGAGTATCTGAAAATCAAAGTATCTTAGAATAAATTTGATACGATTTGATAAATTAACTTAAGCCTATGTTTTTAGACTTCCTTGTCAAAATCAATCCGTAAACAGCAATACAGAGTTGGATTTTTTGTTCAATTTTACGCTTGTCTAGTCCGAGCATTGAAATCTACTTACAGAAATCCAACTTTAACTTACGTAAAAATCTTTCAGCAATTGGTAAGACATGTAGAACTAAAGGTTGATGCTTTACTTTTGCAAAAGACCACTTTTTTAAATGATTTTTCTTGAAATTTAGTTTGCAGCGGTAATTATTGGATTGATATTTCTTCGTCCAAACTTTCTTAAACCTTATCTGAGTTCTGACGTGGCCGCGGTGGTGGGGTCTCTCTTCATGGTAATTGTCAATAACACTTTCTCATGTGCGATGGGAGTCATGAATGTAAGTAAAAATTCTTCCCAAAACCACGCACTGTTTCTTCAAAAGGTACTTTCTCAACAAGAATTTTTCAGGCAGCAATAAAAAAATTTGGGCTGAATCGGGATCTTTAGGGCAGTGAAAAGGATCAGAAAAATTTTTTGTGCCGAATGCAGAAAAAAATTTACGATTGTGGGTGAAGACTTTTTTTTCTTTTTAGAGATCATTATGTTTTTGGACGAAAATCGAGAAATCTGAGAGAAAAAAATTTTTTTTGGGGAGAAATATGAAAGAAATTATTTTTTTCTGAAATCACAGAGCAATTCTTTTTTATTATTATTTGTTTTTTGGTCTTCACCCTAAAATCTGAGACGATTTTTTTCTCATATCCGTAAAAGTATTAGAAAATTATGATTCAAGCAAATGTCACAAAATTTGGCCAAAACTCCGTTGCCCCCCAAATTTTTTTGGCTGGTACGCCTATGTCTAAATTGATTAAAAATACTGTAGGCTGCTAGTAATTTTTAACTAAGAGCCTGTAGCCTTATGGAAATTTTTTTATTTTATAGAGTTAGCCTTTGTTTATGTTGTTTACTAATTTATTTCTTAAAAAATGTTTTTATCGTAAGTTTTGTTTTATCATATAAGTGATTATTTGATAGACTTTTCCCGGGGAAATTCCTTTATTTCGAAGAGATCATTTTAACGGAATGTACAGCACTGCAGTTTATTTTTTCACAAAAAACCTTGCAGAGTTTCCAACTTACGTTATTCTTCCTTTGATCTACACAATCGTCGTGTATTTCATGTTCGGTAAGCAAGATAGTGAGAAAAAATTTTGGGCTTTCAAAAATTTTTTTTACTCAATAAATCCTGTTGTAGATCGAGCTTAACGTACTTTTACAAATTTTTATGGTAAAAACTAGTAGAAAAGCCTTTCATGTCTTTACTAATTTTAAATTCCGTAAAAAACTGACATTACTTTTTACAATTTCAACAAATGTATTCGTAACCAATTCGTAACTGGTACTTTAATGGTGCTGCGTTTGTGTGCTCATACCTACCTCAAATGTAATAGTTGTACGTGTAATTGACAAATGTAATAGTTGTCTCAAATGTAATACCTCAAATGTAATGTAATAATCGTGCAAATTGTGTTTTAAATAATAAACTTTTTTTTCAATATAGTACTTATACATCTGTTATTCAAGTCCTTTCTCTTTTAAATGTTTTGCTTTAAATTTTTTTCAGGTCTTTATCCAAGTGCATCTAAATTTTTCATTTTCTTCGGACTCGTGGTGTTAATGTGTCACACTTGCGTCTCCTTCGGATATCTAATATCGTGTATTTCTCCCAACGTCTCCACGGCCATCGCAATCGGGCCGGCTTTGATTATGCCTCTTCTTCTCTTAGGAGGGTTTTTCATCCCGACTAAGTACGTTTCAAAGCTTCTCCAAAAAAATCAATACATAGATCTATTGTGAAATTTACAATCAGCTAGTATTTTAAAATTCTTATAAAATTTTAATTTTTCATTACAGCTAAAACCAAGACAATATTTTTGTACAATTTTTGTTTAAAGACAAATAAAAAATTTTTCATGACAAAAGGTAGACTTCAAAATACATTTTGGTCAACAATTATATCGAGGTACTATTTCAATCAGCAACTTTTTTAAAAAAACTTTGACCAAAAAGCACAGAGAGAATAAACTTTTTAAGAACTACATTAAAAGTTTACTGCACTCGACATGTGCTATAATCTTTTTTACTTTTCTGCTCCCAAATTAATGAAATCTATAGCTCTTAGTTATCTTTCAATTATAAACATAATCGCATATTATTTTTGATTGATACCCGGTTTAGCAATCTTCCAAATTTTAGATCAGTTCCAGATTTTATAAGTTGGATTAAATATCTCTCCTGGATCTATTACACAAATGAATTACTCAACATAAACCAGTGGAATGAGGTAGACAATCTTGGTAAGTTTTTTTATACTTTTACAATTAGCTCAAAATTGCTTCTTAGTGCTGATTGAAATAACAATCCGAATACGAAGACAGTGTCTAAACTCGAAACAAACTACGTTATTAGACGCACAATTATATGAAATGTAAAGCGATATCAATATAATTTATTTTTTAGTGTTACTGCACCATTGCGGGCTTAAAAAGCAAACTTACTTTACTGATTAAAATTAAGTGTCTCATATGCATCTGCAACCGACAACAAAAATACGATGTAAAAAAAGTTAAAGATTGCGATAAAAATCCGAATTGACGCCAATATTAAAATTAAAACAAATTAGAAATTTTTGTGAAATAAACAAACTCTAGATTTGCTTTTTATAATAGGTGTTATTTTTGCATTCATAACATTAATTTTTTATAAACACATTTTTTTATACCATTTATTTATTCTCTTAACTTGAAGGAAAGCCTCGAAAGAAGTTAAGCTAAGGGTAAACATTAAAAAATTACCGATCTGCTTTCGAAAATGCCAACACATTGCTTTTCCGTTAAATTTTTTATTTCATAGTAATGCTATGGCTGTAATTTAGAACTGTTAAGATCACCAAATAGAAAAAAAGAAAGTACTTTTCCGAGGGAACAATAACGCGATGAAGTTGGAAGTTTAATAAAGATCATGTTGATCTCACTGCAAACATTCATATCTTTCTTATACTATTTTTTCTATTGATACTTATTTACATATACTATTACTATGCGAACTGACCGAACAATACGTATGCATAATTGAATACCGAAGGATTAATTTTTCAATTTTTTAGAATGGCATAACTTCACGTCTAATAGACCAGTTTTAAATCATCAAACCGAAGTTTTGTAAACGTTTGGACTTTGGAAGTGAAATAATTGCGCTCTAAAAACTGATTTATGTCGTTTACAAGGATTATGAAACAAATGTTATAAATAGACTCGAAGCTGTAGCCCTAGTTATAGAATTTTTTACGCCTAATCTTTAGAATGTCCGGAGAATGTTAACGGAGAAACTTGCATTTATGAAACGGGATCAGATGTGCTGAAAAGTCTCGGTTTTTCGGAGGTACGTTTTACGAGGCTGCAGCTACACTTTTTGAACAAAACAAAAAATGAAAAGATTGTTGCGAGCTATTGAAAATAATTCTTTCAACATTATACATAGTTTGTCATAACAGTAGCAAATTGCTTGATTTAGAAGTAATAGCTTTCAAAATTTTTCAGTTTTCGTAGAAACAGTGGTTGTAAACATGTTACAATTACAATCTTGTCCTACTTCAGCAGCATTGGCACATTCCTTAATTAGGCCTAAGCCGCCTAAGAATGATTTAGTTGCGTAAACGTTTTCGGTTCCTATATCCCTTTCAAACAGAAGGAGAAAAAACACAGCAACAAAGAGTTATAAAGTTCTTTGACTTTTTTATATAAAATACTTGCTATTCTTAATTCTCCCGTCTTTATAGAATGTTTTTTTTTTAGTTAAATTTAACTATGACAGCGTGGTCCAACGAATATACTCGTACGAATTCTTTTTTTTTTTTTTTTTTGACTCGTTGAAAATTTCTTAATCTTTTCTCTCATTGGTTGACTCTTTCAGCCAATGAGAACTCTACTTTCTTCCTTTATAAATTAGTTCGGTTTCAATTCTACTTCATTCTGACGATTTCCCCTGAAGAGTGTCAGATGAAAAGCTTTGGGAAGAAAAATCTTTTACTTCAAGCAATCTTCAAATTCTGTACCACCAAATGTTTATTAAAAATAAATGGAAAATAATCAAAAATTTTACGCTTATGGCGTTTTGCAAAGGATGACGCATGACGTTATTGTGATTGCTCTATTTCTTTGATAGTTAACAATTAACATTATTGCTTTCAAAATTATCAGTTAATATTTTTTGCACTGGTACAAATTTTTTTATCTTGCCATTCGTATTGATAATATACGATTACTCTAACAAGAATTAATTTAAAAGAGATTTCAGGTTGCATAATTTTTTAATCTTAAAAGAATTTATTTAATCATTTAGTCATGTTTCCTCAACAAAAAAGGAGAAAAACTTTGTTAGACTTTAACTTTAAAAAAATTCGTAATAACGACTGCGACTGCTACCGCATGCGGCCCGCGAAACAATTTTGTGCGGCCCGCGGAACAATTTTGCACAATTCAAGTCTTGTCGATCATAAGTAGCGGCAATCTTCTATAACAGCGTGGTCCAACTACGGGCTCGCGGGCCGCATGCCGCATATCAATTTTGCACAAGTCTTGTCGATCAGAAGCAGCAGCCGTAATTTTTTTTTGGAGAACGCTATGATTTTGCGCCAAAATAGGAATTTTGGAGACCGATTCCAAGTGAAGACCTTTTTTTTTTTTTTTTAGAGAACACCCTGATTTTGGAACGAAAATAGGAATTTTTAGCCGACTGAGGCCGCAAACTCGAATAATTTTGAAAAGTGGCCCACAAGAGTGCAGAAGTTGGACCACCCTGAACTATGATGATAAGCACAAATTGTTTTTACAATTTGTGGAAAACTAATAAGCCCAATACTAATCGATATTGAAAAAAAATTTAATAAATTTTGTATAATAGGTGACAAGACCAATGGCTTCTCGTGAAAAATTTGTTGTTTGTGTTTTTCTCGTTTTATTTGAAGACGATTATCGTTTCCGAAGACGTTTAGGCTGCGTCCTAGTTTTTTTTGTTTTATTTTAATTATACCACTACAAATAAATGTAGTTGTGATCCCTTCTGCAAATGTAGATAAAGAAAATACACTTTACTCTATTATAGTTACTGTATACGGTACTATTATAATTTTCTATATTTTTAGGTGATGTTTGGTCGTGACATTGGATTGATGTTTGCCCTCTTGATCGGTTACAGAACATTAGCTCTACTTGCGCTTTACTACAGGGTTCGAGAAAGTACCCGGTAGCTCAAGCTTTTTGTACCTCTTTCGTATTGTGGATTTTCGCCGCTGTAAAATTTGCTTTTGATCTTGATGAAGAAATATTTACGCTTTCGCTTGATCAGAGTTTATCTAGTTTTCGCGTAATGGTTGCTTCTTTTAGGGTTTCATATTGCTAGATTCTGCTTGTAAGATAATTTCATCTGCTTGCAGATACAACAGAATTTGATAAAAACAATTTTCTTTATGACATTAATATCACAACCTTACTCGGGAATCCGAAAAGACTAATTGAACTAGGTAACCCAAAAACCTGCGCTAAAAACAAAGCTGCGTTTTTTATTATTTATGCCGGCTCTGGAAATAGTTTTGCCGCAAGACCAATGTTACTTATAACAGTTAGTTTTGGCTAAGTACGAGGGACTCGCCATAAACTTTTCTCTACAGTTAGGAACTATAACTAAAAAAAATACATTACATGCAAACTCTTATCAACTTTCTCATCAAACTTAACTCTCAAGCTTCACCAAATTTCAAGCAATTCACGCAACAACAACAACAAATAATCACTCGACAACTTCGTACTGGCTAACTTTAAGAATGAATTAGCATCCCGACGACTAATAATAATCTTAATAGTTGGTGCTCCACACAGGCTAAATAATTGTATCTCACGTAATATACAATGCGCCAACACTGACCCTTGACTACTAGAACAACACCAAAAAGGCGACAGTAACATAAATCATTTCTACCCACTTTTCAACTGAAGTGAATTGTTGTTATGACTTTTAATTTAGGCACCCTTTTATGTAGTATACCGATCATTGCCGTACAAGCCGGGGAGCAGGAAAAAAAATCCCCTCCCAGGGTTAAGTCTAATTCGAAGAAAAACTGATTGGAGTGAGAGTCAAAAAGAAGCAAAAGTAGTTGCTCTAAGAGATAAAAAGAAAAGCCGCGCAAATTGTTCTCGCGGGCCCAACATTTTTTGAATTTTTTAAAAATTTGTTAAGATGGTCAAGAACTTAGTTTCTTTTGAACCAACTATTTTTTTTCTAAAGCTAACTCTCACTCAAATTGTTTTTTTTTTCGAATTAGAGTAGATCACTTCCAAGACGCAAAAAAAATTGGGCAGAATAAGATTTTTTCAGGCATTGATCATACACAATTAGGGTAGGAGGTAGTAGGCTACTCAATTCGTAACAATTCAGATCAACGCAAAAAAACAATTAATATTAAAGTCTTTACATTCTTAAATTTGAGTGGAAACTTGGGAAAAATTGTTTTGTCCCTCAAATATTTTAGTCTGGTATGGCCAGTGGCGTACGCAGAAATTTGTGAAGGGGGGGTTTTGGAACCGAAAAAACGATTGCTCTAAGTGGTCCTGGTCGTCGTCGTCGTCATCGTTTGAAGGGCATCCACTCCAGGCCAGACACAAACAGAACTGGGGCCGAGGGTTTATCCTTTTACTACCCCAGACTGCTGCACTGCCTGGATCAGATGCTGGCAGCGATGTTATTGAGCCAGCATCGAGTTTCGTCATCCAAAACCGTCAGACCGCGTGCTCCATGTGGTGCCCGATGTATGGGGCACATTGTTAGTACATGGTCTGCGGTTTGCTCTGAGGCGCCGCACTCGCAATTCGGTGAAGGAGCGAGACCCCATTTGTGCATGGACGAATGGAATCGCCCAACACCAGTCCGCAGGCGGTTGAGCTTAACCCAAGCTGCTCGGGGTAAGCCCATCCCAACAGGCCTGACACTGGTCCCGGGCACAAAAGCACGGAGCCTGGAAGCATTTTCACAGTACTCCGCGTTCCATTTGTGATTCGTCCATTCAGAGGCGCGGATGCCAAGTCTGGCAAGATTGTCCAAGAGATTCCGCGCACCTGGCACAAACGGGCGTCTGGATCTTAGTCTCACTTGGCCAGTATCTGAGGACCCATTTAACAGACCATGCAAAATATGATCGGGGTCCAGAGATCCACGGTAAGCCAAGGAGAGTGTCGCTCCCAGTCGGCGAAGCTCAGCTGGCTGGATGCCTGAAAGTACAGGTAGGTGGTCCGTTGGAGTGGGACGCAGGCATCCAGTAACTATGCGCAAGGCGTCATTCAAGACACTGTCAATGAGGCGAGTGTGAGCACTGCGACACCAGACTGGCGCACAGTACTCAGCTGTTGAGTAGACTAGAGACAAGGTGGCTATGCGTAGTGTTTTAGCACCAGCACCCCATCCCGAGCCCACGAGTCGCCTCAACAGTGTGACGCGCGAAGATAGTTTTTTGCGCAATGCCACTAAATGGTGACGAAACGTGAGCGATCTGTCCAGTTTTACCCCAAGGTATGTAGGGGTTGGACAGAACGGTAAAAGTCTACTATTGTTGTAGACCTTTAGCTCACGTTTGGCCTCTCGGTTGTTTAAGTGAAAGGCTGTCGTCACCGTCTTAGTGTGACTGAGCTTCAACCTCCAAGTCTGGAGATACGCTGACAGTGTGGACATATCTTGGCTTAATGTCCCCTCCAAGTCCTTCCAGTTTCCAGAAGAGTGCAACAATGCTAAATCATCAGCATAAGCAAACTTTCTGGAAATCATGGAAGGAAGATCGTACGTATAGATGTTAAATAGGAGGGGAGCCAAGACCGATCCCTGAGGAACGCCGTTTTTAAGACGGCGTAGCCTGCTTTGCTTGCTGTCACCGGTGGTAAGGGTGAAACTTCAATTTCGGACAAGCTCCATGATCATTTTGACCATGTGCTTATCCGGAAGTAGTCTCAGCAGCTTGCAGGTAAGGCCACGGTGCCAGACAGTGTCATAAGCAGCTGTCAGATCGATAAATACGGCACCGGCCTTCTTTTTAGCCTCGAAAGAATCCTCGATGTTCTGGGTTAGCAGAACAACTTGATCTACGGTTGACTTCCCGCGTCGGAACCCAGCCTGCTCTTTAGGGAGCAGTGGATCGATTAATGGTTCAACGCGGGCGTAGATAAGCCTCTCGAGGATCTTGTAGGGGACACAGAGCAGAGATATTGGTCGATAACTCTTTGTTTTTGATTGTTTGATAAGAGTGGTCCTGGTAATGGGCAAAAACTTCAAAAATTAGGCCTACATTCAAAAACAAAGTGTTATGCTTTTAAGAACATCTTACAGTAGCATAAATTTCTTTTTACCAAACCGTAAAACTAACTATTGAAAAGGCATGTGCGAGTACGCAAATTTAATTCAAATATGACAAGAAACTTTCCAAACTAAAAGCAACATAAGCAACTCGTATAAATGATGAGAACAAAAGGTGAAAAATCAAATGAACAAAAAAATAACTTTACTTAACAAATATTTAAAGTTTTTTCACAGGCTTATATTCAAACGCCTGTTTTTTTCACTTAATCTGTTAATTACGTCATCAGGGCAAGGCGTGTAGTTCCTATAAATGTTTAACAACGCAAGTCCATTCATTTGAGTGGTGCCAGTTGTGTTTCGTAAGTACGTTTTTAGTCTGCGCAATGTGGAAAACGATCGTTCACTAGTGCATGTTGTCACTGGAAGAGTTAACAAAATGGTCATTAATGTAAATATGTTTGGAAAAGCATCGAAACTGCATTCCTTGATGCTGTTCAACGCATCAGTTGGTCTTTCTGCTACGTTCAACCGAGAAAGTTTCCTGTACCATAATATCAGTTCAGGTACTAGTTCTTTCGAGGATTTCGTTAAATCATTTTCGTAAAATCTTCCCAAAACTTGAATACTTTTAATTTGTTGAGGAGTTGGTCCAATGGTTGGATCAGCAGGAATTAAACACTGAAATCCACCAATAATCGATTTGTGGGCAGTAAATCGTGCTTCGAGAGTCACAATAAAGTTATCAAGAAATGGAATAAAAATTCCTACTCTAAAATATTCTTCATCTGTTTCAGCAGCAATGTTGCATCGATTGGTCTGTCTTGAAGTAAGGCGTGGTGTTTTTAAAATAAAATTTTGGGTTTTGGCCGTTTCTTGCGCAGAAATATAGAGCTGGTGAAATTCATCTTCGGCTTTTTCCCTAAGACACTTCAATTCATTTGCAATATCATGTGCAATGTTGACGGCCTCAAGAAGGTTTATCGACTTTTTTTGCATAACTTTGCACAAAACAACACTGTATCCAAAAATCTTTTTTAAAACTAAGAGAGCAATGCAAAATTCACTTTGCCTAATTGTCGATAGCAACTGTAGAGCTCGTGATGAAGTTTCTCTGTCTGGCCATGTTGAAATTTCTGTCAGAGCTTCTACAACAGCAAATTGTAAATTTGAAAAGACACTGACACTCTCGTGTCGATCGACCCATCTGGTAGCACAAATTTGAACAAGTTTTTGAGCTTTTGTTGTTGACGAAATCGTGTTGATAGATTTGCGTAAAATGTTTTGACGTTTTGGAGCATTGAAAAAATTGTAAACTGAAGCTATTGTTCCCATGCAGTTACGAACCGGCGAGAGATCGCATGAATTAGAGACAGCCAAATTAAGACTATGGGCTGCACAGTGAACATAAAGAGCTGTAGGAATAATTTCCCTGATATAGGCTTGGGCACCATTCAATCTTCCACTCATAGCTGTGGCCCCATCGTATCCTTGACCGCGCATTTTTGAAACATCAATACCAATGTCCGATAAATTGTTCAAAATTGTTGAAGCCAAATTCTTGCCTGATAGATCTGTTATGGGTACAAACTGGAGAAAAGATTCTTCAATAGCAAAGTCATCACTTACGTACCGAGCACAAAGAGTCAATTGTTCCTGACATGATATATCGGTTGTTTCATCAGCCAATACAGAAAAAAATCTGGACCTGTTAATGGAATCGACCAATCGCTTAAGTATCAAGTCATTGCAAATACTTATAATTTTATTTTGCATTCTTGGGCTGATATACTGAGAGTTGCGTCCGGCAGAAAGAAAATCATTCTTGAAAACTTGATCATGTTTCATTCTGTATCGAAGTAAAGCACGCAAATTTCCGTCATTATTATTATCTTCTAGATTTTTTTCTGATTCGAAAGTGAGTGGACCGCTATCCCGATGTCCTCTTAAAGGAATAGCCTGTCGACCACAGAGTATAATTGTTTCTATAATTGGTGTGATTTTTCTTCGGTTTTCTAAAATTGTTTGCTTCTGTTGCTGATTAAGTTGAATTTCGATGCTATCTTGTTTTCCTGATAAGATTGACATAACGGTCTCTGCTGCCACCACACTGTCGCGGTGATATTTTGTGCTCTCGTGGTCTGCAAAGCGTTCAAGCGCATTTTTCCACTTTTGAAACTTTACCGCACACAAAGTTCCTAGAGGTTGGTTTCCAACTCCACTGCCTGCTTTACTTCCAAATAAAACGCAGTATTTGCAAAAGGCTCCATTTTCTAAATATGAGTACGCTAACCACTTGAAGCGAATAAACCAGCGGTGCTGAAACCGTAAATTTCGGTGATTGGTTGCGGTAATTGGAAAATTAAAAGACTGATCCGGAATCCATATGTTTTTTAGCATTCAAAGTCTTTCTGCTTGAGTATAAGTTTTTCCTATACAAAGTGAAATGTCATTTGACGGTTATAAAACTAAATCTTTTGTTGCTTTGTCTGCGTCTGGAGTCTCACCTGGTTCTTCTATTACATTCTGCGGATTATTTTTGCTACATGCCAAATCATCAACGGGAATACTTTTTTTAACATTTTCGCAGTCGTTATTACGAATTTTTTTAAAGTTAAAGTCTAACAAAGTTTTTCTCCTTTTTTGTTGAGGAAACATGACTAAATGATTAAATAAATTCTTTTAAGATTAAAAAATTATGCAACCTGAAATCTCTTTTAAATTAATTCTTGTTAGAGTAATCGTATATTATCAATACGAATGGCAAGATAAAAAAATTTGTACCAGTGCAAAAAATATTAACTGATAATTTTGAAAGCAATAATGTTAATTGTTAACTATCAAAGAAATAGAGCAATCACAATAACGTCATGCGTCATCCTTTGCAAAACGCCATAAGCGTAAAATTTTTGATTATTTTCCATTTATTTTTAATAAACATTTGGTGGTACAGAATTTGAAGATTGCTTGAAGTAAAAGATTTTTCTTCCCAAAGCTTTTCATCTGACACTCTTCAGGGGAAATCGTCAGAATGAAGTAGAATTGAAACCGAACTAATTTATAAAGGAAGAAAGTAGAGTTCTCATTGGCTGAAAGAGTCAACCAATGAGAGAAAAGATTAAGAAATTTTCAACGAGTCAAAAAAAAAAAAAAAAGAATTCGTACGAGTATATTCGTTGAAAATTTCTTAATCTTTTCTCTCATTGGTTGACTCTTTCAGCCAATGAGAACTCTACTTTCTTCCTTTATAAATTAGTTCGGTTTCAATTCTACTTCATTCTGACGATTTCCCCTGAAGAGTGTCAGATGAAAAGCTTTGGGAAGAAAAATCTTTTACTTCAAGCAATTTATTTTTAAATACCATTTTCAGCATTTAATAACAAAGTTAGAATTTAGGAAATCAAATAATTACAAACTTAATTTTGGAAAAGACGTAATTAAAAAAATTTTATGACAAATTTTTACCATTTCAAATTACTTGATTTTAACAAGTTTAACATTTTCGGCTCATTCTTGTAAAACTGCCTAAAATTTTCGATTAGTTTTACATTTTGAAACAGACAATACTAAAAAAATAAAAATGCTTTAAATATCAAAAGTTTTCTCGAGTTAAGCTCGCTGTTACAATTTAATTAATTCAGCTCAGAACGAACTCAATTTTAATAATGATTACGATCACAAGGCAGATACCAGGTAGGCTACTACCAAAGTATAAAGATAGCTCATATTTTGCTACATATCCATTTCTATTTGAATAAGATACCCGTGACGATCATACTTTCGCGAAACATACTCTTACAGTTGGGATTTTAATAAATTAGATGGTAATTAATTGCATGATAGTTTGATTTAGAAATATTAAACTTTAACTACTTTATCGAACAAACTGTATTGCAACTGCTATAAACGCTATCTAGCTGCACATTAAAATAATTTTAGTAAAAACGAAGAACCATTTTTATAAAATTTTCTTATTTAGTTATGGTGTACAATTATTACTTTATAAAGTTTTATGAGTCTTCGTCTCATAGAAAAAAACTTTTTACAATGGTGACTTGATCAGTTAAGCTATTTTATATTATATTTTACAATTCATATTTAAATTTTTTTTGTCACGTTTATCAGAGTTCAATCAATCAATCTTTCAAATCCTCCTTAGGTGCTTAAAACTTGTTTTATTTTTCATATCAATGTACAGCTGAGTAAGTAGGCTTGTATCTCATGGGAAAGCATTGTAATAAAACGATAGACATCAAAAGCAAAGCATAAAATGCTTAACTTTCAATATTTTACAATTTTGAAGGTTTTCTTCACAAGTGGCAGCTGTACATTAGCTAACTTGACGCAATTTAGGCGATAACAAAAATTGATGCGCAAGCAGTAATTTAGTTTAAAAAGTGCAGTAAACAATAGAAACTAAAATCATATTATGGAAGCCTACTTATTACCATGTATATATGCCTGAACGCCATTCTTCAAGGGGGGGTTTTGACCCCTGAAACCCCCCCCTTGCGTACGCCTATGGGTATGGCTGTAATAACAATGTCAACTAAACCGTAAATTAATCTCTAGAACTCGTGAAATCCTTTCCTGGAGGAATTCTTTCCGGTTCGAAACCACTGGTCTAGACAATCAAATCTGTCACGAACGGTAGTGTAGAATTCTTTATGCTGATCCGGTTATTTCCCTACTGTCGACCGGGAAGTGTTCCGAATCAAAGCATGGATCTGTACGAATCTGCACAGATTAGATTTGATATAGCGTGGTCTCGCCTGATGGTCCAAATTAAAATTGGCATGCAATCAACGCAGGTAGTTTGCCATACAACGATCTCAAATTTGTTTGCAAAGAAGGAAAACCCAAATTTAATGAAGTTTTCCGATCTTTTCCGAGAAATTAGTGCCGAAATGTCTGTGAAAGTTGGCGGTACCCAACAAAAAAAATCAAACGAACGTATCTTAGTTGCTGGAAGCAATCTCGGCTGCAAGGGATAAAAGTTTTAGTGGGGTCATAGGGAGGTAAAATTGGGAGATTTCCGCCAATTTGTTTTCTGGAAGAACTGACTACCCAGATATCCATTAAAAGTGAAGACCAGGAAGGTAAAAGAATTTCGTTCAAAAAAATCTTCATGATCATCTCATGCAGGTTCGAGTGTTGGTTTTAAGTTAACCACTGGAAGCATTGAAAAATCCTTAAAAGGGTTGTACAAAAATCGTGTTCTTCGCATTTAAAATAGCTGTTGATTGGCTAAAAATCGAAAAGTGGTTCAAAACACCACCAATGAAGTACAAGCATGTTGTAACGAAAAGATTTTATAAAAAATTAAACTGAAATGAAGACAGTTTGTAAAACAAAAAGCACTCAATTCACTAGCTATAAAAAAAAACAACAAAGTGTAAAATTAATAGGCTAGAAGACGGTCGGCGGATATGAAGATCGATCGCGCAACACGCGAACGATTCAAATTCTAAACCTAACTAATGTTAAAACGAAACAAGCACACCACAATGGCGGAACAAGAAATTGTACGATGAACGACAAAAGCAGAATTTGAGATTCACGTGGTGAGAGATTGCGCAGCCATCGCCAGCATGCGGAGATCTTTCGTCAGAGAAGGATTCTCTAGAGGGCCGTGCAAGCACATTGTTATATTCTGAATCAGCATGGCAAGCACGCTGTGCATGTACTGCTGTGTGATGTGATGCTTTCGATCCAGGTTCATGACCGCTTCTTGCAAGTACCTGCGACAGGCCAAAAGTGTTCTGTTAGAAAAATTGAATATTCTCAAAGATTTTTTTCAAGCAGAAAACGAGAAACAACCGAAAGAAAGTTTTGAACTAGTGTTTCACCGATCGCCGAATGTATAATATTTTCGAGCTGATCACTGATCGTGACTCACTTGAGCTTGATTATTGTTTTCGTGCCGAGATCGCTTGAAAGCTGTTGGATGAGAGAAAGCAGAATCGGCTGCTGCAGCGGACAGGGCGAGGAGCCGAAAACAGCGGTGGGTTCAACGGTCTCGCAGACGTACATGACCAGACCGAGATCGGTGGCAGTTAAGGCCTGAAGCGTTCAAAAGCGCGCGGTTAGCTTAGTAATGGAGCTTTATAAACGTGCAATAAGACATTAGAGCCGCAACTTGATATACAAAAGTTTCGAGTAAACTTTACTAGTATTCGAATTATAAGACGGCATTCCAGTTGTCCGATTTCATTGTCGAGGTAATAAACTAAAGTTTCATACTTCGGCAGCAGCGCGCTTCGCGCTTCGATAATTTAAATGTTTTAACTTGGCAACATTCATATTTCAAAAGTTTCGACCAACATCTTACCGTTTGGAACGCAGCGTTGTAATTTCCCTGGAGGAGCAACTTCAATATCTGCTGTTGTTTATCGAAGATACTAGAAGGACTTGCGACTCCTCCTTCAGTTCGAAGTGCAGGAACAGCAGCAGACGAGGGGGTCATGCTACTCTTCGATGCGTCAGAAAGCTTATTATCAACTATCTTCTTCACTACGTCACTAACAGCATCGCTCATCATTCGCTGTTGATCGCTCTGCTGCTGCTTGAGAGCTTGAAGCAGGGCGGAAGTGACGCGGTCCTCGAACCTTGATACAGTTAGAATAAGCACGCGCCAATCGTGACGTCATAAAATAGAAAAACAAAACATCGCAATTTTTATGAAATGACGACGTCGACACAAGAGCACGAACCCCTGCAGAAGCTTGTCCACGTTGTCGACGAATTGCTTGCTCACATTCGACGTCACCTCGCTTTGCGCCGCTTTCGACACCGACTGCAAATGTGCAACGGCGTCGATTGCTTCCTTCGTCACTTGCTGCAAGCGATCGTGCTCGGCGCGGAGTCGGAACTGCATCTGCTTCTCCAGTTGCTTGACAGCTGAAAGCAAGCGGCGGGGTCACATTGCGAACTGTGATGCAAGACAATCACGGTCAATTGCGTGATTAGACGTGACGTCGTCAGCGTTATTACAAAACGGTAGAAGTCGAGCTTTGATGCGACGACGCTTGTTAAGAGATGAAATCGTGGTTTAGAAGAGCGACACAACGACTACATACTTTCATCCATTCCTCTGTGATAAATTGACGACAGCTGTTGAAACATGTTTTGACAGGAACGATCGAAAGCAGGCACAACCGTGTTCAAGTAGAGTTCCGGCATTAAGGACTGGATCTGATCAATCAACATCTTTGACGTAGACGAAGCGATGCTGTCAATTAGATCCTAAAAGAACTCGTTCTAAGAAACCAAAAAAATTTCTTCAAAATCTAAAAGCTTTCAAATTAATTGATTAAAAAAAACCCAGAAGCATTTTTGATTTTACTTTCGATCGAACGTGCTTCGCGATAGCTTCTTTCATCACCACGTCTGTAGCCGTCAGTTGCTTGGCAACCGACGAGGTCAATTTGTCCTTTATCTCATCCATGCACGCGTTGATACCTGCAAGATCCAAATCGAAACGATCAGCGAACACTCGGCGACATTACAGCGACGAACCGGGGAGGAGGGTCCGCTTTATTTCCGACTTGACGGAGCGATCGATTTTCGAAACCGCGGCGTCGGTCAGCGCCGCCTGGCTCGTCTTGATGTCGCTGGAAAGTCGCTTGTGGTTCTCGGCGAACGACTTGAACGACTTTTCGATTCGTTCCACTAAAACGACCCAAGACGTGAGCGACGCGGGCAGACGCGAAAGCGCGCGTTTCGTACCGTGCTGATCGGACTTCTTCGACGACGACTCAAGCTGGCGCTGCGCGTGAACCTGCTTCTTCGAGATTGCGTCGAGCTTGCGATGTTGCTCGTTCAACATCGTCTCGTTCTTCTGCTGAAGCTGCTTCAGCGAGTTCATGACGTCGACCAACTTCTGGCGGGAAAAACAAAACGTTTAAATGCTTGTAGGACGAACACGTGACGAGCGCACGCATACCGCTCCGGCTGTTGCGCTTCTGCCAAGAGAATGATTGGCTGTTCCGGAACTTAATACAATCATGTCTTCTGATTGGTTCGTTTGGCTGGCAACTGATTGCACCGAGCTCGTCTGGGACAATGTCCTAATAAGATATCGCGAAGTGAGAAAACCGACCAACCGAGACATTCGAAATAAATCGACCTCGTGGCCGGAGGGCGAGACATGGTCACGTCGGGCGCTTTCGGCCAAGATGACACCGGGTCGCTCGAGGTGACCGGGTGGAGAATTGAAGAAAAGACGTCGGCCGGCACAGAAGCGGTCGAAGTCGAAGCTGAAATGACGAGAAGTTCAACTAAATTGTTTACAGCGAATAGCTAATGCAGAACTAAAACGGCGGTACCTTAACAGACACAAACGAACGATGCACCAAACCCTTAATAATAAGCATCGACTTAAAAACACGATTTTATTCATCTACAAACCACAACTCCGGTTTTTAAAAATTTTTTACAATTTACAATTTTTCGCAATATTACAAGAGACAAACCGAGAACTCACTTATTTTTTTGAGCAATCCGCGCTGGGAGAGCGTGGTTGGAGTCAAAACATCGCTCACTTGCTTCGCGTCGTCCAACGTCGCGGTGGATGAGATCAGGTCAGGAGATTTGACCGTTGAACTGAAAAAACCCCGGATTATTATGTGAAAAGCTTGAAAAATCGAAAATGGCGGCTTACGTGGCGGAGCAGTATGATTGCAGGATTTCAGCGGCGGCAGTCGGAGCTTGGATCGGCGAAGAGGAAGATGCTTTCGGAAGAATGGGAGACGATGGAGGAGTCGTGATTCGAACCTCACCACTGTTCTGACGTTGCTTCTTTTCTTCGATTGGAAACGAAACGGTCGCGACCTTAGCGCCGTCTACACCAGTGGTTCAAATCATTACACGCTTACGTGTGGATGGGATGTGGTCGGAGACTATTTGAGGTCTTACCTGTAACAAGGTCTTGATTCTGCTGATAGAGAGATCCCGTAAGATTGCTGCATGGAGTCACCGACGTGAAGCTCGTGTACATCGACTCATTCGGAATCTTATCAGGCTAAGAACACATCTGCACTTTGTTGATTTTGCACAAGTGTGCGCAACCATTGTACTTACACTTTTATCAGCGGTGACAAACGAATTCGGGGTAAGGAGCAAAGGAGGCGTGGAAGGTTGAGTGTTTGGGCAAGCGACGTCACTAGTGACGTCGATCAATGGCTCTTGATCCTGGTCCTTGAAAACGAAACGTCGTTTACACGATGCGAACACAAAGCAATGCGCAACCATCATTTTACCTGATCGAGCGCTTTCGATGCCTGGGGAGCGCCGTCCTGTGGTAAAGGGGGCTGCTTTTGAAGGCCCCCTAACGAGAGTAAGTCTTCGACTGGTACGAGAAAATTGTCGTTGCTGGGCGACGGGGCGCTTGGAACGGGTGATTCCCCACCACTCGAACCGACCTGGTCTTCTGCATTAAACAAGATAGAAGTTTGCGAGAGCTGTCCAATCAAAATCAGTTCAACATTGTGACGAAAACGACAAACATCGCGACGCTTGCAAGAGCTTTTCGAAAACCTTTTCACAAACAATCCGCTTGTTTGTGAAAATCCCGTGAAATGACTACAAATAACGTAATGAGAAAACTTCAAGAGCGAAATTGGTTTTAAATGATTTGAACGAATAAAACAAGAAAAAAACAAAAAAATTCGGTCAACCTACTCAGTTCTTCGGCCGAAGTGTGATATACAGTTCCTGAATCATTTGCTTTTGAGTCGTCGTCTTTATTTGGAACGAAGCGAACAAAGAGTTTCTGTAAACGCCTGCGTAAAGGGAAAAAGATAACGCGAGAACACTATCAAGTCAGTTGCATCATTACTTTTGCTGTATCGTTAGCAGTTCCACCATCAATCCATTTGCTTTCCGTGCTTCGTCTGGTTTGTCTGTAGAGCAATTGATTAGCTACAACTTTTTGTGAACAAAAAAAAAAAAAAAAGTGAAACTGTTATTCAAAAAAATATGATCTTATTTCATTTTTAAACCTGTGACGTCATGTTCATGGTAGGCGCGTCACAGCTTCGCTAACAAAAGCGAGTTGAAATTCGAGATTAAAATCGTTACACCTTGAATCATTAGGCGATTCTTACCGAAGGATTTTTACCAACACAAAGCTACATTTCACTCATTGGCTAAACACCGACAATCTAACCCGAAAACCTAACGACTCACCGTTTAATTCCGCTTCATCATTGTTATCATCGTTGTTATCATCGTTGTTATCATCGTTGTCACTAGCGTACGGTAGATTTTGCTCGGAGACGGCCTCTTCCTTCGCTGTCGTTCGGTCTTTAAACTTGCACCGACGCACGTCGACCAGTGCGAGACTGAGGAGGGGGGAGGCAAGGTGGAAGTGAGAGATCGAAGAGAGGCGGGCTCGACCCCCATCCATATCGACCTCCATTTGCATGACGTAAAGAACCTAAACAAAATTTTCTCCGTCAACACCAATTGTATATGTAATCATGGGAGTTATCAAAAAGCCGACGCAAGTTTTATGACGTTAGCTTATGCGCAGCCAAGAACAAGCCAACAACAAGCTTTGGCCTCTAAACGACCCATAGACGTAATGAAACAAGCCGGTAATTGATATAATTCAAAACACACAGTGTCATCAATCAAATACCGCAAAGCTTATGTCCAGCGTCATTTGCAAATTCACTCGAGACTCGCCGACGTTAAAACACAAATGAAGCTTTGAGGCTAAAGGTTCTGATTCGACGCAAGCCGATTGTTGGCAGAAAATATTTCTAGAATCGCGACATACCAATAGAAGAAAGGATACTCCAAGCTCCTCCAATAACACTAACCTTCCGATGGATGTCGGAGAGGACAAGGACATCGGCGGCTTGATGGAGGAGTAAATGCATTTCAGGCACCGCGTGTCCTGGAGTCGGAGGTTGGAACTGGACAACCTTGAAAAAAAGGCTTTATGGTTTCGAATCGAACAAATAATTCATTCTAATAAGTTGAGTTCTTATACCATTTTCTCCTTATCTGCTGACCTTGGAAGAAATTAAGCTCGAGTTTCGATCGACATACGGGTTTAGTTGGTTTTGAAAAGGCGATAATGTAAAAATATCGGAGTGAGAGCGAAAGAAATTGTAAATTTTTCTTGCTTTTTTGTTTTAAAGAAATGTCTTGTTAAGTTTAAGATTTCTCTGTTTAACACATTGGCTGCCATGTCTCTACATTTGTGGAGACATGGTATAATTTATATGTGCCACGTATCCACAAATGTGGATACATTAAAATAGAATTTTCTATGGCCTTTAATATCTGTGGCCTCTGGGGAAGATTTTCAGTATAAATTTTTCCCTTGGCAGCCAATGTGTTAAGAATTTCTTGTTTAAGAATTTCAAATGTTTTCTTCCCTCTTGGCATTAGGTGCTGTTTGGATTTGAAAAATTACAAGATAAATTTTACAAAGAAAATTTCCGAGGTTTCTACTGCATGTATATGTTACAGACTGCAACTTTTTAAAAGCAAATATCTGATTTTAAAAAAATCTAAAAAAGTTAATAGTGATATTACAGTGTAAAAATACTATCCTTTCAAAATAGTATATTGGTCGTAATTGCAAGATAACTTAAACCCTGGTATTAGAAATTTTGCCGATAGTCGCAAGTACAAAAAAACGGTGCTTAAACGATCAACCCATTTTGTTACTTTTATAAAAGGAACACGAAAAAACCTTTTATCGCTTAAGGATTAAAATCTTTTCAAGGTCAATAAAAGATTACAGATTTTAACTATAACGTAGATTGGCCTCGTACTTTCACAGATGTCACTGCGAGAGCGCGATATGAACAAAAACTCATCACTACGTTAAACTGCGAATCAAAATGTGCTCGATCATGCGTGACATACTTGCAAGCAGGTCCATTCAACCGTGCACCAAATCTTCAATTCAACATTGCGGTCGGTACCAGTCAGCAAGAACCTCCAGTAAACACTAAAAGCAATAACAAATTCCAATAAAAAAAAAAAGAAATTCATCTTAAGGTGTGGGAAGATATTCATTTCACTCGCTTCTCTGTTAAACCGCCTTCGAAAAAGCAAGTCTTTTAAACTCGAAATGAAATCACCTCAATTCGCTTTGCTTCTTATTATCGCAAAATCGGATCGTGGTCACAGGTCTGCCGTCGTGTGGCTTCCACTGATGCAAGCAACTGCAAGATAATTCATCGATCTGTTTGTCAAAGGCAATTCAAAAACTGTACTAATGAACGGGATTGCTGAAGAGAATGTAGGGAATAGTCATTTGTTTTTGTTATTTCTAAACAGCATAAACGATTAATACGTTTCTGAAATCTTTTATTTGAACATTTAAGTACTAACTAATTTAAGATGTTTGAAACGTTAAAAACGAATTTTAAATATTTTTGAAAACTTTGAATTTCTGTTAAATTTAACGTGACTTTGCAACTTTGATAAAGTACATACTGAAAATTATGACTTCAATAAAAAATTTTTAACCATTAAAAAACCTAAGCATATTGGTGAAAAAATTGGATTTAATTGTTTATAATTGTTCGTTTATCGGATAAAGTAAGTAAGTATTTTAAGTGATACTGAATTTCAACATTTCATAAATTTTACACATGAAAGAGTTTTAAATTGCTTTCCCAACAGCCATTAAATTTCATCTGAAGTCGTACCTCGGCGGTTCGGTGTCTTCAAATCGAATTTGCCAGAACTTGACTGTGCCGTCATAACTGGCGGCTGCCAACAAGTCGTTCACAGGTGAAAGCTCGCAGTCGCTAATCTCCTGATTCAAAGAGGCAATTATAAACATTTGCCAGTTCGTAACAAATATAATATATATATATATAAATAGTAAAAGTGGCAAGACTGTCAGTAAAGAGCTCAATGAAAACTCAGAGCATTAAATTAAGTTACATTACAAAAGCCACGTAGAGAATTTTATTAAAACCTCAACAGTCTGTTTCGCTTTCTATTTGAATAAAAATCACCTCTTGATGAGCCGATAAAGGGAAACAGACTGTTGAGGTTTTAATAAACTTCTCTACGTGGCTTTTGTAATTTAACTTAATATATATAAAATTATATATATATTTCCAATACAGTTAAAACACTACATAGCTTTTGTACATTGCATTGTTTGTTTGCGCCAAATTGCTCACTATAAACAGGCATGTACTTCTTCATAATGAAACATTATTGCAAATATTAGAAATATAAATATTTAGTAGGGTGTAAGCGAGGAACAAATCATTCCAAACCCTTTTATGAACCTGAGTGAACCGAATTTGGAAATACAAGACTTTTTGAAGTAATTGTTTGAAAGCAATCAAATTTTAAACCTTAATGAGTCAAGGAGAAAATGAAATAAATGACGTCAAAGCTTCAAGCGAAAGTCTTGGCAAGCTGTTTTAAAACGAAAATCGACAATAAAAAGTAACTCTGCTTGATCACTGTGTCTCACCAATCTTATGTATGTAAACATAAACAATTTCATGCGTGTGAGAATCACAAATCTCACGTGAGCATCACTAATTTCAGGTACAAACTTGAGCTTGAAGAATAAAAACCGAAAAAACATAAAAGCTTATAAGTTTATTAAGTATGTTAAGAAGGTTACGAAATGCAATTTACTTTTGAATGGTAACAGTTGATAGAAACTACTTTATAGGATCGGTTCATAAGATATGCACTTAAATGCTTCATCATTTAATTGCCATGTAATGTGTATAAAACTTTATTTCATAACCAAAAACAAAAATGGGACTTTATTAACTAAAGAACATAAACAAAACACAAACATAACGCATAAAGCTGCAAACCAGTTAACAATCGTTGTATTGCATAACACAAATTGACGATTCGACAATTACATAGGATTTATAATGCAAGTCGAATCGAGTTCAATAGCGGCGATGATTGTTCAAATATTTCTAAAATGTTAGGCACGTTCGACACGGCTGTAGCACTACATACAGTTAACTTGAATGTTTCTTTTTAACAAGCAAAAAAGTGCGGAATAAAAAAATATTTTAGTTCGAGTAAACACGCTTCGACAAAACAATTGAATAAGGTAAACCATTATAGTAATATCCTCAAGGAGTGGGAGTGTTCTTTCTTTGTTTTATCGATTTTTTGGCTTCTCTTGGCGCCTATGCGCGAAAAAAGTAAAAAAATTAATAGAACAAACAAAGAATACTCTCGCCGACGCTAGTACTTGAAGCGGGCCTTAATACGATGAAAACTTGTAAAAAAACAACATGCGTGTTGCGGGCCAAATTGTCGGGCGCACTAACGATGAATCAAGAACCAGTTTAAATCAAAGTTTATTGAATGCCTGAAGCTGTACCAAAACAAAACCTTCGTGTTTCTAGTTGTAACTTATAATCATCATTTTTTCGAGAAAGAAGTGGCACAATTCATTGCAATATTCCAGCCACAAAACAACCGTTTCTTGTTTTCAGTTGGGGGATACAAATGTTCAGCAGCGTTTATTCGAGAAAATTTAACTTTAAACGATTGTTTAAAATCAAAAAATTTTTGGACAAATTTTTTGGCCTAATATTCTTTACAAAAATTTCCATTCATAACGTAGAAGTTACTATTTCGATAAAATCACTTTAAAACTCAGAATGTAAGACTAAAATCCAATTTTTTCGAATTGCTTCTTGAAACAATCACATGCATTTCAAACGGAAATATATTTATAATAAAATATGAAAAACCCATTAACAATGTTTTGCTTCTTCAGCAAAGACAAGTAAAGGTTTTATTTTAACCTCATTTTGTGCGAAGTCAAGCAAACGAAAAACGGTTGATAAAAACTGATAAAAAGAATGATGACAGGACATATTACATTGTTTCCAAAAATACGTTTATTATTACGATAATGTCTCAATTCAACTGCACAAAAAAGTTGTTGTTATATCAGAGGGAAAAGGTTGTTAAACTTGTGTTGAAATGATTGGCTGAAAAAGATTAATTCGGGTCATTCAAGTTCAAATTTGCCTTCGGTTCACGCTTTCCGCAAACGCAACAATTTCCATACGATGTAGGCAGAGATATATTCGTTCAAACATCAAACTGCATTGCACTTCAGTATTTCACTAACAGGCGGCAGGTTGTAGGTTCAAACCTCGACTGACTCGAAACAAAAACTTATAAACATATCATTGAGCAATAAGCTTATTAATGAAATAGTTTTGCCAATTTTAAAAAAGGATCAAAAATAAGCTTAACATGTGACCGTGAGGTATTTACAACGTGAATCCGCACTTACATCTTGATAGTCACTGACTGCCACGAACGCGTGAGGCACCTGCGACCGCTTCACCTTCAAGTCCCCAAGCCTGGATACCGCCTCGAAGGCGACAGACAAATCCCACACTTCGGCCTACGAAAGCAAATTGGTAAGGTACAACTATCAATCAAAAACAGAGTATCGACTAAAACATGACTTTTCGCGATAGCCATTTCTATCGCCGCCTATGAAAAATATATAAAAATTTTTTTGAATACCCACTATGTTTTTGTAAAATAGTACAAGAGTGTCAACGTTGCTGTCGCTCGGGTCTGATCTGGTCTGATTAAAGATCGAATTCTCGTCGTCTGATTGGTCAGTTTGTACGTGAGGGAGCCATGACAAACGATGAGTGACCGATGACGGGGGTTCCTCCGTAATTAAGTGAAGTTTCAAGTCAGGTCTGTTTATTTAAACGAAATGTTATTAAGTGAAAAAAAAACATAAATGCAGACGAAACAGCGTGTTTGCTCATCGGTAAACACGCTAGAAAAGTTTTTAAATGGGAATATTTATTGTTTCAAAGCTAGAACAAGCTGATACAGAGAATCTGCGAAAAAAATATCTCAGTTTGAAATATAAAAACTTAAAACATTTGGTTCGATAGAAAAGTCCAAACGCGATGTTACAGTTGGTTGAAATAATTGTTCAACATTTTTCTGCAACACTTTTTAATAGAGAAGCAAAGGAAAAACAAAACATACCCATACCACTTAACTGAATAGGCGACGTACTAAGAATCTGTTAGCTTTCACCAGTGTTTCGTTATGTTAACCAGCAAGAATCTCAGCGAAATATTTTTGGCTTATGTTTTATTCGGAAATGTTAAATGCGCGATAAAAAATCTTGATGATACGAAGCAAATGAGTCGCTGACTCGCCGTCGGCAAGCGCAGCTCAACTTGAAGGACCGTTTCCACTACGAGCGTTGGCGGGATCAACTTTGCTTCGTTTTACTGATTTTTTTACTTCTCTCAACGCTTAAGCGTTAAAAAATCAATAAAAAATAATTCCGCCAAAGCTCGTAGTGGAAGCGGGACTGCATTTATACAAATCAAAAAAATCTTAAGTCCACTTGCATTATATTTCCGGCCACTTGGTCCAAATCCCAGATCATCATATTACCGACCTCATCGGCCGCCGCGATCGTGCTCGAGGTGGGGTGAGCGAAAGCGAGGTCGGTGATGAGGCCGCCGAAGCCTTTGAGTAGAACGCGATCGGATGAATTGCGTCGATTGATGACGCGCACTGAATTACTGCCGCGGTCTGTCGAGCAACAACGTTTTGTTCGGTCAAAGGCGGGTTTGCAAGGGCGAAAACGCGGAGAGGTTACTTTTGATACTGTACGCCATATACATGTCCGTGACCGCGACGAGGTTCCCCGGGTAAAAGCGATGTTCCCATTCGTATTTGGTCACTGTGCTCGAGCGAACCTGAAATTGATTCGGGTGATGAAGGGGAAAATGACCGTGAGTATGAAATATATACTACGGCATGCGCTAACACGAAATCCCCTTCCTCGCTCCGATCGCTGTGCCCTCTCTCGTTTACGCTGCAACGGGCACAGCACTCTTCTTGCTACATATTTCCACATGATTGGTCGAGCCGAGACTTCTTCGTGCAGCAACTGTGGTTCCGAATCACATCTTTCACTTCGTGCTATACTGCCCTTCACTTGACTCTCTACGTCTGGCCATCTTCGGCCACTCCCTCGCCATTCTAGACCTCTGGTCTCGTCCCTGGTAGGTTGCCCGATTATTAGGACTCCGCGGAATTGATCCGCGCCCTCATCCTTAGGAATGGGTCGGTAAGCCCACCACCACTACCACCACGAAATTATCGAACTCCGAAAAAGTCGCACAATTATTATGCCAACAGCTTTAAGTAAAATCGTTTTTGAAACCAACCTTTGAACTCATCCTACAGGAAGCAAGTTATTGCAAACCCGTGCGATAATTTCTTTGTATGCTAGCTACAACATGCCAATATTACAAATTAAATGCTTTTGGTAAAACAACGTAGTAAAGTACAAGTTTTTTTACAATACACAAAACTACAGCAATGTATTTATATAAGAATAGAAATATTCAGTGATAAATATAAAAATGGTTGAAATTCGGTTTTCAAAACTCAAATCGACTTATAGATGTCTTTTTTCTGACGTAAGTACGCCAATCAAAAGCTAGAACAGAGCAACACAACACGCTCAAACCTCAGCTACATCATTTCACCTTGCTACTAGCGCAATTCGACGAATTTAGTTCAGTCATGACGTTTGAAATAATTTTTGTTTCTTTTCCAATTAAATCAATGCATTCACCGTCTTCATATTTTTCAAGGTTTCTAAAAAATAAATAAAAACAAAATATTGTTTTTACTCTTTAAAAAAAACCTCACTTTGAGTTCAGTAGCGAACGAATTTGATGGGAAGAGCAGACACAATGAATTACATCATTCCAGTACTAAATGGTTTTTAATGAATTTTTTTATGTAGTTGCAATCTTTTAAACAGTTAATATCACGAAAAATTTTAATAAGATAAAAGAAATTCTACTTGTAACTGCTTCAAAGCTGATAAATTTAAATAAAATCACTTTTTCTAGGCTCTTCACATTAGATGGAAAAATTCTATTTTATTGCGTTATTGGTCGATAAAATAATTTTAAGATATAGCTTTTATTAGAAAAAACATGTCATTAGCTTAGGCTGTTCAAACATGCCAAATTCACTATACAAAAAACTGCAGAAACTTTGCTCAATAGCCTTGTACAATTCTTTTTTAGACTGTCAAAATCAAAACCAAGCTGAATTGCTGCCCAATTAAACAGCCAGCAGCAAATCTGAAACAAGTCGCTTGCAAATTTTTAATTTCTTATAAAAAAAAATTACTGTAATTGGCCATAGAACGAAAGCAAACGAATATAAATAAAAAAATTCATTTGTCCAAAGAGTAAATAGGGGCGATGCCATGAAAAAATTTGTTCTGGCAAACAGTTTCTTATTGTAAATAACTTTGTATGTTAAACCTAATATGGCTGCTTTCAGTTGTAATTTTAAAGTAAAACCATGAATAAGAAATAAATAAACGCATAAACAACAAGTATTATACGGGCAAAAATTAAAATTAAAAAGCGTTAAGGAAATATTATTTTTGACGAAAACATATTTATTTGCGTTGATATAAACCAAAAATTCGAGAGCAACCAATTCCAATATATTGATGAATAAACAAAGATGATTATCAAAATCGGCAACACTTTTTAATTGATTAAAAATTTCAACACAATTGATAGGATCGATTAAAACGTTTAGTAACATTCACTGACATAATTTGATTATCAGCATGATGTGGACCAGATGTATCTGGTGAGCCCTCCTCTGTAGAATTGAGTTCCTACAAAACAACTTTTAATTGTAAAAAAATGTCGAATCACAATTGTTTAAACGTGAATTATAAATATACATAGATCGATTTTTTTTTGAAATTTTTAAATTAAATAGACAGACGACAAAGATTGTCACAAACAATTCATCATATAATTTTTTTTGAAATCAGGTTGAAAAATAAACTTAGAAATATAACACTTAGAAGTATTTGTGGGCTTATTGAATTAATTAAATAGAACAGATTTGGTTTACACGTAGTATTTTTCAATTACTGATTAAGTTAAAAGAATTAATCATATCTCAACATCAAAATCTGCTTTATAAAAATTGTGCAAATATTGATTTTAATATTGAGCTGATGCATATCATGTACTGTATATGTTTTATTAATCTCTCCCTATACTTTATCAATTCATTTCTTGCAGTTCATCAGAACTTTTTGAAACGCACCCCTTTCATCAACAACAAAACGCAAACAAAACTCGCACCCCCCTTGATAATACCAACAAAACTCAAGCCCTATCATATTAAAAAGTCTAACAGCATTGAACAGAACAACAATAACAAAATTTTGTTAATATGAAGGATGTAACTGTTTTTGAAAACCAAAAGTTTAATTCATGACTTTGTAGCAGATAACGTACTTTAGATCGGATTCACAGTCAAGTTTGTCGCTGTCTTTTGTCTTAATACCTAAGAAGAAAAGCCAATTTCCCACATGGAAGTCGATGAAAACGGAAGGAGGGTACGTATAGCTGTAGCAATAGCATCTACACTATTCTACAGTATATGTGCACATATTTCTCCCAGAAATCAGTCAGTGACATAGCTTCAAAATTGTTTTTTGCAAAGAAGTTACATTCCATCCAAAAATTCTTCCTGCAAATCTTCGAAAGGAATATCCTTGTTCAGACAAAAAGAATTCCTTGTCATTTTTAATTTTGGAAGTTTAGTGTCGCTCAAATCTGGGAATTAACGTTCGAATTCTTGTTTTAAAAGTCGAAGGTGACCCTCAACTTTAAGCTCGTCCTCAAGTTCAATTTGATTTTTCTCGAAGGCAATGTCTAGTTTAAGAAAGAAAGTTGCATTTTCTTTTTGAATTCGACAATGCCCAGCTCCAGTTTTGCAACGAAAGCGTTGATGGCATCATAGTCTTGAACCGGTCAATATTCTTGCCTGAAAAATTAAATTTAAAAGATTTTAATTGCTTCCAAAATATCCACGAGGTTTGCCAACGTCAGATGAAACTCTTTCAATTCGATAGATAAAAGAAGATCTTGTTTCTCATGAGCTTCAAAAAACAGCATGAGTTCATCTTTTATTTCATACACACAGGCTAACATTTAATAACCACCGAACGGATGTACGAAAAAGCAAAGTTTCGTGATAGGAATCCATGTTCTTGCAAAGCTTGGTAAACAGTTTTGTATTGACAGCACTTGCTTAACGTAGTTGACGGCTCGTACGATTGTTACCTTATCTTTCGTTTATAGGACCTTATCTTTCTTAACAATAAGTAAAGCTCAGAGCCTCTCAGTGAATCACGCAATAAGATCTAACCCCATTGGGTTTTTTTCTTAATCTTTGTGATAAATCCAATTTGAGACCTAAACATTGTCAGACTACCATCAATGTAGACACCCACAAAATTTTTCATGGTATGCTATTGTTGCAATAAATGTGGAGACAACTTTAAATACATTTTCTGCTCTACATGTAGTCTCTAGGGGTCTGAAAAAGGCATATCCGTACACATATCTGTACACAAGGTTTGTGTGCAATTCATCTAATTTTGTCATAGGTGAACAAATAGTAAGTTCTCGACTATTCTTTCGTTTATTTAAGGCAAGTTTGAGCATTTCTTTACATTTATTTTGTAGATCGGAAGGTGTTCATGAAGGACAGAAGAAATTTTTGAGAGCTACCAAATCAATAAACAAGAATGCACTGAGAGCATCATATTATTTGCCAACCATATTGCTAAGGCAAAAAAGCCATTTACTATCAGTGAAGAATTGATCTTGCCCTCCACTAAAGACATTTGCTGTAAACTTTTAGGAGAGGCTGCTGCTAAAAAGATAGAACATACGCCTTTGTTGGCTAGCCCTGTGACTAGACACATTGAGGAAATAGCTGAAGACATCAAGACACAATTGTTGAAAAGGATAAATACATCACCATATGGTACACACTCCAGGTTGATGAATTCATAGATATCCAAACAGCACTACTACTTGTTTATGTGTGATATCTTCATCAGGAGGATGTGCATAAGGATTTGCTATGTGCACTATCTTTGCCAACTAACACGACAGTAGCAGAATTATTCAAGTAACTAGATGGCTATACTGTATATCAGGACACCTAAAATGGTTTTTTTGTGTTGGCATATGCACAGACGGAGCTGCTGCCTTGACAGGACGACTGTCTGGTTAAACTGCTCAGATTAAGGAGGTTGCACCTGAAGGTGAATCTATGCATTGTGTCATTCACAGGGAAATGCTGGCAAGTGGAATTTAACAGCGTATTGATTGATGTTGTAAAAGTTATTAACCACATCAAAGCACATGCCCTTGACTTGCAGCTATTTGAGCAGCTTTGTGAGATGGATGTAAAGCACAGACACCTTTTCTTGTACACAGAAATAAGATGGTTATCCCAAAAAAAATTGCTAACTAGAGTGTTTGAATTGCGAGAGCCATTGCAAAGTATTCTCTCAAAAAGAAGACATTGCTGGCAGCACATTTTAGTGACAATGAATGGGTCGCAAAACCGGCTCACCTGTGTGACATATTCAGGTGGCTTAATGGTTTAATCTGTCCCTTCAGGGGAAAATGACAACTGTGCTGTATTTAAGACCAAACTGGAGTTGCGGGGATGGTGCATAAACCAAGACAGTTTGGGACATGTTTCATACATTAGCATGGATTTTGGGTGAGCTTGAGCCTTCATTATCCCAGTTGGTGCATGATCACCTGTCGTTGCCTTTAAGAGTTCAAGTGCTACTTCCCAACCACAAAAGACCCACAAACTGGTATGGAATGGATCCACAACCCATTTGTCAACAAATCAGGCAAATCTAGCATGTTTATACAAAAAGATAAACTTTTGGAGATTGCAAACGACAGCTTCCTTAAAACTACACTTCAAACAACAACTCTGCCTGTGTTCTGGATTAAAGTCATGGTGGAATACCCTGAGATTGCAACTGCAGCACTTTTAAAACCCTGTTGCCATTTCTGACTTTCCTATCTGTGTGAAACAAGGTTTTCAGCAGTGACAGCCACCAAAACAATGGAGTAAACTGGACATATACAACACACTTTGGATATCATTGTCTCCTATTACCCTCAGATGAAATCATCTTGTTGCAGAGAAACAAGCACAGGGTTTTCATTGATTAAGCATTCTAGTGATTTAAAAAGTTAAATCACTTTATATTTGTTTTTTGGTGTAATTGAATTTTGTTTTGAAGGCATGCTTAAAAACAATTAAATCAAAATTAAATCAAAACAATCTAAAATATGAACAATCAATGTCCCCTCTCACCAGGCCACAGTAAAATTATCAAACCCACCGGTCCAAGGCAATGAAAAGGTTGGATATCACTGCTTTAAATAATCACTGTCATGCCTTCTCTTTTTCCCATTTATTTTATGTCAATGCTGTTACTTATTCAGTTTGCAACCATTTTCTCATGCCCTGTATAAATCTTTCACACCTCCCAGTTTAAGAACTCTGGTCTAGAAGAATAAATAAATGTATGCATGGATAGATTTTATATATATAAATCTAGGAAAGAGAAATGGAGAATAAGGAATCATGAAAATATCTAACGAGTAAAAAGGAGAATCTCAGAAGCATTGAGAGTAAAGAATGCAAAAAATAGAAAATCTAAAAATGGGGTGTGAAGTGTCACTGAAAAGTGAGGCTGGCCACATTTAGTAATAAAAAAGCCAGATTAGAAATGTAACAAGGTTTAATTGATTCATCATGTACACTTAAAGGCTAAAATATTGTACAGCAACGCTTTTCAACTGAGTGTACTAGATTTTTTAACAGTACAAGAACGTTATTAACATTATTTTAATTGATTTTTTTATCATTTAAGTTTTTGTTAACTGCAAATTCTGCACCAATTTTAAGTAAGGACCTTTTTTTAATTTTTACTTACAAAGAACTTTTTTTTCTCAATTATAAAACAAATGAAGATAAAAAAGCAGATTTAGAACTAGAGTGCATGCGTTTTTTTTACTGTAGTTGAGTCAAGAGGGTATACAGTTGTACTATTGCAGAAAAAGTTGAAAAGCACTGTTGTACAGTATGGCATTGTATACTGCTTGTTTGTGTTTTTACCTGATCCATAGTTTCAGCAACCATAAAGCTATTAGTCTATTTCAACCAACTTTTAAAATACTAAAAAAGATAGTAGAGGTTTAAAATTTTCTTTATTTGAAATTTTACATGCCAAAACTTAGATTTATATAACTCTTTAAATGGTAGTCACTCTAATTCGGATCTTGGATGAGTGTGCACTAACCTTATTTCAGCCATGCTATCTCCTTGAGCCATAAAAGTTTTTTCATAACTGAGCACCATTAGTTCAAAAATGGCTTTTTTACTGATATTTATCTAATGTTGCCAGAATATCTGGGTGTAATTTAAAATGCTAATTGTCTCTCATTTGATCATAAAGCTAAGTTCTAATGAAAGAAAATTAATATGCTATTTGCTCATTGTAGGTGTAACTGAACAGAATTGATTTATGTAATAAGATTTTAAAATTGTAATATGTAAAAAATTTTGGATGTGCCAAAGAGCTCAAACATTCAAGCATTCATTATATGTACCATTGCATGCCCATCACAATCACGTTATCTGTACTTGACATACCTATATACAGGGTGTCAAGAAAGTTCCCGATCGATTTTTAAATTTAATGTAATTCAAAAACTTCAATGAATTATGATAAGTTCTGTACGTCATTTTTCCACTTAATCCTCCTTTTCAATGTTTCAGATACACTTTTCAAATTTTTTTGGCTAAAATAATAATAAAATGAGTAAAAGAGCTGCAATCATTCAACTTCATTGTGCGGGACATTCAAATTCTAAAATTATGAAGTTGCTAAAAGCACCAAAATCGACTGTTCGCGATACAATCTTGCGCTTCCAAGAACTTGGAACCATGGAGGATCGGGATAGGAGTGGACGACCTCGATCTGCTCGCACTCCAGCGAAGATCAAGGCCCTCAGGGAGAGAATTCGGAGGAACCCCAAATGATCCTTGAGGAAAACGGCTAAAGACATGAATATCAGCCATGAGTCTGTCAGAACAATTGTTGAACAGGATCTCAAAATGTCCCCGTACAAAATCAGGACAAGACAACTCCTAACTGACCTCCAGAAGCGAAAAAGAAAGGAGAGGGCCAAAATTCTGCTGAACCGTCTGAAGGGAGGCATGGAGAAAGGCGAAATCGTTTTTTCAGACGAAAAACTCTTCTCGGTGGAGGCGAAGTTCAACACCCAGAATGACAGGATTCTCAGAAAGTCGCCCAAGGACCTCCCTGATCATCTTCGATTCGTTTCACGCCGACAGAAACCCTCGTCTGTGATGGTATGGGGTGCGATCTCCAAATCTTGGAAATCTCCCCTCATTTTTGTTAAAGAGGGGGTCAAAGTGAATACAGATTCGTATGTCAATGATATTTTAACCCCTGCCCTCGCATTGATGAAGAAAAAGTTCAAAAATAAGTCCTTCACCTTCCAACAAGACGGCGCGCCTTCTCACAAATCAAAGAAGACGCAGAAGTGGTGCGAAGAGCACTTTTCTTCATTCTGGACCAAAGATTTGTGGCCACCATCTTTGCCCAATCTCAATCCTATGGATTTCTGTGTGTGGGGTATTCTGGAAAAAGAAGCCTGTTCTTCACCCCATAACAATCTGGAGGATCTTCGAGCTTCCCTGAAACGAGCATGGGAGAAAATTCCTCAAGATGCCCTTCATGCTGCTTGTCAGAATTTCCGACAGAGGCTCCAACGTGTTATTGATACAGATGGGGGTCATTTTGAATAAACCAGATTTTTTTATGTTCATGGAGCTTTGTTCTATCACCACAATAAACCTTTTGTTGATTTAACCTTCTGTCATTAGCCCTATATAATTTTGTTTAGGATCGGGAACTTTCTTGACACCCTGTATATTATGTAATATAAACTAGAACGTATTGCAAGTGCCCAAAAAAACTATTTAATTGTGTTAGTAAACTATTTATAAAATATACTAGTGTGTGTTTAGTGGAATTGTAAAAAATGGCAATAATGGCTACATGCAAACAAAAACTAAGTCTCCAGTCTGGTTCAGCTGTATATTACATGTGCCAGCCAGTTGGCTGATCAAATTCGTCCCCCAACCACAACCCCTGGCAAAAGAGAAAGAGAACAAGTGCACCTTTTAAACATACAGTAAGTATTACACCTGTTTTTCATTGCAAATTACTTTTAGTACTTACTAATTTTAAAGGTTAAAAGCATGCAAAAAGTTATTGTACAAGAAATCACCATTTAAAGGGTTAAAAAGTTGCTTGTCAAAATTAAAAAAATTATTTTTTGTGCCAAAACAGCCAAAGTTAAACAGTTTTTAGATAATAAATGCAGACAGGCACTGAAACAGTAAGTTTCATAGCTCCTAACTTTAATATACATTATAAAAGAAAAATTTAAATTACCACTTTCAAAGAGACTTTGTTTATCTGATCCATTCCATCACCAGCTCCTACATGATTAGCATAATCTAAAAAAAAATTTAGAAATAAATCAAATTTTCTATTTACCAAAGGTAAAGAAATACCATAAATTGAACTAAAACCAAAATCTATAATGTTTGACAATTTTACAAAGTTGGAAAAAAAATTTTTTTTGTAAAAAATATGAAAATACATAAAATAGATACTAGCTTCTTTTAACCAGGTCTAGATAACCACACATTAATTATCAAGCAAATCTTTTGAACTGTTTAAATAGTAAAAGCTTGCCTGAAGATTCAGCACTTCCACTTATTTTAAGTATTTCTTTTAATTTATTTGCCATATTGTGGTTACCATTTGGCAAACCATTTCCAATATCCATTTTACATGAAAACTATTATTCTAGGTTTCTAAACAACATCACAAAAATTAGGTTTGCAAGAAAAAAATGTAAATATAGAAAACCTGTCATTTTGATTATAAATATAATTCAAGAAACAAATAGCACAAAAACAAGCAAATAGAGACATATACATGAAAGAGATTGTAAAGTTCAGCACAGTTATAAAAACATATATGAAAGTTATTTTTAGAAAAATGCTATAAACAAAAAACTAAACATTTATCACAGGGTATACACAATGAAACAGGCTAAGACAATCAAAACAACACCAAAAATAAGGTCAAGTGAAAACAATTAATGACATAAAATTGTAAAATTAAACTCAAGTTGGATTACACTCAACTTAGTTTTTAAATAAAAGCAATCATTTAATTCAGGAGCATGCAAAAATTTCTGTACTTGTAAATTTGGTAACATGAAACGAAATTAATTTAAGATTTGCTACAAAAACTAATACATGTATATAAACCACTTGTAAAGACATAAATTCACACAATTACTGTAAAAAAATGCAACATTTGCAAATAGCCACCTCAAGTCATTCAAAAATATTAATTATTGATAAATTCAATGGATAAAATATTTTTAGACAAAGCACAAAAATATAAGCCAATTCCTATCTTTAATCAGCTATTAAAAAGTTAATCACTTTTTTAATTGGCAATCAGATGTATAAGCTGTAAAATGGATGCTAATAATATCTTTGCTGAGTTCTAAAAAACTCTGAAAAAGCAACTTTTAAATGCACGATTAAATATTTTAAAAAATCAGACTAATGTGACACTTGATTTTTTTGACAATTAAATAATAAATTTTTGCACTATGTACAACTTTAAAAGATGTGCTAATAACAGGTTAAAAAAATAAATTTCAAACAAAAAATGCAACATGAGCAACATGGGGTACAAATTATTATTTTCATTTAATCAAGTCACAAAATTAACAATCATTGTTGCTTGAAAGCACATAAAAATTGCAAAAATTTATAGCAAAACAGACTAGCATCACCATCAGTTGAGATATGAATATTGAAAGAGTATTCATTTGAACTACAGTTTTTTGGAAAAGATAATCTATATTAATTATTTTATTTTATGGGACAAAAATCAGTCACATATCTTTAAATATATTAAGGAAATTAGTCTTGAATTTAAGAAATTTTTAGTTACCTAAATAAAAATCTTAGTTATAATAAATTCTTTAAAAATCAACTGGTTAATGAATCCTTAGCACTCTAACTGCTAGCATGGGAGGTCTTGATTTGATCCCTACCACTACTGAGAAATTTGCAGGTACTGTGTAATTAAAGAAAGCAATCTTGTGGAGATAAATAGAGTAAACACAAGACATTGGGTTTGGGCCTGAAAAAACAAATATATAAAAGTTTTGATTCAATTTGGTAATAAAAAGAATAAAAAATTGATAAAATTTAGGTAAATGAAACAATCTTGGGATGAATCAAAGATAAAGTTTAACAAGTTGATTTACAAGACAACTAAAATTTTACTACTAATAATTTCTTATTTTTGTAATACATACAAGATCAGTTGCTTTGGTAATATCAATTTTATTTATTTGCTATTTTATATTTCAGCTAGATGTATTAAAATTTATATACTTATTGATTTAGGTCAAGGTTCGGCAACCTATGGCCAGCAAGCTGGATCTAGATTGCCAAGAAAAATCATTCAATATGCAGTCTATCTACAAATTATAGTACTAGATGGCCTACATAATGGGTTTTAAATTAGGTATTTCTGGTTGATTTAACATAACATTTGAATAATTTAAATTTGCAGTAGAGAATGTATGGGGCAATATTTTTTCTGTGGTTGGTCTCAGCTTTTCTAATTTTTTAAAAAACTTGCCTGTATCTGAATAACAATTTTTAATTGTAACAGTAAAGAAAGTTTTAATTGATATACAAGATATGCACTTTTTGTGTAGGTATATTTGATCAATTGGAACAAAACTACAACTTCAAAAAAACTTGTTGGAAAATTTAAACTAATCTCACTTTGCCACAATACTGTACAAGCAGCACTTTATTTACAACATTTTAAAACTGAATTTTTAACCTACTTTGGTGACATTCATTCTTTTGAAATTCATAAGCAATTGTATAATAGTCCATTTCATGTACATTAGTGGAGCAGCAGTGTGGTAACAAAAATCAAAAATTTATGCAAAGCGTGCATTACTCTTTTGACTTTTATAAAAAATATCTTCAGTGCAAACAATATTTGGACTTGCCCAATCACACTAAAAAGATGGCACCAATGTTTGAAAGCAATATTTTCACCAATGAAATTTACCAAAAGGAGATGAGAATACAACTAGTTGATGACCACTTGCAAGATGTTATATTTTTTACTCATCCAAGTTACCAAATGAATTTCAGAAACTTTCAAGCAAAAAAACAGCATCAAATGTCATATTAATGAGGTGCTACAATAGATTAATATTGCATTTGGTGCTTTTGTAATAAACTATTTATGTCGGGAGTTAATCTGATTTAAATTCCATAAATTTGCAAGGTTTAGCAACATCGCAAACAGTGAAGGAAATGAAATTGCTTGTGAAAAATTAGTACAGCCAGGAACCAATATCTTACAAAATTTGTCTTTTAGCTAGAAAAAAGTTGCCAACCACTGATTTGGTAATTGCAAATGATCTAGGGTCAAAAATTATTTTCAACATAAAAAAAATAAATACAAAAAAAGGTAATTGATTCTTGTATCATAAAGTAAAGTATTTAAATGAATATTTCCAGGTAAATAGTAAATTAAATATAAGCATTTAACTAATTACAAGAAGTTATTTGAAAGTCTTTAACTAAAGCCATAACTGATAATAGCTCAGTACACTAACACTTTAATTTGAGCAGCAGTCCACCTGAGTGATTTCGATTGTGCCCATAAAAAAAGTATTTCACAAAAATTTCTAGAAGGGAGTAATGCTATTTACATGCAATAATAACTCTGCTTAAAACAAAAGCAGCAATTAGATTCATACCAAGATAAATATAGAACAGATTTAAAACAAGTATCTCAAGATTGTTCAATGATGATATCAGAGCAAGATATGTTGAATTAAAATCACAAATTTTAAGTGTTGGTCTCAATAAAATTTTAATTAAAACCAACACTCTTTCACCTGTTAAAGGCATCATTACAGTATCTTAGTGATTCCCAAAGTTGGTTTAGCCAAACTCCAGGATTCCAATCAAATTCCTGAAGGTTTCCATAAACTTCAGCTGATTATGTATGCATTGGTGCAAAAAGAACAAAAGATTGAAGAAAAAAATTTTACACACAAATAATTGCCTTAACAATACTATGTATGTTGTATGATGCAAATCAAAAACTCTGATTAAGATTTGGTGAAGACCTTTAAATCATCAATAGTTTTTTGAGACGAAAATTGAGAAATTAGACACATTTTAAAATGATGACCTTTTTTTTTGCTTACACCAAATTTTTAGCATTGTAGTAGGTGATCCTTTTCATCTTGTAGTGTTCCACTGACAAAAAGTTTGGAAACCACTGGGGTATCTTATTCAAATAAAAACTGTAGGGTCAAATAGAATTCTATTTAAATAAGATCCACTGATAATCCCTTTAATTGGCAAATCACTTTGTCAGTTTCAATAAACCTTTTGCTTTTATTGTGTGATTTTTGTCGATATAAATATATGTTTTAATATAATTAAGTACATCTGGTTATTAGAACTGATACATTAAACTATAAAAACTAAATTAAAATTAGTAATAATGCTTCTAAATATCATCCACTTCATTGCCAGTTGCTGATGCCAAAATAATATCTCAACAAAATACATCAAATGATTTGGCAACTTGATACATAAGATTTTTTTCATGAAGATTAAAAACTGTCATATAAATAAATACAAATTCTTATTTAAATCAACTCAAAATTATGCAGCCTGCAGATGTTATTGCCAAGCATTTTTGATTTTTAGTTTAAATTATAAATATTTAAATCTAGATCAACCAGGCAAAAGACCATTGAAATATTTTCTATGCATTAGAAAATTTTTTCCATTTGACCACAAAAAATAATAGCATAATGAAATGCAGCAACATCATTGCACTAGCTCAAGAGTCCTCACTAATTTAAGAGAAATTTCTTTGATAGCATCAGCAGTTCTTAACAATGTCACTCATATTTCTTTCTTTCTATTGCAAATTAAATCCATGCTTTGAAGCGAAACAAGTGAGTATAATTAGACCTGGAGTCAATTTTACATATAAAACTAAAAAAACTATCAATTGTTAATTTAATTTTAATCAAAATAAATGCAAAATTATCGAGTGGCAGTCTAGTGTAGAAGACATGCTTTCACTAATTTGTACAAACACAAGATTTCCAATATTTTGATTCTGAAAACAATTGAACTTATTACAAATAAAAAAGAAAGAATCAATTATTTGGTATCAAATTTAAAAGGGTAACATGAATTTGATGAGCACATGTTGTTATATCGCACATTTTATCAATCATATCTTGTAGAGCAATCACTGATGGCCATTGCAAAGCTGCTAATTTAGTGGAAGTCACTGTTCTTTTAAGAACAGAACACATGGCTTCACATTGTTCTTTAATGTTGTGCTTTGCAGAATCAACAATTAAGTGTTGATGAACACAGTCTCCAACAAAGACTAACTTGTGAGCACAAAAAATGACATGCTTTCCAAGTGCAACAAAAGATGGTGGTGATTCACCTTTGCTAATGGCTGTGACAAATTTATCAATAGCATGTGATAAAGACTGAAGCAATTCTGGTGTATTGATTTCAAGTTTTTTAAGTTTTTCTTTCTCCTGAGCACTTAACTTATAAACATCAACAACTGATTGTGTCGTTTTTTCAAGGTTAAGAAGTTGAGTTTTACGTTTATTAAGACCAGTCAACAGTTTTTCAGTTCTGACAGACTCATTTTTGCCATCTTCATTGTTTTCTTTTTCAGGAAGGGCAACATAATCATAATCATCTAACCAACCTTCAGTTTCTTTGTTTGAAGAGCTTTTATTAATCTGTTCAGAAATAATAATGCTTTGAGGAACTGCTGGTAAAGGACGAGCTTGCAATGCTTGAATTTCTTGGGAAGGATGAGCAATGCTTTCGGAACTTGGAGATTTGGCTGTGGAAGAAATATTTAAAGTATCAGAAGACTTTTTAAATATATATTGGGCATTGCTATGGACAAAAATAGCCATTTGTTGAGCATCATCAGATACTGCCCTTGATGTCATAACAAAACTGTCCACAGCATCTAATATTGTACCATCTTCTATATTTTTTTCAATGGCAAGCTTTTTTAAATCCCATTGACTACTTTCAAGTTCTTGTATTGCTCCAGTCAGCATTTTTAAATCTTCTTCAAGGGGCTGAAGTAATTTTTTAATAGTTAGTCGTACCTGCATAGGAGCTTTGTTTCCATCGTTTTCAATGGCAGCACAAGCATTAGCAGTTGCACTTCTTGCATAAACTAAAAATTGATTAACAGCAACTAAAACATCCATAAAAGATTTTTGAATATTATGCACTTTTCCAGAAATGTTCTCAATTTTTCTCCAGTTTTCTTTGACAAGAGTTAACAGATTTGAAACTGCATTTTCTAACCCTGCTTTTAAAATCAGTAATTGTGATAAAGCTTCCTCTACAGTTACTTTTACATCTTTGTATTGTAGCAGATCTTCCGTCAAGCTTGTAAGTGAATCTCTTGAAACTGCTGATATATTAGGATTTTTTAAATCTGAAGTTGAACTTTCTGAAATTGATAAATGCTGTAACAATCCATCAACAACATCATCATTGCTTTGAGATAAAGAACTATTGCTTTTGTCCTTTGATACCAGTGGAGGTACATCATATACATAGTCTGAGTGATCTAAATTTGGTTCAGAACTAAGCAATTGGTTTTGAATTCTTCTAGATTCATTCACTTCTCTTTTCATTCTTCTTAAACTATTTAAACCAGGTGGAATAATTGCTCCCCCAATTATTTTATTTGATTGTGGAATATCATAAACAACATCAGATTCAACAGACTCATGTCGAACAGGCGATTTTATGGAATCACTTTTAATAGAAGAAGGAATATCATATACCTCTTCAGGATGTTGAACAACAATCATTTCATTAGAAAACAGTTCAATTCTATTAGTGGGTACATCATATACTTCAACAGATTGAGCAAAATCTTTTGATACAGTAGGTGGAACATCATACAACTCTTTTGGATCTGGAGCAACATTTAATCTATTTGGTACATTGTCTAATTCTGCAAAGTCATCAGACAAGCGATTTATTGAAACTGTTGGTGTATCATACACCTCTTCACCAGATTTTTGCTGCCAAACACCTGCTTTTGGAACATCATACACTTGCGAAGGATCATGTCCATCAACAGCATCATAATACTTGAGCTGTTGTCTTGGAATATCATATTCTTGATCATCTTCAATAGGTTTTGAGGAATTCATCCAAGGATGCAATGGTGGAACATCATATGTACCATCTTCAGTTTTTGACTTAAAAGTTTTAAAATTTGGATCAAATAAAATCTTTAATCGATTTCCAGGAGCAATACCTTGCTTTCCCTGCAACAAGCAAAGCCACCATCCTTCTAATCCTCCAGTATTTTGTTCTAAAACTGTAACAACATCACCTCTTTTAAAAGAAAGTTCATCTTTTGATTCTGCATCATTGTCATAAATAGCTTTGGCCAGAACCAATGCATTATCCATGGTTAAATTCTTTTTAAAGTATAATCATTAACAATAAACAGTGTTAAAACACTTACAAATCTAGAAACAAAAGAGATTTATTTTCCAAAAAATATTATTATCTCAAATAGGCATTGCATAAAAATATGTTATTAATTATCAATTTATATTTGAAAACATTAACAACAAATAAAGAGGTGTAAGAAAACATAAATAAATTATTTTCTACTTATTTATTTTATCTCTATATTTATCCTCCTGACTCGCAGGAAAGTGATGGAGGCGCTAATACATAGGATAGGCAATTACCCCGACCTGCTTCTGGAGATACCAAGATATTGCTGTCCACTTGTAATTTAATAGAAATACGACTGTAATTAAAAACTGCTTGCCAGAACCACCAAGCAGGAGAATCTGCCATAAAGTGTCTTTCCCAAAGACACAACAGAACAGTGTGAGTGGGTTTTTGAACCAAGACTGTGTTAGTCATGAGCCCAGCACTTTAACCACTCGATCATGCTGCTGACAACGTATTATAATTATAAGTAGATTCAGAGGCTCGAATTTTCATGACCTTGAAACCTACAGCAACAACTAAACAAAATAGTGACAAAAAAGAAACCAGACTGTATCAACCCTGCTCTTGGCATAATGCCAATCGGCAAGCCACTTGCACACCGTGAAACATAACTTCTTAGCTCTATTGTGTTGCAATTTTTTTAATGTAAGTCATTCCGTTGTTATGTTTTAGGCTTTTATGTAACATAGTGTTGGTAGCCTTTGTCACAATTTTGTTACTTTGTGTCACATTTGTTCATACTCTGTGCTGTTGGTTGTTACAAAACTGTTAGTAGCTCAAGAATGGAACAACGAATTATCTTGAAGTTTTGGTAAAACTGAAGAAGACCCCATCTGAGTGTTTCAAACTTCTTAAAAAAGTTTATGGTGAAGATGTGATATTGAGTATGTAAATCTTCAAGTGGCACAAACATTTTAAGAAAGGCTGCAAGGAAATGGAGGATGATCCCAAGACGGGAAGATATTCTACAATGAGGACAGATAAAAACATCACTAGAGTGAAGCAGCTGGTGCAAAGTGATTGCAGGTTGACAGTACGAATGATATCAGATGAACTGAGCCTAAACAAAGAATCAGTGCAAGTGATCTTGCTGCATGATCTGGGGATGCAAAAGGTGTGTGCCAAAATGGTGCCCAAGATTTTGTTGGAAGACCAGAAGCAAAACCAATTCAAATTTTGTAAAAACATGCTGGAGAAAATTAAAAACAATCTGGATATTCTTAGGTAGATCATCACAAAAAATAAAACTTGGGTTTTCCAATACAATCCTGAAACAAAAAGGCAAAGCATGCAGTGAAGACTGCAGAATCACCCTGACCCAAGAAGGTCCACATGTCGAAATCAAAAATCAAGGTCATGCTGATTGCTTTTTTCAATCAAATGGTTCATTACGAATTTGTGCCTGAGGGTCAAACAGTGCATCAGCACTTTTACCAGCAGGTTCTCATTCACCTTTATAACCAAGTTCAATGCAGCAGATGGGAACTGTGGAGTGGCAAGTCATGGCTTCTCCACCATGACAACGCACCTGCACACAAGGCAATTAGTGTGAGGTAGCTCTTGGTTAAAAAACAAATAACAGCTCTTGACCACCCTCCCTATTCCCCAGATTTAATGCTTTTGAGTTTTGGCTTTTTCCCAGGCTAAAGGCTGTGATGAAAGGAACTCATTTCTCATTTCTAAAAGAAATCAAGGCCTCAGTGACGAGGGAGCTGAAAAGACTCAAAAAAAAAATTTTCCAAGTGCTTCTGTGGGTGGCAGGATCAAATGCAAAAGTGTATTGACTTGGAGGGGAAGTACTGTGAAGGGGACAATTCATATCAAAATATGTTGTATTAAAATTTTTATAACAGTCCAGTTTCTTTTTTGTCACATCTCATACAGCAACCGTAATCAAAACAATTGAAGGGGACAAATCATATCAAAATATGTTGTATTAAAATTTTTATAACAGTCCAGTTTCTTTTTTGTCACACCTCATACAGCAATTGTAATCAAAACAATTGAATAGATTGAATAGATTTTTTATATTTTTATTTGAGGTGTGTTGCAGAATTTTGTAAGTTTTTCAAGTGAGTGAAAAAAGGTTGCATATCACTGAGCTATAATAACAAATTTGAAAACTAGAAAATACAAATAAACTTTAAATTTACTTGAGTACTAATCTTAGGTCAAATGTCAAATTTTCACAGCCTGATTATACAAGGATAAATATGGTACACTTACTTTATGAAATAATAAAATTTTTTGTAATCAATGTCATTTTTTGGCAAAACTCTATAAAACCCATAAAAAAATTTACTGTTTTAAATGTTTTTTTGTTTGTTTACTTCAGTGAGTAACCTACAGATATATATAATTAGCAATATTAAATCTGGTCTGCAATTGCTGAGCAAAATTCTTTGTTGAAATAACCCATTACTAATATTTTTTCAACAGATAGAACTGCAAAAACTTTGCAACACTAAACTGTAATCTTTTTCAAAAAAATCTGTCAATTATGTTTTCATATCACGTTTTATAATTTCAAACAAATGTTTTTATAGTGCAGGAAAAGTCATACATTTAATGCAAGTACTAACAAGCAGTATACAAATACTTTTTGATGCAACTAAAAAAGTTACGTACTCTTTAAATTCTTGCAATCTAACCACGTTGAATACACCCCATCTCGTCGTCCGATATATGTTATTTATCTCCAAAAATGAAGTAAAGACTAAAAAATGTTTTTAATTAACCTAATACTAATAACAAATATTTTCAGAAACTGTACAGACAGACAATCCAAAAAAAGAGACAAGAATTTCACTCCAACTCTATCACACAAGCAAAAGGCAATTTAAGAATGCTGTTTTCAAAAATTCGTAAGCTTCTTGGAGACAAACCTAATACTCTACCAGATGAAAATGACAATTTCATATGTGCAACCAAGTTCCAACATTTTTTTAAAGATAAAATTATTAAAATAAGAAAAAATATTGATGAAGAAAGAAAAGAACTAACCAAAGAAAACAAATGTGAGCCTTGTTCTTCATGTATGTATACTGGTGAACCTATGACAGTTTTTAAGACATTAGATACTGATGATTTATAGATACTTTTTAAATCTATAAATTATAAATTTTCAATACTAGACCCCATACCAACATGGTTGTTATTAGAATGTTTCAATGAACTAGCTCCTATACTACTTTCCATTATTAACAAATCCTTAAGTACTGGTATTTTTCCTTCAACATTAAAACAATCTGTTGTAAAACCAATTATTAAAAATTTTCATAGTGATCCTAATGAACTGCTTAATTATAGACCTATTTCTAACATCTCTTTCTTATCAAAATTATTGGAAAAAGCAGTATTGGTGCAACTGAATAACTTCTTAGTGGACAATAAACTTTACTGTAACAGTCAATCAGGATATCGTCAATTTCATAGCTGTGAAACATTAAACATATGCATGTTTAATAATATCTTTAAAGAAATTGATAATGGAAAAATTGTTTTGGTACTTTTGCTTGACATGTCAGCTGCATTTGATACAATCGATCATGAACTCCTGCTAAAAACTCTTAAAAATTCATATGGCATAGACAAACTTGTACTTAATTGGTTATCTTCGTACTTAAATCATCGTTCCTTTTCAGTCAATATAAATGACAGTTTTTCAGACCCTGATTCTATGTTGTATGGTGTTCCACAAGGATCCATACTTGGACCTATATTATTCATTTTATATACAAAACATCTACAACATATTGCTCATAATTTTAATTTAAATATTCAATTGTATGCTGATGATACTCAATTATATATTAGCTTTAATCCAGATGATCAATATTTGTGTACAATGTTATGTAACAAAGTTGCTGAATGCATTAATGAAATGAAAGAATGGTTTTCTATAAATTACCTAAAACTAAATGAAGACAAAACAAAATTAGTGTTATTTTCAAAACCATCTGTTTTCAAGAAATTTAAACTAAGCCAAAACTGTTTCACAATTGCAACAAAAAGAGGAGAAATAAAGCAAAATGATTGGACAAGCATTAGTGAAGTAAAAAGCTTAGGTATTCGACTTGACCCTCAACTAACAATGCATAAGCATATCATGTATGTCAAACAATATTGTATTAGACAACTTAAATCCTGGAAACATATTGCAAATTTTTTAAATGATGATGTTAAATTACTCCTTGTAAAACAAATAATATTTTCTAAAATTGATTATTGTAACTCGTTATTTGTTAATCTTCCAAAATCCTTACTGCGACATTTAGACTGTGTAATAAATAGTGCTTTACGTTTTGTATATAATGTACGTTACAGTCAACACATCACACCATATTACATAAAAGCTCACATATTGCCTTTAAAATTTAGAATAGATTACAAAATTTGCCTCACTGTGTTTAATTGTTTGAATGATATTGCTCCTGAATATTTACAAATGCTGTTATCATGGAATACACCACTGTCTCCAATAAATTGTAACACAAATGTCAATCCTAGAAAAACCAAAGATCCATTTTTGTTAGTAATTCCATCTGATTTCGGAAAAAAAACCAGATACCACAGTAGATGTTTTAGTCAATATGCTCCCCGCTGTTGGAATAAACTTCCATATGATATTAGAAGTTGTAAATTAAAATCCGTTTTTAAAACTAAACTTAAAACTTTCTTTTTTGAACAATTTTTATCAGAATCATAAATAACCTATTGTATTTAAATAAGGTAATATTTATTGAATGTTAATAATACTGTAGCTTTAGTTTGTATATATTTACTTTTATGTTTTGTTTTCTTTCTTTTGTATATGTTTGTACATTTATAGTTTTGATGTTTTGCATGTTTTCTGTCTTTATTTGTATCTGCCAAACCTGAACTAGTATTTATTTTATTGAAACTTATAATTCCACTACCGCTCTGATGCAACCACTTCTTTGAAGTAAATATTTGCCTGAGCGGGATAGAAAATTGTTTATTATTATTATTATTATTAATATGACTTTCAAATTCATTAAGGGTTCTATTCTGGCTAGATGACATCATTTTTGTGTGATTTTATAATCTTAATTACTTATGAGATTGCAAATGCCTTTGACAGATTAAATTTTAAAAGTATTTCAACAAAATGTTAATATGTTGAAATCAGGGCTACAAACTTAAACTCATAAACTCAGTCTTTTTTGCCAAACTCAACCATGATAAACACGATTTTCCAAATTCTAACTTGAAAAAATCAATCGAGTGAAAAAATCTTTTTTCTGTCTTTATTCAGAAAAAGTCTTTATTCTAAAAAGATAGAAAAATTTCAAACTCGATAAATTGAAAATGGTAAACTCGAACTTTGCTTGTCTGAACAAACAAGTAAAGTTTTTGTAAACTTCAACTCGGTTAAAAATGCATCAAGTTTGCAGCGTTGATTCAAATGTTTTGTAATTTTTTTAATGTCGGCTGATGTGATCAAAAAAAAATTTCATAAGAAAATGTTAAAAAATGAATTTTAAGACTAACACCATCAGAAAAGTAGAATTCTAATCAAAATATTATTGTTTTAGCTACCTTCATTTCTTACTTTAAAAATTACATTATTTTCAAGAGACCAAAAATTATTTTCTATTTTTAATTATTTTGTGTCTATATTTTCCTCGTGCCCCACAGAAAAGGGTCGGAGGCGAAAAACATAAGGCAAGCAATTACCCCGACCTGCTTCCGGAGATACCAAGATATTGCTGTCCGGTTAAAATTATTTAGTTAGTTTTTTTTTCTTTTATATGGACAGAGTTGCGAGCTTGATAGATTTTTAGTCGAGTTCAAATTCGAGTTCTATTGAATGCTATAAAAATCGAAAGCTCGATTAAGCCTATCAACACATTAACTTTAAAAAATTGGTAAGCTACCACGAATAGATTAACAAAAAAAAGAAATAATAAAACAAGCCATTATATAGGCGTGCCAGCCAAAAAATGTTGGGGATAATACAGTTTTGCCCAAAATTTTTGACTTTGCCCGAATCATGATCTTTAGTACTTGGAATCTGTCCCAGATTTCTGAATTTTTATCCCAAAAAAGTAATGATCTTTAAACAAAATCTTTACCTCAAAAAATAATCTTTTTTCGGAATGTCAAAACTTTGTCGGGCCAAAGTAGTTGCTTCTCTGTGCTCCAAACATTTTTTTGCTGCCCAAATATTTTCCTGTCGCTTCCCAAAAACTTTTGACTTTGCCCAAATATTTTCGAAGTGAAATACAACTCAGTTGCATTTAAGATTTCACAATTTAATATACAAAGTTAAATCGAAAGTTTTGTTAAAATCATAAAAAAAATAAAATAGAACTTGCAATTTAATGCGAAAAGTTAATTTAATCTATTTTTAATTTTTTTATTTTTATCTCTATATTTATCCTCCTGACTCGCAGGAAAGTGACGGAGGCACAATACATAGGGTAAGCAATTACCCCGACCTGCTTCCGGAGATGCCAAGATATTGCTGTCCGCTAGTAATTTAATAGAGATATTACTGTAATTTAGAACTGCTTGTCAAGACCACCAAGCAGGGGAAAGTGCCGTAAAGTGTTTTTCCAAGGACACAACAGAATGGCGCAAGTGGGTTTTGAACCGAGACCATGTTGATCATCAGTCCGGTGCTTTAACCACTCGACCACGCTGCCGACAAATATCTAAATCAGATTCACGGTCCATAACAGAAAAAAAACAAAAGCAAAGCAAAATAGCAAAAACTGCACAGAATAAGAGACACATATTAAAAAAATAACACTTTAAAAAAAAAGGTTACCAAGTATCTATTGCAAATAAACTAATGCGTTGTAGTGTTTATAGTATAATGAATTAATAGAACATTCCAAGGCCATTAAAGAAGAAATTAATTTATTATTAGATTTATAACAGCGATAAACAAAGGAGCAGGATATGAACGACATAAAAAGTCTTTTTTGAAATCTCTTAATTAATTCTATTGTTTACAGTCTCTGTTTTATGTCGGTGTATCCCTGTGAAAATAATTTGTGTTTAGCGGCGTACCTCGCGCAGTGATTTTAATAGAATTTGATTGGTTCACTTGTTCGTGGCGAGCACACTATAAATTGAGATCTTGGTAAATTTATTTTCTTTCAGTCGTTAGTGATCCAGTGGTTCGATGATTTGGTTCAGTGCTGTAGCTTTGAAGAGCGAGTTTGTAAATCGCAAGCTAAACTTGGGAAAATTTTGTTTTGCGATTGCATCTTTTGGCTGCACCGTTTGGCTGTATTGTCTGGCTGCATTGTTGAGTAAATAATTGTGGTCGTTGGCTTGTGGAAGCCTATGATAATTTAATATATTGAAATTTCAACTTTAATATATATAGTATTACATTGGTATGTCAACTCGTCATCTGAGCACTAGGGTGAGGGAGCACTTAGGTTTCCATTTGAAGACTGAAAGCTCCGTCAAGGATCATATCATGTCATGTCATAGTTGCTCCAATATAAAATTCAGCGTTAATTCGTTTAAAATAATCAAAAAATGCAGTTCTAATTTTGAAACCAAAATTTATGAAGCGTTATTGATAAAAAAACATAACCCCAAACTTCACCGACAATTATTTGCTAATGGTTCATCATTTTTATTAAATATATTTTAGATTAGTATTTTGTGTTATTTGGTTTTGATGTATCGGTATTGTTGTTGTTGTCATTATGGCGGTCGCATTTCAAATAAATTCCTTTATGTTGAAAAAACGCGTGTAAAAAAGATGTGACAAATAATTACGTCACTCAAATCATTGACTTCGTCTTTTTAAATTACAGTACATAGTTTTTGTTTTTTCTTAAATCATTTATTTATCTGAAGAGGGCTGAGGCAAGCCGAAAACGTTTATGGTTTTTTCTTTTGTTTATTTTTGTTAAAATTTTTTATTTATTTTTTTATTTATGATGAGTACATTTATGCTGCTATATTTTGTCGTTTTATGGATTAAGAAAACATTTTATTCTCTTCCTAAATTGTATTATAAAACCATAAGATGTGTATGAAAGCCAGCGGTGTGATTGGGGAAAGCTCAGATAGCTTCCCTATAGTTGAAAATTTTGAGGAGAAGAAGAGAGGGATTCGCTGTGCAGCCTAGGCTACTGTAAGCTTTTTAAAATTATCGGTATTATTTATTCTTTTTTTAAAACTTTTCAATTAGTAAATTGAAATTTGAATGTATATTTTTTGAGTTCGAATTTAAGTTCGAGTTCAGCAATTTTTTTCGAGTTTCAGTTTGCCAAAAAAGACTGAGTTCTTCGAGCTCGAGTTCGATTTTGCAACCCTGTATAAGTTATGAATAATGTATAAAACTGCTTGCCATGACCGCCAATCAGGGGAAAATGCAATAGCATCTTTCTCAAGGACACAACAGAATGCCGCAAGTAAGTTTTAAACCCAAAAATCACGGCGCTCTTCACGCTGACGACAATTAAACAAAAAAATATAAAAAAGGTTTCTTTCAAGATGGGACCGTAAACATTTTTTGTCGGTGAAATTAACCAAGGATCCTTTCTACAACGCAAGGTAACAAAGGCAATGATGATCTTACAAAAGAGGGGGCCCACTTTTTAGTCTTTCAAATGTTTTTTGTCCCAAAATAAAGGGATCTCTAAAAATAAAAAAGGTCGTTACTTTCAAAAAAAAGGTCATTACTTTCAAAATCTCCATTTTCGTCTCAAAACCATAGGGAAAAAGGTCTTTACTTTCAATCGAGTGCAGTATCTATACTGTCGTCCTAAAATTAAGGTGCAGATAGGAGGGCCACCGTCATAGTGCTACCCCTTCCCTCCCGGTCGGTACGGCTATGCTAGGAAGGAATAAAATAGAACATCAAGAGAAAAAAGATCTCTTTAAGAAGCAATAGTAACCATCCGGGTTAGTTTTGTTATAACCAAAGTCGCCTACGGTCCTTCATCCGGATCATCGATCTAGGCTCTAAATAACCAAAACCGTTCATCTAGATTATAGAGTCCAGTCAAGTCCGCGGCCGTATTGCACAAACCTATTTTTGGAGATGCCAAGATTGCTGTACGATTAAAAATTTTTGTATGTTTTTTAGTTTCTACTATTTTTATTTTCATCTCCATATATCTCCTCCTGACTCGTAAGTCGCAGAAAAGCGTCGAGGGCGCTATATGTAGGCTATACAGAGCGATGGTCAAGCAATTACTCCGACCTGATCATTGAGATGCTAAGTTATTGTTGTCTAGTTGAAATTTTTTATTTGGTTGGTTTCAATCCCTGATTAGAGATATAACTGAAATTCAGGCTATTTGCCAAGATCTCCAAGCAGGGGAAAGTGACGTAAATTGTTCTTCCCAAAGACACAACAGAATGGTACGAATAGGTTTTAACTAAACCGCGACCGGGTCGACCATGTTTGCGCTCTTCATAATCAATTGGTCACGCTGCGTTTGCTACCTTCCAGTAAGATTTTAATAATGCTTTCATGCAAGAACTTTTTGGGGGTACCGTCGCCAAAATACACTTGCCATTGCTTGCAGATATTTACACTGTACATGTAATGACGTGGGAGCGAGGCCAAGTGGTTAAGACGGCCGTATTCTGATTGAAATTGTCGCAGTTCAAAACTTACTGGGGCCATTCTGTCATGTTCTTGGGAAAAACATTTTACGGTTTTCTGCCCTACTTAGCGGTTTTGGCAAGCAGAGAAAACTGCCGTAAATTTCAGTCATATCTCCATAAAATTAGAAAACAAAAATAAAAAATTTCAACCAGACAGCAGTGCCTTGCCATTAGAGATGTGCTTAACTGTTACTTTTAAATAACTGTTATTAACTGCTACTTTCAAAATTTTAACTGTTACTTTATATTCAATAGGCCAACTAAAAATTAACCGATAGCGATTGTACGTTATTACAATATCAAAGGCAGAAGCAGATAAGAAAAAAAATTGTTACATTACAAATTTTGTAACGTAATTAAATTTTTGTTATTGGTTAGTTCTTAGTTGGCTTAGTGAATATAAAGTAACAGATAAAATTTTCAAACGAGCAGTTAATGTAAAAGTTCCTCAGAAGTAACAGTTAAGAAGTATCTGTTATCATTCACACCATGTTATCTTAGAGCTCAATTCTTTCGAAACTTTTTTTTTCGAAAAACCAGCAATCTCTCATCTGCTTTACATTTGTATTACAAATAGCGAAGCGAATCGCAAAGCAGCAGTTAAGAAATAACTGTTAAGAAGTAGCAGTTAGGAAGTAACAGTTAGAAACTAACAGGTAAGCAGTTAACTGTCATTATTCACGCTCAATTCTTTCAAAACTTTTTCTTTTTTGAAAAACTAACAATCTCCCATCTGCATTACATTTGTATTACAAATAGCAAAGCAGCAAACTCTCATCTGCTCTACATTTGTATTACAAATAGCAAAGCAGATGAGAGATTGCTAGTTTTTCAAAAAAGAAAAAGTTTTGAAAGAATTGAACGTGAATCATAACAGTTAACCTCTTAACTGTTACTTCTTAACTGTTACTTCCTAACTGCTACTTCTTAACTGTTACTTTGCGATTTGCTTCGCTATGTGTAATACAAATGTAAAGCAGTCGAGAAATTGCTAGTTTTTCGAAAAATAAAAATTTTCAAAAGAATTGAGCTCTAAGATAGCATGGCCTGAATAATAACAGTTAACCTCTTAACTGTTACTTTGCGATTCGCTTAACTGTCAATATTCAGTAAGAAAATTAACTGTTACTTTTTAACGAACTGTTATTTTTCGTACACCTCTACTTGCCATCTCCAGAAGCAGGTTGAGGTAATTACTTGATAATTGCTATATTAACGCCTTCGACGTTTTGCTGCGAGTCAGGAAGGTTAATATAGAGATGAAAATAAAAAACAATGAACTGTTAGCCAGGCTGCAAATTATATTGCATCCGTAGGTGCACCGGATCAAAAAATTTAGCGGGGCAAACAGTTTTATAAACTTTATGTGACATTGATTTCCTGAATAATGATCTCGCATAAAGTGCAAATATAACCGTTTCGGTGATTTTGGTGGCAATTGATACCGTTACCATTTTTCTTTTTCTTGTTTTAGATAGTACTAAAGAGGTTTTAAGTTGTGTTAAACGTTTATCGTGACATACAGATATCAAAGTTTTCTTGTTTAAAAAAATAATTGGTCACACAATTCATTTTTGATTCAGAGCCTTTTCGAAGTACGATAATTTTTTACTTAATAAATTGGGTCTGGATGTTTTTTTCACTGTTTTTTTTTTTTTTTTGAAGATAGTGTTTTGAAATGTACGTTCTGTCTTACCAAATTTAACATTTTGAACAGTTGTGCACAGTTTATTAGTAATGCCCTTCCAAAATATGGATGTTGTCAATTGACATCAAGACACCTCAAGAAGGAAAACATAACAGCTCCTGAAACAAAGTCGCTTAGACACGATGATTTCAATTGACACCATTTTGTATTTTTTAAGCTGTGCATGATGATGACAAATTTTCACTTTGAATTATGTGGCATAAATTAGGCTGGATAAGATTTAGAAACTAAATTTTTTTGAACTTGTCTTAAAGGGATAAAGATAAACTTTTTTTGCCTTGAGGCTAAGTTTTTAAAACTTTAAATTGGAGCAGAAAATAAAAATTAAACATAAATTTGGATTGTTTTTGGCAAAAAAATTTTTGAAGACAAAAAAGTTTTGGCGCTCAGCCTATGTAGTTATTGACACATTTTTGTTTGTAATTTTCTCTCGTATCGCGACGTTTCTCTTTCTGATCGTGTTCGATTGCTTTGATTTGTTTATTACAACATCAGGCAGTTATAGTTTTGTGTTATTTCTAAACCAAAGTAAAGCTGATGACTATTGTTACAGCAAGTTTCGAACCCGATTTAGTTTTGTTTCAGTTAATTTCTCGTCTTTGTTATTGTGAGCTTGATTTGCCTTTTTTACTTCGCCTGACGTATTTTTGTTTCTTATAAATTTAAGTTTTGATTATTGGAAAAAGAGACACAGACAAACGGACAGACAAAGAAGGATTGGATTTATTAATTGGTAGAGTGGAATTGTTAACTTTGTTAAAGCTTTGGAACTTATTGACTACTGTTTGAACGTCGATAAGTACGTCGACTACAGTTGAAACGTCGATAGAATATTGTTTGAAACTGTCATTGTATTTGTGTATTGTTCTTGTGTTTTGAGCAGGTTTGGCGTGGAATCCAAATCAATTAAGTATCGTATCGTATCGTAAACGTACCGTAACTCGTATCGTATCGTAAACGTACTGTAACTCGTATCGTATCTTAAATCGTGTCGTATCGTAAACCGTATCGTAAATCGTAAATAGTTAATAGTCAACCGTCAATCATATAATTATTATCTTTCTGTCTTTATTTATTTTTGGGCCCTTGTATCGTCGTTTAATTTATTTAATTATTAATACATATTTACGCATCATTATTCAGATTTATTTACGCATCATTTAATTCAGCGTTTCTCAAACCATGGGTCGCGAAGGCTTGTAAATTACTGCGCGTAAAAGAAAAGATCTGCGCACACAAGATTTCAGAAGTGAAGAACCTTTTTAAGAGATCATTTACAATTTTAAGACGAAAATCAAGTAATCAGACTCAGATTTAAGGTGAGGACCTTTTTTTTTTTTTTTAGAGATCACTACGTTTTTCAGCCGAAAATCAAGAAACTGAAATAAGTTTGCTCACAAACACATTTCTGCCGACTTATTTACAGCTAAAAATTAGACAACCATTGTTGGCTTACATAACAATTTCGTTTCTTTCTAATCAAAATAAGCGCTTACTCAAATTTATTTGGGTCGCAGTCACATTTGTAAATAGTTGTTTTTAGCGATTTTGGGTCGCAGAAAAAAAGGTTTGAGAAACACTGATTTAATCGATAGCTTAAGCGCCAAAATTACCAGTAACAACTATACTCCGATCATTTTCTGTTCTTTTATTTTTCTAAAGCAAGCAAAAACAAATTCACGGCGAACAATTTTATTGCAAAGGATAAAATTCGCGTATCTATGCTTTAAAAGATTTTCGAATGGGTCATCTCCAAACTTCTGCCTCTACATAATGGTGGACAAAAGCGTGCGATGAGTTCCGCAATAATGTTTGTTTCTTTGTTTAGTCTTGGACCACATCGACTCATCATGATTTGTGGTTGCGTCAGTAACCGGGTCCATGAAATGGATTTGATGATTAACTGTTAAATGTTGATGTCCCATGTTACTGACTGTATTATAAACCCCCCATAAATCAAAAACCACGGTTATTTCAGGGAGAACCTATTGTTACAAGATCAGCAACAAAGTAGCAGCGTCTCGGTTTTCTATGGCAACCAGGAAGCCCTTCCGAGTCTGTGTATTGAGATTTCCGATATACGGGGGCTTATAATACAATCAGTAACATGGGACATCAACATTTAACAGTTCCATCAACTCTATTTCGTAGACCTGGTTAAGCCTAATTACACAACCACGGATCATGTTGAATCGATGTGGTCCTGGTCCAGATAAAGAAACAAACGTAAATGCGGAACTCATTGTACATTTTTGTTGACGAGAAAATTATTTATGATTATGTATGCCGTGTAGGGTTCCTTTAAAATGTACAGGTCGGTGTGGTCAACGTGGTCGACGTGAGGGCTAGGTTGGCGTGGTTGACTGGGTTAGTTGAATAAAATATTTATTTATTGTTGAAACCGGTTGTATTTGTAATGTAAATATAGCTATAGGCCTACTAATCATTCAGCTTCGAAAAGTTGGCTAATTTGGCTATACCGTAGAAGATATTTAAATTTTGTTGAAACCGACTGTATTTGTAATGTAAATAAATATAAAAAGCATAATCATTTGGCAAGGTTTGCCTGGACGAAGTTGGTGAGGTTGACATGCTTTGATATGTGAGGGCTGGGCTAGGTTGGTTATAGGTTAACTATAGTTTGGCAAACCTTACTAAGTTGATAAATTTTTTCAAAAGTGAAAAATTCATTATTTGTTGTTGGTACATTAATTTAGATTAGGCCTACAAATACAGTTGGGTCAAGCAAATTTAAACATTGCAAATTAACCTCGCCAATCTAGCCGACCACGCCAACCACGTCAACCACGTCGACCATGCCGACCTGTACATTTTAATGATACCGTGCCGTGTACAATAGACGCAAGAAAGAAAAAAAAATGCGAGACGCAATCAGAAAGAGAAACGTCGCGATACGAGAGAAAAGTAAAAACAAAATTTGTCAATAATACATAAGCGTCAAAGTTTTTAATTACCGGTATACACTGTTTTTAAATTGAATCGTTCTTTTAAAATGGGATAAAATATAACCACGCCCAAAAAGAGGCATAAAATAACTTCCTTCTGCCCAAAACTTGCATGCTCAGTGTCAGAAAAAATCTGATTCTACCGAAATTCTTTGCGTCTTGGGGAAGCAACTGCCTTCCATTTCTCCCTTTGTATTAGCATGATTACATTAAAAGAGCAATTTGTTTAATATTTTGGAAAATTGTTTATGACAAGAAAGTGTTTGGTTTTGGTGCATTTGCAGTTTGCAATAATTCATGACTTATTCGAGTTAGTTCAAAAATGTGTCAACCAACTTCATAAAATACTATGTTTTATTTTTAGTAGGCAGCAGGGGTGGCAGCCAGTAATTTGTACTGTGTTTTTGTCAATCAAGTCTTTTTGTAGCCTAGTTCTTCAGCGCTTAAAAACCGTACTTGAAACATATTATCCAGGGAGCCGAACCAAACCCGAACCGGAGTTTTATAAACCGGTTTTACACCATTTTTTCCGAACCTTAACCGAACCCGAACCGTAATTTTAAAAATCAAAAAGAGCGAACCGGAACTGAACCGAATAATTTAAATAATCGTGAACCTTAACCGAGCCCGAATCAGTTGAAAAAACCGGTTTGCTCCGTGACGTCACCCATATCACTTAGCACAGTGTGGTCCAACTACGGGCCTGCGGGCCACATGCGATGTGAAGACCTTTTTTTTTCTTGGAGAACGCTATGATTTTGCGATGAAAATAGGAATTTCGGAGACCAATTCCAAGTGAAGACCTTTTTTTTTGGAGAACGCTATGATTTTGCGAGGAAAATAGGAATTTCGGAGACCGATTCCAAGTGAAGATCTTTTTTTTTTTTTGGAGGACATTTTTTTTTTTTTGGAGAACGCTGTATTTAGAGAATACTACAATATTTTCTTAATTATCTTAATATTTTCCTAATGATGCTACGAACCCGAACCGGAACTTTATAAACCGGTTTTGAGGTAATTTTTACAGGAGCGAACCTAAACCAGAGCGTTTCAATTGATCTGAACCCTAACCGGAACTAACCGGAACTGAACCGAAATTCGAAACAGTTGTTGAACCCGAACCGAATCTGAACCGGTAAAATTAAACGTTCGACTTCCTGATATTATCTATTTCACTAATTCTTTGCTAAGTGTTTGTGTATTTGCTCAAAAATGAAAAGTCTGCGTATTTTTATTCAGTATAAAATAGGTTTGTGACTTAAAGTGCTGTTGCCAGGAGAATTCTTATGCAAATATCTTTTTTTTAGTCTTCACTTTAATTTAAAGAAAAAAATTAGCTTTGTTTTACGAATAAAACTTAGGCATAAAAAACACTTTTATTAGCAATATATTTGGTCTCATTTTTGAGTTGTCATTTGTAATAATTATTATAGCTGAACTGAAAAAACTTTTGCTGAAAAATCATTTTATAAAACACTTTGTGCATTAGGTTTTGATAGGTGCCGAAAACATAAAATACGATTTTTTGGATAAATCATACATTCATTATAATAATGACTGTCACCAACACCATACTGATTTAGCTTTCAGCTGTGTCATTTTTTTGACCTTGCGTAAAGCACTTTATTTTTCTAGCATCGTAGTTTAAATTTATATGTATAATATTTTACATCATGCAACAGTTTTTATTTTGTTTTGGTTGCAAAAAATCATGTGTAAATTTTTAAACTTTTGTTACTCAAGCAGAAGTAATTTATACATAATAACAGTGCTATGGGAAGAAGCATTCGACGGAAAAAAGCTGATAAACTTGATTTTAAAAAACCTAAACTTAAAGCTGGAAAAAAGAAACCATTAGCTGCTAATACCACAAACACTTCATTTAAATCAAAATCAATATATATTCATGAACAGCTTAAGTCCCAAAATCAGGTATTTTAGATCATGTACTCTAATTGCTTATCAGATAACAAACTAATAACAAATCCATTATTTTTGTTTATCATGTAATGTATTGAAAAAGAATTTTAATTTTTGAATTTTCTCCTTTATCTGTGCCAAAAATTATGTCCTTTTTAAAATATTAGATTGTAAATGAAAATTAAAATACAAAATACTAGTCATATTTGGGCAAATTTTTGTCTACATCTTTTGTATTGTATTAAACATTCTACTTGTTTCTATTATGCATTATACTTTATTGGCAAAATAAATTATTTTTGTTCTTAGTAAAGTTTAGTTTTTTTTAGAATGGAATTTTATCTCATTCCAAGCAAAATCTTCCGGAACTTTTATGTCATTTAAATCATTACAGTTCCAGTTTTCGCTGTCGTGCATTAATTGGAATAAAAGAAATTATGCAGCAGAACATTGCAATAAAATCTTATGAACCTGGAAATGTGATTACAAAAATTTCAAAAACTATGGTAGATGAAGATTCTGAAGTCAGGTAGTTAAAGAATACGAAAAAAGATTTAGGTCTCTTCAAGAAGTCACTGTAAGCAATTTTGTTTGGTAAAACTAACCCAGAACCCCCTTTCAGCACCAGGGTGGAATAAATAAGAAAACAAGAGAAAAAGAATCTCTCAAGAAGCCATAGTAGCTGTAGCGGCATCCAGGTTAATTTCATGAACAAAAATTGCTTAGGTGACTTATGGAAGAGACCCAAAGATTTAGCTCACTGCATTGAAAGTTGTAACTATTACCTTGTGTAATTCATTTTATATAAAAAATTAGTATATTATCAAGTTCTTTAGATAAAACTGGGTAATTGTTAAAATGTTTTTGTTTTGTATTAGTTTAAATTAGTAACTGTTGGTGTTTTGTATAATGTAATGGTACATATTTAGTAAAAGACAACAAGTCTCTCACAACAAGATTTCAGTATATATTTTTTTTTTTATTATTTTTATTTTTATCTCTATATTTATCCTCCTGACTCGCAGGAAAGTGATGGAGGCACAATACATAGGGTAAGCAATTACCCCGACCTGCTTCCGGAGATGCCAAGATATTGCTGTCTGCTAGTAATTTAATAGAGATATTACTGTAATTTAGAACTGCTTGCCAAGACCACCAAGCAGGGGAAGGTGCCGTAAAGTGTCTTTCCCAAGGACACAACAGAATGGCACAAATGGGTTTTGAACCAAGACCATGTTGATCATCAGTCCGGTACTCTAACCACTCGACTAAGCTGCCGACTATATATATATATATATATATATGTATATCTGTATGCTTTACTTTGCTGGTACAGAGCTCGATAACCAGATAGCTAGAGCAGTATTTATTAATGAAAGCACTAAAATAGAATAAAAATTAAAAATTTAAAATCCACAACAGCCTGTTTCGCCAAAGACGGCTCATCAGGTGGAATCTATGAAGTAAAAAAACGTAGAATGTAAAAATATTAAAAAATATATACTAAACAATATGAAAAAATAATCAGTTCAGTTCAGTTTTCTTTTATTTCTGCTCCACCGCATGAACAAAATAACAAAATGTTGAGAAGTTTGTGTGTTGTTAAAGACGGGGTTAGAAAAAGGATATAAATATAGGATGTAAATGTTAGAATAATATATATCTATATATTTATATATTACTGTACATAACTAAAGGAACTATTATTTCAACTATACAGGTATCATTAGTGCAGTATGCTATACTGGTGTAAGAGTAATAGAACAAGGTTTTGTGAACCTTGTCTCTAATGTTATATTTAAAGCTGATTGTCTTTAAATTAACATTGTTTTTCTTTTAGATACCGTAAAACCTCTAATTTAGTGGCACCCTGACTCTTTAAGAAGTCGCCGTAAGTGATTTCTTTTTGCGGTAAAACTAACCCGAAATCCCTCTTTCAGCATCAGCATTAGCATGAAATAAAAAAAAGAAAGAGAAAATGGATCTCTGAAGAAGCGATAGTAACCGCAGGGGAATCCGGGTTAGTTGCACAAACAAAAATCGCTTACAGTGATTTTTAAAAAAACAGGGTGGCGCTCAATTAGAGGTTTTACGGTATCTAAGAATAGATTTTTGGATTATACTAAAATGCAGTATTTTGTAGGAAAGCTTGTATATCAAATTTTCAACTTCTTTTTCCTGAACTTCCAGAATCAAAAATGTCTCCACATTTTTCATTAATTCTGTCACATCTTTATTGTGCTATGTCGCATCTCTCTATTGATGTACAAAAAGACTCTTTAAAGGTAAGTTGTTTTACAAATTTTCATAAATTTTTGCATGAAAACATTTAGACGAGATGCAGGATAAAATATGAAGTAAAATCTGACTAATGATCCAATCATATTTTGTTTATATTAATATACTATATATTTGTTTATAACTTATATTTAAAATTTTTTGTTTTTCATGAAAAAACGATAATTTTGATATTTTTGAATTTGTAACAATGATTTTTGTGCTAGGGTCTGGTTCTGCCAAGACTTTTATAAAAATTCTCGAGATCATGTTTGCACCTCACCGGTTTCAGTTTTATTCAAGAAGTCACCATAAAGGCCCGTTTCCACTACGAGCGTGGAAAAAAGCATTCTTTGTTTGTTTTATTGATTTTTTTTTGCGCTCGCTTCAATTTTAACCGCTCGCTTCAATCGAAGATCAATAAAAGAGACAAAGAATGCTCTTTTCCATGCTCGTAGTGGAAACGGGCCTTAAGCGATTTTGGTTCGTAAAACTAACCCGGAGTTTCCTGTGGTTACTATCGCTACTTAGAGATTCTTTTCCTCTTGGTTTCTTTTTTTTTCCGTTCTGGTGCTGTAGGGGGATTCCGGGTTGGTTTTACGGAAAAAAATCGCTTACGGTGACTTCTTGAAAAGACCTCCTATTTCTGCTTCAATCGAACTAATTTTCTATTTCCAGATTGTCGAATTGTTTCTTAAGCATTACCCGAACTTGATTCAGCGTCACGCTAGCACCAAGTTGTTACAATTCTTTCTTGAAATGATTTCTACAAAGGAAAACGCAAGCAAATCCTCAAACCGTATTCTCGTCATGACTTTTTCCCTGAAAAAAGAGTCGGCTGTGCAGTGGCGGAACAGAGTTTTATCTCAGGTTTACGCGCTGCTGAAAATCTCTTCTTATGATCACGTGACAGCGAAGAAAAACCGGGATATCACCTTTTCATGGGACTGCGACACTATTCGTCTTCACTTGATTCCTAATATACAGCAACCTCGCGGAGTAACTTTAGAGTGAGTTGCGGCGCTTTTTGCACCAAAATTGAATTGAATCATTTTTTGACTGCGTTCTTAAACGTCTTAAACGCCTCAACTCTCACTATTTTCTAAGAAATCTCCAGCGAAGCAACGTCATAATGTCGTCGGAGCCAACCAAAAGGGATTTAATGGACATTCTTCTGCCTTTGCTGTTTCAATGCTGGCTGGAAGCCTGTGCCAGTGGAATATTGAAAAAGAACGCCGACACCGTGCGGACGATGGCTTTAGTCTTGTCTATTGCTTATTTGCTATGCAAAGACGTGTATGAAAGCGCTGAAGATAAATCAGATTTGGTGGGTTCGTTTACTTGATGAACCGTCATCGGTGGACCTTTTTCATTTTTGTGTATAAAGTGACGGTAATATAGAACCGTGCAGTTAATGCATCAATTCAATGCCTATTCCGAGATTTTAAATGCGGTATCAGGCTACTTACCCCTCTTCACTTACCCCCTGGTCATATACCCCCTTAGTATCGTTTTATTTTGGTCATATACCCGTGGGGGGTAAGTCGTTAGTATGTGACCAAAGGGTAAGTGCCCGGAGGGTATATGACCGGAGGTAGGTGATCAGGGGGTAAATGTCCTAGAACCTTAAATGTATGCATTGAACGTTGGATCGTGTGGTTTTTGTAGTTATCCAAATCTTGTGACCAAACGAGACATTTTTTCTGATAATTGTCTGTCTATTGATATTAAACATGTGACCTGTTTGGTTTCGTCCTACTTGACTTTAGCTTCTAGTTGGATTTTAAAGAGTTTTTAAATCAGGAAAGACTTCTTGATCTGTACAAAAATTTTTTTTAGAAATATCTTTTCCTAATGAGATTATTAAAACTACCTTTTAGAATTTTAAAAAATTGACAAACAATTAATTAGTGTCCTAACCAAGGTTTAAAAAATTTCATTGTTTAGATGCGATGGTTGCGCGGCAAATATCTTCCGGCGTTCAATAAATTTTTCTTCAACTGCTTTCCCTTTGAACAACCGGAAGAAAATCAATTTCAATTTGCGAAAAAAAAACTGCGGATTTCAAACGATTCTGTCAAGGTTGCAATTCGTCTTGCTTGTTGATATTTAGGATTTAAAAACAACAATCTTGAAAATATCCTCCTCGGTCAAAAGGGATTTTTTTCAAAAAAGAATGTTTTCATCCGACGTTTGATATAATATTGAAAAACAGAAAAAGAATTTCGTAAATGTTTTACATCTATCTTATTAAACATCGATTTCTCTTATGTTTTCTATAAAGAATCAGTTTCTTAAAATCGTAAATTAAGCTAAACTTTTAGTGTTTCCAACGCTTTTTGGAGCAAACTACAGTACTTAAGAAATTCAATTTTTCAGGCATCTGAGTTCGTAAATATAAACCTGATGGTCTGCAACTTGAATGTTTTGCTTGGTTCGGAAGAATTCGATGTGGATAACGACGTCGACCTAGCAACTTTAAATTATTTATCGGAACTTTTGTCTTCTTCTGTTGCTTCTTTATCGTCTATTGATAGTCGTCATATCGAAATTATTATTTCTTGCCTGGAAACACTATTTCGTTCTGATAATACTTCAGGTACTTTCTCTATGTCAGAGCTGCTCAATCCACTGTCCACGAAGGAATTTTTATAATCAGTTGCTCTATCAACTTTAATTATTGCAGTGCCTCTGAACCTTTTCAATGGCGCGCAGAAAATTTTAAAGACAATTTTTTTCGGCTCAGAAAGAGTTTCTTCGCTTTTTGCTTATTTAAAAAAACACGTAGGATCAAAGTGATATGGCCTTTATCATCGAGGTAATTTAAAAATATATTAAAATTAAAGTGAAGACCCCAAAAAAAAGTCATTACTTTGATTACTGCACGAATTGTGCCCGGCGATAAACCTGAGACAAAATTTTGCCCTGCGATGGGTGAAAGGTTGGGAAATGGGCATCTATGCTCTATGTTATGTGTGAGCGTTAAGTAACCATTAACAATGCAGATAAATTTCAAAAGAACTCAAAGATTTAGCATGATGATTGTGCATGATTTTTCTTTAATTTAAAATAAGATTTAAAAGATGGAATTTGTCGTTTGAGGTTAAAAAATAATATTATATTTATCATTTTGCATTTATCGGAAATATCGACTTTGTGTATAACTTTAAACATAAAAAGAAAGCATCGTTCATTATTTATTATTAACGAACAAGCGACTTTTATTTAGACGAGTTTGTTGAGGTCTTGAGTAATCTGTACACATTCTCCGTCTCGCGTTGTTGTTCGCGTTTGAACAAAGGAAGGATAATGCAGCTCATGATAATGCTTTATCAAAGGTGCTCTTCATTTCAAAAGTGAGCCATGCTTTTTTTAATACCAATATACGAAGTTGTTTCCATCCGTGTTTTACGGTGTAAGCGAGATAACCTTTTGTTGCGTTATCGATCTTTATTATTAGTCGCGTTAAAAATTCGCAACAAAAAAAACAAAAAAGTTATCTCGGTATACCAAACAGAACGGGGCTGAGTAATGGAAACGAGCTTCTAATGCAATGGTGGTAATTTTTTAATTTCATGCGTTTCACCCTGATGATGAATATTGTTTTGTACAAAGCATTTTTTCAAACTTGCTTGTTATCCATTATGTTAGGATATTTTTATATTTCATCAAAATTTTTGTTTAGCAGAAATTTAGTGAGTTCAAAACAAATTAAAAATTCTGCTGAATAACTTTGTTGAATTTTTCTTGTTCTCTTTTGTTGCAGTAACAATGTATTCGAGAAGTTCTTGAATGATCTTCCTTCCCACTTCTGTTCGACTTTGCAAGATTACTCGAAACAAACTTGTGAAACTTGCAAGCTGGACCAAGGTTGTGCTTATTCGAAAATTCTAGAAAAGCTGTTAAATGAATGCCATTTTGTTACATGACAAGAAGTCATATTTGTGCGATCTTTTTTTGTTGTTGAGATTAAGCAAAGTGAAAGAGATACGTTAGTTATTGCTTTGAAATAGCGTTGTTTGTCTTCCCAGGCATAATCAACAAAATGTAATTTTTCGCTGTAAGTATGTGCAGAAATTTGCCTGCGTTGGTTAAATCTCTAATTTTCTTGCGAAATATTACCGCTGTCCGAAAAAATCTAAAATGTCGTTTTTACTGCTGCTAGACTGTTTGTTCAATTAAATAAAATCGTATCAATATAATTACTGTATTTTTGTTTGTAGAAAGCACGTACACAAACAATTTGAAATCCATCCTGGCATGCGCACGCCGTGCTTTGCAGAAAAAGGATTCTTGTTTCTTAGAGAGTTTATCACGAAGCTTCTCGTACTTAGTTCATTGTATCGACGAAAATTGTGCGAAACTTTTTTGCTCTTCGAACTGTTTAGAGTGCGTCAATTTACTGGTAGGTCATCCGATGTTCTATTTTAGCGATCATTCTTTGGGTTTTGGCTATGTTTTGCTGTTTTGTATTAATAAAATGCTAGAAAATTCTCTTAATAATTTCAATATTTTACCAAGCCATAAATTAATTTCGATTTTTATTGAGGGATTTTATTTGGAGAAAAGTTAATTTAAGCCCAATGTTTTCCGTGAAAAAAATTTACATTTCAGAATCTTTCTGTGGCATGTTTTCTGCCTCATCTTCCCAAAATATCCGAGAATGATTTTGCATCCTTAGCAAGCCTTTGTTGCAATCAGCAGATGAATGTGCAAGGATTAACATTCATCGTCGACGTTTTGGTGCAGAAAATTGTTGCCGAATATTCCGGTTTTACAACGCTCGGTGCTGATGAAATTGTCTACTTTCTTCGATTCTTGTTTTCGGTTTTACTTGGTGCGTGCTAGTTGAAAAGATTTACTTTATTTTGTACGTTTTTGTTATTCATGTGGGAGTAATAGATTCATCTAGTTCAGGTACGTTTAACCCGTGGCCTTAAAGTGGCTGGGGCTATATTTTCCGAATTGACGTAGATTGAATACTAGGGTAGGTCGAGTCTGATTCGAAGAAAAACCAATTAGAGCGAGAGTTAATTTTAGAGAGAAAGTAGTTGATTCAAAAGGAACTTAGTTCTTCTGGAGCATCTTAATAAATTTTAAAATTCAAAAAATATTTGTGCCTGCGAGAACTATTTGCGCGGCGTTTTTTCTCTTTTTACCTCTTAAAGCAACTAATTTTGTTTCTTTTTAACTCTTACTCCAATCGGTTTTTCTTCGAGTTAAACTTGACCAATAGGGTAATCGTGTTTTTAAATATTGTTTGATCTGGAATAAAAAGACTTTACTTTTTTTTAAAAGTTCACCTTTTGAAGATTCGGCCAAGTTGGCTTGCTTGCTTGGTTGACTGAGCTTAGTCAAAAAACAAAACTCGTTTCGGAATACGCGAACCAATTTTGGCTTCGTGTAGTGGCGCGCAAGAAACCAAAAAAAAGCCTAATTCTTCAGTAAGCTCAACTTAAGCACAGAAGCGTGCCTCAAGTTCACGATTGTTACTTGACAGCAGGCTCGAAGGAATCACAATCTACCGTCGGGTCGGTTGGAACGAGCGACTTGGCCATGCACGACGTAATTTGCGATCATGTTTGTTATTCATTGCTTCATGTTTCGAAGTTCAATCACGGTTTGTGGAAAGTAGTGAATGCGTTTTTGCAAAGGAAAATTAAGGTAAAATATTACCAAGATTTGTTGCGGTTACAAATATTTGAAGCTTTTTTTTAAACAGATTATTTCCGTTGAAATGAATAAGAAGTGCGTCATGGGTTTATTAAAATTAGCCCGATCATTAATTAAACAAGATTACGTCCCTGTTGGTGAGCAAAGGCTATTAAATTATTTCGTTAAAAATATATAAGAATTATCCAATGGCATCGCATGAATGACTTTGTATCGTAAATGCGTGTGTATTTAATATTATCATCATTATTTCAACTATTCGTCATGACTTGCTACTCACAGCATCTATCAAGAGATTTTCCTACGTGCTTTGGGAAATACCAAAATATTTTTTCGATCGAAAAATTTATTTGTTTTTTGTATAACTGACTTGAAACTGTTTGTTAAAACTGCCAATCAAAGGAAAACGACGTAAAGTGCATGGAACGCAAAAAGGAGATCTTTAAACTATCAGTTTGTCGATTAAGGTCGCCATCAAAACGACATTCTACTCGATCGGGCTGTTGAACAATACCAAGGTTCGTTAAGCGTCGACCCAAAAAAGCCCTCGCATTTTGATATACTTTCAACTTCTGGCTAAGAAAACCGAGAAAAAGCACGTCGAGATGTTAGCAACTACATGAACCCTAGTTTACTTTACTGCTTTTCCAAAAATTATTTTCGTTTCAGGTCAATTTGTAAAGCGTAAATGTGTTAACCAAGTCGTTTTTTAAGATTTCTTTCGTATCGGTTGGTTCCTGTCTTCGTATTCTTTATCTTGCGCTAACAAACCTTCGTCTTATTGGGATGAACGCATAAAGCCTTGTGTAATCGATTTGCTGCGGAATCAATGCATCATCGAATCGTATATAAAAAGATTAACCTCGTCAGGTAATAATTGGCATGCAATGGGTCGCGAGAATTAGCAAAAGACTAAATGAACACGAATTCTCGCGACCTATTTATGATTTATTTAGTCAGGCAAGGAATCTTTTTGGAAAAAACTATAGTGCCTATTACTTTCAACCAAAGTTAGGATAAATAACAATGATTTGGAAAACGACGCAGTACCTTGGAACAGTTTTTCGATTGCAAATGTTTCAAGATTTGTTCAATTGAGCTTTTACGTAAGAAAAAAAACCTCCTTGTCAAAAAGTTAAAACAATTGCCATGTTATTTCCTTAAAATATATCTCTGGCATGAAAAAAATTCAATAATTGGCGCGAAATGTGATTTAAGTTTTCAAACTTTCTCATTCTTATATTTTGCTATCGCACACTCCCGGTTGCGATCACGCCGTTCTTGGAAACATCATACTTTTTCGTATCAGATTCTGCAAATGCTTCCTTTGCCCTGACGAAACTTTTGGAAATTTCCGACCTCCATGAACTGTGCAATATTTTCTCCTCAACGATATTAGCATTTGTTAAGCAGAAAGAGGTAAGCGCTATTTTTTTTTATAATATCGAGAAAAATATCGTTTGGTAGCACGTAAAAAATTGACTTAACCAATAACCTTAACACAAATTATGTTTTACAGAACATTGGCGATTCGACAGTTGAATTTCGAAAGTTAAAATCAATAGTTTCGATCCGGTGTATGCAGTCGTAACAGATTTTTAATAAAATATTAACACGTGCGGGTATGGGCGTTGTTTTTCGTCGAGGTTAGTGAACAAAATACATAAAACAATAATCCTAAATCAAATAACGGGCGAATTCGACTAAGCGGCAGAAAAAATAGTTATTCGCTGGTCGCCTTTACCAAGAAAGCGATCAAGTCTTGCCGCTCGGATTTCTTTTTAATTCCGGCGAAGATCATTTTTGTTCCTTAAAAATGAAAAAGTTGTAACGTCGACAAGTACAGATGTAACTAGGAGTTACTTACCGGGAATGTACTTTTTCGGATTGGTAAGATAAACATCCAAAGTATCAGGTGCCCAGATAATGCCTAAAACAATAATTAGCACTATATTCAAAATCGTGTACAGCACACGGCGGAATAGCTAGATGACCCGGTATTTTAAAGATACACATAAATGGAGTGCATCTAAATAGTGACCTACCAGCGGAAGTTACAATCACGGTCATCAATAGACTTTGATTGATATAAATTAAATATTTCCTGTTGCTAATTTACGTGATGCATGTCAATCAATTATCATTTCTATTCCAAATGACAACATTAATCAAAATTTACCTTTGTTTTTATTCATGTCCGTGTAATCGAAATCGGGGACAGAGCCAGTTTTTCTTCCAATTAATCCATGAAGATTGGGTCCTAAAATTAATAGAAAAATAAAGAGTTTAGTATGCATCAAAATAAAGCATTATAAAGGCATTAAGTAATTTACCGGTTTTGTTTCCACCTCCTTTATTGTATGTATGGCATTGAGCACACTTTTTTTTAAATATTTCTTTACCTTTGTCGGCATTACCCTCACCCATTTTCTTTAAATAATTACAATAAATACGAACAAATAAACTAATTAGACACTAAAAATAAAATTAATCAAGGAACAAATGTGGTGTAACTTTCATTTATTAGACAAGAGATACTTTAGTAAGAGAAAATTTTTTATATATTCTGTATACAAACCTATAGAAAACTTCAATATTATTTTTGCACTTCCATGTTTCATTAAATTTTAGAATTCTTAAAAGCTGTTAATTTCAAAAGTTTACTGTAGACCGCACAGCGAATCTCTCTCTTCTTTAGCTTCAAATTCTTCAAACTATAGGGAAGCTATCCGAGCCTTCCCCAATCACACCGCTGGCTTTCCCACACGTCTTATGGCTATATAATATTTATTAATGTTGAGATTTCGATATGAAAGTATAACAGGCTTCCACATGCCAACGACCACAATTATTTTCTCGACAATACTGCTTAAACGATGCAGTTAACTATACAACCAACGTGCAGCCAACGATGCAATCGCAAAACGAAAGTTACCCAAGTTTCGCTTGCGATCTACAAACACACTCTACAAACTAAACCACCGTACCACTTGATCACCAACGACTGAAAGAGGAATTAAATTTACCAACATCTCAATTTAGTGTGCACGCCACGTGTAAGTGAGCCAATCAGATTTCATTAAGATCGCTGCACGTGATCTACCTATAAAGCAGTGAACGCAAACAATAGAATCAATTAACAGGTTTCAAAAAAGACTTCTATGCAGTTAATTAACTTTTTCAATTTCAGTGCGAGTTCTATTCTTATGATTTTAACAAAAGCCAAATCAGAGTTTACACATGCAATTTATGTATTTTTGTGTACATCAGTGCATGAAAATTTGAAAATGCATCTTTATGTGTTTCATGGTCAATTTTTTGCAATTTAATTGTTTTTTATACAGCATACAACTATAAAAAGACAAGTTTAGACAAGTAATTACCAATCTTTTTTGGCCCATCTTTTAAAAAAATCTGATAGACTACTTTACTACACCTTATGAATTCCACTGATTAAAACTGCATTGTGCCTAGATCTGTGAATTCAAGAGCATGTTCAATCTTAGTCTTTAATATGACAATAAAAAAAATAATTAAGCAATTTTTCTTAATTTGCCTCTTAACCTAACTACTAGTTTAATTCTTACATACAAATTTCAATTTTTATTTTTAGTAAAACATTATGCACATAATATAGTACAATGTATTATGTAGTCTAATCAATATAACAGTTGAAAATGCTTGGGACTATCTTGGTTTTGATGTTTTGGATACAAGAAAATCAAAATCGATTTTAATCTAAAAAAATGATACTAAAAACTTGAAGTTCCTATTATGGACCAGATATTCCATAATGTGCAATTGTATACTGAGTCTAGTGCAAGACCAAGCATTATGTCAGGAGACAACATAAAAAAAATTGCAATCATTACACTAATAAACATTAAAACCATGCTGCAATCTTGGGCTAGTTACATAATTTTCTTATATGCATTTCTTACATAATTTATTGCAAAAGGTTAGTTCTTACATACTATAAGTGTCACAATTTTTAGCAGGGTTTTATTAAAAATTTATGGAATGCTCTTGAGGATTATAAGAATCCTTGGTCATGGGCTCAGAGTGATAACTATTTAAGATCTGAAATTCTCAGATCAAGAAACTTGCTGCCATTCTTCTGCCATTATTTTTACAGCTTTCAAATTGCATGGAGAAATTGTCAGCAAGAAAGTTACATAATGTTGATTCTTAACATTACAGTACCATTCACATTAGTTTTTGTACAAACGAAAAATATTTAAAAAAAAGTACATACTTTTGGCATATATCTTAGCATTTATACTATAAGGGAGCAGTAGACAAATAATTTAAAAGAGGCACTATGGAGAACAGAAGAAAGTTTCAAGAGAAACATGACTTTTAACCAATAGCTTTGCATTCTTTTTTTGAAAAAAATTAATTTGAGGAAGCAATTATGGTTACTGTTGTACAAAATTTTAGCCTTTTAAAATAGTCATTTTTATTATTACACAACAAGACAACAATCCAAATAAACAAAGTTTATTTAACAACAAGTTATTCAAACAAACTCTGCTGTATTATCTTAAATTTTTTACAAGTCCAAAATTAGGAAAGTTAAATTATAATGTAAAAAATATTAGCCTGTTTCAAGCTACTCAGTTTTTTTGAGTCTTTTCAAGAAGTTACCATAAGGAATTTTTTGGGTCTTGCAATTTTTTTCAGTGAAACTAATGTAAAATCCTTCTTTCAGCACTGAGATGGAATAAAGAAACCAAAAGAAAAAGGATCTCGCAAAAAATGATAGTAACTGTGGGAAGATTTGGGTTAGTTTAACGAACAAAAAACAGTTACAGTGACTTCTTGAAGCAACCCTCAATCAACTGGTATTTGAATATATTGCATGTAATCACTTATGTTCTGTTCAATTTAAAAATTAGAGTTTATAGCTACTTAAATTTTATAAAAAGCTCATATTTAATTTTTATTGTATTGATATCTATCTGTTTGTAGTCTATAAGTTGGCTTAAATTTGCTAAAGAATATCAATTATTAGTCCATATATGTTTCACGGATGATTTTTAGGTTTTAGAGGGTAGCTTATAGTTATCTGCAGCTGAAATGTAAAGCTTTTGACATTAAGCTGGTTAAAATGTGAATTTTACTTTAGTCTTAACTGAGTTTAAACTAAAAAAAGTTATACTGTGACACATTTACAAGGAGTTTTAAAATAATTAATAGGTATCCTACATACTTCATTTTGCAACTGAATTTAACACAGTTGCTTGCTACAAGTAGCTAAAAAAAAGGCCCTCTTTAAGAAGTCATCATAAGTAACTTTTGTTCCAGAAACAAACTAATTCCTGTGGTTATTATCACTTCTTGAAGATATTCTTTTCTTCTTTGTTTCTTTTTTATTCCATCCTGGTGCTGTAAGGGGGATTCTTGGTTAGTTTCACCAAAAAACAAAAAAAAGGTCTCTTGAAGAAGTCACCGTAAGTATTTTTTCGGTGAAACTAACATGGAATAACCCTTCAGCGCCAGGATGGAACAAAAACGAAACCAAAAAGAAAAGGATCTTTTCAAGAAGGGATAGAAAACACTGGGGTGAACCGGGTTAGTTTCACAAACAAAAATCGCTTACGTTGACCTGAAAAGTTTACCAATGTTCATATCAAAAAGCAAAGTTAAATTTTCAGATTTAAAATATTGTACGCTCGCGTATTTCAAAACAAAACTATTTAGAATGTTCGTGATTAAGTAACCTCTTTATTATATACATTTTTTCTGCTCTTCTTTATGACGCCAGCAATTGCAACATTATTACATAATTTACATCTTGAGCCGCTATTATGCAACGACATTGGTTTGGACAATGATATTTTTTAACATTGCAAAAACTTTAACAATTTTTTTATAAGAAAAGGTAAGGTAGTTAATATAAAAAAAAGTTAAAAAAATCTACTATAAGTGGAATGCATAGCTGTACCATCCAAAAAAGTGGGGCACTGCAGTTTTGCCCAAATTTTGTAAATTCTTCCCAAATCTTGATTTGCTAGTACTTTACGGGTACAAATTTAGGGTGGCGATCAAAGAAAAAAAAAGTATTTACTTTGAATCTGTCTTTATTTTTTCAATTTTTTCCCCGAAACATAGTGATTTCCAAAAAAAGTCTTCTCCTTAGATTTTAAAATTTTTTCTGCATTTAGAGTTCTTCCTAATTAATTTTTTATCGCTGCCCTAAAATTCCTATTTTTGCCTAAATTATTCCTATCATTGCCAAAAAAATTTTGATTTTCTCCAAATTTTTGGGAATTAAGGGGCAATTGCCGCCTTCCCCCCAGCAGGTACGGCTATGGTTGAATGCATTTTATTTTTTCCTAGATTTATACATCAATTTTCAAATTTTTATACAGTTTAAAATTTTTATGTAATAATAATAATAAGCTCTATACTTAAAAAGTTCATATAGTCTCGGAGCGGTTGAATGTAACCAACCAAAGTTGTTTTTAGGTAAATTTATATAATTTAGATCAGTCGGAAGCGTATCCAAGTGGTTAAAAACGCCGCATTGATAGCGAACTTGATCGACACAATTGCAATTCAAAACCTATTCCAATCAATTTATGTCTTTAACCCTTTGAGGGATATAAGAATTTAATTCTAAAATAAAATAATGATGTCACAAATATCTAAAAATTAGAATTATAATGCCTTCACAAAAGAGCTTTTGTTACATTGCAATCACAATCATGGCACACATATGTCCACTGTCCTTTAAAGGGTTAAGGAAAATCACTTTTAGTGACTTTCATCTGCTTTTATATGATTTCATCAGAAACCCTTTCATCTGCTTGGTGATCTAAGCAAACAACTCTAAATGTATGTCATATTTGTAAACAAAAAAAAAAAACAAATCAAAACTTTCAACCGGACACCAATATTTTAGCATCTCCAGAAGTGGCTTGTGGTAATCGCTTGACGGTTGCCCCCACAATAGCGCTTCTGACGCTTCCTGCGAGTCATAAAGAAGAATAAATAAAGATAAAAATTTTAAAAAAAGTTGTGTTTGGTTTGGTTTATAGAAGATATTAACAACAAGTTGCATTAATAAGCATTTTTCTTAGCGATAGGGTAGGGGAAGGTGGGGCAATATGGCACCATGAGGCAAAACGGAATATTTAAATAAATTCGTAAAAAAGAAATACAGCCACCTATTGACTATGATTACATAATCAGCCATTGAACCATGTTATTCCAGCCATTTTGTTTGAACGTCGAACTTATACCGACGAACTGAGAACGATCAGAAGAATTTTGACCTACTTGATCTAAAAAGAGCATATTTTAATAAGTGAGTAGTTTGCTTTATGGTTATGAAGTTAAAATATTGGACTTCATGTTTTTAAGAGTAATACCATAGGCTATTCTTTGGGTGGTTTTGAATTTATGAGGTTTGATAATAATATCTGTCATACGATGGCATGTTAAAACTAGGCAATGGGGCAAAATGTTCAGCTATGAGTGGGGCAAAACAGACCAAAGTTTCATTTTGCCCCACACAAACTGCTGTTTAGTGTGAAGGCTCATTATCAATATTTCTCTTCATGAACTGCATCAAAATAGTATAACAACTTTTATTTATAAAAATTAATGTTTTTTTACTGATATAGTTTTTCTACGAGGGTCAGTCAATAAGTAATGAGACTTTCTCAATTACTTTGGTGTTCTTGGAGTTATGCAACTGAAATTTTATGTGATGATTATGAATGGAGTTGTCATCTTATTTACAACAAAACTTGTTTATTTTCAGATTACTGTAGGTGTGACGATAAATTGAAATGACTACTAGGCTAGGAAACAGCTCATGCTTGGAACAAAGAGGAGTCATCAGATTTCTGTTGGCAGAGAGTGTAAAATCATGTGAGATTCTGTCTAGAATGCAAAGACAATATGGTCCTTCCTGTATGTCTAGAGCAAACTTCTACAAATGGGTGCAAGCATTCAAAGATGGACGCGAAAGCATTACTGATGATCTGAGAAGTGGAAGACCTGTGGATGTCTCTACCCCAGAAGCAGTACAGGCAGTTGAAGACCTGATCAAATCTGATAGAAGGGTCACTTTAGATGAAATTGCTACAAACTTGGACATCTCCCATGGCACAGTGTACGCAATTGTGCGTGAGAAGCTGCGTTTTTCAAAAGTCAGCTGTCGCTGGGTTCCAAAGATGTTAACGGATGATCACAAAATGCAGCGCCTGATGGCTTCCAGAGCATCACTACGCAGATACAGAAAGGAGGGAGATGTATTTCTATCGAGAATAGTGACAACTGATGAGACCTGGGTCTTTCATTATGAACCTGAATCGAAACGACGATCAATGGAGTGGAAGCATGTTTCTTCCCCAGTGAAGAAAAAATTCAAATCTCAGAAAAGTTTAAGGAAAGTCATGCTCACTGTGTTCTGGGACAGAAATGGGCCGATCACTATCAGTTTCTTGGAAAGGGGCAATACTGTGAACTCAGAGAACTACTGTGAGCTGCTAACTCAAGTGAAAAAAGACATTAAGAACAAACGGAGAGGACTTCAATCAAGAGGTGTGATTCTCCTTCAGGATAATGCAAGGCCCCACACAGCAGCAAGAACCCTAGCCAAAATTGAAGATTTAGGCTGGAAACTTCTAACACACCCACCCTACAGCCCAGACCTTGCACCATCTGATTTTCACCTCTTCGGCCCACTCAAAGAGAGTATGAGGGGAATTCACTTCCAGACTGATGAAGAAGTGAAGGCTGCTGTGAGCAACTGGCTAAGGACCCAGTCCACGGAATTCTATGCCAAAGGAATAGACAATCTAATATCAAGATGGAACAAGTGTGTTGCAAAGGAGGGAGACTATGTTGAAAAATAAAAAAGCATTTTTTGATTACCAGTCATTGCAAACTTGAGTTATTAAAAAAGTCTCATTACTTATTGACTGACCCTCGTATAATCTATCAATAAGGTAGGCTAATCCTATAATAGTCTATCAATATTAACAGGCCTTGTCAAAGGGTAAATTTGTTAATTGCATGTCTAAACTCAAACTGGTTTTCATTCAGCTATACCAATAAGAATATTGGCTTTCAGCTATACGAATAAGAAACTTCAAATTAGTTAAATTCTGCTATTAGTATCCATATTTAAATTTATTTTTTATTTATTAATTTAACCTTTTTACAATTTTAATAGTTGTATGAAAATTGCTGTTGGCTACCATGGTTCGAAATTACAAGCGCAAAACAAATCGACAGTCATGGAGTAAAGACTCCATGAAAAAAGCATTACATGCATTGGAAAACGAAACTTCTTTAGGAGCAGCATCAAAAGAATTTCAGATACCGAAAACAACTCTTCGAAGAAGATTTAAAGACCAAAACAAACATGCCAAAAACCATACAAAAATTCTTGGTAACTACAAGGTAAATTTGATTTAAAATTTTTAATAAACCTTTTAACCTTTTAAGAAAAATTATAATTTGGTTTATAAATATAGCTTATTAAATAACATTAAAAAGGTATAAAAGATTAGTTAGGTTTAAGCATTTTTAACCAGTAGAAACCTGTAAAATGCTCTCATTTATATGCAATTGTTTATATTTTAGACCATATTCTCACCAACAATGGAAAAAGAGTGGTAGAATATTTGTTATCTTTGGAGAGCATGATGTTTGGTTTGACAACTAATGATGTCAGAAATCTTGCGTTTCAGCTAGCAGAAAAAAATAATTTACCAAATTCTTTCAATAAAGCTAAAAGAAAAACAGGTAAAGATTGGCTGCAAGGGTTTATGCACCGGCACAAAGAAATATCTTTAAGACAACCAGAAGCTACTTCTGCTGCTAGAGCTAAGTCTTTCAATCCCCAAACAGTCAATAAATTTTTTGACCTGTTTGAAGCAGTGATGGATAAATATAAGTTTCCTCCACAGCGAATTTTTAACTGTGATGAAACTGGCATCACTACGGTGCAAGGCAAGCCTTCAAAAGTTTTAGCCAAAACTGGAAGGCGACAAGTTGGGGGGTTAGTTTCAGAAGAACGTGGGCAACTGGTTTCGGTTGAAATATGTATGAACATAACAGGGACATTTATTCCACCCCTTTTTGTTTTTCCCAGAGTTAGGATGAAGGCGGAGCTCATAAATGGAGCTCCTCCAGGTTCCATTTATGCATGCCATAAAAGTGGTTGGATGCAACTTGAAATATTTGTAGAATGGTTTAAGCATTTTTTAAAATCAACTGGAGCAACTAAAAAAAATCCTGTTCTTCTAATTTTGGATGGTCATTCAACTCATACAATGAACATGGAAGTAATTGATCTTCCAAGAGCTAATGGGGTAGTTTTGCTTTGTCTACCACCTCATTGCTCTCATAAGATGCAGCCGCTCGATGTGAGTTTCATGAAGCCATTGTCAATTTACTATGATCAGGAGCTTGAAAAATGGCTTCGTAATCATCCTGGTCGGGTGGTAACTACTTTTTAAGTAGCCGAATTATTTGGAATAGCTTACACTAAAGCAGCCACAGCACAAACAGCCATTAATGGATTTAAGAAAACTGGATTGTTTCCAACAAATAGAGACATATTTGAACCACACGATTTTGCTCCATGTCAGCCAACAAACATTGATTCTGGAAAGAATGACCAGCTAAATGAATCAGCTTTTGTAATTGAAGTTTTGACTGACTTACCATCAAACAAGTTTGCAGAAAAATCTGATTCTCAATTACTCACACTAATGCAAACGCCACAAAGCCAACCAATTTCTACACAAGAAAGCAACCAAGCTGGTCGTGAAAACGAAACAATGGAATGTAATTCAAATGCTAGCCATACCCACTCTCCCGTTGTATCGACGTACATATCACCATATGCAATTGCACCTCCTCCAAAAGCATCTACAAGACCTCGTAGAAAGCCAAAAACACGACGTGGATTTGCTGCTGTTTTAACAAGTAGTCCTTATAAAGCTCACCTACATAACATTAAAAAGGAAAAAGCAAAGCACATAGATATAAAGTGTAAAAAACTAACGACATTAAAAAAAGCAAAGTTACAGAGCAAGCTTAAAGGTGCACAAACAACAACTTTTAAGAAAAGTTTGACTACAACATATTCGAAGCAAGAAGAGGATGCCCAATGCATCTATTGCTGGGAAAAGTGGAGTGAGACCAGTCATGAAGGTATGATACAATGTACTATATGCTTGAACTGGGCTCACTTTAAGTGCGCTGGTATAGAAGAAGATGACCTAGAATTTGTTTGTGATCTATGTTAAATGACCAACAAACTTTTTATAGGCCTGCTTGTAAACTAAATTTTTACTACTGCCTTGTATGCAACTGCAGTATTAAAGTAGGCCTAAAGTTACTGGAAATTATGTTCTTTTTTATTGTTTTGTTGGGATTTATTGTAGATTAAATATTCAAAACACATCACGTGTCTTTTATCTTGCCTAACTATGTATCCACCCCACAATATTTCTCAAAAAAATATGTTGGGGCAAGATGGACGATCCGGTCCACATTGCCCCTATAGGGTATTCCATATTGCCCCATATACGGGGCAAAACGGTTTTTTTCAGAAAAAAAAGAATCAATTTTTTCACAAAATCTATAATTGCAATTATATCAGCTTTTGGTTTGTTTGATTTATGTCTACAACCTTGATCTAAACTCGGGATATCGTTTCTCTGCAAACTTTAACACAGGAGGTAGAAGCGTTTAAAGTTAAGGGGTCCGTTATGCCCCACCTTCCCCTATTAGCAAAGTATAGGTTAAATCAATCAATTTTTTAAATTTTAACTCCGCCACATCAAAAATTGGGAATAGGTCTATAGACATGTTAATACCACAGGTCGGTCTAGCTGAGCTGTAACGAGTCCAACATTATTAAAGCAGGTCAAAATTAAAAACAACAAATAATTTTCATAGCCGTATAAAAAGCGGGGAAAGGGCAATTATCTTTTCCAAAACGCAATAATTTGGGCACTTTTTGAACAGAATGGTCGGCAGCGTGGTCGAGTGGTTAAGAGCGCCGTGATTGTTATCGATATGATCTCGGTTTAAAACCTACCCGCGTCATTCTGTTGAGCTCTTGGGAAAGACACTTACAGCACTTTCCCCTGCTTGGTGGTCTTGGCAAGCAGTTCTAAAATGCAGGCATCTCTGTAAAAAGCTAAAAAACAAAATAAAAAATTTCAACCGGACACCAACATCTCGACATCTCCGGAAGCAGCAAGTCGGGAGGATAAATATCGAGATAAATGAAATAATAAAAAAGAAGAAAGTTATATTCTATATCTTATTAATTTTATCTAACTTAAAAAAGATATATGATTATGATTATGACGCGTTGGCTTTTTTTTCTTCCAAATTTATTGAGGTAAAACTATCTATTTGCATAATTAATTTTTTGTCTTTGTTACATTTAAAATTGAAGAAAACAAGGAAAGATCAAAAACATTTTTTTCACATAATTTTTTATACATTTGGGCTTCTTCATAGAATGATGAAAAATCACAATTCGGGAAATTGTCGTATAAACTCGGATTGTCTCAGTCCCTTACAAAAATTTTGGTTTGGTATGCCTACGCAACGGGACAACAGTATTTTTGATTTGGAAGGCTACCGATCCTAAAAAAGTCCTTGTCCAAGTAGGCCTAATAGACTTTACCCACATTATTGAAAGTCATCATACTGATGAAACGAAAATGCAAGTCCATATTTACCTTATGTTGTTGTTTTTTTCAAATCTTAAAACTTTTTCTAAACAATTTCTCTAACAATAATTTCCAATTGAAAATTAACAGTAACATTTAGACTATAGACCGAAATAAAAAAAGTCTAGATAGCCTCCCTGTGTTGGGATTACAACTTATAGGTCAACAAATAGCATGAAAGCAAATTAACCAGGCTGCATTAACCTGTTTTGCATTGGTGTTTGTTTTTTCTCTTTGGTGATGAAACCATTCATGCAAAACCTTTCTCATAACTATTTCTATTTGCATGTTTCAACAGGATAACAAAGAGATAATGATGATAAATAGTCGTTAATTGTTTTGCCGAAAACCATTTTTACTTTCGAGCAGTCTCGTACTTACGTTGGAATTCCAAGAGTATTTAAGTATATATTACACATATAAATTCAAATTGTCCATTACCTAATACAGCAATAGCAGGTCAATCATGCTAAATATTGCGATAAAGCAAGTGAAGACTCGAAAGATAGTTATCAGATTAAATAAAAGGCTAGAATAGAGGTGCAGTTTTACAGCCAAAAGATGATTAAATAGAATTATGTAGTGCTTGTTTCCAATACGAGCGTTGGCGGAAATACTCTGTTTGTTTCATATTTTTTGCTTTGCTTAGCGTTTAAGTGTGGGAAAACGTAAAAAAAATTAAAAATACTTCCTTCAACACTTGCAGTAGAAACGGGCCTTTGTTCAGAAAAAAGTTAAATGAAGAAATTTCAAACCGGTTATTGAACAGCAGATTTCTATTTAGTGGCGACGTTACATCTGGGCTCCCACTCTTGCTTGTCTGGGCTATACATGTATCACGGAGTTCTCATAATTTTTTCTTCACGGAACACCTAGTCTAATCATTTTAGTTCACGGAACACTAGCCAAAAAATTTTTAATTACAAATTTGTTTAGAATATAAATGGACTTCAATTTCGCAAGCCAAAAAACTAAAGTTTTTAAAAATTACTGTCGAAACAGAAAGTAACATACAAAACAATACGAATTTTTATTTATTTTATCTCTATATATGTATCCTCCTGACTCGCAGGAAAGCGACGGAGGCGCAAATACATAGAGTAGGCAATTACCCCCACTTGCTTCCGGAGATGCCAAGATTTTGCAGTCCGCTTGTAATTTAAGAGATATGACTATAATTTAAAACTACTTGCCAAGACCACCAAGTACAGAAAAGTGCGATAAAATGTCTTTTCCAAGGACACAACAGTATGGCGCGAGTGGTTTTTGACCGAGATCATGTTGATCATAAGTACGGCGCTCTAACGGTCAAGTCTAATTCGAAGAAAAACCGATTGGAGCGAGAGTTAGTTTTAGAGAGAAACTCGTTGGTTCAAAAGAAACCAAGTTTTTGGTAAGCATCTTTACAAATTTTTTAAAAATTAAAAAAAAATTTTGAGCCCACTTTGGGCCGCAAATACGATTTGCGCGGCGTTTTTTTCTTTTTATCTCTTAGAGCAACTAGTTTTGTTTCTTTTTTTACTCTCACCCCAATTGTTTTTTCTTCGAATTAAACTGGACCCGCTCTAACCACTCGACCACGCTGCGGACAAATTTTGGAAAATATGTAAAAGTTATGCAAGTTCATTAAGCTTGCGGAGTAGAAGTGCTCCGCGGAACACAGTTTAACGCCGATGTATTGTAGCAATGCTTTAATTTTATTACTATTAGGGCATAACTGCTTTTTAGTAAAGACTTTTCTTCTGTATTTCGTTATCACACGAAAGATGCAATTTTCTCGACCTTTATCAGGCTGGCACATAGGTCTTAAGATTTTTTATAAGCCTTCGCACAAATACTGTTCCAACTTTTAAGTTTTCTTATTTTCTTTTTTTTGTGTGTGTATACGCAAACGAGCTTGATATGACCAAACATTTATACAGCAGTATGAAAGTTCAGCGTCTGAAAGAAACAAACAAAAACAATTGCTGCCACTGTAAAAGTATCATAAAGATAAAACAATAAAACATATCAAAAAAGTGGACTGACGTAGTCGAAAAACAAATGCAGCCACAAATTGGCATAAAGTTTATTGATACATGAAGAGCATTTGCGATCAATAACAAACTAAACAGTGCCGGCGTATCGAGCATACCGAGCTTTATATCGACAAAATTACTCAGTACGATGACGACAGACATGCAAGGTCTCGCGCATGCGCATTGCAACACTCATACATACATCTTACGATGTTAAATTACATTTCTAGTTCATCAAAATTACGGCGGGCATTGCACAAAGACGTCGCAACATGGATGAAGTGCTTTACAAAGCCGAATTACTTTAAGGAAGCAGGCGATCTTCTGCTTACGTTTTTCATCGTGCGCGAGATAAAACTTATTTGTTTCTTTATGAAGCAAATTTGGACCAAAATAAGATCAATAAAGAAACAAAGTTTTACCTCGGGTACGCCACACAACATCAGCAGTGTAAACGAGCTTCAGTGCGCAAACTTGATCTAAGCTGGTATCGAAACAAGGTTGATCTAAGCTGAATCGATGCTTGCTACATTCGAGTCGAGTGCAAAACCGAAATATGGTTTTGTAAAAAGCGAAGAAATGGTCGGGAGAAAATATTGCACATGTAATTCTAGGTGCTTTCTTGCTTGGATGCATAAACAAATCGTCGTACATCTTTGAAAACTACATCTATAAGAGGTTTTTCACTTGGTATTTAGAGCAAGCACAAATATCTAGGGATTTACTAAACAACATTAATATTGTTTACAAAGGTTTTATTACCAAAGACCTTCACCAATGGAAATTCACACTTGATAAAAACAAAACTATTCGCGTGAATTTCATCTGATATCAAACAAAAGAAAACTTCTAAACACAAAAAGAAAACTCGGGTGCGGATCCGACAGAATTAAATACTCAATTACACAAGGTGTAGGGATTGTTCACATTGAATGCAACTCAATTACAAACATTTCATTCGTTCGCATTTGCACTTTCAAACACCAACTCGGTTGCCCTTTGAACGTCAACACCATCAATCCAACCAATAAATGAAGAGAGTAGCAATGCATTAAGAAAATACCTAATTAAGCCGGACTTAAATCTCACCGGTCTTGCGAAAAATAATTAATAACGACGTTTTAATAAAGAGAAAATTTCAATGTAATGCGAGCATGTCGCTGGCGAAATGTTTTCTACAAAACGCCTTGATCGAAATTCAAAGTTTCAAGAATTCAAATCGAACGAGACGGAATTCGAAAAAACAACTTTCTCTTACTCAGACGTAGCACAGTATCGCGCGCGACTTCGAATCGAAATCAACATCGGCGTAAACGCGAAGCTTGGACCTTTTTCTCAGAAAATTGACTGAAATTAAAAGCGAGCACGAGCCGAGATCAAACGACATTGAAGTGGCTCGTTCAGAAGACGACGATCGACGACTATGAATTAGAATAAGATCGTTGTTCGGACGACTTGAGTTGCTTAATCCTTTTCATCTCAATCACATCGGCGGTGGTGAAACCTGGAACAGATTGAAGGTCGTTACAAGTTGATTGCTCGCCAAAACCGGTTCGGTCGTTGGCGGCGCTTCTTTGTCGGGAAGACTTGGTAATTTGTTCAACTGTCGCATAAGTTCTGGTGTCGTTACTTGCGTGTAGGATGAAAGCTTTAGCAAAAAACAGAAGTGCAAACTTCATTACGTTTCATGCTTTAGCGAAGGTACGCGAACATTGATTAACAACCAACCGTTACATCCAAACACAGCCATGGCCGCATACAAACCTCTTGTGAAAAACGTACACACTCAATGGCTTTCAATCATGGATCCAAACAATCTCATTCAACTCACTCCTTAATCAACTTGGCAATACGTTTCCACTAATTCATTTAAAGCACGGGAGCACAACGCAGTAAACAATTAAGGAACTAAACATTAACAAACAACATACAATTAAAACGCTTCTACTCCAGAGCACGATTAAGCACAAATTAAAATCAATTAAATTAAGCAACCACGAATCATGATTGGTTATTGATTAATCACGTGACACAATTACAAAAACACGGTGAGATGCGCTGTACCTGTTCATTCCCAAGCTGCGAAATAGCATGAAAAACACAATAAATATGTAATTGGACGTTGGTATTTAGTTGGATCGGTATAAGATTGCATTTAAAATTATTTTCATAAGTAAACAAAGCATAAATAAGACTGCGTAATTTAATCGTATTTACCACGTCCTTATCTCGGTCCTTTTTTTCTATTAAAAAACAAAAACAGATTATTAAGAGAAAACCGATCTGCCTCAATCAACTCAATAGAATTAAAATCGGATAAAACTATTTTAGGGTCAAGAAAGGAGTGTGAAGTCGATTCCTAATCATCAGTTGAAGTCGAAAACGAATCATCTAGCTGGTAAAATCAATACAAACGAAAGAAAATTAGGACTAGACCAAGAAAGAAAGTTGGATTCTCACCTGTGGCGGTCGTGCTACTGGGAAATTTGTGAACTCCGTCCTTGCTGCCCTGGTCACCAGTCGTCGGCGATCGGTTCCTGAAGAATGACCAAATAAAACAAGCGATCGGGAAATCGATACCAATGACGTCGAAAGTTTTAAAAGGACGTTATAAAATGATTTGTCCGATAACTATCAGGCACTTGAACGCGAAACAGCGAACTCCGAGCGCAAGAGTCGAAAGAAAATCGATAGCCGACGAACGATCTTGTTCTATCTTCGCAGCCAAGTCGCATCTGAACGCGATGCACGTGACCGATGCAAAGTCCATGTTTGATCAATTTATCAAGTGTATCCGTACGCAGAGATACCAGGGTGCTATGACCCAGAGGATGGCCAAGACAAGGGCAGCCTACAAAGACAAACTTCCACATACTTTCCTCCGCCCCTCAGAGACACGACGTGCTGGCCTCCTCCTCTGATCGCCGGCGTTCCCTGCGTGGTCGCGTTACCGGGACGAATTGGCTTAACTGAAAGCAATATACATTGGTAATATCAAAAATGCGCCATGCAGTGGTTGACAAACAAACTTATTTGAGCCGTATGATGACGCCTGTTCATGTTTTTCGAGCGGACCGCTTCCTTGATGCGATCGACTTCTTGCTGGTATCTGAAAAAACGACGCCATTACAATAAGTCAGATTTTAAAGCGAAAACCAACTTTTTATTGAGTCACCTCTTGCGATCTTTCATCGCTTCTTCTTTCGCTTGACGCAAGGCTTGTTCCAGTGTCTTCACACGCTCCGCTGTGGCACGAAGTCGCTTTTCGAGCTTGGGCAACTCGCAGCGAAGATCGGCATTGTCACGTACGAGCTGCGCAACATCGGCATCGCATAAGTGACACGAACCAGCGACGCAATATTAGATTTGCATTAAGGTTCGTTTCCACTACGAGCGAGGAATGGAGCATTCTTTGTTTATTTTAATGATCTTTCCGCGCTTAAAATCCAAGCGAGCGCTAAGCGAAGCAAAAAAAAATCAATAAAACAAACAAAGAGTACTCCACGCCATGGTCGCAGTGGATTCTTATGGTGTTCGAGAAATGAAATTGACTTTAACAAAACAACACGCTTCACTTTTGTAACGAGTTGATGTGACTGTAAGGAAGAGCGGTACAGAATGAAAAAAAACTGACCTGCTTATGGACTTTGGTTAATTGATCGAGGTTGCCCTCGAGGAAAGTGATCTTCTGTTTTTGAACGACTGAACCTCCGATGTCGTCTAAATCTTCGCCCGCCATTTGCTGTTACAACATGACGAGATAAGAAAAAGCTCAGCGCAAGCACGAGCGATATTCTGATGGGAGTTTGTCACGATCGTTTTAACTAAGATTCGAGCTCAGAACCCTGAATGTGTTTTGAGCGATCACAACAAAGCTCACCTTCTTAATTTTCGCGTTCAAATCGCGAACAAACAACTTCCGCAAATTGTGAAGAGTTTGTAATTCCTTGCTGACCGTCTCTTCCAAACCCTGCACAACAAGCGAACCAATCAGATCAAGCGACCGGTGTTCAGCTTTGTGTTGTTTATTGTCTTATTTGACTACGATTTAATACGAGAAATCGGCAACCAATAAAGGCAAAAAAATTTAACGCTTCAATAAATTTCAATAGTTTTTTTTGTTTATGAAGCAAGATTTTTAAAAGCAGGTTATTTTCGTCGATGGTTCGCTTTTTTTGAAAAGAGAATAAAACAACGCAAAAAATATACAAATAAGAAAACACAGCTGCAAACATAAAAAGCAAAATGCCCAATATAACACTAAAAGCGTAAATATTAGGATGCTTAAAGTTTTTAATCAAATACTGTAAAATATAGCACTACAAGGCAGACTGTACACCAGTGTACTCCCCATATCTTGCTTCATCTCGTTTCGGAAATTGTCAGGGGGCCTGAACAAAGACTGCGAGATTTATCGTGGCTTTTTTCGGACTTTAGTTGACTCTAACGCACAAATATTAAGCCAAACGATACTTTATGATGAACAAGGAAACGAAACTGTGATTTCAGACTACACTTATCCTATGAAGACAAAAACCTTCAAATCCTGTCTGGCTTGCTCGCGTCGATCAAACTTTGAATGGAGATCTTTCAATTTCATCTCCTTCTCGCGCTCTTCCTTCCGCAGCTTTTCGTAATCCAACTGGAGCTTGTCGTGCTCCAGAAACAAGCGCTGATGGTTGCTGAATGGAAAAAAAAGATGACGTCACAGGAACACGAATTTCGCATTCTAAAGTTATTGAGCTTGTCGAAAACGAAAAAAGGAGCGGACAAGCGGACGAGTCCGAAAATTGCTCAGAGTATCAACTTACTCCTTAAGGCCTTCGATCATCTTCATTTTTTCGTCGACTTCGTCGCGGAGTTTTGATATCTGCTGGTGGTAAGTGTCGTGAGGACTCGAAACCGGCTCCTTTGAACTCGGAAGCGACTCCGCCACATCTTGATCCTATTAGAGTTCTCAATGAAATGAGATACTTCTCAAAGGTCCGAATCAACCTCATTAACATAGTAGTTTATAGTTTCTTCTTACAAATTTTTTTTTAACCAATTCAGTCATATTTAATAAATTCGCAAGACTGCTATTATAATTAATTAACGCTTACTTTTGTTCAGTTTAAGCATAAACCTAAATAACGACGCTTCAAATTAAATCGATTTTTTAATACTTTTTTTCTATCGCTAAGTTTAGCGTTTTTATTGATTTTCGTGAAAAATAAAAGCAATATTGAAACGTACTTGATCAGTTTTTTCTTGCTCCTCTGTAGAAATAGTAGTGACAAGGTTCCCAGCTTTAAGTTGAACGATTTCCTCGTTTAATTTATCAACCGACTCCTCCAGACTCCTCTTTTTATTTTCGACTCCTGTCATGTACTCGACCAACGACTTCATTTTCGCTTCGTGCTGTAAAAGTCCGTAAATAATTCAAAAGCGATTTTGAACTTCGCAGGTTGAAACGCAGTGAAGAACACAGAGCTATCAAAAAAGTTTTGTATGATAAATAAAAGAAACCTCAAACGCAGTGATATCCACATTCGCATGCACCTTCAAACGGAATAAAAGTTTTTCAGCTAATTTAGAAATTAGCTACCTATTTGCTAGTTAATCGGCGATTTTGATTCAAAATAGAAAAGCAACTAGAACCAAAGGTCAGCGCGTGGTTTTCTGACGGTTTGCGAGCTGCTCGACTAGAACGATCGAGCGGTAACGAGATATAAATAATTTAGTGAACTGCTTGGAAGCGAAATATACAGATCGAAGTGAATTGTGTAGTCGAAGGGAAGTTTGATATTGAATTCACAAGTCGACGATGCGCTTCGTAGCGCGACGAAAGAAAATCGTGCTTTTTGTTTGTTTTTTTAGCAACAGCTCGCTAAATAATATAGAAAGGAACACGAGTTTGACGTGGGTTCAACGTAGTGGCACATGATCAAGGATTTACACACGGAGACCAACGGGCACTCAATTGAAACTACATTGAAACAATTTTGTTAAGATTTCGAAAAGCCGCTAAATCTAAATTTTAAATTTATGGCTTTAAACTTAAAAATAATCTTTGAAAATCGTCAATGTCGAACAAATAAACCACGCTAAAAAACTTCGCGACAAAGTCGCTAACCTGCTGAATAAGGAGCTGAGATGCAGCCAACTCCTGCTCGCTCTCTTCCAGCTTCTTGTTGCTCTCCTCCTGAAGCGCCTTGAAGTTGGAGCACTTGCTCGCCAGCTGCTTCACTTCCGACTTGATTCGCGAAACGTACAATCGAGTCATCGTAATCTCCTCCTCAAATTTCTCGCCGACCGATTCGGGAACCGACTGCGAGTAAATGACGTCACACGGACGATTCAGAAGTGCTGGGTTTGCATCGCAATCGTTTACCTGGTCTTTGTTTCCAAGAGCGACGCCGATTTCACTGAGGTCTTGAAGTATTGAGCTCATGACGTCATAAACGCGTCGCCTCTGCACCTCGCTTACCTCTTTCACGTGATTCAACTCGGTCTCAAGCGTGCTGACTGTTTTCTGTAAAAAAAACTCAAAGTTAAAAATTGCTTATTAAAAAAAAGTTGCAAGTGAGGGTGCTTGCTTCCACAACACGAGCAGCACGCAAACGATGGGGCTTACTGTCTTCACTGTCAACTCGTCGGTGGTCTGGATCAGCTCTTTCGTCTTTTCCTCCGCGATTTGAACCTTCCGATCGTAATTCAGCGCCAATTCTTCGAGAGCTTGCAGCACATCTTGAACTTCTTCTTTCGCCGCTTCGTTTTCACTCTAAATGATCGAATCGATGACGTGGCACTGTGATGTCGGCGCACTTACAAAACCGAATCATTCAAAGCAAACTAAAACATGAACAAGATCAACTAATATTTTTCGACAATTTTTATTACATTTCAGTAAAAAAATCGTTTTTCACAACAATTTGCACTGATAAGTAAAATTTAGGCCTCTTATGATTACGCAACATTGGCAAATTTTCAAAAAAAAAGTGGGAATCGAGCGATAGAAGCCGAACAGAGCAAAATTTCTCCAGTGAAACACGACAATAGTGCCTCGGACTTTTTGGAGGATCCAAAAGGGTCCAAAAACTCACCTGCAAGCGAGTCATGTCCTCCTGAAGACCGTTGTAATCGGCGCGTGATTGCGCAATGATTTCTTCTTGTTCGATCAGCTGCTCTTTTAATCGCTCGGCCAGCTGTGACATCTGATTGATCTCTTCATCCTGATCGAGAGAAGGTTAGAACGTTAAACGACGATCAAGTGACAAAAAACGACCTCATTTTCGTCACGTGATCGATACAAAATTGTGCGCGACGAAATAACTTAAATAATGATGTTGAGATAATTCAAAACAAAGCCATGTTAAGCTGCTTCCGAGGGCGAACACAGCGAAAGTTCGAGAAGCCTACGACACTTTTAAATCGAGTTAAAAGAGAGCTTCATAAAGCAATGACAGATGACTTGCACTTGCCTTATCGTCCAGCATCTTGTAAAGATTGTTCTTTTCGTCGTCGGTCAGATCGCTGGCTGCGGAAGTGACGATGGAGTCGCTCGACTGAATGCTGGCAATCTGCGACGAACGACAAAGTCGCAAAAGCCTTCGAATCAAACGCAAGCAAAGGCGAACCTACCGACTGAACGTTGTTTGTTATGATCGCGTTCACCGCCGGTTGGTTGTCGACGAGCGGTTCCAAGGAATTACGATCTTTGCTGTTCACTTGCTCCGTAACCGGAACCGTTTCGCCTGTTGCGGAAACGGAGCGCATTACGGCACTGGGAGGTACAGTATGAGGCATGCAGGCCACAAAGCGACATACGAATGACATTGATCTTGGTTTTAGTGCATTTGTTTTTAAAACGAAACAAAAACGACACCGATACACGTACAGAGTAAGCACACCAAAGCTACTTACAAATTTGATTACAATTAATATCTTGCAAAAAATAAAAGATTTTAGTTTGGTGAAAAAGTTTTTTTTTACTCAAGATAGAACAAGACAATTAGACAGTTATTTACATCAAAACCATCGCAGTAAATACTGTAATAAAACTTTACACTTAACAAGCTAACGTTCATAAGTATTATTATTGCTCAGGAAAATGAGTTAAGATACGCGCCGCAAGTGATTCTTTTTTCGCCATAAAATCTCGAAAAATCACAAAATCAAAATTTATGTCGAAAAATGGGGTTAAAACGGGGATCAACAAATATTTTCATTTCATCGCTATGGGTATCCTCCTGACTCGCCGAAAAGTGTCGAAGACGCTACACACACAGGGCAAGCAACTACCCCGACCTGCTTCTGAAGATGCAAAGATATTGCTGTCCGGTTGAAATTTTTTATTTCGATTTTTTAGTTTTAATGAAATATGACTGAAATGTAGAACTGCTTGCCAAGACCGCCAAGCAGAGGAAAATGCCGTTAAGTGTCTTTCCCAAGGACACAACAGAATGGCACGAGTAGGTTTTCAACCGAGATCATGTCAATCACAATCGCGATGCTCTAACCATTCGACAGCGCTGTCGACGCTACAAATAATAAGAGTTAATACAATATTCACAAACGATACGAGTTGGTGGAATAATTAATAAAAACTCGTCAAGAGCTTGATACAACGTTCCTGCATTGAGTGAAGGGAAAACAATGGGCTATGCAATTCGTAAACAATCGAGTTCGCCACAGCAACCCGGCTTTAGGAGCGATTTCTCACCGTTCCTCCATCGGGATAACTCCTTCTCCAGATGAGCGATGGTGATGACGAATTGCTTGTTCTTGTCGCGCTCTCTTTCGAACTTCTTCCTCCATTGCTCTGCTGTCAACTCAACGTTTGCTTGAACCGAATTCTTGATCGTTTTCGCCCTGAGTCAGACAATTATGACGTGACGACACGGATAAAAGCAATTAAACAACACGGCGATGGCTCGGTTCGCTGAATGTTTGCTTTTGAGAGCAATTGAAGCGGTTGACAGTTCGATGCGATGTATTCAAATTAAACAACAGATGGCCGTAAATAAACCAGGAGTGGCATAAAAGAGTTTTTTAAACACAAAAAGTCGAATCCTACTTTTTCGACATAGACATTGTTATAAACTGCAAAGGCTCTGGTCTTGCGTATAAACGCATAACAAAGAACCCGATTCAGCGAGCACGTAATTTAAAAAAATGCTTTTAAACTATCAATTAGCGACTTGAAAACTAAACAAGCGAAAATTTTGAAAAAAGAAACAAAGTTTTAAATCGAATCCTATAGATTATAGACTATAAATCTATGTCAGGTTCATGCGACAGCAGCGATTGTTAACTACACAGCGTCCACCGGCAATCACATAAAGACCGCGTACATGACAACACAAAAATCATCAATAAAATGTAGAGAATGTGAAAGAAATCAATCAAATCGAATAACGTTGAAATTGCAAGAGTGAGGCTTGACGTAACAGTCATTGATCAAACTGTGATAGAAAAGCATTGACTACCTGACTCCGAACATTAACGTCGATTTCGTTTCGGCTTCGTTATAACCAGCCGGAGAGCAGCAGATGAAAATGGTGGTGCGACAGTTACCCCCCAGACTGTCCTGCAAGATCCGCGTCATCTTGCTGTCGCGATAAGGAATGTGAGTTTTCTAAAGCGACAACACGATGTTTGATTACGATTGATCGATCAGTCAAATTACCAGAACACGTTACAAATTTTTATCATAACTGCAGTCACAACAGGCAAGAAGATTGCCGTCCTAAGGACGGCCGTGATTGATATGTTTCCGATATATCTTCTGCTCTCTTTATGTTGTTGGACCTTGGAGAAAAGCACTTCATGGCAATTTCCTTTGCTTGGGGATCAAGGCAAGCAGTTATAAACTACAATCACGTGACTCATATATAAAACACACGAGGAATTTCAACCGGAACCGCAATATCCAACTGACACTTGAAAGCACAATATAAATAGCAAGCTTTAACGACAAAAGGGATTTTAATCTGATAAAAAAAAAAAACATAAATTGAAACCTGCAGTTTATGAACCATCATCAATCCAATTTCAAACTCACTACTTAACAGTAGAAGTGGAATTTAGAAGATTTAGCAAAAATAACAACAGCAAAATAAGTAGACTGTTTTTGGCGAGGAAGAATAAGAATAATTGCTAAATAGCTAGAGAAGAATAAGAAATATCCTTATGATTATTTTTCAGGAACGATGTACGATACCCAGTTCATTAGTAAAAGCAATATACCACTTACAGTGCCGTCCGCAAGGGCAGATATCACGTTACCGAGGGCTGATAGCGACTTGTTGATGTTCATTGCTTCAACAAGGACAGTGCCTTCCGCTCCGGTTTTCCCGACCTGAATTTTAAAAATATTCGCTTAGAAATCAATGTTTTTCTACACAATGGAATTCTTGCGTCGATTGAATTAGATTGAAACAATTTGACAGTGCGGTTGTTCATCAACTATAAGACAAGTTTAATCATCAATTTTGCATAAGAATTATTTGAGAGATCTCCCCAAAATAAAGCAACAAATTTGCTCAAAGGAAGGGAAAATTTCGCGGGAGCGCGAGAACGCACTTTTCGGAAGCAACAGAGAACATTACATCGCCTCAAATAGCACACTATAATGTGAGATGAACACACAGAAATATCAATGACCTTCTCACTGCCGGCTAAATCAACGAGGTACAACTTTCCAGTCAGTTTCGTTTCGGTTATTGTGTTTTCCTGCTTGACATTGATTAGAAAGATGCTGTGGCTTCGAGAACTGTGCTCATTCATGTCTGGAAATTTAACACCGAAACGTAAATCGATAACAATATTATGTGAAAGCAAAACTGTGTGAATTAAAAGTTTTAAAGAAAATCAATATCACAAGTAACGCGGCAAGTAAACGAATTATAAAACGCTTCGAATTTGATTCCCGCATAAATCAACTTTTTTGTAAAAAAAGAAACAACACAGCAAAAAACTAGTCTAAACAAAAATCTCTGCCAAATACCACTCAGTTCTATAAGTTTTTGTTTATAATGAATAATAATTATATAGTTGTAGTAATTTAATAAACAAGACTTCATAGAGTTAAGTGATATTAGGCTGGGATTTTTCGTGAAGAATAATTTTTTAAAAATAATTTTCCCAGTCTATGAATCCTGCAATGGATCTACCACTCATTGCAAGTTTGGACCTGATTTAGTTTTCAACAGTTTTGGATTATTTCAAAGAATTAGTGATAGCAAAGATGAATCCAATATGTTTTTCAACAAAACAAAACTCCTTACGCGTTATAATAAATTTCACCATTTTAAAATATTTCTGTAACCAAATGACAAGGTCAAAATTGCAAAAATTGCCAAAAACAAATCGTGACGTTTTTCAATTGAATGCGAATGTTGATTGGACCAAACACAACAACGTTTATTTAAGTAATTAGAATAAACTGTTGTCGTTAGGTTCGCCTAAAACTAATTACACCTTACTCGAATAATAGCTGAAAACACGGACTTGAACTTATAATATCAAAAGCGTAAATACCGCTTGTTTAACACCATTATGAGGTTTTTGCCAATAACTGCTGCCTGACTAAAGATTTAAATTCGCAAAGAAAACCCGTAATGTAAAATTCCCCTTTTTTTATAGCAAAAAAGATCAGCAAATGACGTAAAACTGGAGCAACGACTCTAAACCTTCAAAAAAGGAATGAATTAATTTAAGAAAAGGAAGGCAAAGACTGGTAGGTAGAATGTAAGATATTAGCGTTTGGTCACGTAATTACTGTGAATGTGAGCGGAAAAGCAGATAGATTGGAGAAAATAAAAGATGGAAGTACGATAGAGTGAATAATCAACTTTTAATACGATTAAAAAAAAGCTACTCACTAGTAACAGCAATGTGTCGGTTCGCTTTTCCCTCGTCGATGCTTTCCATCACTTCTTCAGGGGATGCCACGAAGCGCTCCGTGCAGCCCTTGACGTAAGGTACGCGGTTCTTGTCCTCGTGTACGGACAGATTGGTTTTAGACACTGAGAAAGAAGCGAACAAGACTTTAGGATGCTCATAATGCGAATGTCGAGCAATGAATGTCATGAACAGAGCTTTTATGACAAATAAACAAGGCTAATACCTTGGTTTGAATTATTTACAACTTGCTTGCAACTTTAAATTACTTGCAACTGTTAAATACTTTGAATTCAACTCGAAAACATTTTTGTGAAATCGGATTAAATATGCAGCGGCACGTCAACTTACTGTCCAAGAGATCTTTTATTTTATCCAAGTAAATTTCGAAATAAGATATTTTTATATGAAACTCCAGATTTTCGTCCATTGTATAAATGTGATTAAAGATATCGTCGATTATACGCGGAATGATCCCACGTAAATTGTCATCGTGGAGAACACCCTAAAAAGTTTTTTTCAGTTTTAAAGATAGAATGCTATTATGCGGAAATCACACTCTGCATTTATTTGGGAAAAGCATTTTAGTTTTTTCAAAATGGTTTTAAGTACACAAAAAGCTCAAAACAATAAAAAAGCAAAAAAATTGATATATAGCATATGGTAATTATATTGAATTGTGAAAATGCGTATGAAAAAATGCTTAATTAAACTGCAGATAAAATTGAAATAACGAAATTGTAACAGAAACTAACCTCCATTGTGTGAGTTTTTCCACTGGATGTCTGGCCGTAAGCAAAAATAGTTCCATTATAACCATCAAGAACATCTGAAAATATAACTCAGTTTATTGCAAAACCTTTTAAATTTCATACGAGTGCAATAGCTTTGCAAAAAAAAAAAAAAAAAATAGGTTTAATTGAATTTTCAACAATTCTAAAACTAAATCGAAAGTTATGTTCATTGCTTTGCATTTTGCAACGATGACATAATTACATGCGAAAGCGCGCGTGAATTGACGTCAAATTACCACAGCAATAATGAAAAAGATCAACCATTGTGATTTTGGGATAAAGACTTTGCAAGTGACGTAATAGTGAGCCAGCAGCTTTATAAATCAACTTACGATGCAACGGCGCGATTTTATCGGGGAAGCTCAGTTTATTGGCTGAGCGCAGTAACAGCAAAGCCATAAATAATTGAACCGAAAAGACTAGTCGTTATTGATCCAAATCAAAAGCACTTGAGCTTCAGGACAAAATATAATGATTACCGGCATGTCACAAACTGCTCTGCTATCGATTATTATCCAAAGTTACTTGTACACTAAAATAACAATCATAACAACAAGCTCAAGCAATTTTTTTTGCTTGAAAGGCTTTTTATTTCGAAAAGCTTGGTCCAAAACATGGCTAACAATTCAAAACCAACTTTTGATTTGGTTAGTCATGTTTTGTAACAAGTTATTGAAAAAAAAAACTTTTCTAACTTTTACTGTTTTTACTTAAAGAGACTCGTTTAACTGCTGCAATAATTAAAATTTTCTAAAGTTTATCAATTTGTAAAATAACGATGCAGATTTTAATGCATTTAAATCTGATTTACAATCAGTTCAGAAACAATCATTGTTATATATCAAAACAGTGATTGTAAATAAGGAGGCAACGACTTAACGATATTATGTAATTGCACGTTTACCAATACAGATACAGCAAAAACAAACCTTTTACAATAGGCTTTGCTCCTGCCATATAAACCTGCTCTTGAGTTGTTGACGAACCAAACACTCGATCAAAAGAATAAGTCTTTGACTACAAAAATGCATGAATGACATTATTCGTCGGTTGAATTTATCATTTCACAAAATTTATCAAATATACAATAATTTTAAAACAGTCAGGAAGTAATGAGACTTTTTTAACAACTTTATTTTTCAACACAATTCCTCTCCTTTGAACACACTCATTCCTTCTTGATATTTAATTGCTTTTTGCTTGTCATAGAACTCCATGGCAAGAGTCCTGATCAATTGATCATAGCATCAGCTTTTACTTTTTAGTTAATCTGAGAGTAAAATCTATATTTATCCTCCTGTCTTGCAGGAAAGCGACAGAGATTCTATACTTAGGGCAAGGAATTCTGCCCAACCTGCTTTTGGAGATTCCCAGATATTGATGTCTGATAGAAATTTTTTATTTGTTTTTTAATTTTATAGATATATGACTGTAATTTAGAACTGCTTGCTAAGACTGCCAACAATTTTCTAAGCACACAACAAAATGGCACTAATAGGTTTTGAAGTGAGACCATGTCGATCACAATCACAGTGCTTTAACCACTCCACAACACTGCTGACTGCCATGTGAGACTTTGATTGTGCTGAAGAATCAATTTTTTTGGTTGAAATCCTTTGGGCTTGTTTTTTGCTTGAGTTACCATACGAGCTTACAATAGTTTTCTGGATATTATGTTGTCCCTCTCTAATAAGCTGTTTCTGTCCCTCAGCACAGTGAGACCTTTCCCAAATTTTTCTAAGATTTTTTTTCATGGAATAACATGTTTTCATGCCATTAATTATTATGTCAATTCAACTTCTGAATGAAAAAATAAAGTCTTAATTGTTGTTACTATGGTTGACTGAAAATCATCTCCTTGTAATGCTCATAAAGCCATGAGATACTGCATTTCTTAATAACCTTAACATCTTGGGAACATAGTAACAGCTGAATTTGTAAGGCAACTTTTTGTGCTCAACTGTGTTTGTGCCTTGGGATGTGCACAACTTTTAACAATTTTACCTAAAGCAGTGGTTCTTGATATCAATTTCCAGAGGTAAATTGCACATTTAACAAGTTGAATAAGGGTCAAAAATAACTGTTGAGATTTACTAAATCAATAAAGCAACAATAAAACTTTTTTTTTACTACTGTACTCAGCTAAAGAATATACAGTTGTTAAAGAGAAAACTTTTTTTAGTCTTCATATGTTTTTTTACATTTAATGAAAAAACAAAAAAAGTCTTGACTTTAATCATAAATTACATCAGTTAAGAGGGTGTGCTAGATTAGGGAGTCAAAAGATTATTTTTTTCTTGAACTGGGGTCAACATGCAGGAAAATTTGAGAACCACTGATCTAAGTAACTCTCACTTTTAATCACATCTTCAACAACTGCAGATCTGATTGTGTCTGAAGTAGAGACACCCAAATGTCTCTTACTTCTCAAGTCATCAACTATACTTTTGTGTGCATCTCTAAATGTTTTTGTTTATTTATAAAAGCTTTTCCCAGACATAAGAAAGAACTATGTTTTTTTACCATTCTGGAGAAAACTTTGGCAAGCATGAACTGTTAGCTAAACTACTAGTCATTTGAATTACTTTTCAAACCTATAGTAATCTTAAAATACAAGATTTTTTGTAAATGAAGTGACAGCTCCATTCATGAACAGCCTTAAAAATCTGTTTTATAGTTACAAAAAAAAGTGAGTAAGTGTCATTACTTATTCACTGACCCTTATAATAAAAACAACAACAATTGAGAACCAGTTTGAAACTATCATTTTCAATAATACTTTTGTAATTTAATGCACATATTTAGATTATATAGTTGTTAACATGAAATATGTAAATAATCAGTAAGAAATTGAGCCACCTAAAATGAGAAATGTCCCAGTCATGAGTTGCAGCCTTGATCTACACATAGTGAATTCTATAAATTCCTTGCACAGTAAAGCCAGGAATAACTTCTAAGCTGCTTAGAGTTGAGTTGTTGTCTGGCTTGTGTGGTCTAATGGTGTTGTTTCTTACATGTAGGACTACATCTCATCAGTTTGAATCTCAGTAAGATATGCATCACTGATGAGTTCTAACAAGAGCAAAACTCTAGTCTGATGCTTACCATTTCAGGTGGCATATAATACACTCATTATTTTACAAGGATTCATGGAAAGTCAATTACAAAACTAAAATCTAAAAAATAGATTATAAAAACTATAAAATTTATTGTAACGTGAAAAATTTGACAGTTATAATAATAAAATATGTTTGAACTTACTGGATGACCAAAAGTAACTTGTTCAGAAGAAGGAAATTTTGGAAGGAATTCATCACCTCTTTCTTTCTCTGATTGATTAAGTGGTCGAAATCGACACATAACCTGTGTAATTATGATGTTTATATTTAAATACATCTAACTTTTGTAAAAACTAGGGCTGCGAAATTTAAAGATTAATTAATCGATTAATCATTAATTTATTTTGCCTAACTATTAATCAAATTTAAATTTTATTTTTAACCCATCTGGATAAATGTATCAACATTCAGAAAAATAATTTAGTGATAACAGTAAAATGGCAACAGAGAAGAAGTGATTTATTAAATATAAACCTATATCAGATAAATTACAAGAACATTTTGGATTTAAATTTTTGGCTGACTATAATATCAAAAATGCTGACCAAGTTTATTGCATTCTTAGTGACAAATTGTTTGCATACCATGGATCTAACAGGTCACGAACTTACCACCTCAAAAAAAACACTTGCTACAATATTCAAAATTTCAGCTTGCAAAGTCAGTTTCATTTAGTCAGTTAATAAATGTACTGCAGAAATTTTGATTTAATCAAAATTAAATATTAATTAATTGTTAATTTCCTAAAAGTTAACTATAAAAAATAAATTAATTGTTACCAGCCCTAGCAAAAACTGATTGCAATAAGGCTTAGTTCTCAAATAAAAAATACATTGCAAAAGAAAAATTAAAAAAAACTATAATCAATATGATATACACACATAGGCAAACCTTTAATGGAGAATTAGTAAAAATACTCGAAAATTTAATACTTTACAATTGGTGTAGCAATTGAAGCAAGAATAGTTTTTTTTTTAAATATAGAAATCACATACAGGGTCATTCACATAAATCCGTACATTTTAAAAATCTCATTGGCAACCTTATTTAGTGTAATTTGGAAACATTTAATGTACTCAGTCATAAATAAATGTCTGACTATGCAGTTGTTCAAATTTAGGCTCTTTGAAATTGAAATTATGCAATGGAATAGACTAAACATTCAGCTATATGTGAACTTTGTCGTGCTGGAGCCTCCAGTATCCCATGCAGACTGTGTATGATGTTTGCAAACGTTTTGACATGTTTGGTCATGACCAGAGATCACCCCACAAGCCAAGAACTGATAAAATTCTTATGTCTTGCTTCTTAGCACGTCTTAAGAGAAGCATCACAGCTAATCCTACCATGTCATTCTCAACATTGGCCAAAAAATGGGCAGTCAGTGAGATCACTATCCACAGAAACATACATAGACAAACTTTTACAACTGCCTAAAGGTTCTCCAAAATAATTCAGTCCTTTGATACAAAATGAACTAATATCAGTACTACTACTACATGTAAAGCAACTGTGTCTAAAATCTTATGCTTAAAATAAGAGACATCTATTAACCATTAAGATGAAGAAGTTCACTTGGTGAGGTGCAAAAAGTTGCTGAATTGGTAAAGGGAAATTGTCAGGTTCTTCTCAGATGAAAAGATTTTAACAGTTGATAGGTCTTTTAACAAATGAAATAATTGCCATATTGCCTCTTCTAGCTCTGCAGTTCAATCAGCAATGACAACAAAGCATCCTGCAAGTGTCATGACCATGTGCATTGTTTCAAGTGAGGGTGATGTGTTCACCCATTTTTTTGCACCTCAAGAAAAAGTAAATGCTAAATGATAAACCTACTGGCATGAACTATGTCTTCCAACAAGACTCAGCTTCAGCTCACACAGCCAAAAGAACCATCAAATTGCTTAAAAGGTCCAATGTGAGATTTTAGGAGAATGACTTGTGGCCCTCCAATTCATCTGATCTCAACCTTCTTGACTATTATTTTTGGGCACGAATTGAAGATGCAGTTTGTGCAAAACCTCACAACAGCATTATTATCCTCAAAAAGTCAGTAGCTTCACTAGAGAGGGCAGAGATCATTTGAGCTGTGTCCAAATTCCACCAACATTTGGAGGCCATTATCCAAGCTGATTTTCCACAAGATAAAATATGATCATTAATTGTACTATCTTGTAGACTGTTGAAATTCAGATGCTCCTGGACTCTAGTGATCAAATGTGTGGAAGACATACTAATGTCTACTTATATTATTATATTACTGTATATACTATATATATATACTTATAATGTTATACTTACAATTTTTTTATTAATGCAGAAAGACAATTTGCAAAGTGGTTGATTTCTTACCCATATAGAGTATATACTGTATTTGGTTAAGTACAATTTAAAAATATATCCCATCTATAAAACTTTTAAAGTAGTCAATTATTTCCAGTTAAAATCCAAAACTCCTGTTGCTCTTTGCTCAAATGTCATCTATAAATTCTCGTGTTCGTGTAATACAAATAAGACATACATCAGTATGTCTTCCAGACATTTGATCACTAGAGTCCGGGAGCATCTGAATTTCAATAGTCTACAAGATAGTGCAATTAAAGATCATATTTTATCTTGTGGGAAATGTTCTAATAATCAGCTTAATGAAAACAATTTTGTAATAATATGTAAATGCAAATCAGAATTTTGTTCCAAGATTCACAAAGCTCTACTCATAAAAAAGTTAAGTCCAAAATTAAATCAACAAATGTATGCAAACGAAGCTTCATATTTATTAAATATATTTTGATTGTAATATTTTTTTTTTTCGATGACATGATAATCTGGAATTTAATCTGTATCAATTTAATCTCTCACTCATTTTGATTTAAAATTTAGCTTGTTAGTCAAAAGTACAGCCTGTGTTTTTTAAAAATATACATTGTTTTTTGCTGTTGTTTTTTATGTGTGTGTGTAAATTTAAAGTTAAGTAATATTGCCAAAACTGTAGAAACCTGAGGAGGGCTGAAATAAGCTGAAAATGTTTGTCTTTATAAATAATTTTTAATGTTTGTTTAATAAAATGAAGAATGCTGAATCCATTATGGCTGCTTTTCTCAATATATTAAAAACTTCAGTATTTAAACCAAATTCAGCTTAAAATGTGTTTTTTGCATTGTTTTTAATTTTATTAATATTTTCACACTAAATTTAATAAATGTTGATAAAAAGAAATATGATTTTTAAAAAAGATTAAAAATTACGTGCAACTTTAAGTGAGAGTACTGTACCTATCATTTTCAATAGTCTTACTTTGATATTGCATTCAGCAGCTTCATCTTTGGATCCCATAGTTTTGTAAAACTTGACTGTTTTTAAATATTGAAATAAAATTTATATTGAGAACAAAATGGATGAATATAATTTTTAATACTTATACATTTTTATTGATGTTAAAGTTTAACTTTAAAATTTTTTCTGAAAGCAAAAAGTAGTTAAAAATATTTTACCAATTGTTAAAACTAACATATATATATATATATATAAACTTTAATTTTAATCAATATTCTTATAGTAGCATTTCCCAACTGTTTTTGACAATGCCCCACCTGATCACCTTCAATGTCATAATGATATATAATTTTTATTTAACAAACAAACTTTGTTTCAAGTGAAAAAGCTTAAAATATCAATACAGAAAAATCCAGTTAATTGCATAGCCAATTTGCCAAGCTTTTTAATGCAATTCACCAGATTATGCATTTGTTTGAAAGTAGTAAAAATGAGCCAGTAAGTGACATAAAACAAAAAAGGGTGAGTGTATGCATCTTTTCAACTTACTAAAAACACACAAACATTGCAGAAAGAATTTATTGTTTAATTATTTGAAATGTTTTTTTATTGTTGCTTTTTAAATATTTTTTTGCATCCTATTTTGGATGTCATTTTCTAAACAAAAAAGATTTTGTCAGACAGCAATAAATCTTTTTGCTTACTCAATCCTGCTTTTGCCATTTTTTAATGTAAAATTCTGCAATCACCTCATACATTTTTAATTAAATATGCTGTCATTATGCAATACACAGTTGTTGTTTTCAATTGACAATGGTCGCATGTTGTTTTCAATCAGTTAGAAATGTTAAAATTCTCATTGTTTTAATCAGATGAATTAACAGATGTTTTAAAACATGCAGTATGCTTGAGTAACTTTGATCTTGCATTGTTCTGTTGTCTACTCATGAATATACTGCAAGAGCATTGTGCATGTCTGTTCATGATGCGCTTTCAATCAGCAGTTACTTTTATTGAATATTTTATTTCTATCAAATAAATAGCTTTGAATTTCTATTCAATTAACTGGATTATGCAATAAATTGATATGCCACTAACCAAACTGTTTTCTCAGAAAATAATTGGCTTTAATTTGGGATTTCTGATTTTTTGCAATAAAGTGGATGATGCGATTATCTAAAATGCAAATATCCAGATTCATCTGTACTTTGATTTAATTTTTTAACTTTTAAATTTTTTACTGAAATTTTATTAAATCATGAGCATAGACCAACTTCAAAATTACATGCCATCCATGGAAAAGAACAAAGGGCAACAAAAGTTTGGAGCAACAAATAGGGAAAAAATTGAAAATATTACAAGGTATTAAAATAATAAAAAAAGTTAACTTTAATAAGGGTATTCATAGGTAGTAAAAAAAACAAAAAAACATATAAGAAAGTTAAAATATATGTGGATTGTCTTCAGTTAAAAACCAAATAAGGTTTTAAAACATAAATAGAGAATTGAAATATATAATATAAACATAAAGTTCAAAAGAAATTTTAATAATATTTTGATTAATATTTAAAATTAAACTGTACTTTAATGTATAGAAAAGTAAAGGTATCAATCAAAGACAAATATTTGAGCTTATCTCAAGATAAGTACAAAATGCTAGTCAGTTAATGAGACTCTTGTGCTTCATGCCTGCTGCAAAGAGATTTCATATTACAAACTAGTTAGTTTAATTTTTTTTAGTTTTATCTCTATATTTATCCTCCTGACTTGCAGAAAAGCGATGGAGGCACTATACATAGGGTAAGCAAATACCCCGACCTGCTTCCGGAGATGCCAAGATATTGCTGTCCGCTAGTAATTTAGTAGAGATATGACTGCAATTTAGAACTGCTTGTCAAGACCACCAAGCAGGGGAAAGTGCCGTAAAGTGTCTTTCCCAAGGACACAACAGAATGGCACAAGTGGGTTTTAAACCGAGACTATGTTGATCATCAGTCCAGTGCTTTAACCACTTGACCACGCTGCTGACTAATTTATATAAAGAGTAATTGGCACAGATGCTTACCACCATGTTTTATATTCCTACTTCTTCCTTATTATAATAAACCTTTATATTTAATAAAGAACTGTTTTAATGCCATGAACACAAAATATATGAAGAATTAGAAAACTTTTTAAACTGAAATTCCAAAATTGTTTAAAAATAAAAGTTATTTGCTAGGTGGCAGAGCAATCAGAGGTTATTTGAAAATTGAAGACAGAATGATGAATGAAATAAATATGTGATTACTACATTTTTATCTATTAGAATGTTAAAGCTATTAGACCACAAAAACAGAAACTTTGATTAACAAAACATCTAAAATTAAATTGCCTCCTGTGGGGCATATGCCACTGTACATATGCCAAAAACACTGCCATTATAGCGATTTTATCAAATATTTCTTATTAAGTAGAATTAAAAAGTATGTAAATGATTATACAGTAAGGACTATTTAATTTGCAGAATAAAATTCTACAATTTTTAATAACTTCACAAATGATAAAAAATTAATAAGGAAGTGGCATGAAAAAAATTTTCAAAAAGCAGTATCAGTAACAAATTAGCTTTTACTGTTAAAACAACCTATATCAGGGGTGTCCAACCTTTTTGAGTCGAGGCCCATTTTGACGCATTAAAAATATTGGCAGGCCAAACAAACAAAACACCTCATTTTTTAACCCAAAATCATAGTGATCTCTAAAAAAAAAGGTTTTCACCTGAAATCGGTCTCGGATTTGCCACTTTTTGAAATCATAGTGATCTCTAAAACTTGATAAAAAACAAAAAAGGGGTCTTCACATCAAATTTGTCTTTGACTTCTGCCAAAATTCACAGGATAGAGGACTTCAAAAATACTGTGCGGGCCACTCAAAATCATTACGTGGGCCAAATGTGGCCTGCAGGCCATGGGTTGGACGCCGCTGACCTATATGAATTGATCCTATGCATTAAAAGATTTGTGACTAAAAAGACATAATGATCCATCACAAAATATAACATTTACTTAAGTATTTGTTCTATTTTTGTTTTTTAACCAAAAATCAATCACAAAGCATAAGATGCTCTCATATGCAATTAAAAGTTCTTATACTGTATATAATTATATTTTGTATACAACAGTGGTCAAGTAGCATTATGAGCAGTGCAGAAAATGTAACTTTTCAATGTCACATCATTTGTCCAAAGTGCACTCTGTTTTATATTAAAATTATGTTTTTTGTAAAAAATACATTTGCTATAAAAGGAAAACATTTTTTTTGCTTGGGTATCTTTCAGCCACTTTATACAATGTTGGGCCCAAATTTTGTAAAGTAGCAGCATAAAATATGAGTTAATAATTAGGAAAAACATTCTTTTAACCTCTTTTTTTCTTATTAAAACTACAGCATGTAAACACCAAGTGTAGACTATTTTAAAAATCAATTTAAAAATTTAAAATTAACGAATATTTTTGTTGAAGGGGTTAAATTATCATGTTTATTTAAAGTGCCTGAACACGAAAGTGATTCCATGGGTTAATATTAACATTGCAAACTGTGAAATAATATTCCAATAGGATGGAGCAACAGCACACACAACAAAAGAAGTCCAAGACTTTTGACCAAAATCTTTTAAATTCTATCAGAAGAATTCTAAAGATTTTGGTCAAAGTAACTTTGGCTTACAAGCAGGGCTGGGAAGCAACTGCAGAAGAGCACTAGCTCCAGCTGGGGATTTTCTAAAATAGAGTTTAAATAAATTTTGCGCGAAATTGCTCTGATCTTTTCTTTGAGCACTTTGCAATGAAGATCGATTCACTCTTGCTCTCTCTCTCTCTCTACATACTGTATATATATATATATTGTAATATTACATGAAACTTGAGCAACTTATATAAATTAAAATTAATCGACGTGTTTTTATAGAGCGCTTAATAAAAGGTGGAACAAATACATTAATTTTTCATTTATTAAAAAACAACCCTACAGCCTGTTTCATCTATTTCTTAATTTCTTAATCAGATAAAACAGGCTGTAGAGATGTTTTTGCTTAATAAATGAAGAAAGATATCTATATAGCACAAAATTTATTTTATTAATGTTTAAAAATCCATAACAGTCAATTTCATTCTATGAAGTTGATCCTATAAATAAAATGACTGAAGCCGGAGCTAATAAAATTTTTGTGGCTTCAGCTCTGGCTCCAGCTCTGCAGAAATATTTAAAAAAGCTCCAGCTCCTCCAAAATTGGCTGGCTCCATGGCTCCACACTCTGGCTCCCCAGCCCTGCTTACAAGGTCCCCGACTTAAATTTTATGGAATATGGTGTATGGTCTGTCCTAGAGCAAAAGTCCTGCTCTATCTATCATCCAAGTGTTGACCCTCTGAAGCAAAGCCCGAGAAGTGTTGAGAGGAAATATTTATAGAAATCCTATGAGCAATTTGTGCTCAAATAAAATGAGAAATCCATAGTGCTATTGCTAGAAAAGGCAGTTTTATCAAATTTTGAATAAATTTCCTTATTACATACTAATTTTTTTATCAAATCATAACATTGTGGAATATATAAATTAGTTGGTAAGTTATTTAAAAAGTAAGCAGTCTATACTTAGTGTTTACGCTCTGTACATAGTTTAGTTATTGTTATTATTGAACTCGTAAACAAAAAAACATCAAAATATAGAATTTGAAAACAAAAACAAATAATATAAAATACAGCTGAAGTTATCTTTAATGGTAACACAATCTTTGTCTTTTGCATGGTAACATAACAAACATCATAAAAAAATTTGAGCAATTATTAACAGCTTTTGCAAAATGGTCATTTTAGTTTCATGCAAAATCTAAGAAATAAACCAAGATACAAATATATTATACTACACCAAGTTATATGCAAGCATTATGTTTTAGTCCATGAGAATTTGGCATCCAGGAGTCAACAAGTAAAAATTTGATGCATTACTTTTGATTTTTAGTTAAGGATGATAAATTTTGTTTGTATTTGCTGTTTTGCAAGTCATAGTTTTTGTGATCTTTTTACCCATAAATAATAATAATATACTGCCCCATAAAAGTAGACTTAACAATTAGCAAAAATTAAAAAAAAGTAAATAAGATATTAAACAAAACAATTTTTGGGGAATTCATAGATAGTTATACTATATAACCACAAGCAATCTGCTAATTTCTTTCCAGCATTAACAACAATATTGTGCAAAAATTGAGACAAACTAATTTTATATTTGCTTGAGAAAAAAAAATCAAAGGTTTAAATGTCATCATTCAATTTATTTATTTAGTGCAATAAATAAGTGAAAATTGAAAAGAAAAACATATCAAATAATGATGCACAAGTCAAACTCTCTTGCCAATATTGTGCAACTTATGCAACTAGGACAAACATAACATCAATTGACAAATGCTATGAATTTCAAAATCATGTATTTTTTACAATATCATTTTTATTACGTTACTCCAATGGTGTTCAACCAAGGTGCCATTTGTATTTCACTAGGGTGCCACAAGCTATTGCACATTATTCACCAGTCCAGAAAAAATATTAAGTGTTGTGATGTTATTTTAAATTATAAACTTCAATGTTACTACATACGAAATGTGGCTAAAAAGAAACAGGACTGACTTCACAGATTGCGTAATATGAATAATCATCACAAGTCAATGCTTTTACAGCATGATGTAACATGTGTTCTCTGTTTAGCAGCTGTTTCAACACAGAACAACCCTATTGTGTTTGCTTTTACAGAGCTGTAAGTGAATCTGATAAATTGCTTGTTAAAAAAAATTTATTGTGCAATATTTGTTTAAGTGTGGGGTGATAGGAGTTCAATTGCAAAATGACACTTGAGCAAAGAATCAATATCAAATTTTGTGTCAAACTTGGAAAAACAGCAACAGAGACTTTGAAGATGTTGCATGAGGTTTATGGAGATTCTTCCATGTCCAGGACAAGTGTGGTACAAGCAGTTTGTGGAAGGCAGGGAGGACTTGGAGGATGATCCAAAGTCAGGGAGGCCTTGCACATCGATGACTGATGCCAACATTGAAAAGGTGCAACAGTTGGTTTGCAGTGACCATTGCTTAACCATTTGGGTCATGGCCAACAAATTTGGATGGACAAAGAAATGGTCTGAACCATTTTGGTGGATGCTTTGGGCATGCAGAAGGTACCAAAATGGTGTCAAGGCTCTTGACTGAATGCATGCCAAGACATCCTTCAGGAGCTGGAAGCAGACAACAAACTCTTGGGGGACGTCATCACAGGAGATGATGTTGATCACCTTCTTTGACCACCACAGAATGCTCACACAGCCCTCAGTGTCTTAATCTCAAAAGAAATTACAATGTTGGATCATCCACCATATTTGCCAGACTTAGCCCCTTGTGATTTCTTTTCCAAAACTGAAAGGGATACTCAAGGAGACACACTTTGAAGGAGTCAATAACATCAAGGCCAATGTTACGGCCTACCTAAAAAGCATCAAAAAAGAGGAATTTGCACAGTGCTTCAAGGCATGGTCAAGAATGGCAAAGTGCGTTGAAGTCAATGGCAAATACTTTCAAAGGGACAATTAGAGATCACACAAGAATTGCATGTGTTATTCAAAGTGGACATGGTATGATAAATAAATAAACTTGTATATGCAATAGTCCTGTTTCTTTTTAGCCACACCTTGTATGGTACATTAATGTTTCTCAACCTGTGTGCCCTGAAAGGTTTCCATGTGCGTGCTGCCAAAGATTTTGGAAAAAATTATCTAGAGACATTGAATATTGTGTTTTTTACACATAAAATATGTAAGATTTGCAGCCAAGACCATTTTTATTTAGAAAAACTGATTTTGGGAAGGAAAATGACAAGAGAAAGCATGAATTCAAGTAAAGGTCCTTTTTTTAGAGAACAGCTTATTGTTGCAGCAAAAATGAGAAAAACAGAATGGAAAATTGTGGTAAAAGCATTTTTTTTAGAAAAACTGTATATAAAAATAGATAAAGACCTTTTAGAAATCACATAATTTTGGGGGTGAAAATCCATGACCCTAGTTCAAGTGTGTTGTGAACTTCAGAAGGTACTAATTATGTGCTGCAGCCAGAACAGTATTTTTTAGAATAGAACTGATTTTAGGGACTAAAGCTAGAAATCCAAGCCCAATTCTGAATGAAGACATTTTTTTCAGAAATCACCTAATTTTGAAACAAAATTTAATAAAAATGGTCTAAAGGTGCTGCAATTTTTTAATTTCAAATTTCAAAAGTGTGCCACAATCAGAAAAAGGTTGAGAAACACTGAGTTAGTCAATAAAAAATGACTTCATTTAATGTTAGCTTATTGAGGTTTCAAGTTAATTGTTTTATAGCTTGGAGGCACTTAACGGAAAAAAGGTTAAGAACTTTTGTATTTTAAAACTAAATTAGATTTTAAATTGATAAAATGTTTTTGTAAATGAGTTAGAATTTTTTATGCTTTGGCTATAACTTTGATACCAAACCTTTAGCTATAACTTTTTCTTTAAATGACTTTTTTGACTTTATTTTTTATTAGAATGAAAATGCTGTTGTGGTACAAGATCATTGTGAAGGAAAGCGCAATCTATAAATGTATTTTCCAATAAATTTTTTTCAATAATCTTTGACTATAAGTTAACCTACTAAATAAATAAAACTGTTGCAATTAAAAAATCAGCAAGAATGAAACTGCATCAGGCTTAGTTACATGCCATTCTAAACATTGCAATAAACTAAAAAAAACCATTTCCATAACTTTAAGTTTGAAAAATTAAAGACCCAAAACTAAAGCTATAGCACTACAAATTTTATATTAATACATAAAAAGATCTGTGAAAAAATGTAAGCAGTAACAGATAGTTCTTTTTCTTTATGCTGAACTTGATAATTCATCATAAAAAGATTTTTTTCTGGAAAATTGTTTAAAGCAGTTTGAAAATGCATTTGTAGTCCTTTCAATTTACAAATTTGCATAAAGTCATAAGAAAATTTTAAAATGCTTTTTAAAAAACCTTTAACAGTGTATTAAATTGCATTAAATTTTTCTAACTTGTTATTCAGTTTTAACTTTCAACACTTGTTTGCATTAAAATAATTATTAAAACACATTTACTAGAAATACTTTCTGTGGTGCAGCTCAATGAAAGACAGATTTGTAATTTGTTTTTTTCTTAAAGCATATCATCTAAAATTGAATGTAGCAATTTACTGTTAAAGATGTTTTTCACACAAAAAAAGTTCAAAAATAATAGTTCACAATGTGGTTGAGAAAATAAAAGTATTATATTAATGGCAACTAGAGGTACCAGACGCAGGGAGGCCAGCAACTACCCTCCACTCTTTTAACATTTTTGGTGCGGAACAATGTAGTTTTATGTCTTAGAATGAGATCTTGTTCACTGTTTGCTATTACTAAACTCCCAAGCTTTGGGGATTTTTCTAAATTTAAAAAGTAATTAACTAAACTCAGCAAATAATAAACAAGAACTGAATTGTTTAACCTTCCGCACAGAAGTGTTAAAAAACTAAATAAGGGAGGTTAGAGGTGGGCAGATAATGCCCTTTGAAATTCACAGTTAAAGAAGCATTGATTATATTTGCTTTTACAATCATAAAATTCAACTAAAATATCAAATCTTGGGTCTCTTCAGAAAGTCAACCTAAGCCAATTTTTGTTTCTGAAACTATCCTGGATTCCCCTGTGGTCATTACCACTTCTTGAAAAGATCCTTTTACTCTTAGTTTCTTTTTTATTTTATCCTGGTGCTGTAGGAGGATTCCTAGTTTTTTCCACCCAAAAAAAACTGCTCATAGTGACTTTTTGAAAAGATCCCAAATCTTAACACTGATTGAAAGTGATGACTTTTTTTTAGTCTTCACTACATTTTGTGCCAAAAACATTTGCAGATTTAAGTGGCAACTTTGTAAAATAAAACAAAATCATGATTTGTTGAACATTAATAAAGTTTGGGCAAGATTGCATTGCCTCCCCTGAACTTTTTTCAGCTGGTACAGCTATAAACCTTAACTACAAAATTAAAAAAGGTGCTTTTCTTTTGAATTTTGGCCCTGCCTAAAACAGCTTAAAAATTTTTGCATCTGATGACAACTACAATTAACATAATAGTAATTGAACTCTAAACTTTACCATTCTATATATTCTTAACAAACCTTACAAATACATCACTTTATTTTGTCTAGTGGTATTAGCAAGCAGCTCTGGCAATAAAAAACTAAAAAAATTAAAAAATTTTAACCAAACAGTAATATGTTGACATCTTAATAGCAGAACAAATAATTGACCAATACATTAAGCTAATGCTCCGCAGTTGTCTTGTAAAACATGAGGATAAATGAAGATAACAATAACAATGGTAGGGAACCTGCTTGCACTCATGGGCCACACCTTTAACTTAAAAATTAGGTTACACTTTTTATTTATTTAAAAGGTTAATTTCTTAACAGACCACTTTTCTTCATCTGGTTTGTCATGTCAAACCCTTTTTTTTCATCACTAGCATTAAACAAGAACTTGTTCTGCAATGATGAATGTACAAAAAAGATTTTTTATTGGATTGTATAGCTAATCTCAATAATTTATTGGATCTTTTCAAGAAGTCACTGTAGGTGATTTTTTTCAATGAAAGTAATTCAGAACCCTTTCAGAAATAAAGAGGAACCAAGTGGCAAAGTATCTTTCAAGAAGCAGTAGTAACCACAAGGGGATCTGGGTTAGTTTTACAAACAAAAATCCCTTATGATGACTTCTTGAACTTGAAGAAATCCAATTTATTTAACTTTTATTCTGTATATAAAGTGAAGACCAAAAAAAGATTGCATAGTAATTCCCAAAATTTTATTTAACTTTTATGCTGACTTCAAATTGAACACCAATATAACAAAAGTGCAATACATCATCTTCCCGACCACATGCAGGCCACAGGTTTTTCACTCCTAATTTACATATAAACTTATATTTAAAAAGCTCTTTAAAAGATGGAATTGCAAAATATTATTTAGTAAAGAACCATCAGCATAAAGTCAAGACAAAACAATAAAGAAATACAGTAAAATTTAATGTCAAGAAAAAAACATTAATAATTGTATTGAACAAATTAAATTACAAATGAATTTGTACATTATGGGATATATCTATAATTTGATAATTATATCAAATTTTGAGAAGTATTTTTTAATTTATAGATATTTGCTCCAAACCCCACTTTGCAGTTTATTTTGTTACAGATTGATGAGTAAATCAAAGAACTGAATAATTAATTTAAGCATTACTAATATTATATACCATATGAACTATACATTGCATTTGAAACCTTATTTCGAGGGTAATCAGATAAAACAAAACAATATAATACAAAATAAATAGGTTAACAGAGGGACAAATATATAAGTAATATAATTAATTGTTATAATAGCCAACTGATAAAGCTTTAAATCTCACAATTAAACAGCGCACATTTGCATAGCCTATAACTAGTCCGGTGTATCTGTAAACACTATACTGTTTCACATAACCATAAGCAAACAGAAATATTTACTAACGATAGTTAAAATTACATCATGAAGTCATATACAAAAGTATAACGTGAATTTCTATCCCTGCTTTCTTGTCACACTTTTATAGTTTTAATTCAACCGTTAAAAATCTACTTGCAACCAAGATCAATTTTTAAATAAAGTCAGGATTCTGGATTCAAATTCCATTGCTGCAAGAGATTTTTCCCTTGGCTAATTAAAAAATTTCTTACTAGTTTACGTAAAATGATTTTTTTAGGTGAAATTGATACTATCTGTGATAAAGTAATTGATAAAATAAAATTTATGTACGGTATTTGATGGCGACCAGGATTGATTAAGTCTCGGTACAACATTCACTTTTGTCATAATCTCGAAAAAAGTTCACTTTACGATACTTTTCTCAGCTTGGCAATCAATCTTAAGATCTAGTTTTACATTACATTTATATAACCAATAGCAATAAATAAAAAAATTGTAAAAAAACAAACGAAAAGAATTTGTAACTGCACAGCGACGATGTGATATACCGGTATTACCTAGCCCTGTCTGCCGGGGTGGGGAGACACAGGCAATTGCCCCCCGATTCTCAAAAATTTGGGCAAAATCAAAACTTTCCGAAAGTACTATAAAAATTTGGCAAAAATTAGGAATTTTAAGGCAGCATTAGATACTATTTGAAAAAAACAAATTTTTTGTGGATAGAATCTTCTTATATTGGTAAAGTACAAGAAAATCATGATTTGGGCAAACGTCACAAAACTGCATTGCCCCAAAATTTTTTTGGCTGGTACGCCTATAGGTAAAAATTTTGACCCCCGAAAGCTGTATGTAATAATTTTAAGAAAATTTTCTTAAAATGTTGTCCTGTAAATGGGAAGGAAAAATAGATAATTAGCTGTTGATAATTATGATGCCGAGCGATTCGTCAAATTTACACGTTTAAATATTGAAATATTTTATCACAGTCCAAAATTTTTTAATCGGCCAACGTTTTTTTTAAATTTTCATATGAATAGCAAATATTTATTTTCGAGCAACAAAGAATTATTAAAAAACACCCAATGATAAAAAGCGCAAGATATTTTTAGTTCAAAGGGCCAGACATGAACAATTTTTTACCTCTGCTCGGGAAAAGCACAGCAAATGAAACATCGTTTGCAGAAAATTTTAGACAAGCTTGTTGTTTAGATACAGTAGACATTGACTTTTGATGGTCTGTCAAAACCAACACCAGGGTTGTGGACTTGCAGAAAAATTTTTTTAAACTCCGACTCCTTCTATTTAAAATTTTATTACTCTGACTCCAGAACATCTAAAACAACAACGCGGACTTCACAATCCTAACTCAGCATGTCTGAAAATGACTCAGACTCCAGTAAATCTAAAAAACGACTTTGACTTCACTAAATTTTAAAAAACTACTCTACTTTAGAGCATGCAACTCCAACTCCGGCCATAATCCCTATGATTAAAACTTTACTTTGGTCATTGATGACCAAGTTTAAACAATGAGAAGCACAAGAGATAAACTGAAGCACACTTTAGTTTTGTATGCGAATGATAATTTTAGTGGAATTTCCAATATTAGCGAGCTATTAAAATTCATAAATGAAAATGGATTTGATGAAACATTTTCTGAAGTCTTTAAATTGCTCGAAATTATTCTCGTGACACCAATTTCAACTGCTGACTCAGAGAGAAGCTTCAGCACAATGAAGCGAATAAAAACGTTTCTTCGAAACACCAAGACAAACTGAACAGCCTCGCTTGCCTGTCGATACACAAGGAGTATATTAGCAAAATCAGAGATTACAACAACAAAGTCATCAACATTTTAGCGCAGATAAAGGACCGAAGAGCTGACTACTTCTACAAATAAAGGTTAGTGTTGAATATCGCATTTTTTGCTAAAAATTTATTTACCTCGCCTTTAAGTTTAGGTAGTCTATGAATGAAACTTTTTGACATTTCAATAATTGTTTTGCTGGCCACCATTAATGAAAGACACGAGCCGCCACTGCTGGGAAGTATTACATTGTATAACATTGTCAGCGTAGGTATTTGATTATTTTCTCTTCAAAATAGTGTGTACAACTTGTCATTTTTGTTTTTGTTGTTTGTTGTTGTTTTTACTTTTTGGTATGCTACTTGCATCTTTTGCTACTGTATTATATTTTTTAACTGATACTTTTTCCGCTCTGAGACCATATGACTTTAAAAATCTCACGGTATAGAGCGATCTACAAAAACATTGTTATTATTATTATTATTATATCTCAGCATCAGTAAGCTGTGAATGGTATTCAAGAACCCACCCAAGATCGATTGTTTTTTCCCATTCTGTGTAATTGTTGATGCCTGTAAATACAAGTGTCGGTATTAACAGTAGGTGTAATTTGTGTTTCCTCAATACAAGTGTCGGTATTAACAGTGGTGTTGTTGAGAGCTGCCAATCTTGATATCTCGAGAAAAAAACTTTGCAGTCCTGCTTGTTTAGGCTTTGGTATCTAAGTAGATGTAATAAATATGAATACTGGCTAAACTTTTACAATTCAGAAGCTGACAGTTCTATTTACAAGAACTTTTAACCTCAACTGAGCTAAAACTAACTAAACCGGAACACACACAAAACTAGTTTCAATAGCGGAAACAAATGACCAAATACTATAGTAAAACTAGCTCCCCCATATGACTTAACAACGGATGGTAAACTAGAAGTTGAGCGAGCATAAAAAACTATAAATATAACTATGGCAAGTCTGTGATCGACTGCTGTATACACACATGGTTATATATATATATATATATATATATATATATATGTAGTAATGCTTTATACTACTACCACCACTCACTTATTAAGTTGATCAACAGTCCAAGGAATTAATTTTTTTCCAGTCTCTTCAAGTAATTTGAGCAATTTTACTTTCATTTAATTTATTACGGGATAATTCGTTTAGCGGTCAATCACGTTAACAATTATTTTCTAAAAAAACTAGCAAAAGCCAAAATTCAGAAGCCAAAAGCAACAGAATTAGAGCAATGATTTTCTTAATTCCCTTTTTTCACTTATCTCGTGGCCAGTCAAAATGATAATCACCAAAAAAACGCTTCTTATTTTTTTCGCACGTTTTTTCAGACAAAGCTGGATGTGACGTAGCTTTGAGAGCTACAATAGCAAACTGCTCGAAAATGCTAAAAATTATTAAGAGTCGGCTACAAAACTTAGAAACTTAAATGGGGCCATGGCTTCTTTGCTCCCCCCCTTGGCTACACCCGTGGTGTGCGCAGACATTTCGGTTGGTGCAAACTTTTTCTGAAAAAGTCTTTCAGAGATTAATGCAACTATCCACGGAGAAATTTTAACCTTCTTGCTTATTAAGCAGATGTATTAGGATAGGGTTGCCATACATATTTTATGTTAAATTCTGTGTCCGGAAGAAATTTTAAAATAAGATTCAAATGTCTGGAATTTTAAAATCAACTTACAACATTGTGCATTTTTTTAGAGAACATTATGCTTTTGGGATGAAAATTGAAAAATCCAAGACTAATTTTAAGTAGAACCCACTTTTTTTGGGGTCTTTATCCTAGAATCTCAGATAATTTTTTTCGCTGTTACGCCTATGCCTGTGAGGGACAGCGCCTATCTCGATGTGGTAACTTTATATTAGGACAACTTGTTATATGTTAAGCAGATTTATTTGGAAAGTTTAGAGGCAGTGATGGGATTCGGGAGATTTGCATAGGTTTGCACAAACCCATTCTTGGAATATCCTGACGTTTAGGGAACTCATTCTTAATTTAAAAAAATATCGGTATCTCTATATCTCTGTATAAGAAAGGGAAGCTATTGTTAGTGAGTTCTATACAAAAGAGAACCTGTAATTTTAATTAAAACCAAACAAACTTCAAATCGAAAATCCGGGTACAAAATAGTTGACCAGGCGGGACACTGGAACAAGAGCTTAAAATCAGGATTGTTCCAGCTAAACGGAGAGGTAGAATGGTAATCCCGGTCTTAAGCATGATTAAATAACTCACGAAACGCAATAAAGAGCACAAAAAGTTACCGGAAATAAACAAATAAAAAGTACCGTATATATAATCTCCTTTAAAAAATACAAGCATTGCTCATCGCTTACTAGAGGTTGGAAACCTGCGACCTCCATGATAATAAAATTATACGTCAATAACTACTGCTGATAAGTGAAACCCTTTTTTGGAGATCACTTCATAATAGGGACAAAAATCAAAAAAATTGGAGATAGATTCTAAGTGATGACGCTTTATTCTTGGGTATTTCAACTTATGCGGATTCCTTTGTTACTGCCTAGTCAAAATTGTCCTCCAATAATAAAAAGTTTATTGGAAGCCAGTGATGAACCAATTTTCAGGGTCTCGGTCTCGGTAACGGTCTCAGCCTTTTGCTGGCGATCTCAGTCTTGGTCTCATAATGACCTGGTCTCGGTCTCATACTTTTTAGATTGGTCTTGAGACCGGACATCTTTTGATATTTGTGTTATTTGACCCGATAACTGCGGAATTAAATTTTTACAAACCGTTTCTCAGTGCGTAATTAAAATGCGCCTCGCTTTTTAAAATGATTCTTTTCTTGCTATCGCGAGCTGTGTGGGGATTTTCCTATTAATCTGTTTTAGAAGCCGTAAACTCAGGCAGACGAGAGTTAATCCTTCTTCAAATAATAGCCGATAATTGAGGTGAAAAGTACTATACACTTGCAAAAAATTGAACTTATAATCATATAAATTTACTATTTTTAGATGTTTCAATGCATTTACTGTATTTAGTTGTTCTGTGAAGAAATTATACAAAAAAAGTAGTTGCATTTTTTAACCAAATTGATAATTAGATGCTAGGTTTTGATCATAAGAAAATGTTGGATGCAATATTCAGGATAAAATTTTTTTATAGCATTTTACTTTTAAATTTGTTAGCAACTACAAGGCTTCCTTGATTACTTGTATTTCGTTTATCTGGCATTTAATTATCCAACCACTATATTTTGTACAATATATTTTGGCACATCACAGCTGTAGTGCATACCACAGTAAATTATTTCAAAATTATTTCGAAATCTACTAAAAAAACGTGAATATACTCGCAAACAATGCAAAATTAATTAATTTTTAGTACAGTGTAGATCTAAAAAATAAATATATACGTACTGTATACTTTTGTTGCTTTGACAATAGAAATAGAAATTTAATAGAAATTAAGCGGTTTTTTGCTTTTGACAATAAAAATTAAGCGTTATTTTAGCTTATCCGCTCATATTTTTGAAAGTAACTACCCAATTAGACCGGATAATCGAGGAAGCACTGTACTAACTATAATACTTTTATGTTTACGTTCATTTTAGTAGCCTATTTACCCGACAATGTAAACTTCTAATGCTTACCCATTCTACTTGTCGCACCTTTGAATAATTGTAATTGAAAATGCTATTGAATAAAAAACGGGATTGGTAATTCTACGTTATATTTGTGAATTGCTTCTACCAGTTAACAAAATCTTATTCTAAAGCTCATAATCAGTGATGGTCTTACAAAAAAAGGCCCGGTACAAGAAAAATAGGGAGAACCACTTTTTTGTCCTCCAAACCAAAGCGATCTCTAAAAAAACAGTCATCACTTTAGGAGAGGCCATTGTTATGATGCTACTATAAAGAAATAGAGCAATGTTTTACTTAGAGGGGACCACTTTTGGACTTTTTTTAGGGGGTCCGGTGCGGTTGCTCCGTTTATTCCGTACTAAAGACATCACTGCTCATAATCATCCAAAATATGCACATCAAAAACAAAAAAAAGTCTTCAATCTTGCGACAAAATATTTCGAAACTTGTAGGAAAACTAATATGGTACTCCGAAAAAACTAAAGTTTAAAGAAAAATAATAACAATAGCCACAAAATGCTAATCTTCATGTGAATAATCGGCGACATGGTCAAGTAGTAAGAGCGCCCGGGATTGTTATCGACATGGTCTCGGTTCAAAACCCACTCGCGCCATATTTCCCTGCTTTGGTTATCTTGGCAAGCAGTTCTATATTTCAGTATTATTTCTATTAAATTTCAAATGGGCAGCAATATCTTGGTATCTTTGAAAGCAGGTCGGGGTAATTATTTACTCTATATATTAGCGCCTCCATTGCTTTCCTGCAAGTCAAGAGGATAAATATAGAGATTAAAAAAATTTTTATCTTATAAATGTTGTTCCATGTCAACCGCCGTTTTATTCAACTGTATTATGTTTTAAGGCACCAAATTGTTTTCGAAAAGTTGTACGTTTTTTCAAAAAATATTCATATTCCAAACGAATTAAAATACTAAACGAAGTACCCGTAAAACCTCTAATTTAGCGCCACCCTGTCTCTTCAAGAAGTCGTCGTAAGCGATTTCTTTTTGCGGTGAAACTAACCCGAAATCCCTCTTTCAGCATCAGCATTAGCATGAAATAAAAAAAAAAAAACTAGAGAAAATGGATCTCTGAAGAAGCGATAGTAACCGCAGGGAAATCCGGGTTAGTAAATCGCTTACGGAAATCTTTGAAAAAACAGGATGGCGCTCAATTAGAGGTTTTACGGTAAATGTCAAGGCCTGATAATACTGAGTTGCGTAATAGAACTTGGGAAAAAGGTACCGTAAGCAAATGCAATTGTTTATAGCGCCATTCAAACCCTGACTATCAATGTTTTCAAACACAATCCCTTAAACTAAGCAAAACATTGAATTTTGTTGCGAAATCATGATTTCTTCAACTATTAATAAAAAGTATCGAAATAAGTTTCAAACAATGAGTCTTCGTAAAAAAACTTTATTTTTTCATCTTAATTTTTTTATAACATATTTCAAAATTGGCAAAGAGCTCTTGTGGACGTTGACTATAAAAGTTACGAACCAGTAAAATCTAATTTAGGAGTTAATTAAACGGCTTTATAAACAAAGCAATGCGGGAACCTGTCAAACAACGTCTATTACTCGTAACTGTCGAATTGCTTCAGAACAAAAAAAGTTGCGCCATGAAACAATGCGATTGCCAAAGACGAGTTTTCTCGTTTTACGCAGGAAATGGGTTGATGTGGTTATGATGACTTACTGCTTTCTCCACCATAAAAAACTCCCCTTGAGAAATAAAATTGAAAGCCTATTGTTGCCTCGTAAAATTTTTAAAATATATAAATGGTTTAGTTTAGTGGTTCTTAACCCGGGAGGCACGCCTTTCCTGGGGGGCGTGCGTAAATTTTCAAGGAGGCGCGATTGTTAAAATGTTTTACAACACATTCTTTATTAATTTTGATATTCAAATGACAGGAAACTTGACCTCAGCAAGAATCGAATTGAACAACGAAATCCAGCAAGCTTTTTTTCATTGGATTTTGCTCTCACAAACGGTAACTGTAAGTCCCAATTAAAGCACAAATAAAAACTCATTTAACTGATTTCAAAAAAAAATTTAGTCACATAAAATTCTCCTATAGATGAGAAGCAAGTATTACAGTGCGAAATAGGCGATATTTTTGATGAAGCACAAGAACAGTTTCTCGAGTTAGAATTTAACTCAGCAGCCAAGGACAAATTTAAAGTGCTAAACCTTGAGGCGTTTTGGGCCAAATACCTTCCCGTTTACCATCTTATTACTACGGCACGCTGATAAATTCTGAGTTTACCTGGGGCACACTTACTTCACGAAGGCGAAAGCCTACTTAATACACTCTTTAAGTTTACATACAGAAATTATATTCACCTTGATTTGATCTCATATTTCGCTATTTTTTTCTCAAAATCATTGTGATCTCTAAAAAAAAAACAAAAAAAAGGTCTTCACTTCGATTTGATCTCATATTTCGCTATTTTTCTCCAATATCATGGTGATCTCTAAAAAATTCTATACAGCAAAATTAAACTTTATGCGGTATTTTCAATGGGGGCCAGAGGCAACTGCCTCATTCGCCTCACCCAATACCCACCATAAACTCTGTTAAAAACACGAAAATTTCGCGGCACACTTTAATCCCGGCACACAGTTTGGGAAACCCTGCTCTATAGTATAAAGTTTTTTTCATAATTGTGACCTGATCAGCTAAAATATAATTTATTACATTGAAAAACTTATCTCTATTCCGTTCGTTATGGGGTTTTAGATGTTTTTTGCTAATAAAAAATTCTGACTTCAAAGAAACGCACAGCCATATATAAAGGAATTGCGCATTTGCTGGGGTATTGTGACGTAAACAAGACTTTCTTCATGCGAGCACATAAAGCAAGGCTTTTTTATAACATGCTGAGGATGCTAGTTATTTGAAATGTAGCTTTGGAATTTTGGAAAAATAAAAATTAATGTCGTTAATAAATTATATTTTTTTTGAAAAAATATTCTGGTCTCGATCTCGGTCTCGATCTCGATAGTTTCTCGTCTCGGTCTTGAACCTTAGGTCTGGAAATTTTCCGGTCTCAATCTCGGTCTTGGTCTCGAAAATATTTTACGGTCTCGGTCTCGGTCTCGGTCTCGGTCTCGGTCTCGGTCTCGAATCATGTGGTCTCGACTACATCACTAATGGAGGCCATTTTGTATGGGTTTTCCCCACCTTTGTTTTGGCTTCAAAATTTTACTCTAAATAGTCTTTCAACTTACATCAATTTACAATTATAGAAAAGCAACTGTAACTAGTTACTTTTAACTGGGTCAAAGAAGTAACACGTTACAATTTTCCAAATGTAACAAAATTTCATTACAGTTTTTGAAAAAATAACTAGTTACTATTGTAGCTAAGCCTACTTTTGTAAACTAGTTACCACTAGTGATGGGATTCAGGGGGTTTGTGCGGATTCATGCAAACCCATTCTTGGAACATCATGACGTTCAGCAAACTCGTTTTTAAGTTAACGAAATCTAGGTATTTTTATATCTCTGTATAATAACAAAACCTGTTCTTAAATTTTTGAATCTCATCACTGGTACTGCCAACCTCTGCCTGCATGTCTGAAGGATAAATTATCTGTGACTCGCGAAAGAATTTTATTTATTAGACATCTTCACAGTCAAAAGCAACATCAGCTTTTAAAAAGTTTGAAAGATAAAAAACTGAAATAGAAACAAAAAATTTTATTCCTCCCTTCCAAACAATCTTTACTTTCGTAAAATCAAGTGACAATAAAAAAGATCTTAACAACTGTTTTTTTTGCATTTTCAAAGACGGTTTTCAACCCTCTACGGCCTACAAATTTGATAAAATTTTGAAAAGTGGCACGCAGGAGCGAAGAGCCTAGATTACTCTGAACAATGTCATAAATCAAACTGAAGGTTTTAAAAAAAACTAATTGATTTTTTCTATTTTTTATTTTTTTCTATATTTTTCTATATTTTTTCTATTTGATAAAGAAAACCTACTAATTATGTGTTATGGTTCAGAACTTTATAAAGAAATAGAGTGGGACGCGAAACTTTACGAGCGACGTCAAATTGGGTGCAGTTTACTAGCTTTACAAATTTTTGTTTCATAGAATACTTTTTTTTTTTTTGAAGCAAATTTACTGGAAATGTTTTTGCTTTGATAATATTTGGTATAGGTTATATTTACTTTGGTTTAATTAATTTTTAAAGGTTATTTACAACTTTTTTAGTTAAATTTTCAATTTGTTTGTATAGCTGAATAGAGACTATGACACAAAAATTTATGTTTAAAGACTATTTTCCTCTTTGGTTACATTTTAATACTTTGTTTGCGATTAACTTATCAAGTTAATATTTGATCTATTAAATCAATACGCTTCTTCTCCATAAAAATAACCTTTTGAGTAGAACAAAACAATTGCACAACCGCTTTAAATAATTTAATCTCAATACATATTTATTTAACAGGTAAAGACATGTTGTTGTGAAAGGCAAGAGATGTGGGCTTTGTTATAATTTTTTTGGTGTTCCAAAAAAACTCATCGATTGAATTTGTGTCCATCGAAAAGCTATCGTTCTCTTGAAGAAAGCCATTCATGTCGGGAGCATAGTTACTTTCTTCCGGCATATAGTTGTCTTCACCGGGAATGATCTCACTTCCGCTCGAACTGTGCTCACATGGATATTGAAATAGACTTGAAACCGGAGGAAGCGCGTAATCGTGAAAAGGAGACTCGTAGTGAAAATCGTCGCTGTCCACTTGGTTTGCTGTTAACTGTTCGTTTAACGAAACGTTGGCCGACAAGTGTGTCAAACCACTCGCCCCGTCATCGCGATAATTCGACTCCAAAAAATCTCCACGAGCGACCGTACTCGACAAAGCTGAACCCACCGGAAGAGTTTGGTCGGTTTCCGGCTTCTGAACGTCAATTTTTTCCGATGTTTTTTCACCGGGAAAACGAGGTCTCCAGATTTTGGCGCGCACCTTTTTACGGGGTTTTCGTCGGGAAGTTTTACAACAGCGAAAAGCAAAATTCGAATTCCTATCCAAATTATTTTCTTCAAATTCTCCCGCTGGTTTCACGCTTTCGTCATCAGTGACATCATAAGTGGTCGGAGACCACGAAAGCTCGCTCTCTTTCCATGACCACGACAAAGAATGACCGACAACTTCGTTTTCATGTGAGTCAATTGCTTCTCCTTGATCTATTTAAAACAAAGCACGAATATGTAGAACCAATTTTTGGGCTTAAAATTTTCTGGCTTCAAAAATTTGAAATATACTGAGAGAAAAACATTTTTAAAAATTAACTTTAAGTTACCTATATCGACATAACAACAAAAAACAATGATTTCTTTATTTATTTACTTTGCCTAAAGTACAATCGTAACTTGTCGTTATTGCTCATTAAGACTAGCTATGGACCTTGATCAGAAGTTTGCCGTCCTAAGACACATAAGGGCAGATTTTTCTGCATTGCGACTTGAGAAGCAATTTTCAATTGAAATTATAGTTTACCATAATTACAATGAATAGCTTACCATAAAAATAAATAAACATTTTTTAGATCAGATAGCTTTATGGCAGGGTTTGGGAAGCTGCGGCCCGCGGGTGGGTGAGTGCAAGTAAACTTAGTACTAGTTTTTCGTGACGAAAATGGGAAACGAGAGACAGATTCTAAGCGATGACCTTTTTATCGGAGATCATTTTGATTTTGAAGCGAAAAATTGTATTGCTCCCAAACTTTTGTGCGGCCCGCACCATTTTTTGATTTTTGGATGTGGCCCGCAAGTGCAATAAGATTCCCCACTCTTGCTTTAAGGTAAGGGTTCTCAACCGGGGTCCACACAAAAAACTAATAAATCGGGCGTCCATAGCACCAATTTGGGTGTCTACAAGACAAATCAATCATCGAAAAGTGTATAAAAAAAAAATATAAAATCAATAGAGTTGCAGCAGTACATCAAAAATTGGTCTTCGAGAATTTTTAGACCAAATTTTTGCGAAACCCTGTGCTTAGAAAAAACTTTCCCTTGGCTTGTGAAAAAATATTGCTGAATTTTAACAACTTTCTTGATGTGTAGAGCTTTTTTTATAGGGGTTCACCGAATTATTTTCTGAACAAAATTGAGCAAAAAGGATTCATGAGATAAAAAAGATTGAGAATTACTGCATAAAGGTGTGCTCATTGAGTTAGTGAAAGAATATTGTAAACAGCAAATATATTACTTTATTATATAAGTTGAAAAAGTACTAAAATAAGACCGTATTAACATTTATTTTAGTGGAACGCTAAAATATGCGTATTACGTACAATACTTGTTCACAACATGACAATAGATTTCAAGGCTTAAAAATAATAATAAAGATATTCACTTTTGATTTTTTTAAAAACCACAACTTTTTTTTTTGGTTGTTGGTATTCTTCATTGCCAGTTTGAAGAAGCTTTGTCATGAACGATATGTATTCAATAGCCGACTTTAATGTATCCACCTTTAAGAATAAAAATGCTGTAAATTTGTAAATCCTCGCACTTGATACATAGATTGAAGAATTGATCTAAAAGAATCATTCGCTGACATGATCATTTATTTCAACTACTTTTATAACTACATGTATATTCAGTTAAATTCGTACTTACATCATTTAAAATTTTCTTTTTTGCTAACTCTTTATTATTTTGCAAGTTCTGCTTTAACAACATTCAAAGACAAAACTATGAGAAATCAAACTACCTTTGAAAGTTTTTTTTCGTACGCGACAAACGGGAGGTGTTTTCTTAATTTTTCAAATCCGTCGTTTATCACTTGCATTCTTCTTCTTTCTCTCTGATTTGCAGCGCTTCTTTTCCGGTATTGGGTTGCTGTTTGGGAACTTTGAAATCTTTTTTGTTTTCCACAATAGCTTTCATTATCTGCAATAATCAAAAGGTAAAGTTGCTAATATTACAACATTTTTTAGAAAAACTAACTCGTTAAAAACTCCCGTTCCAAAATCGATGAGCTGCTGTTAAAATCAGCAGCGAAATCCGAAAGCTCAAATTCTTTGTCAAGCTTCAAAAAGTCGCTTGCATCTATATCAAAGTCCGTCGGATGCTGGTTCATTCTCGAAGAATCTTGTTCATCGAAAGGAGGATGAGAAAGTGCTTTAGGATAATATGAAAAAGTAAAATCTTTCTGAAGATGATAATTGTTTGGACTATGAAAGTTTGGTTGACGGATTATCCCATTAGGATCAGAAATCAATGAAAATGGTGAAGAATGATAAATATGCTGTTGATTTGGCAAAATTCCGTCCAAAACAACGGAGTCATCTTGATTGACATCTGGTGGGGAATCGTAATAAAAAGCACTATCTTCATCAAGTTCAGTGGCAGTGTTAAAAGCGTCGGCAATTATATCGCTTGAATAGAAGTACGTTTCATAATGATTTTCTTCCACATTTATCGGCTTTGATCTTTCGTTGAAGTTTTTTTGTGTCGATGCTCTTGCGAATTTTTCTCCTGAGCTGTAGCTGCTGGCTTTGTCATTAAATGACACTATTGTTTCTGGAGAACCCTTAAAATCTTGAAATGCAACTATATCGTTATTAAGCACAGTATCCATGGCATGAATTAGACTTTAAAACTAAAAAATATAAAACAATTTAAAGAAAAACACTTTGCAAATGAATCAAAATATGCATTGACTCACTGACATAAAACTCATCAAAAATTACTAGTCGAAGGCAAGTATTTTTCAAAAAAGTAAAAGGTTGAACAACTTTTTATTGCATGATAGAATTCATACAAGCATGATTAAAATCCCTGTTTTTTATCAGCATCTATTGATAGTTTTAAATGCTTTCTAAAACAAAACTAATGGGTGCTAAAAATTATATGAAAAATCCTTTTAACTTTTACAGATCTAATAATAACTAAAATTATTAAAAAGTAGCTAAAATTTATGTTGGCCCTCTTTTTTCGTTTTTGTCTGTGAGAAGTCGGGCACATGTTTATTTTCTCTATTTTTACGCAAACGGGAAAGGTTTGGTTGAGCAGTGACGTAGACAAGATGGTGTTAACATTTTTTCCAGAACTTCGATTACATCGAAGTTAGAAGTCAATTGTCTCTAGTGTTTACTTACACGCATTTTAGCAATGATAAGGCGTTGATAACAAGAAATACTTAAAGATAGCTTGTTAACAGTGTACCGTCAGCTAAAAAAGACGAGTCCCGACTTGGAAGTGCTTCAAAGATGACGTTTGTTTAGAATGATTATATTTTTAGATAACATCAATTCCTGATTAGCATTTTGAACAGTCATACTTTTTGATTTTTTTACATAGATATAACGTTTGCATGGCCGACAGGGTAAAATTTCTGTTTCTATGACAACCGTGATCTACGCAGTCTCGGTTCAACTCTTACTCTCGTCATTTTGTGGTGTCCTTAAAAAGACACTTGACGGCGTTTTTCTCTATTTGGAGGTTTTAACAACCACTGCATAAAAACTAAAAACCAAATAAAAAAATTTCAATGGAAAACAATATGCCGGCATGTGACAATTTTCTTCAACTTTAGGATTGTCCAGCGATTCAGAATGATAAATAGATAATACGATACGATGTAAAAAAATGTTCAACTTTTATATAATGGTTTGACAAAAAATTATTAAACACCATCTGAGGAATAAAACTATTTAAAAACTTTCCGAGGTTATAATTTGCTATCGCCAAGTTCGATTTCACTATGTTTTTTAGTCACGTTTATAGAATCACTGCCGAAATAAAATAAATAATGAAAAAATTGTTTTAGATATTTAATGAAGTTAAGGGAAAAAGTTTTTCACTATTTGATGTTTGAAACAATAAACAACTACAAAAATCTCAATTTAAAAAACTTTTTAACTCGATTTAATCAAACCTTTTAAATGCGCACACTTAAACTTTTTGAAAAAAATTAGGTTTATTAAAAAAAATAACAAAAAAGCTCAGCTACACAAAACGAAAGCGAAAATTTAGTCATCCTTTCCATAATTATCAGTTTTGATAAATTCACTATTCCAACCATCTTGGATTGTGAAGAACAATTCATCTTATACCATCCAGAATTTTTATACCACTTTCGAGATACGGGTTGTAGTTATAGGTCAGAGTTTAAAAAAAGTAAAACGACACAACAGGTCGTCGAAATACTTAGTTTGAAAAGCACCAAAGTCATATATATAGAACTTTTTGTTTTTTAAGATTAAATTTAAGATGTTGATTATTGTTCAACTTCCTGGCATAAGTAAGCTACAGACAAATTTTTCAAAGCTTCTTTGAGTAAATGAGTTTCTATAAAAGAATAAATTTTACATTTTTCTACGCCTTTCGCGAATTGGATCAAGCGCTTGGTTTAAACAGCCTTTGTTTTTAATGCATGTGATGCTTGAGCAAGATCCTTTAATTTTCAGCGCTTGGGTAATTAAATTATATGTCAAAAGTGCAATGATTTCTCGCTCGAGTTTTTTGTCAAATGAGCCACGTGAGGGTAATCTTAAGGTTAGTTTAGTAGCGACAAGTTGTTTTTATGAGCACGCGCTAGCAATGATTAATTACCAAGAAATTGACTTAAAACTTTCTTATCGCACGCAGGCACGTGCAACGCGCACTTAAACAATATTATCTATTGTTTTCCAGCGGGTTTTTCCATGTTTGCTTTGCACCCAAAAGTGCAAGGCGGGCCGCCTTATCAGCTCAAGACGCGAACGACGTGACGGGACGTGCATGCGGATGCGCGAAACGCAGTCTGAACGCAAACCGCATTTTAAAGAATTATCGTCGCTAGGTGGCATGTTTTCTCAAAACTTTTTGCGCTACGAGTCTGAAGAATAAAAAGTCGAGCGAAAAGTACTGTAATTAAAAAAAAAAAAAATAGAAAATCGCACAAAATAAAGATAAACAAAAAAAATTACATTGGATCATTGGATAATTGGGGAGATTACATTCGATCAGAAGATGATTTTTGTTTTTAAAAACTAAGTTTACTTGGGTATACCTTCGTAAAATTCTACAGTTTTTTTGGAAATTTTTACACAAAAAATGTTAGTGATTTTTTGATGCGTTATTTAAAGAAATCAGTCATTTGACAGTTTTTAGAAGCTAAACACAAGATCTTGTCGTTTCATTTTAAAAAAAAAATCATGAAAATTTATTCTCTATCCTGGGAATATTGTCATTTATTATACAATATTTTAACTACTTTATTTTTGTTTTTTGCAATTACTGTTTGATCTGTATTAATAAAATCAAAGTTTTTGTTAATAGAACCTTTGATTCTTTTTAAAAATATTTTGTTTTAATTGTAGATTTTTGAATCATGAATAAAAGTTATTATTTAAGATGTTGTTTGTTTGGAGTTTAACAAAAAACTTTAGCTTCGTCAAAAAAATTTCTACAAAAAAAATTTCTACAAAAAAACGAGAGGACCAAAAAAGGTCTCCCTTGTAGAATTGAGAGGGGATATTTTATTTTCTTGACCCACTATTCTTTTTGTGTAGCCAAAATGGCCTTTGGCTTAATAAGCTTGAGGACGGTTTACAAAAGAAAACCTTTTTATTACTCTTATTTTTGCACAAAAAAAAAAAATTTTCACCTTCAAATTCACGCATAAAAATCTTTTTTTAAGAAATTTTTTTTAAAAAAAGCTAAAATTTTCGTTTGTTAAGAATGTTTTTCAACGAAAAAAAAATTTTTATTTTAATTTTTTCTCTATGCTTTTTAAAATTTGTCTCAATTCTTATCTGCTATGTGAAATATTTTAGAAAAAGTTTGATGACCCCTTGTCTATATCGATATTTTACAAACTTTGTTGGATATAATTTTGTTAAAGATTATATGATTGTTGAGACAGATCAAACACAATGTTTCTGTCTAACTCTAACGAATTTAAAAGATACTATCTTATCTGATTTTCAAACTCAAAATTCAAGGGATCTTGTTCTCTCGCGTTTCAAAAATATAGCAAGACAGTGGGAACAATTGCCCTTTCTGGCCTACCGCTTCCCGCACCCTGACAATACCTCGGAAAAAAACAAGTTATTTTGCCAGAGAGCATTTCTATGCAAAGTCTAAGAATAAAGGAGCTAAAAGCTGGTACTTATGTCATAGGCTACAATTTTGTGAACCCAATTTATCAATCTTCATAGTGTACGCCTCACAACCTAAAAACTCACAATTTACATTTTTTCTTTTTTTAATTTTTACATTTTCAACAAGTTATATCAGTGGTTCCCAAACTTTTTTTTTTCACGGCACCCTTTGAAGACTTAAAAATACTCGCGGCGCCGTAATGAAAAAAGGTATTCAGTTCCATTACTTCTTTGAACAACCTTTTTTTCTCCGAAAATCAGGGTGTTCTCTAAAAAAAAAAAAAGGTCTTCACTTCGATTTTGTATCCGATTTCGTTATTTTTTTCTGAAAATCAGGGTGTTCTCTAAAAAAAAAGGTCTTCACTTCGATTTTCTATTCGATTTTGTTATTTTTCTCTGAAAATCAGGGTGTTCTCTAAAAAAAAAAAAAAAAGGTCTTCACTTCGATTTTGTATCCGATTTCGTTATTTTTCTCTGAAACTCAGGGTGTTCTCTGAAAAAAAAAAAAAAAGGTCTTCACTTCAATTTCATCTCTGATTTCCCTCCCAAAATCAAGCTGTTTAAAAAAGGTCCTCAATCGGAATCGTTCTCTGAAGGGAAGTTGCTACTAACAACCATCACACTGCAATTATTGTGAGAAAAGCAGTAAGTACAACAAACTTTCGCATACTTTCGCGGCGCACAGTTTGGGAACCGCTGAGTTATATGTAATAATCTATTTTGTCTAAACTCACTGTTGTATAAGACCATTTTTTATTTCTAATTATTGTAATGATTAATGTTCCGTCTGTACCATTGGTCAATTTAAAGTTTTGTGCAACTAAAAATTTATCCTAATCATTGTTGGTAGTAATAGTTTTTAAAGATATTTTTTATATTTTCTCGCGTCACTTTTAATTACTATATTAATTTTGATGTAGTTGGGGCAAATTTTGTTCTAGTTGCCATTTTATACTTATTATGCTACACCTGAAGAATTTGGTGGCAATTTTTTTCTTATTATGTTAAACCTGAAGAATTGGGTAGCTCATGAAAGCTTGAGTTAATAAAAACAAACAGTTTATTTGAGTGCTTTTTTTCTTTCGATTTTCGACCAAAATAACCTAATTTGCATTGCCAAATTTTTATATATCAGTTTGTATCATCACCTATATATAGCAATTTAATAAAGGGCAAAATTTTTCAGCAAAGCTTTCGTAAAGTTTTTTATACTTACCTGAAATTTTATTCTTAAATTTTATTCTTAAGAAATCAATTCTTTTTCGCAATTTTCTCGAACTTGATAAATGCTTCACCGCACTAATATTTATTCAGCTGATTTCAACTCAGGATTAAAGTTTTTCCTTGTTTATCTTTCAACTTATTAAAAATTGTGAATTGAAGATTAGATGCATGTGGATAGCCTTGATTAATTTAATGTTGATTAGATTAAAGACCACCCAACATTTTGCTACATTCTTTTGCATGTAATCCCAGTAGCGGATCATCAAACTCGTTGAATTAGGTCGCTTTAAAATCAAAATCAGCGTTTCGGTTGTTTTTAAAGTTTTTCAATGTTCTTTAATTGTCCATAAAAACTATTGACAAAAAAGATTAGCTTTTTGAAAAATAACTTTATCAGAATTTGCAACTATTTAAAATGAACTTAAAACGGAAAAAAATTACGTTTTATTTGACAGAAACTTGACAATAAGGTAAAAATAATTGAAGACAGTCTTAATAAAGTATCAGTTAATAACTACTGCATTAGAAAATGTAAAGAGATTACTGGCCCACGTGTCACTAGGATTGTATCCATCAATTGCCTGGTAATGATGTAATCAGTAATGGGCTGAGTTAACCACTTCGTCAAGTAATCGCCATCCGCCATTTTGACCGATTAATTCACTTGAAAAAATTTCAACAAACTATTGGTCAAAATGAATTTTATTAGTATTTTCATTGTGTCTGCTGACCTTCGTAAAGAAGCTCTTTGGAACCACGAATTCTGACTCGCTGACTGGGTTGTCTTGTGATTATATGCCATTCTTACTCTTAACGTTAGAAGCAATTATGGATCTAATAATGATATATTTTTTTGGAAAAAAATTATTTTATTATATATGAAAAAGTACTAGGTAATAACACTAACATATATATATGCTGGAAAAAACGAATTTTTTGATCAATAATAATCGGCGAATTTAATTTTTATCTTTCAATTTAGTAGCTTTGCGCAAAGGTACAACTTGCCATCATAATCACATTGTGTATTACTTATCCTAATAAAACGACGAAAGGTTTAAATCGCCCTTAAACTTACGGCAATCAGCCAACGATGGTTTGAAATGACAAGCTTATTCTTTTTTTATTTGTTTTTTTAATGATTTATAAAGTGATTCAACTGAATTTCAGAACTGTTTGTTCAGAGCAAAACGTTTATTTAAGTGATTTGACGATAGAAATTTATTGGCCACAAGCTGACAACGACACACCTCCGAAACGTATTGAAGATGCAGCTGAATTTAGCTGAAAATGTTTCGGTTGTTGAATTTCGATCTACATCCGAAAATCAAACCAATACAAAACGCTTTAATTTTTGCGTATAGGTCAAAACCTTAATTTTATATCAACCTTTTGCAGTTGCCGAGAAAGATAGAGTTCAGCAGAATTATTTAGTTTGATTAAAATTAAAATTTTTGTCTTTCGGTCTAAAACAGATGTCTATTTTTATATTTTCTATTTCCATCAAATGTTAAGGGGACTATTTTTGGCAGGAAAACAAAGATATTTTTCTATTGACGCGCACTGCAAAACTAGTTCAGTGAATCATTCGTGTAAAACTAACGAGAACCTCACCAAAAGTTTATCTGCGCTTCAAATAAAACTCGAAATACCTTAAAGAAAAAAAGAATCTCAAGGGAATAACTTTTTATAATAATAAATTTTTTCTGAGGTAAAGCGCATTTTTTTATCCGTAGCAACCGCATTTTTTCATAATTACACCGAGTCTGATAATGATTGTTAATTTTTGGCTTCATGATTACAATTGTTTGTCCATCCGATGAGCAGGCGCCAAAGTTGTGTACTTGGTGCTCCGTGGTCAGAAATAGACTCACTCAACTTGCATCAAAGCCATGCAAGAACGTAGATAATCGGCAAAATTGGCAAATTTAAGGTGTTTAAAGGTTAAAGTGGTCAAGTGCCTGGCAAACAGCACTGCTAAGGAAGTAAATAGACTTTGCAAAGTCGACGTAGAGATGGACTGTTTGAATTTAAAATGCTCTTTTAATTTGACAACTTCGCTGCAATGCGTTGACATCGCGTGCGTCTAGTATGGGCAAAAAAAATCAATAGATTGTTTTACACACAAGTAAATCAATAAATATGTTCATAATTAAAAATCTTTGAATTATCTAGTTCTTACAAATTTTTGCCCTAGAATAAATTTGTTTTTCAATTTTTGATAATTTTATCAATTCTGGTTTTTAATTGTTTAATTAATTTAATTTAACTGAATTATAGAAAAGATAATAAAAAAAAAGCTTCAAAAGCAGTTTAATGACATTGCTATTCCAGAGCAGAAGCAATATGACGTCATTAATCTCCAAATCGTCATGACGTTCGTGTTTCTTCAACTTCAAGGTTTGATTTTTAAAACGATGACGAAGTGTTCGAAATTGTCCGGTCGAAATGTATAATCAAATCGGATTGACTGCCAGCGATGAATATCAGAGAAAGGTTTAGAGTTAACTTGGCCTGTTTAAATTTTCCTATTATCTTATTTTGTTTAAACCAAGATGCAGTGATAACTTTAGCATGTAACTACACCAGGTATTCCTAAAAAACGCCGCAATATTGACCCACCCCATATGCATGCAGTTCGACCATGACAATAAAAAAATGTTCAATCGAAGTAAAGACTTTTTTTAATCTTTACTTGTATTTAGCAACTTTTTTCCTTTAAAGTCATGTCGACACACAAAGAAAGACAAATCGATGCCTTGAAAAACGTGTTCCGTGCAAGTGATAAACTCTCCCCCTAAAAAGGTCTTCACTGGGATGGGATACGTTTTTTGTGGCGACCAACCGGACTTTTGAAATATTTATGCCCTTTACATCAGGTTGAAGATGAAATGTTGTCTAAGTGTAAATGAAGACCCAAAAAGGTGCAACAAAAATTGTACTTCATTCCTTAGAATAAGTTAACTCATATCGTTTACTATGGACCCTTCTTTTTAAGCCATAAGATTTTTGCTTCATTAACTTTCATTAATTTTTATGAGTTTTTATTATTAATTTTTTCATATTTATCCCGAGCGAGCCATTGAAAAAAGAAAATTCAATAAAAAACTGATTGCGAGTTTGCGTCGCTAATTGCGAGATGGTTTGTGTAGTTGGTTTAAACAGCTGCTTTTAATGTAATTTCAATCGCTCAAAATTGTGCAAGAAGCTTCATAAGTTGCTTTCAAAAAATCACTGCACGATTTTTAAAACTTTATCTCACGCTGTTCTTAAATTCAGTTGAAGTTTTCTCTCTGAAACGAGTTTTGGTAAAAACTGAGCTCACCCTATCAAAATTGTAAATCCTCCATGACTTTTTGGGTAGGGTTCATGCTTAATGAGGCTCAAGTTTGAAAAAAATTAGGACCAATTTCGGGCCTTAATCTCCCTCCATCTGCTTGACGTATACACCTTTTTTGATTCGTTCGTTAAATTCCATTTTTGACTTGATACTAAACCGGGCCGCACTCGGATTGTATTTTGGGATCCGGACCAATTTGGACCCAATTTAAAACGCGTTTTACAAATCGGCATTCAATGCAAACTGCTAAAGCTGAAGCATTATAATTAAGCACGACTTCCACTACCCATAATTGTAAAGTTGTGATAATAAATACAGGCAAAGAAACTTACTTGGTATTGAAAGATTATATAAAAAGTCTTATTGCTATTCTAAATAACTTTCAGCGTATGTGTAAACACACTGGCGGAAAAGAGAAGTTGATATGTTGCTACTCTAGGTTGTTATAAAAAGTAAATTCTACTGAATAACATACAATTGGGCGCCGGCCCTTCGAACGCAAAGTTGGCTAAATGCAAAGTTTCACTTGATTTTCAAAAAGCTGCTCTTTGACTTTTGGTGTGAAACAAAGAGTTTTTAATATTTTATTAAGTAACTCATGCTTCGGTAGTGCTTACATAAAAATCTCGCGTCCTCCACTAAAAAACATATCACTTTGAGCAAATTTGCAGCGTTTTAATGCAATCATACGCAATACTTATTGATGGGTGAAAAACTTATTTAATGGGAAATGTGCTGAAGTTGTTTCTGTATCGAAATAATGTCGACAGAAAAAAAGCTTCGCAAAAAAACTTGAAAAATATTACATTTTAAGCAGAAAAATTTTAAAAGCAATCAGTTGCTTTTTTGAAATTGTTTTAAACTTTTTTTACCAAAGTCAGTATTCACAATATCAAATGCAGGAAATGGCACCATAACGCAAACAAAGCTTTTGAAAATAACAAAATTTACTTGTTCAAAAAACTAAAAATGTTAAACAGTCATTTTTAAATCTAATTTTGTTCACTTGAATTTTTCCAGTTAAGTTAAAACATTTAATTTTTTAGGTGTTAAAGCATTTAATTTTTTAAGTTCCTGGAACTGGTTTAGTTAGTTTAACTGCTCGGACAGAGTTGCCAAACCGATTTTCTTTTTCGATTTGTCGATGCATGTCGATCTCAGCGTCAAGGTGTTGAAGCATTTCTTTTAATCGTGAATTTTCATTCATTACCCTCTTTATTTTCTAAAAATTAATATAAGAAAATAAGCTAAAGTCAAACTCTTTGATACAAAAATACGAGTTTTACACAACGTAATTGATAAATGTTTAATTAAATCGGTGCTTCTCAACTTCTAACTTGCTTGGGTTGTCGACTTCAGTAGTTTACGAAGCCTGAGGTATGCTATATATTATGGCACTCGCTTTTTCGATGCAAAGTTGGTTCTATGGTTGGGTTAATGTTAGGTTACACCTACAAAAAACAAAAAAGTGCATTTTCGCCTTTGGTTTGAAGCGAAAAAATTTTTCGTCTTCACTTGCTTGCAAAAGCAAAGAGATGCCCTTTGAACTTTTTATAAACTTTTTATAACTTTTTATAAAAGAAACACGAAACAATTTTTTTGTGAACTTTTGTTTTAAGAATCGGTTTGCTAAAGTTTGAAGTGTTAAGAAATAAGATATCATTTTATTTTTGTTTTTTATTGTTTCAAATCAACTTAAACCTTTCATACCTTGACCAGTTGTTGGTTTATTTCACTGATCTGATGAGCCTTTGTTTCTACGTGCATTTCCATTGACTTCATTTCTTTTTCAGCCTTGTGAACAAAGCCCTGGCTAGCGTTCAGTTCGCGAGACTTAGTTTTAAGATCTTTTTTCAAGTTGGCAATCTGACGATGCAACCCTTGTATCTGCAAATGCGTCAAAAGCTTGGATTTAAAGCTATTCAAAAGTGTAATATTTATAGTACTGTGGTTTTTGAAGAGTTGCGATGTTGCAATAATCAGTTTTTATTCACCGCACACTCATAACAGCAGCGTCTAAATCCAGTTGTTAATTGATTTCTTTTTGATTAATTGCAAATTTTTTTTTAAACGAACAACGAGTTCAGCAAGTTAATAGATGAGCATTTCGGGGTACTTAGGCGTTGTCTACACTAGGCGTACTTTCTCAGCGTAAAAGTCTTTATTTATTATATTTCTACGCCAGCTGTCGCCAAAAAAATCCTACGCATTAGCTAGAAAAAAATTGCCTGCCAAGGATATGCTGTTCGCCTATGCTTAACGCAAGTGAAATTTCATACGCCTTGTGTAGACCAGGTTTTTATGGCATTTTGAAGAAAGAAACCGTATTTTTTTCAAATTCTTACCGGAATTGGACCCAAAGAATTAGATGAAGCAAAAAATATCATCACTTTGATTCTGCATCTTTTTTTTGTAAATAAATCAAAAAAAACTCTATTGGGCCAAAATAATTGTACTTCCAATTTTCTGCATGCATTGGATTGGTTCAGAGGTACTGCCATAAATCAAATTTATTGAGGATCTGATTAAAAATTTTTTGGCGGGCCGCTAGTTATGCAGGCCTGTTCTACAAATAGTACAGTACTTCGAAAAACTACCACTTATTTTTGATCAAATTCTTGTTGGTTTTGAAAAAGACATTTTATAGAAATGATTCTAAATACGATTTTTGTTTTTGCAAATGTAATAATGATGAGTTTGCTTTCAAGAAAAAGAAACCTGAAAATCACTTTTGAAAATGAATCTTTTTTACATAAAGAAGTAAAAAATCACATAAAACAATAAAAAGATTAAAGAAAAAAAGAAAATCAAAAGTATAAAGTTAAAGCAAATAGCGGAATACCAGGAACCAAAAAGAAAAGCAAGTGTTAACATTCAACTGGCAAATAGAGAATAACAAAAGGAAATTTCTAACTCAAAGAAGGCACGGATAAAAAGTAGTTGAAAAGCACAGAAATTTGAAAAGCATGGCTGAAAAGCAAGCTTGATGTAAAGGGTGTTGGAAGGAGGTTTTTGCAGCGATTCAAAAGCACCTACCTGCTCGAGCAAGGTCGTGACCAGTCGATCGATTTCGGGCTGGGACAAAGAGGCGAGACTCGATTTCAGTAATTTCACGCGTCGCTCAAACTTTTCTTCGTCCGGGTCATATTGGGGTAGCAGCGACATGTCTTGTTTTTGAGGAGATGGGGCTGGCGTTGCGTTGCCCCAATTTTGGTAGATAGCATTCAGTTGTGACTGATTTGCTGGGGACTTTTTCGCTAAACACAAACCAACATTTTTTTGATTCAACGTCGACGACAGCTTTTTTAAGCCTAAATAAAACTATGCAAATTCCTGGAGGTAAATAAAAATTTAAATGAAATTATTCACCAAACTCAAAAATTTTTTTCGTTTGCTTCGTAGATACTAAAGCCAACGCAAATTAGTATAATGACAGAACATCACATAACCTTGCTTGGCATGCCGAAGCAGCCACGAGTTTGCGCCCCCCACTTCCTAAAAAATTGTGTCGGAAAAAGATAGACATTGACGTGGTAGGCTGCTGCCGCAAAGGTTGCAAGCCGTTTGCAAAGTTGTTCAAGATTTGGTCGACCCCAAATTAATTCCAAACTTTCTATCTTGCGATCAGGAAATATGAACACCAAACATAGAGTATACATAAACGCAGTGTATTGGAATCAAAAAATAAACTGGAAAAAGTTGCGTTAAAAATTTAAAATTAAACGTGATCAACAAAGCTAAAGCTTAGTTCTTTTTTTTATAAAAAGTTATAATAGTTAGCTAGGTATCGTAAAACATCTTTCTTTACATTTGAGATTATTAAAAGTATTAATAATTAAAAACTCTTTTATTATTTGTTTCTAATAACTTTCTGCATTAATTATCATTTAAAGAGTTTGTTATTTCAACTAGCCAGGATTTATTTGTGTGTCATAAACAGATGACTACAGACTCCATAAGCATACCATGAAGCAATGAGAAAAAATTTAGAAGTCAAATGTATAAACCAGTGGTTTTCAATCTTTTTTATACGGCGGCACACTATTCAGCTATTTAAATTTTCGCGGCACACTTAATATATGGGTTAATAATAAAAAGGTCTTCACTGAAAATTTGTCAATGATTTCTCAATTTTCATCCCAAAATCATGGTGATCTCTAAAAAAAAAAAAGGTTTCCGCCTGAACTCACGCGCTTTTCTTCCCTCCGAATCTCACATACAAAAACCGCAAAATTTGACGTCCCTAAATAGTTTTTTCCAAAATCTTTCGCGACATACTTGGAGACCTCTCACGACACCCTAGTGTGCCGCCACACATCGGTTGGAAACCACTGGTAAAAATTATAACGTCACAAATAAAATAATCGCAGCAACTTTGGCTCTTTCTTTTATTTTATAAAATTTATCTTTTTTTATAATATCTTATTTTGGTAGTTTAGTGGTAAATTTGATGTGACATGAAATTCTATTCTTAGTAGAAGTAGGATTTAGAAAAAAAAGTCGGTGACCAAGACTCTACAGTAAATACAAATCCGCTTCAGTTTTTTAAAAGACATTTGTATTATTCCGTAAAAAAAAAAACAACTGACGAATCAGGTTTGTGCAAGTTACAGTACAGTATATCAGCAAAAATTAAAGTTTAGATTGGTTTTAGAACTTTTTAATGGAGCGAAACTTAAAGTTAATTTTTGATGAGAATTAATAATACAGGAAATCTACCTGTTGTGTTGGGCCTTGGGGTGTCATAAGAACCTTTCAGTTTCAACTGCGTTTGATGTGTTAAAGGAGGAAGGGCGGAAAGAGACATAGCCGTTCGGGCGTTCCGGTCAGCAGAAGATGGATGTTCTTGTCCCTGAGAACTGGTTTGGGTGGCCACCGGGATTTTTTCTTGCAGGTAACTTAAGCTCTGAGTATAGCGGAGTCCATCACTTCCTGAAAAAGACTTGAAATATCTAACTTCCAGTTCTATGTTTAATCTCTTTTAAGTTATTGTAAGTTAGTAAGCGTATTTTTGAATTTGTCTCGAAGCCAAATTATTCTTAAAAAATTTTTTAAAGATTCTATCAATGACAATGGCTACGCATCTATAAAAAAGTTCTCACAGACAAAGGCAAATAACAAAATCAAAAACAGAAAAATTCCGAACACTTCCTAACGTGTTTTTTCTCAGATTAACAAAAGCTTCTCGTTTTCAATTTTACATTTCAAGCACACACAAAGCTCTAAGATTCAAACCTTTGAGTCAAAACGTACTAAAAAAGTCGACAAGTTTATAATGAAAAATCAATTATGGCTGTTCGGGAGTACAAACGTCCGTGCTTTTATACGCTAAAAAGAAAAAGAAATAATTTTTTGAAATATTAAACAGAATTTTTAGCATCAAGCAGCAAAAGACAGCAATATCCTCAAAAAAAGTGCCTCGTAAATTTCGAAAAAAGTCTCAAACCAAAATTGTAAGAACATTTTATTTCCAGAATAAGTTGCCTTCTTTTGGTAGTATTTAAAAAGAATTTTTTTGCTTTTCTTGCCATCTTTTATAATCTGCTTACGTTCTCTATCATGATCTATGTTTTTTGACGTTAATCTATATTAATACATATTTTTATCTAAATAAGATTGTGTTGACAGAAGAGTTATGTGTTTTTGCATGGACTAATCACTTTAACATAGCCGTAGAAGACGAAAAAATTTTGGAGGGCAGTACAATTTTACCCAAATTTTATTGACGATTGCCCAAATTATGATTTGGCAACAATTTACGGTTATGACAAAATGTCACACATTTTTATCGAAAAAATCTGCTATAGACTTAAGAAAAGTCTTCACTGTCAATCAGGTCCGAATTCCTCATTTTCGTCCCAAATTAAAGAGCATTTGCCTCCCTGCTCTCCCTGGCTTGTACGGCTATGCGCCTTAATACACATCAATGTAAACAAAAAACATCATGGGCCTTATCACCTGTAATTTGAACTCCTTTTAACCCGAGCGACAGCAAAATCTCGTTGTTTCTTTTAACATGCATCACAATTTTTTTTATAAGTGAAAATGGCATTTGAAAAATTGTAACGTAACTTTTGGCATCCATTGGAACTTTGGACAAATAGATCATCTGCAAAATGTATTGTTAACCCAAATTTAAATTAATTACCAGATAAACGCCATAAATGTAAATTGTAAGATAGTAAAAATTTTTTCGTATTTTTAGTTAAAATGCTCCAGTTTTTCGCTAAGTTTTTAAACGTCGTACTCATGTTTGATTTTTTGTGTGATACGAAAACGTCATAGTTGGTATGAACTCGCGTCTTTTGATTATTATTAAATTTCCACTCAAATAATTAATCTACAATTAAATTTCCAGTTAATTTATGCTGCGCATGCAAAAATCGTATTTTATTTATTAAAAACTTTAAAGTTTTCAGCATTGCGCAACGAAATACGACACAAAATTAACAAAACGAAACTCCTGATAAAAAATAAAATACTTGGTTGTTGGTTATTAGTTCGTCATTTTTTAAAAATTAATTCCACAATCGTCGTATTTTGTGTGCATCAATAAATTTATTTCAATTCGATAATGCATGGCCTACTTGTTTCTTTGATATTACGTAACTTTATTATTCTTGTTTGTTAACCTGAACCCGAAAAATTAATCGATGGAATGCTTAAGTTCTGGTTAAAAAGCAAAGCCAAAAACGGCAAAACACTTTACTGACGTCATCATATGTCAGTTTGATTTGCTATGATAAAAAATTAGGATTAAGAACTATTATAAAAAGACTGAAACAACATTAGCCGGCTATTTCCCAAAAACTGATTTTGTGATAAAGAATAAGTTAAATGACGTCAGGGCTTAAAGTTTGAGCTGAGCAAAAAGCTAACAATTCAAATGTTGTTTTTCTCTTATCTCGGACAATAGTTTTTTGAGCTTGATAGTAAATGTGTCAATAAAAGCATCAACTTTTATCCTCATTTCAATCATCACTCAAAATCAGGTTAGCTGAAATACTTGTTCATATGCTACATGTTATCAGTGTTTGTGATGTCACAATCGATGTGGTTGAGTGCACAACATTGTAATCGTTCGTTAACATGTTTTGTATCAATAGATGACAGCAATTGAGTAAAGATGGGAGAAAACAAAAAACATGATATATGTAAGTAAGGAAAAGTTTTATGAATTAAAGTGGAAAGTAGTAATTCCGGTAAAATTTCTGTTTTAATGGTTTGTTTACTAAAAAACCTGGTCATTCATCTACCAACAGTAGAAAATCACGTAAACTTTTAAGAAAAAGACAAAATTTTCCTTCTTTATTTAACGAAAAAGGTAATGTTTTAATGAGCTTAAAAACAAACGTTAAAAGCGACTTCATATTTATTCAATAACATAGCTAATAGGCAGCCAAATCTTACATGTATACACTCTCAATTATTATAACACAACGAGACATCTAAAACGCAGATTTTTTTCTTTCATATTAAATATAAAAGTTCTAACACAGAACGCTGCATTTTAAGTTACGCCTGCCTTTTTGCAAAGAATATTCTCAATTACGAAACGAAATAAAAATCATCAAACAAAATAAAACGACTACGTGCTAAACTGTAGACGCCAGCTTGATTGCAATTTTGCCAAAGTAACGAACAATATTGAAGCATTGATTACTATTTTGATTATATTGTTATTTTGTTATTGTAATAAGGCTTTTTAAACGCAATAGTTTTTTGATGAGAAAAATGTATTTATTTAACCAACAGATTTAGAAACTGATTTTAAGTTTTATAGAATATTTGCTATAAAATCATTGACAAAGTATTATGCATAATTTTGTAAAATTGATAATCAAATTGAACAGGATGTTCTGTTCCCTGACGAATTTCACAAGCGAAATAAACTGTTTAGATAATTTTAATAAAAGGATTTTTTTTAAATTTTTGTTCTATTAATTGTTTTTTCATTTTTATGTTTGCAAATATTAAACAAAAGCAATTGAAGTATATTTGAGTCTTTTTTGATTTATCTGGTGGCAGTTGACTTAATGATCGAAAAATTTTTTTATTGTCATCTTGCCCAGGGCATTTACTCTTATATTGTCTTTTGAATATTATAGGGTGTGCAGACCAATGAGCCGGGAAAATAAAATCTGTAACCTAATTTTTGTTCGGCGTAAGAACAGAAAATATGCAATAAAACAGATTGTGTCTTCGTTTTTCCATTCAAAACTTATCTATTTTGCTTCAACTTTTAACAGTTTTTGACTGATAAATGTAAAGGACAAATGAAAAATTTCTTCTCCAGTTAACTTTCACGGGTCATATATAGTAATTAAAATGGACTTTTCCGTATTGGAAGTGAAGATCTTTTTTTTTGACTATTCACCAAATAGATTTTTAAAAAGATATTATTTCTGTACGTTGTTTATTTGGTAGTTTTTGCCGCGTGATTTTTTTAATGTAAAATATGTCTGGAAAATCCGGTTTAGCCGTTACAAGATGTGAAAAAGGCCGACTTGCATTTACATACGGGTGACAAAGTTAATCGAAAATATGTTTTAAGAATTTCGAAAGAAGAGCAACAATTTTGAAGCAAACCAATGCAATATAAGATAACGCTATGAGTTTATACGCGAAACCCACAAATCATCCTCACTTCAATTTTTTTGCAATTCGCTTTCCCCCCCCCAAAAAAAAAGTTAAAAAATGTAAACATTACATCTCAAAAACGTTGTCGGCCAGGAAGTGCAATTTGACACAGCACAAAAAACATAAAAAGAAGAGCTTGCTTGCCTGAGTAGGCTGTATGCGAAGCAGTTTGGAGAGTTCAGTTTTCATACAAGAGAGTTTTAAGCGATTGAAACTGTAGACGCTGCCGAAGTGGATAAAGCACATTGTTGTGTAGCTCCGAGTCGAATCATCAGGATCTAAAAATGAGTTTTTTGATTCATAGAAAAAATATCTTTAAATATATATGCAACTTCATCTTGAAAATATCTTTTATTGTTTTTTCTGTCATTATGAATTCTTTCAGAAACGGAATAAAATAAGCCAGTCGAAATCTCGAATCGCGCGGTGGGCAACATTTGGCCGTGTACACACGTCACTCACTAAACTTATTACGTACAAATTGGACCTAATAAGATTTTTCCTTTTATCGTAGGTTTGTTTCGTAAAAGGCCACATGTGGAATAACAAATAACGAAATTGGATATATAAGTATTCAAGTATCCAAACACACGAGTATCTTGTAATATCCAACAAATTATAACCGGTATACGTCAACAAAAAGCTAGGTGAAGACCAAAAAAAAGTCTGTACGTGTGATGAGCAAAAGCCACATTTTTACTTCGATCCGCTTCGCTTTGATCAAAAGTGAAAATCCTTTTTTTTGTTCTATTTTAATTGAAAGTAAGCTCGCTGACGGCCTTTAGTTAAAACTAGTTCTTGAATGCGGCCGGAAACAGCAAAACAGGTTGCGCAATCCTGGTATATTTAAGCAACGCAAATTGTTTTTCTTTTTGATACTTCAAAATCTGCTGAAAAATTACACCGCATATTAACTTTATAAATTCTTTATCAAGTGCGTTAAAAATATGTTATTGCTATAAAAAAAAATAAAAAATTTAAGAAAAACTGTTTGATTAAATATTTAAAAAAATTTGCGAACCACTTCGCGTTTTTTTTTCCTTTACAAACAACCAAAAAAAGAAAATTTGTAATGAAAATTAACAATCCTTAGTTTTACTAAATTAAAAATTCAAGCAAAAAATAATAAAGACAATTCTAAGAATTTAATATAGATTAATATACAGCTTTATAGAAAGCTCATAATATAACTTTATACTTTGCAATAGATTATGAAGAGAGCTGATTATTGTAGTTGCTTCCCTTTCGGATGCTGCTGGCAAATACTCATATTTGACCGCTTGCTTGTATTTTTCCAAATCCGGTGTAAATCTTTCTAACATTCCTATTGTTCGCAAAAGATGTTCCAAGAGGTCCAAATCAGCTCTGTTTATCTTCCACAAAACTGACAGCTCGTCTAGGATTTTGTCGAACGTGCTCAAATCATCGAGAATATTCTGCTGAATGTGGCCTTCCGATCCTATTGCAACCTTTGCCTGGATTAAAAGAATATTTTTTAAAACAATTCAGTGATTTGCTTTGTGTCCAGTTTGTTCATTTTTCACAATAAATTTTTAATTTTGCATCAAAAGAAGATTTTTAAGGGAAAATAAAAAACCATTAAATCAATTTAAAAAAGTTATAATATATAATTACAATATACTTTACGGAATTCTTAAACGAAACTATGATACCCTCAATGTTAAACAACTGAGGAGAAGCAAATAATATCAAAACAGGAAATTTAACTTATTTTATCCTTTTATGCCAACGCTAAAACAAAGAACGAATAATCGATCGTGTCAAAAATGTCAGTGTTCTTGAAAAAAATTGATAGACTCCTCACTTTAAGCAAGTCTTTGAATTCGATCATTCTAGTTCCGACGCTAAGAGCGTTGAACAGTTCCTTCGACGCTTTTTTTCCGGCTTCAACGTCGATCGTCTTCCGCTCGTCGCTTCGGGATGAAAAAGAAGTCGCTGCCGGAGTGAGAAATTGGTTCATGAGGCTCTTTGTCGAGTTGCGTCCAGCGCGACTTCTGCAAGAGTTTGGTTGACTGTAAAAGTTCGTTTATATTACTCTTGCTGTTCGGGTACGGGAATAACTTATTTGTTTTTTTATTGAATACGTTTTACTTCGATCCACGATAACAATAATCAGTAATGTCCTTTTTTTTACCCAAAAAACGAAAAATTTTGACTTGAAAAAATTGAGAAATTTTGATCTAAAAATTTTTTCAGACAAATTTTTGGTAAAAAAAAGATTTTTATTATAGTAAAAGGACGGATATTTTTCTACATTTCCTGATATAAACTGCCTATACATAGGCAAAAGCTTGCCAAGAATCTTGAAAGTGAGAAATAAAAATAAATAAATTATACAATGAATAAAGAATGTTTCACAGCAGCAGTCGTTAGCTGATACCAATGAAGTTCTGCGTATTACGCTGATAATCAATTTCAGTGCTTTGGATAGCTTTGCTAAACGCCTCTCCCCTGTGTTAAACACGATTGAAATGCCTCAAACCAGGAACGGGCAACTTGAAGCCCTTGATCCTTTTTTCTGCAGCCCTTGCTCTTTTTTCAGCTATAAAGTGAGCTTTGATTATGTTGGAAATAAAGCGAAGACCTTTTGCTTTGATTTTCATTTGATTTCTAAAAACCAAAAACTTTTTTGCGAAAATTTTGCTTAAACTTTGCTTTAGCGAAAATCTAGAGTGTCTTGCAGCAGTGATTGGAGTTTCTTAAATGACCGTTATGTTAAAAATGTTGCCCGCCCGCGATTTGCATAATGAGGGATTATTTCTCACTATTGACAAATTCTTACTTGAATGGTTTCAATGGACTGTCGGGATTTCCACGCAATGGAGTTTCTATAGTCGCCACAGGAGTGTTTCGATTATTTTGAGGAATTCTTTTTTTTAGAACTTCTTTTTTATGCTCTTTATTTGCTTCATCCTTAATTACTACTCGGGATTTTGAACGAGGAGAATCCTTGTTTCGTAAAATTGTTTTTGGTGATTTTACTTCGATAATTTTAGTTTCAGTTTTTGAATCCTTATTCACTTTGGAACGATCAGATTTCTTTTGGCTTGTTTGGTTTTTTGATTCTTTTACTTCCGGTTTCTTTACATCTTCATCAACTTCTTTTTTGGTTTCCGTTGCCATTGATGACGTATTAATTATTGACAAATCACGTGGGTTTGCTCTGGTAGTTTGGGCTCTCCTGGGTTTTTTCTTAAAAACTTTTGATTTTTTTTCGTAGATTTTTGAAAAATTTCTTTGTTTACCATTGACCAAGTGATCAAAATCGATTCTACAAAAAAAAAAATTCTCATTAAACCTGAAAACACTTTATATAGAAATTAAATTACAATTTTTTTGTCGCTTAACCAATACAACAAACAAAAAAAATCAAAAACCACAAACAAAATAATAATTTCAATTTAATACTGAACACCGAAAACACCGAAGCCAGGGCGAATATAAAAAAAACAAAGTTTTAGTTTGTGCAGAGTCGCCATCTTGCTTCGAAGAACGCCTTGAATAAAATGAAAAAATCAGAAAAAAACAGACTCCATATAACTCGTCTGTTACATCACGTGGCACAACGTAGCTTCCCCGAGGGCAATTTTCAATTTTCTGCCCATGGAATTGTAATCCACATATTTTCAATCTATCAAAAATCCAAATTTTTTTCTCTGCTCCAAAAATTCTCACTCAGCTCTTTACAGTTCAATCATATTTATTTTTCTGCACATTTGCAAACGCAAAATAAGAAACAGATTGGTTTGTTTATCATCTTAAAAAGTCGCTAAAAAAAGCTTTGCCATGACAACTAACATAAAGTGCACTTTGATTGCTCCAAGAGCTGAGTGATAGAATTTTTATGAACAGAGAAAACAATTTTGGATTTTTGATCGGTTGAAAATATGTAGATTACATGCCATGGGTACAAAATTGAAAATTGCTCCCCGAGGAGGTTTCTCGTGCAGAAGAACTAAGGGTATGAAACTAATTTAAGAGACTTGAAAAACGTTATGCCAGCTACGAAACCAACTTTTTTAAATCTCCTATCTCTTCAATCTAATTATGATTTTACGAATAGATTTGATATAACTGAAAATCATATCGCTGCCAACAGTTTGATGCAAATGTCTATCTGCAAACAAGTCAAATATGTCTAATCAAAGAGCACTTTGTTTAATAAATAAGAAATTTATTTTTCGCGATTGACATTTCTCTTTCAAGAAAAACAAAAACTTCCATCAATCAAACAACGATGTCCGAGAAAATAAGTAAAATCCAATGTCAAATATTTACAATCGTTTCTCTCAAAGTTCTTGAAGTTTACTTGCTTTGTTAACAAAATGGATGAATCGACGGACTCACGGTGGAACTGGGTTCGGTCCAGCTATAAGCAGTCGGAGTCAGATCTTAATCTTCCGACTCCGACTCCGACTGCTAGAATTTCTAAAATGCCGCTCCGACTCCGACTCCAACTCCCTAGTAAGGGCAAAATATTTATCTTAAATTAGATTTAACTATATACAAGTATTTGGGATCAACAGTGCAAGAAAGTGGTGGTTGTGAGAGGGAGGTAAAGAAGAGAGTACAGGCAGGATGGAACGGATGGAGAAGAGTATCAGGAGTAATCTGCGACAGGAGGTTACCAGCTAGAGTAAAAGGAAAAGTGTACAGTTCAATGGTAAGACCAGCAATGGTGTATGGACTTGAGACAGTGGCAGTCACAAAAAAACAAGTAGAAGAGATGGAAGTTGCAGAGATGAAAATGCTGAGGTTTGCTATGGGAGTGACGAGAAAAGACAAGATTAGAAACGAGAACATCAGGAGTACTGTTAAGGTTGAACAGTTAGGAATGAAGATGAGGGAGGGCAGGCTGAGGTGGTATGGACATGTCATGAGGAGAGACCAAGAGTATGTAGGAAGAAAAATGATGGAAATGGAGTTACCGGGAAAGAGGAGAAGAGGGAGACCAAAGAGAAGATTTTTAGATGCAGTAAAGGAAGATATGCAGGAAGTTGGTGTGAAGGAAACGGATGTTGAAGACAGAAAGATGTGGAGAATGATGATACGCTGTGGCCACCCCTGACTGAAGGGAAAGGCTGAAAGGAGAAGAAGAAGAAGAAGAAATTAGATTTAACTAAGCAAAAATCATCCTTGCAAGTTGACAGTTGCACAAAATAAGTCAGATTTTTCATATACATAAAAATATATTTATCTTAAAAAATTATGTATATGAGTGTATATACATCTATAACTCCAAATTGCTGGTACTCTTTAGAAGAGTGCTTAATGACTTCATAATCAGAGCGATTATTCCTAATTATCAAAACACAAATATTAAAAAAATATTTTATTAAAATAGTCCCAATAGACTGTTTCACCGGTAAGGCTCATCAGGGGACACAGTTAAAATAAAATTTTACGCTTCAGATGAAAACTCGCATCTTAGAAAAATAACGCTACCAAAAGTTTGGGTTTAAACGATTATTTTAGTAAAGTTAGTGATTGATTAGCAAATAATTACTTTTGTCACGAGATATTAAAAGAAAACATGCTGTAAAGCTGCGCATAGATGTACGAGAAGTTTTTGACTTAATTCTTAAACTTAGCCAAGTTGCCGAAAAGATTAAAGCGTAGAAAAGTTTATTGATCATTAGTTAAAAGAAAGTGTTATAAAAGAATCTTTTTAAAAAAAAAAGTTTTTGTAACACTTTATCTCAACTAATGAATAATGATCCTTACTAATGTTTTATACAGTACAAAAGAATTTTTTTATAACACTTTCTCTTAACTAATAATCCATAAACTTTTGTACACTTTAATCTTTTCAGCAGCTTGGCCAAGTTTAATACATCTAGGAGTATGAGCAACATTACAGCATGTTTTCTTTTAATATCTCGTGACAAAAGTAATTATTTATATAATAATCAATCACTGACTTTAGTAAAATAATCGCTTAAATCCAAACTTTTGATTGCGCTTTTTTTCTAAGATGCGAGTTTTCATCTGAAGCATAAAAATTTATTTTAACTTTTAATTTTTGCTTATTTTATTTCTTTCAACGTTAATAATATTGCTTTTTTTAATTGTTATGTTCCCTGATGAGCCTCACAGGCAAAACAGTCTGTTGGGACTATTTTAATACAATATGTTTTTTTTGTTATATTTATGTTTTGACAAACAGGAATATACATATAATTATATTATATACACAACCCATTAACTATAATTCTTACTGTGTTTGAACGAAACATTAATACAAATTACATTTAGAAAACTAACTCGAAATGGCATACAGCACAACTTGAAACTAAATATGTATTCTATACTTAATGCTTATTACATTTTCTGAACATCATAGTATTTTATGGATAATCATGATGTTATCTCTAGTCTATTTTACAGTTATTATTTTTCCCATGGTAAATCGAACCCACGACAAACCTTGATGTTAATACATTTAATGACTTGTGTAGGGCCTGGGTATAGAACTAGACCAGGGGTGCACAACCTGCGGCCGTAAAAGGATTTTTTTGCGGCCTTGAAATTGTACTTCAAAATTGACGTTGTGGCGGCCGTGCATTAACTGTTAGGAACAGTTATGATTTGCTAACTGTTACTTTAATTAAGACCAGGGGCGTCCAACCCGCGGCCCGCGTAAAGGTTTTGAATGGCCTGCGCAGTGTTTTTAAAGCCCTCTGTTCTGTCAATTTTGGCAGAAGTCGAAGACAAATTTGATGTAAAGTCCCTTTTTTCTTCGATTTTTATCAAGTTTGGCCCGCGTAAAGATTTTGAGTGGCCCGCACAGTGTTTTTTGGAGCCCTCTGTCACTATAATTTTGATTTTGGTGCAAAAAGTAGCAAATCGGAGACTGATTTCAGGTAAAAACCTTTTTTTTTTTTTAGAGATCACTATAATTTTGATGCAAAAAGTGTTTTCTTTGTATGGCCCGCCAATATTTTTTGTGCATCAAAATGGCCCTCGGCTCAAAAAGGTTGGACACCCCTGCACTAGGATGAAATAAAAAAGAAACTTGTAAGGGGGAATTCCGGGTTAGTTGCACCAAAAAAAAATTACTGGCAATAGATGGTGGGCCGATAAAAGGAAAGTACCGAATTTTTCTTGACTCGATGGCTGCCGCAAGTTAAAACTAACTTTGTATTGCGGCCGGCAAAAACAAAAAGGTTGTGCGCCGTTGGACTAGACCCTGAGTGTTGTCTCCTGTGGTACATCTAGTCGATTTGAAACTCAATGAGATATGCATCACTGACGAGCTTTAACAAGAGCAAAACTCGAGTCTAGTGTTTCTTGTTTTAGGTGGCTTAGTTTTGTTTCTATTAGTAGGCAATGAGGTCGTCTTCGTCGTCATCGTTTGAAGGGCATCCACTCCAGGTCAGACACAAGCAGAACTGGGGCCGAGGGTTTATCCTTTTACTACCCCAGGCTGCTGCACTGCCTGAATCAGATGCTGGCAGTGGTGTTATTAAGCCAGCATCGAGTCTCGTCATCCGAAACCGTCAGACCTCGTGCTCCATGTGGTGCCCGATGTATAGGTGTAGGACTAGACTAAGTAAATATGAAAATTTTATAGCTGTAAAAATTTTTACAAATTTTAGTAATAACTATGGAATTTATTGACAATGAAAATTTGAAAACAAAAGTTTATAAAAACAAAAGAAACAAAAACTATATGCAAAAGAATTAAAAATTTAAAACCCACAATTATAGACTACAAGAAAAACAATAAAATGCGACTAATTTCAGAATATTCCTGAATCATCCACTGCATATAAAGAAACTATAGAAAAAATATTGCTCTTTCCATACAAATAATAAGCTCATCCTCATTTTCTCAAATAAACTTCAGCCATTAGTTTGATGGCATGGAGTCCATCTTCTTCACAGTAATTTATGATTATATATTGATAGTGAGAATATATATGTAAATTTTGTTGAATTTTGTAAATAAAATAAAAGGGAATCTGTAGTTTCTATCTCATGGATAATTCAATTATTGTAATTTTGTACGAGATTGAACATGCAGGTTCCCTGCCGTTTATGGACATTCATATTAGGAGATTATTAAAAAATTCATCTTGGTTCTAAACTTTTGGTTGATATTTTTTTGAAAGAATAGAGCAAGAAGAGTAAGTTTTAATTTTCAAAATTTTAATTTAACCCTTTCACGCCGTATGTATACAAGTGTCTACATTAGCTTTGCAGCCAGTTTTGAACCTTATGTATATAAGAATTAAGGTGTATTTTTCATTCAATCTTTTTGGTAGCTTCACAACTGTCATAAAAGAGTCTACATTGGCTCTGCTTTATCAGTATGTCCCCAGTAGCAAAGGGAGAAGGTTGCAAAAATTAGCTTGCGAAAAATTTTTAATGATCCATATGACCCACGTGTATGTTTGCTTCAGTAAAAGGTAATGTATATAATTTTATACAAATATTTTTGGTTTTATGTAGTTACATAGTGACTAAAAGTATTTGAAATTTGTTTCTAGTCTATTCGTGAATATAACGACTTCATAAAATAAGCCTAACTTTCATGTATACAAGTGGCAACATCAGGCAGAAAGCTATGCTTTTTGTCGTATTTTTAGAGAATTAGATTTGAGTATGATCAATCATTTTGGTTCTATTTTTTTATTTATTGGTCTTTACTATTTCAAATTTTTATACTTTGCCATAACACACAAATTTGCATCACATCTGTACCAAATTTATCTACTGATTAGGTTTTTTCAAAAGCAATGTACAAATCACTAATAACAAATTGCCCAGCATAGATTTTTAAAAACTTTGTTGAATATAATGGAGTAACACAAAAATCTTTCACTTGTAAGTGGTTGAGTGAAATATTTCCTTTCTATATTTATACATGATATGTTAAAGTTATTTCAAGGGCAGGGTCAATTGGGTATATTTATGATTTTGAAGTATACACTGGCAAAACAGGAGCAGAAACTGACAACTTTGGTTTGGGTGTATCATCAGGCTTTGTAATGAGATTAACAGAAGATATACCCAGATTACGAAATTACAAACTTTTTCGACGACTGGTTTTCCTCAATTGGTCTAGCAAAAAAGCTCAAAGATGAGGGAATTCATAGCTTATCAATTGTTAGACCAAACAGATTAAAAGGTTGTAAATTGAAAGAAGAAAATCAGCTAAAGAATGAAGGCAGGGGTGGTTATGATTATAGAGTGGAAACAAAAAGAAAACATTAGGTCCTGAGGTGGTTTGACAATAAATCAGTTCATATTCTATCAACATATATAGGGCTGTTTCCACTTGAAAAAGCAAAAAGATGGGATCGTAAGGAAAAAGACAATATAAAGGTCCAAATGCCATATGCTATTGCTGATACAATAAGTTTATGAGAGGTGTAGACGTCTGTGATATGTTTTTAGAACTGTACAGGATTGATTTCAAGAGTAAGAAATACGTAGTATATGAGAATTTTCTTATATGTACTGGATCTTGCGACAGTCAATGGTTGGCTGCTATATTGTCGTACGCTAAACAAAAAAAGCAAACAGCATATGTTACTTTGTGATTTCAAACTTGACATTGCTACACGGCTTTTGTCTAGCAACAAATATGCTCCAAAAAGGGAAAGACCCAGTCAACAAGATAACCCTCCAAAAACTCCAAAAAAAAAGAAGTTGTCCATTCAGCAGAATCTGTTAGACGGGATGGTGGTGGTCACTAACCAAGCTGTGTGAAGACCAAACAAAATGCGTGCGCAAATTCACAAGGGTTATATACACCAAATGCAATGTTGGATTGTGTTTACTAAATGATAGGCATTGCTATATAACATACCACGAGAAATAGTTTGCTATGTACAGATATATGGTGCCTGTCTTTATTCTAAAGGAATTTTATTTGAATGTATTCAAAAAGGAGTTTTAGGAAAATTTATTAAAAAAGGAATTTTTACTGCATTTTTTATCAATCTCTGCCTGATGTAGTCATATGGCAACATTTTGTAATTTCTATATAAAAATAAAAAAAATAATTTAAAAGGTGTTTTGTCATTTAAAACCTAAGTACTAATAAGAAAAAAGCAAAAAAAAATTTTTTATAAGCATTTTCATGATTTAGGCGTGAAAGGGTTAATAATTAGCTCGTAAAAACAAAATTGCTTCTGTGAGTTTCTCCTTCATTGCAGCCCTTTGGTCTGTTCTGATGAGCCTTAGTAATGAAAACAGACGTTCAACACTCGCTTGTGTTGGAGGAAGTACTTATTTAAAGGCACGTTAAAAATAAAAAAGGGGGGCATTTTGGGGATTGAAACGGATTAATGGCATTTACATTAATTTCAATGGAAAAATTCGCTTTGTCATACGAGCTTGGTCACGAAACGAATTAAACTCGTATGTTAAGGTACCACTGTACTATAGAAAGTAGTAATTGATTATACACCTGGCATTTGCTTCCTGTCATTGGATTGAAGAAAGGGAAGCAACTAAATCGGCTGCCCGAGTACAGCATTACGCAAAATACTATTTGCTTGCAAATTAAAATGTAAACTTTTTATGAGTCGCACGCTGTGTCGCGCGATACGCGGCAAGGTTCTCTTAAAAAGATTACTGCACTGCACTCCACTGGCGCACGCGGCCGCGTAAGTTGCGCGGTTAACATCACTAATATGTAAAGAAATTGGACATCAGGAGTCGGAGTCGGATAAAATATTCCGACTCCGACTTCGACTCCTAGTACTCTTAACAGTTGGACTCCTTCCTAAAACCTCCGACTCCGACCGACTTCGACTCCCGACTCCGCAACCCTGACAAGTCAGAGAAAAAAATTAAATTTTTTTGCTCAAAAATTTTCCTGTTTCAAACTAAAGCTTGCTGTAGCGTGGTACGTGTAACTTGGTTGGGGACTGCTGTGACGTGTTTTTTCAAGGGCACAACAAAAATCACTCAGTTGGACAGAAAATCGAACAAGCCTCCTGCTCGAACGTCGAAGTGTTATTACGCTGACTTATACCGCCGAAAACATAAATGTTGATTGCTGTACTATACGCATTGCATTATTTCGTCAAAACCTGCTTGCTTTTCAAACTTGCAGAAACACAAAGCGGAGCGACATAAGCGATAAAGGAACAAAATACCTCGCACTTTAATTTTTTTCTATTTCAGCACAGTTTGAGCAGGAGTGGCGAAGCTATGGTCCGCCTCAAAATCTTTCTGCGGCGGCATATCACTTTAAATGTTACACTTAAAATAGAAATATATAAAATTGATAATTATTATCAATTATTTTAATATTCGCGGCCCAGAAAATAAAACACCGCGGCCGAATTTTAATAAAGAAATTTTTGTCTTTGCTCCGCTTAAAATCCATTTGTGCACTCATATTTCGCAAGCACGATTACCTTATTCATTTCATTCAATTTAAAAAATACTACGCGGGCCAACATTTATGGCCCGCCGACAATGGGTTGGACGCTCCAGCTCTGGCCTACAGTAGGGTTACTTACATTTGTTGATGCCGCAAATTCAAAACTCTTTTATAAGCTGGAAGATGTTGCATTAACCAATATAATTCGTTATCGTTGTATTCTTTTACCAGTAATTTCGTTGCAAGACAGATGCTATAGTTTAATAAAAAGAAAATTCGAAAAAAACATTCTGTAAGTCTACTTTTAGTACATATGTAGACTATGTTTTACAGAATTGAGAGTGGGGTTAAATTTTGCTACAAGTGCTTATCTGCGAGTCTACTAATTCAAGTAACAAAGTATGAGCCAGATATAAAACATTTGACACCTAAGTAGCAGCAAAAATTTGTTTATGTAGAATTTATAAGAATAAATTTACGCAGCAATTTGCTCACATTTTGCGTCTTGTAACTAGCACGGTTTTAGCTTGCTAAACATTATTTGAAATAATTTGGCACGTTTGCAAGAAAAAGTCAGCCACTCCTTGACTATTAGCATTTTTTCTAAATTATAACGACATACATTTAACATTTTTTGGACTCGCCAAAATCTATTTTATTCATACCAGTTAAGAATCGCAGTCTTGGAGCAAATGTCAAACTAGATTCAACGTATTTTCGTTCTGTACAAACAAAAAATGTTCTGTTAAATTCCATGCCGATTAATTCTTTGTGGTTTTATGCAATCGGTTACTTTACTTTACTAACCCAAAGAAGATATGAAAAGACAATTACAAATAAACAGTGAATCGATTTGAACGTTATTTATTGCTAATCCTGGATAAAAACGCTTCAAAAATCGTGAGGTTTGAACTTCAATGTACTCAGACTTGTAAAATACAGTATAATTTTATTGCATATAAAAATAATTTTACTAAACCTATTGCCGACGATGACCTAAATGTGTGAATGTTACTTTGATCTTGATAATATATGCAGCCTTCCAGGTTTTGATGTGTTCTAACTGTTTAGCTATTAGGGCTACGTTAATAAACATACGTACAGATACTGTACTAAGGTATTTACTGAAAACATTATTAATCCGTTTTACGGTAAAAATAACAGTTTACCATGAGTCACATAAAATCATTAAAAAAAATTATTAGGATTAAAGTAAACTTCTTGTATGGCTATAGTTTAAAGGTATTGTTCGAATTATGTGTAGACCTGTAGCGTTAGCCTATATTCACCAAACACAGTAGGCCTAGAATAGAAGTCCTATAGCTACTTATAACTATAGATATCTAGTAATATTTTTACTTTTTTGACAAGCTGCATAGAATAACAAGGACAAAATTTTGGTGTAATCTAATAAGCACATTAATAATGAACAAACAAATACCCAAAATTATTAAGAAAAAAGTTTGCGATTTTCATAAATGTACACAGCATGGATTTCAATAAGATGCGACAATCGGTACGTGGTCGCACATTGCAAAGGCTTGAAGACCGAATTAAACAACATCTTTCAAAATGGATCCGATCTAGAACCAATGCCACCAGAACACAACCCTATAAATCGAGTAAGAGCACAACGGCGCAACCTGACTGCGATTCTTCTATCGGACAGCATTTGTTGAAAAATAGAGAATGTGCTAAGAACTGTGAGGATACCAAGTTCTCAATTCCAACAATTGCATGTTCACAGTTACAACTACGACTTTTGGAGGCAACTTATATAAAGATCAGGGAGGCTTCTCTGTGCAAGCCAAAAGAGTTCGCATTCTCTCGGCAGCTATTCAAAAGATTGCACAATTTAGACTCGCACTATGCTGTGCAGCGTGCTAGGTTTTGCAATTGCTCACATGACACGATAAAAACAACACAAGACGGTTTGCAAGTAATTTGCAATACTTACTTTTCCTATGAATACGTGTGGCTATTTACTTCCATTATTGCCAAGACTGCCATTGTAAAGTGTGACACAAAAAACTTTTGGCTATGTTATGGCTTCACTGAAAGCCATTTTGAAATTCTGTACCGCCAACAGATTTGATACTATTGAAGAAATGTTTATAGTAAACAAAAGCTTGGTATGAATGCCGGCTTCGTGTTTCTTAACTTGTGTTGATTGATACATTGGGTTTTGTTTAATGAATTTTGGGAGAAAGTAAAAGCAAGATGCTTGGACGACAGCCGCTATGACAATGCTTTCTTTGGTACCACGCCCTCTAAAGCAGGGTGGTCCAAGCTCGTCGCTCCTGGAGGCCACTTTTCGATGCAGAACTTGCAGGCCGTAGTTGGTTAGATACTATCTCAGAAAGCAAAAAACGATTGTTAAGATTTTTTTCGGTCTTCACCAACTTTGGTCTTTACCAAACTTTTCGGGCAATTGGTAGAGAAGAAAAAATTAAAAATGATATGTTTTTAATCTTTTTTTCCATAAATTGTCCGAGACTGTCAACACAATGTTGGTGAAAACCAAAAAAATCTTTGCTATCAATGACAAAAATATATGTTTAAGGCGATAATCTTAAGATAGTCCTTGTTTTTTTTTTAAAAAAAAGAATGTTAAATCGCCATATAGTTAAAAATTTCCGAACGACAAAAGAATCATTGAATATTTGTGGTTCGTTATCCTTGATGCATAATACTTAAAATTCTTCCGTGGGCCACAGGTAATGTTGTTGCTGGACACAAGTGGCCTGCAGACCTGGGTTTGGCCCTAAAGTGTGTACAAATCCTTAAGTCTTAAAGTAAGTGTGTACAAATCAACGGTATCTTCTTCGCAACATTGCGCCTTGGCAACGATGGATCAGACTACTAAAACAGCAAGAGACTTATACGTTATAAGACTTCTTTTTTTGTGATGTTACGACTCATCTAAGCTGTAATAAGAAATCGTTTTAAACCATTCGATTCTAGCTGGTTAAATTCAAAATATCTAATTAAAAACAACTTTTAATGTAACAAGCGAGTTTATAAAAAACAGAAAATTAGAGCTACAAGAATTGTATCAGTTTTATGGTATAGTCAGGCTTATTATAAGATTTGTGATTATTTTTAAAGCATTGTCTTAGAGAACGTTAGTTTGCTTATTTCTAAAAATCATGCCTATTTTGCAGTTAGGTGCTTAGTTTTCATTAATATTGTTTTAGTTTTCTAAAATTTCTAGAAAGCGAACATATCATAAGACTTTATGTCCAAAAAAAGTCGGTTTTTGGTTACACGTTAAGTGAAGGCTTTTTAAAACTTTTACTTGTCACGTACAGCTCAAAAGTTGCTAAATAACCGTGCTTGTTATTTTTAAAAAGTAATTAATAGCCTACAAGTTTAGTCGTACATTTAAAACTTTAGAACTAGAAAAGATCAATTACAAACCAAAATATTTGTATCAATATTGGATAGAAAACGAGACTTGGTTTTGTTTAAAGGAGCGTTTCTCAAACTGTGTTTTGCGAAAAACTTGTGTTCCGCAAGGTTACTTAAAGTGCTCCTCAATGAATATAACGGTTTTTTAAGTACGACATAATTCTTGCATAACTTTAACATATTTTTTAAAAAATTGTACATGCTTATTTCATATATTACGTTCTGTTTTGACAGTTTAAGCAACTGTTTTTTTTGGTGTGCAAAATTCAAGTCCATTCATATTCTTTACAAATCTGTAATTAAATTTTTTGACTTACATGTTCCTAGCTAAAATGATAAGATTATGTGTTCCGTGAATAAAAAGTACGAGAAACTCTGGTTTAAAACATCGTTATTTATGGTAGAAAATAATGAACAAAAAATAGTCGAAAGTTTTTCATTGAAAGATTCAAATAATTAAACCCAGCTGGCGGCAAGGTTTTAATACGAGTTTTTTTGTTGTTAAAAACGTTGAGGTAACAAAATTTATCTTAACAAGTAGAGCACTAGCAATAAGCTAAAATTCCAAACCAAATTCTCATGCTAAGAAACCTATAAAAAATCTTTTGCTTCTCACCTCAATTGTATGTTAGACGATGATGTAATCATATTTACATTGATCCACTTTCCTTTTTTTCTCCTATTAAGTTAGCTATACAATCTAATAATAAGGCTTTTGGTAATATAAAGAAAAAACATAATGTGATTGTATGCAACAAAAATTCGTTTTGATTGATCTTGTTTTCAAAATTACTGCTTATTTTCAGTAGCCTATAACCAGCGATAAGATTAAAAAAAACAGGTTCTTTTTTGTATAGAACTTACTAACAACAGGTTTCCTTATTATAAAGAGAGATAAAGATTAGGGTTACCAACTTTCTGTTTCGTCATTCCGGGACACCTTAATACAGGGGCGTCGAACCTTTTTAAGCCGAGGGCGAGTTTGGCTCATCAAAAATATTGTTAAGCCAAACAAATAAAACACCTCGATTTTTGTCCCAAAATCATAGTAATCTCTAAAAAAAAAAGGTCCTCACTTGAAATAAATCTCGGATTTTATTATTTTTCTCTGAAAACTAGCGATGTCGGAAAAAACAAGAAAAAAAGGAGTTTTTGCATAAAATCTGTCTTCGATTTCCTGCGCAATTTTTGCCAAAATAGGTAGGACAGAGCCCCAAAAAGTTTCCCCAAAACAATCCAAAGAGCTGTCAGTAAATTCCGGGAAAAAAGTGACCCAGCCCGGGACACGGGACGCCAGACGTCAATTCCGGGACTGTCCCGGCCATTCCGGGACGGTTGGTAGCCCTAATAGAGATACAAAGATAACTTTAAATTAACAACGCGTTGGCTGAACGTCATGACATTGCAAGAATAACTGTAACAAATATCATGAACTCAATTCATTTATTCGATTTATTTATCCACTTGATCCAGAGAACATCGAATATGTTAAACTTTTTTGACCAACTGTAAAGCGATTGGACGGCTGCTATTGCTGTCCGATTGAAATAATGTTGACCGATTTGGTTTCTTAGTTCATATGTTGGGATATAACTGCAATCTAAAAGCTGCTTGCTACGATCGCCTGGCGAAGAAAGCGCCATTATTCCGAAAGATATGACTGAATAACAAGACTAGAAACTGGACGGAGACCATGTTGATTACTGCTGTCATTAATACCGCACTTCTAATCAGTCCGCCAAGTTGCCAACTGAATCAACATCTTTTTTATTTACCACGACAACAATAAATAGGCCTATTAGATTGATAGACAATATATAGTAAAAATTAGATTCATAGTTAAAGAAATCCAAGTACTTGTTAAAAAGACTTAAATGGCGTTTCTTTTTAAAAAAAGAAGAGAAAAATTTGAACAAAAAATTAAGAGAATTAGAAAAATACAAAAGTTACAAAATACATTAATGCGTTTTACAAATTACAAAATACAAAACACGAAAGGCGCAGAAAATTATCCAAATATCCCAATATCCCAAATATCCCAATCCCAATATCCCAATCCCAATATCCCAATCCCAAATATCCAAATAACGAAAGATCCCGGATTTTACAAATGAGTGATACACAGCAAAAGAAAAAGCCTCTTAAAAAATATAAAAGAGAGCTGATTCTACACTTTAGTTATATTTAGTTTAACTACATACAGGTGGCCAATTCATTAGTCGACTATTTAAATTGAAATTTTTGTCCGGGCTGGAAATCGGATAAACAAGGCGGTATTGAAAAAATTTAAACGTAGAAGCAATTGTGCTTTTAAAAGATATAAATTGAAGGGAATCGAAAATTTAAAATTGCTCTAGGTTGTTTTAATACGATTTAAGGATAAATCTATATCCGATAGAAAAATAGCATTTTGTTCGATCATCATACCCTTGTTTTGAAGTTTATTTTTGAATATTAAAGGTTTTGAAAGCAATAGACCGACACTACCTGAGGCAATAAAATAATTTTTACCAAAACAGAGACCGGTTGATTTTGAAAACAAAAACTTGCCCGGGGCAATATTAATTTCGATAATTAGAATAAAAATTTTAAGCTCATTAAATTTTAAAAACGTTAATTTTGCTTGCTGCTGACACATACGATTTTATCAGTTAAAACAGTTGGGATACTGTCTGAACAAGAAATGTTCTTAAATAACGGTGGAGGTTCTTTAACTTAAAAATTATATATTGTTGAAAAATTCTTTCTAAGCATTCATCCTTAAAATTGAAACACCGATTTATTTGTATTTTAAACAAGTTCTAGAAAAATAGCTAGATCATTTTGTTTAAAACCTAATTGCAAAACTGTCTTTACTAGTGATATCAATTGAAGTTATGAAATCTTTATAAACTTTCTTTTTTTTTTGGTAAGTGCTTGTCAACAAAAAAAATGTTTACTTTTCAACTTATTCACTTTTTCAATTAATCATATCGAAACAAGTTTCTGTTAAACATTTTACGCTAAAACTAAAGGGAATTTGACAACGCGTGCTACCTACAGTAGATTGTTAATTGAAGGCTCTTCTTGTAAAACATATTGTAAAGTTAATTAAGGGTTTTGGATACACTTGATTTGTATTGAATCAGTTGCATAATGGTTTCGGTTACAACCAATTCAAGCGTCAATCAAAAATTGACGCGAGTCTATTTTAAGGAATGTACTGTAGTGGCAAAACCCATGCCAGGAATGAGTGTTAAGTTTCAACAAGCCGAAATCCATAAAAAATTTTCGATTTCAAAATAACTTTAAACCTAGGGAGTCAACGATTGAGACTATTTATTGCTGCTTTTCACTTTTTAAACAAGACACATTTTGTTGTTTTGATCGAAATGACACAGCTGTTTCAAAATTTAAGAATCAACGATGTACAATAAGCTTATGTCATGATTAAGTGAAAATCCAAATCTGCTTAAAAGAATAAAACTTTAAAGCCTTGTGTACACTAGGCGTACTTTTTCAGCGTTAAGTGTTTATTTATTATATTTTCTACGCTGGTGTACGCTGGTTAGCTCTGGCGTAAAAATATAATAAATAAACAATTTCATGCTGGGAAACTACGCCTAGTGTAAACAAGACCTTACTCTTGAGCAAAACCCATTATGGAACCGCAAAGCAGTATCGAGTGCTGCAGTATCATATAAGAGAAAAAGATTTGTGCAAAACGCTCATCAAATTATCTGAAAAATGCTTTTCGAATCGATACTCGAGTTTCGTAAATTACAGATAATTGAGATTATCATTTTTTAGATAGCCAAACGTCAAGATAATTTCAAAAATCGACTTTTCGTACACAATTTCTAGGCTGAATTTTGTATAAAATCTTCTACCAGACAATCATATCATTCATTCGCAAGAACAAAAACTATGTAAGTCATTTAAAAAATCAATAGATTAGTTATGGATACAGAAGTTTGATAACTGCATGTTTTGTAAAAAAAAGTTCAGATAAGCTATTTAAAACATTTTTCCAACAATATCGATCTTTTGCTGCTATTCTACGACAGTAACGAATTTAATCGGAGACGAATCAAGTTGTCGCCCCAAACTCAAGTTTACCAAAGTAAACCAATTCAAAAAACGGTTCTCGTTCACTATTCGGCGAGTTTATTTAATTACCTTTTAAATTTTAAAGAATCTTTAAAGCCAGCGTGATTGGTTGACGGTGAATAGTGAACGAGATTCCAGAAAATTATCTTAAGGCATGATGTATTTTTTCAGTTGCATACCTTTTTTTGAGCGAAAAGATGTCATTTTAAAAATATTTCTTATAAGTCATTTTCGCAACTTTCGTTACAAGACTGTTTGAGTATGACGCTGAATGTTGCCAATCGATCTTAGTTTTTTTTTCTAATCTTTTTAGAATGTTTTTGAGCTTTTTTAGCTAGAATATACTGACTGGTAAAACCTTCCCGTTGTTACGTTGTCACAGCTTCACTCACGAATCACCATGTGCTGAGACACTAACGTGTTAGATGGCGCAACATAATGAGGAAAAATAAACAGGTGGGTAGGCACTGGGAAGAATTTGTACTTTTTAAATATCTTTACATAAAGAAATTATCATCAGAGGACTCTTGCAAGTCTCCTACCTCAGCGCGGTCAGCGACCGATTCGTGATCAAAAAGATACGATTTCACTCTTCTGGCGAAGCAAATGCTTTTCTGCATAAACAAAAAACTGTGCAAAGTTTAACGAAAAATTAAATGATTACAAATCAAATAGAAAAGGTTTCTTTTTTTAATAACCTAAAATACGGATACTTTATTGTTTGTAAAAAGCAGAATAGAAATAACGATCGTTTTAAATCAAATTTGTTTTAGAAAAAAATTAATCAAGAATTACAACTTTGGGTAAACTTTAATATTTATTAGAATAATGTTTTCGCATTTTTAGCCGGGATCAAACATAATCAATGCTTGAGCAGATGATTACTTTTTTACCCGATAGCAGCACAACTAAGTAAATGCAGAATAAAAACTAAATTATAAAGGTTAGCAGAAATAAAAATGAATTTATGTATGCATATTCATTTGTTATCTTGCCATAAAAAGTATTTGTACTTTAAGATTTTCACAAATTTGGTGGTGTCATTTTTCAATGATTGAAAGAGTAAAAACGTTTTAAACTTTTAATTGGCTGGAGATTTTTCTTTTTCTGTATTTAAAAAAGGTTTATGAAAAACAAAAGGCCGTAATTTTTTTAAACAGTTTTGCTATGTCAAAAACCAGAAAAATATACTATTTAGAATTTTAAAATACAAATTTTTTTTTGTATTTTATTTTTAATTTAAAACCTAGATGGGTAAAAAATATAGGTTGTAAAGCTTACGCGTATCATGATCGTAGTCTGAGGCCACTAAAACCTTAACTCTACAGCCAATAACCTTGTTCTTAAGACAAAATAGTTGTAACAACTTTATACATAATATAATAAAAGAAACATAAGTAGTTTGTGATATACATAAAAGCCAAATCACAGTGTTGCGAAATCAGTGCTTCAAAAGTGCTCAATAACAAAGTTAGAGCTCGAAATTAAAAACTGGCAAAATCACGGAAATTAAAACATAGCTAAAACCAAACAGACTGTTTTACCCATAAAAGGGATCATCAGGGGTATCTAAATAAAGTACAATAAAATAAAGTTAAGATAAAATAAAATAAAGTTAAGTTTTTTCAGTTTTTCCATTTTTTTCAATTTTCAATTCTATTTGAATTTTTGGCAGTTTTATCTTAACTTTATTCTATTTTACTTTATTTAGATACCCATGATGATCCCTTTTATAGGTGAAACAGTCTATTGGGTTTTAGCTATGTTTTAATTTCCGTGATTTTGCCAGTTTTTGAAAGCCAAATCAAATATTTGATACGAAAAATTTGGAGCCAGTATAGATAGGTGCTAATAATATTTGGCACCAATTTTTTTGGTCAATAATTCAAATTATGATTAAGTCCTTCAATTCATACAATCATAAAAACAATAACTAATTATATAAGCAAAACCTAACAACTAACGAAACTCTATTTCGTGTCTTTCGGAGGATCTTCTGCGAAAGCAAAAAATTCTGAATCGTTACTGTCAAATTTTTTTTGTTTTGCTCCGACTCAATTAAGACACTGTTGCTGTTTTCTTCAAACGGATCATTGCGAGATTCTTTTTTTATCATAGTTATTTTACAGTATATTCAACAACTTTTTTCAATTTTTCTTTGCTGATTTGTCATATCGGGTTTAAATGTTTTGTCATATTGAAACGTCACAGAAGCGTAAGATAATTTTTTTGAAGCATATGTTTCAAGAAAAAAAAAAAAAGAATAATAATAAAAAAGGAAAACAAACCAAACTACTCAACAACAGCACATTGTTTAAAAAACTTTAAATTGCATCTACTGCTGGTTTTTAGCTAAGAATTTTTGAGATACATACTTCTGTGGTAGCTTCAACGTTTCTGTAAAAAGTATGGTCCTGATGCAATACTGTATTAAAATCGGTTCTCATTGATAAACATTTACAAACCAATAAAGAATTGCTTTTGAAACGTTTTTAGACATGAACCAACCTGGTTTAAATACACAAAAAACTAGATAATTTTTCGTATAAGCCAGAAGTTTGACGAAAACGTATAACAACTTAAAAAACTTCAAGATGCCACTTGAAGGGATTTTTATGTCATAACTTTTCTTGTAGAAATCGTTTTACTGATTTGCCAATTCTGGTCTCGTTACAGGTTAAAGTCAGCAGAGCGTATTGTAACTCTGAATGGGCAAATTGCGGCCCGCGGGCCATATCCGGTCTTTTTCATTGATTAACTTGGCCCGCCAAACAATTTATCTTAATTATGACGTTATTTGAGAGAATTTTCTGGAATGTAAAAAAATTATGAAAATAAAGTCTGTTGCGTGCGTTCATCTGGCCCGCCTGACAATAGTTTTAAAAAATTGGTCCGCAATATGAAAGCTTGCCCAGCCCTGATGTTACCAACACAATAGTGCAATCTTTGACGTTGATTTAAAAACGAAGATTAAATTGCAACGACTTTTTGTACTTTGTTCGAGTTCAATATCAACGAATACGTGCAATCCATTGCGTAAAAAATTACTGTACAGTATATGACTTAATAAAGGCTTTTATAATAAAGAATTGTAATTTTAAATAAAAATAAGATATGTGTTTGAAGGATTCTGAAATAAATACTTGTTTCAAAATATGTTAAAATTTTAAAAGAAAAACGCAGATACCGGTATGACAACCTGGCTACCTCATTAACTTAGAATCCGCTTTGCACGTCTTAATTCAATTTATTTTAACAAGAATGTTTATCGTCGCAAAATTTAAGATTTGAGGCCCGTTTACACTGAATGCAATTGCTTCAGGACAGAGTTTTGAATTCTTCTCATTTTCTTTCGTTGATATCAGCCAAAAATGTACACATATTTTTTTTGAATAAATTTTGAACCATCTTATTCAAAGCGGATTTCTTGCTTTATTTATCATTTAAACTTTAAAGCGCCTTTTAGCACCATTATATTGCGGCGTCATAATCAATTTTTGAGCTGAAATTGCTTGAAGTTTTGACGTTACAGTGAAATGCACTTTGGACAAGGTAAAAAACTCTTATTTTCTTTTTTAACTTTCTGATAATCAATTTACTGTTTTATGAAAAAGTTTTTGTTAGCTGCATAGCTCATCTACATCAAACCTTATACTGTATTTTAAAACGACGTCTAGTTATCATTGTTTCTTTAAACCCTGCCGCTCATAATATAATCTTCAAGTGAGTTTTTGCCGAATGACAATGGTCACGTTCGTTTGAGGACAATCTCCTATTATCCGAATTCCTAAAAATTGGTAACATCAGTCTTTGCTCCGCCTACAAACCACAGAATCGAACTTCGTAATTATTTGAAGAAAGCTTTTGGTCGGCAGCCTGAATTTGTCACGTGGTTTGTCTGTAAAGCACAATTGAATTCTAAAGCTTCTGTTTGGTTTACAGAAAACACTTTTAAATTAAAGTAACCGCCTAGCATTTGAAATACAATTGGGGTAATTTTGCTTTGAATAAGGTAGGTGACATCTATCGGATTAAATAATGTTATAATGCCAAAAGCTGATTAAGCTCCACAAAGAAAGTGGATCTGTTATTATTATAAAAATTTCAAAAATAATAACTTTCTCGTTTAGCCCTCAATTACTCCTTTTACTGTACGTCATTACACAAACCATTTTTACTGGCTGTTGCATTTACCTTATTAAAAAAGTGAAAAAACGTAGCTTTTATAATAGCATTAAAAATTTTTAATTGTTGTAGAGAAAAACAATTTTTAAAAAAAGTTTTGACAATGGCATGGGTACCGAGATAGCGCAAGTCATGCAACTTGAACTTGATCCTTGTGGACGGTGACAAATTCTTGCAATTCGTTCAGGTAAACAAAATTTTTTGCCTCGCAACGGCAACTGTGTAACGGCAGGCATTTTACCTTGAACGGATTAAAATTGGTAGTAAAGGTGTGTTTCAAACAACAGCGCCGCCAAAGGGGACAAGAGAGGAGAATTGCACGCATTTTTGCTATTTGAACATATCCATGATATCCGTCCAGTATTTTTTGGAAAAAGAAACGAACTTTTTCTTTTGTTTTTTTTTGAATTACGGTTTTTGAAAAAACACAAAGCTTTGTGTTCGACAAAACATCATTATTTTATTAAAATATTATTAGTAAATTGAAAATGAATACCACGGTATAAAGTTATGATAACACCGTTATGGTACAAACTAATCTGCCCAACGAACTGGCAAAGTAGAAAGCAGGGCTAGGGAGTAGGAGTAGGAGTAAGGAGTAAGAGGAGCCGAAGTTTTTCCAAGGAGTAGGAGTAGGAGTAACAAAAAACACTTATTACTCCTCACTCCTCTACTGCATTATTGGGTTGCCATACTGTCTGGAATTTTTAAAACATTGTAATTGAAAAACCGAGGCTGATTCCAAGTGAAAACTTTTTTTTTTTGAGAACACCATGGTTTTTTCACAAAAACGGAAAACACCATGATTTTTTCACGAATATTGAAAAATCTGAGACTGATTCTATCTAAGTGGAGAAACTTAAAAAAAACTTACACCGGAGTAGGAGTAGGATTAAGAAAAAACTTTTTTGCTCCGGAGTAGGAATAAGAGTAGGAGTAAAAATCACCACTACTCCACAGCCCTGGTAGAAAGGCTTTCAAAAAATTTATATAATTTTGTACAACGCGTGAACTGGTTTTTCGAGGGGGCGTATAGAAGTCATCATTCATAGTTGTTAAATAAACGGAGCAGGAATAAAAGAAAATTAAACTGAACGGAACTGAAGCGTAAAGGTTATAGGTGGGCCTATATTGCTGTACTTTTTTTAAGATGGCAGATTAAAAACTCCCTTTTTCCAACTTGATAATGCTTCTAATAACTATGAAAGATAACGTGTTCATGAATAAGACAAAGTTGCTTCTGCACTAACGCTTCTGCAAACAATAGCAAATTTTTAATAATTACGTCAAACATAAAAAACGCCGTTTTAAACTTGCACGAACATATAAATAAGTAGCATCAATTTAGACAAGCACGCTGCATTTATAGGAGACTATTATAAAAAAAACTTTATAAAGCTAAAAAGACGATATTAAATCTAGTTTATATGATTGAAAGCCAATATTTAACTTTGTAAATGCAAAATCAGGCCGGCGTAACTGCCCTCCGAAAACCCTCACTGGGATGGGGCTCGCAATTGTCCAAGGAGCCCTCAAACAGGTACTCCAAAGAAAAACGGACTATTTGGATTGAAAAACTATTCTAAACTAGGGTAAGCTTTTTATTAGTAAAAATCCAGGTAAATATCCAAAAAAAGTCACAACCTAAATAAACTTTGGAAGTAAATAAAAATTATTATTGGCTTCACCTGGATTTTTAGTAAAGCTCACTTCTTTTCAAATCTGGAATTGGCCCAGAAAACTAGGCGAAAACAATTAAAACGTCTTCATGCATTGGGAAAATATATTTGAGCTGTGGCTAAAACTTTTTTGGGGTTTTATTTGGTTTTCTGGGTCCCCGATTCTAATTTTTGCAAGAGGTCTCAGTTATGGTTACATTGGGTCCGATGCAAAGTCAGCTTGTGTAAACCAGAGTAACTTATTGCAACTAAACAAAAGCGAAAATCAAATTTAAAAAAAATCTTTTTTGACTAATGGAAAGCTGCTCAAATTCACAACCCAAAATCAAGACTATCTTTTATGCTACCAAAAAGTGCTGTGAAAATTACTAGGGAAAAATTTATCTTTACAGAAATTTACATTGCTTTTAGATAAAGTTAGCAGGCTATTTATAATCTTGCTAACTTTATCTATAGCTGCTAACTTTTGATAAAGTTAGCAGCTATAGATAAAGTTAGCAAGATTTCAAAGGAAATTGAATTACATCGAATCGGAACGTGTTGCGACACAATTAAAGCTGAACTGTCAATACGTGGACAAAAAATTGCGTGAAAATATACAAAGATTCCTAACGATTGGTTTTGGTTAGCGAACCAATTTTAGTTAAGAAGCTTTGGACGTAAACAACGGTTAAAATAAACGACAAAATGTAAAAAATAGAAATGAAAAGCGTTTGTACACTGGAACAACCCCGTGACATTTCAAACTTTTTTGCGCTCAAGGTTGTGACCTACTGACGTCAGAGAGGCAAAGTTTTTGGCCAGTTTTTCTTCCTCAAAATCAAAAGTTGATTTTTCGAGCTCGTCCGCTTTCGCTTTGTTAATGAGGTCATCAAGATCTTCGATTTCTTCGCTTTCTTCGTCTTCCGCCTTGATGGCAATAGGCGGCGATTTCCTTTCTACTTTTTTGAATTCGATCCCAGAGAAAACCTCCTCAATCGGAATGCCCATTTCGAGCCTCGATGGTCGTCGTCGGTAGAGACGCGAGGGAGCTTCATCTGTTCATAAAGTTTGACCTCAATAAACCCAATTTAACCAATTATTTCGCTTTAACGTAATTTTTCATTAACCAAGACTTGTTTCATACTCGAAAGCACGTCACAAGCTTGTGGTGATTCCCAATTTTGCGCCTCACACCATCGCAATTTTTTTATTTTTTTAATTTTTCATTTTATTTCTATATTTATCCTCCTGACTCGCAGGAAAGCGACGGAGGCGCTGTACATAGGGTAAACAATTACCCCGATCTGCTTCCGGAGATGTCAAGATATTGCTGTGCGCTTGTAATTTAATAAAGATATTACTGTAATTTAGAACTGCTTGCCAAGACCACCAAGCAGGGGAAAGTGCCGTAAAGTGTCTTTCCCAAGAACACAACAAAATGGCGCAAGTGGGTTTTGAACCGAGACCATGTTGATCATCAGCTCGGTGCTTTAACCACACGACCACATTGCCGACTAATGTGCAATGATGGTCATCCGTTGAAACAAAGGGTTTGTTGATAGTTAGTTATTAGTTTGTCAGTCGTTTTGCAAGTCCGATTTCTCGTGTAATACGTTTTCGTCTTTAAAGACAATAAACTTTAAAGACGATAAAGAATAGACTCTTCATTATAGATCTTTAAGTTTGACTGTGGTTTACTATGCTTTTTGATGGAAAAGCAATTAGGGACTCACAAGTTTACCAGTGATTTCAAATTCCAGTGGCTTTAAAAATAAGCAATTTTTCATTTCCCAAAAATCTTAAAGTTAGCACAAAGAACTGAATTTCGCGTACAAAAAATGACAAATACGGATTTTCTCAGTTGGCTTTTTTAAACTTTTTTTTATAGTAAACTAAATTGCTATAAGCTAACAGGAGTAGAAATATTGCCCAGGTGGTAACATTGCTACTGAATACATTAGATACTTTTTTCTAACCCTAACCTTAACCTTAAGCGTAGTGGTAACGTTCTCAGTGCAATGTTCCGCGTGCGAGACCAACATCAGCCATTTCAAAATATCTACTCCTATTTCCTCCCTTAAAAACGTATAAGCTTATGAAAATTATAACTTTAAAATCTATACGTGGCAACATTAAGGAAAAGTATCAGAACATGATTATCCGAACTGACCTGATTTTGATGAAGTTTTTGGTTGAGATTGATCCATTTTTTTTGTCCCGCGTTTTGATTTAAAAAAACTTTTTTTAAAAACGTTCTTCACAGATTTTTTTCTTTTCCTCTCTGAAAGAAAAAAAAAGGATTTTTAAACTTATGGTTCAAAACCGAATTTAACCGCTTAAAACTAAATTTTCAAGACAACAACTAAAATCAATAAAACTTATTGAAACTCACATTTAATTTTTGCTCGTTCACATTTACAGCTTAACAAGTTTGAAAAAACGTCGCAATTTTTTTTATGGTTTAGGCCGGTTTGAGTTGGACTATACGGACTCAGTTTAACTGAGTTAATTTTCATACTGATGTTGATGTGATTGAAGTAGCAATTACAACGGAAGTAATATATCCGCATTTAAAGTCATTTATTTTACAATCTGACTAAAAAAGCGAATGATTAGTTTTGATAGGAATGGCTCACGCAAAATGGGCACTTTACTAGCGTAGGAAAATTTTCATTAAATTCACGGGTATTTTCAGCGGTAAGCTTATATTTCACGATCTATTTTCGTTATTGTTTACCTATAAGGCAAAACTAGAAATAACTAAACAGACGTAACTGTAAAAATAAACAATAACAGATGGATTATTGTGAATATTTGTAGACAAAAAGATCGTTATTAAAATATAAAAACATATGTTTTATTAGTTTTCTTATCAAGCAAAATATGTGCTTTAGTGGTAATATTTGTACAATGATATTTGCTTAACATCAAAAATTTTTGGTAGCTTCCATTAAAAATAATTTTTTTGCCAAGAATAGTTGAAGATAAATGTTTTTTTTAAAAAAGGTTGAAATAATAATAGTTAAACCAGGGATGAAAATTTGGGACTCGGTACTCGTCAATTCGGTGCAATATAGCTGCACTTGAACTCGGACTCGGACTCGCAAAAAAAGTAGAGAGTCCGGCGAGTCCGACGTCTAGATTTCCTACACCATCGACGAGTTGAAGGTTTTGCAGGTTATTGCTATCAATGCTATTTAAGAAAAAAAAAAATGCTAAACCTTGAATGAAAAATGAAAGAGAAGTTAAAATATAATTTCCTTCATACTATTCCTTTTCACTATTCTGAATTTTTATAATTGTTTCTTACTCTGTTGCGCTCAAGATCGTCAATTTTTTGTATTAACGAGTGTTCAACAAGGGGGTCAAATAGCCATTTTGTCAGAAGATACAAAATCAAAAAGACAGCTTTTTTTAAAAAAAAGGTTTTACAGAGTTACCATTTCGTATCGCGACCGTTTTCACCGCAAAAATCTAGTGATGACTAAAAAAAGTCATTACTTCCAATCACAGTCTAAATCTTCATTTTCGTTGCCAATTTTAGGTGAAGATTAAGAAAAAGGTCACATGATCCCTAGTTTTGTTCTAAATTTATGGTGCAGACCATAATTCAACACTTTCAATCGAGTCCATGATCCAACCAATACTTTTAACCGAGTCCATGATCCCTACATTTTTTCTAAATTTAAGGTGCAGACCATAACCAAGATAATAGCATTTACCTTCAATCGATCTGATATTTTGGTCAAGTTTCTATTTTAGGGGCAAATTTGAATCAATGCTTCTGTATTTGTGCACCTATACCTTCTCTTTTTGAAAAAAGCATGGGAGGACTTTAAAACGGTCAAAAAAGCAGGGGGAAAACCACCCCGCTTCCGGCGCCCCTGGTGTTCAATACTTGTACAGAACAAAAATATTGCCATTTAGATTTTTTTGCGGTTTATGTCAGTTTTGGGCTGGCTTCTTCCATAGAAGTCAAAAGGATAATTCTTAGTTTTAGACAAATTTGCGGACTCGGAGTCGCTTTAAAATTTTGACGAGTCCGCATCCCTGAGTTAAACTGTTAGAAATTTTTCAGTACTGAGTATACGGCTTTTGCTATTCATTTTTATACAAGATGCACTTCAATGTGTAAACAACTTCAGAGCTTCTAAAATTGTATTGTCATTAGCGCTAAACGGGGTAACGCGGAAAAATGCTTTGTAAAAAAACGTCTGCTCTAAGCTTTTATTAAGAATGCTTTTATATCTTATTTTGACAAAAGTTCGTTGGAAACTTGTGTTGTTTTGTTTTTATTTTGTTTGTTTTGTTTTGTTTTTGTTTTTATTTGTGTTGTTTTATTACGCATGGCTATACTTTCTTATTTTAAGAAACTGGCATGATTTCGCTTCATATTTTTTTAATCTGAAAAAATAGAAATTTCATAAAGAATTTTCTCAAGTCGTAAAATATTTTTCATGAATAACAAAACTTTTTAAATCATTACGACTATAAAGTATGCCTTGTTGGGCGAGACTTTTTATGACAAACATTGATCTATAATGACATTCCCTGCCCTAACGTATAACCAAAGAAATAATTTTTCAACTTACCTTCATTATTCATATTAGATGCTTTGGATGGATCGTCTTCTGGAGAGCTTTTGTTTAATTCCAAAGCCATATCTTCATCGGCTTCGTCTGGAGAAAAGGCTTGGTAAGTATAATTTAATAATTTCGGACATTCAGTAAACAATTCAGTAACGTGGTTAGGGAATATGTCTCAAATACTACGTAAAAGTTTTAAAAAATATCATTTAGAAAAGTCGCTTGTGTTATATTCTTTTGATTTGAAGCTTTTTTGTCTTCTTTTTTAAAAACTGAATGTCCCTTACGTCATGAAGTTATTTATGATCATTTAAATAAAAACAAGCAAAAAAAAGTTATTTCGCCATATTATTAAAAGTTGGCTGAAGTTACTGATTAACAGCTGCTTTAACTCAAGGTGTCTTCTACACGTCGCGAATACCTGATTATGTAGATGAAGACTTGGCCTAATTGTTTAACTTTTATGATGGATATCACTGTGCATAATCCCCACCAAAAAAAACATACATTGAAAAAATAAACTTAAAAGTCAAATTTTTCTTTCATCTACATGTATTTTCATAGCCTTTTTGTAGTTTCTTATAGAAATCGAATTATTGACAAAAATTCTGGTGAATTGTTTATAAGAAATAAAGGCATAACTTAGTTAAAATTTAGATTTAGAATGAGGCAAGCGATGCAACTGGATTTATAGTTTGACATCACAAAGTGAAAGAACTAAAATAAAAATTGGTTGCATTAAAAAAAACGGCAGTTTATGTGTTTGCCCTTCAAATTTTGAGCCTTTCTATAATATTATCTTATACCGCCTGAAACAAAAATAGCTGTTTGCTACAAACAAATCATTTTCTTTTAAGTTTTATCGTGAGATTAAAAGTACAAAAGAATTGGCACTAGTTGATTTAGAGAACACAAAATACAATGAGAAATAAACGATTTGCCATCAGACTATTTACCAACCTATACGCTTGTACTTGGCATTAAAAATTGTAGTTTAAAATTGTGCTTGTCAAATCTTTTTCTTGTAATTGTACACCTTCGTTCGCTTTAAAAAAAAATGACGGAATACAAAATATGACGGCTAACTCCAGAAGCTTCTAAACGAATTGAAAATACTACATCACGATACAAAATGGGACATAATGCTTAAGCGATCGCTGAGGCGTACTACGGACATAGTAAGCCATGACCTAACACAATATTTAGCGAATAACACAACAGTAGGAAGCACAACACTAAAGAGTCAATAGCTAAAATGTGTAACAGAAAGAGACAATCAAGCAAAGAATGCTTTCCACAACCAGTCACCAATTCGAGCAGTGGTCGACATCAGGTATTTCGGGCAGGTGCGTCGTTTTGAGACTGAGAGGGCCTTGCAATTGCGGAACGCGACAGGCCCACGGTAGGATAAACATATTCATCGTGTAAGCCGGGATTTGTGAATTGTGGTTCGATGTAAACCTTTTAGGAATAGAAACCGAAGCGACTGACACTTTTTGCAGTTGTTTAAAATTTTACTTGAAGGGAAAAAATTTTCTTTTGCAAGGGTCGTTCCACAAATGAAGACTTTAGTCGATCATGAATTTATTCAAGTTAGAAACCAAGCAGCAGCAGCGTTCGTATTTGCAACTGAACGGCGTAACTAAAAAAATTGCGTCATATCGACGAAACGATGAACTCGAAGTCGTTTAAAGTGAGGACCCCAGAATTAATGGATATATTAAGCGATAAATAAATCTTTCCTGCCGAGCGATTTTAATAACAGGAAAGTATGTATTTTTCACTTTTTTAAATGAATCAAAACCTAATAAAGTCATTGATATAACAAAAAAGAAAGAAAGTTTCAGAAAACAAAATCTTCAAAAGTAGACTCGAAATTACGAAACAGTTTCTCTGTTCACAATGCCATAGTACCTGAAGTCAAAAAAAAGCATACAAATATTTTTGAAATGTAAAAAGAGAAAAGTTTAAAAGCAAGAAAAACCTTTGGGTTGGAAAGCAATAAAAAGAAGAATTTTTGTGGATGAGGCGTGTGGCTAAATTGATTGGATTTTAGGTTGGTAAGTTATGACCACTTTTTCAATATCATCTACTTTGATTTGGCAATTTTAGCAAAATTAAAACAATAAAAATCAATAAAAAATACTTGAAGTTTACAGAATCTTGAATAACCAACGCTGCTGAAAACTTAATGGGCTTAAATCTCTTTTAGTATTCTGCTAATCTCGCCATTTAGTATTTAGCAAAAACGGTCTTGTTTCTCTTTTATTATAAACAAATATAAATCGCTTAGTTTAAAACTTTTTCAAGAGTTTTTGAATAATCTAAGCAGGCAAAATATTTTTTTCAAAACAAGCTTAACAAAATATAAACGTAAAAATGAAAAACACCAAAACTGCTTGTCTTTTAGGATGGTATAAATGGTATGACTCTTTTAAGATGATAAGATTAAGCGTAAAAAATAAAAAACACCAAAACTGCTAGAAAAATGTGCTAGCAGCGTTTCCAATCTATACCAACTTGTGACAACCTTAATAATTAAAACAAAAGATTCCTGACCTGATGGAAATTGAAGGCGGTCTTCAGTTGATTCTTCTTCGATACTTGAAGATGATGAGGAGGAAATGGTTTCAAAACGTCTTTGTTTAAAATGATCGAAACTGAAAAGCGAACCAGCTTCAATGAATTGGTCTTATTTAGAAAATTAGCTTTGCTTTTTGCAGTAACATTACTTTAACATATTTATCGAATTAACTTTGCTTTTAGTTCCATAATTTGTTTTATCTTATTTCTAACTCACTTGTTAAAAAACATTGGCAATTTAAGACTGGGTTTATTAAATAAATCAAGAAGGCTTCTATTACCTGCAGCAATTACTAAGTTGAAATCAGAAACAAAAAAAAACTCCAACCTCAAATGAAAAGCGACAAGAATCAAACTGAACAACCCCTGTTGCACGGGTCTATATACTAGACGTAGCGCAAGCATTCGAATATGACGTCGTCATCCGCACGTGACTTTGCGAAGGCAGATGTTTATTTGCATAAAGCAAAAAAATGTTGCAACACTTTTTTCGGCAACGCTAACCAGCTACTTTCCCAAGTCTTTGTAAAGCTTAAAGTTTATGACAGATTCTGTATAAATTTACAAACCAAACGCTGCCAATTTGTTGAATTTTTATTGTTTTAAATAATAATACGTAAAAAGGATTTTATAAAAAAGAAAGGTATGAATCTGCATTATATTTATTTCTGATGAAAAAAAGCGATTCTCAATAATGTCGAACAGGGTTGTAAAGATTTTTTCTTAATCTTTAGTTGTTTTTCAATGCATAGATATAGTCAAAAGCATTTCTTAATTTTTTATTTTAGGTGGACATTTTCGCAATATCAAACAAAAAAATCCTAGTTTTGGTTATTGTGACCTTACGTATGCTCATAGTCGCACTTGACGGAAGGAAAAGGGGGGAATTTTTTCCCCAAGTTTTAAAAATTCGGATAAAATTAAAAATTTTCGGGTAGCGCAAGGAATTTTTGGACAAAAAAATTTTTTGTGCATTAAAAATAAACACTAATTGCAGGAAAAAGTATATGTATTGAGGTGAAGGTTTTTTTTTAGAGATTATTATGTTTTGCGACAAAAAATTAACAAAAATGAGACAATTTTAAAGTGACAGCCCCTCTTTTTTTCAGTCTTCACCCTAAACTTTTGACAAATTTTTTTCATGTCCATAAAATTCAAAAAAATCGAGATTCGGGCAAGCCTTATAAAATTTGGGCAAAACCCTATTGTCCCCCAAATTATTTTCGGCAGGTACGCCTATGATTACATATACTTACTTTTTCTGTTTCTCCAATTCTTTTTCATTTTGTTTTAGGTCTTTTCTGAATAAAAAAAAAACAAATACATAAGAATACTTGTTGTTTAGAAATTTTATATTTAAGTTTATGACCGATTGTACAAAATGCGAGTTTTAAACGTTGGCTTTAAGCCAACTTCTTTTTTAACACGAAGTCATTTTAATTTTGCACTTTTTCTTCAACAACTAATTTTTTGAACATGCTTTGAAAACTAGAAAAATAATTTTAATGTAATTCATCGACAGCTTGTAAAAGGTGCATAAAAGAATAAAAGTTTGAGTTTAAGGTGATTACCTCGAGTTTCAGTTATCATTTAATATTATAAATCTCAAAAATTTTGTTCAATTCATTTTCTAAATTGTCAGCAAGCTTAATTCATTGGAAAACAGATTAAGTCAATCGAGAAAAAGGCTTCAAAGTTATTGACAGTATAATCTAAAAATAATATTTTTCACTTCATCAGGCTTATGAAAATTGAGTTTTACTCAGAAAAAGTGTTCAAAACAAAAAAGGTTTTTGCAAAAAAAATTTCAAAAACGGAAACTGTTCGACACCTTGCCTTTGAAACTAATTAAGCAATAAATTTTGTTTTAACTGAAAGTCCGAAGGCAATTTTCATTAAAGCAAGCATAAACTGATAGAATCGATTTTTTTCCATTTGTTTATGGCATGGGTACGTGCTGAAAGCAGTTGGTGAGCGAGGTGGTTTATCGATTTGAAGCTGACAACGTCGTGAAAGAAAGAAATTCTTGCCGATAATTTCACTTTTGCGTTGTTACGCAGTTCTATTTGCAAGGATGTCAAAAAGGTTCGTTCTCGGTCACTGAGTTGAAATTTAAAAAAATGCTTCGATATTGATTTGATTTTTTGTGAATTTAAACCCACGATTAAAGCAAGGATAAGCAACAGGTGGCAAAACCTTTACAAATATTTTTCATAGTGTCACGCTGTTTGAAATACAAATAAAAGATTTACTGTGGAATCGTTCAAGTTGGAAAAACACGAATCGATTACGTCTTAAACCATTACGTACGTTTCGTCGATGTTGGGAAGGCTCGGCTTTAATTCAAATTTAGGCGATCGTCGTACAAAATCAGCAACGAGCGGAAGACTGGATCTTCTCGATCCCAATTTACTGACTCCGTTTTCGTCAATGGTAACCACCTGATCCTCTTCAATGTTCTTCATTATGTTGCTCAAAGAAAGTCGTCGTCCCGTTTTGCCTAGACGATTAGGAACGTTGAGCATTTGTGCGGATGCGGATCTAGATTTTAGGAGCGAGACTTTCTTGGCCGGTTGAACTTCTTTTGCAGAAGAAACAAGGATATCGAGATTTTCCTTTGAAGTTTTTGAAGACGGAAGGTCGGGCTTCTCTTCTTCGCTGCTTTCATTATCGGCACTCAGCGACTCTATATCGCTATCTAGCGGAATCGGAGGAAGCGAGAAAGCATTCATGAGATCATCGTCGACAAGTGACTTTTTCCGGCTCATCGCCCGATGAAAAATTCCTTCAGGCATCGAAATAGCAACGTTCGTCCGCCCTCTTGCGGACGACAACATGTTACGAAGCTCGTCACTTTCTGTCGATGAGCTTTCAACATTTAGCATTTTTGAAGCAAAACTTTTACTTAGTGATTAAAACTGAAACTGAAAGCAAGAAAAGCAGCATTAATTTTTATCAAAATATTTTTCTCTGAATGTAGCGTTTTTGGTTGTTTAAATTACAATTATGTGCTTACGATCTAGCAGAAAACAATTAACTGCTTGTCGCGGACGTTTCAACTGGTGCATCGCAACGCCCTAGCCTAGTACGTCACTTTAAAACTACGTAGGCGTCCTTATTTAATAAGATAAAGATATCAAACCAAAGTTTATCAAACATTTTACAAAAAGGGTGTTTTGACGTTCAAACATAGAATTTTTTTCAAAAGTCAGTGAAGCCAAAAAAAGATCTTCAATACACTTTCGAAATAAATTTACCAAACAGGTCGCTATAGGTAAGAACCGTTTTTTAAAATGTAGCTTGAAAATCTTTTTCTCTGAGACTAGGGTACGTCGTGAATTTATAGAAGTTGGTAACCCCTGGCTTATTGAATTGGTTATGTTGCTTTTTGCCGCGAGAAAATGTTTTAATAAAATACAAAAGTTTTTTGATGTAAATAAGTAAGCTATGGTCAAAATGCTCAAGAAAAAGTGCTCTTAATACTTTTTTTAAATATAACAAACTGTTTATGGGTAAAATCGAAACATTTCATCGCTTTTAGTTATTTAATTGTAATATTTGATAAAAAATATTTCGTAATAAATTTTTTTTTGCCCCGCTTCCATTTAAAAGCTTAAAATTGTGGAAGTAATCACCTCTAAGGGCGCAACTCTTCCCTAATCTGCTGTTCGATTCTCAATCAAGTCCAAATAAAAATTTTCTATCGAAAATGCACTTGAATAATTAAATAGACCACAATGCAGTTTCAAAGTTGCATGTTATTTTTTTGGATTTATTTATTTTGAAAAGCTCTGTCGTGAGGGAAAAGCTTCAACCCTCTAAAGATTGTCCTCCCCTGTTTTCGGTACTAATATAATAATGTTTTTAAATTGAACTTTCTTGTAAATCTTGAGCTGTTTCTTTCATAATAATGTAATTTTGACGTCTTTATCAACATGGCTTTTAAGCAGTGACAATACCGAATATCAGATTCATTCGTGTGTAGAGTGAGGGCAATACTTTTTCATTTGATTTTTTACCGTGAATTTCTCCAATGAATCGAATCACAGCAGAATCGTTTTTATTTCTATAGTTTGTTGTATATTTGGTTGTTTTGAAATAATTTTAAAATAATTTACTTTTTATTTACAACTGCGCGCAAGACTAATGATTTTTACAAAATCTGGTACAAACTTTTTTCTTTAAAATTGTTTCAACTACATGTACATGTTAAAATTAAGAAATCAACTTTGATTGCGGTGTCAATGGTTCTTATAACGAAATTTACTTCTCTGTCAAGGTTGCTTGGACTGCGAACAACAGAAAAAACGTCCAGATCAAAGAAATTTTTTTATTCTTTGTTTTATGTTTACAAGCTTTCTTGAACAATCTTGATTACAAATCTACGAATGTTTTCGAATCAAAAAAAGCAAATGTACGTCACCATCAAAACAAATCAAGTTCTTTGAAATAATCGTACAGCCAACTCTGAAATACTGGCGTATAACATATAAAATGAAAATTTTGAATTATTAATTTAGAAACAAAATATATTTGCACGGATATATATGTACTTTTTTCTGCGTTTATTCAGAGCTCAAGTTAAGGTAAATTTAGAAATTAGTCGTAACTTGACATAAATTATTCACAAAGGCAATGATCGCATTGTTTCAAACAAAAGCCGAGTTTTGAAGCGACCACGTGACATTCAGACAACCGGTTACAACCCGAGCCGTAAAACAGATCTACGACGAAAACTGTCTCAAGTCGTCCAGGTACTAGGCACAACACGAAAGATTTATATCGTTACACAGCTGACATTCATCGACATGTTGAAAAGACGCGGTCGTCGCGGTAAGCTCTTCGTTTACGTTTGGCTGATGACGTAGTTCACTTTGAAAACGTGACGATGGAAAGATAAAAAACAACAATGGATTTTATGAGAAATATTAACTCGAATTTATTTGATGTCAGATTTATCTTTTAAAGATTTTCAACGCGCGGCCTTATTCGGTGGCTTCGCAGCGATATAAGCTGCTGACAAATTGCAAAAATTTTTTCATATCTACTATTTTTTAAATGTTTAAAAACCTTTTGTCTTTTTATTAACCAATTATATTTATTTAATTGTGTCCAAAAAAAAGAACAATGGTGGCATAATTAATTACAATTGTAGAATATTTAAAATTATTCTAAAGTTATAACATTGTGAAGTCAATTTTTTTTAAATGGCACATTAATTTCATGTAATGACTCCGTCTTTTTATCGCGATTGGCTCTTTCAAAAGCTTGTTTAAAAGTTGTAGATTTTTTGCTATCAGATAACGAATGTAAGAAATGACCGAAACATAAAGTAAATTAATAAAAAGATCTTAGAATAAGAAGCCGAAAAATACTTAATGTCGACTCAAAAACGCAGAGCTAAAATCTTGGGATCTTTTGTAGAAAGCGCCCGCCACTAATGCAAAAATGTGAGATTTGAGAAAAACACCCCCGCCACGTTTTAAGTACTGCACGGCGGCGGGGGTGTTTTTTTGGCGGGGGCTTTCTACAAAAGATCCAAATCTTGACCGCCAAAAATTATTCTGTAAACAATTTTAATAAACTATCAATAATCTAACAAAACAATTTTTTCAAAAACCTATTTCTGAGTCATTAAATTACAACTGAAATCTGAGCAAGTACAAAATCTTCAAGTCTTTGCTGTTCTAGGCAACTAAAAATTAACTTTTTCTGAACACTATCTGAAAACAAATATCAGATCTCTTTCAAGTAGGTATCCTTGTGCTTTGTTTCTAAAATAAATAAACGATATCAAATTGTTCGACCGATTTTAAGTTGCTTGGAAAAATAGTAAATTTTGTATTTCTTTTATTTCGCTAATTGCTGCTTCAATAAATCTACAACAGCAAAGTTCATAAATCCTTAGCTCAATGAATTTCAATAAAACTGTTTGTTTCGAAGAAATCAAACGATCGATTTTGCGATCAAAAAACGACTTTTCTTCGTTTTTCAAAACTCAAAGCCTCGCGGCGTTGCGTATTTGTGGCAACCATATCGTATAAGGATTTCTGTCAACCAATATGTCAAACACTATTTAGTTTGCTTAATTACGTCTCTGACTCAATGTCAAGTTTAACTGCCCAGTAAATGTATAATATCTTCCGAATTTAAGATGTCGAAATTTTTTCTTGAATACCCTAGTTTAGATCGTACAGGCATTCTTATCCAAACCTAATTTTTCAAAATATCTGGATTCAAAAACCAATTCCTAATGAATCCGATTTGAGTTTTTCAATACACAGCAAAGTAGACGGCAGAAAACGAAATTTTTCTCGTGAAGCAGTTTCATGCCACGTGTTACACGTTAAAATTCCGAAAACCTAATGCGGATTAAAAGCTGTGAGTCTTCGAAACAAAACTTATTGAGTGGGGAAATTTCTACAATTATTTGTCTGTAAACTTTATGCAGGATACAGTTGAAATGCTATTTAATCAAAATAAGAAAACACTCGTGGTTTTAACCAATGTACCACATGCCTTTTATTTTAATTTTTACTAAAGAGCTAACTGCATATGGGGCCCAGCTGAATTGTCAAATATTTGGGACTACTGCAAAAAACTTTTTCTTCGTAATTATCTTAAGACTGCGGCATAAAGATTTTAAAAAGAAACAAATAAGCCAACCTTCAAAATTGACTTTGCCGTCTTCAGTTAAATTTAAAAAAAATTACTGGTAGCCTTTTCTGTTTCGTCTGTGTTTGAAGTGGGAATAGGAATATAAAACTTTATTCAGCCCATTCAAATAAAATTTTTTGACAAGAAAAACGATTGCGGACTAAGATTTTTGGGTAGACGATACGTTTTAGACTCCCAATTTTTACCACCTATTTTGCTGAAGAAAAAAAATACAATAATATTTTTTGGGAAGCTTGCTTTCGAAAAGCTTGTCACCTATATTTATTGCTTTAAGTCAGACGAATCTTGAAGTCAATTCAAAAACAAGTTGACTCAAAAAAGCTGACGAATGATTGGCTGGGAGTCGCAAGCCGGATTAATGTTTCGGGATCGAACCCGGGTCCCAAACCCGAAGACAAAGCGTGAACGATACCCAAACACGAAAGCTTATCTTAAAAGACTTTGGCTTGAATGTGAATTTATAAAATAAACCTAATCGGCAAGCATACCTAAACATCGATAAAACGAACGGTTGAAAACAACAAAATGTAAACAAGACAAAATATGTTAATATCGATTGTGTCTTTATATTAAATGCAAATCATACATGTACCTATATCTAAAGTATCTTGTCGTATTTGGATATAGACGAGATGCAATCTGTTGGCTTACATAACGACCACCATTAGGTAAAAATTTTTGTTGAAACTTAACCTGAGCTCGAACCTGAGCACGATGCAAAAAGCCAGTTCAATTTACAACTTGGATTTGGTACAAACATTTATTATTACAAAAAAAGTATCTAGGAGAAACGCAAACAGTGTCCTGTTTATGAAATACTGATGTCGCAAGTCTATTCAAGGAAGCTAATGCAAAATTAAAACGAAATGTGTCGACTTTGCGTTTTTTATTTGATTGCTTTATTGCGTGGTGTAATTAGAAAAAATTATCCTTGATTTGACCAACAGCAAAAACGGTTATAAAGAATTGTTTTGCTCGGCAGATTCGGCGCTTGTCCAATGTCTACCTTTTGTAATTTTTTCTCAAGATTTACAAACAGAAAACTTGAAGAATTAGGATATGAGTGAGTAACCCGACATTATTTTAGCCAATGACTTATTTTATTCGTTGACTGGTATTCGTATAAAAGCAATTTCACCGTCTAAAATATCTGCAATAATTTTGATTGTATTCACTGACCACTACTTTTTTAGACGAAAAAAATTTACTATAGCATAATAATTGTTTTTTTATAACTCATTGCATCATTTAAGTATTGCTTAAATTTTTTTAAAATTCTACTGTATTGTTTTACAGACCTTAAAAATAATTTCTAGTAAAAATTCTACCTTTCTTAAACTACAATGTGGATTACTAATGAAAAAAAATTTACGATATCTTTACTTCTTAGACTAAAACTTGAGGAAAAAGTGAAGATCGATAAAAATGATGCAAAATAAACCCAAAATTGTAACTAATTATATTCGAACAAAAATTTCATGTTCTTAAAAATTCTGGCTGTGAATCACTTTTATAGGATGTCATCTTAATAATTATTTCGCTTAGTTCACAAAAATTCATAATAAATGTATTGTGACGTGACATTAAATTTAATTTGAGATGAAAGAAATTATGAAACATCGCGAAAATTTTGTTTAATTAAAATTTGTCGCAGGCAAAAAAGTTTGTAAAGCTTTTTAGCAGGCCAATAGATTAGAACATTTAAAAAACTTAAAAGTTTTACTTGAATTTCAATGCTATCAAAATGTTTAATATTATACTTACCTTGCTTTAATTACAAATTAAATTTTGTCTTACTTTACATTTTTAATCACTTACGACTTAGGAATTATGTTATTCTGTAATTCTAGCTTGCCTTACATAAATGAAAAATGAAGGTTAAAAAAGTAGACTTTTGTGTTTATGCTATTTTTTCGCAAATGAACGACGCGTTCCTGAAAGCATTTACTTTCTTTTCCTTTTTTCTTTTCCGACTAAGTCATTGTTTTCAAGCAATTAGATTCATAACTAGTTTGATAAGCCTATTTTTCGTAATTAAATTGTTAATAAAATTATTAACTTTTATCTGAACAGTTTTTGCTTAGTTACTATGATTTAATAATGACCCTTGTTTTGTGATGAAATCTTTTTCATACATTAAAAAACTGAACAGAGCAACTTGTTGAAGTTCTTCAATTTTTCTTATCTAATTGTTCTGTTTTTGTTCTTTACACGTAGAAGTAACTCGCTTATTGGTAAGCCTACGTAAATTCTTTCAAAATGTTACTTCAATTGCGCTACTCCTTTAAATAGAAAAAAAAGAAAAGAAAAGAAAAAAGAGAACGGTTTCGTTTTCTTCAAATCCAAAATTTCGTTGATATGTAAAATTAACTGCATTTTTGAGTTTGAAAATCATTTTCAAAATAATTTTCATAAGTTCAAGCGCTTTTTGATTGATGATTAATGTCTTTCTTAGATGAGGATCATCCATTAAATTTAAATTTAAAAAAGCAAGTCCACTTTCCAACTTTTTCTCTGAACTGATGCGAAGTTTTTACAAGATAATTTTACGAATTTAGTTGTTCTGCTGAGTATCGCAACATTATGGTTAAAGAGAATTTATTCGTTGCTGAAATTATAAGAAAAGATAAATTGACAAAAAATGATTTAACATGTTGTGGACAACGCTTATCAAATTCGAGCTGATGCAGGCAGCAGTGGTAAATTTTAGCCTATAAATTTGGCGCGGGTCGCTATCCATTTGTTTATCAAAGTGATGACTTTTTTGTATAAAAGTTACCTTCTCGGAAACTAGAATTGGGACCGCACAATGAGTTGAAGACCAAAAAAAAGGTCTTCGCTTTGATGGGGCCGCTATTCTCGGTGGCAGTTAGGCAGCTGCGGTGTATATTAAAACGAAGACCTTTTTTTGGACTTCAAGTAAATTTGAAATGTGTAATCCAAATTCTAGTTTCCAGGGAGGTAAATTTTAAGATTGTATGTTGAAACCGATGTGAAAACTTAAAAAAACTCTTCAAATCGGTTTCAAAAAAAACCTCATGTCACTTTTCTCAATAAAGCGAAAACCTCTTTCTAGTCCAAAAATTTTGGAATTAATTAAAATTCTGGTGCTACTCTAACTTCCGACCTTACTGCCTTATAACTACTCCGACGTGCGATCTCACGCGTTGAATGATGTGAGATCGCAAATTAAAGTAGCACCAAAATTTCTTCGCGGGACGCGAGCTTGACATGCCTGCGTAGACAACAAAATTTTTTTTGACGGTGCTGGTTTACTATGGGTAGCAACAAATTTGCAACTGCCGACACCAGAATAGAAATCAAAACGTTTTAATAAATAGAGGTACAATTACTTTGAACAAAACCAATGTTTAAATATTTAAATAATAGTTAATTTCCACCTACTACGGTACTTTACAACATTTGGAAAAAACATAATTAATTTTTAGGCTGAAGACAATGAAAAAATATTTAATCTTTGCTCTGTCCATAACCACCATAGCATTGAACGAATCAGGACATAAAGGCTTAGGATACAATCATAGATTGTTTGATGGCGTAAAAGATTTTTTTTACAGTTTGCATTTGACCAAAAATAGATCAAAATTAAATTAAACGAATTAAACTTTGTTTAAAACGTCTTTTAAAAACTAAAAAATCATGTCGATTTTCAAGAGAATTTTGATGTGTTAAATCAGGGTTTCCCAAACTTTTAGTTCATCGGTACCCTTTGGACACTGTAGCAGGTTTGTATGTACCCCAGAAATTTTGTGATGTTTCTCTAAAAAAAAAGACTTTCAGTTAGAATCAGCCACTAATTTTCCCCCTATTCATGCCCAAAATCAAGGTGATCTCTGAAAAAAAAAGTCTTCACTTTGAATCAGATACAAATTTTCCCAATTCATGCCGAAAATCAAGGTGATCTTTAAAAAATGAAAACTCTTCACTTTTCAGCAGCCACAAATTTTCCCCATTCAAATCCAAAATCACGGTGATCTGTAAAAAAGTCTTCCCTCTTAATTGTCCTGTTTGACGTAATAACAATCGACCGGATTCGAAAATTCTAGACATTAAGGATATTCTCTCACATAATAATGTACCTTTTGAGAAGCCTAAATGTACCCCTAGGGGTACATGTACCCCTAGGGGTACATGTACCCCAGTTTGGAAACCCCTGTGTTAAATGGAATAAAGCTTTGACCATTTTCTCATGATATAAATAAGAAATAAGTAGGCATTTACTTTCTTTTTTAAGTCATATCGAAAATGTCATATTAATTTTTCATTTCTCGATTGACTCTGTCCTGATCGTTTGAATCCAAACGCTGGTTGTATCGCACAATCGTGCAATTGCACCCAACTAAAAGATTGATGAAAACATAAGAAAATAATAAAAACGAGGTGGTTGAAATTTTTTTTTATTTTTAATTTTTTTAAAGTCTCTTTTTTTAATAGTTAAAAGATCAATAAAACTGTGCTTCATTTAGATTCAAAAAGTTGTAATTTGAGTTAAAATCGAATTAAATATTGTTGTAAATAAGTGCGCTTTATCTACTATTTTCCCTTTGATATTGCTTTTTTTTTGAAGTATTAAAGTGTACACAAATATAAATGCATACAGTTACTTAAAATGTTTTTTCTATTCTTTTATGACCGAATAACTCTCTGAAGTAAAAAAATCGGCAGCAAAATAATATGCTTAACCGCTACTCACACGTGATGCTGTTTATCGCCACTAATTTCGTTTACAGTAAAATGACAGAGGCGGGTTTTTGCGTTTCAGAAACAAAAAAATGTCTGCCATTTAACTTTTCAATTTCGTAGGAACAATATAAAATAATTACGAACAAGACAATCACATAAATACTTTCGATTTTTAAAAAGGTTATCTTGTTTATTGCAATTGGCAAAAAAGTGTTCACTATCTAAAACAACTGGCAGAATAATTTCGAAATTTCAACCTTGTAAGTCAGCATTTTAATTTTATGAAAGGCGAAACTTGCTGCAATGCTTAACAAACCAGACTTGAACAACTAGATAATTCTAGTTGTCTAATTAGACTAATTAGAGCGAAATGCCGGTAATCTAATTCTAATCTAATTTGTAAAATGTTTCTAAGCTCTAATTTTAATTCTAATCTAATTTGGAAAAGCTAAAAATTTTCTAGTTGTCCAACTCTGCTCGAGAACTCTTAGGCATGACTGCAACATCAGCTCCGTCGGAAAGAGTTTTCAGCCATGCAGGCGAACTGTATAGCGCAGCGGTTCCCAAACTGTGCGCCGCGAAAGCATGCGAAAGTTGTTGTACTTACTGCTTTTCTCACAATAATTGCAGTGTGAAAGTTGTTAGCAGCAACGTTCCCTTCAGAGAGCGATTCCGATTGACGACCTTTTTTTTTTAGAGAACACCCTGATTTTGGGAGAAAAATAGGGAAATCAGAGATGAAATCGAAGTGAAGACCTTTTTTTTTTAGAGGACTTTGCTCAAAGACGTAATTGAACTGAATACCTTTTTTTCATTACGGCGCCATGAAACAAAAAGTTTGGAAACCCCTAATATAGCGCAAAACGAGCCAATCTTGGTGTACAGACATTCTCATGCTTATGAGAATGAACTCTGATTTGATATTCACTGAACTTGATTTTTATTAAATTTCTTTCTAATTCGGCATTTAATTCAATTTCCACGTTTTTGCGAATTCAGTAATTCTAATTCTAATCTAATTTGGAAAAAACTGTGTAACTCTAATTTTAATTCTAATCTAATTTGGAAAAGCTAAAAATTTCTAGTTGTCCAACTCTGTAACAAACAAGATATTCGCGGCTCCTAAAATTCAAACATTTTTCAATGAACATTATTACTAATTTTTTTAGTTTTAAAAGTTGTAGTCAAGCTTAGCAACGTAATTAAAAAAGATTATTATAGAGACCAACGAAGTATACAACATTCGCACCTTTATGCGGCAATTAATGTCACAGCGGTCATAAAATAACATTATTTAGCAAAGCCGCCATGTTGTTAATCAGCTTCCGTAGTTATCATTGCCAATGATAATTTCGTACCCGCAGTTTTCGTACTTCATTATTATTTTAATTTTCTAAATCTTGTTTTTCTATTCTATAGTTTTATATTCGAAGCTAGACAAGAAAACCGTAATCTATTAAATAAAATCACAAGTTATAACGTTCTTTTTGCCTGCTTAAGTAATAGTTTGTGTGTTTAAAACAAGTAAATTTTTTAAATTTTTTTCAAAAACTAAAAATAAATAAACAAAATTAAAGACGTTTTAATAAAAATTCTATCAAATTATTTTTATCATACACTCTTTCGATTTCAGCTTATTGGAAACTATAACAAATTTGCTTTTAATTCATATAATTGAAGACTCAACAGCTACCTCTACCATAAATAATTACTTTATGCCGAATGATTCAATCTCTTTGTTCAAATTCATTTTTTTCTTCTATCAAATGTGTTTACGATCTAGCTATTTAACTAGAAGTCAGTCAAGTAGCAGTGGAGCTTTATCAACGAAATTAGGAACTCTTCGCAATACTTAATTAAAACTTTCTGCTCGTTTAAATCTATTTTAAGACCTTTTAGCGAATGGTTTGTTTGCTTTTTGTCAAAGCAAATGCGATGATTGCTTCAATCTAGTCCTTAAATCCGTAAAAGCTCATCTTGACACTTTTGCGTCATATTTGCACTTGATAAATTAATGCTCGGCTTATATCTATTTGGTTCTATCTATAATTGAGGTTGCAAGCACAAGAAGCCATAAAGAATCGCTAGAAAAGTTCTTACTTAGCTGAAGTAGGCTTCAACTCACTTTCAAATTGCGGTATTTCTACGTCGCGTTTACAGCCCTGGCTGACTAACATCAAAACTGGATGGATTCAGCTTCCTTATGCTTGCCACATAACGCGAGGAACAAGCGCCAGATAGAGTAAAACCAATGCGAGACTTTATGCTTTAGTGACGCCGTCATCGAGTTGCAACGTTTTTGGTAGTTTCGAAAAACAGCCGGAATAAAAAAGAGAAAAAAGCTTGATGAATGCCAAATGATATTTAAATTGCTCTATTGACGTTTTCACGTGCTTCCGCTAACACGTCTACCTACTTAAAAAGATTTTAGTGTTTTTTGGAAATGCAAATTTTATGAAGCATTTTTTGTCATATTCTTTTTCAAATTACCGCAATACGATAATTAAGTCTCGCTTTTTTGATTGTTTGATGATAATTTTGTAATTAAGCAAAAGGTAAATTAACTTAGCTGGATTTTTAACTCGATCGTTAAGTCTCAAGTGCGGTTTTGGCATTCAAAAAAATAATGTTTAATAAGCGCGGTTAGAAGAAATATGACGATAATTGATTTGATTAATTAAAGCTTTTACAAGTCGATTATCTTACTTAGAAAGACGAAATTTTTTGAAAAATATTGCTGAAAAATAAATCGATGACGCTGTAATAGTTCAACAAGACTAGTAATGACTTGATTGAAAAGAACAACAGGTAATTAATGAGTTGTCTACCTTATCAATTAATTTTTTAGTTTAACCAAAATATCTTTGTTGCTATAAGAGGTTGGAGAACGCAAAATATGGTGTGGCTAGAACCGGTTGTGAATTGGGCAATTAAACAGAAATCAAATTGTTGTACCAAATTTGTAGATTTATCTTTCATTTTAATTCGTCCTTCATTTTGAATTTGCGTGTCTTGAGTTCGCCGGCTTTTTTCCGCAACGGTACACCTGGACAGCACAACCGCTTACGTGGAACTGTCATGACGATGGCGACAATTACGTCGGATTTGAACGGCCCGGGAACCGAACCCACAACTTCTGTGCTGCAGTTATGGATTCTTACGGCTTCATTAAGAATTCATTGCGATTCTTCAACCAGTCTTCTTTACGTCATTAAAATTTCGGCAAAAAAAGAAATATGAAATGATAACACAGCAATAAGGGCATAACAACCAAAAGTTGTTGTAAAAGCTTTCCAGCAATTCTTGAATTTTTGCGAAAAATATCAATGCTGTTTAAATATATTTCTTAAAATTTCATGGCCCCAACAACACAATCCTAAACAAATTCTAAAAAAAAAACAGATCAATTTTTCTATGTGATAAATAAAATTTATAAAAATCTTTCTTTTTACATTGTTTCTAATTACGTTCCAAAATATAAGGAAAAACCTTTTATCTTATTATGGAAGTGAAAATTATGGTTATTTTTCTTTATTGAAACACGTTAATTTACTACTGTATTCTGCTTCCGTTGCTTACTTCTGAAGTTTAATAAATTTCTTGAAAGCAAATCAAATATAATAGGTAAAAAATTTACAATTTTATCAAAATATCATCGTCGTTTTATGAAAAGAAGCACAAAAAAGAATCATGTTTGAAAATAACATGGAGTTTTTTAATTTTTTTCTTTTTTTACAAACAAACTACTTTTTTATTCGAGGAATTAGATCTACAATCTCTGCCTCTTTTGATGTATTAAATGACTACCAGTAGGGGTTGGAAAACTTATAACATAAGGGACATTTAGGGCCATAAATGACTATAGGGACCAATACATGGTTTATTCTTCAATTTAAAGCTCTGAGAAGGTTCTTCAAAAAACCTTATGATCTATAAAGTTAAGCAAAGATTTAAAAAAGGTTTTTCTTTCAGTCAAAAACCAGAAAGAACCTTTTGGTTTTCAAAACTCGAGTAATAATTACAATCTCGCATAATTTTATTTTAAGACGTCAATCAAAAGAACAGGTAGAATTGCAGATTATCACTGCAATTGTAAACATTTTCGTCTCTTTTTCAGAAAACTCATAAAATGCAGTAAATAAAAAAATTTCAAACGTTTATCTCTGCCAAGCATATTTAAAATTTGCTTTACACTTTACACTATTTGAGAAAAATGCTTAAGCATCATCTTTTAAGATATACAAAGTATACAAACAGAACAAATGGAAGCAGACCAGAGTAACGTTTAACTAATTTTTGACTGTACAGCAAAAAATTGCGCTTTTTGCTCAATTAATCAAAGTTTTAAAAACATGTTTTGCGACAATTGGACGCCAGAGTTTGAAGTCAACCTCATAAACAAGGCCGATAAACATAAGCCTGGCCGTACAAAAACATTAAAAAAATTACACGATATCGGTATTTTTGAAAGAGTTTTATATGAGAAGAAGTCGCTAAAAACAGAAGAATTATTTTTAAATGTTTCAGAAAAACACCATATCAACATTTATCATTCACTAAGACAAAGCCCAAAAACTTTTCATAATTTCATAGTTTCATTAACTAACGAAGACTTTTAAGATTTCGAAATCGAAGCCTGAAGAACACAATTGGGTACTGGTTAAATATGGAGTCTACCTGGTGTATTCGGTCTACCATCTGGTTGCTAAGCAGTCTAAACAGTGAATTGCTTTAGTACGGAGCGACCGCACCGCCCCCCCTGAAAAACGTCAAAAAATGCCTCCCTAAGCAAAATATTGCTCTATTTTCTCATAGTAGCACCATGATGGTGCCCCCCTAAAGTGATAACCTTTTTTTTAGATAACTTTGTTTTGGAACACTAAAAAGTAAACCCACTTTTGGGACCAAAAGAAAAATTTGGAACACGAAAAAGCGGCCCCCTATTTTTTTGCACCGGGATCCCCTTTTGTAAGGCCATGACTAAATCTAGGGTTAGGGTTAAGGTTAAAATTGCATTCTAAACTAGGCAATAGTTTTGAATTTTAAAATCAACTACCAGATCTGATAGATGGTAGACCATATTTTTTAACTAGAAGTTAGTCAAAAGGCTTTTTGACAGATGACAGACAACATATTTAATAAAAAATTTGTTAGTAGACTGCATACTTAGTCAGTGCTAGCAATTGTTCAACAATTACAATTTTAAATGCACTATTTCTAGAGCAAAGCCTTGTTTAATTTTTGCTGTTTGCTTTGTTTAATGCCCGCTGTTGTTTGATTGGCAAACTATAGAGCTTCTATCTTCGTTTAACTTGTGTTTTATTGTTTTCAAAAGAAAGCTGTAAACAAGAAGAAAAGGTTAATTTGTTGTCAATGTCGCTTGACCATAAAGTCACTTAACTTTATTGCTCGATAGAATTCGAGATCAATAGGCTACAAAAGTAAAAATTGTTCTGTGTTTTTGTCCACGTCAATTTATTATTTACGGTACATTTCAAAAAGAAAATAAATCGAGTCTCCTTTTAAAACTTAAAGTTGGCTTAAAAAGAATAGTGCAAAAAGGTTTTGGAAAAGTTTTTATTTTGACACAGACTTTGCCAAAAATAATAATTTCATTTGATGTCGCTTTCAATATTTTCTAAATCGTATTGTCATAAAGCAGGGGTGGGCAATCTTATACATATCACGGGCCAAAAACCAAGTTTATAACGTTATGGAAGGCCGCCCTTTTTTTACAGGTACCAAAATCTTCTTTGCCGTCACAGAAATTTAAAGTGAAGACCTTTTTTTTGGTATTCACTGGTTGTTTAAGAAGAGCAACGTCACGCAAATTTAAAGTAAAGATCTTTTTTTTGTTCTCACCAGATTTTGTACTTTAAAATGAAGCGATTTTTCACCTCTGCTTTAATTAGATGTACATATCACAGTTTTACTGCTGCATAGATTGTTTGAAATTGTTACGTCAAAAGGTAGGGTTGCAAAGGAGACATTGGGCCGTATTCTTTTAATATCTAACTAACATGTCACGGGATGAATAATTTTGCTTGGCGGGCTGGATCCTGTCTACAGGCCGTAGGTTGCACAACCCCGTCATAAAGCTTTGAAAATAAAAAATATTGCGTGTATTATTTTTATCAACATTGTCTATAATGCTAACTCTTTTTATAGTTAACTTAGTATCACTACTACGGAGACAAATAAACAGATTGTACATGGGTACATGTTTGTACATGGCTGATACATGGGCCAGAGCGTTGAAAAACACCTTTCCAAATCCAATGTACGAGTGTTGTTAGTTATACATTTCTTTGTTTTTATGACCAGTATTTTTTTTGCTAATATGTTTAGTAGCATTCTTACCAAAAATTTTTGTTAAATGCCACCCAATTTATAAGCTTTTGTTTAATAAAACTTCTTTAAATATCTGAAGATATCAGAAGACTTCAAGTATTTGAAGATGTTTTAATAAGCAAAAGCTGATAAATTGGGTGGTAATTTATTGTAATATTTTGTTAAGAATGCTTTTTTAAAATTAATTTTCCCTGTCTATGTATCCTACAATAAATTTATCACTCATTTCAAGGATGAAACTGGTTTAGTTTTTGACAGTTTTATATTATATTAATGTTCAATAATCCCAATTTTTTTTCTGTGAGAGAAATTCCCATTAAATTGCTTATTTCTTGCGCCCAAAAACGCCTTCTAATAGAAACAGTAAAATCATAGACAACTGTTGCTGTTTTCGGTAAATCCATCAAAGTCCATACTGAACAATTTTATTTTCTTAAATTGATCCTCGCTTCTACTGTTACACAAAGTTAGACCAATAATAAATTGCACCGTTCGTATCGTCCTACAAAATACATTTTGCAAACAAACTTATCAAAAATATTCGCGCTTGTTTTTCCGTGCATTTAGTTTGTGGTTACATAAACACGTTTCAGAAAAGAATAACAAATTTGCACTAAAGTTGGCTAAGTTTTTTATTATTATTAAACAAACTTGCTTTCGCGTGAACCTCGCTCATTTCGCAAGTGCAACGGAAGTGACTGCCCTGTCATTTTGTTGCAACGGAAGTCACTTCCGTTCTATCTGACGAAACGAGCAATAGTTTACAAAACCTAATGCGTTTAATAATAACAAAAAACTCAGTTAACTTTAGTGCACATTTTTTGTTTTTTCTGATTGATTTTAATAATTGACACGGCTTTGCCAATTTTTATTCCTTCCAATCTTTTAAAGAACAAATTTGTTAAATTTGAAGCTTTGATGTTGAATATAATAATACGAAATTAAAAATTAAAACACTTAGTTTTTGATGGTCTTTAAAAGATGATAAAAGTTGAAAATACTAAGTAAAAACAGTGATTAAACTCGGAGTAAACCATCCTTATGCAACACGTAGCCAAAAGAGAGAAATTTGGGGGTTGCAACTCTTCTTTTTAAAAGATACAGTCAAATCTCGGTTTACGAACGTCTCGGAATTTGAACAATTCGGTTTTCGAACAGAAATTTTGAGTTAAAAATGACCCGGTATTCAAACAAAAATTCGGTTCTCGAACAACTTTTTTGTTCACCAGCATACGAGTTACAGTACATTCATTGTTACGTTGCTTTTTTGTTACGTTTATAACATTCATTGCTACGCTGTGCATTTGCAATTTTATTGTACAAAACATTCTTTTCTCTTCATTAGCCCTAAGTCATGGATCCAATAAAAGCGAGAAGTGATATTGGTTAAGGAAAAAAAATACATGTATTATTAAATATACATTGTTATGTAAATTTTTATGCTATATAAAGTTATGTAAATGTAAATTACTTGTTATGTTTTGTTTTATTTACTCTTGAAAGAAATGGTTTTATTTTATGATATACAAGGTATATTGTAAACAGGTAAATAAATTATTCTTTTGATGCGTGGAACGAATTAATCTTTTTTACATTATTTATAATGGGAAAATATGATTCGGTTTTCGAACAGCTTTCCAGAACGAATTGTGTTTGCAAACCGAGGTTTGACTGTATGTGACTAGTTATATTTTAATTTTTTTAACTAATTTCAAGGCGGGTATGTTTATAATTTCAATCCAAGCAAACTTCTCTGCAATCTTTTTTTTTAATTTTCATCTTTTTCAAACGTAACAGTTGTTTTGCTAAAGATGGAAATAAATTATTATTATCATACTACTGCTTTGATATAAGTATGAATTACCAGGTACGAACCAGTCTTAAGTTAATACAGTAACTAGATGCATGACGCAATAATTGGTTTTGAGGTTGTAAAATTGGCGTAAAGTCTTTGTGACCTTTAAAAGATTTTTTCGAAATTTTAGTAAAATTAAATTATTTTTCGTAAAAAGTGTTTTAAAAAAATTAACGACTGACAATGGCAAGGCACTCACTATGTTGACAAGTTTTTTGAGAAAAATTTTAGCTGTGTTGAAAGAGAAAAAAACGAAATAGAGGTCCCAGATCAAAGTCAAAAAACAAGGCACAGACTTCCAGAAAGTGAAACGTGGTCAAAAGGTGTTCGTGGTTTTGCTTCATTCTCAAATTAAGTGAAAGAAAAGTGAAAGCCTACTAATTCAAATGCTCTAGCTTTTCTAATTATTTACACTGTATCAGCTAAGGAGAAGTTAACTTTTGATAAAATTCTTCAGCCAGAGCTTTCAATCGAATTTCCCAATTGGAACTTGTCGGTTGTATTTTTAACACCATTAGTTTGACGGAGGTAAGTGTGGTGAGTTTATTCGAGCACCATCTTGTAAGTTTTAGGTAATTTTTAGCCCGACTGGTGGACTGGAAAGAAGTCAACGGCAAACGGGAAAATTAAGTGCGAATAAAATTTGATAATTGGATAATAGCTATAATATAAAAATTCAATTAACATGAAGAATCCATAGACGACGCAGGTTCATTACATATTTTATCTCAGGGAAGCAAGACGCATTTGATATGCAATTAAGCTAAGTGCAAAAAGAAGTAAGTTCTTAAAAAATGTAACTAGGCTTCCCTAAAAAACATCGCAAAAGTGATGTTCGTAAGCAAAAACTGACCCATCCTTGTAGAAGCATCACGAAAACTTAGAAAAGTTGTTGAAGTAAATATCTTTTTTTGGTCTTAACTTACATAGAACACCATTCAATTTGCGTGGAACCCTGATTTTTAATTTTATGTTGATCTCCTTTTTTATTTCTTGCACCATTGCTGGCTGTATCCGCTATGTGGAAGCTTTATCTTCCGGTCACAGCAGTTGCTTTTGTGTATAATCAATTAAAAATCTCGTCAAAAAGGAAAGCTATGGGTACAATTTTTATTTGGAAAAAAGCGTTTTTACAATTTTTAGCCAAAGCTTTTGTAGTTTTTGTTACTTAAGCTCAACCTTTTTCGGCTTAATACTTATACGAACACACTAAGTAAATTTCTTGTACAAAATGGTATTTGACCGACGCTTTGTACACACAACAGACAAATTAATATTAGACACAAATTCCATCAGACGCAATAGACAACCAGGAGGTATTTGATCGACAGTTGTCGGTTCAGACCAAGTTCACACCGGTTCAGACTGAAAGCGGAAAACGTAAATTTTAATAGCCTATTGGAAAATTGCCTTTTCCACTTGGGGTTGCCAGATTATTTTAATCAAAAGCAGCCAAAAAAGTAGCCATTAGGATTTTTAATAGTCCAATTTTTTTCAAATAATTTACGAGCCGAAAAACTTTGAATCTGTCATTGAATTCTCAATTTCCGTCTCTAGTGATCTCTAAACAAAAGATCTTCACTTTGAATCTTGTCTTTGAATTTTCGATTTCTGTCGCAAAAGAGTAGTAATCTCTAAAAAAAAAAGATCTTCACCTAAATCCTACAACATCACAGCTTCTCAACCTAAAAGTTTTTTAAATGCATATTTTTTACATGTCGCCAATTTATCAAAAGTTGCCAAAGGTTCCCTCTAAAGTAGCCCAAAAAAAAACGCCAATTTTAACAGGTCGCCAACAAATTTCGGCGGTCGCGAATAAAAATTCAAAATCGCCCAATTTGGCAACACTGTTTCCATTTGCTTTTTTCGCGACCGCGTTCAGTCTGAAGCAAGCTAAAAAAAAGTTAAAATATTTCAACTATAATTTTTCCCGTTAAGCTCAAAACTTTTTACGCTTCGGCGATTTTTCTATGTTTTCCGGTTTTAGTCCGACAGTCTTTCCGCTTTGTTTTTTTGCGTTTCCCGCCGCACCTCGGCTTTTTCCGCGTCCCCTTTAGTCTGAACCGAACTTAAGAATCAAATAAAACACAAAGTAAACACGGTCGACGATGCATCAATGATTACTGTACATCAACCAAACGCAAAATATACGTTTGAATCTAACCAAAATAACAGAAGTGCCCAAAACCAGAGTGTTTTGCCTTGAAATATGATAGTTAAATTTTTTTTTCATAGTGCGTAGTAGTTGCATTTGGGCTACAACTTCTATACCAGGCATGTTAAACTTGCGAGCGTGCGCGGCCCGTATTGGTAAAGTTTTAACCTAAAACTTTGTTGTGGGCCGCAAGCGGTTAGAAAAGAAAGTGAAGGCCCAAAAAAAGATCTCCACTTAAATTGTTTGACTGATCCCGGCATTTCTTTTTAATTTTACGTTAAGTCAAAGTGAAGGCCAAGAAAAGGTTTTCAACTTGAATTGTTTATTTAATTTCGGCTAGAATATCATCTCTTGCTTATAATTTTAGTCGTTTTAACTATTTACCGTAAATTAAGTTTTAAATTAATTATTGTTTTGATTTCGAATTAAGCATCTGATTAAAAAATTCTTCAAAAAATTTCATTGGCCTCAAGTTTGAAATGTCAGTTCTACACAATTAAGAATCATTTTTTAAATAAAATAATTACAATACGAGTCTAACCCCCTTCTTTACGAAATCCTAACTACACTATTGCATGTCCCCCTAGCAAGCAGTTTTTCTATTTTTTTGTATTATGGTTAGTTATCTTTTGAATTGAATACTATTTTTTTGAAAATTAGTTTTTCTTTTTGTATCTCTTTTGATGACTACTGTATTTTACCTTTGAGCTGTGCGCATGAGCGTGCGCAGATTATAAAAGTATTTCTGCACCACTGTGGTAGGTACATTGCCAATGTTATTCTTTGCTTTTCACTTTGACTTACAAATCATAATAAAATACATTTAGGCCCTTATTTTTTTCGGTTAAAAATTGTTTTTATCTGAAAGTAAGAAAGTCAAGTGATGATTATTTTTTTAGTCTTCATTGTAATAATCATCTCTATTTGTTCTCCAGACTTACAGTACAAGGCCAGAGGCGTTTAGAATAACCGTCAAGGATTCCCTCAGCCTGCTTTAGATGCCAAGATATTGCTATTCGCAGTTGAAATTATTTATTTAATTTTTTAGCTTTTATTTAAAGATAGGTCTCTGACTGAAATTTAAAGCGGCTTCCTATGCTAAGATCTCCAAGCCGAGGATAGTGCGTAAATTTTTCAATGACACAGCAGAATGACCCGAGTAGGTTTTGAACGCAAACTGTGTTGTTCGCGTTTGCCATCAATACAGCACTCTCGCCCATTCGAACACGCTTCCACTTTCACTTGATTTTTGAAAGCATCTCTACTTCAGTTTCAAAGGCAAAAAAACTTTTTGTCTTTCATTTTCAAGAAAAACCTTTGATTTAATTAAAGAGTCCACCCACCGAAAGTTTTCAGTGATCCGGCACTGCACACGTTATTTTTGTTTTCTCTAAAAAAATGCTTCGTTCAACATTGAAAGAGGTTGTATTGTACGGTAAACATTGTGAATGTGGCATATAAATTACTTTGCTCCAATGTAACTCACATTTTTGCAAATGCTCTAAAGAGATGCCTTTAATTGGCGAGGCCGTTCTTCATTTGAAAATGTTGCCGTTGTTCTTTGTATTTCTTAAAGTGGCACACTACATCATCATCATCATCATTTTCAGGGAAAACATTGAATTAGTTCAGTGTATTTCCCTTGTCCTTTTGAGATTGCGGGGTAGCAGCTCAAGTTGGGATCTCCAAGCCTCCCTATTTCCTGCAACTGGCGGCCATTTCGCTGATGAAATTCCAAGACGTGACCATGCCAGGTCTTCAACATAATTCTGCCAGCGAGTTCTGAATCGTACATAACTGAATCAAACATAACTCCCTAATATGGGCAAAGTATTTATCTTAAATTAGATTTAACTAAGCAAAAATCATCCTTTCGAGTTGACAGTTGCACAAAATAAGTCAGGTTTTTTAAATACATGAAACGATATTTACTTTAAAAAATTATGTATATGTGTGTACATACATATATAACTGCAAATTACTGGTGCTCTTCAGAAGAGTGCTCAATGGCTTCAATAGTCAGAATGATTATTCCTGATTATCAAAACACAAATATTAAAAAAAACATTTTATTAAAATAGTCCCAACAGACTGTTTCACCTGTAAGGCTCATCAGGGGACACAGTTAAAATAAGTTTTACGCTTCAGATGAAAACTCGCATCTTAGAAAAATAACGCAACCAAAAGTTTGGGTTTAAACGATTATTTTACTGAAGTAAGTGATTGATTAGCAAATAATTACTTTTGTATTGAGATATTAAAAGAAAACATGCTGTAATGTTGCGCATAGATGTATTCTTGAACTTGGCCAAGCTGCCAAAAAGATTACCGGTAAAGCGTAAAAACGTTTATAAATCATTAGTTAAAAGAAAATGTTATAAAAGAATCTTTTTATAAAAAAATGTTGTTATAACACTCTCTCTTAACAAATCATCCATACTAATGTTTTATACAATATAAAAAAAATTTGTTACAACACTTGCTCTTAACTAATGATCCATAAAATTTTGTACACTTTAATCTTTTCGGCGCTTGTCCAAGTTTAATACATCTACGAGTATTACAGCATGTTTTACAGCATTACAGCATGTTTTCTTTTAATATCTCGTGACAAAAGTAATTATTTAATAATCAATCACTAACTTGAATAAAATAATCGTTTAAACCCAAACTTTTGGTAGCGCTATTTTTCTTAGATGCGAGTTTTCATCTGAAGCGTAAAATTTATTTTAACTTTTAATTTTTGCTTATTTTATTTCTTTCAACGTTAATAATATTGCTTTTTTTAATTGTTATGTTCCCTGATGAGCCTCACAGGCAAAACAGTCTGTTGGGACTATTTTAATACAATATGTTTTTTTTGTTATATTTATGTTTTGATAAATACGTATATACATATAATTATATTATATACACAACCCATTAGCTATAATTCTTACTGTGTTTGAATGAAACATTAATACAAATTACATTTAGAAAACTAACTCGAAATGGCATACAGCATAACTTGAAACTAAATATGTATTCTATATTTAATGCTTATTACATTTTCTGAACATCAAAGTATTTTATGGATAATCATGATGTTATCTCTAGTCTATTTTACAGTTATTATTTTTTTCATGGTAAATCGAACCCACGACAAACCTTGATGTAAATACAATTAATGACTTGTGTAGGGCCTGGGTGTAGGACTAGACCCTGAGTGTTGTCTCCTGCGTGAGGGACTACATCTAGTCGGTTAGAAATTCAATTAGATATGCATCACTGACGAGCTTTAACAAGAGCAAAACTCGAGTCTAGTGCTTCTTGTTTTAGGTACTTAGTTTCGTTTTTATAGGTAGGTAATGAGGTTAAAACGTAAATATGAAAATTTTATAGCTGTAAAAATTTTTAGAAATGTTAGTAATAACTATGGAATTTATTCACAATGAAAATTTGAAAACAAAAGTTTATAAAAACAAAAGAAACAAAAAATTGTATACAAAAGAATTAAAAATTTAAAACCCACAATTATAGACTACAAGAAAAACAATAAAATGCGACTGATTTTAGAATTTTCCTGAATCATCCAGTGCATATAAAGAAATTCCAGACAAAAATGTTGCCATTTCCATACCAATAATAAGCTCGTCCTCATTTCTCTCAAATAAACTTCAGCCATTAGTTTGATGGCATGGAGTCCATCTTCTTCACAGTAATTTATGGTTATATATTGATAGTAAGAATATATATGTGAATTTTGTTGGATTTTGTAAACAAAATAAAAGGGGGTCTGCAGTTTCTATCTCATGAATATTTCAATTATTGTAATTTTGTACGAGACTGAACATGCAGGTTCCCTGCCGTTTATGGACATTCATATTAGGAGATTATTAAAAATTCATCGTGGTTCTAAACTTTTGGTTGATATTTTTTTGAAAGAATAGAGCAAGAAGAGTAAGTTTTAATTTTCAAAAATTTTAATTTAATAATTTGCTCGTAAAAACAAAATTGCTTCTGTGAGTTTCTTCTTTCTTGCAGCCCTTTGGTCTGTTCTGATGAGCCTTAGTGATGAAAACAGACGTTCAACACTCGCTTGTGTTGGAGGAAGTACTTATTTAAAGACACGTCAAAAATAAAAAATGGGGGCATTTTGGAGGCTGAAACGGATTAATGGTATTTACATTAATTTTAAGGAGAAAATTTGCTTTGTCATACGAGCAAATTGAGGTACGAGCTCAGTCACGGAACGAACTAAACTCGTATGTCAAGGTACCACTGTACTATAGAAAGAGCTTAAGGTTAGGGTAGTAATTGATTATGCACCTGGCGTTTGCTTCCTGTCATTGGATTGAAGAAAAGGAAGCAACTAAATCGGCTGCCCGAGCATAGCATTACGCAAAATACTATTTGCTTACAAATTAAAATGTAAACTTTTTATGAGTCGCACGCTGTGTCGCGCAATACGCGGCAAGGTTCTCTTAAAAAGATTACTGCAATGCACTCCACTGGCGCACGCGGCCGCGTAAGTTTCGCGGTTAACATCACTAAAATGTGAAGAAATTGGACATCAGGAGTCGGAATTGAATAAAATATTTCGATTCCGACTCCGATTCCAACTTCTAGTCCTCTTAACAGTCCGACTCCGACTCATTTCCCTTCCTAAGACCTCCGACTCCGACTCCGCAACCCTGTGCATTGCGCAACTTCAAAGCGATAAATTTATTTTAAGATTTAGTTGGAAGATGATTTTATATCTTCGCTAAGAAAATTTTCAACATTAAGCTTTCAATTTATAATTTATAATTCAGTGTTAGAACCTCAATTTTTGGCAGCATTTTTATATTTATAATACACATTTCTAACTAACATTAATTTACAAACTATACCTACCATAACTTGTAAAACCTGATAGCAAAATTTTTTACTTTCATTGTGAAGACAATTGAAACTAATGAAACAATTACCATTGTGAACGACAATAGTCTTTCCAACTTTTAGTTGGAAAATGTATCTTTGGACGACCGTTGGGGACTAAGTTTCAAGTTAATTCAAGACAGTAATTCTTAATAAAAGGCACGCCTCTCTTGAAGGGAGTTAAAAAAATTCATGGGGTTCAGTTTTAATTACACGTTTTTAACAATGCATATGTTTTGCCAACTTCAAAAATATTATTTGTTTCCAATAAAGTATGTATGAAAATATAAAATCTCCTTTTTAATTACAAGAAAATACTTTTTAGTTCTTTCTCCACGATTTTGATTTTTTTTACAACCATGTTGTTTTTTACTTCATCGAAAAAAATTTTTTAGGAAACACTGAAAAACTTTTGAATCTTTAGGAGGTCATGAGTCAACGCATTAATTATCAAAAGTTTTTGGGCGACCTCTTATAGAAAGATCATGGTTGTGCCGAAAAAGTAGGTTATGTGCCTGAAAATTTAATAATTTAAATGTAAGCCCCCTTCACCTCCTGGATCCCATTATGAAAGCTTTAGCAAGCATATGAAATCGAAGGCTCTCATACAAAATCAAATTCTTTCAGACTTTTAAAACCTAAAAAACTGATTTATCTCTAAATAAATAGATTTCGGAATTCTAATGTTCAAGAAAATTAAAAATTTTGCACGTTTTTCATTAACAAAACATTTTTGTGTCGGCAGCGTGGTCGAGTGGTTAAACCGCCGTGCTTGTGATCAACATGGTCTCGGTTCAAAATCTACTCACATCATTCTGTGATGTTTTTGAAAAAAACACTATACGGCGCTTTCCCCTGTTTGGTGGTCTTGGCAAGTAGTTTTGAATTTTAATCATATCTCTATAAAACTAAAAAAAACAAAATAACATTTTCAACCGCACAACAATATCTTGGCATCTTCGGAAGCAGCTCGGGGTAATTGCTTGCCCTATGTGTAAGCGCCTCCGTCACTTTCCTGCAAGTCAGCACGGAGATATAATAAAAGAAAATGTTTTTTCAACTCAGAAAGCTAAATGTAAGAAAATGCTTCAAATTGCTTTTTTTTATTTCAGTAGAGCACTGTTTTGTTATTTAATAGAATTAGTACTAACATTACTTTCAAAAATTAGTGCTTCACCAACCACGAGTTTCACGGCACGTCACTGTTAGTGATAATGACTAAAATTTAGGGCTGCTTGCTAAGACCACCAAACAGAGGAAGGTGCTCTAAGGCAGGCATGTCAAACTTGCGGCCTGCAACGTCATATAAAGAATCTTTTTTAATCAATACGAATTTAAAATATTAATCAATTCAAAACTACGTTCCATCTACGAAAACGAAATCTGATTAGATGTTCAAATAATTTGCAATTGATCAAATAACATATTAAAATTTTTTTTTTGATTTAAAGTTAAAGTAGTTAAGGCGAAAACCTTTTTTTGGTCTTTGTCTTGATTTAAAAATAAAATTTTAAAATATGGTAATCTTCAGCGCAAATTTTATATCCTGGCAAGAGGAACTTCAAGCTTATAAGTTGCATTCCAAGTGACGACCGATATAAAAAAAAAAGGCTTCACCTTGTATGGTGACTGGATTGCTGCCCAAAACGAACATTTTAGGTTAAAAACTTTCCGATGCGGCCCGCATACGCCCGCGAGTTTGACATGCCTGCTCTAAAGTCTCTTTTCTGAGAATCCAGCTTTATAACGAAAGTAAGATTTCAATCGCGACCGTGCCCCTGCAAACACATTTGCCGCCAATGCAACGTACCCACCTATACGGGCACGATGCCAATTTTTCTCATTAAAACGGCTCTTTCAGATTTTAACTTATGAAGTAGTTTTTATGCGAATAACCCCTATCACTAAATCCAAAAAGCATTTAGTGCTTCACAAAACAACATAAATTGACCTATTAGATGAATGTGTCGAAGGACGGTGTGATTACATTTGGTTGATGGTCCAATTATAGATGCCACTGGCTCACCTTTATTGACTTTTTCGTGATATAGACGAAACGTTATGATGTTAATTTTGTAAAAGTATTTTATTTTATAGAAAGGTGAGTAAGAATCACTCTTAACTCTGCCATTTCTTTAATGAATATAACTAAAATCATTTTCGTCTGTAATATATTCAACCGATCGAAAAAAATGCACACAGAGGAGCAGGGCCGGCCTTAGAAGTTGCGGGGCCCAATTAGTTGGATGCTTGCGGGGCCCCTCTATACTATTTATTATTGTGCATAAAGAAGAAAAGAATTGCAAGTGCAAAGTGGCCATTCTCAACCTTTCTAATATTTTTTTATATATTCTTCAGAAATTTTCTATATCCTAAAAATTTCTCAGGGCGGAAAATTTTATAAAAATTGAAAAACGAAAAAGACTCTATACACCCTTTTATTAAATAGTTGTCTTTTTAACCAATTTTATTTTTATATATTTTCTATTCTGGAAAAAACGGAGCGATTTTTTTGAATCCAACTGTACATCAAAATGTCTGACATTGCTCCACATTCATGAAAAATCTAAAGCCTATTTTGTCTTACGCGGGTGTGAAAGGTCTCCAAACTTGAGCAAAAGTTTAGCCCTTTAGTCATGATTTTAGATTTTCCTGTTTCCATGGATAATGGTTTGAGATTCATTGCATTTTCAACATAAAAGAAATTGGTAATAGTTTTCTTGGAGCTAATGGGCAAGTTTAGAAATACAAAATAGAGAAATAGAGATATTTTGCAAAACACCAAGTTGCAATTCTTTTCTTTGTGTGTCATAGTAGGGTTCTTTAGATGGTAACTATTAATGAAATCATTAAGTCAAAATTTATGCTACAGCATGAATGAAAGATAGCTCAAAACATAACTTTACACGTGGTATGTTTATCCCTGTGCAACAATAGAAAAACTAAATAGTATCGAAATGAATTATTTTATAATCACTTACCACCAACTCATAGTGGCAGAGCTACACAAAGACATTTAGAAGCAGACTTTTCTTGCTTTCTTCTCAGCAAAGTTTTTAAGAATTTTGTCAAAGTTGATGTCTCTACTGACCGGAGATTCTATAGACAGACGTGCCAAATTGTTCAAACGTTCTTGGTGGATTACTGACCTAAGGTACGTTTTAATTAACTTGAGCTTAGAAAAGCTTCTTTCCCCGGAAGCAACAGTCACTGGAATTGTCAGCAATATTCTGAGGGCAGTGAACAAATTGGGAAATGCAGTAGACCTCTCGTTACAAGCAAGATACTGTAACAGTTCTCTGGGCTTTTGCTGTTGGGTAGGGAGTACTGACATCAGCAATACCGCCAGAGGATCGAGATGACCGAGATTGTCGCCTTTTGAAAAAAAAATGCGGGGCCCCTCTCAGCGCGGGGCCCGATTTGGAGCAATCGGTCAAATCGGCCTAAGGCCGGCCCTGCAGAGGAGTAATTTGACCTTTAATCCGGGGCTCTGAATTCGGGATCATCGAAGTCGCATGTTTTAGGGCAGAGTTGTTTTTTAAATGTGCTAGAGTCGGAAGTCGTAATTGTTTTTGGAGACTCCACTTTAGGTTAAATTAGACCTCTAAGGTTGTGGGGACGGATTCGCCGGAGTGGCACGTTTGAGTGGAGTCGGAGTCGTTTTTTTAGATATGTCGGAATTGTAAAATATTAAATAGCTGGAGTCAAAGCTGGAGTCGTAAAATTTTGAGTAAGTGGAGTCGAAATAGGAGTTGGAAAAAAAATCTCGGAATCGACAACTTTCTGCTCTTGCCATCAAAGTAATGACACATTATTGTAAAAAAGTACAAGGACTTATTCGATTTTGACCAATGTCACATTTGTACTTCACATTTTATATTCAACTACAGTAGACCTCGGTTAATCCGGATTCGGTTTGACAAACAAAATCATCCGTATTAGGTGAAGATACAGATTATTCAAAAACTATTTTTTCTGTCGAGTATTGTAGAATACCGATAAACATTACCTGAGTTAAACCATAGAATAGGTGCTATCATTTAGGAGTCTGTGGTTATAAATAGAGCCGATTAATTCATTAGAGTCAATATTTTTTCAGGGCTTTGTTGCGTCATAAAACTTACCCAATGTTAGTTTGGGTTGATCAACAGAATTTTTAATGAGTTTTATAGGTCAAAATAATGTCAAAATTTGTTAAAATTTTACCTCATTAAACTTTACCAGCAAAAAATCATTCTTGCTTATTTTTGAAATTTTTCAAGCAGCTATAAATACTTTTAATATTTTGTTTTAGACTTTATATCAATATATTCCAAAATTTCAGAGCTGCTAACTCTTAGCGTCAGTCTCAAAACTTTTTGTTTTCATCTTTACAAGTTCTAAATAAGCATAAATTTAAGTTTTACACGTTTTACAATTTTCCTGATCCCTCCTGGAAACTTTTAGCGCCACCCACACTGGCGTGCACAATTTTCAGTTCGTCGTCGTCGTCGTCGTCGTCGTTTGAAGGGCATCCACTCCAGGTCAGACACAAACAGGGCTGGGGCCGAGGGTTTATCCTTTTACTACCCCAGACTACTGCACTGCCTGAATCAGATGCTGGCAGTGATGTGATTAAGCCAGCATCGAGTTTCGTCATCCAAAACCGTCAGACGTCGTGCTCCATGTGGTTCCCGATGTATAGGGCTCGCTGTTAGAACATGGTCTGCAGTTTGCTCAGAGGCGCCACACTCGCAATACGGTGAATTTATATGAAATTTTCAGTTAAGAATCAATAATCGGTTCGACACGGGCATAGATAATGTTCTCTAGGATCTTGTAGGGGACGAAAAGCAAAGATATTGGTCAATAACTCTTTGAGCCTCTGCAGGCTTCATCGGCTTTTGGATCGTGACTACAAGCGCTCTTCTCCAGATCTTGAGTTGTGCAAGCAGGAAGAAAGGAAGTCACGTAACCAGGACTTTAAAACAGCTCCAGCATGGATTTTAAGCTCTGGGCAGATGGAATCCGGGCCCGGAGCATTAATATTCCTGCCCTCCTAAACAATGTCAAGGACGCCACCAGCTTTTACTCAGGCCGCTGGAACATTGGCACTAATCTATATCTAACTTTCGCTAGCGTAGGTCCTTATAGTTGCTTACCGGAAAGACGTATTCTTGAAAAGTTTCCCAGGTAACAACATCGACCTTCTCTTCACCACAAAGGTTTGCTTTGTCAGTAGCAAGCATTCCTGTTAAGCGATAGAACTTTTGAAAGGCCAAATGGAGTCACAACATTGCTTGGACGAATAAATTCGCAAAGATTTTATTGCTGCCTGATTCACTAGATGCGGCTTACAGGACTTTTATAACATCAGCAGGAAAGCAACCAAAAAGACTATTTCACACGGTCCTCAAAACAATTATATGCCGTATTGAGATGCAGAGTGTGAATCCCTCTGTACAACGCTCCTGCATTCTCCTCCGGGAAACAACTCAAGTTTGGCTGCTACAGCTTTACTTGCCAAACTTGCCAAAAAATGAAGGAATAGATGGTCCGAAGCAGTTCAAAACATTTGACTTTACACGCTCTAGTCGTAACGCATGGAGTCTATTGAACAACCTTACTGTAAGGTCACGACTCTCTCCTCGTCACTGTCCCGTTTCGGCTAATGCTATTGTATCGCAGCTAATTAAAAATGGGAGATACGACCTGCTGATCGCAAGTTATCTCGACTTGTTTCTCAAGAATTGTCTGACTTTTGGAGGGCTACAACACCAAATCCAGTGAATATCTCTGACACTTTTTTACCGAGAAAATTCACTGCTGCCTTCCAACTCTAAAAACCAGGGGCTTTTCACACTAAAACCGTGACGGCAACCTTTCTTTTAAATAACCGAGAGACCAAACGTAATCTAAAAGTCTACAACTACTTATATTCGGGCAAAACTGGACAAATCGCTTACGTTCCGTCACCGCCTTGAAGCATTGCGTGAAAAACTATCTTCGCGCGTCGCACTGCAGAGGTGATTATAGGCTTAGGATGGGATGCTGATGCCAAAGCACTGCGCACAGCTACCCTATCTCTGGTCTATTCAACAGCAAAGTAGCCTACAGCGCACCATTCTGGTGTTGCAGCGCTCACACTCGCCTCATGGAGAGTGTCCTGAATCAGTCTTTGCGCATAGTCACTGAATGCCTACAATCCACTTCAACAGACCGCTTACAGTGATGGCCTTACAAAAAGGGGCGCCCAGTGCAAGAAAAATAAAGTGGGGCTACTATTTAGTGTTCCAAAGCACTCTCTAAAAAAGGTGATTGTCAAAGAGGGAGCCATTTTTTAGTATATCAAAGCAATGTGATCTCTAAAAAAAACCTTTATTTAAGGAGAGGCCACAGTTAAATGTTCCAGACAGTGTAGTATCTAAAAAAGTCATCGTTATAGGAAAAGCCACTTACTTTCTAGTGTCTCAAAACAAAGTTATCTCTAAAAAAATATTTATTTTAGACATGCCACCGATGTCCTAATGCTACTATGAAGAAATAGAGCAATATCTTGTGTAGGGGGGAACGGTACAACCGCTCCGTTCGCACCATATTAAAGCCATCACTGACCACTTACTCATGCTTTCAGGCATCCAGCCAGCTGAGCTTTTCCGACTAGGAGCGACACTCTCTTTGGCTTATCGTGGATCCCTGGACCCTAATCATATCCTGTATGATTTTTTAAGTAGGTTCTCAGATGCTCGCCAAGGAAGACTTGTAGACGCCCGTTTCTGGCGGCTGCGCGAAATCTATTAAATAGATTTGCCGAATTAGGCATCCACGTTTTTCAGTGGACAAATTATCGATGGAACACGGAGTACTGTAAGAGTACATCTAGGCTTTGTGATTTCATACCCACGACCAGTGCCAGGCCTGTTGGATTGAGCTTGCCCAAACAGCATGGGTAAAACTCAATCGCCTGTGGACTGGTGTTGTGCATTCCATTCGTCCATGCCCAAACGGGGTCTCGCTCCTTCACCGAATGTCGAGTGTGGCGCCCCTGAACAAACCGCAGACCACGTTCTAATAACGAGCCTCATACATCAGGCACCACATGGAGCAAGAGGTCTGACGGTTTTGGATGACAAGACTTGATGCTACTTAATACCATCACTGCCAGCATCTGATCCTGGCAAAACAGCAGCCTGGAGTAGTGAAAGGATAGGTGCTACGACAGTTGATTGAACGACATTTGATTGAAACGACACTCGATCAAAGCGACACTTGATCAAAACGGCATTTGATCGAAACGACAGCTGGTCAAAACGACATTTGATCAAAACGACACCTGATCGAAATAACATTTGATCAAAACGACACTTGATCAAAATGAGAGTTGATAAAAAAGATTTACTCCAGTATGTTTTTGCAATTAAACAATCTCTTCGTTACTATAAATTAGATTCATAAAAAACAGATGCCATCAGTAAGAAAACAGTTTGTTTTTATTTTTTACAATTTTTTGCCAATGTCAAGATCATTGTTTATTGACAAAGTTGTTGGGCAAAGCATTTTTAGGGGGCAACAGTAGATCTCTAATCTTGGTTATGCTTCGTTAGTTGCCTATTGCTACTACTTTTTGGAATTCTTTTACATTGTAGTGAGTAGCGTATTTAGCGGTAGGGGGCAATCATGCCATGGCCCCACTCTTCGTGACCTTGAAGAAATCAGAGACAGATTCAAATGGAAGATCTTTTTTTGAGATTACTATGTTTTTGCGACAAAAACTCGACAAAATTGAGATAGATTCAAATTGAAGATCATTTTTGTATAGATCACTATGTTTTATAGTTGACAGGAAATGGACAAAGCCGGGACAGATTCAAAGTTGTAAATTTTTTCATTTTATTATTCGATCAAGTGTTTCGATTAAATGTTGGGTCACGGAAAGGATGAACCCTAAGTCCGAGTCTTGTTTGTGACTGACCCGGAGTAGATGACCTTCGAAACGGCGACGACTGTCCTGTTTGTTTAATGTAAACTAAAATTTATATTTTGTGTAGACTGTAGACCAGGGGTCGGAAACCTATGGCTCGCGGCCAGATGTGGCTCTTTTGATAACAGCATCTGGCTCTTTTATTGCCAAGCATAAATTACCGCACATAAGAGAAAAAGATTTGCGCACACAAGATTTCAAAAGTGAAGACCCTTTTTTAAGAGATCATTACGGTTTAAGACGAAAAACGAGAAATCAGACTCAGATTCAAGGTGAAGACCTTTTTCAAAGATCACTACGTTTTTGAGCCAAAAATCAAGAAATCAAAATAAGTTTGCTCACGAACAAATTTCTGCCCACACACATACAGCTAAAAATTAGAGGAACATTGTTGGCTCTCATGAAAATACATTTAAAAATATGTAGCCTTTATGGCTCTCTTACCCAAAAAGGTTCCCGACCCCTGCTGTAGACTATCCGTCATGTCTGTTGTTTTAACCGAGCTTTTACGGATTTTATTACTGCATTTATACAATATTAATTACGTTGTCGCAATGCAATTGAGTTTGTTTTGCCTTCTCACCAAGCCCATCATCAGCGCCAGTCGTGGTAAAACTTGCTCCCAAAAAAGAGGCTAGATAATATCATCGTCGCGTTGAAAAGCCAATCCGCTAATTGATCAGAAAAATTCTGCAATATGTTTGTGTTTAGACGCACAATTATTTACGCATTGATTTAATGCTTTTGGGACAATTAGCTTCGGTTCGAGTTTTGAAAATCGAGACAAGTAGCCTAACCGTAGCCGTGCCAGCCAAAAAAAATTTGGGGGGGTGATGAAGTTTTGCCCAAATTTTTTCACATTTGTCCGAATCATGACTTTCTAGTAGGCTACTTTACAGATATGACAAAAAAGTTGTCTGAGATTCTAGGATAAAGATTAAAAAAAAGGTCTTCACTTTGAAGCAATTTCAGATATCTCGATTTTCGTCCCAAAATCATGGTGTTCTCTAAAAAAAGTCTTCACCTAAATTTGGTAACAATTTTCTGCATTTGATTATTGTCGCTGGCCTAAAGTTCCTGATTCTGCTTAAATTTTCTTATCACTGCCCAAAAAATTCTGCTTTTTTCCAAATATTTTCTTGTCACTTTCCAAAAAAGTATGATTTTGCCCAAATTTTGGAAATTTGGTGGGGGAGTAATTGCCCCCCTAAGTGTTCTTTATCGTAGACCACTAATATATCGAGATAAACTGAGATATTTTTATCGGGTCTCGTTCACTGTTCGGCGTTACTAACCTCGCAAGCTTTGGAAATTCCTCCAAATTAAATAACTTTATTTATTTGCAAAAATATAGGTGTTACGTAATGCAAATCGCTTCTTCGGAGAAAATTAGATTTTTTTTTTAATTAACTGCAATAACCTGTATCCATTTTAAATTACCTAAATGCTTCGTCCTAATTAAATAATCTCAATGTGACCTCGTTTTGGCAGTGATCTCTATAAGGGCATAAAATTGATTTTTGTTGTTAATTTTGTCGTCTGAGCCACGTGGCCCATTTCGGGTTTATTATAAATAACTTAGAGAGAGAGAGAGAGAGAGAGAGAGAGAGATCGCTCTTATCACGCAGTAGGCTACCAAAATTTCGCTCAGAGAACGGTGACCGTGTTTGCTGAATAGTCAATTGTGTTAAGTATGAATGACCATTGTATTATTTTTTGCTGTGTTGTGTTAAGTAACTGCGTGTGTGAAACCGCATGTAAAAAATAAACTTCATATTCAAGTTACAGCTATATTTTTCTGAATCGGGCGTCATAGAGTTACGCATATTAAATAAGGGTGGTTTGTAACTGGGAGGGATTTCGCTGACCTTATTTAAACAAGTTCAGCACTAGACGGATATAGCTATTGAATTACGTAAATCGTTGGACACGTCAGCATTTTCTCAACGAAGAGTGAACTTAAAAATTGGGATCTCTTTTACTATAGGCCGTCACCTTCATTTTTAAAACCTTTTTCTTCTCTCGTATCTAAACGCTCTCTCGTTTTCGCTACTCTCACTCACTTTTCTCTTTTCTTTCTCTTTTAACTAAAGAATAATCGGTCATAAAACCAAGCCAAACTTTGTAATAAACACACTTTAAACATTTTGTTTATATTTTTTATAACTTTATTTTAAATTAGTAAACATGGACAAAGTGATTTTAAACCAAAATATTCAATTTAAATGCAGTTTTAGTTTTGATTTGTGCGACGGCTTACAGTAAAACAGATGATAATCGGTGATCTGGGCAAGCTAAGCTTTGTTAAATAAAATACTTCAAACGTCTTTTATATATTTTTTATCACATTATTTTAAAGTAGTAAACATGGACAAAGCGATTTTAGACCAAAATATTCAATTTAAATGCAGTTTTAGTTTTGATTTGTACGACGGCTTACAGTAAAACAGATGATAATAATCGGTGATCTGGGCAAGCTAAGCTTTGTTAAATAAAATACTTCAAACGTCTTTTTATATTTTTTATCACATTATTTTAAATTAGTAAACATGGACAAAGTGATTTTAGATCAAAATATTTAATCTAAATGCAGTTTTAGTTTTGATTTGTGCGACGGCTTACAGTAAAAGAGATATTTAAACAGTGATACTTGAGCGACGGCTTGGAAAAAAAGAGATATTAATGGATCATACAACCAAGCCAAACTTTGTAATAAAAACACTTTAAACATTTTGTTTATATTTTTTATCACTTTATTTTAAATTAGTAAACATGGACAACGTGATTTTAAATCAAAATATTCAATTTAAATGCAGTTTTCGTTTTGATTTGTGCGACGGCTTACAGTAAAACAGATGATAATCGGTGATCTGGGCAAGCTAAGCTTTGTTAAATAAAATACTTCAAACGTCTTTTTTATATTTTTTATCACATTATTTTAAATTAGTAAACATGGACAACGTGATTTTAGACCAAAATATTCAATTTAAATGCAGTTTTCGTTTTGATTTGTACGACGGCTTACAGTAAAACAGATAATAATCGGTGATCTGGGAAAGCTAAGCTTTGTTAAATAAAATACTTCAAACCAACGTTCCCTCTAAAAGCTTGCTTAGTGTGCGCGGAATGAAAGGTTGTGTGAGCAGTGGTGAATATTACCCGAGGCAAGGAAGTTTTGGTTTTCTGTCCCAAAATAAAGGTGTTGTCTAAAAAAAAAAAAAAAGGTCTTCCTTCGATTTCATCCCCGATTTCCTGATTTTATTCCCAAAATAAAGGTGTTCTCTAAAAAAAAAAAAAGAAGAAAGGTCTTCACTTCCATTTCATCCTCGATTTCCTGATTTCATTCCCAAAATAAAGGTGTTCTTCAAAAAAAAAAAAAAAAGGTCTTCACTTCGATTTCATCCCCGATTTCCTGAGTTTATTCCCAAAATAAAGGTGTTCTTTAAAAAAAAAAAAAGAGCTCTTCACTTCGATTTCATCCCCAATTTCCTGATTTTATTTTTGGTTTCCTCTCCCAAAATGAAGGTGTTCTTTAAAGATTTCCTATTTTGTTACCGAAATCAAACCTTACCAACGCTCATACAGCGAAAGCATGTCTTGCCAAAACTTACGCAGTGCGCGGCAAAACGAAAGTACTGCGCGGGGGTTCCCTCATTACTGAGCGGCCGCGCAGGCGCGCAGCTTAGAGGGAACCGTGCTTCAAACGTCTTTTTTATATTTTCTAACAATTTATTTTAAATTAGTAAACATGTACAACATGATTTTAAACCAAAATATTCGATTTAAACGCAGTTTTAATTTTGATTTGTACGACGGCTTACAGTAAAACAGATGATAATCGGTGATCTGGGCAAGCTAAGCTTTGTTAAATAAAATACTTCAAACGTCTTTTTTATATTTTTTATCACATTATTTTAAATTAATAAACATGGACAAAGCGATTTTAGACCAAAATATTCAATTTAAATGCAGTTTTCGTTTTGATTTGTGCGACGGCTTACAGTAAAACAGATGAGAATCGGTGATCTGGGCAAGCTAAGCTTTGTTAAATAAAATACTTCAAACGTCTTTTTTATATTTTTTATCACATTATTTTAAATTAATAAACATGGACAAAGCGATTTAAGACCAAAATATTCAATTTAAATGCAGTTTTAGTTTTGATTTGTACGACGGCTTACAGTAAAACAGATAATAATCGGTGATCTGGGCAAGCTAAGCTTTGTTAAATAAAATACTTCAAACGTCTTTTTTATATTTTTTATCACTTTATTTTAAATTAGTAAACATGGACAACGTGATTTAAGACCAAAATATTCAATTTAAATGCAGTTTTAGTTTTGATTTGTGCGACGGCTTACAGTAAAACAGATGATAATCGGTGATCTGGGCAAGCTAAGCTTTGTTAAATAAAATACTTCAAACGTCTTTTTTATATTTTTTATCACATTATTTTAAATTAATAAACATGGACAAAGCGATTTTAGACCAAAATATTCAATTTAAATGCAGTTTTAGTTTTGATTTGTGCGACGGCTTACCATTAAAAGAGATATTTAAACAGTGATACTTGAGCGACGGCTTGGAGTAAAAGAGATATTAATGGATCATACAACCAAGCCAAACTTTGAAATAAAAACACTTTAAATATTTTGTTTATATTTTTTGTCACATTATTTTAAATTACTAAACATGGACAACGTGATTTTAAATCAAAATATTCAATTTAAATGCAGTTTTAGTTTTGATTTGTGCCAAATGGAGTCACTACATTGCTTTGACAAATAAGTGCGCAAAAACTTTGTTGCCGCCTGATTCACTTGATGTGGAGCTTACCACGACTTCTGTAACATCATCAAGAAAGCAGCCAAAAAGACTATCCCACGCGGGTATCAAAACAACTATTATTCAGTGTTGTGATGCAGAGTGTGAATCCCTCTGTAAAACCTTTCTGCAGTCTCCTCAGGGAGACGACTCAAGTTTGGCTGCTACAGCTCTGCTTGCCAAGCTTGACAGAAAGCGGAGGGATCGATGGTCCGATGCAGTTCGGAGCATTGACTTCTCACACTCTAGTCGAAAAGCGTGGAGTATTTTGAACAACCTTACTGGTAGGTCACGAAACTCTCCTCGTCACTGTCCCGTTACAGCCAATGCTATTGCATCTCAACTGGTTAGAAACGGGAAATACGAGGCTGTTGACCGCAAGTCATCTCGACTTGTCTCACAAGAAGTGTCTGACCTTTGGAGAGCCACAACACTAGACGCATTAAATATCTCTGACAATTTTTCACAGAGAGAATTTACTGCTGCCCTCCAACATTTAAAACCAGGTAAAGCTCCGGGACCTGATTCCATCTGCTCAAAGCTTATACTCCATGCTGGAGCTGCTTTGAAGTCCTGGTTATGTGACTTCATTTCTTCCTGTTTGCGCCGACTCAAAATTCCCAAGATATGGAGAAGAGCGCTTGTGGTCGCGATCCCAAAACCAGCAAAGCCTGTGGGTGACCCAAAGAGTTATCGACCGATATCTCTGCTCTGTGACCCCTACAAGATCCTCGAGAGGCTTATCTAGGCCCGCGTTGAGCCATTAATCGATTGTGCACAATATGCGCAAATTGATAACTTTATATGAAAGAAAGTCATCACTTTATTATTAGAGTTAACATTAAAATTTTTAGGTTTTTATGTCAGTTAAAAGAAACTTTAGGTAACGGAAAGCGCTGAAAATTTAGCTCTTTACCTGGTCCAGATGTTCTGCTGATTTTTGGAACTATTTAAAGTGTACCGCAGGATCGAAAAGGTAGCTGAGGACAGCTCTGGAGTACCACTTTTAGGCAAAACAATTGTCGCTACTACATGTGGTTGTCAAAGGTCTGATGGCTGGATGTTTGAAAAAGGTCGTAAGTGGTCCGTTTGAGAGAGATGGAGGCATCAGTGACTACGCGCAAAGCGTCATTCAAGACCATATATATAAACCAAGTACTACGACAACAAATGCGACTCCAATACTCGGCTGTTGAATAACTAAAAATAAGAAAGCTGTATCTGATGTTTTGCAACAAATCAAAACTAAAACAGCATTTAAAGTGACTATTTTGGTTTAAAATCATGTTATTAATGTTTAGTAATTTAAATTAATGTGATAAAAATTATAAAGACGTTTGAAGTATTTTATTTAACAAAGCTTAGCTTGCCCAGATCACCGATTATTATCTGTTTTACTGTAAACCGTCGTACAAATCAAAACGAAAACAGCATTTAAAGTGAAGAATTTGCTTTAAAATCACGTTGTCCATGTTTAGTAAATCAAAATAATGTGATAAAATTTTAAAAAAGACGTTTGAAGTATTTTATTTAACAAACCTTAGCTTGCCCGTATGACCGAATATCATCTGTTTTACTGTAAACCGTCGCACAAATCAAAACTAAAAAGCATTTAAAGTGACTTTTTTGGTTTAAAATCACGTTGTCCATGTTTAGTAATTTAAAATAAAGTGATAAAAATTTTTAAAAAGATGTTTGAAGTATTTAGTTAGCAAAGTTTGAAGTATTTTATTTAGCAAAGTTTAGCTTGCACATGTCACTGATTCTCATCTGTTTTACTGTAAGCCGTCGTACAAATCAAAACTAAAACTGCATTTAAATTGAATATTTTGGTCTAAAATCGCTTTGTCCATGTTTACTAATTTAAAATAATGTGATAAAAAATATAAAAAAGACGTTTGAAGTATTTTATTTAACAAAGCTTAGCTTGCCCAGATCACTGATTCTCATCTGTTTTACTGTAAGCCGTCGCACAAATCAAAACGAAAACTGCATTTAAATTTAATATTTTGGTCTAAAATCACTTTGTCCATGTCTACTAATTTAAAATAATGTGATAAAAAATATAAAAAAGACGTTTGAAGTATTTTATTTAAAAAGCTTAGCTTGCCCAGATCACCGATTATCATCTGTTTTACTGTAAGCCGTCGCACAAATCAAAACGAAAACTGCATTTAAATTGAATATTTTGATTTAAAATCACCTTGTCCATGTTTAGTAATTTAAAATAAAGTTATAAAAAATATAAACAAAATGTTTAAAGTGTGTTTATTACAAAGTTTGGCTTGGTTGTATGATCCATTAATATCTCTTTTTTTCCAAGCCGTCGCTCAAGTATCACTTTTACTGTAAGCCGTCGCACAAATCAAAACGAAAACTGCATTTAAATTGAATATTTTTGTTTAAAATCACTTTGTCCATGTTTACTAATTTAAAATAATGTGATAAAAAATATAAAAAAGACGTTTGAAGTATTTTATTTAACAAAGCTTAGCTTGCCCAGATCACCGATTATTATCATCTGTTTTACTGTAAGCCGTCGTACAAATCAAAATTAAAACTGCGTTTAAATTGAATATTTTGGTTTAAAATCATGTTGTCCATGTTTACTAATTTAAAATAATGTGATAAAAAATATAAAAAAGACGTTTGAAGTATTTTATTTAACAAAGCTTAGCTTGCCCAGATCACTGATTATTATCTGTTTTACTGTAAGCCGTCGTACAAATCAAAACTAAAACTGCATTTAAATTGAATATTTTGGTCTAAAATCGCTTTGTCCATGTTTATTAATTTAAAATAATGTGATAAAAAATATAAAAAAGACGTTTGAAGTATTTTATTTAACAAAGCTTAGCTTGCCCAGATCACTGATTCTCATCTGTTTTACTGTAAGCCGTCGCACAAATCAAAACGAAAACTGCATTTAAATTTAATATTTTGGTCTAAAATCACTTTGTCCATGTCTACTAATTTAAAATAATGTGATAAAAAATATAAAAAAGACGTTTGAAGTATTTTATTTAAAAAGCTTAGCTTGCCCAGATCACCGATTATCATCTGTTTTACTGTAAGCCGTCGCACAAATCAAAACGAAAACTGCATTTAAATTGAATATTTTGATTTAAAATCACCTTGTCCATGTTTACTAATTTAAAATAAAGTTATAAAAAATATAAACAAAATGTTTAAAGTGTGTTTATTACAAAGTTTGGCTTGGTTGTATGATCCATTAATATCTCTTTTTTTCCAAGCCGTCGCTCAAGTATCACTGTTTAAATATCTCTTTTACTGTAAGCCGTCACACAAATCAAAACGAAAACTGCATTTAAATTGAATATTTTTGTTTAAAATCACTTTGTCCATGTTTACTAATTTAAAATAATGTGATAAAAAATTTAAAAAAGACGTTTGAAGTATTTTATTTAACAAAGCTTAGCTTGCCCAGATCACCGATTATTATCATCTGTTTTACTGTAAGCCGTCGTACAAATCAAAATTAAAACTGCGTTTAAATTGAATATTTTGGTTTAAAATCATGTTGTCCATGTTTACTAATTTAAAATAATGTGATAAAAAATATAAAAAAGACGTTTGAAGTATTTTATTTAACAAAGCTTAGCTTGCCCAGATCACCGATTATCATCTGTTTTACTGTAAGCCGTCGCACAAATCAAAACTAAAACTACATTTAAATTGAATATTTTGGTCTTAAATCATTTTGTCCATGTTTACTAATTTAAAATAAAGTGATAAAAAATATAAACAAAATGTTTAAAGTGTGTTTATTACAAAATTTGGCTTAGTGTTATGACCGATTATTCTTTAGTTAAAAGAGAAAGAAAAGAGAAAAGTGAGTGAGAGTAGCGAAAACGAGAGAGCGTTTTAGAAACGAAAGAAAAAAAAGTTTGAAAAATGAAGGTGACGGCCGATAGTAAAAGAGATCCAAAAATTGCGAGTCTTTCCTTCATCAACAAAAATTCAATTTAATCTCTTTCTCTTCTACAAGAATTGAATTTATAATTTGGTCTTTGAACCAAAATTGAATTTATAAGTAGTCTTTATAACAATAAGACCATCCTGAAACTTTTTGAGTTTTTCAAACTACGATAGGGTAAATCAGTTCTACATCAAAAAAGAGAGCTTTACTAGCAATCAAACACAATTACATCAAATGACATATATTCGAAGTATTTTTTTTATTACTTTTTATCTAAAAAGAAGGCTATCTTTAGTATTTTGTATGTCCACGTTTTTTTCGCAGTACTGCAGCAAGACGGCTGGGCATAGTTTTTACTAGGGACGAACAGTGGACTCGGTGTTGATTCTTTTTTTTACTTAAACTTCTTTTATTGCAGTTACAAGTTCTTTAGCACTGAATAGGTGTTTTTCTGCCGCTTTATTCTTCATGTAACCCCACAAGTTTTCGATCGGGTTATTGTCTGGGATGTTTTCAGACCATCTCGCTTTTCCAAAACCATTTTTGAGCTGTGACATGATGCTCCATCGTGCATGAATATAGAGGTGTTATGCACCGCCACGTGTATATTCAGCTTTTCCTGAAGCAGCTGATCATGTTTCAGGCCTTTCATTGTGGTGCCTGGGGCAAGAAGATACAACCCAGAAGTCCCATGTTTGCTCATAGCCTCCCAAACCATCTAACTTGGGGAGTGTTTTGCTGTACTGACAATGTACTTCACATTGAATATTTGGCATTTTGGTCTTCTAACGTACCTCTTCTGCACTACAAACTGCTAAACTGTAAATTCGTCAGAGAATAAAATTGTTCCCCTTTTTTCCACAGTCCAATGAAGACGTTTATTGGCAAAAGATAATCTCTTCTTTTTCACAGCACATGTGAGACGTGATTTTGCGGGGATTTTAAACCAAACTCTTTGCTCAAAGGACGTAAAACCATGCCAATGCTTATGTCTGTACCATTTTTTACAAATTGGCACATATTTTACGACAAGAACTAGTGGGGGATCGCATCACAGCTTGTCGGATGGCATGATCATGAAGTTTTACGGGGTCTACCAGTTTTTTCATGTTGTTATAAATTTCATGCTTCTTAAGGCTCGTTTCCACTACGAACGTGGAATGGAGCACTTTTTCTTTCTTTTGTTCACTTTCTGCGCTTAAAATCTCAGCGAGCGCTAAGCAAAGCAAAAAACTCAATAAAACAAACAAACAATGCTCCATTCCACGCTCGTAGTGGAAACGAGCCCTTAAACTTTTTTATGGCGCGGAGGACTGAACTTTTGCTATTTTATTTTTTAATTTTTTTATTTTTATCTCTATATTTATCCTCCTGACTCGCAGGAAAGCGATGAAGGCGCTATACATAGGGTAAGCAATTACCCCGACCTGCTTCCGAAGATGCCAAGATATTGCTGCTGTCCACTACATTGTAGTCTTTTTGTTATCTGCCTCTCTGAGAGTCTTTGCATATGCAAAGCCACTATTTGAGCACGCTCAACAGCCAATACTGAAGTTTTTTGCCCATTTTTTTTTGCTTTTAAAAAGATTAAGAATATCTTTCAACCAAACATTAATCTGTACTGCAACTGGTCGCAAATATAAATTTTTGAAAGATTCATTAATTGACTTCTTCTTCTTCTTTCGGCTTCTCCCTACTCGGGGTCGCCACAGCGCGACAGTAATCTCTATTTCACTCGGTCTACTTCGTCTCCTTTCCTAGCTCCAACCCTTTCCATGTCTTCTCTCACCAAATCCATCCACCTTCTCCTTGGCCTTCCTTTTTTCCTACTGCCTGGCACCGCCATCTCCATCATCTTTTTCCCCACTTAGTCTTCTTCTCTCCTTTTTACATGTCCATACCAACGTAGCCTCGCATTCCGAAGTTTGTCTCCCAGCTTTGCAATTTTCGCAGTCCCTCTCACGTATTCGTTTCTTATCTTGTCCTTTCTTGTCACTCCCAGTGCCCATCTCACCATTTTTAACTCTGCAACTTCCATTTTTCCCATTTGTCTTTCAGTCACTGCCACCGTTTCCATTCCATAAAGTATGGTTGGTCTAACAACACTCTTGTACATTTTACCCTTAACCTTTGCTGATAACTTCCTGTCTCACAGAACTCCATATACCTTCCTCCAACTCATCCATCCTGCTTGGATCCTTCTCCTTACTTCTTCTTCACATCTTCCATCATTACTAACTGTTGACCCCAGGTGGTAGGTGCTTTCACGCAGTCTGGGCCGTAAGTAAGTCTGTTCATTGATTCTAAAAATGACAGACCGAAACCGAACCTACCAAAACGGAAGGGTATCCACCCATTCCGATGTTCAGTGTGGGTCTGCTAATCGGCAAACGTCCTTTTCAGGACGGGGCAATGTTAAGATAAAACTGCCCTTTTCAGGGCACATTGCCAACAAGTTCTGAAGACCCACTATTCTTCAGCTGAACATCGAAGGCCTCATTGCAAGCAAGATGAACGTTCTTCATCACCTCGCTATGCAGTCTGAGGCACTCGTCATCCTACTGCAGGAGACCCACTGCACTGATGCAGAGAAGTTGGTACTTCCAAACTACCAACTAGCTGGGTCTTCTTTAAGCAGGAAGCATGGCCTTGCCACGTTTGTCCACGAGCGACTGAGATACATGCTTTTGGACCAATCTCCACCGACATCGGAGATCGAGTGGTTGTGTGTGGACGTTGATGGCTATAAAATAGTCAACGTCTACAAACCACCGCCAACGCGATTGCAAACCCTGGATCTCCCAGTGTATCCTCACCCCTGTCTGTACGCTGGCGATTTCAATTGTCGTCATGCTGACTGGGGTTACGATGACAACAGTCCGGACGGTGAGTGCTTGGCTGGCTGGGCAAGTATTAATTGTCTTGCCCTCCTATATAATGCCAAGGACGCTGCAAGTTTTTATTCCGGCCGCTGGAACACTGGGACCAATCCGGATCTAGCTTTCGCTAGCGTAGGTCCAAACAGTCGCTTACCGGATAGACGTGTCCTTGGCAAGTTCCCCAGGTCACAGCATCAACCTTCGCTTATTACTCGACCAAGGTTTGCTATGGCAGTGCCAAGCATGCCTGTTAAGCGATGGAACTTCCGCAAGGCCAAATGGAGTCATTACATTGCTTTGACAAATAAGTGCGCAAAAACTTTGTTGCCGCCTGATTCACTTGATGTGGATGCGGCTTACCAGGACTTCTGTAACATCATCAAGAAAGCAGCCAAAAAGACTATCCCACGCGGGTATCGAAATAACTATATTCCGTGTTGGGATGCAGAGTGTGAATCCCTCTGTAAAACCTTTCTGCAGTCTCCTCAGGGAGACGACTCAAGTTTGGCTGCTACAGCTCTGCTTGCCAAGCTTGACAGAAAGCGGAGGGATCGATGGTCCGATGCAGTTCGGAGCATTGACTTCTCACACTCTAGTCGAAAAGCGTGGAGTATTTTGAACAACCTTACTGGTAGGTCACGAAACTCTCCTCGTCACTGTCCCGTTACAGCCAATGCTATTGCATCTCAACTGGTTAGAAACGGGAAATACGAGGCTGTTGACCGCAAGTCATCTCGACTTGTCTCACAAGAAGTGTCTGACCTTTGGAGAGCCACAACACCAGACGCAGTAAATATCTCTGACAATTTTTCACAGAGAGAATTTACTGCTGCCCTCCAACATTTAAAACCAGGTAAAGCTCCGGGACCTGATTCCATCTGCTCAAAGCTTATACTCCATGCTGGAGCTGCTTTGAAGTCCTGGTTATGTGACTTCATTTCTTCCTGTTTGCGCCGACTCAAAATTCCCAAGATATGGAGAAGAGCGCTTGTGGTCGCGATCCCAAAACCAGCAAAGCCTGTGGGTGACCCAAAGAGTTATCGACCGATATCTCTGCTCTGTGACCCCTACAAGATCCTCGAGAGGCTTATCTACGCCCGCGTTGAGCCATTAATCGATCCACTGCTCCCTAAAGAGCAGGCTGGGTTCCGACGCGGGAAGTCAACCGTAGATCAAGTTGTTCTGCTAACCCAGAACATTGAGGATTCTTTCGAGGCTAAAAAGAAGGCCGGTGCCGTATTTATCGATCTGACAGTTGCTTATGACACTGTCTGGTACCGTGGCCTTACCTGCAAGCTGCTGAGACTACTTCCGGATAAGCACATGGTCAAAATGATCATGGAGCTTGTCCGAAATCGAAGTTTCACCCTTACCACCGGTGACAGCAAGCAAAGCAGGCTACGCCGTCTTAAAAACGGCGTTCCTCAGGGATCGGTCTTGGCTCCCCTCCTATTTAACATCTATACGTACGATCTTCCTTCCATGATTTCCAGAATGTTTGGTTATGCTGATGATCTAGCATTGTTGCATTCTTCTGGAAACTGGAAGGACTTGAAGGGGACCTTAAGCCAAGACATGTCTACACTTTCAGCGTATCTCCAGACTTGGAGGTTGAAGCTCAGTCACACTAAGACGGTGACGGCAGCCTTTCACTTAAACAACCGAGAGGCCAAACGTGAGCTAAAGGTCTACAACAACGGTAGACTTTTACCGTTCTGTCCAACCCCTACTTACCTTGGGGTAAAACTGGACAGATCGCTCACGTTTCGTCACCATTTAGTGGCATTGCGCAAAAAACTATCCCCGCGCGTCGCACTGCTGAGGCGACTTGTGGGCTCGGGATGGGGTACTGTGCGCCAGTTTGGTGTCGCAGTGCTCACACTTGTCTCATTGACAGTGTCTTGAATGACGCCTTGCGCATAGTTACTGGACCACCTACCTGTACTTTCAGGCATCCAGCCAGCTGAGCTTCGCCGAATGGGAGCGACACTCTCCTTGGCTTACCGTGGATCTCTGGACCCCGATCATATCTTGCATGGTCTTTTAAGTGGGTCCTCAGATACTCTTTTCGTATTCAGATACTCTTTCGTCCTCAGATCCTCAGATCCTCAGATACTACAGGTCTTTTAACTGGGTTAAGCTCAACCGCCTGCGGACTGGTGTTGGGCGATTCCATTCGTCCATGCACAAATGGGGTCTCGCTCCTTCATCGAATTGCGAGTGTGGCGCCTCTGAGCAAACCGCAGACCATGTACTAACAGCGTGCCCTATACATCGGGCACCACATGGAGCACGAGGTCTGACGGTTTTGGATGACGAAACTCGATGCTGGCTTAATGACATCACTGCCAGCATCTGATCCAGGCAGTACAGCAGTCTGGGGTAATAAAAAAATAAACCCTCGACCCCATTCCTGTTTGTGTCTGACCTGGAGTGGATACCCTTCAAACGACGACGACCCCAGGTATTTGAAGTTTTTGGCTTTCTTTACCTTTTCTCTTTGCAACTTCAACTCTTCTCCATCATCCACACCCCCAACCCTCAAATATTCTGTCTTGCTCCGGCTCACTTTGAGGCCTCTTCTCTCCAGTGCATTTCTCCAAATTTTTATGAGGCTATGACGCAATAATATGTATGAGGCAATATGAGGCAATAATGTGTTTTTTAATGAAATAATGTAATTTGAACAATTTAATCATGAATTAGTTTAAGCTTTGCCACAAAAGGTCATTGCGACTGGGGCGGTCCTATATTTCTGCAAATGAAATCAGAACGGCGAATAGTGAACGAAATCCTTTTTGTTTTGTTGTCGACAAAAAAATACAATTATTCTCTTCAGAAGTTAGTGTTTTTGCATTTATTTAGCAATGTGTTCATAAAAACTTCTATAACCGGTTAATATAATTAGGTTAAAATAAAGTCAAAAGAAACGGGCCCTTGTGAAATAGAGACAATTATGTCAACTCACTATAACCAAAACATTCTGGCAGATTTAAAAATCTTTTAAGCTAAAATAATTTATAAATAAAAATTACTACTGCTTGAGAGTGTGATTCCGTAGTGTAGTGGTTATCACGTTCGCCTAACACGCGAAAGGTCCCCGGTTCGAGCCCGGGCGGAATCACTTGCTCTTTCAATTTTCTAAATTCGACAAAAATTAAAAAAATTTTGTTAAGTTTCCGAAAAATGTTTTTGATTTTTAAAGCATTCACGGAATTTTATAAAGACATAATGGTTTCTACTTTGGTAGATGAATTAAATTTACTATGGGAGTGACGAGAAAAGACAAGATTAGAAACGACCACATCAGGCATAGCCGTACCTGCCGGGGGTGCAGGGGGGGCAATTGCCCCCCCAAGTTTCGAAGATTTGGGCAAAATTAAGATTTTTCGGGCAGTGAGAAGAAAATATTTGGGCAAAACCATAGTTTTTCGGGCAGCGATATGAAAAATTTGGGCAAAGTCAGGAAATTTAGAGAGGTGATGATGAGGAACTGCAAGAAATAATAACCCAAATTTAGGTGAAGACCTTTTTTTTTTTTTTTAGAGAACACCTTGATTTTGGGACGAAAATCGAAAATTAGGAGACTGAATTTAAGTGAAGACCTTTTTTTTTTTTAGAGATCACCATGATTTTAGGACAAAATTGGTTTTTGTCTGAGAAACTCAGACAATTTTTTTGTCATATCCGAAATGTACTCTAAAATCATGATTTGGGCAAACGTCACAAAATTCGGGCAAAACTTCATTGCCCCCCCAAAATTTTTTGGGCTGGTACGGGTATGACATCAGGAGTACGGTTAAGGTAGAACGGTTAGGAATGAAGATGAGAAAGGGCAGGCTGAGGTGGTATGGACATGTCATGAGGAGAGACCAAGAGTATGTAGGAAGAAAGATGATGGAAATGGAGTTACCAGGAAAGAGGAAAAGAGGGAGACCAAAGAGAAGATTTTTAGATGTGGTAAAAGAAGATATGAAGGAAGTTGGTGTGAAGGAGATGGACATTGAAGACAGAAAGATGTGGAGAATGATGATACGCTGTGGCCACCCCTGACTAATGGGAAAGACCGAAAGGAGAAGAAGAAGAAGATCAGTGTGAACTGCAACACTCTGTGTTTTGATTGAAATGTATTTAGCCGGCAGCGTAATCAAGTGATTGGCGCACTATGATTATAATCGATATGATCTCGGTTCAAAATCTACTTGCAACATTGTGTTGTGTCCTTGGGAAAGACACTTTACAGCACTTTTCCTGCTTGGCAGTCTTGGCAAGCTGTTCTAAATTTTTGTCATCTCCATAAAACTAAAAAAACAAAATAAAAAAGTTTCAACTGGACAGCAGTCTCTTGGCATCTCCGGAAATAGATCGGAGTAATTGCTCGCCCTATGTATTAGCGCCTCCCGTCTCTTTCCTGCGAGTCACACTTTATCACATGATGTTAAATTTTTTTAAACTAAATGCGTAAAAAAATACTTATTTAAAAAAATATGTATTTAGCCTATTTATCTAGGCTTGCCCATACGCCCGATTTCAGGGCTTTGTTCCGCCCATTTCGGCAGAAATCTTGTCAGAAATCGAAGACAGATTCCATGGGAAAACGATAATTTTTTTGTTTTTTTCAGCGATCACTAGATTTTGGAGACGAAAATCATGAAATCCGAGACAGATTCAAGGTGAAGACCTTTTTTTTTAGAGAACACTTCTTTTTTGGGATGAAAATCATAAAATCCGAGACTGATTTAAAGTCAACAACTTTTTTTTAGAGAACACTACTTTTTAGTAAAAATTTTTATCTATTACATGTAATGAGCGTCCCAGTTTGCCCTTTCGAAAATATGTTATACTTATTCAAGCCCAAATTGTCGCCGACAACATAAAATTCACCTCTGGTAAAATTTCGTTCTTTAAAAAAGTTTAGCACAAGCTTTTTTTAGAAAAATATTTGTGGTGATTGGAGAGAGTCGGGCCTATTGAGCCAATTAATTACTGCATTACGAGCAGCGTGGTCAAGTGGTTAAGAGCGCTGCGATCATAGCCGTACCTGCCGGGGGGGGGGGGGGAATTGTCCCCCCAAGTTTCTAAAATTTGGGCAAAATTGAAATTGAAATTGAAATTTTTCGGGCAGTGACAAGAAAATATTTGGGCAAAACCAAAATTTTTCGGGCAGCAATATGAAAAATTTGGGTAAAATCAGAACTTTTAGGGCAGCGGCAATGATAAATTGCAAAAAACAGTTACCAAATTTAGGTAAAGACTTTTTTTTAGAGAACACCATGATTTTGGGACAAAAATTGAGAAATATGACACTGATTTCAAGTAAAGACCTTTTTTTTTAGAGAACACCAGATGTTGGGATGAACTTTGGTCTTTGTCGGAGAATCTCAGACAACTTTTTTGTCCTATCCGTAAAGTACTAGAAAATCATAATTTGAGCAAAACTACGTACATTGCTTCTAATTTTTTTGTGCTGGTACGCCTATGACTATTTATTTACAATTTTTATAACATTTACACTTCATCACTTCAACATTTCGTATTTCCACATATCCCATAGGTCTACACAATTTAACTTCTTAATATTATGTTTTTTTGATTTAAATTTTGATTGTATTTTAGTGGCCTCATGATGTAGCTCAAATAGCTAAAATTAGCTCAAATTGCTATAATTTGTCAATGTTTTACGATGGTTTTTAAAAATGTATTTTTGTACTCATATTTTCAAATTTGTGTTCACAAATTTTGCTCACCTAATGCATATTGTTTTTTCAATCGTATTAGCCTATATTTTTCATAACATTTATTGTATTATTGCATTTTGACTTCCCAATTTTGTGTGACGACATTTCTGCGTCCCACGGTCACTAATTTAAAACTACGAATACTTTCGCCCATGTTTGCTGTAAATAATGATGTGGTTGTGCTTTTCTAGAGGTAACATTAAATTCTGATCGTGGGACTTAAAAACGCAGTCGAACAAAATTTAGAAATCAAATGCGATAATACGAAGCTTCACGCGATAAATATTATGAAAAATATAAAACGATTGATAAAACAATAAACATAAGGCGAGCTTAGTAGAATCACGCATTTGGCATACATAAAGCAAGACAGATAAACAACACCATTCTAGTGCATAAGAATGGCATGTCTGTTAGTGGTGGACTTACCCGACCCATTCTTAGAGATAAGAGCGCGGATCAATTGCGCGTAGTTCCAGCAATCGGCTAACTCTCTTAAAGACAGACCAGGGGTCCAGGACAGTGAGGGAATAATCAAAGATGGCCAGACGTTGATAGTTAAGAGCAGAGCAATCTAGTACTAGATGGAAAATATCCTGTGATTCAGAACCACAGTTGCTGCACGAAAAAGTTTTGGCGGAGGTATATAACAAGAAGAGTGCTGTGCCCGCTGCAGCGTAAATGAGAAAGGACACAGCGAACGGAGCGATAAACTTCTCTAAGGATACAGTAAAGATTTAATGTTGGAAAAAAAACAGATTGGCTAACTCGTCCCCAACTGGTGCAGAGGCTTATTTCATTGGAGAAAGACACTGGGAGGAATTATGGAGTGAGAAGGAAAACTTATGATAAAGAGATCATACATGGCGGCAGCTTTAACGAGAGCATCTGCTAAGCCATTTCCTGAAAGAGAGGAGTGACAAGCTATTCATTGGAGTTGGACTATTTTTGAGTCAGATAAAGAATAAGAACCGATTGTGTCTCAGTGAGGGGTTTTGATAGCATGGTAAGGGAGCAGAGAGAATTGTCAAAACAGATTGAGAATTGGAGAACAAGGTGATAGTTTGATAATGACAAGACAAGGAATGAGGGATACCCTATTGAAGAGCATGAGGGTACGACTTTGAGTAATATAACTGGTAGGCCGGAGTTCGGCCGAGAAAGAAAGGCGGCAGTGAGACAGTACAACGTTTAAAGCAAGAGAGTGATTGATGGTGAAGGTGACACAAAGTGAGGAAAAAGTCCTTCTAGGTGTAAGGGAGAAGTCGGGAATGGATGACACAACCTGTGATAACTCTACAGAAAGATCTATGCATTCTTTGAAAAAATATGGACAAGAGACGAGAAAGAAAACCAGCCTGAGAAAGCATAGATGCAAATGGGGCGAAAAAGGGTTTACACAAGGTAGCCTATAGAGCAGGGGTCGAGAACCTATGACTCGCGAGCCAGTTGTGGCTCTTTTGTTGACAAGCATAAACTAGCGCACACAAAAAAAGATCTCAAAAGTACAAGATTTCAAAAGTGAATACCCTCTTTTAAGAGATCGCTACGTTTTTAAGAGGAAAATTGAGAAATCAGAGTCAGATTTAAGGTGAAGACTTTTTTTTTCTTTAGATTGCTACACGGAAATACATTTAGCTGCGCAATAGCTGTACCTGCACGGGAGCAATTGTCTTCTCAAGGCTAAAAAATTAAGTAAAATCAGAATTTTCGGGGCAATTATAAAAAAATCAGATGATTTAGGACAGCGACAAGGAATTGTGTGGACAAGATTCTAGGAGAAGACTTTTTTAAAGATTACTATGGTTTTGAGACAAAAATTGAAAAATTAGAGACAGATTCCAAGTGAAGATCTTTTTTTGGTCTTTACCTAAATTTTAGACAAATTTTCTTAATTCTTAAGTTTAGGCTGGTATGCCTATGGTCAAGAGCAGAATCGGAAACCTATAGCTCGTGAGCCACTTGTGGCTCTTTTGTTGACAAGCATAAACTAGCGCACACAAGATTTCAAAAGCGAAGATTCTTTTTTAAGAGATCACTACGTTTTTACGTTTTTGAGACGAAAATCGAGAAACCAGAGTCAATAGTCAACAATATAAGTTTTGCTTCTCAAAAGAAAACCAAAGTTTGCTTTCGAACAAATTTCTGCCCACACACACAGCTAAAAATTAGAGAAACATTATAATGGCTCTCACGAAAATACATTTAAAAATATAGTTTTTACGACTCCTTTACCCAAAAAGGTTTCCGACCCCTGGTATAGAGCTTTTTTTTTAGATGGACCCTAGGAAGCTGAGGCATTGAGGCAACAAAGCGAAAAGCACGGAATCAGTTGCGAAACTTCTTCAGTAACGATAGACATGATGTTTGAAAGAGTGTTTATCAAAGGTTACGCCAAGAAAGGTTGGTTGGAGTTGAATTAAACCGGAGTGGGGTATAAGAATCATTACAGTAGGTTTAAGACGGAATTGGTGTCTAGGTTGAAAAAAGATGACTGACATTTGAATGGATTAAGCAAACGCCACTCAGGATCACCCACCAGCTTGTTGAGAGCAAACTGAAAAGTCGGAGTTGCTCCTCAACTTTTAGGTTGGAGTTTCATAAGACAAGATCATCTGCATAAAGCGAGATTTGTATAGTTAAAGAGAAAAAGGCAAGAATATCGTTAATTAAAAAAGATTGATAGAAGAACAGAGCCTAGAGGGACACCTCCACGAAGACGGATAGAACGGCGTAGAAAATTACAAATACAGAGTTTCAAACGGCAATCTGAGAGATTTAATAAAGAGTTTAGAATAGAGAAAACCAGAATGAACCAAACGCTTTCGCAAAATCAATAGCGGCAAGGATTCCACTAGAAGATTCTTGAACTTATAATTTGGCTCATTATTTTGTTCATTGAGATTAAAAATGGTTTTAAGGTTGCTTCACTCGACATTTTTGTTTGAGAATGCTAGAATGTTATAACCACAATGAATTTTCTGTAAGGAAAGCTCAATATTAAAGTTGCTTTCTAGATGAGTGCTTATTAACATGTGACTTGCGGCCTTTTAAAACACTTTAAATTTGCCCAAGAAAACTAAAATGACTAAGGAATTGAACTTATTTCTCATAACAAAATGTGTCATGCGTTTGTAGTGATTTTGCTAAGGCATGACGATGTTTCCGAATATCTGCATTTCTCCAAAGACAAAAAAATCTGAAATTTTTTTCCGCATTAAAAACCAGACTTGAATTTAGCTTCTTTTACGATTGAATAATTTCAAGACGAATACAAGCCCAGTTAAGGACAAGAAAAAACAAAACTGTTTAATTTTTAATAAAAACGGCACAGGTTGATGCAGCGCGTACATCAGTTTGCTCACAACAGCGAGAAAATAGAAAACAACACTGACAATACAAGTAATAATACTATCAAAACACGACAATTGATTTGTTCAAAACCTTTACCAAGAAGGTTATTGAAACAAAAGCAATAAAATACGCAATTAGCAAAGTAATAATTAAAACAGCGGAAAAAAAAATTTAAGCTTGCCTATGTCGAAAATCACACATGCAATTTCGTAGGAAAGTTTTACAATGAACCATAGTAAATGAAAACAAAAACAAGCGAGCACACATTGACAAAAATAAGGAGATAATTTTGAAACTACAAGTACCGCGAATCTCAAGTCAATTCAACGCCTTTTATCGATTACATCAGTCGGCTTCTGCCATTGATAGGTTACATCTGAAAAGAAATTTGTTTTGCATTGAAACAGCAGCTTCTAATTTTTTATTCAGCCATTTCAAGCAGCTCAAAATGCATCAAAGAGCCGCGCACAAGTCCAACTTTATTTAATTCCTTTTGACTTGTTTAAATGTATCAAGTCAAAAGCAATGTTTTTAACTTACACAGAACATGATCCTTATATCATTTCGCGCTTACAAAGCTGCATAATGGTTATGCGCGTCGCTGTCATGGTAACTTTGATCGAGATTGAATCTGGTAATGATCACTTCGACGCTGGATTCGCGTCCGCAGGAGACATATTTTAGAAACGACACTTTCAATCATTTGCTTTCCTACGTAGTTTCCTACGTACGTCCTACCAGCAGTCACGCGCATGTAAAAACTAAAAAAACTTTAACCAGACAGCAACGACTTGTCATCTCCGAAAAGGCAAATCTGCGTCGCGTTTTGGAGTTGGAAAGATGAGATGAAAACACATCCCAGTCACTTTCTTGCAAGTTTAAATGCATCAAGTAATGATTTCAAAATCTGCCAGTTGAAAAGAAATCGCTACTACAAAATGATTTACAAAACCTCGAGGAAATAGCAGTTTAATTAGCACTATAATTGAGTCCTCTAATAATTAATTGCTTCCAAGAAAAGCTATTAAAAAAGTAAAATTACCTTTGGAGGCTGATACATGTTGACTGATTGAGATTTCTCGGTAGAAGAAAAAGAAGTCGTTACATCAGTCTGAAGTCAATATATGAAAATTTATTTCGAAACTATTACCAAATTTTTAGACCCAAAAGCTAGGTAATTTAGTATTCAGCAATTTGAGAAAATTTCAAATGCTAAAAACCAAAACTTTCACCGTGTCTGCTAAAGAAATTAGCCGCGTGCTACCGGTATTGTTTTTTTAAAGATGTTGCATTTGAATGACACCGGTAAACGCTTTAATAAAGGTTTTAAAAGCTTCCAAGCTGATTGTGACTCAGAACTCGACACTCACGCGATAAGGACTCTCTTCGGCGTGAAACTCCTGCGGAGCGGCATCGCTGTCCGACGAGTTTCCTTTTTCCTCGTTTGCTCTCAATCCGTTGCTGTCCACCATCATTTCGCTCGAAGGTAAAGCAAGGAACGGCTTTGAGGTCGGGTTCGACGTCATCGAATTTTCTTCACGTGACTGTTGGGAAAAGGGTCCAAACAAATCCTTACCCGAAAGCGGGGCCATCGAGTGGTAACCTTGCTGTCCGGTGGGAGACGAAGGGACAAAAAGCTTGGCCGTTTCTTGCGCGCTCGCGTTGACAACGCAGCTGCTTCCGGCAAGCGTGCCATCGTCACTTCCGGCATTATCAGGTATTGTTTCCCACATCATGCCATTGTGATGTTCGAGCAAGCGCTGATGATGGAGCTGCAAAAAAATCAAACGTAAACGAAAAGATGCAGATTAATCGCTTGCTACCTCGCCCATGACACATTGTCATTGCGTGTACACGAACCAGAACATCGAGCAACGTCACATTTCACCGGCAAATGAACGGTGAAAAACTGAAGCGCGACGACTCGATACTAATTATAGACAATAAAGCGGAGATCATAGTTATAGATCATATGACCATAGTTCCCCCGCGCACTACTTTCATTTTGCCGCGCACTGCATAAGTACTGGCAACACAAGCTAATTACGTTCTTTCAACCAGAAGCAAACTTGACACGGTGGTGGATATTCAAATTCATGAACCCGAGGTAGTATTTTCAAAACTTGATGTTCTTTGAAAGCGAAAAAGAGCTTTTATCCTTTAAAATCAAGGTGTTCTCTCTAAAAAAAAAAGAAAAAAGGTCTTCGCTTTGTTTTCGTCTCTGACTTTAACTATTTCGGGGAGAAAATAGTTAAAATCAGAGATGAAAACAAAGTGAAGACCTTTTTTTTTTTTTTTAGAGAACACCTTGATTTCGGAAAAAAAATATAAAGGACGAGATTAAAACTCTCTTTTTTCCGTACATCGATTTTTGAGAATTCTGTTCTCAGGACCATACATTTGAACATTCACCACTGCTCCACGCAACCTTTCGTTCCGCGCGCGCCAAACAAGCACTTAGAGGGAACGTTGCCTATGACCTAAGCGAAAGAGCAGGAGTGCGTCAGCTATTTCAGCACTTGCTAATAATAAACGGTTTTCGGTAATTTTGGTAGAAACTTTTTTCTCGCGTATTTTAAAAGCTGCTTGGATTATTCGCATTTTTGAAGAAGTACCTGGTGCATGCAAAGCGCGCTGACGCTCATTTCCATCGATGTCAGCTCTTTTCGTCGGTCAATCGAATCGTAACGAGATGAAAACACTGCCGGTTGACGGAGTTCTGCAACACGTTTGAGATTTTTCTATGATTAATCATACGCTTCGTATTTGAATCCTACAGACGTAGAAAAAAGTGGACGAGTATTATGCTTTTTGAAACGAAGTTTCGGTTTTTTCGAACTAAGTCACGTGATTGGTTGATAAGTAGTTGTCAAGAAATAAAAGAACATCAAAATGGGAATGCTGTTCAATTTTTCCTAGAAAATGCACATTTGAGAATTGATCAAGAGCAAACGATCGCAGACCTGTCGAAGCCGTTTTAGATTGAGTAGGATCAGCCGACGGACGATGACTTTGCATGTTGGCAGGATTCGAGAAAGCACCTGCAAAAATGTATTTCTTACATGCGCCAAGATGCTTCAATAGTTATTAAGCGGATGAGGTCGATTAACTGGCGTTGAATCAACCGCTTGTATTGGTTGCTTAAGCTGGACAACACAGAAGTGGATACCGGATACAGAGAACGCGTGTTGTATGGAATCGGGCGGAAATTTACTGTAAGTAACTCAACAAGTGAATGTGCTTTGATCGGATGACGGCTATTGCTGAATGCGGTTTCTTGAACAACTTTCGAATTTGCGAAGGCCGAAAATTAACGAGAAAAAGATGACGAAAGATTATTGGAAAGTTTAAGTGGCAGCATCTTTATTTCAACATTGAAGCCGAAACAGTATCAGTGGTTGATTACATTATATACAAAAGCGGAAATACACTATACATTCTATGTGATTGTATGATTTTGAAATTGCAAACATTACTTTTTTTTCAATCCAAATCTTTTGATCGCTAGAAGCTCCGCTTAAAGGGATAACACACAAAAAGCTTTAAAAAAAACGCTTTTAGCAATCGAAATTAGATAATTGTTTTTGGATAGCTTAATCAGTAGAAACGATCTCAAACCTTCATTGCTTACCACTGCTTTGTGAAGGTGGTAAATGATTGGCTGAAATGCTAGGGTTGACTGAGTTGAAAGACGAAGCAATCTGATTGGTAGCAAGATGAGGTGAGATTGACGTCTGTATAAAAATAACATTAAAAAACTGCAAAAACAGGTAGGATGATTTTCATCTCTATTTTTATCCTCCTGACTCGCAGGAAAGCGAAGAGGGCGCTATATATAGGGAAAGCAATTACTTCGACTTGCTTTTGGAGATGCCAAGATATTGCTGTCCAGTTGAATTTTTTTTGTTTTTTAGTTTTATAAAAAATATGACTGAAATTTAGAACTGTTTGGTAAGAACCTCAAGCACGAGAAAGTATCGTTAAGTGTCTTTGCCAAGGACACAACAGAATGGCGTGGGTCGGTTTTGATCCAAGATCATCTTTGATTACAATTACGGCGCTCGTAACCACTCGACCACGCTGCCGCTAGTTTTTATCACCGAACAGTTTCCAGTATAATTTTTATTTCGATATTACAGTATAGTCAAATACGATAATTATCAAAGATAGCACAAAAACCTATAAATTAGTTAATACCTTGTTTTGAACAAGCACAAAAAGTGCAACAATAATAAACAGATAAAAATTTTTAGAAACTGAAAAAACGAAATTGACAGAGATAGCGCAAGATATTTCGACTCTGGATAGTTTATGTCCCGGGATCCCGGACAAACTTCCCGGAAAATCTCGGTTCATTGCATTTCAGTTGAAAGTAATGACTTAAGGCCCGTTTCCACTACGAGCGTGGAAAAAAGCATTCTCTGTTTGTTTTATTGATTTTTTTTGCGCTCGCTTCAATCGAAGATCAATAAAAGAGACAAAGAATGCTCTTTTCCACGCTCGTAGTGGAAACGGGCCTTTAAAGCAGGGGTGCTTGATACGTTGGTCGATCGCGACCTAATCGCGTTTGGGATTGCAGGTGAAGACCTTTTTTTTGGGACGAAGATAAGAAATTCGATATTGCTAATTGTAAGTAAGACCTTTTTTTAGTCTTCGATAAATTTTACAAACGAAATTGTGTGACATTTTGCCATCTCCGTGGTACGTTTTACAATCTCGAAATAATCAAAATCCGGGAAATCATAAACCCTAATCTCGTCGCAGGCTTTAATAAACAATCACACTAATCTACCAGAATGCTTTGAAATATTTACCAACAACGAATCGGGTCCAAGTGACGAAGAAATGAGATTTGGCTTAAGACACACGTCATTTAAAACCGGTGCGTTTATCTGGGCATGTTGCTGAAACACAAGCAATTTATTTTAACTATACTCACTTATAAACATACAGACTCTTACAAACGTTAACTTGAGCTATACCAGAAAGAGGTGTTTCAATTACATCCTCTTTAAAGCGCATTTATAACCTCGAATCAATACAACGGCAGAACGGATAAAAAAGCAAATTTGCTGCTGTGAAAAAGCAAAGTGTCACCAGTCAGTTTTTGAAATTGAAGTGATCGGTTTATGTTTTAACAATTTATGCCAAAACCTCACCTTGACGTTCGAAAGAAACTTGTCTTCATCACGAGGAACATTCCATTCGGGATTAGAGACGGCAAAGTGCATCAGCGACAATTCTACTTTTCCGTCGTCGGCTTGCTGATAGTAGTTCACTTCTTCCTTGCCATCGTCGTGCCACTGAAATAAGTTTAAAGTTGAAAATATTCATCCGCAACGCCTGAATTGCGGAACAGACGAAACATCATATCAGTTTTTTATTCAGTCGAAAAAAAACGGCAATTGCAATGCGTCAAGCGCAAAAAAAGTATCAAAGACAGGAAATTGATGACTTTGCGCATTAAACTTTTTACCCGTCGTGTACTCTTGCTAGAAATGCACCGAAATCGTTTACTTTTTCGTAATGGCTATTGCAATTATATATTGTAATATGAAATAGAAAGATGGCCAACTGTTAATCCAGGGACGATGTAAAGAATTTTCGACAAATTGTACAGTGTAACTTATTCTAATCAATAGCTAAAGAAAACAAGGGCACACTGCGACTCACAAAGAAAATAACCGGATGCAATAACTTTTGGCATTTGGTGTACGAGTAACACTAATGAGTCAAGGTTATATGTTGCATAATTATTGTATTCCTAAAATTGTTTGTCACCGGACATATGTCATAAACAAAACGTCATTCATCAATGTTTCCACACGGAAACATATAAACAGCTCTGGCAATTACATGCGATTGAGTCATAATAAAAAGTACCAAAAGAAAGGTTAGGTTACAAAAGAAATCTAGTTTCAAAAAGCAAAAATGAAGCTTAAACGCTTACTAAGCGATTTCAAATTGCTGCTTGGCTTTTACATCTAGCGGGCGCGGTGTTGATTAGCAAACGCTCGTGGGCGAAAACTTAAGAGTTTACCTTCGGGTCGCCGTGCTTCTTTAGATCGAGTTGAGCGAACGAGCAAACGTCGCCGACGCCCGCTATGTCGATCGTGAAGTGCCGAAAAAAGTCGACGATTCTCAACGAGCGCTTTCGGAGCCAAAAAATCAGGACAAAGGGAGTGATGATGGGGGAAAGAAGTTCTTCGAGAATGTAAACCTGGAATGTTACAAAAATAAATCTGTAAATCGAAAAAAGTCGGACAAGGATAAACCGTCTATATGAAGTTGTTATTGTGGGTAATCGACTAGCTGTACTACCTGCATAGATCTTCGTACTGCCAAATATACTGTGATTAATTATATTGACATAAACATGGTATCTGCTTATTGTTTTTTTAAGCAAAATGACCTTGGGTATGGTGATTGAGAATATAGGAATACGAGGTGTGACAAAAAAAAAACCGGACTGATCAACCACGCTCTTGGCACAATGCCAATCAATAAGCCACTTGCTCACCGTAATAAAACACAACTTCTTAGCTCTATTGTTTTGCAATTTCTTTAACTTAAGTCATTCCGTTTTTGTGTTTCAGGCTTTTATGTAATATAGTGTTGATAGTCTTTGTCAGAATTTTGTTACTTTGTGTTACATTTGTTTGTACTCCGTGCTGTTGGTTGTTACAAAACTGTTAGTAGCTCAAGAATGGAACAACGAATCAACTTGAAGTTTTTGGTGAAACTGAAGAAGACCCTAACTGAGTGTTTTAAACTTCTTCCAGAGGTTTATGGTGAAGATGTGATGTCGGGGACGCAAATCTTCGAATGGCACAAACGTTTTGAGAAAGGCCGCGAGGAAGTGGAGGATGATCCTAAGATGGGACAACCTTCCACAACGAGGATTGATGAAAACATCACTAGAGTGAAGCATCTGGTGCGAAGTGATCGCAGGTTGACAGTACGAATGATATCAGATGAACTGAGCCTAAATAGAGAATCAGTGCGAAAGACCTTGCTGCATGATCTGGGAATGCGAAAGGTGTATGCCAAAATGGTGCCCAAGATTTTGTCGGAAGACCAGAAGAAAAACCGAGTCAGATTTTGTGAAGATATGCTGGAGAAAATTAAAGACGATCCGGATATTCTTATGCAAATCACCACAGGGGATAAAACTTGGTTTTCTAATATGATCCTGAAACAAAGAGGCAAAGCATGCAGTGGAAGACTGTAGAATCACCCAGACCCAAGAAAGCGCGCATGTCAAAATCAAAAATCAAGGTCATGCTGATCACTTTTTTCGATCAGAAGGGAATAGTTCATCATGAATTTGCGCCTGAGGGTGAAACAGTGAATCAGCACTTCTACCAGCAGGTTCTCATTCGCCTCCATAACCGAGTTCGATGCAGAAGGCGGGAACTGTGGAGTGACAAGTCATGGCTTCTCCATCATGACAACGCACCCGCACACAAGGCTATTAGTGTGAGGCAGTTCTTGGTCAAAAAACAAATAACAGCTCTTGACCACCCTCCCTATTTCCCAGATATAGCGCCTTGTGACTTTTGACTTTTTCTCAGGCTGAAGGCTGTGATGAAAGAAACTCATTTCTCGTCTGTAGAAGAAATTAAGGCCTCAGCGACGAGGGAGCTGAAGAGACTCAAAGAAGATTTTACCAAGTGCTTCTGTGGGTGGCAAGATCAAATGTAAAAGTGTGTTGACTTGGAGGGGGAGTATTTTGAAGGGGACAATTCATAAATTATCAAAATATGTTGTATTAAAATTTTTAAAAACAGTCCGGTTTTTTTTTGTCACACCTCGTATACTGTATGTGGTTGCATAAAGGATTGCGTTTCGCCAGTCGTGACAACAAAATATTGCGTCATATATACGAATATTCAAATCATCTAATTAAAAAAAATATATACGACAACCGTTGATTGGCAGACTCAACCAGCGTCCTTCCAACCACAAGCAGATGATTGTTAATTAAGTAAAGGCAGCGTGATCAAAACACGGATGGTAGGTGCTTTTCTTAAAAAAATCTCGGGTTTTCCTTTTAACATTTTTGTCTCTTGATGTATTTCTAACAATGTTTTTGCAATAAAGTGTTCAACGATCAAGTTTTCAATTGAATGCAAGCTAATGCTTTTTCGGTTCGTTTTGCCATTAAAAATAATGCATATATGCTACATATATTTTACTGTTTATTATACTAATTTTTAAAAATTTTATTTCATCTTTATATTTATCTCCATAACTCGAAAGTATGACAAAAATTTTAGAACTGCTTGCCAAGACCGCCAAGCAAAGAAAAATGCCGCAAAGTGTCTATCCCAAGGATACAAAAGATGGGCACGAATAGGTTTTGAAGAGACCATGTTGATCACAATCACGGCGCTCTTAACCACTCAACCACGCTGACGACTCGTATCATACGTTGGCCGTGTCACGAGTTGGAGGCGGCAATCTTGGCAACATCTTGCTCAGCAATAAACCCACTTAACTGGTGCCATTGCAGCAATAACAAGGCAGTGACCACCCTGCGGTAGATTTAGCCGCTTCTAGAATCAAAGCCATAACTGCCAGACCGGAGGCAGGAACGCTAACAAAGTCAAAAGCAAATTACAACCTCCGACTTACCGCTTTGTATTGAAACAGCTGAGCGAACTGATCGCGAACAAAGTAAGTGTGAGCGTAACCGTGCCACGCGTCAGGGGCGTAGTGGACTTGCGCCACGATGCGCCTCATCAATTGATCGGGACAACAGACCGCGTTCTACATAAAAGCAAGCGGTTGATTTGATGCGCGAGACCGGACGGCTGCCGACTTACCTCGTCAGGAATGAGGCTTCTGCACATGTGGACAATAAAAGACAGCACAGCACCGATGGCGAAAAGATGTTCTACTTCTAGAACGTCGAAGTCCCAGATTGTCAGCACGACTAAAACAGCCAGAAACGAACCGGCGATAAACGCAATCGACCTAAAAACACGAGGAAATCACGTGATAAAAGCGCAACATTTACTAAGCGAAAAATGGTATTTTTTGACTTGCCAAATTTAATCACCGATAAATAATTTTGTATTTTTTAAATTAAACAAATTGAAGGAAACACGAGAAGGATTGGTTTTAGGAAACAAGATGCGGCAGATCGGTGTAGGTGGAGAGAAGGTGTAGGAAGAGTTGTGGAAGTAGTAAGATGCATCCGGCCACCTCCATTCACTGGAGATACTTAACCGAAATAAAATTGAATTGTTGTGGTATTTTTTAAAATCTAGTTCACTTTTAAACGATAAAAAACGTGGGTTATAAAGGGGCAATTTTTATGCAAATGGGCACCTGATGAAGTATTAATCATCAAAATCAAACTAGTTCATAATACATTTTGATCAATTTTTTTCTCATTAGTTTTAAACATAGCTATTGGTATCTTTAATATTTAAAAATGAAAATTGCAACCTTCAAATTTTTCTATTTTTGAGAAAAATAAAACATTAAAAAACTAGATACAGTAGAAAATTTTACAAAAAACAACTTAATATAACTCTGCAGCATTGCATAAAAAAATTGATAAGACGAAAAAGCACCTACTTGGCATATAACGAAAGAAGAGGTGACGTAAAAGACTCCATGTAAGCTTTGGCAGGTTTATAACCTCGATTAAGTCGATTTTGAAACTCGTGAGGAAGCTCATTGAAATGTCTGTGAAGGAAAACAGTTTGTTTCATCTCTGATTATATCGATATTCACGAAATCACTCTTCGGAAAAAAAACCAAAGAGCCTCCTTTTCATCATTTTGAAACAAAACTTTTATTTAAATTTTTTTTTTTAATTACAATTTTATTGAAATGTGCTTGTCGATAACTCAAACAAAATATCGAAATCTGAAGCACTTTACGGGCAAAGCCAAAGCCAACCAAGCGCACCGCTTTTCAAAACTAGTTGCGGAAAGAAGCATCCGCGCCTTTTTGTTCGTTACGACTAGACACGCGGATATTTTTTATTCGAACAAAATATAATCAAAGTGACTCGAAAAATAGATCGCAAGTGGCACTGAACCACCTCCGGGTGTCAGGAACTGAGATTGACACATAGATACAGGATTTATATACGTCATATCGATGTATACTTAATGTTATATCGATAATAACACACCTGAAATACAATCGTGCGTATAAAGACCATGTTCTGGCACTAAATGCTCCCGGCTCTCGTTTTAACAGGTCGGTGTAGCTTAAAAAGGTGTACCAGACCTGATAGAGAAAAATAAGAGGCGAAAGAACCAAGTTGATTAGACCTAAACGAAGTATGTTTGCCGACAAACGCTCGGCTAATTCTTCACGCCGAGCTTTGACTTTGTATTCCTCCTAAACATAGCAAACTGTCAAGGCTTATGAGAGTATAGTTGCAAACCATCACACGACACTACAATATCCTTGAATATCATTCTTTCTGCGAAAACGCTTTTTACAAAACGAAAGAAACACAAACATTAAAAACTAAAACGCTTAATTTACGGCATAACAGGAAAAAGAAAATAACAACGAAAAAAAGATTAAAACATTGAGATCAAGTAATTTGTCTCACCCTCAAATGAAATCGATTTAGAAATATAGATTGAGGTCCCCAAAAGAAGAGGAGCTCGAGATTATATTTCAAACCTTCGGTTAAAAACACAGTGTCGCCTAAGAACGGCAATCTGAAGCGAGGAGGAAGCAGCCCTTTGTTCACCATGGCAACCATGTAATTCTTGAAACGTAAAATCCTTCAAGAGCAAAGAATAGTGCTTAATAGTTTTAGTTTTAAATATTAAAAATAAACATGAAGAAACCTGTTGTATATGTCTAGTTCGGTGAGCTGCTGTTTGTGAATGGACATTTGTTGTTCTTCTTGGACTTTCATGAGCCGCTTTTGAACTTCTTGCCAAGACAATTCATTCAGTTCTTCCTAAAGTAGGCAAACCCACTTAAAAGTAGCATCATTTATTATCATTTCTTACTAATTGCGGGAAACTTTACCCCTATAAACTTTGCACCCAAACTCGACCTAATGCAGACGTGGGCAGCTTTTTTAACTCAAAAACCATATAGAAAAATTTAATAATTACTGGGAAAAAAATAATAAAATTTTAACAAATTTTATCAAATACTATGTTCTCCCTCAAGCTATTTTGTGATATTAAAATAACAATACTTATGGATGAGCGCATTGCTTAGTATAGTGCTTTCCAAACTACGTGTCGCTACTACGTACATGCGCAAAGAGTCCTTCTCAACAATGTCTAATCTAAAGTCAATGAAACGTGGGAATTGAAAAACGCTTAATGACGAAATGTGACTGTCTTCATCATGCATTCAACCGAATATTAAAATGCTATGTTCAACCCACCAAGCTCATACATCTCATTAAAGTTAAGATTTTGCTGTTGAAAGCTTTTTGAATAAAATTTAAATGTGTCACGAATTTATTTCTCAGTCTTTATCTTGCATTCAACCATTGTATATCACTGAAATATTTACTTATATCACTGATTAACAATAGACATAGTATATCTTAAAAATATTTATTTACCTTTTTGATGTGCAAGCCTAAACGGTAAAACTTGTCTATCTCTTGAAGTTGTACAAAATTAAACATTATTTTTCCGATGTAATAAAAAGAAATAGCAGAGGCAAAAACAAGTAGCATGACAAGAAAAGGACTGTTTCCAACTCTAAAAAAAAACATTTTGAGCAATGTATGCAAAAAGAAAAAGCTATTTTAACCATTTAGTTATGCAATAATTTCCTAACTGGGTTTAACAAAAAATCTTAATAGTTCTTTTATCTACTAAAATTTTTTAAAACTACTAAATATGTCGATTAACCTTATGGGCAACAGACACAGGGTGAATATAATGTAAATTATGTGTCTGTTGTATAATGTAAATTATGTATGACCAATGAGCTAGCTTCATTTAACAGCACCAAACCTTTTTTTTTATAAATCAACAATTATGACATTGGTAAATTGAAATTCATGTAATTTTACGTCTTGGTCAAAAAAATAAAAGCATGGAGTTAAAGTCGCGACAAGTTACCGTCTGTACGTTTGATAATAACTATTAGCCATCTACAAAAAATCTTCTACCAATTAAAGTTACAAGTTAATTTTTAATTGTTTATTTTGTTGCGAACCAGCAAACGAAAATCAATATTACATTTACCAGAGTAATATACAATCCAAAACGCCGAATTCTTGTGTTTTTAACCACGTTTTTAATGCCTAATTCTCGCAACACCATAGAGCTTGATACTTGCTTTAAATATAACTTACTACAAATTAAGGCTAAAAATACGAGCTAATAAAATAAGATTTACAAAAGCATAATTACTATAATTTAGAGATGCACGTTAAAATCAACAAATTTACTTTTAACTTTTTTTAAAGATAACATTTATTTTGCCATACCAGTAATGTGAAATTTCAGTTTAATAGCTTTAATGCAGCAATTCTCAACCAGGGATGCAAAGCTCTTTCAGACGGGTCGTGTACTTTTTACTGAGTCTTTTCAATTTGGCAAGTGCAAATAAATAGTAGCTATATTTTGTGATTGCTTTTTTTTATCATCATTTAAAACTAACACTAGCAGTGAAAGGCACCTTGTTTTTTTGAAACGCATGTGTAATTAAACTGAAAACTTTTTTTGGGCTTTACTTTAATTTTACATGTTTTTCCCAAAAACGTAGTGCCGAGCTGGAACAGTTGTTTTCCAACTTTTCTGGTCCACAATATTAAAAAGGAAGAGAAGGCACTGGTTTAACACTTAATGGTTCCTATCAAGTATGTCTAATTTAAATTAAGAAGCTAAGTTTTTTAAAATAATAGAATTTACCATTAATTTTTTCAAATCTAACTGCTTAATAAGCTATATTACAAATTGCAACACTAACCTTGAAAAGCAAACATCATTGGAATAAATAACATCTTCAAAGCTGACTTTTTCAGTTACATTTGGAGAGACATTGTTTGCAAATAAAACATCATAGTTGACACAAGAAGAAAGAAAAGTAAGTAGACTAACAATAAACAGAAACTCTCTAAAAAAAAAAGTATTTTATAATTGCTATTATTCAAACAGTTAAAGTGAAATAATTTCTAACAATTTTGCATGTTTTATGACAGTAAAAACAGAATTACATGATCTTTAGGCAAAAAAAACAGTTGAAAAAATAATTGACTGCAAAAATTTTGAATAAAATCTAAAACAACTAACATTACAATGAATAAATAATATAATTTTTCACGAAGGGATGATTAATTGCATCATGTTAAATAACCAAAAACACAAGTTAAAAAAAAGTTTTTGTTGGTACCATCAGAAAAAGCTCAATGACAATAAAGTTAGAGCAGTTGTAATTACTTAATCAGATAACCAAAATTATTTCAGTATTAATTGAGTAGCTACAACAGACAATACAGACTGTAAAGGGTAATAAATTTATGTTACAATAACTCATACAGTTGTGTAACTTAATAATATATATTGGGGTGGACAATAAATAGGGGATAGTGAAAGTTGTCAACATGCAGAAAAACACTCCTCAAACAAATTTTTACAAGCTAGTGTCAAAAACCAGCCTGCTACATTGGGTCAAAAGCCATCAAGTGTTCAAATATGTAAAAATGCAATAACTCAAAAACTACTTAAGCAAAAAACTTGTTTTGGTTTTAACCTTTTGAAATCCTGTGTATAAAATTAAACACATAAACTTTAAACAACCTGTACAGCAATATTTAGGCATTTTTGAAAATTTATTGTCAATTATTATTTAGCCCTATGTCTTGTATTGTCATGGAATGCCAGAAATCTGTTTTAACAGCTGAATTGTGTCTTGCAGTCTTTTGGAAAATGGAGATATTTAGCCAGTTAAGCTTGATAAAGTAGTCAAACATCCTTGAAATTTTCAGCAAAAAAAAAATATTAGTTCAGTTTTTATTTTAATTGAAATATTGAACTAATTAGTTATTCTCTGATATTAATTCATTTAACAAATTTAAATTATGCATTTACAGAAGTTTTTTTGACTGATTATTTCATGTGTTAATATGACACATTGAGCTTTGGTACTAGTAATTTTTAGCTGATTCTTGGGATAATACTATTAATTCATGGTAGTTAAACAGCCCATGTTATGGTTAATTGCTAAGAACAAAAAGTTCAGTTGATTTGGCAGTTAAGATATCTATGTTGGTAATTGTCAAGAGGTTTATTGTCAAGATAAAAATTTTGTTTTTACAGCAAAAAATTAATAAGGCAATATGAGTACATAAAAGAAAAACCTCCAAAGGAATTCTAGATTTAAAAAAGACTCATCACTGGATTAATTACTTCAACATTTTGATATGTACTGTCAAGGTGGTGATAAAAATAATCCAGTTATTCTGAAATGAATATCCAACTATCCAGTAACATGTAATCACAATGCATATGCTGAAAATCTTTTTTTCACCAATGTCACTCTGTTGGTAAAGTTACCATTTAATGTAAGAGACTGTCCTGCTTCTCCCTTAAGAAAAAACCTTTAGGCCTATAGAGAAACATATGACAACAGAGTTAATGAGACTCATAATATTGTGAGGTTTTGGTGGTATCATAATTGTACTGTTACCCTCTGATTGCTTGAAACTCGACTAGAAGCAATCATGGAAGCTCAGAGTTGGGACAAAATGCAAAAGTAATTTATATGTGAAGGCTGCCTGCCAGCAACAATTCAAGAACTATAATAAATGCATTGGTAATATATCTTATTCATGTTACTCTAAAAAAATATTATTTTCTCATGAAATCGAAGAATTAGTATTAATGATTGCATTGATGAATGTTTGGTTGTTCTAGTGCCGTGATTGTCACAAAAGGGGTTTATAACAAAGATTTTTGTTAGAAGCTGTTTTTAGTATGGCATAGACTTTTTGTAAGATTTGTTTGATTTTATTGTTGTTTTGCCTATGACCTATGATCAAAAATATGACCATGAGATCTTTGATCAAAAAATATAGCTAATTATATTTTACAAATTGTTAAATTTTTGTGCAATACAATATAAAGACTTAATGTGTCAAAAACGACATATTAAAAAACACCCCCAAAACTTTTAAATATAAAATTAGCAGTTTCTATAGACTAAATCTCAAATAAAAAATAAAGTAAAAAAAATTTGTGCAAATATTTCTGCTGTTAGGTTCCACAGGGTTAAAAGAAGGTTATCTATGTAATTTTATGTAGTGGACCAGCAAGCATGGTAGCTGCAGCAGGCCTACTAATCTGTGTAAGATTATCAACAACTTTATTATGCTGTTTAAGATTGGCTTGAAATTTCTATTTTTCATTCCACATAATTTTTTTCTGATTAACCCTTTCCAGTCCAATATACAAGTAGCTGTTTCTCCCTCAAGTCTCATTTACATTTTAAAAATATAGAATAAAATCATTGATTGAAAAAAAAAAGAGAAACAACAAACGACAAATGTTGATGTAATGTAGACAAAAGAGTCATTTAAATGGCATTTAAATGTGCGTTGACATAATATCGACATTGGACTGCAGATCCAAAACAACTCTGTCGATATAATGTCAACAATGGACTGGAAAGGGTTAACTAAAAGTACACCAGGACCAGTAGTTGTTCTTTTTATATCATTAAAATTATGTTGTAGAGGTCACTACACATAATGTAAAAGGCAAATGAACTACTGTAATGACCTGCCTAAAAACTTTTCTAATTTACTTTTTGCACTCAATGCACCTATCACTGTAATTGTTCTATTGCTTCCACTATCATACAGCTTATCATAAAATCAGTTTCCTTTATTTTTTTTGTATATGAGTTTACTTGACTTTGATTTTTTAATTTTTCATAACATGCAAATACTGGAATATCTACTTTTTTGCCACTGGGCAAAGATGTGAGAAATAAAACATATTAGACTGGTTAAACATTACATAATGCTCTTTAAATTCGATTGTTTAAAAATACCTTTATCAGATACCAAAATTTGCAATATTACATCTTTTTTCTATCTATGTACATATTATTTACCAAACCAACTTTTTTCTCCTCTTCTTGCTTCTAAGCATTTTTGTGTTTCTCTCTCACTTCTGACTTTGCTCTTGTCAATTATACAACTTCCATCTATTTCTCCACCAATCATGCATTCTTAAAAAACTTTTCTGGCAAGGCAGCACCAGAACTATCAGAAATATTAAAGCAATCATAACATAAAACTAAGCTTTTGTGTGTACATAGCCCTTCAGTTTTGAAATTTTTGAGCTCACCTTTAATTTCACACTAAATTAAACACAACAAGAATGGTTTAAGCTTAGGCCTAACCTTTCTTTATAATTCTTAGTACATGTTGGTTTATTCATAATTGCAAATTTTTCTGTTTTTAAAAATACATATCTGCAGTGATTTTTCTGTCTTTTAAAATATATCTTTCTTTGGAATTGATAAGCATTTATATGTTCCAGTTTATCAATGGTCTTTATAAAATTCAATCTTTTTTGCCTATCTTTGGTTTACATAATTATTCTCCTTTTTAGACAACTTCCAGCATTATGGCAAAATATCAAGCAATTTATCAAAATCCTACATGTAGCCTCTTAATCAATTGTAAAACATTTGTTATTGTATTCTTACAGTATTTTTCAAGTGAAATATAAATTTTAGATTGAATTAATAATCTTAATCCGCAATACTTTTTTTTAAGCAAGTGAGTATTGGGTAAATTGTGCATAAACCATAAATTTAGATCTTAAATATGCAACATTACTACTATGCCAATTTTTAATACAGATCAATCTTTTTATGATATTCCTTGGAATGATAATTTACCTGATGGAAAAGAATTCTTTTGAACACACATGTGTTATACACTTTTCCATTGCAAAACTTTCTTAACTAAACTTGAAACGCTTTTAGTAAGTATTTGTCAACTAACACCTACTACAACTTGCTGCAGAATAACATTTTTCTTTAAAGAAAAACACTTAGGCTTAAAGACTTAAGTGGTACTTGAGTTAAAGCATTTTTATATATTTTGACAACTACCAGTAGGTGGCTTTTGTCCTAAGGTAGGAAACTGACTTTTGAATTCAATCTAAATAATTTGTTTGAATAATGTTTTTAGGCATATTGACAACTTTCTAGATCCCCTTCTTGAAATTAAACTGTTTTTTCACTTTACCCTAATATCTAATTAATTTAAAAAACCAACAAAATGATTTTAAAAAATTATATTAATTAATAAAACTAAATTGTATTATAAAAAAATTGCGATGCATGAATTTATTAATAAAATTGGTCAACTTTCAATTTATTATAGCAAATAAAAGTTAAAATTTAAAACCAACTGTATCATTACGAAAAATCGATTTCGACCTATAAAGGTCATCATCAGTTTCTTATTCAAATAGAAACTGATGATGACCTTTATAGGTCGAAATCGATTTTTCATAATGATACAGTTGGTTTTAAATTTTAACTTTTATTTGCTATAATAAATTGAAAGTTGACCGATTTTATTAATAAATTCATGCATCGCAATTTGATCAGTTAAATAAAATCGTCAATGTAGCTTTACTGAAAGAAGAGTAATAGATTTCTGATAAAAAAACTTTAACATATTATAAAAAAATTACTTTTTGTAAGGGTACTAAATCCTTTTAATTATTAAACTATTAACTAGTGTGCCATTTTTTATTCGTATTGCTGTACAACTTTTTTCTAGTTCTATTCATCATAAACAGTTCAAAATACTTACACAAATTGAAGACAGCACTGGGAAAGAATATACACAAAGCCATGATTTTTATGGTATTGGTAAACACGCAGAAAAAAGTTATCAAGATCTTTTATGTGATGCCATAATGCTGAAAAAAGCAAATATTCTAATTAGTTGAATTCAAAATAGTTTCAGACAATTGATATTGTTTTTGACATTATAATTATTGACAAAAATTTATACAACTATGAAAATCAAATTAAAATATGTACTCATATTGTATCTGCTCAGTCCAATATCACAACTTTCAATCAACAAGAAGTTTTGTGTTGTACACATATGCAAAAAAAAAAGTTAAAGCAGGGTGGTTATTTGATAAAAATTACTGTATGCATGTACTTTGCTTTTGAAGAGAGCCAAAGAACATGCTTATCCAACTTGCATACTGCAAGTATATAGATGGACCCACATATAAAATGGAAGGCCTTTAACATAGAGGGTGTTTTTCAACTATTGTTTTCTTCATTTTCAAGGTGAAAGCTTTAAGTTTTTAATTGTAAAGTTGAAAATTTAATGTTTAAATTCTATAATTAACCAGTAAATAAACCTCGAAAATGGCTAAAGGTGAAGAATTTAATTGTAGAAATGTTATTGCTGAATTGTACCATGCTGGTAACTGTGCAACAAAGATAATTAAAGCCACTGGATATGCTAAAAGTATCGTTTACCATATTGTTTCATGCTTGAAGGCTGGAAAAGTTCAACACAAACCTCATGATTCAAGAAGTGACATTAAACGCACTTCTCGCTTTCTTGCAGGACTGAAATGCTCTATCAAGGCCAAATCCATCGAAATCAATGATTTTATTGGCAAAAAATCCATAATGTTAGCAAAATAACCATATCCAAAGCAATTACATAGAGTTAACTTGAATATAAATTCTTATGTTAGAAGGTGTTGAAATATTCTAACAGCTCATTTGAAGGAAATTACTGAATTGTACCACAAGTGCTTTTCTGCTTAAAGAAGTGCTTTTCTGGTTAACCATCTGAAGAATTGTGGAGGAGTCATTCACTTCTTTATTGACAAGAAAAAATTTGTTGTTGATGAGGTGGCTAATCAGAAAAACTCTAGAGTAATTGCCTTGAATCCATCTGAAGTTCCACCTATCATGCAGAGTAAAAATCCAGCTTCCATCATGGTTTTTGGAGGCATTGCAAGTGATGATAACGTCACGTCCCTCATTTTATTAAAGTTGGTTTAAAAATCAATATAGTGCAGTACATGAAAATTCTGGAGAGGGTTGTATTATCTTGGATTATAGGAAACTATGATCCCAAACATGTCATGTTTGTTCAAGACTCAGCACCTGCACATGGAGGCAAAACTGTTCGAGAGTTCCTCAAGAAACAACTGCCCTTGTTTGTACAGAAGGATGTTTGGCCATCTAGCTCACCAAATCTAAATCCGTGTGACTATTGGCTATGGAGCAAAGTTGAAAAGATGTCTAATAATAAACCTCACAACACGATTGAATCATTAAAGTCAGATATTCAGTGAGCATTCTGATCACTTTGCAGGGAGCATGTCATCGATGCCTGTTGCTCTTTATGAGTGCATATACAGCAGGTTATTGATGCTGAAGGCTTGCACGTAGAATAAATGTATTGTTCAATTCATTGTTCAATAAATTTATGCTTCAAAATTTTTTTTTGTTTCATTTTGCATTTTATAAAATATGATTAAACATGTCTGATAGAGTAGTCCCAATTTATCATTTACACCCTGTATAGGCCTACATAATTTTTAGTAAGGTTTTAGTGCAACCACTTATCCAACCTATTTGTTAAAAAATAAACAAACTTTCTTGTGATCAAGCAAGGCAGTAAAGCATAGCATCAATTTCCTAATTCATAAACATCTTATTGCAGATTTTTCTCACCCTGATTACAAGATTAAAACACATTTTTTTGCATGTTCAAATTACATTAAAATTTTACTAAACCAATTATTTGCAATACATTTTGGTAATCTTACAGTTAAACTTATTTTTATTAATATTTTAGGAGAGTAAATTTATATAATCAAGGTCAGGGTAGGGTTAAGGTTTATGCACTGAAAACTTTTAAAATCCTTTTGGAAATCTTTTGGCACTTTTCGATTTATTATCGCTCTTTTGTTTTTATTATAAATTTGTTTCTAATTTTCTCTCAAATCTAATCATGACACAACTCGCTCTTTATTGTATACTTAGACAACCATAGCCTTAACCCTAATCTTTTAATTCTAACCCCTAACTCACTGCCATCCTTGTTTGGAAGGCATCCACTCTGGGTCAGTGACAAACAGACTGAAGCCAAAGGTTTATCCTTTCTTCCACAAGCTAACTCTTAATACCCCAGGCTGCTGTACTGTCTAAATCAGATGTTGGCAGTGATAGTGTTGAGCCAGTGTTAAAGTTAATAAAACAGAGTTATCTGGCCGTAACTTTAAAATAAATTTTATTTAATAGTATATGCTATCAATATTTTATTCTGTTACATCATAAATTATCTAAATTTGAAATTTTCAAATTTACAATTACAGGGTGTTTCATAATTAAGGCAACCGATTTTTTTTAATATAATGGGAATTTGAAAAGTGCAAAATCAATTTTGAATGTAGTAATACAAAGGTAAATAACATACAAATCGAACATTATCCCATTTATTCGATGTAACCACCCTTGTTACGAACTACAGCCTTAAGTCTACCCACAAATGCATCACAGGCGGCACGGATCTGCTCTTGAGGGATTGCGTCCCATTCCTTCTTCAGTTTTGCCTTCAGAGCATCAAGAGAAGAGTGAGGACACCTTCAGAGCATCAAGAGAAGAGTGAGGACAAGCTGAAACCTTTGCCTCCAAAATGGACCAAATAGAGAAGTCCAAAGGATTAAGGTCCGGGCTCCTAGCAGGCCACAATTCTTTGCTAATGAAGGATGGAATTTTCCTTTGAATCCATGTCTGTGTCATTTTGGAGCCATGTGATGGTGCTGAATCTTGTTGGAGACTCCATGGCAAACCTTGGAAGTGTTTATCAGCCCAGGGTAGCAAGTGGGATTCCAAAATGTCGGAAACGTATCGTTCCAAGTTCAATTTCACCCCCGAAGGCACAAAAACCAGCGGAGATCTTCCAGACGGAGTTACCGCTGCCCAAATCATTACCGATTGCGGATTCTGACGTCTTGTTACGATCCTACCTTCAACTGAAGTAGAAGAACCCCAAACCCGGTCATTCTGCTGGTTAACAACCTGCTGTATGTCAAATTTTTTCTCATCCGTGAACACCAAGTTGGGGAGCGTGCCTTGATCGATCTCATCCAGAATTTGACGACTTCTTTCCATTCTCATCCTCTTATGGTGTTCTGTAAGTTCATGATGATGAAGCATTTTGTAGGGTTTCTTACCAAGATCATCTTTCATCACTCGATACATCGTCGAATTGCTCACATTTGCTTCAGCAGCCAGTTTTCGATGAGATCGATGCGGATTACGACGTAGCTTCTCTCGCGTGTTTTTAACCAGTTTTGGGGTATGAACAGTTCGTTTACAACCACGTCCTGGTTTATCCAATGTTGTCCCAGTCTCATTAAATTTTTTAACGATTTTCCAAACAGTTGTTCGGTTCATTTTTAACCTTTTTGCGATCGATGAATTACTTTCGCCTTGCTTGTGGAACTTGATAACAATGTTTCTATCTACTGTCATTATCTAAATTCTAATGTTTAGCTTTTAAGACCTGAATTGCAAAGACAAGGTTATAAGCTTCAAAATTATATCAAATTTGATGGCTATACATGTTTTTACAGGGTTTTAAATAATGGTCAAAATACCGTTGCCTTAATTATGAAACACCCTGTAATTATTTAGTTTTGCAAATTGATAATGGAATGAGTTATAATTCCAAAATGTCCTTAATAAAATACTCGTATGTTTCAAAATATATTAGCTAAACTTTTTATTCTGAAATTAGTTAAGCGTTCCAAATTTTATGCTCTGAAATGAAATATGATTTATTTTTTAATATATCTTCCTTTGGCTTCCACTACATGTCTCAATCTGCCAGTAACCTGATTACATGAAGCATGGATGGTTTGATTTGGCACCAAAAATGCTTTAATTTTGCTTTCAATTTCATAATACTTGGATGATAGGACAAACAGGCATTGCCCTCCAGGATACTCCAAATCAAAAAGTCTATCGAATTCAAATCTCATGAAAAAGGAGTCCATAACTCCCTAGTCTAAAAACCTGCCATACTTTTGTTGCACCACTCTTGGACAAGATTAGCAGTGTGGGATGCTGAAAGACCCTTCATCCTTAAAAGAAATTAAAACAGCACAAATTGCACTAACTTGCCATGCATATCTGCAAACTCATTCAACATGGTAATCACAATTGCAAACAAAACAGATCAGACCTACAAATCACTACCTTAACAATTGCATAAACAAACAAGTCTGACAAAACAAACACTTGAAAACAACATCTTGATGAAATTGGTCACAAATGCAATCTGACTCCATGTGGGCACTATAGCAAAACTATCCAACACAAATTAACTTCACAACAGAACAAAAGCAACAGCTTTGAAACTAAAACAGTCATTTGACATGAACAAAGCAAAAGTTTTTAATAAACAATTCACTAACATCACTTACAGCACAAAAAAATCAACAGACCCACAGACCATAACAACAAAAACCTTTGCAATCAACAAAATACTATTTACCACTACTCAAGTGCAATTAGTTATCTCAAACAGCACAAACAACAATTCTATTGGATCTGATGGCATAAACATCAGACACCTGAAACACCTTGGCCCACTTCTATGAAATACCTCACAAACATTTACAACACTGCCCTTAATCCAAACACAATACCACATCTTGGGCTCTCAAAACTCAAACAAATCAAAACTAGAGTACCACAATGTAAAAATTGGTTTCCAACACTATTTAACTTAGTTTAAAATTCATTAGTTCTTCTGGTAAAACAGAGGCAAGTTAAACTTTAACATATACAACAAAAGGCATAATATACAATGTGGTCCAGTGAAGTGTAGACAAATAAAAGTTAAGTTTTTTCAGTTGTATGAAGGCCAATAAAAACAACTTATATATCAAATGAAAGAGAAATTTATTGTATTTAATAACATCCAAGAGTTATTCAATATACCCTCCTTTCTCTTTGATAACTCAGTGGAGATGAGAAATCACCTGATCACATGTGGCATGCACAGTTTCAGCGTCAATTTCTGCCCAAGATTTGGTCAGTTTTGGCTTCAGGATCTCCACACTAAACTGAAACGCTTGTTAAAAAAAAAAAATTTGTCAGTGTTCTCTATAAAAAAAAAAGTTTCTCACTTGAAATTAGTCTCAGATTTTCTACTTTTTGTCTCAAAATCATAGTGATCTTTAAAAAAAAGGTCTTCACTTAAAATTGGTAAAACTGGGACATTTTGATCAACCAGGTGGGATGCCATGACAAGGCCTAAAAACAGGACTGTCCTGGCTGAAACAGGACGTAAGGTAAACCTAATAATAGTCAGCTTCTTTATTTAAACCTTCTATTTTTCCCTTTAAGCATGTTTTTATATTTTTCCAAGCAAAAAACTTACTTAATTCATTATTAAACTTAAATCTTTCAAAGTAAAAAAAAATCACCATTTTTTTGTGGAAACATTGTTTATTGCAAATCATTAATGTGTGTGCGCATTCATTGTTTAAAGTTTGAACAAGTAAGAATGCGCATGTTACTCTGTACAATTACTAAAGTAGCTCTGATTTCATTGGTTTTTAGTGAGTTAGTTGCTCTTGTCATGCGGAACAAGAAAATAACAAGAAGTTGCAATGTAATTTCAAACGAATTGATTTAGCAATAAAGTTGAAGAAAGTTTATGTAACCTAAAATCAGTACATATTGGTTATATCAAAATTACAGTTAATATTATTTGAGAGAATTATGATATTGATATTCTTGGACTGTTTTTAGGTTTTTGCATTGTTCTTTAACATATTTTTAGTTTTACTTCATTTTTTTTCATTTATTTATTTATCATAAATTAAGCAATGCACATTTGTACTCAATAATAATCGATGTGCATTTGTACAATTGCTAAATCATTTGTACTTTCCAGTGATTAAATTCTTGAAACTCTTACAGTTTATCTGATATATTTTATTTTTTTCTTTGTTGCTTGGTTGGTGTTTACTTAATCTGAACATTAGAAAGACCAAGCACATCAATTGACACATCTAAATTTTTACATGTCTTTTTGACTTTTATTCTTTTATATAGGTAGATACTAAAGTGTCTACCAATAAAAAAATAAAAGTCAAAAAGTACAATGCAATATTATTTCAGAAAGCACAGTTTATTGGCATGTAAAAATTTAGACACATCAATTCAAATGCTTGGTCCTTCTAGTGTTAATGTTATTTTTGCTTTTTTTTTTTTTTTTTGATTTATTTATTTTTTTTGTGTATACATATATACTCAATTTTCAATATTGACACATAGCTTGTATATTCCTGTATTTCTACAGGATGATTGCTTGACTTGAAGACCTCACAGTCTCTTTGCAATCACCCTGTCACAATTTATGAATTTGTACTTTTATATCAAGCTGCTATATGCAACAAACTAAACTAAGCTATCATTCGTCCCATTTTGGAATATGCAAACATCATATAGAGCACTATCATATCAAACACCAACATCAAGAAACCACAAAGCATTCAGTACACACCTCTGCATATTGCTACTCTGTACATGAGACAAAAACACTCAACACCTGCATGAGGAAATCAGAAACCCCCTCTACATCATACCTTAATGCACATTCAGATCCATAAATTAATTACCAGTAAGTGACTTCCAAATACAAAAAATATATTGCAAGAGGCTGCAGCCAGCAAAAATTTTTATGGCTCTGGCTCCACAAAATAATGAGAACTTGGCTCTGGCTTCAGCTCTTCCAAAATTGGCTGGCTCTATGGCTCTGGGTTCTTGCTCCCAAGACCTGCATTTTGCTAAGGCATAGTCAGTCAAAATAGAAAATTATTTTTCTCACAGTTTTTAGATTGAATCTGGTCAATTAAACAAATTTAGTTAACTTGGTTAGCAGGTAGATGCAAGATATGACTAAATCAATCAATGCAACAAAATGCTTTTTTTTCAGTTTAGCTCAGGAAGGCACAACATCATGTAAAAAATATTAACCAAATATTGAAATCTTAAACAAAGTAAAATTGCAACCAGCACTGGTAAATATTGCATATATAATGAAAATTAATTAAGCTATTAGTTAAAAGCACTGCTATTTACAAACTTGCATAATAGTGTTCAATGGATAATTTAATGTTACCACCCTGCTATTACTTTAAAGGAGTATTAATGGGAGTTTGCTAACCAATGTTCCACTTAAACTGAACTTGTTAAAAGTTTGACATGCAAATTTTAAAAATACCTTTATTGTGATCAGGTGCATGCATAAGATATGCATCTTCTTTGATAGGAACATCATCTTCATGAGGTGAATCAAATTTATAATAACTTGTACGAAATTCACTCATAACCAATAGTTTCACAGAATATACACATTTGACATCAACAAATATTTATCAACATATCAACAATGTTTTAAATATTTAACATATATTTACACTAAAAAAGAATGAACATTAAACTTGATAGTTTGTAGTAAGTAATAAAAAAACTATTTGATATAAAATATAACAATAAAATAGCTTCTAAATGAGTAACTTGATTTGGGTGGACCAGTTTTTCATTACTGGTGGCTATTTTTAAAAAATTAAAACTTGCAAGTGACAAAAGTTTAAAATTGAAAAAAAGTTTAACTTTCAATGATTACGATAATTTTTAATTTTTAAATAAACTCCAAGGATACCTTGGTGGAGCCATCCCTTAATTCCTAAAACAAGCCAATTTAGATTCCCACTTTTGGATTGTCACTGCTACTTCTAAAGGCTTTTTCCAGCAACTAGTGGTGTTCTGTTGTGTTGGTACTTGACTACAGTTAAAGAGATGATTAGTGTCATGTGTGTGTCAAGCATATTAAGCATTGTGACATGTAAGTACCAGGGTTCACTGTATGTAGGTAACTTTGCAAAAGTGATGATTTATTGGTTGTGATTTGTACCAGTTTTTTATGCGCTTAATGTGGTAATGTTTGTTCTGATGAATGAATGTAATAGGGTGTGGTGTTAGTAATTTTGTAGTTCTTTTTTGAGCTGAGATATTGTGTGGTGATGGTAGGGTGAATGTTTGAAGTTTTCTTCATATTCCTCAAGTGCTATGTCTGGTTCTGTGATGATGATGTTAATGTGCTTATTTTTATGAAAGATTGTGGCTTTCATGTTTCTGGGTGGATCTGAGCATGCATTAAGATCATGTTTGTGTTTAAGAGTCAGTTGTATAAGTTCACTAGCATGAAGTTTGAGATGAGTGTCCATTGGAAACCTTGGTTTTGTCATATAGGTGTTGAGTGTTTGCAGCTTGTGTGCAACCAGTAACAATATGTTTTAAATGATTTGCAGTTTCTTGATGTTGGTGCTTGATATGATAGCTCCATATGGTGTTTGCATATTCCAAAATGGGGAGAGTGATAATTTTGAATGTAGAAACAATTAGTTCATTTTGTTTACATTATTTAGTAGAAGTGAGTACTTTCAAAATGTTAAGTGTTTGTTTTGCTTTATTGATAGTGATGTGTTATGTGTTGTGATGAAGTTAGTTTGGCATCTAGAGTGATTGCAAGAAATTTTGGGTATTTTGTTGCAGGTAACGTTTGATTATTTAATTTAAGTGATGAAGTTGTGCCACATTCAGTTGGGTCTGATGTTAAAAGTGTAGTTGTATCTGCATTTATAAGATTAATAGTGATGGCCCATTCATAGATTTGAAGATATGGCTGAATGAGTTGTTGAACATTATGGTTTTTGGTGCAAGATGCTATAATAATTACTTCATCAGGTTATGTTGTGATGTGTATGTCTTTCAGGGGAGTGGAATGTTAGAGGTATAAATCTTAAATAATGTTGGTGACAGAACTGCACCTTATGGTACTCCAGTGTATATTAGTTTTGAGTTTTGAGAGTGTGCCATTGTATTGAGTGCATGCTTGTTGTTTTTTAATGTGGTTTGCTATGAATTTGATGATGATGATGTTTAGAATGTTTGCTAGCATGAGTTTGTGTATAAGTTTAAGAATGTTTACTGTATCAAATACCTTGTTTATGTTTGAATTGACTTCAAAAAACATAATAAAATGATGTTGTACATGCAGTCCTTGATGAAAAAATCAAGCCTGATAATAGCAAGGCTCATTTGGTGAAGCATGCACTTTTAATGAAACCTGACAAAGCTGGCAGTTTATACAATGAGGACACATGGACTGAGGTTGTCAAGAAGAAACTGCCCAAACAGTTGCCTAATATTCCTGTTAGCAAAGCTGCATTAACCAAAAATGGCCAAGGTTATTTGTCTTTTCCTGATCAAAAGAGTCGTGACATGGCAGCAAATAATCTTAAATCTGCATTTGCTGTTGAGAGTAAGGACAATTCTCCAAAACTTCTTTTACCTAATATAAAAATATCTGGCTTAGAAACAGATTCTTAGATGCCAACAATTCTAATGGATTAATCCAACTAAAACAAACTATTTTGAGAAAAAATAAGGCCATTTAAAATTTAGTTGAGAATCAAATGAAGAAGTTTGATATTCAATTTATTAGTCCTGACAAACAACGAAATGAGAGCTTTGCTGTTGCAAAAGTTGATCCATCTATCTGGCAACATTTAAGAAATAATGGTGACAAAATCTTTATTGATTTGTCATCTTGTAAAGTTTCTGATTGTATACACTTGATTCAATGCTATACTTGTCAATCGTTTGGCCATATAAAAAAATCATCTCTTTGTCCCTTAAAAGATCAAGACAATTTGTTTATACTGCTCAGAAAATCACCCCTCAAAAAACTGTTCATACAAGGAAAATAAAGAATATGACAAATTTAAGTGTTCTAATTGTGCTCAAAGTTCTAATCTTGTCTTTTGCTCAAATGCTGTTGGTCACACAACCACAAATAATAAATGCCCAATACTTCAATCTGAAGTTAAAGCTACCATAAATCACACTGCAGGCATGGATTCAAAAAATGATCAGCTACCCTATGTCATACTAATGTACGAGGGGTATTCAAAAAGTAATGCACTCAAGTGCATTGCTTGAAAAGGATTTTACCAATCTTGTTTATATTTGGCACAACATGATAGGACACACCTTTTTGCGATTTTTATATGTTTTTCTTTTATTTTCAGATTTTTAAAGCTTAAACTAGTTTTTTAAATGGCTGCCCCTCTTGAAGCTTGTCAGAAACAAAGAGCTGTAATTGAATTCCTTGTTGCAGAGGGAGAAACCCCTCTGAGGATTCATAACTGGCTTAAAAATGTCTACAAGGATAATACCATAGACTATAGTAATGTAAAAAGATGGGTGCAGCGATTTAAAAAGTACTGAAGACCATGAAGAGGTGGGTAAAGTCAGCATAGCCGATAAGCCACGTAGTGGTTGCCCATCCACCTCTGTCAATCCTGACAACAAAACTTATGCTGATGAGTTAATAAGAACTGACAGGCGCATTACTGTCGAGGAGCTGGCATCCAAGCTTGATGTAAGCATAGGCAGTGCCCATTCAATCGTGGCATCCCTTGGGTATTCAAAAGTGTGTGCCCGTTGAGTACCCAGACAGCTGACGGAGGACCACAAGACTGAAAGAGTTCGCTGCTGCACTCAGCTTCTGGAACACCACCATGGAGATCCCACCTTTCTGGAAAGAATCACGGGTATACCATTTTGAACCTGAATCTAAAAGGAGATCAATGGAATGGTGTCACCCAACTTCACCAAGGACCAAAAAGTTCAAGGCCCAAAACTCTGCTGGCAAAATTATGGCCACGGTTTTTTTGGATTCTCAAGGTGTAATCCTTGTGGATTTTCTGCTGAAAGGGGAAACCATTAACTCTGAGATATACATTGAGACTCTTAGTAAGCTCAAAGCAAAAATTCGACGTGTTCAGCCCAACTTGGACATGGAAAATGTGCTCCTCCAGCATGACAATGCACGTCCTCACACAAGCATCAGGACAATGGAGGCCATCACTTCATTTGGATGGACTGTGATACCACATCTGCCATATTCTCCTGATTTGGCATTGTCAGACTACCACCTCTTTGGTCCAATGAAAGAAGGACTCCAGGGCAACCGATATGGCAATGACAATGACGTGAAAACTGCTGTCTTGAATTGGCTTAGACATCAACTGGCTGAGTTCTACAACACTGGTATACATGCCCTCATTCATAGATGGACTGTAGCTCTTGAGAGAGGTGGAGACTATGTGGAGAAGTAAAAATGTAATCCTCACACTTGTACCTTTCTTTTGATGTATAATACATGTTGCTATTATAATTTGTTTGTACATAATGAAGTTGGGTGCATTACATTTTGAATGCCCCTCGTAGGCCACATAAGCGAACTGAAATTAGAATGCTTTAATGTTTGTTCACTTAGAAACAAACTTATTGATGTCACAGCTCTGCTACATGATCATGGAGTAGATATAGCTTGCATATCTGAAACTTGGCTAATTGGAGTAGATAAACCAATTGTTATGGAAATCAATGAACTGGGATAACAGATGTTACATGTGCCTTGTGCTAGGCATGGTGGTGGTATTGGCATACTATACAAGTCTAGTTTAAACATTCAATCAAGGCACTGTAAACTTGATTTTAATTCATTTGAAATCATTCAAACAGTCCTACATATTGGTAGTGAAGAAACACTCCTTATAGCTTGCCTATACTGGCCATGTAATGCAGGTCTCTCAAAATCATCAATTGATAATTTCTTTTTTGAATTTGAGACTTACCTTTCTTCTGTTAACAATAAGTCTTTTATGTGTAGTCCCATTGTGTGTGGTGATTTCAATTTTCACTTGCAAAATGATAATAATGTCAATACCCTTCGGTTCAAACAGCTATGTCTGTCTCACAATTTTTATTAACATATAAATAGGTCTACTCACATAGCTAGGAACACACTTGATGCTGTACTTACCAAAGACTATGATAATAACTTCATTGCAAATATAGATGTCATTGAAGATACTGGGACATCATCTGATCATTACTTAACTACTTTTGATGTTTCTGTTTTCTGCCTTCAAAAACCTATTGCTACAAAGATAGTAACTTTTAGAGATTTCTCAAATTTTGATGTTGACGTGTTTGTCCAAGCAATTAATAGCTCTGACTTATGCAACCACAGTAAATTTAAAAGCCTTAATCATGCACTCCTCTTGTATGACACTGTTCTGAATTCTTTGCTAAACATGCATGCTCCCCTTAGAACAAAAAGAGTTAAAATTGGTGCTGCTAAATGGTGCAACTCAAAGTGCCAGCAAGCACGTCAAGAACAACAACAAGCAACTCTGCTAACACTGCCAACACTGCCTACACACTGCCTACACTGGTAATTTAGAGGTACTGAGTATTAAAGCCATTCTTTACAGCACAAAAACCTTTTTTTGCTTACAGTATTTCAATTATGATTTTTAATGCGTAGACAATGTGCTACTGTTAAGAAATAAAACTGCTTTAAGGTTTTTATGAGAAATAGTAGTGATGAAAATACATAGTAAAGCAAGCGAAAATTATACAGATTTGAAGTCAAAAGAATCAAAAGTGGAAGTTTAAGGAGGGGAATTTTGAATATTTGTAGTTTAATCAATATGCCTGAAAAGTACACTAGAAATAAAAAAAAAGCTTGTATCCTTGCAAGGAGGCAGGAAAAGGTGCTGATAAAAGTCATATGTGAGTGGAGTGAAAGAGGGAAAGCAACTATCATGAGGCTCTTGGCAGCACCCAAAGAGCTTCTGAATAACACTGTTCCCAAGCATAAGTTTGGTGGAGGAAGGAGAAAAAAGACATCTTGACTGACTGACACTATCATAAAACGAGAACTCCAAAAGAGCCTTCGTTTGACAGTCTTGGAGCTGCAAAATCTCTACCCAGAGCTGTTGCAACAGGTAAAAATCCGAACAGTCCAGCATTGCCTTCAAAAAGATTTGGATCTTCCTAGTTGTAAAGCAGCCAAAAGCCTCTGATTAATGAAAGAATGAAAAAACAGTGTTTTGCCTTTGCAAAGAAACATGCAAATTGGACAATTGAACAATGGAAAAAAGTGATGTTTTCCAATAAGAGTAATTTCCAAGTCTTTAAGATGGGATCTACCACTGTGCGACATCCAAGATCATCTGATTGCTTTGACCCTTGATACACAGTGCCAATGGTTAAACATTCACAGTCACTAATGATATTGAGATGTTTTTCAGAAGAGAAAGTAAGGGGAGGTCTGTACTTTCTCCCAAAGAACAAAAAAATTAATGCTGATCTCTTTCTGCAAGTTTTGGAAGACCACATGCTCAACTTTTACAACATTCATGGCTCTGAGGTATTTATGCATGATAGTGCACCCTGCCACAAGGCCAGGAAGGTGACAAGATACCTTGAACAAAAGCAAATAAATATTCTTAAATGGCTTGGAAACAGCCCAAATTTACATCCCATAGAAAATTGCTGGCACAAGATAAAAAACTATGTCAGAAAAGAAATCAACAAACCTTGGAGCACTAAAGAGCTGAAAAAAGTGTGGTGCCAGGAGATGACAACAGAATATTTCAGAAATTTGAGTGACTCTATGCCCAAACCTTTGCAAATGGTAATCAAAAATAAGGGCAATATGACTAAGTATTAAAGTATGTGGTTATGGTTTTAATAAAAGCTAGAATACAAACTTTGCGTTTTTTTTAAAAACTAAGCAAGTCTCAAGTCATTTTGTGGCAGCTATATATATATAAAAGAATGAATTATATAGAATAATCTATCAAATTTTATTACTATTCTTCTATAAAAAATATGAAAATTATTCATAAATGAAAGGATTTATAACTGATAAATGTTGCTTAATTTTAATGTATATAGGAAAAACGCATTTTAATATCACAGTACATTATTGTTCACAAAAAAAACTCTAAAAGCTTTGACATAATTCACATACTTTATGCAGAAGTCAAATATAGTTTTACGTTAAAAAGTGAAAAAGAATTTCAGAAATATTTTATTATACAGCCTGGTAAATTTTTCACTTCAATGTAATATATCTGGCCATATTCTTTAGTTGGCTGTGGTCTGTTGCAATGTGCTCTGTTGCGATGTGCTCCACATGTGTAACATGCATCTTTGAGGCATATATGACTCATGCTGCTATACAAATATATTTCATTTATTAGCAAGTGAACCATGTACATGTCACTAGTTTTATTATGTAAATGCAATGTTCTTACTTTGATTGCCAACCACACAAACTCTCATTTAAGTATCTTAGCACACACTGAAGATATAACAATTGGAATACTCCATAGTGTAAGCTTATCACCCAATTCATGTGCCACAGTTAACGTGTTAAAAAGGTCTGCAAATATTTAAATCTGATATATATAATAGTAATAATATAAGACATCTCATAAATATAATATAAAATTGAGTAAAAAACATTACCAGACTTTTAATTTAAAAAATTGGTGTCTTGTACTAAACTTTAGATTTAAAAAAGTTTGGAATCTGGTACCAAATCTAAGATTTAAAAAATTTTTCCAGTACATTATACGGTACCCTGCTTATAAAACATCTTAACTGGGTATACAAAAAACTAACAGATCGTGTAACCTTCTCACTGCTGCATATTTTTTTACAACTCACCAAATTTCTATCAAACAGAAATGGGGTCTCTTCAAAAAGTCATCATAAAAAATTTTTTTCAATAAACTAACCCAGGATCTCCCTTTTCAACACCAGGATGGAAGCAAAAAGAAAAACAAGAGGAGAATATTTTCAAAAAGCAAAAGTAACCAAACGGGATTCAGGTTAGTTTCATGAAAAAAAAATCACTTATGATGGTTTCTTGAAGAGACCCAAAATTGCAGACAAGGTTTCATGATTTAAATTTTTAAAAAAAGGTTGCAAAACATTGTTTCACACATACTATATCTACTAGTATATCATTTTGTATTTCATGATTGATAAAAAGATGTTTTAAATCTATAGCATAGCTAAAAATGTTAAAACATCAAAAAAGATTTAAATAGTATAACAATAAATCTAAGTACGACAACTGTACAACTACTACAGGTAAGTAATTCTTAAGTTTTTAAATAACTTTTTTATTTTAGTTTATGACTGCATTGGTATCCACAAAAAATTCCAATATAGTCTAGTAGAATACTTAAAGAATATAAAAGAAAAAACAACAGGACCTAATTTTCAATTACAAATACTAAAGATTTTAAGGACACAAGCTAAATTAGAATGGCCCCGCAATTATAATTCTTTATACATGACAATATTTAAAAAACGATAATGAAGCATCAGCACGAAGCAAAGTACAGCAATATAATATCATAAACTTAAGTGCACAAGCAATACATGCTCTTAATTAGTTCTTTGTGTATTCTCAATTTTTTAAAGTAGTTTTTGTCTTTGTTGTATTTATTTATTTTCTTTGTAAATTTATCAAAACGATGTTTCCCATTGCTGATAAAAAAAATTAAGAATACTATTTCGATTTTTAAAACAAATATGTATTATCAAGATTAAGTAAACCCTGACATTATCAACGAATGTCTCTTCAAGAAGTAACTGTAAGCAATTTTTGATCATGAAACTAACCCGTTTCCCCAGTGGCTACTAATGCTTCTTGAAGAAATCCTCTTTCTTTGAATTTTGTTTTTATTCCATCCTGCTGCTGCGAGGGAAATTCCGGGTTTTACCAAAAAAAATTGCATAGTAACGTATTGGCAGGGAAACAAAAAAAATAGATCAACTTATTGCTGCGTCGAGTGACGTCCAATGAACGGATTGATAAAAAATTTTGTGAATAGAGCTTATCATAAAGGCGCTTGCCCCAAACATCATTTTCAATATTCGAATTGTTTTGGGATTAAACTAATATTATATGTGTTATTTCCAAACATTTTTACAATACCAAGTAATAGTTGTTAATGACTTCAGTGGTAGTAAAGATAAAAACTTTGAACCAATGCAGAGTGATTTGGAATAAGATTACAGTAGTAGCAGGGGTGCTGCTTATGAAAAAAAAGAAATTGTGTAAATTTATCAAGAGGGTGGAAAGAGAATGAAACATTTTTAGAGATTCTAGGTTCAATCTAGAAATTTAACAGTAATGGCTTTAATTGGGTAAAAACGGAAAGACCGCAACAGGCCCCCCTAAAATATATCTAAAAGTGCCCCCCCTATCCAAGAAATTGCTCTATTTCTTCATAGTAGCATCAGGACGTCGATGGCATGTCAATAAAAAAAAGAAAAAAAATTTTGAAAGAAAAAGGCCTGTACTGCTTCTTAGGTTGTTGTGATTGTGGAAATGTGGAAGTTGGCAGCGTGGTTGATGGTTAAAGCGCCGGGATTGTAATCGACACGGTCTCGGTTCAAAAAACCTACTCGCGCCATTCTGTTGTGTCCTTGGGAAAGACACTTTATGGGACTTTCCCCTGCTTGGTGGTCTTGGCAAGCAGTTCTATATTAAAGTCATATCTCTATTAAAATTTCAAGCGGACAGCAATATGATGGCATCTCTGGAAGCAGGTCGGGGTAATTGCTTATTCTATGTATAGCGCCTTTGTCGCTTTCGTGCGAGTCAGGAGGATAAATATAGAGATCAAAATAAAAATAAAGTACAGACCTTTTTTTTAGAGATCACAATGTCTTGAAGCACTTCATACTGCCTAAGACATAGTTCATTCAAATGAAGACCTTTATATTTTTTTTAGTGATCACTTTGTCTTGCCATGCTTTGGATTACTCAATAACGGCTCACTAAATTGAACACTTTTTTTTTAGAGATCACTTTGCTTAATGGCTTCACCTACCTTTTTTTAATACTCTTTTAGTGGATCCCCTTTTTTGTAAGGCCATCACTGGAATTTAACATACTGTATTGGCTGGTTTCAGGGTTACACGGTTAACCAAGAAGAGTGTCGCTCATAGTTGGCTACATGCCTGAAAGTATTGGTAGGCTGTTAAATTGGAGTAAAACGCAGCATTCAGTGGCAATTATGCACAGAGTGTCATACAGAACACTGTCAATGAAGCGAGTGTGAGCGCTGTGACACCGGACTCGTGCGCAGTAGCCTACTCAACTGTTAAGTAGACCAGAGATAGGGAAGCTGTGTGCAGTGGTTTGGCACCAGCATCCCAATTTGAGCCTGCATGTTGCCTCAGCAGTGTCAGCGCTAATATAATGTTTTTTGCAATGATGCGAGATGGTGACGGAACGTGAGCGAATTGACCTCAAAATAGGTAGGGTTGGACAAAATAATAAAAGTCTAATGTTGTTTAAAGAACATTTAGCCCACGTTTGGCCTCTTTGTTATTTAGATAAAAGGGTGCCGTAACCATCTTAATGCGACTGAGCTTCAACCAAACTTCAAAGAACTTTTATAGTCATAAACTTCTCCAGATCTCGGCAATTTTGATCAGGTGCAATCAGTAAGAAAGGAATTCACGCAATTAAACTTCAAAGCAGCTTCAGCATGGGTATTTTTTAATAGGGGAGACCGGGGCAAGTTGTAACATGAGGTAAGTTGTAACATTTGTATTTGTCAAAATCTGATATAAACCAACAAAATTTTAAATGGCCCCAAACAACAGTCATATTAAGACCAATTGCTAGCAAATAACATTGTTTAGTTCAAATGACTAAAAATACTAGGTTTACTGTTAAAACAAGCTTTTTGAGTAGGCAAAGTAAATTTTTTAAAATTTAATTTTTGTCTTCTTAAGAGATAGCGGGTGCGGTTTTATTGATATGTTTTATATCAGTCGAAGAACAAAACAATAAGCTATGAAATGCCTAACAAGGTTTAGCAACTAAAACTTAACTCTTTGAGGTACTGTATTAACAAAAACTTGACGAAGTATGAGATGGGGTAAATTGCAACATAGACTGATTGGGCAAGTTGTAACACGTATTTTCGTGCATAGGTTTAACTAGCTTACATTGTCGGCAGCGTGGTCGAGTGGTTAAAGCACCGGACTGATGATCAACATGGTCTCCGTTCAAAGCCCACTTGCGCCATTCTGTTATGTCCTTGGGAAAGACACTTTACGGCACTTTCCACTGCTTGGTAATCTTGGCAAGCAGTTCTAAATTACAATGATATCTCTACTAAATTACAAGCGGACAGCAATATCTTGGCATCTCCGGAAGCAGGTCGGGGTAATTGCTTACCCTATGTATAGCGCCTCCGTCGCTTTCCTGCGAGTCAGGAGGATAAATATAGAGATAAAAATAAAAACATTAAAAGTAACTTTGGGCAACAATTTTGTGAATAATATGAGAAATTATGAAAGAAAGACTAACAGGAACACCAGCTCATTATTTTTTATTTTTATGTTTTATTTTCCTCTCTATATTTGCCCTCCTGACTCGCAGAAAAGCGACGGTGGCGCTAATACATAGGGCAGGCAATTACCCCGACCTGCTTCCGGAAATGCCAAGATATTGCTGTCCGCTTGTAATTTAATAGAGATATGACTGTAATTTAGAACTGCTTTTCAGGACCACCAAGCAGGGGAATGTGCCGTAAAGTGTCTTTCCCAAGGACACAACAGAATGGCCCGAGTCGGTTTTCAACCGAGACCGTGTTGGTCACAAGCCCGGGCTCTAATCACTCGACCACGTTGCCGACATGCTGCATCATTACAAGACAACTTAAGAGCTGCTGCAGCATGCAGTTGCTATTATTTAAAAGAGATCAATAAGGGGTAGCAAAACATTGGTGTTGGCCATGTAAAACTCTACAGAGTGCTAAAAAAACTTAAAGATAGGCTAAGTCCTTGGTGCAAAACAAGAAAAGGTCTGAAAAGTGTGTCAAGTTAACAGACACACCAGAAAAGAACAATCTATTACAGCTCCAAACAAAGAAAAACCAATTTTTGAAAAAACACTGAAAGCAAAAGAGTAGTTTGCATAACATTTCTTGAGCCCTATTTTAACACTCTTCCTGATGAAGAGTGGTTGGTACAATGCTATGGTTACCTAAAGAGGTCACATTTAACTTGTGCCGAAAATTGGAATACATATTTTTGTCACAAATATGATTCTAAAATTTATGATTGGGCTAATCCAGCAATGAAAAAAACTGTTTTAACATTTTTAGGCAGCGGCCAAATACTACATTTTTTGTGCTTGATACTCATGTCTATGAATAGGCTATGTGTGATTTCATTGTGTTTACTTTATTATATTGCTATTTTCTTCAAATTGCATTTATATTTAAACATTTATTTGTGATTTTGTTGCTGTTACAACTTATCCCGACTGGTGTTACAACTTACCCCATTGACGGGACACATTGTAACACTTTTTTTAAATATTTAAATCGTATTTTTAATCACTAAGCAATAACTAAAACTCTGATAATAACTGAAAACTCTGTCTACATTGAATTTCATTTGACATTTAAAAATTGTATTTAACAAAACGAAAACAATATTGTACGTATCCAACTGTTCACTTTCAAAAATTAATTATGCTTTGGATGTGAAAAACATGCGTGAATATGTTTTGAACCTGATTTTTTGAATAAATTATGCCTGGGATATATGAAAAGCCTAATGAATACGTAGTCTTCTGCTTTGTTTTTTATGTTAAAAAACGTTTGTCAGAAATCGTACCAATTTCCATATAACCTATTACAGAGGTTTAGTCAGAGTTATTTCCAAACTTTTTGGGCCACTGACTTCTATTTGCAAATCTTTTTTATCATGGACCCCAATTTAATGTCACATCAATTTTCTGCCCAACCAACGAGAAAAAATAAAACAAACCGTGGTCGAGTGGTTAGAGCGCCGGGCTTGTGACCAACACGGTCTCGGTTGAAAACCCACTCGCGCCATTCTGTTGTGTCCTTGGGAAAGACACTTTGCAGCACATTCCCCTGCTTGGTGATCCTGGCAAGCAGTTCTAAATTACAGTCACATCTCTATTAAATTACAAGCGGACAGCAATATCTTGGCATTTCCGGAAGCAGGTCGGGGTAATTGCCTGCCCTATGTATTAGCGCCTCCGTCGCTTTCCTACGAGTCAGGAGGATAAATATAGAGATAAAAATAAAAAATAAAAAAATAAATAAAAACCCAAAAATAAATAACACAAAATACGTTAAAAAATAAAAGCTTATATACAGGCATACCATATTTCTGTAGGGGCAAACTGGGACGCTCGTTTATAGACAAAATTCGTCCCTAGAAAAAAATGTTCTTTAAAAAAAAAGTCTTCACTTCGAATCTGTCTCGGATTTCGTAGTATGGATTCTTTACCAGGTATATATGTTGACAAATTTTGTCATATCGTCGCGGACCCCTTGTGCGCTCATCACGGACCTCATTTTGGAAAACTCTGGTTTTGGTGATTTAATAAAATTACTCAACCTTCGCTGGCCGTTAAATGTAAAAGAACGTGACTCATTTTCGAAATGATATAAAATTTAATAACAAAACGAAAATGACGAAATCGTTCGTCTGCAAATAAAAGAAATAAATAATAACACGACTCAAAGCTAAACACTACTAAGTTTACTAAGTCTGAACATAACTGTACAGGCAAATGACAAGGCAAAACACAACTGTACAACAAACCCCATTGTTACGTAATACTACGAACTATCAAGCATTTGTACAAAATGTTATAGTAATTTTTTATATTTTTGCTTGCAAAGCAACGAAATCAGAATTTCATCAAGGTTCTTTCGAATTGTGAGAATATGAAACTTGGTGTTTAGTGGATTTTTGATTTTATGCGAAATATATCCATTTTTATAATTAGACAACTAAAATGTTCCTTGCAAAGCAATACCTTCAAAAAATATTTACTACACTAAGATTAAGTCCTGCAATTTCTGAAATAACATATTTAGCGCTTTCGGCGATTTGATATAATTGCACGCAAAAATGCTACTTTTTCCAAAGCTACAATGTCTTTTTTGCACAATAATTACTATATGCGCATTAAACATGATAATCACTCTTTTTTTGGACAACTGGTGCGGTGAGCATGCACAATTTTTTTTGTACATGTTATAACGTATATAGTTTAGTTGCCATCTTCCTATTTGCAACCTTTGCTCTATTTTATTTTGAATTTTAATCAATTGTTCTTTTGGATGCAAATAAAAACAAACTGCTACTACTACTACGACTACTACTACTACGACTACTACTACTACTATTACTTTAATAGCCTACAACGTCTAGGCCTTTCTATAAAACAATGTCTTGTTCTATTGAGAAAGCTGTGGATAGTAGACTGGCATTTATGTGTCATTATCTTAGTTTTCGACTTACAAATAACGTCGACTTGAACACTGAAGGCAGCCTGCTGTGTGTTTAAGTAAAAATTCTAAGTTTTATTTATTGTACGACAATGATCTTAACATATCGATTATTTTCTTTAGATCATCTTAAAGGAATAGCTAAACTTATTTTTCTTTTTGCTACGTTCTAGATATGCAGATGTATGTCGGAAAACAGAATTGAAAGAAATTTCTTGCGATAGATTTTCATATTTCTGTAGCAAAATGCGAAAGAAAATATACTGCTTTTGCTAGTAAATTATTGCAAACCCAAACGAAATCAATAATTTTAATTCAACAAAAAGCATTTTATTATAGATTATGGCTGTTTGATTGGTATCACAAAATACGCTTTTAAGAGCTTTCCGCGATAGCCGCCAAAAAATGCGAAAAACGCGATTTTATGACGGAAGGGTTAGCGCAGGGGCGTTCAATCCGTGGCCACATTTGGCCTGTGTAAGGGTTTTGAGTGGCCCGCGCAATATTTTTCGAAGAGCTCTGTCCCGCCCATTTTGGCTGAAATCCAGCCAGAAATTGAAGACAGATTCCATGTGCAGACCTCCTTTTATGTTTTTTTTCCGAGATCGCTAGTTTTCAAAGAAAATCATAAAATCCGAGATTGATTTGCAGTGAAGATCTTTTTTTTAGAAAACAAGGGATAAAATTCAGAAAATTGGGGAAAGATTCGAATTGAAGACCTTGTTTTTTAGAGATCGTTACGATTTTGGGACAAAAATTGTGCTGTTTTATTTGTTTGGTCCGCCAGTATTTTTAATGAGCCAAAATGGTCCTCGGATCAAAAAAGGTTGGACGTCCCTGGGTTAGCGTATAAAAATGCTCTAGTCATAAACTGTTTCCGCAGTATGAGCGTTAACTCTATTCAGACTGGGCTTTTAAGAAAACTTGTACTACTGGAAGGGGAGGCGAGGCGGAAAGTGCTCGCGCTTTTATTTCGACAATTAATAGCCCTAAAAGTGTCATTCAAGGTTGTGTACAAAAAGAATTTTATACTTTTTGATAGAGATACGTACTGTAAATGTTGTAATAAAAAATTATTTCGGATTGAAAAAGCGAGTTTTCGAAAGGTAGTCAACTTTCGTAAATTGGCCGAAAAGCAGAGATTGGTTTCAGAAAGTTAACGACTTCGGCGGTTTGATTGATTTTATGATTAAAAGAAAATTATTTCACAGTTGTAGGCTAATCCCCTTAGGGAGGTTACTGCAGTTCACAGAAGAAGAAACTCTATTTCTGGAAAATCTGATTTCATTATTAAAATACTTCGATCTTAGCCACAACGAATGTTTTCAAAATTCACTTCACTTTTTAAACAATTTTGAAGATGAACTTATTATACAATAAAAAAAAAATACAATTCATTCCAAGAAAAAAATTGAAATTTTAAGTGTCACATCGTATTATTGTAAAATGTTATAAGCCTAATTTTAAAAATTTAGTTAGTATTGATTACTTTGATGAAATTAATTTTTTGAGTTTTTGCAAGCTTTTTTTTTTAGTTGGTTAATCTAACTAACATCGTATGATATTTTATAGTCGAATTTGACTAATGCTCAAGCGTATATTTTTTGATTTTAAATTTACTGTACATTGAATTATTTACATTTCGTCAGAGTACGGTTGCCCAACCCAATACCCGCAAGGTCTACATGTATTGTTGAAGCCTGCTAAAGAATTTGTGATTACTTAATCGATCAAATTATTGTAATGCTTTGAATCAATTTAATGTATAATTGTATAATTTTTGTCTTGAAAATCAGAAAACTTGAAATGTATAATTTTTGTCTCAGTAGAGATTTTTCGCTTTATTTAAGAATAAAACACGTAGTTATATTAAACTGGTGACCTTTTTTGTTTGGTCTTTAACTAAATTTGTGGTCTGAATTCCTGATATCAAGGAGGTTTATTCAAAAATAACACATTAAAATTAAGTAAAGACAAAAAAGAAGATAGAGAGAGAGATCTGTTTATTTGCATCAAACCTTTTTAATAAATTACCGCTTAAAACACACAAAAAAAACAATGATTTTACATTTTAAAATTAAACAAACTGATAATAAGCCATATAGGTATATCAAATCAAAGAGCACTAATAAGATATGATGCAGGGGTAGGAAGGGACAAGAGTCATTTAATCACTACCCCCAGCTTATTTAAAAGTTTCATTACAAACAATTGAATAAATTAATTAAGTTTTTGGTATGTGAAATTGATTATTAACTAAGAAAAAGATCAGCATAAGACATTTTACATCATAAATTAAAAATCACCTTACAAACATGATGAAAACAAAACAAACAACAACAAAAACAAAAACCGCATACATGTAGATAAAATTGAACAACAGAAAATAACTCGGCATAAATTCGATTTAAAATAAAGGCAAATAGTGTAAAAAAAACGACAGCACAACGATGGAAAAAAACAACAACAATGAAATAGTTAATAAAAGGACAAAAAAAAATCTTAAGATTTCTTACCATAAATTAAATTGAATTGAAAATAAAGGTAGTAGCATAAAACAAACAACATAACAGATTTCAGAGTAGATACAAATAGCACAAATTCAACAGCACAATAATGAAAAGGAGCATAAAGAAAAAAAGTACAAAAACAAAACAAAACAAAGGCCAATAAGATTAAATCAAACAACAGAATAGGTCTCAACATAAAATTTATTGAAATAAGGCAGTTAGCATAAAACAAAAAAACAATAGATTTTAGCAGGCAATTAAGGATTAAAGAGGTGCACAAAGAGCAATAAATTAATTAAGAATGAAGACCGTAATTGGTCACTTCGCAGTCTCCTGATTTGACGCGAAAACATTGTTTCATTTTTTATTGTTTTATTTCACTTTATTTTGTTTCATTATTTACGTGTTTGTGTGGCATCTTTTTACGTGTAACAATCAAATAAAAATACCTCTCTCTCTCTCTCTCAATACAAAACATATTTCTTTAAGTAAAACCTTAGAACGTTAAATTAATTTCATTTCATTTACAGTATATCTGCATGTAGTTCATTTTGTATTAATACTAAGAATTTATAATTTATATGGGTAAAATTTGGATGTTGATTAAATTTCATAGGTATCTAGAAAGTATTTGTACAATAATCTATTAAATGGTTTAATTCTTTGTTCGGTTCTTATATTAATTGGCAGCTTGTTCCACATTTTCATACAATTTACAATAAGACTATTAGAAGATTTACAAGCCAAAAAATGTGAAATAAAGATGTTGTTATTACTTGATTGCCGTGTGTTATAAGCATGAATTTCATTTATTAAAGGGATTTTATCTTTAAACTCTCTGTCATTGTATAATCGAAACATGAATTTCATTGCAGAATATTGGTACAATTCATTTATCTTTAATAATTTAGAAAATGCATACAATGTATTTAATCTTGTTCTATATGGTTGCATACTAATGTATCGTATAGCTCTATTATGCATTTTATTAAGGTTTTTTAGTGCTAATTGATTTGCATTTCCCCACAGAACTATGCCATATTGCAATCTGCTTTTTATAAGTGCATGGTACACGAGCTTTAGATTATTAAAGGAAAGGTATTTTTTTAAATGATATAGCATTCCCACAGATTGAGATATTTGGGTAGTTAATTTATCTATATGTGGTTTCCATTTTAGATTTTTATCAATTACAATTCCCAGGTATTTAACTTCGTCTTTTTGGCAAATTTGACTGTTATTTATATGAATGCTTATCATGTTATTTTCAGTTTTCTTTTCTCCAAACATTATAGTGCTTGATTTTTGGGTGTTTAAAGTAAGCTTGTTTTTAAGCAACCAATTTTCAATTTTTTTAAGTTCTTCATTGACCACTTTTTCTATTGAAGATGAGTTATTACCAGAGGCAAAAAGTGCTGTATCATCAGCAAAAAGAAGGGTTTTTAAGCTTGAAATATTTGGAAGATCATTTATAAAAGAAATAAAATAGGGCCAAGGACACTACCTTGTGGGACACCATGATTTATTAAATTTTTATCTGATTTAGTTGAATTTATACAAGTAAATTGATATCTGTTTGCTAGATATGAAGAAATTAAATCAAAAGGTAGCCCCCTAATACCCATTGCAATTAATTTTTGTTTTAAAACAGTGTGGTCTACTGTATCAAAAGCTTTTTTCAAATCAAGAAAAATTTCACAAGTAATTTTATTGTTTGCCTGCTGATAACGCAAGTAATTTTCTAGTTCAATAAGTGCATCATTAGTGCTTTTGTTTTCCTGAAAACCATACTGATTTTCTGATATGATTTCGTACTTATTAATAAAATCAGTTAAATTATGTTTAAGAATTTTTTCAAAAATTTTTGAAAAGTGGGTTAAGATGGAAATTGGCCTATAGTTTGAAGCAATGTCTCTATCACCCCTTTTATAAATTGGTAATACTTTGGCAATTTTTAATGCACTTGGCAAAACACCTTTATTAATACAATTGTTGATTAAATAACATAATGTAGGTGCTATTACGTTTTTGCTTAATTTAAGAATTTTTACAGGTATATCATATGTATCATCACATTTGCTGTTGTCTAATAAATTAATTTCTCTTATGATATCTTCATCAATTACTGGTTTAATAAATAATGAAGAGCAAGTGGAAATAGTATTTAATGGTTTTGAAAAACTTGTTTTTGGAAGAGAATTTTCCAATTTTGCTGCTATTGACGTAAAATAGTTGTTTAGACATGAAGATATGTCTTTACGTGAAAATAAGTCTTTATTAGACTCTGGACACTTAATGTTTGTAATTAAACTACCACTGGCAGGTTTTTGTATTATGTTTTTAATCATTTTCCATGTATTTTTGCTATTGTTTTTGTTAAGTTTCAATTGATACTGAAAATAATTTTGTTTTGATTGTTGTTTTACATGTGTTAATATGTTATTATATTGTTTGTATTTTTTGTAATGGATATACAGTATGTATGTGAATGCTTACAAGAAATTTGATAAAGTCTATTTTTCTCTTTTATACTTTTTTGAATACTTTTTGTCAGCCAAGGTTTAAAATAAAATTTGATTTTCTTTCTAGAAAGTTTTTGTTTTGGAGCATGAGTCTCGAGACATTTTAGAAATATATTAAAAAATTCTGAAAATTCTGTTTCTGGGTCTGAAAAGTTATTACCTAGGTTGCTTTTGTCTAAGCCTTTTGTTAAAGAATCTAAAAAATCAACTTCAGAAAAATTTGAAAAATTTCATTTCAATATTTCACTTGGTGGTCTACTTGCTGGTGAAACCTTATTTTTGGGTATCACCACAAAAACTGGATTATGATCACTTATATCATAAGATATTGAGCCAGAAACAATATTACTTGAGGAATTATTACAGTATGTATGATCTAATAGTGATGGAGTTTGCATGTTCATGTACCTTGTAACACAATTTATAAGATTAATTACAACTAATGATTCAAGAGATTCTTTATATTGAATGATTGAGGGAGCATCACTTAATAAATTTATGTTAAAATCACCCAGTATAAAATAGTTTAATCCTTCTAAATTTATTTTTTCTATGACACATTCTAATTTAAGTTAGAAGTTAGATATTGATGAATGAGGATGGAAGTAAATCCCCCCCACGACACAAGCTTTATTACACTTATTAGATTTAATTTCAACTCAAATATCTTCAACTAAGTCTTCATTCAAGCATAAATCAGGACGAATTTTATAATTTAATGGTGTTTTTAAATATATGCCAATACCTCCACTGTTTGTTGGAGAATTTGATGAATGAAAGTGATAATTTTTAATAGATGTAATATTATAGTTTATATTTTTAAGTTTTGTTTCACTAATTACCATCACTTCTGGAGAGCAGGGTAACAACCCAAATAGTTCATCAATTTTATTTATGTTTTTATTAAGACTCCTTACATTCATATGAAGAAAAATATTATGTTTTGTGTAACTTGTTTCACACAGTAATTTAGAAAATTCAGAGATACTTAAATTTGGTTTCCATACTGATTCATGTATGTTGAACATTTAAAAAGAAAAAAAACAACTAAACATGTTTATATCACATTAAGAAATTACTAATTAGTGACTTACAGAAGTTGATCAATATCAGATTTGCAGGTGATTTTGATTCTTTCACTAGTGGTGTTTTTTCTGATAAATATATCACCATTGTATGTCCAAAGAAATTGATATTTTGAGGTAATTTTTTTTTATATGCTAAGGAGAACAGCTTTTTTCTTCTTGGAGTTAAATTTTCGTTGATGAATAGGTTTTTCATTTCATCAATGCCATAGTCTCGTACTCCAATTAAATTTTTTCTTTTTTGAAATATTAAATTCCTTATGTCTCTGTTTGTAACTCTGGCAATTATAATTGGAGGATTATTTGACAAAGATTTTGGAAGACAATGGGAGTTTGAAATGTCATTTTCTTTTAGATCAATGTTTAATTTTTTTGCCATGGTTTTGATGATATGGTTATTATTTTCATTTGGATTAAGGGAGATACTGTTCTCTTCTGTTATACTGTTATACTGGTCCAAATCATCTCTCATTTTTTCCTCTTCAATTAATTGATCTTTAAGACATTGGTTTTCTTTCATTAAATCATCAGTTTTTTTTGTAAGTCAAGTTTCATTAATTTTGATACATTCTTTTTTAAGCATTCAAATTCATTATTCAAAAACTTCTGACTTTTTATTACATCTTCAATTTTTTTTCTTGATCTTTTAGTTTTGAAAATACTTCATTAATTTTATTATTAAATTTTATTTCCTGTCTCTTCAGTGCTTCTTCGATTGTTTCTTGAATATGTGTCTTTATATTATTTTCCATTTCTTTCATCAAGTTGGTAATTTCCCTGGTTGGAGCCATAACTTCACAATTTTTAAATGAAAATTTTATACTATATTATACCACAAAGAAAATTAAATTACCAATTACCAAAACCTTAATCAAATAGAATCAGTACTGTGATTTCTGCACCGATTGCGACCCGCAATAAACTTTTCGACAAAAGTTGGACCATAATGGTTAAAAGATCGAGCATCCCTGCGTCAGAGTATAAACTAACCTAACATTTTCCAAAACAGTCATTATCATCGTAATGAATTTCTACCGAGAGTAATTTTGGATTTTAATAATGATTTGGTCATAACTTACGACACCGACATTTTTTCTTTCAGAATTATTTAATTTACCGGTATAGTACGAATTTTGACATTGGAATAAAGGATAAAACATCGGTACAACCAATTAATGATATTGCACTCAAGCATAGCACAATGTATAGTCTATTCGAATGTGTTTTGACCTTATTTGCTTAAATGTTCGATGCAGTTCCCAGCATAATCCAAAAGCAGGACGGAAATCCTTTGATAATTTTTGATTACCTCAAGCAAACTGCAACAAATACTGTATTTCTTAAAATTTCACTTTTAAAAGAATCCATATAGTTCGATTTTTTGGTCATTTTCATTACACGCTCAGTGCAACAAAGAAAATTAGGCTATTCTATTTAGAGTTATTTCTAACATAAACTTACAGGGAGGAAAAATGAACGCACACCTATCTAGATCAGGGAATCGAACCGTTTAAAATAACGTTCCGGTTCAGGTTCAGGTTCGGCAAATTTTATTTTTAAAGGTTCAGATCCGGTTCAGGTTCAGCAAAAAATTTTTTTTCGGGTTCAGTTCCGGTTCGGGTTCAGCAAAAAATTTTTTTTCGGGTTTAGTTCCGGTTCAGGTTCAACAATTTCTTTTTTTAGGGGTTCAGTTCCGGTTCAGCTCCGGTTCGGGTTCGGAATATATATTTTTTATCTATTTCTTACAAGCGTTAGACTGTAAACACAATTTCTTACCTGATGTTATCATGGGCGTCCGCAGACGCGCTTCCTGGAGGAGTGATGGCAAACAGTCGGAAACACAAAAAATATTCTTAAAAAGGGTTTTTAAAAAAATTCTGGTACAAGTTTTAAAAAAATTAAATTAAACTAATTCACCGGCATGGGTTTTGGTTGTAAAAACCAAGTCTTACCAATAAATTTATAGTAATGATCTTGCGAGCGCCAAAAGCGGAAACGGAAGTTTATTGTTCTTTTGCGATCTCAAAACTTTCTTATAGATTGCGTTTACATGAGTTTATATAGATCTTTCTTCGACTACCCGCTCAGGGCCGGCCTTAGGCCGATTTGACCGATTGCTTCAAATCGGGCCCCGCGCTGAGAGGGGCCCCGCATTTTTTTTTCAAAAGGCGACAATCTCGGTCATCTCGATCCTCTGGCGGTATTGCTGATGCAATCACATGTGTGCACTCAGCCAGTCAGCGCCCAGCAGTCAAACCAGTAGTAACCAGATTAATTAATGACGTATCTTTCCCGCCAAACATCAAAGCAAAACGTGGTACGTCCTCGCCAGCAACGTATTTATTACGTCGTATATACACCGTGCTTTTGGGTGCCAGTGAGTGTCATACATTTAAGTATTCTGTCTATGGTATTGGTACGAACGATGTAGTCACATATTTTTCTCTTAACTTTCCAACGTGAAGTAGAGGTTACTTTAGGTCACTTTTGCGCATTTTGCCTTATCACGCTAGATTCGAAAGCATTTTTTTTTTCAAATACTTGCTCGTAGAATCAACACGTGTTTTTCGCTTGGAACAGTCTCAATTGTATTTTGAATTAGTCAGTCAAATTTCAACTGGTTTTATTCGTGATATTGTTAACTGTAAATTTTTGATTAAAATGAAGATAGAATCTAAAAAGGAGTGACTGACTGATGGGCTGTTTGTCTTATATAAAACAGTCAAAAGAATATCCATAGTTAGGTATCTGGCGCCGCTTAGTAAGCGTTAGGACCAGGTATCAGTTTACGTGTATGTTTTGCACTGCTAGTTTTCTTAGTACAAAAGTTTAAAAGAAAACTCTCTTAAATATGAGCAAAAGACCGAGAGATATCGGCAGGAAATATCTTAGTGGCAGCAAGAAACGAGCCATAGCCAAGGCGAAGAAAGCTAAGGAAGAAAAGGAGAAAGGTGCGATGGACAAATTTATTAGATCTGTAAACGTAGAGTCAGACAACAATGAAGGAAATGGCTCTCAGGAAATGACATGTAGAGAAGCCAGTGGTAAACCTAATCTTTCTTCAATAAGCAGTAACGATCAACAAATTACAACATTATGTCAAAATTCGCCGGTTGAGACAAACATGGGTGACAATGATACTTTAGAGTCAAGCGAAGAGGACTCTAACCCAGCATTACACAATAGTTTTGCGATAAAAGATGATCCTGCTACATGGCCAGATAGGATAAATCAAAATGTCAGAGATTATTTAGTGAATAAAGGACCACCTAAAATTATTGTTGATAATTTTCCTCAAAATGAAAAAGGGTTACATTTTTCGAAATTCCATTGTAAAAGAAAGCTGAAAAATGGAGAAGTTATAGAACGGCCATGGCTGATATACTCTGAATCAAGTGACAAAGTTTACTGTTACTACTGCAAACTTTTTGACAATTCTGATACTGCCCTTGCTACTTCTGGATTTAACAACTGGTCAAATATTCATACAAGATTAGAGGAACGTGAAAAGTCTAAGAAACATTTGCACAGCACACTCAATTGCTATGAATTGCACCAAAGATTATCTACTGGATTAACTGTTGATAAAGAAAATGAAAAATTAATAAGACAAGAAACAAAACGCTGGACTCAAGTTTTTGAGCGACTTGTTGCCTCCGTACAGTTTTTGGCAGAAAGGAACTTGGCTTTCCGCGGGTCTGAGGAGGAAATTGGAAATTCACACAATGGCAATTTTCTTGGTGTTATCGAAAATATTAGAAAGGTTGAGAATGGCCACTTTGCACTTGCAATTCTTTTCTTCTTTATGCACAATAATAAATAGTATAGAGGGGCCCCGCAAGCATCCAACTAATTGGGCCCCGCAACTTCTAAGGCCGGCCCTGTACCCGCTGATACACCTGTCTAAGAATTTTTTGATAATTTTTTAGTGGCGGCCCTCACGCAGAAGGTTTACTAGTTATGAAACGTCATTAAGGTTCATTTCTACTACGAGCGTAGATTGGAGTATTCTTTGTCTCTTTTAATGATTTTTTTGCTTCGTTTTTCCTTCAAGCGCGGAAAGAAGTAAAAAAAATTAATAAAACAAAAAATACTTCGTTTAATATTTAGTCATTCAAGTTTATAATAATAAAAAATTGACGCATAAAGGCTCTTTTCCCACTATGAGCGTGGAATGGAGTACAGTGGCGAGCAAAAAAGTAAGATATTTTATTTTATTAAATTTTTTAAAAATAAGTTAGTTGCAATTGAATTACTGTATATTTCTAAAAAAAAATAAATTAACATTGGATTTAATATAAATTTTTGTGCTCTTTTAATGATATATTACTTGATATATATTAATATAATTCAATTTTAACAATGATATTTTTAAAAAATCTTAAAAAATAAAAAAGTCTTACTTTTTTTGTTCGCCACTGTACTCTTTACTTGATTTATTGACTTTATTTGCTTCACTTAGATTTTAAGCGCGGAAAGATGATCAAAACAAACAAAGAATGCTCTATTCCACGCTCGTAGTGGAAACGAGCCTTAACTTTTAGAAGTTTTTAATGCATATTTATGTATTATTTTGTAAAATTTGAAATTTAAAAAAGCGTGTCCCCCTTTTGGTTCTCCTGGCGCACGTTCATATATCTAGTGAACATATTTTTTCTTCATTTCTCGGCTGATAAAGTCGTTTATGACGTTTCTTTATTGGCACACAAGTGCTCAAACAAATTGTGGCAACTTCAAACGGTAACATTTAATTTAATAATTACAACTAGAAATAAATTAAAAATTAAATCAGTTTGTTGTATAAGATTTTTTTTTTCTTAAAATAACTGAAATCAAGCTTTGCAATTTTGTATATTGATCACTGCTTGCTTACAACTGGTACTAAGAACTTGCTGCTTTTTATTTTAATAAGTGTATAGCGACGAAAGGGTAAAAATTAGGTATGGGTCCAATTGTTTAAAAAAAATCTTAAATTCAAGCAAATTCAAATTTACGGGAGACAATCATTTCTCAATTCGTAAAACCAGCAAAATTGTTTCTCAACATTTGATTAAAGACTTTTTCGATAAACACTAGCTTGATATTGGCAGAAAAATACTCTGGCTCCTCCATAATGTTTTGTTTGCCAAGCTGTCTAACTATTGGCGACCAAAACTATTTAGTTTTAACTCAAAGTCAGATTGTGCTACTAAATTTTGTTTGCAGGGGTAACTTATACATATATGTAATTTGCTTATAGTTTCTCGGTTGCATTCTACATAAAGATAACTGACGCAAAACTTTTGTAATGAACCAGCAAATACGTGGTTCATGCATTAAAAGTTATTTGTCCTGTTGCTACAATTTTGGTAGGCCTGAAAGTTAACAAAAATTTAATTTTAACGTAATACTTGATAAATGAAAAAGCACGCTAGATAAACGTTGTTTACATACAGGTTCGAGTATTGGTTATTTTACCATACATTTCAACATTGAATCTGCAAATTAATAAATCCGACAATATCATGCATCAAATCAATTTAATTGCCCCCTAAAGAAATGCTGAAAACCATTTTTTGTTTAGTAAATAATTACCAACAATCAACGTGGATTTAACATTATTAAAACTAGTTAAAATATACGAGATTAACATTAAAAAATAGCAAACAAACTCAAAACAACCTTTCTGGTAGAACTTTTATTTTTTTTAAATGTTAAGATTTACGTTACTTCAGGTAAAATGCTTACCAAACTTAATTAATTTTTAATAACATTACAAATATTTAAACATTATTTTGTAGCATTAATTTAACGATACCTACTTAAAGTTTAGTTAAAACACATCTGTTAAATAAAGTAATGCTTTGACAAAGGTTAATCGAACTTGACAATTTTTCCTACTCCGTAAACAATTTAAAGTATAACAATAAATTTTCTTTACCATTGAACATTAAAAAAAAATGGACAATATGAACGAAAAATTTAACATTAAATTAAGGTTTATATTTCATCTGTGGAGTCTTGTTCCAACCTAAATAATTAGTTGTTTCGTACAAGCAATACGTTTTCGAGCATATTCGAGTCCATTCTTGAGCGTTGTGGAGACAAAATAAATTTTAAGCTGGAGAACGCTCTTTCCACGCTAACTTGTGTGGCTGGCACTCCGAATAATAAGGAAGCAAGTATGTACAACTTTGGAAATTGGTTCTTTTGGCTTCTCCAATACTTCAAAATGTTTTGATCTTTCTTTATCCGTGGCTCTTGTTGAAAAGCCTTTAAGTCGTTGCTAATGTTTAAAGAGCACTTTGCAACCTGTAAAGTTTAAAACTTGCTTCAGGAAAATTAGTTCTTTTCATAATTTTATAAACCATAAATGAGATAATACAGTAGGTCTACAACAAATGTTCATTAAACCGAATTTTAGTCATTTTGCATAAAACCATACAGCAAAAGATCTTCCATTCTTTTTTATTTCATCTCCATATTTATCCTCGTGACTCGCAGGAAAGCGACGGAGGCGCTAATACATAGGATAGGCAATTTTCCCGACCTGCTTCTGGAGATGCCAAGATATTGCTGTCCGCTTGTAATTTAATAGAGACATGACTGTAATTTAGAACTGCTTGCCAAGACCACCAAGTAGGGGAAAGTGCCGTAAAGTGTTTTTCCCAAAGGCACAACAGAATGGCGCGAGTAGGTTTTGAACCGAGATCATGTTGATCATAAGTACGGCGCTTTAACCACTCGACCACACTGCCGTCATTCTACTTGGTCATAGCCGTACCTGGCGGGGGGGAAGAGGGCAATTGTCCCATCAACTTTCCAAGATTATTTTTCGCGCAGTGACAAGAAAATATTTGGGCAAAACCAGAATTTTTGGGCAACGAAAAAATACTACCAAATTTTGCTGAAGAGCTTTTTTTTTTTTGAAAACATTTTGATTTTGGGACAAAAAGTGAGAAAGATGAGACTGATTTCAAGTGAAGACCTTTTTTTTAGAGAACACCATGATTTTAGGACGAAATTTGGTCTTTGTCCGAGAATCTCAGACAATTTACTAGAAAATCAGGATTCGGGCAAATGTCACAAAATTCGGGCGAAACTTTATTGCCCTCCCCAATTTTTTGAGCTGGTACGAGTATGCGATTGGTCACAAAGTCGCCACAACGATAAAGAGGTCGTATGAGTAAACTAAGCGAAACTAAATTTAAGAAAATATATTCAAAAAACGACTGTAGCACTATGTTGATCCTGCCAAAGAAATCAAAAATAATTCTTTGAAAATAAAAATGCTACTATTTAAATTACTAGTTGCGTGTATCAATAATGTCAGGCCAAATAATTTGAAGCAAGAACAAAAGATGAAGAACAAAGTTCGTAAAATTATGGAGTTTACTTTAGTTTAACAAAACAAAATTTTGGCCTAGGTAAATACAATAACAGCTAAAAAAATAAATACCTTTTGTTTTGCTGATTCCAATTCATGCGCCTTTAACATCACTTCTAAATCATCATCGTCGTTGCCGGAGTTGCGTAAATCGGGAGATAGCCGATTTTGATCGGTAAAATTTATACTTTGAGATTTTAAGTTTTGCAAGCTAATCCAGGTATTTTGAAGATGAGCTATAGCTGATGTTTTTTCTTCCTCGTTCAACAAAACTTTCTATCTAGGATCCAGAAAAATGCATGCCACAAAGACATTATTTTCCAGTAACGCCAAGTCGCGTTTTTTTATAGAAGACAGCAATAACTGCGAAAACTCTGTTGGTGATGCCTTTGAAATTTCTAATTTGCACCTTAACCAAATTCCATAAAAGTCACCCAACGTAAGATGTTGTTGCTGTAAAGCCTTGGCGGCTTTTCGGGCTGGTTCAAGAGCTGTCACGATTTCGGAAAGCAAATTCCATTGTGACTCCAATAGATGCAGTTCAGCATTGGAGACGGCCATTTCTTGGCAGAAATCTTTTAATGAAAGTAGTCGCTGGAGCATATCACAAGTAGAATGCCAACGAGTTACACAATCCAAAATAGGCTTTTTTCGTTTTAATTTTTTCAAAATCACCATAATAGATGGATTTCTTAAAATTTTACACACATGGCGGGCTTTAGCAATGTCGCTTTTTAAAGAAGATTGTTTTAAAGCATCGTCTACAGCTAATTGTAGGGTATGCGCGGCGCAGCGAAGACCTCGAAGCATTGGGCGGCTAGTAGATTCAACAAAATTAAACGCTGCTAAACTTTCAAGCAATATTTCAATATTAAAGGCCGAAGAATCAGTCGCCTCGCATTCACTGTCCTCATCAGAGTAAACATCGTTTTCAACATCGCTATTGGATGAAGCAGCTTGGCTTGTCCCAGGAGAATCTTCATCAGCAAATGCGTTTTCTTTAAGTTGCTCATTTGATAGTAGTTTTACAGATTTTAGCATGTTAGCGCCATTGTCAGTCGTAACAGTATAAATCTGACTTATAGAAATTTTATATTGCTCTAAAACATCTGCCACGGCGTTTTTAATGTATTCAGCCGTGTGGCGATGGGTAAGTTCTTTCATCGCTATTGTCCTCAGAGTAAGCTTTCCATTTTTTATGAGCTGAATGTTGATACCTAAAATAGCCCTGTCCATTCGTGTCGCTATGTCTATTTTAAGTGAAATAAACTTTTCACGAATATCTTCTTTAATTTCTTTTTTTATTTTGCTCGCTAGCATGACAACTTCTTCGCGAATATTTTCTGCGTTGATGCAAATTTTATTTCCACTGTCGGAGAGCGCTTGCGAAATTAGATTTAAAAGTTTTCTAAATCCTGAATCTTCAACAATTTTAAACGGTCTTCCATTCACAGTAACCATTTCCAAGCAAGCAGTTCTTAATAAATGAGCATCGATTTTTACTCGAATTGTTTTAAAGAGTTTTTTATCCAAAGTTGTTTGACAACAAGATAAAGCATTTTCAGACAAAGATTCATTAGCATTTTTATGTATTTTCTTAGATTTTATTGATAGATTAATGAAATATTTTTCTTTGTATTTTTTAAAGCACTCCTGATGAAATCTTTTTACGTGTCTTTGTAAATTAGATGCGTGGTTTCCACGAAGAGCTGTGCCACAGTCATCAATTTGACACACAGATGAATCGGTCGATATTTTATAAATGAAAAACTTTCGAATATTACTCAATTGCGTGCGCGGCATCTTTTTTAATATTAACATAAATTACCAGATTTAATATAGAATATCAGTAAAAAAACTGAAAAAAATTATGCGTAGTATTATATTAAACATTTAGCATATGTCTACTATGAAATTATACCACAAAAAGTAAACCTGTTTTGTTATACGGAAATAAACCCAAATTAGAAGTTGAATTGGTAAGGTTGTTTCGCAAGTTCCGTAAGAGCTGATTTAAATATAGCCTACAGTAGAATGCCGATTATCTAAACTAATTAAAATCAGGCGTGGTTCGGATAACTGTTTTTTTCGGATAATCGAACAATCACTTATTTAGTTTGGTTTTAAGTTTACCACTCTTTTCGTCGCTGCCAAGTTTTTCATCCTTTTTAGAAGCAGAAGCTGCGTTGAATGACACTCTGTCGTTCACACCATGGTATGGCGTTGTAACCACCTTAGCGTTCGGATAACCGGCGTTCAACTGTGGCGCAGTATCGTGGCAATATTAAAGAAAAAGCTTTCACAACGAAAAAATTATTGCATCCCCTACATCAAATTTTATCAATAAAGTAAAAGGTTGGTGGTTTTGCAATTAAAAACAGCTATTATTAATGCAAAAATTCTAGTTAAATATCATCCAATTTTATAAACTTTTGTTTATTAAAACTTCTTTAGATACTATAAATAAAAAACAAAAACCGATGACAGTCAAACAAAAAAATGTTTGTTATTGAAGACGAATATTTTTTAATGGTAAAAAAATTTTTGCGCTTAATCATCATCTGTTTTTGGGTTTTATTTATGGTATCTGAAGAAGTTTTAATAAACAAAAGACTAAAAGAAATACAAATGAATTAAAATAAATTCTGGCGTTATCTAATCAATGCAAAGTTAAAAAGTAAAAATCGTAACTATTATGAATTGCAATCTCCATACTGACAAACAACTCAACCTTTATCTCTTCAGTAGAAAATTTTAGAAGCACATTTCAGACAAAAACTCCCAAGAGGTTTTTACGCACGAGTTACTTTATCAAAACGTTTATGACGAAATACATGTATTCAGGCAATAAAAAAGTTTGAGTCAGCCAAATCTTCACTAAACAATTTTAAGAGATAAATTTTTGACGTAAAGTTGAAGCAAACATTGATGCAAATGAAAAATTTATGTAATCCAATTTTCACTGCTATAGTATTTTTAAATAAGCCTAAAAACTATGAACAGCTCATCCCGAATCAACCTTACTGCAAAAGTGAAGGCCTTTTTAGATTTTAACATGCAAATTTGAGCCTAATAAGAAGCTGAGAAATAAGAGAAAAGCAGTTAGCTTACAAAATATTACTTAAACTTCACGCTACAAGGCGAAGGTTAATAGCTTCTCTTCCTAATCTCAACAAATTTTCTTTAAAAAATTTTGTTTTTTTGAAAAATCAAAAATTAATTAACTTTATTGCATTGCTTGCTCAACATTATTTTTTACTCAATCTCGACTGTTAGGGATACCATCATGCTAGTGAAAACCATTTGAGGCAACTATAAGTTACACTGAATTCGAATCATTCGATAAGTTTACACTGCTTTTTTATTAAACTTCTCCACGCAACTAAATTTCAGTCGAGTGGCTCCCCAACAGCCTGCACTGTGCAGCTTTGATTTTTTAATGGCGTCAAATAATTTTGCTTCACCTACGATAGTTTCACTATGTTTGCTACGTCTCTATAATAATATGTATTTTTTTAAAAGTATGGCACTGTAAAAAGCTTAAGAACAACTGCTTTAGCATATATTTAAAATTTCGCTTTCTTTATCTAGCAAGTGACATGTTTTTGCTTTAACTTCTCGCCTGAAAAAGTCGTTTATAACGTTTCTGTATTGCCACACAACAAGTATCGTGACCAAAAAAATTGCGGCAACTTCAAAAACAAAATGTGATTCTGATTCTTCTACAAATAACTTTAAAATTAAAATTTGAGCATGAAACGGTCGAACCGGATCCATTTAAAATAAAGTTCCGGTTCAGGTTCGGGTTCAGCAATTTTTTTTTCTACGGGTTCAGCTCCGGTTCAGGTTCAGCAAATTTTATTTTTAGGGGTTCAGTTCCAGTTCAGGTTCAGCAAATTTTATTTTTTCGGGTTCAGTTCCGGTTCGGGTTCAAAAAATAATAACGGTTAATACGGGTTTACGGATCCGGTTCGGGTCCGGTTCGACACCCTGATCTAGATATTGTACTGTACAGAAAATAAGATATAAAAATGAAATAGTTATTCACGCCAAGTCATTTATGGTAAATTTTAATACCGGCGCGTAATGATGTAAAATAATTTCCACTACTTGTTCTTGTTGCGAGCCAAAACATAAGAAAAAAGCTGGAGCAGGGATCTTTGAACTCTGCTACATTTGATGTGTCATCTGCTTGAATAAAAACAAGTCAAATAACCTCTGTTGGTGCGTTTTCCGTTAAATTTCATCTTAAAACTTAAAAATGATTGTGTTATTTTTTGTGGTAACTAGAATTTTATTGGTTGATTTCACTTCAGAAACCTCTTTTTATTCTGTTAGAATTGGTCAAAAATTAGAGTTTAAATAAAGTTTCAAGAAAAACACAGATATTGGATATGTACAGTATGTAAAGGTCGAATGACATAGACTAACGCTGGCGTATAAAAAAATGATAGAATTAATTATATAATTGTTACTTCCACAAATTTTAGTTTTTTAAATTTTGGAGAGTTTTTGAAATTTATGTTCCGCTGGTAAAAAGTTTTTTAAATTTTGTAGAAGTTAATTCGGTAACTTAATACGTTATTTAATCGTCTAACCTTTTGGCGCCTGTAAAGAAGGCCTCGCCGATAAGGCAATCTCGGTGTCTACTAAAAGATAAAATTCTTAATCTTCTTGTTGGATTTGACCATCGAACCAGCGACAGCAAAAATATAGTCTAGCTCAGCGGTTCCCAAACTGTGCGCCTGAGACTTTGTCAGGGGCGCCGCGAAAGTATGCGAAAGTTGTTGTGCTTACTGCTTTTCTCACAATAATTGCAGTGTGAATGTTGTTAGCAGCAACTTCCCTTCAGAGAACGATTCCGATTGAGGACCTTTTTTAAACAGCCTGATTTTGGGAGGGAAATAGGGAAATCAGAGATGAAATTGAAGTGAAGACCTTTTTTTTTTTTTTTAGAGAACACCCTGATTTTCAAAGAAAAATAAGGAAATCGGATATAAAATCGAAGTGAAGACCTTTTTTTTTTTTTTAGAGAACACCCTAATTTTCGGAGAGAAAAAAGGTTGTTCAAAGAAGTAATGGAACTGAATATCTTTTTTCATTAAGGCGCCGCGAGTATTGTTAAGTCTTCAAAGGGCGCCGTGAAAAAAAAAGTTTGGGAACCGCTGGTCTAGCTAAATCACAGCCCACACTACCACAATATCTTCTTTATTAATAAATTATGCCCCAATTCACTTAGGAGCCCACAATAGTATAAATTCAACAGCAAATACAGATTCAGTAGCTTAACTCTTTAGCTCTTCACAATAACGTAGACAACCAAAGACTTGCGATCAAAAACTATGAATTTACACAGCTAACAATTTTCCAATTCTAAGTTACCACAACGAATATCGAATCATAATAATGCTTCCGAGCGAGCCTTATTTATACTAGTCGGTCATGAGTATCTCGAACTCAATTTACTCAATGAAGCCAATCACCAATCACAAATAAGCATTATTGCGTCACATGCGAAAACAGGTCAAGCTGAAATCCAGAATGTTCTCAATAAAGCGAAATTATGCAGTGTTGCCATTTTTTTTGTAAATAAATATAAATATTTAAATTGCTCATAGAACCGTTATTTCTTCGGCTATTTGAGCCGGACCAAAGCGAAATCAAAGAGATTTTTTAGGAGATTATGAATATACATAATGTGGGCAATTTTTAAGAACGGAACAATAATGTAAAACTTCAAGCGCATAAGTAATTAATAATATTTCTTCAATTTAATCAAAACAGAACTTGATATTGAAACCCATAAGTTAAAACAATATTTTTTCAACCAATTTTAATTTTGTTTCTTTTTCTATGCGCATTTTAACTTCGTAACTAAAATGCCAGTCTACCCAGACTACCCCACTAGCCTGAGTAAGCTAAGCCTAAACAAAAAGTTGCAAAAGGACTGCTGGCTATGAAGTGTGTAAAGCGTTCCTAAACCTGACCTTACTTAAAATTAACTAGTAACTAGTACCGGAAAGATGGGAAAGTACTGGTAAACACTTAACTATGACAAATGTCAATTTGTGATAATACTACTGTAAATCAAGAAACTCCTTTGAAGCTGCAATCGATACGAAAAATAAAAACATGTTGTAATGCTTGCAAAAAAACTTTTAATGACCCTAGAATTAGACGGAGTACCTTGTACTAAAGTACCGCGGTACTGCCCACCACTGCCTAATAATTACGTAATAATTTTAATAGTTTCACAATTCACACAGATTCCTAATCAGTTAATCAATTTTAAATTAATATTTTTAGTACTCGTCTTTTGATCATGGCATCTAATACTAAAAAGAGGAGTATTTCATATACATATTTCTTTCTACAAAAGATCCCATATCTAAAATTACTGCGAAACAAAGTGAGATAAAATCAGCAAACACAAAAAAACATGAAGATGAAAACAGAGATTTAATCTAAAATGGGAGAAGGAATATGCATTTACTATTCAGGACAATAAACCTTCGTGCTTAATCTGCTTAATCTGCATCAATCTAATTACTTGGTCAAAATAAATGCAGTAATGTGAAACGTCATAATAAAACGAATCATAAAACTTTTCAAACAACTTTTTACCTAAATCAGAAGTAAGAAAAAACAAGTTAGCTGAGTTAAAATCTGTGCTAACAAATCAACAGAAGTTTATAGAAGTATTCAGCAAGGAATCGGATATAGTAACTGAAGCTTCTTTTATGTCTTGGAATATTGTTCGTTCTAAACACCCATAACTCTGACTGTGAACTCGTGAAGAAGAAAATAACTGAAGTTGTTTCGTTTCGGATCCCAACAACAAAAAACTTCAGCGATTAATAGCACAATTTGTGTCGAACTACACAAAGGCGCATTTTTGAGATAAGTGCAGATATTGCTGTTACAATGCAAAGTAACTTGAAAAGTTTCCTAGCATTTAGTTTCACTCTTGATGAGTCAACAGATACACAAAATAATCCATAACTAACCGTATTTGTGCGATATGTTTCATCTGATTTTACTATCAAAGAAGAGTTGTTGGACTTAGTAATCATGAAAGAAACAACACGTGGAATTGACATTAAAAATGCACTCGACAAAGCTTTAACAAGAGCTAATGTGCCTCTTAATAAACTCGTCAGTGTTGCGACTGATGCCGCACCAGCAATGGAGGGTAAACGTGTCGAATTAATTGGACTTATGTATTCTAACTTTTCAGAGTTCCTTCCAATACAATGTATTATCCATTGTGAACATCTTGCAGCCAAGTATTTCAAGTATGAAGGCAGTATAAGAACTGTTCTCGAAATAGTAAACTTCAAACGCATAAATGGGCAAAACCTCAGACAATATCGAAACTTTATAAAAGAATTGGAGTAAGAAGATGCACCAAGTTATGTCTCTTTGTACTGCATTGTAAGATGGCTGTCAATAAGTAATGTACTAAGTAGATTTGTGGTTTTGTTGCATGACTTGCATAAATTGCAAGGGCTTGGGAAGGAGTTCCAATCTAGATTTGGCGATTTGCAGGAGCTTAAGCCATGCTTTACAGTACATTCCTTGCAAATCCATTCGACAGCTATGTAATTAATAACAATTTCCCAGTTTATTAACCTTTTGTCACAGACATGCCTACTGCAGAAATGGAACTGATCGCATCGCAAGAAGTTCTGACTCTAAAAAAACTTTTATAAATCCCACTCTACCGTTGAGTTCCAACAACAGGTTACAGAGTGTAAATCTTATCCAAAAATCCAAAACTTAAAAAGACCAGAATACGATATCCAAAACTTAAAAAGACCAGAGAACGACTTCTTTCCGTTTTTAGCACCATATATTGCTTTAAACCTTTATTCTCTGTAATAAAATTTGTAAAATCAAAATATCATGCTAGTTTAACAAATAAACATTTAAAAGAATTAATTCACACTGCTTTGACTTCATATCACCCAGATTTTCAAAAGCTTGCTAATAATATAGAAACCCACAGTAGGCCTATATCTAATGCTGGTAAAATCTCGAAAAAATTGTAAATCGTGTCACATTGTATTTGTTTTTACTGATTTCTTTTGATTAAAACTTGCTTTGTTTACTGTATTTGCATTAACACCTCAAACAAAATTTGTGGCTGTCCGGTAGTTTTAGATTTTCTTATGTGACTCTTCCTTAGAAAACTTCGCCCACCCCTGGCCTAGCCTTGCCAGCCCCTAGCCAATTCTTTATCAAATATTAGGGATCGTTTTCACTACGGTCTTAAATTCGACTAAACCTATTTCAAAAACTGTACTACCAGTTAAATAAAAACTTGTTTTATAAAAAATACCAATACTTTTACGCCTCCAACGACATACTAATGTCCACCCTAATACGTCCACCCTAATTACTTCTAACCTTTCTTGAACAAAAACAAAACAATTTGAATTTTTAGCAAAATTTAGTATTTTAAACTTTATTTGAACTGTGCTTACTCAGTCAAAGTCAAACTACATCTGGCAAACAAAGAAGTAAAGACACGTGATTTAACATTAAAGTGACTATTGCACAAGGTTGCGAAAAACTCAAAAATTGAGTTTGACAACCAGGACAGTGTGACAACAGACCCGGTCTCCCCTACTGAACATGCAGACATCAAAAGTTGGGCAAACAGCAAACTATTGATTCAAAAAGATGGATGTGGATTCAATACCTCCTATTTATATTTTATCTTTATCTTTAGGAGATCATGATAAATTTTGTTTTTAAATATATAAAAACAGCATTGTTTTTGTAGTACTATGTTATTGAAAAATATTTCTGCCCCATTAACTACAAACCATAAAAACCAGCTAAAGCTGTGGGTTCTGATTCTATTTGCCCAAAGCTTATAATCCATGCTGGAGCTGTTTTGAATTCCTTGTTACGTGAATTCCTTTCTTTCCGCTGGCGCCGACTCAAGATTCCCAAAAACTGGAAAACTTGCTTGAGGTGAAGCAACCTTGCTTCTGGTAATAGAACTTCTATAAATATTCATATCTATCTTTACAAGCTACAACGTAGAATTGTTTTGCTTCTTCTTCCTTTTTTTAATCTGCAGCCTTAATTATGTTTATTATTAAATAAATATAGTTGTGATTTTACTATGTGGCGGACCAGAAATAAAAAGAAAATTGAACTAAACTTAATTGAAAAGCGCTTGTAGTCGCAATCCCAAAGCTGATAAAGCCTGTGGGGACCCAAAAGACTACGACCGATATCTCTACTCTGTGTCCCCTAGAAGATTCTCGTGATTTATTTATGCTCGTATCAAGCCATTTATTGATTCACTGCTCCCTAAAGAGCAGACTGGATTTCGACGCAGTAACTCAACCGTGAATCAAGTCGTTCTGTTGACACAGAACATTGAGGATTCTTTCGAGGCTAAGAAGAAGACCGTTACCGTATTTGTCAATCTGACAGCGGCATATGACACTATCTAGCACAGTGCTCGTACTTGCAAGCTGCTGAGGGTTCTGCCGGATAAGCGCATGTCCAGAATGATCATGGAGCTTGTCCGAAACCGAAGTTTCACCTTTACTACCCGTGAAGAAAGCAGGATACGCCATCTGAAAAATGGCGTCCCTCAGGGATCGGTTTTGGCAACCCTCCTTTTCAACAACTATATGTACGACTGTTTCGCTCCTAAAAAGTTTTTTAAATTTTGTAGAGTTTCACCAATTTTAGTTTTTGAAATTTTTTGTAGAAATTGATTTAATCTTATACTTGTTCGACGCCTGTTATGAAAGGCTCTCACCGATAACACAATCCTGGCTGTTTACAAGATGAAATTCTTAATCTTCTTTATTAATAAATTATGCTCCAATCAACTTAGGAGCCCAACTGGTATACAATCAACAGCAAATACAGGGTCAGTAGCTTACTTGTTCAGCAATCACGTAAACAACTAGAGAATTGCGTTTAAAAAACTATGACTTCACGAAGCTAACAAAATTTCCAATACCAATTTATCACCACGTAACATTCTATCATAATCGAATCAATAATAATGCTTCCGAGCGCGTCTTATTTATATCACTCGGTCACATGTATCTCGAAAGTTCTTTAAATTCAGGTTAAAAACAACAATCACCCAATATTGCATTATCTTGCCAGATCCAGCGATTTACAAACAAGCAATATTGCATCATAATGAAAACAAGTCATGCGGAAAGTCTAGAATTTACTATAACAATGAGGACAGTGTTGCCAATTTCTTATAAATAAATGTAAAATATTTAAATCGATTATCAAACCGTTATTTCTTCGGCTATTTGAGCCGGACCAAAGCGCAATCAAAAAGATTTCCCATGAGACTGTGAAAATATAAAGTGTGCGCGATTTTTAAGAACGGAACAACGATCTACCTTCTACGATTTCCAGAAAGTTTACTTATGCAGACGATACATTTTGGCTGCACTTTTCGAAAAACTGGAAGAACCTGGAGGGGACTTTAAGTCAAGACAAGACTACACTTTCAACGAATCTCCAGACTTGGAAGTTGAAGCTCAGTTACACTAAGACGGTGGTGACAGTAGCCTTTCATTTATACAATTGAGAGGCAAAACTCGAGCTAAAAGTTTACAACAGCAATCGACTTTTACCAACCCAAACTTATGTCCAACCCCAACTTATCTTGGGGTAAAATTGGACAGATTGCTCACGTTTTTTCACAATCTTGTGGCATTGCGCTAAAAACTATCTTCGCGCTTCACACTGCTGAAGCAATTTGTTGGCTCAAAATGGGGTCCTGGTGCCAAATCATGCGCCCCTGAACAAACCGCAGAACACGTCCTAATGGTGTGACCTATACGTCGGGCACCACGTTGAGCATGAGGTCTGACGGTTTTGGATGAGAAAACTCGATGCTGGCTCAACACCATCACTACCAGCATCTAATCCGGGCGGTATTGCAGTCTGGCGTAATAAAAAAATAAACCCTCGGACCCAGTCCTGTTTGTGACCCGGAGTGGATGGCCTAGCCTTTTTTGTTCTTCACTTGTTTTCAGTACAAGTTTTCTCAAATGTGCTAAAATTTATGTTTGTTAAGGCTCCTTTTTTAACAAAAAATATGGCCTTTTTTCTAAATTTCGCCTCCTTGCTAAATTATGGTCGTTTGCTGTGTGGCTCTTTTTAAAAAAAGTTTGGTGATTTCTTGTCTAAATCATTTGCCAGACAAAAAATTTCTGTTTCAATTTCAAGCACTATTTTCGAATTTTATTTAAAATAAATATTTTGTGGACATATTTTTTACATTACAAATAGCAATTTTACCAGAATAGATTATGCTGATATCCAAAAGTTTTTGTGCCAGCAAATCGAGACTATATTTTTGTCTTCTTGCGTGGTGGTGTCCTTGCATTGAATGAAAAACATTCGCCTTATTCTTTTCTATCATATTACCAAAAATTTTTCACGAAATGATAAGTTATCGTTACAGCTAATCTTACAGCTGCTCAATATTGATAAAATTGCTAAATCTTATTAGTGGTTAAACTTGTTTTTTTTTCTTTGTGGTTGAAATTTAGAAATGAAATTACAAGTGTTTTTTAAAGGTCAGTTTTTTTTTAAATCACCAGGTCAATAAAGAAATCACTTGAACAAGTGAAGTATTTTAGATGCTTTTGGTTTCAACTAATTTTTTTACTTTTTTTCTTACGTTCTTGTTCCTAATTGTGATGGTTGTATTGTATAGTCACAACCTTTTTGTTTTATTATTTGATTTTAAACTAAAACCTATTAAAATTTATTTTATTAACATACGCGCTTAGAACTTTTTTAACTTGAAAATTTTTACAAAAAAATTAATTAATGGCTTTCTTTAACAGTTGTAAAATGCAAAAAATTTATTTCAAATTTCTTTTTTTTTCAAAATTTGCTTTCTTGTGATTTACTTCTTTGTTCAGAAGCTCCAGTAAACATTCTCCAGACTTAAAAATAAAAAACTTTGGTTATTACTATTAACCGCTACACAGTGGTGGATATTGGGTGAGGCGAAGGAGGCAGTCGCCTCTGGCCCCCCCCTTCGAAAACAGCATATACAGTTTTGGATTCGCTGCAGATGTTTGCTCAGAGGACGATTCGGAGTGAAGACCTTTTTTTTTTTTTAGAGAACGCCTTGATTTTGGGAGAAAAATAGGGAAATTAGAGATGAAATCGAAGTGAAAACCTTTTTTTTTTTTTTTTGGAGAACACCTTGATTTTGGGAGAAAAATATGCAAGCCCAGATCAGACCTCTTTTTTTTCTCAGACAACATCAATTTTTGAAAATTCTTGCCTCGGACCCCTAAATTGGAATATCCACCACTACCGCTACAGGTCGCTAAAGAGCAAAATATGAGAAGTTACATCGAAAAAAATTTTTTTACATTAATTAGAATAATTTTTAAATAAAAAAAGTGATTGTTAGAATTATAAAATATTAAGGGTGGTTAATATTTTAAACTTTAAAATGGATAGCTGTTGTTTTGACGTAGTCAGTTAAAATAGAATAACAGCATATTCTTTTCTTATGTAAGCTTATTCTAATTTTTGATTAAAATCAAACAAAAAGCCGCAAGGAGAAAATAAAATTGCTTCAAGTTGATAAAGCACCTGAAAAATTGTGATAAGCATAAAATACATTTTTTTGGACTAGTTATTTTCCAATTTACAGCTGTGATCTAAACACATAAACAAAGGCATAAAATGCCTCTTTTAAAAAAAGCAAAGAAATTTTACTTATTATGCCAATTTCAAAACCGGCATCAACAAATGATTTATGAAGCATGTTTCATTTCAAATGTGTATAAAAAATTTAAGCAAATATTTTAATGATTTTAGTATTTCATTAAAATTAAAGAAGAAAAACTGAAAAAAGACGCTTAAAACAATTTTATCATTAATTTGTTTAAAAACGAAAACTTTTTTCAATAGTTTATAGTTTAACTTACTAGTTTTGTGTTCATTCCTAGAAATTGTTTACCTAAACAAATTCCCTTTAATTTGATCTTCAGCCTTACCATCGCAAGTTTTTTTTAATTTTCTTCTTATAGGAAATCAGATTTTAAAGAGGACAAATAAAATTAAGAAGCTGTGTTTTGCTTAAAAAATTTTTTAAAGATAGCAATTTGGCACAGTTTTCTAAATCGCTGCAAAATAAATAAATAACAAATTGAACTTAATTTTCTCACAAGTCTGCCATTAATTATTATTTATGACGCAAGTACAGCTTATGATGAGTAAATTTATGAATGCATTTGGAAAAAAAACAAACAAATTATATTACAAAAGCGTTTTAAATCCATATCAAATAAAGAAAATTAAAAAAAAACAAACCTTTTCATTCAGAAGTAAATCATCTATTAGATCGCCAATTGCTTTTAAATACATAAAGTATCACGGTAAGCCAAGCAGATTATAACAGGAAAAGAAATACATACCAACTGTGAGTCTGAAAACAATGCATTCAACTTTTGATCTATAAATAATCTTCATTAAATCGAAACAGCTTCAACAAAACTACTGAAAGAACGGTTTGAATTCCGCGAAATATACTCATCAACTCTCTTCTTTTGTTTATTAAAACTTACATATCTTTTTTACGATCAGTAAATAAACTTGCTAATCTTATTTGGAGAAAGAATTTCGGTTTTAACAAAACCTATAAAAGAATTTTTCTGTTTTGCGCTCACTACATGACAAAAAAGTCTTAACGGTTTCGCAATCGACCAAAGGATAAGCGAAAAAACACTAATTTTTCTTGACATAAAACAAACAGTTTTTGCGATTCGAAAAGCGGTGATTTTGCTAAATGAAGTGCGATTAATTTTTGTGATCTGATCACAAGATTATGCAAATAAGTTATGTTAATAGAACGTCCAAGGCAACTGCTATGTTCAAATGGAGTAATTTCAGGAGTTACATTCAGCCTTAATACCAAGATTCTGACACAGCAAGAGAAAAAAAATAAGAAATTTGTTCCAGCACGCAGCTTTTCAGCGCATTACGCAAAATTGCAGTATTTATATGATTCCGAAAATGAAATAATAAATTTTATTTAATGGGGCAAATACAGCCCACTTCTATAGTTTTCAAACTAGTTTTTTATGCGACTAAATTTTGAAAAACAACTCGTATTTGTAAAAGTTTGCAAACCAGACATGTTTTAGATGCCTTTTAAACTTCGAACAACAAACCGCTGGATAAATTCGATAAAATCGAATAATCAAAAATTAAGTTCCTTTCCACGAAGTAATATTGGGCGTGCCACCCTCGAAATTTTTTATTTTTGGCCAATTTCTTGATTTTTTGACAATCAAGTAATTATTAAATAATATATATTACTTCGCAGTGCCGGCGTGAACCTAACTGAGGCCTTCCCCGAAAAGCAGAATTGGGAAAGCCTGAAAAGTAGGTGAAGACAAAAAAGTTGTTAGACTTCACTCGTTAGAACACGACATTCTCGCGGCCAAGACTTTCTTAGTCTTCACCTGGTTTCTGAATTCAAATAATTGACACAGCACTCTGTTCTCGTTTAGCTAGGAAAACTTTGTGCTGATGTGCCCTCCCAGCTCTCGCGTTCTGGGGACAGGCCTGCCTACAGGTCGCATTTTTCCACGCAATGTAACAATATATTACAGACAACTGGTTGGCACTGATTTATTGTGATAAAGAGCAACAACAAACAAATAGATGATGATTACAGTATAGCGAATCAAACCAATCATGTACGGTTGTCACCGTAATTCGGGAATTTTTGTGATTCACTTGTTCCCCTTGAAAAACTTTACAGGCTCACAAGTTAAAATTTTCTGTTTAACATATTTAAGTATATCGGTGAAATTTTGTTAAAACTTTATTTTTGTCCGGGGCGAAAATGGCTGAAATAAACAATGACTTGAAATTTTTGTGTGGGTAGAATCGTTTTTTCACAGGGACGATCTTGATAATTGGCGAAAAGTCAACACCACAGACAGGACAATGTTAAGCACAATTAGTGTACGAAAAAAAACCGTTATGTAAGCATTTTAATTCAAACGTTTTGCGAAACAAATTTAACTTTTTGTTTTTGTTTATGCATGAAAAAGCAAAGATTTTAACCAGTGCAAAGTCATTTTTTCAACATTTGAGTTATCGACTCAAATGAGAAGCTATCTTTACGTCATCTAGAAATGATTACCGTTTTCTGTTTGATGACTTATTGCTCTAAAAGAGAAGGGGAAAAATTTTTTTTAATACTCGTACACAATAAATGTCAAAGTTATTGGGAGAAAAACGAAAAAACCTACCGGTACGTCGTTCACTCTTTTACCGAAACGCGTTCCGGAAGTACGAATTACATTCACCACACTGAACATAACTGACTTATTTAATGTTTTTTATAGTTTTTTATTATTAAAGAAACCTTCTTCGAGTGTTAATGCAACCACCAGAAGTTGAGTCCAAAGAACGATCAAACTGGTTACAATCCAAATTTTTTACCTTTATGCGGAAAAGCGCATAAATTTGTATTGCAAATCGAACTCGCGTTCTTTCGATCATAAACCAACATATTTTATTTTTTGGAAAAAACAGTGTGGTCTAAAACTAAAAGAAGTATATATCTAGCTAAATCTAGGAATAACAAATCAACCTTTGCAAACTCGGGTAAAAACCCAAAATTATCAGACTCAAAACGGGTCGTGAAGGTCAAGCCAGGTTAAAATGCGGTCGAACCTAATAGCAAGCTAACACGCGACGAAGCTATTAACTAGCATGTAAGCATTATAATAAATGAAACTGACTGGTATTTTGATTTTATTAATTTACATGCAACAATTTTTTTCAATTTTTCTTTGAAAAAAATGCAGTCAAAATTTATTAAAAATAGACAGTGGTAACTGTCACCAGAGCTAATAAATGAAATTTAATATTTGTACCCTATTATAAAGTAAATTATAGAAACATAAATTTAATATAGACAATTTTTTAAAAAGAGACAAGCGAAGTCGCCATTTTAAAAGTTAATTCTTTTGCTACTTAATTTTTAAATAGTAACAAACTATAAAGTTACAAACAAAAGGTAATAACAAAAAACAACCCAAAAAGCATTATTAAATGATAAGTTTTCTAAATTTTGCAAGACTTGAAATTATAAAAAGAACATTTTAATTAATCTATACTTTTTTTTGATTCCACAAAAATGAATTAAAAAGCAATCCGACTTTTTGCTTCTTGGATCAGCACTTTAACCTTTTTCTCTCTCTTCATTATAATGGGTTAAAAGCTTTCCGTTAAAATCTAGAAATATTGCCCAAAACTAAATCCAATAAAACTTTTTGAATCAAATGCTAAGACCAGCAAATGCAATTTAACCCTTTGACAGTCTAAGGCAGGGATGGGCAAACTGCGGCCCCTGACGAAGTTTTGTGCGGCCCGCGGAGCTCTTTTTAAAAGATACATACCCTCACTTTGAGCCACAGTTGCATAGAATTATGTCGGGAATACCCCAGTTTCAGTTTCTTATGTTTTAATGCTTTTAGAGAACACATCAAGATTTTGGGAGAGAAATAGTGAATCACAGATCGAATGTAAGGGAAGACCTTTTTTTTAGAGATCACTACGATTTTGGAAGAAAAATAGCGAAATTTTAGATCAAATAGAAGAGAAAACCTTTTTTTTTTTTAGGGATCACTGCGATTTTGGGAGAAAACAGCGTAATTTGCGACCCGCGAACAAATTCAACATCCAAATGCGGCCCTCAGTTAGCTTCCATGGCCGCAATGCGACCCGCAAGCGAAAACAATTGCCCACCCCTGGTCTAAGGGGTTTTCAAGACGTCTGAGTTAAATGCCCTGTGTATCACATGTGATGCACGGGACTTTCAAAGGGTTAAGAAACGATAAAACCCAAACTCGTACTCAAAAATTAGTCTTTTAATTATGCTCTTAACAGACAAACTTGTGAGTTTTTGAAGTGATGAATGAAAAGATGCACGTAAGTAAAGCTAAAAGTAGATAGGCCCCAAAGGGAAATGTTTATCTTTTTGTTTAAAACTTTGTAGCCAAAGACAAAGATCTGGTTTACGTGAGAAAAAAAAAGAATTTAGTTAAAACCAAAAATTTATTTAAAACAGTGTGCTCAACTGTTTCAACTGTTTTTTTATTAGCTTAACTTTTAACATTTCAAACAGTTTTTTCTTATGGACAGAGTTTGGCGGGGTCAAAGCAATAAAAAAAATTCGAATAAACCTTATCATAAAAAAATTTTTTTTCCTTCATTTTAAATTAAATCTCACAAAACATCATCTTCCTTACCCAAGCTTTGATAATTTGAAAGCCCAACGAATAACACACGTAACTCGATGAAGAACAAATTAGGTTGAAAATTTAAACCCTTTCAAGAAAAGCAAGGGAGGGGCTTTCTACGCCTGGTATGATATACAGTGGAACCCCGCTTACCTGACCACCTACGGGACCGTCATCAAGCGGTCGCGTTAGCGGGGTGGTCGTGTTAGCGAATTTTGCTTTGGAGCATCCTGTTTGTAGCAATTGTTTGTTGTAAATGTCACAAGTGGCGTAACCCGCAGTAATATCTGGTAGGCGTGATTTCCAACTCTGCACGACTTTTTCGTCAACACAACCACTCTCTCCGCAAATAACAGCCTGAGAAATGCTATGTCGTGTCTTAAACTTGTTTAACTAATCGTTTGAGGATTTAAAGCCGTTTTTCTTCAGAAGTTAGAGCTTTTTCTTGAATCAGAGGCCCACTTATCGGTAGGTTTAAAGACCGAGCTCTTTGAAACCATCGGAAAGTTAGTGAATCGATATCTCCTTCAAATTGAAAGATTCTAACCCTTTTCCGGTCATTCGATAAGTTGTCGTCATATGCAGCCAAAACGTCTGCCTTTCTTTTAAGTGTGTTCTGTATTTGAGTCTTGCTAACGCCGAAAATCTTAGCAAGTTCCTCTGAGATTTTCCCTCACTTTCTTTTTGTTGTATTATTATAACCTTTTCTTTGATTGAAAGTTCTCTCGGTTTCTTTTTACTAAGTGCCATTATTTTTATCAAATACTGCAGAATGAATTTAAACAACTGTTAGTACTGAAGTTTATCTTATAAGATTCAGTTCTGTTTGCCACACTGGTCATTCATTGCGCAATTGCATTTTCTTTGTGTGTGTGCACGCGCTCATCTAATCTTATTGTTTTGATCACAAAAGAAATTTAACCTTATTATTTTGGTCACAAAAGCAAATTATTGAGCACGTGTGGTCGCTTTAGCGGAGTTAAATTTGCAGTTTTGGACCAAAATATGGCGGTCCTGGTCTGGAAACCGGGGTGGTCGCGTTATTGAAACAGAATGCAATGCATTACCATGGTAAATTATTTGGGACCGCACTGAAGTGGTCCTGATAACGGGGTGGTCGTGTTATCGAGGTGGTCGCCAACCGGGGTTCCACTGTATACGGTATTTTTTATGGGGAAGAATTCAAGGAAAAGTTATATTAGCAAGTTTGGACGACAAAAAAGCACTTTTCAGGTTAAACGCTTTGAAATGATTTCGTTTGCTAGAAAATACGCTCAGCTAATTCAAGGCCAGATTATTCGGAAACAATTTATGATAAATGGAGCAATCTTATTATATGAGAGCATGTTATAAGAGCATTATTATAAGAGCATGTTACCGGCAAAAGACGAAATTTTACTTTGGGAATTGTCTTGTTTTTGTATTAAACAAGGTGTCGAATAGCCAGCGGATTAGAGTAAAAAATTTAAGTCTGCTTGCAGTCGTCACGATCCATGTTTACATAGCTCACTTCGATCGTCTAAATCTGCGTCGGCAAACCAAAGAAGGCGGCTTTTGATTGCGCAATTTTCACTTTTCTGCGATATTACTGCTGGTCCATCATCATTGGTTGGTTTATAAAAATTTAATTTGGCGTGATCTAAAGTAGGAAATGGGAGTGCTTTAGTTTATAGATTATTTTAAATTTGTTATAGTTGTGGTTAAATTGAAGTAATCTAAACTTTTTGCTTCAGTTTAGGTTAAGTAAAGATTGTTTCAAAACCGCCTTGTTTTGTACTGTTCTCAGGCATAACTTTTGGTCAAAATCATGCACTGGTTATACAATCTTCTAATTTGTTTGATTATTTTTCTTGTGATATTATATACAGTATATTCTTTTTTCTTTTTTCCTTTTTTTCTTATTTTTATATTTTATCTGACCAAGGTGTTTCGGCCATGCTTTCTACTGTTTGTACTTGCACTTTTTAATTATCTTATGCAAGTTTTAACGTCTGACATTGCGCTCCTTCTTTCTTTTTCTCGATCTTTTCTAATATTTATAATTTTTTTGTGTGAACTATTTAACAGCAATTAAAAAAAATGAAATGAAAGTTGCTATACCGTCAACTCTTGGGGCTCCTTTCCACTACGAGCATTGGCGAGAGTAGTTTTTGTTTGCTTTATTGATTATTTGCTTCGTTAAGGGCTTAAGCGCGAAAAGAAGTGAAAAAAATCTGTAAAACAAACAAAGAATACTCACGCCAACGCTCGTAATGGAAACGAGCTCTTTTGAAAGCTAATAGGTTCTATGACTGTTTATGTAAAATATAAAGTATTTAAAATATACAAAAAATTTGAAAGAGAACAGGCAATTTCAAATAACAACTTCAGTTTTCCGATGACCTGCAAAATAACAACTTTATTCAGTTATACAATCGCGTAAAACACAACTTTTTACGGGTAATTGTATCATGTAACTTACATTTCGACTTGCATTTTCATAAAAGCGTCTCTACATTGTATATATGTTCATGTCCTGATCATTGCCTTGAGCGAATCAATCAATTATCACTTTTTGCCTGCAGAAAAGTGGAAAATTTCCAAAATTTTTAAATAAGTGATTGCTTTATGCAAAGTCTTATTTTTGGTTTAAGGGCAATGGTAAAGTCAAGCAATGGATCTTACTCCAAGAGAAGATAAGGTGATAAAGTCAAGCAAGTTTTTTTTTCGAAATAGCCTATTGTCCTTTATCAAACATGATAATTTTACCCGCTAAAAGTTTCGCATTGAAAAATACTAGTTTATTTTAAGGATAATAAAGTAGTTCATTGCAAGATCTAAAGCACCTGATGTAACAGAGTAATAAATGAGCCCTATACAATTTAGATCCAAACCGGTACATTCAGTAAAATCAAATTTACTTGAAGTAAGATTAATTTGTGCATTAACATTTTAAAAGCAGCATAGTGGATTGAGAAGGAACTCTGTGTAAATATCGACTGTGATTGACATGACCTTAATTCAACAATAAAAAACTCAGGACAACACAATTTGGCCTAAATTTTTCTTCTTGGCGGTATTAACAAGCAATTCCTATTAACTTACAATTATGTTACTATACGATAAATATAAGTAAAATCCTATAAAAAATTCTAAAAAACAATAATATCTTGTCATTTCCAAAAGCAGGTCTGCGTAACCTTGACTGTTTCTTACGTTTAAGCTGTACTAAAAATAAGGTTAGGTATCCTTAAAAAATAATCTAATTGCACTTACGTAGATTAGATTTAGTCTAAAAATTTATTTGTATTCCTGGAATAATTCTTTAATAGTTATAGTCAAGTGATTGGCTATTATATAAATTTGAATTAAAAAGCTATTTAGGCCTAGTAAACAACAAAGCATAGGAAATTATTATTATATTGATATTGAGCATCTGACGATTCTAATAAGGATCAAACAGACTGTTTTGGTTTTTAAAAGTAATTTCACAAAATAAAGTTACAATAATACTCTGATTCTTATATTAAGCACTTTGCTTGGAAGATAACTTCACTGGTGCGAACTATTTTCTATTTATTAACAAAAAACATTCCATTTTTAAAGTGTTTTTTTCCGCGGTATAAGATGAAAAAAAAAACAATGATTGTTGGACCAAACTAAAAATATAACATCAATACAATCAAATACAAGCTGTCGGCATCGCAGTCGAATAACTAAGAGTGCCATTTTCATGGCCCACGCTATTGATACGGTGGCGGTTTGAAACCTACTCGTGTCATTCTGTGGTGTCCTTGAAAGGCACTATATAGCACTTTCCTCTGTTTGGCGGTCTTGGCAAGCAGCTGTAAATATCAGTCGTTTTTGAAAATATAAAAACTGAAACACCAATATAAAAGTTTTACCGGGACAGCATTATCCTGGTGTCTCCGGAAGCAGGGTTAATCTTTTAATGGCTGCCCTAACTAAATATAACGCCTCCGACACTTTCCTACAAATCAGAAAAAAAAATATAAAAAGAAAAATAAAAAAACTACTACTATCAGAAAAATAACGTATAGAAAAATTTTTGTTACATGAACAATATTGATGGTACTGAAATCGAAAATGCTAAAAATATTGTTTAAAATCAAACATTTCATCCAATTTTTGAAAGAAAACATCAGGCAATTTCCAACATGTTCAAAGAAGTAATAATTTGATTGTTGTGCTATGCCATGAGAGCAAAATAATGATATTACAAAATCAAATACTAATGCTAATTTCTCCCATTGATGAATGCTTTAAAGGTTAAAAAATTTAATTACTATTCTCCTTCAATGGTTTTTTAAAATTTGGAAGACGAAACTCGATGCTGGCTTAATAACATTACTGCCAACATCTGATCCAGCCAGTACAGCAGCCTGGGGTAATACAAGGATAAACCCTCGGCCCCAGTCCTGTTTGTGTCTGATCTGGAGGGGATACCTCTTCAAACGATGAATTTAAAAAAAATCTTGTTGGACTTAAGATATATGAACTTGATTTAGGCCTATAGTCCTTAACTAAGCACATTTATATTATTCGAAGTTGCTGAAGAATCATTCTATTCATTAACTTTTAAATTAATAAATGCAAACCAAAATTAAGTTGATAGCTGCAAACCCTAAGTTAATAAAGTTTTTAAAAAAATGCTCGTTGAGAAAATGCATCTAAATTTACATATTAATTGATTCTGATTAGAAATCATATGTCTCTATTTTTTGTTAAAAATCATATTTGCGTAACACGATATCGGCCTAAAACAGAAGAGAAGACTAAGAAAGCCACATAAAGTTGTGGCGTATTGAAAAATTGTTTTTCGTCCATATCTCATTCAAAAAAGTAAAGAATTCGTGGCCTCAAATTAATAGATCAATCAACTGTACAGTCTACTAATTTTATTTCTAATTGTTGATGTTACATAAAACTATTCATGACGAACAATGTCAAAGTTTGCTGAAATAAATTTGCAGCAAACGCAAATAAACATTGACAACTTAATCTCCGATAAATTAGATTGTTTATGGTAAAAACAAACAAAGAATTTCGTTTGCAAGCTCAAACAAAACGAAGATTAGATAAAACCTCAAATGCTTACGTGCCGTTTGGGATAATTGCGTATTCTTTCACCTATTACGTAAATCAACTGAACCGTTTAATGTGTTCTGATCTAAGAATGGCAACTGTTGACCTTTGACCTTAAAAGTGTGCCGCATGTGCAACAATTAAGCCGAAGAATTCGTAGCAGGATAAAACGAGCATTCGAATCGGAAAAATTTTCCATTCGAATGCTCGTTTTGTCCTGCTACGTATAACCTAGAAAAAAATTTTTCCTTAACGATCGCTAAGTAATCGCCAATACCCGCAATGAGTTGCAGCCTACTGGTTACCGTACCGTTAGTTGGCTTTCGATTTTTTTCCAAAATCGTTTTGAAAATAACACCGGTGGACGAAGCAAACAAATAAAAGAAGAGTGTCGTTGTTGCGGTTTACTGAATTTATTGCTTACTTAATCTTGCGATCAGATTAGATATGGTAAAGATTATTTTTAGGTGAGAGAGAACAATCGCAGTCGATCTATACGACGTAGGTAAACATAAAACAAACATTCAATTAATGTGTTTACAGTCAAATTATTTCACAGAGAAACTCCTAAAAAATCATCTATTATAAAAAAATCTTCATTGAGAAACAAATTAAGAACATCTATCCCAAGACTGGGACTACACGACTAAATTGAAAAATCAACAAAAGCCTAAAATCGGTAAAGTAAAAGCCGTTAATAATAAACTTGTGACCTCACAAAAAAGTCTTATTGATGCTTGAAAATCGATTATATTTGTTCTATAAAAGTTGACCAAAGACTACAAATGTCTGCTAATTCAGTAGCTCAACTTTACATATAAAAAACTGCTAGGTTGTCCGATGCACTTGGGCAATTATAGGGGAGACTGGGATAAGTCGGGACAAATTTTAGTTTTTGGACCATAAATCAGAAACTACATGAACTATTTTAAAATAAAACTTTAGATAGAAAACTTCAAAAACTAATAAATTAACATAAGCAGTACCATTTGTTTTCAAAATCGGGAAACAGCGGAAAACAGGGTTTGAAATGACGCACTCAAACGTCCAAACTTACCCCATGCATGGGATAAGTCGGGATGAGCTATGGGGCAAATTGGGAGAGCTACAACATTTATCACACACACACGCATAAACGCAGTTTTATTAGAAAAATAATTTGAAAGCAATCAACTATACATTCAACTGTAGGCTACTACTATACAAACCTATACATGCAACTGTACATTGCGGACAACAAGAACAACACCTCTTTTTCCCAGTGACCAATTTTCAGCAAAAATTAATTCAACCAATGTGTTATATCAACAGGAAACACCAATTGATTACATTTTCTGGTGCTTTCAGTGTTCTTTACTGGTTCGGGTAACTTTGCAATCACATCATTCCGTTGAAATGCTGCAACGTCAGTTTGTTAATTATAAACACTGGCACATGTCCTACAATTTGAGGCACTTTTTTAAGAAAAGTACCTTCAAACTCATCTCCGTCAATAGTATCCACTTGGGCAATACATCGTACTTCTTGAGATTTTTCTTCCACTTTTACAACCACAAAATTGCCTTCGATAACTTCGTCATCACTCTCTTCAGTGCATGTATCACTTTCCAGCACTAATTCTACTTCACTTTCACTATCAGAACTAACTTTAAAAAATAGGGACTTTCTTGCCTTTTTTGTTTTCTTTATTTTCGTTTAACGATTTGTTTTATTAACTACAATTTCATATCTGACGGGGGTGCTTGTCAGCACCCTTGATGACGCTTTTTTTCTTCCACCTTTTCGTGTATTTTTTCTTGCAGCAGCTTTTGGGATAGGTAATATCTGTGAAGGTGAGACATACGTTTCTGTGCTTGTCCAAGTCCACGCAGTGGAATGTCATATGAACCTGTACTTGAGGTACTTGGTTGTTTGAAATTTGCAAATTTTTGCCCAGTTGAATTGCTAGACTCTTGTTCACTTAATTCATCCGGATCTGATATATTTTGAATTCTAGGATCTTGTTGGTCATTTATGTCACTTGCACAATCGACAATCCCCATATCTGGGCAATTAGTGACTTCGGCTGATGCAAAGTCCTCATCTGTAAAGACATTTCTGTTATATGGATATATACCCGAGACACGGAAGCCATTCTGAATATTCCGAATAGTAAGTGAATGAAGCTGAGCTTTAGCAACTAGAGATGGCACGTCATACTGTATATTGTAACAATACGACCTGGGTGAGAGTGCATAAACTTACTAGTTAAAGGTTATTGAATATTTTTCTTTATTATGCAGCCGACATTACAAATGCTTACCGCTTGGAAATTAAGTTATAAGTGTAATGGGATAAGTTGGGACAGTGGTCCCACTTGCCCCATGACTATGTCCCAACTTACCCCAAAGGCGCCATTTTGAAACTAAGTCTTATATCTTTACTTCACTACAAGATCTAGGCCAGCTATAGATTTTAAGTTACCACATTATTCTATCATAATCAGCATTGTAATCATTGAGGGATTAAGCCATATACATACAGAAATAGTAAGCGACATACCTGCTTCTTTCAGATTAACTTTTTTTGCAAAAAATTAAATTTTTTCTTATCAGCTTAAATAAGTACTTGCTAACGACCGTATCGCGTAACTAGTATTGTTGCTAATGCAAGATGTAACCAATGTTGACATTACAGATTATTTCAACCAACAGTATAAGCAGTACATAGGTTGGACCAACTTACCCCATGTCCCGATTTGCTCCAGTCTCCCCTATAGATCGTACAAAAATATGCATTGCTCAAAATTTTTCGCAGAATTTTTTCTTTTTCATTTATTATAAAAGCTTTATTTATGTCGTTGTTGATTTTAATGGCTTTTTTAAATGAAGCTTTTTTAATTTAGTAACAAACCTTTGATAAATTATATCTATTTTTATTGCGGACTGCTTGTAAGCAAGTTAAGGAAAAAGTAACGCTCTATGTAGAATCATAATGAGCTTTTTTTATGATGTTCTATTTGATGTATTGTACCTTCACCAGTAATAACTCGCATCTACAAAAATCTTTGTTGATAAAATTGATCAATAGATCAAAGCTTAAATTGCCGAAAGAAAACTCGAAAAATCATAAGTTTTGTCTGAAAAAAGATATTTTAAGAACAAAAAAGTTACTTTTGTAGGCTACATGTAGATGTGGTTTTTCTTTACGTTGCCGACATTTTAACAAGCCACAGTTGCCGCTTAAAAAATGTTAGAACAAAATTATAAAAGCAAGCGTGGACGGACGCTCCATTTCATATGAAAAACAAAGAAATAACAAAAACACTTTTCGGCAAAGTTTGGTTTTTGCGAGTTCAATCCTCGAGTAGAATTACCTACATACCAACTTAAAACCAAAATAAATTCCAGTTTAAGAGCAAACTGCACGAGAGCAACCGGCATTTTTGAAGATAAAAAAAAAAAAAACTAAAAGCTTGAAAGAAAAAAAACAAAGAGATTAAATACCGCCTCAGTGTTCACGATAGTTGGATTCTCGACTGGGGCTCTGTGGTCATTAAGGGGAAACATGGACTATACAATTGGAGCTATAGCCAGAGTTATCTTTGGTGCTATTCTTAAAATTTGTACTAATCGTTATGAACATTCAGAGAATTTTAACATACTTATTTTGTAAAAACATGATCAATTTGAAGTTCAGTGCTTAGTTTTTATTAATATTGTTTTAGTTATCAATAGAATATCTAGAAAACATGCTTATTATATTGGCAACGTTAAGTGAAGTCACAAAAGTATTCACTTTATATTCCGAGAAAAAAAAGGTCGTTTTTTTTTAAACATTTTAATGAAGACCTTTTTTTGGTTTTCAATTGACGTTGTCAATAAAAACAGTTTTAAAACAACTACGACTCGCAAGTTTTGGTGCATTTCTGAATTTGAGCATTTAATCTTGCTTATTTTTGGTCAGTTTGGATGGTAACTCTGGCTATAGCAGTAAAGTTATTTGATGAAATATTAATTTTGCATTTGTTTTATAATATGACTGCTGTTGTTCATAATAATTCTTTGAATAAAGTAACGCTGTATATTCATGCTGTTCTGTTTTTAATACGACAAACTGTTATTGAAGGTGACAAATGATAACAAATTAAAAAAAATTGTGATAACAAACCAAATAATCTTGTTGAGAACCATAAAATAATTTTTAATTAATCTGTTGAAAATGTGTGAAATTTACTAGAAGTTTAATAGTAATTCATTCGAAAAAGCAGTACAGTAGAATTAAATTCTTTCTTGTATATATCAAGTTGTTGGTTTTTAATGCACAGTTAATAGGAATTGCATTAGAAAGCAATATAACTTTTCAATGCATGCAAGTTTCTAATTGTTCTTTGATCGATCTAAAATAACCTTTGTTAAATTACTTTTGTTAAAATTTTGATTATCAAAACTGATTTCTGCAACATTAAAATTCTTTCGAACTTAAATTAAGTTGTTTCTTCAGTAATCAGTAATTCAACCCTGCGCCGTCCGGAGTATAAGAGTTCAACTAAAATCAACTTTTCATGCAAGCCTACATGAAAAATAAGCCGTGTTCAATTAATTTGTAAGCTTAAAAAATGATTAAGTAATGCAACTTATTAATAGTCGCTTTTTCACCACTCAATCACATTTAACAAAACAAAGTTTTTGAGTAAATGAGTAAACGTGAGTCAAAGACCGTCCATGGAAAAGTTTGACGAATTTGGCGTGCGAAGTTAACGTTAAAGTTTTTTTACTTTTACTACATAAAAGGGCAAAAGTTCAATACTGCATTTAAACTTCCGATTCGAAATCATTCGAAAGCAAAGGAGGTTGTTTGCAACGTATCAACGAAATTTTCCCATCGAAAAATCGTACATACTAATCGCTGCTTAGTAGACTCTCTTTTCTATTGATCAAGAAGAAAAATTTTGAAACAAATTTTTGTTGTTGTTTATAAGAAGAACAAAAGTTAAAGAATGTTGTTATGTAAGTTGTAGACATTGCAAATCTAAGCACAGAGTGGAGTGGTTTGTTTTCGAGATATTGCCAAGAATGCCCTTTCGAAGGGTTACACTTCGAACATAAAACATCTATGTAGCGTGTTTCCTCTTCAATTTATCGAATCGGTAGATTTTAAAAGTCAATCGGGATACAAATGTCTTTCATAATTTCGAAGTACCACAGGTGATTATGATATGGCTTAAGTTTATCGAGGTCAATTAATTTTTGTCCTAGCCTTAAAATATCTCTGCCATCCATGTTAAAAAGTCTTAGTCATGCTTTGATAACCTATTACAAAGGAAAGAATGTAGCCCTAAGCGGTTCATTTTAAATTCTAGATACGATGCTTGATTGGTAATTGTGTAAGGCACTTCCATTTATAAACTATTTCGATATTGTGTGCTTTAAATGCAAAGAAGCTAATTGTGTAAAAATGCAAAATTTCAATGACAGCACTCAGATGATTAATTGTGTCAAAATGCAAAATTTCGATGACAACGTAGTTGGGGAACTTGCGGTCTTCATGAGTTTTTTGTGCGGCCTCCATGACAGTTTAAAAAATAGTAGAATTACGTGTCAATGACTATTACCTGATTTAGAAAACCTTTTTTTATTCTAGAAGTCTGTACATAAGAAACTCAAGAAACCGGGACAAATTCAAAATGATTACACTATTTTCTTGTGTAACTCAACTAATTAGCTTTTCTTTGTAATTGCCAAATCTAATGTGGCCTCAGATAATGAAAAGTTTCCTGACTTCTGCTCAAACCTAATAAATTTAAAGTAAACTCACACAGATATAACTTTTAATTACGTTTGTTTTGTAAACGAAACATTAAAATCAAAATGACCTTGTCTTAATACCGCATGTGTTTTAAAACTAAAATTATGACAGCATGATTTTTAAAGCGTACCACTATGCGTGCAAGACAATAAAGACAAAGTGAAAAATTTTGAGGATCAATCAATGAAGGAAAAAATTGTCTGATAAATAAATTTATTAAGCTATAAAGGGTAAATTCGCTACTATTAAAAAATGATAAATTTTATCTTTAAAGTAAAAAAGTTTTGAGTGAAATTTTTGTTAACTCATTATGTTTGTTAATTAAATTTATTGGAATTAGAAATATATTCGATTCTTAAATTAATGGAAAATTTTATTTATGGAATATTTTTAAAAAGTTTTTCCTACGATAAAACCTTTCAACGAAAATCAGACAATAAATATTTAGGGTCTAGGCAAATCTATTTTATGACGTAACCAATGACGAATATGTATGTCTACGACTAACCAGTGTAAAAAAAGAAGTCACATATGGATATTGCGCTCTTTATTATTACATTTGTCTCTGGTTCAAGTACAATTGGTTTATGTCAGTAAATAAAGATTAATTCAAAGTGATTATGTTAGTCACAATAGTTAGATCTAAATATAAACCAAATTCCGGATCACAACAAAAACAGCAATTTTTATTTGAGAAAAAAAACAAATCATTTTATTTTATTTAACAAAATGAAAAAAGTGTTTCGTAAATGTAAAATAAAACCTTTTCAAATAATAGCTTCCTTTCGAAAAAAATTACAATTTAGTGTTTTTCAATTATAGTGCTTGTGTTTGTCGCAAAATTACCATTACGACATGTCCTTCAAGAAAGACGTTTTAATCAAATCTAGTATTTTAACCGTAAAAAAGCGGTAAAACAGCACAAAAACTTTATCTTAAAAACAAACTTGTTTTTCTTGAACTCTTTTGATAAAAAAAAAACTGTGAACGTGCAGAACGTGCAGTTCTCAAAAAAAAAAGAAACTTTTTTAATCGAATTAAGAAATAAGCAACAATGACTAATTAATTAGAATTATACTGCATAGGCGAGATGCTCTCGTGCAAGTGCAAGAAACTACGGCATTCAAACCGGCAAATGCATTCATGAGGCCGCTAGAAGCTTCTAGGGAACGTCATATCAAATTATGTTTGTTAATTTTTTATGATTTAATAGTTACAGCGTAGATACTGCGTTCCCAGGTTGGTTTCTAAGGCAAGCAAAGGTTTGTTCTTATTCCGACATCATTGATTATGCTGTTGCTGAGCAGTTATTGCTTTGTTTTTTTTTATTTTTTGCAACAGACCCCATCTTTTTCTAAAGCCATCACTAGTGTAGTCCTTTGAAAAAGGTGATTTTCTGAATATTTTCTTGCCTTGAAAATTTGCTTACCAAATCCGAAAGCTCTCTTTGAAAATGAAACTTACGATAAAGCAGGAATAAAACAACAGAGCACTGATAGAGGTTTTTTAAAAGTTGACAAAACGAGACAAATAAGCTTGGTTAAATTCGTCGTAGGGCAAAAAAATGTCTCATATAAAAAGATTACGAGCTACGAATTTAATTTGTAAAAACCGAACCGATTCGAAGACGATTCATTGCATAACAAAAAGCTTTGATAAATCACAAAAATAGATCTGTTAGAGTCCTGTAAGGGAGGCCAAAAGTTGACGCTGCAAAAAGCAAACGCGACCCTATAAATCTAAAGTAAACAAGTATTAACAGCTAGATTCAAACATACAGTATGTAAGTTTTTATTTTCACTGTTTCTAAAAAATTTTTAAAACGAGACAAATTAAAATGATGTGCGTGCCAATTTGTAATTACTCCGTTTAAGAAAATTAAAAACTTAAATCAAAACAGAGTATCTACTAAGTTTGTTTTTGCACCAAGGTCTAGCTTTGCCTTCGCATTTGACTTAAAGTAAAAAGTTTACAGTTTTCTGACGTGACAACACTGTTGTTAAAAAAATTTATTCTTGTACTTATAATTTTATGCTTAACACGTTCATACATAACATTTACCGTATTTTTCTTAACCGGCGCTTATTTTGAGTATTTAAAAAACTCTTTTGCATTGACTTGCACCACTTGTACTCCAGCAATTAGACATGACCTACGCTATGCACTTTAATCCAAAACTAGGGTTTACAATAAGGAGCTAAAACTAATTATAAAAGCATCTATGGTTCGGCTAAATCGGTTCATCTATAAACTTTTACATGTTTTGCTTTTTGGAGGCGAATTCTACAAATTATTGTAATCGAAACCTTTCCATCAACGCTCCAAAAAGATGTGATTGTTCTCACGTCAAAGCTACAAATGCTTATGGTAAAAAAGCAAAAAATTACAGTGCGGTGAGTTTATGGTATTTAAGCATATTATTCTGTAAAAATAATAACTAAATTTTTTATCTCTTCGGTAAAAGACTTTGGAAAAACAGCTAATAGTTTTTGTTTTCGGAAATTCGTTTTTGTTTGTTCAGTACAACAAAAAATCTTTCAAAAATACAGAACACAATTAAGCAATAAGAATTTTAAAAAATTTTATAAATACACGTAGATTTATTTAAAAAATACCAACAAATCTTCAAATGGTTTTATGGTACGGACTGTAGAAACAGCTTGACCAAAAATTAAAAGTACATCGATAAAAAAAAGCGAATAACTAATTCCACAAGTTATATACCATGAATAAATTCTCAACCGTTAGTCACAGCTTTAGAAAAATCTTAACTGTCTGCATGCGATCTTAAAATAAGAATCAGACAGCATCATTATAAAAATAAGTATTCAGGATTAACCGATTTTCTTCGATCGGCAAGAATGGCATGGTTCTAATGTGTTCCCAACAAAACCGTCTAGACATTACTGGACTAAACGTATGTGGCTTGCAAATAAGACATGATTTTGTTCAGACATAAAAATGTCAAACAAGAGAAGCTGGCACGGAAGTTGGGAATGCTAAAGACAGCAGAACACAAGATATACAGAGACCGTTAAAAAAAGATTTTTATTGCTTTACTTTGCCTATTTCGGTTTTTCATTCCTGTGAAAGCTTGTTTTTTGTAACTTGAATTTGCATTGGTCCAAATTCAATTAATACGTAAATTACGGCAATCAAACGGTGTTTCTTAGATTTAATGCATTAAAAAGCAATTTCTACCACATCCAACTACATTGCCATCAGTTATTTTTCGGCAAATAATGCAAAATTGCGTATAACGGAAATACAAGCGTAGTTGAACTACGTCGAATTTGCTAAGGTTCCGGTGAGATAATGCTAAATAATGTCACAAGGTTTCCAGAAAAAATTTTTTACATATTTCAAGTGATGTCATTAATATTTCTGGTATCATTAAAAGAAATGTTTCTTTGTAATCTTTTCTATACTGAACAATAGAAAGCATATTAAAATTCAAATTAGACGACGCCTCGGCTTGTCCAAATCAATCCAAAAATTCAGTCTGGCAACACTAATTGTGCTCTGCTTTGCTTAAGTCCATTGAATGTATTAACATTTTGACTGTCGACCTCGGTTTTTGTTGTCTCGATCGCATGTAATCACAAGTTAGTCACAAACTTCTTTCGGTATCTAATGCTGAATAAGGTCGAAAGCCGAAATTAACGCATACTACGAAAACAGCTGTTTAGTATACCACGCAGATACGAAGTAAACAATTATACATTTCCTACTCGTTGGTCTATGTTCAGTAATTACTTTAACGATCTATGTCAGTAGTTATGCACTCATACATACGAAGCTACTAAGAAGCAAGAAAAATTTAGGTCATTAAGAGTAGACAAAAAGTTGAAGACGAATGACGTTGATATGGATAAAATTTTTCCAGTTTAAATTCAACTCGTGCCAGTAAACAGTAAATGATTGAAACGAAGCCAAAAAATTACTTACATTTGTGCAAATTCATATTTGATGATTTTCGAACGATAGCTTTCGGAAATTGAAGCAACGACGGCGAAGCTGTGACTCAAAAACCAATCAGCACAAATTACTAGCTGAAAATATTGTGGTAGAAAGTGTATCACTGATAGGGCCACAGGATGCTCTTCAAACAAAGAGCGAGGCTGGAATCGATGACGACGCGGTTGAAAACTGGCCCGAGTAGGCGATTAGTGGAATGCAGTTGAGGTAATTAAGATTGCAGTTTGTTTTCAATGCCGCGTTCTTTTACTAGCGGCAATAAATATTAAGAAATAAAAAACATCATTATTGAAACGACTCGGGTTTTATCATCTTGGTTCGGCCTATTTTAAAATACACTTTAAGGTTTAGACTAAATGCTTATAGTAGCCCTCAGGAAAACAAACATTCATCGAATTTCTTAAATGCAGTACCGTCGGAATGGGCCAACTGGCCGCAGCCGACTGGCTGCAGCCCAACTAGTCGCAGTCAACTAATTAGTTAAGCTGTGGCCAGTTGCTCTAGATCCCGGCACCGTGGCTTAAATAAGCTTGAAAAGTAATGAATGCAAATTGATGTAAACTTAGAGAAAAAATGTGTTTTACAGTATAGACGGTTTCGATCCATTGACAAAAAACATAAAAAGGCCAAAATACTTAGTTTAAATTCCCATGCCAAAATAATACTTAACACCAAAAATGTTATCTTGATTCTTAATACTTGACACATCTATTCTAGCAAATTCTTCGAACAATGCAATCAGGGTTCTGTTTAAACAATAAATTTTTTGCCAAACTAAAGTTGAGGTCGCCAAAAAAAATACATTCTATTAAATAGTGACGTTTTAAGTTACGCTATATATATATACAGTATATTGAACTTTTATTTTTGTTATTATTAAAATTCGTCTCAAATTATCTAGAGCAGGGGTGTCCAATCCGCGGCCCGCTGGCCTCATGTGTCCCCCCAAAACCTTTTCGTTCGAACCGCAAACGAATTTTTAATCAGATGATCAATCATCTTGAATCATTGCAGCGTCTTTAAATCTTCTCAACCTATGTTGCGCGAGAGATTTCCAAGCGTATCGCAAAATCTTTTGAAAAACACTAGTCCAGCAATGGTGAACAGGCAGATAGAATCCATTGAATTGACAAAATAAAACCCTTAAGCAGAGTAAAGACTTTATTTTTAGAGAACGCTTGGTTTTGAAGACGAAAATTCCAAATCAGGCTCTAATTTCGGGTGAAGACGTTTTTTTTAGAGAACACCTGTTTTAGTGACGGAAAATTTCGAACTAACTCCCATGACAACATCGCTTTGATTACTTCAGTAATTGCGGCCCGTGATAAACATGCACACGAAAATTAGTCCCGCGACGAGCAAAAGGTTGGACATCCCTGATCTAGAGTAAACTTTCTCAAAGAATAAAAATGCTTTTTTCGGTAATGAAAAACTGAAATAAACCACAAGAATTGCTGAACAATTAATCTAAATAAATTGTTTTTATTCAAAAACTTTTTAAAAGTCATTTCTTCTCGTGCAGAGAAAATTCAATAATAAATTTATTAATTGTATTTTTAATCTGTGCAGAAACGCGAGTTGAACAAACATACAATCTCTGACAGAAAAATTTGTTTAAAAAAGTTTTAAAAAATTTGTTTAAAAAAGGCAGAAAAAAGTTTATTGTCCGTATTCACTTCGTCAGCTTTGTGCAGCGGTTTTTCGCCTCATCTAAAAAATAGATATTAATGGGTGCACAAATCGAAAAATTAAAAAATTTGTTGTGACATTTTTTGCCTCCAAATGCTTTTTTATATTTTATAAATTAAAAAAGGTTTCTAGACGTTTTGAATATGCCATTAGGTATTTATCTTCAAAAACTAAGTAAAATAAACACGAATTATAAAAAAAACAGTATTCTTAAATATTTTAATATTCAAATAAGTTTGCACCAATTTTGATTAAAATAACATAATTTCTGCTGCCTTCGTTCATCAAGTTTTTCAGGTAAGACAATTAGGTACACAGTCGTAGGTTTTACATCAGACCATAAACCCAATAAATATTGGCTTACACGAAGAAGCGGGTTTAGAATTAAAATTCAAATTCAAATTATTAATTTTGAAAAAAGTCTTAAAACAGTCTTATAATACCACCATTTTCTATCAATCCGAGCCAGAAGAGCAGTTGCGTTTTTTTATAGTAATCAAAACACATAAAGTAAGTACTGTCATGTAGAAAAGTTGTCAAAAAAACATTAAATAAACATGAAAAAGAAGCACAAAACAATATTTTTTTCATTATTACAAAAGACGAAATTGAGGGTTTTTATAAAATGAGAACTACAGTCTGCGACAAAAGTTTAGTGACACTTTCCAAAAAATGCAACACGTAGCTTTAAATGCTCATTTCTCAATGAGTAATCGGTATTATTGTACCTTAATGCATAATTATGTTATTGTGTTAATACATAATCTTTGTATGACACTGTTTTTTATTTCCTGCTCAATAAATTGTTTGCAAGATAGGCTGCTCAATAGTGTTTGCAAGGTCGCGTCAAAATCAGTTAAATTTATTGGTTGAAAAAATGGGCCAAAAGCAGTCTCTCAGCGAGAAAGAACGGGCTCAAATCGTAACTTTAAGCGATTTAAAGTTTTCAATACGTTAAATTGCGAAAAAGATGAAGGGTAGCAAAACAGCTGAGCACAATGCAATCATAAAAAACCAAAATAAAAGTGTTCTTACAGACAGAAAAAGGTCTGGCTGACCAAGGGTTACAACCAGCGGAGAAGATTGCCTTATGCATAAGGCAGTTACTCGCTCTCCAATGAATACATCCAAAATATCCCGGCAAAGTTGATGGAAACTGTCACAGCAGTCAGTACAAAATTAATTCAACGTAGGTTGTCTCTGAAATTTGGCCCCAAATTATGCAAAACATAACAAAAACCACGCCTAACTCAGGCGATGAAGAAAACTTCGCCAAGAGACATGCTAGTTGGAACAATATATATGTGGAAAAAAGTGTTTTCTTTGGACGAGTCTTTTGTACAGCAGTTTTTTATTCAATGATATCGGGTTTGGAGGCCTGTTGCAGCACGCTACGACGAAAAGTACACTACCCCAACTATGAAACACCCTCCTAGCAAAATGGTTTGGGAAGCAATGTCCTTCATGGGGCTGCTGGACTTTATTTTCTGCCGCCGGAAACCACCATAAATGGTGAAAAATACATTGACTTGTTAAATAGCGAGCTTGGGTTTCTTATGAAAACTCACAGCTGCGAGATTTTTATGTATGATGGTGCTCCATGTCATCGAAGCAAGGTGGTGAAGAATTTTTAGGAGCAAAAAGGTATCCTAATGTTTGAGTGGCCAGGAAACAGTCCGGATTTGAATCAGATAGAAAACTATTATGGAGCCTCATGAAGAAAAAGTTTCAGAAAAGCATTCTTCAAGCTTTGATGCACTTTAAGCAAAAATTACAGAAGTTTGGGAGCAAGAAATCTCTCCAGATTATTGCTGTAAACTGATTAACAACATGCGACGTCGCATGGATGAACTCATTAAAAACAAGGACGGTCCTACAAAATATTAATCGTAAACTTTGTTTTAATTCTATGCGAGTTTGTTATGTTTTTAATTACGCTAAGTAACTAATACTAAATCATCAAAATTGTGTGAAAGTAGTGGGTGAAAGAAAAATTATGGCGGTTTGCACACAGAATTGCCGAAAAACGTGAAGTGTCCTTAAACTTTTGTCGCCGGCTGTAATTTAGAGTAGAATAGAGATAATTGGAACAGTGTACTTTATATCAAAAAACTTTATATTTTATATATTTGATTAAAAGTTTTTCAAATGGGTTTAAATTATTGCATTTGCACAACCTTTAAATAAATTTTTTACGTTCTTATTAAGTAGAAGACAATTTTTTTACGTAGAGTGCAAGTTTTAAAAGATGGAGAAATAAAATTAAAAAAATTTCTACTTAATAAGAAGGTTAAAATTTATTTAGAGGTTAAAAAAAATTAACATATACAAAAGAGCTTCAAAAACTTATATCTAATTATTAAGATTGAAACATGGCTTGCTGACGTCCAAACAAATTATTATCTTTTACGTTGGCACTAGTAGAAGAAAATCACTTTCGTCTCAACGAACCAGTTGAATGCGTAGAGCAGCAATTAGAAAGTCCATTTTGCAATCATTTTTACGTATGTTTAAAAGTCGGCTTTCATCGAGTCTTCTTGAAACGATTTATATTTAATTTTAGATGGGTATTTCACTCAGCTCCCATTTTAATTCAAAAGCCATGAAGATTGATCTTAATGTACCAGATCTTGAATTTATAGTGGCGCATAATTTCGCAATCTTGAAGCCGAAAATCATCGAGAATTTGACATTTCACAATTATGGCTACGTATTAGTATTTTTGCTAAAAGTTGAAAATTTTTAAAGTATGAAGCAAAACAGCACTGCTACAGAAATAACAAGTGTAGGAAATTTTTTTAACAAAAAAATAGGGAAATTCGTATCATTTTTTGTTAAGTCATCTAGCTTTAACGAAACTAATGCAAAGTATTTATACTAGACATAAGTTTTTGCTCCGTAAACTGTGGAGAAATTACCTTCAACTTATTTGCAAAATTATCCTGCTTCAATTTAAACTAAAACGTGCAATAAATTAAAAATTATGAAAATCCCTCCCAAAAATATCGCAACAAATCTGAAAGCAACGTTTCGACTAATTTTAAACAACTTTAAGTTTATTGCTGCGTTCTGTTTAAACTGTAGAACTTGGTTTTTCAACCGATGAGAAATCCGCAGCACGTTTTTTAGGTGGGCCACATTAAGGTGGTGTGAATAATGTGTTGAAATAATATATTCGTTGCGGTAAAAGTAATTTCTGCTTTCATCGAAGATTTTCAACCGGTTTTAGCAGCCTGAGGACTAGAACTGATGATTCAAATGTAATTGAAGACAAAAAAAGGTCTTCACTTAGATTTGTGACAGTACTCAGTGAGGTAAAGACCAAAAAAAAATCTTCACTCAGACACAATGGGCCGCAACAATTGCCTTTCAAGTTATTTAGGCCAAGGTAGTAAAAATGTGGAAAAGCACTGTGACGTGGGTCGACTACGTAGGTAGCGGAAACTTTGCGCTATCTTCAGCCACAAGCAACTGCTCCGGCGAGGAAGGCTTACAAGTCGCAAAGACCAGACACCAGACGAAAAGAGGCAAAAAAATTTTTTTCTTAATCAACAATTACTCTAAAAATTTTTGGGAAATTTTTGTAAAAAACCGCTAACAAATGGCGAACCAAAAATGTAGCAGTACCATTCGAGCAATGAATAAAAATATTCTTCGATTGAAATGCGCTGCACGTAGATTAGAGAAAGACGAAAATAAAAGTAATAATCAACCACATAAATAGTAATGTCTAATTTAGTAAAATTGTTTTTTTACATATATTATTTTGCAATACAAACGCCACAAGAAACAACTATATTTAAAGGCAGCAAGTATCGAATTACCATGTAACATTAAATTACAGCAATGAAAAGAAATAAAAGCACACTTAAAAAGAATGAAAAAATAACCTATTTGCAAAGCAGCTTAATGCCGCAGTAAAACGATTTCAAAAATAACTCGTCGATTTTTGCTGAAAAGAAGCACAATCACGATGAGAATAAAACGAACAAAAAAAGAAACAATAATAAAATTATACCCATAAAAACAAGAAAGCTTCTTCAAAGTCACTTATATAATTTACTCGCTGATTTTACCCGAAAAAAGAATACACTTTTAAAATCTCCATATCTTTGTTTATGTAGTTTTAGATGAAATCAATCGCCTAATAATGAGTTAGCGAATTATTTATGTTAATATTGGTAGTCGTTTTTTTTATATTTTTTGCGAGATATAATTTTATAAAATATTAAAATTGGAAATTTTTAAAATCTTTTGTACAATTTTCTACATCTACGACAATATTATTGTCATTAAAGTAGTTAAAAAAAGCGGAAAAATTATGGCTGATTTTGTATAACATAAAATTTTTTTAATACAATTTTTAAAAAAGTTATTCAAAATTTGTCGAAATATTCGAAGAAAAATAAATTTGGTTAAACACCTTACCATACGACCAAAACCAAATAAACAAAAACAATAAAATTGCTTAAGTTAAATTGTTAGAGAAATTTTAATACTATTTTAAATTGCAGATTATTTTTATAAATTTTTCTACATTTAAAACATATTTAGTAATCGAATCACAAAAAAACAAAAAATACATTTGAAGAACAACAAAATTTTTGTGAAAATTACCGTTATCACACTTACGAGTACCATGTCAAAGCAAAACAATGAAAAAAGTTAGTTTTTAAACTAGACACGGCTCAAGTGCATAAGTAAAAATCCACAAAATTTGTTGTATTACAGTTAATGCAAAAACATCAATTAACACTAAATAAGACTTGTATGTATTATTTCCGAAAAGCAATCCAAACAACGGCTATTGAAAAAAATGGCGCAACGGCTATTGAAAAAATTGTTTCAAGTACTCACCATTGAATGTTGCTATGATATAAAGCGGTTTTTAAATAATAAAAAAAAATTTTATTTATCCCAATAATTTGAAATTAGTCTTAAGCAAAACAACATCAAGTACTCCTAAAAAATGGACAAAAACAAAAAAAAATATCAAAGCCAACTTCTCAAGAGTTTCACGTTTTAAAAACTGCAATCGAAAGTGAAATCGAAGGGAGCGATTTAACAGCAATTTTTAAAAAGCTTTACTGGAAATTTTCGTAAATTTTTTCGCTCGTCAAATGAGTTTGTTTTTAATTTTTCATAGGCATAAACTTTTGACAGATTGTATTAACACGCCATGTACTTGCAAGCACTTTGGTGGTAAGTTTACGGACCGAATTGGTATTGTTTGACTCAACAGTTGCTCGAATTGACAATATTCAAAAAATAACGCTATATGTAGTTGTCTGAAAATATCTATTTATAAACGCTCGTTTTGCTTTTCTAATAAATACCTGACTCTAACTCTAAACCTTTTGTTTGTAAAATGTTGATTCTTATTTTCGATAATTGTCAGGATAACAATTGCTTTCAAACAATTATCTAGATACGCTGATGGTATAAGTCAAATTAAATCAGTATAACAAAAAATTATTAACCGAAGTAACAGTTTGTGGCAGCTCAGTTCGACAAAATTGCTTTTCTTACAGCAAAAGTCGTAATGTAAAAACTTTCAAGTTTTATCGATAAAAATAAATTAATAAAGTTAATAATAAAAATTTAAAATTTCTTTTATGTATTGAAAAACCAAATCACCCAGTTTAAGTAATAGTTTTTTATATTCACACTTTCGGGCCAATAAAACGAATACAAAAGAAAAGGCAAGCAAAATGTCACGTGAGCGTGTAACTAATACAAATCCATTAAAAACGCTGCTTATTCAACTTGAAAAAAATGATATTTTAATTGAAGCTTTGAATTACTTTGGTAACGGCACGCCAACTAAAAGCAAAAAAAATTATTAAATTTAAAGAAGTATCTTAACAGTTGAAAAAAGCAATAGTTAAAAAACTATTACCGCAATAAAACAAATCCATTATCTTGAACCAACTAATAGCAAAAAATCAAGATTTTTGAAAAATAATTGCAAAACAATTTTAACCTTTTAAGGTTTTTCTTGAAAAGAACGAAGCTAAAAAAGTAACTGCAGTAATAACAGCAAAAAGCAATGTGCTGCTGTTTTTGATTGAAAGTTAATGCTGCTTTACGTACAATATACGCGTATGGTTTAACTTGCTATTTTACATTTTTTGCTTCTCGGTATCAATATTTATTGGATAAAATTTCAATTGATATCAGACAATAATAAATTTCCAATAACCTTTCTAACCTTTTAAACTTTTTCAACGAGCAATTTAAAGCTTGTTAGCTATTTATTTGCTTACATATAGATTCGCACTTTAAAGCCAAAAGCAAGCGATTTTGAACACAAGTCCAGATCAAGAAGAGTGAAAAATTGTTGTGGGCAAATTTTTCTTTGGCATTAGGCCTATAGAAGTAAGAAAAACAACATTTTTTTTTTTAAATCAGCAATTATGTTAAAAAAGTGTATTAAGAATAAATTTTCTTCTAGTATTTGGCATCTTAACATCAACTTCGATAAACAAACACACATTCATATCAGCAAAAAAAAGACTTTTTTGGCCAAAAGTGATAAACAAATAAAGCTTTTTGCCATATGAACTCTAAACTGTCTCGATATCAGACTAAAGCTCAGTTAAACCATCAAACTAAAAAAAGCTTTTGAAATCAAAAAGTAATAGAATTTAGCAAACTACTTTTTGTTTGAACACTTTTATTTATTATCTTTCTATTTGAACTAATTTTTGTTTCATTTTTCTCGGTCCAGGTGTGATTCGCCAAAACAATAAGTTTAATAATAATGGGAATCAAACAAGAATCTTATTTTCAAGCATTCGAACTACATTGAAGTTTTTTCCAGCCATCAGTTGTTATTCAGAAACACAAAATGGAATCACTATTAATATATTTTCAACAATTATTAAATTTTTTATAAGTAACTTTGACTTCAATTTTCCGATCTTATAATGAAGAATAAGTTGAATTAAAATCTGTAATAAAGAATAAGTTGATTAGGATCTAATAAAGAAGAAATTAAGTTGGCGTAAGATGATTCCATTGGTCCTGACTTGATCATTTTTTCGAATTTTCAGTTGTGAAAGCACAAAAAGTTAAAGAAATAGGTATTTGTACTTTTTTAGAGTAACTCATTTTGGTTTTCTTATAAAAAAGAGTTTTATGCTTGCCCTAAAAAAGCTAAACGAAATTTGAAAAATGGGAAAAATCTCGCCAAAATTATTTCTACCTTGTTTGTTAGTGGATACCCGGCGCACACTCAAGATTGGAACTCCTGCATTCCTAAACAGAATGTAATAAATTTATTCTTGGTTCATTGCTACTATAAGCAGAACCACATTGTACACCCTTGGGTGTCGAGACACAAAACCTCCCTCAATTTTTTAAACAAGGTTCCAATACCTGGACGCACTCAGAGGTGAAGCAAAAACATGCTCAACAATACACCACTGACGTGGAATGGTCCAAAAAGTGGACGGTCATTTCGATCTCTGTAAAAATACGAAACTTACCCACCACCACGGGCGGCGATTTATCGGCCGTGGAACTTACATAGATATGCTATCAGATGCTTAAGCCGGTGATGAAATAGAAGTAACATTGCTTCTCTCTGCTACTAATATGACTAGCCAAGAGCCATACAACATCTAGTTAATATACATGTAGATCTACAAGCATATTTAATACGAGAAAAATAGCCCAAAAAGCAATTATTTCTTTCTTCGTCACAAATTTTCGTAAAATGCTTAAAAACCAATAATTAATAAAGTCACCTTGTGTAAACTGCTAGACTACATTTCTGACGTCAGAAAATCCCAATTAATCAAAAATTTGAAAAACGTGCCACGTATAATAAAATGTATAACCCTGCTTTTTATAGAAACTAAATTAAAAAACGTGAATGCAGTAAAACGGCAAAACAAAGTAACATAAATACAACATTTCAATAAAAAAGTAATTTTTACGATGCATAACGTAAAAATTTTTGCTAATAAATTTTTTATTTTTAATTTTCTAAAGCATCTTTATAGAAAATTGCAAATGGCAAAAAAGTAGTTGTTAAAATGGCGTTTTTATCCATTTTTTGTGAAAAATTGTTTGAATTAAAGCAATTATTTATGCATGTGATTTAAAAAATTTCAAATAAAACTTTAACTAATAATGAAAATCTGTGTATTTTTGTTTATTATAAATCAATCTTAATTATTTACGAAGCGGTTAATATTAACCCAGCAAGTGAAATTTCTGTCTATTGAAAAGTCAAAATTATCTACTTTGTTGAGTTTTTCATGTCGTTGTTGGCTCGACATTGACAAGTCTTCCAACATTTAAAAAAATCAAATTTTTTTTAAAAACTAAAGCTAAATAAAAATTCATATAGCTTTTAAACAAGCAGCAATTGCAGATATTCATAAAAAAATTTGCAAAAAATTCATCAAAAAGCGCCATCAAATTACTTTAATGCAATTAAAATCAGTGTATCTAACCTTGATAAGTAAAAACTGTAATTTACAAACAATCCAACCAAAGAAAAAGTTTAAAATTTCCTTTTTTCTCCGTAGGAGTTCGAGAGTTAGCGGCAACCGCTGGTACTTTTTCATTCGCTGTGGCCAGTTATTCTTCAATTATACTCGCAATTAAACTACGGTGACGTCACTGCAATCATGAAAAAGGCGGCAATATGAATGATGAAAAGATCACTGAGCGATGATAACTTAATAATTACGGAAAAAGTATTGTTTCATAAAGTTGTTTACGTAAATGCAAAGAGCACTGACGTAAACGTGTATAGTTTAAAGAACCTCTAAAAATCAATTAGTCAATAGATCAAACTTGAACATAAACCTCAAAAACTGTATAACAAAGCTAAGTTTTAAATTATTTTTGTTCTTGGAATAGTCAGATTTACGCGATTTGTTCAAATATGATTCAAAACTAAATTGTCCAATTCAAAAACTAAAAAAAATGTTTAACAAAGCTATGCAAGTTAAAAACTGATAGTACGCAACAACAGGAGAGAAGATTAGTCAAGCTAACACTTTTTTTATGTTATTTTTATGCAAGAAAGCATGTGCTCAGCTTGAAGAGTAAACTCATGTTCCTTCAAGAGTGCAACGGTTGTTCAACACTCCGAAACAAATTGAATTGCAGGAATGCTGCAGGAAGCAGCAGGAAACAACTATCAAAATCAGCAACAATTTGGTACGACTATCTGAAAGGATGATTTTTTTTGGTTTTCATGGTCAAATTATGTAGATGAAGCTGATTTCGCGTTTTGAAACTAGCAAAAGACTTTTTTCCTCTTCGCAAGCATTTATATGCTGCTTTCTGTTCAAAGCGGAATCTCTACAGCAGCTAACCGGACCCCGCCGAGGAATTTGAGTGAAATGCCTTTTCTAAGAAAACAACTGGAATCGCTTAAGGAGACTGAGAATCAAACTCGCGTACTTCTGCTTGAAAGTTAAAGTATTATCAGACAGAGCTGTTTTACCGACAAGTTCAGGTTTAACCCTGTGATTAGAAGATCTTTATTAGTAGGTTGTGCGACAGTGAGATTAATTGACCAATAAGATTATAAATGGGGGCGCCAAGGTTGGAAAGACTATTTAAAAATATACCCATGACAACTAATGCGGTAAAATATGATTTTCGTTTGATTCGCTTTAGGCCTTTACTGCGGGTTTTAGTTTTATTGAAATTCAATATCATAAGTAAAACTCAATTAAAAATAAAATAATGATACTAATAAAATGTTTTAGATATCAAGACATACTTTTGAAGACGGTCCTAATAAGGACATTCTCCCAAACTTGTATAAAGGGCTGGCGTCGCTTTTTTTTATAATGGGGGTTGACTCACAAAATCCCCTTTTTTGTGCAAACTAATTAATTATGGTTCTTCTTGTATAATCACGAACCACCAATTACCTTTCAATTAAAAGAAGCCTAAATTAGAATTTTTACAGTAAGACAAGTCATGCAAAATCAGCTTTGAAATTGTCACTCATTAATCAATTAACGCCGGAAGATTTCGTTGTGGATTTAAATCAGCTGTGTCGGCTAATTCATCTTTATTAATCGGTAGATTAAAGCGATTACGGTTAGTTTGTGTCACATTCTTTCAACGCGTAACTTCTCCTAAAATTTTGAGAACATGTTTTGTTTAAAGTATGCGTTTAAGTCTTTTTACAAAGATTATTTCTATTGGCTTAAATAAAATTAAAAAAAAAGCATAATATTAAATTTTTTTAACACGAGAGCATACCTTGTAACTTAATACCTAGGGTTTTTTGTTTTGAATTTTTTAAAACTGTAATATAAACTAAAAGCTAATTAAATAAGCAGTCTAATAGATACAAAATATCGATGTCTTTCAATTCGTTTATTCAATAGCTGGTTGTAACCTACAAAAGAATTAACAGCAAAACCAATGCAACGAGATACATAGTTAAAAAAATATAATTGCTAGTTTTGAAAAGTACTATTTCTTTAAGTAGTCTAGTTTCGGTTAACACTTATCTGGCAAATTTATTAACAGCAACATTTTTTTGATGAGTGTTGACCACAAAAAAAGCAATGCTTTTCAAGCACTTGTCATAAGAGATAAAGAGCTGTTTTTAGCCAAAGTTTTTTTGAAATTTTTACTACTTGACATCTGTTCTACGACAGTGACACAAACAAAGATAATATGTGATGATTGAGATGGTGAAAAGTGATTTAAAGAAGAATAAAATGGAGAAGAAATCAATAACATTAGCGGAACATTGGAAACCAGAAATATAATTCCGATTCAAGTCCTTAGTTTGGCGGAAAAAATTGACGATGAGTAGTGAGCTTTGAAGCCGGGGTTACGGTATTTCATGTGACATTTCTGGAAGGTCTCGCTTCTGGTTTGTAAAATTACAAAACACTTCAATTCATCGTAATATTTATCCTCCTGACTCGGAAGAAAGCGTCGGAGGCGCTAAACATAGGGCAAACAATTACCCCGACCTACTTCCGGAGATACTAAGATATTCCTATCCGGTTGAAACTTTTATTTTGGTTTTTTAGTTTTACAAAAGATATGACTGACTTTTAAGCTGCTTGCCAAAACTGCCAAGCAGTGGAAAATGCTTTAAAGTGTTTTTTCCAATAACACAACAGCATGATGCGAGTAGCTTATGCACCGAGACTATATCGATCATAATCCCGGCGCTCTAAACCACTCGACCACGCTGCCTATTCTTTTAAATTTTAGTCTAAAATACATGTAGATACCAACAATAAAAAGTGTCACGCAATGATAACAGTTTTTGTTATACAGTAAGCATATTGATTTCACTTGCAACTTAGTATCTTTTACGCTATATTAATTACAATTGATGTTTAATACCATTTTAACTTATACCATTTGGAAACAAAATCGCTAGAGAGGAAAAAAGATGAGTTCACAAATATAAACACTTACCAAAACTTTGTTAAAGTGTGGATCTTCACAATTTAAAGCAAATCATTTTATGATACACAAAAAAATTTTTTTGAAGAATTCCAAAATTGAAGTTTGGTGCAACACTATACTACAAGATTTAACATTTCAAATAAGTCAAGAGCTGTTTTTTGGATAAGGTGTTTACAACCAATCAAGATTAAAAAAACAGGGCTAAATCAAAATTGTTTTAAAAAGAATTGTGCTAATTTTTTTGATTAAATCTAATTTGCCTTAAGCATAATCTTTTAAAAAACTCGAAAAACAACATCTTTATTTAACAATAATTGCTGTAAAACATATAATTTAAGTCAATTGAATGAAAAAAATTTATTGATGTATAAATTTTATACTTCCTTTTCATTGCAATGTTGAAAAAAAGTTGTTACTTAAAAGCATCTCAATCACAAACATATACTGTAAAATGTCTGATAAATATTCCAAAAAACTTTACATCATTAGACGTATAAGATTGGACGGTACCCATGTTACATATCGTGTCGGCAGCGTGATCGAGTGGTTACAGCACCGTGGTTGTGATCGACACGGTCTCGGTTCAAAACCTACTCGCGCCTTTCTGTTGTGTCCTTGGGAAAGACACTTTACGGCACTTTCCCTGTTTGGCAGTCTTGGCAAGCAGTTCTAAATTTTAGTCATATCTTTATAAAGCTAAAAACAAAATAAAAAATTGCTGGAGGACAGCAATATCTTAGCATCTTTGAAAGCAAATCGGGGTAATTGCTTGCTCTTTGTATAGCGCCTCCGTCACTTTCCGGTGAGTCAGGAAGATAAATACAGAAATAAAATAAAAAATAAAAATATAGATCGAAAAATAACAAGCTTAGTTACAAATGATCTTTGACAACAAAAATTTGATAGAATGGAACATATATTCAAAGAAAGGTAAATCTTTTGCTTTAATATCTTTTTTTACGACTACGTTTCGTGTATTTGACTAAAAATATGTTTGAGCATTAAAATACTCGAACGGCGTTGTTTTTCCAACTGTGACTGAGGACAGTTCTCCACAACCGGTACGCTGCAGGACAAACACAGGTGTGTTTTTCAGTGTGCCGCGGGCGTGAAAAGGTTGCAGAGTTACTGAGCACATAGGAGTTACCAACATGTTGTTATTCAAATTACCTTTAATTTCTTTCTTAAGTCTACATGGTTTGCTGGAGGAACTAGCGGTTACGTTTGGCAAACATAAAACTTTTAAAAATTGCTTTTATAAAGACGTAGCAACAAGAAATCTGTATAAAAGAGCACAGGCTTTGGAATAGTAAACCTTTTAGACCAGGCATGTCAAACTCGCGGCCCGCTAAGTCCTTTGAAGAATATTTTTTTAACAGATGCTCAATACGAAATCAAAATGTTAATCAATTCAAAAAGGGGTTTCATCTACGAAAACGACATCTGAATAGATGTCCAAAAATTTGCAAGTAATCAATTAACATATTTAACACTCTTCGCGGTCAAGTTATGCTGGTAGTAAAACTAGTTGAGGCAAAGACCTTTTTTTGTAAAAAAAAATGGTAATCATCGGCGCAAATTTTTTATCTTGATAAAAGGAATTTTAAGATTAGAAGTTGCAGTCCAAGTGAAGGCCAAAAAAAGGGGGAGTTCTTCGCTTCAATTACCGGCCGCGAAGAGGGTTCCGCATACTTTTTTTAAAACTTTATGCTGATTTCATATTAGAGACCAAAAAAGGTCTTCGCCTTGTTTGGCAACTGAATCGCGGCCCGAGACAAACTTTTTAGGTTAATTTTCGAAGCGGTCAAACGGGCATGTCGAACCCTCACAAGTTTGTCATGCCTGTTATAGCAGCGATTACGCCTTAAATCTACGCCACAATTCATTGTTTTTTTCCTGAAATCACTCTATTTTTTAATTTTATCATATTTAAAAATTCAAATCACAAAATAAAAAATACCTGCTATAAAAGTCTATTGCATGATGACACATCTTGTAATTAGACAGTACAAATAAGTAAAAAAGTTATTTGCACAACAAATCGAGAAGTAAACTATTCGGCATTTGCGCAAGAGCTGCATAGAGAAGAATCAAAAAAATTGAATTTGTTTTAAAATTTCCCATGAAATCTAATAGCAAGTTTGTCACTTTAAATGCTTTTTTAAGAATGATAAAAAAAACATTAAATTGTCTAATTTTTATTTTTTTGCAAGTTAAAAAAACTCTAAATATAGTTGGTGCTCTGACTAATGGAAAGTCAACAACAAGCCCTTAAAAAGAGAAACGAAATTTTTGAGAAGCACAGAGTTACTTGTTTTTTTCTTCTAGACAGCTGTTTTAAACGAGAGAATTCTTCACTGGAGAATTTCAGAAAATTAAAAAGAAAATTAAAATCAACTATCGTTATTTTTATTAATTTTTCTAAAAATACTTTTTTAAATGGCATTTTTCACCTTTATTGTAGTTTGCTATCTATACCTTAAACAAATATTGGTGCTACTCTTACGTGTGATCTCATGCGATGCGTGAGATAACGTACGTTAGAGAAGCACCCAGATATTTTTAATCTGTCATAGAGTTTGGCAGCTGTACCTTTATTTTTAAAGACATCCTTCAAATGCGACGAAATTTTTATGATCATTCTGAAGATGTCTGATTAAATTTGCTTTCCAAATTAACAACCTTTTACATCAGTTAAACTTAAATTATTTTGAATTCAGATCAAATAAAATTAAAATAGCTCAGACACTAAAAATTTTATGATGTTTTTTTTACAATTTCTTACAATATTAGGAAAGCAATTTCGTCGGTATAATTGTGCATTTTATTGCTTATTGATTTGTGATGACACTGATGAGGAATATATGTCCGAGAGTAATGACATATTTGGCGCTGATGCGTTCGTGGAAGAGTATAGTTCAAATTCATTTCATAAAGCAATGTCAAACGAGTGAAATATAGATAGGATTTTGTTACCTGTCAGAATCAAATATTATTCACGCTTGATCGGCATGTAAACCAATAAGCTTTTGAGTGTGGGTTTATCTGTTATACAATTGTTGATAATTTGTTCTTTCAGATTTCAAATTCAATTTATATTTGTCATTTTGCAAATGCGTGCATTGGAAATTGTGAGCATTTATCAAGAGAACCAAGCAAAACTAATGCCTTTCGAACGCGCTTTGAATAAAATATATTTACACCAGGAATTAGTTAGCATTCATTTGGTAACAATTAAAATTGTTAACAAAAAGAAATTTTATGATTAATATTCAATAATGCAGTTTATAGCCGTTTTCAAAACTTAATTTATTTACTCAAGTTTCTTTAATGTTACGACAAACAGTAATTGAGTTTTTTAAAGTACAAAAATGACTATACAAAAGTACTAAGTGGAAAACTAAAAGCTTAGATTAAATTATTAATACCAAAAAAAAGTGAACAAAAATTTGCAATTTACAATTATTTTTTCAAGTGTTTATAAGTGTTTACAGCATATCAAAATGGTGCATTATGTTTGTGATTTGCGCCTTAAAAATAATTCTATTTTAAACTTGTTTTCAAATCAGTCCTCACGTAAACAACTCTTCAGATGGCGAAGTGGCTCAGCAAACAAGCAATACTCGGAACTGTGTATTTATACCTTAAAAGATACACTTAAGAAAATTTAAATCACTACATATCGATGAAGCAAGACCTCACCATATGGTCAAGCCTAAATATTTTTGAAAACTTTAATCTCGAACAAATGTATTAAAACTAAATTAACAAAATTTTCTTTTAAGAACTGAATGCAATATTGTTTTAATGTCAGACGCAAAAATTACGAATCGATGCTTGACATTTTTAAATAATTCCAATAAGCATAGTTGGTTTATTGCAGTATAAATCACATTACTGGTTTAGTGAAAAGTGACTAATAATTATAAATAGTAAATGCCAACAACATTCTTGATAGATCTACTCCTATTTTTTCAACCGATATTTAAGCTCAGAGTTTCCAAAACTTTTACAAGCAATAAGATTCGACATGGAATTACTGTTTAGTGCTTCAAAAAACAGAATTGTTTACAAAAATATCACTTCTTATTCTTTTTTCACTCTCTTTCTTTCACCTCAATAGTTTATAATCTCTCAAGACTGCACTCAGATTGCAAATCGCAGATACAACGCTTTTTCAAAAAATTAAAACAATTAAGGCAACGAACCGGATACAGTAAAGTTAACGAATTAATCGTTTTGTACAAAGGTTGGGCTTTTTAATTGTTAATGTTATGCATTTTTTTATTGTTTTTGACTCTCATAAAAATTTGTCGATAACTGTGGGCCTATTTTGCCGCCAAACCACGTATTTCACCAAGATCGTTTTCTGGGCTTTTGCTTTCGTAAATTTGTATATATCCGTATTATACATCCGTAAAATCAAATTACTTGAGACCAAAAAGGATTTTTATTTTGCATCGGCTAATCTAGGGCATCTCCAATTACTTTTGTTTTAAAACACATTCCTGGAATAAAATTTTCGGCCACTAAAAGATAAGCTGTTCATATTTTATTGTGGCAAATGCGACGTAGTGAAAATTCGATTAGGCTAAGTACATTTTGATTACATCTATTTAATAAAAGTTAAATATAGACCCAAAAGAACTTTCACTTTAAAGAAAAGTCAAAAAACACTTTTTAACTAGATCTGTTCCGCAAAAGTCAACTGAGAACAAGAAAAGAGCTTCCCTACAAATTTTCTTTGGAAAAATTTGCTTCTACAGAAGATCAAATACTGTTGATCAAATCAAGAACAAAAACATGAAGTTTTGTTTCAAAAAAACAATAAATTAAAACGAGACCATCTAAAAAATCCGATCAACCACTTTGTTGTCCTGTCATTGTATGAACGCTACAGATCAAAATTCTATTTCACATAAGTCAGTAAACTTAAGTAGTAGCAATAATATGTTTTTAATTACATCCAATAGAACAACCGACGACTGAAAATAATATAGAGCAAAGGTTGAAAATAGAAACGGCAGCACGATTTACCTTATAGTACTTATAATGATACTCATAGCTATACGATTCACCTTATAATACTTATATAATTCACAATACGCAAAGAAATTTAACTGTGGACAGACCAAAATTTCAAGTAGACTACGTCCAGAATCACTGCTTCAGGAGAGTCAACTTTTTTTGCGACTAAAAAAAAGCTGAGAAAGTAAAGCAGAGGTACCGAAAAAAGTATTTGTCAATTTATGCTTTTATATTTTTTAGTCTTAAAATCAAATACATAAAAAACCCGAAATTCTTTCGTTATTGATTAAATCTCGATATCATCTTGTTTTAATCACAACGATAGATTATACAGACAACCCGTATTCAACACAGCGTCTGCTACATCTCTATGCAGGTTTTAGTATTCTGACAATTCACGGCCACGAATTCCCAGACGACATTTTATAAACGTAAATGTAATCATCGCTAAAAAAGCCCCGATTTTTCGTGTTCAGTTCTCAGTTTTAATAATTAAAATTGTCTGTAAATTTGTCAGCTTTAAATTTGCGGCTGTAAACTGCCGCGTAACAGCGCGGTTTATTCTTTAAAAATTGTCTGGTCAGTCTAATTTGTAAAAACTCGCTGCACTGCTCATCAGTCCCCAAAAAACTTTTGTGGGCTCCTGAATACGTTTAGCATTGTTACCTTTTGCATCGCCATATCCATTCGGTGTGGATTTATCTTAAAGTTTAAAGATGAAATAAAAGCGACTTTGGCAGGAGGTGACAAAACAGGATGTGTCTTGAATACAAACAATACATAATTCGTTTTTTAGTACTTTAAAATCACTGGTATTTTTTTTTTAAATATTGCATTATCTTTTTTACTTGGGCTCCACGTAAACGTCAACTGTAAGTAATTGGTTAATTTAAAAAATCTATGCTTCGTAAAAGTTTAATCTTTAAAACATTAACAACACACTCGCTCATATGAAGAGAGTCTAGGATTAATTAAATAGCTAGGCAAAACCGTAGTATTTATTATAAAGTTAATACTTCATTTATCTAAAATATTTCGCTGTCTTGCAAAACTATAGCACATACGTAAATGCTTAGATTATCTATACGAGTATATTCACATCAAGCAAAAAGAAGAGGTACGTTATTACAGTGCTGATCAATCTTTTTGATTTTGATAAACTTTATTTGATTTTCTAAAAAATCTAAACATTATAGGCCAATTGTGAGCAGGAAAAGACCATTTTGTTCACATCTGCCCCGAGTAAGTCACGTAAAGATAAAACGTCTTTGATTCAAATCAAAGGACAAAAAAGATGTTTTTGTTCTTAAAAAGGTTTTTAGCTTGGTGTAAGTTTAAAGTAAAATCCTACAATTTGAAAAAAAGCACAGGGCGCTTCTCGTACCCGTATTCTCCCACTATTAGCCCGTAATCAGTATCTGTTACATCTTGGCACACCCCATTAAAGTTTCACATTCATAAAAAATCCTGCTACACCCTGGGCAGTAATATAACGCGGAGGATATACTACAGTATACACCTTGTTGAAAAGCAAGGTACTTTGTAACCACAAAGCAAAATAAATTAGCTTCATCTTGTTTCAAAAATTGAAACTTATAGTCTGTACGCTTGTACTAATCTACAGATATATAACACGATTCTTTCACTTTTGAAGTATAAAAGTTTCAATTTCTACTTGTATGATGCGTAAACCCCCAGCAATGTCTTTTATCAGTAGTGCAAAAAGCAAGCAGGTGATGGATAACGAGGTAGTGGACTAAATTTTTAAAGAGATTCTTAAACTTATGGTGATGCGACAATACACAAAACAGCTTCATCAACTATTTTTGACTAAATTCTAATCAAAATGGATTGCAAATGTAGTTCTTCTAGTGAAAACTTTATATAAAAAGTGAAGGCCCGTTTCCAGTACAAGCGTGGAATGAAGTATTCTTTGTTTGTTTTATTTTGTTTTTTACTTCTTTCAGCGCTCAGGCGCTAAGCAAAGCAAAAAAGGCAATGAAACAAACAAAAAATACTCTATTCAACGCTGGTACTGGAAACAGGTGTCGCAATCAAAACAACGTCATCATTACCCAGACTAATCATGACCGGTTATGCAATCTTTAATTTGTTTGACTATTTTTCTCGTAATATTTTATATCTTTTTCTTTCTTTTTTCTCTCAATTCTTACATTTTTTACTTGATCAAGGTGTTGCGGCCATGCTCACTACCGTTTTGTTCTTGTACTTTCTAATTGTCTTTTGGATGTTTTAACGTCTGACGTTAGGCTGCTTCTTCCTTTTCTTCATCTTTTTAGTATTTGTGAAGTTTTTTTTGTGTGAACTACTTAGGATCGAAAATAAAAATAAGAAATAAAACGAATGAAAACTGTTAAAAAAATTGCCCTGATATATTAATTTTGCTATGCGGTATGAAAGCAAAAGTTTTTAGGAAGAAATCAATAAATACGAGAATACCAATTAACTATTATGCGGCAAGGGATAAAAAATAATATGAGCCAAGGTTCAAAACCTGCTGGAATATATTGAAATAGTTTTAATAAATTTTGCTTTGTAGTTCGTAAAAATTAATGTGTAAATCCTAAATCAAAGGCTCGTTGACATTTATGCTGTGGGTAAAATCAGCTCGGTATCGACGCTTATGGCATAAAAATTAATCGATCACTATCCATAAATCAATGCTGCAACGTATGGACAGGTGTTTCATCTAATATACCTGAACAGGAACTATTTGTCAATAATGTATTTTTTATGTCGCTGTGAAAATCTTAATTAATCTTTAAATACGTCATAATATATCGTCTATAAAAAGAATAATTCGTGGTTAAAAGCTAAATTAAATCCAGTGAGAATTATTGTTTATTTGTTTGTTTTATGGGGGAAAAAATAAATTGAATATATGTAAATGTAAAAATATGCTGATTTTATTACTTATTAAAAAGAAAAAACGCAAGCCTAATAAAGAGAAAAAGGCAAACACGGTTATAAGTGACGCACAATTCGATCAGAAGTGAAGTCGCCTTCAAAGTTGTAAAAAGTAAAAAAAAGTTTAACCAGAACTTTTTAAGGCCAAGTTAAGCAATTGTATAAAGCAGATCTGCTCCAGAAACAAACTAATTAAAAGAGAACCAAAAAAACTTTTTTCGCATTAAAAACCGTAAACTGAGAAGTAAACAAAAAAAGATATGGTTTCTATTTCTTTAAAACTTCTGTCCGCATTTTTTCTGACTCTTCCTTTGTGCAGTGGAAGAGCACTTTCATCCCAAAATAATACAAATATCGACAACGAATGGTTAACCCCAAATGAAACTTTGAATTATTTCTTTCGAGGTGAACTGGATCAATTTTTGCCTTCAAACGAATCTGAATCTAGCGGTTTGATGGAAGAATCACTCAGCTTAGAACAATTAATCAATGGCAACACCGAAATTGTTGGCGAAGAAATTATTCATCCCGGAATATCAAGTGTAAACGACCAGACATTCGATGAGGCGCCAGGAAGAGGTGATTTGTGTCAAAATGGCGAGTGTCGAATAAAAAAAAATAGGGAGACAAGTTTGCGAGAACATGAATTGATGCAGCAAATTTTGAAATCGCTAAACTTTACATCACCTCCTCAAATCAGAGAAGAGGACAAGATTCCAATCGATTCTCCGCTGGTCAAAGAAATTGAAAGGAACGACCGCGACGAAAAGTTTAGGTCATACATCGAAAATAATCACGGAGAGACAAGAAGCAAAAAATTGATAAGCGTGGCTAAAAAATGTAAGTAACCGTTGTAATACGTTTGCGGATTTTCTGTAAACAAAGCAAAAAAATAAATTTTTGAAAGAAGTTAAAACGAGAACTAAAATAGATGAAACAAAATTGGTATAACTCAACCGAATTTGAATATAAAGTTTTCACAAATCAAAAACAACCAAATAAACAAATTGCGGATGTGGTTTATAAAAAATTGTGGAAAAAGCACTTGTAATATAGTAAAGGCCACCAAGTTGTGAAAAAGTGAAGTTGGTTTAATCAAGTACCTATCACTCAATATGTAAATAACCAAATCGGTTAAAAATTTATGAATAAAGCAAAAGCAAAAAATTATCCCAAAAAAATTTCAGTACTTTGACCACTTTTACGAATCTCTATTTTTACATTTTGCGTTAAAATTTTGTAGACTAACGAGTCCAAAATAAAACAAGCGCTGGCGGTGAAATAAAAATTCAAATAGTACAGAACACTCGCAAAATTAAAGCAAATAGAAAAGGAATTGGCTTGATGTAGTTTTGTATAATTTCTTAATCCAATCTCTTGTTAATCTCATGGTATAATTATACAAAATTTAAATAAAAGATTTGAATTATGCATAATTGGAAATGTGGCTTTTTGTTTAGATTTAATCATATTTTAATAGTCGCATAAATATTCAGTTTATAAGAATCAAAAGCAACAATTCAAAACAATAGAAAAAAAGTATTTAAACCATGCCGAAAGTGATAGGTAGAAAAAAGTTAAAAATTTTTCTTTTACAAACAATATATTTGCATTTATATCAAAGGCTATAACATAAATAACAACCAAACTAAAAACTATCAGCAAGAAAAAATCATTTATAACATTTATTGCAAGGTAGATTTATAAATGTTGTACCAATTTAAGAAATTTTTCAAAATGTTTTATAATAAAATAGTTATATTTGTGTTTCTAATTTAAATGTAATAATGAACATTGGTTTTTCAAGATTATGATTAAGCGTACTAAATTAAATAAAAATAATTCTTTTTAAAAACATGGTAGCTTTGCAAATTTGCTTTTAAATTTGCAATGATTACATAATCAAATTTTTTCTTCATCAATTGAAAAAACGTGACATTCATAATTGAATGGAAAAGCATTTTTTGATGCTGTTAGAAATTAATTACAGCAGCTGTTGGATATTAAAAACGACGCAATAAAATTCAGCCGGTTAATTAATTTTTTTTTTTAGCGCCATTTGTAAAAAGCAACGTGGACGGATATTTTTTCTTCAACCTATCTTCTGAAAACCGGCCTCAATTCAACATCAAAAGAGCAACCCTGAAGTACTACATTGAACCCAGAAATATCACGGTTTCAAACGTCACGATAAAGTATAACGTCATCCGGCCACGACATTTCAACAGACGTCATTCAATGGACATCAAAACCTTCAACGTGTCAGTCGATGATATAATTCGTAATCAGGGGTGGATGTCACTGTCCTTTAACGCGCTTATCGGACACGTTCAAATGTGGCTCGAAAAACCAGAAAAAAACCTGGGAATTCGCTTTTATTCCAGCAACGTTCCGAATGCTATAGCGACGAGCAATGGAAAGGTAATTTATACGTTTTGTTAAAATTCTATCTCATATAGGTTTTTATAAACCCATTACAAATTATTTGTAGCAATTTGACTAATAGCAGTCTTACGCTGTCCACTTTGATTTCTAGCCAGAGTCTTTTATCTGTGTCAATAAGTAGCGACGTAAAAAATACAAAAATAAAAAGATTATGATATTCTTTTGTTTTGTACATGATCGAATCTTAAGAAATTCAATTTAACACTCGGATATTTTCAGAAACCGTATGTGGAAATTGAATTTAATAAGCGTTCAAAGCGAAGTGTCGAGGACCGATTAGAATATTGCCCCGTCAATTCGAACAGAAACGATTGCTGCCTCAACAACTTTACAATCAACTTCGAAGATGTTGGCTGGGACTGGATCATCTATCCTCAAACTTATCAGGCAAACTACTGCGCCGGGCACTGCTCTCGAATTCAAGATGAATATTCAGTGTACAAATCGCTCGTAGAAACACAAGCGAACAGGACAAATAACAAAGTCGTTCAGAAAAGATGTTGCGTCGCCAAAGAATACGCAGCCCTCAGTTTACTATACTATGACAAACAATCAAATATAGTTTACAGTTCGATTCCAGATATGCGAATTTTGAGGTGCGGCTGTGCGTAAAGCGGAAGTAGACTTTCGCGAAGCATTTGCAAAGACTGCAATCGTTGCGGTCTAAAATTATCGTATTTTTTGTATAATGACGTCAACAAAAAACAAAAACAACAGTAAAAAAACAAAAAGAACGAAGTTTTAGCTCTTCAACAGTTGCACCTTTTAAGGTGAAAAGAAAAGCAATAAAGCAACTATTGAGCTACCAAAAAATAGCGTGATAAACAGGAAATTTTATTTTAGTCAATGATTAGTGTGGAATTAAATAATTTTCATACGTTGGTAGAAAGGTGTACTATTCCGTTTCTTATTTATTTTCGTGCGTTTCTAAAATTCAGCCGCTCAAATAAAATTCACAGTAAACTTACACAAGCCTGAGCTATAATTTACACAACCAAGAAAAACTATCAATCAGTTCCAAGTTGTACCGGCACCTATATGAGCATGTACTGTACATGCTGAAAGTTTTACTATTGCTCGATGCTTGTCATAAGGTGCTTCGTAGTGTTTCATTCACAAATTGTAGGCACAATTTGTATTCATTGAATTCCTTTTTTTACATTTCTGCCGTGCGAGTGAAGTTGCATTCAATCGATTTTTGTTAAACTTAGAGATGTATTTGCGGAATAACCATTGAAATAAGCCAAATTGATCTTTTTTTGGCGTTTTAAAATAGCAAAATAACAACATAAATTTTTCTCGCTAAAAAAAGGATAATAACTATTTTCAAAACAAAAATTGGATCTTTTACGTTTTTAAACAGATGTTTCTAATCAATGAAAACCGTTGTATGTGTTGATTTTAGTTAATATTTTTGCCGACAGTATTAAAGATACAACCAATATAAATATCTATATTTTTATTGAGTGTACAGACACTGAATGCAAAGAAATCAATTAGAATACTATTTTTTTGTAAAACCATAAAAAAAAATTAAAAAGATTATAAAAAATATTTTTCTAAAATATTTGTATTTAAGTTGTACGTTTGTTATCCTGTGTTTTATCATCTAATTTTATTTTTATTTTTTAGTCTTAAATAATAATTTTTTTCGATGTAGCCTGAGCTTTCAAAAAAAAATACTTCATTAGGGATAATCAAAAAATAAAAAATTACGGAATGAAATTGGAGTGACCTGAGCGTGCAGAAAACAAGCCAAAGAAACTTGCCTTTGTTTGTAATAATTTAGCTAAAATTGTTTTTTAGTGATTGCATGTTACCAATATGCATTTTTTTGGGGTTTTCTTTCTGTACTTTTAGAAAAATAAAAAATGTTTAATAATGTTTCATCAATTATTTGAAGTTTTATGTGTTTATGGTTGCTGATTTCTCCTTTGGTTCATTTTTGCGACTTGTCGTCTGAAATAAAAATTTTTTTAGTTAATAGAAAATTCAGATATTTGAGTTTACCTATTTAAAGTAGCTTTTGCAAAACAAAATTTTTTAAATAAAAGAAGGGATATTTTTAATTGTTGTAACGCTCAACATCATAAGCGTACCAACCAAAAAAATTGTGGGTAATACAGTTTTGCCGAAATTTTGTGATGTTTGCCCGAATCATGATTTTTTAATCCTTTACGGATATAGGAAGAAATTTTGTCTGAAATTTAGGGTAATAACCAAACAAAAAGGTCTTTTTCTCAAATCTTAAATTTTTCTACATTTAATGTTCATTTTCGATGCAGGAAAAAATTTTTTTGCTCCAACAATTCTTTATGGCTGCCCGAAAAATTTTGTTTTTTCCCAAAATTTTGAGACTTAGGGGAAATTTCTTCCTGTCTCCCCCGGCAGGTGCGGCTATGCTCAACATTATAAAAACATTTTTTAAAAATTTCTAAATAAAATCAAAAAAAGATTTGTGACGATCATAACCCCCGGTTAAATAAACTTCTACACAGCAAACAAACAAAAAACATTTCTGAAAGATTTTCACCATACGACATGTTATTTTAAATCTAAATCACACATTTATTGTCACTAATTAGTCACGATTTAAGAAACAATATTCTCCACGTAAAGTAAACCGCAACAAATAAATATTCTTTGATTATATCAGGTGATTTGTTCAGATTGATTAAATTTTATTTTCAGGACAAAATGGAAGCAACATAAGCTGATTTATAAGTATATAAACAAAAACCTTGTTCAGGAAAGTTTTTCTTGAACTTTAGTTTTCTTTTACTAAATAAGGACGAGAAAAACCATTCAAACTGCATGACTACGTGAATTGCAAGATATGGCTATCTGCAAAACGTGTGTAAATGACACTGCAAGCAGGTTCTGATAGGGCGGTGATATTTGCTCAAAAATTCGAAGGTAACGCTTTTTTGCATCATGCAATGACTTGCTTTTTGCAAAGAAAAAAGTAAAAAAGCACCGTGTCTTTGCCTCTTGTTCTTAAAGCTTAAGTACATCAAACGCAAGACGTGTCGCAACTAAGCAAAGTAAACTATCACTAAAAGCATTGAAATTATCATAAGAACAAGGCGATTCACGATTCGGAAAATATGTAAATATTTTGATATAGCCTAGTTGTGGAAAAAAATTTTAATCATTTCATATATCAATTCAAAACAATCAACAAGTCCGCTAATGATACCGAAAGTATCTGTAATTAGGTAAAAACAATTTCAGTTAAATTTTTATTTGATACGGACAAGAATCTAAACCGTTGTACTGAAGGCAAAAGACGATTTCCAGTCACAGTCTATCACTGCATAAAATCAAGATAAGTTTGAAATTTAAAAATCTGTCGTTGTATAATGACTATATTAAAAAGTTAAGAAGTTAAAATCGATTTCGATCAAAAGATCATCATCAGTTAACAATTCCTATTCAAATACAATCAATTTGATTTGAATAAGAAATTTTTAACTGATGATGATCTTTTGATCAGAATCGATTTTAACTTTTGAACTTTTTAATACAGTTATTATGCAACGACAAATTTTGAAGTTTCTAACTTATCTTGATTTTATGTAGGTAAAAACAATTTATTTTTGCCTTGATAAAACCGTTTAAACCACATTTAGAACCGATTTTATTAATCGTTTAAAACTTGATTATCAAACCAATTATTTTAAATCACTAAGATTTTTATCCTAAAATTATTGTTTTCAATTTCATCAATTTTTGTATTTATGGCATATCAGCATAGCTTTCACTTTTCAAAATAAAGCGTCTTTAATCCAAAAGAAGCAGTCTTTTTTGTTAAGAATTCTACATATAATATTCTCGTTAATTTGTACTTCGTAAGCGGTAGAAATTTCTCTACAAACCTCTTTGATTCTAAATTAAACTCAAAATATGTCAAAAGTTTGAAAAAAAAGTCGGAAACCCTTTTTAGATATTACCAAAAATTTATTTCAAAAAAAAACAAAAAAAAAACGATAAATATAATAAAAACCTTTCATGACAACATTTTATCAAAAACTTTTTCAATTTCACCTTAATGGGATCATTTTTCTTTATTTCCCGATCTCTGGTTAAGAGTTTATGGCTGAAGATAATCTGGAGACGACTAAAAAACTCGTTCCATTACATTGAATAGTATGAATTGTAATTGTTGAAAACGTACTAAAGCTGCCGGACTTTTAATTTCTAAAAACCTATTCTTTATGTCCGTGTTCACACAACTTAAAAATCACTACGATTACTGCACTATTTTATCTGTATCTATTCTTATAAAATCTTGAATGACTTTAAAATATTCGTGCTGTAAAGGTAATCTCTTTCTAATAAGTTCATTTGAATGTAAAACTATTCAGAAATTGCCGCTTCGAGAAATATTATTCAATTTACAATTTCAGATTGATAAAATTTCTTGGTGTGTAATAAATAACTGGGTTAAAATTTTTTCGATTTGACTGTAATTCTTTTTCATAATAATAAAAAAAAAAAATGTGCAGAAAAACATTCTTTACAAGCCAATTTTTGTGGTTTGTGTAATGCTGCAAAGCAAAAAACATTCGAGAATAAGATATTGCATGATTCTTGGCATACAAAATCGCGTTTAAACTTCATTGACATACATTTTTCTCATTCTTCCAAAAAAATAACTAGAGTATAAAAACGTTTTGTATAACTGTATAAGAGGCGTGGTTGACCTTTTGCTCAAGCCTTGCATAAGAAAACGACAAAATCAAAAATTTTAAGATCAAATTTAATTAGTTTTTGTCTATACTTATAAGTTTCCGGAGATTTGGTAAATTTGTGAAAACAAAAGCAGCAAAAAGTCGCATCTACCCTTGAAGGACAATTCTTTTTTAATCGTTTTTAACAAGATCGATATTTATCAGCTGTTTCTGACGAAGCAGATCAGCTGTTTTGATGCAGCAATGCAAAGTTATAACTTCAGGTGCAGGTGCACGCTTTGCAAAACCAACCAATCACGTCGAAACACCGCCTTGATACAAACACGTCATTGCCAGCGGCTCAACCGTTTAATCCGTTAAGTCACCATGACAAAGTCCAACAAAGCTGGTCTATTCGGTATTCTGTAAATAAACACTCAAAGCAAACAAATTTTCAAGTTCAAGTATGTTCAACATCAGATAATGTAAATGAAAACTTATGGAGAAAAATATCGTTGGTTCGCTTTTTACACCTTGTATTTGACAAAAACCAATAGAAATTACAGCTAATTATCGGGCTTTAAAATTAAAAGTAAAACTATTGGCTGCAAAGTACAAAAAAATAAATCTCTAGGACTGAAAACAACACAAAAATAATATGAAAACTTGAAATGCTGCAACTCCGATCAAATGAAAGCACTTTTCTCTAAAGGTGGAAATTCTTACGCCTAATATTAAAATAAGCTCTAAAAAAATCTAATAGCCACATAACGAAGTAAACTAATGCAACCAATAAATAAACCAAAGTATAGAACGAAAAACTACAGACAATAGCATGAAGCTGTTTGGAAGAATTCTATGAGTTTTGTATACTTTGTCGTGGCCCTGACGAAGACAAAACAGTTTGTTTTTAACAAACCATTAAATTAGATTTTTTGATAATCGTGAACGTTTCATTATTTACGTTGTAACATAAACAAATTAAGATTAGCATTGCTGCAAAACGCGACCGTTCAGACCAACACGACAAGCATAAGTCAATTTTGTGGCAGCGTCGAAAACAATGAAATTAACAACAATTAACTTCTTGTTCTAATAAACTCAGCACAAACAACAATTGCGCTTGAAGCAATGCAACAATACGAAGCAATTGCTATACTACAGGCCCCACTGGTGACAGTAAGAAAATGTTATAATATAACTTTGGTTTGGCTTGCATCTAACAAAGCGAAAATAAAAAAATCTCAAAACATTATAGAGAATTCGTTAAATTCCATAATAAAACTTGTTTAAAAGTTTTTTTAAACCTTTTGTAAAGTGTTTACCAGTAAGTTGACACTAATCAACGGTTTTCGAATTGGGGACCGCGATCAAATTTAAGTGGGTCATTGATTTTTTAAGGATCGCAGCCATTGTATCTACACGCTTTAAAAAATTTTCAAGAGCTAACTTTACTCCACGCGCGGTCGATGTTGTGTTTGTCATTTCTGATCTCGTCACCCCAGAACTGAGTTCGATTCCTGAATTGGTTTAGCCAAGTATTGCTTAAGGTCTAATATATTATTTTGGTACAATATTGCCTATGCGCGATGCTAAGTTGACTTGAGCAAAGTTAATTTGTGTACGATTTCGCGTATAAAGCGAGTATAACAAAAAGATTTGCTTGGTTAACTTTACTTCGCTTAAAATGTTAGCTATTGTAGTTAAAATTGAGTTAATTTAGATCGGTTTTGCAGTGTTTCAAATTTTTTAAACTTTGTTCTTGTTACAGCTGAAGTTAATTTCATGTAAAAAATGAATAGCAGTGATATTGTACTTGCGATTCAAATTATGGGTTCATGAACCGGTCAGCTTATTACTTAATAAGAGATTCAGAATCAACTTCTATAGCAGTGGCTTTTCAAGTTAAAAATATAGTAAGTTTTCCGTAATATGGACTGAAGAAATGGCGTGATTGTAAATTCTGTTAAACTACTCTTTAAACCAAAACCAAATATATGCTTTTTTCCAAAATATGCAAAACTTCTTAGTAGTCGAAGAAACATTTTTAACGCGTATGAATATCAACCTAACAAACACGGCTGGCTCTAAAAAAATGGTTAATTAGCAGTATTTACATGATTTACTATTAATTAATGGAAATTAAATAATCACTATTTTTTAAAAAGAGATATTCGACAAAAAAAATCTGAATTTAATAAAAACGACACCGAAAATTGTTGAACTTTCAAAAACAAAATTTAACAACAAAGCAGCGGCGTAAATAAATGCGCAAGATTGTGTTAGAAAAATTTGAAAGTTAATTTAAGCCACAGAAGAAGATAATATGATTATCGTGATATTCTAAACTCTTTTTCTCTTCAATCTTGCCATGATGTGACCGCTTAATACAAAACAAACACCCATTACATTGTTAGACTTAGGCGTCCTTTATTTTACTCATTCTTTTCATTAATTAAGACAGCTGATTACCGCCAAGCCAGGATTAACCTATATAAGAAACGCATGAAAATAAAACATTCGCATTTTTTATGTAGACACATGAAAACAATGAGGCAGATTTTTATAAACACCTAATAATAATCACAGAAATTTAAATAATTTTAAAATAATTTTTTGAAGATTTCAATTAATATTTCCAACACCTGTAGCTACATGAAACGCACCTAAAAATTTTTTACAATAAGATAAAAAAATTTTTAAACGTTTTAATTATGGTGGGCTACTCAAGTTAATGATTAAAAAATAAATTACACTAACATTTCTACAACTTTTTTTGAATTTGAAGTTTAAATAAGAACAAAAAAATCTTTTTTTCTGTATAAGACACAAAAATTGTTTGCAACAGCAAAGTGCGATATTTTTTAAGCTATATAAGTTAATCATAAAGGTTTCTTTTAAGAGTTTAAACTTTTGGTAATTAACATCTGACTATTTGCGACATCGCAAACTGAGGACACAATTTATCCCATGTTTGGTCAACCCGTTTAAAAATAATTGCAACTGCGACTTCCAAAAACATGGACGGCGTAAACATTATTTATTCATAAATAAGATAATAAAAATGTAAAATTACACGACACATACGTAAATATCGGTAAGGCAAAAGAAAGCTTTTAACCCAGTGAGTCCTCAATTTCAAAAAAGAGAGAATAACACTGAATCTTATTTTTACGATGACGAAGCATAGAAAACCTTATAAGATGCATTATTAAAAGCAAGCTGCAATTTTTAAAATGTAAAAAAATTGGGTAATTATAAAAAGCTTGATAAAAACAATCAAATTAAATTGACCAAACGATTGCGGGGAAATTGGAAAGATATTTTTACTTATTAGAAAAATCTAACTAATATTTCGGTTTTAATAATGAAAATGTAATATCTATCAGGGTATTTGTCATTTCTTTAATTGACAAATGATTTTTTTGAAAATTGCTTCGGCAAAATTCAGTAAAATGTAAATCCTAAATCGATTAAAATTTTCCATAGATAATAAAATTTATAAAGGAAAACTGTAAAAAAATAATAAAAAAACTGTATCCTCTCAATGCATAAAAAGACAATAAAGCTCTAATAATTTAGAATACTATTTGCATTTTATTTTAAATTGTGAAAACATTAAAAATAGCAGAAGACTAAAGTACTTAACTTTTTACAGCAAGTAACCTAAACTCTTAAAGACTTCTTTGTGGAATAGGTTATTTCTTACATGGTTTATTCATAAAAAATATATTTGTAATGTGTGGTTGAGAACTATAAGCCGCACTCATAGTTAAATATAGATTCAGTTCTTTTTTTGTTTTTTTGAAGCAAATATGACGGTAATAAACACTCATCAATACTTGGTTGTACGTGACTCTTAAGATCATATAATTTCTCATTGCGCCAAATCACGAAACGTTATTTGCTATATTTATAGCATGTGCTAATTTTGTATTATATGCAAATAAATGTAAAACAGTTTGTGTCTAGTCTTCACTTTTATTCCGCACCCAATTTCACGAAATCGTTTTTAAATTATAGGTGAAGATCAAAAAAGTCTTTACTTTCATTCAGCACCCAATTTTACTAAATCGTTTCTTCTAAACAATAAACAGCCCTCGAACACATAATTTTAACACTTTTTTACACTATCTCTGTGTGGACCACCAAAAAAACTCGCCTTGGTTCACCAGTGGGCCATGGATCATGGGTTGAAAACCCCTGTATAGCCATACGCTCGTGCTTAAAATTTTTTTTCTCAAAATAGGCTTGATTAAATATTGATGATATTGCTTTCTAAAGATAAAAATTAAATGGGATAATAATCGAAGACATTTACGATGTAAATTGATTGGTTTGATTTGAATATAAAACTTGAATAGGAATGAACGAGCCAAGCCTGATTTCGTTCATAAGCGGTGATAAATTATTAAATCAAAATATTATTTACGCATTAATCAAAATAAAATCCATAATCGTGGATAAAAATATATATTAAACGCTTTTTTTGGTCTTTTGCGCAATTCCTAAACATTAGGTTAAATTACGTATTAATTAATTTCATAAGGAAAAAAGCAATTACATCACCGCAAAGTATTTCATTTTCGAAGTTTTAAATCCTATTCAAATCGTTTCTTCTAAACAAAAAACATCCTCCGAACTTGTGATTTCATTACTTTTTTACACTATCTCTGTGTGGACCACCAAAAAAACTCGCCTTGGTTCACCAGTGGGCCATGGATCATGGGTTAAAAACCCCTGTATAGCCATACGCTCGTGCTTAAAATTTTTTTTCTCAAAATAGGCTTGATTAAATATTGATGATATTGCTTTCTAAAGATAAAAATTAAATGGGATAATAATCGAAGACATTTACGATGTAAATTGATTGGTTTGATTTGAATATAAAACTTGAATAGGAATGAACGAGCCAAGCCTGATTTCGTTCATAAGCGGTGACAAATTATTAAATCAAAATATTATTTACGCATTAATCAAAATAAAATCCATAATCGTGGATAAAAATATATATTAAACGCTTTTTTTGGTCTTTTGCGCAATTCCTAAACATTAGGTTAAATTATGTATTAATTAATTTCATAAGAAAAAAAGCTATTACATCACCGCAAAGTATTTCATTTTCGAAGTTTTAAATCCTATTCATCATCGTAAAATATTTCGGCCAAAAATATTGAAAACGGTTGAAATCAATTTAAATTAAACTGGATTGCGGTTTATCGATTGGTAATCGGTTTAAACTTGTCAAGCATGCAGCTGCAAGACTTTGAAAGTGGTCTATTTCATGATTCTAGATTGGAAAAATTTGACACAAAATCGAAAAAGAATAGTTGGTGACAGGTCCGTAACGCTAAGTGAACAAATAAATAAAGGTTTTTATTTTATTTCGAACGGCAAACAGTAATTTCAAAATAAATGTGAGAAAATGAACGCAAAGAGTAAATATAGAAATGAAACGAATGAAAGATGAAATGAAATTTTGACTGCATTTTTTGTATAGTGTCGTTACGCAAACGTTACATCAACAATACTAAACGACCTACATACAGAAGCATTCTTTTTGGAATATAGCCTTTTTTCACTTTTGAGTAGTGCATGTCTAATTTCAACTCTAACATTACTTTAGGAATAGCACGAAATGCTCAAACAATTCAACCAGAGGAGTTTGAAAATTTAGCAACATTAAAAAAATTGGCAATCGCAAAACCATAACGACCTTCAGTACAAGGTGTGGTCAACTAGACGCTCATAATTATCGTTATCAGGAGTTACTTGAAGTTATTGCAAGTATAACTGCAGCAAAATATTACAAAACTTATTTATTTTACATTGTTTAAAGACAAAATAATTGAACATCAAAATAAATCAAAAAACTTTTTAACTGTAGAATCGCAAAGAAACATCTCATCTTATTAGTAGTGCAACTTGTAAAACCTTTAGCATGACAGTATTGCGCAATTTTCTCTGGAACCACAAACCAAGGTATTTCAAAATACATTAGTTATGATAAGCGCAATTTTAAACGTGGTTAAAATTTATATAAGCACAAATAGATTTATATAAGGATGTTCGCATATGCTTCTTTCTTTGTTTTGTGCTTACAAACAGTTTCAATCAGTGGCAAATTTTATTTATAATTTTTAAACGATCTTTTAAGTAATGACAAAAGTAGATCTTTTTCTAAATTAATTATAATCGATTCATTTCAATAAACAATCGAAGCCTTGCTCTCCTGGAAAATTATGAAACAAAGTAATTCGCGGCAACAAGTGAGCCGGCTTTGGACGATTATTCCTAGTGATAGCAGAAGAGACAGTAGAGCAAAATGTTTTTTGTAAAGCGACATAAACAGGTTTGTCAGCGAACTCAAAAGCATTCAAAACTTGATTATACAAGCAGTGGTGTACCAAGGGTTTTTCAAAAGGGGGGAGGGCATGCTACCACAATCTATTATGCTTAATAGAAAAAATTTTTTATCGTCGCAAAATTTGGTGATCTCTAAAAAAAATTAAAAGCTTTTCACTTGGAATCCGACACTGATTTTCCGCATTATTGATCTCCAAAGGGGGGAGGAAATGGCACAATGCCCATCTAAATACGCTACCGTATACAAGTAAGTAAAAGTTAAAAATTTTCAAGGAAGCATTCGTTTTCTTTCAAAATAAACGTCACCCTTATCAAGTTACTGCGCAGTAAACAAAAACAGTTAAAAAGTGGGCTAGGCTAGGCTAGGCTAGGCTAATATAGGCTAAATAATTAAATAATAATCAATAGGCTAAATAAATAACACCATGTAACAAAATTTTGCGAAGATCTTAGTTGCATAAAAATTTTTATGTATTGTGTTTTGCTACTCTAAACTAATTGACAAAATCATAAAATTTTTTTGGAAGTGTCCTTACTTTTTATAAAATGTCGTTTTTTCTGATTTCTGGTCTTATTCAATAGTTATCTCTTAATAAGCAAAATTTTGTATTAAATGTATATTCACGCTAACACATAAAAGCATTATTTATTTATTTATTTATTTAAATAAGACTCACAGTTCATAACAGAAAAAAAAAACAAAGCAAAACAGCAAAAACTACGCAAAATAAGAGACACATACGAAAAAACAACACTTAAAAAAAAGTATGCACTTATACCTGTATAGCTAACATATGCAATATGCAAGGATACAAACATTCCAAAAATACTTCAAAAGTGATTTTGTTTGCGTGACTTGCGTCTGTGACCTGAGAAATCTTCTCGTATTATGGACCACAAATAATCCCCCATCATATTGCAACTCCATCTCCCTTGGTATCTTCTTTCCATATCAGAAATATCCTGGTGAAATCTTTTACCGTATTCCTCACTTACATCATCTATATTTGGACTAAAAAAAATCAAGGTTGGAGTGTAGGAAATTCAGTTTCAGGGACATGCGACATCCTATGTTTTTGTATTTGTCCATCAAATTGTTTACCAAAAGCTTATAGTCATCATTTCGTTTATTGCCAAGAAAATTTTGAACTACTGCTCGAAATGCCTTCCATGCTTCTGCTTCTCTTATAGTCATTTTATCTTCAAGTTCTTTACATTGCAGCGTAAGTCGAACTTGTGGACCAGTAAAAGTTTCAGTCTTCTTCTTAGCTTCAGACAAAAAAGAAAACAAGGCAGAAATGTGCTGAAAACCATCACCATCTTTATTCATGGCCTTGATAAATTGCTTGACAAGGCCAAGCTTTATATGCAAGGGAGGCAATAAAATTTTTTCAGAATCTACAGTACTAAAGGATCATGCTTTACATTCTAAGTGCCAGGAACAAAAAACCTTCTCTCTGGCCATTCTTTTCGGGAGTAGTGTTCAGTAACAGCTCGGGAGTCCCATAAACAAAGAAAACAGGAATATTTTGTATAGCCTCCTTGTAATCCTTTTAAAAACCCAATCATTTTGAAATCTCCACAGAGCGGCCAGTTGTACCAATATTAACTATGGACAGTTGTATCTGTCAATATTTCAAGGACAAATTTCACATTGTTGTAATCTTCTTTCATTTGGACAGAATGGCCAATGGGTATCGAAGGATAATGGTTTCCATTATGAAGGAGGACACATTTCAAACTTCGGGAAGAACTGTCTATAAATAGACGCCACTCTTTTGGGTCATGAACAATTCCTAATTCTTTAAAAAGGTTATCAACATTGTTATAGAAACATAGAGAGCCTACCATAGAAAGATATTTTGAATATCGTTCATGCCGTTTTCTTGAAGACGAACATCGACACGATGTATCTAACAAGTTCCATTCTTTCAACCTTGAAGTCAGAAGTTTTGCATTCGACTTTGTGAGCCCCAGGTCTCTAACAAAATCATCCACTTCTTGTTGGCTTGTAAAGTGTGGTTCTAAACTCATATATGTTTGAGATATGTTGAAATCGTCATCGGAGTCTTCTATATCTTCAGAAAGTGTTAAATCTTCTGAGACTTTATTGCATTGTGGTTTGGGCACTGGCAACTCACTGTTATGTGGGACAGGTGCAATCGAAGATGGGATGGAAGGATATACTATGTCATGTCGGTTTTTAGTTTTCCTAAATCTTGAAATGTCAACCATACAGAAATAACAATCATTTATATGGTTTTGGGGTTCTCTCCAGATTCTTGGGATAGTGAATGGCATTGAATGTCGGTCTCCCCTAAGCCAGCCATCCAAATTTGATCGGCATGTTCCACATATCACATGAGGTGACCAGCTTTTATCCTGGTCACCAATTTTCATGCCAAAATAGCTTTCATAAGCAAAAACAAACTTTGCTTCTAATTTTGTTTTATACTTTACTTGCTTTAAACTAATATATAGACCACAAACATAGCAAAAAGAATCTGCAGAAAGCTTACATTTATGTGATAACGACATTCTTCAGTTTACCTGCAGTTAAGCTACTTGTTTACCTAATAAAGCAAGCTAAAAATTTAAGATTTTTGCTGTGTACAGTAACTATATTACTATATTACAGTAACTATATAACAAAACAAGGATTATTGTTAAGCCACAAGCTACAATTATGACGTAAAAATCACATGCGTCTGTGACGTTCAGTTTATTCTTGTTATAAGGAATTTAGATTAAGAGTTAGAGGGTCTTTTCAATAAGTCACCGTAAGCGATTTTTTTTATGTAAAACTAACCCGGAATTCCCCTTTCAACATCAAAATGGAATAAAAAAGAAACCAAGAGAAAAATCATTTTTAAGAACTGGTGGTAACCGCAGGAAGGTCGGGTTAGTTTTACGAACAAAACTTGCTTACGGCAACTTCTTGACGAGACCCGAGTTAGAAATGCAGGATGCTGAAAATTAGAAAATTTAAAATAACTTTTTTTAAAACAACACTTATGACAAACACTTGCCAGAAACATGTTTTACGCAGCAATATGCTATAGAAAATATTAAAAATTCAGCACAACTAAATTTTTGTTTCATGGTGTAATCATATATTTGCTAATAATAATACCAAATCATACATAAACGCTGTTTTAAAAAAATTTCAATCCACTTACGCCGATAAAATATCACTCGTCTACAGCTTCGCTGGCATCATTAAAACGCAGAGATTTCGTGGTTTCTATTTACGCCTATGTTTGTGTAAACAGCGTTTACTACGAATAGTCTACTTTCTCTATATTGCAAAATTAAAAACTAGTTGCTACTCATTTGAATAAAAAATTTAGAATATATGATGAATAATAGTTATTTAGCATCACAAGTTGAATTGTTTTTTACTCAATTTGGAACAAATAGAGATGAATTAAGGCCCGTTTCCACTACGAGCGTGGAAAAAAGCATTTTTTGTTTCTTTTGTTGATCTTCGATTGAACCGAGCGGTTAAAATTGAAGCGAGCGCAAAAAAAATCAATAAAACAAACAAAGAATGCTCTTTTCCACGCTGGTAGTGGAAACGGGCCTTAAAGGTAACAGAAAATCAAACTCAATATTGATGATTTCGGGCTTCGGCTATTTTTCTTAGGAGCAGTAGCTAAAATGAAAATACGGTACCAATCAAGAACCTTTTACTATTTACTCTGAAAATTGACATTGATGCTTTGCGGCACTGCCGCACTTAACACCATACAACAAGATTCTAAAATAGTCTTTACGGATCTTTAAAAGAATGCAATCGATTAAAGCAGTGGTTCTCAAACTTTTTTCGTTGCGACGCCTTTGGAAAAGTTTGGTGGGCATGCGACGCACCAGTAAAAATATAATTGAAAATAAGATAATAAAGATGCTTATAATCAAAGTTCAATTTATTAATACAACATCAAAACAAAACAGATTGGCATATTATTTAATATGATGTGTGGGCTTGCTTGTTTTTGCAACGTTCTTCGAATCTTGGGAAAATTTTCGAAACTGCTCCCCGCATTTCTCTTTCAACATTTATTCGTAATTTATATTTGCTTTTAATGACAGCCATAGCAGATAATCCTGCTTCGCATATATAGGACGTAGCAAATTAAAAGAACATTCGTAGTGCTTTTTTCGTCAAAGCTGGATATTCGTCATTCAAAGAAATCCAAAAATTTGTCGGATTTACTAAATTAAACTTTCTTTTCAGGGAATTATCACAGGTAAGATCAAGATAGTCTTCTTTTTCTTGTTCAGTAAAGGACGACGGGGTAGGTTGGGCAAAAGGACGGCGAATCCGTTCATAACTGCACAAATTTTCCGGAAAGTACTTTTTGAATTTCAACTGAAGATTCGGTAGATGCTGTAAAAATGCGCTTCTTAAATTTGAAGAAAGCATCGTACTTTTTTTTTCCGGCAAACTTGACAGTAAAGTAAAGTACTGAGAACTTCCATACACGTTTTCTACATCTTTCTTCCACAAAGACATTTTAATGAATGCTGAAATTTTATCTGAAACGTCAAGCACATTTTTATCTGGCCCTTGCATAGAAATATTCAGTTTATTCAATTTAGCAAAGATATCACACAAGTAAGCCATTTTAATAAAATTTTGTTTCCAGCTAGGCAATCAACAAGATTATTACTATTTTGTTGCAAAAAAAGCTTGAAGTTCATTCACCAGCTCGTAGACTTGTTCAAAGAATTTTCCCAGTGAAAGCCATCTGGACGAACAATAAAATAGCAAACTTCCATGCTCTACATTCATTTCTGCACAAAGTTCTTGAAAAACTCTTGACTTCGATGGTCGTGTTTTAATGAAATTCATAACTTTGGTAACGATGTCAACTGTGTCATTAAGCTCAGGGTTGAGTTCCCAAGCAACTAACGCCTCACGGTGAATCATACAATGCATTCATTTTGCCATTGGTGCACGTTCTTGAATTAGACTTCGCGGTCCACAGCAGCTACCAGACATAGCTTTGGTGTCATCTGTGCATAAACTGATACACTTTTCCCAGTCTAAGTTGTTTTTCGAAATAAAATTGTCGATTATATTAAAAAGATCAATCTCTCGGCATCCAAGTTCAATAGGTTTACAAAATAATAGCTCTTCTACTAACTTTTGGTTTGAGAAGTCAACAAACCGCATATAACAAATCAGATGTGCATTTCGACTGCCATCAGTTGCTTCATCTAATTGCAAACCGAATTCTGGCTGTTTCATTTCATCAATCAGTTGGTCCTGAATGTCTTGTGCCATGTCACCAATCCGGCGACACATGGTAACATCTGAGAGCGGCACCATCTTCAACTTTTCAGCAGCTCCTTTTATCATCGTACCTACAAGATCCACTGCAACAGGTAGTATTAGTCCCTCAGCAATGGTGTGAGGTTTTTTACACTTAACAATTCTATGCGCCACTTGGTAAGATGCTAATAAAGCCTTTGATGAGAGTTGCGTGAATTTTGAAATGGTGGACACTTGCTTCTTTAGATCATTTAATTTTCGAGAAAAAAATCCCTGGGTTTATCAACGAATTGCGGATGTGACGTTTTTAAATGACGTTTAAGCTTATTAGGTAACATGCTCTCACTGGCCAATACCTTGCTGCAAATAACACACTGAGGCTTTTCCTCGCCATTCCGCAAAATAAACGTGAATCGAAAATCTAAATAACTGTCGCTGTACTTGTGAGACTTCTTTTTAGGCCTATCATCTTCAATTGCAGATTTACGCTTAAATTGCAACATTAGCTTGCTGTTTACATCCATTTTATAACTGACTGGTGTATTCTTTGCTTGTACGAGCAAAAAAAATATTAAAATTGCGGAATGCGTTCATTGACACTTTCAGCTCGTTTGTTTTTTTGCCAAAGCATCCTCTGGGACGTAAATGGTTATATACGATTTTCGTTTTCTACACATTGGTCCAGTAGTTAAAGCACGTGACTAGTAGCAGGATCAGGGCAAAGATAGTATAATATTTGAAGTGGTCACCGGTGGTACATGACGTATATTTTTCACATTTTAAATTTTGGGATGTCATAAGTTTATTTCGTAAATTATACATGTATGTTCGTAAATTATACAGACGTAATGTAGTGAAAACCACGAATGTACCACCCGTGGTACAAAACGAGGAAAACGTGATAAGTAATCAATCGTTGCAGTTACGTAATAAGGAATTCGAAAACACGTGCCAGCAGTCAGTGTAAATTGATAAAACTGCACCTTAAAAACAGTTACTGTTATTTGATGAAGCGATAAAACTGCATTGAAATTTGCTACTATTTGCTTGAGTATTGCTACGAATAAAATTATTGTGCGACTCCCTTGGAAAATTAAAACGACGCACCTGGGCATCGGGACGCACAGTTTGAGAACCACTGGATTAAAGCAACTATAGCTAACTTTCTTGATCCTGTGCGTAGCAAAAATACATGGTACACCTTGCTAAAATAAATGAAACTATAGTTTCTTTTTTGCATTTTTCAGGATGATTCTTTTACTTTACTTCCAGCGCTTTCAAATCCAGAAAAACAAGAGTCAAGTGTATTTTCAAAGACTCCAAACTTGATTATTTTTCTAAGAACTGACTTTATCAATTTTAAAATTAATTTCGCTTAATCAATTTTATCCGGAATTTTGCAGTCGAATCCACAATATTTTTTTGTTTTATGCACGCGGCTTTACCCAAACAAACTAGATCCAACAATTTCATTTATTTAAATTATTGATATTTGAATCAGGATCTCAAATCAGACAAACAATTGTCGCTGAGTATCTCATTATAATCTCATTTGAAATTACAAAAAACGCAGAGTCATTAAAAGTATTTACATATGAACCTTTATTGGCACCGATACGTCACATGGAAAATTGTAGATGCTACCAGTAATGGCTTTATTACGGAGCGAACGGAACGGCCGCACCAGGCTCCCCTTGAAAACGTTGAAAAGTAGCCCCACCCTAAGCAAAATATTGCTCTAATTTTTGATAGTAGTACCATGACGGTGGCCCTCCATGTCTTAACTTTAGTACAAAAGTAGGAAACATGTAGTCGATTGAAAGTGATGACCTTTTCTTTTTTTATAGTATATTTTTTTTAGTGATCACTACTTTTTTGGGACGCAAAAAAGGTTTCTCTTTTTTATGAAATAAAATGTAGCTTCCCTTTTTTGTAAGACCATCACTGGCTATTACCTATGGAATTAAAAAAAAAACTAAGGACACTCTGAAGTAACTATTCATATAATATCTGCCAGTGTTCCCTCTAAGGCATGCAATGCGGGGTGTCACAAGTCCATTTACGCTGTAAAACCTCAGTCTTGTTCACTGAAAACATGCTGAAATTAAGAATAAAAAGTTTTTATAGAGCTCATTGGATCTTGATTGAGTCGCCGATAACTGTAGTTGTGTAAAAATCAAATCATTTTTGTTGTAATTCGATAGTGGTTTTATTGATTTTGAGATGACTACTTTTTTAGGGACAAAAATCAAAAAAATTGAGACCGATTCAAAGTGAAATTTTTTTTTAGAGATCAGTACTTTTTAGGAACGAAAATCAAGAAATCCGAAACAAAAAGTTAAATTGTCTTGTATTTAGTTTACTTTTTATGCTTGCAATAAAAGATGGGGTTGCCAAATCTTTGTTCTCTATTTTCGCTTAGCATTTGGGTCGCCACAAAAAAGGTCGGGAAGCACTGTACTAATTACTCGTGCTTGCTAAAAAAGTATTCGCGCGGAATACAGTTTTCTTAGAGAGAACGTTGATACCTACCTTGAAAAATGGCAAAAATTTTAAAAAAGGATAAGCGATCATGAGAGCTCGACTATTTCTTGGAAACAAATCATTAATATATACCAAAGTCATCAATGTGGTTAGGCCGTATCAAAAGTTCTCAAACTTTTTTTGAATGTCAGCCTCCAATTTGCGCATAAATTTTTCTATCAAACCCCTAGCCTAGCCTAACAGTTACAGATCAAGGGAAAAACGTCAAAATAGATTTGAATAGTTTTTACTTGAAATGCATAGTTAAACCAAACTTACATCGAAAATACGCTAAGAACTATAATAGATGAAAGCGTACATAAAGCATAGTTTGGTCAGTGCAGCACATCGATTTCTCAACTTTCACCTCATTAATATTCGATTAACGATAATTTTAAATTGGAGGCTTTCATCCTCCAGTAAAACCCTGTAATTAATCATGGATTCCCTGGCCATTCAGTGACCTTCATTAGAGTTCTTGGCTATTTATTAAACTTTTGGATGATTTAATTGACCCCTAAAGTCGATATCGATCACTTTGAAAACCACTGTGTCAATTTATATGTACTTATTTTGGTTCGGCAGAGGCTTTAAAAAACTAGACTAAGAGTTTTTATTTAAATACCAAAAAGACGATATTTAAAAATTAATATCATTTTCCACAAAAAAAATCAGTTCCAAGTACAACTACATGTGAGTACAGAGAAAACGAGCAAAAATGCTTTATTTAAAGCTACTAATCTAAATTCGATGCATGACTTTTCGCCTTGGTCATGACATAAGTATGTTCAATAGGATTTTACGCCAATAGCGTGCAGTGATGTCCATGTTTGTTTGATAACAACGTTTTTGGGGAAATGTTTCAATAAGTATAATAAAATTTTGAGTAATTGCATCGTTCAATGTACGCAATGAGTATGTTCTATATGGTTTCTATCGGACTTTTATTTACACTTCAAACTGTACAAGCTTACTCGAAAACCATTAGTTTCATACGTGGCCTACTCTAAACAGGGCCTCTCACGCTACATTTTTGCTAAGAAATCAAAAGATCAGTCTTTATATTTAATTAAATTAAGAGATCATTCTTTATACGATTAAATTAAATTTAATCGTACAAAGAATGGTCTTAACAAATAAGTTTAATTTAATCGAAAAGAATGGTCTCTTATTTTAATCAATAATTTAGAGGCCAATCGAAAAATTGAGAGACCATAAGAGAGATAAAACCCAAAAATTAAAAAAGCATTCTTTATATTATTAAATTAAGAGACCAATCTAAAAATTAAGCTATCCACTCGTGCTCTTATGTCTATGCCTATTACCAGGCCTGTAATTGGAATGTGCTTGTGCCGAACGGCTTGGGTTAAGCTCAATCGCCTGCAAACTGGTGATGGCCATTCATCCATTCTCCATGCGCAGATGGGGTCTTGCTCTTTCACCAATTACGAGTGCGGCGCCTCTGAAACCCTCGGCTCCAGTCGCGTTTGTGCCTAACCTGTAGTGGACGCCTTTCGAAACGACCTTTTTTGGTCTATGCTATTTTTCCTAATTCTAACCCTAATCTTTTTTTACTAGCCGAATGGGGTATAAAATAAATAGAGTTTTATGCACGTAAGGGCTACAAGAAGGGTTTTTTACTTTTATGAGCTGTCATGGTACAACTATAAAAGAACGTAACAATTTTTGTCATCATATAAATAACTTTGAATCAAGTAATATTTGGTTTCAAATTCTCTCCAATTCCTTTCAACTGATTACGAATTCTTTTTTAGGAGAGAAATACTGAGCTAGATAGAGTTGATAACAATTGCAATACAAAGTGTCCGATAAAAGTAATTAGAGCTGAATATTTTTGAATCAAACCGCTGTATCATCAAATAAAAATTTAATTTTCATAAAAACCCAACAGTATTCAAACAGAATTTAATGCGTAGCTGTGTAAATAAATTGTCTCAATACTTTTAGTACTGCTTTGTGATTGTAACCATAATTAAAATTGAGTCTATTTTAAGCTAAATTAACGTAATTACATCAGTGGACTTAACTCGATGAAACTTTAATTAATGTTTACATGCAATAGTTGCCATTACGGTTTGGTGAAAAAATTCATGCAACTGCAAAGTGCTCTAAAATGCATAGCCTTATACTGTATAGTGCTTTCCAAACCGTGTGTTGCGACACGTTAGCGTGTCGCTTATAGTACGATGGTGTGTTGCCAACTTGACTTGAAACAATATTGGACACTAGCTATTTACAGTTCAATAAATTATATTATTGGGTTTTCGACCAACAATAAAACTTTTGCAAGCAACAATATAAAAAAAATTTTGTCCTTGTTATTTCTAAGGTTTCTGCAAGCATTTTTCAAGCAAGCTCATATATCTTATTAAAATTGTAATTTGAGATTTTGCTGTCAAAAGCTTTTTGAATAAAATTAAACTGAAACGTGTCACGAATTTATTTGTGTTTTAAACGTGTGTCACTTACACGAAAAGCTTGAAAAGCACTAGCCTAATATTTTGCTTTTGCATATAATTTTAAGAAATTTTTTGGCTTATGACCGAGACCGATTATAGTAGCCTAATCGTTTTATCGGCTCGCAAACTCCCATGAAAAATTTCTGCGTACGCCACTGTTAGTAACAGATGCGCTCCGTTCTTTCGGTGTCATGAAGCTAGTTGCAAAATACTGAGTAGAGCAGCAAACCATCTGAGCCAGGGACATCCAACCCGTAACCTGCGAAGTGTTTTCCGGAATAATGTAAAATAGATAGGGCAGCTTTATTTAAAGTGTCCCGCTAAACTGTGAACATGACGTTTTCATAGGCTCATCATACATCTCGAAGTATAGACTTTTTTTAGAGATCACTACGTTTTTGGGACGAAAATCAAGAAATTTGAGACATATTGAAAGTGATGACTTTTTTTTAGAGATCATTACGTTATTGAAACAAAAATCGGGGTGTTTGATTTTTTTGATCTGCAAATATTTTTGATAAGCCAAAATGGCCCTCGGTTCAGAAAAGGTTGAATCCCCTTGATCTAAGCGCAATAAAGTTTTGCTTCGCTTCAGTTTATAAATGATAATTCAGTTGCAAACAAGTTTTAAAGATATATTGCATAATCAAGTTAATAACAAGCAATGTCAAATTAAAAATTGTTGTCTTTTCTTATCGTAGAGAAAACGTTATATTTTTCAAGTCCTGTTTTTTGCCACCTGTAAATTTACATAATAAAAATTTATAAATTATTAAGCAAGCAATAATATCCATAAAATAAGAACATTTCATAGCTAAATGATTTTTTTTTATCATCATCGTCTTTTTCTAATAGTATCTGGAAAAATTTTAATAACCTAAAGTTTATAGAGTTATGTTTTACGTATTTGGCTGAGATTTTCTGTTATTAATCACTTTATTAGTAGTAATAGTGCAGTTGAATGATGAGGGTTTGATGTAGGTAAAAATGTTTGAAACTTTAAGCCGTAATGATATAAAATTTTTAGTTAATTTTTCGAATAAGATGGTAACAAATGTGTTGCATTTGGTTGTAAAAGTGGTTACCAGTACAACAGATGCGAAGACCTTTTTTTGGTACGGTACGGCTGGTACGGCTAGTACGGCTATGACTATGGTTGCCAAGGATGTACCGATTGTTTTGGTCAACTTTCATCGTACCAAGATTCTCAAAATCTGCCCCAATTCCTCCCCTAGTGATTTCTCCTCCCTTCAGATTTCAAATTTCTTCTTAGGGAGCCAAATGGCTCACTTTTGAGAAGCACTGGACTAAACACCACATCTACCACACACTTTTGCCGTGAAGGAATGACTGTATTGTTTATTATAAACTTATTTTGAAGGCTGTTAATTTTCATCACTTGCACAGGTTATCATAGATAATACTTGCATACGTTGTTGCAATCATTTGACAAGTCTATATCTCTACCTGCCTAATTTGTTTGGGACAGAAAATAAAGTTAAATAGGTTTTAATGCTCCCGAAATTTTCAAGTAACGGATATTGGTTAAAAATCAAAAATTTAAATTAACTCAATGCAAAAGATTTATGAAAGTTGAACCGTGTGCAGTGCTATGGTTTATTTGTGCCAACAAATTAAATGGATTATTGTTTGCAATAACTTCGCAATTCTTGAGTTTCTTGAGTTTCTTCAATTAAGTTGAAGACAATCTTTTTGAAAATTATGCCTATTATGCAATAGAGCAGCTGCTCAAAGATTCAATACCCTACTGGCTCACTGTCAGCTTTGCGTGCAAATTTCACATGAATGTTACATTTAATTTTCTGACAATTATAGTAACAAACATATTTTTTAACAAGCAAATTGCAAATGATGTTATCAAAAAAAAAACAATAAAAGATTTTTTAAAAATCGTTAAAGAAAAAAACGACTATAAAAAATTAAAAAATTTATACCAACATTTTCAAACGATACCGGTATAGCGCCATAAGTGTTTAACTGGAATTTCTGTTTAAACTTATTTTAAAGTCTTTTTTGGGCATATTTTTGAAACAATTTTTACTTCTCAAAATACTTAACTATGCAAATTTAGGATAATGTTGTATCACTTAAAAGCTTTCCCAGGCTTTTTTTGTGACGACAACAGCTCTGCACAAGGCAGGTTTGAGTGCAATATTTAAACAAGAATTTATGAACAAAGCATTGAGTTATTATAATAAATTTAACACCAAAAGAATATAAAATGTGATTGTATACATTATTCTCTGCGTGGCAATTTGCGGCTAATAAACAGAGCGCATGTGTTTCTGAAGTATTATGCGTGTGTGCGCTATTAGCAGGTAATTTTCGTGCGCGCACATTCATTTTTTTTATTTGACGTTAATTGAAAAAAAGAAAGTGGCCTCCTAATTTTACAGCAAAAATGTAGCATAACCCTTTCAGACACGAGTTTAAACTAGAAGCAAAAAATTCGGTTTCTAAATCACATTCAGCCTGATTTTGCACATAATTTAAGTTTGGTAAAAATTTATCATTATCATGCACAGCTTGTCAATTGACACCATCGTGCCTAAGCGACTTTGTTTCCCGAGCTGTTTTCCCTCTTGAGGCATCTTGCTATTAATTGACAACATCCAAATTTGAAAGGGTATTACTAATAAACTGTGCACAATTGTTCAAAATGTTGAATTTGGTAAGTCAGAACGTACATTTGAAACACTATCTTGAAAAAAAACGGTAAAAAAATATCCAAACCCAATTTATTCAGTAAAAAAATAAACTTACTTCTAGAAGGCTTAAGTGGAATAAATTATCAAAAATGAATTGTTTGATTACATATTTTTTAAACAAGAAAACTTGATATTTAATGTCACGATAAACATTAAACACAAATTGAAACCTTTCTAGTGCTATCTGAAACAGGAAAAAGAAAAATGGTGTCACTTGCCGTCATAATCACCGAAAGGGATATAGATAGAAACAGTGTTTAAAATGGGCCATGGTTTCAAAATATTCCAGCAACGGTTCAATTTTCACTGTGTTTAATAGCCGTTTTACTGTATGTTGTTTCAATCTAATACAATCAAGTAAAGCTGTGGAAGCAAAGCAGTTCAATCAGCTTTTTTTTATAAATTTTTTTCAACAGTAGTTTTGGTATTCAACATAGTGTAAATTTTTTCTTAACCTACTTGTATCACTAATGGTTTGACCATGCACCATTAATCACTGGGTCAATTAGTCGAGTCTGGAGTGCTGTCTGGAATCGAGTCGAGTCTGGAAGCTGGAGTGGAAATATACTATCAGTTACTTTACTTGGTGTTCACGTGTAAATGAAAAAGAGCCAAGTTTCATTAGTGCATTTTTATTAGTACATGTTATATTTTGATTTAAAAAAAGAACCTGGAAAATGTAAACTGCTTGTTGTGAGGATAGAAATCGCTTTATAAGGATGACAAAGTAAAAAGTCCTTCCGAGAACTTCTCGTTAAAAACTATGCGTCTTACAAAAAGTTTTGTTTAAACACTTTTTGCGACAATGTTTCTATATATGCTGAAACTTATTATAAGACCTATATCTTCCAACGTATCAAAGCAATGCTATCGTGTTGCAACTCCCAAACTGTTGTTGTTGTATCGTAAAAATAGACCTAATCCCAAAAAAATTGACACCTTTTTGCCCCATTGCAAAGACGAGACATTATCAGAAGGTGAATTTCTTTGTACGAAAAATGACTTTTTTTTTCCTTTCGTAAAACTAAATAAAAACTGGAGAAATATATCAATCACTTCTTTAAAAAGCCATCAGGGGGCGGGATTCGATAATCTGATTTTAAATTTTTAGCAGTGTATAAAGAAACACTAAAACCATGTTAACACAAAATAAAAAACAAAGCATTGCGTTGATCTTTACGAAACGATAAAAGAGATAAACAGGATTATTAGCAGAATAATCTCAAAATATTTCAGTTAAAAAAAAAGCAATTAAAAAGCACACATGTCCGCAATGACGAAAACATAAATAAAAAGTATGCCTATTGGTGTCGTTAAACAAACACAAATCTTTTTATCGACGATAAAATGGTATTAAAGCACGACTTTTTGATAATCACAAAACATATTGAACAAAGAACAATGCAATCAATACTCGTACAATTTGTTGGGCAAAAATAGGATTTACAGTCAAACAGCTTAAATGCGGATGTAATTTTTAGGCCTGCACTAAAGTGTGATCGGTCGCCAATTAGACAAGGGTGTAAGTTACTGTAATCACTTGCCTACTTTTAAACATGCAAGCTTAACTGATGCAAAAAGTTTATCACTTTTTTCACTTGTTTGCAAGACATAGCAGAGTACTGGGGCCTGTTTTTCTTTTCTCTCGAGATGAGACTTTTTTTTATCCATATAAACAACCATTGTAGAAAAACGCACAAAAAAACAAAAACAATCATTAAAGTATTCAGATAAAAAAGTTTTGCGAAAGATGAGGAAAAAATTAAGGTTTACTTGCTTTAAATTTTTTTAAAGCTCTACAGTCGGCAACGTGATCGAGTGGTTAAGAGGGCCTTGATTATGATCGACACTGTTCAAACCTACTCCCACCAATCTATTGTGTCCTTGGGAACGACGCTTTACGGCATTTTCCCTGCTTGGCAGTCTTAACAAGCAGTTTTAAATTTCAATCATATCTCTATAAAACTAAAAAAACAAATAAAAAATTTCAACCGGACAGCAATATCTTGGCATCTCCAGAAGCAGGTCGGGGTAATTGCTTGCCATTGTATAAGTGTCTCCGTCGCTTTTCTGCGAGTCAGGAGAATAAACAGAAAGATAAAAAAATGAATCAAATACAATTCATTTAATCTATTTGTTTTCAAGCAAACGTGTGAAAATTTTTAAAAAATTAATCACTAGCGCCCTCAAGTAAATATAGATCATTACCAACAATAATTAGTTGATTTAAAATGTGGGTACGAAACTTGACGCGAGCAATTTTCTTTCATTGTTTATGAATCTTATTTATGGTCACTATTGGTAATTGACCAAAAGAGTATGATCCAAAGTGCAGCGCCGAAATGAGATTTTTATTGAGAATCAAAAAAGCTACTTGCTCCAACTTTGAAATTGAAAAATTGTTAAACGCTGAGCAACGCCTTTTTCGAATTCAAGATCTTAGCTCGATTATGTGATTTTTTCGTTTTTCGATTAAAAGCGAAAAATTTTTCAACTCATGTAAAGGAACAACTTTTTAAAGTCTTCATTGACTTTAAAAAAAACAGAATTTTTTATCTTTAATTTAATGGCAAGTCCTTTTTAACCCTATTTTCTTATTACTTTGCTTTCAAAAAAGTATTTTTGTCGCATTACGTGTTCCGATAAATTCCTGAAAAAGCATAGTCGAGAAGAGTTTAATAACTGCCAGCTTTAATGTTTAGCTATAAGCAAAATGCCTCAGAAAAAGCTTTAAAAATAAAAATATTTTTTAAAGAAACTGAAAAGGGAATTGTAACGCAACAAAAACTAGGTATATAAGATTTGGAACGCTTAACTAATTTCAAAATAAAAAGTAAAGCCAGTATATTTTGAAAGATTGTTTTATTCAGGACTTTTCGGAATTATAACTCATTCCATTATCAACTGCTTTAAACAACAGCTCATCCCACTATCAACTGCGTCAAACAACAGTTTTGAGCTATTTCCGAAAACGCAGCTACCCAATGGGTATTTTTTTTGTTTTTATTTTATCTCTATATTTATCCTCTTAACTCGCAGGAAAGCGACGGAGGCGCTAATACATAGGGTAAGCAATTACTCCGACCTGCTTCCGGAGATGCCAAGATATTGTTGTCCGCTTGTAATTTGATAGAGATATGACTTTAATTTAGAACTGCTTGCCAAGACCACCAAGCAGGAGAAAGTGCCATAAAGTGTCTTTTCCAAGGACACAAAAGAATGACGCGAGTAGGTTTTGAACCGGAACTTTGTCGATCACAATCCCGGCGCTCTAACCACTCGACTACACTGCCAACAAATACAGTACCATTTAAAGGCAGCAGAGTTGTTGGAGGCGGCAAAACCTAGCCTACAAAGTTAACACTTTTTTTAGAATGTTATTTATTTTTGTGATGTCAGAAATAAAATGTCGGCAAACTTGAGTTTGTATGGAAAATTTCGGTCAACAGTGAACAAGATTTATTCTAATATTGGTTTATAAATTCTTCAATAATTTTTGGTATTTACTGTAAATTCTTGCATTCTTGTTATGAAAGTTCTAAATTTGACAAAAAAAGCTTAGATACATGAATAAGCTCGTACTGCGACTTCAAGTTCATCAAACAATTGATGAACAAATGCATGAACTCACAATTAAAAAGATTTTTTTCAGAGTTTTGTTGATGTCATTATAGTTTTCAGCCAAGAGAATCATCCTTTTCAGGCCATCGTAAAGATTCCAACTCAAGAAATAGAGACAAAGAATACTTTTCTTGAAGCTTTGAAAATTCTAGTGAAGTATAATTCTGTCATCAGAGTATGTTTCCTGTACCTAACTTCCACAAAGGGTATGAAATGTAATTTCCCCTTCTATTCAAAATAAGTTACTAGAATTTTTTTGTGAGAATGAAAAAAATCAAAATGAGTTAATATCTTGTCAACTCCGACAGCAGGTCTGGGCTAATTGCAACACGGTGGCCCTAAGTTTAACGCCACCGACATTTTCCTGCAACTAATGAGTATAGATAAAAATAATATAAATAATATAATGGAAAAAAGGTTAACATCTTATTCTAGAACAGTTAAAAGGAAAAATAATTTTTCTAGTTTACTCGACAGTACTTTAGACGTGTCTGATAATGATCAAATGCTTTTTGTAGTTAGATACGCAGAAGTTTACAGTAGCGAGGCAAAAATGAGTGTCCTTTTTAAATTTTTTTCGATGCACTGCAAGGAAAAACTGCCAAAGAAAATCTCAAGTCATTTTTCAACGAGCTTGAAAATGCCTTGGATGTAGTAATGTGCAGAGGTCAAGCATATGATTATGCTTCCACAATTGCGAGAATTTAAAACAAAGTAGGCTGCAATTTAGAATGAAAAAATTATTTCATAAACTCTATTTATCTCATGTACAAATTACCGTGTAACCTTGTTGTCAGTTAAGTCATTTGGATCATGTTAGGTCATAATGCAAGTCAGTTGAGTCATTTGGATCATGTTGGGTCATTTCATAACAAGTGTTCAAAATTTTTTGAAGTCCTCAATTTCTTCTTCTTCTTCTTCTTTCGGCCTTTCTCTTTAGTCAGGGGTATCACAGCGTATCATCATTCTCCAAACCTTTCTGTCTTCAACATCCGTCTCCTTTGCACCAACTTCCCCCATATCTTCTTTCATTACATCTAAAGATCTTGTCTTTGGTCTGCCTCTTTTTCTCTTTCCCGGCAACTCCATTTCCATCATCCTTCTTCCTACATACTCTTGGTCTCTCCTCGTGACATGTCCATACCACCTCAGCCTGCCATCCCTCATCTTCATTCCTAACCGTTCTACCTTAACGGTACTCCTGATGTACTCGTTTCAAATCTTGTCTTTTCTCATCACTCCCATAGCAAACCTCAACATTTTCATCTCTGCGACTTCCATCTCTTCCACTTGTTTCTTTGTGACCGCCACCGTTTTAAGTCCATACACCATTGCTGGTCTTACCACTGAACTGTACACTTTTCCTTTTACTCTAGCTGGTAACTTTCCGTCGCAGATTACTCCCGATACTCTTCTCCATCCGTTCCATCCTGCCTGCACTCTCTTCTTTATCTCCCTATCACAACCACAACTTTCTTGCACCGTTGATTCCAAATACTTAAATTTCTTTACTCTTGGCACTTTTGTATCCTCCATCTTCACTGTTGTTTGGTCATTTCCTTCATTTATGCACGGATATTCAGTCTTTGACCTACTTACTTTCATCCCTCTTCTTTACAATGCATACCTCCAGGATTCTAATCTCTGCTCCACTTCTTCCCTGGTCTCTTCGCAAATCACAATATCATCAGCAAACAGCATCGTCCATGGTGGTTCTCTCTTTACTTCATCCGTTAGCCTGTCCATTACCACTGCAAACAGGAACGGACTTAACGCTGATCCCTGGTGCAGTCCAACCTTGACCTTGAAACTTTCTGTAGTTCCTATTGCACACCTCACCACTGTTTCGCTTCCCTCATACGTATCCTGTACAAGTCGCACATACTTTTCCACTATTCCTGATTTTCTCATACAGTACCACAGCTCTTCCCGCGGAACCCTGTCGTAAGCTTTCTCTAGGTCCACCAATACACATGCAGCTCTCTTTGACCTTCCCTGTATTTTTCCATCAACATTCTTAAAGCAAACATGGCATCGGTGGTTCCCTTTCCTGGCATAAATCCATATTTCTGTTTGCTGATTTCCACTCTATCCCTTAGCATGGCTTCAATAATTCTTTCCCAAATCTTCATTGTGTGGCTCATTAGCTTTATTGCTCTGTAGTTTCCACAGCACTGTGCGTCCCCTTTGTTTTTATAGATTGGGATAACCACACTTCTTCTCCATTCTTCTGGCATCCGTTCACCCATTAATAGCCTGTTGAACAATCTGGTCAAAAACTTTATCCCCATCTTTCCCATGCACTTCCAAACTTCTACTGGCAACTCATCTGGCCCAACCGCTTTACCTTTTTTCATCCTTCTTAGTGTGTTCTTTACTTTTTCTCTACTGACACAATTTACCTCTTCGATAATCACTTCTGCTTCCTCTGTCCTAGGGTCTCTGTTATTTTCCTAGTTCATCAGTTTCTCAAAGTACTCCTTCCATCTCTTTAACATTGCCTCCGAACCATGACATTACCGTTTTCATCCTTTATAACCCTCACGTGCTGTACATCTTTCCTTCTCTGTCTCTATCTGCCTAGCCAATCTGTACAACTCCTTTTCACCTTCTTCTGTTTCCAATCTAGCATAGAAATCGTGATACGCACGTCCCTTTTCCATTGCAACTGCCTTCTTTGCCTTATTCTTTTTTCTTTGCATACCTTTTTAGCATTTTCATCTCTTATTTTGTCCCATGCTCACTTTGCCTCTTTCTTTTATGCCCTCCTCAACTTTCTCACTTCACCACCATGTCTCCCTGTCTCTTTTTCGTTTCCCAAATGTCACTCCCAATACAGTTTCAGCTGTTTTTTTAGCATTTCTGTTGTTTTGTCCCACTCATCAGGTAACCCGTCCTTGCCTCGCAGAATCCTGGTCACCTCTTGTCTAAACGGTTCTTGACAGCTTGTCTCCTTCAGTTTCCACCATCTTATCTTTGGCTTTACTTTTTTTTTCTTTTTCTTTTTCACCATAAGAGCCATTTTGCATATCTCCATACGGTGCTGCTTTGCGACACACTCATTCAATATTACCTTGCAATCGCACATTTCCTTCAGGTTCCTCCTTCTGCACATCACATAATCTACTTGGGTACATTTTCCTCCACTCTTATACGTCACCCTGTGTTCATCCTTCTTCTTAAAATAAGTATTGACAATCGCCAAATCCATCCTTTTCCCAAAATCCACAACCATTGATCCTTCCTTATTTCTTGTTCCAGCACCGTACCTCCCCATTATTTCCTCATCCCCTATGTTTCCTTTGCTCACATGTCCATTAAGGTCTGCATCAAGAACTATTCTCTCTTTTTTTGATATACTTTCTATCAATCCTCCAGGTCTTCCCAAAAATCATTTTTCTCCTCCATACTGTTGTTAACCTATAGAGCATATGCGCTTACTATATTTAGGATGGACCCATTTACCTCTAGCTTTATGGCCATTAGTCTGTCTGACACCCTCTTTACCTCCAGGACACTTTCAGCCATTTCCTCCCTCACCACTATTTCTATCCCATTTTTTCTTCCATCAGCTCCGTTGTAAAATAGCTTGCATCCACCTCCAATGTTCCTTGCTTTACTCCCTTTCCACTTTGTTTCCTGTAGGCACAATATGTCTACATTCCTTCGCTGCATCATGTCTGCCAGCTCTCTTCCCCTTCCAGTCATTGTTCCAATATTTAAGGTACCCACCCTTATGAGTGAGCGTCTTCCTTTCCACACTTCCCGCTGCTTCTTCACTCGCCTTCCTCCTCTCTTTCTGCTCTTATTTTCACTATGTTTAGCAGTAGCATAATTACCACAGGTGCCCTGCTGTGCGACACCTGAGGCGGCCGTTGGTAACGCGGGCCGCGACCGATCCGGTATGGATTGATAATGATGACGCATTTGTCTGTTTTGGCAAAAATTTTTGCGCCGGATGCCCTTCCTGCCGCAACCCTCCCCATTTATCCGGGCTTGGGACCAACATCAAGAGACACAGAAATGTGCCTCCGATGGCTGGGTTGAAGAACTCCCCAATTTGACTCTCTTTTCTCGAACTTTGTCAAAATATTTTGTGGCATGATCTAGACATGCAGTAAAAATTTTAGCTTAATAGCTACAGAATTTTTAAAATTACAATACTCCAAAATTTTAAATGGCCCAATGAGAGCTAGTGCTTAGTTGTTAGGTAGCACTTTCAGAGATGCATATCTGCATCAAAAATAAAAAAAAAACTAGTTTTTTTATATGTGTTCAATTTTTGGTGTGCTTTCTGCTGTATATCCCATGCAACAAAATAGATTGTATCATGGGTTATTAACGAACAGTCAAAGTTGCTACCTTTTTTATGCAAAAACTTATGTTAGATCAATTTTGTAAGCCTGTAACTTTCGAAAAAAAAGGCCATTTTAGCTATGAATGATAGTTGCCTATTGCACTTTAACTTGATAAAAGTTTGAGTAAGAACACTGCATTGTTGTAAATAAATACCGGTACCGTATGGATCAAATACAAAAATTGAAAAATAGCGCCATTTTTTGGCATAAACATTTTCCGAAAAAAATTATTTACGGTAAAGATTTTTTAACCGCGAAAGAAAATTTTTTTTATGCATTTATTATACAGAGAGTTTTATTTTTGTGATTCAATCGTTAAATATTAATATAGAAGTGCATGAAAAAATTTACTCCCCGAATTGAATTAAAATTCTGTATGCCGAGTCTCCGAATTAAAAAAAAATCTGTTTGCCTAGAGATTGCATCAATAGCATGTCATAAAATTTTAAATTAACAAAATAAAAATTTGAAAATAACTGAATACATTTGTCAATGTTTCATTTCATCTCTATATTTATCTCCCTGACTTTCAAGAAAGCGACGGAAGTCCTATGCATAGGGCAAGCAATTACCCCGACCTGCATCCGGAGATGCCAAATATTGGTGTCCCGGTAAAAATTTTTGTTTTTCTTAATTTTATAGTGATATGACTAAAATTTAGAACTGCTTGTCAAGACCACCAAGCAGGAAAAAGTGCCGTAAAGTGTCCTTCCCAAGGGCACAACAGAATGGCGCGGACAATTTATAATCAAACAATAATGTATAATTTATTCACACACCTCAAATTTGAACTTTCATAGTTACTTCTGACTGTCTATATTTTACGAAAAGGTATTAAAAATTTATGCTTATTACAGCTTTAGTGTGTTATGTTTAGAAAAAAATATTTTTGAGACGCGGATAATAATACTTTATGTATTGTTGAATGAAAGTTTTATATTTTGTTGGCCTATACACGCGAGATTTTGTTAAACTATTGGTACGTGTTTAATACTAATAAATTGATGATGGTTAATTGAACCAAAGTTGATTTTTCATTGCTTTTTTAATTGAAAAACTTTGTTGAACTCAGTACATTGTGGCAAATATTGTTGTATTTCACTATAACAAATTTTTAATTCCAGCCACTTTAAAAAAAGATTTATTGTTATGACCAAAGATCGTTGTTGTAGAATCTAAGAGACAATTAAATTTTCCTTACCTACTAAAAATCAAACTAAAAGCCTGATGATTATAAGCAAAATAGTGGCAGCATCCTTTATTTTAACACAATTAAAGTATTCAATAAGAAAGCAAATAATCTTACACCATGCAGCACGTTACCCAGAGCCGAACCAACCATTAGGCAAACTAGGCATGTGCCTGGAGGCCATGAAAAATTACGGGCCACTTCTGTCAGGAAAATAATTAAATTCGAGCTATGGAAAACATGAAATATTTTTTTTTGATAAACTTATCACAAATTAAAATGGCGCTTCTGTGTTTTTAAAGTATTAAAACTGTGTTAAACTGTGTTTATGTATTTTTATTTTTTTAGGGGTATGTTCCAAAAATAAATCATATTATATTAAAAAATTTTTAAATACTGTTATATATTAAAAAAGCGTATAATTGATTGTTTATTTATTTGTTTGAAATTCACTCTTTTCCATTTCAAAACGAAAAAGTGGCTGGGGAAGAGCTTAACAATCAAAGAAGAAAAAGGAAAAAGAAGACTTCCTTTTGACTGAAATACACAAATTAACTTCGTTTTTTCAAGTTGTTGAGAAAGAAGCTGGACACGGCAATGATGACTTGCATAGCAATTCTCCTCCAATTTTTTCTCAGTCAGACACTGTCCAAGACAAAATTTTCAGCCGTGATGATGATGATGATGATGATATGGAATCTTCACTCACTTCAGATATTCAAGAGTTCACATTTGATTCAAGGTGTATCAAATGATGTTTGTTTGTTTGGTAATATAACTGAGAAATTGCGTGAAATATGCATTAGTATGGGTATCCATCATTTTCAAAATAAAGCAAATGAATACCCAGAAACAAAACGAGAATATTCTGAAGTAAACCGCTTCTTTAATCCTAGTACATTCACACGTGTTTTAAAAAATGGAGAGGTAGTCACTCGTGACTGGCTTGTCTATTCTTCATCCAAGACCAGTGTATTTTGTTTTCCATGCATATTGTTCTCATCAGAAGGAAGTATAAAACTTTGTGCATCAGGCGACAATGACTGGAAAAATATAAATCAACTTTGAAAGTTCATGAAACAAGCGCCAAACATGACTGATCGCTCTTCTGCTTCTGGTAGCATTGATGAAAAGTTGCACAAACTATGTCCGAGCAGAGAAATTACTGGAAAAATGTACTTTCCCGTTGTGTTGCAACAATTGCCTTTTTTTGTGAGAGGTTTACCACTTCGGGGAAGCAATGAGATTATTGGTTCTGGAAACAATGGTAATTATTTGGGAATATTAGAATGGATTAGTCAGTTTGATCCTTTTCTTTCTCAACATATTTGTCAATTTGCAAATCGGGGACGCGGTCATTCATTTTATCTTTCGAAAACAATATGTGATGAAATTTTTACGTAATGGGACAGAAAGTGCTTGGTGTCATTAAATTAGATTATAAAGTCAAGATATTTCTCTATTTCAGTGCATTCTACACCAGATATCACTCGTACTGACCATCTTACAATTGTCAATATAACAAATTATGAGCCAGTAGAACGTTTTCTCACGTTTATCAACATTTCCAGTCACACTGGGCAAAACCTTGCTGATACTCTACTTCAATACTTGTCAAAGCAGAAGATTGATTTCAATTACTGCCGTGGACAGACATATGACAATGCCAGCAATATGTCTGGCCAACATATTGGCATGCAGCAAATTCTGAAAAACAAGAACAGCTTAGTGGATTATATTCCGTGTGCATGTCACTCACTAAATCTAGTAGGTCAATCTGCAGTGGATTGTTGCGTTGAAGTTGCTTCATACTTTGGGTTTCTGCACCAGTGGTACAATTTTTTTTTAAGTTCTACACATTGATGGGGGATTCTGCTATCCTATGTGAAACAGGAGCCTGGTTGTCTTGTTCCTAAATATTCATCCAATACCCGATGGATGCCACTGAGGCTGTATTTAGAGGATATAAGCAGTTTCAGAGTGCTCTTCAGGAAATTGCAGCTGATAATAATCAGACTGGAGAAACTCGAAATCAGGCAAACGCTTTGGCAAAGCAAATGGATACCAAAGAAGTAGCTTTTTTGTATGAACTTTAGAATGACATATTGCAGCGCTTCAACCAATGCAGCATATTGCTGCAGAGCTCTAGCATTGAACTTACCACCGCTGTTAGTCTTATGAAAAGTCTGGATCATTTTATAACTGAATGTAGAGAAAAGTCTGACTCTTATGACGTGAAAGCTTTTGACCGCAGTGCAAACAAATTTTGTAAGTTTGAAAGTGAATCACGCCGAGCACTGAAACGCAAGAAGCATTTTAGTGAAGGAAGTGCTGTTGATGCTTTGCAAGAAATGTAAGGAGTCAACAACTTCAAAGTGAGCACTTTTTGTGTTATAATTGACCAACTCAACAATGCTTTGAAGCAACGCATTAACTCATATTCATTTGTGTAACAGCGTCTTGGCATTCTAACCGAATTTGATTTGATATCCGGTGAAGATATTATATTAAAACTGCAATTGAAAGACCTGTTGATATATATCCAAAAGACCTCTCTTTTGAATTCTACTCAGAATTCTGTCAGTTTATTTGCTGGTACAAGGAACAGTAAAAAAAAATACAGCAGAAAAGAGTCAACAGGATTGCTCAACATATTTTTTTTTATTTATTTTTATCTCTATATTTATCCTCCTGACTCGCAGGAAAGCGACGGAGGCGCTATACATAGGGCAAGCAGTTACCCCGACCTGCTTCCGGAGATGCCAAAATATTGCTGTTCGCTTGAAATTTTAATAGAGATATGACTTTAATTTAGAACTGTTTGCCAAGACCACCAAGCAGGGGAAAGTGTCGTAAAGTGTCTTTCCCAAGGGCACAACAGAATGGCGCAAGTAGGTTTTGAACCGAGACCGTGTTGATCACGATCCCGGCGCTTTAATCACTCGACCACGCTGCCGACATATTTTCAAATTGTTGCACACAAATGGAGTCTACACTGAATTCCCAAATAGCCTACCGAAGTAATTTTTAGAATATACTTATCACTTCTGTCTACTAATTGCTCTGGAGAGCGTTCGTTTTCACAGCTTGCTCGAATTAAAAATGTGAAGCGGTCTACCATGAGTCAAGTCCGCCTTGGTGTACTGGCACTTCTGCGTATTGAAAAAGAGCTGCTACATGAAACTAATTTTAGCTCAGTTATCGATGAATTTGCTACGATAATATCAAAAAAAGTTAAAATTTAATTTATGAGGCACTAATTATTATGTACGTACATCGAGTAACATTTTTAGCTTGTATTTCCAATTATTAAATTTTGCTAAGAAATAAATGTTTACTTATAGAGTTTTTTTGTTTTTTTATTTACTCTTATTAATAGTTCAGGCCATACTCGAAATATGCCTTGAGGCCACGAAAGCCTTAATCTGGCACTGACGTTATCCACCGTAATAAGAAGCGATATTTAAATTTTATACATAAACTAGGATTACCATATCTGAATAGACAGAATTCCGGACAGACATAGGCGTACCAGCCAAAACAATTTTTGGAGGGGCGGACAAAATAAAATTGTCTGAGATTCTAGGATGAAGACCAAAAAATAAAAATAAAGGTTTTCACTAAGAATCAGTCTAGGATTTTTTAATTTTCGTGACAAAATTATGGTGTTCTCTGAAAAAAAAGGCCTTCAACCAACCAAAGGCAACCAACATTCGAGTTTCATGTCCATTTTACGTCATTCTAAAATCTTTATTCTAAAACTCTAAAATAAATTGTACATCATTGTTTGAATTTTCCGGATGGTATGGCAACCCTAACAAAAGCTGCAACGCTAATTTGACTTCATTTATTTAATACTGTATGTATAGGAAATACTTCGTTTAATAAACGACACATTGCCAACTACTGTAAGGTTTAATGCACCAACATGAACAAACTAAATGATTTCCGATTTATAAGCATTTAGCACAAGACATTTGATAGGACTATGCGAAATAGCTAAACACCGTAAAAAAACTTTTGCAAAGAAAAACTAAAGTTATTCAGTAAATAATTCCAAGGCAATGAAATAACTAAAAAAATTGTTTATAGCATTTGTAGCACAAGTAATTATTTAAAATAGTCTTCCGTCCCATAGTTAGTCAATGCAACAGCTGCAAATAGCGTTTAAAACACTTTTGGCTTATTGTTATTTATGTAATTTTATTGGAATTATTAAGACTTGGCGGTTAACAGTCAAAGTAAAGATAATGAAAATAATCAAATGTTATGGCTACACCGATTTTTAAGTTTTATTAGTGTCAAATTAAAAAAAATTGATCATAATACTGGTAGATTCTCAGAACTGACAATTTTTCGACGATTATTATGAACATCAACAAAACAATAAAATGGAACCAAAATTAACTATCAATTTTGAAAAAAAATTTACTGTAAAGCACAAAATCTGATCGTGCACAGTGCGCAATAGGGTGTGAGAAATGTCTATGGCAACAGAAAAAAAAATAGACTATATAGTATATAGGCTATAGTAGTAGTATATGCCATAGGTCAGTGTTTCCCAAACTTTTTCGGCCTGGCGCCCCCTTGATTTTCAGCTCGATTCCCAGCGCCCCTCTCTTCTTTTTTAAGTGAAAAGAATGTTCGACAGAGAATATTTATCTGTAATTTTGCTATTTTTCTACCAAATTTTTGGTGATCTCTAAAAAAAAAAAAAAGGTCTTCACTTTGATTTCAACTGTAATTTTGCTATTTTTCTCCCAAATTCATTGTGATCTCTAAAAAAACAAAGGTCTTTACCCTGAATCGATCTTGTATTGAATACTTTGGGAAACACTGCTGCAAGATCACCTATAAAAGGTCTTTAATCGTCCTTCATTTATATTTCTTCTCATTGTTTCCTATCGCCCCCTTGTTCTCTTACTGCCCCCCAATCGCCCCCTTTCTTCTTACCGCCCCCCTAAATCTCGCCAACGCCCCCTGGGGGGCGGTACCGCCCACTTTGGGAACCACTGCCATAGGTGGAAAACCTGCGGCTTCCATGGCAATTTAAAAAGTAATTGAATTATGCGTTAATGATTACTGGTGATATTAGGAGACCTTTCTTTTTTTTAGCGATAAATAATTTTTAGAGAAGAAAATCAAGAACATCGGGATAAATTCAAAGTGAAGACCTTTTTTTAGAGATTACTTATTTTGGGAAGGAAAAGCAAGAAATCCGAGACCGATTCAAAGTAAAAATCTTTTTTTAGAGATCACTACTTTTTAAGGACGGATTCAAAGTGTTGTCGCTATTTTCTTGAGCATTTCAACTTCTGCGGCCTCCTTTATAACTGCCAAATATAAATGTGGCCTCTAATAATAAAAAGATTTCCTACCTATGCTATATAGGAAACTAAAATGTGGTACCGGTAATCATAATCTAAAACATCTTTTAAGCAGTTTTAATGGAATTTCCCATTAAGGTCTATCAAGGTTTGTTTTTATAACCACATAAACATTTGATTGAGATAGCATTAATGCACAAAAACAGTTTCCGCTTTAATTTATGTGGGCTACCACAAGATAGAGCATCGAACCCGAGCACGATTTAAAGGTTTAAAATACGGTAATCAACTAATGAGAGCCGCAACCATAACTGAGTGTATTACAAGCTCTTGTTATTGCCAAACGTGTCGGTTACAACTCCTTTTGCTAATTCATTTGTAATTGTTTGTAATGCTTGTTTTGTTTTTAGAATGGTCCTTTACAGTGATGGCCTTAGTACGGAGTGGCCGCATCTGCCCCCCCCCCCCCCCCCTAAGCAAAATATTGCTCTATTGCTTCATAGTAGCAGCATAACGGAGATCCCTGCCTTCTCGCTTCCGACAATTTCCCCTTTGCCCTATGTCTGCACCTTAACTTTAGGACAAAAGTAGGGATCATGTACTCGACTGAAAGCCATGATTTTGTTTGAGATCACCTCAGTCTTGGGATGAAAAAAAAGTTTTCACTAACTTTTTTTATTATCATTGCAAAATAAATTTTAAAAAGCAACCTCCCTTTGTTTTTCTTGCACCAGGCCTACCTTTTTTGCAAGACTGATTCTTTCTGTTTAATAAAACCCTAATTTGGATATTGTTTAAAATATTAATAGATCTTATTACAGTTCAACTGTAGTTCTCTGGTTGAGTTTTATTAATGTTAAACTAAAAAATACCTTAGAAACTTAGCATGCTGCAATATTGGATTTAAAGTAATTAAAGAGCATTGCTCCCAACTCGTTAAAACAATTGCTAATTTACTGAAATTGTAACCTTTAATATTACACTACAGTTGATCATCTTTTTACTAGTAATTAATTATTTTACAGGGCAAAATTCAAGCCGTAGAAGATTGTCGATTCTGACAAAGTTGGCTGCGAAATATATTTGGCCATAAAGGCTGCTTACATTTTATTTTCAACAAGTTACTGTTACTGAATGAAATTTAAAACAAGTAATTTTTCGTTTTAAGATAAATTGTCTTAAAACCCAATGCTAATCCACTAACTGTCGTCAGCGTGGTCGAGTGGTTAAAGCGCCGGGCTCGTAATCAACACGGTCTCGGTTCAAAAACTCACTCGCGCCATTCTGTTGTGTTCTTGCGAAAAACACTTTACGGCATATTCCCCTGCTTGGTGGTCCTGACAAGCAGTTCTTAATTATAGTCATATCTCTATTAAATTACAAGCGGACAGCAATATCTTGGCATCTCCGGAAGCAGGTCGGGGTAATTGCCTACCCTATGTATTATTGCCTCCGTCGCTTTCCTGCGAGTCAGGAGGATAAATATGGAGATAAAATAAAAATAAATAAAATAAATAAACTGATTAACTGTTGTACAGTAGTGATACTTAAAAGGCATTTTAAAAATTATCTGTCACACTGCAATAACACTTAAACAAAAATGAAAAAATGGTAAAAACCATCGTAGTAACATGCTAACGCTAACGACTTTGAATCATAAAGAATTATTTCAAAGTTTTGAGTATTTTTGATCGTTTATTTGGAATTTTAAGTAATCGCAATCATAACGGAAACTACAGAATGGACAATGATAGCAATAATATTATAGTAACATGTTATCATTAAATTTTGAAAGATTTTTTTATTACGTAAATAATAGAAAGCACATTTATAACATAAACCAACTTTAGTGTACTAATGCCTGTAGTTATTAAAATTGACATTTTTACCGACAACTTAATAATACATAATTCAAAGTTATAAAGAAATACCATTAAAACTGTTACAGGATACTTAAATTTTTTAAAAACTACCAAAAGTACACATGAGCATACGTGTACAACAAAACAGTAACTGTAATTTAAAGTCAACAAATTTGAAAATTTCGGCGACGTGCTAGAACGCTGTCTGTCTGAATCTATACGATGTGGTGACAAGAAAAAATCTAACGGCGCAATTAGAATAACATTTTTACTAAGTTACTGTTCCACAGAAAATATAGAGATGAAATTCATGACCGCATTTTATAGTGCTTAAGAATTGCACACTCCGGCAAAAAATAACGAAGTGCGTTGACAGCATTTAAAATTTCACACACTAAAAACCCAAAATTATCGAATTAGTGAAAAAAAACTACAGTATATACTTAATATAAGCAATATCTAACAATACTGCAGAGAGATTCACAAAGATTATATTAAAGCTTGTGACATTGCATAATTCTAAACCGATATTGACACAGTGAGAAAATACTGCTTTTAGTAAACAGGTAATAAACATTATTTTGTAGAAAATAAAAGTACAAAAATTAAAAGTAGCTTATTTGCCACTTGGTGACAACAATATAAAAAATATTTTACAATTTTGTGCACAATGCTTAAAATGTGTAGTTTATATATACTGTAACAAGTGAGAATTCTTTTAAACACATTATATATTAATTTGTTTGAATAATAGACTACATTTTTAAATTTTGCATATTCCGACTAATTTCTAATGCTGAATATAAACTCATAGCAAACAAAATTTTACCTTAAATTTAACGCTTAAGAGACAAAAATTTTTGATTAAATTTTTTAAAATAATAGTAGAAGCTGAATTTTATTTTTTTAAAATTGCATTAATTAATTAAACAAACCAACTAATCCAGATAAAGCTTTAGCTGTTAACCTTTTATATTTCTTTTAGACATATTAAAAATTGACACATCATGCAGTCAAAAAATGCTAAGTACAGAATTTTTTTCTTCAAAGACTTCATATAAACCGAAATCTGTTTTATTTCTAAAATACTCTATCCTGGCAAGCCAAATTGCGTTGTATTGTTTAAAACATGCAAAGTTCAGACATAAACGAACAAGAGGTAAAACAATGAATTTCTCAATCAACAAGAGAAGTGCATTACAATTGATTATGAAGACAAGTTTTTCTTTGATTTCTTTTTTAATTGACAATGTGATATGGCATCTATAATAGCAATAACAGCCACAAGAAATCCGTAAAAACAAACCATTGTTTTTCCAATAATGCTTCCCCTCATGAAACAAATAACAAAAAATTAAAACATTTTCAAAAGTATCCAGCTATTATTGTAGGTAAAAAACAGATTTGTATGGTACGCATCTAATTATTTGACATCGCTCAACAGACAATCTAAATTCTAGTGTAAAAATATAACTTTATTACGAAAATAAAATACACCAAGTCCATATAAAATTTTATTTACAGAAAAGAATTTTACAAAATTTTACTTATATACAACGTGGTCAACTGGTAAGGGCGCCGTGATTGTAATCGACATGGTCTCGGTTCAAAACCTACTCGCGCCATTCTGTTGTGCCCTTGGGGAAAAACACTGTACGGCACTTTTCTCTGCTTGGCGGTCTTGGCAAGCAATTTTAAATTTTAGTTATAACTCGACAAAATTAAAAAAATTTAACCGGACAGTAATATCTTGACATCTCCGAAAGCAGGTTCGGTTAATCGCTTGTCATTGTATTAGTACATGCCTCGCTTTCCTGTCAGGAGGATAAATATAGAGATAAAATAAAAATATAAAAGAACTGGTTCACTGAAATGAATACAAAAGCTATATATATATCTTTTTTAACTAATTCATACTGGACATAAACATGGTGCAAAAAAACTTTATTACATTTTATACAGGGTGTCCCAAAAAAAATGTAACACTTTTGTTTTGGTCTGTGCTTATTATTCTTTACTCTAACATTTTCATCTTTTCAGGTGTGACTAGCTAAGTATAGGAGATTTGTTTGACACCAATATTTTAATATTTTGGCCAAGATGGTGTACACATATGAGCAAAGGACAAAAATTGTGGAGTGGTACATTGAAACTAAGTCCTATGTGAAGACTCAAAGACGGTTTGCAGCTCATTTTGAAACAAGAGCGAAACCAAGTCGCCGTATGATTCAATACCAAGTGGAAAAATTTAGAGAACATGGGACTGTACAGAATCTGAATAAAACAAGATCAGGCAGACAAAGAACTGGCAGGTCGGCAAGCAATGTCAACGCAGTCAGAAACTCTGTGGTTCAAAGTCCCAAAAAGTCAATTCGCAGACGTTCTCAGGAGCTTACAGTAACAAGAAACTCTATCCATAGAATCTTGCGAATGGATCTGAATCTGTATCCTTATCAGGTACAGATAACACACAAATTGACAGATTTTGACATGGAAAGAAGAATGGAAATGGGTGAATGGTTTAATGAGATGATGGAAGGAGATCAAGAATGGATAAAGGATGTGTGGTTCAGTGACGAGGCACATTTCCACCTTAATGGCATTGTCAGTAAACACAACTATCGCTTCTGGGGAATAAAAATGCCTGCTGATTTCATTACCCAAAAACCTCTTCACAGTTCGAAGGTCACTGCATGGTGTGCTTTAAGCTACAGAGGAATTATTGGACCATTTTGGTTCGAAGATGAGGATGAGAATGCAGTAACCATCAATCAAGAGAATTACAGAAGAGTTGTTCAGACGTTCTGTACCAACCTTTGTCGGAAAAGAAACATTACCTTCAGTACACAGTGGTTTCAACAAGATGGGGCTACTCCACACACTGCCAAGGAAACTCTTGAATTTCTTCGGCAAAAATTTGAAAACCGTTTAATTTCATTCAAGACGGCACACCTTTGGGCTCCTCACTCACCTGATCTTAACCCTTTGGACTTTTTTTTGTGGGGCTATGCCAAAGAAAATGTTTACAAAAATAATCCCCAAACTGTTCAGGAACTAAAGGCTGAGATCACTCAGTTCATAAGGAGAATTCCAAACGACATGTGCCAACGGGTCGTTGAAAACTTTGCTGTCAGGCTAAATGCCTGCATGAATCGAAATGGAGGACACATCGAACATTTCATTCACTGCAGAGATCAGTGCTGAAGGCAAAAATAACTAAATTGAACTTCAAAGTAGGAATTATGACTTCATTTTTTCAGGAAAAAATTTCCCTAATGTACTCTATCTATTGGCAAAAGCACTATTAATTTCAATCTAAAATAAAAAATTAATTGCAATGTAAAAGTGTTACATTTTTTTTGGGACGCCCTGTAATTTACAAGGGTGGCCAACATGTCTATCCGGCGTTTTAACTGGTCGATCGCATCTGATTTCGCATAAATTAGAGTGTTTAGAAATCACAATGATTTTAGGACGAAAATCGAAAAATCAAAGACTTTTTTTAGAGATCAACAAGTTTTTGAGGCGAAAATCAAGAAATGAAAGTGATGACGTTTTTTTGGAAATCACTATTTTTTACGATCGCATTTCTACAGTGGTCGATCGCAAGTTCCTATTGATTTTAAAGTCGATCAAACACAGCCAGACAAGTCGGCCACCCTTGATTTACAACTGCTTGAATAATCCATCACAAATTTTATTGTTTGCACAACTTTTTCGGCCATAACAAAACTACTTACAAATATAAAAAAGATACTGACGATTTAAACCAATTATACATGCTTCACTAAGCAATATCACACATTATCCATTGTTTTGAGCAAAATTAAATTACCAACAATAAGAAACTGAAAATATCATCTATCATTTGTCGACTAATTACTCAAATTTTGACTCAGTTGAAATTGTCAACAATATGTTACAATCTAAACCAGGGATGGCCAACCTGCGGCGCAGTTAGTTAGTGACGGTCAGTGGTGGCGCATTGCAGTTGGGAAAATATTTCAAATGAAAAATGTTCCACAACTTATATCTAGCTATATCAGGGGTGGCCAACCTGCAGCGCAGTTAGTTAGTGACGGTTAGTGGTGGCGCATTGCAATTGGGAAAATATTTCAAATGAAAAATGTTCCACAACTTATATCTAGCTATATCAGGGGTGGCCAACCTGCAGCGCAGTTAGTTAGTGACGGTTAGTGGTGGCGCATTGCAGTTGGGAAAATATTTCAAATGAAAAATGTTCCACAACTTATATCTAGCTATATCAGGGGTGGCCAACCTGCAGCGCAGTTAGTTAGTGACGGTTAGTGGTGGCGCATTGCAATTGGGAAAATATTTCAAATGAAAAATGTTCCACAACTTATATCTAGCTATATCAGGGGTGGCCAACCTGCAGCGCAGTTAGTTAGTGACGGTTAGTGGTGGCGCATTGCAGTTGGGAAAATATTTCAAATGAAAAATGTTCCACAACTTATATCTAGCCGTATCAGGGGTGGCCAACCTGTGGCGGATTGCACCCTGATTTCCAGCAATGACTTTTTTTTTAGAGAACAGCTTGGTTTTGGCAGGAAAAGTGAAAAGTAAAAATTTAGAAAATTTTTTTCCAGTGTTGACCTTTTTAGAGAACAGCTTGGTTTGAGTAGGAAAAGTAAAAGAGAATTTTTTCCAGCTTTTTTTTTTTTTTTTTTTTTAGAGATCAGCTTGGTTTCACTATGAAACTTTGAAGTCTTCCATTTGTGTGGCAGATATGAACTGGACTTGAATAAAATTGGCAGTTAAGGAAAAAAGGTTGGCCACCCCTGATCTAAAAGTTCTTTTCTTTCATTATCATCCGAGAACTAAATCAAAACCAAAATTTACAAAAAGGCTTGCAAGCACTTGTTTTTTTATTGCAATCTTACCTTCTAAATTTTTTCACTATTAAAATATTCTTTAAAAACAACTAAAAACCTATTCAAGCTTAATTACATTGTAATTAAAAAATTTTATATTGGTTTTTCAAATAAAATATATAGTTTAAGTTTAAACAACTTTACTTACCAAGTTGATGTTGCTGGTGTATTGGTATGATTTCTATATATTGATAAATTTTTGTTGCTACAACAATATAAAGTGGTATTGGACTTGCCACAACAGAAAATTTGGTTATCCAAATCAGTGAGTCGTGGGCAACCATACGCACTTTGCTTGAGACCATTAACAATATGTTCCTCACAAATTTCACATTGAGACACTGAAAACCAAGAAGTTTTATTTTTAATATATAGCTACAAAATTACATTTTTAAATTTAAAGATTGGATAACTCTAAATAATCTGATATGTTAAAAGTCTTTTAACAGAAATCTATTACCCTTTTTTTCAGTAAAGTCACATTGACAATTTTATTTAACTGATCAAATTGTGATGCATAAATATGATGCATAAATTTATGCATCGTAATCTGATATGAATATAAACTCTGAAACACTAACTCTTAAAAATTACATACCAGGAAAGCTAATTTAGAAACACTAAAGTTTTAGACAAGTTTTAAGAAAATTATAAATAAAGTCTTTCATATTTTACTGTTATTTATCTTGGGAAAGGTATTACTGAGACAAAATTCAGGAAATAAATGTATAACATTCAAAATAACTAAAAAACATCATCACTACTCCACTTCAGATAAACAGATGTCAGCACAATGGTCAATTAGGTAAGAAAGACAAATTCATGGCTAACACAATTGACATTGGCACACAACTTTTAGCAGTTTTAATATTATGCCGTTTTGGGAATGAGCAATTAATTAAATATGCTTGTTATATTCAAGTTTATTTCTTTCCTAATGTTGACCTTGTCGGCTGATTGCAAAGTTGGAAAATTACTTTTTGCTTAAAAACAAGTTAATCTGTAATACATAGATCATTTATTTCAAATTCTCAAATTCAACTCTAGTCGTCAGACAGTTAGACATAGGTGCAAATCACTAGTATAATGGTTTTCCATTTGCTAGAGACTTGCATTTTGTAAACTAATTCAACAGTTCTTCTAAGATGTGTTAATTAACTCAACATAGTATCCTCAAGATATTAATTAACTTTTTTCCTAGAAAATGCAGCCAGTAAAACTGTCAGATTTGAGAATATTGCTATTAAGTGATTTAAAATAGTCTTTTCATGTATTTTGAATTATATTTACTGTTTTTATGTGCTCTTATCATATTTTAGAATTATTTTCCAGCAAAAACACCTCAACTTTGCTTAAAGTATATGTTACCAATGTCTATCCTAAACTTAAATATTTTTATTTGGTCTGCATATCTTAAAAATGACATTAATCTATTGAGTCATTTAAAAATAATTTTATTTGAAAAGCATGTGCCTGATTATATTTCTTTCTCATCTAAAGAATAGTTTGCATAAACTTAATTTAAAATCTTTGAAATATTGCAGATTAATATTTGATTTAGTTTTGAATAATTAAATTGGGTCTCTTCAAGTAGTCACTGTAAGTGATTTTTTTGGTGAAACTAACCCAAAATCTCGCTTTCAGAACCAGGGTGAAATAAAGAACCAAGAGAAAAAGTATCTCTCAAGAAGTGATAGTAACCAGAGGGGCATTCAGGTTAGTTTCATGAACAAAAATTGCTTATGGTGACTTCTTGAAAAGACCCATTACATCTACAATATTGTGGATTAATTAATATTAATCTTAATGATTTTTTGGAAAAATTTTAAAGCAAGCTATGTCATCACAGCTTAATATTTAGGCACGAAAATATACCAAAGCATGATCTATTCAGGTATTTCTTGAATAATTCTTTTATTTAAGCTTGGGATTTTATTACCAGAGTCAAATGTTGTTTCTTCTTTATCAGCTTTTATACAGCGTTTGAAATAAATTTGATTTTGATAGTATTCACTCCTTTACGATCTAATATCTGCATGGCTTCAGCGCTTTTGCAGTTTATTTTTATTTTTGCTTTCCAATTTCTTTTTACTTGTAAATGTGCTAGGGGTGGGGTCAAAACCTTTGTACCATAATAAACAACAACAATATACTTAGAAATTAAATTTTGTAATAGATAGGTGATAAAAAAAAAAAGTATATACCAGTACCGGTACATTATAATTCGTTGGATTTTATCAAATATTTAAATAACTAAACGGAAACAGAATGCTAATAATAAATGATTTGATAAACTGCTCCACCAACTTTCTGACTTACCTGACATAAAAGTAAAATATAATAAAATAATTCCAAATCTTGTAAAAAATTGTGTGGTTAAGTTAAACATCTTCATTTTTAGTTCGAAATTTCAGTTCAAAAAAATCTATAATCATCAAAAAGTTATTGAAAAGATTATTTTTAAAAGAGCAGAGATATTTAGATCAAGATTGCCAGACTAATTTTTCAAAAAAGGCCAAACAGACTGTCAAAAGAAGCTAAACGTAAAAACTAAATCCAAATTGTTTTTTCTCTATAAAAGTCCCAAACGTAAGGTGAAGACTAAAGAAAAAAAGAGGTAAACGCTTTCTATCAGCGTCCAAAATCTCTATTTCCATCCGAAATGTAAAGTGAAGACTAAAAAAAAAGAACTTGCTGTGTGGCAAAACGGAGACGTCATACGACTATCTATAGATGATAAACGAAAGCAAATGTTGGTGACGAGACCTAAATAAAGAAAGCGCATTTTCAAATGGAATGTATGCTAAAGTAGTAAAATTAAAGATTTTTTAAATGGAGACGCACCAAAAATAACGAAGCAATGTCATAGACAAAAATCACATCTTAAGACTATGATCAGTATTTTTAACTTTGTTAAATATCTTAGTATTCAGCATGCACAAGTTTTTGTTGTTGCCGACAGCATAACAGAGTTAATTTTAACTAGTGGCTGCTGGTGAGTTATGGAAAATAGATGAAATTACGTATTAGGCCCATAAAATAATAAATTTCATTGTTAATGTGCTTTTTACTCCTACCGATTGTAATGGAACAAAATGTTACCATTTTTTAACAATCGAATTTATTCAAACACAAATCGTAGAACATTTCTTAAACCTTACTTGCATGCAAATAAACTAGTAAAATCAATCAACCTAAGCAGCTATTGTCACACTAAAGCTGCTAACAAAATTGTATAGTCAATAATATGTACTAAAAGTGAACCAAAGCAGCCTGGTTATAATTGCTTCAAAAAAGAAAGAAATTTAAGTTAAATTTGTAACCAAATGACGCAATTAGATTTCAAACGACAACTGCATCAAATACATTAGCCATCACGGCGCTGTTTAACTAGCTACTTGTTCACGGTGCCAATTTTTTATAACGAACATACCTTATAGAGACACATATTCTTTTCTCCAACATGAGAATATTGTATTTTTACTGAATCTTAAATTAAAAAAACATTTTTACCATATAGATTAAAGATTTTTAAACCAAAAATTGAGCATCTCCGGGTGAGGGTTGCTACACGTTTTCAGGAGAGCTTTGAAGTTGGTGGAATATTGTAAAACATGTAAAATCTACTATAGGCCTATTGCTTAATTATTTAGAAATTATAAAAAAAAAAGGCAAACAATTGACGCTAAAGAGTTGCAGCCCTAAAAGTTTTAGAATACTTTGGCCAACTATAAAATGCTAAGCTACAGTGCCGGCAAAAAAAAACTTTATATTGTCAATATCGATGTAAAAAAACCAAACGATAATATTACGCAACTTATTTATTACGTTAAAATCTTCAGTCATTCAATATTTTGTCATCTCGCCCTTGCAATCAATGACCATTTGAAGTCTTTTGGGCATGGAATCCGCAAGAAAAGCAAAATGAGAGGAGTCCAGAGTTACCCAAAGCTTTTTTAGTTCCTTTTGCAAGTCATCAATGTTGCTTGGTCGGGTCTCTTGAAGTTTGTTTTTTAGATAATTTCAGGCATTTTCGATTTGGTTAAGGTCTGGCGAGTTGCCAGGCCATTCCAAAACTTTGATATTGTGCTCTGTCAGAAATTTTGAGACAGATTTTGACTTATGTGCTGGGGCCCCATCATGCATGAAATGGTCAAACTGATGAATTCTCCAGAATGCAAGCATATAATCTTTTAAAACGTGGATACAATTGCTTCCTTTCATAGTCACATTTTTAGGAAGGAAGTACAAACCTGCGCGGCCCATATTTTCACTAAAAGCAGCCCACACTATTTCACTAGCAGGGTGCTTTACAGTTTTAACTGTAAATTTTGGTCAAACTGAGATGCGGTACTTGGGCGACGCACCATCTTTGGGACTCCCCTTACCAGCCTGAAAGTGCTCTCGTCACTGAACATCACTTTTCTCCATTCTTCAGCCGTCCAATATCGATATTTCTTGCAAAAACCGAGCCTTTTTTCCTTCATTGCTGGAGCAAGCATGGACTGCTTGTCTGCACGATGACAAGGTAGACCAAGATCTTTTTGAAGTCTACGTCGAATTGTCCTGGTCAAAACGTTCTGGAGGAGGTCAGAGTACATGTTTTTTAACTCAACGGCGGATATAGATGGATACGACAACACTTTGCGTTTCAAAAGCTTATTTGTTCTTGGAGAAGTCTTCTTTGGTGCGCCAGAGCTAGACTTTCGTTTTGGTACAATCCCAGGTGACAATGATGCTGCAGACCGCTTCAACTGATAAATTGCCTCCCTTGAGACCCCTATATCTCTTGCTACAGCAATCGCTAACTCACCCTTCTCTAACAAAGTTAAAACACGGGATTTTTCTTCCATTTGCAACTTCTTTCGACCCATTTTAGTTTCAGACATAAATTTTATAGAACTTCAAAATTTGAAGAAAATGAAAAATTCTATTAGATTTTGCCAGCCTGATCTTTACCTAGCTGAAAAAGACCACGTGTCCTGGAGAATGATGAATGCTCACTGAAGGATAGCCAGACAGTCGCTTATGACGAAACTATAAGCTTTTTGTGATGCGAGGCTTTTGATGAAAACACCAAGCGAAGTGCACGCTCATATTTTTCATGTAAAGATTTTTTTTATCGTATTGATGTAAAGATTTTTTTTGCCAGCACTGTAGCTATCATAATCAATTTTTTTTATAATAATAATGTAAGCTACTAGGCTTACAATTTTAATCCATAGCGACACAGAAAATCAAAGTGGTGTCGAAAAAGTGGAAGAAAAATTGATATATTGCTTTTACAAAAATCCCGAAATAAAGGCTTATTTTCAAAATATGATAGGTCCACTCCAGCTTTTTTATGTGCCGCTGTAGAGCGCCTTTTTTCTATGGGTAAACACATTTAAGATCAAAAACTTTTATATATTTACGTATATAAACATAATTTTTTGGGCATCGATACGAAAAATTCGGGCAAAATCAGGAACTTTAGGGCGGCAACAACAATCAATTGCAGATAATATTTACCAAATTTAGCAGCGTGGTCGAGTGGTTAACGCACCGGACTGATGATTAACATGGTCCCGGTTCAAAACCCACTTGCGCCATTCTGTTGTGTCCGTGGGAAAGACACTTTACGGCACTTTCCCCTGCTTGGTGGTCTTGACAAGCAGTTCTAAATTACAGTAATATCTCTACTAAATTACTAGCGGACAGCAATATCTTGGCATCTCCGGAAGCAGGTCGGGGTAATTGCTTACCCTATGTATAGCGCCTCCGTCGCTTTCCTGCGAGTCAGGAGGATAAATATAGAGATAAAAAAGAAAAAAAAAAAAAAATTTAGGTGAAGAGCTTTTTTTGGTTTTCATCCTAGGGCAGGGTTTCCCAAACTTTTAGTTCATCGGTACCCTTTGGACACTGTAGCAGGTTTGCATGTAACCCCAAAATTTTGTGACGTTTCTCTAAAAAAAAAGGCTTTCAGTTAGAATTAGCCACTAATTTTCCCCCAGTTCATGCCCAAAATCAAGGTGATCTCTAAAAAAAAGAATTATCGTCACTTTTCAGCAGCCACAAGTTTTCCCCATTCAAACCCAAAATCACGGTGTTCTGTAAAAAAAAGTCTTCCCTCTTAATTGTCCTGTTTGACGAAATTACAATCGACTTGATTCGAAAATTCTAGACATTTGAGTCAGTGGCGTACGCAGAAAGTTTCCGAGGGGGAGGCTAAAGTTTGATTTCGTCTCCGACTTTGCCATTTCCCTCCCAAAACCATGGTGATCTCTAAAAAAAAAAAGGTCTTCACTTCCATTTTGTCTCCAATTTCCCTATTTTTCTCCCAAAACCATGGTGATCTCTAAGAAAAATTTTTATTTTTATGGTCTGAGTGGAGGCCATGGCACGCTAGTGCTTCTAAAACTGCTTAGTTTTGCTTCATATTTTTTCATTTTTAGGGTCTGAGGGGGAGGTCATGGCACAGTGGCCTCCTCCCTCGGTACGCTAGTGATTTGAGTCTATTATTTCTTCCGGACACGGAATTTAACTTAAATAAGAACATTCTCTTACATAATGATGTACGCCTTGAGAAGCCTAAATGTACCCCAGTTTGGAAACCCCTGTCCTAGGGTCTCAGAGAATTTTTTTGTCTTATCCGTAAAGTACTGGAAAATCATGATTTGGACATTTGTCACAAAATTTGGGTAAAACTTCATTGCCTCCAAATTTTTTTGGTTGGCACACCTATGTCTACAAGTCATAATTTTTCGTACCTGAGTTTTATAAAATGGACTCTAAAGTTGACGCTGAGGCTAACGCAGTCAAATTTTGTTGGCGCTTACGCTTTAGCTGACGCCATTAAAATTTTGAGGTGTTTTGATGTTGGCACCAACGCCGTCAACATTTTTTCGTTGACACGCCCAACACAGATTATTGGCAATGATACTGCTGATCAACTTCCCAGTAGGTCTAAAGCTGCATTAATTTTATTTTTAACAATGTCTACCCCTTCATCTATTTTATTGGTTTTCAGCCTTTTTCATTTTTCAACCCAAAAAAACTTAACGACCCACTTTGGTAAACAGAATTTAATTTTCCTCGCAAAAATCTGGTGATCTCTAAAAAAAGGTCTTCACTTGGATTTGTCTGCGATTTCTAAATTTTCGTCCCAAAACATAGTGATCTCTAAAAAAAGGTTTTTACTGGGAATTTGTTTCCAATTTCTCGGTCATGATGACATCATTATACAAGTCTTATATTCAGTGATGGCCTTACAAAAAGGGGGCTCGGTGCAGGAAAAGTAAGGGGGAGCCACTATTTTGTGTCCCAAAAAAAGGCAGCTGAAGCAGGTTTTGGCATATGAAAGGTTAATCATAAAAAAGGTCCTCGTTTTTCAATTTTTCGCCAAAAATCTTGGTGTTCTCCAAAAAAATATTGCTTTGCTTATATTGCTTTTATTCTAATTTACACTCTGTGGCCCACTGATAATAGCGCCATGACCTACAAGTGGGCCGGTTGAAAACCACTGATCAATTTCTACTTGTCGCTTGAAAATTTTTCATTACATAATTAAAAATCCTTTGTTTCTTCTAACTTCCTTCACTGCCAAGTTACTAGGTCTTTTCTGAGTTACTCAGTTTCGCTACTCCTTCTGTATCATTCTCTAATTAACAGTCACCTTCAATAATATTCAATGCATTTTAAACTGGTGTTTTGGTAATTCAACTCTAATTACAAAGCTTTAGCAAATTTGTAACAAATTCTTGAGAATGGTATTCGAATTGCCCTATTGCTTCAACATAAATGGCATTATGAAACAATGCAGCATTTTAAAAATAAATCAATTATATAAATTGGAAACTGCGTCCCTTATGTTCAAACAAATACAAGGTGGAAACAAATCTCCTGCTTATTGTTGTAATTTACATTCAAACCCATGCAACTACAATACAAGAAACAAAGCTCAATACATAACACATCATTGTAAAACAACTGTTGCACAACAATCTTTTTCTTATCAAGGCCCTTTCTCTTGGAATTCTCTCCCATCCAATTTAAAAACTAGCAACCAGACTTTCAAATGTTTTGGAAACAATCTTAAAAAATTCCTACTCAATGAATCAATATAAATAAGGAGCAATAAAAGATTTTACAAATTAAGTTATAAAGCTATGACCACGTATAACTACGTCAAGTTATGGCGCTTTGTCTTTTCGGCGCCATAACTTGACTGTGCATGAAGGTATTGCCGGCTTTATGCAACGGTTGTTGTGGTGTGGGCTTACAGTAGTGCATCGCTGTAGGACAGCTTTTGGGCCTGTGAACAAATGACACAAGTGATTAGATAAAATATATAAACGCTTTGTCCGATAATCCATGAATTGCATTTGTTTTTATGTGTGGAGTGCCAGTATACGCCGGTGAGACTTCATATTCTTAGACTGTATCATATTTATAGAAGTGTTTCCTTTAGGGTGATTTGGCTGGTGTCAATAAAATGGCTTCTAAAAATCCAAGACCGTTCTCAATATTTTTATACATTTGTAAACTAGAAATAGTGTATAATTAAATATTCAATAAGATTTAAATTTAACGATTTCACTGAGCTACTTACTGCGGGAAAGCATTTCTATTTTAGATAAAAATGAATTCAGGAAGTTCAAACACATCTCTTTCTAAGGAGCAATCATCAACATTGGTTCTCTTATCAATTCTCAATCAAGCCACAATCTTTAAAACAGTTTCAATCTCTATCAAGAAAGAGTGTATGCTACGCAAGAGAATTGGAATCAATTGATATAACAAATTCAAACCGTTGAATGGACAATCAACCTTATTTTTAACTGATTATTCAAATCAATTTACATAGTTGGCATTTTCTATTCTTTTCTAAACTTTATACTTCTCTATTCTCTCTTCGAAATGTATACATACAGTATATATATATATATATTTATTAATGAAAGCACTAAAATAGATTAAAAATTAACAATTTAATATCCACGACAGTCTGTTTCATCCTAAGAATCGTCAGGTGGAAACTTATTCAAATTCATTCTATTTGAATAAGTTTCCACCTGACAATTCTTAAGATGAAACAGACTGTCGTGGATATTAAATTGTTAATTTTTAATCTATTTTAGTGCTTTCATTAATAAATACTGCTCTAACTATTTGGTTATTGAGCTCTGTACCGGCGAAGTAAAGCAAACAGATATATATATAGCCTATATATAAGGTTTTTGTGCGTGTGTGCTTTCTTGTCCGTCATTAAATCCGCTTGTATTTTCCACTGTCGTTTACGCCATTTTTTACTCACTTTACTTTTTCATCTTATGCGATTTTTCTCGTTATTTTTTATTCCTTTGTAGATTATTTTCTTTCCTTTTATATCTTTCACCACATACCCAACTCGCCTTCCCTCACCTTCAAATGAATGCAAACCTCTATATTTGCATTTACTATATTTTGAGTTGTTTTTCCTTGTATGACGTCATAGGAACCGTATTGTTTGCTTAATTTAACTACATATCATTTATTCCATACGCATTTTTTTACCACTAATAACTATATTTTTTATTTTTTTATTTTTCTAGTAACCACCTGACGAATCTGAGGATGAAACGGACTCTTGTGGTTTTTAAACAGTGATTAAATAAATTTTGTATTATATATATATATATAAGTATATTTTGTTTTATTTTCATGTTTGTGTATTTGAAGTGCATCCAGAAAAGGCTTCCGGACCTGATGAGGTTTCTTTTCGGGAGGTTTTCTTTACTCACCATGCTTAGTTGAGCTAAATTCTTAGTTAGCAATATAGGGCGGTTGTGCCTCCCAATGATTTACATAACTTTCCTGCACTGCACATTTTTGTCTTTTTTGTCTTTTTAAATATTAATATTTAGTTTGAATTAAAGGTAACGCGGCCGTGCTTCTCATTTTTTCTCTTTCTCAACTCTCTCTATACTTTCTGCATGTTTAACGTTCGTCGTTGTGTCGCGTTTCCTTTTCATGCTTCATAGTACATTGCATATACTTAATAATGTTACTAAGCACGAATAAAATATCATCATCATCATCATCATCATCATCATCATCAAATTATAGTCATTCAGTTTCTTCTGAGAACCTTATACTTTCTTAATCTACTCTGCGTACTCTTTTAAACGTCGCTACAATGATCGCATTCTCTCACAAGCCAGGGAAAGTGTCGGGAAATGTCTTTCCTAAGGGCACAACAGAATGGCGCTAATAGGTTTTTTAACCACGACCGTTTTGATCACGTTCGCCATCAATCACGGCGCTCTTGACCACTCGACCATGCTGCCGATAAATGTTTATCATTTTGCCTTTCCAATTTAGCACTTCTTTTTTATTGTTTCTTTTTTTCTTCCTTTTCTATATATTTTTGATTCAGCCCTTGGGAAATCCCTGGTTATTGGGTTCTGGTTATTCATCTCCCACCTGCAGGACGGGTTCAGATACAGGACGGGAAAGCGAAAAAAATTTTTTATGTTGGTTCAGATAGAATCAACATAAAAAGTTTATTTCGCTTTTTTAAATCTTTGATATAATTTGTTTATTCTTAGATCTAGTTTTTTGTACATTTGTTTATAGTTAGGGTTACCATTTCGTGCTTATTGCTAAGATTTGTGCTCATTTTTATGAACATTGCCTTAGAAAAATTTAATGTGCTTATTTCCAAGAAACGGGATTTTTTTAGACTAGAGTGCTTAATTGTAATTCCTCGTAATTTTGTGCTAGTTTTTCAAAAAGTTTTTAGAAAACCCACTTATTACAAGGTTTTCACTCTATATCCGGAGAAAAGAAATTGTTTTTTGTTGAAGATCAAGTAACGACCTTTGTTTTAGAGATCACTATTTTTAGGGACAAAAATCAAGAAATCCGAGACAGATTCAAGTTTAAATGTTAATTTTTGAACTTTCTTGGATAACCAAAATTTGGATCACAAGTTTCGGATGGGTTGTCAAATCTTTGCTCTCTATTTTCGCTTAGCATTTGGGTCGCCACATAAAAAGGTTGAGAAGCACTGCTTTAATTACATACATAAATTATTTAAATGCAAGCCAAGATCAAAAAAGATCTTCACTGCGCAAAAAGGCAAAACAATTGATATTTTTAAGCTTCTTTTATTTTTAGTCGTGCTTATCTTTTGGTTAGTTCGGATGGTAACCCCGTTTATAGCCTATTCTTTGTGATGTGTTGGGAGAAATTAAAGTTTGAAAACATCCAAATAGAGAAATGTATAAAAAAAGTTGGAGATCACTGGATTGAAGCATAAATAATTCCCTTTACCAATCTTCACTGTTATTATCTTTGTTAAGCTGGGATTTTGGTTAATCTGAGTTTTCTGTAATGGTTAATTGAGTTTATTAATTTTCGGCTCAACGCCGTCACTTCGCGCATTCAGTTTCATTATCGATAGCATTGTTTTTTGCAAGTACTCTAAGCAGAAGCGCCGAAAGCGGGAAAGGCAATTGCTTTTTTAATCATCACTAGGTTTTTGAGAAGAAAATGAGCTCAGATTTAAAGTGGCATTTCTTTGAAACGCAACAAAATCACGATTCGGGCAATTGTCGATAAAATTTGGAAAAAATTGTATTGCCCTCAGCCCCAAATTTTTTCGGCTGGTATGGCTATGAATTTTAACTAGAATTTTTCTATCTAACAAAAAAAGCTGTCTTTGTTTTGAGTTTTGCTCCTCCCCACAAAAATTTTATTCAATTTATTCAATATTCCTCCCACAAACCTACGATAAACAAATAGGTTGGTATCAAAATAGCACAGCTCGTAAATGGTAAAAGTCTCGAGTCTGATATATAAGATTTTCGGACAATTCTTTAAATGAAATCCAATCTAGAATTATGCTCAGACTTTAGATTAGGCGTAGTGGTAACGAGTCCAACATTTAAAGAGCTCAAACAGTCAGTAAGAGATCGGAGTCCACGACTTTCGGTCCGAGTACTTGGGAGCCATGACACGAGTTAGCCAGACTCTATTCAAAGAAAATACTGCACCATAGAAAAATAAAATTAAAAACAAAATGATTGTTTACTTCGAATGAACGGAAATAGTTTGGTCGACTACTTGTCTTGCTTGCTCGTTAATTGTTGGATTTATTATTGTTTTGCTCTATTTGAACACTGGTTAGTTAAAATTATTATTATTTGCTTATTAAATTATTTAAGAATTTTTAGTTAGATTTGTTATTTTTTGCCTGCAAATTAGAATCTTATCTCAACTGTTAGCTAGATTTGTTATTATTTTGCCTGTAAAATTTATTTAATTTGATTGCACCAACAGAAAATTTGAAAAAGTTGGTTCTATTTTTTTTATAACTGAATGTACCGTACTTAATTAATACCGACTGTATTTCTATTTTAAATTTTTTATCATTTCGATAGACCAGATCTGGTCTATTTACTGAATCACGGTGTTGTTTAAATTACTTTGTATTTTGTTTTTTTGTTACTGCATCTGGCGCCAAAATAAACCTGAGTATGAATAATTAAAAACTAGGTTATGGATGATCTGGTTGGAACAGCAAATATTTTTCAACTAGTTCAAGCATAAAAATTCTTCTTCAATTCGCCGGCTACTTAAGATTCAGTGAGCCTTGCACCAGATTCTGCTTTGTAGAATAGTAGTTCGTAACAATATGGTCAAGATTTCAGAGCTCACGATTCTGATCGACACGATCGGGGTTCAAAACCTATTCGCGCTATTCTCTTGTGTTCGCGGAAAGGCACTTCACGGCTTTTCTCCTGTTTGGCGGTCTTGGAAAGAAGTTCTAAATTCCAGTCATATCTCTATACAAAAACTAAAAAATTCAAACCGAACTGCAATATTTTGGAATCTCCAGAACTAGACCCGGCAATTGCTTGCTCTATGTATGATCCCTCCGACCCTCTCCTGCGATTCAGGAGAATAAATATAGAGATGAAAAAAAGTTTTTGCTGTAAATTATAGCATTTCTGGTGTAAAAAATTACAAAGACAAATAAAATCAATTGGTCAAAAATCTCTTGGATTCTCCGAAAACTTAGCGTCAAGTGAAAAGCTTGATCATAATTTTTCTTTTGAGTATTGACAGTTCTCGCACCCAGGGCTGGGTTTAGAAGCTATTGTAATAAATATTTATAGCAGAGTTTCTTATTAGTTAATTTTTACGACCACAAAAACCACTTTTTGACGGGAATTTGAACAGATATTATTTTTTAGTTTGCACTTGACTTTCAAAAGCGAATTGCTCAAACGAACTTTTTCCAGTTCTGTATAAAAAGCTTGCGTCCTTCTCAATAAAGAGCTCACACTGTTGTCTATAAAAACAAGAATATTACAAAACACGAAATAATCTTGATTAAATTACAATGTAATATCAGTTAAAAAATTGAAAAAAAAATTGCAATACATTAACGTATTCATAAGAAAAGAACAATGTTGAAGTAAATGATGCGCAAAAAGTAAATATAAGTAATGCTAAGACGTTTATACGCCTGCCAACAAACTATTTCTCCACAAACTAATGGATTGTACAAAGGATGTCCTAAAACAACTTGGCTTTATAATCAATTGTGAGAACGATTATAATAAAACAATGAAATAAGGACAAACATATTATAAATTATTAATCTCTTTAAAAAACGTTATGCGCAGTCAAATATTTACTTTCGGAAGGTCGACAAACTTTTTCAGACAAAATATACCAATTACACTTTAATTAATATAAACCTCTTTCAGCTTCTAGTGCACGCAACCACCAAGCTGCATTTGAAAAGATTGACAAGAAAGTAAAACGGCTCTAAAAAGGTTTCAACCACTGGGTGTCGCTTGAGTACACTCAAAAACGTAACAGTTGATTGAAAATGACGTAATGATTCGTGAACAATTAATGACCAAAAACGCACAGAGTACGGGACAAACGATGCAAGTTTATGGCTTAATTAAAGGAATGGTCGTGCTTGAGTGATGGCATTTGATGTCATAATGCCTTCAACTTTTAGTTGTGTTGCGTTGACAAACACGCTTAAATTGACATGACTGAAGCTTAATTTTGGAAAAATGTCGATATTAAACAATCATCTGCTTTTTGATATGCGATAAAACAAATTCGCTTGCGGAAAATTCAAAACGCTTGCAGGACCTGAATAAAACAAAACAAGACAATCAATCGTTCTCGTACAGATAAAACATTAACAAAGCTGTTGCTAAATTTCAACTAAGTATTAGCTTAAAGCAATTTCTATGTGCCGCTTGTGTGTTTAATGGCCAACTGTTTAAAAGATGGCACTTGGCACACCCCCGATCAAAAAACAGCTTGACGAAGAAAAGCTTAATTTTTGTTCTCGGCCACAGCGATTGGCTGGGCATTGTTATTTAACAAATCGTTCGCCTTCGCTTTTATCGGCGAGTTTTTAACCGGAGTGGTTTGGACCGGGCCGCGGCGAGTTTTTGTTCCTTTTTTCTTCTCGTCTTCGTCGTTGCTTGCAGAAGTCGGTGCAGAAGGGGAGGAGCTGACGGAGTCCAAAGGAACACCTTTCACTTTCTCCAAACGGTTGTGTCGGTAAAGCTCGTAGTGAACCTGCGCTGTCACTTCTTTCAAGTCTTGCAAATGAGTTCTGTGACGAAATATCGAAATATTCGCGGTTACGCAATGAAAACAAATAAGTTTTTTAAAACCGAAAGCAAAACGATTTTGTACTAAAAGTATTTAAGTATATTAGTAGTTAATAAAATTGATATTAAGATAGGTCTTCATTTTACACAACTAGAGCAAAAAGTACATACCACGACAATAACTAAATCAAATAACGGAATTTTTTTCATCATATATCATTTAATGCGAAATCGAATTGAATATTGGGGTAATTGTTCAAAGATTTTAAGATTGAATACTCTATTTACACTTTCATGGATCCAAAAATTTTGTGTAACTAACCGTCAAAGCACGAGCTTTAAATAATAAAATAAGCTAGTCATTTTGGATTTTAAGCTAAATACTGTAAAAACTAATAATCATAAAACGTAAAAATTTTTTTAAGGATATAAAACTTCAATAATAATTCACTTTACTTAAGCGAGGGCACCGCTAGAGCTCATGACTTTTGTGGTTCTGCTTTGGCTGACTATCTACATATCACAAATTTATGGTATAATATCTTCACCGTTTGTTTCTTGTTGTGTTAGGCGGGTCAACTTGCAGATATGTAATGTGTTGCCACGTATTTTTCTTAAACGATAGAATAATTTTGAGAGCAACGGCCATCAGTGAGAAAAGAAATTTTACGTCGTAAATATTTAATCGAATTGACAGCCAGCCAAAACAGCATCACTTTTGTTTTCATTTATTTTACTTCAGTCAAAACTGCCATTGTTGAAACTCGAACATTTACGTCACGGTTAGAAACAAAAGAACGGCTTCCGGAATCCGGAATATGGCCGGTAAACATAACGTCTCTGATTCATTGTAACGTTGATTCAAACCGTTATTTTTTTGGGCGGAACAATCACCTGATAATCATGTTCCTGAGATAGACGAACTCGCAGTGTGATTCGTTCTCGACCTCGACCACGCCCCACCTCGTCTTGCGCCCGAGAACATTCTTATTTCCGACTTGATGAGTTGTAGACGAACCGACAACGGCAAAGGGAATTCGATTCTTAAGAAGCAAATCGAACCTTTATTATCAAATATTAGTCTTTCTTTGTCGCTAATGACGTACCATTAGCAGTTGGTTGTTTTTTCGTTCTTCGTCGTCCAGCTCATGGTTCTCGACGTCGGGATAAACACGGATGTTGTGTTCCTGCAAATCTTTCTGAATCTACAAAACATAGATTCTTTTACAGGAAACTGTGAAAAGGAAAAAAACTTCATAAAAACACAAAAGATTTTGTCGCAATTTTAAAACACTACATATTTTAGATACCGTCACTATTTCCTTTAAAAAACATTTACATTGAAGATTAAATCTACCAGTTCATGTCGTCTGCACTTCAATCACGACTATTGTTAATGTGCAACAGGTTAGCTCAGCAGTCGAAAAATGAAGCAGGCTGTTGGTTAAATGCCGAACCGATTGGCATGGATCAAAAATAAGGTCAAATTGCTTTCCTAGACGCCACAAAAAACACATCGACTTTTGTGTTATGTCGCCGTTAGATATTTCCGCGTGGTTTTCATCATCCTGCGATTTTCTTATTGCGCATATACTGAATCATAAAGGCATCTGATAACAACAAATGGGAAACAAAATGTCGCGTCGTGTGAAGAGAACAGAGAGTTAAAAAAGTTGCAGATTGTGGGAGTGTGAAAAATGAATTTGGTGCTATGAGAGCCAGTCATAAGCAATATGTTTCCTACGGAAAGTAAATACTTGGTTTTAACAGTTCGCCACTTTCGCTAAAGCATCAGCGGTAATACGCAATCCTACTGAAGATTCCACCCACATTCACACATGAAATACAACTTTGGTGCAGGAACCGAAAAATGCTTCATAGTATTGACATCACCTTGCCAGAGAAAATAACGACACATACAAAGTCACAACCAGATTTTCAATTTAAAACTCTTATTGAATAATCCGTATTTTTGTTTTAGACGTTCAAAACTATTTTTTAAGTATAAAACATCATTATCTGCTTAAATTTTCGCCGGTTTCACAAAAGGAAAACAAATGACGTTTTGTCATTAGTAACAGACAGCAGAGTTAATCCTCTGCACGAAAGACAAACAACTACTTTTCTGGAAGAAATTAAAAAGCAAAACCTTTGCGGAAAAGCAAAAGACATTGTGAGCTACAATTATAGCCAAGAATTGACAAGATAAAGCGGTCTGGGAATTGCTTGGTAAGGAAAGTGCGCTAGCTACACACATATATAAACGTGATATGTTAAGGCAATCTCAGGACGGCTGCTTAAAATGTATAACAGTGACAAAGAGAGTCGAGCCAACAATTTCCGCATTAAATTTTTTGCCAATAATGGGCGGTGCGAAAATGACAGCAAGACTCCGTGGGGAAACGTACAATTTTAAACAAATGAACCATTAGGGGTTTTAGGACTTAATCAATCTTTCCACTTACATCTCTGACTTGTTTTAAGGGTTCGATTAGTAAAGACAAGGCGTCAAGAGCTGATGGAATGGTACGGTTTTGTATTTTTTTGATCTTGGCGCTTACCATGGAACGGTCTTTGCATTGTACATCTCTTTTACACGCAAGCTTTGCATCATATTAAAATCAAATTCCTTTTTGATTCGTCAAGCGTTTTCATATTGTTCATAATATCTCGATTTCTACGCTTTCTACCCTCTATAATATCTCGATTTCATATTGTTTATAATATCTTATCACAGTTTAGCTTCAAAACCAATCTTTTCAAACCGTAAAAATTTACTCGTATACTATGCAACATAATTTTCAAAAATAACCTTTACAAGTTATTTTTTCAGAAATATTTAAAAAAAATATTTTAGCAGCTGGATTGCAATTTCATTTACACTTGAATTTTTTCGTAGCAAATAGCTGAAGTATTGGCTATTTTTTACGGTAAACACGGAAGATTTTGCAATTAGATTTTTAATAAATTTATTTATTTGTAAAATGCGACAAAGCAAACCCTTGGACTAATGCCACTTCAGTTGATACTATGCTGTAACTACAAGTATTTTTAGTAAATATATATTTCAACTGAGTAAAAAATTTTGGTAACGTGCAATTGGACTCACTCTCTTTTTGAACGTTTCTCGTTCTTCCAAAGTTAAGGAATCGGATTTCGCAATCACGGGAATGACATTGACAATTTGAACCAACTTCTTTAACACTTGAATGTCTACCGGTCGGAGGCTGTATCAACAACACAGTTAACCAAGTACACCAAACGAATGCCGGCACAACACTTGTTTGAAAGTAGGTCTATAATATTCACGGAGCTTCAACTAAGCACGAATCTCAGCCGAGTAACAGTGAAAGTCATAAAAGTTTGAGGTTATTTCTTTAATTTAAAAAAAGCGTTTAAAGGTTGTTAGCCTTTTACAAGTTTAATAAAAACGAGCCGGAAAAGAAATCAATTTGGCTAAATAAGATAAGAGCTGGCTCACTATTCGATTTTTTGTCGGTCACATGATTTAATGAAACGTTCTAAATTTGTCTCCGAAAATCAAGATTTAGAGACATTTTGGTTTATTTGAAGAATATTTTGGTCATAACGAAACAAGCAGTTATCGCATAAAATTTAATTAACTGGCAAATTTAGGACAATAATACAGTCGTTTTGTTGGCTGTTTCTGGACAGTTTCCGGAAAAAGTTCTAATTGCATCTATTACCAAGAATCAACTTTGAATGATTTATTATTTGATTTTCGCATAATATCTTTATAATGTTAAAAGCCGAAATTACTACTACGCCCCACTAAAAAAGCAACAAAGCAACGACGTCATCTTCAAATCGTTGAAGCCCAGACAAACACCCGTCGGGAATTTACAAACTGTAACAGTTTAATCAAACACAGTCGATCAAAAAATGTTTAAAAAAAGTAATTTAGATAAAATTCAATAAACGGAACTATCCAGTATATTTCCAGATTTTTACGTGCAATGCAAGTTACTTTTACCAGCTCTGTCACTTCAACAAATGCTACCGTAACGATAAAAACACTTGGGAATGTAACAATTATAAATATATCGTGTTAATCAATGCTTTTATACTTGATTCTACAGACATTCTCAATTGTTGTCATTTTTGCATTCAACCAAGTAGTTGTCTGAGTGACTTTTAAATAGCAGGCTGAATGAAGTGGTTCCCAACCTTTGGAATGTGAAGGAGGCAAAGTTTTCATCGATAAAAACTTTAGCCGCCTTTGCTTGATATCGAAAGTCAAACTGCATCCTTTTTCTTTGTAAGTCAATTTGAAACCCTGCATTCAACCAGTTATACATTCAAAAAAACCAGTGCCAATGGCGACCACGAGTTAGGGGTTGGGAATCTCTGAATAAGTGCTTGGTTACAATACGCGACAACTTGAGGTTCTTAAGTTTAAAAATGTTTAGTATTGAAACAGTAATCAACAAGTTTGTTTGATTGAAGTTCGACTTTCTAAAGATGCGTCAATACTTGTTTTTAAATGTCTGAAAGTTTATTAATTGCAATGATGACTTTTTGAGAAAAATCAAGTGCAAGAAAACTATTTTCATCTTTGCTTTGGGTGATTTTAAGACTTTGCTCTTTGACTGAACAAGTCAAATTAATTAAGAGCCTGACCAATAAACCTTTTAAAAATACTTAAAAATTTAATTGCCGCGCAAGAAATGTTAAAGTGTTAAATATTCGCGACAAGGCAAGTCAATCAAAAGCAAGTCAATCGAAAACGATCAAATCTAAACTTGTTCATTTCGAAAAATGACGCAAGCAAACTTCCTTAGTTGCACAGAATTTATTTGTAACAAGTCACTTCTTAACAAGGCGCGGTTCGAATGCGCGCCAAAAGAAACTTGAATTATCAAACGTAACCTTCAAAAACTTGTCAAAAAGTATTGCCGAAGAATGAAAAATAAGGAACTATCATGATGAAGTTGATCGATTGGAAAAACTTGGTTCATGCACGCTAGAATAATGATCTTACCAATGGCCGGTGGGCGGAATAAAGTAGATACAACAATGGACTCTCGTGTCGGGAACGCGCTTTCTTCGTTTAATCGAGATTTCCTCGTTGAGGTACTTCTCGTATTGATCGTTAATATACTTCATGATTGGCTGCCAACTAAAAAGAAATTGGTCTTAAAATTCATTGGTCTTTTTTTCGCTTGTTGGTCGGACTCAAATAAGATATTTCAAAACGCTTTATCGCAGGGTTGGAAAGAGCGCGGCCTGCGATTTCGTTATTGTTTAACGGTTTCAAGCATTCAAGCAATTTAAGCTGCACAATGACAAGTGACGTCAGATTGAGGAAGTTGTCGCGGACTCGTGACAACAGATTCCCGTGGCTGGTTTACTGCTAGATTGACATAATTGCCCATTGGCTAAAACTTGTCAGCTTAAGACTATTTTCGGTCTGTTTAAGAAATTGAAAATATTTCAATTTACCAATTACTGTTGTCCACGTGATCTCCGAATCCTGGAGTGTCGGTCACGGTCAGCTTTAAGCGCAATCCTTTTTCTTCAATTACTAAAAAAGCAACATGTGGTTTGAATTTGTGCCACCACTTAGTTATCAACAAAAGTGAAATGGTTCGACTGACAGCTTTAATTTTTAATCGTATATCAAGGCCAAAAAAACATCGTGACGAGATGTAACAAGTTGTCCAAAACAGAAACAAGGCCCGAAACCTTAAATTTTTTTTTCATTACGTTTCTACTTTTTACGTTTCATTACGTTTCTTTCATTAAACGTAACTAAAACTCATCATTTTTAGCAGTTGTAGATGGTAAAGAGGCTCAAAAGCAAGAAAAAAACACTAACAGTTGGTTTTTTACCAAATAAATTTTAGCTGAAAAGAAAATAATCTACTTTGCAGCAGCCATCATGTTAACCAACAACTTCAATCATATTCTCGCAAGGAATAAAAGAGACTTTTTGTAGCATTGAATGAAGCTTCAGGAATACAGTAGCTGCAACAACCAACAGCCTGTGGCACAAACATTGGTCGGCGCTGCCGCTTTGGCTCAACCAAAAATATCTCTTTGATGTGATTTATAAAAAATAATTTGAGTCATGTAGATCAAGGTTCATCAATGCTACACTATGTCAGGAAAGCCAAGTGAAGAGACCCAAAAATGTCCTACTTTAAAAGGAGTGGCTGGTTTTTCTTTTGAGGAATTACAATGTAGAAGTCGATTAAAAACAAAAATAGTGATCATAGAAATAGTTTGGTGAATAAATTTTCTTTTTGTAGTTTAGTTTATTGCGGAAAATTTTGGCGGGCCGGACAACGTACGACTTTGCAAGTCATAGTTTGTTAAGATCACAGTGCTGAACCGACCTATCAATATAGCAAATGTCATCAAATAATGGCTAAACAAGTTCGTTTTTTTATGAAAATGAAGGCCTACTACTTATTGGTTTACTCAATTATAATGATTATTCACTGCAATAATTTTTTTCTATATTTGGCGCTTTTTTTAACAGAACACATTGTAAAATTACTCCAGATATACTGCATAGCAGCAATAAACACAACCAGAAATATAATTCAAAGTATAAGAATATTTTCGATATATTTTATTTTCATGCATTGTTTAATGGCAAAAAGCCCACTAGTTAGGGGTCCATTCGCTATAGGGTAAGCTAACAACATAGTCAGTCCGCCACTTTTTTGCAGCATTCTCAGTTAATACGGAAAATTTGGTTAAAAATCATTTAGTTACAATAAAGTGTTTTTTTCTATATTAGACCAGCGAACCTATTTCCAATATTAAAAACAGCTTTACAGCAGACCCAAATTTGAAGGTTAACATACCATGGCTAATTGATTTAATTTCAACAGTTTTTGGTATGTGATAATCATCTTCTGGAAATCTGCGACTGACTTTGGATTTGAAAATAGTGTTAACAAGAGTAGATTTGCCCAATCCTGAGCTACCTGCAAAAAAAAGACGAAACATATAGTGCAATTTGTCAAAAAAGTGTAAAAATAATTACTTTTGATTCTAGTTCTTTCAATTGGCTGTATCAGTCCCGCAGTGACAACTGCAGTGACTCAGAAACAATGACTCTAGGGCCGTTTGGGAACGACGCAACAGCGCGTGATGTCTGGAATGAATGAATAAAGTCTTAACTCGAGTATACAGTTTTATTCGGGCAAAGTTCAGTGCAACATTTTTTTTGTTGGACTTTATTTTCGTTAAGCAACAGATCAATTGCAAATCCACCTTAAGAATGGTATTATAGGTATAGACTAAGAAATGCTATACAATTACTGTAGTTGTCTTCAAAAGTCGAAACATCAAAATCCAGTTTGTAGCAAAAAAAACTTTCAAAATTAGCCTTTGAGACTCTCAAATGTTACCAGAGGGTTATAAAATCAATACCTGGTATGCATCTGATCCTTTGTAACCTACATCACACGAAGTTCTCGTACTGTGTTTGATACAACGGAAAACCGTTGGTTTAATTTTTAAACAAAAAAACCATTAAGTGACTAAGGTTTTCCACATACAATTTAAACCAGAGTTTCTCAAACTGGAGTCTGCGAACCCCTGACGGTCCATGATGACTGCACAAGGGGTCCGCGACAACATGACAAAATTTATCTAGCATATATACTTGGAAAGTAATCTATACCATGAATTTGGAACAAAAATCATGAAATCGGAGACTGATTTTAAGTGAAGACCATTTTTTTATGGAACACCTTCTTTTGGGTTTGTTTGGGCCGTGAAAAAAATATTTGCAAATAGCGATTCGAGGCCCAAAAAGTTTGGAAAACTCTGATTTAAACCATTTCATAAAAACAATCAACGTATTGGTACATCAAAATTTATTTCTGAAAAGTCTACACCAAAACTTACTATTATATTCTAGAAACGCGACGTAACAATTTTAAAGTTGTTCGTTTGTAACCAGCAAGTGACCAATAAAAAATTGTCAATGATATTTAACTTCCTTAATTAAAATAATTCTATTTCCTGTATCAGTAAACTCTCCAGGAACAAATGCACCAGAGACTACACGGTTGATGACGTTTGTGGAAACATGACAGCAAACACGAGGCTACATTTGCCACAAAAAACAAAAAATAAAAAGACTTATTACGCTATAATCAATCAAATATGAAGTTAAACCTGACACTGCAATAATACTTCCATTGTTTTTAAACATTTTTAACTGTGTGTAAATTTTAAAAACAAACTTTCTTTACAACTGTAGTACTTAACACACGAGCACTAAACAAGAATACGCCATCAAAAATATGTATAAGATCGACACTTCTTTTAATTTCCTGAAAAAAAGTGGATTGTCTGTACATTATGAAAGTCAACCAAGATTTTGAGCAGAATTGGATTAGGGAAGGAATAAACGTATGAAATCGCAACTGCGAACCTTTTAGCAATCGAAATGGTGCAAAATGAGTTGTGTAGCATTCAACATTATTCCATTATTAATCAACCATAGATTAAAGCAGTTTGATTGAATTGCATCACCAGTTAAACTCTAGTCGTTTTCTCATTACCTAGTGGTATCATATCCAGTCCACAAATAAATTGATATAACAAAATAAACTTTGTAAATTGTGTTGATTAAGTTTTCTTGCATTTTTCAGCGATAATTTTCAATATAACTTTTGATGCTTATTACACCAATAACGTATGTACCGCCACGTTTATTACATGGCCAGCAGTGCTAAAAGAAGTGTTTCTCAACCTTTTTCTTTCCTAGCCCCCCTTTGAAATCAGCAACCGATTCTCGCACCCCTTTTAGGATTGGATGAATACGAAAATAATTGTTATTAAAATTTTAAACAAGTAACAGACAACATAATAGCACAATATTAAAACGTGAGTTAGTTTTACATCAGCAAGAAAGTAAATTACAGTGATACATTATACATTAACTGTGCCTCAGTGACATAGACCAAACCAATTTTGATAATTCAGCAACCACGCACCCCCTAGAAACAGATATCGCACCTCTGGTTAAGAACCCTTGGCTAAAAGTATCGGTATAAGAATTATAAACAAAAATGAAATATCGCGATTCCGCTTACGCAAAACAATTGCAAACAGTATGTGAGATTGCAATACAGCAAAACTATACGTCATGTTTAAACCAGTGAATGGAAACAATATATTTTGACTGCAAATAAAATCACTGCGAAAAGATACAGATTTGTATTGATATTAAGTTAAAGCGCTTTGGTTGCACGAAAGGTAGGAAACTTCGAAGAAAAACTCGATTTAGCAAATGCCTATTGGGTAATTCGATTTTAAAACATTTTTTTGATGTAACCAATATGCTAGTAACTTTATCTATCTACATAAACATATGGTTCAATTAGATGACATTGGCACTAAATAAAGTAATACATAAAATCAAATTTGAATCTTTTTAAAAAAAAGTTATTGTTTGTTATTTATCAAAAGGCAAATACAACTGATCAAAAATAACATCGAAGTCCTTTGAAGATTTTTTATGAATAAAATTAAGCTTTTTTCGGCGACCGGAGGTGAAAAGTTTACGAGTTTTTATTAAAACGAAATACCAAGATAAAAAAAAACAAAAAGTCCAATCGATCATTATTTAGATTTTACCCAAAATGACATCATACCGATAATGTCTGTTTTATATTTAATAATGAATCTTCTTATAAAGCTCGCTGTCTCAGTTTTATGCCAAAATGTTTCGCTTAATTTTGACAGGAAGATTAATTGAGGATTAATGGTGTTGCCTTTGGGTTTTTGCTAAGTTTAAAAGTTGATTATTAGGTACCAATATTAATAATAATGGCTTCAAGCAGAAGTTCCTAACGGCTGTTTCTTTTTTTTTTTTTTTTGTTTAATTTTTGTCGTAACAAAGAAAATTTAAGTTTTATTGTTTAGAGAAAATTTTAATACAATTTTATAGCCGTGTTTTTTAATCAAGTAACAAAACTAAGCAGCAATATTCTTTGAAATTTAAAGATAAACAATAGACAAGTGTTAGCGCTTACCAACAACCATAATGTTAAATTCAAATCCTTGTCGTAAAGCTTTTTTTCTTATTTGCTCCGTCAAAGTATCGATTCCAACATATCCTTCTAAAGTTGTCTTCATTTTTTAAACAACTGTTTTTATTTAGCTCTGTTTAAAATCAGATTACAACGACTTATAACACCAAAAAGCTAATAAAAATCTGCAAATTAATATACGCAGTTCTTAAAATTTTTGTTAGCAGCTTGTTCTAAACTCCCATTCAACTGCTTTAACATAAGCGTGGGAATCATTATTGTTTTAAATTATCTTCCATTGCTTGCAAAAAAAAACCTTAACGAAGGTGTAAAGAGATAGCTAGAAATACTATGTAAACCAACAACTGCATTGTTACATTTACTACTAAATCATTTAAAGGTTTTTTAAAATTGCAATACAATTACAACATTGCACTTACAATGAACAACAATTTGTTCCTAGAAGTTTGACTGCGCTTGCTTCAAAACGGTTTTTCCCTTGTCTGCTTAAACAATTACAACAGAATTGAGAGGCTGCTTATAGCTTGCACACTCGCCAAACAAAAAACGATGAGTGCATTCGAACAAGTTTGGCACGTCTCTGCGTTTTCTCGCTCATTTGGAAAGTTACAAGACATCGCGCTTTTCTTCTGTGCCTTTGGATGACTGCAAGATAATTAAGCATTCTTATCGGCTGCTCTTATTTATCAAATGTCCGATTGGGAAACTACTGCGTCATAACCAATTGCAAATTTCCTTATGTCTATATCCTATCTTTAAACTGGGAATGGCTATCAACTAGCTTGATAAATTTTTTTTGTTCTAAGTATAAAGTTTCAGTCGGAAATAAAGCAAAATCTACAGGTGCCTTTTACGTCATTGTGGTAAATGTTAAAGGAGTTCGAAAAAGAAATTTTAGAACGTAAACAGGCCTTCTTTGTTTAAATTGGCGCAATTGACGCAGTAGGTTGTTGAGAGGTAGTTTGGCTGCGTTTTGGATTTGTTAGGATTTCGTAGCGGTGCCTTGAAACCAAGTAAGTAACAAACACTGCTGGTTGCTTGTAATTAGTAATGAATGTCATTGTCGTCGGGATGGCTTAGTGTGATAACACTCTGACTTGCGTGCGGAAGGACGCGAGTTCGATGCTCAGTTTATTTGAAAGATTTCTGTTGTGCCTTAAAAAAGGCTCTACTCAGCTTAGCACATAAGGCAGCAATTCGGTCAATACGACCATAGGAAGAAAGAATGCACATAATAAACCACCAACAAATTATGCTAAGCAAAAATCTAACAAAAATTAACCGGTACACAAGTACCCCCAAAATTATATAAAACTATTAACTTTACATAACAGTTTGCTTGAACAATTAATTTTTTTCTCTTCAATTATTTTGAAAGTGAATTTCTCAAACCACTCTTTCTAACCCTTCTATTTTTCATTTTAGTAATTTCGGTCCAAATGGAGCAAAGCCGGCCCCTTTCCACTACGAGGTGGAATGGAGCATTCTTTGTTTGTTTTATTGACTTTTTTACTTCTTTCCGCGCTTATGCGCTAAACGAAGCAAAAAAATCAATACAAGAAACAAAAAGTTCGAATATTTGTTCTTCTCTGCAAAATCGCAATCAAAGAATTAAACCAAGTGGGATCCTAAATATTTCAAGAATCTAAAAAAAATGGATTTAAACGAAAAATCATCCAACATTTCAAGATTAAATTTGCTCTTGATTTGTCAATGAAACAGAGTTTGTATTTCCCTTGAAAAAAAAGGGAGTAATTGTATTTATACAGGAAAGTATCGATAGTTTTTTTTCTTTTTCAGGAAAAGACAGATTTACACGTAAGTCTTATATTTGAATTTTTATGAGCTTACTTTTCTTTTTAAGTACAACAAATTCTGTTCCAATTCACACTTTAACTTTTTAAAACGCTTGAGCAATTAGTACCTATTGTTTGTAGAATGCTTTCTCTTGAACCAAGTTGATGAACAGCATCGTTTAATTGGGTGGATCTAATTTATTTTTAAGCGTACGGACAGTGATTGACACAAAGCCAAAAACTATCAACTCAAATGCCATAACGTCATCAGCATCTTCAATCAATTTTATTTTCATGCTAAAACAAGAAAAGTATTAAGATTTTTTTTTTAATATCTGCCTTGTGACAGAACCAATCGTTATAAATAATTTTTTTTAAATTAACTAATTTTCATCAATAGCCTACTAAGCTACAAAAGCATCTAAATCTGTTCTAGATAATTAACAAAAACTTTCAAACAATTACGTTGTGATGTGCTATTCATCATTAAAGTAGAAGGTTAAAACAAATGGTTATACCTTTGGGCATTTTGGAGTTAAGCTGTTGTCTGATTATAACTGAAACCACTTGTATCGCTGACAAATAAAGCTGGTTAAATGCTAAGACCACCATAGTATTATTTTCCCGCTATCAAAACGAAGATAATTTTATTTTGTTCGCATGATAATGCGCTACATTGCAGAATTTCCAGCAGCCTTCCACCTATACTTCAAACATTTGTTATTGTTTTTTGCAAATAAACTATTTCATTAATTTATTCGTTTCTTATTTTCAATCAAGTTTATTCGTATGCGAATTGACATTGAAAATATGATTGCAAATAAGGATACAACGACTATATGAAATATATTATTATACTCACAACCCAATCGCTATACTTTTGAATTTTTATAGTTTAACTCTTATTTTATCAGGAAAAGGAGCAACTGCAGAAAAACAGACACGACAAAAAGCAACTGACATATGGGGTTCAATGAACGGAGTTGCTCAGTTTAGCTCAATAAGCACAAATAATGAATTGAATATGTATTGTTTGCCTATTTCGTATTATATAAAAAATGCTAAGCAAATGAAGTTTAATTAAATTGAAAGCCGCATTGGCTGGTCTAGTTAGGACTTGTGCAACAGGGACAAAGACTGTTTGATATTTAAACAAGAAATTAAACATATTTAAACCCCTCATCGTATGCAAAAATTTTTCCTAGTTTAAAAGATCAAACAATGCGCTTTTTAGTTCAGGTATTTTCTTTACGCATCAGATGGCACATCACGCCATAAACATAAAAATTTATAATTCTGTGCCCCTGCTTCAATAGAAAGAGAGAAAAAGGCTAATGATTATCGAAACCTTGTGGTTAATGCTAAATTTTTTAAACGAAGTATTTTTATTTTGCCAACACCTGAGTCGTACCAAAGCTAAATCTGCTCAAGATTCGTTTTGCAAATCTATTGACTGAAGATTTTCTTGGAGAAAAAAAAATTTACTCAATTTTTGCGTAAAAAACAACGTTTATTAAAATGACAATGAACGTAGAAACAAAAAGCATCAATTAAAAGACTGCAGAACACTTTATGTCTCAGTAAATTCCTCACTAATTTATTTGCCTCCATTTACAAAATAGAATCGGTTTCTTCATGTAATTGGTTAATTTTGAGGTTGCGATTAAAATGCAAGGTCAATAAAAGTTTATAGAGTCAAAAAAATTATAACCGTGGATTTTCACTATTATATTATAACTGAAAAAAACTTTCTAAGAATTTTTTTCACTCTAAATTGTACCCACTTCAAATTTTTCACAACAAAACTGTTTAAGAGGCAAAATCTTCAGCTGGTCTTCTAATCTAATGTTTCTCAACCTTTTTACCACCGTGGCCCAAAAACAATTTCAAACGCAAAAGTTTGGGCCCACTGTGTCTTAGTGAAGGCATTTTTCTTTAGGTCTTTACCTCACTAAATACTGTCACAAAATCTAAATAAAGACCTTTTTTTTGTCTTCAAGTAAATTTGAGTCACCAATTTTAGTCTTCAGCGTGGTGGAACCGGTTCAGAATCCTCGATGAAATCAGAAATTACTTTTACCTCAACGCATTTTTCACACCATTTCTGTGTGGTTCATTTGAAAAACTTGCTGTGGCCCACCCAAGTCTTGTCGTTTACATTTAATAATTAATTGAGCTTTAGCTTACTTATTTTGACCCAAATTAACGAGATTTCAGCAAAACTCGTAGAATCCAGCTCACTGAAAGTTGTATATGACCCTAATTAGAAATAAATAACGTAAACACAAAAATCGAAAAAAGGTAGTCTAATAAAAACATTGTTTAACTTGCATTTAGTTTAGTTTAGTCATGTAAGATTTAGATGATAGAGCTATATTTTGTGTATCTTAAAATTCATTGCTAAGCTAGAGATGATTTACACTTTATCCATCTCATGACTGGATTTCCTATACTAGGAAACAAACATGTTACTTACAAATTTTTTTCTTATTTTGATGTGAAATAACCTAATATAAGCTTGTTTTACAAAAAACAGATCGAGTGTTTTATTTGTTTATTTAAAACGATATGCTTGTAATTTAGACCTACCTGTTAAGACCGCCTTTAGGAGGAAGTGACGTAAGTGCCATTTTCAAGGACACAACGTGAAGAGCTGAGAAATTGAATCAAGACCATGTCGATCAGGGTCATATTCAAAACAACGCTCTTACCTCTAGGGCAACGATGCCAAAAATGCTATGATTCTGCACTGCGCCAACAGTGATTATATCATTATTGCTATTTTCTGTCTGATATCATTATTTGTTTCTAGTTTAACCCAGGGTTTCTCAAGGGGGCCGAGGCATGAAATCAGAGACAGTTTAATAGTGATGACTCTTTTTGCTCTCCACTTGACGTTTGGGACAATATTCTAAACTTTTTATGGCAAAAAAAGTTATAGTGATGACTTTTTTTTGCTCTCCACTTGACGTTTGGGACAATATTCTAAGAGGGTCACGGGTTTTGAGAGTCTCTAAAAAGGAGCAACGAACCATAAAAGTTTGAGAACCTGGATTAACTCTTTGTTTTCTTCTTTTTAAATTTTGAACGCAAACAAAACAGCGAAGTAAAAATATTAACTTTCTGTCTGTCTTTGCATGCAGCAAAAACTGACGTCAATGACGTCACTATTATCAAATAAAATTTGCTTGCATTAAACAAAAAATAAGCAATTTCTTAACAGTTTTACGTTTTATGAAAAATTCAAACGCTTTCATTGGGATTGGTGAACCGGGTAGAAACAGCATACATATTACCGTTAATTTGAAGCCAAAGGTTAAGATTCTGCTCAACTAAATTTAGCATCACAGTTTTTAAATACAATTTGGTTTGATAGTCCTCGGAAAAATAAATTATCGTGTTTAAAAAACAACTTAAAGTTTATGAACTCAATCATATGATAAGTGGCGTAAAAACTTTTGAAATGCAAGTCTTAACACTAGCTTTGTAACTTTTGGTCTATATGTAGAAACGTAGGAAGAAGTTTTTAATTTTTTTTATCTTTATCGGTTGTTTCCGCTTTTTTAAAATTTTATTGCGATTACCTTGTAAAACTTTTGTATATTAACGTCAACTTATAAAAATTCAATTTTACTGGAATTTCATGGAATATTTTGCCATAAACTCATTTCTTCAACGAAACTTACGTAATCTTTATTTTTTAAACTGCACTACCTGTGTTTATTCAACGTTTGGTGACCTTAGTTTATGCCATTTTGATTCTTTAAACTTCTTAAACTAGTGAAAAGGCCGAGCGGAAGAAGGTAACACTGCAAAGTAATTAACTCTTTTATACGACTATATGAATGCCAAGCTATTCATTTACATAGAAATACCAATAAAGATGTCAATAAATCTAACGATGCCCTCTGGTATACCGCAACATCTTTACGCTTTTAAGAATTTATATTTGATCAGCAGACCAATACTATTTTTCATTTTAAGACAGCTCTAAAGCATATACAGTGTAGACACTTAAATTGAAACTAAAAAGTTAATAAAAAAAACTAGAACACATTTTGGAACAATTTATTTTATTTTTATACTAATTTCTTTATCGTTTATTGGGTTTAATTTAATAGCAACCAATACCATCAATAGATTTCATTCAAATATACTGCTATTTTTTTTGCTACAAAGCCAAGTTAATCATTTCTCTTTTTAAATGGTTTTATCTACCAACGATTAGCGTTCTTTATTTCTTCTTGTGGCGTAAAACATGAAATTCTATATTAGACAACAAACTTTGCTTTATTCACTCTGAATGGTTTAACAACTTGGCCGTTAATTATTGTTTACTTTTTATTGACCAGTTAAGTCTCCCACTTTTTTCAAAGAAATAAACATTCAGTTACCGCAAGTTTTTAATATTCCAAAAAAGACACATTAAATCGTGCACTTTTCTCAACTGACGTACCTGCAGCACATGCTCTAAGCGTTTTACAGACAACTGGTGACTAAGTCTATTTTACGTATTTCCTGTTTTTGCACAAGTTTCTGCAAAATCAAAAAATAACTGCTTTTGTTCATTGGCAAACTGCTTTTTTTTTCATCTGTTTTATATTTTTATCAAAAATAGAAAAAGCCATGATATGTCTTTTTGTACTTTAAAGGTATTGCATTCTTTGGCTTATTATTTTTTCGTATTGTTGTCTATTTTTAAAGAGAAAAACTTTTGTCAATACTATTTGAACTCTTATGTTGCAAAAAAAGTATCAAACTAACGTCTATTTAAAATCTTTAAAAATAAGATGACCTATATTGTTTTTCTTTTGGAATCGTAAGCTAGATTTTGTTTACAAATTTTTAAATTTAATTTTGGCAATCGACTTTAAATAACTTACACTAAGTCACATTCATAGGCGTACGCATGGGGGGTTTGGGGGTCAATCCCCCCTTGAAGATGGTGATTAGAAATATGCACTTGTACACATTAACATATCAACAACAAGTAGGCTACGATAACATGATATAAGTTTTATTGTTGCCGCGCTTTGGTCTTTTTTAACTTTATAAGTGATTTTACTATAGAAATCGGCTTTTTCTGTCGCCCAAATTGCTTCAAAGTTAGCTAATGCAATGATCCTTAACCTTTTAAAGCTTGCTGACCCGTAACATTTCAAAGCAACTTTTCGGGTTATAGTATTTAAAAGTCCAAAAAGTATTGGCCGAGTTTTTGATTAATTTTACTAAATTTGGTGCTTTAAATCTAAGCTCATACCGCCTTGAACGTCATGGAATTAAAGCACAAAGTTGAAATTAATTGCGGCGGACTGAAAGAAAAGTTATAGGAGACCGGCACCGGTCCGCGGACCGACGGTTGAAAAAACTGAGCTAATGTACAGCTATCAAATCACCTGTGAGTGAAACTTGCAAAGCCGAAAAATATTTAAACATAGATTCAGGTTTTCTATGCTTCGCTTTTGATGTCTATTTTTTAGCAGCTAAGGAGAGTGCCAAAAAGAACCTCAAATTTTGGAAAAGCCCAAAAAAAAAATTAACAATGAGATGTTGGTCTATGATATAATAAAATTTCGTTTTACTAATCAGGTTGCCACTATGAATAAACTTTTTCTGTATGAGTCAAAGATTCATAAAGCTTAGTAAACAATATATGCCTACACCAAAACTAAATAAGCAAATTTTACAAAACTTGTTTTTTTCACAAAAAATATTTTATTGCGTACTAAATTAGTGGTTCTCAAAGTTTATGCTGTTTTTCTTCCGTTCATGACTGGGGTACAGCCATTTCCGATTTACAGTAGGCTGTATGACAAAAGTTTTCTGAGAAAAGTTTCTTTTTGTTGATAAGTGAAAGACCTTTTTTGGTTTTTGTTATAAAGTAAAGCACCGTAGCCTTACTTGCAAGCTACTGAAACTTCTGCCGGATAAATCGACGATTAACTTTTATGAATTGCCAAGTTGCAATTATAAAGGACGTGCCAATTTTAGTCATGAATAAATAATTTTAAATTAACTTAAGTTTTATTTAAATCCCTCCCTCAACAATTTTATCGCTACATACAGGTTACGAATTCCTTCTTAGAGGGCAAATTTGCTCGCTTTCAGAAACACTGAGCCAGATATTGTTGATTTCAGTTGCAATACGGAGTACTCGATCAGGCGGTTAGAGTAGAATATTTCTGAACCAAAATGTCATGCAATTCAAATATTATTTATTAATAACCCAACAGTCTGTTTAACCCAAATGCGATCATTAGGGATTTAATAGGTAGCTATATAAAGTGAGTTGTTATTATAATTTAATAATAATCTACTGCTTTGTCATCGTAATCATTATTAAATGGAGTTTGTTTTGAGCTGAATTGATTCAATTATATCAGTGAGCTTAACTCAAGGAAGCTTTTATTGATACTAATAGTTGCCTTTACGGTTAGACAAAAATATTCACGCCATTGCAAGAAGCTTTAAAAAGCATAATAGGCGTGCTTTACTTTTAAAGTTATTTTAGAAAAGTTTTCCGCCCATGACCAGAACACTTATAATAATCGTGCTTTTAACTTGCAAATAAACTTCAGAAACGTTATACTTGAGGTGACCATCAAGCAATTACTTGCTTTCCGCGATGCTAAGATACTGCTGTCCGTTAGAATTTTATTTATTTATTTTTTTAAAGATCTTCCAAAATTTAGAACTACTTACGAAGACCGCCAAGCAAAGGTAAGTGCTGTAAATTACTTTGCACAAAGGACACAACAGAATGACGAGAGTAGGTTTTGAACCATCGTTAAGTTGATTACATTTGCCATCAATACAGCACTTCTACCAATGGTCTTTAAATCAAATATAGTTAAGTTTTTTGTTTAATCAAGTGTTCCATCTTCCACTGGTTCCAAAAGGTTTTTAGATTTACCGTACTGGTAGTTACAATTATTCTATAACTGCATAATTTGCTACTTTAGAAAACTTGCTATTCCAGATTACTCTTTTTGTTTCTTAACCAAACCTCTTTCTAAAGAAATCTTATACTGAATATTAATCCAGATATGCTATTTGAGCCGTTAAAATGAAATTCCTCGGTAAACATTTTTGATTATAACAGATGAAATAGTTTTCGTCGGTACAATATATAATTTTTTTTGATGATAGTTTCAATGGTTGAATTAATTGTGACGCCTAAACGTAAAACGGACCAAGTTTAAAAAGTAGTTTTTGAGAAAAACAACTTTAAAATGAGATTTTTAAATTTATACTGTAACTGATTCTGCAAAAAAGACTATTTTTTAAAAAGACTGAATTAAAGGCTGTCTTTTTTTAAAAAAATTTTCTCAATCATGAACTTATTCACCCAATGGTGTACCAGCCAAAAAAATGTTTTGAGGGCAATACAGTTTGCCCAAATCATGATCGTTTAGTACTTTACAAAAACGAGAAGAAATTTTGTCTGAAATTTAGGGTGAAGACCAAAAAAAAAAAAAAAGTCTTTACTTTGATTCGTCTCCGATTTCTCAATTTTTGTCTCAAAAAAGTAGTGACGTCTCTCTAAAAAAAAGATCTTCGCCTCAACGTAATCGTTTTTCTGTATTTGGAAACTTTGCCCTGCAAAAGTAGGCTACTTCTAAGTTTCTTGTCTCTGTCCTAAAATTTTTGATTTTACCCAAACTTTTGAAACTTGGGCGGGTAATTGCCCCTTGCCTTCCCAAGCTTGTAGGCTATGTTTGCACTTTTGTGAGTTGGTTCTTGATTATGACATCATAAAAACATCACAATTTAGTAGTTTTTATCGTTGCATACGTAAATATTAGTCAACTTGTGCAAAAAAAACAAAAAAACATGGCCTGCTTATTATATACGGAGGCGAAAAGTTGAACTGGACCAAATAAATTCTACACAAAAATTTTAAAGCTTCATTCTTTCCAAAACAAAAAAAAATTTTCGGTCTAAGTTACTTAATTAGGTTTACATTCAAATGTCCCTAATTTCAATTCACGAGCAATAGCCACTCAAAAGTGTGTAGGCCTATATCAAATATTGTGTTACTTGTGTTATCACAATTCGCTTTGCAAAATACCTTTGGAAAATATTATTATATAAAGCATCTTAATGGAAAGTTGTTTTCGAAAAGAACTGCTCACGAGTTTCCAAACCGCGCTACGGTTCTTCATCTTTCTAAAGCACAAAAAAATTTAAGTGCGGTTTCCTAAATTGCAATTGCGATCAAATAATTTGACGTGATTCACATGAAATTTATGTGAATGTTGTTGTTATGTTTGCTGGGTTATCGTGAGAGTCAGGACAATGAATATTGAAGATGATGATGCCTGCTTCGTCATTAATTCGAATTTAATGTATACATGATCATTGCTACTAATTTTTAGGAAATAAAATTGATTTTGAAATCAAATACGTAATAAAAAGAATTAATGCTGTTCTTAAACATATAGGCCTTAAATGGTTTTACTTCTCTCTTTGAACCTAAAAGGGTTCAAAAATTCTAGAATCTTTTTTGTAGCAGTTTATGCACGCGCAGCATGGACAATGTTCAGACCAAAACCTTTTCATGTATGTTTAGATTTTAAGCATTTGCCCGCCATTAAAAAGCCTAAACCGTCAAATCAATTTAAAGTTTATGCGATGTGAACTTGGGTCTATTCGAAATCAATTGGTTGTGATTAAAAAAAAAGACTGCAATCACTATTTTAAATGGCTTAAAACTTATTAGTAGATTAGTTAAAATACACTATACTTAATTCTTATTTTATTGCTTAGTCTGAATTTAGTCGTGTTTTATAAAAACAGACTGTTCTAGGTACTAAGAAAACTTGCTAAACATAGAGCCTGAAACATTACGCTTTAACGAAATAAAATCAAGTAACAAAACGATAAATTGTATTTTACAACAAACCTCTAGTGATCGACGAATACTGGAATCACATGGCACAAAGCTTCATAGCTGCAGTATTGACGCAGATTAATTTCGAAATAAAGGATAACATGGCGACAGCATTTGTTTCGGCTACGTCATTTAATACATCGCCCTTTGACAAGCTACAAAAATGACATCAGAAACGCAATTGCCACACATCGGATTAAAATATCAAGAAGTTTAATAAAAAACTTCAATCTTTGTGACTTTCATCAATTCGGAATGCTAGCTTTGTCTGATTGAAGCTGATATACCTGTGACTGTCCATCAATAAAAATTAACTTGCTTGTTTTGAATCTTTAGCAATTGATTGTGAAAGATGTAGACTACGAGCTTTATTGTTTTTAACGTCATAGAAATTCTATTTGCGGCTATAATACACTTATTATTGCACATAAAACATATAGCAACGATTCGATAAGAGAAATATTTTAAGATAATCTAAAGCTGAATAATTATTTCCGCTTGTATCCAGTGAAAATCATAAATGTTCCAAAATCGTTTTATTTTTTGAATCCCCACAGAGGATCCAACCCAGAAAACGGATCATTTTCATTATTGTCGGATGAACCTTCAGTTTTGGCCTTGAAAAAGTCCGCCTTCGTGATTCGCTTCTTTTCCTTCACGTCCTTACCAAGTGTAAACGATTCAGGAGTCAATTGGTCCAGAAGAGAAACGTTACTCGAGGCTGGTTGGGTCGCGTTCAAAGAAGCGGAGCTCGGAGAGAGACCGGGAAACGGCGCCGCTGCGGCCGGGACCGTTTGGGCCTGATTTCGGACGGAAGTCGTCGGAACCGACTGAGCACTGTGCCGGCCGTAGGAGTCAATCGATTCTGAATTGACCAGCTGTTCCGGAACTTTGCAATCGCTAATTACGTCAGGCTTGACGGAACCGACCGACTGAGACGACTGCTCGTCGGGCAGCGTTCCCTGGACCAGGTCGCTCACGTTGCTCCCGATCAAAGTATTGACGTCAACGGGTGAAGGGTCGGCCTGAAAGGGAATGCTCGAAACACTGGACGCTGACGTCAGCTGTTGGCTTGACGATGTATTCTGGAACGAGAACGGCAGCTGTCGTAATAATCGCCACGCGCTTTTGGGTCACGAGTCGAAGTCGAGATCCGAGTGTTAGTTCGCGAATCGCATGAGAATCGCGAGGATTTTTGAACTTGACACAAGGTCGCGCGAGCTCATGCACACACGCAACGACATGCAATTAAATAACGTCATCAACAAACCGCACTACGCTCAAATTGCATCTCACCGTCTTCGTCCTCGAATGATTGAAAATGTAAGGCTTACTATTAAACGAGAGAGATAAAGATAAAAATTTTATTTTACCTTAACGGTCAATTTCTCCACACTCGCTTGAATGCTCGCCAACGCTGCGCTCGAATCAAAAACGTCGAACGAATTCTTAGTGACGGGCGGGAAGGTATGCGTCTGCAAAACCGTATGTTCACTACCGAGGAAACGAATTTGACTCCTCACACATACAACAATTCTGTAGCTTTGTCCGTGTGACGTCAAACGCGGAAGAAGGCGCCCGATTCCCTCGCGTTTCAAAAGCGAAGTTTTTGTTTGCGCATGAAAAGAACGGAGACAAAAATGCACCGCGACGAATGCGAGTTCACGGCGTGGCGTGAGTGAAAAATTTCAATTGATTACTCTTACTACGATTTTGCATGACGTCATCGTAAAAAAAAGTTCAGTTTCGCGACAGTCGCGGTCGACGTCGAATCTTCCAGATATTCGTAACGAAAGTAAACCAAAGATTAGCACACCTTGTTCGAAGCTTGGTTGGACAACGATTGGCTGTCGATGGTCACGCCCCGCTGCTTGAGCAATTCGACCGCTCTAATGCTGACGAGGTCATGAACGAACTTGAGCTGCGTCTAAACGTGAGCGAGAGAGTTAATTAAGAGGCGGTCGGGTTGTCATCGGGCGGAAATAAAAAGTTCGCGATTATAGTAGAAACTTGATTTTTCTTTTATTTTTGTCACGATCTCTTTGAAATTGCCATTAGCTTTAAGTTTCTTTAATTTTATGGACATGCATGATGCTGCAACAATTCTTATGGATGAGTAGCAAACTCGTTTCCTTTTGACCGCAAGTTGGTCGTTCGATGCGTGCGTGTTGTTGCGATCGCCTGGAGCGAAGCATAAACATAAAGCAGAGGTTCTTACAGACTTTGCTCCACTAACTCTTAGGCATTGTCGAAGTGGGTTCGTGCAAACAACTAGTTAACTTGAAGACTTTAAAATCCCTGGTTTTGATATCCCTCATATTTCGAAAAAAGATAAAAAAGGATTATTTTAGACATAAAAAATTCTGATCAGGATCACGAAAGATGTGAGAAAAAATACGGTGATTTGTTGAAAATCAATCGAACCTTTTCTTGAACCATGTTTTTCCTCCTCGTTCTCATCTTCGTGATGACCTCGAGTACGTCGGGGATTCCCAGGCCAGCGTCGACGTGTTTGACGCAAGCGTAAGCTGAACAGAAGGTTCCGGTGTGGCCGACTCCGTTTCTGTTTCAAACTTAATTGATTAATTCGTCGAAACCATCGAGTTAGTTTGAACAGACGTGTAATTACAAGTAGATGTGCTAAGTAGCGACTGACGATTAAATGAAGCCGTAACAAACTGGCTTTGAACACTGTTTTCTGTTAAAGTTACCAGCGTTTCGACTTGCAGAACCACGAAAGTGAGAAGAGGAATTATGCAAAATATGTAACTACCGACGTTGTTAATTTATCGATTGATTTGTTAGTAACGTACGACTTTTAAAAGTTGACTTTCAAGATATCGTAAAAAATTCTACTTCAAAGCGACACTAATTCGTCATATCAGTGTTTCCGATATTAAATAATACAAACGTCGTCGCTAGAAAGCATCGAGACGACCAAGTCACACACAAAGCAAACCGAGCTTACTCGCAATGGACGACAATAGGCCACTGAAGACTTCGTTGTTGATTGTGGAAGTTGTGAACGACGTCCATGAACGACAACAGATCATGGAACGACGACGGGTAGCCGCTGTGAAACGACGAAGCGTCAGCGCTCGTAAGATAAAGTAAGGTTTACGGTCGTTTGTTCGTCATCATTTAAAGTCAAGGCAACAGCGATGACGGGCATAAACTCAATTCCAGATTAAAGCAGATTTATAAAGTAAACAGCCGCGCGTTGTTTAATGCAGATGTTGGCGGAGCTTTGAGGTGGTTTAAAGAGAATTATTAATAAATATGGAAACTTGAAAATTTGATGATGGCGTGCGAATACCGAATTATCACGGGATAAATCGACCGTGAAAACTGTTTTCACGGATTTCCTTTTTACGCATTTTTCTTTTCAGACTTTAAGAAATGACTGAACTCTTAACCATAGTAAAAATATAAAAAAACCTTTGCAAGCTCAACAAAACAAGAATCCCCGAGTGATCCGCCAATAAAATGCACGAATAAAAAAAGTTAGAAACAAAAACATGACTTACTGTTCGGGCCAGGCTGTGTAATGAAGCTGCGTCACCGATCGAGGGAGGCTGCTGTTCGCGTGCTTGAGCGTAAAAGTTCGCTCATCGTAATTCACGTGACTGCGGCTGGTCGTGAACGTAATCGAGAGTGGCCCGTGCTTGAGCGCCACATTGCGGTTTTCCGGCCAGTACATGGCGCATTTCTGCAAAAAATCAAAGGTTTTCCCACCGCGTCACTTTTCGGGCAACGTCGCGTCGAGTGCGCGCGAAGAACACACACACCTTCGGAATTTCGTTGTTTTTGACCAGCATCACGATCACGGTCACATGCTGCTCGTGAACCATGGTCCAGAAGTCGCCGCAAGATGAAGCAAGAGGAGATTGAGTAGCTAAACAAAGTGTTGTTGTAGTTCAAGGTAGTTTTTTCAAGTTCGCAAAACTCGGAAATCAAATACGGCAAAAAGCTTCATCTGCTGAGATAATGTGCAATGTGGAGACTTTTATAAGCTACTGTCCCCTGTCAATCTTTAAGGGTACAAAGTCATGTGACACATATTTACACGTTAAGAAACAATAACATGCATCTCAAATGAAAAGCGTGAAAATATGATATCAAGGCATCGATTCGCATAGCAAGTTAGCAAAGCGTCCGGTTGCTTTTTAAAACGACGAGTAAGAGCTTTCAAGTTGAAACTTGCTGCAATCAAAGTTCTTAAATAAAATTATAAAAAAACTGGCAACACAAAAGTAGCACCTATAAACCGAGGGCAATATCTATTGATGTCATCGACGAGACTGGCGTTGATGTAGTCGTCTTTAGCTTCCTTGAGCACGACGCGATGTTGGTCGAAGGGGAGAATGTCTTGGAAGCGGTTCTTGTAGCTCGAGCAGCGACCGACGGCGGTAGATTGCTGCCGAGCCGACTTCTCTTGCAGCTCCGATAGTCGCTTCCAATCTCTATTTAAAATGGGAGAATTGGTTTTAAGGAGTGTAAAAACGCATCTTAAACACCCTTGCAGTCGCTCGCATATTTGCAGTCATGTACACACACTGTATGTTTTGAGGAAACACAATCTACTTTTTACGAAAGGTAGAAATCTTTGTTTGATATACATGGAATAATTAAAATTGAAGGTTGAGGTAATGAGCACGCACTAAATCTCGGAAGTTTTATCTGGACGTACTGTGTCGTAAATAAAATAGGTTGAAAAAGGGCATTGTAGTTAACGACAATTTGGGCTTAAGATACTAAAATGCGAAAACTTGAAAATAATTTTAAAGACAGCATGTATTTTATCATATTGACTTGTCCAGCTGGCACAACGACCCCTGCTGCTTGTCGAGTAAGGTCGCGATCTTTTTCTGAAAAGCCTCGGTGTCGCTTTTCAGCTTCATCAAGTCGGCTTCGTCTTGATAGGGGAGGCCGTCGATCCGAGTCACCACCATCTCGTCGCTGTCTACTTTGGTGGGGACAAGAAGCTGCGACAAGAAGCAAGCGTCAAGTTGTCTCGTTGTTTGTTTGTTTTTTTCTATTTCAAAAATGTCTCTCATGAAAAGTGGCGACAAAGCAGCGAAGTTATCTTAAAAGTGAAAAATAAATTTTTCAATTTAGCATCAAAGAACATTTCTGAAGCTGTAGCATGTTGTGCATGTTTAAGTAAAACAAATTTCGGACTTTCAAAATTTCTTAGCGGTTTTTTAAACCTCAAAAAGCACAAGATGAAAACTTATGTTTGAGAAGTCTAGTCATGAAATGTCCTTTTACTAAAACCAAATCTATGCTCAATCATTGATAAAACTTTTTTCAGTGAGACGCATACAGTACACCATAAAATAATTACCGGCTTCGTTTCTCGGACGACATTCGTGTCAGGTTCAGGACTGGTGTTGGTCAGCAGTTCGTCGGCTGACGTTTTGGTGGTGGTCGGCAAGACAACACCGGTGGCCGGAGTGTAGGTCAGGCCCACCAGGTCAGCACTGGGTTTGGAGGGCGCGAGGGGGGGTGTCGCTTTCTTGCTGCCAATAACGGTGGGGCTCAACGGCGTCGCCATGTTTACTGGGGTAGCTTGGGGCGCGTGCATCGACGGGGCGTTTCTCGATTGATTTTGATTTGGGGGCTGCGGCGAATAGGGGGCATTCTGCACGGTTGTGTTGGCAGGGGGTGGTTGCGACAGAGTTGGTGATCTTACAAACGGCTGCTTGGCAGGTTGGAATCGTTGCGGCGCAGAAACCTGGGGGGGTTGGAATCGCTGTGGCGCTGAAACCTGGGGGGGTTGGAATCGCTGCGGTGCTGAAACCTGGGAGGGAACTGTCTGGTTCGGTGCCTGTTGCCAGTTTTGTGTCTTTTTTTCGTAATATTGTTGGTGTTGATTATATTGCTGTTGATTCACCATTGTACGGGTGTTAGCACGGGGCTGATTTCCTTGCTGGGGATGATAATGGGGCTGGGAGTTTGATTGTGGCCTTACGGGGACTTGCATGTTAGGAGCATAAGGCCCGGGCTGTTGCGATCTCACCACAGATTGATGAGAAGCATGAGGCTGGTTGGGCTGAAATTGCTGCTGTTGTTGCTGCTGCTGCTGCTGCTGCTGAGGTGAAAAGTTTCCGGGCGTCGGAGCCTGATAGTTTTGAGGAACATGTCGTTGCTGGTTAGGTGGGTGCGTTGCTTGGTGGTAGTTTGTTTGAGGAGTATTGTAGGGAGGTCGATACCCCTGTGTTGCAGGGGCTTGGTTGCGGAGAGTGTGCGCTGGTGGGTTTGCAACATGAGATTGAGCAAATTGCGACGGTTGCTGCTGAGCTCGATTCACCTGATTGACAGGTTGCGCTTGAAACTGATAATTTTGAGGTGGAGCATCTTGTGCTGTCCGTTGCCGCGAATAGGGGTCACAAATATGAACAGGAAAATTCGAAGCGGGAGTTGACACTTGGCTTTGCTGCGTCGGTTCAGGCAGGTTTCGTTGCGGCATTGGTTGACCAGTCTGATTGGCGGCGCTTTGGGCAGTTGGGAATCTGTTTGGTGGAACTGCGTATCCGGGATAAGTTTGGTTTCCTTGCGGCAAAGCCTGATTGTAATTTTGATTCTGGATGTTTCGATGATGAGGGGCGGCAGAAGAGGTTTGGCCAGCAGGGCCTTGGTGAAGCTGATGCGGCAAAGAAGATGGCGGTTCTTGCATCGGTTGAGAGTACTGCGGTTGGCCGTAGTAAGAAGGATTTTTAGGCATTGGAGGAGACGAAGCGCTCCTTGCAGCAGAAAAATTTTGATAGCTCTGTGGAGTCGAAGCAGGCTGAGGATGCGAAATGCCGTTTGCCACTTGATTATAAGACGGAGGAGCTATTTGCGGCCGCTGATTTTGAGGAGCCTGGTTCGGCTGGTAGGCTGGCCCGGGATGTCGGGAAGAATACGACGCTGGTTGATTGGTTGCTGGCTGTTGGACCTGGTTGCTGACTTGCATGGCTTGAGAGGTCTGCAGCGATTGGTTCAGGTTATTGGCACTATCGTAATCTGGTCTCGGGTTGTAAGGGCGGCTTTGCGAGACAACGGCAGCATCTTGTTGGTGGTGATTCGTTGGATTTTGGTTTGACGGAGGTATCTGCTGTGACGTCATGATCGGTTTTTGACCAAGTGTGACAGCTTGTGGTTGAGAAACATGAGATGAGTAAGAATCATATCCAGGATTTGGAACAGGAGCTTGCTGCCTAGCAGTAGAGTCGGCGGGAGAATTCATCATCGGGTGTCGGGGCGCGGCATTGGCAGGTGGGTGATGCGGAGAGTAACTAGGCTGTTGCAAATGAGGATTCGGAATGGGACCCGGAGTTCTTGCGGCATTTGCAATTGTACTTTGACGGGGCGGCTGAGAACCTCTTGAGGATAATCCGTTCGGGACGTTGCTAGCAGGAGGTACGGAAGACATGGGCATGCCTGAAAGATATAATGACGTCAAGATAGTTAGAAAATGTTGAGACAAACGCAAAACCTACCTTGGGGCAATCCGCCAGACATTCTCAAATAGTTAAGAAATGCTGGGTCGTTGAATTCTTCCATGTCTTCCGCTGCTATTGCCGCCAGTTCCTCGGCAGAGAATAAAGAAGTGCCAGGGGCAGGTTTCGTCGTAGCTTTTGGCTTGGGTGCAGTGGGTCGTGGCGGGGGCTTTTTTAATTCATGCCTTAAAAGTTAAAAAGAAAAAACATTAATGAGAAAGTAAAAAGATGGTATGGTGTGAAGAAAGTTTTAATGATTATAAAAATGAATAGGTTGAGACGATAGCAGCATATTTGAAGAGATGAACAACAGAGCTTCAAAACAAATATTGTATAAGTAAAGAAAAAGAGAAAAAAGGTACAGCGAAAAAGAGTTAAAAGCAATGTATTACGAAGAATATATTGGTAGGCATTGATGAAAGAAGTATTTACTATAAATAGAGAGGACAAATAAAGTAAAAAAATCGAGAACGAATAAAGAGTATATCTCCAACGTAAATAAAAAAAAAAAAGACAAAAATGATGATGACAATGATGTCTGCAACATTTGGTTGATAAGATTTTTTTAATTAAGCTTTTTATGAGATGCACTTCTTACGAAGTAGTGATGTCAGCTCGTCAGCTGTACATCTTGTTCTATGCCAATGTTTCTCGACCTTTTGTGGTTCATGACCCCTTTTAAGAGTTCAATTACAGCCTATGACTCCCTTCCTGCTTTACTTTTTATGAAAATAAAAATTACCACAAAAGCACTTCAAAGATATTTAATTTTAGAGAACTGCTAAATTTTACAGCTGTTAGTGCGACGGTTGACTTTACAACTGCAGAGCCAACTTAGAAATTCGTGGTTGAGTGTTAGATAAAGCCAATCTTATATCATATTTAACTTTCCTTCGATTTCATGCCTTCGTTTTGATATAAAAAAGAGCTGAAAAGCCACTCTAACAGAGGTATGTTGTGGCAAATGCAAGTAATATTTGAAAAGCTAGTTTGGATAGTTGTGGGTAGGATTCGTGCATAGCACACCAGAACTGAGAGAATGGCACTTCCTGAAAACATCATGTGCGGACGATTCATTTCGAAGATCATAAAATTGGTCCTGTAATTTATCGCGAATATCACCAACATCCAAGGCAGTCGAAAACGGATTTTGTACAAATGCAGCTTCTTGTTCTTTAAGCTCAGAAAAATATCCTTTGAACTCAGTTTAAAGAAATTGAAGGTGCTGTGTAATCGATGTCTTGAAAAGTTCATCGAGTTCTTCATCTTCTTCAATAACACTGGACAAATTTTCCAACATGACGATGTTTTCTTGTATTACTTTTGGACGCCAGTTTTGCAATTTTGAGTGAAAAGCAATCAAATTGTCGCGAAGTTGAATGTTTGTACCCTTTCCTCGTAACGTAAGGTTGAAGCCATTCAATTTTTTAAAAATGTCTGCTAAATAAGCTAGACCAGGGATGGCCAACCTGCGGCGCAGTTAGTTAGTGACGGTCAGTGGTGGCGCATTGCAGTTGGGAAAATATTTCAAATGAAAAATGCTACAGGTTGTTTTGTGTAGGAAAAGTAAAAGAGAATTTATTCCAGCGATGGCCTTTTTTTTTTTTTAGAGAGATCAGCTTGGTTTCACTATTGAAATTTTGAAGTCTTTCGTTTGTGTGGCGGATATGAACTGGACTTGAACAAAATTGGCGCTTGAGAACAAAAAGGTTGGCCACCCATAAGCTAGACTTTTCATCCACAACTCATCACTAAAATAAGATGAAAACTCTTTTTTTTAAAGTTTCTGCAAATGATTTAATTTCGTTCTTTATTTCAAAAACAGGGCTCAAAACGTTTGTTTTGGATAGCCAATGTTCAGACGTATAAAACAGAAGAACTTCATGGGAAGAGTTCATGTCTTTACAAAGATATTTAAACAGACGTGTATTGAGGTTGTCGAATTTGATACAACCGACAATTTTTATGATCAAATTGAATACATTTTGCAGAGGCTGGAAAGGTTTTGCTGGCAAGCGCATATCTGTGAATAACATAATGTGCACGTTTTTTCTTAAGGAGCATGTTCTTTAATCTTTTTTTTGAAAGCCCGAATGCGAACCCAACATAGCTGAGGCTCCATCAGTACAACCTCCGGAAACATTTTTCCATTGCACCTTTGCTGAATTAAAAAAAGTTTCTATTTTTTTCGTAATATCTACACTTCTTGTTCTGCATTTCTTGTTTTGCACTGCAATTCCATAATTTCCATAATATCTGATTGGGATGCTTTGTCTCTAAATGCCGTTTTAACTTCAAAGGTTTCATCGATTCAGCACTGAGAACTGCAGTGCGGAAAACACACTGGGACTTCTCAATGCCGTTTCTGCGTTTCTGGCCCAATGCAAGTGTAAAACTGAGAAATTTATAACAATGCAATATGTTATCCTTGACTATTAAACGCGACTCCACAATACTACACAGCTGACTTAGAAAACAGTTTCCAACAACAACGTTTTTCTTCACTTCTTCGCTTCGTCGACTGCGTTTTTCCACAATAGACAATTCAAATTATAACGTCACAGCATTTTGCGTCTTTTAGATTTTTCCCAAATCTCCGCTGCGCCTTTCTCCCAAGTTTCATGTCCAAGACTTATTATGAAACCTAAGTAGGTTGACTCAGTTCATTTGTTCTACTTGAACAAGCGATAGTAAGTTGGCTTACTAACTAAACTCCGTACGCTCTCGTAATATTCGCAACAATGGGCCAACAACCTGTTGGTCACTTACTACGACACTACTGCAAAGATTTTGAAAATTTCGGAATTCTTTGCAATGTGGGAAATATTTTACATATACCTTTGCGACTTTTCTGAAAAGACTTTCGCGATTTCCAGGTTGAGAAAGGCTGTTCTACGCTTTGATATGAAAATGAAAACGACGATAAAACTGGTCTTATGGCTTTTTGTGAAACTAAAAGCGAAGATAAAGCTAAAAAAGTTTGTAGTTACGTTTCTAGCTTTTCAAAAAAAAAAAAAAAAAAAAAAACAATGAAATTTGACGGAATATTAATACGACAAGAATTTATTCAACTAACTTTTCAATAATGATTTTTCGAAGCTTGGCATTTTTTTCGTTTAACTTCACCAACTTGCCATTAACGTCCGTCACTTGATCGTGAAGTTCCTTAAAGAATTGAGTTCCTTCCCCGCATCGCTTCACAGCGGCTGTGTAATCGGTGCATGAGAGAAAGAAATTGTCGCATTTTGACTGAGTTCTGAAAAAGACTTTTTTGCTCTAAATCAAAAATTAAACAGATAGACACATGACATGGAAGCGGAAAGGTTCTGTAAAACAAAATTACTATTTGAAAAACAGATTCTTTTCAGCAAAAAGAACGATGTGAATATTATAACTTGATATATGATCTCGACTTTATGATAAACAGCAAAATGTCACACTTTTTCTTGTGCTCATCCACGACTTTCTTGATCTTTGCATAGCGAACATTCGCTTCTGTAACTGCATCCAAAATATTTTCTTGCGCAGCGAGATTTTGTCTGATGTATCCTAGTACTGTGTCGTGCTTTTTCAATTCTTCTTTGAACAAATCCTGCAATAAGTAAAATGGCTTTTTTCATCGACTTCAGTAAAAGTCAAAATATATATCTAACACAATAAACGTAGTGATTAAAGGCCCGTTTCCACTACGAGCGTGGAAAAGAGCATTCTTTCTCTCTTTTATTGATCTTCGATTGAAGCGAGCGGTTAAAATTGAAGCGAGCGCAATAAAAAAGCAATAAAACAAACAAAGAATGCTTTTTTCCACGCTCGTAGGGGAAACGGACCTTAAAGATCTTAAATTAAAATCTTAAATTAAAAATTACACAATAAAGAAAATTCTATTTCAACTGACAGACTGTTTCATCCGTAAAAAGAATCATCAAGATATTTAAATGTAAAGCCCAAAATTAAATGCATTTTTATTTTAGTTTTAATTTTTCAGCAACATCAAAAAATCAAAACTAAAATAAAACTGAAAACCGGAAGTTAAGGCTGGAAAACTAAAAAATTGACTACAAATTATCGCGTTTTCGTCGTTGATCCAGCTCTGTAAACCCATGGCCTTAACAGTTGAGCTGAGTTGATCTTGGCAGGACAACTTTAATTTTAATTTTTAGCCTTGCAGCCAAAATTTTCAGCTTTATTTTAGTTTACTATGTAAATTATTGCTAAAGTCTGGATTCATAAACGCACCCCATACAGCACACACATAACGAATAGACACCTAAACCGCACAATGAAGAACCTTTCTGCTGATGAAATACAGATGAATACTAGGCAAGTTTTTTCATCATTAGCACGTTTTTCGTAAATGAGCATTAAGTTAGCAGGCCTTTTCAAATGCGTCAAATATAAAAAAACAATAATCATCTTTTGCTTTTTCCTGGAGTGCGTCTTCATTAAACACCAATAATTAGATTCGACGATAGTTGATAAAATATTAAGATGTCCGCTACTGAGGTTTTAGCTGTGTAGGCAACAGCTGCTAATTGACTATATCGTACTTCGGCGTCTATTCCAGGATTCGTCATTAGCGCGGAAGTGACATCATCTTCTTCCAATTGCGCCCGAAGCTGAGCGACAAGAGATTGACGCTGCGTTTCCATTTCGGCGACTTTCGAACACAGTTTTCCCATCGACGTAATCACTTCGGTGTCTTCGTCGGCTGCAAGACGACAAACGTAAGTTTCAAAAGCGCTTTGTCCCGGATGTTTGACGTGTGTAAAAACAAAACAACTTTAGCACGTAAAAGTTTGGTTATTTTGCAATAAATAGCACCCTATTATCTACACTGTCGGCTATATCACGTCACAAAAAGTACAAAAGAATTAAAAACCTTACTTATCAGTTCTGACACACTAGCGAATTTGCATTCTTGCTTTAATTTGTCCAGCCCTTCAGAGACAACTTTTAAATTGGAAATGTGAACTTTCATGGCGGTATGCAAATCATCGTTCCTTTGGCCGGCCTGAAAAACATTCGGGCATTCTATTAACTTGTTCAAGAACTCGACACTATTGGTAGGCGGCAATAAAGATTCAAAATTAAGAAAAAATCAATTCCCTACATCATCTTGTTTATGCGTCTCAAACTGAAATTGACTTAATGGTGGATGTTAAAAAAAAACAAGATAACCGAGACTGCAATAATACAAGAGCAAGCAATTGCATAGAGTAAGAAGTTTTAAACAGAGATTGAGCATTCTTAAAATTGATAACCACTTAGTGGTTTGTGGAGGATCCCTAACGGAAGAAGTTAAACCTTTACGGTGACAATCCAAGCTTCCTACTAACTGCGTTTCAGACGGGGAAAATGTCAATTCACTGTTTTTTGAGATTCCGTCGAAGTCAAGTCAAATTAACCTGTTCGGTTTTTTTTAATAATTGAATAAGGTTAGGGTTAGAATGCGGCAGTAATGTTTCGTCACGGTAGTTTGCCTATTTCAGACGCTAATTTACAAATCCCAAGTGATAAAATTTTTTCGCACTTTCTCATGAACTTCTTTACGAATTTCCAGCTCTTTCCTCAGCCGCTCGATTTCTTCCGTGGATTCGATGGTTTTTCCGCAAACGTCCTGACAATAATCACAAGCAGTTAAAACAGCTCAGCCACAGCAACTCGAAACTTCTATGAATAATTGAATAGAACAGCGATATGAGTAAAGCCAATGAAAACATTGCAATTTTTGACGTCAAAAGCAAGAAACGCTACAATTGATCAAATTTGTTTTTGAGAAACATCTATTTAGTACAAATTGCCAAAAACATTTATTTCTTCAACACGAAAAAGGTTCTGTTGGTGAATAGACCTACATTGTTTTAGTTGCTTACAGTAATTTTTATTAGAAGTTGAGCAAGCAGCCAAGCAAGCAGAAAATATATATTATAAAACTTACTAAATTACTCGTAAAAAAAAATAAAACAAATAACAAACACAAAATACAACCTTTAAACGTCATTTTAAAAATCACATGCTCATCATACAAAAATATATCAATCGAATTCATAGGACAGATATCTACAGGCAAAATAATCGTATCTGACCAGAATGACAGGTTATTTATAATAATGACGTCGTTCGTACAACAGAACTTTGCAGTAATTATTACTAATCATGAAGGTAAACAAAGCGTTCAACGTAATGTTAGTCAAATTATACGAAAAAAAAAAACGACTCTATTTTGAAATCGATAGGAAAACAAATCAATCACTAGCCTCGGCAATGCAAACAATTCAATAGAGTAGGAACTTAGTCACATTTTTCTTGCATTGACATCGACTGAATAAATACCTCAACCAAACCATATATTGAACTCGCTTCTTACGCTGAAGCATCAAATAACTCGGCGCAACCTTCTCACAACGTTGCGCCTGGATGACGCAGTCACTTCTGGTACAGCCGTAGCTACTGCGGATCGTTTGCAACGCTGTGTCCGATTTAGCCATCTCGGAATCAAACTTAGGCAGCCGTTTCGGAGACAGAAAGGCCGATAGCAACTTTAAACCGGAAATTAAATGTCTTAACTTGAACTAAAAATTGAGAAACCGCGAGAATTTTTTGTTTCGATTAAATTCGTGTTGTTAAACTTTTGAAGGTACGAAAATGAATGATGTTGTGTTTAAAACAGATAATTTTAGCTCACATTTTTAACAATGTTAAAGGAAATTTTTTCGTATTGATATGCTCTAAACAAGATAAGTACATATAATTTCAAACCACTGTGCGAACAAAGATTGTGTTTGCTTACTTTGACCTGTTTTGCTTCGTTTTCTTCTTCTTCCATCAAGGTGATTGTGTCATTTATTAACGAGTCAATATCCATGTAAACATCAGAAAGTTCTAAAAAGACAAAAACGAATGCTTGAACAAAATTGCACACCACGTGTGCTTAAAAATTGATTAGAACAATTTGACTACGATGGTGACGGTCCACTAGTAGAAATTGAAAAAGCTGACCGAGCCTCTTGTGGGGTTGCTAAGAGCCCTCACTGTGAACTAGCATCAACACGATTCACAAACTACGAAATTGAGTACAAAAAATATTTTTTTAACTATCCCAAGAGCTAATTCTTCGAAAAACAATATACTTCAATTGAAAAGTTGGTATGAAAAACGGTAAGTCGGTACTGAAGCATGCTTACAAAACATAGAAAAAGCAAAACAACAGTCTATTTCAGAGTCTAGCCTTCTTTTATAGAATTAATAAGCACGGTTTTAACTGACCTTTGATTGCTTTTGTAAGTTCTTGAATCGGGGTCTGGTCAACGCTTAGCGCCGCACAGTGTTCGACAAGACGCGGGTCCAAACGGTCTTCGTCGTCGACTTTGATCAACTTGGAAGGGTCGAGCTCGATTGCTTGCTTGTATTGCCTGAAGAAAAAGCGGCTCGATTGGCGCGGTTTGACCACCTGGAGACGGGAAAGCGTCGAAACGCGCGCGACAAAAAACCGCTTAACTAAACGAGTTTTTGCAAGTGAAATTTGAGTCGCAGTTTAAAAAACGGGAATAAGTCATTCTTGTCTCGTTTCGCTCGCCATCATCGAAGGTTACATAAAATTTGAAGATATTTTCTTCAGAGCTACGTGAACTTTAACCAAGTTTTATTGCGATTTAATTTTGTTGAAGAGAAACACATTGCTTTCATTTTTTTGTTTTAATTGTAGGACCGAATCGCTAGCACAAACGATAAATCACTACCCGTGATAATAGAAAGTCTGTGTCAGCACTGTGATTAGAAGGATTTTATTAACTTTGCGGATCGTACTTTGCTCAAAGAATAATTTTTTTAAGTGTAACAAAACAGCTTCCAGCTCGTCTAAAAAATGAAAAGGGATGTTAGCGTCTGAACGTGACGGCCCGGTGAGTAGTTTTAAGTTGGTAAATATTCTTTTATGTCTGACTTACAAATGTAAGAGTTCGCTTCTGGAAGCAAGGAGTATGATGTAGGGTTACAAAAACAAGCAAACAAACAGGCAAAGTCCAGTAACAATTTGTAAGGAGACATAACTTTACAAATGTAGTTATAATAAAAAAAAAAACCGGGTGTTTCAGATAAAAAAAAAGCAAAAACTTTATAGTTATTTATTTTTATTTTAAGTGATACAAATCAAGATTAATTTCAAAATAAGCAATTGAAACATAATAAGCTGTTTACAAAGGTAAAATAATTCATTCAATTAGTCCTCCTTGGCTTCAATGCATGCCTCTAGTCGTGGTCTGAACTTGGAGCATACCTTGATCATAAAGTCTTCGTTCATGTTGCGCCAGGTACGGTTTACTGACCTCTTGAGGGTAGTCAAACTGCTGTGACGTTTAGAGCAGGCCATGCTCTCGATGTGCCCCCAGATAGAAAGATGCCCCCGAGGGGGATGAGATCAGGGGATGATGGCGGCCACATGTTCTTCTGCCAGAAATCGATTCCCTCAAGCACGCTTGCGTCGATCGTGCTGTGTGGGCTGGTGCGCCATCCTGTTGGAATATAAAGTCCTTGTTGTGCTTCTCTGCAACTTCTTTCATCCACGGGATCAGAGTTTTTCGGAGAACTTCCTGGTAGTTGGACGCAGAAAGGCGAAATCCGGTCGGGAACCAAATCGGCGGCGAAGCTTCACCCGTGCTTGCCACAGAACCGAGGAACATCAGCGAGGCTGGGTGTTTCGTTTTTGTAATAAACTTAGCAGCTGTGGGAACATCCTCATCAACTTCTGAGCCTTCCAAACGGATGTACCAGTTATTACGACTGTTACGACCTAAGTCAACGCAAAATTTTTTCTAATCCAAAAAGAAGATGATCCTGCCTAAATGTGCATGCTTCAGGTGATTCACGGGCTTCTGCATCGCTTCAGACAGGCCGTAATGTTCTTCTTTGAGAGTAAGGGGACGCATTTTCTCACGAGGGACTGGCCATTAAGGTCATTGCGCACTGCACGTTGGACAGAATTAATGGAGATGCCCAGTTCCTTGGCATGCGCTCTCATTGACTTGGTTGGTGTCGCTTCAATGCTTTTTTTGAGGCGAGAAAGGAGTCTAAGGGTCCTATCAGCGCGTGTTCTAGGTTTCCTAGACTTCTTGTCAAGTGCAGCACCAGTTTTTAGAAGCTTTTTTACGGTGTCGACGAGGCTACGAGACACCTTTGCTCTTTTGGGTGTACAACCATTATTTTAAGAATAATTACTAACTGTTTTAAGAATATTTACTAAGAATATTTTAAGAATAATTACTAACTGTTTGTAAAAATTAGAAAGTCAAGATAAGGATATTCTGGAAATAGAAAAAAACGAGAAGAATTAGGTTGAACTCCTATCAAGATATGCGGAAATGTTTTGCTTTTTTTTATCGGAAACACCCGGTAAATACCAAATTATTCTTCAAATATTGCTTCGTTTACGCAAGACAACTCTACCAAAAGTCACTTACTCCAGCACCGCATCTTTTTCTTCCACTTCAGCTAATATAGGTCGGAGAAGTTTCGCTTTTTCTTCACTAAATTAGATTAATAAAATAAGAAGTTGTGTGTGGTAACTGGTAATTAAATTAAGCTTGAGAAATGCGCCAGTTTAAAGTAGGAAAATTTTATGCGAAATTAATCAAGAAAACAAATTAAATAATTTCATTTTTAAAAAAATTTACGTGACAATTACCTGTAGCTGGAAGCCGTTAAATGGGCTTCCAAAGGTACCAACTTTGAAAACAAATCCGGCCCCGAAACAGAAGCATTTGAAGGGTCAAATGGAAGAGCTTTTACAAGGGACGCCCCTTTTATATTGGGCAGTGTGGCCGGGTCGGGGACCTTTTCATGGTATATGAACTCATTGTCCTTTTTCGCGCTCGTATGTCTGTTCAACAAAAAAATAGTTTTTCAAATGCAGTAACAGCAAAAAGAACTGATCGTTTACCTTCCAGTGAAAACGTCAGCAGAATACGTCAGAGCCTCATCGACTCTGGCGCGAGCGTCGCCTTTCAAGTTCTTCGCTAACTTGACGCTCTCGTTGTACGAAGCAATAGCGGCACCCAAATAAGAGAGACCGGACCCATATTTTTCCTGCTCCCAATCGTCAGATCCAAGATAGTACTGTAAGATTTCACAGATATCATCATTATTATTATGTAAAATTTTGCAAACTATTTATTCTCCCAACATTAGACTTAGGGCAACGGTCAAAAGCGATTACTTCGACCCGCCTTCGCAAATGCCAAGATATTACGGTCGGGTTAAAACTTTTTAATGTTTTTATTAATTTTTATCTAAAAAATACTGTAATGAAATTTGGAGAAGCAGAGGAAATCGCACTAGAGTGCCTTTGCCAAGGAAAAAGAAAATGAGGACAATAGGTTTTGATCCGCGGCCGAATCGATTACGTTCGCATCAATCGGGAGCTATCACGCAACGGTGTCTAAGCCCCGATGATAAAATATCAAAGTCGACATTAAAGATCTAATACAACAAATGACCTTGACTATAGCAGTGTAAAAAGCCACTTTGAAACTGAGAAGACGTTGCCAGGTCTTGTTCGCATCGCTCATTGCCTGCTTCGCTTCGCTTTGACTAAGACTGGCGAGAGATTGTTCGTAATAATCGACAACCTGAAATAAAGAAGTCGCTAGCTCACAAGTGTTTGTTATCCCGCGACTCAACAACAACAAAACAATGTGCCATGGCTACGTCATTTCCTCTTTTGCTGGTTTCAAGGCCGAAAAAAAACGCTTTTTGAACTTTAGAACTTTTAAAATTCGGCTACATGTACAGAAACTCTTTAAACGACTAAAAATATTTCAAAAACTAGCATCAAGGGTACAACAAAAAAATATTACACTATTACACTAAAATTTGCAAGTTTTCGACCACAAAATAGTATATACATCTGTCATTTTGATCAAGGTACAAAAAAGTTTTTAGTAAGCATAAAAAAAGTTCGAATGCCTAAGCTAAATAATAAATTCTTAATTTTGAAATATACCTACCTGTTGAGCAATTTTAGCAATAATGCTGTTTTTTCTATTGTCTTGCATTGACTTTTCTAATAAACATTCTTGGCCTTGACCCTACAAAATAAAATTTATAAAGTTAAAATACAAAGCTTATGTAATAAAAATGAAATTTAAATTTTTCTTCCTTGTATGGCCAAGTAATATTGACCAGGTTTTTTCGGTTTTAGGTAGAATTATTACTTTAAGTAAAGAACATGCCCTTCTCCAATTAAAAATTTATGTGTACTGGTACCTTTAACAAGGGCACAGAAACCAATCAGTTGGAATGATCAATAAACTTGCATTTTTCTGCTCACAAGTCATAGTGTTAGCACAATGCACTTAATTTAGTCGATATACATGTAATTCAGTTCCTTTTTTACAATAAATAAAGCAGTTTTTTCTTGGTCTAACATAAAATTATTAATTATAAATAATTAAAATAGCTACCAGCATGGTGTTGATGTAAAGCTTCAGCATAAACTGAGATGAATCAGCAGCAAGTGTTGTGTCAATGTGATCAGCCAAGTATTGAAAAAATCCAGCAGAACATTGAAAATGAACGCATGAAATTTTGGTTCCTTCTTCACTGACTCTTGAATCAATGGAACCAAGGTATGAATGAATTGCACCTGCAATTGCACAAAATTACTTTACTTAAATGTCAATGCATTAGGGCAGTATTTTAAAGTTAGTCAAGTTTATGTAGAGAAAAAAATATAAAGTGGCTATGCTATTTTTTTATTGTGCCCCTACATTTATTCTCTTGACTTGCAGGAAAGCATCAAGGGTGCTGTACATAGGGCAAGCAATTATCATCACCTGCTTCTGGAGATGCCAAGATATTGCTGTCCAGTTGAAATTTTTTATTTTGGTTTTTTAGTTTTATAGAATTATGAATAAAATTTAGAATTCCTTTCCAAGACCACCAAGCAGGAAAGAAATTGTAAAGTGTCTTTTCCAAAGACACTTTAAACAAATAGCACAAGTAGGTTTTGAACCACAATCATGTCAATCACAATCACAGTGCTCTTAACCACTCACCCATGCTGCCAAAAATTATTGAACACTTTTATTGAACTAAATCATTTCTGAAGAAAAAAGAACATAAAAATAAAATGATGCATATTAATTTTTGGGGTCTTTTTTAAGAAGTCAATGTGAGCAATTTTTTTGGTAAAACTAACTTGGAATCCCCCTTCAGCAACAGGATAAAATAAAAAAGAAACCAAAAAAAAGAGATCTCTTCAAGAAGCAATAGTAACCACAGGAAGGATCTGGGTTAGTTTCACAAACAAAAATTGCTTACAGTGACTTATTGAGAAGACCTAATTTTTATTGGGTTACAATATCTCTTGGTTTGAAAACTTGATCAAAAATTTACTATTTCAAATAAAATATAACAGACTATAATTTGTAGCAGCATTAAATTTCAAAGTCAAAGTATAATAAAAAGTTTATCTTAGTTATAGCAGAATTATACATTGTATACTGAACAATGAGGCAATGCAAAAAATTAAATTTATAAAGCTCATTTTATCATACATACTTTATTTAAATTACAGGAAAAAACAATAGCTCTAAAAAAATATATCAAAAAATTGCACTGGTATACAAAAAGATGTTTATTAACAACCAACCAAATACTATATTTACCCAGATTAAAAAGTATAGCAGATTGTTCAAAGACAAAATTGGGATGTTGAGTATACCTTTCAGTAAAAGCATCACTCCTACAAAACATACCAAACATTGATCCCAATTTTTTATGATGGTTAAAGCTGACTAAGACTTACCAAGCAAATGGAACACTTAAAGCATCATCCCCAACAAATGGAAATCGGCTTTGCATAAAATGCAACTGACCATAATATTTCTTGAGTGTGTTACAGCCTTCCATGTCCGGAGCATTTAGCACATGATGTGCAGCCGATTGCAACTCTAAGAAGTTGCTGACACAGTCTTTATATTTATTTGGATCATCAGAATAACTTTGTTGAATATACTAAATAATTTTTGTTGTAATTAGAGGAAAGACAATGAATGACACAAACAAATGTAATTTAACAAGAAGAATTATACACTAAATAAGACTTGGGATAATTGCAAAAAATATTTGTATTCAAAATTTATTTTATGTACCACTTTAAAACTTACACATAAAATAGATAAAAAAATATCATAGCTCCAATTTAAATGAAAAATTAAAAAAAATATTTTGACACAACTTAAAATAGTACAGTATATAAAAGCACAAATACAGCTTTTACTGTTTTTGACAAGGTTCTATATAGCACCTACCATTAAAAAATACCCCTTTTTTAATTTAATTCTATAATGCTCTAAATAAAATAGTCAAAAAATTTGAATCTTTTCAAAAAGTGGTGACTGTAAGTGTTTTTGCTAGTAGTAAAATCAACAAGAAATTTTCAAAAAGAATTTCTAATTTCTTTAATTCACTTGATTTTTTTCTTGGTTTCTTTTTTAATCTCCTGGTGTGTTAGGGGAGATTTCTAGTTAGCTTCACTAACAAAAACATTTATGGTCACTTTTTGAAGAAATCCTAAAGGCATACAAAAAATAATTTTTGAAATAGCACTGCTAAATTGAAGTTGAAAGAAAAAAAGTATTTAAAGATTCTGGCAGTAAAACTCACAAGAAAAATTGACATTTTGGAAGATCTTCAACAAAATTTGAGAAAACTTATAAAATAATTCTTGACATAAAATTATAGAATGGTTGTTGTTTTACATAAAACACTTTTCATATTTTAAAAATAGATTAAAAAAGCAGGTCTGTTTAATAAGTCACCACAAACAATTTTTACTGGCAAAACCAACCCAGAATCTCTTTACAGCACCAGGAAGTCCAAACAGAAACCATGAGAAAAAAGATCTTTTTAAGAAAAGTTACAAAAAAGATTTCTTCAAGACTTCAAGATAAACAAAAGAAGGTTCTGGGTTACTTTTACAAAGAAAAATTGCTTATAATGACTTCTTGAAGAGACCCAAAAAAACAACTCTAATTTTAACAATTGTTTTAATTATTCTTTTGAAAATCTAGTCTTCCAAAAACCTTGTGAAAATTATTAGCCCAAGTCTGGTGGTTATCAAAGTGGGGATTTATGTTCCATTTTTTAAAAATAAACTGTTTTGTAAGTTAACATAAAATATCCTTTTAAATTACAAAAAAAATGAAAATTAAAAAATGAGGGTACAGTAGAGTCCACTTAATTGGATCACTTCAGGCAGAGGCTTTTGATCCAGTTAGCCGAAAAGGTATTTAACGACACAAATTAGGCACAGTCATGTTTCAGTGCGTTATTAATGATTGAGACACCTGCCGCACGCAAAGTGTGCAGTAAGTGTAAAAAAATATACAAATGTAAAGATTCTTTATGCCAATGTTGATGTGCAAAAAAATAAGCTCTGGTGCTTTAAGGGTTAATTTCACAAAATTCCCTGAATTTAAGGAATTTTACTGTAAGTTTCGGTGCAAAAGTGATCCAGTTATCTGAAATAATCCGAAAACGATCCAGATAAGCAGTGTACATTTACATAAAAAATGTAACCTTGATTTAGGACTTAAAAAAATGATCCACCTAACCAAATGATTCAGTTATCTCATGAGCCAGTTAAACAGAGTCTACTGTATCTTCAGAAAGTCATTGCAAGTGATTTTTTTCAGTAAAACTAACCCGGAATCCCCCTTTCAGCACCAGGATGAAATAAAGAAGAACTAAAAGAAAAAGGATCTTTCAAAAAGTGATAGTAACCACTGGGAAATTCGGATTAGTTTCACAAACAAAAATCACTTACAATGACTTTTTGAAAAGACTCAAAAATGCTTTATTTGCATTTATAAATAAAAGATAATAACTGGTGAAGATTAATTAATTAATGTATATAATTAAAACAAAAATCCAAATTGCAAAACTAGTATTTAAATTAATACAATTAACTTACTTTGTTTATTTCATCTTTGATTATCTCTTGCAATGATTCATCAGAAGAACTGTCTATCCAATCAATTCCAGCAGCATCTTGAATAAATTTCATTTCAACTTTTAACATCGGTAAACGAGGAATTGCCTCCATATTTTTGTTTCTGATTATTTTTTTAATCTAATGATATATATTCAAATCATAGCCTAACTAAGCAATAGCGTAAACTGTCTTGGTGATATAAAACATCTGCAAATGTAATTTGATACTAGTCACAATACTCTAAACTATAGATATTTAGTTATACTAAATCAAGAAAAAATTCAGTCAAATGTAAAAATTCTTGACTAAAAATTTCCATGGTAAATATAAACTATAGTTTTTTTAATTCTTTTTTGGGTCTCTTTAAGAAGTCACCATAAGCGATTTGTTTCGGTGTAATTAACAGGGATCCCTTTTCAACACCAGGATAAAATAAAAAGAAACCAAGAGAAAAAAGATTTCTCAAGAAGCGATAGTAACCGCAGAGGGATCCAAGTTAGTTTCACAAACAAAAAAACACTTTCGGTGACTTCATGAACAAACTCTTTTTTTCTAACCTAGTAAACCAGTAGGCTACAATAGTAGCCTAACAGTATTTATCGTACAGTTAATATGTAAAAAAACGCCAAATATTAAATCAACTATTTACTGTAAAAAATTTTTCAATAAAGAATCAATCAAGGGGGATTTGACAGTTTTATTCTTTTTTAACGGGAAGTCAATTTCTAAATTTTTTTTAATCTAACTTTTTATTTATCTAATTAAAATATAGTCAGGTGATAGCTTTGATTCAACTATGACGTCTTCTTTTCCAACTCCTATTTTTGCTATAAAGTTGTCCTGCAAGTCGGAGAAAGAACCTGTGATGGTATCAATTTACCAAAGACAGGGGTCAGCAACTTGCGGCTCTCTGTGGCTATCAAAAAATGAAGGGTAATTTACCTGTATGTGCATATCTATTAAAATTTTATTGTTGCTGTAGCGAGCGCTTAATTAAGTTTGTAATTCATCCATTCTTTTGTTTCAGATCTTGTTTTTAGCTTATAATACTTGATAGTGATACTGTAAAGTTTCGACCGTGTATAAAGCGAAACAGAGAAACAAACACTCACGTCTTATCTTACTGAGCACATATATTGAATGAAAGCATAACCACATGAGCGCAGTTTAGTTCATGGCATAATTGACATGGGGATCAATCACTATCAGACAACATTGTACAACAAAAGGAATTTGAGGTCAACCAATGTTACAGATCCCGCTCGAAGAAAAATCAGCTCACTGCTGAAAACTCAAAAAGCCATTATAATGCCCGGATATTTTTTGGTTGTGACGTGATAATTAATGAATGACATAGTCCACTAACATAGTTTCTAGGAGTCTACTAGCAGCAGTGAGAAAGGACACACACAGTAAAATTGCGCTGTAAATAAGTGTAACCAATGACATACACTCCATGATTGGAAACTCACATCACGTGACCTGATTTTGTAACTCCCGTTCAACGCTTGAATGCACAAACCTAAATTCAGTCTGATCCAGTTTAGCTAAACAGCTTTATACACTTTTTGAATTAATAATTCAATTAATTAATGAAATAAAAAATAAAAAAATATAAAATGTGAGGAATTTATTAATAAACTAAAATATTAACAAAAAAATTTAATGAAAATAAAGAGTTAATAAGCTAATTGAGTATATTTATTCAATTGAATTCAATTGTAATCTTTTTACATTTAAAATAATTGATACATTTTTTAAAAATAACTTTGATGAAAACTTTAAGTCTAAATAGCTGTTCTGCATTCTCATTATACTAAATAAATAACTTTATTTTTTTTAAAAATTACTGTATCTTTTTTTGGTTTAATTTATTTAAAGTTTGTTAAATTTTTTTATTTAAAGCTAATTGTTAAAAGTTTTTGTGTAATAATCTTTTTTAGAAAACACATTACAAACCACCGCCAACGCGATTGCGAACCCTGGATTTCCCAGTGTATCCTCACCCCTGTCTGTACGCTGGCGATTTTAACTGTCGTCATGCTGACTGGGGTTACGATGACAACAGTCCGGACGGTGAGTGCTTGGCTGGTTGGGCAAGTGTTAATTGTCTTGCCCTCCTATATAATGCCAAGGACGCTGCCAGTTTTTATTCCGGCCGCTGAAACACTGGTACCAATCCAGAGCTAGCTTTCGCTAGCGTAGATCCAAACAGTCGCTTACCGGATAGACGTGTCCTTGACAAGTTCCCCAGGTCACAACATCGACCTTCGCTTATTACACCACCAAGGTTTGCTATGGCAGTGCCAAGAATGCCTATTAAGCGATGGAACTTCCGCAAGGCCAAATGGAGTCACTACATTGCTTTGACGAACAAAGACTTTGTTGCTGCCTGATTCACTTGATGTGGATGCGGCTTACCAGGACTTCTGTAACACCATTAAGAAAGCAGCCAAAAAGACTATCCCACGCGGGTATCGAAATACCTACATTCCGTGTTGGGATGCAGAGTGTGAATCCCTCTATAAAACCTTTCTGCAGTCGCCTCAGGGAGACGACTCAAGTTTGGCTGCTACAGCTCTGCTTGCCAAGCTTGACAGAAAGCGGAGGGATCGATGGTCCGAAGCAGTTCGGAGCATTGACTTCTCACACTCTAGTCGAAAAGCGTGGAGTATTTTGAACAACCTTACTGGTAGGTCACGACACTCTCCTCGTCACTGTCCCGTTTCAGCCGATGCTATTGCATCTCAGTTGGTGAAAAATGGGAAATATGAGGCTGTTGACCGTAAGTCATCTCGACTTGTCTTTCAAGAAGTGTCTGACCTTTGGAGGGCCACAACACCAGATGCAGTAAATATCTCTGACAATTTTTCACAGAGAGAATTTGCTGCTGCCCTTCAACATTTAAAACCAGGTAAAGCTCCGGGACCTGATTCCATCTGCCCCGACCTTATACTCCATGCTGGAGCTGCTTTGAAGTCCTGGTTACGTGACTTCATTTCTTCCTGTTTGCGCCGACTCAAAATTCCCAAGATCTGGAGAAGAGCGCTTGTGGTCGCGATCCCAAAACCAGGAAAGCCCGTGGGGGATCCAAAGAGTTATCGACCGATATCTCTGCTCTGTGTCCCCTACAAGATCCTCGAGAGGCTTATCTATGCCCGCGTTGAACCATTAATCGATCCACTGCTCCCTAAAGAGCAGACTGGGTTCCGACGCGGGAAGTCAACCATAGATCAAGTTGTTCTGCTAACCCAGAACATCGAGGATTCTTTCGAGGCTAAAAAGAAGGCCGGTGCCGTATTTATCGATCTGACAGTTGCTTATGACACTGTCTGGCACCGTGGCCTTACCTGCAAGCTGCTGAGACTACTTCCGGATAAGCACATGGTCAAAATGATCATGGAGCTTGTCCGAAATCGAAGTTTCACCCTTACCACCGGTGACAGCAAGCAAAGCAGGCTACGCCGTCTTAAAAACGGCGTTCCTCAGGGATCGGTCTTGGGTCCCCTCCTATTTAACATCTATACGTACGATCTTTCTTCTATGATTTCCAGAAAGTTTGCTTATGCTGATGATCTAGCATTGTTGCATTCTTTTGAAAACTGGAAGGACTTGGAGGGGATTTTTAGCCAAGACATGTCTACACTTTCAGCGTATCTCCAGACTTGGAGGTTGAAGCTCAGTCACACTAAGGTGACGGCAGCCTTTCACTTAAACAACCGAGAGGCCAAACGTGAGCTAAAGGTCTACAACAACGGTAGACTTTTACCGTTCTGTCCAACCCCAACTTACCTTGGGGTAAAACTGGACAGATCGCTCACGTTTCGTCACCATTTAGTGGCATTGCGCAAAAAACTATCATCGCGCGTCACACTGCTGAGGCGACTCGTGGGCTCGGGATGGGGTGCTGGTGCTAAAACACTACGCATAGCCACCTTGTCTCTAGTCTACTCAGCAGCTGAGTACTATGCGCCAGTCTGGTGTCGCAGTGCTCACACTCGTCTCATTGACAGTGTCTTGAATGACGCCTTGCACATAGTTACTGGATGCCTGCGTCCCACTCCAACGGACCACCTACCTATACTCTCAGGCATCCAGCTAGCTGAGCTTCGCTGAATGGGAGCGACACTCTCTTTGGCTTACCGTGGATCTCTGGACCCCAATCATATCTTGCATGGTCTGTTAAGTGGGTCCTCAGATACTCGCCAAGTGAGACTAAGATCCAGACGCCCGTTTGTGCCAGGTGCGCGGAATCTCTTGGACAACCTTGTTAGACTTGGCATCCGCGCCTCTGAATGAACAAATCACAAACGGAAAACGGAGTACTGTGAAAATGCTTCCAGGCTCCGTGCTTTTGTGCCCGAGACTGGTGCCAGGCCTGTTGGGATGGGCTTACCCCGAGCAGCTTGGGTTAAGCTCAACCGCCTGAGGACTGGTGTTGGGCGATTCCATTCGTCCATGCACAAATGGGGTCTCGCTCCTTCACCGAATTGCGAGTGTGGCGCCTCTGAGCAAACCGCAGACCATGTATTAACAGCGTGCCCTATACATCGGGCACCACATGGAGCACGAGGTCTGACGGTTTTGGATGACGAAACTCGATGCTGGCTTAATGACATCACTGCCAGCATCTGATTCAGGCAGTACAGCAGTCTGGGGTAGTAAAAGGATAAACCCTTGGCCACAGTCCTGTTTGTGTCTGACCTGGAGTGGATACCCTTCAAACGACGACGACGACGACTTTGATTTGGAAACAAAAATTGGTCTACGTCTTAGAACCCCACACAATTTTTTGTCCTACCCACAAAGTATTGCATGTCAATTGCATGACCAGCCTCAGAGGTCATACGTTTAGTTCCCTTATTATGCTTGCAATAACGCCTATAAAAAATATTGGGTCGCCAAAACTTTACTCTCGATTTCCGCTTAACATTTGGGTAGCCACAAAAACGGTTGAGAAGCACTGCTATAACACCTGAAGTACGGTAGTGAAAATTAGATGATTTAAACTTTTTATTTGACTCACTCTTACGTCATAAACTTATCTATATTAAAATAATTTCATATTAAGGATATATATTATATTTTATATTAAAGATATATATTAAGTATATAAATATTATATTAAGGATATATATTACATATACACAAAATAAAATTATTTAATAAAAAAAAGTTTATTAAGGACGTTTCGGAATTATTACTCATTCCATTATCAACTGCGTAAAATTCTTTATAATTTTACGTGGTCGTGCTTCTTTATAACTTTTCATGGTCGTGATCGTACGTCCTCATATATTGGCTATAGTTTTTATTCTATAATTCATTTAAAACTTACTCTCTATCATATCTTATAATTTAATTTATAAAGTTTGTTATTTTTCAAAAATAGCTACATCAACAATCTGACCAATTTTTGTTCACGCTTTTGCAAAAACAAAACAAACTTTTATGTAGTTCAATTTAATTTCACTAACTTGGCATAACTATTAATTTATTAAGCTAAAATTTAATGAAAACTTACACTCTATCACGCCTTACAATTTAATTTAAAAAGTTTGCTATTTTCAACAAGTGCATTAATAACAATCTGACCAATTTTTGTTCACGCTTTTGCAAAAACAAACCAAACTTTTATGTAGTTCAATATATAATAAATCAATGTATTTTTTGACGACTCAGTCGTCCAAAGGAGCATGCAGTCAAGCGTACGAGTGCCGACGCTCCTGTCGGCGTTCTCTTAATAAAGAAACAAACTGAGAGAAAAGAGTTTCTCATCATGGTATGTATGTCGTTGGTGTAACAAAGAAAGCAACTATTATGGGAAGGTGGGGCAATATGGCACCATGAGGCAAAACGAAACATTTAAATAAATTCGTAAAAAAGAAATACAGCCACCTATTGACTATGATTACATAATCAGCCATTGAACCATGTTATTTCAGCCATTTTGTTTGAACGTCGAACTTATACCGACAAACTGAGAACGATCGGAAGAATTTTGACCTACTTGATCTAAAAAGAGCATATTTTAATAAGTGAGTAGTTTGCTTTATGGTTATGAAGTTAAAATATTGGACTTCATGTTTTTAAGAGTAATACTGTAGGCTATTCTTCGGGTGGTTTTGAATTTATCAGGTTTGATAATAATATCTGTCACACGATGACATGTTAAAACTAGGCAATGGGGCAAAATGGTCAGCTATGAGTGGGGCAAAACAGACCAAAGTTTCATTTTGCCCCACACAAACTGCTGTTTAGTATGAAGGCTCATTATCAATATTTCTCTTCATGAACTGCATCAAAATAGTATAACAACTTTTATTTATAAAAATTAATGTTTTTTTTACTGATATAGCTTTTCTATAATATATCAATAAGGTAGGCTAATCCTAAATAGTCTATCAATATTAGCAGGTCTTGTCAAAGGGTAAATTTGTCAATTGCATGTCTAAACTCAAACTGGTTTTCATTCAGCTATACCAATAAGAATATTGGCTTTCAGCTATACGAATAAGAAACTTCAAATTAGTTAAATTCTGCTATTAGTATCTATATTTGAATTTATTTTTTATTTATTCATTCAACCATTTTACAATTTTAATAGTTGTAGGCCTATAAAAATTGCTGTTGGCTACCATGGTTCGAAATTACAAGCGCAAAACAAATCGACAGTCATGGAGTAAAGACTCCATGATAAAAGATGCATTGGAAAATGGAACCTCTTTAAGAGCAGCATCAAAAGAATTTCAGATACCAAAAACAACTCTTCGAAGAAGATTTAAAGACCAAAACAAACATGCCAAAAACCATACAAAAATTCTTGGTAACTACAAGGTAAACTTGATTTAAAATTTTTAATAAACCTTTTAACCTTTTAAGAAAAATTATAATTTGGTTTATAAATATAGCTTATTAAATAACATTAAAAAGGTATAAAAGATTAGTTAGGCTTAAGTATTTTTAACCAGTAGAAACCTGTAAAATGCTCTCATTTATATGCAATTGTTTATATTTTAGACCATATTTTCACCAACAATGGAAAAAGAGTTGGTAGAATATTTGTTGTCTTTGGAGAGCATGATGTTTGGTTTGACAACTAATGATGTCAGAAATCTCGCGTTTCAGCTAGCAGAAAAAAATAATTTACCAAATTCTTTTAATAAAGCTAAAAGAAAAGCAGGTAAAGATTGGCTGCAAGGGTTTATGCACCGGCACAAAGAACTATCTTTAAGACAACCAGAAGCTACTTCTGCTGCTAGAGCAAAGTCTTTCAATCCCCAAACAGTCAATAAATTTTTTGACCTGTTTGAAGCAGTGATGGATAAATATAAATTTCCTCAACAGCGAATTTTTAACTGTGATGAAACTGGCATCACTACGGTGCAAGGCAAGCCTTCAAAAGTTTTAGCCAAAACTGGAAGGCGACAAGTTGGGGGGTTAGTTTCAGCAGAACGTGTGCAACTGGTTTCGGTTGAAATATGTATGAACATAACAGGGATATTTATTCCACCCCTTTTTGTTTTTCCCAGAGTTAGGATGAAGGCGGAGCTCATGAATGGAGCTCCTCCAGGTTCCATTTATGAATGCCATAAAAGTGATTGGATGCAACTTGAAATATTTGTAGAATGGTTTCAGCATTTTTTAAAATCAACTGGAGCAACTAAAGAAAATCCTGTTCTTCTAATTTTGGATGGTCATTCAACTCATACAATGAACATCGAAGTAATTGATCTTGCAAGAGCTAATGGGGTAGTTTTGCTTTGTCCACCACCTCATTGCTCTCATAAGATGCAGCCGCTGGATGTAAGTTTTATGAAGCCATTGTCAATTTACTATGATCAGGAGTTTGAAAAATGGCTTCGTAATCATCCTGGTCGGGTGGTAACTACTTTTCAAGTAGCCGAATTATTTGGAATAGCTTACACTAAAGCAGCCACAGCACAAACAGCCATTAATGGATTTGGAACTGGATTGTTTCCAACAAATAAAGACATATTTGAGCCACACGATTTTGCTCCATGCCAGCCAACAAACATTGATTCTGGAAAGAATGACCAGCTAAATGAATCAGCTTTTGTAATTGAAGTTTTGACTGACTTACATCAAACAAGTTTGCAGATAAATCTGATTCTCAATTACTCACACTAATGCAAACGCCACAAAGCCAACCAATTTCTACACAAGAAAGCAACCAAGCTGGTCGTGAAAACGAAACAATGGAATGTAATCCAAATGCTAGCCATACCCACTCTCCCGTTGCATCGACGTACATATCACCATATGCAATTGCACCTCCTCCAAAAGCATCTACAAGACCTCGTAGAAAGCCAAAAACACGACGTGGATTTGCTGCTGTTTTAACAAGTAATCCTTATAAAGCTCACCTACATAACATTAAAAAGGGAAAAGCAAAGAACATAGATATGAAGTGTAAAAAACTAACGACATTAAAAAAAGCAAAGTTACAGAGCAAGCTTAAAGGTGCACAAACAACAACTTTTAAGAAAAGTTTGACTACAACATATTCAAAGCAAGAAGAGGATGCCCAATGCATCTATTGCTGGGAAAAGTGAAGTGAGACCAGTCATGACGGTATGATACAATGTACTTTATGCTTGAACTGGGCTCACTTTAAGTGCGCTGGTATAGAAGAAGATGACCTTGAATTTGTTTGTGATCTATGTTAAATGACCAACAAACTTTTTATAGGCCTGCTTGTAAACTAAATTTTTACTACTGCCTTGTATGCAACTGCAGTATTAAAGTAGGCCTAAAGTTACTGGAAATTATGTTCTTTTTTATTGTTTCGTTGGGATTTATTGTAGATTAGATATTCAAAACACATCACGTGTCTTTTATCTTGCCTAACTATGTACCAACCTCACAATATTTCTCAAAAAAATACGTTGGGGCAAGATGGACGATCCGGTCCACATTGCCCCTGTAGGGTATTCCATATTGCCTCATATACGGGGCAAAACGGTTTTTTTTAGAAAAAAAAAGAATCAATTTTTTCACAAAATCTATAATTGCAATTATATCAGCTTTTGGTTTGTTTGATTTATGTCTACGACCTTGATCTAAACTCGGGATATCGTTTCTCTGCGAACTTTAACGTAGGAGGTAGAACCGTTCAAAGTTAAGGGGTCCGTTATGCCCCACCTTCCCCTATACTTTTTGCGCACCAAATTAGTCAATTTAAAATTATTTTTTAGGTTGCTAGTTTTGCTAGTTTTAGAAAGATAACTTTGTAGCATCCAACAACTATGAATAAATCTAAGAAAAGAAAAGTGTTTGAAGAAAACAGAACGTTGAATGATTCGTGGACAAATTCATTTGCTTTCATTGCTGATAAGACCGCTTTACCAGTGTGCTTAATATATAAGGAGAAATTAGCAAACAACAAAAAGTCAAATGTTGAAAGACATTTTCAAAATAAGCATTTATCTTTTGCACAAAAATATTCAGAAGGGGATGCGAGAAAAAAACCTGTTTTAGAACTAATGCGGAACGCTGATCGAAGCAAACATCAATTCAACAAGTGGATCAAGTCTGCAAATTCAACTACGTATGCCAGTTTTGTGGCCGCTTAGGAAATAGTCAAGCATAGTAAGCCATTCACTGATGGAAAAAATATAAAAAATTTATTCATTAAGATATCTTAACATTTATTCACGGACTTTAAAAACAAGAGTGAAATCGTGTAAAAAATCCGTGACATGCCACTCTCTGCAAAAACTGTTCAAGACAGAACCTCCAAAATGGCACAAGACTTCACCAAACAGCAAAATAAAGATATAAATTCTGCAGTAGCCTACTCTACTGCCTGTGATGAGTCTAAAGATAAAAGTGATATTGAACATAGCACTATTTTGCCAATATGCAAACTCTGCTGGGCCACAAGAAGAATTAATTGAGTTAATGCTTTTGAAAGGCCAAACGCGTGGGGAAGACATCTGTGAGGCTGTCTTGGAATGTTTAAGAATAAAAGGCATAAATACAAACCACCTGGTGTCGATAGCTACTGATGGAGCACCAAGCATAACAGGTGCGCACAAGGGCTTTGTAGTTTTACTGCAAAAGTCGTTGGACAGACAGCTTCTGACTTTTCATTGCATCTTACATCAAGAGGCCCTGTGTGCTCAAACGTTTCCCCCAGAATGCACGCAAGTAATGAATGTAGTCATTCAATTATCAATAAAATAATGGCAAAAGCTTTAAATCACCGTCAGTTCCGTATATTATTGGACGAGGTGGATAGCATATACTCTGATCTCTTGTTGTACAATAAAGTACGGTGGTTATCCAGAGGAGAAGTGTTGAAATGCTTTGTGGTATGTTTGAAAGAAATGAAAACCTTTTTGGACAGAAAAGGGCTTAATTATCCTCAACTGAAACAGGCGGAGTGGCTGGAAAAGCTACACTTTATAGCAGACATGACGGCGCACCTGAACACGCTCAATACAGCTCTTCAAGGAAGAGGACGCACAGCCCTGCATATGCTGGAAGATGTTTTGGCATTCGAACGAAAGTTCACGGTTTATGCCAGAGATTTACAGAGAGGTACATTATCTCACTTCCCTTGTTTGAGAGAGTTCAAACAAACTCACAGTGACATTACAATAAATTTGGAATATTTGCAATCCGCAATCATAGCAACGCAAAGCTCATTTGGGAGACGCTTCTGTGAGTTTAGAAAAGAAAAGAAAACTTTATCCTTTTTTGTTTCTCCCTTCAGCATCAATCCATCGGAACTAAATATGATTGCATTGGCAGGTTGAGTCAACCTAATTTTGAAATAGAATTGGCCGACATAGCGGACAAAGACATATGGATATCCAAGTTTAGACACCTGGCAGCTGACCTTGAAGATGCAGCTCGTCAGAAGGCCGATCTTGCTCAGGGTCACAATTGGAGTAAAATTGAAAAACTCCCAAAACCGGACCAATTGATTTTCGAAACATGGAATGCTCTCCCCGATACGTACGATAACATGAAAAAGTATGCACTTGGAATCCTGTCGATCTTTGGATCCACATACGTATGTGAGCAACTTTTCTCGCACATGAACTACTCGTACATTAAAACAGATATCGCACACGTCTCACAGATGACAGCTTACAATCCTGTGTGAAGGTGAAGGTGTCATCTTACAGCCCTAATGTGCAGATGCTTTGCGCTGCGATGCAAGAGCAAAAATCACATTAAGTCTGATTGCATGAACTGCTTTTGTAAATGCAACACATGACATTTTTTTATTAAAATCAAAAATACAGTATAAATAATGCACAGTGTTGTTTTCCTTTGATTGTAAAAATAGCTTTGCGGCTCACAGTGCTTTTTATTTTTTGAAATATTGGTTAAAATGGCTCTTTAAGTGCAAAAGGTTGCCGACCCCTGACCTAAGACAAAAGGTAATCTCTTTTTAAGGCATGCGCTTAAACTAAAATATATAATATCGTGGTAAATTCTAACCAAAACAAAAAAACAAATTTTTTTGTTGCATCGTTGTAACAAACCCAAATTTTTGTTGGGTTTTGGTTTCAATTCACTACGATATTTTATATCCTAGTTTTTAAGCGCACACTTAAAAAACAGCTCACCGCCCGGAACTAAACTTTGCAACCACAAATGGGGAAAAAATTATTTATCAGTTATGCTCTGATAGTTTACCAACCATTAACATCTGTTGTCTTTGCATAGTTATTCAAAAAAATATATAAGCCTTATCCGTTTAACGCGAAGATAGGTAGACAGTGGAAGCAGGTTTTTAAAAATTCAATGACAAGTAGAGGAAGCGAGCAGAAGTGTAGATGGCCAGCCTCACGTTACTCAAACTTTATGCAAATTTTAAATAAAATATTTTGGAAAACGATTACTTATATCTTGTTTATAAATCATAATACACAATCTGTTACGATCGAGATAAGACGTTGTAGCTCTCAACGCTACGTCACAAGTTAAGTCTTTGTTTAAAATGTGCGGGAAAAATATCTAGCTCTAAACGCCACGTCGCAATTTAGTCTTTGTTTAAAATGCATGTGATAGCATCATGTGATGTAACTCTCAATGCCTTTGTCTAAAATGCATGGTATAGGTAAGAAACGTTCTTTTTTTGAGTACAGTATTGTTTTGACCAGCGTCGAGGGAAGTCGCAAATTTATGAAAGCAAAATGTTGTTTCTGATTCTGATCATTTTATTTGAATAAGATTTTGTATAATAAGAACAAGTTGTTAAATAACTTGTATCGTGATAATTGAATGAAAGTGAACTTCCTGAATTCCTGAACTCAAAAAAAAAAAAAAAACTCAAAGACGGAAGAGAATCAATCCCTGGACTCTCGATCAACTATATATGTAAGTGGTGGTTGAGTATAAGCATATGCAGTAATGGCTTTAATAGGGTGCGAGCGGTGCGGTCGCACCGGGCCTCCTCTAAAATAGATCAAAAAGTGGCCCCCTATACAAGAAATTGCTTGATTTTTACAAAGGGGCACTAGGACGTTGATGGCAAGTCAAAATAAAAGAAAAAAATTTTTTGAAATAAATGCCTCCGTAACCTCCGTAATTGACGACAAATTACACACTATATACAATGGGAAGTGAAAGTACATCACATACTACTGAAGACTTTTTTTTTAAAGAACACCATGATTTTGGGAAAAAATTTGGGAAAGGTGAGATGAATTGGAAGTGAAGACCTTTTTTTTTAGAGAACACCATGATTTGGGGGAAAAATTTGGGAAAGGGGAGAAGAATTGGAAGGGAAGACTTTTTTTTAGAGAACAGCATGATTTTGAAAAAAAATTGGGAAATGGGGGATGAATTGGAAGTGAAGATTTTTTTTTTTTTGGAAACACCATGATTTTGGGAAAAAATTGGGAAAGCGGAGACTTATTTTTTTAGTGACGACTTTGCTTCCATATACTAAAACTGCTTTGGTTACCTTTTTTTGGCACACTAAATAGTGGCCCCCCCTTACATTTCTTGGGGTCTCGTTCACTATACTCCGTGGTGACATTTCGGACGGAAAAATCCCCGAAGGGGATTTTTCTGTTCTCTCTCGCGACGCATCTTTTTCCTTTGTTTCTTTTTTTTCTTAAAAACTTTTTGCTCCCACCACGGTCTTACCACTCCCGATCTGTTTCTTTTTTTACGCTTTACCCGATTCTTTAAACTAGCTTTTATCCATTTGGTTTGCCACTGTGTCTCAATTAAAAGCTCGAATTATAACTTTTAAGTCTCTTTATCCATTTTAAACACAAGAGAACTGTTATATATAACAATCCTCCTATTAAAAGCTCGAATTATAACTTTTAAGTCTCTTTATCCATTTTAAACACAAGAGAACTGCTATATATAACAATCCTGCTTACAAGCTTGATTTTTTAAGCTTGTATTAATCTTCTTATTTGACCGCGGTGAATAGTGAACGAGATGGCAAAACGAAAGTTCGCATGATCAATTTTAAACCTTATTATTAAAAGCCACGGTGAATCGTGAACAAGATATTTCGCCACGGTGATTTATGAAGCAGATGGTGAAATGGAAGTTTGGGTCCAAAGTTTTAACTACTATAATACACGTAAACATAATAAAAATCTTTATTACAGCAATCCTGCTTACAAGCTTGATTTTTCAAGCTTGCATTAATCATTTTTTTTGACCATGGTGAATAGTAAACGAGATGGCAAAACGAAAGTTTGCAGGATAAATTTTAAACCTTATTATTAAAAGCCACGGTGAATCGTGAACAAGATATTTCGCCACGGTGAATAGTGAACGAGATAATGAAATGGAAGTTTGGGTCCAAAGTTTTAGCTACTATAATAGGCTACACTTAAACATAATAAAAATCTTTATTACAGCAATCCTGCTTACAAGCTTGATTTTTTAAGCTTGCATTAATCATTTTATTTGACCACGGTGAATAGTGAACGAGATGGCAAAACGAAAGTTCGCATGATCAATTTTAAACCTTATTATTAAAAGCCACGGTGAATCGTGAACAAGATATTTCGCCACGGTGATTTATGAAGGAGATGGTGAAATGGAAGTTTGGGTCCAAAGTTTTAACTACTATAATACACTTAAACATAATAAAAATCTTTATTACAGCAATCCTGCTTACAAGCTTGATTTTTTAAGCTTGCATTAATCATTTTATTTGACCACGGTGAATAGTGAACGAGATGGCAAAACGAAAGTTCGCATGATCAATTTTAAACCCTATTATTAAAAGCCACGGTGAATCGTGAACAAGATATTTCGCCACGGTGATTTATGAAGCAGATGGTGAAATGGAAGTTTGGGTCCAAAGTTTTAACTACTATAATACACTTAAACATAATAAAAATGTTTATTACAGCAATCCTGCTTACAAGCTTGATTTTTTAAGCTTGCATTAATCATTTTATTTGACCACGGTGAATAGTGAACGAGATGGCAAAACGAAAGTTCGCATGATCAATTTTAAACCTTATTATTAAAAGCCACGGTGAATCGTGAACAAGATATTTCGCCACGGTGATTTATGAAGCAGATGGTGAAATGGAAGTTTGGGTCCAAAGTTTTAACTACTATAATACACTTAAACATAATAAAAATCTTTATTACAGCAATCCTGCTTACAAGCTTGATTTTTCAAGCTTGCATTAATCATTTTATTTGACCACGGTGAATAGTGAACGAGATGGCAAAACGAAAGTTCGCATGATCAATTTTAAACCCTATTATTAAAAGCCACGGTGAATCGTGAACAAGATATTTCGCCACGGTGATTTATGAAGCAGATGGTGAAATGGAAGTTTGGGTCCAAAGTTTTAACTACTATAATACACTTAAACATAATAAAAATGTTTATTACAGCAATCCTGCTTACAAGCTTGATTTTTTAAGCTTGCATTAATCATTTTATTTGACCACGGTGAATAGTGAACGAGATGGCAAAACGAAAGTTCGCATGATCAATTTTAAACCTTATTATTAAAAGCCACGGTGAATCGTGAACAAGATATTTCGCCACGGTGATTTATGAAGGAGATGGTGAAATGGAAGTTTGGGTCCAAAGTTTCAACTACTATAATAGGCTACACTTAAACATAATAAAAATCTTTATTACAGCAATCCTGCTTACAAGCTTGATTTTTTAAGCTTGCATTAATCATTTTATTTGACCACGGTGAATAGTGAACGAGATGGCAAAACGAAAGTTCGCATGATCAATTTTAAACCTTATTATTAAAAGCCACGGTGAATCGTGAACAAGATATTTCGCCACGGTGATTTATGAACGAGATGGTGAAATGGAAGTTTGGGTCCAAAGTTTTAACTACTATAATACACTTAAACATAATAAAAATCTTTATTACAGCAATCCTGCTTACAAGCTTGATTTTTTAAGCTTGCATTAATCATTTTATTTGACCACGGTGAATAGTAAACGAGATGGCAAAACGAAAGTTCGCATGATCAATTTTAAACCTTATTATTAAAAGCCACGGTGAATCGTGAACAAGATATTTCGCCACGGTGATTTGTGAACGAGATGGTGAAATGGAAGTTTGGGTCCAAAGTTTTAACTACTATAATAGGCTACACTTAAACATAATAAAAATCTTTATTACAGCAATCCTGCTTACAAGCTTGATTTTTTAAGCTTGCATTAATCATTTTATTTGACCACGGTGAATAACAAACAAGATCTGTTCCTACGGTGATCAGTGAACGAGATTCTCAAAAGAAAGGTGACATTATAATTTTTAAGTCTCTTGTACATTTTCAATAAAATAACACTATTTATTTTAACAATCCTGCATAGAAACTTGATTTTTTAAGCTTATTATTTATAAGACCCTAATTTTTAAAGCTTTATCTCATCGCTTTATTTAATTGTGGTAGCGTACTTTTTTTATAATATATAAATAAGGGGTAAAAAAATAATTTGAGCAGTTTATTTAGATGTACAGTAAAAATACAAATTGAATGCCAAGATATTTGGTTTCAATATCGATTCTAATTAGCAGTGATCTCGGATGTTGTTGTAGTTACTATAATTTAAATTTTTATTACGTATTTTTTACAGAAAAGATTGTGATTTTTATCACAGGTCTTTTGCTTTTATTTCAGTTGTTTAGTTCACTAATTGGTTTAGTTCACAGTTTTTTAATATCTTCGTATTATAGAAAAAGAAAAATGTCATTGAAAATGAATAGAAATTTAAGAAGAATCAATAAAAATGAAGATCGAGGAAAGAAAAAACAAAATAAAATGGAGGAAGAACTTTATGATTTTAATGAATGGCAATCCTTAAAAAATTGTTGAATTTCTGTTTTATATAAACATATAGGCCTACCTGTTTTTACTTCTTTGCGTGAATGTGTTGTGTTTTACGTATAATTCAAGTAACTCATTTATTATTTTGTAAAACTTTGCTTATGGTGCTAGTGACATCGGTGACCTTCAAGATGGTCTTTCAACTTTTTCAACCAACAAAAGTTTATGCAAACGCTGGATGAAATAAACTTGAATGAAGTTCTTGATTTATGCTTTTTTTGGACCACTTATATGAGTTGTAATATTAATATTTGCTGTGTACTGGACGAAAAAAATATAACCGTGATTGATTAATTGATCGATTGATTGAAATGTTTACATCGCATCAAGTACTTCATAAAGCGACGTTGAAAACAGTTTTGGGTAGATAAATCGTAAAAAAAAACTTAAATAAAAATGCCATCTGAACTTATTTAATTAACGTTGAAATAACCGGTTATTTAAACCAAAATAAATGTTACTTTTTTCATAATACAATCCCGCCAGGGAGTTCTGATCTCCGCCAGAGACGTCACGCTTAATACTATCTTTCTTTTGTTTAAAAAGTTTATATCTTTATCCTTGTAATTTTAAGAAATTTTTTCCAGGTCAAGTTTCACTTTTGATGGCCTCAATGAATGATGAACAAGAACTTAAAACATAAAACACATTGTCCTATTTCTTCTCTGTTGTCAAAAGTTGATGTGAATCCTTACTGATTGTAATTTTTATTAAATTATCGTTTCTTAGCTAAGTCTAAAAGAATACTAAAAAACGCATCAATAAAAGTTCAAAAAAACTCAATGCGGAAAAAATTTATAAAACAATACTTTTCCTTTTTCTAATCAAGCGCTTTCACTTATGGCCAAGTACCGCTTGGACAATGGATATGGTATTACCTGGCTTGATTTTAATCACAACGTCCTCCTTAGGGAGTCAATAGATTTATTTTTAAAAATTTACATTTCATTTACAATTTGTCCCAAACCGATTCTTCCTCCCATTAAGCTACAAATTCCTCTTTAGAGAGCCAAGGGCTCACTTTCACCAGTTACAGTGCCGAAACCTTTGCTATCTATCCTACATACTTTTGAGTGGTGTATCTCGCACTCCAAGACATGTAACTTTGAATCTATCACCCTCTTTTCTGATTCTTTATCTGTTCTATCAACCCTCTCTGCCCCCCCTACCATATTTAACCCCTAAATCCCTATCCAATACCCAATTTCTCCTCAATTCTTTGTCCCAATCCAAGATAGTCTATCTGCAATGGATACCTGGTCACTCTTCCCTCCCAGGTAACAACTTAGCTGACTCTCTAGCTGAAGCCGAAGCCTCTCGTGATCCCTTCAAAATATCAGTATCCCTCGCACTCCTTATTTCCTCCCAACGACTATCTCTTTACACCAGTTGGAGACGCAGTGTCCAATCTGGTTTCTTTAAACACCAAATCCCTCCAGTATCTCCCAAAAAGCTTACTCTCCCTCACTCTGCTCTCTGTGCTCTCTCCCGTTTACGCTGCAACAAGAACACCACTCTCCTTAACTCTTATCTTAACAGGGTTGGTTGAGCCGAGACTCCTTCATGCAGCAACTGTGGTTTTCAATCACATGATCTTTTACATCTCGTGCTTGACTGGCCTGTACTAGACCATCTACGTCGGGCCATATTCGACTATACCCTCTCACTTCTGGACCTCTGGTCCCGTCCATGGGGAGTCGCCCGATTATTCGGACTCCGCGGAGTTGATACGCGTCCTCATCCCCAGTAAAGCCCGCAGTAACCAAATATATGTTTGAAACGTAACTCATTTGAGCAGTTTGGCCCTACACAGTAAAATACAAAATCTCGTTTATTCTGCAAAAGGGCAGCAATTCGCAGCAGATTAAGAAATTATCCAAAATTATTTCAAATTCGTCGTAATAAAATAATCCCAGTTCATACTTATGTATAGAGCAAAACGCGCTTTATGTATGAACTCTAAAAACTATGCAAAATATGCTTAAAACAGTTAGTTTTCTTGTTTCGCACCAAAATAGCAAACAGTTCATTTAAAACAGCATCTTACTTGCAAAAATTAGGGTAGCTACGTGTCAGAGTGTAAGTTTGGCAAAATGCAATATGTTAGGACAGATAAAAAGAAATGTTTTACCTGATGGAATAACCACCGCCCACTCTATAACAAGTTCAACGTTAATGATGACAATGACCGAGCTGCCTCTTTTAAACATTTTTATAAATTTTTATTTGACGACTTTATTGCTAAATCTGACATCGAAGAGTGGTTTAAGGTTGTCACGTAATGCAAATCGCTTCTTTGTGAATTTTTGTGACCTAGTAAAAAATTAGATTAATTTTTTGTGATCTATTAGAAAATTGGATTAATTTTTGGTGACCTATTAAAAAATTAGATTAATTTTTTGTGACCTATTAGAAATGCAATGCGTCGCAACTGTTAACAGCGAGGAAATGTGATAGAATTGACGCCTTTAACAGATCAATCAATCTATAGATTTTTAAATTAACTGCAATAACCTGTATCCATTGTAAATAACCTATATGCATTGTCCTAATTAAATCATCTCTATGTGACCTCGTTTTGGTTGTGATTTCTATGAGGACATAAAATCGAATTTTATTGTTAAATTTTTTATCTGAGCCACGTGGCCCAATTCGAGTTTATTATAAATAGAGAGAGATCGCTCTCATCACACAGTAACTAGAATTTGGCTTAGAAAACGGTGATCCTTCTATTTATCTATATCTATTTATCTATATACCAAAATTTTAATTTATAAGTAGTCTTTATACCAAAATTTGAATTTCTAATTTGTTCTTTGAACCAATGGTTATATTTGTACAACTGAATAAAACTTTATTAGATTGGTGGACAATAAATCGAATAATTATTTCAATGCAACAATTAATATCAATAGAATTTATCTGTCTTGCAATAGTAAATTATTTTTAAAACCGATTATTTGTTCACTATGTTTCAAACTGCACATCCACTGTGAGGTAAGTATAGCGGCTTCTTTCATGTTTTCAACCAACGCTTTCGATCATTTCGGGAGTTTACATTTTCTGGCATTCTTCAAAGGGGCAAATACATTCTGTATCGATACAACTGTATTGGGAGACCGGGTCTGGTTGTCATAGCCGTACCAGCCCAAAAAAATTTGGGGGGCAATGAAGTTTTGCCCAAATTTTGTGACGTTTGCCCAAATCATGATCTTATAGTACATTACGAATATGACAAAAAAATTGTCTGAGATTTTCAGACAAAAAACCAATTTTGTCCTAAAATCATGGTGATCTCTAAAAAAAAAGGTCTTCACTTGAATTCGCTCTCTTAATTTTCAATTTTCGTCCCAAAATCAAGGTGTTCTCTAAAAAAAAAAAAGGTCTTTCCCTAAATTTGATCATTATTTTTTGCAGTTGATCATCGTCACCTCATGATAAATTTCCTGACTTTACCCAAATTTTTCATTTCGCTGCCCGAAAAATTATGGTTTTGCCCAAATATTTTCTTCTCACTGCCCCAAAAATTTTAATTTTTCCCAAATCTTAGAAACTTGGGGGGGCAATTGCCCCCCTGCCCCCTGGCAGGTACGGCTATGCTGGTTGTCCTCTGTCCTGGTTGTCACATTCAGTTTTTTGAGTATTTCGCAACCTTGCGCAATAATCACTTTAATGTTAAATAACGTGTCTTTACCTCTTTGTTTGCCACATGTAGTTTGACTTTGATAGAGTAAGCACAGTTTGAATAAGTTTAAAATACTAATTTTTGCTAAAAATTCAAAAGTTTTTTGTTTTTTTTTAAGAAAGGATAGAAGCAACTAGGATAGACGTATTATCAACATCGATGTATCGTTGGAAGCGTAAAAAGCATTGGGACTTTTGTCAATTTGACAACAATTTGACAATCATGACAGATTTGTCCAGGTTGTCACACTTTAATTGACTGTTTTAAAACTGTCCAAAAACATGTTTGTTGTTGCTGAAAAACCAAAAATATACTCTAAAGTTATAGCTGAAGACTTTAACTAAAGAAAAAAAAAATTTTTTTGAAAATCGGCCAACTATTCACTAGATCAAAAACTTTTAAATTTGTGTCAATCAGATCCGGTCTCCCCTGCTTTCTTTTTCTTTAACAAGCCGAAGAAAGCTATCATGTTTTTATTAAAAAGCCAATTTTGTATCACCAATTTACTGCTTAGGTGTATGCATTTAAGTTTTGTTGATGACAAATATTGTAATAGAGAAGCAAATGTTTTTATAGAAATAACCTATAGAGTTTTGAGTTTATTAATTTCCATTTTAAAAGAATGAGTTTTTTAAACTTAGAAAAGGTGAATATGTTGAAATATGCTGAAGTGACTAGATGCACTTCAGCGGACGGACCGATCGTTTGGTTGCAAGGACACGGATTGTTGTCGCAAAGACGTGTTTGTTCAAAGTGTTCTTCGAGCATGTCCTTGCAAAATAAAACCCATATCCTAGATAAGAAGGTGTGGAGATGCAGCGACTATGTAAGTACTTATTAAAAATAGCCATGGCATAACCAAATGCGTTCCGTCTTGAATCATTTAAACATTCTGAAATCAATTTAGCAAAAAAACCGCTCATTAATTTTTGCAATCTTGACTTCCTTTTTCAAATGACCATTAATCCATTAAACGTTTAGTAAGAAATGTTGACATCAATATTGTTTTAATATAAATATTAAAAGAAAAGTGTTTGTAAAGTTGAAATAATTTTCTACAGATTCACAGCATTTTTTTCATTATTTTCCGACCGTAAATATATGCAATTTTATTGGCCATAAACACTATGACAAGCGTGTTTGCTGTTTTAACAATGCCATCTGCATGGCAGTGCAATTATTTAATGTTATTTTTCTGTTTTAATAGAATTGTAGAACAACCTCCACCATAAGGAAGAATTCATTCTTTCAACGTAGCAATTTGGCTCTTCGCCAAATTCTTATAATAATATATATGTGGGCGAAGGACGCACCTTTATTTAGAATTGAAGAAGAGGCGGAAGTAAGCCACAGAATAGCAGTGGATTGGTGCCAATTTTTACGAGAGGTAAACTTGATATTTTTGCACCAAACACTATATTTTAGATTGTCACTATAAAATATTGTATGCAAACTGCACAATATTTCCAGTCGTTTTAGACAAATCTCTACGTAAAACTGTATATTTTTTTTTCACGTAACACCGAGAATAGTTTTTCTTATATTGTGCCTAATCATGCTATAGGTCCCCCTAAAATGGTCCAATGTTAAATGGTTAACGACGATAAAAAGGTTAGGTAACACTGCTCTAAAGAATTTTATTTAATTGGATATGTTCTGCTAAACTGTGTGACATTTTTTCTTGAAAATACGTTGCATTTTCAGTTTTTTTTATTTAATCGCGCTAATAATATGTGTGCCTGATTGATTGTGTAATGGTGGTAACTTCTTTTATAGTTAGATACTCAGTTAATGAGTTTGAATTGGTAGAGACACAGAATTCTGTTCTCAGTGTTTGTAATTAAGAGTCAAGAAAAGTTTTGCTAGATATCTACTCGCTTTTAAGACACCACGTAAAAATTAAAAGTTGTGATAAACTATCACGTAAAAAATCTATTCAATGTCTATTGAAGGTTAATGTTTTTATCTGGTATAATATCGTACGAGAAAATTAACCGATTAATAAGACACCACGTAAAAATCTATGCAATGTCAATTGAAGGTCAATATTTTTATGTGGTATAATATCGTACGAAAAAATTAACCGCTTAATATTAAGAAACGCAAGAATTTAGTTTTTTAGGGTGGCAATATTTTATTTGTGTTTAAAGGTTTGCAGCTCGGAATTATTGGCGAACAGAACTCCTATCGGCGGTGTTGGCCATACGGTTTCCATTGATGAAACTTGTGTAGCCAAACGGCCGAAAGGAAACCCGCAAGGTCGGCCAGTGCGTCAGCAGTGGATTTTTGGCGGCATTGACCACGAGACCAAGTGAGAAAACTTTGTTCCTGTTATTGTGATTATTCGTTATAGTGATATTCGGTTATAGTGATAAGCGAAAACTAAAATCTGACTCCACAATAAGGACAATAGCATTATTCAGAATAGGATTTTCTAAAAAATTTAAAAAATTTTGTTTTATTTACGAAACTTATACGGTATTTCTTTGTTTTCCATAGTTTCTATAGCAAAGCTATATTAACCTTTTAAATGTTGTTTCTTTATAGACAGTGCTTCCTTCGGTTGGTAGATAAAAGGGATCGAGCTACTTTGGTGCCTATAATACAAGAATGTATTGCACCAGGTACTGAGATCTGGTCTGACGAGTGGGCCGCATATCGCGGAATTTCAGGTATCTTACACATTAAATTAAAATTGTCCAAAGTTTTTCTGACCTTTTTTGCAATTTTTCAAACTAGAAATTGATTTAAGTACGTGTGGAAGCAAAAAATTGATATAGGTTCATCTTAGCGTGTAAGCTCAAATTTTGTTCAAATTATACAAGTTCAACAAATATAACCGGATGTCTAGTTGTCTGTCTGTAGAAGGCAACAGAAAGTGTTTTGCGTATTCGGTGTATTGTATCAAAAAAGCAACAATTTTTTAATTTTCAGCTTTGGGATACGTCCACCGGACAGTTAATCATACTGTTCAATATATAACAGCCGAAGGAGTGCACACAAACAGAATTGAAAGTCTGTGGTCTCAGTTAAAAATTAAACTGAAACGAATGCGGGGGATGCAACGTTCGATGATTCCTACTTACATTGACGAATTTATGTGGCGGAAGGCACGTGCAAAGCAGCGGGTGCTGCCTGATATTTTTGAAGCAATTAAGAAGCAGTACCCGCTTTAGTATAATGTAAGTATTTAATTACGTTACTACTTGAATATTTTTATTTATGGATTTGTAATCTAACCATTAGGTTTTATTAAAACTAAATCATTACAAAGGATATCAAGTTCTTCTTAAAATGCCATTGTACCAGTTTAGAAGTGGTAACCGACACGGCTCATTGCTTTTAAGGTCACGAGTCAATGCGTCATCATGCTGGGGTGATGCAACGTCAACATTCAATGGATGCCATGGACATGCAGCCTCCCACTCAAAAGGTCATGACCCCACTGGGGCGATGCTATACCGACCTCATCACCCACAGGGAGTGCAGAAGCAGCAGTTGCCCCCCCATTCTATGGGACAGGTTTGATTAAATTTTTTTTTTAACAAATAAATCGTTTTTATACCAGGCGAAATTTTTGGAGATGTTTCTGCTTTCGAACCTTAAAAACAAATCTCAGTTATTTATTTACTGTTTCTGTATCACACTGCGTTGGGATAGGGTCTGTGCTTGATTGCTTAATGAGATTTTTACGCTTGCAGATTCCCCAAACTCCACCGCTCATTCCCAAGCTTGACCCTACTGCGCCCCCCTCTGAACAAGGGGCTCAAGTTTCCGTGCAAAACCTCCCCGACTTAACCAGGTGACCTTAAGATTGACTCCCCTGAAAATTTATGTCAAGATATTTTCGATGGTTGAGTTTTTTGAATATTTATCAAAACTTTTATTTCTCAGGAGAGTGGTTTCTAACCAAAGAAAAAGGGAAAGGTTTAAGGGGGTCTGCAAATGTACTGGAAATTCTACCGAATTAAAAAAAAAATTTATAAATTGGGTTATTTGGGATTCCGTGGCCTTGGTAATTTTTTGAATTGGGACCGTGACTACAAAAGCTTAAAATCACTGTCCTGTAAAATTCAAATATGGTTTCAAACTTTTTACTGTAAACAACTTTATTGATCTAGACCGGAGGTTTTCAACCTATGGGCTATGGCCCAGTAGTGGGCCACAGTGGTTTTTTTAGTGGGTCACGGAGCATAAATGAAAATGAAAGCAATATGTATAATTAGGCTTGCCATCCGTCCCGCTTTTAGACATTTATCTGGATTCTTGTCCAGTCAACCACCTGAAGACTTTTTTTTAGAGAACACTATGATTCTGGGACAAAAATAGGAAAATTTGTGAATGGTTCTAAGTAAAGACTTTTTTTTTTTTTTTTAGAGAACACAAGTTATTTTACAACAAAATTTGTTTCCGTCTGAAAATCTCAGACAATTTTTTTGTCAATTCCGTAATCTGCGGAAGTGAGCGAACCTGTTGTTAATAAGTACGATACAAAAGAGAACCTGTTTTTAAAATTTTGAATCCCATCACTGGTTGTAAAGTTACCTTGGGTTAAAAAATGGGCAACAGTACGAAAAAGGTTGAAAACCACTGCAATAAACGATTCTAAAAAAAACTTTTTATATACGTTTTCTTTGTTTTTTTGTTTAACTCTTAGCGCATTTTGTTTTTTTCTATTTAAAGTAATAATTATGACATCTGTGTTTTTTTTTTCTTGACGCATTTTTCTTGACGATATGATTCGCTTTGCTTTGTTGCTTCGTTATACTTCTGGACAAGCTTATTCTTTGCTACTTGAAACCTTACCCTTATATCTTTATTACGCAAACTAAAGAAAGGTACCATTGACTCTTTAAACTGTTCCTTGTGCATCTCTAACAGAATTGGTATGCCAAAGTTTTGCTTTGTTGGATTTGCATGAAAGTTGCATTCGCAGCCAATCTTATGTTTCTACCAGTCACGCTGCACTGTGTATGCTCAAATATTATTTGGACAATATTCAAATTTTTTGTAATGATCACTTTAGTAAAGGATTGCAAATTGTATTCAATATATGTAGTAAAACATACTTATTGCTGAAATGGGCAAGGAGCAAGTTACTGAATTACCAACAAAGATTTTAAAAAACTATAAAGTGTTCGTATCTGAAAATGGGGCTCATGTCACTAACCTTTTCGCGGTCATCCATTCCATATGAAGGAGAAGACTATTTAACATTTATAAAAACTTTATTAAAATTGCCAATTTTTTTGTTGTCCAAAATTTATGTAGGCTATACTAAATATTTACTATATGATTTACTAAACATTGTAAAAGTTATGCATAATTTTTTATTATTTGTTACTCTTTTATGTATAATTAGTTAATTATTTTTTAGATTGTTGCACAGTATCAAAATTGTGCCATGCAGGTAGAATATGGCTATTGGCGAAGGTCCTGCTTTAACAAAAAACCTAGTGACTGCAAAAGGTTGCCTCCTGGGCGCAGTTGGAAAACCTATATTTATGATGCACGTATTAAGTAATATATTAATTTATTTTTCAGACTTTTTTACTTATTGACAGTGTCAATTATGCACTTAATTGCGCAAAGTTGTAACTAAACTACAAAACTTGAATAGCAACTGTAAGGAGAAACACACTTAACGTCAGACTGTTAGCAATCGTCTGCAAAATGTGACAAATCAGGCCGTATTTTAAGGAGGTCATGTGTTCACTGTAAACCGTGGTAAAATATCTCGTTCACTATTCACCGTGCCAAAAAAAAAGATTAATGCAAGCTTAAAAAATCAAGCTTGTAAGCAGGATTGCTGTAATAAAGATTTTTATTATGTTTAAGTGTAGCCTATTATAGTAGTTGAAACTTTGGACCCAAACTTCCATTTCACCATCTCCTTCATAAATCACCGTGGCGAAATATCTTGTTCACGATTCACCGTGGCTTTTAATAATAAGGTTTAAAATTGATCATGCGAACTTTCGTTTTGCCATCTCGTTCACTATTCACCGTGGTCAAATAAAATGATTAATGCAAGCTTAAAAAATCAAGCTTGTAAGCAGGATTGCTGTAATAAAGATTTTTATTATGTTTAAGTGTAGCCTATTATAGTAGTTGAAACTTTGGACCCAAACTTCCATTTCACCATCTGCTTCATAAATCACCGTGGCGAAATATCTTGTTCACGATTCACCGTGGCTTTTAATAATAAGGTTTAAAATTGATCATGCGAACTTTCGTTTTGCCATCTCGTTCACTATTCACCGTGGTCAAATAAAATGATTAATGCAAGCTTAAAAAATCAAGCTTGTAAGCAGGATTGCTGTAATAAAGATTTTTATTATGTTTAAGTGTATTATAGTAGTTAAAACTTTGGACCCAAATTTCCATTTCACCATCTCGTTCATAAATCACCGTGGCGAAATATCTTGTTCACGATTCACCGTGGCTTTTAATAATAAGGTTTAAAATTGATCATGCGAACTTTCGTTTTGCCATCTCGTTCACTATTCACCGTGGTCAAATAAAATGATTAATGCAAGCTTAAAAAATCAAGCTTGTAAGCAGGATTGCTGTAATAAAGATTTTTATTATGTTTAAGTGTAGCCTATTATAGTAGTTAAAACTTTGGACCCAAACTTCCATTTCACCATCTCCTTCATAAATCACCGTGGCGAAATATCTTGTTCACGATTCACCGTGGCTTTTAATAATAAGGTTTAAAATTGATCATGCGAACTTTCGTTTTGCCATCTCGTTCACTATTCACCGTGGTCAAATAAAATGATTAATGCAAGCTTAAAAAATCAAGCTTGTAAGCAGGATTGCTGTAATAAAGATTTTTATTATGTTTAAGTGTATTATAGTAGTTAAAACTTTGGACCCAAACTTCCATTTCATTATCTCGTTCACTATTCACCGTGGCGAAATATCTTGTTCACGATTCACCGTGGCTTTTAATAATAAGGTTTAAAATTTATCCTGCAAACTTTCGTTTTGCCATCTCGTTTACTATTCACCGTGGTCAAATAAAATGATTAATGCAAACTTGAAAAATCAAGCTTGTAAGCAGGATTGCTGTAATAAACATTTTTATTATGTTTACGTGTATTATAGTAGTTGAAACTTTGGACCCAAACTTCCATTTCACCATCTCCTTCATAAATCACCGTGGCGAAATATCTTGTTCACGATTCACCGTGGCTTTTAATAATAAGGTTTAAAATTGATCATGCGAACTTTCGTTTTGCCATCTCGTTCACTATTCACCGTGGTCAAATAAAATGATTAATGCAAGCTTAAAAAATCAAGCTTGTAAGCAGGATTGCTGTAATAAAGATTTTTATTATGTTTAAGTGTAGCCTATTATAGTAGTTAAAACTTTGGACCCAAACTTCCATTTCACCATCTCGTTCACAAATCACCGTGGCGAAATATCTTGTTCACGATTCACCGTAGCTTTTAATAATAAGGTTTAAAATTGATCATGCGAACTTTCGTTTTGCCATCTCGTTCACTATTCACCGTGGTCAAATAAAATGATTAATGCAAGCTTAAAAAATCAAGCTTGTAAGCAGGATTGCTGTAATAAACATTTTTATTATGTTTAAGTGTAGCCTATTATAGTAGTTAAAACTTTGGACCCAAACTTCCATTTCACCATCTCCTTCATAAATCACCGTGGCGAAATATCTTGTTCACGATTCACCGTGGCTTTTAATAATAAGGTTTAAAATTGATCATGCGAACTTTCGTTTTGCCATCTCGTTCACTATTCACCGTGGTCAAATAAAATGATTAATGCAAGCTTAAAAAATTAAGCTTGTAAGCAGGATTGCTGTAATAAAGATTTTTATTATGTTTAAGTGTATTATAGTAGTTAAAACTTTGGACCCAAACTTCCATTTCATTATCTCGTTCACTATTCACCGTGGCGAAATATCTTGTTCACGATTCACCGTGGCTTTTAATAATAAGGTTTAAAATTTATCCTGCAAACTTTCGTTTTGCCATCTCGTTTACTATTCACCGTGGTCAAAAAAAATGATTAATGCAAACTTGAAAAATCAAGCTTGTAAGCAGGATTGCTGTAATAAACATTTTTATTATGTTTACGTGTATTATAGTAGTTGAAACTTTGGACCCAAACTTCCATTTCACCATCTCCTTCATAAATCACCGTGGCGAAATATCTTGTTCACGATTCACCGTGGCTTTTAATAATAAGGTTTAAAATTGATCATGCGAACTTTCGTTTTGCCATCTCGTTCACTATTCACCGTGGTCAAAAAAAATGATTAATGCAAGCTTAAAAAATCAAGCTTGTAAGCAGGATTGCTGTAATAAAGATTTTTATTATGTTTAAGTGTATTATAGTAGTTAAAACTTTGGACCCAAACTTCCATTTCACCATCTGCTTCATAAATCACCGTGGCGAAATATCTTGTTCACGATTCACCGTGGCTTTTAATAATAAGGTTTAAAATTGATCATGCGAACTTTCGTTTTGCCATCTCGTTCACTATTCACCGTGGTCAAATAAAATGATTAATGCAAGCTTAAAAAATCAAGCTTGTAAGCAGGATTGCTGTAATAAAGATTTTTATTATGTTTAAGTGTATTATAGTAGTTAAAACTTTGGACCCAAATTTCCATTTCACCATCTCGTTCATAAATCACCGTGGCGAAATATCTTGTTCACGATTCACCGTGGCTTTTAATAATAAGGTTTAAAATTGATCATGCGAACTTTCGTTTTGCCATCTCGTTCACTATTCACCGTGGTCAAATAAAATGATTAATGCAAGCTTAAAAAATCAAGCTTGTAAGCAGGATTGCTGTAATAAAGATTTTTATTATGTTTAAGTGTAGCCTATTATAGTAGTTAAAACTTTGGACCCAAACTTCCATTTCACCATCTCCTTCATAAATCACCGTGGCGAAATATCTTGTTCACGATTCACCGTGGCTTTTAATAATAAGGTTTAAAATTGATCATGCGAACTTTCGTTTTGCCATCTCGTTCACTATTCACCGTGGTCAAATAAAATGATTAATGCAAGCTTAAAAAATCAAGCTTGTAAGCAGGATTGCTGTAATAAAGATTTTTATTATGTTTAAGTGTATTATAGTAGTTAAAACTTTGGACCCAAACTTCCATTTCATTATCTCGTTCACTATTCACCGTGGCGAAATATCTTGTTCACGATTCACCGTGGCTTTTAATAATAAGGTTTAAAATTTATCCTGCAAACTTTCGTTTTGCCATCTCGTTTACTATTCACCGTGGTCAAAAAAAATGATTAATGCAAACTTGAAAAATCAAGCTTGTAAGCAGGATTGCTGTAATAAAGATTTTTATTATGTTTACGTGTATTATAGTAGTTGAAACTTTGGACCCAAACTTCCATTTCACCATCTCCTTCATAAATCACCGTGGCGAAATATCTTGTTCACGATTCACCGTGGCTTTTAATAATAAGGTTTAAAATTGATCATGCGAACTTTCGTTTTGCCATCTCGTTCACTATTCACCGTGGTCAAATAAAATGATTAATGCAAGCTTAAAAAATCAAGCTTGTAAGCAGGATTGCTGTAATAAAGATTTTTATTATGTTTAAGTGTAGCCTATTATAGTAGTTAAAACTTTGGACCCAAACTTCCATTTCACCATCTCGTTCACAAATCACCGTGGCGAAATATCTTGTTCACGATTCACCGTAGCTTTTAATAATAAGGTTTAAAATTGATCATGCGAACTTTCGTTTTGCCATCTCGTTCACTATTCACCGTGGTCAAATAAAATGATTAATGCAAGCTTAAAAAATCAAGCTTGTAAGCAGGATTGCTGTAATAAAGATTTTTATTATGTTTAAGTGTAGCCTATTATAGTAGTTAAAACTTTGGACCCAAACTTCCATTTCACCATCTCCTTCATAAATCACCGTGGCGAAATATCTTGTTCACGATTCACCGTGGCTTTTAATAATAAGGTTTAAAATTGATCATGCGAACTTTCGTTTTGCCATCTCGTTCACTATTCACCGTGGTCAAATAAAATGATTAATGCAAGCTTAAAAAATTAAGCTTGTAAGCAGGATTGCTGTAATAAAGATTTTTATTATGTTTAAGTGTATTATAGTAGTTAAAACTTTGGACCCAAACTTCCATTTCATTATCTCGTTCACTATTCACCGTGGCGAAATATCTTGTTCACGATTCACCGTGGCTTTTAATAATAAGGTTTAAAATTTATCCTGCAAACTTTCGTTTTGCCATCTCGTTTACTATTCACCGTGGTCAAAAAAAATGATTAATGCAAACTTGAAAAATCAAGCTTGTAAGCAGGATTGCTGTAATAAACATTTTTATTATGTTTACGTGTATTATAGTAGTTGAAACTTTGGACCCAAACTTCCATTTCACCATCTCCTTCATAAATCACCGTGGCGAAATATCTTGTTCACGATTCACCGTGGCTTTTAATAATAAGGTTTAAAATTGATCATGCGAACTTTCGTTTTGCCATCTCGTTCACTATTCACCGTGGTCAAATAAAATGATTAATGCAAGCTTAAAAAATCAAGCTTGTAAGCAGGATTGCTGTAATAAAGATTTTTATTATGTTTAAGTGTAGCCTATTATAGTAGTTAAAACTTTGGACCCAAACTTCCATTTCACCATCTCGTTCACAAATCACCGTGGCGAAATATCTTGTTCACGATTCACCGTGGCTTTTAATAATAAGGTTTAAAATTGATCATGCGAACTTTCGTTTTGCCATCTCGTTCACTATTCACCGTGGTCAAATAAAATGATTAATGCAAGCTTAAAAAATCAAGCTTGTAAGCAGGATTGCTGTAATAAAGATTTTTATTATGTTTAAGTGTAGCCTATTATAGTAGTTAAAACTTTGGACCCAAACTTCCATTTCACCATCTCCTTCATAAATCACCGTGGCGAAATATCTTGTTCACGATTCACCGTGGCTTTTAATAATAAGGTTTAAAATTGATCATGCGAACTTTCGTTTTGCCATCTCGTTCACTATTCACCGTGGTCAAATAAAATGATTAATGCAAGCTTAAAAAATTAAGCTTGTAAGCAGGATTGCTGTAATAAAGATTTTTATTATGTTTAAGTGTAGCCTATTATAGTAGTTAAAACTTTGGACCCAAACTTCCATTTCACCATCTCGTTCACAAATCACCGTGGCGAAATATCTTGTTCACGATTCACCGTAGCTTTTAATAATAAGGTTTAAAATTGATCATGCGAACTTTCGTTTTGCCATCTCGTTCACTATTCACCGCGGTCAAATAAAATGATTAATGCAAGCTTGAAAAATCAAGCTTGTAAGCAGGATTGCTGTAATAAAGATTTTTATTATGTTTAAGTGTAGCCTATTATAGTAGTTAAAACTTTGGACCCAAACTTCCATTTCACCATCTCCTTCATAAATCACCGTGGCGAAATATCTTGTTCACGATTCACCGTGGCTTTTAATAATAAGGTTTAAAATTGATCATGCGAACTTTCGTTTTGCCATCTCGTTCACTATTCACCGCGGTCAAATAAGAAGATTAATACAAGCTTAAAAAATCAAGCTTGTAAGCAGGATTGTTATATATAATGTCGGCAGCGTGGTCGAGTGGTTAACGCACCGGACTGATGATCAACATGGTCTCGGTTCAGAACCCACTTGCGCCATTCTGTTGTGTTCTTGGGAAAAACACTTTACGGCGTTTTCCCCTGCTTGGTGGTCTTGACAAGCAGTTCTAAATTACAGTAATATCTCTACTAAATTACAAGCGGACAGCAATATCTTGGCATCTCCGGAAGCAGGTCGGGGTAATTGCCTACCCTATGTATAGCGCCTCCGTCGCTTTCCTGCGAGTCAGGAGGATAAATATAGAGATTAAAATAAAATAAAAAATAAAATAAAATAACAGTTCTCTTGTGTTTAAAATGGATAAAGAGACTTAAAAGTTATAATTCGAGCTTTTAATAGCAGGATTGTTATATATAACAGTTCTCTTGTGTTTAAAATGGATAAAGAGACTTAAAAGTTATAATTCGAGCTTTTAATTGAGACACAGTGGCAAACCAAATGGATAAAAGCTAGTTTAAAGAATCGGGTAAAGCGTAAAAAAAAGAAACAGATCGGGAGTGGTAAGACCGTGGTGGGAGCAAAAAGTTTTTAAGAAAAAAAAGAAACAAAGGAAAAAGATGCGTCGCGAGAGAGAACAGGGAAATCCCTTCGGGGATTTTTCCGTCCGAAATGTCACCACGGCGTATAGTGAACGAGACCCTTTTCTTGCACCGGGCCCCCTTTTTCTAAGGCCATCACTGTGTAACCGCTATTACTAGCTCTTGGTTTTAATTTACAGCAAGTTTTGACTGAGTCTCGTGAATTATTTTTCCTGCTCTGTTGGTCCCATTATTCCCCTACTAACGAAAAAAATATAACAAGTTAGTTGTTAATATTTAGAACATTAACGCTCTGGCGTTATGAGCAAGTAGGTAAAGTTCAAAAACAGCAATACAAAAAAACTGTGTCCATTTACAAGAACTAGTTACAAAACAGCTAGCCACAAAAAAGTCAGTACAAAATAGCTAGTGCCACAAACTACCAAAAAAGAGCTAGTGCCACAAAATAGCTAGCCATAAAAGGACTAGACATAAAAGAGTTAGGGTTAGGGTTAGGGTAAGTGTGTTGGTATTCATTCTTTTCTCCCTGGGTAAAAATTTCCTACTTTTATAGTTTTTTGATATTACATATAGGCTATGATTAATATGTAATTTACCAAACATGGAGCACATTGAGATAAAAGCAATAAATTCCTTTTTTCCCCTCCAAAATTATGGTCAAGATTTGTAGATGATACATTTGTAATATTAAAATCAGATATCGTAAAACGTTTTTTCGCTCATGTAAATAGCATTGAAACAAGTATCAAATTTACCATCGAATATGAAAAAGAAGACAAATTACCATTCCTAGATATACTGGTCATGAAGAAAAAAAGTGGAACATTGGCAACCAAAATATATAGAAAAGAAACTCACACTAATCGTTATTTAAATTATGAATCTTGTCATTCACAGCAACAAAAACAAGGTATTATTATTAGTTTATTAAACAGATTAGCTAAACTAATTACAGATTCAAAAGATTTTAATGAAGAAAAAGAAATGCTACGACGTACTTTGGAAGACAACAACTACCCAAATTGGCTTATAAAGAAAACATTTAATCGATTCAGATCCAATAAAATTGAGAAACATGAAATAAGCAAAAACTACAAAGGAACAGTAACCCTACCTTATTTTCAAGATTTAACTGAAATTTTAAGTCGTATAATTAAAAAACAAAATATTAGAGTATATACAAAACCTTTTCAAACAATCAAGCAAATTTTACCCAACTTAAAAGATTCAATTGAACCAAAGCAACAGCCAGGAGTAATTTATGAAATTCCATGTTTAGATTGTGTTGGCATTTATATTGGTGAAACTGGTAGGGCATTTCTTACAAGATGCAAAGAACACATGCGGGATGTGAATTCAAAAAATTTAGCACGATTAGAAAATAATGATATAAACAACAAATCTGCTCTAGTAAAACATGTATATTCGGAAAAGCATCATATGAATTGGAATAATTCAAAAATTTTGGCAAAAGAAGCAGATTATATAAAAAGAAGATTTTTGGAGTCCTTTTTTATTCATTTTAATAATGATGCTTTTAATGATAAAACCAATTGTTTCTATCCAAATGCTTATTATAATTTAAAATTCTGAATCCGTTAGATGTCGTTTTAAATCAATAATGTATTTTAAATATTTTTTCCTTTTTTTCGCGCCACTGTGGTTTTATTTTGGATGATATTTGTGTTTTGCTTAATCTCCTGATGAAGGTTTACTGAAACATAGTACACCGAAACGTTGAGTTTTTGTTATTGTTTTTACTTTTTAATAAAGAATTAACAGCAATTTAACTCAGATTTTACCAGAAGAGCATGAATAAAGATTTTAATAATATACCTGGTATCAAGAAAAGCCAAAGATTTTGTTGTTATTGTTTTTTTCGTTTAGGCCTATGGTTATTTTTATAGGTTGCTTTGTTTAATCTTGACTTTAAAAATAAACCTATGAACTGAACTGAACTAAATTAAAAATAATCATTTCCCAAAGTTTGTTTCGTTCCAAGGCAAGCTGGTCCTGCTTACGAAACTAATTGTTTTACTTTATTCAGTCCTTGTGCTTTTTGGGACTAGGGTTGCCATACCGTCCGGAAAATTCCGGACATGTCCAGAATTTTATGTAAAAGGAATTTTTAATTAGAAGGAATTTTTAAAAAATACTCAAATGTCCGGAATTTTAGAATCAACTTAAAACATCGTAAAAATTTAAAAAAACACTACGATTTTGGGATGAAAATTGATAAATCCGAGACTGATTCTGAGTGAAGACATTTTTTAAAATTTGGTCTTCATCGTCTCAGACAATTTTTTTTGTCCGCCCCTCCAAATTTTTGTTGGCTGTTACGCCTATGTCTGTCAGGGATTGCGCCTATTCAGATATCGTAACCCTAGCTAGAAGTTTATTTATTGGAGCTATTTTCTAATGTCAATAAACAATAGCATAAAGATAAAGATAACCCAAACGTAATTAACAAAGACAATTGTTCTATTATCTTCTTGTTATGCTAACCTTCTGCCGACATATGCTATGCTGCAGCTTAAAGGTCGGTTCGGATTAAAAGCAGACGCAAAATAGTAGAGAATGGGGCAAAAATCTTGAAAACAAAGGGGGAAAACTGTTATAAGACCAAAAGCGAAAAGGGTATAAAATCGCCAAAGCGCAAAATTTTTTATGCTTAGCAGAAAAACATTGAAATTAAAATATTTAAACTTTTTAGTTTAGTTTTTACCCAGACAAAAAGCGGTCGCGGAAAAAGCTCAGCGGAAAGCGCAAATTTTAATGCGGAGTGGAAAATTTCGCTTTCGTTTGCTTTTTTGCAACTGTTTTCAGTCTGAACCGAGCTAAATACTTCACACCATTATTTATCATCACATCAACTATTCATCCATTTATCTTCAAAGACAAGGGCAAAAATATCGACTTAAAGCAATCTTAAAGTGATTACCCTGACTTTCTTTAGTAAATGTCAAGATATGGCAGTCTGGTTGAAATATTTTAGTTGTCTTTTTAACCCTCTGTCTACTAAAAGAAATCCCAGAGTCGGACTTGAGACACGAATCTTCGAGACCAAAATTTTGGGGTAGCGAAACTAAGACAAGATACGAAACTGAACATTAATTGCTCTACTTTAAGCCAGGCTAGTGGAGTCAGAATTGGGAGTTGAAGCCCCGTGTTTTTTTGTGGAGTGAAGTTTTTGTGAAACGGGAGTTGTTTTTTTGACTTTTCGAACAATTATTCGAAATGTATTTGAAAACAAGAGCCAAAATTTTACAAATAATAGAATTAGGGTTAGGATTAAAATTAGGTTTATAAAGTTAGGGTTAGGGTTGACTATTCATTAAAAAAAGTAAAAGGAACGAATAATATTTTCAGATAACTACATATAGAGTTATTTTTTGAAGAATTGTTAATTCGAACAACTGTAAGTCGAACAGCTTTCAGGTTTTGAATAATTGTCCGTAAACTGTTGAAGAAAGAGTTGCTTTTATATGTATACTGGAGTTGGTATCGAATCTTTGACGACTCCGAGTTTGGTTTTAGGTGGAAGATGAAATTGCGTAAAAACAATAGTCACATTTAGGTTTTTGCGTCTGGCCACTTGGACTTCAATTTGAAGTGAGAACAAAAAAAAGTATTACTTGTTTTATATTGACGGCAATGTAGCTTTTCATTTACAAAATTAAACTTAAATTTTGGTTTGCAAGCTGGTTTGAAAAATTAAACTCAAGATTAAAAAAAATATCTTTCTAGAAAATGTGCTTATCGATTTTGTCAATCAAGTGACGACTAAAAAGAGGTTATTATTACAATTCAGCCCTCTTTGAAAATTTAAAATTCTTTAAGAATTGTGACATGAGAGACGTAAAGTCTTTTTCCATAATAAAGTTTTGTTCCGAAATGGTTTTAAAAATAAAATACAGGTACATACAAACTCATGTTACAAAAGTGAGTCGATGCAATAAGCTTTGCCAGGGTCAGGTGAAGGCAAGTAAGTAAGTCACTTCACGGTCATGATCATATACCGGTAAGTCAATGTTTTAAATTCTGATAGGAAGCAAATTTTGAAGGGTAAGTCAATTGCTATTTCTGGGAGGGCCGAGGTTGTTCTTGGCTGCTACAACACCATTCAAAGCACTTAACATATGTTGTAACGTCAAAATACTGTACTTTAATGTCGTCTGTATACAACGCGACCCTGCAAATAATAAACGTTTTATATCTGCTTTTGCAAGGAAAGCTTTTTCTATTTCTGGCCTAACTTGGGAAAAGCTATTTGTTTTATTTCAACTCATTTACTTTGTTGTCAAACACAAAACACAAGTTTCTTTATGATTTAACTTTTTGGATTATTTCAACGTATGACCGCAATAATTTTAGAAAAGTAAATTACGTTAAATTTTACATATTTTTTGAGCATTGCATAATGCAACAATTCAATATTAAACAAAGAAAAACACAACATTAAACTAATTAAATCAAATTACAATATTGGAAAAAGCCGTTGGACTTTAAATTTTTTCTTGTTCGTAGCTCATGTTCTTCAAATGATTTTCATTCTCATTAGTTCTTGCGCTATCAAAATATTGCAAAATCTCAAAATATTTTCAAATGGATAAAATTAGGTTTAAGAGTAAAGTGAAAAAACAAATTGCTGAATTCCATACAAGAAAGTTATTTTTTTTTAGCGTGTTTTCTTCCTTTGTTGCACTTGAACGATGTGAAGTGCGACATATATGATTTCCAGCAATTTTTACATGAAACTGTGGGCGCAACATTTTGTTTTTTTGTGGGTCTGTGTTGAAGTGGTGCCAGCTAAGACTTCGAGAGTCATGTGAAGACAATAAGTAAAAAATCTATACTTCAATTTGTAAGTCGTGGCAAGCTTTTCGTTGGTTCCGAGGAAGATTGAAGAGGCTGTCAAATTCAGTAAAAGCTAGAAATTTAGTAGAGGCTTCCACAAGATCCCCAATAGTTTTACAGTTAAAAAATTGCATGTTGCTTCACAAAACGTATTATTTTTACGCCGAATGCATGAAACAATGTGTTTATATTTAAAATATCCTACATTTTTATTTTTTTTGAAGAGTTCGAAAAAAATAAGCAGAAATGTCCAAATACCCTCTATTGGCGATGAGATGATAAAACAAACAAACGATGAAAACAAAAAACAATTATCTTACCTTAGGTTTGCCAAAGATATAGCAGTCATTGCTTGTTTGTGTGATTGGTTGATGCAAACAATCGCAATTGACATCAACATGAAAACAGCAAATGCACAAGTAAATGCGATTCCTCCCACAAAAGCAGGGGTGAAAGTTGTTTTGTTATCTTCGTCTTGCTTTATATCATCTTCCGATTCTGGTCTAGGGTGAAGGTTTATGTCAATATTGATATCGTGATCATGATGCTCTTCATGATTATTTTCATGATGGTGGTTATGGAAATTTCGTGACTTTATAACGGGCTCTGCCGGATGTGGCTTTTCGAAAGCCGAGGCGTGTTGTTCTCGGAAGGCAGCCATATCTGCGTTACATAATCAAAATGTCAAGTTAAGAACCAATTTTGAGCCCCATTGGCACAAAAAATTGTTTAAGCTTTTTTTTAAAGCTAACAGTTTAAAGCTAACGGGTTTTCCTGAAAGCTTTTTTTAAAATAATAGGTCTAATTTAAAAAACAAATGCACTTATTAATGACCTTCCAGAAAATCTATAAATCCACTCGGTTAATTTTAAGTTCTTAATCAAAAATATTTTGAAAAAGATTGCAAGTATTACTAATTTAATTGAATCGATCAGAAAATAAATCTTAAAAAGCTCACCTCTGACGTTTGTGGAAAAGACAACGGCGTCATTTTTGAGAAAGTCCCTTGTGCTTGTAAGATCACTTATACGCATAAAGTTTGAGTAGCCCCACGCGGGTCCGACACTCTTTAAAATTTGTTCGAGTTAAAACTGGCAAAAAGTTTTATGATCATAGACTAATTTTGTTTAAAAAATAAATAAATGATCAAATCACAAAGTTTTTATAGAAATTAGAAAATACTCGATTGTACAATGAAGAAACTATAAGGTAGACATTTTAGCTTTTTTTAAATTATTCAATTCAAAATTAATCTTTTTTTTCAATTTTAAATCTATGCTTTAACAAGCTATACATTTTCGTGAGGTTTATAAGAAAAATTGGTACCGAAGTTGGTTTGTCCCAAGCACTACCGGAATCGGTCGTGGTAATGTACGAATTGTGACTGTCCATTCGAGAAAGTACATCCGGGGCTTGGTCTACAACCGCCATACGAATTACTTGGTCAAGAAATGGCCATTGTAAGTTGTCGTCATTGACGCCTTGCGCCAGAGCAAAGTACACGCTCATGTAACCGTCTGTCGCTCCGCTGCTGCCGTGAGGATAGATCTGAAACAAGGTTGTTGTTAAAAATGGAATTTCGGAAGACATTTTAACAAAACAAAGAAGCTCAAATGTTAGAAAACAATATTTTTCAATGAAGCAGAGACAGAATTTAATTGTCACTTCTCTGACTTTTAACATTCATTTTTAATGCTCAAAGCAAAAAATACTCTAAAAATTTTTATTCGGTAAAAAGTCACACAGTATACTGACTTGTAAATCCAAGTAAACATCTCCCTTGCTTAATCAAAGACCGTTTTGCTACATTTTTTTAAAATCAAAATTTTTATTTCGCTGTTTGTTTGTGATTGTGACAGAGCATCGTACGAAACGTTGCTTAATAACAGAATTTTATTGTGACTTATTATTTTTGTACAAAATTAAATTTAAATAATTTTTTTTTAAATTTGATTTCAATAAAAATGTTTTTATGAAATCTTGTTCAAAAAACGCCTTTTAAAATTGGGTATCGCAATGATTTATTACCCAAAGAAGAACGCACCAAAAGTTTAAATGCGTATCCTTTTTCGGTATATTGCAAAGGACCATACAAAGCTTGGCCTTTTGTCGTTGTTGCCAAAAGTTGACTGTAGTCGTTGATCGTAAAATACGAGGAATCACATGGTTTATCCAAGATGCTGACGTCATCAATTGCAATGACTTCGCCATTTAGTCCACCTAAGTAAAATGAATTGCATGTTGCTTTACAAAAATAAGAATCTTCGTGATATGCACTGAACCACTAGTAAGAGACTACCTGGAGCAAAAAACTACCCTAAAACACTCAACGAAAAATGGAGAAGCGAATGGACAATCACTTATGACGTACTTGTAAATGCGGAAAAGACGAGCTTGTATTGACTCGGTGCTTGGATTGTGAGCCGCTTCATGTTCCAATATTGCCCGTAGTCGCCGCTTATTTGCGCTAGCTGCGTGAACGACGTAATCTCGCCGTCAGATGGGTTTATTTGACCCAACGCAACGCTACAAATATATTAAAAAATAAATCTTTTCAAGAAAAAACTTTTTCAAAATTGAGAAATCACCTAAACGTCTACTAACGGTTTATGGCATGATCTCACAAACCTTATCAAAGCACTGCTACCCGGTTCGAGATCTAGATAATAGTAGAACTGCAGACATTGCTGAGAGCTGTTCGATTTCAATCGCATCGAATATATTGTTGCAATCTGGCCGGAAAAACTTGAGGAATTAGCTAGCAAGTAGCTTCCTGTCAACAATTTAAATTATATCTTATTACCACACGTAAATTCAAAACTGCTCACCCTTTCCTTCTACGCCGCTTGTTGCATCTGTTTGAGGAAGGTTAGAAGATATCGACGATCCATCAGTTTCTCCTACAACGTATCTCAGCCAGTTGGTAGTGTCTGAAACCGTCTCTTGAACGTATCCACACAGAATGCTTTCTTCAAAGTTACATGAGTAGGATACCCTTAACGAATCCGCTGAAAAAACAAGAACATATACGATGGAGTTTTTAAAAACAAAACAGATGAAAGAAAGTGAAAATACGCAGCAAAGTGAGAAAATGAAAAATCAGAAGAAAGTCAGGAAAAATCACAAAAAACCAATCACCAAAAATGAGTGCAATACCCGGTACTCAAATTAAAATTATCGCCAAGCAGATTGGCACTTTCAGAAAGAACACGACTTTGTTCAGAAAAGACTAGCAAGCTGTTAGAGTAGCCAACGTAGACTAAAAGATCTAAAGTTGATTGTAACCGCAGTCCTTAATTTCAACTTTGTTGCAAGCTGAAGAAAAATAATAGTTTAAATCAACCATAACTAGATAAATTATCACAAAAGATATAAAAGTAGAAAATGCCTGTCAATTCAAGTTAATAAAAACACTAAAATTCTGTTTAAAGTTTAATCAAATGCTAATTATGACATCATACCGCATTTGTACATTCTGTTTATCATCGTCACGTCCCCTTCGCTGAAGGTTCTCCGTTGTCCAATCCTGGTCTGAAGTCGCGGGTCTTTGGTAAGAATCGTTTTTTCCCCGTTGTTACTGTTGCATTTCACTTTTTTATTAATTATTTCTTACATAATTGTACAATCTTTGGGGACAAGAGGCGATTGCCCCCTAAGTCTCAAACATTCGGGCAAAATAAATTTTTTCGGGCAGCGACAAGGAATTATTTGCGCAAAATCAATCTTTTTGGGTACCAGTGACGAATTACTTGCGCGGAATAAAGTTTTTTAGATTTAAGTGAAACGTTTTTTTTTTAGTCATCACCAGTCTGTTGGGATGAAAACGGAGAAGTTTGACACAGTATCAAAGTGATGACTTTTTTCTTAGTTATCACCAGTTTTTTTGGACAAAAATGTGTGGCATTTTGTCCAGTGATGTATATTCAAAATTAGGGGCCCGAGGCAAAATCCTAATCAGGATTCCCAAAAATTGGTGTTCTTTAAAAAAACGGTTTTTGATATCGTATCTCCCTATTTTTCTCCCAAAATCATCGTGATCTCTAAAAAAAAGTCCTCAGATGAATTCGTTCCGAAATTTCCCACTTTTCGTAACAATTTCATAAGAATCTTAAAAAAATATACAGAAAAATGAAACTATATGCGGTATTTTCAAAAAGAGGGGCCTGAGGCAACTGCCTCACTCGCCTCACCCAATATCCACCACTGATTTTGTCATACCTTTAGCAATGGTACAAGGTTATGATTGGGGCAATTGTCAATAACATTTGTGCAAAACTGCATTGCATTCCAACATTTGTTTCGGCTGGTACAGCTATGATTACTTATTATTATCAATTTTTGGTGATGCTATGGTAGACAACATTGTTTTTCTAAATTTTTGATTGAACAGGAGTTTTCGAAAAATTTATAAAATTGATCCAGGTTGCTTTTATGTTCATTCTTGTTTAATTATTTCGATTTTAATTGTTGACCTACCAATTAGTGGGATGAACATTTCATCATATGAGCAATTGACACTAAATCTCACCTAAATGCGGTCTCCCCATAATGCATCACAGAATCGTAATCGTACGGGATGCGACGGTCATCGATTACGTCATAGCCGTATTTGTTAAAATTGTAAACTTTATCTGTTGAGATGATCAAAATTATGACAGAGACAGATAAAATTAAATAAAAAGTAAAAAAAGTTCTTAAAAATAACTTTAGAGTGCGCTTTTGTTGAATTAGTTCAATCTTTTTTTAATAACGCTGATTTTAAATGATAGACGGTCAAGGCGTGACAAAATTTCTTACAAAATTCTGCCGCAGTGTATTGAAAACACCAGCAGTAATGTTACAATCAAATGTTTTCAAAAAATTCAAAAAAATTTTGACATTATTACAAAGTCGAAAATCTACACGTTGTGAAACCATCCAACCATTTCAAATAACAGCTAGAAAAAGTAACTACGCACTGAAGAACTAAGGGAGGCTTTACTCAAAAATGAAAAGCAAATAGCCTACATTTTTTCTACAAATAAAACAGACGAAAAGAAAATCTATCGTTTTATTGTTCACCGGCGTCGATATTTTCGGTGATGATCGAAATATAGCCGTCTCGGTCCGTTCTCGATTGTTGATGGTAAATGCCGATGGCGTGCATTATTTCGTGGATGACGGTCGCCACACGCTCGCATCCGATTCCTATTGAAACTGTTTGAGGTCCTCCTACTTTTCCGATCATAGAATAACATCTAAAAAATAACTTGACCATGCCCCTGTTTTTTTTTTAGACTAAAGATTTGTCAGATTGAAAACGTAAAAAAAAGTGGAAAGGCTGTTCAGACTAAAAGCGGGAAGCGTAAACAAATTGACAGAGTGCAAAATGTTTTGTGCTTAGCGGAAAAACATTTAAATTGAATAATTTTCAACAAAAAGCAAAGAGCCAATGCAATTGAAAACATTTTATTTAAAAGCTGACGTTTTGAGAGTTAACTTTACTCATTGTCAAAGCAAAATACAGTTTTTTTAAAAAACAAAACTTAAAACCTTAAAACACTGTTACGTCACAAGAAAGAAAAATACAAATTAATTACCTGTTAAATAAATATAAAGGGACCGAACTTTGATCAATGTTTAGCGATGGTTTTTGATTTTATATTAATAATGTTTCTTTAATTAATAATTTACGCCAATTCTCCGAGTGTGCTAAAATGTTAACATTATTAAAATCAATTTTGATGATCCGGGTTTTCGATTAAATGTTCGGAGACGTCCGTATCGTTTTTGGAAAGTCCGGGTTTGTGTTCTTTTATTCTGAATTCGAGGTTTGTTTTTGTCTGTCCAATGTAGCTATCGCCACAACTACAAGTAATTTTGTATACAACATTTGATCGACGAAGCACTGATTGTTTATCTTTGTAAGTAAAATATTTTCCAATGTTAAAAGTTTCTTCCACAAGAATAAATTTAAAATTAGAATTTATTTTTCTTAAAAAGAAAGTGATTTCTTTTTTAATTTGTTGCGAAATGTTTTCAAGAAAATGCAAATTTGATGAAAAAAAGTTGTTTGATAAACTTATTCAAAAGGATCCATCATTATTCAAAAGAATTTGTATTTTTCTTTCTTGCGACGTAACAGTGTTTTAAGGTTTTTAAGTTTTGTTTTTTAAAAAAACTGTATTTTGCTTTGGCAAAGAGTAAAGTTAACACTCAAAACGTCAGCTTGTAAATAAAATATTTTTAATTGCATTGGCTCTTTGCTTTTTGTTGAAAATTTTACCACGTTCCAGACATTTTGCTCTAAATCATTTTCATTTTTTTAGTGTTGTTCACACTAAAAAACGTTTTCAAAAAAGCAAGTTGAAAGAGCATAGAAAAAGCACGTTTTACGCTTGCTTTTTCCACGAACGCTTTTATTCCAAACCATTTTTTATTCGCTGTAGAAATTTCGAGCAAAAACTTTGACGACGAAACGCGAAGCTCACCCGTTCAAAGGTTCAAAGATCAAATAATCGTCCTCGGTTGTTCTGTCAGGGAAGGAAAAGCAGGTTCTTAGCTCGTATTCCTGTCGTGCGTCTTCGATTCCCGATATAGCCTGATCGAAACAAGCGCATAATTGATTAACTACAAGTTGAGTCGTGAAAATTATCGCGTTTGATTAAAATTTTTCTAACAAGATTGATTCGGTCAAAGTCACAGAACCTCAGTTAGAAAGTTTTCCAAAACAAAAGGCCAGCTAAATTTGAAAATGTCAAGCACGAGACAAACAAGCCAAGAAAAATCTTTTATTTCGTGAGTAATTGGTCCTTTTCTACTTGTATTAATGGCCATATAAAAGACGGAGTTGGGTTGCATTCCTCTACTGGCTTTTCTACCTTTAATCTAATCTTATTGGTCTTTTTTTTTGTCCTTTTGTTGCTTGTCTCTCTAACCACTAGACCAGGCTGCCGACAAAAACATTTATATACATACAATATTGATATTGTAATAAAACTTAAAAAACGTTTCTTGTAATACTGACCAAGAGACCAAGACTAGAGCCAAAACTTATTGGGACGGTGGTTGTTGGCCAAAAATAATTTTCGTTAATAATAGCATTTTTTTCATTTGGGTTTTTCAGCATGTCGGCTTCTACCAAAAAGTCGCTCGGGAATTCTACAAAATAGCAAGTAAATATTTTACGTCCAATTTTAAGCAAAACAATTTGCACATTACTTTGGTTAATAGTCACAATGTCTTCATCCTCATCTAGATCTTGAAGAAATATCTTGATTTTTGGTGAAAAATCTGAATAACGTTTATTTTATCAATACTCAATGTCATGTCTTATTTAAACAGATATACACAATTACACAAATAAAGAATGGCTTTTAAGCAAAAAATATACAGTATACTAACATTTTTATTAGCTTCAAAACAAACCTTGATATAAAATTGCTCCCTTAGCTCCAGTAATTCTAATTTTTTGGGCGGTCTGAAAGTAAAAACAACTTGAAAAAAATTAAAATATAAAAAAAAAATAAACGAAAACGTTTAAGTCTGTTGTTTTTAAAGAAATAGAATTTTGTATGAAATCGTTTCAATGTTTGCTGAAAACAGCAACAAAATACCTTAAATCGAAAATTATGATCTAAAAATTGATTTATTACGATCTAACGAAGAGATTTTTTGAATATCTAAATTTTACGCTGGTCACATTACCGTGGCATAAGTCGCGGCAACCAATAGCATCAAAATGGCAGCTTTCAACATTGTCACCATTTGTTTCCTGCACAAATACTTACAGAAATTTATACAGGCTTGATTTTCTAAAAAAATATTTTTAAGTTAACGGTCAAGGAACTTCATTTAAATCTTCAACAATTTTGTAACAATTTTAAGATGCTAAAAAAATTTGCTACACATTTTATTAAAACATAAAGAAATCAATCAATGGATTTGAAATTTATTTTAAAAATGTAAAAAATATTAAAGTACTAAAACAATGATATTTTGCTAGAGATTACTTAAAAAATTTTTGTTGGAAACCAGGGAATCACGCCTTAGCAAAATTAAGAAAGTGTTAGAAAATATGATGTGTGGAGGCCCCAATCTCTTACCGACTAAGTTGAATAAAGGGGGAAAAACATTGTTTTTTTCTTAGAAAGCTAAAATTGCAGTGTTACTAAACAATCTTTTGTAAAATTTAATTTAATATTATTGCTTTATAATTGACTCGAAACTTCATCTCATTGATATTTGTAGAAGCTATACTTAAAGATTGCAACCTATTATACAAAAAAGTAAAAGCTTTCTGAACTTCATAAAATTAAACAAAAAAGGTTTTATGCTTTCACTTACCACAACGTGAAAAAACTCATTCTAATAAATTACATTTTTTGTTTGATTAATACTTTGTTTTGTGAAAAACAAAGTAATTTTTTCAGGTGTGTGAGTTAACTATATGAAAACAAACTTTTAACCAATTTGCATTAAATTACGGAAAAAGTGTACATTTAGTCTTTTTATACATAGTTTAAAGTTTTTTATCATGCCAATTTTGTAACAGTTAAAAACTTCTCACTTGTTGTAGTCATTGGCTTAGTAGGCTAACACAACCTTCCAGCCGCTTAAAATGACATTCTCTGACATGACACTAAAAACATTAAAAAAAAAAAAAGATAGACTAACTTTTCTCTTTCCTACTCATTGCAGATGCAGAATTGGAAAGGATCGCAAACTAATGGAAAGTTTTTACTTTTTTTAGACAAGTTCCTCAAAGTATCGTGAGAGCATGTAAGTTTAAAGTACAATGTCAACAACGGTTTATAAATAATCACTTTTGCCTTATCAGAAATGGAGTAATGAAATGTTTGCTTTAATCTTAAGACAAACTTTTAAAAGTTACATTTTTATCTGTTTACAAAGGGTTACAGAAGAACTTTGACCTATTAAAATGAAGTTATTGCTATTCATGTTTCCAACAATTATAATAATAATTAAAGGTAATTTTTTAATCAAGTATATGTAGCTTGATTAAAAAATTTGTTACAACATTTAAACAAATTCAAATTTTGTGACAACATTTAAAATAATGTACCAAAAAAATTTTAAATTTGTTGTGACCATATATGTATTAAGTTGGTTGTACAAATGCAATGGGTGAATTGCAAAACCTGGTTTAATTTTTTGTTTAAAGTACTTTTACTAAAAAATGTGGCCTAATTTCATAGAATTCTACTGCTTTTCCAGGATAAAGAGGAATTTCTGAAAAACTGATTAAAAATGAGTTAAAGTTAAATGTTTCCTTAACATTGTCTAAATTTAAATCACAAAAAGTTACCATCAAAATAGAAAAAAACTATTTTTCTGATTGTTACGCTTCATTCACAACTTAATCTTAACCGCAAAAATCTATAGTTGATTTTTTGTCTTTTTCAGTAATTTTAGTATGACGTAATCTTTTCATGGCCAAGTAATTATGGCATAGTCGGTAAACCACCACTTAACTGAATTTATTCAATTAATTGCAAGCTGTTTTATAAATGTTTGTTTTATCACGTGTAATCTTGAGCACGTGTCAAGCAGATTAAGAGCACGTGGTTTTTAAGCGCATAGCGTAGTTTTTCCTCTATGGAACTATGGAGAAATTGATGAATGAAATTTTTTAGCCAATCAGACTTCTAATTAGATAATCCGTTTCCTGTCGCAATTCTCTGATTGGCTGTTTTGTGTAAACGACAACTATGACCGAACGTAAACTCTGTGTTAATCTTTAATTGGAGAAGTCATCCACTTTCTCGTCATTTCTACCCTAATCTGGTGCACGTGACGCGATATCGTATAAGCACGCACTTTGCTTTTATTTTATTCCGGTCATTCCAGTCAATTATTCCAGGCCAAGTAAATATTTTGCTGAAAAAAAAGTATCTGTAGAATAAACTACAGGGTGTTTGGAAAGTCACTGGGCACTAAAGGTTAGGGTTAGGGTTAGGGTTTAGGGTTAGGGTTAAGGCTAACCTAGGTTAAGGTTAGGGTTAACGCTTTAAGGTTAGCTCTGACCCTAACCCTAACCCTAACCCTAACCCTAATCTAACCTAACCCTAACCTAACCCTAAGTGCACTGTGACTTTCCGAACACCCTGTATTAAAAGCAAGTAATTATCCCTTCTCTAAAAATTTGCACATTTTTGAAACCATTAGATTTGTTGTAATTAGCTTTGACAAATTTTAATTCTTTAATTGACAAGATATGAAGATTGGGTTTACATGACTTTGAGCAATAATAAGCAAAATGATAGCTGATGTATGCATACATACAATGAAAAATTAAGTTAATTGACTTTAGATTTATTTGTATAATACAAGCCACACCGAAATACTTAAAATCTAACTTCATAAAAGCTGGTAATAAACAACTTTTTGGTTTATGCTGAATTCAAAAATTTTATTATAAATTACAAATATCAAAACAGATTAATTTTTTTAAAATGGAAACATTTTTCCAATAGACTAAGAACTTGCATGTCATTAAATTAACTCATTAACTTAAAGAAAACAAATTCCCTTTAAACGCAAACGTTTGCTAAACACTTGATGCTTGTGAAATCTCGAATCAAATAATTGAAACAATGTGAATTGTCATGTTACAAGCTGGAGTTGGTATTAGATAATAATTAAAATCCAGATAAGATATCGCAATGATTTTGATAAAAGTGCTGGTAAAAAGAAAGCGGACTTGTTTGCATTCTTGCAAGGAGCTGATGCTTTGCTGCTCGAGAGCTCCGGCTTGCAAAACGATTCGTAAGAGTTAGTGGCAATTCTTTTTCCTGCTTTCAAAGTAAGCTGCTCAGAATTGATTTCAAACTTCTTTTTGCAAAAATTTTTAAAGTCAATTTTCTGATAGCAGACTTAGTTCTTCGTTAGCTTACAACATTCAAAAAAAGAAAGTAAAAAACTAAGTAAAAAAGAGTTTTTATGTAGATTAAAAAATTATGAAGTTAGTTCTTAGTTTTTGACCTATTTAGCTGTAGAACACCAATTCCATTCTTCAAGCTTCGTCAAAATACGATTTGGTTCATATTGAGAACAAAAAAATTAATAAACCAAAGCAAAAAATTTTCTATCGAATTCTCAAAGTGATATGATGTACGGGCAAAACATATAACAAACCACTAAAATAAGTTTTGAAATTTCAGTCCAATAATTCAGTTTAGCAAGTTAACATAAACACATAAATTTTTTTCAACAATTTCCTTTGAAAGAGCTAAGTATTTCTACATATCAGTTATATCTCCTTTATTCAAGTATTTTAATGGTTGAAGGCTTTTGCATTTGGTGTTTTCTTAGTTCGTGCACTTGGTGTTTTCTTCAAGTTCTTCAAGTGTTTTCTTAGTTCGTGGACTTCGTATTTTCATTTCTTCAAGTTCGTGCACTTGGTGTTTTCTTTTGCATTTGCTGTTTCAGTAGGTTGGAATTCTTGTTTAGGTTTTATTTTAAACAATTACAATGAAATTCGCTTTTACCAAATTGTTAGTCGGATTTTTTGTTGCACTAATAGAGGTAAGACTTGATTACTTTGTTTTTGGAAGTGTTTCATTTAAGAAATTTTGGGTTTTTAGAGCAAAACAATCCATGTGACGCACGTCGAAAGCCAAGGCGGAAACGGGCATAAGGCTGGTCAGTAAGATAATGAACAAGTTACAACGCAAACTTTTTTCTTTTCTAATATCCGAATTAATTTATTTAAAATTAGTTGGCTCATTGGACCAAACCTGGTAACCTATTTTTTATCTTTTTTGTTATGTTTTGTAAAAAATCCAAACTCATTTTTTCGTAATTATCATAAAATTTTATCATAGCTTTTTAATGAGTCGTTCTTTTTTATATATTTTTACATAAAATACAAGTTTTAATGATTTTGTTCATGGTTTAAACTTTAAGCAATCTTGTTTAGTTTAATCTTTTTAATTGTTTAAAAAAACTATAGCAATCAAGTCTACATTAAAATAATTAGTGAAGCAAAAAAGTTTACAATTTCTAGTTTTAATTTTCTGAGCAACCAATTTTTGGTTGGCCGTTCATCATCATCATCATCATCGTATCTAATATGATAATGACAATGATGGACGCCAAACAAAAACTTCAATGTTCAAGAAAAGATCCGATTACTTCCAAAAACATATTTGAATATAAAAAAAATCTATTTCATTAAATATTTTTCGATTAATTTTTAACAAAAGCCTAACTTTAGTTTGATTTTTCAGTACTTGCTCGAGAATACAATCCCGAAACGAACGCCCCGGAAAAAGAAGATATTTTCGACATCAATAAAGGTTCGTTAAAAAGTATTTTTTGTTTGATTTTTTTCAGTTTGCTAATAAAACGTTAATATAAAAAGCGTTCTAAAAATAAAACGGGGCGTGCTTTTATTAATTTTTACAGCACCATGGTTGATCGAGGGTGACATCATACCTTCAAAAGATAGAAGTACCATAAAGAATCAATTGTGGGACACCACAACGATACCTGTGTCCTATGCTTCTGGGTTGAGTGTAGAAGTAAGTAAATTGCAGGACTTGATAAAAAAATTGCGAAACCAAGCAAACGATTGCGGAGATGTAAGAGCGTAAAATAACCCATTTAAAAATATTGCAATAAAAAACTTTTCATGTAATGTAAAACTAATGCTACAAAAGGACTTTAATCGTGCGAGGCACGATTTTAATTACCTTTTCACAATAGGCCATTGCATCAATCGAATATGCGCGAGTTGAATACGAACTCCGCACGTGCTTTAAACTGGTGGATCGAACCGATGAAATAAACTATATCACTTTCGATACGCTCAATGGGTGAGTTTTATTTTTCATTAACTTAAGTTTTAGAACGTTGCAATGAGCTTGCAACAAAGTATTAAAACCTAATCTTAGCTTCTGTATCCATTCAATACCAGCGGTAGCCTATGCATTTGAAACAAACAATAATGTCTGGTCGAAAAAAGAGAAAAATTAAAAATAAAGCAAATATCTACAAAAGTTGATTTCTAAGGAAACTTACAGTTTTTTCTCTTTGGAAAAGTTAAAAATCTTTTTAGGGGAGAAGCTTTTTGCGTTACGTATTGAAGGTTAACCTAAGTTGTAGGCCTAAATGTTTAAAAAAAAGCTTCTTTAATTTTTTTAATCTTTAATTTTTAATTTTTAAGTCTTTTTTACTCTAAATAAGAAAAAATTAAAACGATGCCTCAACAGGTTTTTACAATAGTTTTAAGTAATTACGAAACATATAAAAAAAAATTGAAAATGAAAATGCCTTAACTAGGAACTTTCAGCTACAGTGGACGCTATGTTGCCAAAATCTGAAATGTAAGACTTGATGCAATAGATAGAATCAATGATTTTCAAACTTGTATTCTCATTATGATATCTAGCATTATTGATGTCATCTGAGTAGATAAATCGAAAGCTACTCGACCCGAAAATCTCTATTGGCTGCGCCGGCGGGATAGCTGAGTGTTAACACTTTGACTTGCGTGCTGAAAGACGCGAGTTCGATACTCAATCAACCTTAGTAATTTCTATTGTGCTCTTGGCAACAAATATCGGAATGGAATCACGCTGCACTTACCGACAAAGGTAACTCCACTTAAAAAGGCAGCAGCATATAGGCCAATGAGGGCTTACGAAGAAATTACGTTCGTATAGACAAACGATTGAATAATCCGATTACTATGTATTTAAAAAAGAAAAACTTTTAAATCTTTTTAGGCTCTAATTGTAAAAAATTACGAAAATGTTAGATTTGAATATAGCTTGCAGTGTTTTGCTTTTTCGCAATTAGAGATAGCTCATCATAGCTCTGATTTCTATTAGTAAACAAGTGAAGGGAGATGGGTGACCTGTCCAACATGGTGATCAATCAGATTGATGTCTTTAGGTACAAACAGGTAGTGGTTTAGCATTAAATTTTTTGTTACAGAACTGTATTTTATTCTTTAACTCAGCATATCAGGCTTAAAAATAGTTACAATGGACTAGCAAAAAATTATCGGTTTAAAGTTAAGTCAGATTGAACAATTTTGAAATTATGTTTTTTGCAAATGTTATGAAACTATTTTTCATCCAGATATGCGGAATATTTTTTGAAATTATTAGAGCCAGAACGTTTACATCCAGATGGATTTTTTATTAGAAAAAGTTTAAAACAAGTTTAAAATGACTGTCAGAGATCCTTTTAAATGTATTATTCTGACAGTGTTTGAAAGGTTAGCATTTAACCCTACGTAAAATTTATTTTTTGTGTAAATCTACAGTGACCGAAAACGATACTCAATTACAGCAGCAAAACAACTTTGTAGAATTTATAGGTTTAAAGCAATCTTTTGCACCATCTCTATAGACCTTGATGGGTCTCCATAGTTTTAAATCATTCGAACATTTGGTTCAAATTTTGTTATGTAGGATAAAATAATTTTATTGTTTTCAATCTGACTATTTTTTTGAAAGCACTACCAATTAGTAATCTAGCACGGAAAGCTACGAAAACAAATTTCAAAAATTAAAAATATTTGGTTAAATGCGTCGGCAACGTAACCGAATCGTTAAGAGCGCTCTGATTATCATCGAAATGGTCTCGGTTTAAACCTACTTGTGCCAATCTCTTGCATCCTTCAAAAAGACACTTTACGGCACTTTTTCCTGCTCGGCGATTACTTTTTCCGACTTGGCAAAAAGCTCTGAATTTCAGTCCTATTTTCATGAAACTAAAAAAACAAAATAAAAAATTTCTACCGGACAGCAACATCGTAACATCTTCTGAAGCAGGTCGGGGTAATGGCTTGCCTAGGTATAGCGTCTGCGACGCGTTACTTCGAGTCAAAAGGATAAATGTATAGATAAAATGAAAAAAATGAAAAATAATTAAACTAAAAATAAAATTTGACTTACTAAAAAAAACCTATCTTAAAAAATTCTATCCTATTGATTTAAAGAAATATATTTAATTTTTCTTCATCGCAGATGTTATTCTTCCGTTGGCCAAATTGGAGGAGAGCAAACTATTTCTATTGGCAACGGCTGTGAACGAATCGGTACAGTCATTCATGAGATCATGCACGCGATTGGCATTTATCACGAACAATCACGAACCGATCGTGACGATTACGTGCAAATCGTATTTGAAAATATTGATTCAGGTTGGAATCAGCAGCTGTTTATTTTTTTATTCTATTGTATTTGTTTATATTTATGTATTTGTCGATTTTCCACTTGGTGGTTTAGAGGATCCGGAAAACTTTAAAAAATCCAAAAATCACAGTCATGTTTCTTTATATGCAATTTTTTTTGGTTTCTTTTTTTTATTTGCTTTTAAATGTTTTTACAAGTTGATTAAAATTTCATCAGAAAGTTCAATATTTAGTTAGGAACAGCAAATTATTGAAGTAATTTAATTTGCTTCATAATATTAAAATTAATAACATACAATCATGTTTAGGAAAAGAAAACAACTTTAACACATACTCATACTACCGAATAGATGAACGTCGAGTTCCTTATGATTACAACTCCGTGATGCATTACAGTGACACATCATTTTCGTGAGTCATATAGACTTCACATTAAATGTTATTTAGTAATCTGTAGTTGTAAGGCAAGTTTTTACGTCGACTGTAAAAACTTTCGAATTATTATTTTTTTTGCTAACGTCATGCGTAAAAACTTTTCTTTCTGCGAGGCGTATCAAAAAAAAAATTCCCTTGCCAATGTTTTTTAAATATCTTTTTTCATTCGATAAAAGTTTACTATCTTAAAAAAGGCATTAGAATTGATTATGCAAGTCTTGTTTTAATCAATTGCACAAATTAATTTTGGTTTGAATTAATTACGCTCGATGTGTGGTAATTCTAGTGGTATAATTTCTTTCAACGAGTCAGCAGAAATCATAGAAAAGACTTAAAGCCAGGACTTCGAAACCTTTTTTATGCTTACACTTTTTGAGATTTTTTCTATTTATCTTATACACTTTGATCAAAAAATAATAAAAACAACAAAAAAGTATTACTAATAATCATTTTGATTTAAATATCTTTTTTTGTTGAAATAAAACAATGTTTCGCTGCGCACGTGCGCGAACCAAAAAAAGAATGAAAAAAGGTATAAGAAAAATTTTTTATTAGAAATAACGGTCTGCCAACCATAGTAACCAATGATCCCACGTACCAGGATGTGATTGGTCAACGTCGTGCTTTCAGTGTTGGTGATACAACCAAAATCAACCGAATGTATAAATGCGGTAAATTTTATAACCAATGTGATTTAAAGTCATGGCATTCTTTGTTATCAGAAGTACATAGCTTTATCACTCAGTCTAAACTGTTGTATCTTTGCAATTAAGACCTAATAACAATTTTTTCCGTAGTAGCAAAAAAGAAACGCATGAAAATGTATTTTTATGGGGAGGTTCCAACATTAGTCTATTTTTTAAAATAACTATTTTCGTTTTGTATTGGTCTCTACCGTTTAGCATTGGTCTCTACTCTATAAACATGAGCGTTGACACGGGAACCTCTAGAGCCATACTTGGAAAAGCTAGCAAAGCCGATTTGAACGAAGACGTTTTTTTTAACGTAACTGGACTAACAAAAGCAAAAAAGGTTTTTCGCCTTCACTTTTAAGTTGATTTGAGGTATCGGCCACGAATTTTCTAGCAACGGCTCTCGTGGTAAACCCTTGTATAAACAATCATAATTTAAAAAAAAACAGCCCGTGATCAATTAAAGACATTGTGTTTTATTGGTGAGTATCAAAAAATCAGTTGGATCTTAATTGTAATAGTAGACTGTTTTTATAGCTTAATACTTTAAACAATTCAAATTTTTACTTTTCGGCTAGTTCGCTTAACAGCTTATTCAAAAAGTTCAGACTTTTGCTAAATAGTACAGAGAGCGAGAAGTTGTTTTGAAAAATAATAAGTTTATAAATTTTTAGCTGACACTGTTCGCTACTCGTACAACTGCGATTTTGAAGACATTACTGTTTGCGGATACGTTCAGGATTCATCAGACTCCGCTGATTGGCTTCAATATCAATCAACGTCTGCCGCCCAACCGATCAACTACCCAGCGACTGATTCAACGTTCAACGAAGCCGGAGGTTGATTTATTGTGTTTTTCAAACTTTTATGTTGAAATTTTTCGCAATCCTGACTGGAATTTGGTGTGAATCCTATCTTTTGTTATCTTTTTTTCAAACAGGTAGTTACATGTTGTTCGACACTGCGCAAGCTCAAGTAACAGGCTCTTTTAATTCCATGAGAATGAAGTCAAAGACGTCAACTCAATGTTTGGAATTTTCGTACCACATGAAATTGGCTGAAGGAAGTTCCACTGCTCTTAAGTAAGTAAAGTATTGTATTATGTAATATTAAATAGAATAGGTCTCCGTACGTTAAGCTTCAAAAAATACACAAGAATTATAATTCAAAATGGAAACAATTTTTCAAGCTAATATTTCATTGTTTGAGAGATTGCGCTGATTATCATATTGTCAGGGCTGGCGCGCCCATTAGACGAACTTGAAAGCCGCCCAAAGTGCATCAGCCTTCATACGACTCATTATAATTTGCTTTCAGAATTTACATGTTTCAGACTTTCTTTTTATTACTGTTAAATTTTTTAACGAAAATATTGTTATCTTTACTTTTGTAGAGCTTAAATTATTTATTAAAAAATTAACTAAAGTTATAAAATGGGGCCAAAAAGTTTAGTTTTTTTTATCTATGACAGTCATTAATTTTATAATCATTAACGTGTTTACAACTTTGATATTGTTGCAATATAAAAGGCAACGTTCTCTTGATTGCAATTATTTTTAATTTGCAATCAGTTTTTTAACAGTTTTTTTTAACTCTAAATTTTTTATATATTTATTTTAGCTCTAAATTCAATAATTGTAATGATTATTCTATATATTTATATTCATATTCATATTCATATTCATATTTATATTTATAAAACTCAATGATTATTCTATATTTAATATTTTAGCTCTAAACTCAATGATTGTGGATATAATTATAGCACATGAATTTTATTCCCATCAAAAGAATTAAATTTGAATTAGTTAGAGCTTATTTTTTAAAGTAAAATGTGTAAGATTAGTATAAAAAACCATGTGCGCAAGATACGAAAAATTTGGGTGGACAGAAAAATTTTGCCTTAACTTTTTCTAATAATTGTAAGAAAAATAACTGTGCTCAATTTTGTAAATACGCTCAAATAGTTGTTAAAATTTAACTACAGAAAACCAATGATGTGTAGCAATGTTCAAAACTGCAGTAAAAAAAGTAGCAATAGAAAAAGCACTTTAAAAAATGCAGAAATATATGAATTGCGATTACAAGATTTGAATCCTGTTTTGCATGTTTGCTGGACTGTGCTTGATCATATCAAATCAAACAACCGCTTGTAAACTTATTTAAGTTTGCAAATACAAAAATTAAGACTAATAAAAAGAACAAAGACTAAAAATGGAATAAACAACAGCTAAATACTTTGAATAAAAGTAATGCTTTGTTGAACTAACACATTAAATTTGTTTTTTTAATAATTTTAAGTGTTTACATTGCAAAAGTTGATTTAACAACTGGAGAAATCCTAGAAAGAGGATCACCCGTTACTACTATATCAAAAAATCAGCTGTACGATTGGAACATTGAAAGACTTACAATTGCCGCAAATCCAACTTACAAAGTAATTTTTGAAGTTGTGAAAGGTAAGAAACAAAAAACACTGTTTCTAAAATTTTTCGTTCAGTTAAGTCCTCTAAATATAAAGTAGTAAAAATAATGTATAATGGAAAAAAAAACTCGAAAGAAACGGTAAACTCAAAAATTTTTTTCGGCTACGGACATATCCTAAACTAAAAAAAACTTTTTTCACGTACATTTTGTCAATAATGGCAAAACCAAGTAAGAGGAAAGATAAATCAAATTTGTTTAGACATGGTCAACGATGTTGTGGCTGTGGATGACGTCAGTGTTGTTGACAAACCTTGCGAAACTGGTTACTTTGTCATCCGTGATTTCAGTACGCTTATTGCAACGTCACAAAAAGGAGATTATATATATAGTCCCAAAATGTACACGGATGACGGATACGCGTTTCAAATCAAAGTAAGAAAATTTAAAAGATATTTTTTTTACTTTTATCAAACAGTACGTAGCTTATAAATACAGCCATACCAGACCAAAACATTTGTGTGGGCGAAACAACTTTGCCCGAATTCTTTCGACGATCGCCCGCATTTTAATTTCGCATTCATAGAGATATCCAAATGCCACTAAGATTTGATTTAAAGGTTTTTCTTTTTTAGTACAGAAAACAAAAAATTTATAGGCCTATATGAAATAAAAAAAAGATCTTCACATTAAATCTTTGTTGTTTTCGAGTCCTTATCTGGATTTTTGAATACCTCTGCTTACTCTGTCCGAAACAATTGTATAAAACAACTTTCCCTACCCAAAAAATGCTTGTTCAGAGCTCGAAAAAACTTGATTGTGCCCAAATTTTTTCGTCTTGAGAGACAATTGCCCCCTTGTTTCATACGGCTATGTTTATAAATACAGCAATACAATGACAAAATGTGCTAAGTTTTTTGCAGTTAAATAACTCGAAGAAAAATATAAAAATAGATTAAATGGAATAATTTATGCAAGATAGACTTAAAGCATTGACCCATTTGATTGAACTATTTTGATTCTGTACTTTATCAAAAAATTGTTTTGACACTTTATTTATAACTAACAGGACCTTTGTCATCTTGGTTGCTACTACATTTTTGTTATCAAAGTAAATACAATAACTTACGAAGATTTAGTTATCAAAGCTCCAAAACGCATTTACAGGATTTCCATGTTTTTCAGGTATACCCAGTGGGAACGGGGACTAGCTCCACTGATTACATATCTTTGTACTATGCTGTGGCAATGGGAGACAACGATGATGAACTTCAATGGCCATTTTCAAACCGCTTTATTCGACTTTCGGTGGTCGATCAAGATACGGACACCGTAGCAAGAATGAGCCAATCAAATAACTTTGTATCTAACTCCGACTCGTCTGCCTGGCAAAAACCAACAACGGTAAGTGCTAGTTTTAATCTATTAGTTTCACATTTCGAGTTAAAATTTTATTTTTTTAATACTCTATTAAATTGATAATATACGTAGGAATTAAACCAGATGTTTTTAACCAGGCCGTGTTTAGGATTTGGTTTTGGGGAGGAGCGTTTGATTCGTAACAAGTTAAGGTGACGTCACAACTGCATTTGCTATTACAAATCTTTCTTTTTTTACTTGTAGCTTAGCCTACATTGTTTTTTTCGGTAGATTAAATTGCTTAAAACTTTTACTCATTTTTCTTTTTTTTCCTTCTTTTTATAGAAGTTGAAAAAGCACAAGCCCAAGTTTGAAAAATAAAAAAAGCGGTTGAAAGTATTTTTAAGATTAAAAAAAAATCTATTGCTTAATGATTAAACTTTATTTAAAAATTGTTTTGCTGAAGGTGCTATTAAAATTAGAGTAAAGACAAATTACCGGCTATTTATGGTTAAAGTGTATTATTAGGCCTAAGCACTTAATCTACAGGCAGTGGCGTACCGAGGATTTTTGAAAGGGGGGCATACAATCACAATCAAATATGCTTAGTGAAAACATTTTTTCAAGTGGCAAAAAAAGGCCTTCACTTTGAATTTGTCCCTGATTTCTCGTATTAGTGATCTCCAAAGGGGCCATGGCACAATGCCCGTCCCCTAAATACGCTAATGTCTACAAGTATATTAAAGAAGAATTCCTGTTTTAATCAAAACTTTTTTAAGAAAGCAGGCTGTCGGCCGTATATTGTTGATCAGTGGCTGAAATTGAATGCTTTACTTTTTTCTTGCTCGTTCAGGAATCAAAGCTTGATAAATCACAATTATAACACTTGCAGTGTTTATAAAAAAAACAAAAAATTTGTTTTTAGAATGTAAATGGAGCATATGGTTACTCTGGTTTCATGCCAGTCAGTGACATTATGTCGACTCGAAGTTTTTTGAAGCACGATTCGGTTGTGATATCAATTGAAGTCAGAGGTGATTTAGACATATTTAAGTTAATAATATAGGCTTCTACCCAGGGGCACCGGAGTTTTTTTTCCAGGGGGGGCAAATTTCAAAAAAGGGCACTTTTTGTTAAAAAGGCACTCCAACAAAAGTCGTTTATAGTAACCATGTCGCAATGAAATTAGCGTATTCTCTAAAAAAAAAAGTCTTCACTTGTAGTCGATCTCCAATTTTCCTGTTTTCGTCCCAAAATCATATTGTTCTCTAAAAAAAAAAAAAAAAAGGTCTTCACTTGTAGTCGATCTCCGATTTTCCTATTTCAACCCAAAATCAAAGGTCTTCACTCAAAATCGTTCTTTCACTCTAAACAAACATCTGCCTCATTCGCCTCACCCAAAATCCATCACTACCTAAAACTTACGATTTTCGCGATTTTCATTATTGTACCATGATTTACGGATGTCTTTAATTTTAGAAACATCGTTGCATTTGATGGTGATCGAGATTACGTAGGTTAAATGTAGAGCAGATCTAAAAATATTTCTGTGAGACAAATTTCAAAAGGCACAATCTGCCCCCCCGCTTCCGGCGCCCCTGCTTCTACCTTAGAAAAAATAGGTCGAAAGCTGTTTTTTCCTTACTGCTCTATAAGAAGCTGAGCGGTTTAAAATTGATCTAAATCCTTAAAATTATTTTGGCAGGGTTCAGAGACTCAATACCCTACAGTAGCCCAATAGGTCTACCGGTATGTCTGGTAAACTTACTTTTTTATAACTAATAAAAACTACACTTCATTTTTTGCGAATTGATGGAACCGTAAAATAAATTCAAAACAAGGTCAATTTTCAAGAAACGATAATGATTTAGATATGAACGGGGTATCTCCTTCAAACCGGGATATCGCCAAAATGATGATGGTTTCATCAACTAACGAAACAAGCGAAGAGAACACCGAGGAATTCGGGTATTCTCCTGTAAGCGCAGTCTCTATTGTTGCGATTTCAGCAGCAGCTACGTTCTTGTTCATGATCATCGTGATGTTTGTGGCAAATGAAAAGAACAGCAAGCGATTGCACAAGGCCATGCTTGTGAGTGATTTGTACGTTAAATAGAGTTGGAAAAATAATATTCTTAATTGAGTGTATTGATTGAATATTTAAGTAATTGCAATAAGATTTGACTAAATAAATCACACTTGTTGAAACAATTTTTTGGTTAGCTTTTGCAATAACTTTTTATTTTTCAGATAAGCACTAAATGAAGGCTATTTCAATAGAAGAACGCAGAAAACATTAGCCTACTTTCTAATTATAGTATATAATTTTTTGGTCTGAATTTGTAAATTGAATTGTGTATTTTTTTGTCGCAATATTTTAAAATGGTTAAACTTTTTGAAAAGAAATTAAAATAATTACGTATTGAAAAATATTGCTTTCAACATAAATCGCATTCTGGAATCGAGAACGGCAGCATTAAACAAAAAAAAAACATAAAGTATCCAAAGGAACTCGAAAATTTTGGATACACGTGGGGAAATTAATTAGGCTATGTGAATGCTTTTTGCTGCAAGATAAAACCTTTAATTTTTCTTCTATCTTCCATTTGTTGAAGTCTTATTTGAATCAGCAGCATGGTGAATTGTTGTTGAGAGCGTCGTATTGATGGCGAATGCGATCGACACAGTTACGGTTTAAACCCAGCTGCGTCATTCTTTTGTCACCTTGGAAAAGGCATTTTCCTCTGCTTGACGGTTTTATCAAGCAAATCTCGATTTAAGTCATTTCGCTAAAAAATAGAAAACTGAATGAAAAAATTTAACCGGTCAGTAATTTCTTTGCAATTCCGGAAGTAGGTCGAGGTAATCGCTTTCCAATTTTCGGAAATACGACGTCGGAGGCGTCCCTGCGAGTAATTTTCCTGCGAGTAAGAAGAATAAATAAAGATAATAAATAATAATTATTTTGATAATTTAAAAAACCGTGAATTTAAAAAATTGTAGCGATACTCAGGAGCATTTGGACTTCAACTTTGAAGTATCAAGTGTAATAAAAAATACGTAATGTGTTGCAATGTTTGTTCTTCTGTCTAATTGAATTTAAACTCTTTTAAAATATTAAAAAAGTGTACGTCGAAATTTCACACAAAAATAATGAACCATTATTTATTAAAAAGCGTAATCCTAGTTCAGGGATGTCCAACCTTTTTTCATAATGAGCCAAATTATAAATTTAAGTGCATATGGCGGGCCGCAAAATTACTTGTATACAAACTTTTCTTTTTTTAGGATTAGATACCATGACCAAATGACGAGTATAAAAATTAAATTTAAAATTGCTTAACTTATTAGGAATCTAAGTGAAGTGTGAAACTATTAAAATCATTTTGTAATTAGTATTAAAAAATGTTTGTGCTGGAGCTGCTTTAAAGTCCTTGTACTTGAATTTATTTCTTCATACTTGCACGGACTCTAAATTCTCAAGATCTGGAGAAGAACGCTTGTAGTCGTAATCCCAAAGCCGATAAAGTTTGTAGGGAACTCAAAGAGTTATTGACCAATGTCTCTGCTCTGTGTTTCTTACAAGATCCTCCAGAGGCTTACGTACGGCCGTGTCAAACCAATTATTGATCTATTGCTATATAGAGAGCAAGCTGAGTTTTGACGCGGAAAGTCTACCATGGATCAAGTCATTCTATTGACAGAAAACATTGTGGACTTTTTTGTTAATTTGTTAACTTGTCAGCAGCATATGACACTGTCTGGCACTGTGACCTTACCTGCAAGTTGCTGCGACTTCTGTCGGATAAACACATGGTCAGAATGATCATGGAGCTTGTTCGAAACCGAAGTTTCATCCTTACTACCGGTGACAGCAAGCACAGTTTGCTTCGGTTCCTCAGGGATCGGTTTCAGCTCTTTCTATTTCGACATCTATACGTGCCGTCTGCCATCCACGCTTTCCAGAAAGTTAATCTAAGAAAACGATCTAACATTGTTGCCCTCCTCTGGAAATAGGAAGGCCTTTAAGGGGCTTTTAGATCAAGGTATGACTGCACTTTTAGTGCGTTTTGAGGCTTGAAAGCTGAAGCTCAGTCACACTAAGGAAGTGATGGCAGTTTTTCATTTAAATAACCGATTGTTCCAACAAGACCAAAATGTTTACAAGAGCATTAGACTTTTGCCATTTTGTCCAACCCCTATTTGTTTTGTGGTAACAAATTGCTCACTTTCCGTGACCATCTAGTGGCATCGCGCAAAAATTATCTTCACACGTCACACTGTTGAGGAAACTTGCAGGTTGAGAATGGGGTGCTATTGCCAAAACACTGCGCACAGCTGCTCTATTTCTGTTCTACTCAACAGCTGAATACTGCGCACCCGCCTATGCTTTAAGATATCCAGCCATCTGAGCTTTGCCGACTAGGAGCGACACTATCTTTGGCTAACGGTGGATCCTTGGACCCTGACCATATATTAAATTTCAAGATTGGACTTAGAATCTCTAAAAATATCTGATCCTCTTTCCACTCATAATCAACGCGTATTCTTTTTATACCTAGCAGCATCGCTGCTACTACGGTAATCTCATTCCAAATAACTCCGCATTTGTTCAAAGTTACTATCTTTACTACCACTAAAATTATTAAGTAACAATAGGCATACCATATTTCGGAAGGGGCAAACCAGGACGCTTATTAATGGAAAAAAATTTGTTTCTAAAAAGTAGTGTTTTTTAACCCTTATCTACCTAGGATGTTTTTTTCTGTTGACTACCTAAGGGGGGGTCCTCGGAGGACCCTAAGTTTACATGTCCAATACTCTTAACAGACAGTAGCTACGCAGTTGATTTTTTGATATGTTGGAGAAAATTTATTCTAGTTTAGTCAAATGTCTTTACTTTTAATATATTTGCAACTAGTCTCTTCTTATTTTGCATAAAATTGATGGTCCTCAAATTTTCGTTGATTGCTTTGTTTTGCCGACATAATCGGATTTGTCACGGCTGCTGCAAAAACAAATAACTACTACGTGACGCAGTAATCTTGACAAACACAGCAAGACAGACGCATGTTGGTAAATAAAGTTTGAATTGCTGTCAACGTCAAAACCGTTTACGAGTATCGCGTATATTTTATTTAGTAAATCTAGCAATTTGCAGAGGTCAGTTTTCGGAATAACTTGGAATGTACTTGTGATATTAATTTTATAACTGCTATGCTTCTAATTCGTTGTGTATACATTTCCGGGAAATCTTATTCAAAATTATCTCTTAGTGTGATTTTTTTATAAATTATTTTAGTATAAAATAAAAAACTAGCATTGCATAAAAACTTTCTCTCTCAGGCAAACAACATTCTGTTTTTTCAGTTATTGCGCGATAACAATAATTACAATTAAGCTGCATGAATGTACAGCAAGAATATTGCGAATATAACCCAAAAAAATCATTGAAATTACACAGTAAAAATAAACATGTTTGATATATTTGAAGGGATACAGCAGAGCTAAAGCTACTTATTGTTCAACGAGTAGCACTCAACGCACATTTGTATAGAATGTTGGCAACAGGCAGGCTTGCCACAAATTTGACACTGGTTTTTTGTTTTTGTCATGTCGTTTTTTCTTTTCTTCTGACCAGGACCAGATATTTCTAAAACACAGGCACGGCACCGTTTTCTGTTTTCGGACTTTTGCGGATATTGTGTGTTATTTGAAGATGAAGCATCTTGTTGTCATGAGCTGAAAACGCCATCATTTAGAAGCAAATCAATTTTATAACGTATCGAGATTTGAAGCCCAGTGACGGAACGTTGTTGGACATGTGGCCGGATAAGCCTTAGAGCCAAGTCCATTCCAAAATCATAGGAATTTACCTTGCGGGGGTTGGAACCACGGTTCATAGCTAAAACTGTAGCAGCATTTACACGGCATATATCAAGAATATAAGCAAATGCTGCTATTGTCCATCGATTTGACTTTGTTTTGCAACTAAAAGTGGCCATTCGTTGGTCCATAACATCCGTACCACCTTTAGTGAAGTCGTATAATTTGTAAATGGCAGGTTTTTTCTTTCCATCGTCTTTCGTCGTTCCCAGAAGCGGCTGCATAGAAGAAAGGAGAAGAACGTTTCGTAAGCCTGTGCTCTTAGTTTTTACAACATAAGAGTGAAGAACAAGTTTTTTATTTTCGTTTTCCCAGAAACATTCGTAAAACAGTGGTTGGCGACCGCTCGTACTCTTCAACTCCATCGGTATTCCCTTTCGGTTTGCTTGCAATGTGCCCACACAAGTTATATTGTTTGAAAGTATCCACTTGGCTAACGAAATACTTGTATAAAGTCGGTCAAAAGATATGTTCCTACCCTGTATGTCAACATGTTTTTGCAATTGCATAACCAAATACTTTGCAACATTTTCCGTTCCTTGTGTGTAGTAGGCTGTGGGTTGATCACGAGGTTTTCCGCAGTATGGGGTTGTTGAAAAAGTATAACTGTATCTCACTGCATTTATAGATTTAAAAAGCAGACCATACTTGGCGGGCTTGCTTGGGTTAAATTGCTTGAATCCGATGCTTGTTCTCATTGGGTACAAAGTCTCGTCCAGTGAAAGGTATTCATCGGGAATAACGTGCTTGCAACAATTTTCTCCAAAGATTTCAAAAAGCTCCCTTATTGCGGCAAACCTGTCGTGTTTCCATCGTGCTTGGCGAGTAGAAAGATCATCAAAGGAAATGCAAGCGTACAAAAACTGAAATCGATTTTTGCTCATGGTAGCTCCAAACGGTTGAGGACCCATGAGAGCACTGTATAAATATTTTACATCGTGATTACACATCCCTGCTAGACCACGTAAGTACATCAGCCCAATAAATGCTAAAATTTCAGTTTCATCAACAACGTCCATAAAATTATACCAAGTTTTGCTGCTTAAATTTAAATTTTGTTTTGCCTTTTCGATGCGTTGGTTTGTACATTTTACCACAATTTCCAGAATTTTTTGCGAGAAGAACAACTCCCATGATGATTTAGCATCAGTTGCTTGTTTTGCAACTCCAGTTGGACCGGGTTGTCCAATAATCACAGCCGATCTAGGTTGCCGTCCAGCAGATTGAGGTTTCTGATTTGTCCATGAAATGTATTCATCCGAAATTTTTTTGTTAGGTGCTTTCTCTATAATTGCTGTATACATTTTCGGTTTCGATTGAGGAAGCAACACGTCGTCATAGTTTTGAGGGTTCAAGGCCGATTCCAAGTCGCAGACCAACCTGCAGCCAATATTTTTTTTAGTTTTTTAAAATGCTTTGAAGTAAAGAATAAATCTATATATAAACGAATATTACACCTTACAAAAATGCAGAGTTTATAAGTTACTGGGAAAGAAAATGATCACCCTCCTTTTCCTTGAACTTACCTAATTAGCTTCAGAACTGAACTTCTATATTGATTTTAATTAAAATAATATTTACAAAGACCACAACATTGCCTCAAGATATTACCTATCTCAATTCGTCCTAATGGCAACCACATGATGTACTATCATTCCGATACATCACATAACTAAGTCACCTACCACGAATTCAAAATTTACTCCAAACTATCTACACAAAACCAAAAAAATATTCACTTCAACGAACAATATCCTGGCTATGCCACCCGCAGTGGTGGATACTCAAATTTAGGGGCCCGAGGCAAAAATTTTCAAAAATTGATCTTCTCTAAAAAAGAAAAAGAGCTTTGATCTCGTCTTTCACTTTTTTCTGCCAAAATCATGGTGATTTCTAAAAAAATAAAAAAAAAAGGTGTTCACTTCGGTTTTATCTCTGATTTTTCTATTTTGCTCCCAAAATCAAGGTGTTCTCTAAAAAAAAGGTCTTCACCTCAAATCGATCTCGCATTTCCCACTTTTCGTCCGGACTTCATAATAACCTCGAAAAACCAGAGAGTCATTGAAGCACATGACACTCAAAAAAGTAGGATTAGAGCTAAAAAAAGAGTTATTTTGTCAACACTTTTGTATTTTATTCAAGACAAATGAAACGGATTCCTCGGCCATCTATAAAGGGGTCCCTAACAAAATGGAGACGTGCTTCTTAGTTGTACAATTTAAACTTGCAAATTTTTGAAAATTTTGGTCAAGATTTATTTATTCTTAATTTAATGCCTCTTCTGCGCAGTTTTATCATAAAAACTGCCACACATTTGACACAACTTGGTTAAAATTTTAGTGTTTTGTAATCTGATACTTAATCTATTCAATGGTTGTTTCATATGCCAAATTTTTGGAGCTTATGATAAAATTTCAATCATATATATTTTGAATATAAAAGAAATTTTGTTTTGTCAACACTTTTAGCAGCGTAAATTTATTTACAAAACTTCGGATGTCGCTGCTAACCTGGACGAGTTAGGTGTGTTTCGTCTTTGTGGGTAAAACGATGTATCTGCTGCTTCAATATCTTCATTTTGGGCAATAAATGTTGGATAATCTTCTTCCTCTGATGAGCTTTCCGTGTCGGAAATTATCTCAGAAATCTGATCTAACCTGGCTTCGATGTCAGACAGAATAATATCCGCCGTTTCATCAGCTGTATAAAATTGCCTAGACATGCTTTTATTAGTTACAGTAATCTTTTTGAATTAATTATTAAATTTGTCACAAGAACAATTTATGTTAGTCTCAAAAGTATAATTTTTTTTATTCTATATTATAAATTTATTCACTATTACAAAACTTCTCCGATATTTTGGTAATACCGTAATAAAAATATAAAAACTAGCTGTAGGCATTATGTTTGAATCATGACATAAGGCGGTGTCAAAGATATAATAGCAAATTTTCTATCGAAATAGGTACGAAACGCATACCACACCTTCTTCTGCTCAACTGAACCAACACACTCTTTGACTCGAACTTCCTTAGCCAATTTTTACGGCTCTATACAAATTTCCAATCAGCTCTACGGACCTATTTATACCAAAATAATAATAGTTGCATGTAACGCTGATGTGAATGTCATAAGGAATTTGAATGAAACAAAAAAAATAACCGGCAAAGAAAGTGACTGAACAAATCAAATCTTTTTCTGTGCCTATTTATATCATGTGCTCTGCGTAGCTGCATGAGATAACGCTCAAGCAAACATCCTAGGAAAATTAAATGAAAAAAAAATAAACAACCAAAAAATGAAGTGACTGAGCAAATCAATTTTTTTGTGTGGATATTTGTATTAGGTGTTCTGTATAGCTGTATGAGATAACGCTGACGCAAACATCGTAAGGAAGTTGAATGAAAACAATATAAATAACCAAAAAACGAAGTGACTGAACAAATCAAATCTTTTTTTGTGCCTATTTATTTCACGTGCTCTGCGTAGCTGCATGAGATAACGCTCAAGCAAACATCCTAAGAAAGTTGAATGAAAACAAAATAAATAATCAAAAAACAAAGTGACTGAACAAATCAAATCTTTTTGTGGGAGTATTCATATTAGGTTTTTGATGTACCTGCATGAGATAAAGCTAATGCAAACATCCAGATTAAGTTGACAAGAAAAAATAAATAATAAATAAGCTAACAGTAAACTGGCTTGTTACGAAAATTTGGTAAATTAATCTTGTTCTATGGGTAATTTCATTAAGTTTTAGTGTGAGACGAAATCAATGGAAGGAAAAAAAAGATTTTATCAAATTGGTCTGAAATAAATATGTAATTTTTTGAAAGTCAAAGAACTCGACTAAACTCGGAGTGAAGAAACTTTTGAACAACAACAAATTAGTTTTGTGCAAAACCGTTGTTTGCCAAAGTTGTTCAAACAAAAGTTAATCTGCGTCACCGACGTCGCCGCAGTAAATCTTCACGTTGCCGCTCACGTGACTCTGTGTAAATAGGATTATCTTTATGCCACAGCAAAAAGTGTACAAAAATCATGAGGTAAGTGAAAAAAATAGCCTGCTACACTAAAACTACACATCGGATTTGCTCAAGCAAAATATCAAAATATTCAAGAATAAATTTTAGGAAAAGTCATAAAATTTTAGGTTTTTATCATCAGAACTTTTCAAGTTATAATGTTTTTAAAAAAGGGAGGTCCTTTGAGGACCCCCCCTTAGGTAAATTAGGGTTAAAAAGGTCTTCACTTCAGATCTTTGTCGGATTTCTGGCGAACCGGCCAGGACAAAGCCCTGAAAATCTGGAAGTATGTCTGCCTAAACGTATCACTTAATATTGTAAAAAGTGCTGGGAAATAACCAAAATTAATTCAATAGCAAAACATGTAAATACTGCAATCGATGCTTGAGGCAAGCGTCTTTATGACAAACTCCATCCACAAAAGTTTTCATAAATCAGTTCATTGGATGTCACTCAAGGCAGCAATCAACTGACGTATTTACTTTGCATTTCTATAGTTTACCATGACCGCAGTGACATCAGATTCTTAACAGTTATAAAAAATACTAAAAAATTTGAGTAAGCAGTGGGCCGCATAAAAACATAAAAGTGGGCTAGTTCAAATCGTTAACTTTATGCAAATGTTTTTTATTTCTATTAAGTGTTTTTTATTTTAATTTCTTTTATTGTAAATTTTAATTTTCTTTTACTTTTGAAATAATTTAATGAAACTAAAAATTGACTTTATAATTCTAATTTGTCACAAGGTAAAATTATTCATGCATAAACAATTAATTTTCTTTGTTTTCACGTATTATTATTGATTTCATTTAAGTTTTTTCTTGAAAAGGGCTTAAGAAACCGAAAACGTTCGAAAATAAAAAATAAAAAATTTTTATGAATTTAGTTGTGCTGCTGAGTATCGCTACAATATGGTTAAAGAAAATTTATTCCTTGCCGAAAGTGCATTAACTCTTTCAAGTCTGGTGGTACATATTTTGAACCATCTTGAAGGCCATGTTTAATGCTCAGTGGTACAGAAAATAAACCACTTATTTAAATCATGCTTCTGTCCTGCTCAGCAGCTTAAAACTTATACCACCTACTAGATGCAAGAGTATATCCATGAAAAGTTTAGTTGTTAAGCTGTAAGACTTGTTTGGCTTACGCCAGTTTGGATTAATTTTATAAAGCATAAGTAGTGATTGGTGCAAGAAAAATTAGGTTTTCAACCAATAAATAAATTTTTGAGCATCTCAGCTTTTTTTTTCATCAAAAATCTAAGCCTGAAAGAGTTAAAAAAATTGGGTATAATCCTGTAAAAGGATTTAGGAAATAAAAATAAATAATGCTTTTTTTGGGTTTACGAGTATATGTCGTTTTCAGGTAGCCTATATTATTTTTGCTGTCTAACTCAGGAAATAACCTGTAATAACAAAACTAGCTGAGGCAACTAAAAACGAAACCGAAAAAAACTGCTTAGTGCGGGCCGCATTTGGAAGACAGGAGTCAAGGCAGATAACAAGCCAACAGCAGGTGAAATATTCTCATTTTTTAATTTATTGTTAAGTTTTATTGTAAAACTAAAAACAATTGAATAAACAAGCAGAAATGGATAATAGTACTACATACAGAATTTATATTTTAAAAAAGTACTGGCGTGATGTTATTAATTTTGCGATGTTTTACCGTTAATCAGAGGAAGTATTTTCAAAAGAAGTTGTCATTTCTAAATCGGCTACTTAAAGTTCCGTGCCCATATTTCATTTTATCTCTATCTTTACCCTCCCGACATGCAGGAAAGCCTCGGAGGCGCTGTACATAAAGTAAAATACATAATACATGTACATAAATAGAAAAAGTAATTACCCCAACATGCTTTCGTAGATGCCAAGATATTGCTGTCCAATTGAATTTTTTTGTTTTTAGTTCTGCAGAAATATAACTGAAATTTAAAACTGCTCGCCGGGACTGACAAGCAAGTGAAAGTGCCGTAAAGTGTCTTTCCCAAATACACAATAGAATGGCGCAAGCAAGTTTTTCACCGAGACCATATCAATCACAATCACGGCGATCTCAACCAATTGACCAAGCAGCCGACCACGTTTTACGATTTAGATTATTTTCATAGACTTTATAATCTTGAACAGGCTTCTCAGCTTCAGGCTCGTTGATGTGGAACAGTAATTCAAACGGCTTTATTGCTGAATTGAGACCTAAAGCGATATATTACAGCGTAATTGCGCTTATCATTTTCATACAATTTAGTAGTAGTAGTAGTAGTAGTTTGTTCTTATTCGCATCCAAAAGAAACAATTGATAATAATTGAAGACAAAATAGAGCAAAAGTTGAAAATAGGGAGATGGCAACTAAACGATATACATTATATGCACAAAAAATTGTGCATGGTCACCGCACATTTAAAGCAGATTTATTTGGTTTTCAAAAATAAAAAGTTGCATTTTGGGCTTTTTTAACAAAACAATGTTTTCTGTTTATAGCTTTTGTGAATTTCTATTTTAGTAATAGAATCGCGCAAGTTTCAAAATAAACTTGGAATTAAAACATTTGGGTCGCCGGAAAAAAGTTAAGAACTAATGCGCCAACTAAACTTTACAAGGCAGACACGGATAACGCCATTGAAAGCATGCTGAATAATTTCTAAAGCTGTTTTCAAACTAAATTATATTAGGATAGTTATGATATTTTATTATCAAATTTAGTTAAAACAAAAATTGGAGATCAAAACGTTTTTGACTGCTTGTGTCTAGTGAAAGTAAAAGACAAAAAAAATCTTCGTTAAAATTTGATCAATAGAGTGCGAAAATCATGTTGGCAAGTTTAACTTTACAAAAAGAGACTGTATTTGCATCAACGAAGTTTGTAGGAAAAGCTTTTGCAAGCAGCGGGGTCATCTAATAGGCTAATAGGAGTCTTGAGATTTGCTTCAAAGGGTTAAGGGATGGTTTCTCCAAAATAGCGTAGGAAGTGGAACAATAAGTGCCTTAATTGTTCAGTTTCGTTTATTATTTGTCAAGTATTATCAGTACATCATTAAAAATTGAAAGTGAAATATATATTTAGTCAAGTTTGGCACGCAATCATATGTTGAAATTTTGACCACTAGATGACGTAGGCTGCCCCGGGATGTCGGGAAGAATATGGTAGGCTGGCCCGGGATGTCGGGAAGAATACGACGCTGGTTGATTGGTTGCTGGCTGTTGGACCTGGTTGCTGACTTGCATGGCTTGAGAGGTCTGCAGCGATTGGTTCAGGTTATTGGCACTATCGTAATCTGGTCTCGGGTTGTAAGGGCGGCTTTGCGAGACAACGGCAGCATCTTGTTGGTGGTGATTCGTTGGATTTTGGTTTGACGGAGGTATCTGCTGTGACGTCATGATCGGTTTTTGACCAAGTGTGACAGCTTGTGGTTGAGAAACATGAGATGAGTAAGAATCATATCCAGGATTTGGAACAGGAGCTTGCTGCCTAGCAGTAGAGTCGGCGGGAGAATTCATCATCGGGTGTCGGGGCGCGGCATTGGCAGGTGGGTGATGCGGAGAGTAACTAGGCTGTTGCAAATGAGGATTCGGAATGGGACCCGGAGTTCTTGCGGCATTTGCAATTGTACTTTGACGGGGCGGCTGAGAACCTCTTGAGGATAATCCGTTCGGGACGTTGCTAGCAGGAGGTACGGAAGACATGGGCATGCCTGAAAGATATAATGACGTCAAGATAGTTAGAAAATGTTGAGACAAACGCAAAACCTACCTTGGGGCAATCCGTCAGACATTCTCAAATAGTTAAGAAATGCTGGGTCGTTGAATTCCTCCATGTCTTCCGCTGCCATTGCCGCCAGTTCCTCGGCAGAGAATAAAAAAGTGCCAGGGGCAGGTTTCGTCGTAGCTTTTGGCTTGGGTGCAGTGGGTCGTGGCGGGGGCTTTTTTAATTCATGCCTTAAAAGTTAAAAAGAAAAAACATTAATGAGAAAGTAAAAAGATGGTATGGTGTGAAGAAAGTTTTAATGATTATAAAAATGAATAGGTTGAGACGATAGCAGCATATTTGAAAAGATGAACAACGGAGCTTCAAAACAAATATTGTATAAGTAAAAAAAAAGAGAAAAAAGGTACAGCGAAAAAGAGTTAAAAGCAATGTATTACGAAGAATATATTGGTAGGCATTGATGAAAGAAGTATTTACTATAAATAGAGAGGACAAATAAAGTAAAAAAAATCGAGAACGAATAAAGAGTTTATCTCCAACGTAAATAAAAAAAAAAAGACAAAAATGATGATGACAATGATGTCTGCAACATTTGGTTGATAAGATTTTTTTAATTAAGCTTTTTATGAGATGCACTTCTTACGAAGTAGTGATGTCAGCTCGTCAGCTGTACATCTTGTTCTATGCCAGTGTTTCTCGACCTTTTGTGGTTCATGACCCCTTTCAAGAGTTCAATTACAGCCTATGACTCCCTTCCTGCTTTACTTTTTATGAAAATAAAAATTACCACAAAAGCACTTCAAAGATATTTAATTTTAGAGAACTGCTAAATTTTACAGCTGTTAGTGCGACGGTTGACTTTACAACTGCAGAGCCAACTTAGAAATTCGTAGTTGAGTGTTAGATAAAGCCAATCTCATATCATATTTAACTTTCCTTCGATTTCATGCCTTCGTTTTGATATAAAAAAGAGCTGAAAAGCCACTCTAACAGAGGTATGTTGTGGCAAATGCAAGTAATATTTGAAAAGCTAGTTTGGATAGTTGTGGGTAGGATTCGCGCATAGCACACCAGAACTGAGAGAATGGCACTTCCTGAAAACATCATGTGCGGACGATTCATTTCGAAGATCATAAAATTGGTCCTGTAATTTATCGCGAATATCACCAACATCCAAGGCAGTCGAAAACGGATTTTGTACAAATGCAGCTTCTTGTTCTTTAAGCTCAGAAAAATATCCTTTGAACTCAGTTTAAAGAAATTTAAGGTGCTGTGTAATCGATGTCTTGAAAAGTTCATCGAGTTCTTCATCTTCTTCAATAACACTGGACAAATTTTCCAACATGACGATGTTTTCTTGTATTACTTTTGGACGCCAGTTTTGCAATTTTGAGTGAAAAGCAATCAAATTGTCGCGAAGTTGAATGTTTGTAACCTTTCCTCGTAACGTAAGGTTGAAGCCATTCAATTTTTTAAAAATGTCTGCTAAATAAGCTAGACCAGGGATGGCCAACCTGCGGCGCAGTTAGTTAGTGACGGTCAGTGGTGGCGCATTGCAGTTGGGAAAATATTTCAAATGAAAAATGCTACAGGTTGTTTTGTGTAGGAAAAGTAAAAGAGAATTTATTCCAGCGATGGCTTTTTTTTTTTTTAGAGAGATCAGCTTGGTTTCACTATGAAATTTTGAAGTCTTTCGTTTGTGTGGCGGATATGAACTGGACTTGAACAAAATTGGCGCTTGAGAACAAAAAGGTTGGCCACCCATAAGCTAGACTTTTCATCCACAACTCATCACTAAAATAAGATGAAAACTCTTTTTTTTAAAGTTTCTGCAAATGATTTAATTTCGTTCTGTATTTCAAAAACAGGGCTCAAAACGTTTGTTTTGGATAGCCAATGTTCAGACGTATAAAACAGAAGAACTTCATGGGAAGAGTTCATGTCTTTACAGAGATATTTAAACAGACGTGTATTGAGGTTGTCGAATTTGATACAACCGACAATTTTTATGATCAAATTGAATACATTTTGCAGAGGTTGGAAAGGTTTTGCTGGCAAGCGCATATCTGTGAATAACATAATGTGCACGTTTTTTCTTAAGGAGCATGTTCTTTAATCTTTTTTTTGAAAGCCCGAATGCGAACCCAACATAGCTGAGGCTCCATCAGTACAACCTCCGGAAACATTTTTCCATTGCACCTTTGCTGAATTAAAAAAAGTTTCTATTTTTTCCGTAATATCTGCACTTCTTGTTCTGCATTTCTTGTTTTGCACTGCAATTCCATAATTTCCATAATATCTGATTGGGATGCTTTGTCTCTAAATGCCGTTTTAACTTCAAAGGTTTCATCGATTCAGCACTGAGAACTGCAGTGCGGAAAACACACTGGGACTTCTCAATGCCGTTTCTGCGTTTCTGGCCCATTGCAAGTGTAAAACTGAGAAATTTATAACAATGCAATATGTTATCCTTGACTATTAAACGCGACTCCACAATACTACACAGCTGACTTAGAAAACAGTTTCCAACAACAACGTTTTTCTTCACTTCTTCGCTTCGTCGACTGCGTTTTTCCACAATAGACAATTCAAATTATAACGTCACAGCATTTTGCGTCTTTTAGATTTTTCCCAAATCTCCGCTGCGCCTTTCTCCCAAGTTTCATGTCCAAGACTTATTATGAAACCTAAGTAGGTTGACTCAGTTCATTTGTTCTACTTGAACAAGCGATAGTAAGTTGGCTTACTAACTAAACTCCGCACGCTCTCGTAATATTCGCAACAATGGGCCAACAACCTGTTGGTCACTTACTACGACACTACTGCAAAGATTTTGAAAATTTCGGAATTCTTTGCGATGTAAGAAATATTTTACATATACCTTTGCGACTTTTCTGAAAAGACTTTCGCAATTTCCAGGTTGAGAAAGGCTGTTCTACGCTTTGATATGAAAATGAAAACGACGATAAAACTGGTTTTATGGCTTTTTGTGAAACTAAAAGCGAAGATAAAGCTAAAAAAGTTTGTAGTTACGTCGACTAGCTTTTCAAAAAAAACAAAAAACAATGAAATTTGACGGAATATTAATTCGACGGAGGTACAACCAAGAACATTGAAAAAAGGTTAACGGTTCCATCAATTGCACTGGTTATTTTTAAACTCTGTACAACCAAGAATTTATTCAACTAACTTTTCAATAATGATTTTTCGAAGCTTGGCATTTTTTTCGTTTAACTTCACCATCTTGCCATTAACGTCCATCACTCGATCGTGAAGTTCCTTAAAGAATTGAGTTCCTTCCCCGCATCGCTTCACAGCGGCTGTGTAATTGGTGCATGAGAGAAAGAAATTGTCGCATTTTGACTGAGTTCTGAAAAAGACTTTTTTGCTCTAAATCAAAAATTAAACAGATAGACACATGACATGGAAGCGGAAAGGTTCTGTAAAACAAAATTACTATTTGAAAAACAGATTCTTTTCAGCAAAAAGAACGATGTGAATATTATAACTTGATCTATGATCTCGACTTTATGATAAACAGCAAAATGTCACACTTTTTCTTGTGCTCATCCACGACTTTCTTGATCTTTGCATAGCGAACATTCGCTTCTGTAACTGCATCCAAAATATTTTCTTGCGCAGCGAGATTTTGTCTGATGTATCCTAGTACTGTGTCGTGCTTTTTCAATTCTTCTTTGAACAAATCCTGCAACAAGTAAAATGGCTTTTTTCATCGACTTCAGTAAAAGTCAAAATATGTATCTAACACAATAAACGTAGTGATTAAAGATCTTAAATTAAAAATTACACAATAAAGAAAATTCTATTTCAACTGACAGACTGTTTCATCCGTAAAAAGAATCATCAAGGTATTTAAATGTAAAGCCCTAAATTAAATGCATTTTTATTTTAGTTTTAATTTTTCAGCAACATCAAAAAATCAAAACTAAAATAAAACTGAAAACCGGAAATTAAGGCTGGAAAACTAAAAAATTGACTACAAATTATCGCGTTTTCGTCGTTGATCCAGCTCTGTAAACCCATGGCCATAACAGTTGAGCTGAGTTGATCTTGGCAGGACAAACTTTAATTTTAATTTTTAGTTTTTAGCCTTGCAGCCATAATTTTCAGCTTTATTTTAGTTTACTATGTAAATTATTGCTAAAGTCTGGATTCATAAACGTACCCCATACAGCACACACATAACGAATAGACACCTAAACCGCACAATGAAGAACCTTTCTGCTGATGAAATACAGATGAATACTAGGCAAGTTTTTTCATCATTAGCACGTTTTTCGTAAATGAGCATTAAGTTAGCAAGCCTTTTCGAATGTGTCAAATATAAAAAAACAATGATCATCTTTTGCTTTTTCCTGGAGTGCGTCTTCATTAAACACCAATAATTAAATTCGACGATAGTTGATAAAATATTAAGATGTCCGCTACTGAGGTTTTAGCTGTGTAGGCAACAGCTGCTAATTGACTATATCGTACTTCGGCCTCTATTCCAGGATTCGTCATTAGCGCGGAAGTGACATCATCTTCTTCCAATTGCGCCCGAAAGTGAGCGACAAGAGATTGACGCTGCGTTTCCATTTCGGCGACTTTCGAACACAGTTTTCCCATCGACGTAATCACTTCGGTGTCTTCGTCGGCTGCAAGACGACAAACGTAAGTTTCAAAAGCGCTTTGTCCCGGATGTTTGACGTGTGTAAAAACAAAACAACTTTAGCACGTAAAAGTTTGGTTATTTTGCAATAAATAGCACCCTATTATCTACACTGTCGGCTATATCACGTCACAAAAAGTACAAAAGAATTAAAAACCTTACTTATCAGTTCTGACACACTAGCGAATTTGCATTCTTGCTTTAATTTGTCCAGCCCTTCAGAGACAACTTTTAAATTGGAAATGTGAACTTTCATGGCGGTATGCAAATCATCGTTTATTTGGCCGGCCTGAAAAACATTTGGGCATTCTATTAACTTGTTCAAGAACTCGACACTATTGGTAGGCGGCAATAAAGATTCAAAATTAAGAAAAAAATCAATTCCCTACATCATCTTGTTTATGCGTCTCAAACTGAAATTGACTTAATGGTGGATGTTAAAAAAAAACAAGGTAACCGAGACTGCAATAATACAAGAGCAAGCAATTGCAGAGAGTAAAAAGTTTTAAACAGAGATTGAGCATTCTTAAAATTGATAACCACTTAGTGGTTTGTGGAGGATCCCTAGCGGAAGAAGTTAAACCTTTACGGTGACAATCCAAGCTTCCTACTAACTGCGTTTCAGACGGGGAAAATGTCAATTCACTGTTTTTTGAGATTCCGTCGAAGTCAAGTCAAATTAACCTGTTCGGTTTTTTTTAATAATTGAATAAGGTTAGGGTTAGAATGCGGCAGTAATGTTTCGTCACGGTAGTTTGCCTATTTCAGACGCTAATTTACAAATCCCAAGTGATAAAATTTTTTCGCACTTTCTCATGAACTTCTTTACAAATTTCCAGCTCTTTCCTCAGCCGCTCGATTTCTTTCGTGGATTCGATGGTTTTTCCGCAAACGTCCTGACAATAATCACAAGCAGTTAAACAGCTCAGCCACAGCAACTCGAAACTTCTATGAATAATTCAATACAACAGCGATATGAGTAAAGCCAATGAAAACATTGCAATTTTTGACGTCAAAAGCAAGAAACGCTACAATTGATCAAATTTGTTTTTGAGAAACATCTATTTAGTACAAATTGCCAAAAACATTTATTTCTTCAACACGAAAAAGGTTCTGTTAGTGAATAGACCTACATTGTTTTAGTTGCTTACAGTAATTTTTATTAGAAGTTGAGCAAGCAGCCAAGCAAGCAGAAAATATATATTATAAAACTTACTAAATTACTCGTAAAAAAAAATAAAACAAACAACAAACACAAAATACAACCTTTAAACGTCATTTTAAAAATCACATGCTCATCATACAAAAATATATCAATCGAATTCATAGGACAGATATCTACAGGCAAAAATAATCGTATCTGACCAGAATGACAGGTTATTTATAATAATGACGTCGTTCGTACAACAGAACTTTGCAGTAATTATTACTAATCATGAAGGTAAACAAAGCGTTCAACGTAATGTTAGTCAAATTATACGAAAAAAAAAAACGACTCTATTTTGAAATCGATAGGAAAACAAATCAATCACTAGCCTCGGCAATGCAAACAATTCAATAGAGTAGGAACTTAGTCACATTTTTCTTGCATTGACATCGACTGAATAAATACCTCAACCAAACCATATATTGAACTCGCTTCTTACGCTGAAGCATCAAATAACTCGGCGCAACCTTCTCACAACGTTGCGCCTGGATGACGCAGTCACTTCTGGTACAGCCGTAGCTACTGCGGATCGTTTGCAACGCTGTGTCCGATTTAGCCATCTCGGAATCAAACTTAGGCAGCCGTTTCGGAGACAGAAAGGCCGATAGCAACTTTAAACCGGAAATTTAAATGTCTTAACTTGAACTAAAAATTGAGAAACCGCGAGAATTTTTTGTTTCGATTAAATTCGTGTTGTTAAACTTTTGAAGGTACGAAAATGAATGATGTTGTGTTTAAAACAGATAATTTTAGCTCACATTTTTAACAATGTTAAAGAAAATTTTTTAGTATTGATATGCTCTAAACAAGATAAGTACATATAATTTCAAACCACTGTGCGAACAAAGATTGTGTTTGCTTACTTTGACCTGTTTTGCTTCGTTTTCTTCTTCTTCCATCAAGGTGATTGTGTCATTTATTAACGAGTCAATATCCATGTAAACATCAGAAAGTTCTAAAAAGACAAAAACGAATGCTTGAACAAAATTGCACACCACGTGTGCTTAAAAATTGATTAGAACAATTTGACTACGATGGTGACGGTCCACTAGTAGAAATTGAAAAAGCTGACCGAGCCTCTTGTGGGGTTGCTAAGAGCCCTCACTGTGAACTAGCATCAACACGATTCACAAACTACGAAATTGAGTACAAAAAATATTTTTTTAACTATCCCAAGAGCTAATTCTTCGAAAAACAATATACTTCAATTGAAAAGTTGGTATGAAAAACGGTAAGTCGGTACTGAAGCACGCTTACAAAACATAGAAAAAGCAAAACTACAGTCTATTTCAGAGTCTAGCCTTCTTTTATAGAATTAATAAGCACGGTTTTAACTGACCTTTGATTGCTTTTGTAAGTTCTTGAATCGGGGTCTGGTTAACGCTTAGCGCCGCACAGTGTCCGACAAGACGCGGGTCCAAACGGTCTTCGTCGTCGACTTTGATCAACTTGGAAGGGTCGAGCTCGATTGCTTGCTTGTATTGCCTGAAGAAAAAGCGGCTCGATTGGCGCGGTTTAACCACTTGGAGACGGGAGAGCGTCGAAACGCGCGCGACAAAAAACCGCTTAACTAAACGAATTTTTGCAAGTGAAATTTGAGCCGCAGTTTAAAAAACGGGAATAAGTCATTCTTGTCTCGTTTCGCTCGCCATCATCGAAGGTTACATAAAATTTGAAGATATTTTCTTCAGAGCTACGTGAACTTTAACCAAGTTTTATTGCGATTTAATTTTGTTGAAGAGAAACACATTGCTTTCATTTTTTTGTTTTAATTGTACTCGTATGTCAGGACCGAATCGCTAGCACGAACGATAAATCACTACCCGTCATAATAAAAAGTCTGTGTCAGCACTGTGATTAGAAGGATTTTATTAACTTTGCGGATCGTACTTTGCTCAAAGAATAATTTTTTTAAGTGTAACAAAACAGCTTCCAGCTCGTCTAAAAAATGAAAAGGGATGTTAGCGTCTGAACGTGACGGCCCGGTGAGTAGTTTTAAGTTGGTAAATATTCTTTTATGTCTGACTTACAAATGTAAGAGTTCGCTTCTGGAAGCAAGGAGTATGATGTAGGGTTACAAAAACAAGCAAACAAACAGGCAAAGTCCAGTAACAATTTGTAAGGAGACATAACTTTACAAATGTAGTTATAATAAAAAAAAAAAACCGGGTGTTTCAGATAAAAAAAAAGCAAAAACTTTATAGTTATTTATTTTTATTTTAAGTGATACAAATCAAGATTAATTTCAAAATAAGCAATTGAAACATAATAAGCTGTTTACAAAGGTAAAATAATTCATTCAATTAGTCCTCCCTTGGCTTCAATGCATGCCTCTAGTCGTGGTCTGAACTTGGAGCATACCTTGATCATAAAGTCTTCGTTCATGTTGCGCCAGGTACGGTTTACTGACCTCTTGAGGGCAGTCAAACTGCTGTGACGTTTAGAGCAGGCCATGCTCTCGATGTGCCCCCAGATAGAAAGATGCCCCCGAGGGGGATGAGATCAGGGGATGATGGCGGCCACATGTTCTTCTGTCAGAAATCGATTCCCTCAAGCACGCTTGCGTCGATCGTGCTGTGTGGGCTGGTGCGCCATCCTGTTGGAATATAAAGTCCTTGTTGTGCTTCTCTGCAACTTCTTTCATCCACGGGATCAGAGTTTTTCGGAGAACTTCCTGGTAGTTGGACGCAGAAAGGCGAAATCCGGTCGGGAACCAAATCGGCGGCGAAGCTTCACCCGTGCTTGTCACAGAACCGAGGAACATCAGCGAGGCTGGGTGTTTCGTTTTTGTAATAAACTTAGCAGCTGTGGGAACATCCTCATCAACTTCTGAGCCTTCCAAACGGATGTACCAGTTATTACGACTGTTACGACCTAAGTCAACGCAAAATTTTTTCTCATCCAAAAAGAAGATGATCCTGCCTAAATGTGCATGCTTCAGGTGATTCACGGGCTTCTGCATCGCTTCAGACGGGCCGTAATGTTCTTCTTTGAGAGTAAGGGGACGCATTTTCTCACGAGGGACTGGCCATTAAGGTCATTGCGCACTGCACGTTGGACAGAATTAATGGAGATGCCCAGTTCCTTGGCATGCGCTCTCATTGACTTGGTTGGTGTCGCTTCAATGCTTTTTTTGAGGCGAGAAGGGAGTCTAAGGGTCCTATCAGCGCGTGTTCTAGGTTTCCTAGACTTCTTGTCAAGTGCAGCACCAGTTTTTAGAAGCTTTTTTACGGTGTCGACGAGGCTACGAGACACCTTTGCTCTTTTGGGTGTTACAACCATTATTTTAAGAATAATTACTAACTGTTTTAAGAATATTTACTAAGAATATTTTAAGAATAATTACTAACTGTTTGTAAAAATTAGAAAGTCAAGATAAGGATATTCTGGAAATAGAAAAAAACGAGAAGAATTAGGTTGAACTCCTATCAAGATATGCGGAAATGTTTTGCTTTTTTTTATCGGAAACACCCGGTAAATACCAAATTATTCTTCAAATATTGCTTCGTTTACGCAAGACAACTCTACCAAAAGTCACTTACTCCAGCACCGCATCTTTTTCTTCCACTTCAGCTAATATAGGTCGGAGAAGTTTCGCTTTTTCTTTACTAAATTAGATTAATAAAATAAGAAGTTGTGTGTGGTAACTGGTAATTAAATTAAGCTTGAGAAATGCGCCAGTTTAAAGTAGGCAAATTTTATGCGAAATTAATCAAGGAAACAAATTAAGTAATTTCATTTTTTAAAAAATTTACGTGACAATTACCTGTAGCTGGAAGCCGTTAAATGGGCTTCCAAAGGTACCAACTTTGAAAACAAATCCGGCCCCGAAACAGAAGCATTTGAAGGGTCAAATGGAAGAGCTTTTACAAGGGACGCCCCTTTTATATTGGGCAGTGTGGCCGGGTCGGGGACCTTTTCATGGTATATGAACTCATTGTCCTTTTTCGCGCTCGTATGTCTGTTCAACAAAAAAATAGTTTTACAAATGCAGTAACAGCAAAAAGAACTGATCGTTTACCTTCCAGTGAAAACCTTCCACTGATCGTCTCCCTTCCTGCTTTACTTTTTATGAAAATAAAAATTACCACAAAAGCACTTCAAAGATATTTAATTTTAGAGAACTGCTAAATTTTACAGCTGTTAGTGCGACGGTTGACTTTACAACTGCAGAGCCAACTTAGAAATTCGTAGTTGAGTGTTAGATAAAGCCAATCTCATATCATATTTAACTTTCCTTCGATTTCATGCCTTCGTTTTGATATAAAAAAGAGCTGAAAAGCCACTCTAACAGAGGTATGTTGTGGCAAATGCAAGTAATATTTGAAAAGCTAGTTTGGATAGTTGTGGGTAGGATTCGCGCATAGCACACCAGAACTGAGAGAATGGCACTTCCTGAAAACATCATGTGCGGACGATTCATTTCGAAGATCATAAAATTGGTCCTGTAATTTATCGCGAATATCACCAACATCCAAGGCAGTCGAAAACGGATTTTGTACAAATGCAGCTTCTTGTTCTTTAAGCTCAGAAAAATATCCTTTGAACTCAGTTTAAAGAAATTTAAGGTGCTGTGTAATCGATGTCTTGAAAAGTTCATCGAGTTCTTCATCTTCTTCAATAACACTGGACAAATTTTCCAACATGACGATGTTTTCTTGTATTACTTTTGGACGCCAGTTTTGCAATTTTGAGTGAAAAGCAATCAAATTGTCGCGAAGTTGAATGTTTGTAACCTTTCCTCGTAACGTAAGGTTGAAGCCATTCAATTTTTTAAAAATGTCTGCTAAATAAGCTAGACCAGGGATGGCCAACCTGCGGCGCAGTTAGTTAGTGACGGTCAGTGGTGGCGCATTGCAGTTGGGAAAATATTTCAAATGAAAAATGCTACAGGTTGTTTTGTGTAGGAAAAGTAAAAGAGAATTTATTCCAGCGATGGCTTTTTTTTTTTTTAGAGAGATCAGCTTGGTTTCACTATGAAATTTTGAAGTCTTTCGTTTGTGTGGCGGATATGAACTGGACTTGAACAAAATTGGCGCTTGAGAACAAAAAGGTTGGCCACCCATAAGCTAGACTTTTCATCCACAACTCATCACTAAAATAAGATGAAAACTCTTTTTTTTAAAGTTTCTGCAAATGATTTAATTTCGTTCTGTATTTCAAAAACAGGGCTCAAAACGTTTGTTTTGGATAGCCAATGTTCAGACGTATAAAACAGAAGAACTTCATGGGAAGAGTTCATGTCTTTACAGAGATATTTAAACAGACGTGTATTGAGGTTGTCGAATTTGATACAACCGACAATTTTTATGATCAAATTGAATACATTTTGCAGAGGTTGGAAAGGTTTTGCTGGCAAGCGCATATCTGTGAATAACATAATGTGCACGTTTTTTCTTAAGGAGCATGTTCTTTAATCTTTTTTTTGAAAGCCCGAATGCGAACCCAACATAGCTGAGGCTCCATCAGTACAACCTCCGGAAACATTTTTCCATTGCACCTTTGCTGAATTAAAAAAAGTTTCTATTTTTTCCGTAATATCTGCACTTCTTGTTCTGCATTTCTTGTTTTGCACTGCAATTCCATAATTTCCATAATATCTGATTGGGATGCTTTGTCTCTAAATGCCGTTTTAACTTCAAAGGTTTCATCGATTCAGCACTGAGAACTGCAGTGCGGAAAACACACTGGGACTTCTCAATGCCGTTTCTGCGTTTCTGGCCCATTGCAAGTGTAAAACTGAGAAATTTATAACAATGCAATATGTTATCCTTGACTATTAAACGCGACTCCACAATACTACACAGCTGACTTAGAAAACAGTTTCCAACAACAACGTTTTTCTTCACTTCTTCGCTTCGTCGACTGCGTTTTTCCACAATAGACAATTCAAATTATAACGTCACAGCATTTTGCGTCTTTTAGATTTTTCCCAAATCTCCGCTGCGCCTTTCTCCCAAGTTTCATGTCCAAGACTTATTATGAAACCTAAGTAGGTTGACTCAGTTCATTTGTTCTACTTGAACAAGCGATAGTAAGTTGGCTTACTAACTAAACTCCGTACGCTCTCGTAATATTCGCAACAATGGGCCAACAACCTGTTGGTCACTTACTACGACACTACTGCAAAGATTTTGAAAATTTCGGAATTCTTTGCGATGTAAGAAATATTTTACATATACCTTTGCGACTTTTCTGAAAAGACTTTCGCAATTTCCAGGTTGAGAAAGGCTGTTCTACGCTTTGATATGAAAATGAAAACGACGATAAAACTGGTTTTATGGCTTTTTGTGAAACTAAAAGCGAAGATAAAGCTAAAAAAGTTTGTAGTTACGTCGACTAGCTTTTCAAAAAAAACAAAAAACAATGAAATTTGACGGAATATTAATTCGACGGAGGTACAACCAAGAACATTGAAAAAAGGTTAACGGTTCCATCAATTGCACTGGTTATTTTTAAACTCTGTACAACCAAGAATTTATTCAACTAACTTTTCAATAATGATTTTTCGAAGCTTGGCATTTTTTTCGTTTAACTTCACCATCTTGCCATTAACGTCCATCACTCGATCGTGAAGTTCCTTAAAGAATTGAGTTCCTTCCCCGCATCGCTTCACAGCGGCTGTGTAATTGGTGCATGAGAGAAAGAAATTGTCGCATTTTGACTGAGTTCTGAAAAAGACTTTTTTGCTCTAAATCAAAAATTAAACAGATAGACACATGACATGGAAGCGGAAAGGTTCTGTAAAACAAAATTACTATTTGAAAAACAGATTCTTTTCAGCAAAAAGAACGATGTGAATATTATAACTTGATCTATGATCTCGACTTTATGATAAACAGCAAAATGTCACACTTTTTCTTGTGCTCATCCACGACTTTCTTGATCTTTGCATAGCGAACATTCGCTTCTGTAACTGCATCCAAAATATTTTCTTGCGCAGCGAGATTTTGTCTGATGTATCCTAGTACTGTGTCGTGCTTTTTCAATTCTTCTTTGAACAAATCCTGCAACAAGTAAAATGGCTTTTTTCATCGACTTCAGTAAAAGTCAAAATATGTATCTAACACAATAAACGTAGTGATTAAAGATCTTAAATTAAAAATTACACAATAAAGAAAATTCTATTTCAACTGACAGACTGTTTCATCCGTAAAAAGAATCATCAAGGTATTTAAATGTAAAGCCCTAAATTAAATGCATTTTTATTTTAGTTTTAATTTTTCAGCAACATCAAAAAATCAAAACTAAAATAAAACTGAAAACCGGAAATTAAGGCTAGAAAACTAAAAAATTGACTACAAATTATCGCGTTTTCGTCGTTGATCCAGCTCTGTAAACCCATGGCCATAACAGTTGAGCTGAGTTGATCTTGGCAGGACAAACTTTAATTTTAATTTTTAGTTTTTAGCCTTGCAGCCATAATTTTCAGCTTTATTTTAGTTTACTATGTAAATTATTGCTAAAGTCTGGATTCATAAACGTACCCCATACAGCACACACATAACGAATAGACACCTAAACCGCACAATGAAGAACCTTTCTGCTGATGAAATACAGATGAATACTAGGCAAGTTTTTTCATCATTAGCACGTTTTTCGTAAATGAGCATTAAGTTAGCAAGCCTTTTCGAATGTGTCAAATATAAAAAAACAATGATCATCTTTTGCTTTTTCCTGGAGTGCGTCTTCATTAAACACCAATAATTAAATTCGACGATAGTTGATAAAATATTAAGATGTCCGCTACTGAGGTTTTAGCTGTGTAGGCAACAGCTGCTAATTGACTATATCGTACTTCGGCCTCTATTCCAGGATTCGTCATTAGCGCGGAAGTGACATCATCTTCTTCCAATTGCGCCCGAAAGTGAGCGACAAGAGATTGACGCTGCGTTTCCATTTCGGCGACTTTCGAACACAGTTTTCCCATCGACGTAATCACTTCGGTGTCTTCGTCGGCTGCAAGACGACAAACGTAAGTTTCAAAAGCGCTTTGTCCCGGATGTTTGACGTGTGTAAAAACAAAACAACTTTAGCACGTAAAAGTTTGGTTATTTTGCAATAAATAGCACCCTATTATCTACACTGTCGGCTATATCACGTCACAAAAAGTACAAAAGAATTAAAAACCTTACTTATCAGTTCTGACACACTAGCGAATTTGCATTCTTGCTTTAATTTGTCCAGCCCTTCAGAGACAACTTTTAAATTGGAAATGTGAACTTTCATGGCGGTATGCAAATCATCGTTCATTTGGCCGGCCTGAAAAACATTTGGGCATTCTATTAACTTGTTCAAGAACTCGACACTATTGGTAGGCGGCAATAAAGATTCAAAATTAAGAAAAAAATCAATTCCCTACATCATCTTGTTTATGCGTCTCAAACTGAAATTGACTTAATGGTGGATGTTAAAAAAAAACAAGGTAACCGAGACTGCAATAATACAAGAGCAAGCAATTGCAGAGAGTAAAAAGTTTTAAACAGAGATTGAGCATTCTTAAAATTGATAACCACTTAGTGGTTTGTGGAGGATCCCTAGCGGAAGAAGTTAAACCTTTACGGTGACAATCCAAGCTTCCTACTAACTGCGTTTCAGACGGGGAAAATGTCAATTCACTGTTTTTTGAGATTCCGTCGAAGTCAAGTCAAATTAACCTGTTCGGTTTTTTTTAATAATTGAATAAGGTTAGGGTTAGAATGCGGCAGTAATGTTTCGTCACGGTAGTTTGCCTATTTCAGACGCTAATTTACAAATCCCAAGTGATAAAATTTTTTCGCACTTTCTCATGAACTTCTTTACAAATTTCCAGCTCTTTCCTCAGCCGCTCGATTTCTTTCGTGGATTCGATGGTTTTTCCGCAAACGTCCTGACAATAATCACAAGCAGTTAAACAGCTCAGCCACAGCAACTCGAAACTTCTATGAATAATTCAATACAACAGCGATATGAGTAAAGCCAATGAAAACATTGCAATTTTTGACGTCAAAAGCAAGAAACGCTACAATTGATCAAATTTGTTTTTGAGAAACATCTATTTAGTACAAATTGCCAAAAACATTTATTTCTTCAACACGAAAAAGGTTCTGTTAGTGAATAGACCTACATTGTTTTAGTTGCTTACAGTAATTTTTATTAGAAGTTGACCATCAGCCAAGCAAGCAGAAAATATATATTATAAAACTTACTAAATTACTCGTAAAAAAAAATAAAACAAACAACAAACACAAAATACAACCTTTAAACGTCATTTTAAAAATCACATGCTCATCATACAAAAATATATCAATCGAATTCATAGGACAGATATCTACAGGCAAAAATAATCGTATCTGACCAGAATGACAGGTTATTTATAATAATGACGTCGTTCGTACAACAGAACTTTGCAGTAATTATTACTAATCATGAAGGTAAACAAAGCGTTCAACGTAATGTTAGTCAAATTATACGAAAAAAAAAAACGACTCTATTTTGAAATCGATAGGAAAACAAATCAATCACTAGCCTCGGCAATGCAAACAATTCAATAGAGTAGGAACTTAGTCACATTTTTCTTGCATTGACATCGACTGAATAAATACCTCAACCAAACCATATATTGAACTCGCTTCTTACGCTGAAGCATCAAATAACTCGGCGCAACCTTCTCACAACGTTGCGCCTGGATGACGCAGTCACTTCTGGTACAGCCGTAGCTACTGCTGATCGTTTGCAACGCTGTGTCCGATTTAGCCATCTCGGAATCAAACTTAGGCAGCCGTTTCGGAGACAGAAAGGCCGATAGCAACTTTAAATCGGAAATTTAAATGTCTTAACTTGAACTAAAAATTGAGAAACCGCGAGAATTTTTTGTTTCGATTAAATTCGTGTTGTTAAACTTTTGAAGGTACGAAAATGAATGATGTTGTGTTTAAAACAGATAATTTTAGCTCACATTTTTAACAATGTTAAAGAAAATTTTTTCGTATTGATATGCTCTGAACAAGATAAGTACATATAATTTCAAACCACTCTGCGAACAAAGATTGTGTTTGCTTACTTTGACCTGTTTTGCTTCGTTTTCTTCTTCTTCCATCAAGGTGATTGTGTCATTTATTGACGAGTCAATATCCATGTAAACATCAAAAAGTTCTAAAAAGACAAAAACGAATGCTGGAACAAAATTGCACACCACGTGTGCTTAAAAATTGATTAGAACAATTTGACTACGATGGTGACGGTCCACTAGTAGAAATTGAAAAAGCTGACCGAGTCTCTTGTGGGGTTGCTAAGAGCCCAAGTCACTGTGAACTAGCATCAACACGATTCACAAACTACGAAATTGAGTACAAAAAATTTTTTTTTTAACTATCCCAAGAGCTAATTCTTCGAAAATAAGTCGGTACTGAAGCATGCTTACAAAACATAGAAAAAGCAAAACAACAGTCTATTTCAGAGTCTAGCCTTCTTTTATAGAATTAATAAGCACAGTTTTCACTGACCTTTGATTGCTTTTGTAAGTTCTTGAATTGGGGTCTGGTCAACGCTTAGCGCCGCACAGTGTTCGACAAGACGCGGGTCCAAACGGTCTTCGTCGTCGACTTTAATTAACTTGGAAGGGTCGAGCTCGATTGCTTGCTTGTATTGCCTGAAGAAAAAGCGGCTCGATTGGCGCGGTTTAACCACCTGGAGACGGGAGAGCGTCGAAACGCGCGCGACAAAAAACCGCTTAACTAAACGAGTTTTTGCAAGTGAAATTTGAGCCGCAGTTTAAAAAATGGGAATAAGTCATTCTTGTCTCGTTTCGCTCGCCATCATCGAAGGTTACATAAAATTTGAAGATATTTTCTTCAGAGCTACGTGAACTTTAACCAAGTTTTATTGCGATTTAATTTTGTTGAAGAGAAACACACTGCTTTCATTTTTTTGTTTTAATTGTATGTCAGGACCGAATCGCTAGCACAAACGATAAATCACTACCCGTGATAATAGAAAGTCTGTGTCAGCACTGTGATTAGAAGGATTTTATTAACTTTGCGGATCGTACTTTGCTCAAAGAATAATTTTTTTAAGTGTAACAAAACAGCTTCCAGCTCGTCTAAAAAATGAAAAGGGATGTTAGCGTCTGAACGTGACGGCCCGGTGAGTAGTTTTAAGTTGGTAAATATTCTTTTATGTCTGACTTACAAATGTAAGAGTTCGCTTCTGGAAGCAAGGAGTATGATGTAGGGTTACAAAAACAAGCAAACAAACAGGCAAAGTCCAGTAACAATTTGTAAGGAGACATAACTTTACAAATGTAGTTATAATAAAAAAAAAACCGGGTGTTTCAGATAAAAAAAAAAAAAAAAACTTTATAGTTATTTATTTTTATTTTAAGTGATACAAATCAAGATTAATTTCAAAATAAGCAATTGAAACATAATAAGCTGTTTACAAAGGTAAAATAATTCATTCAATTAGTCCTCTCTTGGCTTCAATGCATGCCTCTAGTCGTGGTCTGAACTTGGAGCATACCTTGATCATAAAGTCTTCGTTCATGTTGCGCCAGGTACGGTTTACTGACCTCTTGAGGGCAGTCAAACTGCTGTGACGTTTAGAGCAGGCCATGCTCTCGATGTGCCCCCAGATAGAAAGATGCCCCCGAGGGGGATGAGATCAGGGGATGATGGCGGCCACATGTTCTTCTGCCAGAAATCGATTCCCTCAAGCACGCTTGCGTCGATCGTGCTGTGTGGGCTGGTGCGCCATCCTGTTGGAATATAAAGTCCTTGTTGTGCTTCTCTGCAACTTCTTTCATCCACGGGATCAGAGTTTTTCGGAGAACTTCCTGGTAGTTGGACGCAGAAAGGCGAAATCCGGTCGGGAACCAAATCGGCGGCGAAGCTTCACCCGTGCTTGCCACAGAACCGAGGAACATCAGCGAGGCTGGGTGTTTCGTTTTTGTAATAAACTTAGCAGCTGTGGGAACATCCTCATCAACTTCTGAGCCTTCCAAACGGATGTACCAGTTATTACGACTGTTACGACCTAAGTCAACGCAAAATTTTTTCTCATCCAAAAAGAAGATGATCCTGCCTAAATGTGCATGCTTCAGGTGATTCACGGGCTTCTGCAGGCCGTAATGTTCTTCTTTGAGAGTAAGGGGACGCGTTTTCTCACGAGGGACTGGCCATTAAGGCCATTGCGCACTGCACGTTGGACAGAATTAATGGAGATGCCCAGTTCCTTGGCATGCGCTCTCATTGACTTGGTTGGTGTCGCTTCAATGCTTTTTTTGAGGCGAGAAAGGAGTCTAAGGGTCCTATCAGCGCGTGTTCTAGGTTTCCTAGACTTCTTGTCAAGTGCAGCACCAGTTGTTAGAAGCTTTTTTACGGTGTCGACGAGGCTACGAGACACCTTTGCTCTTTTGGGTGTTACAACCATTATTTTAAGAATAATTACTAACTGTTTTAAGAATATTTACTAAGAATATTTTAAGAATAATTACTAACTGTTTGTAAAAATTAGAAAGTCAAGATAAGGATATTCTGGAAATAGAAAAAAACGAGAAGAATTAGGTTGAACTCCTATCAAGATATGCGGAAATGTTTTGCTTTTTTTTATCGGAAACACCCGGTAAATACCAAATTATTCTTCAAATATTGCTTCGTTTACGCAAGACAACTCTACCAAAAGTCACTTACTCCAGCACCGCATCTTTTTCTTCCACTTCAGCTAATATAGGTCGGAGAAGTTTCGCTTTTTCTTTACTAAATTAGATTAATAAAATAAGAAGTTGTGTGTGGTAACTGGTAATTAAATTAAGCTTGAGAAATGCGCCAGTGTAAAGTAGGCAAATTTTATGCGAAATTAATCAAGGAAACAAATTAAATAATTTCATTTTTAAAAAAATTTACGTGACAATTACCTGTAGCTGGAAGCCGTTAAATGGGCTTCCAAAGGTACCAACTTTGAAAACAAATCCGGCCCCGAAACAGAAGCATTTGAAGGGTCAAATGGAAGAGCTTTTACAAGGGACGCCCCTTTTATATTGGGCAGTGTGGCCGGGTCGGGGACCTTTTCATGGTATATGAACTCATTGTCCTTTTTCGCGCTCGTATGTCTGTTCAACAAAAAATAGTTTTGCAAATGCAGTAACAGCAAAAAGAACTGATCGTTTACCTTCCAGTGAAAACGTCAGCAGAATACGTCAGAGCCTCATCGACTCTGGCGCGAACGTCGCCTTTCAAGTTCTTCGCTAACTTGACGCTCTCGTTGTACGAAGCAATAGCGGCACCCAAATAAGAGAGACCGGACCCATATTTTTCCTGCTCCCAATCGTCAGATCCAAGATAGTACTGTAAGATTTCACAGATATCATCATTATTATTATGTAAAATTTTGCAAACTATTTATTCTCCCAACATTAGACTTAGGGCAACGGTCAAAAGCGATTACTTCGACCCGCCTTCGCAAATGCCAAGATATTACTGTCGGGTTGAAACTTTTTAATGTTTTTATTAATTTTTATCTAAAAAATACTGTAATGAAATTTGGAGAAGCAGAGGAAATCGCACTAGAGTGCCTTTGCCAAGGAAAAAGAAAATGAGGACAATAGGTTTTGATCCGCGGCCGAATCGATTACGTTCGCATCAATCGGGAGCTATCGCGCAACGGTGTCTAAGCCGCCGATGATAAAATATCAAAGTCGACATTAAAGATCTAATACAACAAATGACCTTGACTATAGCAGTGTAAAAAGCCACTTTGAAACTGAGAAGACGTTGCCAGGTCTTGTTCGCATCGCTCATTGCCTGCTTCGCTTCGCTTTGACTAAGACTGGCGAGAGATTGTTCGTAATAATCGACAACCTGAAATAAAGAAGTCGCTAGCTCACAAGTGTTTGTTATCCCGCGACTCAACAACAACAAAACAATGTGCCATGGCTACGTCATTTCCTCTTTTGCTGGTTTCAAGGCCGAAAAAAAACGCTTTTTGAACTTTAGAACTTTTAAAATTCGGCTACATGTACAGAAACTCTTTAAACGACTAAAAATATTTCAAAAACTAGCATCAAGGGTACAACAGAAAAATATTACACTATTACACTAAAATTTGCAAGTTTTCGACCACAAAATAGTATATACATCTGTCATTTTGATCAAGGTACAAAAAAGTTTTTAGTAAGCATAAAAAAAGTTCGAATGCCTAAGCTAAATAATAAATTCTTAATTTTGAAATATACCTACCTGTTGAGCAATTTTAGCAATAATGCTGTTTTTTCTATTGTCTTGCATTGACTTTTCTAATAAACATTCTTGGCCTTGACCCTACAAAATAAAATTTATAAAGTTAAAATACAAAGCTTATGTAATAAAAATGAAATTTAAATTTTTCTTCCTTTTATGGCCAAGTAATATTGACCAGGTTTTTTCGGTTTTAGGTAGAATTATTACTTTAAGTAAAGAACATGCCCCTCTCCAATTAAAAATTTATGTGTACTGGTACCTTTAACAAGGGCACAGAAACCAATCAGTTGGAATGATCAATAAACTTGCATTTTTCTGCTCACAAGTCATAGTGTTAGCACAATGCACTTAATTTAGTCGATATACATGTAATTCAGTTCCTTTTTTACAATAAATAAAGCAGTTTTTTCTTGGTCTAACATAAAATTATTAATTATAAATAGTTAAAATAGCTACCAGCATGGTGTTGATGTAAAGCTTCAGCATAAACTGAGATGAATCAGCAGCAAGTGTTGTGTCAATGTGATCAGCCAAGTATTGAAAAAATCCAGCAGAACATTGAAAATGAACGCATGAAATTTTGGTTCCTTCTTCACTGACTCTTGAATCAATGGAACCAAGGTATGAATGAATTGCACCTGCAATTGCACAAAATTTACTTTACTTAAATGTCAATGCATTAGGGCAGTATTTTAAAGTTAGTCAAGTTTATGTAGAGAAAAAAATATAAAGTGGCTATGCTATTTTTTTATTGTGCCCCTACATTTATTCTCTTGACTTGCAGGAAAGCATCAAGGGTGCTGTACATAGGGCAAGCAATTATCATCACCTGCTTCTGGAGATGCCAAGATATTGCTGTCCAGTTGAAATTTTTTATTTTGGTTTTTTAGTTTTATAGAATTACGAATAAAATTTAGAATTCCTTTCCAAGACCACCAAGCAGGAAAGAAATTGTAAAGTGTCTTTTCCAAAGACACTTTAAACAAATAGCACAAGTAGGTTTTGAACCACAATCATGTCAATCACAATCACAGTGCTCTTAACCACTCACCCATGCTGCCAAAAATTATTGAACACTTTTATTGAACTAAATCATTTCTGAAGAAAAAAGAACATAAAAATAAAATGATGCATATTAATTTTTGGGGTCTTTTTTAAGAAGTCAACGTGAGCAATTTTTTTGGTAAAACTAACTCCGAATCCCCCTTCAGCAACAGGATAAAATAAAAAAGAAACCAAAAAAAAGAGATCTCTTCAAGAAGCAATAGTAACCACAGGAAGGATCTGGGTTAGTTTCACAAACAAAAATTGCTTACAGTGACTTATTGAAAAGACCCAATTTTTATTGGGTTACAATATCTCTTGGTTTGAAAACTTGATGAAAAATTTACTATTTCAAATAAAATATAACAGACTATAATTTGTAGCAGCATTAAATTTCAAAGTCAAAATATAATAAAAAGTTTATCTTAGTTATAGCAGAATTATACATTGTATACTGAACAATGAGGCAATGCAAAAAATTAAATTTATAAAGCTCATTTTATCATACATACTTTATTTAAATTACAGGAAAAAACAATAGCTCTAAAAAATATATCAAAAAATTGCACTGGTATACAAAAAGATGTTTATTAACAACCAACCAAATACTATATTTACCCAGATTAAAAAGTATAGCAGATTGTTCAAAGACAAAATTGGGATGTTGAGTATACCTTTCAGTAAAAGCATCACTCCTACAAAACATACCAAACATTGATCCCAATTTTTTATGATGGTTAAAGCTGACTAAGACTTACCAAGCAAATGGAACACTTAAAGCATCATCCCCAACAAATGGAAATCGGCTTTGCATAAAATGCAACTGACCATAATATTTCTTGAGTGTGTTACAGCCTTCCATGTCCGGAGGATTTAGCACATGATGTGCAGCCGATTGCAACTCTAAGAAGTTGCTGACACAGTCTTTATATTTATTTGGATCATCAGAATAACTTTGTTGAATATACTAAATAATTTTTGTTGTAATTAGAGGAAAGACAATGAATGACACAAACAAATGTAATTTAACAAGAAGAATTATACACTAAATAAGACTTGGGATAATTGCAAAAAATATTTGTATTCAAAATTTATTTTATGTACCACTTTAAAACTTGCACATAAAATAGATAAAAAAATATCATAGCTCCAATTTAAATGAAAAATTAAAAAAAATATTTTGACACAACTTAAAATAGTACAGTATATAAAAGCACAAATACAGCTTTTACTGTTTTTGACAAGGTTCTATATAGCACCTACCATTAAAAAATACCCCTTTTTTAATTTAATTCTATAATGCTCTAAATAAAATAGTCAAAAAAATTTGAATCTTTTCAAAAAGTGGTGACTGTAAGTGTTTTTGCTAGTAGTAAAATCAACAAGAAATTTTCAAAAAGAATTTCTAATTTCTTTAATTCACTTGATTTTTTTCTTGGTTTCTTTTTTAATCTCCTGGTGTGTTAGGGGAGATTTCTAGTTAGCTTCACTAACAAAAACATTTATGGTCACTTTTTGAAGAAATCCTAAAGGCATACAAAAAATAATTTTTGAAATAGCACTGCTAAATTGAAGTTGAAAGAAAAAAAGTATTTAAAGATTCTGGCAGTAAAACTCACAAGAAAAATTGACATTTTGGAAGATCTTCAACAAAATTTGAGAAAACTTATAAAATAATTCTTGACATAAAATTATAGAATGGTTGTTGTTTTACATAAAACACTTTTCATATTTTAAAAATAGATTAAAAAAGCAGGTCTGTTTAATAAGTCACCACAAACAATTTTTACTGGCAAAACCAACCCAGAATCTCTTTACAGCACCAGGAAGTCCAAACAGAAAGCATGAGAAAAAAGATCTTTTTAAGAAAAGTTACAAAAAAGATTTCTTCAAGACTTCAAGATAAACAAAAGAGGGTTCTGGGTTACTTTTACGAAGAAAAATTGCTTATAATGACTTCTTGAAGAGACCCAAAAAAACAACTCTAATTTTAACAATTGTTTTAATTATTCTTTTGAAAATCTAGTCTTCCAAAAACCTTGTGAAAATTATTAGCCCAAGTCTGGTGGTTATCAAAGTGGGGATTTATGTTCCATTTTTTAAAAATAAACTGTTTTGTAAGTTAACATAAAATATCCTTTTAAATTACAAAAAAAATGAAAATTAAAAAATGAGGGTACAGTAGAGTCCACTTAATTGGATTACTTCAGGCAGAGGCTTTTGATCCAGTTAGCCGAAAAGGTGTTTAACGACACAAATTAGGCACAGTCATATTTCAGTGCGTTATTAATGATTGAGACACATGCCGTGCGCAAAGTGTGCAGTAAGTGTAAAAAAATATACAAATGTAAAGATTCTTTATACCAATGTTGATGTGCAAAAAAATAAGCTCTGGTGCTTTAAGGGTTAATTTCACAAAATTCCCTGAATTTAAGGAATTTTACTGTAAGTTTCGGTGCAAAAGTGATCCAGTTATCCGAAATAATCCGAAAACGATCCAGATAAGCAGTGTACATTTACATAAAAAATGTAACCTTGATTTGGGACTTTAAAAAAATGATCCACTTATCCAAATGATTCAGTTATCTCGTGAGCCAGTTAAACAGAGTCTACTGTATCTTCAGAAAGTCATTGCAAGTGATTTTTTTCAGTAAAACTAACCCGGAATCCCCCTTTCAGCACCAGGATGAAATAAAGAAGAACTAAAAGAAAAAGGATCTTTCAAAAAGTGATAGTAACCACTGGGAAATTCGGATTAGTTTCACAAACAAAAATCACTTACAATGACTTTTTGAAAAGACTCAAAAATGCTTTATTTGCATTTATAAATAAAAGATAATAACTGGTGAAGATTAATTAATTAATGTATATAATTAAAACAAAAATCCAAATTGCAAAACTAGTATTTAAATTAATACAATTAACTTACTTTGTTTATTTCATCTTTGATTATCTCTTGCAATGATTCATCAGAAGAACTGTCTATCCAATCAATTCCAGCAGCATCTTGAATAAATTTCATTTCAACTTTTAACATCGGTAAACGAGGAATTGCCTCCATATTTTTGTTTCTGATTATTTTTTTAATCTAATGATATATATTCAAATCATAGCCTAACTAAGCAATAGCATAAACTGTCTTGGTGATATAAAACATCTGCAAATGTAATTTGATACTAGTCACAATACTCTAAACTATAGATATTTAGTTATACTAAATCAAGAAAAAATTCAGTCAAATGTAAAAATTCTTGACTAAAAATTTCCATGGTAAATATGAACTATAGTTTTTTTAATTCTTTTTTGGGTCTCTTTAAGAAGTCACCATAAGCGATTTGTTTCGGTGTAATTAACAGGGATCCCTTTTCAACACCAGGATAAAATAAAAAGAAACCAAGAGAAAAAAGATTTCTCAAGAAGCGATAGTAACCGCAGAGGGATCCAAGTTAGTTTCACAAACAAAAAAACACTTTCGGTGACTTCATGAACAAACTCTTTTTTTCTAACCTAGTAAACCAGTAGGCTACAATAGTAGCCTAACAGTATTTATCGTACAGTTAATATGTAAAAAAACGCCAAATATTAAATCAACTATTTACTGTAAAAAATTTTTCAATAAAGAATCAATCAAGGGGGATTTGACAGTTTTATTCTTTTTTAACGGGAAGTCAATTTCTAAATTTTTTTAATCTAACTTTTTATTTATCTAATTAAAATATAGTCAGGTGATAGCTTTGATTCAACTATGACGTCTTCTTTTCCAACTCCTATTTTTGCTATAAAGTTGTCCTGCAAGTCGGAGAAAGAACCTGTGATGGTATCAATTTACCAAAGACAGGGGTCAGCAACTTGCGGCTCTCTGTGGCTATCAAAAAATGAAGGGTAATTTACCCGTATGTGCATATCTATTAAAATTTTATTGTTGCTGTAGCGAGCGCTTAATTAAGTTTGTAATTCATCCATTCTTTTGTTTCAGATCTTGTTTTTAGCTTATAATACTTGATAGTGATACTGTAAAGTTTCGACCATGTATAAAGCGAAACAGAGAAACAAACACTCACGTCTTATCTCACTGAGCACATATAATGAATGAAAGCATAACCACATGAGTGCAGTTTAGTTCATGGCATAATTGACATGGGGATCAATCACTATCAGACAACATTGTACAACAAAAGGAATTTGAGGTCAACCAATGTTACAGATGCCGCTCGAAGAAAAATCAGCTCACTGCTGAAAACTCAAAAAGCCATTATAATGCCCGGATATTTTTTGGTTGTGACGTGATAATTAATGAATGACATAGTCCACTAACATAGTTTCTAGGAGTCTACTAGCAGCGGTGAGAAAGGACACACACAGTAAAATTGCGCTGTAAATAAGTGTAACCAATGACATACACTCCATGATTGGAAACTCACATCACGTGACCTGATTTTGTAACTCCCGTTCAACGCTTAAATGCACAAACCTAAATTCAGTCTGATCCAGTTTAGCTAAACAGCTTTATACACTTTTTGAATTAATAATTCAATTAATTAATGAAATAAAAAATAAAAAAATATAAAATTTGAGGAATTTATTAATAAACTAAAATATTAACAAAAAAATTTAATGAAAATAAAGAGTTAATAAGCTAATTGACTATATTTATTCAATTGAATTCAATTGTAATCTTTTTACATTTAAAATAATTGATACATTTTTTAAAAATAACTGATGAAAACTTTAAGTCTAAATAGCTGTTCTGCATTCTCATTATACTAAATAAATAACTTGATTTTTTTTTAAAAATTACTGTATCTTTTTTTGGTTTAATTTATTTAAAGTTTGTTAAATTTTTTTATTTAAAGCTAATTGTTAAAAGTTTTTGTGTAATAATCTTTTTTAGAAAACACATTACAAACCACCGCCAACGCGATTGTGAACCCTGGATTTCCCAGTGTATCCTCACCCCTGGGTGTACGCTGGCGATTTTAACTGTCGTCATGCTGACTGGGGTTACGATGACAACAGTCCGGACGGTGAGTGCTTGGCTGGTTGGGCAAGTATTAATTGTCTTGCCCTCCTATATAATGCCAAGGACGCTGCCAGTTTTTATTCCGGCCGCTGAAACACTGGTACCAATCCAGAGCTAGCTTTCGCTAGCGTAGATCCAAACAGTCGCTTACCGGATAGACGTGTCCTTGACAAGTTCCCCAGGTCACAACATCGACCTTCGCTTATTACACCACCAAGGTTTGCTATGGCAGTGCCAAGCATGCCTGTTAAACGATGGAACTTCCGCAAGGCCAAATGGAGTCACTACATTGCTTTGACGAACAACGACTTTGTTGCTGCCTGATTCACTTGATGTGGATGCGGCTTACCAGGACTTCTGTAACACCATTAAGAAAGCATCCAAAAAGACTATCCCACGCGGGTATCGAAATAACTATATTCCGTGTTGGGATGCAGAGTGTGAATCCCTCTATAAAACCTTTCTGCAGTCTCCTCAGGGAGACGACTCAAGTTTGGCTGCTACAGCTCTGCTTGCCAAGCTTGACAGAAAGCGGAGGGATCGATGGTCCGAAGCAGTTCGGAGCATTGACTTCTCACACTCTAGTCGAAAAGCGTGGAGTATTTTGAACAACCTTACTGGTAGGTCACGACACTCTCCTCGTCACTGTCCCGTTTCAGCCGATGCTATTGCATCTCAGCTGGTGAAAAATGGGAAATACGAGGCTGTTGACCGTAAGTCATCTCGACTTGTCTCTCAAGAAGTGTCTGACCTTTGGAGGGCAACAACACCAGATGCAGTAAATATCTCTGACAATTTTTCACAGAGAGAATTTACTGTTGCCCTTCAACATTTAAAACCAGGTAAAGCTCCGGGACCTGATTCCATCTGCCCGGACCTTATACTCCATGCCGGAGCTGCTTTGAAGTCCTGGTTACGTGACTTCCTTTCTTCCTGTTTGCGCCGACTCAAAATTCCCAAGATCTGGAGAAGAGCGCTTGTGGTCGCGATCCCAAAACCAGGAAAACCCGTGGGGGACCCAAAGAGTTATTGACCGATATCTCTGCTCTGTGTTCCCTACAAGATCCTCGAGAGGCTTATCTACGCCCGCGTTGAACCATTAATCGATCCACTGCTCCCTAAAGAGCAGGCTGGGTTCCGACGCGGGAAGTCAACCATAAATCAAGTTGTTCTGCTAACCCAGAACATCGAGGATTCTTTCGAGGCTAAAAAGAAGGCCGGTGCCGTATTTATCGATCTGACAGCTGCTTATGACACTGTCTGGCAGCGTGGCCTTACCTGCAAGCTGCTGAGACTACTTCCGGATAAGCACATGGTCAAAATGATCATGGAGCTTGTCCGAAATCGAAGTTTCACCCTTACCACCGGTGACAGCAAGCAAAGCAGGCTACGCCGTCTTAAAAACGGCGTTCCTCAGGGATCGGTCTTGGCTCCCCTCCTATTTAACATCTATACATACGATCTTTCTTCTATGATTTCCAGAAAGTTTGCTTATGCTGATGATCTAGCATTGTTGCATTCTTTTGAAAACTGGAAGGACTTGGAGGGGATTTTTAGCCAAGACATGTCTACACTTTCAGCGTATCTCCAGACTTGGAGGTTGAAGCTCAGTCACACTAAGACGGTGACGGCAGCCTTTCACTTAAACAACCGAGAGGCCAAACGTGAGCTAAAGATCTACAACAACGGTGGACTTTTACCGTTCTGTCCAACCCCAACTTACCTTGGGGTAAAACTGGACAGATCGCTCACGTTTCGTCACCATTTAGTGGCATTGCGCAAAAAACTATCCTCGCGTGTCACACTGCTGAGGCGACTCGTGGGCTCGGGATGGGGTGCTGGTGCTAAAACACTACGCATAGCTACCTTGTCTCTAGTCTACTCAACAGCTGAGTACTGTGCGCCAGTCTGATGTCACAGTGCTCACACTCGTCTCATTGACAGTGTCTTGAATGACGCCTTGCACATAGTTACTGGATGCCTGCGTCCCACTCCAATGGACCACCTACCTATACTCTCAGGCATCCAGCCAGCTGAGCTTCGCTGAATGGGAGCGACACTCTCTTTGGCTTACCGTGGATCTCTGGACCCCAATCATATTTTGTATGGTCTGTTAAGTGGGTCCTCAGATACTCGCCAAGTGAGACTAAGATCCAGACGCCCGTTTGTGCCAGGTGTGCGGAATCTCTTGGACAACCTTGTTAGACTTGGCATCCACGCCTCTGAATGGACAAATCACAAACGGAAAACGGAGTACTGTGAAAATGCTTCCAGGCTCCGTGCTTTTGTGCCCGAGACTGGTGCCAGGCCTGTTGGGATGGGCTTACCCCGAGCAGCTTGAGTTAAGCTCAACCGCCTGCGGACTGGTGTTGGGCGATTCCATTCGTCCATGCACAAATGGGGTTTCTCTCCTTCACCGAATTGCGAGCGTGGCGCTTCTCAGCAAACCGCAGACCATGTATTAACAGCGTGCCCTATACATCGGGCACCACATGGAGCACGAGGTCTGACGGTTTTGGATGACGAAACTCGATGCTGGCTTAATGACATCACTGCCAGCATCTGATTCAGGCAGTACAGCAGTCTGGGGTAGTAAAAGGATAAACCCTTGGCCACAGTCCTGTTTGTGTCTGACCTGGAGTGGATACCCTTCAAACGACGACGACGACCTTGATTTGGAAACAAAAATTGGTCTACGTCTTAGAACCCCACACAATTTTTTGTCCTACCCACAAAGTATTGCATGTCAATTGCATGACCAGCCTCAGAGGTCATACGTTTAGTTCCCTTATTATGCTTGCAATAACGCCTATAAAAAATATCGGGTCGCCAAAACTTTACTCTCGATTTCCGCTTAACATTTGGGTAGCCACAAAAAAAGGTTGAGAAGCACTGCTATAACACCTGAAGTACGGTAGTGAAAATTAGATGATTTAAACTTTTTATTTGACTCACTCTTACGTCATAAACTTATCTATATTAAAATAATTTCATATTAAGGATATATATTATATTTTATATTAAAGATATATATTAAGTATATAAATATTATATTAAGGATATATATTACATATACACAAAATAAAATTATTTAATAAAAAAAAGTTTATTAAGGACGTTTCGGAATTATTACTCATTCCATTATCAACTGCGTAAAATTCTTTATAATTTTACGTGGTCGTGCTTCTTTATAACTTTTCATGGTCGTGATCGTACGTCCTCATATATTGGCTATAGTTTTTATTCTATAATTTATTTAAAACTTACTCTCTATCATATCTTATAATTTAATTTATAAAGTTTGTTATTTTTCAAAAATAGCTACATCAACAATCTGACCAATTTTTGTTCACGCTTTTGCAAAAACAAAACAAACTTTTATGTAGTTCAATTTAATTTCACTAACTTGGCATAACTATTAATTTATTAAGCTAAAATTTAATGAAAACTTACACTTTATCACGCCTTACAATTTAATTTAAAAAGTTTGTTATTTTCAACAAGTGCATTAATAACAATCTGACCAATTTTTGTTCACGCTTTTGCAAAAACAAACCAAACTTTTATGTAGTTCAATATATAATAAATCAATGTATTTTTTGACGACTCAGTCGTCCAAAGGAGCATGCAGTCAAGCGTACGAGTGCCGACGCTCCTGTCGGCGTTCTCTTAATAAAGAAACAAACTGAGAGAAAAGAGTTTCTCATCATGGTATGTATGTCGTTGGTGTAACAAAGAAAGCAACTATTATGGGAAGGTGGGGCAATATGGCACCATGAGGCAAAACGAAACATTTAAATAAATTCGTAAAAAAGAAATACAGCCACCTATTGACTATGATTACATAATCAGCCATTGAACCATGTTATTTCAGCCATTTTGTTTGAACGTCGAACTTATACCGACAAACTGAGAACGATCGGAAGAATTTTGACCTACTTGATCTGAAAAGAGCATATTTTAATAAGTGAGTAGTTTGCTTTATGGTTATGAAGTTAAAATATTGGACTTCATGTTTTTAAGAGTAATACTGTAGGCTATTCTTCGGGTGGTTTTGAATTTATCAGGTTTGATAATAATATCTGTCACACGATGACATGTTAAAACTAGGCAATGGGGCAAAATGATCAGCTATGAGTGGGGCAAAACAGACCAAAGTTTCATTTTGCCCCACACAAACTGCTGTTTAGTATGAAGGCTCATTATCAATATTTCTCTTCATGAACTGCATCAAAATAGTATAACAACTTTTATTTATAAAAATTAATGTTTTTTTTACTGATATAGCTTTTCTATAATATATCAATAAGGTAGGCTAATCCTAAATAGTCTATCAATATTAGCAGGTCTTGTCAAAGGGTAAATTTGTCAATTGCATGTCTAAACTCAAACTGGTTTTCATTCAGCTATACCAATAAGAATATTGGCTTTCAGCTATACGAATAAGAAACTTCAAATTAGTTAAATTCTGCTATTAGTATCTATATTTGAATTTATTTTTTATTTATTCATTCAACCATTTTACAATTTTAATAGTTGTAGGCCTATAAAAATTGCTGTCGGCTACCATGGTTCGAAATTACAAGCGCAAAACAAATCGACAGTCATGGAGTAAAGACTCCATGATAAAAGATGCATTGGAAAATGGAACCTCTTTAAGAGCAGCATCAAAAGAATTTCAGATACCAAAAACAACTCTTCGAAGAAGATTTAAAGACCAAAACTATTTGAATAAGGTACATGGAATAGGTGGTGTATAGTTTTAAAGCCAAATTTCTTTGTAATTTATTGGGTGTACTCAATTGTTAAATTAAAAACTTTGAATTTTATTATTTTTCTAACAAACATAAAAAATGGAGGATTTAAAAAAGATTAGAATTGAAATGGAATCAATGAAAAAAAGGTTGGCAGTTTATGAATCAAATTATGAAAATAAATCTAAAAATCCAAGATCAGATGCTGCCTCCAAAATTTGTGTTACAGATGTATCAAAAAATGATGAACAAAAGAATGAGCTCAATGGCATGAAAGAAGCTCTCCTAAAACTGCAGCAGATGATTGATTCAACCATGAAAAGGTTATCTGCTGTAGAAAGAAGACAAGATGACCTTGAGCAATATAGTCGGTCAAATTGTTTGGTCATTCATGGATGTGAAAACGTACCAAAATCAAAACCGGGGAAGTATTTAGAAATAGAAAATTTTGTTTGTAATACTTTAAATGAACATTTACAACTTGATTCACCTTTACAGGCAAATGATCTTGACATTGCACATCCACTACCCTCAAAAAAAGGCACCCCAGTTATTGTCAAGTTCATTCGTAGGACACAAAAAATGAAGTATATAGAAAAAAAAGACTTCTCAAAGGAACTAAAATGATCATCACAGAATCCCTTACAAAACGTCGACTGCAGCTATTAGAGAAAGCTCGCTTGGAATTTAAACAATGCCCAGTTTGGAGTTGGAAGGGTGAGATTTTTGTTTTTTATAACAATAAAAAAAAAGGTAATTGATGATTTTATTGATATAACTAAAATTAAAAGTGAACTCAGTTATGCACAAACTGTAAAACAATGATCTATCTTTTTTATTCTATACTGAATTGGTTAATTTTTATTATTTAGTCTAAACTAAAAATTTTCCCAATACAAAAAATTATTAATATATCTTTATAAATTGGCTGGTTTCATGTACCCTTATCTCATAATAATTTTATTTTTTTTTACCTATTAGTAAATTTTGCATTTAATTTAATAAATTTAATAGAAGCTATTTTAGCATTTTTTATTTTTGATATTCTCTCTTTGTTAATCTTTTTGTTTGTCTGTGTAAATTTTTTTTCTTTTTTGTGTTTGTTTATATAACTGATGTGTAGTAGTAATAGCCAAATAATTATTTGCTTTGAATGTAAACAACAAATTAAAAAAAAACAACTATTTTCACTTTGTAACTCCTGCAATCAAAACTATCACTCTCAATGTTTTAATAAGCATTCTAATACAAAAAATTCTTTAAACAAATCTCTATGTCTTAATTGCTCTGCAACCTTATTTCCTTTTCATGCTTTAGAATCTTCTGATTTTTCAAACCTTTTTACAACTGATCTAAATCAACAAAAACATAGCTATGATGCAAAAAAATTAAACCAACTTTTTCCAGAAATTTGTACAGAAGTATCCAATGACACTGAAACACAAATTTGTTCATTAGGAAATGATAGTTATTTAAGCTCAAATGAAGCAGCAATACTCCTTAAAAACTCCAGTGAAAATACTTTTTCATCAATATGCATCAATATGAGATCACTTATTAACCCCAATAATTTTACCAAGTTTGAGTGTTTGATATCTGCTCTAGATTTTAGTCCACATATAATTGCAGTTAATGAAACTTGGGAAAAACCTAACTCAACAGGACAGTACAAAAATTTAAAGAATTACATTTATTTGTCAAATCCTCATAAAAATAATAAAGGTGGTGGAGTAGCTTTGTACATAAAAAAAAAACCTGATCTTTGACATACGTTCTGATTTAAATATAATGGATGAAAAAATCTTTGAATCAATTTTCATAGATATTTACTTTGACCATAAGGTTGTTACCTGTGGGACAATCTATCGATCACCTAAGAAAGATACAAAATCTCTAAATAAATTTTTTGAATACCTCAATTTTGTCTTTAATAAATTAAAACATAACAAAAATGTGTACATAATGGGTGATACAAACATTAATCTCATTGACCAAAAAGACCCTGGCACTGAAATTTTAACAGACACCATGTTTAATAATAATTTTTTTCCTTTAATCAATCGCCCCACAAGACTAACAAATAATTGTGCTTCCACCATTGATCATATTTGGACAAATATAACTTGTGTCAATATAACAAGCGGCATATTAGTGCATAGTGTCTCTGACCATTTTCCTATTTTTCAAATATCTGAAATTGGTAAATTAAGACAATCCTGTCCAATCAAAAATTTATTCTTTTCTGCTTCTAATCTAATAAATTTTCAAGCTTCTCTCGAAAATATTGACTACAGTAATGTTGCTACATCTTCTGACCCAGATTTAGCTTTTCAAAACCTTTAAAATATTTTTCTAAATAAATTTAACCAAAATTTTTTTAAACAATCAAAAAATCAAAAACAGAATAGCCAATGGTTTGACAAAGAGCTTTGGAGCTTACTTCACAAAAAGGACAGATTACATAAAAAATATATACAAAAAAATAACTTATTAGCAAAAGAAAAGTATCTAAAAATTAGAAATCAATATTTTCATCTTATTAAGCAAAAAAAAAGAGAATATTTTAAGAACAAATTAAAAATTATAAACATGATATAAAAAAAACTTGGCAAACCATTAATGAAATTTTGGGAAGGACTAAAGCAAACATCAGTAAAACTAATTGTATCTTAGAAGCTGGAAAAATGATATATGAACCTAAAGAAATAGCAAACACATTTAACACACACTTTTCTACTATCTCATGTAAACTGATATCTCAGCTCCCTGCTTCTGCTGCTAACTATCAAGATTACTTAGGTTCTTCAAACCCCTCTTCCATGTTTTTTTATCCAACATGCCCACAAGAAATTAAAAAAATTATATCTACTTTAAAGCCAAAGTTGAGTTCAGGTTGGGATGGTATACCTTCATTTATACTTAAACATCTCCCTAAAAATCTAATATCCATTCTTAGCTACATCTTTAATCAATCTTTATCACAAGGAAAATTTATCTCTTGCTTTAAACACACCAAAGTAATTCCCCTCTTTAAAAAAGGTTGTCCCAAAGATGTTTCTAACTACAGGCCTATCAGCTTACTTTCCTGTTTTTCTAAAATAATTGAAAAACTTGTCTATATTCGTTTATATTCTTTTTTAAATAAGTTTAACTTGATTAGTGAAAATCAATTCGGTTTTAGACGAGGACACTCAAGTTGTCATCTTACTTCCCTGCTTACTGATCAAATAGCAACATCATTTGAAGAAAAAATGAATAGCCTTGGAATTTTTCTTGACCTGTCTAAAGCTTTTGACACTATTAATCATGAAATATTACTAAATAAATTGTATCATTATGGTGTGAGAGGCACAGTTCATGATTGGTTTAAAAGTTATTTATTTGGAAGAACCCAACAAGTTGATTATAATTCAAGTATTTCAAATATAGAACCTATTTCTTCCTCGGTACCTCAAGGCTCAATACTCGGTCCACTCTTGTTTATAATTTACATTAATGACTTCTCAAAATGTCTCAAATATAGCAACAACCTGTCTTTTGCTGATGATACAACGATCATCCTTAGTGCAAAAAACAATAATTTATTATTTCAAAAAGGAAATAAAGAACTCGAAAACATTGACAACTGGCTAATAGCAAATAAGCTTTCCCTTAATGTCAAAAAAACAAAATACATTTTATTTAGCTCTCGTACCACAAAAACATTGTCAAAAGATTCAGTTTTAACTATTAGAAAAAATCAAATTGAAAGAGTCACTTCAGTCAAATTGCTAGGTGTTTTATTCAATGAACGCCTAACATGGAAAGACCACATGGCAATGCTAATCAGCAAACTAAAATCATCGCTATACGCAGTAATGAGAGTAAAGCCTTTTCTAACTCAAGAAGCTCTACTTACACTTTTTCATTCACTAATTCTGAGCCATATAAGGTATTGCATTACAACTTGGTGCTATGGACACTCTGTGTTACTTAATAAATTACAAAAAATCTGCAACAAGTTTATTAATATGATAATCTGCACTAATCCCGCAAAAAAACGCAACAAAGAAATAACAAAAGATAATATTCTTAATATACAACAACTCTATAAATTAAATATTTCAATTTTCATGTACAAATCATTCCATAAGCAATTACCTTCAGCATTTAACAATATATTTCAAAGAAAAACTTCCACTGTAATTACTAGAAGTAACTCTCAAATCATACCTATATCATGCAAAAACACAGTAACAAAACAATCAATAAGATACATTGGCCCAAAAATTTGGAATGAATTACCTGAAAAAATAAAACTATGTAAATCCTTAAGTACATTTGTTAAAAAATCTAAAGCATTCTTCCTTGAACAACAATCAAACCAATAAACTGTTACGTAGGTCATCATTTAATATCTTTTGCTGGTCTTCCTTTTCTTGTGTTTCAGGAAAACAACTGAACAATTTGAAAATCTTCAACTCTACAACGGTCAAGAAAAGACTCAAGAAAAGTTCTTCAGGATCACTCTTGTTTCTACCTGAACAATTTTTTTAGCTATTGCATAAATTTTATTTTACTATTTATTGTTACTACTTTGCATCGGTTTTTGTAGATTTTTTTTTTATTTTTTTTATTTTATTTTATTTTTTTTTTATTGTTTTCTTATGTTGTTCTTGTGTTCTTTTTGTTTGTTTTTTTTTTTACTAATGGCGTAATGTTCTTGTTTTTGTATTTTTCTTACTGAGGTTTTTGTTCGAGAAATGATCTTATGATCCGCAACAGGATTTCTTTCGGTGGGTTTGTTTGCTTGTTGGGCTGGTAGAATATGTTCATGCTTTTACATATTTTTAAGGACTGATCATATTCATCCAGCCGAACTCTGCTATGGTCCCACCATTGCACCGCCCCCATAGCAGTGTTTTATTAAGCAAATAACCTCGGTCCTATACATTTTTTTTTTCTTTTCTTTTTCTCTTTCTATTTAAACAATTTTATAATGAGGTGAAGCAACCTTGCTTCTATATTAAACAACAAGTCACACCTTTCATCGCTAATTAGCAAGACACAACGTCAACTCGTTTTGTTGCTTCTTCCTTTTTCTAACCCCGTCTTTAACAACACACAAACTTTTCAACATTTTGTTATTTTGTTCATGTGGCGGAGCAGAAATAAAAGAAAACTGAACTGAACTGAACTGAACTGAACTGATGCCAAAAACCATACAAAAATTCTTGGTAACTACAAGGTAAACTTGATTTAAAATTTTTAATAAACCTTTTAACCTTTTAAGAAAAATTATAATTTGGTTAAAAATATAGCTTATTAAATAACATTAAAAAGGTATAAAAGATTAGTTAGGCTTAAGTATTTTTAACCAGTAGAAACCTGTAAAATGCTCTCATTTATATGCAATTGTTTATATTTTAGACCATATTTTCACCAACAATGGAAAAAGAGTTGGTAGAATATTTGTTGTCTTTGGAGAGCATGATGTTTGGTTGACAACTAATGATGTCAGAAATCTCGCGTTTCAGCTAGCAGAAAAAAATAATTTACCAAATTCTTTTAATAAAGCTAAAAGAAAAGCAGGTAAAGATTGGCTGCAAGGGTTTATGCACCGGCACAAAGAACTATCTTTAAGACAACCAGAAGCTACTTCTGCTGCTAGAGCAAAGTCTTTCAATCCCCAAACAGTCAATAAATTTTTTGACCTGTTTGAAGCAGTGATGGATAAATATAAATTTCCTCAACAGCAAATTTTTAACTGTGATGAAACTGGCATCACTACGGTGCAAGGCAAGCCTTCAAAAGTTTTAGCCAAAACTGGAAGGCGACAAGTTGGGGGGTTAGTTTCAGCAGAACGTGTGCAACTGGTTTCGGTTGAAATATGTATGAACATAACAGGGATATTTATTCCACTCCTTTTTGTTTTTCCCAGAGTTAGGATGAAGGCGGAGCTCATGAATGGAGCTCCTCCAGGTTCCATTTATGAATGCCATAAAAGTGGTTGGATGCAACTTGAAATATTTGTAGAATGGTTTCAGCATTTTTTAAAATCAACTGGAGCAACTAAAGAAAATCCTGTTCTTCTAATTTTGGATGGTCATTCAACTCATACAATGAACATCGAAGTAATTGATCTTGCAAGAGCTAATGGGGTAGTTTTGCTTTGTCCACCACCTCATTGCTCTCATAAGATGCAGCCGCTGGATGTAAGTTTTATGAAGCCATTGTCAATTTACTATGATCAGGAGTTTGAAAAATGGCTTCGTAATCATCCTGGTCGGGTGGTAACTACTTTTCAAGTAGCCGAATTATTTGGAATAGCTTACACTAAAGCAGCCACAGCACAAACAGCCATTAATGGATTTAAGAAAACTGGATTGTTTCCAACAAATAGAGACATATTTGAGCCACACGATTTTGCTCCATGCCAGCCAACAAACATTGATTCTGGAAAGAATGACCAGCTAAATGAATCAGCTTTTGTAATTGAAGTTTTGACTGACTTACCATCAAACAAGTTTGCAGATAAATCTGATTCTCAATTACTCACACTAATGCAAACGCCACAAAGCCAATCAATTTCTACACAAGAAAGCAACCAAGCTGGTCGTGAAAACGAAACAATGGAATGTAATCCAAATGCTAGCCATACCCACTCTCCCGTTGCATCGACGTACATATCACCATATGCAATTGCACCTCCTCCAAAAGCATCTACAAGACCTCGTAGAAAGCCAAAAACACGACGTGGATTTGCTGCTGTTTTAACAAGTAATCCTTATAAAGCTCACCTACATAACATTAAAAAGGCAAAAGCAAAGAACATAGATATAAAGTGTAAAAAACTAACGACATTAAAAAAAGCAAAGTTACAGAGCAAGCTTAAAGGTGCACAAACAACAACTTTTAAGAAAAGTTTGACTACAACATATTCAAAGCAAGAAGAGGATGCCCAATGCATCTATTGCTGGGAAAAGTGAAGTGAGACCAGTCATGACGGTATGATACAATGTACTTTATGCTTGAACTGGGCTCACTTTAAGTGCGCTGGTATAGAAGAAGATGACCTTGAATTTGTTTGTGATCTATGTTAAATGACCAACAAACTTTTTATAGGCCTGCTTGTAAACTAAATTTTTACTACTGCCTTGTATGCAACTGCAGTATTAAAGTAGGCCTAAAGTTGCTGAAAATTATGTTCTTTTTTATTGTTTTGTTGGGATTTATTGTAGATTAAATATTCAAAACACATCACGTGTCTTTTATCTTGCCTAACTATGTACCAACCTCACAATATTTCTCAAAAAAATACGTTGGGGCAAGATGGATGATCCGGTTTACATTGCCCCTGTAGGGTATTCCATATTGCCTCATATACGGGGCAAAACGGTTTTTTTCAGAAAAAAAAAGAATCAATTTTTTCACAAAATCTATAATTGCAATTATATCAACTTTTGGTTTGTTTGATTTATGTCTACAACCTTGATCTAAACTCGGGATATCGTTTCTCTGCGAACTTTAACGTAGGAGGTAGAACCGTTCAAAGTTAAGGGGTCCGTTATGCCCCACCTTCCCCTATACTTTTTGCGCACCAAATTAGTCAATTTAAAATTATTTTTTAGGTTGCTAGTTTTGCTAGTTTTAGAAAGATAACTTTGTAGCATCCAACAACTATGAATAAATCTAAGAAAAGAAAAGTGTTTGAAGAAAACAGAACGTTGAATGATTCGTGGACAAATTCATTTGCTTTCATTGCTGATAAGACCGCTTTACCAGTGTGCTTAATATATAAGGAGAAATTAGCAAACAACAAAAAGTCAAATGTTGAAAGACATTTTCAAAATAAGCATTTATCTTTTGCACAAAAATATTCAGAAGGGGATGCGAGAAAAAAACCTGTTTTAGAACTAATGCGGAACGCTGATCGAAGCAAACATCAATTCAACAAGTGGATCAAGTCTGCAAATTCAACTACGTATGCCAGTTTTGTGGCCGCTTAGGAAATAGTCAAGCATAGTAAGCCATTCACTGATGGAGAAAATATAAAAAATTTATTCATTAAGATATCTTAACATTTATTCACGGACTTTAAAAACAAGAGTGAAATCGTGTAAAAAATCCGTGACATGCCACTCTCTGCAAAAACTGTTCAAGACAGAACCTCCAAAATGGCACAAGACTTCACCAAACAGCAAAATAAAGATATAAATTCTGCAGTAGCCTACTCTACTGCCTGTGATGAGTCTAAAGATAAAAGTGATATTGAACATAGCACTATTTTGCCAATATGCAAACTCTGCTGGGCCACAAGAAAAATTAATTGAGTTAATGCTTTTGAAAGGCCAAACGCGTGGGGAAGACATCTGTGAGGCTGTCTTGGAATGTTTAAGAATAAAAGGCATAAATACAAACCACCTGGTGTCGGTAGCTACTGATGGGGCACCAAGCATAACAGGTGCGCACAAGGGCTTTGTAGTTTTACTGCAAAAGTCGTTGGACAGACAGCTTCTGACTTTTCATTGCATCTTACATCAAGAGGCCCTGTGTGCTCAAACGTTTCCCCCAGAATGCACGCAAGTAATGAATGTAGTCATTCAAATTATCAATAAAATAATGGCAAAAGCTTTAAATCACCGTCAGTTCCGTATATTATTGGACGAGGTGGATAGCATATACTCTGATCTCTTGTTGTACAATAAAGTACGGTGGTTATCCAGAGGAGAAGTGTTGAAATGCTTTGTGGTATGTTTGAAAGAAATGAAAACCTTTTTGGACAGAAAAGGGCTTAATTATCCTCAACTGAAACAGGCGGAGTGGCTGGAAAAGCTACACTTTATAGCAGACATGACGGCGCACCTGAACACGCTCAATACAGCTCTTCAAGGAAGAGGACGCACAGCCCTGCATATGCTGGAAGATGTTTTGGCATTCGAACGAAAGTTCACGGTTTATGCCAGAGATTTACAGAGAGGTACATTATCTCACTTCCCTTGTTTGAGAGAGTTCAAACAAACTCACAGTGACATTACAATAAATTTGGAATATTTGCAATCCGCAATCATAGCAATGCAAAGCTCATTTGGGAGACGCTTCTGTGAGTTTAGAAAAGAAAAGAAAACTTTATCCTTTTTTGTTTCTCCCTTCAGCATCGATCCATCGGAACTAAATATGATTGCATTGGCAGGTTGAGTCAACCTAATTTTGAAATAGAATTGGCCGACATAGCGGACAAAGACATATGGATATCCAAGTTTAGACACCTGGCAGCTGACCTTGAAGATGCAGCTCGTCAGAAGGCCGATCTTGCTCAGGGTCACAATTGGAGTAAAATTGAAAAACTCCCAAAACCGGACCAATTGATTTTCGAAACATGGAATGCTCTCCCCGATACGTACGATAACATGAAAAAGTATGCATTTGGAATCCTGTCGATCTTTGGATCCACATACGTATGTGAGCAACTTTTCTCGCACATGAACTACATTAAAACAGATATCGCACACGTCTCACAGATGACAGCTTACAATCCTGTGTGAAGGTGAAGGTGTCATCTTACAGCCCTAATGTGCAGATGCTTTGCGCTGCGATGCAAGAGCAAAAATCACATTAAGTCTGATTGCATGAACTGTTTTTGTAAATGCAACACATGACATTTTTTTATTAAAATCAAAAATACAGTATAAGTAATGCACAGTGTTGTTTTCCTTTGATTGTAAAAATAGTTTTGCGGCTCACAGTGCTTTTTATTTTTTGAAATATTGGTTAAAATGGCTCTTTAAGTGCAAAAGGTTGCCGACCCCTGACCTAAGACAAAAGGTAATCTCTTTTTAAGGCATGCGCTTAAACTAAAATATATAATATCGTGGTAAATTCTAACCAAAACAAAAAAACAACTTTTTTTGTTGCATCGTTGTAACAAACCCAAATTTTTGTTTGGTTTTGGTTTCAATTCACTACGATATTTTATATCCTAGTTTTTAAGCGCACACTTAAAAAACAGCTCACCGCCCGGAATTAAACTTTGCAACCACAAATGGGGAAAAAATTATTTATCAGTTATGCTCTGATAGTTTACCAACCATTAACATCTGTTGTCTTTGCATAGTTATTCAAAAAAATATATAAGCCTTATCCGTTTAACGCGAAGATAGGTAGACAGTGGAAGCAGGTTTTTAAAAATTCAATGACAAGTAGAGGAAGCGAGCAGAAGTGTAGATGGCCAGCCTCACGTTACTCAAACTTTATGCAAATTTTAAATAAAATATTTTTGAAAACGATTACTTACTCGTATATCTTGTTTATAAATCATAATACACAATCTGTTACGATCGAGATAAGACGTTGTAGCTCTCAACGCTACGTCACAAGTTAAGTCTTTGTTTAAAATGTGCGGGAAAAATATCTAGCTCTAAACGCCACGTCGCAATTTAGTCTTTGTTTAAAATGCATGTGATAGCATCATGTGATGTAACTCTCAATGCCTTTGTCTAAAATGCATGGTATAGATAAGAAACGTTCTTTTTTTGAGTACAGTATTGTTTTGACCGGCGTCGAGGGAAGTCGCAAATTTATGAAAGCAAAATGTTGTTTCTGATTCTGATCATTCTATTTGAATAAGATTTTGTATAATTAAGAACAAGTTGTTAAATAACTTGTATCGTGATAATTGAATGAAAGTGAACTTCCTGAATTCCTGAACTCAAAAAAAAAAAAAAACTCAAAGACGGAAGAGAATCAATCCCTGGTATATGTAAGTGGTGGTTGAGTATAAGCATATGCAGTAATGGCTTTAATAGGGTGCGAGCGGTGCGGTCGCACCGGGCCTCCTCTAAAATAGATCAAAAAGTGGCCCCCCTATACAAGAAATTGCTTGATTTTTACAAAGGGGCACTAGGACGTTGATGGCAAGTCAAAATAAAAGAAAAAAATTTTTTGAAATAAATGCCTCCGTAACCTCCGTAATTGACGACAAATTACACACTATATACAATGGGAAGTGAAAGTACATCACATACTACTGAAGACTTTTTTTTTAGAGAACACCATGATTTGGGGGAAAAATTTGGGAAAGGGGAGAAGAATTGGAAGGGAAGACTTTTTTTTAGAGAACAGCATGATTTTGAGGAAAAAATTGGGAAATGGGGGATGAATTGGAAGTGAAGATTTTTTTTTTTTTTTTTGGAAACACCATGATTTTGGGAAAAAATTGGGAAAGCGGAGACTTATTTTTTTAGTGACGACTTTGCTTCCATATACTAAAACTGCTTTGGCTACCTTTTTTTGGCACACTAAATAGTGGCCCCCCTTACTTTTCTTGCACCGGGCCCCCTTTTTCTAAGGCCATCACTGTGTATATGCTAATTTATATATACAAACCTACCAATATAACCGCTATTACTAGCTCTTGGTTTTAATTTACAGCAAGTTTTGACTGAGTCTCGTGAATTATTTTTCCTGCTCTGTTGGTCCCATTATTCCCCTACTAACGAAAAAAATATAACAAGTTAGTTGTTAATATTTAGAACATTAACGCTCTGGCGTTATAAGCAAGTAGGTAAAGTTCAAAAAGAGCAATACAAAAAAACTGTGTCCATTTACAAGAACTAGTTACAAAACAGCTAGCCACAAAAAAGTCAGTACAAAATAGCTAGTGCCACAAACTACCAAAAAAGAGCTAGTGCCACAAAATAGCTAGCCATAAAAGGACTAGACATAAAAGAGTTAGAGTTAGGGTTAGGGTAAGTGTGTTGGTATTCATTCTTTTCTCCCTGGGTAAAAATTTCCTACTTTTATAGTTTTTTGATATTACATATAGGCTATGATTAATATGTAATTTACCAAACATGGAAATTAATAAAATTAAGATATTTTTCTCACCTCCAAATCTTACTCTTGAAATTTTTAGAAATTACATTTTGTTATGACTAGGCATAACAATAATTAAAATTTTTATTATACTTTTATACCTAGTCATAACAATAATTAAAATTTTTATTAATTTTTTCTGTGAATATAAAAAAAGTTTAAAGGTAATTATTGTAGCTAGCTCTTTTAACGCATGGCTCTTTTTTAGTCAACTATTTTATGGCACTCTAACTCTTTTTTGGTACTAGCTCTTTTATGTCTAGTCCTTTTATGGCTAGCTATTTTGTAGCCCAAGTTCTTTTTTGGTAGTAGCTCTTTTATGGCTAGCTCTCCTGTAACTAGCTCTTTTGTGGCACAAGCTCTTTTGTACCAGCTCTTTCGTGGCTAGCTGTTTTGTAACTAACTCTTTTGTGGTATAATCCAAAATACAGTTTTCAATTAAACTTGACTAATTAAGAAAATTATCCATTTATATAATTCATTATTTTGCCTTAACATTAAAAAAAGTTGTAATCGTACGAGTCTGGACTCAAAATCAAGTCCCGAAATCAATTTTTGACTCGAACTTAGTCGAGTTGTAAATGAGACGAGTCAAAAAAAGTTTGAACTTGTTTTTTGCTGACCCCTGCTCATAAAAAAACAAAAAGTCCAACTAGGTAACAACCTTGAATATATTTGATGTTTTACTTTGAAATAAAAATGTTTAAAATCAGGTGAAGACCAAAAAATAATTAAAAAAGTTAAGTTTTTTTCAAAACTGCTTTTAGAACAACTTAAAAATAAAAAACTTTTGAACATAATTTGATAACAAAGTCGGACATTCACGGGGGATTCGATAGAGTGGGATTTAAAAAACTTTGGTAAAGTTTTGGTAAACTTTCCGGCTAGGACTTGGATTGACTTGTGCAAACTATCGGACTAGAACTCGGGCTCGAGTTATGAATTCAAAGTAGTCAAAGGACTTCGACTCAAAAGTTGTTGAACATGGACTGACTTGTTACAACTCTGGCATAAAAGAGTTACAGACTTTTTCAAAGAAAGACGTTTTGAATTTAAATTGTGCTTACACGAACTAATTTTCTGCACTATCACGTGATCGAGAGCTTTTACGCTTTATGAAAAAAAAAATCTAGATCAAACATTGGGCTATTTGAGAGAAAAAAAGAAAACAACTTTGGCTAGTAGCAAAACTACTACAATAAATTTAACGGTTTCGGTTCTCTGCATTATGTATATTATCGATTATTTCTAAGACCATACCAGGAATTGTTTTCTCAAATCTGCATGGGTGAAGCTTGACCACCTTCGAACCGGGGTTGGTCAATTCCGCTCAGAAACGCACAAATGAGTTATGGCTTCCACGATGGTCTGTGAATGTGGCGCAAAGAATAGATAACAACAAATTGATAACAAAAAATATATGCAACAATATTATAATAGAACAATAAGTGCGAAGGCAGGGAGCACCGAAAAACAGTAATGTTATCAAGTCAGATGCTCCCTAGCCATATCAATCACGTACAAAAAAAAAAAAATATATATATATATATAGAAATTTTTCAAAATTTTTTGGTCGGTGCTCATCAGGAAAGTGCTCAATGACGTCGAGTCAGAGCGGTTAGATAATTAACTTACAGACCACAAAATTTTTTAATTTAGCATTAATTTTATTTGCCCCAACAGACTGTTTCGCCTGCCTGGGCTCGTCAGGGGGCGGTTAAAAATCTTATTCAAATAGAATTCTATTTCTAAAAATCTTATTCAAATAGAATTCTATTTGAATAAGATTTTTAACCGCCCCCTGACGAGCCCAGGCAGGCGAAACAGTCTGTTGGGGCAAATAAAATTAATGCTAAATTAAAAAATTTTGTGGTCTGTAAGTTAATTATATATATATATATATATATATATAGCTTACATAAAATATTCATAAAAAATAGTATGTTTATAATAAAGTTAAATCTATAAAAATGATACATGGTAGGCCTATAGTGAATTAAAAACACAGTGACAAATTACTAAGCAACAAAAGATTGCATCTCCAATTCTCGAATTAATATTTACTAATTAAATAACGTTTGAATTGTTTTTTGAAAGAAACCTAATGTCAATCTTTAATGCTAGATTAAATGGTATTCCAATGTTTAATACCTCGGAAACCAAGTAGCAAATGTCCTATCGATTTATTAACTCGGGGCAGAAAATACGTTGAGTTTTTTGATTGCCTAGTCAAATGATCATAAACATTTTTTATTTTTTTTAAACATTCAGTAAAAACTACAGATAGTTTATTGTTGTATAACTGGTACATGAATTTTCCAAGTTCCCAGTGTTATATATCTATCAATTTCGAAGTGTTTAATGAACTATATAAATAATTGATTGGTGTGTGAATGGAGCTGGAGGTAATAATTCGTAAGACTTGATTAAGTCGGACTTCAAGAGTACGCAATAATGATTTAGATGCGGTGCCCCAGGTTAAAATCCCATATTAGACGCGTGAGTAAACTAAACTATACAGTAGTAGAGTAGACAAAGGGTTTCCCTCGGGACGTAACTTCGCAATCTGCAGAGCATACCACTGGTTGTAGCTATTTGATGGCATAAGTCAGCGTGGTCCAACTACGGGCCCGCGGCCCGCATGCGGCCCGCGAAACAATTTTGTGCGGCCCGCGGAACAATTTTGCACAATTCAAGTCTTGTCGATCATAAGTAGCGGCAATCTTCTATAACAGCGTGGTCCAACTACGGGCTCGCGGGCCGCATGCCGCATATCAATTTTGCACAAGTCTTGTCGATCAGAAGCAGCAGCCGTAATTTTTTTGGAGAACGCTATAATTTTGCGCCAAAATAGGAATTTTGGAGACCGATTCCAAGTGAAGACTTTTTTTTTTTTTTTTTTTTAGAGAACACCCTGATTTTGGAACGAAAATAGGAATTTTTGGCCGACTGAGGCCCGCAAACTCGAATAATTTTGAAAAGTGGCCCACAAGAGTGCAGAAGTTGGACCACCCTGGCATAAGTTATCAATATGAACATCCCAACTCAGTTTATTATCGAAATTCACTCCTAAATACTTGATGAAATTCACTTTTTTCAACGAAGTTTTATTGATAGTCTAATTATCATAAACTTTGTTAGGTTGTATATTGAAAATAATGTAGTTGATTTTACAATGATTCCGTGACAGTTTATTTTTTCTGAGCCAAAGATCCGTTTTATATAACTCACTATTTATTCAATTTTTCAGGAAATTTGGGTTTGAATCTGACATTAATAGAACTGTGTCATCGGCATATAAAGTTGTGTCAAATTTAGATGCCGATTCTAAATCATTAATGTATAATAGAAACAATAATGGTCCGAGACATGAGCCTTGGGGAACACCGATTGTCAATTTTTATGGAATAGCTTTAACTTTTAAATAAATTTAAAGCTATTCCACGAATGCCAAAGTGGTTAGATAGCTTCCACAACAATACACCATGATCAATGGTATCAAATGCTTTTGACAAATCCAAAAATATGCAACAACTATAAAGTCCTTCATCAATGTTTTTGATGAGTTTATCGTGTATTGAACTAATAGCAAAATTGGTAGATGAATTTGGGCGAAAACGAAATTGTTTATTACTAAGCAGTTGTTTTTTTTCGAGATACTAATACAACCTTGTAAACATCATTTTTTCTAATATTTTGTGAAATTGTGACAACAAAGATATAGGTCGGTAGTTACAGGCAGTGATGGGATTCAGGGGGTTCGCACGGGTTCGCGTGAACCCGTTCTTGGAATTTCGGCACGTTTAGCGTACCCGTTCTTGGAATTTCAGCACGTTTAGCGAACCCGGTTTTAACTTTACGAAATCTATGTATTTCAATATCTCTGTGTTTAATGTAACAGTTTCAATCTGCTGCAGATGTTTGTTCAGAGTGTTAAGAACGATTCTGAGTGAAGAAGTTTTTTTTTTTTTTTTTTAGAAAAATAGAGAAATTAGAGATGAAATCGAAGTAAAGACCTTTTTTTTTTAGAGAACACCCTAATTTTGAACCTGTTCTTAAAACTTTGAATCCCAACACTGGTTACAGGGATTATTTTTATCACCTTTTTTAAACACAGGGATAACTTCAGCTACTTAAAGACAATTTGAAAATACACCATTACTTACACATACATTAAATAAATCACTAATTATTGGTGCAATAATGTGCTTACTGTATTTAATAAATTTGTTTCTACATCATTGTATCTTACAGCTTTTTTATTTTTTAATTGATTAATAGTTAATAATACTTCCGCACTTGTTGACTGTTGCAAAAAAATGAAGAGCAGTTAGAGGTACTGTATGTGGTGAAACTGGATTGACATGAATTGGCGGTTCAACTATACACTGTGACATTAGATGACCAATACCTGCAAAGTGCTCATTCAAAATTTATACAATATCAGCAGGTTCAGTTGCAACATATCCAGTGCTACCAACAAGTTTAGTTGGAAAAGTACGAATAGTATTTTTGAGTTTAGTAATTTCGTTAACTATTTTATACACGTTTACAGTATTATGTTTTTCTTCAGTTAGTATTCTGTGGTAGTAATTACGTTTAGCTCTTTCAATTGTCCTAATAAGCGTGTTACGATATTTATTATAATCTTTAACGATATCGCTATTTGGATGCAAAATGGTATGCTTATACATGTTGTTTTTTTTCTAATTGATTTTAACAATCCGCGAGTCAACCAAGGTTTTCTTTTTAACTGCTTTTCCTTTCTTGTAGCGCGTCTGCGAGGGGCGTGTGCATTCATTATATCAGTAAACGATTGGATAAACCAGTGTTTCTCAAACGGTGTGCCTGGGCGCACTGGTGCGCCCCAGAGGTTGTCTAGGTGTGCCCAGCAGCATTCCTAAAAAAGTATCCTAATATGAAAAACGAAAAGAATAGTTACCATATTAGATCAATTTTCTTATCTGCTCCTTCCGTTTAACAGCATTATTACGATAATTTCAGGCACGGTCGCAGACATTCGGTAAAACTTGTATTTCTATTGTTGCTCACAATAGCAATTGTCTATGTGTGTTTTTTACTGTTGGAGTAGATTCAGAATGTAATTGTAAAGCAGAAAGAAATTGCTAGTTGCTGAGTTAGTGTTCATAGAAAAGGTGGTAGAGGTGTTAATACGTAGTAGTGTACTGTAGGCAGTCATTAATGAAGTATAGTTGTAAATAAACGTAATGTGGATTTTATCAGTTAAGAATAATTTTCGTTGATGTAAATATCTTTTTTTTTAGAAAAATTTACTCTTACATATGGATAAGCTTCTTAAGAGAAAGCGTGACATTGATGAAGTTGACGCCGAAAGTGACCAAAATTTAAGCGTAAAAAAATGTACTAGTAAGAAAGCAAAACCACGACCGACTCGTAAATACGATGATAGCTATCTAAGTTTTGGGTTTTCCTGGATCGGAAGTCATGATAATCCTTTGCCTGTATGTTTAGTTTGCGGAATGAAGATGGCCAATGAATCAATGGTCCCTAGTAAACTTGCTAAACATTTTAAAAATAAACACTCTAATCTACAAGATAAACCCACAAGCTATTTTCAGAGAATGTCTGAGCAACAACAAAAAACAGCAAGTTCCTTTAAGAGTATAGTGACTGTTTCTGATAAAGCTCAAATTGCTTCTTACCAAGTCTCTGAACTGATTGCTCAAAATATGAAAGCTCATACTTTAGGTGAGTCAATTATTTTGCCTGCTTGCAAAAAGATTGTCAGTACGATGTTAGGAAACGAAGCAGCATTAAAAATAAGCAAGATACCTCTGTCCGACGGCACTGTTCGCAGGCGTATTCTGGAAATGTCTTCTGATATTGAGAAAAATGTAAGTGGTAATAAACTCCAGTCTTCAGATTTTGCTCTGCAAGTTGATGAGTCTACGGACATTACCAACCAGGCACAACTCATAGCATTTGTTCGTTTTATTAACGAAAACGAAATAGCAAACCAGTTTCTTTTTTGCAAAGAATTAAGTGTGACTACTAAAGGTGAGGACGTTTTTAACATTCTGAATGACTACCTTGATAAGTGGCAGTTATCGTGGAAATCGTGTGTAGGCATTTGCACAGATGGAGCACCTTCTATGGTAGGTTGTATCAAGGGACTTGTATCTTTTATAAAGAAGAAAAACGAGAATGTTATTGTAACTCACTGCTTTCTGCATAGAGAGGCCTTGATGTCAAAAACCTTAGGAGAGAATTTAAGAGAGGTCTTAGATGAAGTTGTTAAGATGGTAAACTTTATAAAAGTAAGACCTGCAAAATCGCGGCTATTTGAAAAAATCTGTACCAATATGGATTCTCAACACAAACGATTACTTTTACATACCGATGTGAGGTGGCTATCAAGAGGCAAAGTGCTTACTCGTGTACACGAGTTACGACAAGAACTTCTTGCATTTTTTGAAGCAATGAAGCAATCACATTTTTGTGACCTCCTGCAGTGTAAATTTTGGATTGCTAAATTACAATATTTGGCAGATATTTTTCAGCATCTCAATATTTTGAACACCAGTATGCAAGGGAAAGGGGAAAACGTTCTTACATCCACTGACAAGATAAAAGCGTTTCAGAAAAAATTACACGTTTGGAAAAGTACAGCGATTAAAGGTAGTTTAGAAATGTTCCCATTGGTAACTAATACTTGCAAAACTGAAATCCTTCCACTTGTAGTTGAACATTTATCAACTTTAGAAGAAAAAATGAATTTTTACTTTCCATCACTTAACACTGCGCAATATGACTGGATTAGAAATCCTTTTTTAGAAAGTACCTCTGAATATAGTTTAACACTGACAGAAGAAGAAGAACTGGCAGCTGTGTCCACAGATCGTGGATTGATGATGAAATACAAAGAGTGGTCTCTTGAAGCTTTTTGGATTTCTATCAGAAAAGAACATGTCGCGATTTCTAAAAAAGCACTGACTGTTTTATTGCAATTTTCAACGTCATATTTATGTGAACTTGGCTTTTCTACCCTCGCCACAATTAAGTGTAAAAAGAGAGGAACTCTGCAATGCATCGATGAGGAAATGAGAGTTTGCCTCTCAAACATAAGACCGAACATTGAGAAAATCTCACAGGCTCATCAAGCACATGTTTCCCATTAACAAAAAGATAATTTAGTTATTTTTAAGTGGTATGTATTTGACTTAATTATGACATTCTGGTGCATTTTTATATAAAGTGTGCCCGGAATTATTTGTAGTATCGTAAGTGCGCCCAGACTGTAAAAAGTTTGAGAACCACTGGGATAAACTCTTCAAATTGCGAATGCGGTGAGCGAGTTTCTGAAATAGGTGAATTGTTCAGGTTCGCGTTCAAGTCCTCACAGAACGCATCAAGAGAGAAATTACTTGTATCGCGAATATAAAATGTTTTCCTTAATTTTTTTAATTTTTCGATCTGGAAGATACATATATGAAGGTAGGAAAATGATTAGAAATATCACTTAAAGGGATGCTACTAATACCGACGAATAACAACAGTTGGTGTAGATATGATGTAGAAGTGTTTTCAAGTTATTAAAGATTTTTGTTGGTTTGTTAATTGTAAACTTAATTGAATATCCTACAAGGTTATCAGCATAGTTTTTTATTACGCAATTATTAGTCATTTGTAAGAGGTCAATATTAAAATCACCCAGAACATAAAATTCAGATTTATTATTACTTAAATTACAAAACTTTTCTTCTATGGTCCTACTGAAAAGTTCAAGTTGATTAACATTGTTTACAGGATGACAATAAATAACACTTATTGATATAGAATTTTTGTCAGTGTCAACTTGTATCCAGATATTTTCGACAAAGTTCAAATTTACAGTAGGTCATATTCCGGTTCGACTGTATACGACAACGAATTTTTTATGTAAAAGCCAACCTCTCCTGCTTTTGTAAGATTATCGGCATGAATAAAATTATACCCTACAATGTCAATGTTGTTATATAATGTGTCATTTTGTAATTTAGTTTCAGTTATAGCTATGACATCTGGTAATTTATGAAATTGCGAAATGTAAGGTGTAAGTTTATTGATATTTTTTTGCAAGCTACTAATATTAATTTACAACATAAAATTCACAACATAAAAACTTGCAATTTACAATGGAAAAGTCTACTAATACTCTCCGCTTTTTAGACATGGAACTTAAAATACACAACAATAACTTACAATCGTGGATTTGGAGAAAACCGACTCATACTGGTGTTTTTCTGAATTTCAAAGCAATTTGCCCCTTAAAGTGGAAATCAAACTTAATTAGTTGTATGCTAAATCGTGCCAAAAATATTTGTTCCGATTGCCATCTATTCAAAAATGAAGTAGAAAAATTAAGATCAATGTTCTGTAATAATGGATACCCAAATTATTTTTTCGATAAAGTTTTTTACTAATTTATGAATAGTAGACACACAAATTTAAATCAGACGCAACCTACCAATAAAAAAGAAAACATTACAGTTGAAATTCCATATGTGGGGAAACAGTCTCACATATTCGCAAAAGACATTTCGAAACTTATTTGGAAATTCTCTGCCGTGCACTTAACACCTATATATAAAACTTGCAAAGTTGGAAACTATTTTAATTTAAAATCTAACACACCTGCGCTTTTGTTATCAAATGTTGTTTATCGCTTTTCGTGCCCGTGTGATGCGGGTCTGACTTACATCGGTAAGTCAACACGTCATGTGATAACAAGAGCACAGGAACACTTAAATTTAGGCTCTTTGGTCAAAAGCAAAATAAAAGATCATATTATTGAATGCAATTTGTGTAATAAAAAAGATATGGATAGCTTAATACATCGTTTTAGTGTTATAAAGAAATGTTCATCAGATTACGACTGTAAAATTCACGAAGCGTTAATAATTAAAAAACATCAACCTAAATTAAATAAACAACTGTATGAAAATGGCTCGTCTTTTTTACTACAACTCTTCTAATTTAGTCATGTGAGTTGCATTATTATTATTTTTTTCTCTTTTTTTCTCCTTTTTTTCTGTGAATTCTGACGTTGTTTTGTGTAATTGTCTTTGCCTATAAACTGAATTAGTAATAACAGTGACAGCATAAACTTGAGAAAATTGTTGTTTTTATATATTTTAATTGATTGTAATTGTCGTTTATGGTTAAAAAATTTTTTAGATGATTTTAAACAATTTTAGATGCTTTGATAAGGACTGATGATAGTCGAAAACGTTCAGCTTTTTAATAAAAAATTTTACAAACTAAATGAAATGTTTAATTTTGCTTGTTATAATTTTTAAGTGGATTTTAAAAATTACCTCTCTTCCTAAAATAATATTAAAGTGTATGAAAAATAAGTCATTTGTATTCGAGAGATTGAGGATTTGACTATTGAGAGAAATTGTGTCATAATAATTGCAATTTAAAAATAAGAAACTGTGATCAAAGGAAACTTGATTACCAAACTGTTCATTGCAATCGCAAAGCATTGAGCACTTGTGGCATGTTCCGCAGATCACGTAGTTGCTAGCACGCTGATGAAGATCACAACAGAAATTGCATAAAAAATTAACATTCGAATGTTTATGTGAGGTAGCCATTACAAATAATCAAACAAGAACGCATTATTAAAATTTATACAAAAAAAAATCAGTGAGAAGGAAGATTGGCATCTTTGCTTGAGCACGCATTATTTAAATCATCGGAATTAAACAGTAACGGTTGGTAATTTAATTTAGAAAAGTTAATATCGACACTGTGTTTAAATAAATCATCAGGTGTACTTACAACCAACCATGGACCGGTTCCAAGATCTTTTTCATTGACACCAATTAAACATTCTTTTTTAGCTGATTTCTTCATTCTTATATTCCCATTATTAGTGTGACACAAAACAAATTTATTGTTGCATTCGTTCTTTACATATTGCAGAAGCTTAGATCTCAAAGGAGTTAAATCTTCCGAAATGAAGGCACTTGAAAATGATTGTTCTTGAGTTTTGATTTTGCAAACAAAATTTCATTTCTTTTCTTGTATGACACAAAGCGCACAATAATAGATCTTGGTTTCTCCGAGTTAAGTCTTTTTTTACCCAGTCTGTGTGCTCTCTGAACATCACTATTTTGCAAATTGACATTGAGACATTTAGCTACTTTCAAAATTATTTCTTCCCCATCGTCAATGGTTTCCTTATTTTTTGGAACATTATGAATTCTTAAATTTTCATGGCGGTCATATTGTTTTAAAGAATCTAATTTATACAATATTAAATTAGCTGTTTGCTTTGAGCATTTTCAATTTCGAGGCGCTTTATTTTAGAGTTGCTTCTTTCCAATTGTGTCTTTAGCATTTTAATTTCTTCTACCATTGTTTTTACTATACCATTAATTTCATACAATTGTTTTCTATCATTTTCATTAAAACTTTTTTTATGATCGTCACTACTAGCTCTAATTGACTTGCTACTTTATTTTGAACGCGTCATACTTTATGTTGCACAGGAGAAAAAAAACACGTCCCCTCGATTTGACTGATGACTGTGTACAGGAGAAGACAGCTGAGAACGTAATAACATTTTTCCCCATCTATCACCATCCAAATAGAGCCCGTAGGCTACTCTCTCAGATGTCAACAAGAGTCTGGTGACCTGGCTGACGGAAACATGCCTAGCCATTTAGTGGACCATCCAGCTCCCATCCATCTTCCCCAAACGAAGATAAAGAAGACTAAGGCTTATCACAAAATTTTATAACCTGTACGTATAGTGCCATAAATCTTGTAATTTTTTTAAAGTTATATCATTGGCCAACATTTATCGCTTGGTAAACTTTAGGCTAAATCAAAAATTGTATAAGTTAGAATTTTAAAATAATAAACCTATATTTTTAATTGCAATGAGTTTGCGAGTTAAATTCGCTCCAGAATTTTATTGATTTGTTAAGTGCTGTTGGTTTGATTCTAACAATGTAGCCTGTTAAATTCTTTTGCGAGCTATTGGTCTTTGATAAGTTCTGCCATGACTTTGATTCTCGTTGTAATTGCGACAGGTTTTAAGCGCCTTACATCGAAATAAAAATGTAAACTATTTACTCGATAATTGGATACCAAGAGCACTCGAAATAATAAATAGCCTATGTACTGCATGGTGCAAATCATAAATATCAAAGCCAAAAAATGTAGGCCCACTCCATATTTTTAAGGTCTACAAATTGTTTTAGCTTAATTTAGGATGAGGGTCCACAGAATGAGATGAACTAAAAATTACTATACTGAGTAGTCAATAAAGTAGGCATAATCATTTTTTTACGTAATATTATAGGCTAATAATGACCGGTCAAAGAAGATAAGTTTAATCAGCAAAACCATTGCTGATAATTACAATTATAAGCCTATGCCTATTTGTCTTCTTTCGTTACCTAATGAAATTACGATTATTTTTATTTAATTCAAATTCAACTTTATATTGAAAAAAACGTTTTGGATAAGTAGGCCTTTTGATTTGATCTTTACTTTTTTGCTGTTATGCTTGGTCGAACAACCTTTTCTTTAGAAAAGTGCTATAAGCTGTATAACAATTTTTTTCTTGACACCTTTGAATGCAAAAACTCACACTTTTGACAAAACTTGTATAAAAGCCATGTTAAAGTTTAAAACTAAGTGATTTACTGTAGCTAATGTATCAAAGATTTTGTTGTTATTGTTTTTTTCGTTTAGGCCTATGGTTATTTTTATAGGTTGCTTTGTTTAATCTTGACTTTAAAAATAAACCTATGAACTGAACTGAACTAAATTAAAAATAATCATTTCCCAAGTTTGTTTCGTTCCAAGGCAAGCTGGTCCTGCTTACGAAACTAATTGTTTTACTTTATTCAGTCCTTGTGCTTTTTGGGACTAGGGTTGCCATACCGTCCGGAAAATTCCGGACATGTCCAGAATTTTATGTAAAAGGAATTTTTAATTAGAAGGAATTTTTAAAAAATACTCAAATGTCCGGAATTTTAGAATCAACTTAAAACATCGTAAAAATTTAAAAAAACACTACGATTTTGGGATGAAAATTGATAAATCCGAGACTGATTCTGAGTGAAGACATTTTTTTTTAATTTGGTCTTCATCGTCTCAGACAATTTTTTTTGTCCGCCCCTCCAAATTTTTGTTGGCTGTTACGCCTATGTCTGTCAGGGATTGCGCCTATTCAGATATCGTAACCCTAGCTAGAAGTTTATTTATTGGAGCTATTTTCTAATGTCAATAAACAATAGCATAAAGATAAAGATAACCCAAACGTAATTAACAAAGACAATTGTTCTATTATCTTCTTGTTATGCTAACCTTCTGCCGACATATGCTATGCTGCAGCTTAAAGGTCGGTTCGGATTAAAAGCAGACGCAAAATAGTAGAGAATGGGGCAAAAATCTTGAAAACAAAAGGGGAAAACTGTTATAAGACCAAAAGCGAAAAGGGTATAAAATCGTCAAAGCGCAAAATTTTTTATGCTTAGCAGAAAAACATTGAAATTAAAATATTTAAACTTTTTAGTTTAGTTTTTACCCAGACAAAAAGCGGTCGCGGAAAAAGCTCAGCGGAAAGCGCAAATTTTAATGCGGAGTGGAAAATTTCGCTTTCGTTTGCTTTTTTGCAACTGTTTTCAGTCTGAACCGAGCTAAATACTTCACACCATTATTTATCATCACATCAACTATTTATCCATTTATCTTCAAAGACAAGGGCAAAAATATCGACTTAAAGCAATCTTAAAGTGATTACCCTGACTTTCTTTAGTAAATGCCAAGATATGGCAGTCTGGTTGAAATATTTTAGTTGTCTTTTTAACCCTCTGTCTACTAAAAGAAATCCCAGAGTCGGACTTGAGACACGAATCTTCGAGACCAAAATTTTGGGGTAGCGAAACTAAGACAAGATACGAAACTGAACATTAATTGCTCTACTTTAAGCCAGGCTAGTGGAGTCAGAATTGGGAGTTGAAGCCCCGTGTTTTTTTGTGGAGTGAAGTTTTTGTGAAACGGGAGTTGTTTTTTTGACTTCGAACAATTATTCGAAATGTATTTGAAAACAAGAGCCAAAATTTTACAAATAATAGAATTAGGGTTAGGATTAAAATTAGGTTTATAAAGTTAGGGTTAGGGTTGACTATTCATTAAAAAAAGTAAAAGGAACGAATAATATTTTCAGATAACTACATATAGAGTTATTTTTTGAAGAATTGTTAATTCGAACAACTGTAAGTCGAACAGCTTTCAGGTTTTGAATAATTGTCCGTAAACTGTTGAAGAAAGAGTTGCTTTTATATGTATACTGGAGTTGGTATCGAATCTTTGACGACTCCGAGTTTGGTTTTAGGTGGAAGATGAAATTGCGTAAAAACAATAGTCATATTTAGGTTTTTGCGTCTGGCCACTTGGACTTTAATTTGAAGTGAGAACAAAAAAAAGTATTACTTGTTTTATATTGACGGCAATGTAGCTTTTCATTTACAAAATTAAACTTAAATTTTGGTTTGCAAGCTGGTTTGAAAAATTAAACTCAAGATTAAAAAAAATATCTTTCTAGAAAATGTGCTTATCGATTTTGTCAATCAAGTGACGACTAAAAAGAGGTTATTATTACAATTCAGCCCTCTTTGAAAATTTAAAATTCTTTAAGAATTGTGACATGAGAGACGTAAAGTCTTTTTTCATAATAAAGTTTTGTTCCGAAATGGTTTTAAAAATAAAATACAGGTACATACAAACTCATGTTACAAAAGTGAGTCGATGCAATAAGCTTTGCCAGGGTCAGGTGAAGGCAAGTAAGTAAGTCACTTCACGGTCATGATCATATATTGGTAAGTCAATGTTTTAAATTCTGATAGGAAGCAAATTTTGAAGGGTAAGTCAATTGCTATTTCTGGGAGGGCCGAGGCTATTCTTGGCTGCTACAACACCATTCAAAGCACTTAACATATGTTGTAACGTCAAAATACTGTACTTTAATGTCGTCTGTATACAACGCGACCCTGCAAATAATAAACGTTTTATATCTGCTTTTGCAAGGAAAGCTTTTTCTATTTCTGGCCTAACTTGGGAAAAGCTATTTGTTTTATTTCAACTCATTTACTTTGTTGTCAAACACAAAACACAAGTTTCTTTATGATTTAACTTTTTGGATTATTTCAACGTATGACCGCAATAATTTTAGAAAAGTAAATTACGTTAAATTTTACATATTTTTTGAGCATTGCATAATGCAACAATTCAATATTAAACAAAGAAAAACACAACATTAAACTAATTAAATCAAATTACAATATTGGAAAAAGCTGTTGGACTTTAAATTTTTTCTTGTTCGTAGCTCATGTTCTTCAAATGATTTTCATTCTCATTAGTTCTTGCGCTATCAAAATATTGCAAAATCTCAAAATATTTTCAAATGGATAAAATTAGGTTTAAGAGTAAAGTGAAAAAACAAATTGCTGAATTCCATACAAGAAAGTTATTTCTTTTAGCGTGTTTTCTTCCTTTGTTGCACTTGAACGATGTGAAGTGCGACATATATGATTTCCAGCAATTTTTACATGAAACTGTGGGCGCAACATTTTGTTTTTTTGTGGGTCTGTGTTGAAGTAGTGCCAGCTAAGACTTCGAGAGTCATGTGAAGACAATAAGTAAAAGATCTATACTTCAATTTGTAAGTCGTGGCAAGCTTTTTGTTGGTTCCGAGGAAGATTGAAGAGGCTGTCAAATTCAGTAAAAGCTAGAAATTTAGTAGAGGCTTCCACAAGATCCCCAATAGTTTTACAGTTAAAAAATTGCATGTTGCTTCACAAAACGTATTATTTTTACGCCGAATGCATGAAACAATGTGTTTATATTTAAAATATCCTACATTTTTATTCTTTTTGAAGAGTTCGAAAAAAATAAGCAGAAATGTCCAAATACCCTCTATTGGCGATGAGATGATAAAACAAACAAACGATGAAAACAAAAAAACAATTATCTTACCTTAGGTTTGCCAAAGATATAGCAGTCATTGCTTGTTTGTGTGATTGGTTGATGCAAACAATCGCAATTGACATCAACATGAAAACAGCAAATGCACAAGTAAATGCGATTCCTCCCACAAAAGCAGGGGTGAAAGTTGTTTTGTTATCTTCGTCTTGCTTTATATCATCTTCCGATTCTGGTCTAGGGTGAAGGTTTATGTCAATATTGATATCGTGATCATGATGCTCTTCATGATTATTTTCATGATGGTGGTTATGGAAATTTCGTGACTTTATAACGGGCTCTGCCGGATGTGGCTTTTCGAAAGCCGAGGCGTGTTGTTCTCGGAAGGCAGCCATATCTGCGTTATATAATCAAAATGTCAAGTTAAGAACCAATTTTGAGCTCCATTGGCACAAAAAATTGTTTAAGCTTTTTTTTAAAGCTAACAGTTTAAAGCTAACGGGTTTTCCTGAAAGCTTTTTTTAAAATAATAGGTCTAATTTAAAAAACAAATGCACTTATTAATGACCTTCCAGAAAATCTATAAATCCACTCGGTTAATTTTAAGTTCTTAATCAAAAATATTTTGAAAAAGATTGCAAGTATTACTAATTTAATTGAATCGATCAGAAAATAAATCTTAAAAAGCTCACCTCTGACGTTTGTGGAAAAGACAACGGCGTCATTTTTGAGAAAGTCCCTTGTGCTTGTAAGATCACTTATACGCATAAAGTTTGAGTAGCCCCACGCGGGTCCGACACTCTTTAAAATTTGTTCGAGTTAAAACTGGCAAAAAGTTTTATGATCATAGACTAATTTTGTTTAAAAAATAAATAAATGATCAAATCACAAAGTTTTTATAGAAATTAGAAAATACTCGATTGTACAATGAAGAAACTATAAGGTAGACATTTTAGCTTTTTTTAAATTATTCAATTCAAAATTAATCTTTTTTTTCAATTTTAAATCTATGCTTTAACAAGCTATACATTTTCGTGAGGTTTATAAGAAAAATTGGTACCGAAGTTGGTTTGTCCCAAACACTACCGGAATCGGTCGTGGTAATGTACGAATTGTGACTGTCCATTCGAGAAAGTACATCCGAGGCTTGGTCTACAACCGCCATACGAATTACTTGGTCAAGAAATGGCCATTGTAAGTTGTCGTCATTGACGCCTTGCGCCAGAGCAAAGTACACGCTCATGTAACCGTCTGTCGCTCCGCTGCTGCCGTGAGGATAGATCTGAAACAAGGTTGTTGTTAAAAATGGAATTTCGGAAGACATTTTAACAAAACAAAGAAGCTCAAATGTTAGAAAACAATATTTTTCAATGAAGCAGAGACAGAATTTAATTGTCACTTCTCTGACTTTCAACATTCATTTTTAATGCTCAAAGCAAAAAATACTCTAAAAATTTTTATTCGGTAAAAAGTCACACAGTATACTGACTTGTAAATCCAAGTAAACATCTCCCTTGCTTAATCAAAGACCGTTTTGCTACATTTTTTTAAAATCAAAATTTTTATTTCGCTGTTTGTTTGTGATTGTGACAGAGCATCGCACGAAACGTTGCTTAATAACAGAATTTTATTGTGACTTATTATTTTTGTACAAAATTAAATTTAAATAATTTTTTTTTAAATTTGATTTCAATAAAAATGTTTTTATGAAATCTTGTTCAAAAACCGCCTTTTAAAATTGGGTATCGCAATGATTTATTACCCAAAGAAGAACGCACCAAAAGTTTAAATGCGTATCCTTTTTCGGTATATTGCAAAGGACCATACAAAGCTTGGCCTTTTGTCGTTGTTGCCAAAAGTTGACTGTAGTCGTTGATCGTAAAATACGAGGAATCACATGGTTTATCCAAGATGCTGACGTCATCAATTGCAATGACTTCGCCATTTAGTCCACCTAAGTAAAATGAATTGCATGTTGCTTTACAAAAATAAGAATCTTCGTGATATGCACTGAACCACTAGTAAGAGACTACCTGGAGCAAAAAACTACCCTAAAACACTCAACGAAAAATGGAGAAGCGAATGGACAATCACTTATGACGTACTTGTAAATGCGGAAAAGACGAGCTTGTATTGACTCGGTGCTTGGATTGTGAGCCGCTTCATGTTCCAATATTGCCCGTAGTCGCCGCTTATTTGCGCTAGCTGCGTGAACGACGTAATCTCGCCGTCAGATGGGTTTATTTGACCCAACGCAACGCTACAAATATATTAAAAAATAAATCTTTTCAAGAAAAAACTTTTTCAAAATTGAGAAATCACCTAAACGTCTACTAACGGTTTATGGCATGATCTCACAAACCTTATCAAAGCACTGCTACCCGGTTCGAGATCTAGATAATAGTAGAACTGCAGACATTGCTGAGAGCTGTTCGATTTCAATCGCATCGAATATATTGTTGCAATCTGGCCGGAAAAACTTGAGGAATTAGCTAGCAAGTAGCTTCCTATCAACAATTTAAATTATATCTTATTATTATAAATATCCACACGTAAATTCAAAACTGCTCACCCTTTCCTTCTACGCCGCTTGTTGCATCTGTTTGAGGAAGGTTAGAAGATATCGACGATCCATCAGTTTCTCCTACAACGTATCTCAGCCAGTTGGTAGTGTCTGAAACCGTCTCTTGAACGTATCCACACAGAATGCTTTCTTCAAAGTTACATGAGTAGGATACCCTTAACGAATCCGCTGAAAAAACAAGAACATATACGATGGAGTTTTTAAAAACAAAACAGATGAAAGAAAGTGAAAATACGCAGCAAAGTGAGAAAATGAAAAATCAGAAGAAAGTCAGGAAAAATCACAAAAAACCAATCACCAAAAATGAGTGCAATACCCGGTACTCAAATTAAAATTATCGCCAAGCAGATTGGCACTTTCAGAAAGAACACGACTTTGTTCAGAAAAGACTAGCAAGCTGTTAGAGTAGCCAACATAGACTAAAAGATCTAAACTTGATTGTAACCGCAGTCCTTAATTTCAACTTTGTTGCAAGCTGAAGAAAAATAATAGTTTAAATCAACCATAACTAGATAAATTATCACAAAAGATATAAAAGTAGAAAATGCCTGTCAATTCAAGTTAATAAAAACACTAAAATTCTGTTTAAAGTTTAATCAAATGCTAATTATGACATCATACCGCATTTGTACATTCTGTTTATCATCGTCACGTCCCCTTCGCTGAAGGTTCTCCGTTGTCCAATCCTGGTCTGAAGTCGCGGGTCTTTGGTAAGAATCGTTTTTTCCCCGTTGTTACTGTTGCATTTCACTTTTTTATTAATTATTTCTTACATAAGTGTACAATCTTTGGGGACAAGAGAAGATTGCCCCCTAAGTCTCAAACATTCGGGCAAAATAAATTTTTTCGGGCAGCGACAAGGAATTATTTGCGCAAAATCAATCTTTTTGGGTACCAGTGACGAATTACTTGCGCGGAATAAAGTTTTTTAGATTTAAGTGAAATGTTTTTTTTTTAGTCATCACCAGTCTGTTGGGATGAAAACGGAGAAGTTTGACACAGTATCAAAGTGATGACTTTTTTCTTAGTTATCACCAGTTTTTTTGGACAAAAATGTGTGGCATTTTGTCCAGTGATGTATATTCAAAATTAGGGGCCCGAGGGAAAATCCTAATCAGGATTCCCAAAAATTGGTGTTCTTTAAAAAAACGGTTTTTGATATCGTATCTCCCTATTTTTCTCCCAAAATCATCGTGATCTCTAAAAAAAAGTCCTCAGATGAATTCGTTCCGAAATTTCCCACTTTTCGTAACAATTTCATAAGGATCTTAAAAAAATATACAGAAAAATGAAACTATATGCGGTATTTTGAAAAAAAGTGGCCTGAGGCAACTGCCTCACTCGCCTCACCCAATATCCACCACTGATTTTGTCATACCTTTAGCAATGGTACAAGATTATGATTGGGGCAATTGTCAATAACATTTGTGCAAAACTGCATTGCATTCCAACATTTGTTTCGGCTGGTACAGCTATGATTACTTATTATTATCAATTTTTGGTGATGCTATGGCAGACAACATTGTTTTTCTAAATTTTTGATTGAACAGGAGTTTTCGAAAAATTTATAAAATTGATCCAGGTTGCTTTTATGTTCATTCTTGTTTAATTATTTCGATTTTAATTGTTGACCTACCAATTAGTGGGATGAACATTTTATCATATGAGCAATTGACACTAAATCTCACCTAAATGCGGTCTCCCCATAATGCATCACAGAATCGTAATCGTACGGGATGCGACGGTCATCGATTACGTCATAGCCGTATTTGTTAAAATTGTAAACTTTATCTGTTGAGATGATCAAAATTATGACAGAGACAGATAAAATTAAATAAAAAGTAAAAAAAGTTCTTAAAAATAACTTTAGAGTGCGCTTTTGTTGAATTAGTTCAATCTTTTTTTAATAACGCTGATTTTAAATGATAGACGGTCAAGGCGTGACTAAATTTCTTACAAAATTCTGCCGCAGTGTATTGAAAACACCAGCAGTAAAGTTACAATCAAATGTTTTCAAAAAATTTAAAAAAATTTTGACATTATTACAAAGTCGAAAATCTACACGTTGTGAAACCCTCCAACCATTTCAAATAACAGCTAGAAAAAGTAACTACGCACTGAAGAACTAAGGGAGGCTTTACTCAAAAATGAAAAGCAAATAGCCTACATTTTTTCTACAAATAAAACAGACGAAAAGAAAATCTATCGTTTTATTGTTCACCGGCGTCGATATTTTCGGTGATGATCGAAATATAGCCGTCTCGGTCCGTTCTCGATTGTTGATGGTAAATGCCGATGGCGTGCATTATTTCGTGGATGACGGTCGCCACACGCTCGCATCCGATTCCTATTGAAACTGTTTGAGGTCCTCCTACTTTTCCGATCATAGAATAACATCTAAAAATAACTTGACCATGCCCCTGTTTTTTTTTTAGACTAAAGATTTGTCAGATTGAAAACGTAAAAAAAAGTGGAAAGGCTGTTCAGACTAAAAGCGGGAAGCGTAAACAAATTGACAGAGTGCAAAATGTTTTGTGCTTAGCGGAAAAACATTTAAATTGAATAATTTTCAACAAAAAGCAAAGAGCCAATGCAATTGAAAACATTTTATTTAAAAGCTGACGTTTTGAGAGTTAACTTTACTCATTGTCAAAGCAAAAACAGTTTTTTTAAAAAACAAAACTTAAAACCTTAAAACACTGTACGTCACAAGAAAGAAAAATACAAATTAATTACCTGTTAAATAAATATAAAGGGACCGAACTTTGATCAATGTTTAGCGATGGTTTTTGATTTTATATTAATAATGTTTCTTTAATTAATAATTTACGCCAATTCTCCGAGTGTGCTAAAATGTTAACATTATTAAAATCAATTTTGATGATCCGGGTTTTCGATTAAATGTTCGGAGACGTCCGTATCGTTTTTGGAAAGTCCGGGTTTGTGTTCTTTTATTCTAAATTCGAGGTTTGTTTTTGTCTGTCCAATGTAGCTATCGCCACAACTACAAGTAATTTTGTATACAACATTTGATCGACGAAGCACTGATTGTTTATCTTTGTAAGTAAAATATTTTCCAATGTTAAAAGTTTCTTCCACAAGAATAAATTTAAAATTAGAATTTATTTTTCTTAAAAAGAAAGTGATTTCTTTTTTAATTTGTTGCGAAATGTTTTCAAGAAAATGCAAATTTGATGAAAAAAAGTTGTTTGATAAACTTATTCAAAAGGATCCATCATTATTCAAAAGAATTTGTATTTTTCTTTCTTGCGACGTAACAGTGTTTTAAGGTTTTTAAGTTTTGTTTTTTAAAAAAACTGTATTTTGCTTTGGCAAAGAGTAAAGTTAACACTCAAAACGTCAGCTTGTAAATAAAATATTTTTAATTGCATTGGCTCTTTGCTTTTTGTTGAAAATTTTACCACGTTCCAGACATTTTGCTCTAAATCATTTTCATTTTTTTAGTGTTGTTCACACTAAAAAACGTTTTCAAAAAAGCAAGTTGAAAGGGCATAGAAAAAGCACGTTTTACGCTTGCTTTTTCCACGAACGCTTTTATTCCAAACCATTTTTTATTCGCTGTAGAAATTTCGAGCAAAAACTTTGACGATGAAACGCGAAGCTCACCCGTTCAAAGGTTCAAAGATCAAATAATCGTCCTCGGTTGTTCTGTCAGGGAAGGAAAAGCAGGTTCTTAGCTCGTATTCCTGTCGTGCGTCTTCGATTCCCGATATAGCCTGATCGAAACAAGCGCATAATTGATTAACTACAAGTTGAGTCGTGAAAATTATCGCGTTTGATTAAAATTTTTCTAACAAGATTGATTCGGTCAAAGTCACAGAACCTCAGTCAGAAAGTTTTCCAAAACAAAAGGCCAGCTAAATTTGAAAATGTCAAGCACGAGACAAACAAGCCAAGAAAAATCTTTTATTTCGTGAGTAATTGGTCCTTTTCTACTTGTATTAATGGCCATATAAAAGACGGAGTTGGGTTGCATTCCTCTACTGGCTTTTCTACCTTTAATCTAATCTTATTGGTCTTTTTTTTTTGTCCTTTTGTTGCTTGTCTCTCTAACCACTAGACCAGGCTGCCGACAAAAACATTTATATACATACAATATTGATATTGTAATAAAACTTAAAAAACGTTTCTTGTAATACTGACCAAGAGACCAAGACTAGAGCCAAAACTTATTGGGACGGTGGTTGTTGGCCAAAAATAATTTTCGTTAATAATAGCATTTTTTTCATTTGGGTTTTTCAGCATGTCGGCTTCTACCAAAAAGTCGCTCGGGAATTCTACAAAATAGCAAGTAAATATTTTACGTCCAATTTTAAGCAAAACAATTTGCACATTACTTTGGTTAATAGTCACAATGTCTTCATCCTCATCTAGATCTTGAAGAGATATCTTGATTTTTGGTGAAAAATCTGAATAACGTTTATTTTATCAATACTCAATGTCATGTCTTATTTAAACAGATATACACAATTACACAAATAAAGAATGGCTTTTAAGCAAAAAATATACAGTATACTAACATTTTTATTAGCTTCAAAACAAACCTTGATATAAAATTGCTCCCTTAGCTCCAGTAATTCTAATTTTTTGGGCGGTCTGAAAGTAAAAACAACTTGAAAAAAATTAAAATATAAAAAAAAAATAAACGAAAACGTTTAAGTCTGTTGTTTTTAAAAAAATAGAATTTTATATGAAATCGTTTCAATGTTTGCTGAAAACAGCAACAAAATACCTTAAATCGAAAATTATGATCTAAAAATTGATTTATTACGATCTAACGAAGAGATTTTTTGAATATCTAAATTTTACGCTGGTCACATTACCGTGGCATAAGTCGCTGCAACCAATAGCATCAAAATGGCAGCTTTCAACATTGTCACCATTTGTTTCCTGCACAAATACTTACAGAAATTTATACAGGCTTGATTTTCTAAAAAAATATTTTTAAGTTAACAGTCAAGGAACTTCATTTAAATCTTCAACAATTTTATAACAATTTTAAGATGCTAAAAAAATTTGCTACACATTTTATTAAAACATAAAGAAATCAATCAATGGATTTGAAATTTATTTTAAAAATGTAAAAAATATTAAAGTACTAAAACAATGATATTTTGCTAGAGATTACTTAAAAAATTTTTGTTGGAAACCAGGGAATCACGCCTTAGCAAAATTAAGAAAGTGTTAGAAAATATGATGTGTGGAGGCCCCAATCTCTTACCGACTAAGTTGAATAAAGGGGGAAAAACATTGTTTTTTTCTTAGAAAGCTAAAATTGCAGTGTTACTAAACAATCTTTTGTAAAATTTAATTTAATATTATTGCTTTATAATTGACTCGAAACTTCATCTCATTGATATTTGTAGAAACTATACTTAAAGATTGCAACCTATTATACAAAAAAGTAAAAGCTTTCTGAACTTCATAAAATTAAACAAAAAAGGTTTTATGCTTTCACTTACCACAACGTGAAAAAACTCATTCTAATAAATTACATTTTTTGTTTGATTAATACTTTGTTTTGTGAAAAACAAAGTAATTTTTTTCAGGTGTGTGAGTTAACTATATGAAAACAAACTTTTAACCAATTTGCATTAAATTACGGAAAAAGTGTACATTTAGTCTTTTTATACATAGTTTAAAGTTTTTTATCATGCCAATTTTGTAACAGTTAAAAACTTCTCACTTGTTGTAGTCATTGGCTTAGTAGGCTAACACAACCTTCCAGCCGCTTAAAATGACATTCTCTGACATGACACTAAAAACATTAAAAAAAAAAAAAGATAGACTAACTTTTCTCTTTCCTACTCATTGCAGATGCAGAATTGGAAAGGATCGCAAACTAATGGAAAGTTTTTACTTTTTTTAGACAAGTTCCTCAAAGTATCGTGAGAGCATGTAAGTTTAAAGTACAATGTCAACAACGGTTTATAAATAATCACTTTTGCCTTATCAGAAATGGAGTAATGAAATGTTTACTTTAATCTTAAGATAAACTTTTAAAAGTTACATTTTTATCTGTTTACAAAGGGTTACAGAAGAACTTTGACCTATTAAAATGAAGTTATTGCTATTCATGTTTCCAACAATTATAATAATAATTAAAGGTAATTTTTTAATCAAGTATATGTAGCTTGATTAAAAAATTTGTTACAACATTTAAACAAATTCAAATTTTGTGATAACATTTAAAATAATGTACCAAAAAAATTTTAAATTTGTTGTGACCATATATGTATTAAGTTGGTTGTACAAATGCAATAGGTGAATTGCAAAACCTGGTTTAATTTTTTGTTTAAAGTACTTTTACTAAAAAATGTGGCCTAATTTCATAGAATTCTACTGCTTTTCCAGGATAAAGAGGAATTTCTGAAAAACTGATTAAAAATGAGTTAAAGTTAAATGTTTCCTTAACATTGTCTAAATTTAAATCACAAAAAGTTACCATCAAAATAGAAAAAAACTATTTTTCTGATTGTTACGCTTCATTCACAACTTAATCTTAACCGCAAAAATCTATAGTTGATTTTTTGTCTTTTTCAGTAATTTTAGTATGACGTAATCTTTTCATGGCCAAGTAATTATGGCATAGTCGGTAAACCACCACTTAACTGAATTTATTCAATTAATTGCAAGCTGTTTTATAAATGTTTGTTTTATCACGTGTAATCTTGAGCACGTGTCAAGCAGATTAAGAGCACGTGGTTTTTAAGCGCCTAGCGTAGTTTTTCCTCTATGGAACTATGGAGAAATTGATAAATGAAATTTTTTAGCCAATCAGACTTCTAATTAGATAATCCGTTTCCTGTCGCAATTCTCTGATTGGCTGTTTTGTGTAAACGACAACTATGACCGAACGTAAACTCTGTGTTAATCTTTAATTGGAGAAGTCATCCACTTTCTCGTCATTTCTACCCTAATCTGGTGCACGTGACGCGATATCGTATAAGCACGCACTTTGCTTTTATTTTATTCCGGTCATTCCAGTCATTCCAGTCAATTATTCCAGGCCAAGTAAATATTTTTCTGAGAAAAAAGTATCTGTAGAATAAACTACAGGGTGTTTGGAAAGTCACTGGGCACTAAAGGTTAGGGTTAGGGTTAGGGTTTAGGGTTAGGGTTAAGGCTAACCTAGGTTAAGGTTAGGGTTAGCACTTTAAGGTTAGCTCTGACCCTAACCCTAACCCTAACCCTAACCTAACCCTAACCCTAACCTAACCCTAACCTAACCCTAACCTAACCCTAACCCTAACCTAACCCTAAGTGCACTGTGACTTTCCGAACACCCTGTATTAAAAGCAAGTAATTATCCCTTCTCTAAAAATTTGCACATTTTTGAAACCATTAGATTTGTTGTAATTAGCTTTGAAAAATTTTAATTCTTTAATTGACAAGATATGAAGATTGGGTTTACATGACTTTGAGCAATAATAAGCAAAATGATAGCTGATGTATGCATACATACAATGAAAAATTAAGTTAATTGACTTTAGATTTATTTGTATAATACAAGCCACACCGAAATACTTAAAATCTAACTTCATAAAAGCTGGTAATAAACAACTTTTTGGTTTATGCTGAATTCAAAAATTTTATTATAAATTACAAATATCAAAACAGATTAATTTTTTTTAAATGGAAACATTTTTCCAATAGACTAAGAACTTGCATGTCATTAAATTAACTCATTAACTTAAAGAAAACAAATTCCCTTTAAACACAAACGTTTGCTAAACACTTGATGCTTGTGAAATCTCGAATCAAATAATTGAAACAATGTGAATTGTCATGTTACAAGCTGGAGTTGGTATTAGATAATAATTAAAATCCAGATAAGATATCGCAATGATTTTGATAAAAGTGCTGGTAAAAAGAAAGCGGACTTGTTTGCATTCTTGCAAGGAGCTGATGCTTTGCTGCTCGAGAGCTCCGGCTTGCAAAACGATTCGTAAGAGTTAGTGGCAATTCTTTTTCCTGCTTTCAAAGTAAGCTGCTCAGAATTGATTTCAAACTTCTTTTTGCAAAAATTTTTAAAGTCAATTTTCTGATAGCAGACTTAGTTCTTCGTTAGCTTACAACATTCAAAAAAAGAAAGTAAAAAACTAAGTAAAAAAGAGTTTTTATGTAGATTAAAAAATTATGAAGTTAGTTCTTAGTTTTTGACCTATTTAGCTGTAGAACACCAATTCCATTCTTCAAGCTTCGTCAAAATACGATTTGGTTCATACTGAGAACAAAAAAATTAATAAACCAAAGCAAAAAATTTTCTATCGAATTCTCAAAGTGATATGATGTACGGGCAAAACATATAACAAACCACTAAAATAAGTTTTGAAATTTCAGTCCAATAATTCAGTTTAGCAAGTTAACGTAAACACATAAATTTTTTTCAACAATTTCCTTTGAAAGAGCTAAGTATTTCTACATATCAGTTATATCTCCTTTATTCAAGTATTTTAATGGTTGAAGGCTTTTGCATTTGGTGTTTTCTTAGTTCGTGCACTTGGTGTTTTCTTCAAGTTCTTCATTTTTTTCTTAGTTCATGGACTTGGTATTTTCATTTCTTCAAGTTCGTGCACTTGGTATTTTCTTTTGCATTTGCTGTTTCAGTAGGTTGGAATTCTTGTTTAGGTTTTATTTTAAACAATTACAATGAAATTCGCTTTTACCAAATTGTTAGTCGGATTTTTTGTTGCACTAGTAGAGGTAAGACTTGATTACTTTGTTTTTGCAAGTGTTTCATTTAAGAAATTTTGGGTTTTTAGAGCAAAACAATCCATGTGACGCACGTCGAAAGCCAAGGCGGAAACGGGCATAAGGCTGGTCAGTAAGATAATGAACAAGTTACAACGCAAACTTTTTTCTTTTCTAATATCCGAATTAATTTATTTAAAATTAGTTGGCCCATTGGACCAAACCTGGTAACCTATTTTTTATCTTTTTTGTTATGTTTTGTAAAAAATCCAAACTCATTTTTTCTTAATTATCATAAAATTTTATCATAGCTTTTTAATGAGTCGTTCTTTTTTATATATTTTTACATAAAATACAAGTTTTAATGATTTTGTTCATGGTTTAAACTTTAAGCAATCTTGTTTAGTTTAATCTTTTTAATTGTTTAAAAAAACTATAGCAATCAAGTCTACATTAAAATAATTAGTGAAGCAAAAAAGTTTACAATTTCTAGTTTTAATTTTCTGAGCAACCAATTTTTGGTTGGCCGTTCATCATCATCATCATCATCGTATCTAATATGATAATGACAATGATGGACGCCAAACAAAAACTTCAATGTTCAAGAAAAGATCCGATTACTTCCAAAAACATATTTGAATATAAAAAAAATCTATTTCATTAAATATTTTTCGATTAATTTTTAACAAAAGCCTAACTTTAGTTTGATTTTTCAGTACTTGCTCGAGAATACAATCCTGAAACGAACGCCCCGGAAAAAGAAGATATTTTCGACATCAATAAAGGTTCGTTAAAAAGTATTTTTTGTTTGATTTTTTTCAGTTTGCTAATAAAACGTTAATATAAAAAGCGTTCTAAAAATAAAACGGGGCGTGCTTTTATTAATTTTTACAGCACCATGGTTGATCGAGGGTGACATCATACCTTCAAAAGATAGAAGTACCATAAAGAATCAATTGTGGGACACCACAACGATACCTGTGTCCTATGCTTCTGGGTTGAGTGTAGAAGTAAGTAAATTGCAGGACTTGATAAAAAAATTGCGAAACCAAGCAAACGATTGCGGAGATGTAAGAGCGTAAAATAACCCATTTAAAAATATTGCAATAAAAAACTTTTCATGTAATGTAAAACTAATGCTACAAAAGGACTTTAATCGTGCGAGGCACGATTTTAATTACCTTTTCACAATAGGCCATTGCATCAATCGAATATGCGCGAGTTGAATACGAACTCCGCACGTGCTTTAAACTGGTGGATCGAACCGATGAAATAAACTATATCACTTTCGATACGCTCAATGGGTGAGTTTTATTTTTCATTAACTTAAGTTTTAGAACGTTGCAATGAGCTTGCAACAAAGTATTAAAACCTAATCTTAGCTTCTGTATCCATTCAATACCAGCGGTAGCCTATGCATTTGAAACAAACAATAATGTCTGGTCGAAAAAAGAGAAAAATTAAAAATAAAGCAAATATCTACAAAAGTTGATTTCTAAGGAAACTTACAGTTTTTTCTCTTTGGAAAAGTTAAAAATCTTTTTAGGGGAGAAGCTTTTTGCGTTACGTATTGAAGGTTAACCTAAGTTGTAGGCCTAAATGTTTAAAAAAAAGCTTCTTTAATTTTTTTAATCTTTAATTTTTAATTTTTAAGTCTTTTTTAAATAAGAAAAAATTAAAACGATGCCTCAACAGGTTTTTACAATAGTTTTAAGTAATGACGAAACATATAAAAAAAAGTTGAAAATGAAAATGCCTTAACTAGGAACTTTCAGCTACAGTGGACGCTATGTTGCCAAAATCTGAAATGTAAGACTTGATGCAATAGATAGAATCAATAATTTTCAAACTTGTATTCTCATTATGATATCTAGCATTATTGATGTCATCTGAGTAGATAAATCAAAAGCTACTCGACCCGAAAATCTCTATTGGCTGCGCCGGCGGGATAGCTGAGTGTTAACACTTTGACTTGCGTGCTGAAAGACGCGAGTTCGATACTCAATCAACCTTAGTAATTTCTATTGTGCTCTGGGCAACAAATATCGGAATGGAATCACGCTGCACTTACCGACAAAGGTAACTCCACTTAAAAAGGCAGCAGCATATAGGCCAATGAGGGCTTACGAAGAAATTACGTTCGTATAGACAAACGATTGAATAATCCGATTACTATGTATTTAAAAAAGAAAAACTTTTAAATCTTTTTAGGCTCTAATTGTAAAAAATTACGAAAATGTTAGATTTGAATATAGCTTGCAGTGTTTTGCTTTTTCGCAATTAGAGATAGCTCATCATAGCTCTGATTTCTATTAGTAAACAAGTGAAGGGAGATGGGTGACCTGTCCAACATGGTGATCAATCAGATTGATGTCTTTAGGTACAAACAGGTAGTGGTTTAGCATTAAATTTTTTGTTACAGAACTGTATTTTATTCTTTAACTCAGCATATCAGGCTTAAAAATAGTTACAATGGACTAGCAAAAAATTATCGGTTTAAAGTTAAGTCAGATTGAACAATTTTGAAATTATGTTTTTTGCAAATGTTATGAAACTATTTTTCATCCAGATATGCGGAATATTTTTTGAAATTATTAGAGCCAGAACGTTTACATCCAGATGGATTTTTTATTAGAAAAAGTTTAAAACAAGTTTAAAATGACTGTCAGAGATCCTTTTAAATGTATTATTCTGACAGTGTTTGAAAGGTTAGCATTTAACCCTACGTAAAATTTATTTTTTGTGTAAATCTACAGTGACCGAAAACGATACTCAATTACAGCAGCAAAACAACTTTGTAGAATTTATAGGTTTAAAGCAATCTTTTGCACCATCTCTATAGACCTTGATGGGTCTCCATAGTTTTAAATCATTCGAACATTTGGTTCAAATTTTGTTATGTAGGATAAAATAATTTTATTGTTTTCAATCTGACTATTTTTTTGAAAGCACTACCAATTAGTAATCTAGCACGGAAAGCTACGAAAACAAATTTCAAAAATTAAAAATATTTGGTTAAATGCGTCGGCAACGTAACCGAATCGTTAAGAGCGCTCTGATTATCATCGAAATGGTTTCGGTTTAAACCTACTTGTGCCAATCTCTTGCATCCTTCAAAAAGACACTTTACGGCACTTTTTCCTGCTCGGCGATTACTTTTTCCGGCTTGGCAAAAAGCTCTGAATTTCAGTCCTATTTTCATGAAACTAAAAAAACAAAATAAAAAATTTCTACCGGACAGCAACATCGTAACATCTTCTGAAGCAGGTCGGGGTAATGGCTTGCCTAGGTATAGCGTCTGCGACGCGTTACTTCGAGTCAAAAGGATAAATGTATAGATAAAATGAAAAAAATGAAAAATAATTAAACTAAAAATAAAATTTGACTTACTAAAAAAAACCTATCTTAAAAAATTCTATCCTATTGATTTAAAGAAATATATTTAATTTTTCTTCATCGCAGATGTTATTCTTCCGTTGGCCAAATTGGAGGAGAGCAAACTATTTCTATTGGCAACGGCTGTGAACGAATCGGTACAGTCATTCATGAGATCATGCACGCGATTGGCATTTATCACGAACAATCACGAACCGATCGTGACGATTACGTGCAAATCGTATTTGAAAATATTGATTCAGGTTGGAATCAGCAGCTGTTTATTTTTTTATTCTATTGTATTTGTTTATATTTATGTATTTGTCGATTTTCCACTTGGTGGTTTAGAGGATCCGGAAAACTTTAAAAAATCCAAAAATCACAGTCATGTTTCTTTATATGCAATTTTTTTTGGTTTCTTTTTTTTATTTGCTTTTAAATGTTTTTACAAGTTGCTTAAAATTTCATCAGAAAGTTCAATATTTAGTTAGGAACAGCAAATTATTGAAGTAATTTAATTTGCTTTATAATATTAAAATTAATAACATACAATCATGTTTAGGAAAAGAAAACAACTTTAACACATACTTATACTACCGAATAGATGAACGTCGAGTTCCTTATGATTACAACTCCGTGATGCATTACAGTGACACATCATTTTCGTGAGTCATATAGACTTCACATTAAATGTTATTTAGTAATCTGTAGTTGTAAGGCAAGTTTTTACGTCGACTGTAAAAACTTTCGAATTATTATTTTTTTTGCTTACGTCATGCGTAAAAACTTTTCTTTCTGCGAGGCGTATCAAAAAAAAAATTCCCTTGCCAATGTTTTTTAAATATCTTTTTTCATTCGATAAAAGTTTACTATCTTAAAAAAGGCATTAGAATTGATTATGCAAGTCTTGTTTTAATCAATTGCACAAATTAATTTTGGTTTGAATTAATTACGCTCGATGTGTGGTAATTCTAGTGGTATAATTTCTTTCAACGAGTCAGCAGAAATCATAGAAAAGACTTAAAGCCAGGACTTCGAAACCTTTTTTATGCTTACACTTTTTGAGATTTTTTCTATTTATCTTATACACTTTGATCAAAAAATAATAAAAACAACAAAAAAATATTACTAATAATCATTTTGCTTTAAATATCTTTTTTTGTTGAAATAAAACAATGTTTCGCTGCGCACGTGCGCGAACCAAAAAAAGAATAAAAAAAGGTATAAGAAAAATTTTTTATTAGAAATAACGGTCTGCCAACCATAGTAACCAATGATCCCACGTACCAGGATGTGATTGGTCAACGTCGTGCTTTCAGTGTTGGTGATACAACCAAAATCAACCGAATGTATAAATGCGGTAAATTTTATAACCAATGTGATTTAAAGTCATGGCATTCTTTGTTATCAGAAGTACATAGCTTTATCACTCAGTCTAAACTGCTGTATCTTTGCAATTAAGACCTAATAACAATTTTTTCCGTAGTAGCAAAAAAGAAACGCATGAAAATGTATTTTTATGGGGAGGTTCCAACATTAGTCTATTTTTTAAAATAACTATTTTCGTTTTGTATTGGTCTCTACCGTTTAGCATTGGTCTCTACTCTATAAACATGAGCGTTGACACGGGAACCTCTAGAGCCATACTTGGAAAAGCTAGCAAAGCCGATTTGAACGAAGACGTTTTTTTTAACGTAACTGGACTAACAAAAGCAAAAAAGGTTTTTCGCCTTCACTTTTAAGTTGATTTGAGGTATCGGCCACGAATTTTCTAGCAACGGCTCTCGTGGTAAACCCTTGTATAAACAATCATAATTTAAAAAAAAACAGCCCGTGATCAATTAAAGACATTGTGTTTTATTGGTGAGTATCAAAAAATCAGTTGGATCTTAATTGTAATAGTAGACTGTTTTTATAGCTTAATCATAAGCAATCGCAATATATACATCGTGAGTGTAAATTACATTTTTATTGCACGACAAGGCCCTGTTTCGCCCTATGGGGCTCATCAGGTGCAAGCAAAGATGCAAATCACAATACAAATACGTCAACAAAGGCGAATAATAGCAAACAATAATGAATTTGAAAGTTCATATGTACATAAGGCGCTAGTTTATTGTTCATCTTACTCCACGGAGGTGAATCTCACATCCATAAAAGATCATCATATTGGTGGAGAGCATCCGGACGAAGAATAAGTAGTTTGATTGATCGTAAGTAAACGAGGAACAGTAGACTTATGACGTCTTCGTTTCTTATGATTGGATCAGATAAGCGCGACGCTTAAATCCTTTCATAGTTTATTTCTCAACCGGTGCAAGGTGCTACTGTAGTCTACAGATACGATGGATTTCGTGCATTCTACTGGTGGTAAATCCGGTTTTATTTCAATCGTCGTTTATGCTCTGTGCGCTCTTTACTTGTACGTCACTTGTTCATGCGCCTGTTTTAGGTGATTTAATTATGTAACTAAATTGTATATAAACCGCTGGTTTTCTTGCTTCAATAATAGTGTGCGATCGGCCACCTTGGTGATAAGATACCTTGGTTATAAATCCGAATTAAGACCACACTATTATGACTAAGAAACGAAGACGTCGTAAGTCTACTGTTCCTCGTTTACTTACGATCAATCAAACTACTTATTCTTCGTCCGGATGCTCTCCACCAATATGATGATCTTTTATGAATGTGAGATTCACCTCCGTGGAGTAAGATGAACAATAAACTAGCGCCTTATGTACATATGAACTTTCAAATTCATTATTGTTTGCTATTATTCGCCTTTGTTGACGTATTTGTATTGTGATTTGCATCTTTGCTTGCACCTGATGAGCCCCATAGGGCGAAACAGGGCCTTGTCGTGCAATAAAAATGTAATTTACACTCACGATGTATATATTGCGATTGCTTATGATTTAGCCCAAATCCTTGTTTCTTACTGATTTTATAGCTTAATACTTTAAACAATTCAAATTTTTACTTTTCGGCTAGTTCGCTTAACAGTTTATTCAAAAAGTTCATACTTTTGCTTAATAGTACAGAGAGCAAGAAGTTGTTTTGAAAAATAATAAGTTTATAAATTTTAGCTGACACTGTTCGCTACTCGTACAACTGCGATTTTGAAGACATTACTGTTTGCGGATACGTTCAGGATTCATCAGACTCCGCTGATTGGCTTCAATATCAATCAACGTCTGCCGCCCAACCGATCAACTACCCAGCGACTGATTCAACGTTCAACGAAGCCGGAGGTTGATTTATTGTGTTTTTCAAACTTTTATGTTGAAATTTTTCGCAATCCTAACTGGAATTTGGTGTGAATCCTATCTTTTGTTATCTTTTTTTCAAACAGGTAGTTACATGTTGTTCGACACTGCGCAAGCTCAAGTAACAGGCGCTTTTAATTCCATGAGAATGAAGTCAAAGACGTCAACTCAATGTTTGGAATTTTCGTACCACATGAAATTGGCTGAAGGAAGTTCCACTGCTCTTAAGTAAGTAAAGTATTGTATTATGTAATATTAAATAGAATAGGTCTCCGTACGTTAAGCTTCAAAAAATACACACGAATTATAATTCAAAATGGAAACAATTTTTCAAGCTAATATTTCATTGTTTGAGAGATTGCGCAGATTATCATATTGTCAGGGCTGGCGCGCCCATTAGACGAACTTGAAAGCCGCCCAAAGTGCATCAGCCTTCATAGGACTCATTATAATTTGCTTTCAGAATTTACATGTTTCAGACTTTCTTTTTATTACTGTTAAATTTTTTAACGAAAATATTGTTATCTTTACTTTTGTAGAGCTTAAATTATTTATTAAAAAATTAACTAAAGTTATAAAATGGGGCCAAAAAGTTTAGTTTTTTTTTATCTATGACAGTCATTAATTTTATAATCATTAACGTGTTTACAACTTTGATATTGTTGCAATATAAAAGGCAACGTTCTCTTGATTGCAATTATTTTTAATTTGCAATCAGTTTTTTAACAGTTTTTTTTAACTCTAAATTTTTTATATATTTATTTTAGCTCTAAATTCAATAATTGTAATGATTATTCTATATATTTATATTCATATTCATATTCATATTCATATTCATATTCATATTTATATTTATAAAACTCAATGATTATTCTATATTTAATATTTTAGCTCCAAACTCAATGATTGTGGATATAATTATAGCACATGAATTTTATTCCCATCAAAAGAATTAAATTTGAATTAGTTAGAGCTTATTTTTTAAAGTAAAATGTGTAAGATTAGTATAAAAAACCATGTGCGCAAGATACGAAAAATTTGGGTGGACAGAAAAATTTTGCCTTAACTTTTTCTAATAATTGTAAGAAAAATAACTGTGCTCAATTTTGTAAATACGCTCAAATAGTTGTTAAAATTTAACTACAGAAAATCAATGATGTGTAGCAATGTTCAAAACTGCAGTAAAAAAAGTAGCAATAGAAAAAGCACTTTAAAAAATGCAGAAATATATGAATTGCGATTACAAGATTTGAATCCTATTTTGCATGTTTGCTGGACTGTGCTTGATCATATCAAATCAAACAACCGCTTGTAAAGTGCCGACTTATTTAAGTTTGCAAATACAAAAATTAAGACTAATAAAAAGAACAAAGACTAAAAATGGAATAAACAACAGCTTAACACATTAAATTTGTTTTTTTAATAATTTTAAGTGTTTACATTGCAAAAGTTGATTTAACAACTGGAGAAATCCTAGAAAGAGGATCACCCGTTACTACTATATCAAAAAATCAGCTGTACGATTGGAACATTGAAAGACTTACAATTGCCGCAAATCCAACTTACAAAGTAATTTTTGAAGTTGTGAAAGGTAAGAAACAAAAAACACTGTTTCTAAAATTTTTCGTTCAGTTAAGTCCTCTAAATATAAAGTAGTAAAAATAATGTATAATGGAAAAAAAAACTCGAAAGAAACGGTAAACTCAAAAATTTTTTTCGGCTACGGACATATCCTAAACTAAAAAAAACTTTTTTCACGTACATTTTGTCAATAATGGCAAAACCAAGTAAGAGGAAAGATAAATCAAATTTGTTTAGACATGGCCAACGATGTTGTGGCTGTGGATGACGTCAGTGTTGTTGACAAACCTTGCGAAACTGGTTACTTTGTCATCCGTGATTTCAGTACGCTTATTGCAACGTCACAGAAAGGAGATTATATATATAGTCCCAAAATGTACACGGATGACGGATACGCGTTTCAAATCAAAGTAAGAAAATTTAAAAGATATTTTTTTTACTTTTATCAAACAGTACGTAGCTTATAAATACAGCCATACCAGACCAAAACATTTGTGTGGGCGAAACAACTTTGCCCGAATTCTTTCGACGATCGCCCGCATTTTAATTTCGCATTCATAGAGATATCCAAATGCCACTCAGATTTGATTTAAAGGTTTTTCTTTTTTAGTACAGAAAACAAAAAATTTATAGGCCTATATGAAATAAAAAAAAGATCTTCACATTAAATCTTTGTTGTTTTCGAGTCCTTATCTGGATTTTAGAATACCTCTGCTTACTCTGTCCGAAACAATTGTATAAAACAACTTTCCCTACCCAAAAAATGCTTGTTCAGAGCTCGAAAAAACTTGATTGTGCCCAAATTTTTTCGTCTTGAGAGACAATTGCCCCCTCGTTTCATATGGCTATGTTTATAAATACAGCAATACAATGACAAAATGTGCTAAGTTTTTTGCAGTTAAATAACTCGAAGAAAAATATAAAAATAGATTAAATGGAATAATTTATGCAAGATAGACTTAAAGCATTGACCCATTTGATTGAACTATTTTGATTCTGTACTTTATCAAAAAATTGTTTTGACACTTTATTTATAACTAACAGGACCTTTGTCATCTTGGTTGCTACTACATTTTTGTTATCAAAGTAAATACAATAACTTACGAAGATTTAGTTATCAAAGCTCCAAAACGCATTTACAGGATTTCCATGTTTTTCAGGTATACCCAGTGGGAACGGGGACTAGCTCCACTGATTACATATCTTTGTACTATGCTGTGGCAATGGGAGACAACGATGATGAACTTCAATGGCCATTTTCAAACCGCTTTATTCGACTTTCGGTGGTCGATCAAGATACGGACACCGTAGCAAGAATGAGCCAATCAAATAACTTTGTATCTAACTCCGACTCGTCTGCCTGGCAAAAACCAACAACGGTAAGTGCTAGTTTTAATCTATTAGTTTCACATTTCGAGTTAAAATTTTATTTTTTTAATACTCTATTAAATTGATAATATACGTAGGAATTAAACCAGATGTTTTTAACCAGGCCGTGTTTAGGATTTGGTTTTGGGGAGGAGCGTTTGATTCGTAACAAGTTAAGGTGACGTCACAACTGCATTTGCTATTACAAATCTTTCTTTTTTTACTTGTAGCTTAGCCTACATTGTTTTTTTCGGTAGATTAAATTGCTTAAAACTTTTACTCATTTTTCTTTTTTTTCCTTCTTTTTATAGAAGTTGAAAAAGCACAAGCCCAAGTTTGAAAAATAAAAAAAGCGGTTGAAAGTATTTTTAAGATTAAAAAAAAATCTATTGCTTAATGATTAAACTTTATTTAAAAATTGTTTTGCTGAAGGTGCTATTAAAATTAGAGTAAAGACAAATTACCGGCTATTTATGGTTAAAGTGTATTATTAGGTAAGCACTTAATCTACAGGCAGTGGCGTACCGAGGATTTTTGAAAGGGGGGCATACAACCACAATCAAATATGCTTAGTGAAAACATTTTTTCAAGTGGCAAAAAAAGGCCTTCACTTTGAATTTGTCCCTGATTTCTCGTATTAGTGATCTCCAAAGGGGCCATGGCACAATGCCCGTCCCCTAAATACGCTAATGTCTACAAGTATATTAAAGAAGAATTCCTGTTTTAATCAAAACTTTTTTAAGAAAGCAGGCTGTCGGCCGTATATTGTTGATCAGTGGCTGAAATTGAATGCTTTACTTTTTTCTTGCTCGTTCAGGAATCAAAGCTTGATAAATCACAATTATAACACTTGCAGTGTTTATAAAAAAAACAAAAAATTTGTTTTTAGAATGTAAATGGAGCATATGGTTACTCTGGTTTCATGCCAGTCAGTGACATTATGTCGACTCGAAGTTTTTTGAAGCACGATTCGGTTGTGATATCAATTGAAGTCAGAGGTGATTTAGACATATTTAAGTTAATAATATAGGCTTCTACCCAGGGGCACCGGAGTTTTTTTTCCAGGGGGGGCAAATTTCAAAAAAGGGCACTTTTTGTTAAAAAGGCACTCCAACAAAAGTCGTTTATAGTAACCATGTCGCAATTAAATTAGCGTATTCTCTAAAAAAAAAAGTCTTCACTTGTAGTCGATCTCCAATTTTCCTGTTTTCGTCCCAAAATCATATTGTTCTCTAAAAAAAAAAAAAAAGGTCTTCACTTGTAGTCGATCTCCGATTTTCCTATTTCGTCCCAAAATCAAAGGTCTTCACTCAAAATCGTTCTTTCACTCTAAACAAACATCTGCCTCATTCGCCTCACCCAAAATCCATCACTACCTAAAACTTACGATTTTCGCGATTTTCATTATTGTACCATGATTTACGGATGTCTTTAATTTTAGAAACATCGTTGCATTTGATGGTGATCGAGATTACGTAGGTTAAATGTAGAGCAGATCTAAAAATATTTCTGTGAGACAAATTTCAAAAGGCACAATCTGCCCCCCCGCTTCCGGCGCCCCTGCTTCTACCTTAGAAAAAATAGGTCGAAAGCTGTTTTTTCCTTACTGCTCTATAAGAAGCTGAGCGGTTTAAAATTGATCTAAATCCTTAAAATTATTTTGGCAGGGTTCAGAGACTCAATACCCTACAGTAGCCCAATAGGTCTACCGGTATGTCTGGTAAACTTACTTTTTTATAACTAATAAAAACTACACTTCATTTTTTGCGAATTGATGGAACCGTAAAATAAATTCAAAACAAGGTCAATTTTCAAGAAACGATAATGATTTAGATATGAACGGGGTATCTCCTTCAAACCGGGATATCGCCAAAATGATGATGGTTTCATCAACTAACGAAACAAGCGAAGAGAACACCGAGGAATTCGGGTATTCTCCTGTAAGCGCAGTCTCTATTGTTGCGATTTCAGCAGCAGCTACGTTCTTGTTCATGATCATCGTGATGTTTGTGGCAAATGAAAAGAACAGCAAGCGATTGCACAAGGCCATGCTTGTGAGTGATTTGTACGTTAAATAGAGTTGGAAAAATAATATTCTTAATTGAGTGTATTGATTGAATATTTAAGTAATTGCAATAAGATTTGACTAAATAAATCACACTTGTTGAAACAATTTTTTGGTTAGCTTTTGCAATAACTTTTTATTTTTCAGATAAGCACTAAATGAAGGCTATTTCAATAGAAGAACGCAGAAAACATTAGCCTACTTTCTAATTATAGTATATAATTTTTTGGTCTGAATTTGTAAATTGAATTGTGTATTTTTTTGTCGCAATATTTTAAAATGGTTAAACTTTTTGAAAAGAAATTAAAATAATTACGTATTGAAAAATATTGCTTTCAACATAAATCGCATTCTGGAATCGAGAACGGCAGCATTAAACAAAAAAAAAACATAAAGTATCCAAAGGAACTCGAAAATTTTGGATACACGTGGGGAAATTAATTAGGCTATGTGAATGCTTTTTGCTGCAATATAAAACCTTTAATTTTTCTTCTATCTTCCATTTGTTGAAGTCTTATTTGAATCAGCAGCATGGTGAATTGTTGTTGAGAGCGTCGTATTGATGGCGAATGCGATCGACACAGTTACGGTTTAAACCCAGCTGCGTCATTCTTTTGTCACCTTGGAAAAGGCATTTTCCTCTGCTTGACGGTTTTATCAAGCAAATCTCGATTTAAGTCATTTCGCTAAAAAATAGAAAACTGAATGAAAAAATTTAACCGGTCAGTAATTTCTTTGCAATTCCGGAAGTAGGTCGAGGTAATCGCTTTCCAATTTTCGGAAATACGACGTCGGAGGCGTCCTTGCGAGTAATTTTCCTGCGAGTAAGAAGAATAAATAAAGATAATAAATAATAATTATTTTGATAATTTAAAAAACCGTGAATTTAAAAAATTGTAGCGATACTCAGGAGCATTTGGACTTCAACTTTGAAGTATCAAGTGTAATAAAAAATACGTAATGTGTTGCAATGTTTGTTCTTCTGTCTAATTGAATTTAAACTCTTTTAAAATATTAAAAAAGTGTACGTCGAAATTTCACACAAAAATAATGAACCATTATTTATTAAAAAGCGTAATCCTAGTTCAGGGATGTCCAACCTTTTTTCATAATGAGCCAAATTATAAATTTAAGTGCATATGGCGGGCCGCAAAATTACTTGTATACAAACTTTTCTTTTTTTAGGATTAGATACCATGACCAAATGACGAGTATAAAAATTAAATTTAAAATTGATTAACTTATTAGGAATCTAAGTGAAGTGTGAAACTATTAAAATCATTTTGTAATTAGTATTAAAAAATGTTTGTGCTGGAGCTGCTTTAAAGTCCTTGTACTTGAATTTATTTCTTCATACTTGCACGGACTCTAAATTCTCAAGATCTGAAGAAGAACGCTTGTAGTTGTAATCCCAAAGCCGATAAAGTTTGTAGGGAACTCAAAGAGTTATTGACCAATGTCTCTGCTCTGTGTTTCTTACAAGATCCTCCAGAGGCTTACGTACGGCCGTGTCAAACCAATTATTGATCTATTGCTATATAGAGAGCAAGCTGAGTTTTGACGCGGAAAGTCTACCATGGATCAAGTCATTCTATTGACAGAAAACATTGTGGACTTTTTTGTTAATTTGTTAACTTGTCAGCAGCATATGACACTGTCTGGCACTGTGACCTTACCTGCAAGTTGCTGCGACTTCTGTCGGATAAACACATGGTCAGAATGATCATGGAGCTTGTTCGAAACCGAAGTTTCATCCTTACTACCGGTGACAGCAAGCACAGTTTGCTTCGGTTCCTCAGGGATCGGTTTCAGCTCTTTCTATTTCGACATCTATACGTGCCGTCTGCCATCCACGCTTTCCAGAAAGTTAATCTAAGAAAACGATCTAACATTGTTGCCCTCCTCTGGAAATAGGAAGGCCTTTAAGGGGCTTTTAGATCAAGGTATGACTGCACTTTTAGTGCGTTTTGAGGCTTGAAAGCTGAAGCTCAGTCACACTAAGGAAGTGATGGCAGTTTTTCATTTAAATAACCGATTGTTCCAACAAGACCAAAATGTTTACAAGAGCATTAGACTTTTGCCATTTTGTCCAACCCCTATTTGTTTTGTGGTAACAAATTGCTCACTTTCCGTGACCATCTAGTGGCATCGCGCAAAAATTATCTTCACACGTCACACTGTTGAGGAAACTTGCAGGTTGAGAATGGGGTGCTATTGCCAAAACACTGCGCACAGCTGCTCTATTTCTGTTCTACTCAACAGCTGAATACTGCGCACCCGCCTATACTTTAAGATATCCAGCCATCTGAGCTTTGCCGACTAGGAGCGACACTATCTTTGGCTAACGGTGGATCCTTGGACCCTGACCATATATTAAATTTCAAGATTGGACTTAGAATCTCTAAAAATATCTGATCCTCTTTCCACTCATCTAATAAATCAACGCGTATTCTTTTTATACCTAGCAGCATCGCTGCTACTACGGTAATCTCATTCCAAATAACTCCGCATTTGTTCAAAGTTACTATTTTTACTACCACTAAAATTATTAAGTAACAATAGGCATACCATATTTCGGAAGGGGCAAACCAGGACGCTTATTAATGGAAAAAAATTTGTTTCTAAAAAGTAGTGTTTTTTAAAAAGGTCTTCACTTCAGATCTTTGTCGGATTTCTGGCGAACCGGCCAGGACAAAGCCCTGAAAATCTGGAAGTATGTCTGCCTAAACGTATCACTTAATATTGTAAAAAGTGCTGGGAAATAACCAAAATTAATTCAATAGCAAAACATGTAAATACTGCAATCGATGCTTGAGGCAAGCGTCTTTATGACAAACTCCATCCACAAAAGTTTTCATAAATCAGTTCATTGGATGTCACTCAAGGCAGCAATCAACTGACGTATTTACTTTGCATTTCTATAGTTTACCATGACCGCAGTGACATCAGATTCTTAACAGTTATAAAAAATACTAAAAAATTTGAGTAAGCAGTGGGCCGCATAAAAACATAAAAGTGGGCTAGTTCAAATCGTTAACTTTATGCAAATGTTTTTTATTTCTATTAAGTGTTTTTTATTTTAATTTCTTTTATTGTAAATTTTAATTTTCTTTTACTTTTGAAATAATTTAATGAAACTAAAAATTGACTTTATAATTCTAATTTGTCACAAGGTAAAATTATTCATGCATAAACAATTAATTTTCTTTGTTTTCACGTATTATTATTGATTTCATTTAAGTTTTTTCTTGAAAAGGGCTTAAGAAACCGAAAACGTTTGAAAATAAAAAATAAAAAATTTTTATGAATTTAGTTGTGCTGCTGAGTATCGCTACAATATGGTTAAAGAAAATTTATTCCTTGCCGAAAGTGCATTAACTCTTTCAAGTCTGGTGGTACATATTTTGAACCATCTTGAAGGCCATGTTTAATGCTCAGTGGTACAGAAAATAAACCACTTATTTAAATCATGCTTCTGTCCTGCTCAGCAGCTTAAAACTTATACCACCTACTAGATGCAAGAGTATATCCATGAAAAGTTTAGTTGTTAAGCTGTAAGACTTGTTTGGCGGATTAATTTTATAAAGCATAAGTAGTGATTGGTGCAAGAAAAATTAGGTTTTCAACCAATAAATAAATTTTTGAGCATCTCAGCTTTTTTTTTCATCAAAAATCTAAGCCTGAAAGAGTTAAAAAAATTGTGTATAATCCTGTAAAAGGATTTAGGAAATAAAAATAAATAATGCTTTTTTTGGGTTTACGAGTATATGTCGTTTTCAGGTAGCCTATATTATTTTTGCTGTCTAACTCAGGAAATAACCTGTAATAACAAAACTAGCTGAGGCAACTAAAAACGAAACCGAAAAAAACTGCTTAGCGCGGGCCGCATTTGGAAGACAGGAGTCAAGGCAGATAACAAGCCAACAGCAGGTGAAATATTCTCATTTTTTAATTTATTGTTAAGTTTTATTGTAAAACTAAAAACAATTGAATAAACAAGCAGAAATGGATAATAGTACTACATACAGAATTTATATTTTAAAAAAGTACTGGCGTGATGTTATTAATTTTGCGATGTTTTACCGTTAATCAGAGGAAGTATTTTCAAAAGAAGTTGTCATTTCTAAATCGGCTACTTAAAGTTCCGTGCCCATATTTCATTTTATCTCTATCTTTACCCTCCCGACATGCAGGAAAGCCTCGGAGGCGCTGTACATAAAGTAAAATACATAATACATGTACATAAATAGAAAAAGTAATTACCCCAACATGCTTTCGTAGATGCCAAGATATTGCTGTCCAATTGAATTTTTTTGTTTTTAGTTCTGCAGAAATATAACTGAAATTTAAAACTGCTCGCCGGGACTGACAAGCAAGTGAAAGTGCCGTAAAGTGTCTTTCCCAAATACACAATAGAATGGCGCAAGCAAGTTTTTCACCGAGACCATATCAATCACAATCACGGCGATCTCAACTAATTGACCAAGCAGCCGACCACGTTTTACGATTTAGATTATTTTCATAGCCTTTATAATCTTGAACAGGCTTCTCAGCTTCAGGCTCGTTGATGTGGAACAGTAATTCACACGGCTTTATTGCTGAATTGAGACCTACAGCGATATATTACAGCGTAATTGCGCTTATAATTTTGATACAATTTAGTAGTAGTAGCAGTAGTTTGTTCTTATTCGCATCCAAAAGAAACAATTGATAATAATTGAAGACAAAATAGAGCAAAAGTTGCAAATAGGGAGACGGCAACTAAACGATATACGTTATATGCACAAAAAATTGTGCATGGTCACCGCACATTTAAAGCAGATTTATTTGGTTTTCAAAAATAAAAAGTTGTATTTTTGACTTTTTTAAGAAAACAATGTTTTGTGTTTATAGCTTTTGTGAATTTCTGTTTTAGTAATAGAATCGCGCAAGTTTCAAAATAAACTTGGAATTAAAACATTTGGGTCGCCGGAAAAAAGTTGAGAACTAATGCGCCAACTAAACTTTACAAGGCAGACACGGATGACGCCATTGAAAGCATGCTGAATAATTTCTTAAGCTGTTTTCAAACTAAATTATATTTGGATAGTCATATTTTATTATCAAATTTAGTTAAAACAAAAATTGGAGATCAAAACGTTTTTGACTGCTTGTGTCTAGTGAAAGTAAAAGACAAAAAAAATCTTCGTTAAAATTTGATCAACAGAGTGTGAAGATCATGTTGGCAAGTTTAACTTTACAAAAAGAGACTGTATTTGCATCAACGAAGTTTGTAGGAAAAGTTTTTGCAAGCAGCGGGGTCATCTAATAGGCTAATAGGAGTCTTGAGATTTGCTTCAAAGGGTTAAGGGATGGTTTCTCCAAAATAGCCTAGGAAGTGGAACAACAAGTGCCTTAATTGTTCAGTTTCGTTTATTATTTGCCAAGTATTATCAGTAAATCATTAAAAATTGAAAGTGAAATATATATTTAGTCCAGCTTGGCACGCAATCACATGTTGAAATTTTGACCACTAGATGACGTCCTTGGGTATCAAATATATTAAACGACTAGGCAATCACAAGTCAGTAATTTTGTGCTAAAACAACATTATTTGTATATTTACTAAATGGCACGTATAATACAAACGTTATGTATCCACTTTAAGGCAGCATAGATTAAACTCCAAAGTCGCTATATGCAAGTGTTTCTGAAATCTTGCTTTCATATTTACAATGAATAAGCATGGAGTCTTTGATTGACTACTTGGTTTAAACTGATTTTGTATCAAACCGAAGTTTACAGTTTCAGAGCACGATGGTCTAGTCTAGTCACTTAAAATCACCCGAATTTTACAACTGTTTCGTTACTAAAATAAGTTAGAGCCAAAAGTTAAAACATCTTAATAACATTAAAAACACTAAAATTGTCACCAAATCCGATGTTCGTATTGCACTTATTTAATTCAAAAAAATTGTAAATAATCATATGAAAAACAGTCTAAAACAAAAAATGAAAAAATTTTAAACCTTTTTTAAAAATAGATTATTTTTTGGTACATTTTGCAACTTTGATATTTTAAAGATTTAATAAATCAATTTATCAGCAAAAAATTTATGAGTTTTAAACTTTTGATAAAGTAATGTATTTAGACTGTTAGAGAAAATCTTGTTCCTTTAAACAACAATGCAAAACTACTAAACATCTTAGTACAATTCTATACTTTATTTCATTTTAGTCTGATAAATTAAAGTAAAAAAGAAATAAAAAAGATTTTGTGAAAATGGTAATTAGGTAAATTTTTCATATAGACTACAGTAAAATGTAAAACTTAATCAGACAAGACCAGACCATGCAAATGATGAATAAATTACAAAACCATTATCATCAACAGAACATAAAACTAATGACTTTTTAACACTTGTAGCTAATCTTCCTAGAGCAGAATAATCAGTTGCTGAGATTTTTTCTTTAAATGCCACACAAAAAACTATAAATGATGAATGGTAAATACCTGGGTCACCAGGATACACTAAAAAATGTCCTCCGAACTTTGTACCATCTGTCAAATAATATCCTTGATTGTAAAGATCACAAAATACAGCATATCTTATATTTTCCTCATCTGACAACTGAAGATCAGATTCTGATAAGAGAGTATATGATAAATTTAATTCACTTTTAACTGGCATTTGAATCCAAGTCTGATCCATTCCATATCGTTCAACTTTTTTCAACTCATTTTTTTTAAACTCATCAAAATCAATTGCACTAAATTCTTCTTCATTGCTATGTGGTAATAGCCCAATTTTGCTACATGCAGGCTCAGCTGTTTTGGACTTGTCATTTTTAACAGAGTTACAGGTTACAGAGCTTTTAAATTGTTTGTCTTGTTTACCTTTTTTAATTTTATCAGCAAATTCATCTAGTTCATTCCATTTAAGGTTTTGTTTTATTTTAGTTTGAATATCAAATTGTAATTTTCTACACAAATCAGTTTTTTGTTGATATTCTTTTAAATCAACATTTACAGGAAACACTGATGAATTTAAAAGAAGAGAATTGTAATGAGATAAGATATATTTAGCTTCGATTTTACTTAATATCAAAGGAAGACTTAATTGTACATTCTGCCTTGGCTTAGCTGAAAAGCAACCAATACAAGAACCAATGATTCTGAAATTTTTCTGGATAATAGCAGCATCTTCAAATTCCCAAACAAGAACTTTTTCATGGCAATAATGCAATTTTATCTGATGTAGTGCATTACTTGCTTCCATTAAAAAATTGCAATGACAATCTGGAAACAAGTCAAAATAGTTTTTAAATTTAAACATGTTTAGTAATTAAATGTAGAATTTAAAAAATTATGTTCATTACAACTTTTGAAGCAAAGAAAAATTAACTGGTGATTTGATGACATGAATTAGAAATCAATAAAATTTTTAAATAACTACATATAAAACATTTAAGCCTAGTTGAACAATGGTTATACTTCCTTTCAAAAAAATCTTATTTGCAACAGTTTTAAATGAAAATGCTAATATCAATATAAAAACCGAATTATTCTTGAATGTTTTTAGTTTACCATTAAAATGATTCTTCTTCATGTTCAATAAAGCAGATTCCTACTGAAAACTGACACAACAAAAAGAAATCCTCACTCATTAATACATTTTCAAACATCTTCCGACTTGACAAAAACCAAGCTAATCAATAACCAATTTTTATAAAATAAAGTTGTCAACAACAATCAAGATTATTTTATTTTGTACTGTTTTTTTTTAGAAATGTGATGAAAAACTAGGTTTGAGCAATTTAGGCTCAAGACAAGTGCAATATTAAAAAAATTGAAATAGATATTGTTAGATTTTTTGTAAAAAGATTAACAAAACAAATTAATGGGATGCTTTTCATTAAAGTAACTGATTGGTTGCTAATCAAAGGATTTGCAAAAATTTTGGGCAGTTTTATTTTATATACTGTAAAACAGGGTCACTATGATTTGTTAAGGTAACAGCAGTATTATTTGACTTGTAATCAAGAAAACAAAGCTGAAAAAAGATTTCAGGTTACCTATGCAAACCCCAGCTCCCATTCAAAAAACAAAAAGTTACAAATCCTCTCAAAAAAACTATAAATTATGTTTTTGAACTCTTACAAAATTAAAAAAAAACAGTGATCAAAGTTACCCCAAAATATGTGGTAATTTTGTTCAGCTGTTTTTTTGAAAGTGTTCAGCTGCAAAGCTGTTATGACATCATCAAAATATTTTATTTAATTGCTCAGAGGAAGAGTGTTATTATGAAGAGGAAAAGGGTTTTCTCATTGACAGTGTCAGGTTATTAGAAGCTAGAAACCTCCAAAATTGGTCTTATGATAACAATGTTGAATTTTGCAAATAATGCTAAATTGTAAAAAGGTTTTAAAAAAATAACACTTTGTCAATCCAATTAACTGTGTGAATACAAACATAATTTTAAAAAAATTATTTCTAACTTTTTTGTATTGACTGAACACGTTGCTGAAAATAAATCATAAAGATAATAAAGTAAATTAAATAAAATTATTGGTATTTATGCTAATATCAAAATAAGAATCAAAAATCTCTAGGTTTGAACAAAATACTGCTCTTTACAATGAACAGTGTTGTTATAGATAAAAGATATGTTAAACTTATAGTTATATTTTAAATGCTGGCATTTAATATCTATAGATACTTAATTTACTTACTATTTTAATGTCAGACTAAACAGTTTTCTTGAATAAATTCATTAAAAAATTGTGTCATATATACAGCATCTATAGCCTTTATCATTTTATAACAAATAATTAAATTTCTTATAATTTACTTGAACTTAATGGCAATGATTAGTAATGCAGCCAGCATTCACAAAAAGATTGTGCGACCCTAAACTGGACAAACTTAATTTGAAATATCTAAAACCAAAAACAGAAGACATGACTACTGAAAAAAACTTTTATATTTATATTGGAGACATATTGCTAAACATGAAATGTATACCATAAAAATGGTACCGGTACTTTTTATATAAAAGTACTATTATAGCAAATCCAAATCAAAAGGAACTTTTAGTACCATACGAATATAGTTTTTCCATCATAACACTTGTGGCTAATCACTAAATATCATATAAACATGAATTATGAACCATTAATCATTTTGCAGCTATTTCTGAAACAATAAAATAATCAGAACATCTCTTAAAAGTTGTATATCAGAATGAACAATTTATTCATGTGACACAAGGTTCATTTCATCACAAATCATTGCAAAATTTTTAATTTTTTAACCCACTAAAATTTTTTAAAATATTTGAATAAAGGTTTTTTTTTTGAGTAATTCCTGAAGAATATATAAAAAATACAACTATAATATTATTTTAATTAAAAGTTGTAAAAGTTTTGGATGGCTGCTTGACTCAAAGACTTTAATCATTCCCTTCGACATCCCCCTTCGAGATTGTGTCTTGTTATGTTAATTTTGAATAATTATGGTTTTTTCTAAATTATTATGGCTTGTTGCTAATAACTATTTAATGATGTCACTTTTTTCTCGAAAAATAAATATTTGAATAAACATTTGGTGGTACAGAATTTGAAGATTGCTTGAAGTAAAAGATTTTTCTTCCCAAAGCTTTTCATCTGACACTCTTCAGGGGAAATCGTCAGAATGAAGCAGAATTGAAACCGAACTACTCTTTTACTTCAATCTTCAAAAATAAATATCAAGAACTGAACTGAAATGTAGCAAAAATAAAAAATAACCACTAGGTAGCAATTACAGAAAGCGTGTGTTTTTTTTTAAAGAAAAATAATAAAACTTTTTTTTATAAATAGTAAATTTAGAATAAAAAATATGTATACTTTTTTTATAAATAATAAATTTGGAATAAAAATATGTTTCCTGCTATTTCAAGAAATCCTGTTTTGTTTTTTTAATCGACTGGTTCAGAATTCGAACCATAAAAAATAGAGAATCATTGAATTAGGCATAACCATTTCCAGAATTTTTATTTGCTGGCATTTAAACTTCTTAATGATATTTTTATTTATTTATTTTATCTCTATATTTATCCTCCTAACTCGCAGGAAAGCGACGAAGGCGCTAATACATAGGGTAAGCAATTACACCGAGTTTCTTTCGGAGATGCCACAATGTTGCTGTCCGCCTGCAATTTAATAGAGGTATGACTAAAATTTAAAACTGCTTGCCAAAACCACCACGCAGGGAAATGTGCCGTAAAGTGTCTTTTCTAAGGACACAACAGAATGGCGCGAGTAGGTTTTGAACCGAGACCATGTCGATCACATGACAGGCGCTTTAACCACACGACCACGTTGCCGACTAAAAAAATATTGTAATGAAGCAGAGAATAATAGCTTTCGATCGTCATACTCGATAGTCCGATCCTATCCTAACCTGCAATAATCGGCAATTCTGCAGAGCAGGAGAGCAGGGTCGAATTTGATTCCAAGAAAACCGATTGGAGTGAGAATTAGTTTTAGGGAGAAACAGGGTTAGTTTTAGAGAGAAAGTAGTTGGTTCAAAAGAAACTAAGTTCTTCTTAAGCATCTTAACAAATTTCAAAAAATTCAAAATTTTTGGGCCCACAAGCAATGGTGGATATTTAAATTTAGGGGCCCGAGGCAAGAATTTTTAAAAATTCATGTTGCCTAATAAAAAAACAGCTTTAATCTTGGCTTTGAAAACTTTTTTCTCCAAAACTCATGGTATCTTCTTAAAAAAAAAAAAAAAAAGGTCTCCACTTTGATTTGAGCTCAGGTTTCCCTATTTTTGTTCCAAAATCAGGGTGCTCTCTAAAAAAAAAAGGTCTTCACATAAAATCGTTCTGTACATTTCCCACTTTTCGTCCCAACTTGATCATAACCTCTAAAGAGACATCTGCAGCGGATTGAAACTGTATATGCTATTTTCGAGGGGGACCCTAAAATCGAGGGGGCCCCCAAAAAAGGGGGGCCTGAGGCGACTGCCTCATTTGCCTCACTCAATATCCACCACTGCCCACAAGAACAATTTGCGCATCGTTTTCTCTTTTAATCTCTTAAAACCAACTACATTTGTTTCTTTTTTACTCTCACTCCAATTGGTTTTTCTTCGAATTAGACTTGACCGAAGAGTAAAGATGAGCATGAACCGGATTTGGAGCCGGACTGTGGAGGTTTTTGATCAGAACCGGATGGGTATTGTAGGTTAGGATCGAATCCGATCTGACGGTCAAAATTCATTATTTATAACATCCTAGATTGTTTTTTTAAGCAATTATTAAGAAGTCTAAATGTCAGCAAATGAAAAGTGGCAAACGATTATGTCTAATTCAGGAATTCTACATTCTTTATGGTCCAGACTTTGGACCAGTACAGAAAAAATAAAATCTTTCAGGTAGTCAGCCACTGCTAATTGGCTAATTAGTCAGTTAGTTTGGAATGCAGCCAGTAGATTACCGATTTGGTTGGTATTGTTTTCCGTGTTGTTTCTACTCCAGATATATCAGAAAAAAATTATAGTGTTGTTGGTAGACCAGTAAATGTAATGAATTGTTATCTGTAAGCTTCGGTTTTAGGATTACCTTGAGTAACGCCTACAAAGTGGTCCTATGGATTAAAAAAGAATAAATATAGAAACTACAATTTTGAAAAACAGCATAAAATATTAGTAGCTAATTCTTTTCAAACTGATGAAAAATCAACAGTAAATTAAGAAATAAAACACAGTAACAGTAGTCGAAAATGGTAAAATAAAGTTAAAAAATAGTTACAGTCAGAAGAGTAGGAAAACTGGAATTAACTGATTTTTTTAGCAATTTAGTCTAATAAAACCAGAGTACCCTATGTGTGAGTCAGTTAATCTTCAAATAAAGTTATCTATTGTTTTGCTTAATACTAACGAGAACTGTGTAGCCTAACTGACTGAGATTTTTTTATTTTTTTAGTTTGTATTGAATATTTTCTTATTGAGTTTGATTATAAAACTGTAATTCATTGAAAGGTACCTCTATTTTTATTGGCAAACTTAAAATAGATATATACTACTGCAATCTGCAATGTAATTTCAGTTATTGCTTAATTGGACCAAATTTGTTCTATTTAATCATAAGTGCTTTATCGGGCATCACTAATTTAAGGAATGTCGGAACGTAGGAAATGAGGAAAAGCAACACTAATTTAAGGAAATAAGGAAATGTCGGAACGTAGGACACATCTAAATACTAATTTAAGGAATGTAGGAAATGTAGGAAATAACGAAATAATACGAAAAACTTGAAACGCCCATTGGAAATGCTTGTACTGTGAAGGAACAAGTTATTTGAACTGTAGGAAATAATAATAATCGTCGGAAAAAGCGAAAAAATTTAGCTTTAGTTTGAAAATGCTTATACTGTGAAGGAACAAGTTATTTAAACTGTAGAAAATAAAAATAATTGTCGAAAAAAGCGAAAAAGCTTAGCTTTAGTTTGGAAATGTTTATACTGTGAAGGAACAAGTTATTTGAACTCTAGGAAATAAAAATGAATGTCAGAAAATACGAAAAATATTGAAGCTCTCATTAAAATGCTTATACTGAGAAAAAACAAGTTATTTGAACTGTAGGGAATAAAAATAAATGTCGGAATTAACGAAAGTACTTAACGCTTTCGTCGAAAGTGCTTAAATTGTGTAGAAACAAGTTATTTGAACTGTAGGAAATAATAATAATCGTCGGAAAAAGCGAAAAAGTTTAGGTTTAGTTTTAAAATCTTTTAACTGTGAAGGAACAAGTTATTTGAACTGTAGGAAATAATAATAATCGTTAGAATTAACCAAAGTACTTAACGCATTCGTCGAAAATGTTTAAATTGTGTAGAAACAAGTTATTTGAAATGTAGGAAATAGGGTTTTTCAATCTAATTTGTTGTTTTTGCAATCTAATTCGTTCTTTTTGCAATCAAATTTGTTTTTTTGCAATCAATTTCGTTTTGCAAAAACTTTTATATATATTACTTGTATAGGGTCTCCCAATAGGGTCTATATACATATATAGATAATATGGAGTCTCTGACTTAGGTCTCTATAATATTAGCTCTCCATAATTAGGTCTCCATAATCTATAATCTCCATAATTAGGTTTCTATAATGTAGTTTCCATAATGTATATATAGATAAGTATGTAGACCTATCGGAGAACCTATATAAAGAACCAATGTTATGGGGACTATATTATGGAGACCTAATATCTATTATTGAGACTACATTATGGAGACCTAATTTTGGAGCCTAATATTATGGAAACTATATTTTAGAAAACTAATTATGGAGACCTAATATTATGGTGACCTTATACTGAGACCTTATATTATCAAATATATAGACTCTGTATTTCCAAATATATAGATAATATACGGTCTCTGTATTAGGTCACCATAATATTAGGTCTCTATAATTAGGTCTCCATGATATATATAGTCTCCATAATTAGGTTTCTATAATATGGTTTCCATAATATTAGGTTTCCAAAATTGGGTCTCCACAATGTAATCTCAATATATAATAAATATTAGATCTTCATAATATGGTCTCCATAACATAGTCCCCATAATACAAGGTCTCCGATAGGTCTATATACTTATCTATATATACATTATGGAGAATATATTATAGAAACTTAATTATGGAAATTATAGAATATGGAGACCTAATACAGAGACCCCATATTATCTATATATGTATATAGACCCTATCGGAAGACCCTACACAAAGTAATATATATAAAAGTTTTTGCAAAACAAAATTGATTGCAAAAAAACCGAATTTGGTTGCAAAAACAACAAATTAAATCAAAAAGCCCTATAATAATAATCGTCGGAAAAAGCGAAAAAGCTTAGCTTTAGTTAGAAAATGCTTTAACCGTAAAGGAACAAGTTATTTGAACTGTAGGAACTAATAATAGTCGTCGGAAAAAGCGAAAAAGCTTAGCTTTAGTTAGAAAACGCTTTAACCGTGAAGGAACAAGTTATTTGAACTGTAGGAAATAATAATAATCGTCGGAAAAAGCGGAAAAGCTTAGCTTTAGTTAGAAAACGCTTTAACCGTGAAGGAACAAGTTATTTAAACTGTAGGAAATAATAATAATAATCGTCGGAAAAAGCGAAAAAAGTTTAGGTTTAGTTTAAAAACGCTTTAACAGTAAAGGAACAAGTTATTTAAACTGTAGAAAATAATAACAATCATCGGAAAAAGCGAAAAAGTTTAGCTTTAGTTTAAAAACACTTTAACCGTGAAGGAACAAGTTATTTGAACTGTAGGAAATAATAATAATAATCGTCGGAAAAAGCGAAAAAGCCCAGCTTCAGTTTAAAAATGCTTTAAAAGTGAAGAAACAAGTTATTTGAACTGTAGGAAATAATAATAATTGTCGAAAAAAGCGGAAAAGCTCAGCTTTAGTTTGGAAACGCTTTAACAGTGAAGGAACAAGTTATTTGAACTGTAGGAAATAATAACAATCATCGGAAAAAGCGAAAAAGTTTAGCTTTAGTTAGAAAACGCTTTAACCGTGAAGGAACAAGTTATTTGAACTGTAGGAAATAATAATAATCGTCGGAAAAAGCGAAAAAGCTCAGCTTTAGTTAGAAAATGCTTTAACCGTGAAGGAACAAGTTATTTGAACTGTAGGAAATAATAATAATCGTCGGAAAAAGCGAAAAAGCTCAGCTTTTGTTTAAAAATGGTTTAACCGTGAAGGAACAAGTTATTTGAACTGTAGGAAATAAAAATAATCGTCGGAAAAAGCGAAAAAGCTCAGCTTTAGTTAGAAAACGCTTTAACAGTGAAGGAACAAGTTATTTGAACTGTAGGAAATAATAATAATCGTCGGAAAAAGCGAAAAAGTTTAGCTTTAGTTAGAAAACGCTTTAACCGTGAAGGAACAAGTTATTTGAACTGTAGGAAATAATAATAATCGTAGGAAAAAGCGAAAAAGCTCAGCTTTTGTTTAAAAATGGTTTAACCGTGAAGGAACAAGTTATTTGAACTGTAGGAAATAAAAATAATCGTCGGAAAAAGCGAAAAAGCTCAGCTTTAGTTAGAAAACGCTTTAACAGTGAAGGAACAAGTTATTTGAACTGTAGGAAATAATAATAATCGTCGGAAAAAGCGAAAAAGTTTAGGTTTAGTTTTAAAATCTTTTAACTGTAAAGGAACAAGTTATTTGAACTGTAGAAACTAAAAATAAATGTCGGAAAAAGTGAAAAAGCTCAGCTGTAGTTTAAAAATGCTCGAACTGTGAAGGAACAAGTTATATGAACTATAGGAAATAATATAATAATTGTCGGAAAAAGCAAAAAAGGCTCAGCTTTAGTTTGAAAATGCTTATACAGTACTGTGAAGGAACAAGTTATTTGAACTGTAGGAAATAAAAATGAATGTCGGAAATTAACGACAGTACTTAACGCTTTCGTCGAAAATGGTTTAACTGTGAAGGAACAAGTTATTTAAAGAGTAGGAAATGTAATGATAAGCGTCGGAAAAAGCGAAAAACCTCAGCTTTAGTTTAAAATTGTTTAAACTGTGTAGGAACACGTTATTTGAACTGTACAAAATAATAATAAGCATCGGAAAAATCGAAATACTCAGGGTTAGTTTGAAAGTGCGTATACTGTGTGGGAACAAGTTATCTGAACTGTAGGAAATAAAAATAAATGTCGGAATTAACGAAAGCTAGCGCTTTTGTCGAAAATGCTTAAATTGTGTAGGAACAAGTTATTTGAACTATAGGAAATAATAATAAGCGTCGGAGAAAGCGAAAAGTTTAGTTTTAGTTTGAAAATGTTTAAATGTGAAGGAACAAATGATCTGACATAAGAATCTGTATCTCATCAATATTTGAACTTTTGTTGTTATACAGACGTTTTTTAGTGTTTTTAGCTTTCCCTGTTTTGGTGCTTTCTGAACTTTTTTACAACATTTTAAAAGCTCTTTTTGGGGTGTGCCAGTTAAAATCATGCTACAACCTTTTTTCTTCTGGGAGCTTTTGGATAACCAATTACTTGTTCTGGAGATTTTTTTTATTTTTTATTTTTTTATTTTTTATCTCTATATTTATCCTCCTGACTCGCAGAAAAGCGACGGAGGCGCTATACATAGGGTAAGCAATTACCCCAATCTGCTTCCGGAGATGCCAAGATATTGCTGTCCGCTTGTAATTTAATAGAGATATGACTGCAATTTAGAACTGCTTATCAAGACCACCAAGCAGGGGAAAGTGCCGTAAAGTGTCTTTCCCAAGGACACAACAGAATGGCGCAAGTGGGTTTTGAAGCGAGATCATGCTGATCATCAGTCCGGTGCTTTAACCACTCGACCACGCTGCCGACAATTATTTTGGAATGTTTTGGAATTGAGATAAAAATTATTTTGGAATGTTTCCAGATTTTGGATCCCAACGTCATTAAGCAACCCAAAACTTTTCGCTGAAAATCAGCATTGTGGAAGCTTTCGTTTTCTTCCAAATGTCTGATGCTTGTTGATGCATCATTAGGTTGATCAGTGACCAGACTATGTAAAAAATCGCATTCATCAAAAATGTGTTCATGTAAGGGGAATATGCCAATCTGCTATGACATTGGTTGAAGTCATAGCTTTTTTTCGATAAACGTACCAATGGTAGACTTTCTTTGTCTATTTCTTACCATAATTTTTATAATAATAAATATTATCAAAACTAAGAAAAATTTTTTACAATTTATGGATCATACGTAACTTAAAAAATGTAGTTCTAAACTTTAACAAAAATAGTTGTAATGTTAAGCCTAATTACTAGTTGTTGATAAATCAAAAGAAATAGGCTATTGTGCAAAATAAATCTATATAATCATCAAAGGGCACAGTCGGACAGTGTCTGGCTGTTCCCCCAAAAAAATGTCCGATTGTGCCCTAACCAGAATTTTTTTTATTTTTTAAGAGGGTGGCAAAAACTTAAAAGTTACGTCAAGTTATTTTATGGTATAAGATAGCAAATAAACCAAGTTCTAAAATGTATCAGCAGTGAGAAGAATTTAAATTAAAGCTAAGGTAAAAACAGGTTCAAATATACCCTTTCCAAAATTACTTACCTACCCTCAAAAGCAAAATTCATCTACCACATTTATTTTACAATAATTAGTTTTTTCAAACTAACACGAGTGAATGCTCTGTGGTAAAATATATCTATGTCTGCTGTTGTGATATTGTGCAATAGATGACGTAGTGTTTTCTTAAACGCTTAATCTTAATCAGCGCCTTCTGCTCGATCAATTATTGGACACGCGCATCTCCAAGCATAATTGTTACAAGTTAAATTTGCGCATCTATTTCGGTTCATCAGTCAGTTCAAAGTTATCAAGCTACTACAGCAAACGAACTAAAAGCATTCTATTTCAATACGGTTGTTTTTGGCTGAGTAAATTTTGTGAATATTAATTATTGTTATTTAATAAACCTGTGTATTCGTGCAAAGATACAACAGGCAAAAGTGGCGACGAGGATTCAAGTAACTCATCTGCGTCAAGAAAAAAAGAAAATTTGTTGAATTTGCATTAACAGCTTGAACTGTCAAAATGAGTGAAATTTCTGAACTAATTTTGTTGTTAAATAAGCAACACCAAGAGCAAATGGCAGTTTTACGAGGCGAGCATCAAGAGCAAATGACAATGCTTCAAGAGCAGCTAAAAATTTTACAAAGCAGCTTGAACAACCCGCGAGAAAATGTTCCAACACCGATGGCAAGTTTTCAACCATTCGATTCCACATCTGAGTTATGGACTGATTATTTGGCAAGGTTCCGAACATTCGTCACTGCTAACTCTATTCCTGACAACAAGCAAGCACAAATTTTTCTTACCAACCAATCTAACTCCGTTTACAAAATGCTTAGCAACTTAGCGGCTCAGCAACAACCTGTCAAAAGCATACATGAGCTAACGATAAATGATATTCAGACGTTTATGGCAGAGCAGTTTGATCCAAAACGGTTTGTTGTCAGAGAACGTTTCAAGTTCTGGACCGACAACAAGATGCAGCTACCTGTGATTTTCAATCCATTAAAGATCCTTTAGATGAAGCCTTGCGAACTAAATTCATCTGTTCAGTCGACAACGAAGCAGTTTTGAAGACACTCTTCAAGCTCAAGGACGATGAACTGAAGTTTAGCAACGCCATCAGGGTGGCTCAAGAAGTGGAAGAAGCGGCCAAGGTAGCAAAGGAAACCGTACACGGTCAACCTTCTACGTCGGTGCAGAAAGTTTATCACGCAAAGTCCAAAACTTCCAAAACGCAAGAAAAGAAAACCGCCTGCTTCAGGTGTGGAAATTTTGGACATTTCAGCAAAGCTTGTCCCCACATTAAAGCTATTTGCAGCTTCTGCAAGAAAACAGGTCATCTGCAATCTGTATGCATGTCTCGACTAAGAGATAACAGTAAGCTTGTGAAACAACAGGTGAAATTGGTGCACAAGGTCCGATGTTCTGTTTCACCCATCTATCAAACTATTAAACTTAATGACCGCAGAATTAAGTTTGAAATTGATAGCGGAGCCAGTGACACATTTTGCTGTGAAGCGACGTGGCAAACGCTGGGTAAACCCACTCTACAACCTGTACTGTAACAGTTCGATATCAAGTTGCTGAAGGTAGCCCACTACCCGTCGCGGGACAATTCCAATCAACCGCAAGTATTGATGGAAAATCACCTGACGTGACCTTTCCTGTAATTGTCACTAAGGTGCCCAATCTAAATTTACTAGGTCGTCTGGCGAAGATGAAGTTGAAACTCACAAACTTAACTGATCACTTCAGAGAAAACCTAAGTTGTGCTGAATCTACTACAACAATAGAACACGTCACTACAAGTGGTCCAGAAAACTCTTTACATGCGGCATGTATTCAATTATGTGGAGAATTTCCTACTTTATTTGAATCGACAACCAAGACCTGTTCCGTTCTCAATCTTTAGAGAGGTGTATGGGAGCTTACAGATTTTAACTCGTACGGCACCCCCGTGGTTCCTATTAGAAAGTCTCCTTTGCCTGGTCAAGCAAAAGCAAGCATTCGAGTTTGTGGAGATTATTCGGTGACTGTGAACTCGCAACTGGAAGACCATCGTCAACCAATCCCTCTCCCAGAACATCTTATGCGCAAGCTAGGACGTGGTTACTGCTTTAGTAAGATTGATCTAGCTAATGCATATAATCAAATCTGTCTTTCTCCTGACAGCCAGAAGAAGCTGGCTCTCAGCACTCACAAAGGAGTTTTACTTCAGAAAAGACTTCCTTTCGGAATTAAATCCGCACCAGGGTATTTCCAAGAAATCATGGAACAGTTAACGCAAAATTTGCGAGGAGTTGCTGTATATTTCGATGATATTTTGGTAAGTGGTGACAACGCAAAAGATCATTTGATGAACCTGCGAGCTTTGTTCAAAAGACTAGAAGAAAAAGGTCTTCGCTGCAACCGTGAAAAATGTGTTTTCGCCCAAGTATCAATTGATTACCTGGGTCACACTTTATCAAGTCGAGGAATTGCAAAAGGGTCCAAAGTTGATGCCATACTAGAAATGCCTACACCCAAGAACATTTCTACGTTAAAATCTTTTTTAGCATCTGTGCAGTTTTATTCTAAATTCTTACCTCCATATTTTTCGGAAATCACCGAGCCGTTGTACAAGCTTACACGCAAAGGACAACAGTGGAAGTGGGGTGAAGAAGAAGCGACATCTTTCAAAAATATCAAACGGTTACTATGCACAGAGACTGTACTTGCTCACTATGACCCATCTCTTCCGTTGGGTTTATCTTGTGACGCCTCGGAATGCGGAATTGGAGCGGTATTATTTCATCGCTTTGCAGACGGAAGCGAGCGTCCGTTTCTCAATATTTCTAAAATCTTATCGCCGACACAAAGACGCTACAGCCAAATAAAGAAAGAAGCACTATCCTTAGTGTACGCTTTGAAGAAATTTCATCAGTTTTTGTACGGTCGTAAGTTCATTGCCTTGTTTGCCCCTGATAAAGGTACTCCTGCAATGGCCGCGAATCGACTTGCACGATGGGCATTACTAGTCCATCAATGTGACTACACGGTGGAATACCGTAGAAGCAAGGACCATGGCAATGCCGATGCTCTTAGTCGCTTGCCATTTTCAAATGACAGAAGTTTTGATGGGGAGGAGATGAAAGAAGATTTCGATAGCGTTTGTTTGGTTCGAACCATCATTCGTCAAATCAATCCTGACAATCCATTGCTTGTGGTCAGAGAAACTGCCAAGGATCCAATTCTTTCCCAAGTAATGCAATTTGTGAAGGAAGAATGGCCGCATGCATTTTCGGAAGAGCTTAAAGACTTCAAAAAGTTGCAGAAATTCGTTGTCAACAGAGAATGGTTGCGTTTTTTACGGCTTACGGGTAATAATTCCTTCAACTCTACGTAATCATATTCTTAAATCGTAACGGATTTTTTGGTTATGCGTTCTTTAATTCTCTGCATTACTTGGGGCATCAGTCGTATGTAAGCGTCGGTATTTTGCTTTGATTTTCCATGAGGCGGACGACTTTCAAGGTAACCTTGGTACTCATAGCATGCAAGGATATCATTATCAGTATTTTTGGAATCGATCCACGAAACGCGTTTTTGATAACATTCTTCTGTATGTAAAGGAATATAAATTTTTTTTTTTGTTCAATTGTGGTTCGATACAAAATTTTCAAATTTTAATATAACTTTTTTCAATTTCCAATCTCCTGATTTAAAATAGTAAGCTGTATTAGTACAACCGTCTGAACGCCAGCTTCCGCAATCATCCCAATAGATGCTTCGACCAATAATGCAACGTCTTTTCATATTTTCCTCATTGTTTATAATGAAGTAACAGTTCTCCTTAACCACTCTAGGTAATTCACTCAGTATTTGGTGGGGGTGCTGCAATGCAGACAAAAGTTTATCAACAGTCAGAAATCGGAACCCTGATCCTGAAATTCGGGGGAGTTGTTTGAAGCAGGTTGCATCTTCCTTCACAAAATCTTTGTTTACAGAAACAGATTTATACCAAAGTTCGTCCATTTTACTGAAACTGAGCCAGCTGTTTAGTGATGACTGAGACAAAACAGTTTTATCGCTGTTTTTTTCAGAACAAAGATTTTTCAGAGCAAAGAGAAATATCACTAGCGCACTTTTCAAATTCGTCTTCGTGGGCGCTCCACCGAGTCAAGTTCACGCTTTCCACGGAATTGCTCGAGTCAGTTAAGTGTCTAATATTATCGTCGGTCTTCTTTCGTTTTGATGAGGTAGTTTTGCAATGAAGTTCATTTTTTCGCTTGCCCATGGGATTGCAAAATGCGTCTAAAAAGCATGACTTTGGTAAAAAGGAGACTCGTCCAAGTCTAATATTTCCGTTGACTGTGGTAAAGTTTCGATTCGTTTAATAACAGCAAAATGATTGGACAAAAATTTAGTAATATTTTGCGACACTTCAGTCATTGACCACATGACTGTCAACTTTGGTGCTTTGGATAACTTTACATTACGACCATAAATGTCTTTTGTCAGCATACTGACAAATTTCTATTAACTGTTGGAGGGCAGTATGAAGAAATTGCTATGTTTAATGCTGCACTTATAGCAGAAAAAGAAAGTATCTTTGCCCATTTTCCAGGTTTACATGTTTCTTCAATCACTTTGTTGAACTGACCGTGAACTAGTCGATTGTCTTTAAACAAATGATTAGATGTTTTGTTGTTGCTATCATAACAATTTGAATTCATTCCAATTTCAATAGCAGCTAGCAGCCGAATGTGCAAATGGTATTGTTCATCTGCGAATAGACCCCGAGAAACTGCGCGATATAAGCAGTTACCATCTCCAGCAACAGCAAGAGGTACGTTTTCGATTAGGATTACAGGATGGTACATTTTAAGTATTTCGATAGCTACTTCATCGCGAGGAGAATACTCTTCTAAATTTGAAAAAGAAGGAAGTTCAACGCTGTGTGTTTGAAGAACCAACTGCTCGTTTCTAGCTGCAGCGTCAATTTTTTTTTATTCTCGGCTTGTCCTTGCTATTCTGAAAAAATAAAGTAATTCTCTAAAATAGCGAATTGTATTTTCATGTGTTTAGTTGACCTTTATACTTTTTAACTAACATGCTCAGGCCGGAAAATGTTAAACATGAATAACCAATTTTTAATCTAAGACTAAAAATCTCTTGTTTTAACACAAAAGAACCGCTCAAGAAGACTTATCGCTTTGTAACAGCTTTTCTGAAAGAAATTGACATATTCTCACTCCTCAGAAAAAAAACAATATGTTTATGTGTTTAGCTAGAAAGCCAAGTCCTGCGCAAGTAACAATGCCTTGGCATGTGATATGTCAAAATATAAAAAAAAACTCATTTTATTTTTGAAATACATCCCTTATATAACTTTTTACCTTGCAAGCGCGTTGTTGAAATAATATGTTATTGTATCAGGTTCGTCAGCGAAAGAACAACTGCGGCAAAAAAATTTAAGATTTTTTTCACTCCACAAAGACAAATCGAATTTCCTCTTGTGTATGCATTTACTGCAAAACAATTAGTAAATATTATCAATGGTAATGAGTAAAGGTAAACTTTTACAGTTTAGATTCGTTAACTAAATTTTTAATCCTGTTACGCAAACTTATAGCCACCATCACGCATTTTATGCAATCATTCTGTAATTCGCAAAATAGTTGCTAAACCCAATTTTCAGCCGGTAAAAGGAGAAGAAGGAGTTAAAGGTTTTAAAATCTAAGCAAAATCAGGCAGATTTAACTACCTGTAATGCGACCAGCTTCGATCGTCTTGTACGTACACATAGCCTTCATACAACAAAGGAACAAAAAAAAGGAATGAACCGTACCTGTAAAACATGATTTACATTGAAAACATTTAATGCAATTATCTATGCAATTTAATTTGCATTTGCCACATGGATATCTAGGCTTTTTTTCAATCAGCTTTTTCTCAGTAAAACCTATTAGTGAATCCGTAAGAAATGTAAAACACCTGCAGTACAAAGTACTTGTATAATGATTTGACGTACAACCTTTAAAACGAAACAAATAGCCTACTTGTTATTGTTTTGTATGTACTTAATTTATCCTTAAAGAATTGAGCCGTCTATAGCGGCACTGAAAGAAATGGAAGCAGTAGCACGTATATTAAAAATAATCTTTAAATTCTTAATTTCGGAAACTGTTGCAATCAAACTTTTTTAAAATTTGTTTAAAAAAATACTTAACTTAAATTTACAAAATTAGATTGTTTTTAGGGATTTTTGTAATGAACATGCGTAATGTTTTTTCATGTTTGCCCAGGTTTGATTTTTTATTACGCTGTGGATTAAAATTTTAACAGCTTATAGGCCTATTATATTTATAAAAACTAGTTATAAAAACTGCTTATAAATTATAAAAAAATTACGTTATTGAGAGCGAAAAACTGTAGGAATTAGCAAGGACAAAAATTTTTGGTATTGTCTGCCATTTAAATTGAAAACAACAATCTGATAAAACTTTAACAGTGTTAAATAGCCTACTTTGAAAGAAACCTGTAAAGATGAATTTGTTTTATTTCATACAATTAATGGACAAAAAAAGCTGGCCAGATACTCAGGGAAAATGAAAAAGATGAAGGCGTCGGTAAATCGTAATATATTTCATCGCCGAATGATTTATTAATATTTAAACATGTTATTGAACTTAATTTTCAACAACGTAACTATAAACCGCTTCTGAAGTTTCGAGTGATTCTACTCAAAGAGACTTAGCGAGAATTTCGGCACCTAGGGGAGAGTGGGGCCGGGCTGGACACTGGGTACAGTCGGACATTGTAAGTTGGAAAGTTTGAAACTTCAAACTGCAGATGTTGTATCTTTGCACGAATACACAGGTTTATTAAATAACAATAATTAATATTCACAAAATTTACTCAGCCAAAAACAACCCTATTGAAATAGAATGCTTTTAGTTCGTTTGCTGTAGTAGCTTGATAACTTTGAACTGACTGATGAACCAAAATAGATCGCAAATTTAACTTGTAACAATTATGCTTGGAGATACGCGTGTCCAATAATTGATCGAGCAGAAGGCGCTGATTAAGATTAAGCGTTTAAGAAAACACTACGTCATCTATTGCACAATGTCACAACACCTCCCCAAATAAACTATGACAAAAAAATATATACATATTAGCAACAATATTTTTTTGGAAGTCTCTTTGTTCTCGCTGATCGTCGTGGATTGTGTCGCCCGTACTCGTCTCCGGTTGGTACTCTCGGATTGTTGCGTTGGTTCATCGAAAAAGAACTAGATGCGTGGTCAGTCCAGGCTGGAAGTGTTTCTGTAGACAAAACGCTCGTTGGGATTTCACAGGGATCATCATCTTGATCCGAACCGTATCGAGGTCGAAGTTGATCAAGATGTCTGAAAACGGAGAGAGAGACACACACACAATTTGTCACACAGACAGACAATCGAAAGATATAAGAGACACAGAGACTCGCTAGATCTTTCTCTCTCTCTCTCTCTCTCTCTCGTCCTATTTGAACACCGACCGTGAGGGTATGGAGCCAGCTAAAACTTCTCTCGCACAGAAGAGGTTACCCGACACAGTTTATATCAATATTGTAATTTAATAAAGTTATCGTAACTGGTCCGGCGGTTTTAGACTAATACTTCACAGTCTGAAACAAGTACAATATAATATTAAAATATAAAGTTAATTTAACAAATAGAATATCGGTGATTATCTTCCAAATTAATAGATTAAAATTGATACATAAAGAACAGAACCATATCTCAGCTAGCACCTCGCCATGTGCTTAATTCAGTTAAGACAAAGAAGAATTACGCCACCGTGTTGCCAACAAAAAAGATACGTGACAAATTAAAAGTTTAAGGGCGAAATAACACGTATATCGACAACAGTCCCCTCTAAAATTTGAACGTAGAGAAGATTTTACACAAAAGAGAAAAATATGCGTGTACATTTCGGTTGTTGTTGCCACAGAAACCTTGGTCCCCTCGTCCAAAGATTTTACCTCTCTTCATGTGCAATGCGAAAAGGCCTGGTGGCTACATCAGCGGGGTTAAACTCAGAGGCAACATACTGTGGAAGCTTTCCTCCACTGTTTCTCAGAATGAGATCCACTCTGTTTCGCTCGAATACTCGTAATTCAAGGGTCTTCTGCGAGCACCATTGTATCACTGCTTTGGAGTCTGTCCATAGTTCAAAGTTTTTGATGTCCAAAGTAGTTGAATCAAGGCATTCCCTTAACAAACGTGCTCCAAGATCTAGAGCAATGACTTTTTTTCGTGGCATTGAATCACGAGCCACTTCGGATTGTGAAAGAAGTGTAGTTCTTGCCGCAATAAGACTAACGTTGCATTCATCTTCTGTCAAAACTCGAAGATACAGTGCAGCTGCAGCTATGTCCTTGCTGCTATCAGCAAACAAATGGTATTCACAATAATCTTTTCCCGAGCTTTTCAAAGGTACACGTCGTCTTGGCAGGGAGACAGTTTCTATTGAAGACAAATCTTGCACAGCACCTCTCCATTCTTTCATAAGTTCTGGTGGTACTTTTGTATCCCAGCTATCAACTTCTCGAACAATTTTAGAACAACATAAACTCATTCTCACATAGAACGGTGCTCACCATGAAAGGGGGTCAAATATTTGGTGTTGCAAACTAACAATCTGTCTCTTTGTGAGGGCTCTTTCCATACCTAAGCTAAAATCTGGCCTTTTGATAAACATTTCATCTGTTGTGGTGTCCCAGATCACTCCCAACGTGGTTTGCATAGGCATCTGTCCAGAGTCCTTTTCTTGTATGCTTCTAACAGAAGGAGCAAGATCTTCATCTTTTAGATCTGCAAGTATTTCTTTACAACAGGCGTTCCACTTGGTTATCTTGAATCCAGTGGTCATCAACAAAAGTGATATTTCTTAAATTATGCGCTTTCCATCATCGATGCTATCCACACTGGATATAAAATCATCAACAAACATGTCTCGAGTCAGCCTGGAGGTTGTGTCTTCAGACGCATTTGAAATATTTTCTTGGGCAGTGAAGATCATGGCAAATCCAGCAATGCTGGGAATACAACGTAGACCGTACGGGGCAACTTGAAATTGAAAGGCAACAACATGGCCTTGCATGTCACTTTCACTAAACCACAATATGCGTAGCATATCTCTATCTTCAGGGGCAATACGGATTTGGAAGAACATGTTGGCAATGTCGCCTGCTATACCGTGTTTTCTTTCTCCAAATCGTATCAAGATAGCTCGCAAGGATTGCATAAAGATTGGCCCACGGCACAATAACTTATTCAGTAACACTCCTCTATATTCTCTTGCAGCATCATACACAACACGAAATTTGGCTTGTGTTGTATTAAAGTGAGGAATGTAGTACTGTGGTAGACTTTTATCTTGTAAGTCTAAGTGAAGCTTATCTTCAAGGATGCGAATCAAGTGTCCTTCTTGTATTGCAGCATCAATCTTCTTGCAGTATTGAGATCGAACATCAGGTTTATTCCTGAGTCTATGCTGAAGGCTGAGTAAAGCATATCTAGCCTGTTCAAAGTTGTTCTGCATATTATCAGGGTCATGTGCCCATGGCAAAGGAAATTCCAAATGGTTTTCATCATTGTCCACTTTAACCAATTTCACTGTTTCCTTGAAATTTTTCAACACCTTTTTATCTTCCATACTCATAGCCACTTTGTTATCATTTGTAGATCGATACAAAATATTGTTCTCCAATTTCACAACATCATCATGTCTATCAGAGGGAGCTAATCTGACTTTTGAACAAACAGCACCTTTTGGTGTCAGTCTTTGACTACCATTCAATGTGTGAACATCTAGGTGACAGTGACTCTCATTATTTGTCCTAAGCCACAGAGTGCCTAGTTGATGGGATGCAACTTTCCTATTACCTTGCCATGTAAGGCTTTTACTGCAAAGGATGTGCTTCCATGCCAGATCTCCTCCGACTATCATGTCAACATTAGGCATGTGGCCACTCTCATCAACAGGTAGGTACTCAGAAAATGGCAGTTGGCAATTGATAAAGGTCATGTTTTCAAACATGGCAGTTCTTCCATCACTCTTCTGTAGTATCAGGTCCTCATTCATGACTTCGCAATGCATGGAGGATCCATTAAACAATTTGTATTCTTGGATACAGTTGGGTTCCCAAAAACCCCATAGACGTTCTGCCAAAGTGCGGGAACACAGTGTGCTTGTGGCTCCTGTATCTATGGCAGAGAAAAATGTCACAAATTCAGCTTCTGCTTCACTTGGCAAGGCTGTCATTTTCATGACACAGACTTGATCTAAATTGGGCGGATTTTCTTTCACATAGCCCAGTACTTTCAGAGGCAAATTAGGTTCAGATAACTTCTCTTTTGCAGTTGGCTTGCTTGGTGCTTCTCGAGTAGAGGCTTTCTTCCTTACAACTGGCTTATGCAGCAAAACATTATGAGGAGATGCACAATCTTTACATTGTTGCTTCAATTTATTCTTACAAAATTTTGTGGTGTGTGACCTCTTCAAACACAGAAAGCATAAGCATTGCTCTTTGGCAAATTTCCATCGTTCATCAACAGTCATGTTCAAAAACACTTGACACTCCACAAGATCATGTGACGTTGTCTCAGGATGTATCAAGCATGTCTTCATATTTACTACTGACTTATCTTCATGCAATTTTGGTGTCCTTTCTAGTGCAGCAATGAAAGGCTTTGAATGCCATCTTGAGGTAGATGCAGCATGTAATTTATTCTTAGAGGGTTCTGCTCTTCCACATGAAGACTCATGAATATCAACTTTCATCAGGTGCAGTGAATCAACATAATCAATCTCAGCACTTAGAAACAGCAGGAACTGCTCAAATGTCCAACGATTTGCAGGGTATTGAGAATCAAACCTGCTACGCAGTTTTTCATTAAAAGCATTATACAGTTGTCCCAACAACATTGGGCCATCCAGTGTTGAAGTTTTGCCAATTGACGATGCCACTTCCTTGAGGTTTCTCATAGCAGCTCTAAATTCCAGCAAAATCTGACGATTATGGCCAATTGACCGACTTCTCCTCTTTACCTGTTGCATGGCATGCTCCAAAATGACATCTTTTCGTCCATATATTTCTTCCAAAGTGTTCCAAATGACATCACAAGCTTCATCAGGGTCCATTACAGTGAAGGCATTTTGGACATACTGTTTTGCCTGACCTTCTATTGTGCTCTCTATCCAGTGTAGTAGCATGTCAGGTCGAGTGTTACGCAAGTCACGATAGTTCAACAGCAACCGGTGCCTGTACGCAGGGTACTCAGCAGCATCTTTCCCATAAAAGCACAAACCAACCTCATTTCGGAGTCTCCAAGGAGGATTCCACATCTGTTGGCTACTATTTCTAGGAGTATGATTCAGTTGTGACTTGCTGTTCATTTCTTCATAAGGTTTCATCTCACTCTTGTGGGGCCAAATCCCCTTAACAACATTTGTTTTCAATTCACATTCCACTGGCATAGGTGGAGCTTCAATCACATCAATGTTCTTTGGTGTGGTCTCAGGACTCACATTCCCTGGTGTGGTCTCAGGAAATTCAGATTTCATCTTCACCTCTTCCTTGTCATGAAGGAAATGGTCTTTGTTGCTTTTCAAGCCAGCTAGACCTAACTCTGCAGCATCTGTTGCATTCTCAAACTGATCATCAATTCGCTGGTATGTGTTCAACTGCAAGCTTTTCCTTTCCAGTTCAATATTTGTGCGTTGCACCTCAATTTCCTTTTCTTGGATGGTTAGTGCCTGCATCTTTGATTGCATCTTTAATTCAGATATCTCCTTTTGCTGTTCTTGGATGATCCTCATTGACTGTTCAGAGAAACTTGACTTAGATGCTGTACCAGTAGATGACCTAACAGTTGGTTTGGATCTGCATTCTGGCTTTCTTGAGGCTCTGTCATAGTATCTCTTCAAATCTTCACTTTCTTTTTCCCTGTACTCTTTGACAAGGTTTTGCACCAATGGCCTAGAATGTGCTTCTGGATTATCTTCTAGCCACTGATGGAGTGCATTGTTATAAATACCATGAGCCCTTAATCCATATTCAAGGGTCTTATCAAGCAAGAGTTGATTGTTTTCTTCTTGCCTTCCAGAATACTCTCTCATAACATCTGTAATCATTTTAAGCTCACGTGCATAGCGTTTCAATGCTCTATGGCTCTTGAAGTAGGTGGGGTCCGGATCATCAACCCACAACAGCCTGACATCTTCCAGCACATCATTGCTGTCAACATCACATTCATCATTTTGCTCACTGAAACCTGAACTGCACTTAGGTACTTCAGTACCCTTAGAAGTAAAGATGTCAGTGCCATTTCCCTTATTCCTGCTCTCAGGCAGGGCACTGGGTCTACTATCATCATTATGCCCATGCGATGAGCTACATTGACTCTCCATCACAAAATCAACTTCAGTCACAATTACTAGTCTTCCAATCTCAATTAACTAGTACTTTATGAAAACAGAATGTCTTCCAATCCCAATTAACTAGTCTTCCAATCCCAGTTAACTAGTCTAAAATGAAAACGGAGAGAGAGACACACACACAATTTGTCACACAGACAGACAATCGAAAGATATAAGAGACACAGAGACTCGCTAGATCTTTCTCTCTCTCTCTCTCTCTCTCGTCCTATTTGAACACCGACCGTGAGGGTATGAAGCCAGCTAAAACTTCTCTCGCACAGAAGAGGTTACCCGACACAGTTTATATCAATATTGTAATTTAATAAAGTTATCGTAACTGGTCCGGCGGTTTTAGACTAATACTTCACAGTCTGAAACAAGTACAATATAATATTAAAATATAAAGTTAATTTAACAAATAGAATATCGGTGATTATCTTCCAAATTAATAGATTAAAATTGATACATAAAGAACAGAACCATATCTCAGCTAGCACCTCGCCATGTGCTTAATTCAGTTAAGACAAAGAAGAATTACGCCACCGTGTTGCCAACAAAAAAGATACGTGACAAATTAAAAGTTTAAGGGCGAAATAACACGTATATCGACAACAATGTCTTCTCCAAGTTGGTCCTCGAGGAATGACTCGTACATTGACGCTTCGTGTACCATGGACTTTTGTAACTATCGCAGGCACCCATCGTGGGTCACGATCTCTTCTAGGGCCGAAGTACAGTGCGTAACAAGGGTCCCCTAGTGTATAATGATGTTCGACTTTCGAAACCAATTCCGAGTCTTCAGCATTTGAATGCTTGCCTGATTTGTCTTGACTGTTTTTCCTGCAGGAGATGCGGAATGGATGGAACCAAAGTGTCAATTTTGGTGCGAATTCTTCTTCCATTCAACAATTCGCTTGGTGACAGTCCCGATGCAAAAGAATCCTTCTATATTGCATTAGAAATTCTTCCAAAGCTTCCTTTGGAGGTAACGAGGATTTTCTCAATGCCTGTTTGAAGGATTGTATCAAACGCTCGGCAGCACCGTTTGTTGCTGGATGATAAGGTGCTCCGGTGAGATGTACAATGCCTCGTTGTTTGCACCAAGCTTGGAACTCTTGAGACAGGCATTATCGGTCACCAACGTGTGGGGATATCCGAAATGAGCAAATTCTTGTTCAAGTATAGCAGTCGTACTATTCGAAGACGTTGAGGTTGTTGGGTGAATGCAAGGATATTTTGAATAAGCGTCTACAAGGACTAACCAGTTTCTTCCAGAAAGTTGATCGCATGGTCCAAGTGGAGTCTTGACCATGGTTTTTCTTATTTTGAAATTGGCCACAGGAAGTGCATTTGTGACATAAATTCTCGATGTCAAAGTCAATTCTTCGCCAATAGACAGTTGACCTGGCAAGTTGTTTCATCCGTTGCATGCCGAAATGTCCAAGGTGTAATAATTAAAGAATAAGATTACGTAGAGTTGAAAGAATTATTACCCGTAAGCCGTAAAAAACGCAACCATTCTCTGTTGACAACGAATTTCTGCAACTTTTTGAAGTCTTTAAGCTCTTCCGAAAATGCATGCGGCCATTTTTCCTTCACAAATTGCATTACTTGGGAAAGAATTGGATCCTTGGCAGTTTCTCTGACCACAAGCAATGGATTGTCAGGATTGATTTGACGAATGATGGTTCGAACCAAACAAACGCTATCGAAATCTTCTTTCATCTCCTCCCCATCAAAACTTCTGTCATTTGAAAATGGCAAGCGACTAAGAGCATCGGCATTGCCATGGTCCTTGCTTCTACGGTATTCCACCGTGTAGTCACATTGATGGACTAGTAATGCCCATCGTGCAAGTCGATTCGCGGCCATTGCAGGAGTACCTTTATCAGGGGCAAACAAGGCAATGAACTTACGACCGTACAAAAACTGATGAAATTTCTTCAAAGCGTACACTAAGGATAGTGCTTCTTTCTTTATTTGGCTGTAGCGTCTTTGTGTCGGCGATAAGATTTTAGAAATATTGAGAAACGGACGCTCGCTTCCGTCTGCAAAGCGATGAAATAATACCGCTCCAATTCCGCATTCCGAGGCGTCACAAGATAAACCCAACGGAAGAGATGGGTCATAGTGAGCAAGTACAGTCTCTGTGCATAGTAACCGTTTGATATTTTTGAAAGATGTCGCTTCTTCTTCACCCCACTTCCACTGTTGTCCTTTGCGTGTAAGCTTGTACAACGGCTCGGTGATTTCCGAAAAATATGGAGGTAAGAATTTAGAATAAAACTGCACAGATGCTAAAAAAGATTTTAACGTAGAAATGTTCTTGGGTGTAGGCATTTCTAGTATGGCATCAACTTTGGACCCTTTTGCAATTCCTCGACTTGATAAAGTGTGACCCAGGTAATCAATTGATACTTGGGCGAAAACACATTTTTCACGGTTGCAGCGAAGACCTTTTTCTTCTAGTCTTTTGAACAAAGCTCGCAGGTTCATCAAATGATCTTTTGCGTTGTCACCACTTACCAAAATATCATCGAAATATACAGCAACTCCTCGCAAATTTTGCGTTAACTGTTCCATGATTTCTTGGAAATACCCTGGTGCGGATTTAATTCCGAAAGGAAGTCTTTTCTGAAGTAAAACTCCTTTGTGAGTGCTGAGAGCCAGCTTCTTCTGGCTGTCAGGAGAAAGACAGATTTGATTATATGCATTAGCTAGATCAATCTTACTAAAGCAGTAACCACGTCCTAGCTTGCGCATAAGATGTTCTGGGAGAGGGATTGGTTGACGATGGTCTTCCAGTTGCGAGTTCACAGTCACCGAATAATCTCCACAAACTCGAATGCTTGCTTTTGCTTGACCAGGCAAAGGAGACTTTCTAATAGGAACCACGGGGGTGCCGTACGAGTTAAAATCTGTAAGCTCCCATACACCTCTCTAAAGATTGAGAACGGAACAGGTCTTGGTTGTCGATTCAAATAAAGTAGGAAATTCTCCACATAATTGAATACATGCCGCATGTAAAGAGTTTTCTGGACCACTTGTAGTGACGTGTTCTATTGTTGTAGTAGATTCAGCACAACTTAGGTTTTCTCTGAAGTGATCAGTTAAGTTTGTGAGTTTCAACTTCATCTTCGCCAGACGACCTAGTAAATTTAGATTGGGCACCTTAGTGACAATTACAGGAAAGGTCACGTCAGGTGATTTTCCATCAATACTTGCGGTTGATTGGAATTGTCCCGCGACGGGTAGTGGGCTACCTTCAGCAACTTGATATCGAACTGTTACAGTACAGGTTGTAGAGTGGGTTTACCCAGCGTTTGCCACGTCGCTTCACAGCAAAATGTGTCACTGGCTCCGCTATCAATTTCAAACTTAATTCTGCGGTCATTAAGTTTAATAGTTTGATAGATGGGTGAAACAGAACATCGGACCTTGTGCACCAATTTCACCTGTTGTTTCACAAGCTTACTGTTATCTCTTAGTCGAGACATGCATACAGATTGCAGATGACCTGTTTTCTTGCAGAAGCTGCAAATAGCTTTAATGTGGGGACAAGCTTTGCTGAAATGTCCAAAATTTCCACACCTGAAGCAGGCGGTTTTCTTTTCTTGCGTTTTGGAAGTTTTGGACTTTGCGTGATAAACTTTCTGCACCGACGTAGAAGGTTGACCGTGTACGGTTTCCTTTGCTACCTTGGCCGCTTCTTCCACTTCTTGAGCCACCCTGATGGCGTTGCTAAACTTCAGTTCATCGTCCTTGAGCTTGAAGAGTGTCTTCAAAACTGCTTCGTTGTCGACTGAACAGATGAATTTAGTTCGCAAGGCTTCATCTAAAGGATCTTTAATGGATTGAAAATCACAGGTAGCTGCATCTTGTTGTCGGTCCAGAACTTGAAACGTTCTCTGACAACAAACCGTTTTGGATCAAACTGCTCTGCCATAAACGTCTGAATATCATTTATCGTTAGCTCATGTATGCTTTTGACAGGTTGTTGCTGAGCCGCTAAGTTGCTAAGCATTTTGTAAACGGAGTTAGATTGGTTGGTAAGAAAAATTTGTGCTTGCTTGTTGTCAGGAATAGAGTTAGCAGTGACGAATGTTCGGAACCTTGCCAAATAATCAGTCCATAACTCAGATGTGGAATCGAATGGTTGAAAACTTGCCATCGGTGTTGGAACATTTTCTCGCGGGTTGTTCAAGCTGCTTTGTAAAATTTTTAGCTGCTCTTGAAGCATTGTCATTTGCTCTTGATGCTCGCCTCGTAAAACTGCCATTTGCTCTTGGTGTTGCTTATTTAACAACAAAATTAGTTCAGAAATTTCACTCATTTTGACAGTTCAAGCTGTTAATGCAAATTCAACAAATTTTCTTTTTTTCTTGACGCAGATGAGTTACTTGAATCCTCGTCGCCACTTTTGCCTGTTGTATCTTTGCACGAATACACAGGTTTATTAAATAACAATAATTAATATTCACAAAATTTACTCAGCCAAAAACAACCGTATTGAAATAGAATGCTTTTAGTTCGTTTGCTGTAGTAGCTTGATAACTTTGAACTGACTGATGAACCGAAATAGATGCGCAAATTTAACTTGTAACAATTATGCTTGGAGATGCGCGTGTCCAATAATTGATCGAGCAGAAGGCGCTGATTAAGATTAAGCGTTTAATAATTTGCTCATAAAAACAAAATTGCTTCTGTGAGTTTCTTTTTTATTGCAGCTCTTTGGTCTGTTCTGATGAGCCTTAGTGATGAAAACAGACGTTCAACACTTGCTTGTGTTAAAAGAAGTACTTTTTTAAAGACACGTCAAAAATAAAAAAAATGGGGGGCATTTTGGAGGCTGAAGCGGATTAATGTAATTTACAAAGATTTACAAAAATTTACAAAGTTCAAAAACAATATCAAAAAAAGTTGGCAATGCATTAACTACTTAATTGGCAAAAACAAACAGCAAAGACCTGAAAAACTAGAACTAAATACTAATGACAAATCAATTATTGATCTTGTTGAAATTGCTAACATTTTCAATGACTGCTTCACTAACACACCTCAATTACTACTGAAAAATCTTTCACAAACAACTGTTAGTCATCAAAATTTTCTTGGTACGTCGAACCCTATATCAATGTTTTTCTATCCAACAACTACTTTTTAATTATCTCGAGGCCCAGATGGTAGGGGCTTTCACGCAGCCTGGGCCGTGAGTAAGTCTGTTCATTGATTTTAAAATGACAGACCGAAACCGAACCTACCAAAACGGAAGGGTATCCACCCATTCCGATGTTCAGTGTGGGTCTGCTAATCGGCAAACGTCCTTTTCAGGACAGGGCAATGCTAGGATAAAACTGCCCTTTTCAGGGCACATTGCCAACAAGTTCCGAAGACCCACTATTTTTCAGCTGAACATCGAAGGCCTCACTGCAAGCAAGATGAACGTTCTTCATCATCTCGCTATGCAGTCTGAGGCACTCGTCATCCTACTGCAGGAGACCCACTGCACTGATGCAGAGAAATTGGTACTACCAAACTACCAACTAGCTGGGTCTTCTTTAAGCAGGAAGCATGGTTTTGCCACGTTTGTCCACGACCGACTGAGATACACGCTTTTGGATCAATCTCCACCGACATCGGAGATCGAGTGGTTGTGTGTGGACGTTGATGGTTATAAAATAGTCAACGTCTACAAACCACCGCCAACGCGATTGCGAACCCTGGATCTCCCAGTGTTTCCTCACGCCTGTCTTTACGCTGGCGATTTTAATTGTCGTCATGCTGACTGGGGTTACGACGACAGCAGTCCGGACGGTGAGTGCTTGGCTGGTTGGGCAAGTATTAATTGTCTTGCCCTCCTATATAATGCCAAGGACGCTGCCAGTTTTTATTCCGGCCGCTGGAACAATGGCACCAATCCGGATTTAGCTTTCGCTAGCGTAGGTCCAAACAGTCGCTTACCGGATAGACGTGTCCTTGACAAGTTCCCCAGGTCACAACATCGACCTTCGCTTATTACACAACCAAGGTTTGCTATGGCAGTGCCAAGCATGCCTGTTAAGCGATGGAACTTTCGCAAGGCCAAATGGAGTGACTACATTGCTTTGACGAATAAATTCGCAAAGACTTTGTTGCCGCCTGATACACTTGATGTGGATGCGGCTTACCAGGACTTCTGTAACACCATTAAGAAAGCAGCCAAAAAGACTATCCCACGCGGGTATCGAAATACCTACATTCCGTGTTGGGATGCAGAGTGTGAATCCCTCTTTAAAACCTTTCTGCAGTCTCCTCAGGGAGACGACTCAAGTTTGGCTGCTACAGCTCTGCTTGCCAAGCTTGACAGAAAGCGGAGGGATCGATGGTCCGAGGCAGTTCGGAGCATTGACTTCTCACAATCTAGTCGAAAAGCATGGAGTATTTTGAACAACCTTACTGGTAGGTCACGACACTCTCCTCGTCACTGTCCCGTTTCAGCCGATGCTATTGCATCTCAGCTGGTTAGAAATGGGAAATACGAGGCTGTTGACCGCAAGTCATCTCGATTTGTCTTTCAAGAAGTGTCTGACCTTTGGAGGGCCACAACACCAGACGCAGTAAATATCTCTGACAATTTTTCAAGGAGAGAATTTGCTGCTGCCCTCCAACACTTGAAATTAGGTAAAGCTCCGGGACCTGATTCCATCTCCTCAGAGCTTATACTCCATGCCGGAGCTGCTTTGAAGTCCTGGTTACGTGACTTCCTTTCTTCCTGTTTGCGCCGACTCAAAATTCCCAAGATCTGGAGAAGAGCGCTTGTGGTCGCAATCCCAAAACCAGGAAAGCCCGTGGGTGACCCAAAGAGTTATCGACCAATATCTCTGCTCTGTGTCCCCTACAAGATCCTCGAGAGGCTTATCTACGCCCGCGTTGAACCATTAATCGATCCGCTGCTGCCTAAAGAGCAGGCTGGGTTCCGACGCGGAAAGGCAACCATAGATCAAGTTGTTCTGCTAACCCAGAACATCGAGGATTCTTTTGAGGCTAAAAAGAAGGCCGGTGCCGTATTTATCGATCTGACAGCTGCTTATGATACTGTCTGGCACCGTGGCCTTACCTGCAAGCTGCTGAGACTACTTCCGGATAAGCACATGGTCAAAATGATTATGGAGCTTGTCCAAAATCGAAGTTTCACCTTTACCACCGGTGACAGCAAGCAAAGCAGGCTACGCCGTCTTAAAAACGGCGTTTCTCAGGGATCGGTCTTGGCTCCCCTCCTATTTAACATCTATACATACGATCTTCCTTCTATGATTTCCAGAAAGTTTGCTTATGCTGATGATCTAGCATTGTTGCATTCTTCTGGAAACTGGAAGGACTTGGAGGGGACATTAAGCCAAGACATGTCCACACTGTCAGCGTATCTCCAGACTTGGAGGTTGAAGCTCAGTCACACTAAGACGGTGACGACAGCCTTTCATTTAAACAACCGAGAGGCCAAATGTGAGCTAAAGGTCTACAACAACGGTAGACTTTTACCGTTCTGTCCAACTCCTACTTACCTTGGGGTAAAACTAAACAGATCGCTCACGTTTTGTCACCATTTTGTGGCATTGCGCAAAAAACTATCTTCGCGCGTCACACTGCTGAGGCGACTCGTGGGCTCAGGATGGGGTGCTGGTGCTAAAACACTACGCATAGCCACCTTGTCTCTAGTCTACTCAGCAGCTGAGTACTGTGCGCCAGTCTGGTGTCGCAGTGCTCACACTCGTCTCATTGACAGTGTCTTGAATGACGCCTTGCGCATAGTTACTGGATGCCTGCGTCCCACTCCAACGGACCACCTACCTATACTCTCAGGCATCCAGCCAGCTGAGCTTCGCCGAATGGGAGCGACACTCTCCTTGGCTTACCGTGGATCTCTGGACCCCGATCATATTTTGCATGGTCTGTTAAGTGGGTCCTCAGATACTCGCCAAGTGAGACTAAGATCCAGACGCCCGTTTGTGCCAGGTGCGCGGAATCTCTTGGACAACCTTGCCAGACTTGGCATCTGCGCCTCTGAATGGACAAATCTTAAATGGAAAACGGAGTACTGTGAAGGTGCTTCCAGGCTCCGTGCTTTTGTGCCCTGGACCGGTGCCAGGCCTGTTGGGATGGGCTTACCCCGAGCAGCTTGGGTTAAGCTCAACCGCCTGAGGACTGGTGTTGGGCGATTCCATTCGTCCATGCACAAATGGGGTCTCGCTCCTTCACCGAATTGCGAGTGTGGCGCCTCTGAGCAAACTGCATACCATGTACTAACAGCGTGCCCTATACATCGGGCACCACATGGAGCACGAGGTCTGACGGTTTTGGATGACGAAACTCGATGCTGGCTTAATGACATCACTGCCAGCGTCTGATCCAGGCAGTGCAGCAGTCTGGGGTAGTAAAAGGATAAACCCTCGGCCCCAGTCCTGTTTGTGTCTGACCTGGAGTGGATACCTCTTCAAACGACGACGACGACGACGACAACGACGAATTATCTCGACTTATATCTGAAACTCCTTCAAAATTTAGTGCTGGTTGGGATGGTATACCTTCTATACTACTAAAATACTTACCTATTAATGCATTGTCAGCACTGAGTTATGTTTTTAACTTTTCCACCATGGGTCTTTTCCTGTCATAAAGGCAAATTTAGTACATTTTTTAAACATGCAAAAGTAATTCCTATTTTCAAAAAAGGAAACACAAAAAATGCAGCAAACTATCGACCAATTAGCTTGCTATCCAATTTTTCAAAAATTCTTGAAAAAATCGTAGCATCTTAATTCGTTTTTCAATAACTCCAATATTTTGTCCAATCACCAGTTTGGTTTTAGACAAGGGCACTCCACCTCACATGTTATTACATTATTAACTGATAAAGTTACAACAGTTTTTGAAAACAAGCAATCAACTTTAGGGATTTTCTTAGATCTTTCTAAAGCCTTTGATACTATTGACCATAAAATCTTGCTTAACAAACTGTACCATTATGGAGTAAGAGGCATACCTTTTTCTTGGTTTAAAAGTTACCTCACAGAAAGAACTCAACAAACTGAAGTCCTTGGTACTAAATCTACAAACATCAATAAACTGACTTCTTCTGTCCCCCAGGGCTCAATTCTGGGACCCATCCTGTTCATAATATATTAATATATGTCAATGACTTTCCTAAATGCCTGAGATACAGCAGTTGTTTAGCCTTTGCAGACGGTACAACTATATTAATTTCAGGAAAAAACCAAAAAAACTTGTATTACAATGCAAATGAAGAGCTTAATAAGTCGACAACTGGTTAATGACCAACAAGCTTTCCTTAAACATTGATAAAACAAAGTGCATGCACTTTAAAACCCTCAACACACCCACTCCCAACTTAACATTGAAAATCAGAAACAGTCCAATTCAAAAAATCTCATCCTTTAAACTATTAGGACTTATTATGGACGAACACTTGTCATGGAAAGATCACATTTTATCTCTTAAAAAAAAGTTACAAAGTATTGGTGGTAACTATAAAAATTAAGCCATGTTTAAGTAAAGATTCTCTCCTAATTATACATCATACTTTATCGATTAGTCACATACGATACTGCATAAACAATTGGTGCTTTGAAAACTCAACTCTAATTAGAAAATTGCAGAGTATATGTAACAGATTTTTAAAAATGACATTTAATCTACGACACAACAGTGACGTCACAGAAGCTATGAAAGACTCTCAACTTCTTACAATAAATAATCTTTACAACCTAGAAATAGCACAAATGATGTTTAAATATGAAACAAACAACTTCTACAAGCATTTAATAACTTTTTCACACAAAAATATTTAAAAATGAAAACCAGAAGCAACAACCAAATAATATCAAATTGCTTCAGAACTAAAGTAAGTCAGCAATCTCTGAAATTTGTTGGACCTAAACTCTGGAACAAAATATCTTCAGAGATCAGGCACAGCCATTCAAGCAACACCTTCAGAAAAAAACTCACGCAATACTTGGCACGTTTTCCAAATTCCTTGTTAAATTAATGCAAATAGTTTAGTACAAGTACCAAACCTATTCTACAATAGAATAACCAACTTTAATCTAGACTACAATTACTAGTAATCTGCTTGATTAGAACGAATATTATTATTGTTATTACTATTATTATTATTATTATTAATATTACTATTATTATTAATTTTTTTCGGCCGTTGAGCCTTGTCTGGCCTTGTCTTTGTTATTTTTCAGAACACGGGACTTTTATCTGGAGAAACTGCTTTTAATAGAGAAGACTAGATTGTGTGGCTACTATCTCAACAGAAAATGTTCAAACAATTCTTGTGTGTGTGTATGTGTTTTTTTTCTCGTACCATGTTTCCATGAAATGGTTCTTTTTGACCCGTGACAGGATTTCTTTCGGTGGGTTTGTTTGCCTGTCTGACCCTTTTTGGTCACAGGCTTGTTGTGTTTCCCACCATATTTTTGCCGCCAACACAACAATGCCTTAAATACATGGTACGTCTTGCTTTGTTGCGCTTTAGTTTTTTTATCTCTTATTTTGTTTTTCCCTGTCTTATAATTCCTTATGTGCTTTTCTATGTAAGATGTTGCAACCATGCATCATTCTTCTAACTACTATATGAAATATTACTGTGTGCATGCTATAACGTTTAACGTTTTGTTGCTTCTTCCTTTTTCTTCTTCTGCTATAGTCCTATAGGGGAGACTGGGGCAAATCGGGACATGGGGTAATTTGGTCCAACCTATGTACTGCTTATACTGTTGGTTGAAATAATCTGTAGCGCCAATAGTGGTTACGTCTTTCATTAGCAACAATACTAGTTATGCGATACAGTCGTTAGCAAGTACTCATTTAAGCTGACAAAAAAAAAATTCAACTTTTTGCAAAAAAAGTTAATCTTAAAAAAACAGGTATGTTGCTTATTATTTCTGTATGTATATGGTTTAATGCCTCAATGATTACAATGCTGATTATGATAGAATAATGTGGTAATTTAAAATCTATAGCTGGCCTAGATCTTGAAGTGAAGTAAATATATAACACTTAGTTTCAAAATGGCGCCTTTGGGGTAAGTTGGGACATCGTCATTGGGGCAAGTGGGACCACTGTCCCAACTTACCCCATTACACTTATAACTTAACTTCCAAGCGGTAAGCATTTGTAATGTCGGCTGTGTAATAAAGAAAAATATTCAATAACCTTGAGCTATTAACATGTAAGTTTATGTGATAATATAACCTTTCAATCTAGCTAATCAGAAAGTTCACGTGTTCAAATCTTATTAAAAGCAAGAAATATAACCTACCGGTAAAAAGCTATTAATTATGATGTTATCTACAAGTAGAACCAAAACAAATAATAAAAATAATGCTCATTTTAAATTGCTTATATTGTCTTTTCTAGGTGGAAGAGTTATAGCCTAAGGCTCGAAAATATACAAGGAAGACCAACAGAGGACAGACTCCAATAGAGATGTCCTGAAAAGGGCAGCAGGTGCCTTACGGCAATGTGGTAAGCTGCGGAAGTCGGCAAAATGGTAAGCTGCGCAACATTACAGCATGATTTTGGACAACGTGGATGCACATATAAGTCCTACAGCAATTGATCTGGCACGTGAAAATGGTGTAGTTATGTTAACTATACCTCCACACACCTCGCATTACCTCCAACCGTTAGATCGAACATGTTATGGACCCTTCAAAACTGCCTTTGGTGTGGCAATGGATGGGTGGATGCGCTCTCACCCAGGTAGTATTGTTACAATATATGACGTACCATCTCTAGTTGCTGAAGCTCAGCTTCATTCACTTACTATTCGGAATATTCAGAATGGCTTCCGTGTCTCGGGTATACATCCATATAACAGAAATGTCTTCACGGATGAGGATTTTGCGCCAGCCGAAGTCACTAATTGCCCAGATATGGGGATTGTCGATTGTGCAAGTGATATAAATGAACAACAAGATCCTAGAATCCAAAATATATCAGATCCGACTCCTAGTCCTCTTAACAGTCCGACTCCTTCCTAAAACCTCCGACTCCGCAACGCTGCTAAAAACCAACTAAAAGACCGTGGAATATCACATCAGGGTCCTGAGGATTATTGTCAGCCAATGAGAGTCTCGCGTTTACTTAGTATTGCTGGCTGGTTGCCCGAAGAATTGGTAAATAGCTTGTTAAAATAGGTCGCAGCCATTCTGAAATAATTCGTTCATTTTTTATTTGCCATCAAGTTAATACGTCTCAATATTGACTTTGAAAAAATGATTTCAAAAAAAGAGACAGCAAATAAATGATTTATGCTATGCAATGCAGGTTATTTTATTTAAGTGAAAAGAATAATTAAGAAGTGTTAGAGAAGCAAATACGTGAAAATATCGAAAAATAAATTGTATAACTGAATAAATGTCTTTGTATGTCGTTGTTTTGCTAAAAAAAACGATTTATAATAAAGAAACCAAAAGAGAAGCGGAAAACGAGAGACGAGAAAACGAGAGAAGTCAAAATGGACATAAAAAGACGCTTACGGCCGATTCTGCAGCAGACCCATTATATTTATAATGCCATGCATAAGATTGCAAAATTTCTTGCTCAAGATGCTTTGGAAAACTTTAGTGGTTTTTAAAATTTTAGAAATATATTTATAAACTATATAAGTATCTTATTGCAAGTATATCGTGGTACTCAATATTTGTTTTAATATTTTCTTTTTTGGCTTTTAATAAATGGCATCCTTTTGAGATCTCTACAAGAAGTCATCATAAGCGATTTTTTTGGTGAAACTAACCCAGAATCACTTTTCCAGCACCAGGATGGAATAAAGAAAAAACAAAAAAAGGATTTTTCAAAGAAATGATTGTAACCACAGGACCATTTAGATTAGTTTCATGAACAAAAATTGATTATGGTACTTCTTGAAGAGACCCCAATTTTGTTTATGTGGCTAATTATTGTATGAATGAATGGTGGTTTGATACTGCTTAATGTTGTTTGTTTTGTTTTGCTTTTTTGCTGTTGTTTTGTTTTGCAGTTGTGTAATAGTATTGTATTGGCTGTTTATTATTATTATTACCATATTAATTGTTTTTTAAATATCGTAATAGCTTTTTGAAGCATTCTAATAGTTTTAGGCTCTTTCAAGATGAAACCGTAAGTTATTTTTTGGCTAAAACTACCTGGAATCCTCCTTACATCTCTAGGATGAAATAAAAAACTAAAAAGAAAAAGATTTCTTTAAAAAGCAATTGTAACTACCCTGGGGACCATGAATAAAAATTGCTTACGATGATTTCTTGAAAAGACCTAAATTTTTTTTATAAATTACTGTTTTTCAATCATGTAGTTATATAATTTTTAATGGTAATTCAGAAAAACTTGTGTGTTAAAAACAGTTTGCTATTAGAAATAAGCAATCAAAACAAGAGTGTGTTGCCAATTAAAATATTTTCAAAATGAAATTAATATTGCTGTATTAAACAATTTAAAAGTTTGAGATATATACCACCTGCATTGCCATTGACATATTCACATATAAAAGTATTTTTGACAACATTTCAAGATAAACAATGAGTAACCACAAAGATGATGCTTTGAAGCAAGCATCACTGCATGTATGGCAAGCAAGAAATTTTTTAATACAAGATAATAGTCTTACATCTACAAAGCAACAAAAAAGTCATTTAAGTAACATTGCTCAAGTAGTTTTTGCATTACAAAATGAAGATTTAAATAAATCTTTTGCTAATACTTTGCTTCAAGAAGAATTAGTGCATTGTTTTCCATCAAAATCTATTCTCAGTAAGTTAAAAGTTAACCTTTTTTGGTATTTATATTATTTTGAATGAATTTGTTTATGTGTAGATGATGAAAAGACTAACTGCAAATTTAATGATGAAAAGAAAACTCAAAATCTCAAGAAAGACAATTTTTCAAGTCAAGTAAACATTATTTCCCAAAAAAAAACAATGCTAATAAAAGAATTGGCAGCCTCCATTAGTAGTTCTAAAAATTTGTGGTTGCAAGAAGTTCAACAGAATCCATTGATTAATTTGATTCATCAAAAAAAGTTTTACAAGAAAACTAACAGTACTGCAAATGATAAAAACATATCTACAAATGTTTTTAATAAAAAGTCAAATCTTCATGATAATAATAATAAACAATTGATAACATCTCACTGTATGACTTCTCAACAACATCTTTCACGTAATGGCGATAGTTTATTAAATAAGCAAAGAGATGTTAAGCGAAAGCATGAAGATTTGAAAATTGAAGATGAAGGTAACCTATTTTTTAGTTTACTTATAAAATTTTTGATTTTAATCAATCAAAAATACATATGGCACATTGAAAGAAAGTAGAAATGTATTGAACATCAAATAAAAAATTTCAGCACAAGTTAAAAAGTTTGCTAGAATGTAGCAAAAATGACCACTTTTAGGTCTTCTGCCACCCCAAAATTGATAAGTGCCAAATACAGTGTATCTACAAACAAAAAGATTGATACCAAACCTAATTCCAACGACTAACCATAATCTAGGCTGACATATGTTAAAGTCCTTTTTAGATATAGCCCTCCCTAATAAAAATATTTTTAAGAAAAGGTTAAGTTGAACATGTACCTTGCACTTTTCTGTTGTACATACTAACCAATACATCATCACAGTGATGTCAAAATATGATTAAAATTGTGACATGAACATTGCAGTAAGTTATTATTTTACTGGTACCAGAACTCGAGTCACTATAATCAATTTATCAAGTAATGAAGTTAAGCTATAGATAATTACAAATAGTCCTTCAATTTAAATTTAGTACATTTTATATATTTTTCGTGATTTATAAAGATTGAACAGCTTGGTGATGCACAAAAAAATTGAGAGTTATTTTGATTTTGATTTTCATCTGCAAAACAAGGCATTTTGTGATTTCATGTAGTGATCTTTTTATATGACTGCCTTTTGATAGCTCATGCAGTCTCATCAAACATGGGTCAAACAGGTTCATTGCACAATTTCTTGAGCAGGTCTTCCATCTCTGTTTTTCGATCTGCTTTGGAAAACCAGATACTCACATACTTAATGCAATTTGTTATGCAATTTGTTTCTTGTTGCAAAGAAGCATAGAATGGCACTATTTCATTATTTTATATTGATAAGTGGCTCTCTATTGCAAGTAGGTTTCCCTACTTTTGCAGTTGAATGTCGACTTGTGAAATTGAAGTAACTGTCAGTATTTACTTCATGCAAGTAACCAAGTTTATTATACACTTTAGATCAAAACTGATAAAGTGGTTTAAAGTTTTGTCAAGAATTATTACTTGCACAAGATTAACACATTACTTGCATGATTGTTGAAATATTAAACTGCTTTAATTCAAATTAGTTAAATTTTTTGTAGATGAACCTCAATCAGCAAATTGCTTTAAATCTGCTCGTGAACAACTTGCAATCAATCAAAAAAAGAAGTTTCAACGATCTTCTCCTCAAGGTTTTAGCTAGCTATTTGCTAACTGACTGTATAGTGTTATTATTTTTCTTCTAGGGTCATTTAATAAAAAGTCATTGGGATCTCGTCCACGTAATCAATGCTATGCAAAGTTTATTCCACCATCAAGCAAAGATTCTAAAGAAGATGACTCTTCCATGGTATTTTTTGTTTACTTTTTTTTAGGATTGTATTTTAAAAAATGTTAAAGTGTGTTGTTAATTGATTGATAAGATCTTGTTTATGGTATTTTTTCTCAATATTTATTTTCCTGAATCATAGCTTATCAAGGTTTTGGAGTCGAAGTTGAAGTCGTTTTTTTAGAAATCCTAGAGTCGGAGTCGAATTTTTTGGATTTCTGGAGTCCGAGTTGGAGTCGAAAAATTTTAAACAAAAGGAGTCGGAAAAAATCCCTTCTACTCCACAACCCTGCTAAAAATGCAAAATCATCTATACATTAAGACTGAATGCGTATCACATAAAAATTCATGTTAGTGCAAGTTTCAGAGTTTTAGTAGCAAAACTTTTTGACGTATTTTCATGCCTCTCATTTAAACTTCTTGTTTTTTAGCTGACTTCCTATAACAAGCAAGCTTCAAATAAAGTACATGAAGAAATTGATCCTAAGTTAAAAGGAATAGAACCGCAATTAGTTGAATTAGTTATGAGCGAAATTATGGACCATGGACCTCCTGTTGCTTGGGATGACATCGCTGGTAATATGCGTTTTGAGTTTTGTTTGTTCCATCACTAGTTGGTGAATTATTGTTGATTGTGACTCGAATGCAAATGCATTCAGATGCATAAACTATTAATCAAATAAAAAGTTTCTTTTTCGAAAAATCAATTGTTATATCCGATGCAGCATCAATTTCATTACCGGTATAGAAATATTTTTAATGTAAAATACGTGATGACGTTCACTTGTCATAATTTAGAAATAAAAATTTCAGCCATTTTCTATTCCGTTAATGCTTTATTTAATTACTTTTTCCAATTCTTTTTAAGGGTTGGAATTCGCAAAAGCAACCATCAAAGAAATTGTGATTTGGCCTATGTTGCGCCCTGATATCTTCACTGGTCTCCGGGGCCCACCAAAAGTATGTTGTTAAACGGTTTAAAAGAATGATTCTTAACATGGTCCCGATTATAAATTCTAGGTGGTTTACCTAAAATTTATACTGGTTAACAAAGAGTTTTATAAATCCTGAAAAAGATTAAACATACTTTTGAGTTTACTGACTTATGTAAAATGTAGCGGCCTTTGCAGCATAGCAAAAGTAGTCAATCGAATTTTTTTTAAAGGTGGTACAGGGGCCTAAAAAGGTTAAGAACCACTGGTTTAAAAGATTTATAATCAGAGTCTTAAAATTAACTAATTCTTAAAATAATAATTTTAATCATGGCTGCCAATACTGATTCCGACTTCTAGTATTCCTTTAATTCCGACTTATTTTTTTACAGTACCGACAAAATACAAAAAAATCTAAAAAAAGCCTTCGAGAAATATAGTGAAATATAAAAAATTCCTCTTCTATTTTTTAGAGTCCGACTCCAACTTTCCACAATCTACGACTCCTGAATTCGCAAACAGATTTTATTTCTGTTTAGCTTCTATGCTTGTCTTGAATTTGAGATTTCGGTTTATAATAATTAATAATAAGAAATTTTGCATTTTTTGCTTGACAATCAGAATTATTTTTATTAATATTTTCTCTTTGTTTAGGGGATTCTTTTGTTTGGACCACCAGGAACTGGCAAAACGTTGATAGGCAAATGCATTGCGAACCAATCAGGTGCTACATTCTTTAGTATAAGTGCTTCGTCATTAACCTCAAAGTGGATTGGACAAGCTGAAAAAATGGTGATTTTTTTCTTACCATCAAGTTCAACACTTTTCTGACTGTGGATTACAACTAAAAAATTAGTTTGTTGTTACATTGTTTGAAAAAATCACTTAATCTTCAGCTGCACAAAGAAAATACCGCAATTTTAGTAATGATGACTATTCAATGTTTAAATAACCTGGCCGTATATATCAATGGCGTCTGAGATATCAGTTCAACTTTTACTTTGTACTATTTTGTGTTTAAAAAAGCACTTGACGGCTTTAGCAAGCATTTCTTAATTACAGTTACATCATTTTATAAAAGCTAAAAAACGTATAAAACTTCCAACTCTACAACAATATCTTGGGATCTTCCATAAGAGGGTCAGGATAATCGCTTGGCGGGTGCTCTCAGCCTAACGCCTCCGACATTGTCCTGCCGGTCCGGAGAATTAGTAAACGATGAGATGAGACTATTTCAAATTAAAAAGCATTGGATTGAAGTTGATAGTTTTTTTTATCAAGTCTCGTGAATGTTTGTGCAGGTTCGGGCGCTTTTTGCCGTCGCGAGTCTTCATCAACCTGCGGTTATCTTTATTGACGAGATCGATTCTCTTCTCTCGCAACGTTCCGACACTGAGCATGAATCGTCGCGACGAATCAAAACCGAATTCTTTGTATGTCTAGATTAATTCATAGCTTGTTTTGCTTTGATTTTACTTCATAGCAAATGGAAAAATGCCGATAAATTTTTTACTTTCACTGCACGCTTTCTGATGCCTATTATTGGTTGGTGGTGCCCATATTTAGGATATCACGTGGTACGGTCACAGCGGTGGCAAGCTGACGTCAGATTCGGCCGAACAGAAGATTAAACCCAGACTTCTTGACCCGAAACCAAAATTTACTATTAGATCTAAACTGATATAGATTTTCACTCTTTAAATCAACGATTTACTTCTTAAAAAGTCCCTTGCAAATGCAGTTTTTCGAAAATATTTTAGAGAAATTTTTTTTATTGACAACTATAAAAAAATGCATGGTAGCGTACTTTTCAGCTGTTATTAAAAAATGCTAAACATTTATTCATTGAAAGCATAGGTTCAATTAGACGGGGCAACTACTTCGTCTGAAGATCGTATTTTAGTGGTCGGAGCAACAAACCGACCGCAAGAAATCGATGAAGCTGCTCGACGACGTCTGGTCAAAAGATTGTATATTCCTCTGCCGGACGATGGTGCCAGAGAGCAGGTTATTTTAAGGTTTTTGAAAACTGGTTGGTTGTCTATTATAATATAATATAGCTGTGCAGTTAACATTCATTTTCTCTTTTTTTCAAGATTTTTAGTCAGCTTTACATTTTTATGAAATCGCCACCTTAATTTTTATTGTTTTTGAAGACGCAAAAATAATTCATTCGAAGCAGAAATTTTTCCTTTAAAAACTAATACAAGAAACGTAAGAAATAAGTAAAGTCCTGAGCAGTGATTGAGCGCCAAGAGTAAAATCGTGACGCTTAACTGAATTAAACGAAACTGCGAAATATATAGTACCATAAAAAATGTGTAACGGTGACTTTTTTCTTTTTTTAATATTGCGATAAATTTAAGAGTGGCGAAGTGAATGTAAATATACTGTATTTTGTTGAAAGAGTGATGATTGTAATATATCGTCAAATTAACGAAAGACCGTTTTTCTCAATATTCAAGTTTGTTTGATTTATTAAAATTATTGTGATAGATTCTGGTTTATGACGGCTGTTGCGCATCAAGGCGCTGTAATTGTTGATTGTCTTTTAAAGTCTTTACATCGAGTAATACAAAATAATCTTTTTAGATCATTTCAAAATTGCTTAAGCAGCAATCGTGCTTGTTAACACAAGACGATATTTTGGATGTTGTAGCCAAAACAAGTGGTTATTCTGGTGCTGACGTAACAAATTTATGTAAAGATGCTGCTTTGGGGCCCATTAGAAGTTTGCAGGTGAATTTTATTTTACGAATTGTCTATTTCAATTGGGTTTCGCAACCTTTTACTCGTCGCGGCCCAAATATTTGTGTGCAAGTTTATCTCGGGCCACAATCGCTGCAGTAATTAAAGTGATGTTCTCATGCAAGTTAGTTCAAAAATTTTACGTTACGCCGCACTAGGCCAGATTTCTTGATTTCTGTCTACAAAATAGGTCTTCTCTAAAAAAAATATGGCTCTGATTTGCGATTTCCGTCTCCAAAATCAGGTGTTCTCTAAAAAAAGTCTTCAATCTGATTTAAGCTTTATTTCAGTGTTTCTCAACCTTTTTCTGTTTGCGGCACATTTTTGGACTTTTTCGAAATTCGCGACGCCTTTAGACCAATGTTCTTAATTTTTGTTCCCAAATTAGGTGTGCTCTAAAAAAAAAAAAAGAAGGTCTTCACTTATCTTGAGGTACCGATTTCTTACTTTTTATCCCAAAATTAAGGTGGAAAAAAACAAATAAAATCAGTCTTTTTAATCTCCTGCTCTGATTTCCTAATTTTCATTCCAATAATAAGCTGTTCTCTAAAAAAAAAGGTCTTTATGTACATTCACGCACTGCCTTCTTAATTTTCTTCCCAAAATCAGGGAATTTCTTCAATTTTTCTAAAAAAAAAAACGATTTTCGCTCAGGATCTGACTTGGTTTGGTTGATCACATTTTCAATAACCGCAGAATTGAACATGGCTAGACAATTATTTTCCGAAAACTTTCGCGGCACAGGTTGAGAAACACTGCTTTATTTTGTCGATTAAATGCCTACTAACAGCAGGTTGGACATCGCTGGACTAGTGTTTTTTAAAAAGTCCTGCAGCCACTTGAGAATCTGTCGCGCAATACAGGTTGAGAAGGGTTAAAGGCACTGCGGTAATTCAAGATGATTGAACATCTGATTAAAAACTCCTTGGCAGGCCGCACCAAAAGACTTCTGGAGCGGCGGGTTGGACCCCCCTTACCTGCTACGAATTAAAAATCCGTCTTAAAATCTTGAATAAATTAAAATAAGCCTAAAACTAATTATTTCGTTATTCATTTTGATTGATTGGAATAACTTCTGTCTCTTTCACAAAATCGTGTTTCTCGTTCCAAAGCAACACTGTCATTTAATCCATAAACTATTTGTTCGAACCTAAAAGTTACTAAAGCTCTAGTATGTTATATTTAAAAATTGTAGTGGATGTTTATTGGCTTTCCAGTCTCTTTTTCTTTCTGCAGTTGCTTTCAAAAAGCAAATTGCCATTTCACATCGCAAAAGAAGTCAACTCATTTCTAAAAAAAAAAGTAATTCCAAACTTTTCGTCAGTAAGGTAATGCGTCACAATCAAAACGATAAGTCGCCGGATTTCACCAAGATAAAATTTTTTGAGACATAAAATTCGATTGTACTAAGCAACATTGCAATTGTTCATTAATGGTATAACAAATCTCTAATAATTAGAATTACATTTCTCGCACAATAGTGCTTCTATGACTTCGTTATTACATGTACAAATAGAGTGGTCATAATTATGTGCCGCTGTTGCTCAAAGCAAGCTTTCGCAAATAGTAGGCCACCAAAAATTGTAAAAGTTACCGAAAATATAACAAAAAATGATCTTTGCCATTCACTTTAATTTGATTGCTAAAACGTGTTTTTATCCTTCAAAGGTCTTTACTTTTAAAAGAAAACAAGAAATTATTTGAGTCGCTATACTTGATTTGTAGTTTGTTGGATCACTAAATGTATTTTCAAATCCCTGCCTTATAGGATTTTGCGGTATTTTGCCGCTGAAACTTGCTTTTAATTTTCTGTTATTAGTCATATTTTTAAAAAGCTTTTTGTTGGTACATAACTGCAAAATAGCTCTTAAAAGCAAATGTTTCATTTTAAAGCTCTTTTGTTAATTGAATAAATTAAAAATAAAAAATTAAAATTAATTAAAAAAAATTTTTTTTACGCTGACGAAACGTGGTTTTATATATTAATACTTTTTAATTATTATGATAACTATGACTAACCTTAAATTTTCAGCCAATCAGAATCAGTCTTAAAACTTTTGAAATACTACATTCAGTTCTTCAATTCATTCTAGCGAAAGAGCTAGACAAAAACGTTCGAGTTTTTCAAAACAGCAAAAGAGCTTTAAGTGAAACATTTGCTTTTAAGAGTTATTTTACAGTCATATTTTTATTAATTCAGTCAATAATTGGTACTTTATGAAAATTGTGAAGCACCACTTGAACCTTACTGCATTATTTAATATGATGACTTACCTCATTGAGGGCTGCACACTACAGTGAACACTAGGGTGTTTCATTTTTTCACCACTTTTGAATTTCAAAATGCCTGCAGTCCCTACCGGTGGTATTTTGGGTAAAAAGTTTACACCCCAATTTTTTTTTCAATTATGACGTCATTTTGAGGTGGTCCACGAGGTATGAAATTTTGAGGGTCCGGTTTTTCGCGATTTGGCCGTATCTCACCAACCGCTTATTGTAGGTCGACAAAATTGGTGTCAAAATGTGCAGAATAGTCGGTTTCCTATACCTGATCTGGAGAAAACTTTTGTCTATCTCCTTCAAAAAAAAAGTTATGCCGAAAAAACTTAATTTTGCCATCTTAAGGCAAAATTTTGAATGGTATATGTGCTGTTCTGCGTTATGTTTAAGCTCGTCGTTAAAAAAAGCATATTTTTCTACAGCCTATCAAAACATATTGTCTACTACATCTAACTTGCTTGAATAACATAATTTACAATTTACACGCACAAAACAACCGGCACAACTTGCAAGCTTTTATTGTTACTCAAAATTCACTAATTTCCTTATTACACAAACGAGCACGCAAACGCAAATCAGAATGGTTAAGTTGAGTTGGCTCATCTTGGATTTTTTTGTTGATCAGTTCTTTCAGTCTTCCAGTTCTTCGTTCGGTCGAGAGATTGTGGTTATCAATCGACTTCCAAAAAGATAGTTGAACACGAGTCATTGATATACATGGGGCTTCTTTACTCCTGTTTGTGAAGAAATGCTTTAAACGACTTCTTCGGTCTTGAAGGAGTGATCGCACATCTTCAGTCAAAGACTTTTAACTGTTTTAGCCGTGTATGGTGCAACTTTGGCATGCACACTTAAAGCAACATTTTTCCAAAAAAGCCATTGCGACGCATGAGCCAAGAAATATTTCATAACAACATCAGTGATATTTGGGTCGATTTCAACAAAACAGCTAAGCAGATCGCGGTGAAATATAAAAGGACCCTTTGGAGCTTTGGGTTTTAAATGTATCATCAGAAATGATGGTACATAAACACAAACGATGTATGAAACTATTTTCTGAAGCTTGTTTTTCTGAGTATCAGTGAGATTTTTTGAGTTAAAAATAAACATTCTTATACAACCATTTGCAATAGTAATCCATCGAGAATGGCAAATTTGTTCTTGCTTATAAAAAAGCAGGTTCTTTAAATTTTGTGGAATATTGGTGATGATATAACATCCCAAGACCAGCATGTATAGCTGATCATTTCTAAAACTGTGTTCTTCTACTTTATTGCTCTTTTGTTGAGAAAACCACTCCAGCTTGGCTTTCAAGTGCACAGTTAGCAATTCTGGTTACCGGAACGCCCAACTGATCCCTTGGTATTAACGTGTCATTATTTGGCTTGTCTAACGCTGATATTCTGTTTAACGAAATTCCATTTTGCATTGCTCCAGGACCTTTTCTTTCGCCATCAACATAGCAAATTACATGGGCAAGATAAATTTCATTTTTGGGGAACAAGTAATCCAGAATATGGATATCATAACCAATTAGCTGCCTCGCAGCTGTACACTAACTTTTTGTTGTTAATCAATGGGTTTTCGGGAATTGAGCACTTGCATATATCAAATAACCTATGTAACCATTCCACTTTATTACCCCCATGCTTCATTTCTTTCTTGAAGCGTTATATCTATCTATTAAATCTTTCAACTTTGCTTCTATCTTCTGTTTCCTAAGTACAGGAAGACTAGCTTTTGTCCATATACTTAACACGTCTAACAACAGTTGATCTTTCACATCTTTGTAATAGGGTAGTTTGTTAAAATACTTAGGATTAATTACAGTTAACTGATTTCTCAAGTAAAAGTAATGTCCAACTACATTGGAATTAAGAGGGAGCATGTTTTTCTCAAGCTCTTTAAAGGTTTGCATCGACTTGGTAACAGGCCTACTACTTCTCAAAGCCATGGCTAAACAACCGAAACCTGTTATTTTTTTGGACAAATTTATAAAATAAACTCAGTTAAGACAGCTTGTAGGCTTTGCTACGCAATAAAAGTGGAAAAAACAAAAAAATTTTCCACTGGAATGCTCCAGCACGATGAAAATAGGTGCAAATTTAGTTTTTTCGGTATAACTTTTTTTCTGAAGGAGATAGACAAAAGTTTTCTCTAGATCAGGTATAGGAAACCGACTATTCTGCGCATTTTGACACCAATTTTGTCGACCTACAATAAGCGGTTGGGGAGATACGGCCAAATCGCGAAAAATCGGACCCTCGAAATTTCATACGTCGTGGACCACCTCAAAATGACGTCATAATTGAAAAAAATTGGGGTGTAAACTTTTTACCCAAAATACCACCGGTAGGGACCGCAGGCATTTTGAAATTCAAAAGTGGTGAAAAAATGAAACACCCTAGTGAACACCCTCCGAAATTTTCTTTAAAATAAAAACGTGAAAAATACATTAGGGCATGGACATCAGCAAAATCGATAAAGATGAAGTCCGACCGATTGAAATGGAAGATTTTCAAAAGTCTTTGCAGCGCGTACGGGCGAGCGTTTCTCAAAAGGATCTCATTCAATACGAGGAATGGAACAAGATTTACGGATGCGGCTCTTTGTAATGTTTTAGTTTTTTTCATGACATTTTCTGTTTTGGTTTTAATATACTTGCTCAGTTACAGTCGTGATTTCGTGTTTTGATAATTTAATTAATCGAAGGCAGTGTAAGTTTCTGTAGAGTTTAAACTATTCGCAAGTTGACGGTTAGAATGAAGGTTTTTTTGTTTTCTCGAAGTGTAACTGGTGACCAAAATTCGGCAGCAATCAGGGTTCAGGTTGCTTGCTTAATTATTAATTTTCTATATTCAACTGCTTTAAGTTAGCTTAATTTTAATTGAAGATTAGTAAATATGGTCGTACATCCTACCAAAAACTGTTTGCAAGCAGTTGATTTCGACTAATTTTGCAAGAAGTTCTATAGCAGGGGCGTACAACCCGTGGCCCGCGCAATATTTTTCGAAGAGGTCTGTCCCGCCCATTTTGGCAGAAATCCAGCCAGAAATCGAAGACAGGATTCCATGTGCAGACCTCCTTTTATCTTGTTTTTTTCCGAGATCGCTAGTTTTCAAAAAAAAATCATGAAATCCGAGATTGATTTGTAGCGAAAATCTTTTTTTTTTTAGAAAACAAGAGATGAAATTCAGAAAATTGGGGGATGATTAAAATTGAAGACCTTTTTTTAGAGATCACTACGATTTTGGCACAAAAATTGAGTTGTTTTATTTGTTTGGCCCACCAATATTTTCGATGAGCCAAAATGGCCCTCGGATCAAAAAAGGTTGGACGCCCCTGTTCTATAGTTCTATAGTCTATACTCGTAAACGCAGTTTCAAGTCAAACATAAATTTTAAATTTATCCTAATTTACAATACCTGTACTGCAAAACAGTAGCACACTGAGGCTCTTGACATCGCGTGCTTCCGGTTTATGTAATCAAATTTGTCCTTCTGTTGTGTGCTGTGTCTTGGAGGGCTTCTCTTGGAAAACAGCTTAAAAATTAATTTAAAAAAATACAGCCGGACAGCAGTATCTTGGCATCTTCGGAAGCAAGTCGGGGTAATTACTTACTTTAGGTATACCGCCTCTGTTGCTTTCTTGCCTGTCAAAAGGATAAATATAGAGATAAAATAAAAAAATTGATGTACATTTCTACTTCTACATAAATCCACTGCAGCACAGTTTCGAATAATTAATTTAAAGTAATCATATTGTCATATTTCATTTATAAATTTTTAATCTTAACCTGATAACTCTGTAGTTGATTTGCAGTCTTTTACAGTAATTTTTATGCCTTTGATTATGACTTAATCTTTCTCATTATTACATAGTGATTGCGTAATCAGTACACTCCCCACACTTAATTTATTTTGTCTGCAAGTTGTTCTTATGAATATATTATAAAAATTTGTTTTACTGTTTTAATTCATAGCGCATTAATTGTAGTTTTTAAGACATTGTGACATTTTGCTACAGTTTACGTATTTTTTCTCTCGAACGTTCAAGAAGCAATTTACTGGAATCTTCTACAACAGGGTGGGAAAACTACTGCCAGCAGGCCGCATGTGGGCCGCAACAATCTTCTGTGCGGCCCGCGAAGGCTTCAAACAAATAATTAAAAAATTATTAACTTTTTTTTGTCTTTAACCAAATTCTTGGTAATTGCTTCTAGTAATCATGATTTTTAGATAGGAAAATCAAAAAATCTGAGACAGATTCAAAGTAAAAACTTTGAAAACGCTAATTTTTAGCGACAAAAAACAAGAAATCTGGGAGAGATTCAAAGTAAATTCTTTTTTTATTTTGAAAACAGTGCTTTTTACGGAGAGATTTTTTTTAACAAACTTCCCGATTTACCACTTTAAAAATATTGTATGCTTAAAAGTGAAGACCTTTTTTTTCGAAGAACATTTTATTTTGGGCACGAAAACTGAGAATTCCAAGACAGATTCACAGTGAAGACCTTTTTTTAGAGATCACATGATTACTGCGGCCCGCGGACAAATTCAATTTCCAAATCCGGCCCTAAAGCTAAAAAGTTAGCCCATTCTGTCCGTTCTACAACTATTAACAATTAATTTGATATCTTGAGTTATGCAACTTGTTACTACCGTATTTTCTCGTACCATAACTGCTTTGGCCGATTGCTAAACGTAGGCTAATACAGGGTGTCCATAAAGTCTCTTTACAATTTAAAAAAATTATTACAAAGTGAAATGTAAGATATCGCAATGAGGGTTGTTTTATGCTAATCAGTATTTCATAAAGTTTTTATTGACACTAAAATTTATTGTTTCAGATAAATTTCTTAATTAAAATTTCTTATGTTTAATGATTGAGTTATATGAACTGAACCCCCATAAAATGACTACTCCTCAAGAAAAAGCTCAATATGTATCCTGGTTCATTGAGACAAAATCAGATGTTCAAACCCAGCGAAACTACAAAAGTAAGTATGGAAGGGACCCACCATCACGTCCTTCAATTCGTTTATGGCACAAGAAATTTATGGAGACAGGGACAGTGTTCGATACAAGGAGGAGTGGGCGACCAAGAACATCTGAAGAAAACATCAAGCGTGTAAGGCAAGCCTTTTAACGTTCTCCTATTAAGTTCATTCGTACTGCTGCCAGACAATTGGAACTACCACGTTTAACAGTGCACAAAGTCCTACACAAGAATTTAAGATTGTATGCTTACAAAGTGCAAATGTTACAGGCACTTCAGCCAAACGACATGCTAAGACGAAAAGAATTTGCAGTGAACATGTGCTTCGTGCAACTAATGGTGCCCATATAGAAGTGTATTAAATAGAAAATTGATATTTTTAATCAAATGTTTAGAAGTGCATTAAATGTGTCAATAAAAACTTTATGAAATACTGACTAACGTAAAACAACCCTCATTGCGACATCTCATCATTTCACTTTGTAATACTTGTTTTAAATTGTAAAGAGACTTTACGGACACCCTGTATAATTAATTTAAGAAATCTGGCCCGATCCAGTAACTTTAATTGTTATAAAATAGCGTCACGTTTTGTTTATCATTTGTTGGATTAAAATAGGGTTTAGAAATCATTCCGTTTTGCTGTAGTCTTTGTGGCTGTCTTTAAGTTGTTTAGAGGTCAGTGTTGACCCCTTGGATAAAAAATAAATGCGTGATGTGATGATGGATAAATATGTAAAATGATTATACATAAATGCAGTCTTTTTAACCTTTTTCAAGTTCGTTCACCCTTTCCACAAATAGGCAAATTCCATTCACTAGTGTACAAAATTTTTTCAACACAACAAAAGATATTATCATTATTTTCGTATATTCGTTATAATACACAGCAGTAACAAGACACAGTAAAAATTTTATAAAAAACACTCAATGCCAAAAATTGCATGGTATAAAATTTATTCAGAGCAAAAAAAGATGTTATTGGACCCCAGTGCTAAAATAAAAAAGTATAAATTACAAAAACAGTGCTGCAAGTGATTTACTAAATTAATGACTGCGCTGGTCCCGAACATCAACAATCAGTTTTTCAAACCAAGAATAAAGAATTTTTAAAATCTTTCCTCATTGACAAGCTCGATACATTTTTCTGCATTTCGCTTTTAGTTTTTAATTATGATCATAAGATTGAAAATCGTCTCCCTGAAAGTTAAGTCTTCATCATGCGCACCGGTTGTTGCAAAGCTTTCACAGCAATTTCTTTGTACTCTGGAGATATCAGAAAACTAGTCCAATAATCTTTGAAACAGAATTAAGGTTTAAAAAGAGACCCTGAGAAATATCGCAATGTAGTTTTAACTTTGATTACATTAACTTCACAAGATTAGTTTGCTGCAGATAATCAATAATAAATCGATTTATTATCTACATCTTTAGCAATGTCGAGGAATAACTGATTGCCAAATAATTTTATTTTCCTCATTCAAATTTCTTCATTCATTCACCCTTGCAAAAATTTTATTTACCAATACCTGGTTAAGAAGCACAGTTTAATCGACTTCAAAGCAAAAATTTACGATTGAATAAGTGTGTACTATTTCAATAGTTTTAATAAAACAAACAAAAAATAAACACTTTCAATACAATCAATCTTGTAATACAGAGTGTCCATAAATTATCGTTACAATTTTCAAAGTTTGTGAAAATTTTATTTTTTGAGATATTTTTATTTGATTTGTTTTATAGTGAAGAAAAATGCTTCAAATTTTTTCTTTCTTAACAGGTACTTGTGGAAATAATTAGGTTTAAAATTACAATTTATTTAGTGATGGAGCAGAATATTTCTGAATTTAGTAGCGAAAGCAGAGTTCATGAAAATGAGCACTCCGTAGGAAAAAGCCCAGTGTGTTTCCTGGTTTGTAGATACAAAATCAGACATCCAAGCACAGCGAAACTTTAGTCAGATGTCTGACTTTGTCTCTACCCGTACAAACCAGGAAACACACTGGGCTTTTTCCTACGGAGTGCTCATTTTCATGAACTCTACTTTCGCTACTAAATTCAGAAATATTCTGCTCCATCACTAAATAAATTGTAATTTTAAACCTAATTATTTCCACAAGTACCTGTTAAGAAAAAATTTGAAGCATTTTTTTTCACTATAAAACAAATCAAATAAAAATATCTTAAAAATAAAATTTTCACAAACTTTGAAAATTGTAACGATAATTTATGAACACCCTGTATTATTACAGAACGAGCAAAATTGAGAAAAAAATTAGGAATTACAAGATGAATTGAAACTAAACAATGTTGTCACCAAACAAATTTTAGGTATTTTTTTACAATCTTTTCAATTTAAAAATGAAGAAAAGGATTAGTGATTGCACAAATTGAAAAAAACGCAAATAAAAAAAATTTCAAAACAACTAAAAAAAAACAAGCCAAAATCATGATATTGAACTATCAGGAGCTGAAGAGCGATGGCGGGAGTTTTTCATATCTTTAGGAAAACAAGACGAAGTTTGGGAAGGCTGGACATCATCTGATGATGTCGAGTTAATGCTCGAACAATTTAATTTCAAGTCCTAAACACAAAATGAATTTAAGTAATCTTAATTTAACTATAGCCGAAGTTACATTTGAATTCAATAAAAAATTAGCAAGCGTAAGTATAGCGATGCATTTTTCAAAAAAAAAAAACATTTTAGGGTTACTAACAGCAAATAAAGATTTTAAAAAGGTCGTTATTTCATATTAAACGTCCAAAGAGAGCTTATTTCTTAAAAAAGCAAACTTTTTTTAAATTATAAAGGCATTTTATCTATCATTTGAGAAAAAATATGGCTACGAAAAAAAGAATTGAGCATGTTTTTTTGAAATGCTAACAAAACCAAAAAGAAAATATACTCGTAAAATTACTTCAAAAGCATGTTTTTTTAAAAAAAGATTAATATTTTTACAAGTGTTTGTAGAAGTAATAACAAATCCTAGAAATAAGCACGAAATAGTCACGAGGACTAGTACTTAGAAATATTTTCTATTTGTTTATTTTATCTCTATATTCATCCTCCTGAATCGCGGGAAAGCGATGGAGGCGCTGATACATAAGGTAAGCAATTACCCCGGTCTGCTTCCTCAGATGCCAAAATATTGCTGTCCGCTTTAATAAAGATATGACTGAAATTTAAAACTGCTTTCCAAGACCACCAAGCAGAGGAAAATATCGTAAAGTGTCTTTTCCAAAATCACAATAGAATGGGGTGTGTAGGCTTTGCACCGAGACTATGTCGATCACAATCCCGGCGCTCTAACCACTCGACCACGCTGCCAACTAAATCGGTGATCTTAAAAGTGGAGGTTTAGAAAAAGCTAGAAAAACACTACAAAAAGGTTAGGGAGTCACTTATGTAAGTGATAAAAACTTAAACAAACAAATTGTCAAAATTAAAATAGACAATTATGTTTTTATTACAGCAATCTTTATTACAAACTGCAACAATATAAATTATCTAAGCATCAGGCGCAATAGTAGTTTAAAAATTTTAATTGTAAAAATATAATACGTACTAATTTCAGAATAAAAAGTAAAGCCAATATACAGGGTGTCCATGAATTAAGGCAACGAACGTTTTGGCCTCTACCGAAAATACAAAAAATTAAAACAAGCATTGCTACTCGTGACTTAATAGGATAAAGAATAGGCCTTCAAATGATATACACTTTATTCAATATAACTTCCTTTGTTCTTGACTGCGGCCTTTAATTTGTCTGGAAACGAGTCGCACGCGGCACATAGCGTTTCTTGAAGTATAGCGTCTCACTCTTTCATCAGTTTGGCCTTCAGGGACTCCAAGGTTTGATGAGAAGTGGAGCACACTCTTTTCTCCAAGATGGACCAGATGGAGTAATCCACTGGGTTTAGATCCGGGCTTCGCGCTGGGCAATCTTCCTTACTTATGAATGAGGGGATTTTCCTCAAAATCCACGATTGGGTAAATTTTGAACCATGGGAGGGCGCCGAATCCTGTTGGAGGGTTTACGGTTCATCTTTAAAGTGTTGCTCGGCCCAGGGGAGCAGACAACTCTCTAGAATGTCTGAGACGTACCGCTCAGAGTTCAATTTCACTCCCGTTGGAACAAAAAGCAGCGGGGATCCCCCAGTTGCGGTCACAACTGCTCACACCATCACAGACTGCAGATTTTGGCGTCTGGTGACAATTCTTCCTTCAGTCGTGGATGAAGACGCCCAAACTCTATCGTTTTTCAGGTTAACAGCTTGCTGGATGTCGAATTTCTTCTCGTCAGTGAAGACCAAATTGGGCAGCGTGCCTTCTGCGATGTCCTGCAAAAGTTGCCTGCATTTTTCGGCTCTCATGGTCACATGACGATCTGAGAGTTCTTGTCGATGCAGCATCTTAAAGGGTTTAACTCCTAAATCTTCCCTCAACAGTTGGTGCATGGTGGATTTGCCTACACCAGCTGCAAGCAGCCAAGTTCTCGCAACTTCGGCGAGAGTTGCGTCGCAGCTTCTCCCTGGTGTTTTTTATCAGTTGAGGGGTACGAACAGTCCGTTTTCGGCCTCGGCCTTCCCGATCTAGGGTAGTTCCAATCTTCTGAAACTTTTTGATGATCTTCCAGACAGTTGTGCGGTTCATTTTGAGCCGTTTAGCTATTTCACTATTACTTTCTCCACTTTTGTGGAGTTTTATCACAATGTTACGATCAATAGACATAGAAATAATTATTTTAGAAAACTTTGCTATATCTGAAATCAAAGAACAGAGTTTTAGCTTTAAAATGGTGCATTAGTATGTTTGAGAAAAACCGAATTTAAATGCACTAATTTAACGGAGAAAGTTGGTTGCCTTAATTCATGGACACCCTGTATTTTGAAATATTGTTTTATTCAAAACGTTTCGGAATTGTAACTCATTCCATTATCAACTGCGTTAAACTCCCATTCCGAAACGTCCTAAATAAAATAAACAACTAATGGAATGAGTTATAAATGAATAGTAATGGAATGAGTCTTGAATAAACAACTAAATGGAATGAGCATAATTCTATAACGTCCTGAATCAAACAATTTTTCAAAATGTATTGGCTTTACTTTTTATTCTGAAATTAGTTAAGCGATCCAAATTTTATGCTCCGAGAATAATACGTACTGTTCTAAATTTTAAACTTGCATTGGATTTAATTGTTTCTAATTGCACATGATATGATTTGTAAATTAAAGTATTGATTAAAAAAAAGCCGATAACAGCAAAATTTTACTTAAAAAATATTGATTGTTTGTAGTGCATATACATGCAAAGCAAATACATAACATCATAACTAGTTAAAGTTCAGTAATAATACTTAAAAAAAAAATTTTAATTAAAAATAGCGTTCTCATATTATTAAAAAAATTTTCTCTTTCTTATGTTTCTCCTCATTTGTAAGAAAACATAACAAAACAGTCCACCCATAATTAAGCAAGCATTTGTTGACTTTTTCTTAAGAAACTAACAGTAAGAGGTTTTGGAAATAAGCTCTTTAATCATTAATCAGTAGGACTATCTGGGTTGATATAAACAAAGAAATTACATTATAACACCAAATGATTCAGAATTTTAAACTGAATAGGTGCTATAAACACTTTTTATTTTACTCTTAAAATAAACAGTAGTGTTTACAATAAACATTTATTCTCACAATATATCACAAAAAATAATTATTATAAACTAGTGATGGAAATGTTTAAACAATTTGAATATACAGAATTAAAACAAATGATAAAAAAGACTGTACGTAATTTACCTCATAAGTAGGGGGCATTTCATCTTGTGTTGTGCTGGGCTTTTTTTCAATAATGACAAAACCTTCAATTTCTTCTTCATCAGTGTAATCAATTGTTTCTTGATTATTGTTTTTTGACGAACTTGGTTGTATCCTCTTAAACTTTTGGGACAATTTAGATAAGCCTTCTCCTATTTCACGGCGTACTTTATCAGTTTTCTTAAAATATTTTTCTTTGCAATCTTGAGAATTCATTCAGCCGGAGCACATTTAAAAATAATTGGCACAATGGATAAAAGGATGCTTTAAATTTGTTTAAAAAAAGCTATCTGTATGTTAACTAATATAAATTGAATCTAAATAAATTTAAATTATTAATTATAAAAAACAACAGTAAAAGAGAAAGTTACAACCAAGTCAACAGAAAACCAACTAGGTGCTTAAGGTAAAGAAAACTAGCAGTCTGGTGAAATCACTGCTATTGAATTAAAATATCTTCAAACTGTTTAAATGAAGATACTTGGTGTCTATTTTGCATAGTAACAATTTTAAAACAATTGCTGAAAATTAAGAAACTTTTGTAATCAATTGAAAAAAATATTCATCAATATTGTTACATCAAAATAGTGTACATTTATAACAGTGGCGTGCCGTCAGGGCATGCAAGTCATGCATTGCATGACCAAATTTTTAGGAATTGCACGACGTACTTTTGCGCAATGACGTAGATATCGTTGAATTGAATGAGGAATATCACTTGTTTCGGAAGAAATCTCGCACGAGACCGGGACGAACACCTTTTTTTTTGTGTTATTTTAGAAAATATCGTGAATTTAGGACGAAAAGTAAGAAATCGGAAACTGGTTAGAAGTGATAACCTTTTTTTTTAGAGATCACTGCACTTTCAGGCAACAATTTCAAGTGATGATCTTTTTTTCTTAGAGATCACTGCATTTTTGACGGCGAAAAGTACATTACAGGAAACGATTTCAAGCAATGATCTTACTTGTTTTTTTAGAGATCACTGGATTTTTAGGACGTAAACTGCATTACCTAGGAAAGATTTCAAGTGATAACTTTTTTTTTTTGGGATTATTGCATTTCTGGGATGAAAACTGCATTACCAGGGAATGACTTCAAGTGATGACCTTTTTTTAGAGATCATTTTGAATCTAGGATGAAAATTGGTCTTGAATATACCCAATTTTATAACCTGATTTTGGCATGCCAATTGCATGACTAGTCTCAGAGGTCACCGCACGTCACTGATTTATAATTAACAATAAAATATTTAAGCATATTGTTTCAGACAAAATCTCACTTGACTAGAAGAAAAACTATTTGCTTTAAATGAAACTACTGGGCATTCGAACCATGAAGTACAAAATTTGAAAACATTTTTTAAAACCAAAAGAATAGTATACCTACACTAAAAAAAGATAGCAAAATAATTTTTTAAATCTCTTTTAAATATAAAACTAATTGACACCAGGGTTGCAAAATTCTGTTTTTTTTTTTTTTTTTTTTTTTTTTTTTTTTTTTCAGAAAAACCAGCCCAGTGGGTTTTATTGGGTTTTATTAATTTTTATATTTTATTGTAACTTAAATTGTTTTTGAGACATTTTACTATTAAAAATAAGCTATAAAAGTGACTAATAAAGTAAGGAATGGTAAGTACATTTAAACAAATACTAATACAAATTATAAATAGACTGATATGTTTACTTTTTGACATACTGACATACCCATTAGCTATAGCCTATATAACAAACAACTATTACCAGTAAATTCATCAAACTTGCATTTAGATTTCTCCCATTAAATTGTAAGAAACATATATTTATAATTCTCATTGAACTGTATATTGAGAAATGGGCATGGTGCAAACCAGTTTTTGCCACATTTAACTAAGAATGATTATAAACAAAGAGCACAGGTAGCTCGATCCCTTTGGATGAGCGTTAAGTTAGGGGAGCAAAGCAAATGCACTAGTGTTACACAAGAGCAGTCAAAACAGCAACATACAGCATTGGCCATCGCAGTTCAGTATAACACCCGACATTATTGGCATTGGATGTTTGTTTACTGCATGTGTCTGCAGGGCAAGCAAGAGATATATTGGTTGCTACTCACTAGACATACTTTATTTAGTGATTCATATTTCTATTTAGTTGCAGGAATGAAAAATACAACACCATTATAGTTATCGGAAAAATTTTAAATTTTATTTTAAGAAATTAATTGCAGAAGGCAGCCATTAGATGCTTTGATTAAAACAAAATGTTTTTTTTAGTATGACAGGATTAGATCAAGAGTAATGTGATTGTATATTTTTATATCTGTAATAAAAATAATAAATATGTCAAAAATATTAGTATATACAGTCAAACCTCGGTTTACGAACGTCTCGAAATTTGAACAATTCAGTTTTTGAACAGAAATTTTGAGTTAAAAATGATCTGGTATTTGAACAAAAATTCGGTTCTTGAACAACTTTTTTTGTTCACCAGCATATGAGTTACAGTACATTCATTGTTACATTGCTTTATTGTTACTTGTGCTTTATTGTTACATTTATAACATTCATTGTTACGCTGTGCATTTACAATTTTATTGTACAAAACATTCTTTTCTCTTCATTAGCCCTAAGTCATGGATCCAATGAAAGCGAGAAGTGATATTGGTCAAGGAAAAAAATACATGTATTATTAAATATACATTGTTATGTAAATTTTTATGCTATATAAAGTTGTGTAAATGTAAATCACTTGTTATGTTTTGTTTTATTTACTCTTGAAAGAAATGGTTTTATTCTATGATGTACAAGGTATATTGTAAACAGGTAAATATGCTATTCTTTTGGCACGTGGAACGAATTAATCTTTTTTACATTATTTGGGAAAATATGATTCGGTTTTCGAACAGCTTTCCAGAACGAATTGTGTTCGTAAACCAAGGTTTGACTGTACTACAAAAATATACATGTATATACATTTTAGCTGTGCATCATTATCAACAAAAACAAACAGAAAATTAATAAATTACTGATGCTGCCAGTTATCTTGCAGCATCAGTAAATGTAAATGCAGGTAAAATGCTTGCAAATAAAGGTAAATGCAGTAAAATGCTTGTTTGATTTTTGTGTAAAATGGAAATAAATTAAAGAATTGAATTGAGGCTGTAGTTTATTTACACTCTCATGACTGACATAAACCTTTAACATACCAAGGCTAGTTCACCAACCTTATTTATCAAGGTGGGGTCCTCTGAGGACCCCATCATTTTTAATGCTTCAATGGTTTGCTAAGTGTGATGAATTAGTTTAAACTATAGAATTGTGTGTTACTGAAAACTATTTCAATAAAACAACCATTTTTGGACATGACATAAATATCTATGGTACTGGTATTTGTTTATTTTTTATTTTCTGTAGAAAAATACAGCCAGCCCAAAACATAATATACTGGTGCACCAAAACACTAGCAAAATCCCTACCTACACTCTTCACCATTAATTAGAATACAATTTTTACAATCAATATAAAAAAGCAAGTTTACAGTACATAAAACAGATGGCTCTTTTTAACGTGACATTGTAACAAACCCTGATTTTTACCCCAAGTATTATTTCATCTTTTTTTTTTGTATAAGGTCCAGAATATCTAAATTAGAAAGATATTCAAAATTTTTTTCACAAATTTGATCACATTATATCTCTCTTATTCAAATTTATGACACATACAAAGATTAAGAGAAAAATTGCAACTATAGTTAAAGCGGGAGCCAAAAAACTGACCTCTGGGGTCCCCAAGAGACCCTCCTTGGTATGTTAAGGGTTAATTATGAAGGTCATAATTAACAATTGGTGCATGTTATTCATAGGATATGTAAGTATATACATATGTTTTTCTACTATTACAAGGTAATATGTTCAGTAATACTATTACTATTAATATAATTGATATAAAATGCTTTTAAATACCTCAAAAAATAAAAAATTAAAAAACAAAAAAACTACTTGAAGCCAGGTTTTATTGGGTTTTATTGGGTGTTTTTTTTTGGCTGGGTTTTTCAATGCCAACCCTAAGTAAAATGCTTGTTTTGATTTTTGTGTAATATGAAAATAAAATGAAGAAATGAGTTGAGGCTGTAGTTTTATTTCCATTCTTATGAGTGACATTATTTATGAAGGTCATGTTTATCAATTCAACATGTTATTCATAGGATATGTAAGTATATACATATATTTTTCTACTATTACAAAATAATATGTTCAGTAATACTATTATTATTAATATAATTGATATAAAATGCTTTTAAATACTTTAAAAAATTAAAAAAAAAACAAAACCCAAAAAAACCTACTTGAGGCCGGGTTTTATTGTTTTTTTTTAGGTGGGTTTTTTTTGGTTTCATTGGGTGGGTTTTTTAATGCCAACCCTGATTGACACAGAGTTTGGACAAATCTCATTGGCAGGCAAATTACAACAGTAATGGTCCTATTATTAAATAATCTAAACTATGTCTTACAAATAGCCAGCTGAATGGCAAATGAATCTTAATTGCAGAATCACCAACTGCTAAATTGACAGCAGGCATTTAAATATTGGCCAGAGGTGCACCCAGGAGGTTGATTTGGAGGTTATGTCATTCCCCTTTTCACCTGATGTCAGTCCCCTTTGTGTGCTAATATGCAACTAGATAAAGCTTTTGCATGGATAAATGACGTTTCGTCCAACTTAACTATAATAACTGGTTTCCGTTTTTCTTTAATAGTAGCTCGAAAGGTAGACATGAGCGTGTTTTTGCTATACTCCTTCAATGTTTTTATAGACATGTCACACATATGCTGCGTTAAATGCAAAAAAAAATTGTTTTTTTGAATTATCCTGTACTATCTATTTTGAATATCTATCTACATATTTTTGTCACATCACAATATTAAACTTTTCCCATTTGCAAACTCATTTGCTGCTACACAATCACTAATGTTTAAGTTCAGATAAAATTGCCAAGATCCTCCTCAATGTACTTTATTGATGATTTTTTGTAGCATTTTACTCGAGATCCTAAAAGAGCTTAATTGGCAGCTGTGGTTAAGAACCCATGGTTTATTCATTGTAGCAATTGCTCCGACATAAACTTGATGAAAGCGCTTCTCAAAACACACATACTGAGGTTTAATCATAAATGTAATAAAAATATTGTCTAATTTTATTGTGATTTTAAAGTTTTGTACCACCAATCATCTGTTGAAATGAAGGTATTTATTCTAAGTAAACAATCAGCCGTCTATCTATTGACCTTAACCTAGGTCTTAACCATTAATCAGTGCAGATTAAAAAAGTTTGAAAATAACTGTTGTCACCCAATAGGGGGTCTTCGCTTCATTTCAAAAAAACAATTGCACTGAAAAAAAATGCAGCGGCTTCTTTGATTATTTCATTTGGTGCTTTTGATGTGTTTCGGAATATATCAAAATTACTTTGATTTTGCAGCAGATTTTTTTACAGTGCAGCATTGCTGTGGAATGCTTTGAAGGCACAAAATTCATGCTGTTACAGGAGTTTAAGAAAAAAAAAGGAAAATGGAAGCATTAATCAGACAGCAGATAGAAGCAATATGCCAGAAAATATTACATGCATGTTGTAAATCTGTATGATTATTCTTCACGATCACATAGTTTTATTAAAAAGAAGGACATTTGGGCAACAAACAACAATGACAACAACAGGATCACAACAGCCACCAAGAGTCATGTCACTAAGAAGCTTAACATGAAAGTGCCAGTTCAGTTTCTACATTTATCTAAGCAGTGGTTCCCAACCTTTATGCCATATTGTTTTTTTGCAAAGTTCAAATACTGTCATTTTTCCCACAGAAAATTAAAAAATATTGCAAAAAAATTCTATTCTGTTAAAGAAAAATTTTTGGGAGCTAAAAATTGTTTTGCACATTTATTTAGAATAAGCAAAATCAAAAATTATACCAAATAAACATTTAAGTTGCAGAAATGTTGATAAGGGTTTCTTCAAGTCATCATAAGCAATTTTTGTTTGTAAAACTAACCTGGAATCCCCTCTACAGCACCAGGAGGAAATAAAAAGAAATCAAGAGAAAAAGGATCTTTCAATAAACAACAGTAACCACAGCATAATTCTGGACAAGTTTCACAAAACAAAAATCACTTACAATGATTTCTTAAAGAGACCTGTTTTCCTTCTATTGCTCTCAGATAGTGTGGCAGAGTAATACTAGTATTTGAAGATGCCATTACCAAGTTTGATTATCATTATAATACAGGAATCACCAATAAATTTTTTAATGGAGAGCTACTTTATGAGGAAAGAGTCATACAAGAAACTATCAGCTGAATGTGGTTTTTTGAAATAATATATTTGCTCCTTTTTTTTTAATTATAAATTATCTATGAGTTATACTAGTTTTAAAGCAGGTCTGAAGGTGATTTATCTGGTCCTTTGGGGCAACCTGCTCCTTATAAGCACCAGATTATTGAGCCCTGTCATAATGTGTAAAAAGTCAACTATGGTTTGTAAATGTATTCTCAAGTCACAAAAAATTACCAGTTTGATAAATTTATATAAATTTAGATTTTAGTAAAATTTCTTTCTTGACTTTTTGATTACCAATTCCTTTTTAGAGAGCCAAGTGGCTCACGTTGAGAAACACTAATGCAAACCATGTTCATCTCACTTTTCAGTTTTTGTTATGTTATGATAACTAATGTACCTTTTAAAATTTGCTTTTTGCACCAGAGATAAGCAGAGTCACTTTTTTTGGGACTAAGTCCAATCTGACTCTGTTGATTAAACTCCGACTCCAAGAATTTTCTGTGACCCATGATCCGACTCTGATTTGACTCCATGTTAATAAAATTGCAAACATGTCCTAAAAACTAACATTGCAACAATAAGCAACTTGGTTGCAACTTACTAATTAATCAGGCATGACATAGCAGCACATACTCGTACCAATTGAGGCCAATTATTGATCATAATATTTGAATAGCTCAACAGACAAAATTTAATCTTGTCACTACATAATAAATATTTATTTCCATATAAATTATCAGTCCTAGTACCTGTATCAATAAACAAAAAATTAGCTTAAAAAAATTATAAGTTATGCTTATTTGCTTTATATTTATGCAGAGTAAAGCTTACATATAATCAGAAGACAATGCAGACAGTTTCTGTCATTCTACGACTAATAAAAAGCGTATATGCTTCTCACCACAAGTTACCAAAGAAGCAAATTTTAAGACAAATATTTGATCACCAATTATGTAATGATATAAAAGAAATAATCAAAATATCATACTAGCAACAATAATGAAAAAAGGGGTAGATCGTTTTACCGAAACTCACCGAAACTCACCGGAACTCACCAAAACTCACCAAAACTCACCAGAACCAACATTAAATTTAATAATTAAAACAAAAACTTTTGTTTTTTAAATTTAGCAGAACTTATACAAAATTAAATTAATGCAAAAAAGTATTTCTTAAATAATACCCACTTTTAAAGATTAGGGGAGAGTCGGACAAAAATTACATTTTTTGCTGTAGAGCTTTTTTTACAAGTTATATCCTAACCAAATTTTTTTTATATAATTTGTACAAATAAATCTATTATATGCAAGTGTATTTTTAGAGATTGAAACTCACAAAAAAATTTACAAGCACATTTTAAAAAATGATTTTTCTGTCCAACTGTGCCCAATGTATGGGGCACAATCGGATTAAGCATAGGGCACTATCGGATAAGGGAAAAAAAGAACTATAAAATAAGCAAAATTACAAAATATTACAGCGTGGTTTCTGCTGGCATTCTCCAAAAAATAAAAAAACAACCAAAAAGTTTACTGCAGCAGCAGATAACGAAAAAGCACGCCGAAAAGGAAAATGCAAAAGCGTGTCTATGTATTAAAATAAATCCAGATTTCTTTGAAAATAATTTATACATTAGTAACATACATTGAATAACAAGCATGAAAGGTGCTGAGCAGAAAACGTTGATTAATTATTAATGTACATTGAAGAAAAAAAGCCATAATCGAATTTCAATGAAGATCTTTGACGACTAGTCAATCCACATTCTTTGGGTGCAGGCAACACAGCCCTAATGTCTTTTTCCTTGACTGAAGCCAAATCAGTGACCTCAGGAAAAAAACTCTGTAAAATTGCGTTTCTTCCGCATGTAAAAAATTTCATAATCGCCTTCAAAATCCTTGTTTTTGGTGATCCGACCAACATAATATTTTCTGGGAAATGCTTTAAATTCAACTAGCACATAGTCATCCATTGCAGGCTCATTAGTGCAGTCTGAGACAAGGAGATTTTTTTCAACATCACAAGAGTCTGAAAAGTTGTCAGATGAATGATCTGACATAAGAATCTGTATCTCATCAATATTTGAACTTTTGTTGTTATACAGACGTTTTTTAGTGTTTTTAGCTTTCCCTGTTTTGGTGCTTTCTGAACTTTTTTACAACTTTTTAAAAGCTCTTTTTGGGGTGTGCCAGTTAAAATCATGCTACAACCTTTTTTCTTCTGGGAGCTTTTGGATAACCAATTACTTGTTCTGGAGATTTTTTTTATTTTTTATTTTTTTATTTTTTATCTCTATATTTATCCTCCTGACTCGCAGAAAAGCGACGGAGGCGCTATACATAGGGTAAGCAATTGCCCCAATCTGCTTCCGGAGATGCCAAGATATTGCTGTCCGCTTGTAATTTAATAGAGATATGACTGCAATTTAGAACTGCTTATCAAGACCACCAAGCAGGGGAAAGTGCCGTAAAGTGTCTTTCCCAAGGACACAACAGAATGGCGCAAGTGGGTTTTGAACCGAGATCATGCTGATCATCAGTCCGGTGCTTTAACCACTCGACCACGCTGCCGACAATTATTTTGGAATGTTTTGGAATTGAGATAAAAATTATTTTGGAATGTTTCCAGATTTTGGATCCCAACGTCATTAAGCAACCCAAAACTTTTCGCTGAAAATCAGCATTGTGGAAGCTTTCGTTTTCTTCCAAATGTCTGATGCTTGTTGATGCATCATTAGGTTGATCAGTGACCAGACTATGTAAAAAATCGCATTCATCAAAAATGTGTTCATGTAAGGGGAATATGCCAATCTGCTATGACATTGGTTGAAGTCATAGCTTTTTTTTCGATAAACATACCAATGGTAGACTGTAGCGGTTACTGGTTTATATAACTCTAGCTACATATAAATTCCACAAAACTTTTATAAATCTTCTTTTTATTCATAAAACAACAATCCTTTTTAAACTCAATTATTCTTAAAACCAACTCTGATTCAAACTTTTTGACATGTGTTTTTCGCTGAACAAAGACTCTCTCGTTTCTTATCAAAAAGAAAAAATGAATAAACAAATAAAAAAATACAATTATGTCAAGCGTGAAAATGTGGTAATTGCCACATATCTCCCCCCCCAAGTGGTATGGCCGCAAAGAGGCAAATACCACTGAAAAAGAAAAAAAAAAATAATCGATTGCAATAGAAAATACGACAAAATTCTACACGCACTGACAGAAGCAAAAAATCACTATATACAAGCAAATGCGCAAAAATGCAACGCGTGATTAAAACGTCGAAACAAACCAGACATCGAAAAAAATGAAAAAAATAAAAACTAGTCGCGATAACGTATAGGTTTTGTAATTAGTCTGCCTCTGCGGGAGTAAACGCGATTAGCGGGGAGTTCGTCTAGATCTTCCGCAAAAATGTCCCCATTCTCACTCGAAGATGTGGCGAAAAAGATCGAGTCTCGGCAGATTCCTCCTCGACTGAGGAGCCAGTTGGAGATATAGGCTCAACAAAGGCCGGTTTTAAACGATCAATTGATACGGTGTCAGTGTGACCGTCTTTTTCGATGACAAAATATTTATCGTGTCGTTCAAGTACAAAATGAGGTCCCGAATAAGGTCGTTGCAACGGAGATTTTACACTGTCAATGCGAACAAATACTTGGGAACACAGAGAAAAAAGTGGGTCGACATAAGTTTGTTGTTTTTTAGGATGACGTGGTATAGTATAACGTAATGTGTTCATGAAAGAACAAAGTGTTTTAGCATACTGCGAAGCTGGTTGGACAGTGCTTTCCTTGGACAACTCTACAAGAATCGAATTTTCAAAATATTCCCCGGGGAGTCGTATAGAAGTCCCTAAAGCCATTTCAACTGCAGCACACCCCATATCCTCTTTTATGGCCGATCGCAAGCCTAAGAGTACAAGACTCAAGTTTCGATACCAAAGGTCGGGAGAAGATTGACATTTCAATGCAACTTTGAGACTGCGATTGAATCGCTCGTTTAATCCGTTTGCAGCCGGATGGAAAGCTGTTGTGTGACATAATTTTGAACCCAAAAATTGGCACATTTCTGTCCAATGGAGAGACGTGAATTGGGCCCCTCTATCTGTAGTGATTATTGTAGGAGATCCAAAACGGGCCACCCAATGTAAGAGAAAAGAATCTGCACAAGATTGCGCAGTGATATCCTTCATGGGTATGGCCTCCGGCCAACGCGTAAATCTGTCTACAACTGTCAATAAATATTTGTAACCAGAAGAATCGGGAAGAGGACCGACGATATCGACGTGTACATGTGAAAATCTGGCATCTGGGGTTCTGAAATGCTGTAAGGGTGTAACTTGATGTCGGGTAATTTTTGTTTGTTGGCAAGAAATGCAGGTACGGCACTTTTCAGCAATATCTCGTCTCATATTCGGCCACACAAATCGCTCTCCGATGAGTTTTTGAGTAGCCTTAATGCCTGGGTGGGAAAGGTTGTGCATGCGCTCAAAAATTGTGGTTCGTAATGAATTTGGAATGATGGGGCGAAATTTTCCCGTATTAGTGTCTCCAAGTAACAAAAGGCCTGAATTAGGAATCGCACGTTCACATAGTTTTAATGAAGTCATCGATTGAGAGAGCTTGCGAATCGATGGATCGTCCCTTTGTGCCAAAACCAGCTCGGTATAATCTGTGAAAGAAGGCGAAAGAGCAGCAGTCATTTCAGGACGGCTCAAGCAATCGGCAACCACGTTGTTTTTTCCTTCAATATGTCTAACGTCAGTTGTGAATTCTGAGATAAACGATAGGTGTCGAGCTTGCCTGTTACTTAAAGGAGTTTTTTTCTAGATATAGCACCAACTAATGGTTTGTGGTCCGTGTAAAGAGTAAACGGACGGCCTTCTAAGAAGTACGTGAAATGATGAACTGCCAAATAAGCTGCCAGCAATTCTTTATCAAAAGTACTATACCGTTTTTGGGCATCAGAAAAGGCGGCTGAAAAGTACTCCAATGGTCTGTGCGAACCACTACTGTCAATCTGACTGAGTACAGCACCACAGAATTTATCGCTTGTGTCTACAAACAATGCTGTGGGACTGTCGTGCTGAGGAAAATTTAGTAGCGTTGCATTACTCAGTGCTACTTTTATGTCCTCGAACGCAGTTGAGGCCTCCTCGTTCCAAGAAAGATTTGCATTGCGACCGGCAGGAATCCCCTGGAGGAGAGAATTTAAAGGGGCCAAAATTTTTGCGCATTGAGGAATAAACTTTTTATAAAAATTGACCATGCCCAAAAATCGCCGTAAAGACTGGGCGTTCTGTGGGATCGAAAAAGAATTTATGGCATCAACCTTACATGCAACAGGGGCGATACCTTTGTCCGAAACGATATGCCCTAAAAAGCGTAGCCGATTTTGGCCGAATAAGCACTTAGCTGCATTGATGATTAATCCGTTGCGTTGTAGGCGCTCAAATACTTGTCGAAGGTGGGCTCGGTGCTCTTCAATGGAAGACGAAAATATCAAAATGTCATCTATATATAGACAAAGACGAATGGCAAGTCTTGAAATAGAGAGTTCATAAAGCGTTGGAATGTTTGGCCAGCATTAGTAAGACCCATAGACATCTTTAAAAATTCCCAATTTCCGGCCGGTGTGCAAATTGCGGTTTTGGCAATATGTTCTGGGTGAATATGAATTTGGTGATATGATTTAAACAAATCGATGCTGGAAAATATTGTGGAACCGGATATATTTTCGGTAAAGTCATGAAGGAAAGGAATGGAATAAGAGTCCTTGACGGTTACCTGATTTAGACGGCGATAGTCTCCTACTACTCGCCAAGATCCGTTAGATTTTTTTACCATATGAACGGGAGATCCCCACGGGGAGGAACTGGGTCTAATTATTCCCAATTGCTCAAGCTGACTTAATTCCTTTCTTATAACAGCAAGTTTTTCGGGAGAAAGACGGCGTGGCCGCTGTTTGATGGGTGGACCGGTTGTTTCAATGTAGTGAACGATGTCATGTTTTGGAGGAAGCCTTAAGTTCGATACAGAGAACACCTCGGGAAATTCAGCTTCAAGAAACTGATAATCTCCTAAGTTGTAAATCGGAGGTTCGACATTACACAAACTAGTCTTAAGTTCGGTATTAGATAAAAAAGAACAAGGATCACAACACTTTTGTGCATGAGGACCAAAACGTTGATGAAACCAGCAGAATGATTTAATATTTTCAGATTGCGGTATGTGTTCGGGAAATATCAATCTTCCTTTTCTAGGATCAATCTTGATATCAAAGTGCGATAGAAAATCTATTCCTATAATGGGTTTTAACGTCTCAGCAATGCAAAATTCCCAGTTTAAAGGCACAGGACCTCCCAGGTCAACAGTAATATTTTTGCAACCAAACGTAGGGACAGAGCTTCCATTAACAGCATACAAATAATCTTGCGGATGATCTCGAGAATTAGGGTCCACAGGAATTACAGAACAAGAACTGCCCGTATCAATCAAAAACTTCAAATTAGTAATGGAACATTTTATGTACAGTAGTTGCGATGTGAGAGTTGAGCACTCATTATTTCCTCCGGTAAAGTCGCCTTTCTTTACCGGAGCTATTAGTTTAAATGATTCTTTTGAGAATGAGACATTGCGTCATTTGCATGCCAAGAGCAAGGGGATATGCATTTATGAGCTCGATTGCCATAACGGTTGTGGTAAAAACATAATTCATTCTTAGAAACTGTTGATGTGGGTGCGGAACCTTTATTACGCTGGTAGGAGGTAAACTTTTCAAGCTTTTGATTTAATTCGTCTACGGCGTCCGACATATTTCCCAACTGTTTATCAAAATACTCATTGACCTTGTACTGCGGTTTTGTCGATGTGATATTATTTACCTTTGATATGGGAGTAGCAGGCTGAGATTTCGCCAGAGAAAGAAGGCGGTCGGCATGTGCAGCCAATTCATCGACCGTGCCTTGTTCGTACGAATACAACGCAAGCCTGGTCGGAGTGTCCACCGACTGCAGTACGCGAGATTTAAGTATGTCTTCCTGGAGAGTAGTCGGTTCACAATAACGGGATGCGAATATGGACCTAAGCCGGGCCAAGTAGTTTGAAACTTTGTCATCGCCGCGGAGACAATCATTTAACGAGGTCTCTAAATCTTCAACGCCTGCATTAGAATATAACCGGAGGATAGCAACTTTCAAAGTCGAATAAGGTTTTACCGTGTTAGATGTTTTTAATAGGTGTGCCACAGACTTAAATACATTGGCGTCTCGAGATAAGGTCGTGACAAGAGCTAAATATCTGGACCGTTCTGATGTCATATTAGCTTCTTCAAACATTAATTCGATAGTTGAAAAATAAGCCCTGGCGTCATTCTCCCAAAAAGGTGGCAAATGTATATTCCCAAAACTATTTGCGGGCGAAAAAACGTTATTATTTCCACTATTGCCACTTATATCTGAGTTTGTTCTATCACTAGAGGGAGCTCTTGTAGGGGAGAATGTTATTGGAGCAGGCCGCGATATGTCAGGCCCCGCTTCGTGAAACCCATGTTTGGTTTGATAGTAGAATTCCAATTATATAGACTACAAATTTTGTAGAATACCTGTTATATAGACGACAAATTATGTACAATACCTATTATATAGACTTTTTGAAAATAAATTTATTGTATTTTGAACATGCCATGCAAAATATTGCTTTGACTACAGATGAAACTGATGAATAAATACTATTTACTTTAAGACTAATAGTTTATATGTAAGAAATATATATTTTCAATTATTTCTTTGAGAGCAGCCGGTACATTTTTTATAGACAATACACGTTATATAGACTTGCCCGAGTCTATATAATTGGAATTCTACTGTAGTAAAAAATCAAGAATACAAAACTACAACTTAAAATGATTAACGCAGTAACTAAAGCACATAACGCCAGATAGTAGAAATACATTATGACGTCACACTATTAAATCAAGCTTAAGGTTAAAAAAAAACTGCTTTTTTTTTCGCAACTGTTATCAATACAATTAATAAAACTGTCCGCCAAAAACTAGTTAAAAATTGAACATAAATTTAGCACTTACAATTATATTACAATGACTCGCTTGCAAAACCACTAAAAGACTTATCTTTTTTGTCTATAAGTTTATAAATTTAATGTTCTTCGTCTCGTTGGGCTGAATCCTCTTCTATTATCGCTGTTGATAGTTGAGTAAAGCTTGTTAATAAACTTCAAAGTTATGTTGATAAAAGCGTCTTCAGTGCATGAGATCACGTCGGGTTGGTCACCATTTATGTAGCGGTTACTGGTTTATATAACTCTAGCTACATATAAATTCCACAAAACTTTTATAAATCTTCTTTTTATTCATAAAACAACAATCCTTTTTAAACTCAATTATTCTTAAAACCAACTCTGATTCAAACTTTTTGACATGTGTTTTTCGCTGAACAAAGACTCTCTCGTTTCTTATCAAAAAGAAAAAATGAATAAACGAATAAAAAAATACAATTATGTCAAGCGTGAAAATGTGGTAATTGCCACAAGACTTTCTTTGTCTATTTCTTACCATAATTTTTATAATAATAAATATTATCAAAACTAAGAAAAATTTTTTACAATTTATGGATCATACGTAACTTAAAAAATGTAGTTCTAAACTTTAACAAAAATAGTTGTAATGTTAAGCCTAATTACTAGTTGTTGATAAATCAAAAGAAATAGGCTATTGTGCAAAATAAATCTATATAATCATCAAAGGGCACAGTCGGACAGTGTCTGGCTATTCCCCCAAAAAAATGTCCGATTGTGCCCTAACCAGAATTTTTTTTATTTTTTAAGAGGGTGGCAAAAACTTAAAAGTTACGTCAAGTTATTTTATGGTATAAGATAGCAAATAAACCAAGTTCTAAAATGTATCAGCAGTGAGAAGAATTTAAATTAAAGCTAAGGTAAAAACAGGTTCAAATATACCCTTTCCAAAATTACTTACCTACCCTCAAAAGCAAAATTCATCTACCACATTTATTTTACAATAATTAGTTTTTTCAAACTAACACGAGTGAATGCTCTGTGGTAAAATATATCTATGTCTGCTGTTGTGATATTGTGCAATAGATGACGTAGTGTTTTCTTAAATTAAAATTTTTGAAAATTAAAACTTACTCTTCTTGCTCTATTCTTTCAAAAAAATATCAACCAAAAGTTTAGAACCAAGGTGAATTTTTTAATAATAACCTAATATGAATGTCAATAAACGGCAGGGAGCCTGCATGTTCAGTCTCGTACAAAATGACAATAATTGAAACATCCATGAGGTAGAAACTACAGAAACACACACAGAACTTTATTTTGTTTACAAAATCCAACAAAATTCACATATATATTCTTACTATCAATATATAACCATGAATTATTGTGAAGAAGATGGACTCCATGCCATCAAACTAATGGCTGAAGTTTATTTGAGAAAAATGAGGATGAGCTTATTATTGGTATGGAAATGTCAACATTTTTCTCTGGAGTTTCTTTATATGCAGTGGGTGATTCAGGAAAATTCTAAAATTAGTCGCATTTTATTGTTTTTCTTGTAGTCTATAATTGTGGGTTTAAATTTTTAATTCTTTTACATATGGTTTTTTGTTTCTTTTGCTTTTATAAACTTTCAAGTTTTCAAATTTTTATTGTCAATAAATTCTATAGTTATTACTAACATTTGTAAAAATTTTTACAATTATAAAATCTTCGTATTTACGTTTAACCTCATTACCTACTGATAAAAACGAAACTAAGCCACCTAAAACAAGAAGCACCAGACTTGAGTTTTGCTCTTGTTAAAGCTAGTCAGTGATGCATACCTCATTGAGTTTCAAACCGACTAGATGTAGTCCTACATGCAGGAGACAACACTCAGGGTCTAGTCCTACACCCAGGCCCTACACAAGTCGTTAATTGTATTAACATTAAGGTTTGTTGTGGGTTTGATTTACCATAGAAAAAATAATAACTGTAAATAGACTGGAGATAACATTATAATTAACTGTTAAATAGACTAGAGATAACATTATACGTAATTATCCATAAAATACTTTGATGTTCAGAAAATGTAATAAGCATTAAGTATAGAATACATATTTAGTTTCGAGTTGTGTATGCCATTTCGAGTTAGTTTTCTAAATGTGATTTTTATTAATGTTTCATTCAAACTCAGTAAGAATTATAGTTAATGGGTTGTGCATATAATATAATTATACAGGGTGGCCCAGATATAACCGAACCCAAAAGCTCGGTTGATGATCATTGATTTCAACAGGAGCTAAATTCGCCTGGTGTCACTGTTTGGGCTGGCCTTTGTAGTTCTGGTTTAATTGGCCCATTTTTCTTTGATACCACAGTGACGGCTGAATCATATCTAAAAATGTTAAACGAAAAGTTGTGGCCTATAGTGTCTACACGTGAAGATTGTACTGATTTATACTTTTAGCAGGATGGTGCCCCTGCTCATTATGCTGTATAGGTTCGAAAGCGGCTTGATGAACATTTTCCAGACAGATGGATAGGCCGCCGTGGTTTCGTAGGATGGCCTGTAAGATCTCCAGACCTGACTCCCCTAGACTTCTTTCTTTGGAGAGTACTCAAAAATCAAGTGTTCAGTGATAAACCAAAGACCCTCAATGATCTAGAAGAGAACAATATAAACGCATTGAAAGATATTACTCCGAAAATGTGCAAAAAAGTAATTGAATCAATCATTAAACGATGTCATCATTCTATTGCAAATAATGGTTTGCATTTTGAACATTTGCTGTAACGTTGTGTAATAAAATTTATTTTATTTAACTGTAACTTTTCATTATAATTCGGGTTCGGTTATATCTGGGCCACCCTGTATGTATATACGTATTTATCAAAACATAAATACAAAAAACAAAAAAAACATGTTGTATCAAAATAGTCCCAACAGACTGTTTCGCCTGTGAGGTTCATCAGGGAACACAACAATTAAAAAAAGCAATATTATTTACGTTGAAAGAAATAAGCAAGCAAAAATTAAAAGTTAAAATAAATTTTTATGCTTCAAATGAAAACTCGCATCTTAGAAAAATAACGCTACCAAAAATTTGGTTTAAACAATTATATTACTCAATTTAGTGATTGGTTATTAAATAATTACTTTTGTCACGAGATATTAAAAGAAAACATGCTGTAATGTTGCTCATACTCCAAGATGTATTAAACTTGGCCAAGCTGCTGAGAAGATTAAAGTGTAGAAAAGTTTATGGATCATTATAGTTAAGAGCAAGTGTTATAAAAAAATTTTTTTATATTGTATAAAACATTAGTATGGATCATTCGTTAAGAGAGTGTTATAAAAACATTTTTTTATAAAAAGATTCTTTTATAACACTTTCTTTTAACTAATGACCCATAAACTTTTTTACGCTTTACCGGTAATCTTTTCGGCAGCTTGGCCAAGTTTAAGAATGCATCTATGCACAACATTGCAGCATGTTTTCTTTTAATATCTCGTAACAAAAGTAATCATTTGCTAATCAATCACTTACTTTAGTAAAATAATTGTTTAAACCCAAACTTTTGGTAGCATTAGTTTTCTAAGATGCGAGTTTTCATAAAATTATTTTTCTAAGAAGCGTAAAAATTTATTTTAACTATGTCCCCTGATGAGCCTTACAGGTGAAACAGTTTGTTGGAACTACAGTATTTTAATAAAATGTTTTTTTTAATATTTGTGTTTTGATAATCAGGAATAATCGTTCTGACTATTGAAGCCATTGAGCACTCTTCTGAAGAGCACCAGTAATTTGCGGTTATACATGTATATACTGTACACTCATATACATAATTTTTTAAAGTAAATTTCTTTTTATGTATTCAAAAAACCTGACTTATTTTGTGCAACTGTCAACTCAAAATGATGGTTTTTTGCTTTGTTAAATCTAATTTAAGATAAATACTTTGCCCATACTAGGGAGTCGGAGTTGGAGTCGGAGTCGGCATTTTAGAAATTCTAGGAGTCGGAGTCGGATCTTAATCTTCTGACTCCGCAACTCTGGTTCTTAGGTCCGTATGCCAATCTAGCCAACCTTGTCGAGTTGCCCATCAGTAGACATTTTAAAAATTACTTTTTGGGATAATTGCACCAGGCCAACACACTCACATTTGGTGATGGCTTTAGTACAGTGTAAGTGTTGCAGCCGCAACAGGCCCTCCTAAAAAACGTCGAAAAGTGACCCTTCCCGAAGCAAGGTATTGTTCTATTTTTTTCATAGTAAGCTAGCACCATGACGGTGGCACTCCCTAAAGTGACAACCGTTTTTTTTTTTTTTTTTTTTTTAGAGATCACTTTGTTTGAAAACACTAAAAGAGTCTTGGTACTTTTCCTTCTACACTAAAATACGCAAAAGTTTCCACTCTATAGAACAGGTCCGAAACATTTAGTTAATAACTATAGATCAATTTCCCTTTTATCACCGATAGCAAAAGTTTTTGAAAAACCAATTTATGTCAAACTTGAGAATTTTTTTTCTTATAAAAAAGTTATAAATAATCAACAATTTTGATTTAGAAAAGGTTACTCAACTGAATTAACCATTACAGATTTGCATAATAGAATCATAAAAAATACTGATAATGGATCGGCTACCACGTTAAATTTTCCTTTCACATGTCGTATGTCAGAGGTGAACTCGGCTATAAACGACAGGTGGCGGGATTGACGGGGCGAGCGGTCAGCATTGTTGGACAATGCGAATGTTAATGGCTTGTGGTCGGTGTACAAGGTAAAGGGCTTGCCTTCTGCGAAATGCCGAAAGTGGCGTACAGCCTGGTACGCTGTAGTAGTTCTCTGTCGAAGGTACTGTATTTCTTTTCTGCAGACGACAATTTTCGGGAAAAGAAAGCGATGGGTACCCAGTAACCATTGTGCAATTGGTCAAGTTGAGCTCCAATGGCCAAGTCAGATGCATCTACAGTTATGCTGGTAGGTGCGTTTGCCTTAGGATGGTGTAGTAAAGTAGCATGTGCCAGCGCTGCCTTGGCGTTTTCGAAGGCCTTCTGACATTCTGTAGTCCACGTAAGTTCTTTGCCTCGGCCAGACGATGCGGCATGCAGAGGCGCAAGCTGCGAGGCGATTGTGGGGAGGAAACGGTGGTAGAAATTTATCATGCCCAAGAAACGTTGAAGAGAAGAACGAGAATCTGGCGTGGGAAAATTGCGGATAACCTTAATGCGGCTCAGGAGAGGTCTAACACCTTCGACTGTGATAAGATGTCCTAAATATTCGAGTTTTTGAACGCCAAAAATACATTTGGATTTTTGAATTATTAATCCGTTTGAGGACAACAGTGTAAAAATCTGTCTAAGGTGATTGTAGTGTTCCACCGGTGATTTACTAGCAACCAAAATATCATCTAGGTAGACGAAAACAAAATCTAAGTGTTGGAAAATGCTGTCCATGAGTCGTTGAAAGGTTTGTGCTGCGTTTTTTAACCCGAAAGGCATCCGAAGAAATTCCCAGAGGCCAAAACTGGTGGCGATTGCGGTCTTGGCGATTGAATCTTCGGCCATAGGAATTTGGTGATAACCACGAATGAGGTCTATTTTGGAAAAAATCTTTGCTCCAGCCAGTCGTGTGTTGAAATCGTGAATATGGGGTAGTGGATAACGATCGTCGTTTGTAATTTGGTTAAGGCGGCGATTATCGCCGCACGGTCTCCATCCCCCAGAGGGTTTAGGCACCATGTGTAGGGGGGTGGACCAAGGTGAATTGGAACGGCGAATTATGCCTGCTCGCTCTAATTGTTGGAATTCGGCTTGGGCTAGAGCTAGTTTTGGGGCAGTTAAACGGCGAGGTCGTGAATGAACTGATGGGCCGCTGGTGACAATATGGTGTTCTACACCGTGTTTACTCACCTGGTTTTGTAGACTAGGGGCTAAAATTTGTGGAAATTGTAGCAATAGTTGATTAAAGCGGCTAGTTGCGCCCAAAACTAAACCGCAGTGACTGTTCGGTGTGCGCTCTGTATGTGCAGCAAAAATATGGCCGTGATTTAAATCGACAAGTCGGCGTCCGCGTAAATCGATGGCAATGTTATTGGCCGTAAAAAAATTGGCGCCTAGTATAGGGCAAGCGACGTCGGCTAAGTAAAATTTCTGACGATATCGCTTTCCTTGTCTGAGAATAAAAGTAATAACACGTTGTCACCATGTGTTGATTTCGGAACCGTTGGCCGCTGTGAGGTTTTCTGTAGGGGTACGTTTGCGCTTATCGTTTGGGGAAGCAGGGAAAACGCAAACGTCAGCGCCAATATCTACTAAGAAAGATGTCCCTGTGGCGCGATCCCAAACTGACAAGGTGTTAGTTTTGATTAAGCCGACCGCCGCGGTCATTGGCGGCCGGCTTGCCCGTTTTCCTGCACGGTGATTGACGATGACGTTGCCACTGGGAGTAAGCTCGCAAAGGGGCAGCCGGGTCTACAGGTACGTGCGTTAGGGCCGAATTTTTTATGGTAGTAGCAGATAATGTGATGAGTGGAGGGATTAGGTTTGGGTTTGTGTTTTGGTAGTAAGTTCTTAAGATGTCTGGGGCTTAACGCCGATACCGAGTTGATAGGGAGTAACTCGTTAGCTTCGATAATACGGTCTGCAGCTAAAGCTAATTCCTGTAGATTTGGAAATTCTTGAGCCGCTAGAATCGCACGAACCTGTGAAGGAGGTTGTGCTAAAAAAAATGCTCGCCGAAGGGTGTCGGCGTCATTGTTGAGGGACTCGAGATAGCGTAGAAATGCGGAGGGCTTCTTGTCCCCAAGCCCTGAAATATTAAGGAGCTCAGCGTCTTTTTGTAGTTGAGATTTACCAAACGCGTTGAGTAAAGCTGTTTTTAAAGCATTATATTTTCCTTGCTCCGGTGGGTTTAGAAGAACTGCTTTAACTTCTGCAGCGGCCCGATTGTCTAATGCTGTAATTATGTAGTCAAATTTATTTTGATCAATAATTATAGATTTAGATCTAAATTGTGCTTCGGCTCAAAGAAACCAAATCTCCGGGTCGTCTGTCCAAAACTCTGGGAGTTTAACTGCTACTGCTTGAATCTTAGTCGTTGACAAGGCGTTGTTTGTTAACTTACTGACTGCTTCAGTTAACTGCGTTAAAATTTCACTGTCTGCTGACATATCAATGTTTAACAAAGTTAATCCAGTAATTTCAGCTTATTTTCTGCTATTAGAAAATTTTGGGCGTATTCGACTTCTGGGGTCACCAATGTAGCGTTTACTTACTAAACACACTGTCTGACTTCGCGATACATGACCCGTTTCTAACAATGCACTTATAATAATGAAAGCTCGAACAAAGACCGCGCGTACATTAGCGAAAATCATCGTAAGCGTTTTCACACATGCTTGCGCACCGACGTCTCTCGTCACATGAGTCTTTCGCGCGCGCCAGCTGATTGGTCGCCACAGTAGCATGCATTCATTTTTAAAGAGCTATTTAAGCAATCGTGAGCAGTTTACCTGCTGTAATAACACCAAATCAGAAAATAGTACAATAGTATGTGGTGTCCCTCAATAATAGTCTGAGGTTCACATTGATTGAAATAAATTAAATTAATTATTTATGAGGGAGCGCGCTTACACCGACAACTTCCTAAAACATCTAACTCCGGTGACTCCGACTTCTACTCTACAACCCTGGTCAGCGCTGGTCCTAACCGAAGATCCTTAATAGGTAGGCCTATAAACAAGATAGTATTGTCAGAAGTATAAAAATAAAACTATTTGGCAAAATCAGCCTAACTTTAATTCTGATTTTATTTCTATTCGCTCCATTTAGCCCCAAATAATTCTAACTCCAAGTCCAACTCCTCCCTTACCCTGAAATCCCTTCCTAGATCACTCCAAGCCTCCAGCCATACTCATAAACTTCACCTCCATTCGCTATAACAAATCCGCTTGATTGCTTTGGACTTATTGAAACAACTTGATAGATTTTATTAACGATTTCTAAATTATAATTTTCAAAATCGGCAAAAAAGCGAGATTTTGAAAATTTACCATCATATGATTGTAAAATCAGCTACAAATCGTTACAAATTGAGTTTGTAAATTTTTACAACCATGTGCTTGTAAATTTTATACATTTTTTTAGAGTGTACGGTGACTGATCTTTAAACTCCATTATTAAAGATACGATAAAAGTGTAGTCATGTGTTGACATAAAGTCTCCTCTAGGTCCTTCCAGTTTCCAGAAGAGTGCAGCAATGCTAGATTGTCTGCATAAGCAAACTTTCTCAAAATTTCTCAAAATTAAAGCTTGTAGTAACAGATTTAGGGGATTTTGTTAATGAACATAAAAAAAAGTTATTTTATGATAATTGGTTATAACAAAGCCACGTACAATTTTTTAAAAATCTAAGTTAGATTTTGTTTGCAGAGACTCACTACTTCTATCAGACATCATTAGAAGAGTTTCATCTAAAAAATTGTGGTATCAAAATTAGATGCCGAAGGCAAATCGTTAGTATAAAGCAAAAACAAAAGGGGACCCAAGCAAGATCCTTAGGAACACCACATGTAACTTTTACGTTGTCGGATATTGTATTTTTGATAATGTTGAAAAAAGTACAGTAATTTAATAACTAGCGTGCGATCAAAGGCTATTATAAGCCAAACTAATTTAAAACCCTCTTTTTAAAATAAATTTTTATCTAGTTTAAAACACAAAATTGTTTACAACGATCAGCAAATAGCATAACGATTGAAAGTTCATTCGTCACTTTCTGCCATTTAGAGCTTAATGGTTGTTACAACCAGGATTGCGGAGTCGAAAGGTTTAAGATCCGACACCGACTCCTAGAATTCCTAGGATGCCAACTGCGACTCCAGCTGCGACGCCAAAAAGGACAAAGGATTATGCAAATATATACGATTTGCTTAAAATTAGCGTGGCCGAAGCAGGGTTTTAGCTTCGAATCTGTCACGGATTTTTTGGTTTCGTCCCAAAAAAGTAGTGTTTTCTGAAAAAAAATTGGACATCAGAAGTTGGAGTCGGATAAAGTATTCCGACTCCGACTCTTTGTACTCTAAAGACTCCGACTCCATGCGACTCAAACTCCGCAATCCCGGTAACAACTCGATTGTTTTCCTTATTTCGATTGCTTGTTAATACCAGAAAAGTAAAAGCAGTAACAACAGGCTTAAGTGAAATTTGTTTTTCCATAGTAGACGTGGGCCTAAATGATATTTCTAAAGGCAGCAAATTTTGGCATCTTGCAAGAAAAAACTACCCACTCTTATTTAAATTTTGTTACCTAAGTAAACTGTTGTATCAAAAATTAATAAACATGCGGGTAAACTGTCGAAATTTGCAATCGCAGAAAAAATTTGGCCCGACCTAAAGCTGCCTGAAGTACAGTATTTAGGCTTGACACATCACAACTGTTTTCAAGAAAAAAGATAGCCGAGTTGCCAAATTAAGTGGTTTGTGACGTAACAGTGCATTGCATGGCAATGAAGATGATCCAGCGTGATAAAGATAAAACGAATTGATGACTGAATGCTCGAAAACGCTGCAGAACTGATTATTAAAATTTATAGAACTATCTTAAAAATTTGCAAAACAAAGGGGTCAAAACCCCTTCGCCCTCCATCGCTACGTGTATGGATTAAACAGGCGGCCAGATAGCAGTTCATGGTCGGAAAGACATCGGATCAGCGTCGGGCGGACCAACATCGGATGGACTGCCGCCTGTCGATCAAATTGGCTCGGATTCGAATCGGTGCGTAAATATTAAATTCAATATTCAGTTTGAAAATAACAATTTTTGCATGCTACCCCGTTATTACTTTTACTTTGCACTGCCCTAACACAGTGATGTGCTAAGTATTAAAGTCGTTTTGTCGAATTGATAGTCGATCTATTATGGTCTATCCATAGTCAGTAAATCGGTTCGATATTACCAAACCTTGAACATTATCCATCCACAACGCCAAATAACTTTAGTGTTGGGTGATTGCAGTCATAAGCACAAGGTATGCAAACCTTATCAAAAACGAAAAAAATTCTGAAGTTTTATTTTTTAAAGTGCATTGCTGGGGCAAAAAGAATCATTTACAGTGACTTTTTCACTAAAAGCAGATATTTAAAGCAATGACGTAGCCAGGGGGGCACCGGGGCCATGGCTCTCTTGAATTTTCAACACTATGAATAGAAAAAAATAAAATTCGATCACGAAGTGATCATGATTAATTGATTAAAAATTTAAAAAATTACAACTGCAGCGTATTGTGTGCTGTTATTGTTCATCACGCAATTATGCTCGTTTTATTTTGCGACGTTTCCTTACCTGTTAATAAATTGCTGTTGTCAACTCCTTACTTGTGATGTACTTACAAATATCATCAACTCGTGTCTTCTAAGTATAACGCTACGATTGCAAACTACAATAGATTGCATCATTCAATTTACTGTTAACGTAAAAATTAGGGTATATCAAAAGTTTAAGTTTTTCAAACGCCTCAAGGATTTTCGTTATTAGGCTACATTTGCAAGTTAAAAAAATATCAGTCAGAATTTTGAAAGAGCGAAAATGAGAGAAAAACGAAAAAATGTTTCAATACTAAGATGTTTCAATATTTCAGTAAAAAAATGTTTCAATCGTATTTTGTAAAGCAAAGGATGAAGTAATCAACAGAAATAAACGAACAAGAAACAGATATTTTGAGAACAACCAGTTGCAGTTCCGCTTTTCAGTTGACTGAGTGTGACTGTGCAGAAGAACATAATATGAGATGATGATATCGCCATGATTTGATCAGCCAATGCCGATAAACCTATAAACTTTATATGCTAAGACATGCTTTTCGTCCAGTAGGAAACGCAATAACAGGATTCAATTTTTAAAAATGCTGACCTGCTAAAGGATAACAATTTCGTTATATAAACAAGATAATCACTAATGCTGTTCTCAAAAAATTTCTCTCACAAATCGTAAAATAAAATTTTGATTTTTTACAGCGTTTTTATATTGCAAAAATTGCAAGCAACACTTTACGTAAACTTATTACGATTTAATGAAAATGATTTGCGCTTTTCGGTTGGCAAAATGCAAACTCCACAACCATCACTATGTCCAATTAGCCGTTCGCGTGTAACTAGCATTTAAAATAATTTGGTATTCTAATTTAAAATAATTTGGTAACAAACTCCAATGATTGATATTTTTCTTGAAAGCCTTACTTTGTTACCAACCGTAAAACTGATTCATGAAACTGATATTGTGTGTCCTGTAGTTTAGTGATGTAGTCGAAACCGAGACTGGATAATTTTTCCGAGACCAATACCAAGACCTTAAATTTTTATTTAAAGTGAACTTTCGATAATTCCAAAAGCAATAACTTTTCATGTTTTTAAAAATGTAGGCTTATGCTTACATTTCAAATAAACAAGTATCTTTAACATGTTGAAAAAGAGCTTTGCTCTGTGCGGTGACATCAATAAACAAACCGCGCTAAAAATCTTTTCAAACAAAGTAGAATAGAGTCGGAGTGAATAAGGCACGGTTTGAAACTTTGAAAAAAACAAACTATTTATTATTTTTTCTTTTTAAATAAAAAATGTTTGAAGCTACGGTCATGGTTGAAGCTTCGTCCAAATTTTAGTTGTCTTGGTGTTGGCGTGTTGCAGTAGTTGGATTTGTTGGTTGTTTTTGCTCACAAGCATTGTACTTCTTTGATATAATTTGCAGAAGTGGGCATTAGAGGTGCAAGTACTTTTCTTGCGCTAGCGCCATAAGTTTTCTAAAAATGTTGAATCAAGCTTGCAGCGCAATTATTTTAGTCATTTTTAAAATGCTAGTGCAGAATGCAAGTGTAATTTGACATACATTTATAACAAATTCAAAAAATCTTTGCGTTTTCATTATTAGATATATTTTAAAAATTACGTCAGTAGCACGAAGCTAAAAATCTTGTTTTATACATATTTAAATTGATTTGTGGGTTGTCCAGGATTGAACAAGATTTGTCTGGCATGAGCACAGTGCAATCGCTTTTTCTAGTAAATACTACTTGTCACAGGCATGCTGCTGTCGAGCTGCAAACCAATTTGAGTGTTGTGTAAGATCAAAGTGCCTGCAAACCATGGAAACATGAAACACTTGGAAATAGATACAATGATTGAAGATCCAGAGTAAAAAAGTAACTTTTTGCCAAGTTTACATGTAATTCTTCACAAGCAAACAAGAAAGAAGCGGTATCATATCATATAAAATGTCAATGTCAGGACAACTGGAAAGCAATTCTCGGCAGCGTGTAATTTGTTTAAAAATATATTTCTTATTTAGGCAAATCCAACTATTCTTCTTGTAATTGAAATACGAAGTCAATCCTGCAATATTTTGTTTTGCACGGCTTTCAGGGTTAGGACCTCTCAGCATCAATTTTAAAACTTTTTCCTTCTTCTTTTGATAAGTTTTGAATCAGCAATATAATTCTTACATGTTTTACAATATTTAACCAACTTGGCTCTCCTAAACACTTTCAGCGCTCTCCACCCCGGCGTGCTCAATTTTCGGTTTAAGAATCCTTGATCCATTCCACTGCGGGTCTATGAGGTAAAAATGTTTACTTATTCAAAGTTTGGAAAAAAGAAAGTTTTAATCTTATTTAAGTGAAAAGAAAATGTGTCTCTAAGTGCGTGTTTGTTAAAAAAAGTTTGCAGCGTGGGCGAGTGGTTAAAAGCGCCGTATTACTGGCGAACGTGATTGATACGATTGCGGTTCAAAACCTATTCGCGTTATTCTGTTGTCTCCTTGGAAAAGACATTTTACGCCACTTTGTTCTGTTTGGCGGTCTTAACAAACAGCTCTAAGTTTCGAACATATCTCTAATCTAAAAAAAAACAAATAAAAAATTTCAACCAGAGAGCAATTTCATAAGATAACTGAAAGCAGGTCGGGATGATCGCTTTACGTTTGCCCTGAGTATAGTGCCTCTGACGATTTCCTGAATGTCAGAACGATAAATAGTCTAGACTAGAGATAAAAATTACAATGAAAAATACATTCACATCAAATTTACAATTGCTGATGTATGAAATCATTTTTTCAATGCTTGTTGAAGTTTTTATACCAGTTAATGTTACTCCCAAGAGCCTATTTTCGTAATGTTCTTTATCGATAATCACTAATGTATCGAGATAAAATTAATTTTTTTTTTACTGTCGATAAATAAAATATAAGTATACTTATCAAAACTGATGTAAATAGCGTTTTGCAACTGCTTAAAGAAAATTTGTCTATAAAAACTTTTATATCAAGTCAAAATCGTTACGTCAAAATTAAGACAAAATCAACAAAAATTAAGTCAAAAAAAGCCTAGTTATCACTATTTAAGTCTAAATCTAAAGCTTTTTAGAAATTTTTTAAACAATTTATTTAGTTACGAGAAGTTTCAGGTAAACTTTAAAGTTCGTAACTGAAGCATCGAAATTAAAAAATTTATGTCCGCTCTCTTGGGCTTCTGTGAATACGGTGCATTTACTTTAAATTAGAACTAGGCTACCGGTAAATAAACTATCTGGCTGCTTGCGGTAGATTTTGTTCTTTCGATCTTTTTTAGGGTTTCTTTTTCAAGCGTGAAGAATTAGCTTAAAAAATATTTACATAATCGTGTCACTACATTTTTTACCCTGCATTTAATTTTGTGTGAATGGTAAACGCGCCAGATGCGACCGCAAACTTTTGATGCCTTGCCAGACTTCTTTGTTGCCGACACGAGCAGTAACAATGAATTTTTTTTATTGAATTAGCTTGTCACAAATGGCCCATAGATTACCGTAAAAATCTTTTTCGGAATCGACGTCACAAAGCTACAAGACTAAAAGATTAAAGACATTTGATGTCTTAGCTTTTTAGCACTTCTAATTGCAACAAAACTGGTCAATTGAGTATTGCTCTTAATCAAGTTTCATAAACCATCCCAACCACATCATGCAGCAAAAATATCAAAAAATGTTCAGTTTCGAGATCAATTTAAAAAACACCAGACCGAGACCACGAGACCAAGACTACCGCTATGAAAAGCTGGAGACCGAGACGGGGACTACAAAAATCTGTCTCGAGACCAAGACCCAGTCTTGATACCTTTATTACTGGTGTAAGTACTTGTGGTTTATTTTTCTGCTTTTATTCTTTAACTGCTGAATATAAACGTACCAATTATCAACGGAAAATTCTGCTTTTTCAAGGTCAAATTATGATTGATACCTATATTTTTTTATATTGTTTATATATTTTTGCAACAGTTTTTGCCCTCCCTTAATTTTTTTTCACGCCACGCCCCGATCTAAAGCTCATTGCTTAGTCATAGTTTCGGATTTTAACTTAAATAAGCAGTTTATTATCAAGAAGGAAGATTATGAGGTTTAAGCTGTCCAATACTGCTTTGTTTTTTCCCGTAATTATTGATTGTAACATTATGTCAAATTACAGGGTGGCCCACTAAAAAGTAGCCCGATCTCTCGATAGGTTGTGGCTCACTTAAAAGTAGCCTGATCTCTCGATAGGTGTACAGGTGATAGGTTGATGTAGTTGATGCCCTTGATAGGCTGTTGGCTGATATACTAAATATGTTATCTTTCTCTAATCAATTTTTTTTCAGATTAAGGCTCCAAATTTCTTAAAATCAACAGTTAAAATTTTTTAAGGATGGTGTTTTCGCTGCAGCAAAGAATAGTGATTATGGAAGCCTATCAGCGCACTGGATCAATTAAGGAAATGCAACATGCATTCCTGGAAAAATACCCAGAGATAAAAGCACCAACAAAACGTTCCGTTCAGAGCTTGGTAAAGAAATGGCGCGAAACAGGCTCTGTCGAAAACATGAAAAAGCAAAGACCTAAAAAGAAGTTGTCAGTGATATCCAACAGTGGATTTCAAGAAGTCTACAAAAGTCAACTCGGAGACTATCCCAGCAAGTCGGTTTATCACGAACAACATGTCAGCGTGTACTTAAATCTTTCAGCATGAGAGCATACAGAATAACATATGTTCAGGAGCTAAAGTTGCCTGACAAAGATAAAGTCTTTAGTATTGCAGGTGGCTGCTGGGTAGGGTTGAAGAAGGGCGTTTGGACCCAGTACTGTACTTTATGTCGGATGAAGCATGGTTTCACCTATTAGGATATGTGAATTCCCAGAACACGCGCTATTGGTCTTCTGAAAATCCGCACGTAATTCACGAAACGCCACTGCATGACTTGAAAATCGGTGTTTGGTGCGCAGTTCAGGAACTAAGATAATCGGCCTAATTTTTTTTAATCAACTGTGAACACTAACGTTTATCTACACATCTTGGAACAGTTTAACGACCAACTAACACCACAAGGCAAAATGCAATTTCTTTTTCCCACAAGATGGCGCTACATGCCATACGTCTCACAGATCACTGACACGAGTTCATGACATGTTTACGGAAAAGAGAACAATAAGCAAAGGGTTATGGCCACCATGTTCCCCGGACTTGTCATCATGTGATTTTTATCTTTGGAGGACTTTAAAACAAAAAGTTTATGCAAATAATCCTCACAATCTAGACCAACTAAAGGAGAACATTACCAACGCTATCAGGAGGATCACCAGAGAAGAACTACAGGCAGTGTCTGCAAACGCTGTTGAACGTGCCCAGAAATGCATAGATGTCAACGGGGAGCACTTCCAGCATCTTTTATAACATTACAGGTAAATAAAACAATCTTTTATAACTTTACAGGTAATTTAAACAATGTTCCTCTTCTCTACTACATTTTCTAGACTACTTTTAAGTGGGCCATGCTGTATTACACTCAGTGGTCGGCAACCGTTTGGAAAATTGCATAAAATCTCTCACCGATTTGCTTGCAATTTTTCCCGATTACTTATTTTTGCTGCAACTCGGTTTCACTTAACATTAATTAGCCCATACCAAGGTATCGTTTTCAACCATGATGAGTCCTTATAGATATGAACTAAAATTAAATTCCATATGCTTTTGCGCTCCCAAATGTTAATTAAGTTGTCAAGAGGTATCAACATTGGTGCAATCATTATGAAATCATAAAATTCTACAGAGAAGTTCCTTCATTCAATTAAATTTAGCAATATATTTTTGTACACCTTAATTAATTAATATTGATAACATTAAGTTTAATCATGTCGAAAAGACGTCGATTTGCGACAACTTTTCAAGTGTATACGAATCGGCATTGGTACGAGGTTTGCTTGTTATATCAATAAATTACAAAATTTGGTAAAAAATTTACTGTTCAACCCACAGTTATTTTTTCAAACGTTTTGATAAATAACATTGTTTTTTTAAGTCGGAAAGCCGTCAGTTTATTATTTTTCAATGTATGGAGCGATGTTGACGGACGTTGGTAGAAGGATGGCTAACAACATCATTAAATTTCGAATATTTGTATAAGAATTTCCCTATAATCACTGTAAGTTAGAAGTATTTAGAAAACTCTTTGATTATACAGCAATTTAAAAAACTCTATTTGCGTCCGAAATACCCCGGCTTACGACTACTTTTCAACTCTATAAAGCAATGTTGGCGCAGCAATTTCGGACTGAGGTTGTTTCAAGGTTGGCTATAAACATTATTAAATTACGAATTTCTGTTTAAAAACTTTTCACCAAAACTTAACAGTATTTTGAAAAAAATTTTAATTATACAGGGTGTCCCAGAAGTCACGCACCATTTAAGTTCTATAAAATCTTCCAATTTCTTCCAAACATAAATATCAATTTAACTGTTGTATTGTGAGTTTCTCACTCATATTTAGAAAATTTTAGTTATCAAATTCAGCAAATCCAATCAAATTTGAAACATGGAAAAAAACTCAAGATGAGTATATGGTGCGCGACTTCTGGGACACCCTATACCGTATAGTACCAATTTTATCTGTGTCGGAAGAAAGTCAATTTACGACTATATAGGCTATCGACGGCAAACAATTAATTCAATTTCATTTAATTTCTATCTTTTTCCAACTAACTTGCAGGAAATTGATGGAGGCGCTAATACATAGGGCAAGCAATTTTTCCGACCTGCTTTCGGAGATGCGACGATATGGCTATGACTGAAATTTAGAACTACTTGCTAAGACCGCTAAGCAAAAGAAAGTGCCGTAAAGTGTGTTTTCCAAGGATCCAACAGTAGGTTTCGAACCGACATCATGTCAATCACAATCACGGCTCTCTAACCACTTGACCACGCTACCGACAAATCAAATAGACAAATTCGTCGTCGGCCGTTCATCATCTGAAGATTGAATGTTCGTGGGGTGATGATGGCTGAACGGGTTTTTTAACCAGTGTCTTGTGAAGTCCTTTTTGTCAGGAAAAGCAAAAACTTAAAAACAATTTTCATCAAAACAAAGCAATTTTAATTCAGTCTAATTTTTTCTAAAGACTTGAAAGATTAAGGTCTTACTTAATTTGATGAGCGAATATATTTAAAAGTTTACTTAAAACGAAAAAAAGGTCTTTTTTTAAAAATTTAAAATCGAAAAAAGTTTTTTGTCCTTAAAGTCAAAAGAATACCGCTTACAGAGACATTAGCTAGGACAATAGTGCTTACAAAGAAAGAGCAAAAATCACATAAAATTAGGATTTCTAGAGTTAGCCAAGAAGAGAGAAATTTGTTGCGAAAATACAGATACACCGAATACCAATAAACGTACCGATACTGCAATTTAAAGTGTATTGAAAGGGCATTTTTTAGCACAAGATTTTAACGTTTGTGTTTCGTACGCCTGTGTGTAAAAGCTCATTGCCAAAATTACAACAAAAAACTTTTTCAAAAAGAAAAAGAAGACTAGTTTTAAATATTTAATGAGTAGAGTATATCAAACGCTTTCCATATTGCGCTTTATCAGATTTGAAAATGTATTCCACTGCACATATGCGGTTCACGAAAACGAGAAGCTTAAGAAATTATCAACAATTCTCCAGAGAATTGCTGTTTCAAATTATGCGTGATCAACACGCTTGATTTTTTTTTTTTTTTTTCGAAACGTGTTCAGTATTGCTCAATGTTCAGCTAAGCCAAAAGAATCGCAAGCGCCAGACAGCTTTGTGACGTCGTTGAACGAGCAGAAAGCAACCGTGTAAGTTGTCACAAATGTGTGTTTCTTCACCACGAACAACTTGCATGAGCAAATATTTTCAGCAAATATGTCAATCAGTATCAAGAATAAGTTTATTCATTAACGATATTTTAAATGTTTTTTAGGTTTTTAATTGCGGCTTGGTTGTTGAGCGTACTGTAACATACACAATTTTTGACTATGGGTGAAGAATTGAGCGAAGCATTGCAATTTACTTTTGGACTTATCAATTCTAACGGCAAGTATCTTACTGCGGAAACGTTCGGTTTTAAGATTGCAGCAAGTGGTGCAAGTTTAAAAAAGAAGCAAACATGGAGTTTAGAACAACAAACAGACGGAACAGATGTGTTTTTTAAGGTAAAAGTGCTTATTTTATTAGCCTTTTGTAAAGTCGGTAGAACGTTCCTTCCCGTAATAAATGTTATTCCTTAAAAATATCGGTAATTTTACAGTTTAGGTTCGTGAAATAAAACTGATCCTATCCTCCATCCTGATTATTTATGTTTTTTGTTTTAGTATAAAAATTTAGTCACCTAACATGTAGCAGACAATCTTTCTTCGTTACCAAAAATACTTTATGCACCCAAACTGTATGACTACCAAAATGTCCTTTTGTAGCCGCTGTGAATTTACAAGATTGTTTCAGTGAAAATTTTGAAAAAGATTTTCTATGTATAGTACATACTTAAGTCAAATTACCGGTATGCAAAAAGCTTAAATAGAGCTTAGCCCACACTATAATTGTTGAGAAAATTATCTAATTAAGTAAGTCTGACCCTATTAACAGATAAATTTTACAAGCATTCTTACCGATAAAAAAAGCGTATTTAGATTAAGTAAACAAATTTCCTGGAGCATTGTTTCTAAATTTTTATTAAATTAAAGTTGATGATTAAGCGCAGTTTTTCAATCAAGTTGAACACTTCTCGAAGCTAATCGTAAATGTGCTTTTTATCTTAGAGAATTAAAGAGCCAGTGATGGCTTTAGTGCGAAGCGAACGGAGCGGCCGCACCTGGTCCCCCTAAGCAAAATTTTGCTCTTCTCTTCATAGTAGCATTGTGACGGCAGCACCCTGTCTCCCTGCTGCTTCCGGCAATTGCCATTTGCCCTTTGCCTTCTCCTTAACTTTAGGACGAAAATAGGGATTACGCATTTGATTAAAAGCAATGACCCTTTTTTAGAGATCACTGTGTTTTTAGGACGAAAATGAAGATTTTGGACATTGATTGAAAGTGATGACCCTTTTTTTAGAGACCACTACGGCGACGAAAAATAAAAGTTTTCACTTTGTTTTAAACTAGGCTACCTTTTTCTATTATCATTGCAAAATAACTTTTGAATAGTGACATCTCCTGTGGAAAAGCTATCACTGAATATAGCTAATGAGAATTTACATTTGCTAACACAAAAACTTATGCGATAAGAAATTTATTGCAAGCCTAATCGTTTTAACGGTACAACTCGGTCCTGTGAGCTTGCGAGTAGGCTGAATTGTGCGTAGGTTAGTAAAAACTGTTTCGACTTGAACTTTTTTTTACCAATCTTTTAAATTAATATTTTATCAAAAACAATATGGAATTGCTTTAAAAAAACTTGTAATAAACTATAAGTGAATTGCAAATGCCATTTCTATCACAGCAATAATTTTTAATCACCGAATGGGAACTAACAGCAACATGTCCTGTTTGGTTGGATATTGAATAGAAATGAAGTAATTACTCCATCTGTGTTTTTGTAATTTCATGATTAGCATTGTCAAACGACTTTTCAACGAGGCGTTCTTTCGAGCCAATGCGACGCACAAATTACAATAAAAGCTTTAAAGAATTTTTTTGATTTCAAATAAAATTATTTTAATAGAGAATAAATAAAGTTGCTTTAGCATCAATTAGAAATATATTTAAGAAAAGCGTAGTTTTATCCACTATTTAGTGAAAATTAAAAATTATCTGATTGAGTAAGCTTACAAAATCTAATTATTCAGAAATACGAAATAAGTCATTGTTTGAAATTTTAGATCTCTATTTAGTGTTTCTTAACTTTTATTATTCCGATTTCTTTTTAGGATTTTTATAGAGCCGGCCACCTTTCTTCTATACAAATAAAAAAATAGGCTGATCCTATTTTCTTGAGGCGAAACAGGACGAAATTAAGGTTTAAACAAAAAGAAAAGAAATCAAAGGTTGTAAAATAAGCCTTTTTTTTTGACAAGGCGAATGTCATAAAAATATTCTTAAAACTGAATAAAAGTCTTTTTAAATTCGAGGCCGAAAAGTAGCTTTTGAACGCTTACGTTTAGCATCTTGGTTATTAGAATGTAAATCTGCTGTCACAGTCTTAACCTGATTGAGTTTTGGCCTCTAAATTTGAAAATATTTTGAAAGAGTAGCAATGATGCTTAAAATTGGGGCGCTAATTGTTATGTTTACAAAAAAGCAAACTTTAGCAATTTTTTTTAAAAGTGCAAGGTTGTAATGTGGGACGAGATTTTCGGATCAAGTTTTGAGGCAAGTTTGACAAAAAATCAGGCCGCACTCAGTGATGGCTTTAATAGGGTGCGAACGGAGCGGTCGCACCGAGCCCCCCTAAAAATACCGCAAAAGTGGCCCCCCCTAAAACATTTCATGAAGCAAAATTAACCTCCCTAATTAGTTGCACAATGATACCTTTTCCTAAGGTATTTTATCAAAAAGTCATTTTCATTTCAACTTTACACCATAAATACTACAAAGTATTGAACAGCAGGGTACAATCAAAATGCTGCATAAAATCATTTCTGTCAATGTTGTCACTCATTAAAGAAACATTAGAAAGACCAAAAGGTTATCGAGTCAACTGCCAACTCATTAAATAGAGTTGTAAAATAATTATAATTAATATCCAACCAATAACTATAATCATGGTCTAAAACTAGCAATTGGCATATACTAAATTGCATTGAATACGTTAACTTTATGTTATTTAGAGTGGCCCCCCTTGTATTTCTTGCACCGGGTCCCCCTTTTCCTAAAGCCATCACTGGCCACACTATACGCTTATTCACCATATTTGTTAGTTAGTTAAATTCAACTTTCTGGCTTAATTCAAGCTCTGGTTTGTATCTTCTGGTTCAGGCCTACTACTTGATGGCAAGCGTTTACATCACGGTAAAGGAAACTTTTAAATTGAATCGCATTTTATTCTTTATCGTTCTACAGTATCTTCAAAGCTTCCATTCAGTTTTAACTACGATTTGTTTTTGCAGATAGCAAGATAGCTAAGTTCAATTTTATAGTTTTTTTATTTTGAGCTGAAATTATTTTTTTATTATGCAGCGTTCAGTACAAATCCCTAACTGCGAAAATTATAATTAATTGCTTTTCAAAAAGTTTTAAAGTTTAAAAAATAGGTAGAACTATAACTTAGTGCTGGACTACAACTGGTGTATAAGATCGGCACCCTTTATTTATTTGAAACACGGCCAGCGTTTATGCTGAGCGTATTCACCAAAATTCAATGAACAAACAAATAAAGAGCGACCAATATATAGGCCTGATGTAGACGGAGTCTTTGTTCAATTAGGTTTAAAAAACATATCCTAGACTCCCGGATGCCTACGTTTCTGACGAAATCCAACAGATTTGACGCGGTACCACTAATTTTGCAAAAAATGGTTCCGAAAAAAGGAAAATAAGCACCGGACTGCACTGTCAATGCTATCTTTAAGATAATTAGTAGAGTAAAGATAACCTATGATTGAAATCGATTTAAAAAAGAAAAAAAAAATCCGGTGAAATGAAAGCATTTGATCATAAAAGATTGAATTTTTACATTTAAAAACCTTAAATTAGACCCATTTATTGTAAAAAGTACTACCGTTACACTAAAGTTTGTCAGTTAATATTAAAAAAAGTCAGTTTGGAAATCTTAATTGTAGTGGTGCGTCAAGACTAGTTTAAAAAGAATCTAGTCACTTAATGTTTATTGAGTAACACTGGCAATTCGTTACCATGGGCGTTGCCCAATTATATTTTAAGCACAACATAAATGAAGTCCCTTCTCCGGTAAAAAGCATAATAAGGGCATCGACTTGAGATAAGCTTACGTCATTTCCTGCAAAAAGCAAATAATATTTAATGGGCGTTTCAGATAGTACTTTTTGTGTTGTTTTAATCACCATACGGTTTATAATGTTTCGCAATTAATGTTTGCCTTGTGTGAAAAAATAAGAATACCTGGACATCTGTTTTGCTTGAAGTTTTATGAGAACCTTTTAGTAATTGAAGGCTGAAACGTTACACAGTAAATTTTACAAAAAACTAATACCAACATACTTTTTTGAATTTTCTGAAATGACAGATATCAAATGATAACAATCACGCTTTTTGTCAGAAAAGTTTGTAATGCATTTAATTAGATGATCTCTTGGCTCTTGGTTTTAATGAATCTACGCTACAAATTACCAACGTTTAGGGCTCGTTTCCTCTACGAGCGTGAAACGGAGCATTCTTTGTTTGTTTTATTGATTTTTTCGTGCTTAAAATCTAAGCGAGCTCTGAGCGAAGCGAAAAGAATCATTAAAAAAAAAAATACTCCATTTCACCATCGTAATGGAAACGAGCCTTTACTCTAATTGCAGACTCATTCAGTAAGAGTTCTATTGTTACATTATATGTTGCATAGATACAAATACTGACCTGGATAATTAAACGCATTGAACCAACCTGTTGCAAGCTTAAATTTGTTTAAATCAGGGTGGTCCAACTTCTGCACTCTTGTGGGCCACTTTTCAAAATTATTCGAGTTTGCGGGCCTCAGCCGGCTAAAAACACCTATTTTGGTCCCAAAATCAGAGTGTTCTATAAAAAAAAAAAAAAAAAAAAGGTCGTCACTTGGAATCGGTCTGCAAAATTCCTATTTTCTTCCCAAAATCAGGGTGTTTTCTAAAAAAAAAAAAAAAAGGTCTTCAACTGGAATCGATCTCTAAAATTCCTATTTTGGTCCCAAAATCAGGGTGTTCTCTAAAAAAAAAAAAAGGTCTTCAATTGGAATCGATCTACGAAGTTCCTATTTTCGTCCCAAAATCATAGCGTTCTTCAAAAAAAAAGTTGCCGCTGCTTGTAATCGACAAGACTTGTGCAAAATTGTTCCGCGGCCCGCGGGCCCGTAGTTGGACCACGCTGGTTTAAATTATTTGTATTCCTAAGGGCTCGTTTTCACTACGAGCGTGGAATAGAGCATTCTTTCTTTCTTTTAAGCATTTCCTTTCCGCGCTTAAAATTGAAGCGAGCGCTAAGCAAAGCAAAAAAATCAATAAAAGAAACAAAGGATAATCTTTTTTACGCTCGTAGTGGAAACGGGCCTTGAAAGTTTTGGGCAGACAATAAGTTTTACGGAATGTATTGGCACTAAAAGATCACTAGAAGTTTTTTGTGCACTTTTGTACTAAACCATGTTGATCAAATTTCTTAGCTTTTTCGGGCCAACCTTCAAATATGTAATTGCAAGTGGTCTGAAACTGTTTGAAATAATCCTAATTTATTAAAACAAAAGACTTGACTTTTAATCAATGCTCGAAGAGTGTGTTCTAGCTTGACTTGGCTGCAGTAGTGTGCTAAGGGGCAATAAATGCATTTTTGAAAATTGCTTTTTAGTTGAAATATTAAAATTATGAAAAAAGATTTTTTCTCTTTCGAAGAAAAAACACTATTGGCCCTCATTTTAAAGTAAAGAACTTTTTTATCTTCATTTTATAAAGGCTTCAATTTGAAAGCCATTTTCGGGCATAAAAGTTTGACAAGAATTTGGTTCTTGTAGGTTTACGTCAAAAGTGCTTTGAAAATTTTATCTCCTTTGAAAAAAAGAACATCTCATGACTTTGATAAGCGTTAAATAACTAAAAAAAAAAAAGTTTTTACCTTCAGTCGATGATTAAAAGAACTTTTTAATTGGATATGCCATTTGTTAATCAGTGATTACAGAAAAGAGCAGCATATGAACAAGCTATCTGAAACCATTCGATAACATTCATGGTTCCTACTAAAATTGTTGGAAATTGTTTAGCCAATCTAGAAAAAAGTGCAAGCCGCATACTGAACCCTCACCACGGGTTGACTTCCCTGGAATGAACGATTAAAACTTTAATATATTTTAAAAATTCGTAGAATCTCATTATATTCACATATCTAGCGCTAAAATATCTGTTTGAATATGCACATTTTCACTTAGACTTGTAATCGGGCTCTTATTTTTTACTCGAAACCGATTTAAAACCGAAAAGATCGAAAGTTTTTCTGAAGCCCGAATCACGCTCAAATTCGATTTTATCGTTTCAAGAAAAGCGATTAAATAAGTCTTCGTTAAGAAATGATGTCACTTACGTCGTGACAATGAAAAATTACCTGCAATTAAATAAGTCACTGACGTTCTGCTGAACCACATTTTATTTTAAACGATACTTTGTTCTTTGCTGGATGATGTTTAGCCATCTTAAATCTTTGAGTGTGAAAAATAAAATAAAAATAAAAATGCAAAATGCATGAATTCAGGCCCGAATCAGACCGAATTGCTAAAAAAAACTTAAGCTCGAATCCAAACCCCACCCGAAAAACCCGGTTTGGTTTGTAAATCTGATACACATTGTACAAATAAATCTACATATTTCGAAGAAATGGCACGCTGTCTGCAACTGTTAAGATAAATTTTCAGTTTCCAAACTTTTGTTTGAACTGATGTGTGTTGCAAGTGCAAAGCGAAACGTTTTTATATTTTTTTGAATATTGTTAAATCCTATTTACTTATGTATGTTAAGATTTTTTTTTGTTTCAGAGCTTTTTGGGACGATATTTGGCAGCAGACAAAAACGGAAATGTAACATGTGACACTGAAACTGCGGGAGAAGAAAACGCATTTCAAGTAGAAGCGACAACAGACGGCAGATGGGCGATTAAAAGCTCAAAATATGGAAGATATTTTGGCGGCAGTGCCGATAATTTGTCTTGCTTTGAGCAAAGCATTTCCGCTCCTTATTTATGGGTTGTACATCTTAGTATGCATCCTCAGGCATGTTATTCTTAATAAAAAAGTTTTTAGTCTTTGTTTTAAAATGCATGTAAAGTATTTTGTTGGTTTGACAAAAAAAAAAGCAATTTAAAAGTTTTGCGATTTTAACTATAAACTTCTGTTTACTTTAGTTTTTCGATTCACTTCTAAAAATCAAATATTTAGATCTGTGGTTCAGGCTCGAAAGATATTAAAACGAAACTTTGCACCTTGTTTCCATTTAACTTTTAAATTTTTAAAACCCAGATTGGTCGTAGATTCATGTAGGTGTACTGTAACGTTTCTAATCAATGTGCATGAAATTATATTCTCTGTTGAACAATAAGCCCCGGTTTTTATTACTAACCCGTCGCTTATCAGCTTGCGCTACCGCCCGCTTGTCCAAGTCTTGCCTAAGAATTTGTTAAAAACAATTTATGCATCACAGAAACACAATAAAAAACTGACCCTTGAATCTTAGTGCGTTCAAGTTTAGGTAATTGTTAAAAAAACACTTATTGCCTTCTATCACTCGTGTCGATTTCATGTCTTTTTTTTTTTAGATTAATCTCTACAATGTCAGACGTAAAACTTTTGCATCTGCGACTGATAGTGCAATCGAAATGACCAAACGAACTCCGTGGGGAGTTGAAACTGTTATTACTCTTGTATTTCAAGACAAAGGCTATGCCCTTGTTACATCGAATAAGAAATACTTAGCTTCCGATGGTTCACTTGAAGATAGTTGCTCGGAAAAAACTTTGTTTACCATCGAGTTCTACACTGGAAATGTAGCTTTGAAGTCAAAAGCAGACGGAAGGTAAACGAATAGCACTAGAGTCTATGCTTCTACTACCAGTCGTAATTTCACTATTTAATGTCTGGGGAATTTGAATCACTTAAATTTAGTATAGTTTGGTTTTGGCACGAAAGTCGTTGCTCACAGTTTTTCTTGGCAATTTTCAGCAGAAATATCGGAAGTAGAATGAGTACCATTGAAAAGTGGATGATTACTACAACAAACTAAATTAAAGCCCGGTTCCTTTGAGTCTTTTTTTATTCGTCATTTTCTGCTTATAAGTGTTATACCAAGAAGTTTTGAGCCTTGACTTTCATTACCTTTGTACAAACTGCAAACTGCATTCTAGTAGATGCACTTTGGTTGACATTCATACAAGCTCAAATCAAAATTACACAACATACAGTAAAATAAATAGATTTGAGCTTCTATTTAAACTTATTATTCCGTTTTGGTACTATTTTTGAAAAGAAAATTAATTAGATATTTTTACTATTAAGGGAAAGTCTCGACAGTTTTTAGCTCTCAAACACTAATCAATCAATTTTAATCCGATGCGTGATGGAATTGCAAGTGATGTCATTCTGCCGTTGTTGACACTGCGTAGCTGCAACTAAGTAGCCTAGTGCCGTGATTCCACTCCCATATCCATTTTTGTGTTGTCGGTTGAACACTAATTGTCTCTACTTTCGATTTTTTTTGTAATGAACAATGATAAAAAAAATTATAGCAGAAGTTATCTTCAGGTGTTAACAGTGCCTTCGTCTTTGCTTTGTTTTACTTTGATGTCAAAACAAAAGTAAAAAAAAGTTCTACGTATATACTATTCTTCTCTTAACATTAACTAATATACCTGTAATTTAAAAATATTAAAAGAAACCTGAAAGTTGAACTTATGGTTTCAACCGTGCACACCATCAAGCATTTTTTGCTCCTTATTGGCAAGTTTCGCCAAAAAACTATGCGATGTTCAAAGAGAAAGAGGCCGTTTTTCAGCGGCAATTTACTCTATTTGTTGTAAAGGTACTTGACACCTACTGGTACAAAAGGAACCCTTGAAAGCCGAAAACCAGCTGCTGGCAAAGATGAACAATTTACGCTTCGTGATTCGCATCCACAAGTCACCCTTTTTGCAAAAACCAAAGAGAGATACGTTTCAGGAAGGCAAGGTGTGTCACCGTGTTCTTTGTTTTCAAGTGGCAAACTTTTTCCAATAACAGTGCGACAATCGTTTCCACCGGCAATCTGTTCGTAACGCTTTCGCTTTTTGTGGTCGCAAACTGTTTAAATAAAACGTTAAGAATTTTTGGAAAATTTGTTTTTAAACCAGAAAGTGTTGTTGTTTTTAACAACATTTTACTTATTGGCATAGCAGGTGCATTGAATATCGAAATAAATAGCAGATATTCAATAAATAACTATACCTAATTCTGATAATAATTCTAAATAAAATTGCTTTGCCATTATTAGTAAGCAAAGATTATAAAGGTTCACAGAATGACCTCAGTAGTAATAATTTTGGTACAAAGTTTTAAAAAATAAAAGCACGAAAAAGTCTTAAACTTGAATTTTATTTTAACCAATTGGCCGGAACATTTTTTAGAATTTGTGCCATTGAGGAGAATTCGAAAGTAGGCTTTGAAAGTTGATAAGTAATCAAATCGATACACAAATTTAAAATTTATCCGACTTTGACCTTTAGACATTACGTCAATAATTCATAGTTTAAATATTAATTTTTCCACAGGTTTTTGTTCATTATCAAACTAGAAGTTTTCTGCTATTCAAAAAATAAACGCCCAAACTGAAACATCACCATATTTGGTGATTGCTTGTGCTGGCTCCTGCGTAATTTGTAAGTTTTCGTCTTACGTGATAGGTCTTCAGCTGTCGGCTAATCAATCAGAAGTCGGTGAAAACGAAACGTTTCAGCTCGAGTTGGATAAAGAATCGGATGTTGTTTATTTCCTAGACGGCAAAGAAAACTACTGGAGATTGAATGGCCAAGGAGTGTTTGCAGACGGGTCTAAAACGTAAGTGTTCACTTATAACTCGATTTGACACCATTTACAAAATTTAAACAAATATTATTCTCAAAAATCTTTAAAAGTAGTTCAATCAAATTTTGTCAAATTTCAAATCAATTTCCATGTCTGACTTACAAGAAATAATTTTAATGTACAAGTTGAGTATCTTCAATTAAACCAATGAATAAATATTCAATCAACTACAAGATTAATACGAAACAATGCTAATGACTGGTCTAAAATACATTCATAGCTTTTTATGTATGTGTGTTATATACGTATTTATTGGCAAATTCATAAGTTATTCAAATAAATTAATTCTTGCAGCATGATACGCCTTAGATTGCGATTTTTATATCACTAAGCCAACACGTTTTTTGTTGAAGTAATCATGAAATAAAACTTTTAATTAAATTAGCCTTATACTAATGGCAAAAAAAAGTTTATTTGTAAAGAAAAAATTACCAATAACTATTATTATATTGCTAAAGTGACCGTAACATCGATTATCACAAAGACACACCGGTTCAATTGAAACTTTCAATAAAAAGAATAATGTGGATATATGGCCCAAATTAGTCAGTGGCCCGCATTTTTGAAACATGCATGACGTCATTGCAAGAAATATAAATTTTTGACCAAAAAATGAAGATACATTTGATGAGAAGTTCTTGATTTTTTTAAAGTGCCCCAGAAGCCGCTTTTACCATAGAATGGCACGGACGGTCCATTAAGATTAAAGCGTGTAACGGAAAGTACGTCAATGTACTCCCGTCGGGCCACCTTGCGGTCGCTGACGAATCCGAAGATTTCATTCTTCGATTGACGAACAGGTGACGGTTCTGCAGCTTAGTTACTTTTTATCACTGTCATTATATAAAATGTTAACAGTTGGTATATTCGTGTAACCATTTTCATCGCAATAGCAACTAATGTAAAAGGCGTCTGTGTAAGTGATGTATGTACTTTTATCGGACTCTCATTAGATTCTATGAGAATTTGACATACTTTTTTTTCGTAGAAAATTAATTTTAAAATTCTTTCAATATGAGTTTGGTATTGATTCTCAAGAGCTTAGTAAACGTCTGATTCACTTTAACGCATTTATTTTGACTGTTGGCTGTAACTGAATTAAGAGATTAATCGTCATCGAATCATACTGTCGAAGACGGCAGAACGGCGTTGTCTGGCCCTCGTCTTATCAAATAAGTTCTATTGATTGCTATATTTTATTTGTTATTTTAACATCTTGTCGGTCATTGTTAGGCAAATTAGAATATAATTGGTAAAATTAGCGTAAGTTGGTTATATGCATTTTGAATGCCGGTAACCTTTAAAAGAAAATTTGAATAGTCATGGCCAAAAACTTTGCTTCAATGAATATGCATACTGTCTTTAAGCGAACCCAAAAAGCTTAAAGTTAAGTCTTTTTTAATGTGTAAACTTTTGAACATAAAAAAGTCTTTACCTTAAATCTTAGTTACTTTTGTTTAGTGATCTGAGTTGTTCAAAATGAAGTAACTTTCTCCTGCCCAAACAATTCATTGTCTGTGCCTAAAAAATTTTGATTTTGTGCAAATTGTTTGCCTCTTGGGAGGGCAACTGTCCCCTGTCTCCCTGCTTTTACAGCTATAGTTTTTTCTGTTTAAAATTCCAGCTGACGTGATGTTTTTTGTTTTTTTTTGTTGTTCCTGGCAGAGCGACGGCTTGAATGTTAAGAATTGTAACATAGCGCGTTGTTTACCGAGTTAAACATTTTTGTTGTCGTTTTTGAATGATTTTAATTGATAAATTGTTTTGTTGATTGATGACTTGGAAAAATATGTTTCACAAAACTTTAATACTGAAGTAGATAATCATTTTTAACTGCTTTATTTTTCTTTTTTTAGACCGATCATAGTGTTCCGAGGCGAGCATGGATTTATCGGAACGAAAGGCGAGAAATTGGAAGGAAACAAAGCAACTTACGATCTGTTCAAGATGGAAGAAAATGACGGAGCGTATGCGATTCAAGGTAGTATAAAGAAATTTTTTCTCGTTTTAAATTCTATATTTAGGAAAAAATAAAAAAGTATAAGCTATTCTTTTCACTTCAATCAAACTATACCAGCTACATGATCCAGACATAATATTTGTGGAATGTAAAGAACCTCAAACAAATTCACACTATTATCACCTCACAATACCTCAGTTTCAGAAAAAATAACAAAGCTACTAACACCCAGTAGCGACTCCGGGCTCGGGCTACTCGGCTTCGGCCCAAGTCATAAAATAAAAGCTGGCATTGTTTAATTTGAATTCTTTGAAGTCAACGTTGATTCTACAAATCCCAGGCTCATTACAAGACATCTGTCATTGTATAAAGTTTATACGATGTTAGATCGTACTTACTAGTCGTCCCGTAAGTGGTTTATAGTAAATATTTATACTGTAAATCACCCTTGTTATAAAACCTATGTATTGTAAACCACCTTTGTACTATAAACCACCTACAGGACAACTGATAAATACAGCATGCAGTAGCAGTTGTTCTTTTTGCTTAGCTTTGTGGTTGAACTCGGGCTACATAGAAATAACCCTAGTTACAGGATGGATAAAGTAGCGATTTACAACTACGCGTAGACGGTCAAAGCAGACATTTCTTTGCTTAACCTTTATACTCAATTCGTGCTTCAGAGAAATAGCCAAAGATACATCCCAAAGAAAGAGATTTACAAGTACACGTAGACGGTTAAAGCAGACAATTTTTTTCTTAACGTTTATACTCAACTCGTATTTCAGAAAAATAGCCATAGATTAGCACAGAAAAAGGGAAAGAAAAAATTTACAAGCGCTTGTTGACTGTCAAACCACGCACTTCTTTGGTTAACTTCTATGTTCAACTCGGGCTATAAAGAAATAGCCCGAAACTAAAGTTAGAGAAATTGTCTTGCATTGTGACTATTGTGATGCAACAATCATTAGTGTTTGTGCAACCGCAGACAGGGAGCTCGAACAAAACTTTGTTTTCTGGTAAAGTATAACAGATGATGAACGGTTTACAGTTTTAGCCACCATATATTTTAACTTGTTACAAAGTTTTAGCTTCTATCTTTAGCCTAAGGAATAATCTAGTGCGTAGTTGTAGTGTATTTGGAACTGTATCAACATCAGTATCAAATACAAGCCCGAGTAGCGACAAACTCCTGGAGTCGCTCCTGCTCACACTACACCCAAGGACATTTACTCGTCAGAACAAGTGTTAACATGTTACATTAACTGGCACAGCTTAAAACCAACAAATCACCACTCTTGCTTAGTTACCTGCGTAATCCAAACACTGCTCGGATACCACAATGCCCTCTATGCTTGACGCTCACAAATGACCTTAGTCATTTCTTAAGCTGCAGCGCAGTACTAACACAACACCATACCACTAGTTTGTGAAAAAAACATTTTGGAGCACCGGTTGTTACGCAAGAGTGGGAGTCTAGAGTGGCTTCTTTAAAAGGTTAAGGGACGGCTCTTAAAAGGTCTTGAAGGAGGGCTAACAACAACAACAACAACAACAGCAACGAGGCACATCTGACATTAAATAGCCCGATTACATTGTGGCAAAAAATCCTTTTAAAGTAAAATGTCTGTTTCATAGAATATTGGTTTTAGTTTACATCATATTGTTTTGATTAATATTTGAAATACTTGGTAGAGTCTTTTGATAATCCTATTCTGAAATCTAGCTTTGAGTTTAAGATCTTTTAAAAAAGTTATTGAATTATATAAATATTGTAAAATGGATATAGTCCCTAAAAATAGTAATATTTATTGGCAATTTTTACGTATACGGTATGTAAATAAAAAAGTAAACACTTACAGTAGAGTCGTGAGCAAGTTACTGTCTAAAAATAACTAGTAACAAGTTGCACTTGTTTGGCTTAAATAGTAACTAGTTGCAACTTACAGATGCAGCTATTTTTATAATTAAAGCACTAAAATAATTTTTTAAAGGGGCGCTGCTTAAACTTTGTTTTAATCTTAAGCAACTCACAAACGTAATAAAGAGCACAACAAAAGTTATTGAAAGTAGACTACGTAAGAATGCACGGTCGTTATAACTTTTTTTCAAAAATAAATAAACTCACCACATTTATATAGCGCCTCTTCCCCGAAGTGCAAGGCGATTTTAATGACATTTTTAGTGCACCTAGTTCAGGGGTGTCCAACCTTTTGCTCGTCGCAGGCCAAATATTTGTCTGTAATTTTATCACGGGCTGCAATTGCTGCAATAATCAAAGTGATGTTCTCATGTGAGTTAGTTCAAAAATTTCCGTCTCGGAAACAGGTGTTCTCTAAAGAAAAAGTTCTTTACTCAAAATCAGCCTTGGATTTATAATTTTCATCCCCAAAACCACGTGTTTACTCTGTTTAAGGTTAAAAAAAGGTTTTCACTCTGCTTAAGGGCTTTATTTTGTCGATTAAATGAATACTATCTGCATATTGAGCAACGCTGGGCAAATGCTTTTCAAAAAGTTTTGCGGCACACTTCGGAATCTCGAGCAACACAGGTTGAGGAGATTTAAAGGCACTGCAATATTTCAAGATGATAGAGCATCTGATTAAAAATTCCTTTGGCGGCCGCGGGTTGGACACACCTGACCTAGTTTCAACGCAGCATGAACATTAGCGTTATCTAATTTAGCAACATGATCGCTTGAGTTGGTAGCGAAATCACTATCTTGTGATTACGATCCCAGTAATTAACTGTTGCGCCTCGCGCATTGGCGATGGTTAGTTACTGGACTCGTGATTTGAGCAAATAAATACATAAAAGTATTTTAAAGTCTTACCATTTAGCGAAGCATTACGTGACGTGTAAGGTTTTGAAAACTGATGATTGGCTGTGTTGTCAAAAACATCTTTCAATTTAAAAGTTACTGTAACTAGTAATTTTAACAGAGACAAAATAGTAACTGGTTCCAATTTTTGCAAAAGTAACGAAGTTACAGTTACTGAAAAGTAATTAGTTAGTATTGTGATAACTAATATTGTACTCATAGGCGTACCATCCGAAAACAATACGGGGAAATAAATTTTTCCCCGAATTTTGTGTTGTTTTCCCAGATCTTGATTTTCTGAAACATTACGGATATGAGAAGAAAAATTGTCTAAAATTTTGGGTGAAGGCCAAAAAAAATTCTCTTTGAATCTATTTGTTTGTCGATTTTTTTGTCCCAAAACATAGTAATCTCTAAAAAAAATTCTTTACTTTCATTTGTAATCTTTAATTTATATTATTTTCGATGCACAAAAAATTTTTTCGCCCAAACAATTCCATCTCACTGCCCTGATTTTGCCTAAATTTTTCCTATCGCTGCCTGAAAAATTATGATTTTGCTCAAATTTTTGAATTTGTGAGCAATCTCCCCCTGCTCCCCACAGGTACGGTTATGAGTAGGCCTATACTATTGCAACTAGTTACTTTCCACTTCTGAACATTTACAATCAGCTTTCGGCAGCGTGACCGAAAGCTAATTGTGATGGTTAATGGCGCCGTATTGATGCAAATGCGATCGGCACGGTTGAGTTCAGAACTCAATCTCGTCTTTCTGTTTTGTCTTTGAGAAAGACATTTTACGGCATTTTCCTTTGCTTGGTGGTCTTAGCATTGTAAGCAGCTCTAAATTTTGTCATAGCTCTAAATAACAATTAAAAATTGAAACACAAAATTCAATATCTTGACATTTCCGGAAGCAGGTGAGTAATCGCTTGACGGTTGCCTTGATTATAACGCTTTTGATGCTTTTTAATGAGCAGAAAATAAACAGAGATTTTATAATGAAAGTATTGAAATCTATTGTAATTAATTGGTAAAAAAGATGGCCTTTCCATTAAAGCTATATGGGTAAACATTGATATCGAATAACTAAAATGCTTTTTCTTTTTTAGCTCCCAATGGAAAATATTGGACAGTGGATGGAGATAAGAAAATGGCTGCTAATGGAAACGAACCTTTTTATTTCTTTATTGAGCTGGCGAAAGCTAGCAGGATTGTTGTGAAACCCGAAAATGGGGACGGTTATATCACCAGTGATCATGTGGGCATCCTGACTGCTTCTGGAAAGGAGATTGACAAGTCTACTTTATGGGAATACTAAAATTATTTTGTTTTTTTTATAAAAGATTAGAGCGTTACATCATTATCATAATACTTAAGTCACGTTTGAAAAGAAGCCTGCAATTTTGATTGTTGTCGGCGTTTATTCCGCATTTTTGCGTCATGTGAATTGTTAATGTTAACTGAAGACTGATTTCATTTGATATTGATCTGCAATAGAGGCATTCCACTTATCGATTAAAGGACATTCTACTGTGTTTAATATATTCAATTTACGCGAGATTATCATGCCGCATCGTCCCGTTATATTCCTGTTTTGTTCATAACTATTGTTGTAACAATTTTGGTAACTATCGCAGTATGTAATACAGCAAATATTGTTCAAAACAGATTATTTAAGTTATTTCGGTTCGGAGCGCTTTGAAAGTCAAAGCTTCGAATTTACTCGAGCAAGGCAGTCTGACGCCCCGGTTGTAAAATCGCAACAAAGAAGAAATTAGTTTGAGACTTGAACTTGAACTGCGCTTTTTGAAAAACAACTCCGATTCTGACGCGCGACTTCGACTGCGCCAAATATCGTGCCACTCTAGCGATTCCCGACTGCAATTCCACAACTTTTTAAGTAACAATAATTTAACATAAAACAACAAGCATTTTTGAAATGCAAACTCGTGCAGAAAATCTATGCATATAAGCATTCGCATCACTTAACCGTAGAAATTCAATGTATGACAAAAATGAAAGGCTCGGTTCCTCCCCCACCATCTATTGTGATGCCTGTCAAACGAAAAATGATTGATTTTGAAGCAATTAATTTTCGTCGTCGTTTGATGGGTATCCACTTCAGGTCAGACACAAACAGGACTGGGACCGAGGGTTTATTTTTTTACTAACCCATACCTCTGCACTGCCTGAATCAGATGCTGGCAGTGGTGTTATTAAGCCAGCATCGATTTTCGTCATTTAAAACCATCAGACCTCATGCTCCATGTGGTGCCCGATGTATAGGGCACGCTGTTAGTATAGTACATGGTCTGCGGTTTGCTCAGAGGCGCCACACTCGCAATTCGGTAAAGGAGCGAGACCCCATTTGTGCATGGACCAATGGAATCGCCCAACACCAGTCCGCAGGCGGTTGAGCTTAACCCAAACTGCTCGGGTAAGCCCATCCCAACAGGCCTGGCACCAGTACCCGGAACAACAGCACGGAGCCTGGAAGCATTTTCACAATACTCCGTTTTCCATTTGTGATTTGTCCATTCAGAAGCGCGGATGCCAAGTCTGGCAAGGTTGTCCAAAAGATTCCGCGCAGCTGGCACAAACGGGCGTCTAGATCTTATTCTCACTTGGCAAGTATCTGAGGACCCACTTAAAAGACCATACAAGATATGATTGGGGTCTAGAGATCCACGGTAAGCCAAGGAGAGTGTCGCTCCCTTTGGCGAAGCTCAGCTGGGTGAGAGTATAGGTAGGTGGTCCGTTATAGTGGATGCCTGAGAGTATAGGTAGGTGGTCCGTTATAGTGGGACGCAGGCATCCAGTAACTATGCGCAAGGCGTCGTTCAAGACACTGTCGATGAGGCGAGTGTGAGCATTGCGACACAGTACTCAGTTGTTGAGTAGACTAGAGATAAGGTGGCTATGCGTAGTGTTTTAGCACCAGCTTCCCATCCCGAGCCCACGAGTCGCCTCAGCAGTGTGACGCGCGAGGATAGTTTTTTGCGCAATGCCACAAAATGGTGACGAAACGTGAGCGATCTGTCCAGTTTTACCCTAAGATAAGTAGGAGTTGGACAGAGCGGTAAAAGTCCACCGTTGTTGTAGACCTTTAGCTCAGATTTGGCCTCTCGGTTATTTAAGTGAAAGGCTGCCGTCACCGTCTTAGTGTGACTGAGCTTCAACCTCCAAGTCTGGAGATACGCTGAAAGTGTAGACATGTCTTGGCTTAAAGTCCCCTCCAAGTCCTTCCAGTTTTCAGAAGAGTGCAACAATGCTAGATCATCAGCATAAGCAAACTTTCTGGAAATCATGGAAGGAAGATAGTACGTATAGATGTTTAATAGGAGGGGACCCAAGACCGATCCCTGAGGAACGCCGTTTTTAAGACGGCGTAGCCTGCTTTGCTTGCTGTCACCGGTGGTAAGGGTGAAACTTAGATTTTGGACAAGCTCCATAATCATTCTGACCATGTGCTTATCTGGAAGAAGTCTCAGCAGCTTACAGGTAAGGCCACGGTGCCAGACAGTGTCATAAGCAGCTGTCAGATCGACAAATACGGCACCGGCCTTCTTTTTAGCCTCAAAAGAATTTTCGATGTTCTGGGTTAGCAGAACAACTTGATCTATGGTTGCCTTTCCGCTTCGGAACCCAGCCTGCTCTTTAGGGAGCAGTGGATCGATTAATAGCTTAACGCGGGCATAGATAAGCTTCTCGAGGATCTTGTAGGGGACACAGAGCAGAGATATCGGTCGTTAAATGATATAAACAAAATTAATTGTCCCGATGCAAAAGTGTTTGGGCCGACTCAAAATTCCCAAGATCTGGAGAAGAGCGCTTGTGGTCGCGATCCCCAAACCAGCAAAGCCCGTGGGGGATTCAAAGAGTTAAACCATTAGAATTGGGAACGTAGGCGCAAGAAGTAAAAACGTAGACTATAATTTGAAACTTTGTATGGCGGTATAAGCCTTATAAATTTTTGCTGCTTCTGTTTTAGCGGAGTCACCATTGTGAGACAAAGAAGCGGCTTGACTCCATTGAGAAATTTCCCGAAAAGTGTAATTTCCAGGGGAACAACAGAAAAATCTTTTCGGTAGAATGAAAATTGAGCTCGCGTCCTCATCACAAGTCTGAATGCAACCACACCGCCGACAAAAATAGATACTGTTCGACTCGAATCGGGATTTTACGCGTGGTAGGCGAACGTGTTAACCGCTACACCACGTAATAATCCTGCACTTACTTCCAACATACAATAGATACAATTACAATTTAAATATTGATTTACAGACCAAGTCATAAATTTAAATGCCACAATCCAGAATAAAAGTTGTTTTGGTGTCGGCATTTTTTTTGTGATATGTCTGAAACCGATTCTTTTGGAAAGTGTTTAAATAAGCCATTTTTTTACCTTCGAAATACGTACTTTGTCAAAACAGCTTGGTTGAATGAAATAAATTTTAATTGACCTTTATTCTAATCTGTTAAGTGTGCATGACGTGTATATCCATCACAGCCAGGCGTTCTCTCAAAGCATATGATGGGAATACACGTCTTGATCGTCGCAGTTGTTCATAGCGCAGATTATTTCGCTACTCGCACTCGCTATCGTCTTGACGCTGCTATGTGAACAAACCGAAAAACATTGTTTATCGTAAAAACAAAGTCTCCTGCCCGGAAAAATTTCATCTGTTTTATTTTTGTTTTTTTATCAAAATCAGCAAAACTTTTTTTTGAAGTTTGATTTAGATTAGGGGTTTTTAATCTTTTTAACACTACGGCCGAAAAAACTTGTAATGCAATTATTGTGTCACAATGTGTCAAGTCTTCACTTTTATGCCGCACCCAATTTCACGAAATCGTTTCCAAATCATTGGTGAAGACCAAAAAAAAGTCTTCACTTTGAATCTGTCTCGGATTTCTTGATCTTCGTCCCTAAAAAGTATTAATCTTTAAAAAAAGTCTTCAATTTTTTCCACACTCAATTTCACCAACTCGTTTCTTGTCAACAAAAACCAGTCTTCAAATATATGATTTTAACACTTTTGTACACCATCTCACCGTGGCCCACCGGTAAAGAACCTCTATACTCGAAACCTCCAATGTTCCCCTTCGGAAAATCATTTATAAACAGTTAAAATAAATGCACTATACAACTAAATCTTTTAGTCAATAATTTTGATCTATGATAAAAAATACCTACGCTTTAAAAGAGTTGCAATTTTTCAGCAAACACTTTCATGGCAAGTATATGAGAATTAAATTTAGCCAACTTTACAAATTTATTAAATTACTTTTTTTGCCTGTTTTACCGCCAAAAAAAATTGGAGAAAACTGCAGTGGCTTAAAAAAAACTCACAAATTAATGATAATACGGGCAGTATGAAAGAAAACGGGAAAATACAATCTTCTTTAAAGATAAACAGTATCAGTATCAGTATCAATATCTTTTATTTCTGCTCCGCCACAATAAAAACAGAAAGAAATAAACAAACATATAGGACTATAGCAGAAGAAGAAAAAGGAAGAAGCAACAAAACGTTAAACGTTATAGCATGCACCCAGTAATATTTGACATAGTAATTAGAAGAATGATGCATGGTTGCAACACCTTACATAGAAAAGCAGATAAGGAATTATAAGACAGGGAAAAACAAAATAAGAGACAAAAAAGAAAAGCGCGACAAAGCAAGACGTACCATATATTTGAGGCATTGTTGCGTTGGCGGCAAAAATATGGTGGGAAGCACAACAAGCCTGTGACCAAAAAGGGTCAGACAGGCAAACAAACCCACCGAAAGAAATCCTGTCACGGGTCAAAAAGGACCATTTCATGGAAACATGGTACGAAAGAAAAAGAAACAAAAAACTTATATTATTGTTAAATTAAACAAAAACTTACATCATGTTTTCACATGTATACATTGGTAAAAAGCAGATTAATGAAGTAAACATGAAGTAAACTAGGAGTTTGTACAATTCAGGTTTTCAAAGATCTTCGAAGCATGCAAAGAGAATGAAAATTTAAAGAATTTTTGATAACACGTCTCTTTTCATTTATGCTGTTTCAAAAAAGCGTCGACCAGTACAGTTTTGCCGTCATTACGATTTTGTATTTCAATAATTGACTGAAAAAAACAACATAAATTTTGGACCTACGATAACCTTGTGCAATAAACAAAAGACAGTTTAGGTTTTCTGGACACATCCCGAAATGAAAAGCAGTTTCACCAGCCCTGGACCCAAAAAGTAAAAATTTTAAAATATTGTGTAGGCAAAAGCAATAATTTTGAGTGTAGGCTAAAAATAAGGTAATGACTTAAGGTTTACTAGTTTACAAGAATTTTGAAATATTTTTCTTTCTATGATACTGACGTCAATATCAACGATCTTTGTTTATACAGTGGTAATGACATAACTTTTTTGTTTTTTTTAAGAAGTTATTTTTACAACATCGAAATTCTTGGTAGTAAACTAAATATAAAATGTTTTGAAACCGTTTCATGGCATGGCGTGGCACTTTTAGGAAACTTAAGTTATTTTTTTGACATTGAAATTCGTAATGCTGAGGTCAAGTACTTTTCCGAGGCCAAACAAACACACAAACGATTTAGTTTTGTAAAACTTTAAGTTATTTTTGCAACATCGAATTTTTTAAACTGCAACAAAAGACTTTCCGAGTCCGAGTAATGACATGACTTGCAAAGAATCTGGCTTGTTGTGCTTTGATTTTAGCACAAAAATTATGTTTCAATTGTTGCCAAGTTTAGATTTTTTAAAAAACAACGGTTGAAATCATATGTTTCGTGCTAGAATTTCAGCACGACAAGCAAGATTTGTTGTAATTACTGAATTACTAAAAATTATTATTGCGATTATTAAAATGTAACCTAGTAACCTTTTGTTTTTTATCTAAAAAAAATTTGGTAAAACCAGATTAGATTCTTTAAAAAACAACGAGCAGGGGGCTGCAAAGCTCTCTCTCAAAAAACTTTTATGTTTATGGATTCTTTTCTCAGAAACAATGTTTTCTGAGTTTATATTTAAGCCTAATAACGTGAAATTTTTCACAATATCCAAATCTTTTCGCGTTTCTCGCAATCTCTATCTCTCTCAGTGACTCTCTCTAGGTGTGTCACGAGGTGCAGCAAGATGCATATACATTCGCGGCAGGCGACTTTGGCGGACGAACAAAGCAAAATAAATTAAAGCTGAGCATCGATATTTCAAAAGTTAGAACAAGACACAAAGTAATTCACCAAATGCAAAAAGCGATTGTTGTCATAACCAAACTGCATGCATTTAGCCTTAACTTCATGCTACTTTAAAACAAGGGTTCTCAATCTTTTTAACCCTGTGGCCCAAAAAACTTGAAACGCAATTGTTGCAGTCCAATGTGTCTAGTCTTCACTTTCAATTTCTTCCCTAAAAAGTATTGCTCTCTAAAAAAAGTCTTCACTTTCATTCCACACCCAATTTCACCTACTCGTTCCTTGTCAACAAAAACCAGCATCCGAAAAAATGATTTCAACACTTTTTCACACCATCTCTGTGTGGCCCACCAGTTAAGAGCCTCTGATTTAGATAGCATGTGTCTCGTGTTGTACTTATAGCTAGGCTTTAACATTCCTTTTCACTACAAATGTGGAATGGAGCATTCTTTGTTTTTTTTATTGATTTTTTTTACTTTTTTCCGCGCTTAAGTACTAAGCAAAGCAAAAAAAAATAAACAATAAAAATAAAAAAACACTCCATTTACCTTCGTAGTGGAAACAAGCCCTTTATAGCGTGCGAACTGACAGAAGCGCAGAAAAAATGTTTGATTGAATCGATCTCAGAATTTTAGATGCTACAACTACATTTGAAATTTAATTACTCAAATTTGTTTTATTTTCGCATTTTCTTTTTTTGTCCATTTGTTGGATTTGTATTTCGCCTGTATCCAATGTTCCTTCTAAGGTGCGCAATGCCACGATTTATTTGCGCAACAAAACCTCGGTTTTGCGCACTAAAAAGTTCAATTTTACCACTGGTATAAAGATCACTACTTTTAGGGACGAAAATCAAGAAATCCGAATCAGATTCAAAGTGAAGATTTTTTTTGTTAATGGACTGTTCTACATTATTCATGGTCGCTAAAAAAAATAGTTGCGCAGTATTAAGTTTTCTTAAAAGGAACACTTGCATTGCATCTCTTCTTCCTGGACTCCTATTTTTCAAATTAATATTACTTTGTATTTTTATTGCGATTCGTAAATTAGTTTTGAGTGATCTTTTTCCAAAGCGCTGTTATAAAAAAACATACGCAGCAAGCTGATTCGACGTCAGGGACTTTCCTGCGAAGGGTTGAAACAGCAATTGCAATCTATACAGACGAGAAAAAAAGCGAGACGCAATACGCATTGTAACTCGGATAGCGAAAATTTAATTCAGCACTTGGGTTAACACGTTGACTGGCACGTTGGTTTTTCATAAAACGGCCCTGGGGACCACGATTTTTCAATTTTTGTTAACCGTCAAGAATTAAAGTATGGTGCTAATAAACTTCTTTCCCCCTAGTTTCAATCTTTTATTTCATATCTGAGGTATAGAAATACAGTATTTTATTCTATATTTTTTTCAGAGGTCCTGTCAAAAACATTATTATTGGACGTCACCATAGCTTGTTGACAAGCAAATTTAAAGAATAAACAGCGTCAAAAATAATTGTTGACATGCGCCCCATGAAAATGTGCCGTTAACAATTATTGTTGACATGGCAGTCAACGTGTTAAAGCGTGAAACATAAAGGATAATTCTCTACAAGCTGAATTAACTGCAAACAAATTTGGAGACAATCAGAGGTGGATACCTCGAGACATGTCTCGAGACACGTTTTTCAAAGTCTCGGTCTCGTCTCGTTCTCGTGACCACAAAGTCTCAGTTTCGGTCTCGGTCTCGGTCTCGGTCTCGGACCACTGCGTCTCGACTCCAGATCGAGACATTGCAGCGATTCGAGCAAAGCTCATAGGTATTGCAATATATCATAATTGTTGGTAAAAATTGGTTATTTGTGCGTTTTTCTAGCCATTCGGGCGCCATGGCCCTCTTTAAATTTCCCATTAGTCACAGTACGAGAGGCATTCAAAAAATACGCGGAATTTTATAATTTTTTATAATTTATTGATACAATCAATGTACTTTTCAACGTAGTCTCCATCAAGGTCGATGCACTTCTCCAGGCGGTGCTTCCATCCTTTTATCCCATTTTTGAAGTAATCTGCTGACCATTTTGTGAGCCACGTTTTTGCTGCTTGCTTTGCCTCATTAGTGTCATTAAAATAAACGCCTTTCAAGTGTTCTTTGAGTTTTGGGAATAAAAAAAGTCAGATGGGGCAAGCTCTGGGCTATAAAGTGGATGTGGCAGCAATTTCCACGGAAATTCTCTCAAAACATCTCTTACGATCCGAGAAGAATGCGCTGGGGCGTTGTCGTGATGGAAAAGAATTCCACGATGGACTTTTCCTGGATGCTTTTCAGCTAATTTTGCTCTCAATTTCCATAAAACTTCTACGTAATACGCGCCTGTAACAGTTTTTTGCCTTCTAAAAAATCTACTAGCACAACTCCTTTAGAGTCCCAGAAAACAGTTGCCATTACCTTCTTGACAGACCTCTCAGACTTGAATTTGATTGGGCCAGATGATCCACGTGGGAGCCACTGTTTGGACTGCTGTTTTGTTTCAGGATCATACTGGTAGACCCATGTTTCATCTCCTGTGATAATTCGATCAAAAAAGCGGTCTTCATCTGTTCTAATTTTGAGCAAAATCGCCGTTGACAATTTACTTCTGAGATTGAACTGATTTGGGCGCAACGCTTTTGGCACCCATCGCGCCGAAAGCTTGCCGAGGCATAAATCGTAATGCAGAATCGAATGAGCTAAACCAACTGATATGCCCACAGTCTCAGCTATCTGGTAAACCGTCAATCGTCCATCTTCTTTGACTAGGTTCCTAACAAAATCAATTTTTTCATTGTTTTTTGAGGTTGTTGGTCTTCCACGATCCTCATCATCTTCAACAGCTTCTCTACCATCTCGAAATCTTTCAATCACTTGTAAACACAAGTTTTCTTCGGAGTATCATTTTTATAAACGGTCTGCAGAGCTTGAATGATCTCCGTTTCTTTCCTACCAAGCTTTACCAAAAATTTGATGTTGGTTCTTACCTCGAAATCCTTACTCTCCATGGGTTAAAAAACTACTGTAGCGAACTCATCACCGCAAACCGTCTTTTATTCATGCTTTTATTTGTTATTGCAGAGTTTTCCGCAAATGCATTTTCTCAAGTTGTATTTTGCTCGCTTCAGACTCGGCTTGCAGCGGCCTCCCGCTCGCTGCACAATGTTCGTCTACTGCCATGACAACCGTCATGTGATAATTTCGCATTTCTTTATATTTTGCTTATTTACCGCCTTCCTGTTGTTCCCCCCAGCTAATCGTTGGCTGATCGCGCCATCAAGACCATTTGTGTAAACATTCTTAACACACAGCTCTCAGAACGTAGCCTGATCACATGGTTTTATCGATAAATCAGGCAGACGTCACAATAACACCCTTAGCTGATCTGAGGTTTGAACGCAATGAACAAGGCGCTTGAAATGAAGACCTTTTAGCCAACAACTTCCCGGCAGAACAATCGCTTCCTTTCTCGTTCCACAATCCGAACTACTTCAGAAAATCTTTGCTTCTTCCACGCCCGCTTTGGCGATAAAGCTCGCAACTGTCGAGCGCCATGTTCTTGGCAACCGCGTAATCCTCGTAACTTCGACGGTATCATTAATTACCGCGTGGCATCTTATTCCTGCCGTTCAAGAAAAAAGTTTCTGCCAACGCGCCAGTCTCTTTTTTACGACCTTTGTTCAAACATACGTTTTTCTCCTTGATACGGGCGCCGAAATACGTAAGTATGATACCACCTTGTAAATACTGCAAACCTTATTACGGTCCACAAGACCTGATCGCCGCAAATGGCACCCCGATTCGCCTATTCGGCACCAAGAAACTGAATATTGACGTAGGAGCATGTTATACTCGCCGGTGCACTTTTAAAGTAGCCGATGTCGCCGTTCCCATCATCGGAATCGATTTTATGCGCCACTTTGGTCTTGGCATTGACGTTGTAAACAACACATTTATTTTGCCAAAAACTTCTATGTACCGTCGACATCACGCATCGCGGATAAAAAGCAATTTTATAAATTGTATTTTCTGCACAAACGCGAGTGACACTGTTAAATTGCCTCCCTCGTCAGCTAGCCCGACTGACGTCACTAACAAGTTTCCGCTTGAAGCTTTTGCTGCATACAACGCGGCACGCAACGTAGACGCAGCTAACACAATCGCTCGTTCTATTCATGACCAACGAAAACACTTTAATGCTGCGCCTAGCGTTCATGACGCTGCAATTTTGTCCTCTCCACAACGATCCGAAAATCCTCCTGCAAAGCGTGATTCCAAACCACGTGATCAGGCTACGTTCTGAGAGCTGTGTGTTAAGAATGTTTACACAAATGGTCTTGATGGCGCGATCAGCCAACGATTAGCTGGGGGGAACAACAGGAAGGCGGTAAATAAGCAAAATATAAAGAAATGCGAAATTATCACATGACGGTTGTCATGGCAGTAGACGAACATTGTGCAGCGAGCGGGAGGCCGCTGCAAGCCGAGTCTGAAGCGAGCGAAATACAACGTGAGAAAATGCATTTGCGGAAAACTCTGCAATAACAAATAAAAGCATGAATAAAAGACGGTTTGCGGTGATGAGTTCGCCACACTACCTTAAATAAACTAGCTCTTGACAACTTCGTTTACAAGCGCAAAATGAGTGATAGCAATTATTCGATCACAAAAAACATACTTTTTATGGTTAGCATGCTAAAATACATTTTTTCTTGCTGGCACTCTTGTCACGGGAGAATTCCGCGTACTTTTTGAATGCCCCTCGTAGAATTGAACCATGACAATCAAGACGCCTGGACACCGCATAGGATGCTCGAGAAATTATAGAACTGTTTTTATCAACATTTAAACGTCTTGCATTTCATATTTCTATAAAAAAAACTTTGCTGTCTCAAAATGCGGCCACCGGTATATCACAATATTTTCGTAATCACGGTTGTGGGTGGGAGAAATTATTTTTCAACTCCACCGATTCAAAGTTTTCCAATTCGAACTCCACGAGATCCAATAATACGACTCCAACTTTAGCACATGTAAAAAGGCAGTCCAACTCCCCTCTAAAATACGCGGCTTCAGCAACTCCGAATTGATAATATAGTTATAAGCAGAGTTGTGGAGTCGGAGTCGCATGTTTTAGAGAGGAGTCGGAGTACTTTCTTTAGATTTGATGAAGTAGGAGTCGCGAGAGGGAGTCGGCTTTTTAGATTCGGTAGAGTTGGCAATCGTAGTCCTTATTGCTTTTGGAGACTTCGATTGACGCTAAATTATTTTACATTTTTACATTTCATTTGTACAGTATATTTATCCTCCTGACTCACAGGAAAGCGACGGACCTGTTTTCGGAGATGCCAAAATATTGCTGTCCGATAGAAAAATTTTATTTCATTTTTTAGTTTTATAGAGATATGATGAAATTTAGAACTGCTTGCCAGGACCGCCAAACGGGGGAAAGTGCCACAAAAATGTCTTTCCCAATGACACAACCGAATAACGCGAGCAGGTTTTGAACCGAAACCATGTCGATCCCAATTACGGCGCTTTAACGCGCTTTAACCACTAGAAAATAAGGCATCCAAGGATGTCCTCAAAGGCTTCAGCATATTTAAGAAACTATTTCGACTCCACTCTAAAAACATGCGGCTGCGACTTCCGATTCTAACTCCACAACCTTGGCTTAAACTAAAGCAACTTATGTAAAGTCTCGTGTTTCGTCTCGGTTTTTGTTACTCCAAAGTCTTGTTAGGATTAGAAGGTTTGGTTTTAAAATTAATCATAACATAATATTACAAGCAAAACTTGTTTAAACAGAATTTATTAATTAATTATTAAAACACGTCTCTGTCCCAGAGCAGCGGTGTAACGTTCCTCATAATTTTGTCCCCTCTCCCAAATGGTATACAGTCACGTCAGTATATATAGCAAGCATCGTCGAATATCCTAACCATCGACCGTGGGACACAGAAACACTGTCGCAAAATTTCACACGATAAGCATTATGGAAAGCGGAGCACGATTAATAAAATAAAAGCATAGGCTTGAACATAAGGCAAGCACGCTGCAACCACGCATTTAGCATACACGAATCACGACAGTATCGTCTCGTCTCGGTCTCGAAGCACTGTGTCTTGACTCCATCTCTGGAGACAACCAGTGGCGGCTCGCACATTGGAGCTGCAGAGCTGCAGCTCTCTAAATATCAATGCAGCAGTTGTAAATATTGTCAGATATTATCATAAAAACTTAAAAAATTAATAATTTTAATTTTAATTAAAATTAATAATTATTCATAAAACATAATTAAATTTAAATTAAAGTTAATAATTTTAATTTTTAAGCGTTGCTGATAATATTTACAACCGCTGCACAGATATTTTATGTATTGCAGCTCTGCACTTCCATGCGCGAGCCGCCACTGAAGACAACCATGATAAATTACCCCTTTAAAAATATTTCTGGGGCAGTTCAGTTCAGTTCAGTCATTTTTTATTTCCGCCACTTGTCAAACAAAATACTTACATCAACGTAATTTCACTACGGAAAAAGGGATATGCAAGTTTATAATCAAATAGTAATACGCTACATCAGTGGGGCAAATTACGGCCCGAGCACTAAGTGCGGCCTGCCAGGTATTCAATGTTATAGGCCTACTTAGAAAGGCGGCAAATTTATGTATTGATATTTTTATTTTTAGTTTAAACCTCCAAGAGTAGTGTTACAAATTATCAAAGTGGAGAACTTTTTTTCGGTCTTTGTATTAGTTAGAGGCACAAATTCAAGTTATAAATATTATTACAAGCCTTGTGCACAATTAACCTCTGATTATGGTCCTCAAGCTTAAAGCTTGATCACCCCCTGCGCTACACCATAGATTTAACAATAAAATTGTGTTTCTTCTTTTATAAATAAATCTTTTTACGCATATAAATTAAAAAAATTGGTGATTCACATTAAACCTAAAAATTTTGTATACATTTACTATAATCGGTGTAAAAATCAAAATGATAACTTTTTTTTTTCTTCACTTGATTGTAACATGCAATTTTAGAAATAACTGTTGAGACAGACGATGCGTGTCGTAGCGCGATTGCGCCAAGCTGTGAGGTCCCGTCAAGAAGGCGAACAGTAAAACCTCCGGCTTGGCAAAAGGATTATTATGTGTTTTAACTTTTGTTATTTATTGTTTTACCGTTTTTTTTGGATTTTGAATTCGTTTTTGTTGGATTTTGTTGGATTTTGAATTCGCTAATCCTTCAACTTAGTTAATCAGACGTTGTACTGTAATTTGTTTTCTTTCTGTTTGTTTTCTCGTGGAGCGTAATTTTGTGTTAAAAGCTTTGTTCAAATAATTTTTTTATAGCAGTTCTTAATTTAAAAGTTTTTTACGTTTAACAATCGAAATCAGTTTTTTAAGGTTACGTACTTTATTTTCAATTATATTTTTGTTTGTTTTTTCATTATTTAAACATTCTATTTAAATAAGTTTCTAGATCATTGGGTTAAATCTAATTGTATTGTTTGTATTTCAAATAATTTCCTGGTTCATTTTTGTAATGCTAAAATTGTTTTCTTTTACACACACGCATTTTAATTTTTGGTGATCCAATACAATTAATTTTTCGAACCCTGACTGCACAGGTTTGTAGGCGAGTTATTCCCTTGGTCCCGCAGAAACACTAACCTTATTGATAATACGTGTATTGGTGTTATTTAGTGAATAACCAAACAAAATGGTCTGCGTGCCAGGGGTTAGGCAGCCGTGGTCCATATCTTTATATTTAAAAAAAATTAACATTTTTACCAGTGGTTTTTAGAATATGCTGTGTAGATGCCAGAAAGGTAGTTGGTAATTGTAAGCGATCGCTGTCTTCGCCCTGTGCACTATTTAGACATGTGATCTCCTTCGCCGCGTAAAAAGCGTTCTTTGTTCTTAACGAGTTTGTACGTACCATGCCGTGAGACAAGATAGAGGCGTAGAGCTAGTGCCGGTGGCAGATTAGAATCATTAGGGGAGAGTGGGGTACTGTGAATCACAAAAGTTAGTTTTTGTATTTATTCAAATATGGGGTAACATAGAAACATCAAACTTTGGTGATCCAAACACAACGGGTCTAAGCTACATTTCGCACTAATAAAAAGTTTTTGGGATTTTTGATCACTGAGTTATTTTATTCTAAAGTTGAGCAGAAAATTGATTCACTGTGTACAGGTACCGGTACACAGTGAATATAGTACAAGTACACAATGAATCAAGACTACAATTGGCCTATTAACATAATTACTTTTTTTCTAAAGTAAGACTTGTCTTTTATTTTACAAACAAGAGTTATTAGTTCAACTGTAAAGATTAACTTTAAAGTCTAGTCATTAAGGTGTTAAATAAAATAGACTACTAAAAAAATGGCTAAATACCAATGAATTAATGCACAAAGCCTGCATAGCTCGCATCAAAAAACTTTAGAAAATAGAAACGCAACGAAATTAATGAAATTTATATACATGAAGAAAAAATTGTTTAGTTTGAAACATGTGATGAGACATTTACTTAACACAAGAATTTTTTTATATGCAGTTATGTCTACTGAAAATAGTAGTTGTCTCCCTGCCCTTGAAGTTCCTTCAAAAGTTTGTGGACTTGGCAGTTTAAGAACCACATCGCTTTTTGCTACATCACATATATCTGCCACATTAGGAAACGCAAAGCCATCCCAATACGACTTTCGTAAAAATTTTACTTCGAATTCCACACCAACGCTAGTGATTATACCAACATACATTGCGATTGGCCATTTTTCCGTAGAAAATTTGCATAGCACAAAATCGCTAGTTTGCAGCTCCTTTGTATTGTAATCATTGGCATCGCGATCCTCACAAAACTTATATTCGATTCATTAAAGCATATTGCAACATCAGAGTTGTCCTCACTGCTGCTTTGTGAACATTGAATGATCTTTTTCTTTGCACTTTTTAGATTCAACTTCCTTTTCCTTTTTTTTCGGTAAGCATTTTTTCTACCACAATAGCTTCTTTTGCTGGTGTGTCGGTTAAAATTTGAGTTTTTCTTCTTTTCCTTGCACAGGAGGATTTCTTCCTTTGTTGTGTGCACTGAGGTAGTGGTGAGACCGTCTCCGGAATAATAGTAGCAGTCGATATTGACAAAAACTCAGATGCGTTTTCGATTCCGATGCTGGTAGACGATGCAGATGAATGGATTAATACGTCTTCTGTCTCAGTGGTTGTATCGCAATCATTGGTGCTACAGTGGGGCCTGTCCGAGACATATGAGGACAAAAATTCATCTTCTCCAAATACATCTCTATTAAACGGCATGGCAGCCACTGGCAGCAAATCTTGATAGTCCTGGGTGTTAATGCTTGCTCGTCTGCTTTGCCAACTAGCTCTGCCAGATCATAAATGGTAATAGTCTTACCAGGATGACTAACTATAAAAGCATTTGCAGCTTGATTATAAAACGTTTTGAAAGGACCATATACCGATCGATCAAGTGGTTGAAGCTTGTGGCTACAATGTGGTGGAAGCGTAAGAAGAGTAACACCGTTCTCTTTGGAAAGATCTATTGTTTCTAGGCTGATATGGCTATTGTGGTTATCCAAAATTAGTATGACTGGGCGATCTTTTGAGCATTTTGTGTGTTTAATAAAATGCTTTATAAATTCTGTTAAGCATGCAGCAGACATCCATCCAGACAGATTTGCAACACCAATCGAATCTGGAGGAGCACCCTTCATCATGTGATTTCTCAATTTTACTCGGGGAAAGACAAGCATTGGTGGAACATAATTACCAGCTGCATTAACTGCATACAATACGGTAATCAAAGCCCTCTTTCACCAGATGTCAGCTTTTCAACTTGCTTTTCATTACGACAAGCAATCACTTTGGCATTTCTTACCGACTGCGCAGTCGTACAGCCAGTTTCATCAGCATTATTAATGTCTGACGGACTGTAGGGAGCCCTTTTCAGACATTTTCTAATTTGTCAAAAAAAGAAGACACGTTAGTCTTGTTATACGAAGTTGCCCTTGCGTGACTGGTTGCCTCTGGCTTCCGTAAAGAAAGTTCAGGAAATCTCTTCAAAAAATTAGAAAACCAATCTTTCCCTGCAGATTTGTTCTCTTCCCAATTGAATGGGAAGAATTTATTTACTTTTATTGCAAATTCATATGCTAATTCTAGAGCAAATTTTGCAGAAAAACCGTGATGAATTTTCGATGCTTTTACAAAGTAGTCCTTTAACATAGTCCCTTCAGCATCCGAAAATACTTTCAGGCAATAATTGTATCTTGGTTCAAAAACAACATCGGTAGAATGCTCAATACATAGCGCCACAATGTTGTAAATGGTATGGCATATTCTTCAGATACATTGCGGATTGATGCTTTATTTTCAATAATTTGTTCTACAGCTTCTTTCATCAATCCCGAAGGAGTAGCACCAATTTTTCTCGACTTATTTTTAGCTCTAGGCATTTTTAATATTTGTTTATAAACGTACAGTACCAAAAAAATAAAGTACTAGAACCCAATTTATTTAATTATAAAATCTGGTACGCAGTGAATCACTTGTGTCACTGATCCACTGAGGCATGATCTACTGTGTACTATGCCGGGCCTATAAGCAAAAGTAATAAAAACATGTCGTTCTACAGCAAACTTTGCTTTACATTTTATTAATATTTATCCCCATATAAAGCTCTTGTTTTTCGTAAATACAGCTTGCCTAAGTTTAACCTTGCGCTAAAATATAATCAAAAGTGATAACTAACATTTTTTTACTTTTTACCACCAATATTAATTATTTCTTTCCTGAAAAGTACTTTTAACTCTGTGCTACCTGGAAGTTTGTTTGTGAAAAGAAATCTTTATTATCGTCATGCAACAGTGATTATTGTAAAAATATATAAAATATTTTTCAATTTAGTTTGGGTGCTTCACTGTGTACCGTGATTCACTGTACCCCACTCTCCCCTATGCATGTAGTGTTGTTTTATATGCTTACATTATTTATGTTTTATATTTGGGTATGGTAATTATAATGCATATTGTAAGGGAAAGTAGCTCGGTAAACCCTTTCGCAGCTATTTGAACAAGGTTTCCAACTATTGTGCAATCTGGCCTCTTTCTCTTACAGTAATCAATCCGATCATAAAAATGAGTCATAAAATTATAATTAAATTTTATCTTTAGCTATTCGGCTCTAACTTAAAATTTGTTGATGTAGCCTAATAATAATAATTATCTATGTTACGTGAACTGACAACGAAATGCGATTGGTTCTCTGAAATTGGGACAACGAAAAGCGATTGTTTTTTAAATTTGGTATAGGCTACGCCCATGTCATAAGACCGCGCGATGATATAGAGTCAAAAGTGACCTAAAAGCGTAAGGCCTCATGTGATTTTTCTCGATGTATAGGCGGGGTTGAAATCAATTACTCACGTGCAATGACATACATTACCACGTGGGTTGTGGCCGGTGCACGACAAAGTCATTTTGAGTAAGCAAGCAATATAAAAGTTTATATAAAATTTATGTCTTTTTGGTAAATGTCAAATAATTTGGTAAACGTACGCTCTGCAAATGTAACAATTTTGTAATAACTTTTGGGTTATTTAGATAAAGGAACAAATCGAATTTAACGCCGTGTAATGCCTATTTAACACTTATTTAACCCTTAATTAACGGTTAAATTTAACCCAATTCAACGCTTGCGTTTATTGTTTATTGAAATGACTTTGTTAACTGAAAGTCTGTGACTATTTGAAAATGAAGGTGTTGAAATTCCTTTCTAGGTCCGTTCTAATAGACTCACTCGGACCTTCAGAGGCAATTGAAGGAACGAGTTTACAATCTGGGTGTAGGCCTAATTCTAATTGTTGAATTTTCTATGTTTGAACCACCAACAGAGAGGTGGTCAGTAGCTAGTTACTTTTTCAGTAAGTAGTTCATTCATTTTCATTTCATTACCAACATCGAGTTCACCAATGTAGCGTTTAAGAACTTTTATTGTACTTTAATTAACTCAGAAAGGTAAAAGGCCGCTACTACATTTTGCATGTTCATTCTTGCCTCTATCTTTCTGAATAAATTAATGAAACACTACTCTTTTTTTTAAATTTTAATTCTGTCTTTACGGTCGAAGAATATTCAATAACATATGAAGAACGATAAAACCATTACCGGACCTTTGATTTAAAAAAATGATGGATAGATAGTTTATTTCACCAATACGCACAACAATACATATAAAAACAAACAGCAAGCAAACAAAATTGGCGCAATGGTCGGAAACATCGAAGAACATGCGTTATCGAGTCAGATGCTCCCTAATACAATCAGTTAATAAAAAGTAAAACAAGGAAACATGCGCAACAGAATCACAAAAAGCACAGAAATTAAATAAACACTTACATACGGAATTTTAGCCAAGATTTACGCATGAAATTTACATAAACTTACACAGACTTACACAGACAAATTTACACAGACATTTACGCAGTGGCGTATCTAGGGTATGGCAACCATGGCTCGTGCCATGGGCGCCATTTGGACAGGGGCGCAAAAAGGGCGAAAAGTTTTAATCGTAAATTGTTTCAATAAAATAATTTCAAGTTGGAAATAATTGAAACTCGTATTTTTACTTAAATAATAACATACAAGTATTTCAACTCAACAACAGTCGTTAAAAATTGTCAGCCAACGATCAATTCCATTTGTTCCGTCACTAAGCGCAATTGACGTTGTAATTCAACATACATGAAACTGTTATAATACTATACTGGACTAACTGTATCTTATATTAAATATTTGCTGTGCTGTTGTACTAAAGTGAAAATTTATAAACTTTCGTATGTACTATACTTAAGAAACGTACTACTTAAGAAAAAAAGAGAGTGGGGCTGAAGGGAGAAAAAGACGAAAACAGGAGGCAAAGAAATCTGAAAAATTGAAGAAGTTCTTTGTACCTTTCTTTTAGAGATGTTCTTCTGCTAACACCGCTGATATAACCGATCTCAAAAGTGCAAAGTGATTAATCTGAGCAAGAACCTCAAGAAGTTGGGCAATCTAAGCAAGAAAGTAAGAAAATTGGCCAATCTGAGAAAGAAATTGAAAAAGTTTTAAACATGAACGAAGAACCTGAATCTGATGTACCTGACTTTATTTCGAAACGCGATGTTGAACTTGTGAACTTTGATAAAAATATTGGAAAACTTATTTTGTCAAATAGGTTGAGAGCAGAAGTTACCAGGCTTGGTTAAAAATATTTTCAGAACAGTCATGGGCCTTTTTTACCTAAAAATAATCGTGCAATGAGCAGTAACTGGTTTAAGAGAAAATTAGCAAATGACGAAGAAGTAACGCGTTCTTGGCTGATGTATTCGCCTTCTAAACAAGCCGCTTATTGCATTTGCTGTCTGTTCTATAGTCGATCAGATCACCAGTCTTCATTGCAACAGAAAGCTGGATTTAGTCAGTGGAAAGCACCCGAAAGGATGATCGTTCACAAAAATGCTAAACATCACAGAGAGTGTTTTAAGACGTGGAAAAATCTGGAAAAAAATTTGGGCAATAAAACCGGAATTATTGACGCCAAATTTCATGTACAAATTGAAAAAGAAAAGCAAAAATGGCTTGAGATTCTTAAGAGAATATCGTATCTGGCAGAACAAAATGTCGCTTTGTGAGAGCACAGGGAATTACTTCAAGCAGATAGTAATTCAAATGTTGGTAATTATCTTAGCTTAATGAAATTCCTTGCCGTCTTTGATCCTGTGCCGCGAAAGCATCTCGGTTTTATTGAAAGCTATCCACATTCAATTTCTTACCTTTCTCCAGGTGTTCAAAATAAATTTATTCACCTCATGGCATCTCATGCTCGCAAAAATTTAACAGAAAAAATTAAAAAAGCCAAGTACTATGGTCTTATATTTGACTCAACCCTTGACCAGGTTATAGAAGTTGTAAGATATGTTGATATTGACTTTGATAAAAAAACAGTGTGTGTTAAAGAGTCCTTTCTGGGCTTTCTTCAACTTCATCAAAAAGATGCTGCAAGCTTCGTTGAAGTTATTATTTAACAACTACAGAAGAATGAAATAAAAATAGAAAATTGTCGCTCGCAGTTATGACAATGCTGCTGTAATGGCGGGACATCGGAATGGTGTACAGCAAAAAATATACGAAAAAAACAAACAGGCAGTGTTTGTTAACTGTGACAATTATTCACTTAACCTGGTGGCCGTTCATGCCGCTTGAAAAGACACAGAAATGATTTCTTTTTTTTGGACCATTAACTCATTGTACAATTTCTTTTCCCGTTCTACGCAGCGTTGGGAAAAGCTAAAAAAAGCTGTTCTGCTGGTTTTAAAAGCTGAGGCCGAAACTCGTTGAAATTCTAGAACAGAAGCAGTAAAACCAATAGAGTTATATCTTAAAAAATTAGTTCTTTTGCTTGAAAACATCATAGAAGATGATAGTCAAAATAATCGACACTCAGAGCGATGGACAACAAATACTAAATCGTATTCTGACATACGACTTTATAACACTGATAGGGTTTTGAAAAAGGCTACTTATACCAACTGATAGAGTTCAAAAATGATTACAGGATAAAACAATGACTTTTCACAACGCAGCCCGATTTAAAAGGCCTGAGAGATCATTTTAACGATGAAAGAGAGAGAATAGTTTATGAATGTTTGGAAAATGAAAAATCCTTTGCAACAAATGGGGCGTTGAATTTGAAAGAAGGCCGAGACGCAAAAAAAGAATGTCTGGTGAGAATGTCCGGGATGCAGGTTTATCGGCAACAGATCAAATGAAACGCGTCATGAAAGGAGCTCTCTACCGTCTTTACAAAGAAATTAATGACCGTTTCTCTCGGTTATTTGACATCCATGTCAAGTTTGGCTTTTTGCTTGATGTCCAAAGAATTTGTTACAGTCGTGACTGTGGAAACTTAGAGTCGCTGTGTGATAATTTAGCCTCTGTTTACAGTGACGACCTTGACGGCAACCAATTATGTAAAGAAATTATTGATTGCAAAATGTTGATGTCAAGTCGTATCAACGTTAGGTCATCGCGACCTGAAGATCTTCTTACATTCATAGTCGCATATGGGCATGAAAGAGTATTTCCCAATCTCCGGATACCTTTGCAAATTCTGCTGATAGAAGCAGTATTCTTAGCAAGTTGCAAGCCATCGTTCAGTAAACTAAAGTAATTCTGTCATGCTTTCGATCCTCAATGAGTCAGAAAAGTTTGTGCGATCTAGCTTTATTAAGTATAGAGAGGGATGAAACAAAGAAAACTAATTTTGATGAAATCATTGACGAAAGGCACGAAAAGTACTGTTGTAAGACGCTGTTATTGAGCGACCGTCCAAATTTTTTGTTGCTTATTGTTTAGTATCGTTATTAAATTGCTTGTTACCTTATTATATTGCGTGGCTAAGAAAAAGCAATTTAATATAAACTGGAAAAAGAAACAAAGTGAAGTAGGGGGGCGCATTTTTAAACTTTGCCATGGGCGCCATTTTACGTAGATACGCCACTGCATTTACGTGAAACATTTAAAGCACAAAGCTAAAGCAAAAAATAAAAAGAAACAAAAAAACAAAGCGACTCAATATTTCGACAAAAGATCATCCTTATATGATTTTTTGAAGGAAAACTAATGTTTGATTTTAATGCTGAGATAAATACTTTTCCAAACCTTTACACCTCTACAAGACAGTAGTAATTGACCAAACAATTTTGTAACACGGGATAGAAAATAGGTTGATGTTTTTTAATGTGTTCAAGGATTTGTATAACATTTCAATAGGTGTATACCTATATTGATTTGTTAGTTATGACCCTTAAAATTCGATTAAGTCGAATTTCAACTTTCTTTAGCAGCGAATTAGAAGCTGCACCCCACGATAAGGTACCATATTTGATTCGAGAATAAATAATATTGTAATAAAGTAAACAGAGAATTTGATTTGGGACATATCTACGCAGTCTAGTGAAAAGTCCCGAGTACCTGGCGAGCTGAAGCTTTAAATAATCTACATGTTCTGACCAACTTAATTTATATCAAACAGAACTGCTAAATATTTAATAGAGTTTACTCTTTTAATAAGATTATTGTTTATTTTTAACTTAAATTCGTAGTCACAAGTTTTGTTTAGCTGTTTATTGAAAATAATAAAGCTAGTTTTAGAGTAATTTAAAGATAATTTGTTTTTTTTAAGCCATAAATCAATTTTATTTAATTCATTGTTTACTCGATTTATCAACGAATCAATATTAAAATCAGATGAAATCATTGCAGTATCATCCGCGTATAGGCTAATATTGAATCAAAATTAGAAGAGAGAGGCAAGTCATTGATATACAAAAGAAACAATAACGGACCAAGACAGGATCCTTGTGGGACTCCAATTGTTATTTTGTTATTGCTAGAATAATCTCCAAGAATATTATTATATTGGTAACAATTGGTTAAGTAACTTTCAAACAGGTTTAAACATGTGCCCCCAATGCCGAAATAGTTATGCAGTTTCCATAACAAGATTTTGTGGTCTACAGCAGGGCTCTTCAAACTGGGGGTCGCGGGATTGGGAGAAAAATAGCGAAATGCAACAGCAAATTGAAGTGAAGACCTTTTTTTTCTTTTTTTTTAGAGAACACCTTGATTTTGGGAGAAAAACAGGGAGATCAGAGATGAAATCGAAGTGAAGACCTTTTTTTTTTTTAGAGAACACCTTGATTTTGGGAGAAAAATAGGGAAATCAGAGATGAAATCGAAGTGAAGACCTTTTTTTTTTTTAGAGAACACCTTGATTTTGGGAGAAAAATAGGGAAATCAGAGATGAAATCGAAGTGAAGATTTTTTTTTTTTAGAGAACACCTTGATTTTGGGAGAAAAACAGGGAAATCAGAGATGAAATCGAAGTGAAGATCTTTTTTTTTTTTAGAGAACACCTTGATTTTGGGAGAAAAACAGGGAAATCAGAAATGAAATCGAAGTGAAGACCTTTTTTTTCTTTTTTTTTAGAGAACACCTTGATTTTGGGAGAAAAACAGGGAGATCATAGATGAAATCGAAGTGAAGACCTTTTTTTTTTTTAGAGAACACCTTGATTTTGGGAGAAAAATAGGGAAATCAGAGATGAAATCGAAGTGAAGACCTTTTTTTTTTTTTTTTAGAGAACACCTTGATTTTTAGGAAAAATAGCGGAATCAGAGATCGATTCTAGGTGAAGATCCTTTTTTAGGGGTCGCGAAAAAATTTGCCTGTGAAAAATGGGTCTCGATGAAAAAAGTTTGAAGAACACTGGTCTACAGTATCGAAGGCCTTTGAAAAGTCCAAAAATACACAGCAGCTGAAAAGGTCATTGTCTATGTCTTTGATTAATTTATCATATCATGAGCTTATAGCGAAAGCAATGGAAGAATTAGGTGGAAATCCAAATTGATTGTCATTGAGTAATTGTTTTTTTTCGAGGTACGAATATAATCGAGAAAATATCATTTTTTCCATTAGTTTATTGAACTAAGATAATAACGCTATTGGACGATAGTTGGTAGCTTTATTTATATCACCTTTTTTATATATAGAAATAATTTCAGCTATTTTCAGACAATTGGGAAAAATACCTTTGTGGACACATAAATTGAATAGATCACTAATTACAGGCGAAATAATTGATTTACTATATTTGATAAATCTAGTTTCTACATCATTGCTTCTTACTGTTTTTTTATCATTTAAATTCTCAATTAATTGGGCTACTTCATCAGTTGATGATGGAAACATAAAAAAAGAATTCTTTTCAATTAACTTACTATAATTTTTTATAAAGGCTTTGACCCCATACACCCCTACCTCGTGCGTACGGCTACAATGCCAATAAATGGTTGTCCTTTTGATAAGTTAATCTTTTATATATCATAAGCATATTGAAATAAATGTTATCACACAAACGATTATAGGTTACATGAATGCAAGATTTTTTTATGGTGAAGTTGAGCAGCGAAGGTCAAAGTGCTTTTAAGCAAAGTGTTAGTTACTTCAACTGGATGGTCTTGAACACCGAAGTAAAGAACATAAATGAAACAGGTTGTGATAGATAAATTGTTAGATTTTCTTTCGACAACGCGCGATTTATACACATTACACCTTTCTTTTCATTAGAACCAATGTAATTCTGGTGTTAATGCGGTTTATCGAAATATTTTTTCAAGGCCACTTTCTTCAAGTTATCAATTTATTGACCACCGTAAATATCACAAAATATTAACTTCCAAATCCACTCAAAACAACTTTCAAAGTACCTTAATACATCAACGCGTTTTTTCTCTTTGGAAATAAGGAGTGACGTCAATGCACACGACAAATAAAAACAATGAAGAAGTCAAGGAAACCTTGTTTAATTGCCTGAATGATCAAATTATTAAAAATATTTTAGACCAGTTTTAATTATTTGGTGTACAATTGGTGTTGTAATTTTTTCTAAATACACAAAACCGGAATACATGTATTGCAAAAATATGAAAGCATTTTCGATAGGCGATACATTGATAATTGTCCATCTTAGAAAAAGCTATAACAGACTTAAAATATCTACTTTCTCCTTGAAGCCAAACAAAAAACCTTTGTACACATCTTTTTTCACCTTGGACCTTACCGCCATGGGTATTACGAGAAGAGTTGAAAACTCCAGAAAGCATTGCTCTTAGATTCATAAAAGACGCAAATGTTCCGCAACGCTAAGGTAGCAATTTCCTTGTGGGATGGGTTGCAGCAATTTTGTTGTGAAATGGATACTCTTCCTTGTGGGAAAAGGTCTAGAGGACGACCCCGAACTCGCTGAAGACCTGGTCTGTTCTTTTTTTAAAAATCAACAGGGTAAATTGGGACTAGTTACAAACGTTCGGACAGATTGGAGATGCCAACTCAAACTACTTCCCCTCAACCCCAAACGACAAGCGAGCAAAGGGAAAGACTTTCTTTTTTATTTTTGGCGTGAATCCACTTTATCTTAAGAGCACGACTGACAGTGTTTCCTCTAGTTATACTTTGCAGCTAAATTGTTAGTTTTAATATTATAGCAGTATAAAACAGTGACTTGGACGAAAATAATATTCCTCTGCAAACTTTTGGTTGAACAAAATGGCAAGCTATAAAAACCTTCTTTTAACATAAGGTCAAACAAGGCCATTGTATGCCAAAAATGTTGTAGTATGTAAAGGTATCCACTCCAAGTTACATGTAGATAAGACTTGAAAGTGTACAATAGTACGTAGAAAAAAATTGGAAAAAATTCTAAAAATTGATTAATAAACCCTGCGAATGATAGCTTGTGCACAATCGGCGGTAACAAAAGTATATCGTTTTCTTGCATGTTTCGAAACCAAATTAATTCTTACAACTTTCAACTATGTTTTTAAAATGTTTGGACATGTCAAAATAATAAGTAAAAAATGTTTTGGAAACAAATGTTTGTTTTGTAAACTTAAACTAGCTATACAAACTTACAAATAACAGCTTGTGCAGAATCGGCCCCCATAAAACCATTATGTTTTGTCGAATATATTTCAAACAAAAAATTTCTTGCAACTGTAAAGTATGTTTTAAGAGTGATTAGACATGTCAAAATAATAATTATAAGGTGTTTTAAAAGCAAATGGCTTTTGTATAAAGTAAAATTCATAAATGACTTTTACGAATAATAGCTTGTAAACAATCGCCCTTTATAAAACCATTATGTTTTTGTGAACACATTTTAGCTATGTTTTAAGAGTGTTTAGACATGTGAAAGAAAGAATTAAAAAATGTTTTGAAAGAAAATAGCTATTTTTTAAAGTGAAATTCATTAATGACTTTTACGAATAATAATAGCTTGTGCAGAATCGGCCGTAACGAAACATTTTAGTTTTATTAAATGATTTAAAGCAAAATCGATTCCTACAACTTGACAGTATATTTTAAGAATGTATAAGGCATGTATAATGATTGAGAAGTGTATTTGGAAATAAATCATTATTGAAACGTGCGAATGATAGCTTGTGCAGAATCGGCACCCAAAAATATTACGTTTTCTTGAATATTTAAATAAATTCAATTGTTAGAACTTTAAACTATATTTCAAAAGTGTTTTATTTATATGAAAATAATAATTAATATGTGGTTGAGAAACGAATGATTGATTTTTAAAGTTAAATTCATAATACAAACCTGTGAATGTTAGCTTGTACAGAATCGGCCGTTACGAAATAATTTAGTTTTATTAAATGATTTAAAGCAAAATCAATTCCTACAACTTGACAGTATATTTTAAGAATGTATAAGGCATGTATAATGATTGAGAAGTGTATTTGGAAATAAATCATTATTGAAACGTGCGAATGATAGCTTGTGCAGAATCGGCCCCCAAAACATTACGTTTTCTTGAATATTTAAATAAATTCAATTGTTAAAACTTTAAACTATATTTCAAAAGTGTTTTATTTATATGAAAATAATAACTTAGAAGTGTTTGAGAAACGAATGATTGATTTTTAAAGTTAAATTCATAATACAAATCTGCGAATGTTAGCTTGTGCAGAATCGGCCGTTCCGAAATAATTTAGTTTCATTAAATGATTTAAAGCAAAATCGATTCCTACAACTTGACAGTATATTTTAAGAATGTATAAGGCATGTATAATGATTGAGAAGTGTATTTGGAAATAAATCATTATTGAAACGTGCGAATGATAGCTTGTGCAGAATCGGCCCCCAAAGCATTACGTTTTCTTGAATATTTAAATAAATTCAATTGTTAAAACTTTAAACTATATTTCAAAAGTGTTTTATTTATATGAAAATAATAACTTAGAAGTGTTTGAGAAACGAATGATTGATTTTTAAAGTTAAATTCATAATACAAATCTGCGAATGTTAGCTTGTGCAGAATCGGCCGTTACGAAATAATTTAGTTTTATTAAATGATTTAAAGCAAAATCGATTCCTACAACTTGACAGTATATTTTAAGAATGTATAAGGCATGTATAATGATTGAGAAATGTATTTGGAAATAAATCATTATTGAAACGTGCGAATGATAGCTTGTGCAGAATCGGCCCCCAAAGCATTACGTTTTCTTGAATATTTAAATAAATTCAATTGTTAGAACTTTAAACTATATTTCAAAAGTGTTTTATTTATGTGAAAATAATAACTAATATGTGTTTGAGAAACGATTGGTTGATTTTTAAAGTTAAACTCATAATACAAACCTGCGAATGTTAGCTTGTACAAAATCGGCCGTTACGAAATATTTTAATTTTATTAAATGATTTAAAGCAAAATCGATTCCTACAACTTGACAGTATATTTTAAGAATGTATAAGGCATGTATAATGATTGAGAAATGTATTTAGAAATAAATCATTATTGAAACGTGCGAATGATAGCTTGTGCAGAATCGGCCCCCAAAAACATTACGTTTTCTTAAATATTTAAATAAATTCAATTGTTAGAACTTTAAACTATATTTCAAAAGTGTTTTATTTATATGAAAATAATAATTAATATGTGTTTGAGAAACGAATGATTGATTTTTAAAGTTAAACTCATAATACAAACCTGCGAATGTTAGTTTGTACAAAATCAACCGTTACGAAATAATATAGTTTTATTAAATGATTTAAAGCTAAATCGATTCCTACAACTTGACAGTATATTTTAAGAATGTGTAAGGCATGTATAATGATTGAGAAGTGTATTTGGAAATAAATCATTATTGAAACGTGCGAATGATAGCTTGTGCAGAATCGGCCCCCAAAAACATTACGTTTTCTTGAATATTTACATAAATTCAATTGTTAGAACTTTAAACTATATTTCAAAAGTGTTTTATTTATATGAAAATAATAACTAATATGTGTTTGAGAAACGAATGATTGATTTTTAAAGTTAAACTCATAATACAAACCTGCGAATGTTAGCTTGTACAAAATCGGCCGTTACGAAATAATTTAGTTTTATTAAATGATTTAAAGCAAAATCGATTCCTACAACTTGACAGTATATTTTAAGAATGTGTAAGGCATGTATAATGATTGAGAAATGTATTTAGAAATAAATCATTATTGAAACGTGCGAATGTTAGCTTGTGCAGAATCGGCACCCAAAAACATTACGTTTTCTTAAATATTTAAATAAATTCAATTGTTAGAACTTTAAACTATATTTCAAAAGTGTTTTATTTATATGAAAATAATAATTAATATGCGTTTGAGAAACGAATGATTGATTTTTAAAGTTAAATTCATAATACAAATCTGCGAATGTTAGCTTGTACAGAATCGGCCGTTACAAAATATTTTAGTTTTATTAAATGATTTAAAGCAAAATCGATTCCTACAACTTGACAGTATATTTTAAGAATGTATAAGGCATGTATAATGATTGAGAAGTGTATTTGGAAATAAATCATTATTGAAACGTGCGAATGATAGCTTGTGCAGAATCGGCCCCCAAGAAAGATTACATTTTCTTGAATATTTAAATAAATTCAATTGTTAAAACTTTAAACTATATTTCAAAAGTGTTTTATTTATATGAAAATAATAATTAATATGTGTTTGAGAAACGATTGGTTGATTTTTAAAGTTAAATTCATAATACAAATCTGCGAATGTTAGCTTGTACAGAATCGGCCGTGACGAAACATTTTAGTTTTATTAAATGATTTAAAGGAAAATCGATTCCTACAATTTGACAGTATATTTTAAGAATGTATAAGGCATGTATAATGATTGAGAAGCGTATTTGGAAATAAATCATTATTGAAACGTGCGAATGTTAGCTTGTGCAGAATCGGCCCCCAAAGCATTACGTTTTCTTGAATATTTAAATAAATTCAATTGTTAGAACTTTAAACTATATTTCAAAAGTGTTTTATTTATATGAAAATAATAACTTAGAAGTGTTTGAGAAACAAATGATTGATTTTTAAAGTTAAATTCATAATACAAACCCAGTCGTAGAATTCACTCGATTTATCTCTGATCATGTTTGTAATATCTTTGATTTTGCCAAGCTTGTTTTTTACAGAGATAAATCGAGGTTTTATCTGAGAAATATATATGGTTTATCTTTGAGATAGTCAAAGTTGTTTTTTTCATTATAAATTATACTTGATTTATACTAGTTTTACTCATGTATGTTTACGCAGATAAATCATACATGTTTTATGCATTTTATATCTTTGATTCGGCCAAAGTTATTTTTTTAGTATGATTTATACTTGATTTATAATTGTTTTACACATGTATGTTTAAATAGATAACTCATACATGTTATATGTATTTTATATCTTTGATTTGATCAAAGTTATTTTTTTAGTATGATTTATACTTGATTTATAATTGCTTTATATATGTATGTTTACGTAGGTAAACTATAGATGTTACATGCATTTTATATCTTTGATTTGGTCAAAGTTATTTTTTTAAATATTATTTATACTTGATTTGTGATTGTTTTACACATGTATGTTTACATAGATAAAACATACATACTAAATATATTTTACATCTTTGATTTGGCCAAGCTTGTTTTTAAAACATGAATTATCTTTGATTCATAAGTGCTTTGTATATGTATGTTTACATACGTATATTACGTATGCTTTATGCCTTTTTTATCTTCGATAAGCCAATCTTATTTTCATAAAAACGAATTATATTTCATTTTCATTTATGAATATATGCTTAAAGTTTATATGTATATTTACGTATGTAATAAGCAGTGATGGCCTCACAAAAGAAGAACCCAATGCAAAAAAATAGAGGGCCATTTTTTCTTTTTCCAAATGTTTTTAGCCCTCCCAAAAAAAGGTCATCATTTTAAAGGAGACCCCTTTTTAGTGTTTCAAAATAAAGTGATTTCCAATAAAAGAAAGTCTCGCTTTGTGGGGTCAATCTCATAGTGCCATTATGAAGAAATAGAGCATTATTTTGCTTAGGGGATTTACGTATTAACGCTTTTTAGTGTGGGGCGGTGTATCCACTGCGTTTGCTTCATACTAAAGCCATCACCGGTAATAAGAAATCTGTATCTAGAGCATGGAAAAATTTGTTTTATAAGTTGGATTATGTCTATTTATTTTTGTTTTACTATTTTTGGTAGTAATTGATAAACAATTTTAAGAAACAAGATATAATAATTAATCGGCAACTAATTGGGATAATTCGGTATGGTTATTATGATCTAAAAAAAAAGTGCCCTTTTTACTGTATTTAAAAAATATTGAACTGTAGATTTTGTAAAGGCTTTTCTCAGCCAAAAAAAAACATTGTAATGATTTCTCTCCGTTAGGTAGCGCTAAAGTAAGAAAACCATTGTTTGGTTGAAAATTGAAAATTATTTTAAAGAGATGTGTTTATTGTCATAATAAGTATTCGTTGAAATTAGTCACATAGATTTTTTTTAAACATTTTTTACGTATGTACAGTGGTTAAAATGAAAAAAATTGAAAAGACAAAAAGAGAACAGTTAAATATGTTCAAAATATAAATCGAAGCCGTTTCTGAGTCGTATTTAAAAAAGAACTACAATATTCTCGGTGTGTATGGATAGGTAGTACTTTTTGTTCTGTAAAAAAAATTGGAAGCTTAACTTTTTAATCTAATTGATAAGAAAAATGTCAACTTTTTTTAATTTTCAAACTAGATGTTTGCGATTTCTTGTTGCATTTAAATAGTTCTGTTAACACTTTTTATATGTTTGCTCCGTCGATGTACAAATAGTTGCAAACAAAATCTAATTTTTTCTGTCCCGCTATGATAACACATTAAATGCCTTGATACCAAGTGTTTTCTAATTTTTGATTAAATTTAAGAATACAACAAGTATATCTGTTTATGTCCTACAGTTTCGAATAAGTTGATAATAGATATGATAATGACGAGAGTATAATGTACCGTAATGAATATTGTCACATTTTTTCTCTGTTTTGGAAAATTTTCAAATCATTTATTTAATATTAGTTAAAGTTGTTTTGGCTAGTGGTTTAAACCAGATAGAGTCTTTTAATTATTTGCCTGTTCTTACTTACTTCACACGTGGTCAGATATAATAAAAGAATCTCTTAAAGTTTTTAAACTTTCCACATCTGCGCCTTCGATAACAACTACGATACGAAAAAGTGAAAGAAAACAACGAAGGACAGACAACGTGGTAGCCGCAACAAGAAAAAGGCAATTCATATGACCGACAAACGCGAACGCGGAGTCATGTGACCACAGAAAGCGCAAGCACATATCGAAATCCGTAACATTAGTCTTTTAATAATTTTGCAATCAACACTTTGTCAATCAGCTCAGATTTTTAGTTAATTATTCTGAAAACTCATCCAGTGATAAAGCCATCTACTATTTATACTTTTACTTTGTTGAAAAACAATTAAAATGTTTCACTAAAAGCGAATGCAATCACATATTTGCCTACGGAATTACAGGATGTTAATGTTCGCTTGATGAAACTCAACATGAAGGTTTTAAAAAAGCTAAAAATTTAATTTTCATGTTTATTGCAGGGTTTATAGCCTTTTCATGATTGCGTTCTGGTAACAAATCAAAACAATTTTTGCAGTCAGGCAGTGTTTTATGAAGTGCAGACGACAAAAAGGTCTTCACTAATTTTTCACAACGATTTTCATTTTCACAACCACCTTTATCTTCTTAAGCATCAACCTAGACCTTTTTTTTGGTTTGAATTTAGCGTTAAGAATAAAAATTTTTTATTCGAACAAAAACGGATTAATGCGAATTCATAGCTTCTTGAAAAACAAAGAAGTTCAAATAGAGACTATATCAAGTGTTAAACTAAATTTTATATTTCATGTCCACGTTTCCAAAATTGTATTCTTAATTTACTGTTTCTATAGTTTCAATTTTGATTATTAATTGAAAAACAATCAATCTGATTACATATAGAAAAAAAAAGTCATTTTATAAACGTTTAAATTAACGTAATTTAGGAAGAAAGGTAATTTTTTAAATCTACTTGTAATTAATAGCAATCAATAGCCAACATGTAATCATTTATACTCATAGGCGTACGCAAAGGGGGGGTTTCAGGGGTCAAAACCCCCCTTGAAGAATGGTGTTTAGTCATATATACAGTACATTGTAATAAATAGGCTTTAATAATAGGATTTTGGTTTCTATTGTTTACCGCAATTTTTAAACTTAATTACTGCTTGCGCATCAATTTTTGCTATCGTTTAAATTGCTTCAAAGTTAGCTCATGTACTGTACATTGCCACTGTGAAGAAGACTTTCAAACTTGTAAAATATTGAAAGTTAAGCATGGGAATGGAAATAAACTGCATGGGAACAATAGCTTCAGTTCATAATTTTTTAATGCTCCGAAACTTCAAAACATTTTGCGTAAGTCCATCAACACGATTTCGTCAACAACAAAAGCTTAAAAACTTGTTCAAAGTTGTGCTATCAGATGGGTAGATCGACACGAGAGTGTTAGTACTTTTTCAAATTTACAATTTACCGTTGTAGAAGCTTTGGCAGAAATTTCGCATGGCCAGACAGAGAAACCTCATCACGAGCTCTGCAGTTGCTATCGACAATTACGCAAAGTGAATTTTGCATTGCTCTCTTAGTTTTAAAATACGTTCAGTGTTGTTTTGTGTAAAGTTAAGCAAAAAAAGTCGATAAACCTTCTTGAGGTCGTCAACATTGCACAGGATATTGCAAATGAGTTGAAGTGTCTTAGAGAAAAAACCGAATATGAATTTCCCCAGCTCTATATTTTTGCGTAAGAAACGGCCAAAGCCGAAGATTTTATTTTAAAAATACCATGCCCGCTTGAAGACAGACCAATCGATGCAATATTGCTGCTGTAACAGATGAAGAACATTTTAGACTAGGGATTTTTATTCTATTTCTTGATAACTTTCTTGTCACTCTCAAAGCAAGATTTTCAGCCCACAAATCGATTATTGGTGAATTTCAGTGTTTAATTTCTGCTGATCAAACTAGTGCACCAACTCCTCAACAAATTAAAAGTATTCAAGTTTTGGAAAAATTTTACGAAAATGATTTAACGAAATCCTGGGGAGAATTAGTGCCTGAACTGATATTATGTTACAGGAAACTTTTTCTGTTGAACGCAGCAGAAAGACCAACTGATGCGTTGAGCAGCATCAAGGAATGCACTTCCGATGCTGTTCCGAACATATTTACATTGATGACCATTTTGTTAACTCTTCCAGTGATAACATGCACTAGTGAACAATTGTAAAGCTTTCCACATTCCGCAAACTAAAAACGTGCTTACGAAACACAAGTGATACCACTCGAATGAATGGATCTGGATTACTAAACATTTATAGGAGCCACACGCGTGCCTTGCCCTGATGATGTAATTAACAGATTAAGTGAAAAAAACAGGCGTTTGAATATAAGCCTTTAAAAAAATTTTAAATATTTGTTAAGTAAGGTTATTTTTTTGTTCGTTTGATTTTCCACCTATTGTTCTCATCATTTACACGAGTTGCTTTTAATTTGAAAAGTTTCTTGTCATGATTGAATTACTCGCACATACCTTTTCAATAGTTAGTTTTACGGTTTGGTAAAAAGAAATTCATGCTACTGCAAGATGTTCTTAAAACCAAAACACTTTATTTTTGAATGTAGGCCTAATTTTGGAAGTTTTTACCCATTGCCAGGACTACTGAGAGCAATCACATTTTCGGCTCCAAAACCCCCCCCTTTACAAATTTCTGCGTACGCCACTGTTTATACTTGATAGTATATTTGGTTGCTAGTGAATGTGTTTAACGCTTCGTTACAAAATTGTAATGCATTAATTCTTCATTAGTCTGTTGAATTTTTTTAGTTGCCGTACAAAAGCTCGATCTCTTTGTGGCGAAAAGCAGTTTCCCGCTGCTTTGTTTCCTTGTGTTTATTACAATAACAATCAGAGCGGATGTCGGCCAACCCAACTTTATTTTCACTCAGAGATTAGAAGGTTTCTTCGACACACAGACGACTTCGTCAATTTTCGAACGTAATTTTAAAGTCGAAGTTAAGATTCTCGACAATTGAAACTCGCGAAGCGATCTTTTTACACTTTCCAGAAAAGAAAAGCTTATCTCAGCAAAATCTACTAAATGCTGATTTACCAGTTTTTACAACGCTTCAATCTTTGCAACTTATCGAGAATTTTTAAGATTTTCTCAAGGATTTGAACAATTAGCTCAAAAACTTTTTTATTCAATCAAAAGAACAACAAATTATCTTTAGCGAGAATCAAATTTCTTTTGGTTACATCTCAGAAACTATCTTCATACTTGCTCGATTAAATGTATATAAAATTGTTTCAATTTGAAAAATTGGTCGTGTTCATTGCTTCAATCACAATAATTTTTTAAAAAATTTCCAGAAATATTTTAGATGATAAATTTTTTTACATTGTCAGTAGTAGTAGACCACATTAATAGTAGTCCAGATTGATGCAATATTTGAGCATTCAGGCGTAACAAATAATTAATTTTTGGAATTTAGGTTGTTTTATTGTTTATTGAATTGATTATATATTTTGTAAACGATATAAAACCTACAATTTTTTAAAAAAAGTCATTGAATCATAATGAAGTAATTGCAACTTCATTAAAATACTTTATTATTTATTCAGTAATCTTTCTGTCATTTTAACGAACAACACTAAAATTCTATTTAATATAGATAATATTTAATTCATAATTCGAATTTTTTATTAGATTGAAAAGATTAAAGACAACCAGGACAACCACTAAGTGATACAAAATTATTCAGTTTTACTATTTTTTGATTCTGCTTATCTGAAAGTTTAAAAACAGTTTGCAGCGTGACGGAAAGTTAGGAAGAGTATTTCAATCGCAACCATAATTAATATGATTTTGGTTTAAATTCCGTTTTGTTTTACCAATTGCAAAAAGGTTCCAGCAATTTTTTTGCTGGTTGGTTTTTTAAAGCAGGCTTTAATTACAATCAGACAACTCTTATACAAAAATATAAACTAAAAAATTTAAAATTTACTTTTTAAAGAAGTCAATCTTAAAAGTTAACACTTCTTTAAAACTTTTGTTTTCTTGGTTGAAACTTAATTACACAAAAGCGGTTAAACCATTCTTTCAGCTTAACAACCGAAATGTCAAACAACACCAAATGCAGCCATTCTTCCTAGTTTTTATCTAGTAAACGGTTTAAATAAGTGATACTCTCTTTGTGCGGAAAAAAATTGTTAGTCATGATTTTGAAAGAAAATAATGCGAACACTATGTACCACTGTCCTGCTCTTTATTTACTCCTGCGCAACCGACATATTGCTCATGAGCAGCAATCCTTTTTAAAAATGCTTTGAGGCATTAGTTAAATGCCCATGTTTTATTCTACCTTTCACTGATTTTTCCATGCACCAACTAGTTTTTCTGTTTAGACTCAACCCTCTACTCAGCTGTATATTATGTTCCGAACAATAGTTTCCTTGCAATCGAAGTCAAGATATTTCTTCCAATGATCAGTGTGCCATTGTCCTTAGATAAGTTGTTGGGGAAAGAGCCAAGAAAAGACTAGTTCGCCTGGTAAATGTGGATAACTCAAGTGGAAAATGCTTGGATACCTTGCTACCAAATTCACTTGCAGAGATAGGCCTGATACTAGAACAATATATTGGAGATTCATTTGATGGAGCAGCTATTTTGAGTAGTGTTTACTCTGTTCTTTAAGCACTTGTGAAAGCAACTTGCCCAAATTACATTCATATTTGGTGCTTTGCACACAGTGATTGCTTTAGTAGGAGTTAATAAAAAACATTAAAAATTGATTCCTCTTAGGCAAAATATTGCTCTATTTCTTCATAGTAGCACCAGGACGGTGGCATCCCTAAAATAAAGATTTTTTTTAGAGATCACTTTATTTAATACACTGAAAAGTGGCCCCCTAAAACAATAACCTTTTTTTAGAGATCGCTTTGCCGCTTTGCTTTGGAACACTAAAAAGTGACCCCCTACGTTTCTCGGACCGGGTCTCCCTTCTTGTAAAGCCATCACTGTATGCACATGTTTTGAATTTGGTGATCAGTCATGCAAGAAGTGTATGTGTTGCAGCAGTTAGTCTTTTTGGTCTGCTTACTGAGCTATCTACATTTTTCAATGATTTCTGTAAAAGGATGAAGGTCTGGAAAGAGCATATGCAGACTAAAACCAGGAAAGAAGAAATGCCTTAGACTAGAGCGCATTGGTCAAACTAGGTGGTCAAGTAGAGGTAGAGCACATTCAAAATTGTTTGGCAGCTACACAAATTAGTCATCAAAATTTTATTCAGTCCTTCTGATCATCCTTCAGCAAGTAAGTAAATACCTGATCTCAAAGGATCAGTTTGCTATGAAGCACAGAAATTAAGTAAAAACTTGCGCAAATTTGTATGTATGTATGTTTTTATATTTCTCAGCCGCAACAGCACAAATCAAGGACAAAAGAAGATTAAAAGTTGACAAAAGGAATCAGTGAAAAACGATATACGTTATAGGACATGTAAACAATACATTGTACTGATATAACAAATGATATTTTTATCTGCATGCTCACTGCACCTTAAATTTGAATTTGAAACTATCTTAATAGTATTTACATTCATCCGAATTTTGGATATTACCATACCAGTGTCAAATTATCTGCACAAATCAGCCCTGAATATCATGCAAGCTTAGCATATTATTAACAAAGCCATTGAAAATGTTGAAAAAATCTCAAGAGAGTTTAGTGACATTTTTTGAAACAACATCTAATTTTGTTGTTCATGCAAATTTTAAATTGAAAGAGGTGAAAATTTCTGTCCCTAAGAGCCAGTGTTGTAAAGACTCGAGTACGATTTTTGAGGACTCGGGCTTGTACTCGGACTCGTGCATCAAGAACTCGGACTCGAACTCGAACTCGTATATTTTTTTTTGTTGGAACTCGGACTCGGACTTGTAGCCAAGAATTCGCACTCGGACTCGGACTCGTTAAAAAAACAGCGTTTACCAAGTAGAAAAAATAATTTTAATAAAAGAAGCTCGATGATTTTACTCAGAAATTACGAAAAGAAAAGCAGCCAGCCACTGGCAGCCAGACATTTGATTGCCGGTTGCCGAATTGTTAAGTTTCTTGGCAAACATAAGGCAGACGGATTACCGCTGCAACAACCAGATTTGTCCGTGAGAAACAGCTGTCTGCAAAACTTCGTTGCAATCATCAAACGAAATCTTAGTTGATTAGAATAGATTTCGTGGACGAATCTGTAGTTTGCAAATGAAAAAGATTTTAGGGTGAAACTTAATCATCTCTAAAAAAAATCTTCACTTAAAATTTGTCTTCAGGCCGTTCGTTGCTGGGCTTTTAAAAGCTTTTTAGTTGACAATTGAAATTTTGACTTCGCATTAAAGCGCAGTCATATAGAAACGGACTTGCGCATTAGCTTGGGTATTGTGACGTCACAGAGGTTTTTTTAGAAATTTTAGTAAATAAAATCAAGCCGGTGTACATTACAGGGTTGCCAGATTGGCTTTTTGGATGCCAAATTTGAGAAATCTGGCTGTTTTTGCCAAAATAGAAAAGTCCGACATCGAAAGGAAGCAAAGACCTTTTCTTTTTTTAGAGAACAGTATGACTTTGGGACGAAAATAGGTGAGTCCGACATGGAATGAAAGTGAAGAACATTTTTTTTTTTTTGGAGAACCCCATGATTTTTGGACGAAAATATATTTTCTAGCTGGTAAAATTGTTTGGCTTTATTTGGCTTTTTTTATTCCCTCGTTTGGCTTTATTCTATCACTGGGATCTGGCAACCCTGGTACATTATTGGTTGGCATTCCAGAATGCCAGCGGACGCGTAAGGATTAAATCCATAAAAACAAAGATACGGTAGAAACTGGATATTACGACACCGGCTATAACGACAATTCGCTTTTAACAACGCATTTTTCTTGGTCCCGGCAGAATTCCTACCTTTTATGTACATTTGACTTCGGCTTTAGCGACACCCGCTTTTACGACAATTCGCTTTTAACGATGTCACTTCTTTATCCCCGCGAACAAAATTATCCTATTTTGCGACAGTTATTGCCTTTTGTTTAAATGCGTGACGAGAATTAGCAGCTTTAATCTCCTTTTAGGTGTCAAGCGTCTGCATCTAAAACCAAAAGCGATGGCGTGACAGCGCGTATACAGGGTGTGCAAAAAGTTTCCGGACTACTTTTTATTGATTTAATAAATAAATAAAAAATATTTTTTTTTATTAAATGATAAAATTAATGTTCTAGACCAGTGGTTTTCAATCTTTTTGTAGGAGCGGAACCCCCATGAAACATTCCAGAGGCTCGAGGAACCCCTGTGCAATAATTTAATTGTCTTGTGCAACAAACATCATTTGATTAATTGAAATGCGTCCAACGTCTAATTGAAATGCGTACAGCTGGTGGTTAACTTCATTGATCGCTGCGGCAAAAAAGAGTAATAAAGAAGCGTACTGATCAGTGAAGAAACCAACCGACCCCGAGCGTACGCGCATACACCAACAGCGATAAACAAGCCCGAGAAGATTTTAATTTATATAAGAGACATAGCAGTCAATCGTACAATTGCAATACTAAGTTTCAAACCAAATTAACTAATTAAGAAAATTCAAACTGTTTCATTAAAAAGCTTAAAACAGGACGCAAAGTAAAATTTTTCAATTACAATCTAATTTTTTATAGTAAAGGGAAAGAATTGCCGTCGTTTCTGTTAGTTACACTTGATTTTGAATTTATAAACCAACTTTCTACAAATAACCTTTTATTGTATTCAGTTTCAACTTTTAACATAATTGTTTTTTTCAATCTATCTTGTGATCCATAATCAATGAGTGCTCACGAAGCGCTGATTGATCCTGTCTTTGATAGTTAATACAACGTTGATGTTCCGTTAACCTAGATTTTATACTTCGTTTCGTTTGACCAATAGATCAAAAATCACTGTATTTTTAAACAATATGCATATAATAATAAACTAGACTCGGGATTTGAATGTAAACTTGCGGAACCCCTGGACTGTACTGGCGGAACCTTAGGGTTCCGCGGAACCCTGGTTGAAAACCACTGTTCTAGACAATTGTTTGTATTTTACGCATTAAAATTCACAAATTTTTAAAAATTAATCATTAAAAATGGAGAAAAGAAATGCAATCATTGAATTACATCTCGCGGGAATATCAGCCCCTCTTATTACTGTATAAGACAACTTAAAGTTGCTAAATCGGCGGTTTATGATACAATTAAAAGATACAAAGAACTGGGAAATAACACAAGACCATCCCAGAACTGGTCGACCAAGAACGGCGCGTACTCCGAAGAAAATTAAAGCCGTACGGGAGAGGATCAGGAGAAACCCACGAAGAACAATAAAGGGGATGGCAGAAAGCCTGGGAATATCTCCATATTCTATGCTTTCCATAGTCAAAAAAGACCCTATAAATATTTTGGAAATTCTGTCTCCGGCACTGATCGAAATGAAATCGAAATGGAAAAACGAAGTGTTTACCTTTCAACATGATGGTGCACCATCGCACACCTCGAAAAAAACTCAATCATGGTCCAGAGAAAACTCCCCTTCATTTTGGGGCAAAGAAATGTGGCCTCCTTCCTCTCCTGACCTAAACCCACTCGACTTTAGCATCAGGTCAATGCTCAAAAAAGACGCACGCCGCTCAGAAAAACTTTTTGTCGACCACTTGAAGAAATCCTTACAGAAAGCATGGGCTGATATTCTCCAGAAAAAGATACGTGCTGCAGTAGAAGCATTAAAATCAAGACTGGAGAAGATAATTGATGAAAATGGTGGCCAAATCAAGTAAAAATAGATTCCCTGATTATATTTATATTTTTTCTTTGCTCACGCAAAAAATCATTCAAAAAGTGCATTTAATATTATATATATTTTATTTTAAACTTTTCCGGGAACTTTTTGCACACCCTGTACAAGACCATTGTTGACCTAATAAAAGGTCCAACTTTGCTCTACTGTGTACTGTATTTAAACAAAAAAGTACAGTAGCAGAAAGATGTCTAACAAAAAAACATCATTACCGTTATGGAAAAAATATGACATCGTTAATGAGGTGAACAGGAGAAATGATACGGCAGTGTCAATGTTTGCTAAGGAACTTGAAATTTCAAGAACATCCTTAATCACAATTTTGAAGAATAAAGAAAAGATAATCGAAGACTTTGAGGCAGGTTGCAGCAGCACAACGAAACGGAAGCGTAAGCATAATTTCGAAGCGGTGGATGAGCCTTTGATGAAATGGTTTCGTCAAGCAAGAGACGAAAAAATTCTATTCAGTGGGGAAATGTTGCTGCTGAAAGCTCAAAGAGTATACTAAAAGCTTTTACAACATAGGCCTAAGCTATAAACTACTAAGATCGCGAATTGTTGATTTGACATTTAGATTTTTTTTAAAAATGCAAATTTTATGACTTGCGGACTCGGACTAGCACTCGGACTCGTAGATTTTTTTTCTGAACTCGGACTCGTACTCGGACTCGTGCATCAAGAACTCGGACTCGAACTCGGACTCGTAGAAATATTTTTTGTTGAACTCGGATTCGTACTCGGACTCGTAAGTTAGGGACTCGCTCTCGGACTCGGACTCGTAATAAAGGCAAAGTTTACAACACTGCTAAGAGCTTCTTGTTATCAGATCTAGTCGCTCAGCACCAGAAGGTATCACAGAGCAGAAGAAAAACTTTGAGTTTTCATACCATAATGCAGTAACTGATGCTGTGCTCTCCAGCATGCAAGCTAGATTTTTGTCTCATGACAAACTCTATAAGCAGATATCCTGCTTTAATCAAAACAGGCTTTCTGAAATCTTGGCATCTCCACAAAACGTCGAGCTAAGTTTGACTGCTAATGCAGCACCAGAAACTGACAGAGTGACTACAAGATGAACTGATTTCATTTCATCGAGCTACAAACACCTGAAGAAGGGACTGCTAGAGAATATGAATGACAATTAAAACGATTCGGACATGTTGAATTCAGAGAAAGAGTATACAGAAGTTGCTAAATCATCTGAGAAGACAACATGTAAGAATTGTTTCTTTTGTGCTTTCACATTGCTATCAGAGTAACTGCATATGAAAAATAATATGCAGCATATAAATTCATTGTAACACTAAGCATCACACAGTGCACATGTGAAAAATCTTTTTCCATACTAAGACTGTTGAAGCACAAGGCTGGAGTTTTCACTCACCCAGAATAACTTGGAGTTACTTATACTAATTGCTGTTGAAAAAGACATTGCAATAAAAATTAAATCAAACAAAAACCAAATCATTGATAAAATTGCAGAATCCTTTGCTGAAATGATACAATATTGTTACTGCAATCTTTGAACAATAATATTGGAAGTTTTTTGCTCAGTATTATTGTAAAGCATAATAATTTACATATTAGGGTGTGTTAAAATGTAAAAATTGATTTCAAAAAATGTATGTTAACTCATTTCAATATCTGTTAAGAGCAAGGCATCTAGATCAAAGTTTCTTTTAAAATGCATCTGAGAACCGACTTAAAAAACCTTGCAGTATATGGTAAGGGTCGAAAGTGTTGGTTAGCCAAAGAGAGTGTCACTTCTCACGAGCAAAGCTCAGCTGATTGAATGCTTGAAAGAATTGATAATTTGTCTATTGGAATGGGACGTAGGCAATTAATGACAATAAACAAGAGTTTTTTAAAGATGGTTTTATTTTTTTTGCATTATTTGTTAAAGTTGTTGTGCAATATGCCATAGGAAAACAAAGAAATTAAGAAAATGTTCTTTTCCGAACATGTTGGACTCTATTAAATTTGAAGGAGGAGGCCAAAATTGAAACTAAAATTAAAACAATTAGTTTTTCAATTATTTCAGCAAAAGCAAAAAGCAACAAAAAGCAAAGTTACAGCTGTTTATTTATTTCAATTTGATTGATTGAATGGCTGACTCACTATAAATATGTTTACTTAATGTTTACCAGGTAATGAAAGGTTTTCAATCTCATTTATCGAAGCAGATTGTTTATGTTAACAAAGGGAAGTAACTGTTTAAGTTTAAGTTTGTTTTTGGTCTATTTAAACGTCAAAAGTCAAATCGGCGAAAACTCAGTAGGGTTGCAGTAGTAAAAAATCCCTGCAACTGAAGAGTTTGGTCGTTAACAATACTTTCCCGAAAAGTAATAAGAATTTGAATTCAAAACTAGTAATGTTCTAAGTAGAATTTCTACTATGTTCGATTTAAAAAAATGTCATATTTAAACATTATTCTAGCATTTGAATGTTCGAAATAGAAATATCTTCTTTAATTAACAAACATTCAAAGTTTATTGAAATAGGGTAGAAAAATTGTGTTTACCGTTCACGTATAAAACTTTGAAAGAGGAGTTACTTTTTTATACCATAAAATTGCTATGAAAAGCAGCCGTATTGGATTTAGCATTTCTGATTTTGTTTATTATTGCCATCTACGTATATATCTACATTATTACGATAAGAAAAAAGAAGACAAAAGAAAACAAGCGTTCATGGCTAACTTAAGCCCTCATCAGGTTTCATAATGAATGATTTTTCATGATGCTTTCAAATATGTTTAGTAAATAGATAGAACCACTAGTATACAAAAGAAAATTTAAATTAGGATTAAACTTTCTTATCACTAGCGTATTTAGGGGGGCATTGTGCCATGGCTCCTCCCTGGAGATCATCAATACTTTTTGGGCAGAAATTACGCCAGAAAACGAAGACAGAACCCATATGCGGGCCTCTTTCGTTTCGTTTTTATCAGAAATCATTAGTCTACAGCCGTGTTTCCCAACCCGAGTCCGCGGACTCATTTGAGTCCTCGGAAGGATTTAATGAGTCCGCGAGCACATCAACAAGTTTCAAAATAACATCAACTAGTTTTAACGATAAAACCTTATAACCGCATATAGGTAACCAGTTTTAACGATAGTTCCAATGCATTAGAGTAGCCGCTACTCTAATGCATTGGAACTTTTTTATTCATTGCGCACGCTTTGACTTTTTGGTAATGGTGAAACTTCCCTAGGGAGTGAAATGTAATAAATTTTGTTTTATTACGTCACAACGAATCTGTCATGCCTTTGTGCTCGCATTCCTTTTTTCTTTTCTATCTAACTCCCGCATAGCCATAACCACGAGGACGAGTCTAAAATTTAAACTGCAGTAAATTTTAACGTAGTACAGTAGACGATTTTCAATGGCAAAACGAAAACAAGTATTTTCATATAACGAAGACTTTTTAAAATTTGGATTCACGTCAGTGGAAGTAAATGGCGAGGTCAGGCCACAGTGTGTGTTGTGTTTAGAAGTTTTAGCTCACAGCTCTTTAAAAGAAGCTAAACTTCAACGACACCTTAGATCTAAGCATGAAAAGTACCTTGGCAAAGATTACGAATTCTTTAAGAGCAAAGAACTGCATGCCAAGAGAAGCCGCATTGATCGTCCGAGTATTTGGGGAGGGGTAGCCTACTCTCATAAAGATGCAGTGCAAGCTTCCTTTTCTGTTGCGTGGAAAATTGCTAGAGCTAAAGCTGCTCATACAACAGGAGAACGGTTGATTAAGCCTGCAGCCATTGAAATGGCCCGGATAATGTGCGGCGAGGCTGTTGCTAATAAACTGGCTATGGTTCCGTTGTCGGACAACACAATCAAACGACGAATCGAAGAACTTTTAGTTGATATTCTACAGCAGACGATTGCTGCTGTAAAGCGAAGTAAAAATTTTAGTCTGCAGTTAGATGAAACAACAGATATAGAAAGCGACCCCCAGCTGATGGTGTTTGTACGTTATCGCACTGCCGATGACTATGTAGAACAATTTCTCTTTTGTCGACCGCTGACTAAATACACCACAGGAGAAGAAATACATGTATATAAAAAGGTAGATTCTTTTTTTGAAGAGCATCAGCTTTTGTGGACTGACTGCGTGTCTGCTTGTGCCGATGGTGCTCCAGCTATGATGGGAATCAAAAAAGGATTTATGAGTTTTGCAAAAAAGCAAAACAATGACATTTTAATTGTCCACTGTTACCTTCACAGAGAAAATCTTGCCGCTAAAGACATTCAAGCAAACCTGGCTTTAGTGTTCAAGGAGGTTGTATGTGTTGTCAATTATATAAAATCCCACTCCTTATGTACTCGTTTATTTCGCGTGTTTTGTGACGAAATGGGAGCTGAACACAGTGGACTTCTGTATCATTCAAACATCCGTTGGCTATCAAGAGGAAAAGTGTTGCAGAGAATAGCTAGCTTACGCAACGAAGTAGGTGCTTTTCTAAAAGAACGAAAACATGAACTTTTAGAGCGATTCAAAGACAACGAGTGGATTGCAAAGTTGTTATTTTTAGCTGATTTTTTCAGTCATTTAAATCAATTAAATACCTCTATGCAGGGAAAAGACAAAATATTTTTGGATGTGTCTGAAGACTATTATCACTTTCAAAGCTAAAATGGAGTTGTGGATGCATCGAATGGAACAAGGGAAGATAGCTGCGTTTCCAGCATTAAACGCATTTGTAGAAGAAGAAGAATTTAATTTGCACAGCATTCGTGAGATATTTCTTGATCACCTTTCTTCATTTCTTTCCGAGTTGGATAAATATATCCCTTCTAATGATTACAGCAAAAAGTTTAACTGGGTGCGATGTCCTTTCGAGGTATCAGCTTTGCATGTTCACCCTGATATGGACTGCATTGCTGAACAGCTGATTGAGTTGCAGAGTCGACAACTGTGGAGGAACAACTTCAAAAATGTATCTCTGACTCAATTTTGGGAAGAAGTTCAATCAAAGGAACCAAATCTATCTGATCTCTGTTGGCGGGCAACAAAAGCTCTTCTACCTTTTCCAACTACATATCTCTGCGAAGCTGGATTTTCAGCTTTAGCTATGATAAAAACCAAGTACCGCAACCAACTTCAACCAGAAGATGACCTTAGATGCGCGTTGACAACCATAGACCCTAATTTCGACAAGCTAGTGGCGAAAGTCCAGGGACAAGGTTCCCATTGAAAGTTGTAAATGCAGCTTTTGTTTGTGGCATTAAACTGACTGTGTTTAAGTTCTGTAATGTTTCATTGTGTTTGTTTCGTGGCCTCTTCACTCAAATTGTGATTAAGGGACGTAACGTTGTCAACTAACCATACTCTGTGTGAAGTGGCCTTCATTGTTGCGTTTTGAGTCCGCAAAGACTTTGGCAGGTTTGGAATTAGTCCGCCAACAAAAAAGGTTGGGAAACACTGGTCTACAGAGACGAAATTCATAAAATCCGGGACCGATTCAAAGTGAAAACCTTCTTTTTAGCTAGCAGTTAAATAAGTTTTTGCACTAAGCATATTTGATTGTGGTCGTATGCCCCCCATTTTCAAAAATCCTCGGTACGCCACTGTTTCTAATTAATAAAGTTTCGCATATTTTAGTGAGAGATTTTGATTTATATTTGCGCATGCAAAAATCTTTTAAAATCAAATTAATTCAATTCAATTCATTTTTATTTGCAACCAAGGTATTACGTTTCGAAGTTCTTATTGAAAAAGTGATTGCGAAATAGGAAACAGCGGCTAAACGATATACGTTATTACACACACAACGTCAATTGTGCGTGGTCGCCGTACCTTATTAAAGTTCGAATAAAACTCGCATCAAAAAATTTTATTTATATATTCTTGTTTTTCATTTATTTTTCATGTAATTTGATTTACCACCATTGTGTGTAGTTATGATAGCTTGGTACATTGTTTTCTGCTTTCATGTTGTGTGGCTTACTTTCAAGAGCGGTTTACAATTTTTTCATTGCAGCATTTCAGTGAAAATAAGAATCGCACAAATTATAACGACGTCAGAAGTAAACACCCGCTACGAATTGAGAATTATTAAAGCGTAACTACCATCGAAAAACTAGGTTAATCACGAACAGCTTTTATTGTTTGAGCGTAGACTTCTAAAGAATAGTACCGGTATCTGCATTGATAGCAGCAGCACAAATCGGCTTATCGCCATCGAAAATGTGGCTGAAAGAAAACGAGGAAGCAGTCGATGCTAGCTGCTTGATAGTAAAAGAGCAAGGTGTTAGGAAAGTGGAAAGCTAACTGTAAAGATTGTTTTATAATATACGAATAAGAGCCGAAACTTGTTTACGCGTTTCTTTGACTTAATTCTTATTTTTATTCATGTTGCGTCACAGACGGTAATACGTTAAAGAATTTAAGTTTTACAGTTGTATGTGGGCTTACTTTCAAGTTTACTTACGGTTCACAATCGGATAAATACGGTAATTGCTTTTTTAATTCAGGAATGTGCAATCTGCGGCCCGCGAAGCCAAATCATGTGACTGGCGAAAAGCTTTAATTTTGAAAATAAAAAGTCACGAGTCTCTCCACTAGAATGATGTTGAATAATTTTATTGCCTTTTAGGTTTATGTCTTGAAACTAAATAGAGGAATAGGCAGTAAGGTTAACTGCAAAACGCTTATTGAAGCAAATGCAAAAAAACTTGTTTCATGATTTGCCATAAAACTAAATCTCTTTTATAGTAAAAAGCGGATAATTAACGTGTGGAAGCGCCACCGTCCTATCACACCTGAATAGTGAGATAAGTCGATGACCGAAACTGCATCCGACGGAAAGTCTATAAATCACTGTATTAGATTGATTCTATTTCTTGCCGGTTTACAAATGCGTACGTCACGGTTCGTGTACGTTTTGATCAATTTTTGACAGTATTCACTATTTTAAGCTGAAAAAATTTATTACTTCGATGTAGCTGAGGGAAAATAATTACAAGGCCAAATTACGTAGTATGAGTTTTACGTAGTTTAAAAACAAAACCAAAATTATTGAAGCCACGATTGAGCGCCAGTTTGACTGAAAACAGAGAACACGAATAAAAGAAGAAACAAAAAACAAAGGGATTAGCGACATTGAAAATACATAAAATAAATTTAAAATGAGGTCGCAAATTATATATAATATATGAAATCCTCAACGTCAAGAACCTAAGTGTTTGGAAATTTTATGAAAGTTTAAGGAACTTAATTTAAAAAAAAGCCAATTAAAGGTGAAGCAAAGAAAAAAATTTTCGCAGCAATAGCATGCATTTGGCATGGCAGCACTAAAGGTTGCACAACCCTAGCTTACTTCAATAATAATTTTCTTAAAAAGCATTTCTTCAGAAGAACTGTTTTGTATTTGTATTTGTACAATTACATGCTGTGCTCTATATTAACTCACGTGGTTTTCGACTTTGAACATTTCGCGATCTATAGGTGGCAAAGACAAGCTTTTAAACAGTGATATTAGCGGAAGAGGATTTATATTGATTAACCCGAGAAACGCTAGTGCTACATAAATAAATAAAGTATGAACAAGGTTGTAGTAATAAAGTTAGCGTGGTTCTGGAGTAATGAGAAATGCTTTTTTAAAATATAGTTAGATTTTATCTTAAAAACACTATTTATTTAAGTTAAAAAAATAGGCAGTGGTTAGAGGTCCGGTACCGAACTTCAAATTTTTAAAATTTAAAATATAGTAAATTTTACTGTTATAATTTTTTGACATTAGGTGAAGAAAATTTTTATTGTTTTTATTAGAGAGTATGAAGGACGATTGTCTTTGCAGCAAATGTTGCTATGATTGTTGGAATGTATAATGCACGAAAGTAAATATCATCAGAATTTAAGAAAAAAGTGAGACCTGTAATAGAACTTGCAGATTGCAAAGCAGCAGAATTTCTAATTCTAATGCAGAATTCAAAACAGCAGAGCTATGTTGTATGTTGGATTTTGTCATTTTAAATAACAAGAAAAATTTTTTTTAATAACAATATACTAATTGCATTAAGTTTGCTTCTTCTATTAGAGACTTTTAATTTTCACTAAAACGCTTGTCGTTGATACATTCTTTTGTTCCTACCTTCTTCAAAATATTTCCGGTGATTCTTTAATTTTATACGGTGAAATTTTTATGTCTTTTAGCAATCACAGTAGAATAAATTTCGTTGATTATTTCAAATTATTTGGGTCAGTAGACAATGTTTGTTGCTTTTCTTCTGAATGTTACCTTGGGTTAGTTACACATTGATTGCTTAATGTTATGATTGTAATAATAGAGTAAGCTTTGTAATTGTAGAGTTTGCTCTTATTTTCGTATTGTTTTATTTTTATTCCGGTTACAAATCATTATTTACAACAATGCTGATTTAACAGTTTTTGTTAACAATTTTGTTGCCAAAGTAGTTAATGCCAAGTTTTATAATTGAGATAAGCATTTACTAATCAAAAAATACCAAATTGTAAAAAACTTTTTTATAAAACTTTTCCTTCAATTTGAAACAAGTCAAAGGTTGTTAAATGTCTAATTTTAGTGAAGATTATAATATAAAGTTTATTTTACGCTTTGCTGATGTTTCGAGCTTGCAAATCAATATATTTATTTTTTTTAGTTTTCTTATTCATTTTTTAGTTATTTTATTGTACCTCTATGTTTATCTTTCTGAATCACAGGAAAACCATGGAGGCACTAATACGTAGGGCATGCAATTAACCCGACCTACTTTCGGAGATGTCAAGATATTGCTGTCCGTTTCAAACTTTATTTTAATTTTTTAGTTTTATAGAGAAATCACTGAAATTTAGAACTGCTTATCAAGATCATCAAGTTAGAGAAAGTGCCGTAAAGTATCTTTCCTAAGGACAAACAGAATGGCACGAGTAGGTTTTGAACCGAAACCATGTGGATCACAAACCTCGCGGTCTAACTACTTAACCACGCTGCCAACCACGCGACGATTATAAATGATTTTTTGTCTTTCATCTTCTGCATTGTCGTTCATTAAACAAATTGCAAATATTTGCAATGCGCACTTTTCAAAGAACAAAAAAAAACACTAGTCAAGTCAAAATACATAGTTGTTAAGCTTATCTAACAGGCAGTCATCAAGTTAGACTTATTGGCAAATATTGCAGTACAGGACGGAAAATTACGCTTATTCATATTCTCAAGGTCGCGAAAAATTTCGTGACATGATGCTGTTTATCAAGCTTATAAATAAGTTTTACCTTCTAGTGTGGCTTCGATTGAAGCTTCAAGTTTGGCAAAGCTCTGGCTTTCATACATTTCTATTGCCGAAAGTGTTGAAAATGCCACTAGTAATTTCTGAGAACCGCCTTTGATTATGTTTGACTTTATTTTTAAAAATTAATAAAAGAATAAAGTAATTTTTTATTTTTTATTTTAGAATTACTTTTAAAATTAAAAATTTCTGCCAATTATAAAGCACAAAAAGTTTAATTTGTAAAAAAAAGAGACTGACAATTCAAATGCTACCGTGCATAAAAGACGGATGATCAATTCAACTATGTGTTCTCAGTCTGGAAGCGACATTCAAAAGTTAGCTAAAAATCTCACTTATCTCTCTTGTGACTAGAAATTTAATTGCACAATAGAGAAGTAAGTTATATAAGATTAAATATTTTTTAGTATTGTTAAATATATCTCTATCTGTATTAATGTATAAAAGAAACAGAGATTTGAAGTTGTTTTCAATTTTAATGTTAGCTATAACCAGGGCTCAGCAATTGTTGGACCGTGGACTGAGGCCTACATAAAGAATGTTTTATTCAAAGAGACACAATTTTATTCTCAGCGTATAAAGATAAAGATCTTTTTTTAACTAATTTAATTTTTTTAATTAACTAACTTCAATGAAAAAATCCTACTTAATCTTGGCTTATTATTTTCAGAAATAAAAAAAATTTTATGGCTCGTTATAAAATTAAAAACGTCCATCTAATTGCAGTCAATTTTTAAACAGTTCTAGAACAAAAATTGACTTGTTTACGCTTTCTACGTAATTATGATAATTTTATAATTAGAAAGAATAATTCTTATCTTTATGTTTTTTTAAATAATTTTAAATTAATTTTTAGAATTTATATAATATATTAATATTATCAAATCAACTCATTATTTCTTTGTTTAGAAGTCCTTGCACGTTAGAAAATCAAAGTGCACCAGCCCTGGATTCGCCGCAATGTGCAGCAATTGTGCTTTCCAGATGGAAAACTGGGAAGCTGAGCAAAGCAAGAAAATGAGAAACGAAGAAGAAACATGCTAATTTGACCTATAACTTTTAAAAACTTTGAATTGTGACCTCATTTTGAATCGTATGGAACATTTTATTGAATCTAGTTTTTATGTCAAAAATTGCCAAAGACTATTAGGCTGGGAAACAAACTTTTAAAAACCATGGTTTAAAGTGTACATTTTGTGTATTGTGTTTTTTTGTTTGTTTTTATTAATTCTTTTATCTTTTACTTTGATTTTATTTTTTAAATCAAAGGAACTGCAGCATTGGCTATGCTCTATTCTACAATGTATTAATTGTTTTATTGTATAGTTTATATTTCCGCAAATAATCGTGTATTGATTGATGGTTTGTAACAAAAAGTATATAGAATTCTAAAAGCATATAACATCCTATTTATAAAATGGAATTAAAAAAACTGAAATTTTGTAGTGTATAACCCATTTAAAAAAAGTTTGATAACAGCTTAAATTTTATTAAATTTATTTAAAAAAAGTGAAATAAGAAAACGTTTACGTCATTTTTACCAGCACCTACGACAAATTTTTGTGGCTAAGGATTTTATACGAAAAATGTCCAATCTGAGAGATATCAAAGGTGCTTACCAGTCCATTTGCAAAACCGGCTTTTTGCTTCAAACTTGGGAACACTACAGTAGCTACATTTAAAAGTAAACTTTAAAATATGAAGTATTGTTGAGTTTTTGTTTTGCAATTTTAATCAAATTAAAATACTAAATTTCGTGTTAGTTGTGTTTTTCTGTAATATTCTACAGTAGTAAAAAAATTTTTTTCACGAAATCGCTTTTAAAACGAATATTAATTCATAATAACCATACATAAACAAAAACAGGCTATCATATTTAAATTAAACCTTAAACTCGTTTGATTTCTAGTAAGAAATATACATGATTTTTCTTCGATATAGCTTTGAAATCAAAGATTTATCTTTGATAATCATGTTTAAGTCAATGATGACAATCATGTTTAAATCAAATATTTAAACTCGTTAATTTCTGGTAAGAAACATACATGATTTTTCTTTGAAATAGCTTTGAAATCAAAGATTTATCTTCGACAATCATGTTTGAATCAATAATGAAAATCATGTTTAAATCAAGTATTTAAACTCGTTAATTTCTGGTAAGAAACATATATGATTTTTCTTCGAAATAGCTTCGAAATCAAAGATTTATGTTCGACAATCATGTTTGAATCAATGATGACAATCATGTTTAAATCAAGTTTAAAAGTGTTCACTTTCGGTGTATATTTCAAGGATATATCTCTGTCTTTCAACTATGATACAAACTTAAAACGAAGATAAATCTCAATAATATATCTTTGATTATCCTCGAGATTCTACGACTGGGAATCTGCGAATGTTAGCTTGTACAGAATCGGCCGTTACGAAATAATTTAGTTTTATTAAATGATTTAAAGCAAAATCGATTCCTACAACTTGACAGCATATTTTAAGAATGTATAAGGCATGTATAATGATTGAGAAGTATATTTGGAAATAAATCATTATTGAAACGTGCGAATGTTAGCTTGTGCAGAATCGGCCCCCAAAAACATTACGTTTTCTTAAATATTTAAATAAATTCAATTGTTAGAACTTTAAACTATATTTCAAAAGTGTTTTATTTATATGAAAATAATAATTAATATGCGTTTGAGAAACGAATGATTGATTTTTAAAGTTACATGTAAATTCATAATACAAACCTGCGAATGTTAGCTTGTACAGAATCGGCCGTTACAAAATATTTTAGTTTTATTAAATGATTTAAAGCTAAATCGATTCCTACAACTTGACAGTATATTTCAAGAATGTATAAGGCATGTATAATGATTGAGAAGTGTATTTGGAAATAAATCATTATTGAAACGTGCGAATGATAGCTTGTGCAGAATCGGCCCCCAAAAACATTACGTTTTCTTGAATATTTAAATAAATTCAATTGTTAGAACTTTAAACTATATTTCAAAAGTGTTTTATTTGTATGAAAATAATAACTAATATGTGGTTGAGAAACGAATGATTGATTTATAAAGTTAAACTCATAATACAAACCTGCGAATGTTAGCTTGTGCAGAATCGGCCGTTACGAAATATTTTAGTTTTATTAAATGATTTAAAGCAAAATCAATTCCTACAACTTGACAGTATATTTCAAGAATGTATAAGGCATGTATAATGATTGAGAAATGTATTTAGAAATAAATCATTATTGAAACGTGCGAATGTTAGCTTGTGCAGAATCGGCCCCCAAAAACATTACGTTTTCTTGAATATTTAAATAAATTCAATTGTTAGAACTTTAAACTATATTTCAAAAGTGTTTTATTTATATGAAAATAATAATTAATATGTGTTTGAGAAACGATTGGTTGATTTTTAAAGTTAAACTCATAATACAAATCTGCGAATGTTAGTTTGTACAAAATCGGCCGTTACGAAATAATATAGTTTTATTAAATGATTTAAAGCAAAATCGATTCCTACAACTTGACAGTATATTTCAAGAATGTGTAAGGCATGTATAATGATTGAGAAGTATATTTGGAAATAAATCATTATTGAAACGTGCGAATGTTAGCTTGTGCAGAATCGGCCCCCAAAAACATTACGTTTTCTTAAATATTTACATAAATTCAATTGTTAGAACTTTAAACTATATTTCAAAAGTGTTTTATTTATATGAAAATAATAATTAATATGCGTTTGAGAAACGAATGATTGATTTTTAAAGTTAAACTCATAATACAAATCTGCGAATGTTAGCTTGTACAGAATCGGCCGTTACGAAACATTTTAGTTTTATTAAATGATTTAAAGCAAAATCAATTCCTACAACTTGACAGTATATTTTAAGAATGTGTAAGGCATGTATAATGATTGAGAAGTGTATTTGGAAATAAATCATTATTGAAACGTGCGAATGTTAGCTTGTGCAGAATCGGCCCCCAAAAACATTACGTTTTCTTGAATATTTACATAAATTCAATTGTTAGAACTTTAAACTATATTTCAAAAGTGTTTTATTTATATGAAAATAATAATTAATATGTGTTTGAGAAACGATTGGTTGATTTTTAAAGTTAAACTCATAATACAAACCTGCGAATGTTAGCTTGTACAGAATCGGCCGTTACGAAATAATTTAGTTTTATTAAATGATTTAAAGCAAAATCAATTCCTACAACTTGACAGTATATTTTAAGAATGTATAAGGCATGTATAATGATTGAGAAGTGTATTTGGAAATAAATCATTATTGAAACGTGCGAATGATAGCTTGTGCAGAATCGGCACCCAAAAACATTACGTTTTCTTGAATATTTAAATAAATTCAATTGTTAAAACTTTAAACTATATTTCAAAAGTGTTTTATTTATATGAAAATAATAATTAATATGTGTTTGAGAAACGAATGATTGATTTTTAAAGTTAAATTCATAATACAAACCTGCGAATGTTAGCTTTGTACAGAATCGGCCGTTACGAAATAATTTAGTTTTATTAAATGATTTAAAGCAAAATCAATTCCTACAACTTGACAGTATATTTTAAGAATGTATAAGGCATGTATAATGATTGAGAAATGTATTTAGAAATAAATCATTATTGAAACGTGCGAATGATAGCTTGTGCAGAATCGGCCCCCAAAAACATTACGTTTTCTTAAATATTTAAATAAATTCAATTGTTAGAACTTTAAACTATATTTCAAAAGTGTTTTATTTACGTGAAAATAATAATTAATATGCGTTTGAGAAACGAATGATTGATTTTTAAAGTTAAATTCATAATACAAATCTGCGAATGTTAGCTTGTACAGAATCGGCCGTTACGAAATATTTTAGTTTTATTAAATGATTTAAAGCAAAATCAATTCCTACAACTTGACAGTATATTTTAAGAATGTATAAGGCATGTATAATGATTGAGAAATGTATTTGGAAATAAATCATTATTGAAACGTGCGAATGTTAGCTTGTGCAGAATCGGCCCCCAAAAACATTACGTTTTCTTAAATATTTACATAAATTCAATTGTTAGAACTTTAAACTATATTTCAAAAGTGTTTTATTTATATGAAAATAATAATTAATATGTGTTTGAGAAACGAATGATTGATTTTTAAAGTTAAACTCATAATACAAACCTGCGAATGTTAGTTTGTACAAAATCGGCCGTTACGAAATAATATAGTTTTATTAAATGATTTAAAGCAAAATCGATTCCTACAACTTGACAGTATATTTTAAGAATGTGTAAGGCATGTATAATGATTGAGAAGTATATTTGGAAATAAATCATTATTGAAACGTGCGAATGTTAGCTTGTGCAGAATCGGCCCCCAAAAACATTACGTTTTCTTAAATATTTACATAAATTCAATTGTTAGAACTTTAAACTATATTTCAAAAGTGTTTTATTTATATGAAAATAATAATTAATATGCGTTTGAGAAACGAATGATTGATTTTTAAAGTTAAACTCATAATACAAATCTGCGAATGTTAGTTTGTACAGAATCGGCCGTTACAAAATATTTTAGTTTTATTAAATGATTTAAAGCAAAATCAATTCCTACAACTTGACAGTATATTTTAAGAATGTATAAGGCATGTATAATGATTGAGAAGTGTATTTGGAAATAAATCATTATTGAAACGTGCGAATGATAGCTTGTGCAGAATCGGCCCCCAAAAATATTACGTTTTCTTAAATATTTAAATAAATTCAATTGTTAGAACTTTAAACTATATTTCAAAAGTGTTTTATTTATATGAAAATAATAATTAATATGTGTTTGAGAAACGAATGATTGATTTTTAAAGTTAAATTCATAATACAAATCTGCGAATGTTAGCTTTGTACAGAACCGGCCGTTACGAAATATTTTAGTTTTATTAAATGATTTAAAGCAAAATCAATTCCTACAACTTGACAGTATATTTTAAGAATGTATAAGGCATGTATAATGATTGAGAAATGTATTTAGAAATAAATCATTATTGAAACGTGCGAATGTTAGCTTGTGCAGAATCGGCCCCCAAAAACATTACGTTTTCTTAAATATTTAAATAAATTCAATTGTTAGAACTTTAAACTATATTTCAAAAGTGTTTTATTTACGTGAAAATAATAATTAATATGCGTTTGAGAAACGAATGATTGATTTTTAAAGTTAAATTCATAATACAAATCTGCGAATGTTAGCTTGTACAGAATCGGCCGTTACGAAATATTTTAGTTTTATTAACTGATTTAAAGCAAAATCAATTCCTACAACTTGACAGTATATTTTAAGAATGTATAAGGCATGTATAATGATTGAGAAATGTATTTGGAAATAAATCATTATTGAAACGTGCGAATGTTAGCTTGTGCAGAATCGGCCCCCAAAAACATTACGTTTTCTTGAATATTTACATAAATTCAATTGTTAGAACTTTAAACTATATTTCAAAAGTGTTTTATTTATATGAAAATAATAATTAATATGTGTTTGAGAAACGAATGATTGATTTTTAAAGTTAAACTCATAATACAAACCTGCGAATGTTAGTTTGTACAAAATCGGCCGTTACGAAATAATATAGTTTTATTAAATGATTTAAAGCAAAATCGATTCCTACAACTTGACAGTATATTTCAAGAATGTGTAAGGCATGTATAATGATTGAGAAGTATATTTGGAAATAAATCATTATTGAAACGTGCGAATGTTAGCTTGTGCAGAATCGGCCCCCAAAAACATTACGTTTTCTTAAATATTTAAATAAATTCAATTGTTAGAACTTTAAACTATATTTCAAAAGTGTTTTATTTATATGAAAATAATAATTAACATGCGTTTGAGAAACGAATGATTGATTTTTAAAGTTAAATTCATAATACAAATCTGCGAATGTTAGTTTGTACAGAATCGGCCGTTACAAAATATTTTAGTTTTATTAAATGATTTAAAGCAAAATCAATTCCTACAACTTGACAGTATATTTTAAGAATGTATAAGGCATGTATAATGATTGAGAAGTGTATTTGGAAATAAATCATTATTGAAACGTGCGAATGATAGCTTGTGCAGAATCGGCCCCCAAAAATATTACGTTTTCTTAAATATTTAAATAAATTCAATTGTTAGAACTTTAAACTATATTTCAAAAGTGTTTTATTTATGTGAAAATAATAATTAATATGTGTTTGAGAAACGAATGATTGATTTTTAAAGTTAAACTCATAATACAAATCTGCGAATGTTAGCTTGTGCAGAATCGGCCGTTACGAAATATTTTAGTTTTATTAAATGATTTAAAGCAAAATCGATTCCTACAACTTGACAGTATATTTTAAGAATGTATAAGGCATGTATAATGATTGAGAAGTGTATTTAGAAATAAATCATTATTGAAACGTGCGAATGATAGCTTGTGCAGAATCGGCCCCCAAAAACATTACGTTTTCTTAAATATTTACATAAATTCAATTGTTAGAACTTTAAACTATATTTCAAAAGTGTTTTATTTATATGAAAATAATAATTAATATGTGTTTGAGAAACGAATGATTGATTTTTAAAGTTAAATTCATAATACAAACCTGCGAATGTTAGCTTGTACAAAATCGGCCGTTACGAAATAATTTAGTTTTATTAAATGATTTAAAGCAAAATCGATTCCTACAACTTGACAGTATATTTCAAGAATGTGTAAGGCATGTATAATGATTGAGAAGCGTATTTGGAAATAAATCATTATTGAAACGTGCGAATGATAGCTTGTGCAGAATCGGCCCCCAAAAATATTACGTTTTCTTGAATATTTACATAAATTCAATTGTTAGAACTTTAAACTATATTTCAAAAGTGTTTTATTTATATGAAAATAATAACTAATATGTGTTTGAGAAACGAATGATTGATTTTTAAAGTTAAATTCATAATACAAATCTGCGAATGTTAGCTTGTACAGAATCGGCCGTTACGAAATAATTTAGTTTTATTAAATGATTTAAAGCAAAATCAATTCCTACAACTTGACAGTATATTTTAAGAATGTGTAAGGCATGTATAATGATTGAGAAATGTATTTGAAAATAAATCATTATTGAAACGTGCGAATGTTAGCTTGTGCAGAATCGGCCCCCAAAAACATTACGTTTTCTTAAATATTTACATAAATTCAATTGTTAGAACTTTAAACTACATTTCAAAAGTGTTTTATTTATATGAAAATAATAATTAATATGCGTTTGAGAAACGAATGATTGATTTTTAAAGTTAAATTCATAATACAAACCTGCGAATGTTAGCTTGTACAGAATCGGCCGTTACGAAATAATTTAGTTTTATTAAATGATTTAAAGCAAAATCGATTCCTACAACTTGACAGTATATTTTAAGAATGTATAAGGCATGTAGCCTATAATGATTGAGAAGTGTATTTGGAAATAAATCATTATTGAAACGTGCGAATGATAGCTTGTGCAGAATCGGCCCCCAAAGCATTACGTTTTCTTGAATATTTAAATAAATTCAATTGTTAAAACTTTAAACTATATTTCAAAAGTGTTTTATTTATATGAAAATAATAATTAATATGTGTTTGAGAAACGAATGATTGATTTTTAAAGTTAAACTCATAATACAAACCTGCGAATGTTAGCTTGTACAGAATCGGCCGTTACGAAATAATTTAGTTTTATTAAATGATTTAAAGCAAAATCGATTCCTACAACTTGACAGTATATTTCAAGAATGTGTAAGGCATGTATAATGATTGAGAAGCGTATTTGGAAATAAATCATTATTGAAACGTGCGAATGATAGCTTGTGCAGAATCGGCCCCCAAAAACATTACGTTTTCTTGAATATTTACATAAATTCAATTGTTAGAACTTTAAACTATATTTCAAAAGTGTTTTATTTATATGAAAATAATAACTAATATGTGTTTGAGAAACGAATGATTGATTTTTAAAGTTAAATTCATAATACAAACCTGCGAATGTTAGCTTGTACAAAATCGGCCGTTACGAAATAATTTAGTTTTATTAAATGATTTAAAGCAAAATCGATTCCTACAACTTGACAGTATATTTCAAGAATGTGTAAGGCATGTATAATGATTGAGAAGCGTATTTGGAAATAAATCATTATTGAAACGTGCGAATGATAGCTTGTGCAGAATCGGCCCCCAAAAACATTACGTTTTCTTGAATATTTACATAAATTCAATTGTTAGAACTTTAAACTATATTTCAAAAGTGTTTTATTTATATAAAAATAATAACTAATATGTGTTTGAGAAACGAATGATTGATTTTTAAAGTTAAATTCATAATACAAATCTGCGAATGTTAGCTTGTACAGAATCGGCCGTTACGAAATATTTTAGTTTTATTAAATGATTTAAAGCAAAATCAATTCCTACAACTTGACAGTATATTTTAAGAATGTGTAAGGCATGTATAATGATTGAGAAATGTATTTGGAAATAAATCATTATTGAAACGTGCGAATGTTAGCTTGTGCAGAATCGGCCCCCAAAAACATTACGTTTTCTTAAATATTTACATAAATTCAATTGTTAGAACTTTAAACTATATTTCAAAAGTGTTTTATTTATATGAAAATAATAATTAATATGCGTTTGAGAAACGAATGATTGATTTTTAAAGTTAAATTCATAATACAAATCTGCGAATGTTAGCTTGTACAGAATCGGCCGTTACGAAATAATTTAGTTTTATTAAATGATTTAAAGCAAAATCGATTCCTACAACTTGACAGTATATTTTAAGAATGTATAAGGCATGTAGCCTATAATGATTGAGAAGTGTATTTGGAAATAAATCATTATTGAAACGTGCGAATGATAGCTTGTGCAGAATCGGCCCCCAAAGCATTACGTTTTCTTGAACATTTAAATAAATTCAATTGTTAAAACTTTAAACTATATTTCAAAAGTGTTTTATTTATATGAAAATAATAATTAATATGTGTTTGAGAAACGAATGATTGATTTTTAAAGTTAAACTCATAATACAAACCTGCGAATGTTAGCTTGTACAGAATCGGCCGTTACGAAATAATTTAGTTTTATTAAATGATTTAAAGCAAAATCGATTCCTACAACTTGACAGTATATTTCAAGAATGTGTAAGGCATGTATAATGATTGAGAAGCGTATTTGGAAATAAATCATTATTGAAACGTGCGAATGATAGCTTGTGCAGAATCGGCCCCCAAAAACATTACGTTTTCTTGAATATTTACATAAATTCAATTGTTAGAACTTTAAACTATATTTCAAAAGTGTTTTATTTATATGAAAATAATAATTAATATGTGTTTGAGAAACGAATGATTGATTTTTAAAGTTAAACTCATAATACAAACCTGCGAATGTTAGCTTGTACAGAATCGGCCGTTACGAAATAATTTAGTTTTATTAAATGATTTAAAGCAAAATCAATTCCTACAATTTGACAGTATATTTTAAGAATGTGTAAGGCATGTATAATGATTGAGAAATGTATTTAGAAATAAATCATTATTGAAACGTGCGAATGTTAGCTTGTGCAGAATCGGCCCCCAAAAACATTACGTTTTCTTAAATATTTACATAAATTCAATTGTTAGAACTTTAAACTATATTTCAAAAGTGTTTTATTTATATGAAAATAATAATTAATATGTGTTTGAGAAACGAATGATTGATTTTTAAAGTTAAATTCATAATACAAACCTGCGAATGTTAGCTTGTACAGAATCGGCCGTTACGAAATAATTTAGTTTTATTAAATGATTTAAAGCAAAATCGATTCCTACAACTTGACAGTATATTTTAAGAATGTATAAGGCATGTAGCCTATAATGATTGAGAAGTGTATTTGGAAATAAATCATTATTGAAACGTGCGAATGATAGCTTGTGCAGAATCGGCCCCCAAAGCATTACGTTTTCTTGAATATTTACATAAATTCAATTGTTAAAACTTTAAACTATATTTCAAAAGTGTTTTATTTATATGAAGATAATAATTAATATGCGTTTAAGAAACGATTGGTTGATTTTTAAAGTTAAATTCATAATACAAACCTGCGAATGTTAGCTTGTGCAGAATCGGCCGTTACGAAATATTTTAGTTTTATTAAATGATTTAAAGCAAAATCGATTCCTACAACTTGACAGTATATTTTAAGAATGTATAAGGCATGTATAATGATTGAGAAGTGTATTTGGAAATAAATCATTATTGAAACGTGCGAATGATAGCTTGTGCAGAATCGGCCCCCAAAAACATTACGTTTTCTTAAATATTTAAATAAATTCAATTGTTAAAACTTTAAACTATATTTCAAAAGTGTTTTATTTATATGAAAATAATAACTAATATGTGGTTGAGAAACGAATGATTGATTTTTAAAGTTAAACTCATAATACAAACCTGCGAATGTTAGCTTGTACAGAATCGGCCGTTACGAAACATTTTAGTTTTATTAAATGATTTAAAGCAAAATCGATTCCTACAATTTGACAGTATATTTTAAGAATGTGTAAGGCATGTATAATGATTGAGAAGTGTATTTGGAAATAAATCATTATTGAAACGTGCGAATGTTAGCTTGTGCAGAATCGGCCCCCAAAAACATTACGTTTTCTTGAATATTTAAATAAATTCAATTGTTAGAACTTTAAACTATATTTCAAAAGTGTTTTATTTATATGAAAATAATAATTAATATGTGTTTGAGAAACGATTGGTTGATTTTTAAAGTTAAACTCATAATACAAATCTGCGAATGTTAGCTTGTACAGAATCGGCCGTTACGAAATATTTTAGTTTTATTAAATGATTTAAAGCAAAATCAATTCCTACAATTTGACAGTATATTTTAAGAATGTATAAGGCATGTATAATGATTGAGAAGTGTATTTGGAAATAAATCATTATTGAAACGTGCGAATGATAGCTTGTGCAGAATCGGCCCCCAAAAACATTACGTTTTCTTGAATATTTAAATAAATTCAATTGTTAAAACTTTAAACTACGTATATTTCAAAAGTGTTTTATTTATATGAAAATAATAATTAATATGTGTTTGAGAAACGAATGATTGATTTTTAAAGTTAAATTCATAATACAAATCTGCGAATGTTAGCTTTGTACAGAATCGGCCGTTACGAAATAATTTAGTTTTATTAAATGATTTAAAGCAAAATCAATTCCTACAACTTGACAGTATATTTTAAGAATGTATAAGGCATGTATAATGATTGAGAAATGTATTTAGAAATAAATCATTATTGAAACGTGCGAATGATAGCTTGTGCAGAATCGGCCCCCAAAAACATTACGTTTTCTTGAATATTTAAATAAATTCAATTGTTAAAACTTTAAACTATATTTCAAAAGTGTTTTATTTACGTGAAAATAATAATTAATATGTGTTTGAGAAACGAATGATTGATTTTTAAAGTTAAATTCATAATACAAATCTGCGAATGTTAGCTTGTACAGAATCGGCCGTTACGAAATATTTTAGTTTTATTAAATGATTTAAAGCAAAATCAATTCCTACAACTTGACAGTATATTTTAAGAATGTATAAGGCATGTATAATGATTGAGAAATGTATTTGGAAATAAATCATTATTGAAACGTGCGAATGATAGCTTGTGCAGAATCGGCCCCCAAAAACATTACGTTTTCTTAAATATTTAAATAAATTCAATTGTTAGAACTTTAAACTATATTTCAAAAGTGTTTTATTTATGTGAAAATAATAATTAATATGTGTTTGAGAAACGAATGATTGATTTTTAAAGTTAAATTCATTATACAAACCTGCGAATGTTAGCTTTGTGCAGAATCGGCCGTTACGAAATAATTTAGTTTTATTAAATGATTTAAAGCAAAATCAATTCCTACAACTTGACAGTATATTTTAAGAATGTATAAGGCATGTAGCCTATAATGATTGAGAAGTGTATTTGGAAATAAATCATTATTGAAACGTGCGAATGATAGCTTGTGCAGAATCGGCCCCCAAAAACATTACGTTTTCTTGAATATTTACATAAATTCAATTGTTAGAACTTTAAACTATATTTCAAAAGTGTTTTATTTATGTGAAAATAATAATTAATATGTGTTTGAGAAACGAATGATTGATTTTTAAAGTTAAACTCATAATACAAACCTGCGAATGTTAGCTTGTACAAAATCGGCCGTTACGAAATAATTTAGTTTTATTAAATGATTTAAAGCAAAATCAATTCCTACAACTTGACAGTATATTTTAAGAATGTATAAGGCATGTAGCCTATAATGATTGAGAAGTGTATTTGGAAATAAATCATTATTGAAACGTGCGAATGATAGCTTGTGCAGAATCGGCCCCCAAAAACATTACGTTTTCTTGAATATTTACATAAATTCAATTGTTAGAACTTTAAACTATATTTCAAAAGTGTTTTATTTATGTGAAAATAATAATTAATATGTGTTTGAGAAACGAATGATTGATTTTTAAAGTTAAACTCATAATACAAACCTGCGAATGTTAGCTTGTACAAAATCGGCCGTTACGAAATAATATAGTTTTATTAAATGATTTAAAGCAAAATCAATTCCTACAACTTGACAGTACATTTCAAGAATGTGTAAGGCATGTATAATGATTGAGAAGTGTATTTGGAAATAAATCATTATTGAAACGTGCGAATGTTAGCTTGTTCAGAATCGGCCCCCAAAAACATTACGTTTTCTTAAATATTTACATAAATTCAATTGTTAGAACTTTAAACTATATTTTAAAAGTGTTTTATTTATATGAAAATAATAATTAATATGTGTTTGAGAAACGAATGATTGATTTTTAAAGTTAAATTCATAATACAAACCTGCGAATGTTAGCTTGTACAGAATCGGCCGTTACGAAATATTTTAGTTTTATTAAATGATTTAAAGCAAAATCAATTCCTACAATTTGACAGTATATTTTAAGAATGTATAAGGCATGTAGCCTATAATGATTGAGAAGTATATTTGGAAATAAATCATTATTGAAACGTGCGAATGATAGCTTGTGCAGAATCGGCCCCCAAAGCATTACGTTTTCTTGAATATTTAAATAAATTCAATTGTTAGAGCTTTAAACTATATTTCAAAAGTGTTTTATTTATATGAAAATAATAATTAATATGCGTTTAAGAAACGAATGATTGATTTTTAAAGTTAAATTCATAATACAAACCTGCGAATGTTAGCTTGTACAAAATCGGCCGTTACGAAATAATATAGTTTTATTAAATGATTTAAAGCAAAATCGATTCCTACAACTTGACAGTATATTTTAAGAATGTATAAGGCATGTATAATGATTGAGAAATGTATTTGGAAATAAATCATTATTGAAACGTGCGAATGATAGCTTGTGCAGAATCGGCCCCCAAACACATTACGTTTTCTTGAATATTTAAATAAATTCAATTGTTAGAACTTTAAACTATATTTTAAAAGTGTTTTATTTATATGAAAATAATAATTAATATGTGTTTGAGAAACGAATGATTGATTTTTAAAGTTAAATTCATAATACAAACCTGCGAATGTTAGCTTGTACAGAATCGGCCGTTACAAAATAATTTAGTTTTATTAAATGATTTAAAGCAAAATCAATTCCTACAATTTGACAGTATATTTTAAGAATGTGTAAGGCATGTATAATGATTGAGAAGTGTATTTAGAAATAAATCATTATTGAAACGTGCGAATGTTAGCTTGTGCAGAATCGGCCCCCAAAAACATTACGTTTTCTTAAATATTTACATAAATTCAATTGTTAGAACTTTAAACTACTGTATATTTCAAAAGTGTTTTATTTATATGAAAATAATAACTAATATGCGTTTGAGAAACGAATGATTGATTTTTAAAGTTAAATTCATTATACAAACCTGCGAATGTTAGCTTGTACAGAATCGGCCGTTACGAAATAATTTAGTTTTATTAAATGATTTAAAGCAAAATCGATTCCTACAACTTGACAGTATATTTTAAGAATGTATAAGGCATGTAGCCTATAATGATTGAGAAGTGTATTTGGAAATAAATCATTATTGAAACGTGCGAATGATAGCTTGTGCAGAATCGGCCCCCAAAAGCATTACGTTTTCTTGAATATTTAAATAAATTCAATTGTTAAAACTTTAAACTATATTTCAAAAGTGTTTTATTTATATGAAGATAATAATTAATATGCGTTTAAGAAACGATTGGTTGATTTTTAAAGTTAAATTCATAATACAAACCTGCGAATGTTAGCTTGTGCAAAATCGGCCGTTACAAAATATTTTAGTTTTATTAAATGATTTAAAGCAAAATCGATTCCTACAACTTGACAGTATATTTTAAGAATGTGTAAGGCATGTATAATGATTGAGAAATGTATTTGGAAATAAATCATTATTGAAACGTGCGAATGTTAGCTTGTGCAGAATCGGCCCCCAAAAACATTACGTTTTCTTGAATATTTAAATAAATTGAATTGTTAGAACTTTAAACTATATTTTAAAAGTGTTTTATTTATATGAAAATAATAATTAATATGTGTTTGAGAAACGAATGATTGATTTTTAAAGTTAAATTCATAATACAAATCTGCGAATGTTAGCTTGTACAGAATCGGCCGTTACGAAATAATTTAGTTTTATTAAATGATTTAAAGCAAAATCGATTCCTACAACTTGACAGTATATTTCAAGAATGTGTAAGGCATGTATAATGATTGAGAAGTGTATTTGGAAATAAATCATTATTGAAACGTGCGAATGATAGCTTGTGCAGAATCGGCCCCCAAAAACATTACGTTTTCTTGAATATTTACATAAATTCAATTGTTAGAACTTTAAACTATATTTCAAAAGTGTTTTATTTATATGAAAATAATAATTAATATGTGTTTGAGAAACGATTGGTTGATTTTTAAAGTTAAATTCATAATACAAACCTGCGAATGTTAGCTTGTACAGAATCGGCCGTTACGAAATATTTTAGTTTTATTAAATGATTTAAAGCAAAATCAATTCCTACAACTTGACAGTATATTTTAAGAATGTATAAGGCATGTATAATGATTGAGAAATGTATTTGGAAATAAATCATTATTGAAACGTGCGAATGATAGCTTGTGCAGAATCGGCCCCCAAAAACATTACGTTTTCTTGAATATTTAAATAAATTCAATTGTTAAAACTTTAAACTATATTTCAAAAGTGTTTTATTTATATGAAAATAATAATTAATATGTGTTTGAGAAACGAATGATTGATTTTTAAAGTTAAATTCATAATACAAATCTGCGAATGTTAGCTTTGTACAGAATCGGCCGTTACGAAATAATTTAGTTTTATTAAATGATTTAAAGCAAAATCAATTCCTACAACTTGACAGTATATTTTAAGAATGTATAAGGCATGTATAATGATTGAGAAATATATTTAGAAATAAATCATTATTGAAACGTGCGAATGTTAGCTTGTGCAGAATCGGCCCCCAAAAACATTACGTTTTCTTAAATATTTAAATAAATTCAATTGTTAGAACTTTAAACTATATTTCAAAAGTGTTTTATTTACGTGAAAATAATAATTAATATGCGTTTGAGAAACGAATGATTGATTTTTAAAGTTAAACTCATAATACAAATCTGCGAATGTTAGCTTGTACAGAATCGGCCGTTACGAAATATTTTAGTTTTATTAAATGATTTAAAGCAAAATCAATTCCTACAACTTGACAGTATATTTTAAGAATGTATAAGGCATGTATAATGATTGAGAAATGTATTTGGAAATAAATCATTATTGAAACGTGCGAATGTTAGCTTGTGCAGAATCGGCCCCCAAAAACATTACGTTTTCTTGAATATTTACATAAATTCAATTGTTAGAACTTTAAACTATATTTCAAAAGTGTTTTATTTATATGAAAATAATAATTAATATGTGTTTGAGAAACGAATGATTGATTTTTAAAGTTAAACTCATAATACAAACCTGCGAATGTTAGCTTGTACAAAATCGGCCGTTACGAAATAATATAGTTTTATTAAATGATTTAAAGCAAAATCGATTCCTACAACTTGACAGTATATTTTAAGAATGTATAAGGCATGTAGCCTATAATGATTGAGAAGTGTATTTGGAAATAAATCATTATTGAAACGTGCGAATGATAGCTTGTCCAGAATCGGCCCCCAAAGCATTACGTTTTCTTGAATATTTAAATAAATTCAATTGTTAAAACTTTAAACTATATTTCAAAAGTGTTTTATTTATATGAAGATAATAATTAATATGCGTTTAAGAAACGATTGGTTGATTTTTAAAGTTAAATTCATAATACAAACCTGCGAATGTTAGCTTGTACAGAATCGGCCGTTACAAAATATTTTAGTTTTATTAAATGATTTAAAGCAAAATCGATTCCTACAACTTGACAGTATATTTTAAGAATGTGTAAGGCATGTATAATGATTGAGAAATGTATTTGGAAATAAATCATTATTGAAACGTGCGAATGTTAGCTTGTGCAGAATCGGCCCCCAAAAACATTACGTTTTCTTGAATATTTAAATAAATTCAATTGTTAGAACTTTAAACTATATTTTAAAAGTGTTTTATTTATATGAAAATAATAATTAATATGTGTTTGAGAAACGAATGATTGATTTTTAAAGTTAAATTCATAATACAAATCTGCGAATGTTAGCTTGTACAGAATCGGCCGTTACGAAATAATTTAGTTTTATTAAATGATTTAAAGCAAAATCGCTTCCTACAACTTGACAGTATATTTCAAGAATGTGTAAGGCATGTATAATGATTGAGAAGTGTATTTGGAAATAAATCATTATTGAAACGTGCGAATGTTAGCTTGTGCAGAATCGGCCCCCAAAAACATTACGTTTTCTTGAATATTTACATAAATTCAATTGTTAGAACTTTAAACTATATTTCAAAAGTGTTTTATTTATATGAAAATAATAATTAATATGTGTTTGAGAAACGATTGGTTGATTTTTAAAGTTAAATTCATAATACAAACCTGCGAATGTTAGCTTGTACAGAATCGGCCGTTACGAAATATTTTAGTTTTATTAAATGATTTAAAGCAAAATCAATTCCTACAACTTGACAGTATATTTTAAGAATGTATAAGGCATGTATAATGATTGAGAAGTGTATTTGGAAATAAATCATTATTGAAACGTGCGAATGATAGCTTGTGCAGAATCGGCCCCCAAAAACATTACGTTTTCTTGAATATTTAAATAAATTCAATTGTTAAAACTTTAAACTATATTTCAAAAGTGTTTTATTTATATGAAAATAATAATTAATATGTGTTTGAGAAACGAATGATTGATTTTTAAAGTTAAATTCATAATACAAATCTGCGAATGTTAGCTTTGTACAGAATCGGCCGTTACGAAATAATTTAGTTTTATTAAATGATTTAAAGCAAAATCAATTCCTACAACTTGACAGTATATTTTAAGAATGTATAAGGCATGTATAATGATTGAGAAATGTATTTAGAAATAAATCATTATTGAAACGTGCGAATGTTAGCTTGTGCAGAATCGGCCCCCAAAAACATTACGTTTTCTTAAATATTTAAATAAATTCAATTGTTAGAACTTTAAACTATATTTCAAAAGTGTTTTATTTACGTGAAAATAATAATTAATATGCGTTTGAGAAACGAATGATTGATTTTTAAAGTTAAACTCATAATACAAATCTGCGAATGTTAGCTTGTACAGAATCGGCCGTTACGAAATATTTTAGTTTTATTAAATGATTTAAAGCAAAATCAATTCCTACAACTTGACAGTATATTTTAAGAATGTATAAGGCATGTATAATGATTGAGAAATGTATTTGGAAATAAATCATTATTGAAACGTGCGAATGTTAGCTTGTGCAGAATCGGCCCCCAAAAACATTACGTTTTCTTGAATATTTACATAAATTCAATTGTTAGAACTTTAAACTATATTTCAAAAGTGTTTTATTTATATGAAAATAATAATTAATATGTGTTTGAGAAACGAATGATTGATTTTTAAAGTTAAACTCATAATACAAACCTGCGAATGTTAGCTTGTACAAAATCGGCCGTTACGAAATAATATAGTTTTATTAAATGATTTAAAGCAAAATCGATTCCTACAACTTGACAGTATATTTTAAGAATGTATAAGGCATGTATAATGATTGAGAAGTATATTTGGAAATAAATCATTATTGAAACGTGCGAATGTTAGCTTGTGCAGAATCGGCCCCCAAAAACATTACGTTTTCTTAAATATTTACATAAATTCAATTGTTAGAACTTTAAACTATATTTCAAAAGTGTTTTATTTATATGAAAATAATAATTAATATGCGTTTGAGAAACGAATGATTGATTTTTAAAGTTAAATTCATAATACAAATCTGCGAATGTTAGTTTGTACAGAATCGGCCGTTACAAAATATTTTAGTTTTATTAAATGATTTAAAGCAAAATCGATTCCTACAACTTGACAGTATATTTTAAGAATGTATAAGGCATGTATAATGATTGAGAAGTGTATTTGGAAATAAATCATTATTGAAACGTGCGAATGATAGCTTGTGCAGAATCGGCCCCCAAAAATATTACGTTTTCTTGAATATTTACATAAATTCAATTGTTAGAACTTTAAACTATATTTCAAAAGTGTTTTATTTATATGAAAATAATAATTAATATGCGTTTGAGAAACGAATGATTGATTTTTAAAGTTAAATTCATAATACAAACCTGCGAATGTTAGCTTGTACAGAATCGGCCGTTACGAAATAATTTAGTTTTATTAAATGATTTAAAGCAAAATCGATTCCTACAACTTGACAGTATATTTTAAGAATGTATAAGGCATGTAGCCTATAATGATTGAGAAGTGTATTTGGAAATAAATCATTATTGAAACGTGCGAATGATAGCTTGTGCAGAATCGGCCCCCAAAGCATTACGTTTTCTTGAATATTTAAATAAATTCAATTGTTAGAACTTTAAACTATATTTCAAAAGTGTTTTATTTATATGAAAATAATAATTAATATGTGTTTGAGAAACGAATGATTGATTTTTAAAGTTAAACTCATAATACAAACCTGCGAATGTTAGCTTGTACAGAATCGGCCGTTACGAAATAATTTAGTTTTATTAAATGATTTAAAGCAAAATCGATTCCTACAACTTGACAGTATATTTCAAGAATGTGTAAGGCATGTATAATGATTGAGAAGCGTATTTAGAAATAAATCATTATTGAAACGTGCGAATGATAGCTTGTGCAGAATCGGCCCCCAAAAACATTACGTTTTCTTGAATATTTAAATAAATTCAATTGTTAGAACTTTAAACTATATTTCAAAAGTGTTTTATTTATATGAAAATAATAACTAATATGTGTTTGAGAAACGAATGATTGATTTTTAAAGTTAAATTCATAATACAAACCTGCGAATGTTAGCTTGTACAGAATCGGCCGTTACGAAATAATTTAGTTTTATTAAATGATTTAAAGCAAAATCAATTCCTACAACTTGACAGTATATTTTAAGAATGTGTAAGGCATGTATAATGATTGAGAAATGTATTTAGAAATAAATCATTATTGAAACGTGCGAATGTTAGCTTGTGCAGAATCGGCCCCCAAAAACATTACGTTTTCTTAAATATTTACATAAATTCAATTGTTAAAACTTTAAACTATATTTCAAAAGTGTTTTATTTATGTGAAAATAATAATTAATATGTGTTTGAGAAACGAATGATTGATTTTTAAAGTTAAATTCATAATACAAACCTGCGAATGTTAGCTTGTACAGAATCGGCCGTTACGAAATAATTTAGTTTTATTAAATGATTTAAAGCAAAATCGATTCCTACAACTTGACAGTATATTTTAAGAATGTATAAGGCATGTAGCCTATAATGATTGAGAAATGTATTTGGAAATAAATCATTATTGAAACGTGCGAATGATAGCTTGTGCAGAATCGGCCCCCAAAGCATTACGTTTTCTTGAATATTTAAATAAATTCAATTGTTAAAACTTTAAACTATATTTCAAAAGTGTTTTATTTATATGAAGATAATAATTAATATGCGTTTAAGAAACGATTGGTTGATTTTTAAAGTTAAATTCATAATACAAACCTGCGAATGTTAGCTTGTGCAGAATCGGCCGTTACGAAATATTTTAGTTTTATTAAATGATTTAAAGCAAAATCGATTCCTACAACTTGACAGTATATTTTAAGAATGTATAAGGCATGTATAATGATTGAGAAATGTATTTGGAAATAAATCATTATTGAAACGTGCGAATGATAGCTTGTGCAGAATCGGCCCCCAAAAACATTACGTTTTCTTGAATATTTAAATAAATTCAATTGTTAGAACTTTAAACTATATTTCAAAAGTGTTTTATTTATATGAAAATAATAACTAATATGTGGTTGAGAAACGAATGATTGATTTTTAAAGTTAAATTCATAATACAAACCTGCGAATGTTAGCTTGTACAGAATCGGCCGTTACGAAACATTTTAGTTTTATTAAATGATTTAAAGCAAAATCGATTCCTACAATTTGACAGTATATTTTAAGAATGTGTAAGGCATGTATAATGATTGAGAAGTGTATTTGGAAATAAATCATTATTGAAACGTGCGAATGTTAGCTTGTGCAGAATCGGCCCCCAAAAACATTACGTTTTCTTGAATATTTAAATAAATTCAATTGTTAGAACTTTAAACTATATTTCAAAAGTGTTTTATTTGTATGAAAATAATAATTAATATGTGTTTGAGAAACGAATGATTGATTTTTAAAGTTAAACTCATAATACAAATCTGCGAATGTTAGCTTGTACAGAATCGGCCGTTACGAAATATTTTAGTTTTATTAAATGATTTAAAGCAAAATCAATTCCTACAATTTGACAGTATATTTTAAGAATGTATAAGGCATGTATAATGATTGAGAAGTGTATTTGGAAATAAATCATTATTGAAACGTGCGAATGATAGCTTGTGCAGAATCGGCCCCCAAAAACATTACGTTTTCTTGAATATTTAAATAAATTCAATTGTTAAAACTTTAAACTACGTATATTTCAAAAGTGTTTTATTTATATGAAAATAATAATTAATATGTGTTTGAGAAACGAATGATTGATTTTTAAAGTTAAATTCATAATACAAATCTGCGAATGTTAGCTTGGTACAGAATCGGCCGTTACGAAATAATTTAGTTTTATTAAATGATTTAAAGCAAAATCAATTCCTACAACTTGACAGTATATTTTAAGAATGTATAAGGCATGTATAATGATTGAGAAATGTATTTAGAAATAAATCATTATTGAAACGTGCGAATGATAGCTTGTGCAGAATCGGCCCCCAAAAACATTACGTTTTCTTGAATATTTAAATAAATTCAATTGTTAGAACTTTAAACTATATTTCAAAAGTGTTTTATTTATGTGAAAATAATAATTAATATGTGTTTGAGAAACGAATGATTGATTTTTAAAGTTAAACTCATAATACAAACCTGCGAATGTTAGCTTGTACAAAATCGGCCGTTACGAAATAATATAGTTTTATTAAATGATTTAAAGCAAAATCAATTCCTACAACTTGACAGTACATTTCGAGAATGTGTAAGGCATGTATAATGATTGAGAAGTATATTTGGAAATAAATCATTATTGAAACGTGCGAATGTTAGCTTGTTCAGAATCGGCCCCCAAAAACATTACGTTTTCTTGAATATTTACATAAATTCAATTGTTAGAACTTTAAACTATATTTTAAAAGTGTTTTATTTATATGAAAATAATAATTAATATGTGTTTGAGAAACGAATGATTGATTTTTAAAGTTAAATTCATAATACAAACCTGCGAATGTTAGCTTGTACAGAATCGGCCGTTAAGAAATATTTTAGTTTTATTAAATGATTTAAAGCAAAATCAATTCCTACAACTTGACAGTATATTTTAAGAATGTATAAGGCATGTAGCCTATAATGATTGAGAAGTATATTTGGAAATAAATCATTATTGAAACGTGCGAATGATAGCTTGTGCAGAATCGGCCCCCAAAGCATTACGTTTTCTTGAATATTTAAATAAATTCAATTGTTAGAGCTTTAAACTATATTTCAAAAGTGTTTTATTTATATGAAAATAATAATTAATATGCGTTTAAGAAACGAATGATTGATTTTTAAAGTTAAACTCATAATACAAACCTGCGAATGTTAGCTTGTACAAAATCGGCCGTTACGAAATAATTTAGTTTTATTAAATGATTTAAAGCAAAATCGATTCCTACAACTTGACAGTATATTTTAAGAATGTATAAGGCATGTATAATGATTGAGAAATGTATTTGGAAATAAATCATTATTGAAACGTGCGAATGATAGCTTGTGCAGAATCGGCCCCCAAAAACATTACGTTTTCTTGAACATTTAAATAAATTCAATTGTTAGAACTTTAAACTATATTTTAAAAGTGTTTTATTTATATGAAAATAATAATTAATATGTGTTTGAGAAACGAATGATTGATTTTTAAAGTTAAATTCATAATACAAACCTGCGAATGTTAGCTTGTACAGAATCGGCCGTTACAAAATAATTTAGTTTTATTAAATGATTTAAAGCAAAATCGATTCCTACAACTTGACAGTATATTTTAAGAATGTATAAGGCATGTATAATGATTGTGAAGTATATTTGGAAATAAATCATTATTGAAACGTGCGAATGTTAGCTTGTGCAGAATCGGCCCCCAAAAACATTACGTTTTCTTGAATATTTACATAAATTCAATTGTTAAAACTTTAAACTATATTTCAAAAGTGTTTTATTTATATGAAAATAATAATTAATATGTGTTTGAGAAACGATTGGTTGATTTTTAAAGTTAAATTCATAATACAAATCTGCGAATGTTAGTTTGTACAAAATCGGCCGTTACGAAACATTTTAGTTTTATTAAATGATTTAAAGCAAAATCAATTCCTACAACTTGACAGTATATTTTAAGAATGTGTAAGGCATGTATAATGATTGAGAAGTGTATTTGGAAATAAATCATTATTGAAACGTGCGAATGTTAGCTTGTGCAGAATCGGCCCCCAAAAACATTACGTTTTCTTGAATATTTAAATAAATTCAATTGTTAGAACTTTAAACTATATTTCAAAAGTGTTTTATTTGTATGAAAATAATAATTAATATGTGTTTGAGAAACGAATGATTGATTTTTAAAGTTAAACTCATAATACAAATCTGCGAATGTTAGCTTGTACAGAATCGGCCGTTACGAAATATTTTAGTTTTATTAAATGATTTAAAGCAAAATCAATTCCTACAATTTGACAGTATATTTTAAGAATGTATAAGGCATGTATAATGATTGAGAAGTGTATTTGGAAATAAATCATTATTGAAACGTGCGAATGATAGCTTGTGCAGAATCGGCCCCCAAAAACATTACGTTTTCTTGAATATTTAAATAAATTCAATTGTTAAAACTTTAAACTACGTATATTTCAAAAGTGTTTTATTTATATGAAAATAATAATTAATATGTGTTTGAGAAACGAATGATTGATTTTTAAAGTTAAATTCATAATACAAATCTGCGAATGTTAGCTTGGTACAGAATCGGCCGTTACGAAATAATTTAGTTTTATTAAATGATTTAAAGCAAAATCAATTCCTACAACTTGACAGTATATTTTAAGAATGTATAAGGCATGTATAATGATTGAGAAATGTATTTAGAAATAAATCATTATTGAAACGTGCGAATGATAGCTTGTGCAGAATCGGCCCCCAAAAACATTACGTTTTCTTGAATATTTAAATAAATTCAATTGTTAAAACTTTAAACTATATTTCAAAAGTGTTTTATTTACGTGAAAATAATAATTAATATGTGTTTGAGAAACGATTGGTTGATTTTTAAAGTTAAACTCATAATACAAATCTGCGAATGTTAGCTTGTACAGAATCGGCCGTTACGAAATATTTTAGTTTTATTAAATGATTTAAAGCAAAATCAATTCCTACAACTTGACAGTATATTTTAAGAATGTATAAGGCATGTATAATGATTGAGAAATGTATTTGGAAATAAATCATTATTGAAACGTGCGAATGATAGCTTGTGCAGAATCGGCCCCCAAAAACATTACGTTTTCTTAAATATTTAAATAAATTCAATTGTTAGAGCTTTAAACTATATTTCAAAAGTGTTTTATTTATGTGAAAATAATAATTAATATGTGTTTGAGAAACGAATGATTGATTTTTAAAGTTAAATTCATAATACAAACCTGCGAATGTTAGCTTTGTGCAGAATCGGCCGTTACGAAATAATTTAGTTTTATTAAATGATTTAAAGCAAAATCAATTCCTACAACTTGACAGTATATTTTAAGAATGTATAAGGCATGTAGCCTATAATGATTGAGAAGTGTATTTGGAAATAAATCATTATTGAAACGTGCGAATGATAGCTTGTGCAGAATCGGCCCCCAAAAACATTACGTTTTCTTGAATATTTACATAAATTCAATTGTTAGAACTTTAAACTATATTTCAAAAGTGTTTTATTTATGTGAAAATAATAATTAATATGTGTTTGAGAAACGAATGATTGATTTTTAAAGTTAAACTCATAATACAAACCTGCGAATGTTAGCTTGTACAAAATCGGCCGTTACGAAATAATATAGTTTTATTAAATGATTTAAAGCAAAATCAATTCCTACAACTTGACAGTACATTTCGAGAATGTGTAAGGCATGTATAATGATTGAGAAGTATATTTGGAAATAAATCATTATTGAAACGTGCGAATGTTAGCTTGTGCAGAATCGGCCCCCAAAAACATTACGTTTTCTTGAATATTTACATAAATTCAATTGTTAGAACTTTAAACTATATTTTAAAAGTGTTTTATTTATATGAAAATAATAATTAATATGTGTTTGAGAAACGAATGATTGATTTTTAAAGTTAAATTCATAATACAAACCTGCGAATGTTAGCTTGTACAGAATCGGCCGTTACGAAATATTTTAGTTTTATTAAATGATTTAAAGCAAAATCAATTCCTACAATTTGACAGTATATTTTAAGAATGTATAAGGCATGTAGCCTATAATGATTGAGAAGTATATTTGGAAATAAATCATTATTGAAACGTGCGAATGATAGCTTGTGCAGAATCGGCCCCCAAAGCATTACGTTTTCTTGAATATTTAAATAAATTCAATTGTTAGAGCTTTAAACTATATTTCAAAAGTGTTTTATTTATATGAAAATAATAATTAATATGCGTTTAAGAAACGAATGATTGATTTTTAAAGTTAAACTCATAATACAAACCTGCGAATGTTAGCTTGTACAAAATCGGCCGTTACGAAATAATTTAGTTTTATTAAATGATTTAAAGCAAAATCGATTCCTACAACTTGACAGTATATTTTAAGAATGTATAAGGCATGTATAATGATTGAGAAATGTATTTGGAAATAAATCATTATTGAAACGTCCGAATGATAGCTTGTGCAGAATCGGCCCCCAAAAACATTACGTTTTCTTGAACATTTAAATAAATTCAATTGTTAGAACTTTAAACTATATTTTAAAAGTGTTTTATTTATATGAAAATAATAATTAATATGTGTTTGAGAAACGAATGATTGATTTTTAAAGTTAAATTCATAATACAAACCTGCGAATGTTAGCTTGTACAGAATCGGCCGTTACAAAATAATTTAGTTTTATTAAATGATTTAAAGCAAAATCGATTCCTACAATTTGACAGTATATTTTAAGAATGTATAAGGCATGTATAATGATTGTGAAGTATATTTGGAAATAAATCATTATTGAAACGTGCGAATGTTAGCTTGTGCAGAATCGGCCCCCAAAAACATTACGTTTTCTTGAATATTTACATAAATTCAATTGTTAAAACTTTAAACTATATTTCAAAAGTGTTTTATTTATATGAAAATAATAATTAATATGTGTTTGAGAAACGATTGGTTGATTTTTAAAGTTAAATTCATAATACAAATCTGCGAATGTTAGCTTGTACAAAATCGGCCGTTACGAAACATTTTAGTTTTATTAAATGATTTAAAGCAAAATCAATTCCTACAACTTGACAGTATATTTTAAGAATGTGTAAGGCATGTATAATGATTGAGAAGTGTATTTAGAAATAAATCATTATTGAAACGTGCGAATGATAGCTTGTGCAGAATCGGCCCCCAAAACATTACGTTTTCTTGAATATTTACATAAATTCAATTGTTAGAACTTTAAACTATATTTCAAAAGTGTTTTATTTATGTGAAAATAATAATTAATATGTGTTTGAGAAACGAATGATTGATTTTTAAAGTTAAATTCATAATACAAACCTGCGAATTTTAGCTTTGTACAGAATCGGCCGTTACGAAATATTTTAGTTTTATTAAATGATTTAAAGCAAAATCAATTCCTACAACTTGACAGTATATTTTAAGAATGTATAAGGCATGTATAATGATTGAGAAGCGTATTTAGAAATAAATCATTATTGAAACGTGCGAATGTTAGCTTGTGCAGAATCGGCCCCCAAAAACATTACGTTTTCTTGAATATTTAAATAAATTCAATTGTTAGAACTTTAAACTATATTTCAAAAGTGTTTTATTTATGTGAAAATAATAATTAATATGTGTTTGAGAAACGAATGATTGATTTTTAAAGTTAAATTCATAATACAAACCTGCGAATGTTAGCTTGTACAGAATCGGCCGTTACGAAATAATTTAGTTTTATTAAATGATTTAAAGCAAAATCAATTCCTACAACTTGACAGTATATTTTAAGAATGTATAAGGCATGTATAATGATTGAGAAGTGTATTTAGAAATAAATCATTATTGAAACGTGCGAATGATAGCTTGTGCAGAATCGGCCCCCAAAAACATTACGTTTTCTTAAATATTTAAATAAATTCAATTGTTAGAACTTTAAACTATATTTCAAAAGTGTTTTATTTACGTGAAAATAATAATTAATATGTGTTTGAGAAACGATTGATTGATTTTTAAAGTTAAATTCATAATACAAATCTGCGAATGTTAGCTTGTGCAGAAACGGCCGTTACAAAATATTTTAGTTTTATTAAATGATTTAAAGCAAAATCAATTCCTACAACTTGACAGTATATTTTAAGAATGTATAAGGCATGTATAATGATTGAGAAGTATATTTGGAAATAAATCATTATTGAAACGTGCGAATGATAGCTTGTGCAGAATCGGCCCCCAAGAAAGATTACATTTTCTTGAATATTTAAATAAATTCAATTGTTAAAACTTTAAACTATATTTCAAAAGTGTTTTATTTACGTGAAAATAATAATTAAGAAGTGTTAGAGAAGCAAATACGTGAAAATATCGAAAAATAAATTGTATAACTTAATAAATGCTTTTGTTTATCGTTGTTTTGCTAAAAAGAACGATTTATAAGAAAGAAACAAAAAGAGAGCGGAAAACGAGAGACGAGAAAACGAGAAAAGTCAAAGTGAACATAAAACGGCGCTTACGGCCGATTCTGCACCAGACCCCAATTTTCTTGTGCCACCAGAGTAACGTTGGTTGAGGAACACTGGCCCATAGACTCTTACTGGCCTGAACTAAAATAACAATATTTTTAATAAACTAAGTTATAAAATTGCGTTTTGATGCATATAGAAGCTGTGTTGATTTTAAAAGTTTTAATTACAGCAAACAAATTTTAAATAAAATTGAGAGCTAACAATTTTGATTTGGAAATTTTAGCAGTTAAGTAATGACTTTAGTGCTTAATTTTAGTTCTAAGTAATTTTTTAAAATTAGATTTTAAAAGTGAATTTTTAAAGTTGCTTTATTTTAGATTTGATGATTATATATCCATTAGAAGTGTGCATTCTAGAAAAGTAAAAATTTTTATTAGATGCATTTCAAGTATTGTAGCTAAAAGACTTTAGTACTAATGTAAAATAGTTAGCAAAAACTTAAAGGTAATAAATTATTATTTATCTAAATTGACTATATTTTTTTTGTTAATGACATTAATGCAAAATCATTCAAAAGTAAAAGATAAATTTAAATTTGATAAGTTGTATTTATTATTTAATATTCTTTATCTGTTTTTAAACTTGAAATATTATCTGAAGTTTTTGCTGACTATTTTAAATTAGTATCAAAGCTACAATACTTGAAATGCATCATCATGATAATATTTAAGGGTTGAATTGTGGAATAGCACTGTAACATTCAAGAATATTCAAACTTTGTCATACAGGTGGTTTATAAAAAAATTTTTCAAGTTTTTATATTCAAAATATGCCCCTAACTAATTCATTAGTATGATTGAATGCATTATTTACCTCTGTCATATTAAAATAAGAATTTTTTTCAACGTAATTGTATTGAAATTTTATACCATTTACTATTACTGAAAAATATATTTGTTTTAAAACTCTATATTTATAGTATAAGTTTGCATGGTGTATGTCCTTGATATTACATATAATTAATAACTTTAATTTGAAAGGAAAACTTTTTTGTGTGTGAGTGCAACTGTATTAGATTTTGTACAAAAACAAATATATTTTATTATTATTTTTTGCTTTCTCTTTTTTCTTAAATGCTTTTGACTTTAAATCTAGTTTATTGTTTAAATTTTTATGTAAGGAGTAGTTGACTGGGTGGCTATTTGTATGGCTTTTTCTACTCCTTTTCAAGCAATGCTGGCACATTTTCTGTATATTACTGCTTGGTTTTCTTGTTCACTTAACACTACAAATATGTAATTGATCATTTTTTATATTATAATTTGTAAAATGTACATACAACCGTGTACTTTCTTGGTTGATTAATTGGTTTGAATGAAAAGATGATTATGATAATACTTTAATGAGGACCCTATTATGACACCAATTTATAGCTTGTAATAACTGAATATAATTTATTATATTGAAAAAGAAGAAATATGGGCCAATTATAAAATTATGTTGCTATTTGCCAAGATGAGATTTAATAAAGTGGAAAATTTTTTGTCATAGCAAGAATTAAAATAATTAAAAAATTAGCATCTTAACTTATTTGATACAAAACAACTGAAAAAAATTTTGCTTATTCCATGCAACATTTCAAAATGCTACTATATAAAAAAATTTTTTCCCTTCCTTAATGGTTCCTTATATTTTTATTGGCAGCATTGTTATTTTATCTGTCTATATTAATATTTAGAAATATTGTACAATATAATATAAAGTTAAGCATTAAAAACCTGATGAGTTTTTACAGAAGTGATGGTAAATTGACTAAAATAATCAAATGGAATTCTTCAAGCAATCATATTCAACAACTTAAAAGATTGGAAGAAGTATTTATTTTCTCAAAAGGTTTCAAACCACATACTGCTAGTGAAGTTGATGTTGATATTGCTTATTTGACTGCAAGTAATAATATTTGCATTAAAAAACTGGTATACTTATATCTTACTCTAGCTTCTTATTGCAATGATGATATTTTTGTTATGGCCATGAATTCTGCTTCTAATGATTTAAAGGATCCTAATCCTATTGTAAGAAGCTTTACATTGTGTTCAGTTGGTAAAGTTTCAATTACTCCCTCAAATTCAGACTTTATTTTTAATGCAATTTTACATGGCCTTCAAGACATTAGCTCAAATGTGCGTTGTAATGCTATAAATAGCATTATCCAGATTTATCAAAAACAACCAATAAATAATTCCCATCAATCTAATGATGGAATTAGTTTAAGTCTTCTCTTAGACAAAGTTATTGTTACTATAAATCATGACCCTGATCCATCTGTTGTTGTGCGATCTTTGGAATGCCTAGCAACATGCAAATATGACCACCAACTTGTTCATCAGGTTCTAGTTTCCTTATTAGACAAAGTAATGTTACTTGATTATTATCTTACTTTGGTTTTACTTCATTGTGCAAGTACTTCAATAATTGAAGATAAACTACATTTGGAGGAAAAGTTTCGAATTTTAAATAAAGTGGAACCACTAAGGCAGGTTTCTACTAATTTTTCTTTGACAGTTAAAGCTTGTTCATTAATGCTAAAGCTTTCATCAGGATTAAAAAACATTCATAAAGATATTTTAGTAGAGATTACCTCAAGCTTATTTGGACTTCTCATGGTATCAAACAAAGCAGCTCGATATTTTATACTGTGCAATCTGTTGTCTATTTTAAAATGCTACCCTAATTTTTTAAAAGAAAACTTTGTGTCACATTTGAATTTTTTTATTTTGTTGGATGATGATCCATCTCATATTTTAGTTACAAAAATTAGTATTTTAAAGTTTTGTATTACCAATGAAACAGCTAACTTGGTGTTTAATAATGTTCGTCCATATTTTCATAAGCACAAATATCCAGAAGTTGTTAAAAAGAGTTTTTCATTGCTTGAAACTCTAAGCAAGTTTATGTCTGAAATTTGCATTAATGTTCTTTGCTGCTCAATGTACTCTGAAACTTCTGTTGTTGTGGAATGTGCCATTATTACATACTATAACCTGACAATAACTCAAAGTCAAGTGCCTTTTCTGTCTCTTTGCTTTACTAAGGCTTTGTTAGCATCATATAACCATGTAAAACATGAAGAACCTCGGGCTTGTTTTTTGCAGATTATTTGTAATGTTAAAGACAAGCAACATGCTAAGGACATATCTAAAATACTTAAAAAAGAAATTTCGCAATTTTCTGAATCAACTTTATGTCATCAGTCTTGCATTTTACATTTTACATTGTTTATTTTTTTGCAATGGCGTCAACTGTTTAAATTTCATATTAAGGAATTGTTTTTAAAACTATTTCAAACATCAGAGCAAAGTTTTGTTCATGAGCAAGCCAAACTTTACTATAAATTGTTAAAAGAAGACAAAGTTATTTTAAAAAAACTTGTTGTTACCTCTTTTCAATCACATTCATTACCAAAACAAAAAAAAAATATTAAAATTAAATTAAAGTTTGATGATGTTAGTATTGCTTCTGTAGTAATTTGATGTTTTGTTAAAGAGTTTATGCTAATGAAGATTTTTGTTTGTAGCACGATCAACTAAAAATTTATCCTATTTGAAACTATTTTTAACAATATAATACAGCCATTTAGTTAAATTTAGTAACTTATTATTAGCCATTTAGTTAACGATTAAAAGTAAAAAAAACAATTTTCCGCAACGACCTTTATTGAGTTTTGATTTTTTACCATTTTAAAGTAGATGTAGAATGACTTAATAAAATTACTAACTAGATTGCACTGTGAAACTGCAGTTAAAAAGAAAACAGAAATGAACACAACCAAAAATTTGCACAATCTAAACAAGTAAACATTTTGTTCGTTTTTTAATTTTAATCGCTTGTAATTTTTTTAGCCGTTTTGCCGTAAACGTTTCTTGTCTATTTATATTTCATTTTTCCTGTTTGTTTTGTCGTAGTATGGTCGATTCGGGCTTAAATACGAAAAACTAACAACTGTGCTGTAGCTTCATTATTTATTATTGTTTTTGTTTGAAGTGCATTTAGATCTTATACAGTAAATAAATTGATTTAAAACTGTTTTTAGCAATTATTACGTGGTTCGCATGAGCATACGTTAATGCTTAATGTGGTTTACAGAGTGCGCATCTATTGTAAAAGACCTGAATTTTGTGTGCACAATTGATTTGATTTATATGGTGCAATATGTGTACTGCTATTTATTCCAGTTTATTTTTTATTATACTGAGTTCAACTAGCTATTTTTTTTTTAAACAAAATGTAAAGCCACTGAATTGAGATGATTGCAATTAATTTTTAATCTAAGTGTAAATATAAGCTTAGATATAGATATAATATATACACACTGTAAACATTAGTACTGTAACCAATAGTGGTTATCAGCTAGGAAACTAAATGCATCTAAGCATTAAATCAAAAGCGTCCTCCCTGTGGTCCACGTGGTATTTTCCGGAATGGCGTAAGCTAAATAGGATAACCTTGTTTTCAAAAAATTTTCGTTCGTTCGAAAAAAGAGTGCAGAAATGGATTTTAAGTGTAAGTTAAAAAAATGGCGCTGGGGTAACTTCTATTTGTACTTGTTAGAGTTGTATTGCTTGTTACTTTCCTACTTGTTACCCCGGGTCATTTAACTTGATCCGGATTTTACAGAAATTTAAAATATAAAAAGTCTTCACTTGCAAAATTCGGCCGCGTTGCTTTATCTACTTAGCCCCCCAAATATTTTCGCTGAATCAAAATGACTCTCGGCTCAAAAAGGTTGGATGCCCCTGCATCACTTGCTTACCTCGTTTTAAACTTGGTTTGTCACTGAATGTATTTATAGCTTTATTCTATTTCTTTAATGGTAGAAGTGTATTAACATCTAAAAGTAACTTTTAGCCTTTTTAAATTTTCTTATGCTAAATGAATTTAAAATGTTAATAAATGTTAATTATGATAATTGTTAAGTATTTGACTGATAGGTTTGGTCGAAGCTGAGGTCAAAATTGCTTTTTGATTTTAAACAATTTTTAAAAAGTTTGTTGTCATGGAAACTATCTTGAAAAACGAATTAAACTGCTCATCCGTGGAACGCTGCGGAGGCGGAGGTGGTGGATGCATAAGCAATGGGAGCGGGTTTTTAGTAGATGGAAAAAAGGTGTTTGTAAAGTACAATTCAAAACCCGGCTCAAGGTAAAGTAATTCTTTTTATTTACCGAGCTTGAACATTATATTCAATTTTTTTGTCATCTTTAATGTTATGTTTTTCTGAATTGTCGCGAACGTTTTGCTTAGCTTTTTCTACCTATATGAAATATACTAGTATGTTTCTTGTTGCAAATGTCATTTTTTTAGTCTCTTAAACAAATTTGTGCATAAACAAAATGAATGCATAACCATTCATTTATGCTTACATATTTATTCAAAGATATCGGTGTTTTTCAAAAAAATGGAAAGAGGGCGCCTTAGCCATTGCCTGATAGTATCCCTAGAGTGGCCAGCAAATGACAGATATTCTGCTGGTTGGGTACGCGAGATTTCGGCTTTAAATTTCGGCTCGCACGGATTTCGGCAATGTAGAGATTTTGGCTTTCGATTTTTATTTTACTCATTTACTTATCAAAAACTAGCCAGTAGTTCTGGGTATCTATAGAGTTATAAATTTTTAATAAAGATTTAAAAAATTTTGCTCTGTTGTTTGGTGAGATCCAAAATTTTTTTTTAATGAACATATTTTTACATTTGTTTTGTATAAGAAGTTGCTGGTCATGTATTGGTACTATACTTATTATGGTAACATACTTGAACTAATGTAACTGTTACAGCAAGCTTTACTTGAGTTTTGAACCGTTTTCTGTTATTTATGATTCTTTGTTATTAGTAAACCTTCTGTTCGCCTTAATTAATTCTTTCGTTTCCGTGTCACATAATTATCTTTAATCAACGCTTTTTATCCTTATTTATAGTTGTAATGTGTTAATTCATTTAATGTAGTATTTAACCTATAGTAAGGCTTTAAAAGCCTATTTTATTGACATCTAAAATATAACACATTATAAATAAAAACATTACAATACACAAAATAATACTATGTTGTATTAGAACTGAAAACGTCTTTCTGAAAACCCATTCGAATAACAATCATGACAACAATTAGTATGAATTGAATTGATCGGAACGATTGCCGAGTTCAAAACACATAATATTTACCCCCACAAAAATTATTAAACACACTACAAAAATAATCAATAACATACAACAATCAATAACAGAAATTATTCAAAACACTACAAAAAAATAATCAATAATATACAGGATCGCCGTTACGTTCAATAGGATGACGAACTCGCGACGAGCGACGTAACTGCGTTTTATTTTCAAGAATTTTGGGTTGGCCCTGATTTACGTCGTTTTCGACTTCAGGATTACTGTCAGATTGATTTTTAAAAATACTATCGTCATCTTGCAAATCATTGTTTACAGTTTCGTTTTGTTCCTGCAACGAAGGTTCTGTTGCCGCATCATAGTTGTTGACATGGTTTTCTCCCCTGGATGTGATTGCATTTGGAGCCAAACCCCGAAGAGAAACCGGGATTTCTCTACCATCATCTAACCTTATAATAGTTCGGCTTCTTCCACTAGTAAATCAGACTTATCGTTTCGATTATGATTTTTTACGTAGATGGGTCCCGGCTTTACCCAAGATGGCAACGATACACCATTAAATGATTTTCTATCATGGCAAAACATACGTTCGTGAGGAGTGCAATTTGTAGCAGTGCATAATAATGAACGAATAGAATGTAACACATTAGGTAAAACATACTCCCAGTGCGTAAGCCAGGGGTGGCCAAACTACGGCTCGCGGGCCGCATCCGGGCCGCATCCGGCCCGCCAATACACTCAATCCGACCCGCCGCTGAAATTTTACAAGTTTTTTAAACAGGCTCTTTTTTCACTACGATCACTGAAGCAAAGCGTGTTCTGTCCAGTAAGTGTGTTGTGACCAGCTACTGCTTGCAGAGGCGCTACATTTCTACACCATATACTATAATCTAAGTGAAGACCTTTTTTTTTTTTTTTTTAGAGATCACAACGATTCTGGGAGAAATATAGCGAAATTTGAAATCAAATCGAAGTAAAGACCTTTTCTTGGCCCTCGGTCACTTTCACATTATCAATCTGGCTCTCCTGGAAAAAAGTTTGGACACCCCTGGCGTAAGCGATAGTCTTTTTACACGTAAAGCCAAAACGATGGTTTTCCGAATAATACCGTTATAACGTTCGACTTGTCCATTGCCTCTAGGATTATACCTGGTAGTTCTGCTAGTGTGCAACCACGATTTAAATTCGTAAGACATAAAATTGGTCCCCTGGTCAGTATGTACATAGCTTGGCAAACCAAACATTATAATGGTTGACGCTTTTAAGTTTTTACATGGATATACAAAAGGAAAACGCGAATATTCATCAATAATTACAAGCATATATTTGTTCCCTGAAGTAGTCGGGAGCGGCCCTTTAAAATCAAGACTAATTCTCTCAAAACGGCTTGGTTGCTTTAATTAAATTAAAGTTGTCTTTGGTTGCATGCTTTCACGACATTTTTTACATCGTCAAAAGAAAAAGGCAAATTTTTTATTTTAACGTAATAAAATAATCTGGTTATGCCTGGGTGGCACAATGCTTTGTGTAATTCTTCCAAAGATTTTGGCGAAGGGAGCGATATTGATGCCGCAGCGGCTCTTGAAAAAGTGTGCACAATTAAGGTTACCTGGTCGATATATGGTTGTAAAGTCATACGGAGCAAGTTCTAAGCGCCATCGGGAATTTTATCGTTTTTTATTTTTGCTTTAAGTCAACCATAAATGAAACGCTACGTTGGTCAGTGACCAGATTAAAATGCTTCCCAATAAGCAAATGCTTCCATTTTCGTAGAGCTTCAACGATAGCGTATGCTTCTTTCTCTACAGAAAAATGCTTTTGTTCAGTACTAGAGAGTCCGTGCATGAAATGCTACTGGCTTGTTGTTTTGATTCAGAGTAGCAGCAATAACAAAATCCGAAGCATCGGTTTCGACTGTAAATGGTAAATCTTCGTCAATAGGTTGTAAAGTAGCTTGAGACAATTTATTTCTCATTACGTGGAAAGCATTTAATGCGTCTTTCGATAATGGAAACGAATCAGTTTGAACAAGCGGTCGTATAAGAGCAGAATAATTAGGAACCCATTTTGAATAATAAATAAACAAGCCTAAAATTCGCTGTAGTTCTTTCTTTGTTGTAGGTTGTTGTAAATCATTCAAGTTGCTACGCGCTCGGGATCGGGTTTAATTACACCATTTTCAACTAGATGTCCCAAAAGTTTGATTTGAGTACAATATACTTTAGAGGCATTTTTCTTTATTGAATGTAAAGTTATCTTTTTTTGGCCGATTTCTTCAATGCTTTCAAATTCTCATCATGGGATTTTTGGTCCATTCCTCCTACAGTTATGTCATCTAAGTAAACATTGACGTACTTCAATCATGGCGTTTAAGGAATTGGTTCATCACTCGCTGTAAAGCTGGGACGGCATTACTTTCCATTGATACAATTCCGATCCTGATTGAAAAGCGGTATATGGAACGGTCCTTCGGTCGAATTTGAATTTCATGATACGCTGATTTTAAGTCAAGTGTACTAATATATTTCCATTTTGCAACTTGGTTTACGATTGACGATATGCTAGGTAAAGGATAAGCGTCTAAATGCGTGAATAAATTGATGGTTTGACTGTAGTCAATGCACATTCGCTTCTTCCCATTGTCGACCACAAGAGGCTGTGCCCTCCAAGGGGAGTTATTTGGCTCGATCCGGTCTTCTTGTAGAAGTCTTGCGGTTTTTGCTTTTATAATTGCCATATCAACGGATGAAAATTTTCTGGTTTTTATTGCTATAGGTTTACATCGCGCCGACAGGTTATCGCCAAACAATTGTGGGTAAGGTACATTGACAACAGACATAATGATTGAAACAAAAAGTTCCGGTAATTTACCTTGAAATTTAAAGTTACACTTTTATGTTGTTGCAAAAGGTCTTCCCCAATTATTGCGTCACAAATTAAGTTGGGCAACACTTGAAATTCTTATAGAAGTTGCCAACAAAAGTCAAATTCAAATAACACACGCCACAGATTTCGGTTTTAAGGGACGAATTAGCCATATTTGCAGCAAATTTTATACTTTTATAGTTCAAACCATGTTGTTTTGCAAAATTTTTACAAACATAACTGTTTGTACTGCCGGTGTCAACCAAAGCATGAGCATCTATGTTGTTAATACGAATCGCTGTAAGTACATGCTCCGAAAAAGTTGACTGTAAGTTTGTCATCGAAGCTAACAAAGGTTTTGACACGCAACTTAATGATTTTCGTTTTAAGCAACATTTGGCATAGTGTCCAATTTTACCACAATAATCGCAAGTTTCGCTTTTTGCAGGACATCGATTTCGTGGATGCCAGGTAAAACTCCGCAAAAATAACACACAAATTTTTGAGATTGTTTACTTGATCGATTTCGTATAGCATTAACATTTTGATCGTTCGTGTCGCGCTGATTAGAATTTAATTCATCAAACTGGAAGTTATTTACGGTACATACCCGACCAGAATACGAGGCTTGATTTGAAGAATATAATTCTGAATAAATTTTTGCAAGATCAAGAGCTCTAGCTTTTTCGTAAGCTTCGACAAAAGTTAACGTTCGATTCTCCAGTAATCTCTGCCTAATTATGTTTGACGAAATACCGCTGATAAAGGAATCTGTTTTCATTGCATCTTTATATTCTAAAGTAGTTACAGCAGTAAAACTACAATTTTGACTCAGTTTGTCAATGCGTAAGACGAACTCATTAATAGATTCACCAATGTTTTGTCGTACTGTTGCTAAAAGATGCCTGGCATATATTTCATTTCTTGGTTTTACAAAAAAGTTTTTGTAACGTCCCAATAGCTCTTTCATAAGTAGTTTCTTCTTGTATAAGTTTATACAAAGGAGCTGTTAAGTGAGCGGTCAGCACATCTAATTTTTTAAGAGCATTCTCACCTCCTGGCAACGCATTGATAAAGTCGGAAAACGTTTTAAACCAGAACTTCCAGTCATCCTCAGCAGATGATGAGCTAGGGTCAATAGCTAATTTTTCTGGTTGCAAAAATTTCAGGTTTGCTTGAGTCATCGTGTAAGAAGCAGAATAACAAAAATAGGCTTTTAAATTGTAATATGTTAATTTATTTCATCTAGTATTTAACCTTTAGTAAGGCGTTAAAAGCCTATTTTATTGACATCTAAAATGTAACACATTATAAATAAAAACATTACAACACACAAAATAATACTATGCTTTGTTAGAACTAAAAACATCTTTCTGAAAACCCATTCGAATAACAATCATGACAACAATTAGTATGAAATAAAAAGCGCGCTTAAACGAATAATAAATTGAATTGATCGGAACGATTGTCGAGTTCAAAACTCATAACAATAGTAGATCGTTTTTTGTAATTGACAATGAGTTATCGAGAAAGAAGAATTGGGTGTGCAAGTGATTTGTAGAAGACTGTTACGAAGTAGACTGTTTGAATTTATTGGTTGTAGTTGGAGAAGATATTTGGAAGTAAAAACAATTTAAAATCGCAAGCATCGCATCTAATCATACGCATCGCACGCATAGCATCATTTAGATTCGCATCGTTCTGGATCTCATCGCATAATTCGGATCACATTGTATCATTTGGATCATATCGCATTGAAATTATATTTAAATAAAACTATTTTCCTCTTTTTTTTTATTGGTGCGCATTTTAAACGTTTCAAATTTGCTACAACAGTAACAATTTCCAAGTGAACAGAGTAACAATACTTAAATGAGGTCAGTCGATGATAGACATAAGAACTGTTATAAGGTCGTTCAAACAATAGCATCGGCAAATATTGATGCAAGTTTTCGCATCAAAAGTCGAAGTCAGTGCGCAAATTCACCAAAATTAAAAGTTTCAAGTCCAAGTTCGAGTTCTCAAAAAGTCCGAGTCAAACTCGAATCGATTTAACTCTGGCAGCAATTTCCAACTGTTTTTACCTGTTTCGGTTTGGTAGTAGCCTATAGCCAGTAGCCTAGCTTTAGCCAGTAGCCTACCTTTTTCTACGACAGTAAACATTCTTAGAAATAAATTGCAACACTTTGGCGTAAGTTTACCAAAATCTAATTTCATCATTACAAAAAATATTCAGTATAAAATCCGCGAACTTTCCGATGCAGGCACCCGGGTAGCATGCAATCGCTGTCAATTTTTTGAAGTCTGCAGTTTTTTATAACCCGACAAATAAAAGAATTATTATCGAATTAACTTTACAATCCAATTTAAGTAAGTATAACACACGCTCAAGTAAGTAAGTAAATAAATAAAGATCTAACGCGAAAATCTCTAGATCGTCGAACTAGGTGCGCGTCGAAACCTGAAGGCCGAAATCTCACGACTCCATTTGGTTTGCCAACTTGAAAATCGAAGTCAGCTTTTACTGCAGAAATCAGAATAATTGCTGCACACAGCACGGAAATAAATGTGTGCGTAACTTTAGCTATTCTTTCATTTTTATAGGACTATGTTAGATGGTGAATATGAAAGTTTACTACATTTGAAGGAAACACAAACTGTTAAAGTACCGAATCCAATCAAATCCTTTACCAAAGGGTCCGAGTCGTATTTGATTGTAGAATACTTGGATATGAATGGGCTGGACAAGTATGCTACAGGTGAAAATTTGATAAAGCTCATTTCAAATTAAAAAGATTTATCGATTAGTTGCGTTGACATTTGGTTTAATTAGAATTACTGTTTTTTTTAAAGAGACAACATTTAGTCAATCATACAGTAGTAAGATTAAATGCTTAAAAAATAAATGTTTTTCAGTGCTCGGAGAAAAATTGGCTGCGCTACATCTTCACAATGCCCAAATGAAAGAAGCGTCATTAAAAAAAAGCAGCTTTGTTGGCCAGCAAATTGCCTACGTGGACAAGTTTGGTTTTGACATTGCCACATGCTGTGGTTTTATTCCGCAAAAAAATGACTGGATGGAAAATTGGGTTGAATTTTACGCGCAAAATCGGCTTTATTATCAAGTTAATAAACTTGAGAAAAGCTGTGGAGATCGCGATTTAAAAGTTTTGTGGCCTCAGGTCGAAAGAAATATATCCAAGCTTTTCCCAACCGAATTGGAAATAATTCCCTCTCTTTTGCACGGTGATTTATGGGGAGGAAATGTGGCAGAAACGGATTCTGAACCGTGCATATTTGATCCTGCTTCCAGCTATGGCCATTCTGAACTTGAACTTTCTATTTCTCATATGTTCGGCGGGTTTTCGTCTAAATTTTTTACGGCTTATCATAAAATAATTCCGAAAGCTCCTGGTTTTGAAAAACGCCAGGTTTTGTATAAACTATATCACTATTTAAATCATTGGAATCACTTTGGAAGTGGTTATAAAGGAACTTCAATTTCTCTTATGAAAGAGCTTATTAGCGATTAATTTGTTTATTGTTTGCTAAGTTACGTTTCTGCGTTCCATAAATTTTTTTAATCATTACTAATTTTTTAATGTTGCTTATATTTAATAGAATTTTTTGTATTTAATATGATATCATAGGAAAATACAATTTTCTCCTTTCACAAAGTTTGTTTCTCAAATATTGCTGATTGAAATACAAACATGATCGAAATCTTTACTACAGTTTACGTTCTGCTTTTTGGTCTATTATTTTAAAATTTTTTTAAAAACTGCCGAACTATTTTCAGAATTTTCAAATTAAAAAAAAAAAGCTAATTATGTATTAGTCATTCTTTGCAACACCTTTTTGTATTTTTTGTAATTTTTTTATTGCCAAAAATTTCAGAAAAACAAACCTGCCTTTTCGCAACATGTTTATACTACAATTCATGAACACTTGTAATTGGCAACTTAATATCGTAATCGCGATTTTGTTCCATTAATCTGGTTAATTTAAAAAAAAAATTTTGTTTTAGTTGAAATGTATTTTCTAATTTTTTCTGGTTTATTCAATATTCTTGTGCATCGACTGTTTTTGTGGCAATAATCAATTCTTGATGTCTGAGCGGGAAGATTAGATTTGATTTCCTCGACAGTCAAATCTGACGCCGCTGTCCCAACCGAGCGGTGTCCTGCCACTTTATTACTGTCCACTTTCTAGGTTGCAGAAAAAGAAACAACAACTTGACTCGCTTTCGCATAAGAAACGAGTATAATCAAAAGTTTGATTTATAAATGTGCATTTGGCGCTGGGGCAAAAATCTCTTTTATAGGTGTAGTTTTTTAAACGAAATAACGGCGATGGCCCAAACGCCAACTACACCGTCGGTTGACTCTATTCGAATAAGTAATCACACAACCTGCGGCTGACCTCGTTGCTGAAGCACACGCACGGTTCGCAATGAATGAATGTATGCACGAACGAAAAGCACGATGCGAACGATAGCACGAAGTACGAAGGTACGATAGTACGGTTCTTCTGTAATCACAGAAGCACTTAATATTAATAAACAACCACTAACTGCTGATAGTTTTATACAATTATTATATATATCGACAATGAACATACCAGGCTTGTTGGGCCACAATACCGCTGGTCGATGTGTTTGGTAAATAATATTTGCTAAATCTTGCCACAGAATTAACAAAATACTTCAAGCATTAACAATTAGCATTAACTTATTGAAATAGAATGAAAAAATACAAACAAATCAGAAATTTAAAACTATAAAACTGAAATTAAAACGTCAAAATAAATATAACTAGCTAATTTTTTAGCTGCTTTTTGTTTAAATTCTATTATGCTTTGTGAACAAATTACACGTTTTACGAAAAGCGAAACAATGGGCATTGTGACTGAATTACGAAGCACATGTGTAAAATTAGGTTGCCGCGTGAAAAACTAAAAAGGCAAACGAAAATAAGGAAAATGTTAAACTTAAAATCTTACAATAGGTCTTTAAGAAAATTAATTTGTTTTTTTAAAAAACTACCAAACTTGGGTTACTCTGATGTTGTTACCTGGTGGTGGTGGTTTTACCCGACCCATTCCTGGGGATGGGGGCGCGAATCAATTCCGCGGAATCCCAATAATCGGGCGACTTTCCACGGACGGGACCAGAGGTCCAGAAGAAAAAGGGTATGGCCGAAAATGGCCCGACGCAGAGGGTCTAGTACAGGGCAGTTGAGCACGAGATGTGAGAGATCCTGTGGTTCAGAACCACAGTTGCTGCATGAAGGAGTCTCGGCTCGACAAACCCTGTGGAGATAAGAGTTAAGGAGAGTGCTGTGCCCGTTGCAGCGTAAACGGGAGAGAGCACAGCGGGCGGAGCGAGGGAGAAAAAGCTGCTTGGGAGTTACTGAAGGGATTTGGTGTTGAAAGAAACCAGATTGGACACTGTGTCTCCAACTGGTGTAGAGGGATAGTCGTTGGGAGGAAATAAGGGGTGCGAGGGACATTGATATACTGGAGGGATCGAGAGAGGCACAGAGAGTCAGCTAAGTCGTTACCTGGGAGGGAAGAGTGACCAGGTATCCATTGTACATGGACTACCTCGGATTGAGATAGAGAATTGAGAAGAGATTGTGTATTGGATAGAGATTTGGGCTTAAATATGGTAGGGGGGTAGAGAGAGTTGATAGGACAGATAAAGAGTTGGAAAAGAAGGTGATAGATTCAAAATTACATGTCTTGGAGTGAGAGATACACTACTCAAAAGCATTTGGATAGCCAAGGTTTCGGCACTATAACTGGTAGCCCAGAGACCAGTCGAGAAGGAGAGCGAGGTAGCAGTTACACACTTTGAACACTTGATGTGTATCCCTGCACCACCCTGCCCCAGCCCGCCAGGTACCGAACCGTCAGTCCAGGCAGAGATATCGCTGTGAGATAGAGTGGAAAGGTGGGTGGTAGCTGCAGTGTTGCGAAGGGAGGGGTGGTCTTTGCGAGAGCATGGGGATGAGAGGTGGAGTGAGATTGTGTAAGTAGATGGGGCAGACCAGGGGGGTTAGGAGGGCAGAGGATTAGAGGTTCACGGGTAAGATGTAGGTTAGGGGTAAGGTTATGTGATCTGGAGAAGGATCTCCATGATCTCTTTTTGAGACGTGTACGGGGGTTAGAGTTCGCAAGAGAGACTATGGGAAAGGTAGGAGGTAGACGGAGGGCTTGTTCAAAGAAGGAGAGGGATTAGTGGGTGAGGGTGACTCGTAGTGGAGGTAGAAGTGCTTCTATATGAAGTAGAGGAATGGGGGTGGACGATAGACAACCTGTGATTACTCTACAGGAAGATCTATGCATGCTTTCCACGGAGGTGATGTGAGTAGGAGATGAGAAAGGAAACCAGCCAGGGGAAGCATAGGTGAGGATGGGGCGAATGAAGGCTTTGTATAGGGTACATAAGGATTCTTTTGATGGACCCCAGGAGGCAGAGGCAATGGAGCAGAAAGCACAAAATCGGCTGTGAAACTTTTTCCGTAAGGATAAGACGTGGTATTTGAAAGAGAGAGTGCGGTCGAAGGTTACACCGAGAAAGGTTGGATGAGGGTTAAATTTGAGAGGGGTGTTAAGAATGTGCAGAGAGGGTTGTATACGTGATTGGTAGGGGTCTAAGCTGAAAAAGGATGTTTTACATTTGAGGGGGTTGAGAGGAAGGCGCCATTTTGAGAACCATTCCACCAGTCTGTTGAGGGCAACTTGTACTACAGAGGTTGCACACTCAACACTCGGGGAGGAGGCCCAAATGGCTAGGTCATCTGCATATAGAGAGGTCTTAACAGATGCAGGAAGGAAAGTGGGAAGGTCATTGATGTATAAAGAGAAGAGAACTGGTCCTAGAACCGAACCTTGGGGAACTCCTCTTCGGAGACGGAAAGGACAACTGTATGAGTTACAGATACGGACTTTCGAACGGCGATCTGAGAGGTAGGATCGTATCCATTCGACAAAGCAAAGAGGAAGATCTAATGAGAGGAGTTTAGAGAGAAGGGCAGAGTGCCAAACTGAGTCAAAAGCTTTCGCAAAATCCACAGTGGCAAGGACTGTACGTGCGCCTGGCTTAGATTGGTGGAAGGAATCTGCGATTGACTGTGAGAGAAGGAGAACCTGGTCTACAGTCGATCTAGCAGGTCCAAAATCAGCTTGCACGGGTGAGAGAATGTCTTGTTGTTCGAGAAAATAGGTTAGTCGTCCTAAAACCATTCTTTCGAAGAATTTGGAGGTACATGAAGTGAGAAAAATGGATCTATATGAAGAAGGTGAGTCAGAGGGTTTTCCAGGTTTGAGAATGGGGATGATTGTTGATTGCTTCCAGGTAGACGGGAAGGTGTGAATTGACCAAGAAAGGTTGAAGATGTATAGCAGAAAATGTAACGCAGATTGTGGGAGGTGGGATAGAAGAGGGTAGGTAATTTGATCAGGGCCTGAGAAGGTTGAGGTTGAGAGTTGAGAGATAGCTGTAGAGAGTTCAATTGAGGAGAATGGTAAACAGAAAGTGGAATGCAGGGTGTTGCAGTGTGAAGTTCTGATATGCTTCATTTGGGCTTTCTCCGTGCTTCGAAAAGGTTTTGGGGTTTGGGTAGAGAAATGGGACTGTAGATGTGAGGAGAGATGGTTGGCACAATCTACAGGGGCGTGGCAATTTGGGAAATTGGGAAGGTCAGAAGTAGTTGGGGAGAGGGAGCCAGAGATGGAGCGAAGTAGAGAAAAGACTTCACTGGGACGGGTTTTAGGAGAAAGGCTAGAGCAAATTTTCTGGCATGACTTGGCTTTAGCCTTAGAAATCACAATGGAGGTATATCTGGAAGTGGCGATATAGTGCTGGCGGTCTTCTTCGGAACAGTGTGCCTTAGCAAATGCCTTTCGGCGTTTTGCGACGGCATCTGCGACTTTAGGAGACCACCAGGCTTTAGTAGGGCGGTTGATGCCGAAAGGAATGGCAGAAGTGGCAGCATTATTGAGGAGTCCTAAAGGTGTGGGTGGCTTCAAAAAGAGAAAGTGTTGTAAAGTTAGAGGGAGGAGGGCAGTGGGTATCAATATAAGTAAGGTAATCGTCCCAGCGAGCTTTATTATAGTTAAATGAGGGGGGTGGTGGAAAGAGTTAATTATAGGGGAAGTGGGAATAGTGATGGAGATAAGAAGATGATCTGAGCCGAGGTCCGGAAGGGTCTGCCATGTGCATTTAGAGGCTATTCGGGCAGGAACTAGGGAAAGATCAGGGGAAGAGCGGTTTCCGGTGGCACGGTGTAGTAGGGTGTGGTGTTCGGGGTTATTAAGAGGTAAAAGATCAGAAGAGAGGAGCCAATCAAACAGATCTTTGCCTGATTGGTCTTCCGGTGAGTGGGAGTCCCAGGATGAGTGATGGCTGTTAAAGTCGCCAAAGATGTAAGTGGTAGGAGATGATGGTAGGAGAAAGGGGTGAGAAGGATTTTGGGCGAGAGTCGGAGGAAGAGGAGCGGATAGGAGGGACATAGACGTTGAAAAGATGTATGGGAGCGGCTCCTTTTATTTTAACTGCGATAGCTAAATAATCGAACCTGGGGTCGAGGGAGGAGAGGGATTGTGTGGAGAGTAAAGTGTAAGATAGACCGTTTTTGACAAGTATCAGTACACCTCCTCCTAGGTTTTTCGTAGAGTTGGTGGTTTCTCTCCTCGTCATAAAACGGTTCTTCTGGAGGGTTTTGTAGCCGGGTATACGGAAGGTGGAGTCAGAGGAGAGGTGTGACTCTTGGATGAAGATGAGATCGTACTGATTATGAGAGAGAAAGTGTAGAAGTTCAGTACGTCGTGGGCGAATCCATTAGCATTCCACTGTAGGATTCGGAGGTTGTTTCGAGAAGGAGAGGAAGGGTGGAAAGAGGATTGTGTGAGAGGAGAGGTGGTATATTGGGTTTGAGGAGAAGGAGTAGGCAATACTGAGGGAGGGTAAGTATAAATTAGTTGGGGGTGATTAGGAAGATAGGTGGGGTTATTCGAGGTTGTTTTGAAGAAGGGGTTAGTTTTTGAAGATGTGGTTTTGTGGTTGCTTGTGAGTGGAGGTGGGGGATTTGAGTGTGAGAGGATGGAGATACAGAAAAGGATGAAGATATGGGATTAGAATGTGAGAGGGAGGGGAGGGGTTGAGAAGAGGATGGGCACATTGGGAAAGTCCAAGAGTGTCCCGGGGAGATTTTGCGGAAGTCAAAGGGAGAAAGACCAGAGCAGGAGAGGTGTACCCAGAAAGAACAGTTGGTACATTGTATTGATCTGTTGCCCCAGGTGACTCTACGGGAGCAGACAGAGCAGGGGTCTATAGGGCCAGGGTTGGGGTGAATGTCACCGCTGATAAGGAGAAGCGTAGAGATAAGAATCAGCGGTGAGTGGGATAAGTGATGAAGATGTTTGGGGTGGAAAGAGGGACGAGGAAGAGATGTCCAAAAGAAAATAAAAGGGGTAGGGGGGCGGTCAATTGGGTTTAAGAGTGCTGTCCATATGTGACCGCGCATTGGACAGCAGGGATAAAAAATGAGAGGAGTTGTCCGAAGGAGAATCGCATGAGGATGAGACCCTCGGGGGATCGACAAGCCATTTCGACCCTCCCCAGTGCAGGGAAAGGCACTGCACCACCACGTTGAGGTGGCTTGTCGTTGGTGCAGGATGTTGTTACCTCACCTCCAAGGCCGGTCTTAGAAAAATTAACTGTTAACCCTATAATAAAGCCAAACTGGCTGGGCTCCCTTGTCTGGATAACCACCGCTGTTTACAAGGGAGATTCCTTTACGTAGTAGGTTGTGGTATTGTTTAGTAAAATTAGCAAAATACCAACTCCAAATTTACTCCTTTAACCTAAGCTTAAACAAGCCAACTGTCTTTGAGTTTTTTAAAACCTAAAACAACTTATCGTCAGTAACAAGCTTGGCTCTCGCCTGCGCTCTGCACAATACTATCTGTTCGTTTATAGGTCTACATCTTATTCACGGTACAAGGTGTAAGTACGGTGTTTAGTAATTTTTTTTATCTTTATATTTATCTTTCTGACTCTCAGGAAAGCGAGGAGGCGCTAATACCAGGAACGTGCCGTCAAGGAAGGCAAGTGAGGCAGAGCCTCAGCTCTGGAAACCAAATAAAGCAAAAATAAAACATTAAAGTCATAGTTTTCGCAAAATTAATGCAACTTAATTGCTATTAGTTGAAAAAAAAAGCAGTAACAATTATACCTTACTGGTACGTGTAGTAGTTCAATTAGTTTCGCTTATAACCCTTATTTTTGACCGTTTAATCATTGTACAAAAAAATAAATGCTTAAATTTTAAAAAACTAGTCATCAGTAAGTTTACATAAACTAATTTTGTCATTGAGCACTGTGTTTAAAACATTTTCCGTTATATTGGAATGTAAAGAATTTATAAGCAAAAACAATATAATGCGATTCAAATAATACGGATTGATAACAATCTGATAGCGCACTCTAAATTATTTGAATATTGCGATTCAAATCAGCTAGCCAAGTGCAATTTAATTCAAAAGTGCTCGTCGTCGATCATCCGTGTGTCGTTGTTGTTTCAGTCCAATGATGGCAATGTTGTTCTTAGCCAGCAATTTTGTATTGTTATCCAGGAGTGACAGACCACGACGTAATTTGGTGCCCGTAGAAATGATGTGGTCTGCAGTTTGCTTGTGTGCATCACACTTGCAATTAGAGAGCAAGACCCCTTTTATGCATGGACGACCGAAAACGCTTAACGCCAGTTTGCAAGTGGTTAAGTCTTACCCAAGCAAACCTGGAAAAGCCCAATCCCCAGAGGCCTAAAACCGACTCTTGGGATAAAATCATAAGTTTGGTGTACTGTTCAAGTACTCAATGTTTTATGTAAAGACTGTCCACTGACCAACACGGACATCTTGTTCAGATACATCATTTAATAGTTTCCGTGTGGTAGGCACGAACGAGCGTCTGAATTTTAGTCTCTCTTGCCGCGCATCTAATGGCCAGACCAGATAATCAAGCGGGAGGTAGTCAGATTCTAAGATACTACGGTTAGCCAAAAGAATAGTGGTTCCTAGGAGACGAATTCCAGCTGGTTGGATACCGGAAAGGATGGCCAGGTTATCCGGGGGTGTGCATCGAAAGACAATGTGCAAAGCGTCATTGAGAACAGTGTAAATAAGACAAGTATGTACACTGCGACACCAAAATGGTGCACAATATTCTGCTGTAGAGTACACCAGGGATAGGGCGGCTATGTGCAGTATTTTAGCACCCGCCCCCCATCCCGAACTTGCAAGTTGTCTTAGTAGTGTGACGCAATATGTTTGTTTTAATCCATTAATCATGTAAAAGTTTACTTAATTATAATTTTTTGCGCTGTGCCTTAAGGTGGTGAAGGAACATAAGTGTCCTGTCAAGCTTGACACCAAGGTTAGTACCCGGGAAAACGGCAATAGCTTGCCACTGACGTCAACTTTCAGTTTACGTTTAGCTTCACGATTGTTTAGATGAAAGGCTGACGTCACTATCTTCTTTTCGCGAAGCTTCAGCCTCCAAATTCAGAGGTACTCTAACAAGGTAGAGATGTTTTGACTCAGGACTTCTAATTCCTTTTAATCTCCAGCAATATGTAAAAGCACTAAATCATCTGCATATGCATAGATGTTAAAAAGTAGGGGAGCCAAGACAGATCCCTGGATAAGGCTGTTTTTAAGGCGTCGTAACTTGCTTTGCTTATTGTCACCGGCAGTGAGGGTAAAGTTTCTGTTATGAAAAACTCCATGATCATGCCTACCATGAGCTTGTCTGGCAGAAGTTGAAGAAGCGTTCAGGTAAGGCCACGGTGCCAAACTGTGTCATACGCTATGGTCAGGTTGACAAATACGCCATGAGCTTTTTGTTTTGCCATAAACCTGTTCTTAATATCCTGACCCGGACGGCAAGAGCGTTTACATCTCCCGCGTCGTCAGTCGACATTCAAATCATGAGTAGTCGAAACTGATCTGGTCAAAACGGAAAACTCTCTACCCAAAAGTGCCGAGTTTATTTATTTTATCTTTATTGTTATCCTCCTGACTAGCACAAAAGCGTCCGAGGCGCTATACATACAGCAATCGCAATTATCAATCAATCAATCAATCAATCAACATACTTTTATTTGTGGGAAAAAATAATACACATAACCAAAATGAAACAATAAAATAGAATAAAAAAATTTAGCCACGGGGAGACTGCGATTTGACCTTTCGGTCTTCTAGTCAGCAGCCACCCTTGAGAGCAAGGCTACAGGTATAACTACTTGTAAAATTTAAGTGTTGCAGAGAAGAGGGTTTTTTTTATTTTATTTTAAATAATAAGGTTTTTTTTATTTTAAATATAAGGTTTCAATAAATGCTTTTTAAATTCATACTTAAAAATTCATATACTGTAGGAAGCATTTTGAATTTGAATGGGAATTTTGTTCCATATCTTAACTCCTTGATATTTTATACATCTTTGTAATCGTGAAGTTTTATAAAAGGGAATATGCAAAATTTTTTTGGATTTTTCATTTAATCTAGTGCTTTTTTCCGAGATTTGGCTGGTTAAAATAAAATAATTAGATAAATTATTGGGAAGCATTTTTTTAAAATTGGCATGAATAAATTTACCAACTTCTAGTTTATAACGATCTGTAAGTTTTAGAATCTTAAGGCGTTTGTAATAAGGTGAGGAACTATCACAAAATTTAGCTGCACATATAAATTTAACGGCTTTATTTTGAAGAGTTATCAATTTTTTAAGATACGTCGGGAAGGTAGATCCCCAGATAATAAGGCCGTATAATAAATGGGAATGTATTTGAGCGTAATAGATTTTTAACAGTGCTGTTTCTGGTAGATAGTGTCGAATTTTAGAGATAATTCCAACCGTTCTTGATATTTTATATGCTATATTTGAAATGTGGAAATCGAAATTTAAATTCATATCAATAGTTAAACCTAAGTATTTAATACTTATGCATTGTGGGATAGAAATATTATTTAAAAAAAACATTAGTTTGTGGAAAAGGTTTATTTAGTTTGGGAGGTATAATTAGGAAGTTGGATTTAGAGGGATTAACCGTGAGTTTATTAGAATCAAACCAAATTGATAAATTTTGAAGTTCTATTTATAATTGTAGTAAGGGAAGCAAGGTTAGGGGCCGTAAATATTAAGCATGTGTCATCAGCAAAGAGTATTGGCATACAGTTAACCGCTTGAGGCATATCATTAACATATAAGAGAAATAAAAGAGGGCCAAGAATTGAACCCTGAGGAGCACCATAATTATTATGTAACAGCTTAGATTTTGCACCCTTAATGGAAACGAATTGTTTGCGAGATAAAAACGATTTAATTAGTTGATTTGCTGAGCCGCGTATGCCATAATGTTCAAGTTTGAGAAGAAGAATGTCATGGTTTACTGAATCAAAAGTTTTTGTAAGGTCAAGAAAAACTAAACCAGCGTATTGATTAGAATTTATATTGTCATAGGAGTGTGTGATAACATCAACAAAAGCATGATCGGTTGAGACTTTATTTTGAAAACCATATTGAGAATTTATAATTATATTATGTTTATTTAAAAAATTATTTAAACGTTTGTATAAAAGTCCTTCAAAGATTTTTGAGAAACAAGTAAGAATAGAAATAGGGCGATAATTTGTAGGTTTATCACGTTCTCCTTTTTTCAAAATTGGAACTATCCTTGCAATTGTACAATTTTCCAGAAAAGCGCCTTCTATGAAACAAAACTCAATAAAAACTTGAAGATACGGAATAATAACTGAAGAGGCGATTCGAAGAAAAAAAGCTGGAATGTCGTCATGGCCATCTGCTTTATTATTTTTTAGAGAATAAATAGCGTTAAAGATTTTGTGGGGTTGGGTATGTTGAGATAGATAGAAGAAGAAACTCGTTTGTTTAGATAGGTAGAAAAAGACTTAAAGGACGTATTTGGAAAAATTATTTGCTAAATTTGAGCCAATTGAGCAAAAAAAATTATTAAATTCATCAGCTATATTTTGATAATCTGAGGTTGTGCCACGGTCAGTTACTAATGAGTCAGGAGTATCTTTAATTGGTTTAGAGTTCGGAAGCGTAGAACGAATTACATTCCATACTTTACGGGCATCGTTCTGGCATTCATCAAATTTAGAAGTATAATATAACTTTTTAGACAAAGTCTTTAGTTTAGTTAATTTATTTGAGTAAACTTTATAAAATGATTTTTTTTCCTTCACCACTTAAAAAATGAGATTTAAACATTCGTCTCTTTTTCTTAATTGAAGTTAGTAAGCCTTTGGTAATCCAGGGTTTTTGTAAGAGTTTTTTCATTCTTCTTGAAATTGGCCTCAAAGGCGCATGGGTGTCAATAGAATGTGATATAATGTGGACAAAATTATTAAATAGTTCATTAAAATTTTCATTAGATAGGGTAGGTCGAAGACTAAAATAATTGTCTAAATCAGTTTGAAGTTCTTTACAAAACGATTCTGAACAAAACTTTGTTTTATCACGATAAAAGAATTTTTTTTATTGTTAGTGGAATTTTTATTGATAACACAAAAAATTGGGTAGTGGTCAGTCAAGTCAGATTTAACTATAAAAGATTGTAATTCATGCTTTGAATCATTAGTTTTATAATATGATTGATTATGGTTGATGAATTATTAGATATTCTTGTTGGTTTAGTAATTAAGGGTATAGCACCGTGACTCAATATTGAATTAATATATAAGTTAGCACTATTCATACGGTTATCTCTATGTAAATTAATATTAAAATCTCCTAGGATATAATAAACATTTTTTTGTGAGAGAGGTCTGATAAGGAATTTGAAAATTCTTCAATAAATTCAATTATCTTAGTTTTGGATGACGGTAAACTGCACCCACGGTAAGCTCAGTTTTGAAGTTGTTTTCAGAAATATCTAACCATAAGCATTCAGATTTTGAAAAGTTATTTTGCGTGATAGGTTTCTTTACTTGAAACTTGTTTAAAACGTAAATTCCCACACCGCCAGCGTTAGTTGTAGAATCAGTATGAAAAAAAGTATAATTAGGAAATGAAATGTTTAATAGAGGGTGTAGTTTAATTCGTGTTTCAGTTAAGCATATTACACCAGGTAAAAAATTTAATTCAACTAAAAAATCGTAAAGATTATCAAAATGTTTATGCAATGAGCGAATATTTATATGTAAAAGCACCAGGGAACGATTGGGGTCAAAAGTAGGTCATTTTGAATTTAAATCTAAATAATCACATACTTTTGTAATACAAATCAACTGAAGTATCGAACTCGAATGTTATTTCAATTGTTCAAAGTAATCAACCGCAATAAAACAACTGATTGTTCAAAGTAATCATCGCCGCAATAAAACAACTAAAGTAATAAAATGGTTTGCAATCGCAAAATGTTTCAGTTTGCGCTTCAAAGCACGTGTTGTGTTAAACCTATGTAATCTTATTTCTTTATACTAATGTTTGTTTTGTTTTGTTTAGAATGATTTCTTTTCAGTTCAATAAAGCCTTAGTTTGGTTTTTTAATAAAATAAATCTTATAACAATTTATTGAACTGAATAAAATGGATAAGTGTCTTAGGCCTCAGATATTTGATACCGATGCTAATTCGGAAGAAGGTCCTAGAAAGTGGCTTCATTGGAAAAGGACATTTGAGAGTTTCATTAGAAGAGTTGATGGAGCAACTGATAGAGACAAACTTGACCTTTTGATTAATTTTATTGAGACAAATGTCTATTCGTACATTACCGAATGTACTACATATGCAGATGCCTTGAACAAGCTAGAATGTGCTTATGTCAAACCAGTAAACGAAATTTATGCCAGACATCGTCTCAATACAAGCCGGCAAAACGAAGGTGAATCTCTTGAAGACTTCCTGCAAAGACTAAAGATATTGAGCAATGATTGCAATTTCGTAGATGTTACAGCGTCGCAATGCAAAGAAGCTGCTATAAGAGATGCATTTATCACGGGACTTGGTTCACCATACATAAGACAAAGACTTCTTGAAGATAACGAATTGCGTTTAAACCATGTATTTAACAAGGCAAGGTCCTTACATGAAGCACAGAAAAATGCTGAATCTTATGAAGTTCGACATGCCGAGAGAATTGCAACAGTCTCATTTGGTAATACTGAAATTAATCAACTGCAGAAAGAGAACGAGAAGAGGCGGAGCGGATTCGCCAGCTTTAAATATCAAAGTTGCAAGTTTTGTGGTGGTTCTTGGCATAAACGTGCTGATTGTCCAGCAAACCAACGCCTTTGCTACAAATGCAATCGCATGGGCCATTTCGCAAAAGTTTGTCTATCAAAAGTTAAGAAAATCCCGAAGACGATTGCGACAGTGTGTGAAGACGAAGAAGAGCACTCGTACATCAGTGCGTTAAATAACCTGGTTGGCGATGAAAAGGTAAATGTTATTGTGTTGGTTAATGGAGTACGAGCTAATTGCCTTATTGATACTGGTGCAAAATTTAACCATATAGATTCAAAATTTTGTCAACGGGCTAAATTAAATTACGAAGGAAATAGTGACATTTTGAAATTGGAGTTAGCTGTGAAAAATTCGGCCATAAAAACTAAAGGGTTGTGCTCCACTTCCGTCGAATTTCAAGGACGAGATTATAATAACGTAAATTTTTTAGTGTTAGAAAATTTGTTGTGGGATGTTATTCTTGGTTGTGAATTTTTAAGTCTGCATAAAAGCGTGAAAATTGATTTTGGTGGACCTGAATCATCATTAAAATTAGGAGCCTTGAGTACGCTTCGAGGTATAAAACCCGTGCGTTTGTTTGAATATCTTAGCCCTAACATTCGCCCTATAGCAACCAAGAGGCGCAGTTATTCAAGTACGGACTTGAGTTTTATTAGTAGTGAAATTTCAAGATTACTTGCTGATGATATTATTGAACCTAGTAACTCACCATGGCGAGCTCAGGTTGTAGTAACGAAAAGCGAAAATCATAAAAAACGTATGTGTGTTGATTATAGTCAAACAATCAACAAGTTTACTCGTTTCAATGCCTATCCGCTTCCAACAATGCAGAGTGTTTTACGGAAAGTATCACGTTATACATGGTTTTCGAAATTAGACCTTCAAAGCGCTTATCATCAAGTTTCGTTGATACCTGAGGAACGAATTTACACGGGGTTTGAGGCCGTCGGACAATTATATCAATTCAAGCGCATCCCTTTTGGTTTAAAGAATGCAGTCCCATGTTTTCAACGAGTGGTAAATCAAATAATATCTGACTATAAATGTGAGGGGACATTTGCGTACCTTGACGATATAACAGTTTGTGGTAAGACAAGAGAAGAACATGACAAGAATTTAAAACAATTTTTTAAAAGCTGCTTCTGACTGTAATTTAACTCTGAATGAAAATAAGTGCGTCTTTGCTACAAGAAAGTTGAATTTGCTTGGATACTATATATCCGATGGAGTCATGCGCCCAGATCCGGAGCGAGTGAAACCGATAATTAATTTGCCAAACCCCACAAATAAAAAAGAGCTACAACGAGTAATCGGTATGTTTTCGTATTATGCGCAATGGTTGCCTCAATTTTCGGAAAAAGTAAGACCTTTGATATTAGAAAAACAATTTCCTATGGGTGAAAAAGCTCTAAATGCTTTTAAGTCACTTAAAGATAAATTAGTTTCAGCAGCTCTTCAAATTATTGATGAAAATGTGCCATTTGTTGTGGAAACTGATGCGTCAGACAATGCCATATCTGCATCATTAAATCAACATGACCGACCAGTTGCTTTTTTCTCTAGAATGCTGACCAAAAATGAGCGGCACCATTCCAGTGTGGAAAAAGAAGCTACAGCTATTGTAGAAGCAATTCGTAAGTGGACAGAATTTTTATGCGGCCGACATTTTACTGTAATTACTGACCAACAATCCGTAGCATATGTACAATTCCAAAAATCATAGCAAAATTAAAAATAACAAAATTTTGCGATGGCGGATGGAACTAAGCGAATATGATTTTGATATTATTTATCGATCCGGAAAAATGAATAGTGTTCCCGATGCTCTTTCCAGAGCATTTTGTGCCAACATTTACGATAGCACGCTGCACAAATTGCATGAGTCGTTGTGTCATCCGGGCGTTACACGTTTGCATCATTTTGTTCGCGTAAAAAATTTGCCGTATTCCGTTAACGAAGTTCGTAATGTTGTTGCAAAGTGTAAAGTTTGCTCTGAATTAAGACCCAATTTTTATAAACCTGAAGTGGCACATGTAATTAAAGCAACCCAGCCTTTCGAAAGGCTTTCCTTAGATTTTAACCCCTTCGGACCTGAATTTTTATTAGACTATATAAAATAGTAAATTTGTTATTTCTTTGAAGAATGTGTTGCCAAAATGTAGTTGCACAAAAAAAAATTTGTCGGGGCGCAAAAATTTGTCGGGGCGCATCTATAAATTAGTATAGGGGCTTTAAGTATTTGGGATTAATTAGTCCCAATCGGTTCAAAGCGTACTTTTTTTCAAAATATCAGCTTTAATTTTTCTTGTCATATTCAATGAATTTTAGTAATTTTAAGGAATCTGGAGTTTTAGAAAAATAGATATATTTATTACATCATGAAAACTTTCTGTTTTTTTTAACATTTGAATTTAAGCAATGATTATTCAAAGAGCATTTGCGTCTATTGACGATTTTCTGCCACAGTGGTCTTTCATGGTTTCAAAAATCAGCATGATAATTACTTTTTACCTTGCTTTACTAAACAGCATAACAATTGAAGTAATGCACACACATATTTTACATCAAAATATTCCTCTCAAAACCGAAATGCCATTTCCTGAAACAATTTTTTAAATTACAACAATCGAATGTGCAAGTACGAGAGTCTATTTTTTGCTTGGTACACAATTTGCATTTAACACGGTCTTGATAAGAAACTCGTGTAACTTGATGAATATCGGAACTGTCTGAGGGAAATCTTGAAACCACAGTTAAAGAACTTCTTGCTCGTTTTCTGCTTGAACATTTCCCGATCAAATTCATAACAACGTCGTGCTTGAAGTTCTTTAACGTTTTCATGCGAGCACTGTGAGGAAATTTATCTTGCATATATTTTAAGGTATTACATCTGACACAACTTTTACACCAAGACCAGGATCTTTATTCCAATAATCGCGAATACTAGGAAGGGTATGATATCCTATAAACGAAGTTGTTGGCAGTGTGGGCGAGTGGTTAAAGCGCCGGGCTCGTGATCAACACGGTCTCGGTTCAAAACCCACTCGCGCCATTCTGTTGTGTCCTAGAGAAAGACACTTTACGGCACTTTCCCCTACTTGGCCATTCTGGCAAGCAGTTCTAAATTACAGTCATATCTTTATTAAATTACAGCGGACAGCAATATCTTGGTATCTCCGGAAGCAGGTCGGGGTGATTGCCTACCTACTTTATGGCACTTTCCCCTACTTGGCCATTCTGGCAAGCAGTTCTAAATTACAGTCATATCTTTATTAAATTACAGCGGACGGCAATATCTTGGTATCTCCGGAAGCAGGTCGGGGTGATGCCTATGTATTAGGGCTTCAGTCGCTTTCCTGTGAGTCAGGAGGATAAATATAGAGATAAAATAAATAAAATAAATGCTTTTAGCTCATTAATTTCTATTTTGAAAACTATTCCTTTCTGCTGCATATACAACTCACTTTGTGCACTGACCAAATTCATTAGCGTTTCCAGCTTTGTGGTGTCTGAAAAGATTTCTATTGGTTTTGGCTCATCGCCATCTTTATAACTTAAATTGACTGTACCAGATAAAGAGCAATTCGGAATATCAAAAGAAGTACAAATGTTTTTCAATAAAATAGATAAGATAAAGGGTCCACAACTTTTGGTTCAATACTTTGTGCATGGGCATCATCGATTGTTAACTGTTATAGTATCATCAGTATCTGACATTGCTTCCTCCAAAAATATTACATCTTTTTCATCTATAAGGTTATTATTGGATAAATCTAACTCATCAGCAGTAATTAATTCCACTACTTCATTTACACCAATTATAAATTTTCTTGATCTAGTCTGTTTCTGGGCCATCTAAATTCGACAAAAAGCAAGTAAAAAGTACGCATAAAGCCGGTTGGGACTAAATAGTCCCAAGTTTGAAAAGCAAATAAATTAATCATAAACACTGGTAAAAAAGTCAAATTTGCTTTATATCATTCCACTAGACTTTTTTCTCGTAAATTTTATTCCGCTTTTCTTAAATTAAACATTATTTTATTTTTGAATTTAATTTTAAAATTATATACAGTTGAACTAAACTTTATGTATTTAGTTGGTTTGATAATCACAAAGAAAATAATTTGCACGTGTTACAATTGACTACCATGGTTGCCAAAATATTGCTAAAGCATAATAAAAAAGTTTTTCATAAAATTTTATAGTATTATAGAAGAAATTTCAAAAATAGTGGTGTGGGACTAAATAGTCCTTTCGGTCCGAAAGGGTTAAAGGTCCTTTGCCGACTTCATCCAAAAACCGCTATCTATTGACTATTGTTGACGAATATTCTCGATTTCCGTTTGGGTTTGCTTGCCCTAATGTCAACGCGAAAACAGTTATATCTTGTTTAAACCAAGTGTTTGTAATGTTTGTTATGCCTGCTTATATTCATTCCGATAGGGGTACCGCTTTTATCTCGCAGGAACTTCGAAGTTATTTGCAAAAACGTGGTGTAGCGTGTAGTAGAACTTCAGTCTATAATGCTCCGGGTAATGGCCAGTGTGAACGCTATAATGGTATTATTTGGTCGGCTATAAAGTCTGCTTTAAAAACTCGATGTTTAGATGTTTGTCATTGGCAACTTGTTTTACCAGATGCTCTTCATTCTGTACGTTCATTGCTATGTACCGCAACTAATGAAACGCCCCACGAGCGAATGTTTTCATTTAAACGTCGATCAACCTTTGGCACGTCAGTACCAACTTGGTTAAGCTCACCAGGGCCGGTGTACTTGAAGCGCCATATTCGCACCAGTAAATACGACCCTGTAGTGGATAGAGTAGATCTCCTGCATGCAACCCCAAATTATGCGATTGTAAGATTACCAAACGGGAGAGAAACAACTGTTTCATTAAAAGATGTGGCGCCTTGTACTAGTGCTAATAGTGATGATATCGTTGATATTGACAACGAAAACGAAGAATCGGAAAATGTAAATGTTAACTTAAGTGATGTTAGTAATGGTTCGAATATGCAAAATGAAAGTATTGAACGCCATGACCAAGAGGAAATTATTGGAGAAGAAGCACCGAATATTAATTCTGATGTTAATCCAGTGCCAAGAAGATCTACTCGTATAAGAAAAGCAGTGGATAGATACGGAGCTGTTCCATACAATTAACTCAAAGCAATATGTCTACAATTTAAGGAGGGGAGAATGTAATACAAATCAACTGAAGTATCGAACTCGAATGTTATTTCAATTGTTCAAAGTAATCAACCGCAATAAAACAACTGATTGTTCAAAGTAATCATCGCCGCAATAAAACAACTAAAGTAATAAAATGGTTTGCAATCGCAAAATGTTTCAGTTTGCGCTTCAAAGCACGTGTTGTGTTAAACCTATGTAATCTTATTTCTTTATACTAATGTTTGTTTTGTTTTGTTTAGAATGATTTCTTTTCAGTTCAATAAAGCCTTAGTTTGGTTTTTTAATAAAATAAATCTTATAACAACTTTTATATTGAAAAAGTTTAAAAAGTAGTCGTACGCTTCTTCAGGAGAATGATCACTTATTCGCAGGGTGGCTGCTTTATTCGTCTCAAGGAGTTCATTTAACTCTTTGTTATTTCCCAAAAGCGCCGTATCTGCTTTTAAATGAGCCATTTTTGCTGTTGAAAGAAAGGACTAAGCAGTACAATTAGTAAGATAGGTTACTAACGCTTTGATAATAATAGTTTTGATTACAACACTATATTTAGTAAAAAGAAATGAAAAGAAATTAAACAAGAAGACTTAAAAAGTATTTAGCTTTACAACACTAGCTGTGTAGTTAATGAAGGACATACCTAAAACATAAAGCATCATTTTAACATAATGTTGTTCAATCAATAGACATAAAATGTTTTAACTAAAATAAAGCACTAGCAATTTTGATAAAAAAGTAGCACAATATTATTGGACCACTTTGTAAGCTACCTCAATTTCGCGCAACTTAAGATAGAAAGAATTAAAGGGCTACTTCGATGAGGTTCGAAGTTTGTTCTATTTTGAATCGTTTAATTAAGATATTTGTACTATAAAAACGAGGTGATGTTTTTATTTTTATTTTTAGGTTTCAATTTAAAAGCAGCGTTTGAATAAACTGCAAAAGACAATTTAGGAAATTACGAATTACCATTGTAATATTAGAAAAGGAAACAATTTAATAACTCATTTCCTGTATCAAAAGAATAGCACAATTTAAAAAATAAATGAGGTGAGAAAAGCAGCAAAGCACATTGGCAATGTAGGCAATAAGTAATTGAATGAAAAATTATCAATAGATCAATCAATCAATCAATCAATCTTTGTTTATTCATTGTAGATTGCCATTTAAATACAAAACAAAAACAAAAAAACACAAAATAATAGAAATATTGAGCAATACTACAATAGGGTTGCAGCGAAAGACCATCAAAGGTCACCTAGTCAGCCACAACCCAATAGAGAATTTACATTCGTTCATGACATCAAATCAACTTGTTTATTATCTATGAAAAGAGTATAATTACCATCAAGTGCTTTCCACATGGTTTTCTTATTATTCTTCTTAGCTTCTTTATAATACGGTAATAGAAGTTTTCGCTGTTCTTGAAACTTAGCAGGCAGATGATCAGTAATGTAACCTATTTAGATTGGTGCTTCCACTTTTTTTACGCATAACGTTATATGGTCCAAGATTTTTTGCTGATTTAAAAATTAAATTTTTATCATGAATTGTAAGTAGCTTAACAATTATCGGTCGATGAACTGGTCTACCATTCTTTGTAATCGGTTGTTGAGGAAGTCGATGAATATCTGAGAGCTTGATTTCATTTGGATCAATTTTTAAACCATTCTTTAAATCCTGAAATTTTTCAATAGTTTTTCTCTTTTCTCCCAAACATTATTATTGTCTTCTTGGATACCATGAATTAAGATATTTAATCTTTTATCATAAGATTCTTTCATTAAAAGTGCCTTTTCATAATTTGACTGAAATTCTTCAAACGATATAATTTTTTGTTTAACTGTTTAATTAAGTCAATATCAGCTTTGGTATCTAATATAGTATCAACTTTTTTAGTTCTATTTTCAAACTTTACTTCTAATAAATTTAATCTTTCACTGACAGCATCGATTTTGGAGTCAATGTTTGAAATTTTCTCTTCAATTTTATTTAATCTTTTTATAATTTTATCAAGTTTCTTTTCCAAGTTCATTATTTTATGCTATTTAATCTTTTTAAAAAATAATTGACCAGCGTTAGATTAAGTATTTTATTAAAATCTGCTTCAGCCTCTATCTGTTCACCTTAGCAAATCAAGTTTGATGTAGGGTGGAGTGAAAATAATTTTTTTTTGAAATTGAAAAGAGTGTAGTTCTAAAAACCTGCCAAACAGGTAAAATCTAAGAAAAAAATTGGTTTTGGCGAGTTGCTACCTTTGGGGGGCTAGCAACTCCCCAAAATGTGTTTTGAGGGGTAAAATTTCCTAAAAATGTCGTAACTCAGTAACCGCTTATCGTAGAGGCATAATTTATGGCTCAAAATTTGCAGAATCATCATGTTTCTATATGTGCTAAGAGAAAGTTTTTGTCTATTTCCACTAGAAAAAAAGTTATAATAGAAAAACTGTTTAATAAGTTTGTTTGTTTGTACTTAACTAATAGTTATCTGAAAAGTTATTATTATTTTTTGCAGGTATATTGTTAAGTAATTGTGTAAATCAAAGCTTTGGCCAAACTGCGAAGTAGTAAAACATGAAAAGACGGAGTTCAACTTCTGTAAAAAAGATTTTACATAGTGGACACACTTTCTCTACCGTGATAGTTTTCCACCAGGATTATTGCCTACCAAGCGACATGTAATAGAACGCATTCTTCATTTGAAAAACTTTCGAACCTTCAATGCTGCAAATGACATTGCCAGAGAAATTTATGACAGATGGGTATGGTGCAACGTATATCCCATTCATCTGTACACCATTTCGAAAAAACTTCAAAGCTTTGTGAATTGTTTCAGTGCACTTGATCGCTGGTCAAAGAAAAAACGAGGAGAAGCATTTTTACAAAAGGAAAAAGAGTTTATGTCAACTATTGATGAAATATTTGATGTTTTTTGTGCTGACGATAAGCAGTGCAGAATTTTGGAGAAACAACATGGTTTGAAAATGACAGATGATGATTATGCTTTTTATAAAGATCAAACTAGTAAGCGAGTTGGAAAATGTGTGGATGCTGTGGTTCCTTCAACGTCAGCTGACATACAGTTTTTGAGGCGCTCTCGACCCTTACAACCTCATCCAGAACCACCAACATGTTCTTCCGTTACATCAGTTACATCAGTGCCTGAGTCAGCTTTGGATTATCTGTCAGATTTTAGTTCAACCAACACAGACCAAACGCAATCTTCTGCTGCTTCTGAATTTGTTTCTCAATCAATGCTATATGAAAATCAGAATCGAATGATTTGGTCAAACCTTGCAAGGATGAGTGAGCGTTTTCAGATATCCGACAGAGCTGCTGCTGCGATCGCTAATAGTGTGATGCAAGATTTGGGTCTAATTACTGATGATGACAAGACATACGTTATTGATCGTAGCAAGCTTTGAAGAGAGCGAGAACGATGCCGTGCTGAAATTAGGAAAAAGGAGCAAGAAAATTTCAAGTTAGTGGATGCCATATACTTTGATGGGCGCAAAGATGCAACACAGGTCACCATGCAAGGGCCAAATGACAAGTTTTACAGGTCTGTGCAACTTGAAGATCACTATACAATGGTTGGGCAGCCTGGTGAATACTATCTTTCTCATTTTTCCACAGAGGATGGCAAAGGAAGAACCATAGCACAAAAGATCTTCAACACCATTGCCAACACCGAATTACATGACAAGCTTACAGTAGTTGGCACTGATGGAACTGCAGCAATGACAGGCAAGTTCAATGGTTGCATTCGTAAGTTGGAAGAACTATTGAACAAGCCACTACAATGGGTAATTTGCCTACTACATACCAATGAACTACCCTTGCGCCATGTCTTTACTATGCTTGATGGAACCACCAATAGTCCTGACACATTTGCAGAACCAATTGGGAAGTGTTTAACTGGAGATGTTTCAAGTTGGCCGGTTGCTGCTAATTTTAAGTCAATTTCAAATCCTCAATTTGTACAGTTGCCAGAATCAGTTGTTAATGATCTGAGTACTGATCAATACTATGCTTACAAGATATGTTCAACAATAATCATGGGAGTTGTCGACAGCGACTTGCAATATTTAAAAGTAGGTCCCATTGTGCATTCACACTGGCTAACTCTGGGCTGTCGAATCCTCAGATATTATGTTTCGGTGGATGAATCCTCCTCAAACTTGGAAACTCTGACGAAGTTTTGTCTTCAAGTTTACTTTTCAAGTTGGTTTGAAATTAAGTTAAATAGTCAACTAACTTGCGGATCTAGAAATTTTTTCAACTTGGTCCAACGAATTCTTCAGGTGCCTGACGAAGCTGTTCGGAAAACTGCTCTGAAAGTTGTGCAACGAAATGCATTTTTCGCACACCAGGAAAATGTCTTGATCGCCATGTTGGGTGACAACGATGAGGAGATACGAATGCGAGGAGTGAACAAAGTGCTTTCGATTCGTGGAAACTTGCCATCAACGGTTTCATTTGATAATTATGACTTGGTTGACAGTCGCAGTGAAGAATATTCTTTGGAAGGAGCAAAATATTATGATACCGCCTCAACTGTACGGCTGTTTGAACCGCCCACACTGGATCTAACAGTGAACTCGTACTACAAGATGGTGAATTTAACATCTTGCCATCAGCAGCCTCCGGTAATTGAACATTTAACTGATTTAGATATTGAACAATGCCGGATAAGACCACTGCAGCTCGACCACCCATGTCACAACCAATGTGTAGAGCGCCATGTCAAAATGGTAACAGAGGCCGCAGCACAAGTTGAAGGATTTGAGCGAAGAGATGGGTTGATTCGCCAGAAGATTAAATCTCGAAAACTTTTGAAAAAATTTGACACTAAAGTGCAATTCTGATGCGCTTCATTTTGCGTAGGGTATTTGGTGTACTCTTAACTTGCTTTCTTATTTTTCTCTCACTCCTTAGGCAAAACAACCCAATATCAGCATCAACAGTTCGAAAGTAATGAGATGTAACAGATTTTCTTTAAAGTACTGAAATACTAAACATTTTATGGGCAGTAAAGCTAGCACGTTCTGTACCTTATGAGTAGGCCTATTTAGGTACTTTGTCTGGTGACCAAAGTTATCCCAAATCATCTTGTTAATATTGTGATTGTCATAATTAGTCCTTATATTGTGATTGTCATAATTAGTCCTTATCAGTTAGACATATATCATTTCAAATGTTAGATCAAAGTTATTTCCATACAGCGCAATTTTCGAGTATTGAGCATAAAAAACGGTTTATCGATTATAACTTTTTTTCTTGTGGAAATAGACAAAAACTTTCTCTTAGCACATATAGAAACATGATGATTCTGCAAATTTTGAGCCATAAATCATGCCTCTACGATAAGCGGTTACCGAGTTACGACATTTTTTGTCAATTTTACCCCCCAAAGGTAGCAACTCGCCAAAACCAATTTTTTTTGAAGTTTTAGCCTATTTGGCAGGATTTAAGAACTACACTTTTTTCAAATTTTTTTTTCACTCCACCCTATCTACCATGACAAAACAATAAAGCTATTATCCCGACCTACTTCTGGAGATGCCAAGATATTGCTGTCCCGTTAAATTTTATTTTAGTTTCGTAGTTTATATTTAGAAATATGACCGAAATTTAGAGCTGTTTGCTAAGACCGCTAAACAAAGAAAAGTGCTATAAAATGTTTCTCCCAAGGACACAACAGCGTGGAGCAAATAGGTTTCGAACCGCGACCGCATTGATCACGTTCGTCATTAATCACGGTGCTTTTAACCACTCGATCGCGCTGTCGACACAAAAAATTGCATTTAACTGTCTCTTTCGACGAAGCGACTGAAAATCTGATCGGCAATTAGATTGTAAATACGTCAACAAAACTATTAAAACACGTTCACCTTCTTAGCTGCCTTAAAATAAGTCGTAAAACTGGCGAGTTTAATTTTATAAAAACACTCAATGGCAAATGTACATGCAAGCAAATTACGTTTTGAAGCAAATAATTGGGCTACATAGAAAAAAGTAAAATGATGACACCAAAGTAGAATCAAAAGCATACAGAAAAACGAGCAGAATCGACAATACCAAAGTATTTTTATATTTAAAAAAAATATTTACAATCAATCAACAACGCAAAACTTTATTTGTTGTTGCCTCATTTTAAATATTAAAATTAAAGATGTAATTTTTGGGATAAATGCAAACAAAACAGTTAGCCGCATTTCATATAGGCCTATCGGCTATAGCAAACATAATTGCAGCTACAAAAAATAATAATATAAAACATGAACATCAGGCAGTCAGTTAAATTTGATTTTTTGATTGTCAGCTGTTTTGATTGAAGCAAAAACCAGTGTGGGCAAGTTACTTTACAAAAACAGTTGTTACAAGTTAACAGTTGCTATTCTGAAAAAGTAATTAGTTACAAGTTACTGTTACTTTTTTTGGTTTTCACTTTGATTTGATCTCCTAGGTAATAACTAGATTTGGAACTTCAAATCTACTTGCAGACCAAAAAATGGTCATCACTTTAATACAGAAAGCATTGATTATGTTGACAAAATATATATTTTAATTTAAAAGTAACTGTAACTAGTACTTTTTGACAGGGTCGAAATAGTGACTAGTTACAATTTTCAAAAAAGTAACTAAGTTACAGTTACAGCCCACCTCGCTAAAAGCCAATCAGATTTTATTTTGAAGTTGTAAAAATAACTGTTGGAATTATAAGCAGGCTACCGAGTTTGGTGTATGGGTGCAATCAGTAAAGGAATGTTTACAGTTTTGCACAAAATGAAACCTTTTTAGGGATGTAAATGACTATCTTTTATTCTGACATAACAAAAAACATAAAGACGCCAAATGAAATCAGAACAAAAGACAATAACTATTACAATAAACGAGCAATTGCCGTGCGAGGGCGTCAACTTTTGCACTTAACAAGATTTATCCGAGAACAGATTTCTGAAGCAAAAGTATTGTCAATGCTATATCCAGTATACCGCTTCATCCTGATCATTGGAGTTAAAACAAATACCATGAAATGAGTTTCAGCAATGAGAATTTTATTGGCTCTATTAAACATGATAATTAACAATGATAACGTTAATATAAGAGCAATTACAACACTACGTCAGATTTGACATTATTTTCACAATATGTTAGAATATTACTAAAACATCTATATGCTGATAGCTAAAAGTGAAGTATGGAAACTGTCGATTAGTTTTCCGCTACACGAAACACTAATATACAATACCATTAACACTGTCAAAAAAACCAGACAAAAAAATACAAGTAAAAATTTTGGCTGTAAATTATTACGAAAACTTACGTAAATTATTATTACCAAAACATAAGTAAATTTATTGATTTTAGCCAGAGATGGGAAACTGCACTGAAAACAAAAGCCCCAAAAGAAGCATTCAAGGTCGGACACAAAAAAAAAACAACTAAATTTAAACGCAAACAATTGAAAGTTTTGTTATTAAATGAATTGATATGCTTTGTTAGTTCTTTATTCTGACAGAACTTTTTTGTCCTGACTTAAATAGCGTGGTCGAGTGGTTAGAGGCTTGGGATTGTGATTGACATGGTCTCGGTTCAAAGCCTACTCGCGCCATTCTGTTGTGTCTTGGAAAAGACACTTTACAGCACTTCCCCTGCTTGGTGGTCTTGGCAAGCAGTTTTAAATTTCAGTCATATCTTTATTAAATTTCAAGCAGACAGCAATAACTTGGCATCTCCGAAAGCAGGTCGGAGTAATTGCTCACCCTGTGTATTAGCGCCTTCGTCGCTTTCCGACAAGTTAGGAGGATAAATATAGAGATAAAAAAAAGTTTATCGCATTACATGCACCGATAAACAGCGCAAGACCAGTTTTTGGGAAAATCACAGACTGCGACACGAAAAAAAGTTGCGTACCATTGCAAAAAAATTGTAAATTACATCAAATATTTTAACGATGTTTGAAATGATTTTATTTCGCTTACCTTAAGTTTCCCATCTTTGAATAAGCTGTTGCAGCGTAAACAATATCGAGATAAAATTGAATTGTTCCAACCGAAACAAAATGTTTTTAAATGGCACAATTTGCAGGTGTAAAACAAGAAACACATTATTTAAACAAGCAATTAAATGTTAAATACGATGCAGAAGAAATTATTAAAAGCTATTTTACTCAACTTTATGATTGATGTTTGTAAAAAACAAATTTAAAATTTACAGTACAAAATCTCAAACTTATTTCAATCGGTGGCCAACAAATACAAATGTCGATTAACAGCGCCACAAGCTAAACTTGTAACGAAAAGCCCCTTTTCAAGTTCAGGCCTTATGCTTTTTTTTGTTATCAACAAAAAGAGTAAGATTCGTTTGAAAATCCAAGATGCTATAAAAAAAAACGATACTAAACTAAAACCTTGTAGTTTCTGTAACATGACCCGCAAGACAAAGATTGTGACACATGATCGTAAAGCATTAAAAACGAGACTTTAAAAAAATAGAATAGCAGGTCACTGCCTCAAAGCGAACACAACGGAAAAGGAATCACCAATTTGAAATTCTTATGATTTATAGTCATGAAGTACTTACAAGCCAAGAGCAGATTTGAAATCAGCTTTCGGGTAAGTTGCAACACTAGAAATGTTTAAGTTTGCTGAATAACCAACGACTTCAGTAGACTATCTCAAAATAAAACGTTAAGAGTGAAACAAGAAAATGAAATCGAACTTTAAAAAAAAACTTTACACGATGTATATCTATGTACAACTCATTTTTAACTATGGTAATATGTGTACGAAGAGTTTTTTGTGCAAAAGTTTTTTATATTTCACACGACGCATTTACAAACCTACCATTTATTATCTTGATTTGGGTAACAACGGCAGGGCGTTGAACTTAAGGAAATCGTCAAACAATTACCGCATGTGCTTACGAAGATGCCAATCCAACAGTAATTTCTTAGTTTGTTTTTTTAATTTTTATAGGGTGATAAGAGATTAATTTAGGGTTGCTTGTTAATACCGACAAACTAAGAAATTGTAGAGAAGTGTTTTTATGGGCAAAACAGCACGACAGGTAGGATTAAATCGAAACACTGTCAAGCACACTCATATAAAAACGACGCTTTACAACTTTTAGCCACGTTTTTTGGAGAAAAAATAAGACATATTAAAATCGAAACGCCGCGCATTGTTTAGTGCACTTTAAGATGAAGTTATTGTAAAGGCCTGTTTCCAATACGAGCGTAGAGTGAAGCATTCTTTGTTTGTTTTATTGATATTTTTGCACTAAGAGCGTGGAGTGAGGTATTCTTTGTTTGTTTCATTGATTTTTTGCTTCGTTTAGATTTTAAGGTCGAAAAGATCAATACAAGAAAGAATGCTCTTTTCAACGCTCGTAATGGAAACGAGCTCTAACTTAAAACTCGATCACGACGAAAACACTAAAGGCTCGTTTCCACTACGAGCGTGGAATGGAGCCTTTGTTTTTGTTATTGATCTTTCCGCGCTTAAAACCTATCCGAGCACTAAGCGAAGCAAAAAAAACCATAAAAGTAAGAAAGAATACTTCATTCCACGCTCGTGGTGAAAACGAGCCTTAACAAATGAACCAACGCTAGCTAAAACTAGCCTAACATAACTTCAAGATTATTTTAAAAGCAAACTTGCCCCTGTTTAATCGCAGCACCCGCAATTTAAGAAAACCGAATACGCAACAACATTCTAGCAGAGCTGCGTCATTATGGCATTTTCGAGAGCACTGCGCCTGCATTCTCCAAACATAATGTTTTGTGTGTTTAAGCTAAATTCCAGACCTGACGCGTCTACAATAACAATAGCCATGTGCACAGTTTTCTGTTACGTCTTCAAGCATGTCATTGAAAAACGCAAATTAAAAGTTAATAATTTTATGAAGACTGACTAGACACGTTTCTAAATCGTTATTAGAAAATGCATATTAAAATTAATAAAGGATTTAAACACAGTTTAAAGTAATTACAACATGGCAAATACGAGTCATGCTCTTGAAAAAAAATATGCACACATCACATTTCTAAAATGGAGATAAAATACAGTGACTTCTGTAAAGGATGTCACATCCCAATAAATCAAAACGAAAATTGCCTCAACAACAATTTAAAAAAGTATGCAGCACAAAACAGCATGCACTATTAAAAGGTATTTACACATACACAACGATTGCATTATTTTCTTTTTCAATGAGTGTGTCACAGGTCAAATCTTTCCGCGTTAGAAAAAATTAACATGAAAAACGAACGTTTGGCGCAATGGAACAAGCAATTGTAAGTCAAGATAATTGCGCCTTTAAGTTACATGTTTCAATATTTGTCCGTTTAGTCGTGTGTCACATGAATAATTCAACATGGTAAATAGATTATGTAAAAATACTAACACACGGGATAGCTGTAGGACAAGAAAAGCTTAGACATGCAAACTACTCGAATTTGATTCCCAAAACATTGCACTTGTTTAACTAATAGCTATCACTGTAAATAAAATCAAATTGTTGACAGCTTTGTTGTCAAGTTAATTAACTCTGTCCAGAACGAATTAAGCAACAAAATTTGGGGGATTAACGGAAGTTAGAAAACTAATCAAGCTGAGAAAATATCAAAACAGAAAAACGAAGTCTTTAATTTCAACAGTGTTAAATATAAACAGGTTGTTCCTGTCCGGTAAGGAGGCGATACATCATTGCGGGCATTGTCTTCATTTGTATCTCACCAACCGACGATACTAACATTTGAACAATTTTTTCATGAGGTGTAGCAACAACACTTTGATTGTTTATTTCAATTATTCGATGTCCGACGCGAACGCCGCCGCGTTCGGCAATGCCGCCGCGCATTAAGCTACAAATAATTCCATCTTGAACCGAAAACCCCAATTGATACTTTAAATCCGGACGTTTTATCAATACTGTTACAACAGGTGGACATGAAACGATGTGTAAACGAGCAATTGTTTGTGTACGTAAACCTTTAATAATACTTTGACAAGTTGTCAAAGGTAAGCCGACCAAGCTTGTTCCATTAACAGTCATTAGTTGATCTCCAATACTTAATTTGCCGCAACGCTCGGCTGGACCACCATGCTGGAGATTTGCCAATATGACAGTTGGAACAATCGAACCCCAACCGGATTCAACAATTACCACGCCCAGCAATTCGCCTTTGTTTTTTTCAACCCAAATATCTTTAACATTTTCTTGTTTTGAATAATGAACCAAATCATCGTGATACATTTCTTGCATGTCCAACAATTGATTATAATCATCTCTTGTCAAAGTTTGGGGTTCAATGCCATTTGCTGACAAAAATTGCTGATATGCAACATTAAAACTTTGTCCAATCGCCTGTGCCATTAGTTGAGCATCAGGCGACGAAAATACATGACAAATTACGCGATAAGATCTTTGTGGTTTAGGATCTCGAAGAATTTGTTCTTGTTCTTGATTATCACTAGATGGCGATCTTCTTTTTGCCATAATAACAAGCAGTTTGCCTATATCAGCAATATATGAAATAGATCTTAGAGTATGATCCATTATTGTTTCTTGGGTGTCAGCATTTAAAATTTTAACTTTATCAGTAGATATAAGAAGATCAACTTCTACACTTGGCTGTGATTCACCTTCTGGTGCTTTTATTCTATTAACAGCTTCTTGTGCTTGCAACATTCTGGCATTTTTTCCAGGATTTTTTTCTGATTGAAGTTGAGTAGACCCCAGATAATAGGTAGCAAAAACAATGCCATCAATTAACTCAGCAGGGTCAAATGGCCCGGCAGCTTCAATAAGGGGCCGAACCAATGAAGTTGATGGGGGAGATGGTGTTTTTGACTGTTTTTTTCCATCTACACAATTTTTTTCATTAAAATCACTCTGATCTTTTGAAGGAGTAATGTTTCGAGTTGGTTCAATTTTTACCCAAGGGTCAGAATTAGATTGAGATATTTTTGATTTTTCTTCTCTTACAATGGCATCAATATCTTCAGAGCATGTAAAATCTTTTTCTACTGGATGAACTCGATATGAAGGGGACATTAAATCAAATTTTGGGTTTACATTTTCTGATATATGTTGTGTGCTATGATTCTTTGAATCCTCTTTCTCTCCTACTTGAACATTATAAGAATATGAATGAGGCTTAGTGTTTAAATTACCTTGACATTCATATAAGTCTGGAGGGCTTTTAGAGCTAGATGGATTAGATAAATTGTGCATTGACCAAACATCTGACCTTACTTCATTATCAACATCACAATTATGGTTAAAAGGATTGATACGTTGTGGCAGATCAGACTTTACAAAATCACTGTTTTCATTACATTGCACATCATTTTTTTGAACAATTAATTTTGACTTTTTTTCAGGAGAAAATTTTTCAAGATTTTTATGCATTAAATCTTGCATTTCTTGATTTAATTGAACAGACTTTTCTTTTGAAGAGTAATTGTCAGTTTTACTAGAAAGTGATTGCACTTTGCCAGAGGTGTGATTGGTATCAAGAGAATTGCTGTCATTTTCTTTAATTCTCGTTGTCATTTCATCTTCAAGACAGCTAGAAGCATTGCGTGTATCTTGATTAAATACGTGATTCTGTCTCTGTTTAAGTGTAATAGCATCAACACTTTCTTCAGAAATTGCACTGTAAGTTTCTTCATTAGCACATTGAATCATGGTAGAATTATTAAATTGTTCTTGCACTTCTTGTAAAGTTAAATTACTCAAGTTATTATCCTTTGAAGAGCATTCAGATATTTGTGATGAGTTAGTATTTTCATTAGTGGCACCATTCACTTCATCAATTGCATGAATAGAGCTGGAAAAAGTTTTATTATTTTGGTCTTCAACTAAAACTTCTCCATTATTTTGTAAATTGTGTTGATCTATCATACAAGTTGTATTGGAATTTTGTCTAAATTCATCAAAATCAGTTTCTTTTTTAATGAATCGTTCGTTACATTCAGCATTTTCATTCTTAAAAATTTTAAGATTTGGACTTTTATCTTTGACAACACTATTTAAAATATCTGTTTTGACACTGTCCTTGTGATGAAGACAAGGTGTGGTGCATTTCTCAGCGTCATCCTCCATTTTTAATCCCAAAAAGTTTGCCTTTCATTAACAAGAACAGATTTAAACATACCACATGAAAACCTTCCAAATCATTTTAAGGATTAATATTTAGTTGTAATTGCTTTTTTGAAATTCTAATAACTTTGACATCAAAAATTTACAATTAGATGTTTAAAACAACACATTGCAATTATGCAAAATTCTTCAGTGGTTTCATTAGACTTAAGCTGATAGAATCATAAAAAACTTACTAAAAGAGAAAAAACATACAAACATGACAGGCATTAAACACTGATAAGTATTTTGTATTTATGTCTATCACAAAAAAAGATTTTCTTTTTTGAAAAAACTTTAGGTTTGGTGAGCTTTTAGAAATGTTGCAGTCATTCTTTTTTAAAACAACTAGTAAAAATTTTTTTAAATGAAATTAATTTGACCATAGGCAACATAAATTGTATCAAAAGAAAATTTACTGGATAAATAAACTGGTGACATTTTTTTATTTGATTGGTTACTGTTTCTGCCTTGGCATTAGAGGTTCAGGTTTGTGACCAATAGTCAATGTACTTGCAAAGACAAGTACTGCAAACTAATAAAACTTTGAGATAAGTTACGAGTATAATAAAAGGCATAACATAGCAAGCATAGAGTATATTAAAAAATTACTAGAATAATCTTCAAAATCAAGTGTACATCTAATTTATCGCAACAGCACTTTTTTCAAATTGTAAAATTACGCATGGTCAACAAAATATTGAAACAAATTAACAAATAACTATGCCAATCATTTTTGGTAAGCCTATACAATATGAATATAAAGATGTATTTCATCTTAATAATAAAAAGTAAAATTTTGCTAAAATGTAAGGCTAATATTTTTATCCTAATTCCCATCTATTTTTTTAGACCAACAGGGCACTGTTTTACAGAACCTTAAGAAAGGTAATTAAAATTTATGAAAGGTGAAGACAAAAAAAAATTTTTTTTTGGTCTTCATCCTGAATTTAAGATGAAATCTCTTCTCATACTAGTAATCTCTAAAAGTCGCCAACTCAAATCTTTCTTTAATTTTCCAATTTTTGTCCCAAAAAAGTAGTGATCCCTCTCCAAAAAAGGTTTTCACTCCAAATCTTGATAATTTTTTGCTGCCCCAGCTGGTATGATTATGTAATACATTGATTGTTTCCAATTTTAATGTTACTGCAAAAAACACAGACTCATTTTCAGTTGTTCAATTTGACAACCTGGATGTCACAATTTTATTGGGAATCTGAAATGACCAGTTGAACCAGGTAACCTGAATACCTGCGCTGAAATAAAGCTGTGTTTATTTTTATTTATGCCATCTCTAGAAATAAGTTGCTGTAAGACTGAATTTCTTAATACAGTTAGTTCTGGCTAAGCATGACTGAATTCTTTCAAAAATGTCTCCCAACAAATAGCAAGAAACTACAGTTTCTAACAATAAAGAATATATGAGGGTGTTTCATAAAGTAATGCCTCCTATCTTTTAACTCAATTTTTGAGTTAAAAAAATATAAAAGTGGAAGCAATATCACTAAATCAAGCACACATTATGTTTAAAAATTTTATTTTTCTATGTATTCACCACTGTTTTCAATGCATTTTTTCCAATGATGAATGAAGGCCTGTATGCTGCACTGGTAAAACTCTCTTCCAGCTGTGGCAGTCCATTTTTTGACTGCCTCTATGACAGCATTGTTGTCTATAAAATGGTGTCCCCACAATTCTTCTTTTAGAGGCCCAAACAGATGAAAATCTTATGGTGCAATGTCAGGGCTACATGGCAGATGAGGCAGCATTGTCCAGCCAAACTTGATCATACATTCTGTGGTCTTGAGACTCGTGTGTTGCCTGGCATTATTGGGTTGCAACAAAAATGCTTTCTTATTCTCTGATCTAGTGTAGGCAATTCTAGCCTTAAAAACCAGGGGCAACTATCAACTTTGAATGTTGCATTAAAGCATTGATCAAACCAAAGACTAAAATATAGCCCTATACCTTGCACAAATCAGATTTTTATCTGTTTTGCAGGACAGCATTTTGTTGACAACAATGCTGTCATAGACACAGTCAAAAAATGGACTGCAACAGCTGGAACAGAGTTTTACCAGCATGAAAGACAAGCCCTTGTTCATTGTTAGAAAAATGCATTGAGAATGGTGGTGACTACATAGAAAAATAAAATTCTTCAACTTAATTTGTGCTTGATTAAGTGATGTTGTATCCAATTTTATATTTCTTTACCTTTTTGAGTTAAAAGATAAAAGGCATTACTTTATGAACCACCCATGTACTTTTGACAAAATCAAAAACACTTCAACAATTCTTGTAAAACTTGATTCTTAAACTTCACAAAACTTCAAAACAATTTACTATGCCAACAACTGCAAATAATCACACACAAATCTTCATACTGACTAACTTTAAAAGTAAATTAGCACCCCAATAGCTAATATTAAACTTATTAGTTTGTCCAAACAATTCTATCTCACTATATAGAATTAACTTCTAAGGCATCAACCTAACCCTTAAACAACTAAACACTTAAACAATACCATGCAGGCAACCAAAACAGAATCACTTTTCAACTACTTAACTTGACTACTCAGCCAGATTGAATGAAAAACAAACTGCAAGCTATATACAGGGTGGGGTGTAAATATGGAAACAAATTAAAATCAATATTATAATGTAACGAAAAATATATCTAACAATTTACAGATATGTACGATTACATGAAAGTCTATACAAAGAAACAAAATAATTTTATTTAAAATGGCCCCCATTGCTTTTGATTACCACCTGCAATCTCTGGCAAACATCCTCTGTGGAGGCATGCAGCAGTTCTTTGTGGAATTTCTTGCCATGCTCGCAGTAGAGACTGTTTTAAATCGTCCACACTGTGGTGAATTTTTCCACAGGTCATGGCTTCGAGGATGGACCACACCAAAAAGTCCATAAGATTCAGATCCAGGGAGCAGGGAGGCCACATTTCTTTAGACCAAATCCTGGGAATATGCTCTCTGCATCAGTTTTGTGCAACATTTGCTCTTTGTGATGTGGCACCGTCCTGTTGGAATGTCCACAAGGTGTCATTGCTAAAGTGATCCTTAGCAGATTTCAACATTGACTCCAAGATGTTTTCAACATAATATTTAGCGTTAATTTTTGCGTTTTGATCAATAAAAACAAGGAGAGACCTCAAGGTTTTTGAAACAGTGGCCCAGACCATGACAGAGGCTGGTTTTATTGTCTGGTACACAGTTTTTTGGTTATAAGGAATTTCTTTGACATTTCTTCCAATGATCGATCCTGTCATTTCTTTGATTATGAGCGAATTTAACTGTGAAGATCTTCTCATCTCACCAAACAATTGCACCAGCCATGCCAGACCTGAATTCCTTCAAAAGAACTTTGCTTCTCTCCAATCTTTTTTGCTTTACAGCTGCTGACAGAGTTTGTCTCTTTTGGAGGGTAAAAGAGGACATTTTCAGGTCTTTGTGGATGAGTCATCTCATGGTTCTGGGACTCATGTCAATAGACTTTGCCATTTGTCACATGGATGTCTTCGGGTTTCTCCTAATTCTCTCTCTAATCCACTTAATCTTTGATTTAGACTGGTGCGTGGTTTACCACTTCGTTTGAGTGCGTGGTCTACCATTTCTTGGATGATCAGATAAATCCCCTCTTTCATTGAAACAAGTCAATGTCTTCCAGACAGTGGATCTCGCAATTAAGTGTCTTTGCAATAGCAGAATCTGACTTTCCGGCATGGTGTAATGCAACTATAGCATCTCTCTTGTCTGACATTTTCAAGTCGTTTAAAATTTAGCAGAAAATTATTTGATATTGTGATAGAGTGATGTCTTAGCTACAGTAAAACCTATTTCCTACTTAGGAACTATTCTATTGTAACAAAATAATTTAGTTTAAAAAATTGCTTCCAAACTTATGCCCCATCCTGTATATAAATCAGCCAAACTTGCCACAGAATAAGCAAACGTAGTGGAACAAACAAGAATTCTTAATCAATATAAGATGAAGCAATCTATGACAACACAAACGTAATCATATGACAAAGCAGAAAACTGGCAGTGTAACCTATAAAATAGAACTCATTTCAAAACACAAGATTATACTAGAAATTACAAATGTCATCGCCACTGCATCGTTCTTCACAATACCTTAGAACTTCAGTCAATTAATGTGCTTTGAATAAAACAGTAAAGCAATTTTTTGTAATTACTTTTAAAAACAACATGCAGACAAAATAAATTAAGTAGGGTGGTGGTGGCATATCAATTATGCAATCACTACATAAGAATGGAGAAGATGACATAATCAAAAACTTAAAAATTACTGTTAAAAGATTTTAAAAAAACATTGCAGATTTTAAAAGCTTTGGATTAAGAATGAAGTGTGGCGTTGGAAAAAAATGAAAATGGATATGATTTGAAATTATCTGATATATTGGCAAAATATGGCCAATATGGCTGATGCTGATACCTTGCTGATAATATCAGTGCAACCCTATCACCAATTTTTTGTATTCTTAGAAATATACAATTACAAATTGGCAACGCTATAATAAAAAATCATTCAGAGTAATTCTTTACAAAAAATTTATTGCTGTAAAATCAGAGGTTTGCAAATAGTGGATCACATTCCAAAAAAAGGCCACAAAAGAATGTAAAAAATTCTGTAGTTATGGCATGAAAAAGGTTTCACTTTAAAATGATGACTAAAACTTATTTTTGGGTCTTCACTTTAGTTTTGGAAAAACAAATAAACAAACAAGTGTTTTGGTTATAAGTTTTAGAAGTGGCTTTTTGGATTGCAAAAAGAATAATTTTGTTTAACAATTGCAAACTTAATATTGGCATTATTAATTTAATTAAGGCAGGTGTGGCATATAAACACAAAATCTATTCGCAAAGCTTAGGTGTGGTTTATAAACCTCACTTGCATTTTAGCTTCAAATATGACATTCAAACAACTAATCACATCCCCATTTGTTGCTAAACAGATAAACTAAACTGATTGCGATAACTGACCAGAAATAATAGGTACAGCTAAATTCAGTTTATTGTATAGTAAATAATGGTAGAATCCAATTTACTGCTTAGGGATTTTAAATTACAAACCAAAGCATGATTGTGATAAATACATATTCCAGTTGATTACATAGAAAAACTTGACAAATTAACTATATAATTAACCAAAATTGTCTGCACATACTGCAACTAGGTCTTAAATTATACAAAGACAAAACTTATGGCAACAATATTTGTTCATGGAAGTCATGCAAGAGTGGTGCTAAATTATGACACTGATAAAATAAACAATTTATTATTTTTGAAAATTAAATGATTATAATTATTCTTTTGCCTAGCAAAATAAGTAAAGGTTATATCTAGTCAGTGAACTTCATATTTTGAAAAATTGTTATACAGCATGGTGCAAAAGTCACGCATTGGTTTGAATCAGTTTTAACATTTAATAAATTTTTCTATTTTTTTTCAGAATTTTGCAGATATAACATTGACAATTGATCATGGAAAAATTTAGCACTAAGCAACAAAACAAAATTATTGAGCTTTATTTCAAAAATCATCAATCCATAATCTTGACTCAAAGAGCCTATGTCAGCATGTCAGACAAGTTCCCAATCAGAGCACAATTGATTGTCTTGTGAAATGGTTTACCATTACTGTCACTGTAACACCTTCTTTGTCTTCAAAGAAACAAGATCCTATTACTCTTTCTGAGGTAACACCACACCATACGATACATTTTATTGGATGCAATTCACGCTAATGAACGATTCTTGAATTTTCAATTGCCCATATTTGGCAGTTTTACTTATTCACAAACCCGTTCAGATGAAAATGGGCTTTGTCGCTCATTATCAGCTTATGGATGAACTCATTTTGTTCTCTGGCTTTTGCTGAATGTAAACAGTATAAGCTAAGCGACACTGCAAATCTGTGGGTTGCAATGCCTGTACCATCTGAATTTTGTATTGAAACAGATGTAATTTCCTCAAAATTCTTTCAAGTGACCTTCTGGACATCCCAATCTGAGTGGCCCATCATCGAGTTAAAGTGTCTGGGTTTTCAGCAATGCTGTCCTCTATGAGTGCTACATTTTCAGCTGTACACACTGAACGTTGTCTGCCAGTTCATGGAAGATCATTGACTGAGCCCTGCTGCCAAAACTGTTTCACAAGACGACCAATTGTGCTCTGATTGGGAGCTTGTCTGACATTATAATGCCGTTGATAGGCTCTTTGAGTCAAGATTATGCAATGACGATTTTTGAAATAAAGCTCAATAATTTTGGTTCATTGCTTAGTGCTAAAATTTTCCATGATCAATTGTCAATGTTATATCTGCAGAATTCTGAAAAAAAATAGAAAAATTTATTAAATGATAAAGTTATTACTGATTCAAACCAATGTGTGACTTTTGCACCACCCTGTATAAAAAACAATATATGCTGTACATTACAAACGAAAGAAAAGACAGAGATAAAAGCATCAAAAAATAGTAGACTTTATGTGAATAAAATATTTACTATATATACAGATGACTCTGCTTTATTTTGAAAAAGCAAAAGTAAAATTACACACATAATTTTTTTGTTTATTTGAAAAATTCTTTGCTTAATTTAGACAATGAATGCTATTGCATTGTAGAATTAATATTAAATAGGTTTGCACTTTTGACTGATAATGATGCAACAATGAAATTATAATACTACTGTGTTAACAGAAACAAGATAACCTACTTTACCTTCTGTTCCACTTAATAGGTTATGTTTCTTTTTGGTTTACTAAAAGATGGCATGGAAAACTTTGGCTGAAGAAGTTGTTAATCAAAGTTAAAGAAAAAAAGGAGAAAATCCAGTCACTGACATCCAGGTAGTTGGCTGCATTTGTTGGAGCTAAAGATATCTAAGTGCATTCAAATGTTTTTGAACAATTTTGTCAAATATACGAACTGTCAGTAGGCAAAAATATATTATTTGATAGATATATCAAACATAGGTGCCAAGTTTTGACTTTTTTGCAGGTGTGGAAAATTTATGTTTGTTAAGTAAAGTATTTTCTATTTGAAGAATTAAGAGGATTTGGAATTAATTTTAAACAAGCTGCATAAAGATGAGAAACACCAGACTCAAGTTTCGCTCTCATTAGAGCTCATCAGTGATGCTTATCTCACCGCGAATCGAACCTGGGACCTGTAGTCTTCCACGCAGGTTACTATACCACTAGAAACAATATATGCTGTAGTCTAGTGGTATAGTAACCTGCGTGGAAGACTACAGGTCCCAGGTTCGATTTGTGGTGAGGTAAGCATCACTGATGAGCTCTAATGAGAGCGAAACTCGAGTCTGGTGTTTCTCATCTTTATGCAGCTTGTTTAAAAGTATTTTCTTTAGGATTGAAACAAGCAATCACCTGAATGTGTTTATAGAAAGCAGCTCTAAATTCAAATATTCACCAATCTGCCAACCTATTTATAAACAGTGTCATTTAATGGAAAAACAGGCACAAATGAACATTATGACATTGCATCAGCAATTAATAACGAAAAATCGTATACTTGAGACATTTGTGAAAAATAGGCACAAATGAACATTATGATATCACATCAGCAATAACGATTAAGGGTGGAATAGCATACGTTTAAAAAAATTAAAACATAATCATTGAAATGTATTTATGTGAACTGCAGCACCATGAACTTCATGATTCATTAGTAGTTTCTCTTGTACTTTCTGACAAGTCTGGTGCTATTGAGGCATCAATTTTGCCTGCAACTGGGCTAGGAGTAGGAGCTTGAAAGAATGATGATAAATTTTCCTGATAAAACTTCGTTTTAGGGGGAATTGTATAAATTGTATAGTAACTTTTACAAAAAATTAACTCTGACTACAGTACTACTTTCTGTTGCAACTCTCTGCATTATGTCTATATCAGCATTTGACAGTAAAAACTAGATCATGAATTTACAAAGGAGTTTTATGATGTCAAAATTAGGATGTTTCCTGTTTGTGAACAAACAATGAATAATTAACAAACAAACACTCAAACGACTGCAATTAAAAACAGAACTTGCAATGCTTTTTGCAATGCCACATTTCATATTTACACTGCAGATCTGCATGAAAACTGTTGACAGTGTAAAATAAGGAAAGAAATTAGCGGGTGTGCTGCACACTCGTACTCAACACCTATGAAATCAAATATTAAATAAATAGTTTTAAGGATGTAACATGGAATTATAATGTTTGTTTTTTTTTACTGTAATTTAAATGTTTTTGTAACGCATAACAATCCTTGCTGGCCAAAAAATTGCTTGTATGAATGTTTTTATTGGCTTAAATTACTCTTTAATACATTCACTGCCAGTGCTTTATTGCCCACTTTTGCTTTGTGTGCCAGACATTTTCACTATGAGTTACAGTTTGTGCCATTAACGGATTGTCTAGTAATAATTGTTGTGTTGAAGACTCATGGGTAATACAAAAAGCTAACAAATAAAAATATACTTCATAAATTTTCTTTTTTGAATGATATTTTCTGAAACAAGGTACACAATAAAAAGAAACACCACACTTTTAGCAGTAAAATCAAAAGTTTTTTCTTTTATTGCTCATTAGACACAACCTATAAGCTCTTTGTGGATATTTTTTGTTTGCTATTGAAGGAAATGTTACAATGTGATGGGAATTGAATCCGCCATGCAACTGCTCTGGTTGATCATGTCTAGGAGCCTTTATTATTATTATTAAAATTTTTCTCTTTTTGGGGTTGTTGATACAACTGCCTCACAAGCACTTTCAGAATTGAGGAAGCTCTTATACAGTGGTTTGCAACCTTTTTGAGCCCATAGACCACTCAAAAATAATTTACATCACCTTGGACCACTATCTCCAATCTTTCCATATATATAAGTTGTAATATTTAAAAGAGTTATTAACATTGGACTTTATTATATATACAACATGATTTATTCTAAACTTTACAAACCACCACTACCAAACAATGTTTAATAACTCTCTTGCATCTGATGGTTTTCAACTAACAATTCAAAGCGAGGAACGATGCCTGAGAAACACACTCTCATTTGATTATTGACTGATTTCAAGTGCATCAATGTGGAGAATTCTTGTTTGCGTAGGTATGTAGTGGCAAAGGACAGGAGATGGTTCAAAGCGATCCTGCTGGGATTTCTAAAACCTTCAGTCTGTGACAGACAAAATTCAGTCAGATTGCTTGTGGTGAACATATTCTCCATTCTCCACAGCCCCAGATGCCTTCAGATTGAGAATTTCTTCTTGGAGTTTCTCCTCCACCTCATCAACTTAAAAGAAAAAAAAAGAAAATTGATTTTGAATCCATGATGGTGCAACCTTTTTAGTAGGAAAAACAGAATTAAATTTTGATCTTAGCGATGACAAATGATCTTGAATGTCACTCAGTACAGTTTTGTCCACTTTCATGCTTTCTCAAAGCTCATTGAATTTAGGAAAGTGATCAAAACTATCCTTTGGAACTCGCTTCAACCAAAAAGTAAGTTTCCACTTGAATGCTGTGATTTTCTCCACTGATGAAATGATGTCTGTTCTTCATCCTTGAAGAGAGATGTGCAAATCATTCAGCACTGTGAAAATATCTGCAAGATATGCCAAGCGAAGCAAAATTGATGAGATTCAAATCAGTGGCATAAACTGGCTTCTTGTCATGATTTAAGGAAAGGCAGCTATAATGCTGGTACTATGCATCATGAAAAAGCTATTGATGAAGGTAGTTCAAAGAAAAAAATGGAGGTAATACAATACTACAATGGTAGCAAAGCAGGGGTGGACACCTTTGACCAACTGATTCACACATATAGTTGCAAGCGGCAGACAAAGAGATGGCCAGTAGTGATGTGGTACAATTTGCTAGATGTTGCTGCACTAAATGCATTCGTTGTCTTTTAAACACAAAACTCGGAATTTGAAGTAGGATAAACCCACAAGCAAAGATTATTTCTCTTGCTGAGGAATTGATAATTCCACAAATGAGAAGGCGACTAAGAGTGACTACAAACCTATGGCCAACTGTACTTGTGGCAATGGAACGATGCAGGGTCAGAAAAAAGAAAATGTAGGGACTGTTTTAGAGACACCTGTAACCAAACAAAAACACTACCACTATTACCCTTCAAAAAAAGATCGTAAAAATTCTATGGTTCTGTATTAAATGTAACAAAAATGTGTATAAGAAACATAGTTATGTCATTTGTAACAATTGTCCATAAAATGCTGAGTTATTTGTTAACTTGTGCTTGCTAAAGTGAGTTTTGAATTAGATTTTCATTCTGACTTTGTACATAAAGTTATGCACTGGAACCAAAATACATGAAACACACTTCTACAATAGTACTTGTATGTGAATGCTCCATTATATACCAACAAAAACAACCTCAAATAAAAACACACTACTTTAAAACAGGTGGGCCTTGGAGGCCTGGTTTCTGCATTGGTGTGGGTTTAAAGGTGCCTGCATCTAAGGGTTAAATTTCAGTTGTGAATCGTATAATTTTATGTTGATCCACTGCTTGCTCTCAGTAGAGGAGAAAGGTACAAACATGCGATAATCACAACCAGATAAAACATAAATTTACGTATAGCACAGTCAATTTCCTGTCTGCACCCAACTGACAAGATTTTCTAACAAATGTAGATCTACATCCAAACGGCCCTCTGGCAGATATGCAAAATACATGGACTTACGCCTAATCGCAGTGAAACTGTTAATGGCGAATAATTTGTTTTCATGCAAGGACCTCTGGTGGACCACTTGAGAACCTGCATGGACCACAGGTTGGGAAACACTGTTTTAGATCCTGTGCTGCTTTTTGCTTTATACAAACTTTGTGAACAGTAATTTCTAACTTAATTAATACAAAACTTTCTTGCTTAACTGAAGTGATCTTTTTGCATGAGTAGTATGCAATTATTTAATCCAAATGAAACTTCTTTTTTTGTCAATCAAAGTATTATAATGGATTGTTTTCATCAGTTACTACCACCGCAATCACTGACTCCATAACAAAAACAACTGTATCATCAATTAGAAACAAAAGCACTATTTAGTACAACAACCAATCATGTGCAATGGCCACACACTAAAGATTGTAGACTGCAATGAATTTGCTTTGTGCTCATAACATACATCTACAGTTTTACAGTAACATGAGTCTGTGCTTGGGACTCAACCCATGTCATTCAACCAATGTGATCAACCAAAACCATAGATTCATGTGACTTGGCACTTGACCATTGTAAAGTTAAAATGTAAATTTATATAGTTTGGCAGTGATTGTATTAACAGTAGAATAGTAAAGTGAGGCATATTAGTCCCTTATTGCATAACCAAAATGTTTGGGTAAATTCAAATTAACTGAATTGGCCCAAGACAACAAAAAAACTTATACATAGAAAAAAGCAAATATTTGTTTCGATTCATTAATCATATAAAAATTTTTTTAAGTGAATTTCACAAATTTTTAATATATTTCAAAAAATTTTAAAAATGGAAAATTTCTGCTGCTATTCAAACTTAAACTATTAACTTAAACATCTTTTGCATTATCTTAATGCACATAAAAATCCACCAGAATATATAAAAGCCATTATCTTTCATAATAATGCTAACACTAACAACATCATTTCAGATCCAAAAATAACACTTGAGGAATGTCAAGAAAACTTCAAACACATTCATGCTACATACACCTGACAATAACTCAGTTTCAAAAAAACAAAGTTGCCAACATGACTTACCATGACATTAACTCATCAAAACCAGCATTATCATTTCAAACATGTAAAATATTGGCACAACCCACAGCCAACAAATCACTATTCTTGTGAAGTTACCTATGCACAGTAAACCTTGATACTTACATAACATAAAACCACTAGTCTGTGGAAGAAGGCTCAAGGCAAAGTTTCCAGTAAACTGTGCGCACACACACAAGGAAGAAATGTGCACACAGTTGTAAAATGTCTGCACACACAAAAAGAAAATGTCAGTGCACAAAAATTTAAAAAAATTACTGTAGTTGCTTGTCTAACCTTGAAGTATTAATGTGGCCCGCTACCTATTCCAAGTATTTGGAGAAGAAATTTAACAAATCAGAGTCTGATTTAGAGTGAGGACCTTTTTTTTTTAGAACACCTTATTTGATCATAAATCCTAATGCATCTATAGTACCTTTCTGCATCACACAGAGACTGCATGTACTTTACAAAAAAGAGTAAAGTTTGCATACAAACAAATTTTTGTGCACACATACAGCTAAAAATTAGAGGGAACATTGGCTCAAGGCTATCCAAGAATGGGAGTCTAGATTGTATTTTTTTACTATGTTAAGGGATGGCTCCTCCAAGACAGCCTTGAAGGAGGGGCAACAATAAGTACAAAATGTTTAATTTCAATATTTAAAAAGTAGCTTTCTAGTAACAGTAAAACTTTGAAAAAAGTAATAATTATGCGATTTCAAAACGCAAAGTTGTTTTTTTATGATTTAGCATAACTCATTTGGTTTATAATATTTCTATGCATCAAAACAGTTGGATCAAACTTTACATAATATAGGCAAATTTGTTTTAAGATTCAATTCTTTATTTTCAACATATCAACTACAGTATAAATTAAATGATTCATAAAATTTCTTTTCAGTAAATAAAAAACAAATAATATATATTATAAGTAAAAAATTTGAGTCTTTTCAAGAAGTCATCATGAACAATATTTTTTGGGAAAACTAACCTGGAATACCCCCAACAGCATTAGAATAAAATGAAAAAGAAATCAAGATGAAAGGATCTTTTCAAAAAGCAATAGTATTACAGGGAGGATCTGGGTTAGTTTAACAAACAAAAGTTGCTTATGGTGACTTCTTGGAGACCAAAAAATTTAATGTTATAAAATATATTCTTAAAAGCCAGTTTAGCTCACTGTTTTGTATTTTCCAAGTAGGCAAAAAAAAATTAGGAACCAAATTGTGTTTAACTGATGCAGTCCCTATGTGCTATTGAGAGCAACTCATTAAAAAACAGATAAGTCCCTCAAAATGATTATAAAACAAACTGAAAATAACACCAGAAGTAAACAAAGCCATTTGACATGTAAAAGTGATAGTTACAAATCTTTATTTTTTCTAGATTTTTATGAAATAACTGAGCTATTGTGACCAGCTTGTGGGATTCATCTATTTTCTGATAAGCTGCTCCCAATAGGACACAGGACTGAATTGGTTAATAATACAAATTTAGGCAAAAAAAAGTTAAAAAATTTTTATTTAATTGAAAAAAATTTGATCCAAAAAAAACACTTTGCAAAATACATCCTTCCCAGATAGCCAAGACAATAGCCATGCATTGATGTATTTGATTTAGAATTACATAATTAAAATAAAATACTTGATATGAGCTTTAAATATTGCAATCTCACAAAAACTCTTGATGACAATTTTTTCATACAGATAGTATTGATAACAAGACATCTTATAATGAAAAGAATTGAAAGATCAACTTTGTTTGAAAAAGAATTCAAAAATTGAAAGATTACTGAAAAATGTGCTGGAAAAGAAAACTTATGCAATTAGCTATATATATGAATTGGACAAATATGACTCTTCATTGTAGTTTCATGTAACATAAACACTGTTTTACCAAAAAAAAAAGATCTCTTCAAGAAGTCACCGTAAGCAAATTTTTTCAATGAAACTAACCTGGATGCAATTTTCAAATTGTGTACCCATGGAATTATAATCTACATATTTTTAATCTATCAAAAATCCAAACTTTTTTCTTTGCTGTAAAACTTCTCACTCAGTTCTTTACCGATTAATCATATTTATTTTTTGGTACATTTGCAAATGCAATATAAGAAACAGATTGGTTTGTTTATCATCTTAAAAAGTCACTAAAAAAAAAGCTTTGCCATGACAACTAACATAGAGTGCTCCTTGATCGCTCCAAGAGCTAAGTGATCAAATTTTTATGAGCAAAGAAAAAATTTTTGAATTTTTGATCGGTTGAAAATATGTAGATTATGATTCCATGGGTATAAAATTGAAAATTGCAACCTGGACTCCCCCTTTCAGCACCACAATAGAATAAAGAAAAAACCAAGAGAAAAAAGGTCTCACGAGAAGCAATAGTAACCACAGGAGGATCCAGGTTAGTTTTATGAACAAAAATCCCTTACATGACTTTTTGAAACGGTACTTTCAAATATTACAGGAGCTACATGGAGCCGCATGGAGCCACCTTATAAACTTCAAATACTACAGGAGCTATATGAAGACTCTTTAAATGAAGTCTAGAGATGCATGGAGCCACTTGGAGCTGCATGGAGCCACTGTGTAAACTTCAAATACTACAAGAGCTGCATGGAGACCCTTTAAATAAAATCTAGAGATGCATGGAGCTGCATGGAGCCATATGGAGTCACCACATAAACTTCAAATACTACAGGAGTTGCATGGAGACCCTTTAAAAATAATTTAGAGATGCATAGAGCTGTATGGAGACATAGTGTAGACTTCAAATACTGCAGGAGCTGCATGCAGATCCTTTAAATATAGTCCAGAGATGCATGGGGCCACATGGAGCCACAGTGTAAACTGTTAAACAATAGTTTAAAGGTCTCCCTGCAGCTCCATACATCTCAAGACTATATTTAAAAGGTCTCCATTCGCCTCCTGTAATATTCAAAGTATACAATTGGTTCCATACATCTCTACACTTCATTTAAAAAGTCTCCATGCAGCTCCACGTATCTTTAAACTTCATTTAAAGGGTCTCTATGCGACTTCTATAGTATTTGAAGTTTATATGGTGGCTCCATGCAGCTTCATACATCTCTAGATTATAATTAAAGAGTCTGCATGCAGCTCCTGTAGTATTTGAAGTTTATACAGTGACTCCATGCAGCTCCATGCATCTCTAGACTTAATTTTAAAAAGGTCTGCATGTGGTCCCTGTAGTATTTAAAGATTATACAGTGGCTCCATGCTGCTCCATGCATCTCTAGGCTTAATTTAAAAGGTCTCCATACGGATCCTGTAGTATTTGCAGCTATCCCTTACGTGACTTTTTGAAAAGACCAAAAAAATTGGGTCTATTAAGAAGTCACCATAAGCAATTTTTTTTTGGTGAACTTACCCTACAGCACAGAGTGGAATAAAAAAAAAAAACAAGAGGAAAAGGATCTCTTTAAAAAGCGATAGTAAACACAGGCGAGATGCAGGTTAATTTTACAAAAAAAAATTGCTAACGGCAACTTTTTGAAGAGACCCAAAAATTAAATGGCAAAGTATTATTTTAAATAATAACATCAAAATACTATTAAACTTTAAATTAAGCTAAATTACCTCCAATTATACTAAAGTGGTCATAATTAAGCAAACATAAGAAGTTAGGTCAGTAAGCTTATTTTGTGCCAAAAGTGAAATGAGATTGAAAAATTTGCAAACACTATGGCTAGGTTAAAGAAATAAAATGACTATTTGGTTTTTTAATTAGTTGCTCATAAAAAATAATCTAATTACAAAATGCTGCACCTAAACCTGATTAATATACAATTAAACAATTTGTGCAATCTAAGTTAAGCTAAAGTCCAGGTAATATTAATTAAGTAACTTTTAACCTTATCAAAATAACTCTTAATTCTGCTACACATACTTAACAGCTCTAGGCATATTAAACAAACTAACTATAGTTTGATAAATGTTCTGCAGCTAAAATAATCCTAAATGCAACAGTCTAATACTGATGATGGTCATTACAAATTAATTTGATGTAATTAACCATCTAGGCGGCGGCCAAGACGACGACGGCAAATAGTGGTAATAGACTCTAAAAAAAACTAATTTTCATGGCCCAAACTACAAATCATAAATGTATAGCTGAAATGCAATAAATTACGTCTTAAGTAATTTCACATTACAGAAAAATTATCGCTATTTACGTGATCTTGACATTTTGTTAAAAATTTCAAATGGCTTAGCCTCTTTTCGCTGGTTAATTTTTTTAAAACTATAATTCAGATACTAACTTTTTCTTTTTTAATTTTGACATTCTACTCAGTGATAGCTTTAGTACGGAGCGAACGGAGCGGCCGCACTCCCCCAAGCAAAATATTGCTCTATTTCTTCAGAGCAGCACTATGTCGGTGGCCACCCTAAAATAATGTCTTTTTTTTAGAGTTCATTTTGTTTTTGAACATGAAAAAGTGGCTCCCTATTTTTCTTGCGCCGGACTCCCCTTTTTAAAAGTTATCACTGCTTGTACCGTCCAGATACTTTTGATTTTTTTAATGTATTGTACCAGACAGGAGCGGAATTAAGAATTTTTTCGAAGGGGGGTGGAAATTTAATATTTATGGAACAGTACGAGAAAATAACGAAACAAAAGTAAGACCTCGGGAGTAAGAATGAGCGTTATTTTGTCCATTGTATAATAAACCTTATTAGGCCTTCATGGTTGATGTAAACCTATCTTTCATGTTTACTGAAAGGTAGGCTATGTTTATGTATATTTACTGTTTTCAGGATGTTTACTAAAAGGTATGTTTATGTAAAACATGAAAGGTATGTTATGTGTCTTTTTTATTTCTCAGGCGCAAGAGCACAAATCAAAGCACAAAAACAAATTAAAACTGATAAAAAGAAAGCAGTAAAAAACGATATAGCCTACGTTAGTATAGCTGTACTAGCCGAAAAAGATTGGAGGGGGCAATGCAGTTTTTCCCAAATCGTGTGACGTTTGCCCAAATCTTAATTTCCTATTACTTTAAAGTATGAAAAGAAATTTGTCCAAAATTTATGGTGAAAACCAAAAGAAAAAAGGTTTTCACTTTAAATCCGTCTTTGATTTCTCGATTTTCGTCCCAAAACCATTAGGATCTCTGAAAAAAAGATCTTAACCTTAAATGTCAAACTTTTTTTGCATTCAGTGTTCATTTTTGATGAATTAAAAATTTGTTTTGTTAAATAATTTTTTGTCGCTGCCCTAAAATTTCTAATTCTGGCCAAATTTTTTCTATCGCTGCTCAAAAAACTTTGATTTGCTTAAATTTTGAGACTTGGGGGAGCAATCACTTAACTTCCCCCTCGGCAGGTACGGCTATGTACGTTAGGATATGCCCCAGCCAACAATGCTATGCAGGGCCCATCCAGGCTCTGCGAGGGCTGCCCGTACGGGATCCGTATCGATTTGGCCGCGGGCGCTGTAGTGGCCCCGCATGGGTTAGCCGCACGAGTTTAATTAGGTTTTTAGTTTTAAGCCTTAATCAAAAATTAAAACATGCAAATAAGCTAACCTTTTTAATTATTTAAAAAAAGGAACAATTTGCGTAAATAATTTGAACAACGTGAAACTCGTGCGGTAAGCCCATGCGGGGCCACTGCAGCGCTCGCGGCCAAATCGGTATGGGTCCCGTACAGGCAGCCCTTGCAGGGCCCTTGCGGGCCCTGCATAACAGTGTTGGCTGGGCCAAGTAGTCTAATACATTGAATAGATATCTGCATGCTCACTGCTGTTTCGAAAGAAAATTTCCTTGCATTATGCATGTTAAAGCGATAGCATGAGCGATAACAAATAGCAACGGGCAAAATTTGAAGTAAAAGTTATTGAATTCATCGGTTTTTTTAGAGCATGCAGGCATTTACGTTCGCTTGCAGAATGTGACTGCAAGTAAGTAAAACTAGAAAACTAAAATGTTCTTGTCCACATTTTTTGTCACTATTGCCTCTATTTTTACTTTTAACTATATACCCGACAAACACCCCACGTGAAATCGTGGTGCCTACTTCGGGCAACCGTCAAGCGTTTTGCAGTGGTGTATTTGTTGGGTAGCCTACTTAGGGCAACCGTCAAGCGTTAAACGTTAACCACGACCTGCTTTCGAAAATGCTTAGATATTGCTATCTAGTTGAAATTTTTTATTTGCTTTTTTAGTTTTTATTTAGTGCTTTGACAAAATTTAAAACTGCTTGCTAAGACCAATATGTAAAAGAAGTGCTGCGCTTTCACAAAGGACACAACAGATTTACAGATTTGAGTAAGTTTTGAATCGTTTAAGAGAACTAAAACGTTCTCTCTGCTATGACGGTGTGTCACAGACTTCGTTCGGGAATTCTAAAGGACCAGTTGAGCTAGGTAACCCGAATACCTGCGCTGAAACAAAGCTGTGTCTAAATTTTATTTTATTCCGGCTCAAGAAGTAGTCTTGCTACGAGCCTGACGATTCTATACAGTTGGTTTGAACGAAAACTCGGATTGATCCGTTGAAGACTCTTTTTCACAAACCAACAGAGACCACTGTTTCTAATAAGTACGAATGTATTACAAAAATCACGACCGACAAAATTTCTATTCCACGCTTTGCCAAGCTGCAAAGCGAAATCAACGCTACAACTTGATTCAATCAACACAAAATGATTCTACCTCCGTAGAGCACAACTCCAAAACACTGGTGCAAAATAAATTCAACAATCGTCAACCAATACAAAATCTAATGGGCCCCTCCTGCACCCAAACCAAATCACTTTCACTCGAGCCGTCTCTCGAGTCGTCTCAAGTTATCTCTTTCTCGTTTACTTTGTTTTCGTCTATGTCGTCTCTCGCTTCGCATTCATTTATATCAGGGTTTCCCAAACTTTTAGTTGATCGGTACCCTTTGGACACTGTAGCAGGTTTGCATATACCCCCAAAATTTTGTGACGTTTCTCTAAAAAAAAAGGCTTTCATTTAGAATCAGCCACTAATTTTCCCCCAATTCATTCCGAAAATCAAGGTGATCTTTGAAAAACAAAAAAGTCTTCACTTTGCTTCAGTTACAAATTTACCAATTTATGCGGAAAATCAAGGTGATCTTTAAAAAAAAAAGAAAAGTCTTTACTTTAAAACAGCCAGAAAATTTCCCCATTCAAACCCAAAATCACGGTGATCTGTAAAAAAAAGTCTTCCCTCTTAACAGTGGTGGATATTCCAATTTAGGGGTCGGAGGCAAGAATTTTTAAAAATTGATGTTGTCTGAGAAAAAAAAAGCTTTGATCTTGGCTTGCATATTTTTCTCCGAAACTGATGGCGTCCTCTAAAAAAAAACTTCACTTCGATTTCATCTCTGATTTCTCTATTTTTCTTCCGAAATCAGGGTGTTCTCTAAAAAAAAAAGAAAAAAAAAGGTCTTTACTCGGAATCGTTCTTTACACTCTGAACAAACATCTGCAGCGGATTGAAACTGTAGTCTATTTTCGAGGGGGGCTCCTAAAATCGAGGGGGGCCTGAGACAACTGCCTCATTCGCCTCACTCAATATCCACTACTGCCTCTTAATTGTCCTGTTTAACGTAATTACAATCGACCGGATTTGAAAATTCTAAACATTTGAGTCTACTATTTCTTCCGGTCACGGAATTTAACTTAAATAAGGACATTCTGTCTGTCACACTTCATTCCTAATAATTTTAATCGTGACGATGTAATTTATCCTCGTCAAAAGTAATTCGTAGTTCTATATAAGAGAATAATTGCTTCTCTTTGAGCGCTGGTCTTGTATTATGCGTTAACGTCCGATTCGTTTTTATTGCTCAATTCATGTATCTTCTTTTCTCTTTTCGCCGACAGAGTGACGTAATATGTTGTTCAAGCTTTACTACAGCTCGATGCTTGTAGAATCTTCGCATATATGCTACTTGATTCGAGCATAACAATCTCTCTGGAGAGTTGTAGAACTGTCCGGTGTTAACGAGCAAATTTGCGTCACGTGATCTTTTTTCTATATAAAGCCGATGCGTAGCGAATTATTATGATTAGATGTGATTTTGAGATAACTCGAGTGGAAGTAATTTGGTTGGGCGCGGGAGGCCCGTTAGATTTTGTATCGGTTGACGACTGTTGAATTTACTTTGTGCCAGTGGTTAGCAGTTTTGTTCTACAGAGGTAGAATTATTTGTATTGATTGAATCAAGTTATAGCGTTGAGTTCGCCTTACAGTTTGGCAAAGCGTGGAACAGAAGTTTTGTCGGTCGTGATTTTTGTAATACATTCGTTCTTATTAGAGACAGTGGTCTCTATTTATTGTGAAGAAGAGTCTTCAACGAAACCAATCCGAGCTTTCGTTAAATTAACTGTATAAACCGTCAAGCTCATAGCAAGACTACTTATTGAGCCGGAATAAAATAAAATTTAGACACAGCTTTGTTTCAGCGCAGGTATTCCGGTTACCTAGCTCAACTGGTCCTTTGGGATTCCCGAACAAAGTCTGTGTCACTGTCACATAATAATATACCCCTTGAGAAGCCTAAATGTACCCCTAAGGGTACATGTACCCCAGTTTGGGACCCCCTGATTTATATAGACAAAAGATCATGTGATGCAAATTTACTAGTATATTCGAGACTTAACTCGAATTTCCTAGAGAAAGCGCTATACTCGAATGCACCAGAGCATTCCACTTTCTTTGAGATGGTAAAGCTTGGACAAAAAACATATTACCTCATTACTCAGACAAAAAAGAAAAAGAAACACACGCATCGAGCAATAGAAAGCGAATCGAACGTTATATCACATAATACGAGAGCAGAGCTACAAGGCGACGCGATTACTATTTTATAATAAAAAACTACGAATTACTTTTAACGGGAATAAACTACATCGTTATGATTAAAATTACTGTATTAGTAATGAAGTGTGACAAGGTTAGGTAGCCATAGGGTACAAAATGTGCAAAGCATTGTTACTGTAAATTGTCGGCAGCCTGGTCGAGCGCTTAAAGTGTTGTGCTTATAATCAACATGGTCTCGGTTAAAAACCCACTTGCGCCATTCTATTGTGTCCTTGGGAAAGACACTTTACGGCACATTCCCCTACTTGGTGGTCTTGGCAAGCAGGTCTGAATTACGGTAATAGCTCTATCAAATTACAGTACAAGCTGAGAGCAATATCTTGGCATCTCAGGAAGCAGGTCAGGGTAATTGTCTACCCTGTGTATAGCGCCTCCGTCGCTTTCCTGCGAGTCAGGAGGATAAATATAGAGATAAAATAAATAAATAAATAAATAAAATAAAAATTGAACTTTTACTGCTGTAAGCGTATTTTCCAAATCAGATTTTTTTATCTTCTTGCAGTTGAAAACCCAGCCATCAGTGGCACATTTCTGTGCCTCTTGATGCCGGTCCCAAGCCCGGATAAATGGGGAGGGTTGCGGCAGAAAGGGCACCTGGCGTAAAACTTTTTTGCCAGATTTATGAAAATGCGTAATCATTGTCAATCCATACCAAATCGGTCGCGGCCCGGGTTACCAACGACCGCCTCAGGTGTCGCACAGCAGGGCATCTGCGGAAATTGTGCTACTGCTAAACAAAGTAAAAATAAGAGCAGAAAGAGAGGAGGAAGGCGAGTAAAGAAGCAGCGAGAAGCAGGGAAAGGGAGACGCTCACTCATACGGGTGGGTACCTTAAATATTGGAACGATGACTGGAAGGGGAAGAGAGCTGGCAGATATGATGGAGCGAAGGAATGTAGACATATTGTGCCTACAAGAAACAAAGTGGAAAGGGAGTAAAGCAAGGAACATTGGAGGTGAATGTAAAATATTTTACTACGGAGCTGATGGAAGAAAAAATGGGATAGGGATAGTGGTGAGGGAGTAAATGGCTGAAAGTGTTCTGGAGGTGAAGAGGGTGTCGGATAGACTGATGGCCATGAAGCTGGAGGTAAATGGGTCCATCCTAAATATAGTAAGCGCATATGCTCCACAGTTTAACAACAGCATGGAGGAGAAAAATGATTTTTGGGAAGACCTGGATGGATTGATAGAAAGTATATCAAAAGAAGAGAGGATAGTTTTTGGTGCAGACCTTAATGGACATGTGGGCGAAGGAAACATAGGGGATGAGGAAATAATGGGGAGGTATGGTGCTGGAACAAGAAATAAGAAAAGATCAATGGTTGTAGATTCGGGGAAAAGGATGAATTTGGCGATTGTCAATACTTATTTCAAGAAGAAAGATGAACACAGGGTGACATATAAGAGTGGAGGAAAAAGTACCCAAGTTGATTATGTGATGTGCAGAAGGAGAAACCTGAAGGAAATGTGCGATTGTAAGGTAATATTGAATAAGTGTGTCGCAAAGCAGCACCATATGGTGGTATGCAAAATGGCTCTTATGGTGAAAAAGAAAAAAGCAGAGAAAGTAAAGCCAAAGATACGATGGTGGAAACTGAAAGAGACAAGCTGTCAAGAAGCGTTTAAGAGGTGACCAGGATTTTGGGAGGCAAGGATGGGTTACCTGATAAGTGAGACAAAACGGCATAAAAGCTAAGAAAAACAGCTGAAACTGTACTGGGAGTGACATTTGGTAAACGAAAAGAAGACAAGGAGACATGGTGGTGGAATGAGGAAGTTCAAAAGAGCATAAAAGAAAAGAAAGAGGCAAAGAAAGCATGGGACAAAATAAGAGATGAAAATAATAAAAAGGTATACAAAGAAAAGAAGAATAAGGCAAAGAAGGCAGTTGCAATGGCAAAGGGACGTGCGTATGATGATTTTTATGATAGATTAGAAACAAAAGAAGGTGAAAAAGAGTTGTACAGATTGACTAGGCAGAGAAACAGAGCAGGGAAAGATGTAGAGCACGTGAGGGTTATAAAGGATGAAAATGGTAATGTTATGGCAAATTCAGAGGCAGTGTTAAAGAGATGGAAGGATAGTACTTTGAGAAACTGATGAACGAGGAAAATAACATAGAACCTGGGACAGAGGAACCAGAAGTGGTTAATGAAGAGGTAAATTGTGTCAGTAGAGAAGAAGTAAAGAACGCAGTAAAAAGGATGAAAAAAGGTAAAGCGGTTGGGCCAGATGAGTTACTAATAGAAGTTTGGAAGTGCGTGGGGGAGATGGGGATAAATTTTTTGACCAGACTCTTCAACAGACTATTAATGGGTGAACGGATGCCAGAAGAATGGAGAAGGAGTGTGCTTATCCCAATCTATAAAAAAAAAGGGGACGCACAGTGCTGTGGAAACTACATAAGAATAAAGCTAATGAGCCACACAATAAAAGTATGGGAAAGAATTATTGAAACCATGTTAAGGGATAGAGTGGAGATCAGCAAACAGCAATATAGATTTATGCCAGGAAAGGGAACCACCGATGCCATATTTGCCTTAAGAATGTTGATCAAAAAATACAGGAAAGGTCAGAGAGAGCTGCATTGTGTATTCGTGGACCTAGAGAAAGCTTACGACAGGGTTGCACGGGAAGAGCTGTGGTACTGTATGAGAAAATCAGGAATAGTGAAAAAGTATGTGCAACTAGTACAGGATATGTATGAGGGAAGCGAAACAGTGGTGAGGTGTGCAGTAGGAACTACAAAAAGTTTCAAGGTTAAGGTTGGACTGCACCAGGGATCAGTGTTAAGTCCATTCCTTTTTGCAGTGATAATGGACAGGCTAACGAATGAAGTAAGGAGAGAACCACTATGGACGATGCTGTTTGCTGATAATATTGCGAAGAGAATAGTGATTTGCGAAGAGACCAGGAAAGAAGTGGAGCGGAGATTAGAATCCTGGAAGTATGCATTGGAAAGAAGAGGGATGAAAGTAAGTAGGTCAAAGACCAAATATCTTTGCATAAATGGAGGAAATGATGACAAAACAATAAAGATGGAGGATACAAAAGTGCCAAGAGTAAAGGAATTTAAGTATTTGGGATCAACGGTGCAAGAAAGTGGTGGTTGTGAGAGGGAGGTAAAGAAGAGAGTACAGGCAGGATGGAACGGATGGAGAAAAGTATCAGGTGTAATCTGCGACAAGAAGTTACCAGCTAGAGTAAAAGGAAAAGTGTACAGTTCAATGGTAAGACCAGCAATGGTGTATGGACTTGAGACAGTAGCAGTCACAAAGAAACAAGTGGAAGAGATGGAAGTCGCAGAGATGAAAATACTGAGGTTTGCTATGGGAGTGACGAGAAAAGACAAGATTAGAAACGAGCACATCAGGAGTACTGTTAAGGTAGAACGGTTAGGAATGAAGATGAGGGAGGGCAGGCTGAGGTGGTATGGACATGTCATGAGGAAAGACCAAGAGTATGTAGGAAGAATGATGGAAATGGAGTTACCAGGAAAGAGGAAAAGAGGGAGACCAAAGAGAAGATTTTTAGATGTGGTAAAAGAAGATATTGAGGAAGTTGGTGCGAAGGAGACGGACATTGAAGACAGAAAGATGTGGAGAATGATGATACGCTGTGGCCACCTCTGACTGAAGGGAAAGGCCGAAAGGAGAAGAAGAAGAAGAAGATCTTCTTGCAGTTGAAACGAAAACTAATATAGAATTTCAGCTGCAGCAATCTTCTCAGAGCTATTTATGTTTTCACCTAAAGTGGCTTCACTAATGTGGAGCATAGATCTTTCATATTGTCATCAGATCTTGAAACAGCAGAGCAGAGGCAACATTGTCAGAGACAAGTCATTCATTTCGTGGTTGAACCAATAAACCGTCCAAAAACGGAATAAAATCATTGTTATAATTATAAGATTATCATCTAAAGATTTTCTTTGTTTCGTTTTAGGATCCACAACACAAAAACTTATCAATTTGCCTCGTTCTATATCTTGAATTAATTTTTCAGCTTCGATAAAAACTTTACGTCAGCTCTGCTTGCTGGCTTTATTGAGCGAACTTGAGATTGCAAATACGGCTATACCTTGTCCGATTTTGTTTAAATGTCGACTTTTGTAATCTGTCATTAACTATAAGGCCTACTCAGTGTAAAATGCTATCAGTGCAATGATAAATTGAATATATTAAATTCCCGAAAATAGAACCGTTGAATAATATGGGCTATCCAATGAAGAAATTCTGAAACAGCTAGAAATATGTATAAAGACTGTTATGGCATCTTGTACTTGTACCCATCGTGGGTCAAATCTAATTTGAAGAAAAACCGATTAGAGTGAGAGTAAAAAGAAACAAAGCTACTTGCTCTAAGAGATAAAAAGGGAAAAAAACACCGCGCAAATTGTTCTTGCGGGCCAAAGTGGGCCAAAATTTTTTTGAATTTTTAAAAAAATTTGTCAAGCTGCTCAAGAAGAGCTTTGTTTCTTTCAAACTAATTACTTTCTCTCAAAAACTAACCCTGTATCTTACTAAAACTAACTCTCAGTTCAATCGGTTTTTCTTCGGATTAGATTCGACCCCCATCGTGTAGTCATGTAAAACGTGATAGATCTAAGCCAAGTTTTTTAGTTTCACCCAAATGGGATAAATCTATTATTTTTTCCAGTTCTTTAGTTCTGATGGACGATGCTTTCATTAAGTTACAAGCTTCGGTTAAAATTCAAAATATATTTCGAGTGGGTGCAAACTCGTATGATTTGGACAAGACAAACTGTAGCTAAAGAAATACACAAGAACTGGATATGCAAGAAGGTTTTCATTTTAAATAGTGCTTGTACACTCTTTCATTTTACAGACCATTTCATCATCTGTATATTTATTCTTCGTCGGAGGCGCTAAAAAATCCTCACTTAAAACTGTAAATTCCAGGACATAATTGGTAACCGGGCGGGACAGTGGGACCACGGCCTAAAAACGGGACGTATGGCTGCCCTAAGTATAATGTCTCTGATGGATGTTTTCCTGCAAGTTAGAAGATAAATACGAGGTGTGTTCGAAAAGTAACGAGACTGGTGGTATAAAAACTATATTGAAAATTATTGAAATATACCAAAGTCAAAGTCCTTCAAAGTAATTCCTTTCCACTTGAAAACACTTGTGCATTCACCTTTTCCACCATTCAAAACATTCTTGGAAGGCATTTTCTGGGATCTTTTTGAGCTACGCCCATTTTTGATGGAAACGATGTCAGAAAAATAAGTTCTCTTGAGAACAAATTTGATCTTAGGGAAGAGAAAAAAGTCACACGGGGCCAGATCGGGGAAATATGTGGAGTGTTCCAAAGTTGCAATGGTTTTTTTCTGCGAGAAACTGACGAATACTCAGGGCTGTGTGAGCAGCAGCGTTATCGTGATGGAGCGCCCATGAGTGGGCTTCCCAAAGGCTCCGCCTTTTGTCACGCACTGATCTTACGAGGCGCTGAAGAATCTCTTTATAGACGGTTTGGTTCACTGTTTGGTATTGATGTAGGAATTCAAAATGAAAAGAGATTTTTCGGCGCCTTGTAAGATCGGTGCGTGATCAGTGCGTCGTAAGATCAGTTTCTCGCAGAAAAAAAATCATATGTTTTTTTCTTCGAGAAGCTGATAAAAATTTCGAAAAAAATTCTGAAGAGAACCCATTTTTCTGACATCGTTTCCATCAAAATGGCTGCGACGACGTAGCTCAAAAAGATCCCAGAAAATGCTTTCCAAGAATGTTTTGAATGGTGGAAAAGGCGAATGCACAAGTGTTTTTAAGTGGAAGGGAATTACTTTGAAGGACTTTGACTTTGGTATATTTCAATACTTTTTCAATAAAGTTTTTATAACACCAGTCTCGTTACTTTTCGGACACACTCGTAGATGATAATAATAATAATATATATGATACAACGAATAAAATCATAAATTATTTAAATAAATGTTTTTCGGAAGGCTTAATTTTACAGATATTGACAAAAAAAGTTCAAACATGTAGTCGAAAAAAAACCAGCGGCCAAATTACATAGGCCTACGTTGAAACATGCGTCAAGAAAAATTAAGTGAGAAAAATAATTGCAGAAAAATGCAACAGTTGAAGGACTCGAACTCAACTCAAGTTTGCACTACAAAGGACTCGGCGTGGCCAAGGATGGCAAATATAATGGATTTAAGTATGATTTAAAACCTACTCACGTCATTCTGTTGTGTCCTTGGGAAACACATTTTATTGCATTTTTCTCTGCTCGGTGGTCTCAGCAAGCAGCTCTAAATTTCAATCATGTTTCTCAACAAAAACTAAAAATTTTTAAATGGCAACATCTTGATATCTTTAAAATTACTACAAAAGTGTTACGTCATAATGTACCGAAGCAAAGACAAAAAATTTGTATTTTAATTCGGTAGCTTATAAGAAACCTGAATAAAAATAACAAGAGATCGCTTAGGCAAGAATAGGGGTCACCAAACTACGGCCCGCGAGCCAAATGCAACCCGCTGCGTTATTTTTTCCGGCTCGCCACATGTTGTCTCAAAGCAGCTAAATCTAATGGATTATAGTAATACAGAAATAAATATCAAAATTTTAAATGTCGGACCGCAAAAAATCGGAAATGGCACCACGGCAAATAGTAAACAAAAACCTGTACCAATGCTTTTATATTTTCTGTTTTTGACTACGATTTTTCACAGTGCATTACAGATAAATCAGCAAATAATTTAATTAGTTATTCAATAATTAAATCAGCAAACAATTACAGATACTCTTATGATTTTCTTCACGGTAGTTTGTCGCTCGCTTAAAGCGATCTGTTCGAGCGTTTAGTTGAACCAGATGGTTTATGCAAATCTCTTCAAGAAGCGACCTTCAGCGATTTTCAATTGTGAAACTAACTTAAATTCTGCTTGTGGTTACTATCGCTTTTTAAAGAGATCCTTTTTTTTCCTCTTGGTTTCTTTTTTGTTTTGCTGTAGGGAGATTCTGAGTTAGTTTTACTGAAAAAAAAACAGATACAGTCCCTTCTTGAAGAGACCCCTTTAGGGTTTGGTAACTAACTTCTTTTCTGTTAATCGACAGTCTAAACAGCCTAGCAACTAATTTCAACAGTTAGATATATTCATTGATAGTATTTTTTAATATTTAGGTTATGTTGTAATTATACCTCTGTAAAATCACTTTAAATGTATGTGAGAAAGCATTTTTGAAAATGAAATACGAGAGTTTAGAGCATTGAATGAGATAGACTGGTGAACATTTGAAGGCAATTCTCTTGGTTAGATGCACCAATAACAAACCAAATCTTAATGGCATACTCAGATACATGATGATTTCATAAATCTCACTGAATTAATTTTTTATATTGATTTTGTTATATTTCTCAATATTGGATTTATACAGGGTGGCTGAAAAGTCCCAGGACACTCTATTTTTAATATTTTAATGCTGTTAAATATTGTTAAATGCAGTTTTAATATTCTAATCTTGTTAAAACAATTTATTTGATTTATTTTTTCAGGTTATTTAAGGTCATGAGTGACATCAGTGTATTTACTGTTGAGGAGCGCTTAATTGCTGCTGTTTGGGTTCACGACCGCATCAGGAATGACATGACTATGGAAGATATTCGAAGTGCTTTCACAGAAAGATTTGGAAAGCCTGCGCCATCAAGAAGTAATCTGTATCTGTGGGAGAAGAAAGTTTTTGAAACAGGTAGTGTTCTGGATCAGGCAAGAAGTGGCAGGCCTGAAACACGAAAGGAAACGTGTGCTGGTGTTCAAAAATCACTGCAACAGTCTCCCAATAAATCCACCAGAAAATGTTCTGCTGAACTTGGAATACCAAGGGCTACCATGATGGATCATATGAAAAAGGACTTGAATGTCAAAGCGTATAAGCCCATGTCGGTAAATCAGTTGTCAGATGAAGATATGGATCGAAGAAAGGAATTCTGTGAGAAATTTTTAAATCGCTTTTCTGATGGTCAAAGAAATCACAGAAAGATAATATTCAGCGATGAATGCGCCATTTATAAAAGTTCTAAAAGTCGAAACATATATTTCTGGGCTAAAGAAAACCCTTTTTACAAAGAAGAACTTGAAAATAATCCTCCTCATGTCATGATTTGGGCTGCAATGACATCTGAACATTTGATTGGTCCTTATTTCTTTGATGGCAATGTCAACCAGGAATCATATGCCAATATGATTAGAAAGTGGTTCATTCCCAAGTTAATAGAACTTGGTATTAAGGATCGTGTATGGCTACAGCAAGATGGTGCACCTGCACATTTTGCACTTCCTGTGAGAGCGCTGCTAAATGCAGAGTTTCCTGATCGATGGATTGGCCGCAGATCAAATTCTTTTGCTTGGCCACCACGAAGCCCCGACTTGACCACTCCAGACAACTCATTATGGGGTTTTATTAAAGGTCAAGTTTCTGGTATTAGATACGAAACCATTGATCAGCTAAAGCATGTGATTATTGCAGCTTTTGCTAGCGTATCAAGGAATTCTCTCCAAAAAATGGCACAAAGAACATGGAGGCGAATGGAATTGTGCAAGAACAATGAGGGCCAACATACTGATCCCCTAGACCACTAAATTACTCTAGTTGTTTTCTGCTGTGTTTCTAATAAAGTTCTCTTTTTTGTTGAATATATACGTTTCTGTGTGTTTCATTATAAAATACTGTGTTTTATTGAAAATACATGTATAGTGTCCTGGGACTTTTCGGCCACCCTGTAGAATTTCATACAATACTTTGTATCTGACCCACTATTGTCAGTCCTCACAATTATATGGCCTTTTGTTAAATAAGTTTGGTGACTCCTGGGCAAGAGTATTGGGAACCTGAACCTGCTCAGGTCTAGGCTCAATCACTGAAAAATTATTCTGGAATAAACAAATAATTGTCTTGAAAAAGAGTGTTTTTATACTCAATCCTTCAATGCAAAAGCTTTTCCCAAAGTTACAATCTTTTATTGAAACTTTGGCTTTTCCTAGAATTAATTCAATTTAAAAGTGAGGCTAACAGTATATAAATTGATTCATGATTTTAATAAATTTTTGTTGTCATTTTTATACTTAATGTCATCATTCAACAAATAAATTAGTCATTTCATCATGATAATATCACAATAAAAAGTGTCTATTTTTTTTATAAATATTTTACTTTTGGTTTATAGTTTTTGAAACTGCTTTGTAAGGATGTTAATCTGTTAATGCTCAGAACATAATATTTTATTGTCATTAAACAATAAAATTATGTCTTATCAATTGAATGAACTTCCAATACAATGAGTCGACAAAAAGGAATTCCAGATTTATCGTCTGGTGTTTCAACAGAAAGGTTAGTTGGTATATAGGGTACATTTATCTTTATCTTTTTTTAGCTAGAGCTCTAACCAAAAAGCATGATTGTAATTACTCTTATATCATAGGTTAATGAATTAACTAGTTCAAAAACATCATTTTAAAATAGGTTATTACTATTTTTAAAAACTATTTTGTGTTAAATAGAAATCTTTAAAGTTTAATAACAATGATGAAATTGCTGTCTGTTAAGCACTGATAAGATTTGTTGTCTTTTCTGTTGGTATAAAATATCTTGATATAAAATAATTCAAGATTATCTATATCTTGGTATAAAACAATTCTTGTAAATTGATTTTGATCAACAGGGTGACTTTAATCATGCAGAATAACTTTGATTAATTTTAATATAGCTTGATAAATAAAAAAAGTTGGGAATTAGAATAAAGGGGTCTTTTTAAAAAGTCTTCTCAAGTGATTTTTTGTTTGTGAAACTAACCTGGATCTCTGTGTAGTTACTATCACTTCTTGAAAAAATTACTTTTTTCTTGGTTTATTTTTTATTTCATTTTGGTGCTGTAGGAGGATTCCAGGTTAGTTTCACCAAAAATTGCTTATGATGACTTCTTGAAAAGACCCAAATAAAGTGGGATTTGGATTTTTTATAATAGTTTGTTTTTGGGCAGATTTTTAGATAGATTTTCACCATTTATAAAAGAAAAGCTCTATCAGGTATTAAACCTTAACATGTGCAATGCACCTTCAACTATTAAAGCCAATCATATTGAAAAAGTCTTGCATTTTTTAATTTGGTGAAATGATGTCTTAGCATCTCCATCTTTTAACATTTTTTCAATATATTTTAACCAAACAAAGCTAAGAATAAATGTTGCATTGAGTAAGTCAGAAAAACTTTCTGTATTGCACCCATACACAATATGTAGAGTTCTTTAAACTACCAATCTAAGAATCAAACCTGTGCCAACACTTCTTTATTCACAGATGTCACCTTGACATTTCTCCACTAAGACCATAGCAAAAAAAAAAAAAAAAAAAAAAAGAATTTAATAGTTATTTAAGCCAAAATTAAAATTATCAATCACCAAATAATCTTCATCTTTATAAAAAATGCTTCGTGGCCTCATACAACTTTTTTAAGTTATAAAATGATTGAACTTGACCTTTAGAATATAATACTTAGATTAAATCAGGAATTTATGTGAGTGATTAAAGTCACACAAACCAGAGTGACTTTGATCAGATATTAACTCATTTCTTGTGTAAAATGAGAATTCTTGTCTTTGGCAATCACTATTTTATTGCGTAAAACGAGAATTTTCATTTTGCAATTACACTTTTTTTAAGGTGCAAGTTTTTTTGTTCAGAAGCAATTTGACAGCTTGACAGACAATTTGACAGCTTCCCACATTGCTTTGTTTGTAAAGTCTTTTAGTAACTCAGAATGGATTAAGTGTTGATGATTCGTATTTTTTATAGTCAATGTCCACACAAGCTCTTTACTAATTTTAAAATATTGTATAAAAGAAATTAAAAGAAAAATTAAATTTTTTTTTATGTAGACTCATTGTATGAAACTTGATTTCAGTATTTTTTAATTGAAAAAATCAAGCTTTAGTAACAAAATTTATTGTTTTGCTTAGTTTATGATGATGTTTTATTTCAAAGCGAAATAATGCTTTATTTCTCCATAGTAGCACCATGATGGTGGTCCCCCCTAACATGATGACCTTTTTTTTAGAGATCAGATTGTTTTGAAACCCAAAAAAGTAGCCCTCCCTATTTTTCTTGCACTGGCCCCCCCCCCCTTTTGTAAGGCCATCACTGATTATGAGCCTTTAGAATAAGTGTTTTGTTAACACAGATATTATAGCATAGAATTGTCAATCTTGTTTTTTATTCAAAGGCATTTTCAATTACAATTATTCAAAGGTATGGCAAGTAGAATGGGTTGCATTGTCGCAAATTAGGCTATCAAAAGTAACATACACATGAAAGCATTATAATTTAGTAGCTGCCATAAAACCACTTTGCTTATAATAAATGTAAAAACTAAAATGTTATACAAAAATTTTTTTTCCTAAACATTGCATCTAACATGTTTCTTATGATCAAAATCTAAAATGAAATTAATTATCAATTCGGTTAAAAAGTGCAAATAATTTTTTTGTAAAATTTCTATATGGAATGACTAAATAAATGCATCTAAACATCAAGAAATAGTAAATTTATATGATCATAAAGTTAAATTTTTGCAAATGTATGGTGTTTATTGTTTCAATTATTGGCTATTATTTGAAGAAGGATTAACTCCCGTCTGTCTGATTTTACTGCTTCTGAAATAGATTAATAGAGGAATCCGCACACAGTATGCAATAGCAAAAAAAGAGTCATTTTAAAAAGTGAGCTGGGTTTTAATTGTGCACTAAGAAATGGTTTGTGAAATTTTAATTCTGCAGTTAGCAGGTTAAATGGCACTCTGCTGTAACACTTGATGTTGGACCAAAAAGCAATGTTGCATAAAAAATTGAGATCTAAATAGATATGTTCATTTTAGAATACTTGCGTATTTTAGAATAATTCCAAATCTTCAAGATTCTAGAATCTTTCCAGAATATGAGATCCTATTTCAAAATTCATAAAATCTACATTTATTTAAATGAAAAATTATTGATAGAAACCAAACTGCTTAAAATGAGAAGCACCAGACTCGAGTTTCGCTTTTTTTAGAGCTCGTCAGTGATGCATATCTCACTGCGAATTGAACTCGCTACGTGTTGTCTTCCAAGCAGGAGACAACACCACTACGCGAGCCCGACAACAACTCGATCACAAGCAGCTGGAAATGATTGCTGGCTTTGCTGCGCAAGGAATACACAGAATCCACTGTGTGGTAAGACCAAGGCCGCACCTCATGACCGGGACTTACCCGACAAGCGTTAAGCATCGCGCTTACACTCCTAGAGCTTGGCAGGCGAAGAAAAGATTTTAATGATATTATAAACAACATGAGGTATTTAGGAATATTAATAGAAACCAAACTGCTTAAAATGAGAAGCACCAGACTCGAGTTTTGCTCTTATTAGAGCTCGTCAGTGATGCATATCTCACTGCGAATTGAACTCGCTACGTGTTGTCTTCCAAGCAGGAGACTTTATAATATCATTAAAAATTATTGAAAACAAGTTTACATTGAAAACGTTACTGCACTCAAACTTGTACTTTTTACACTTGTACCTAATTAAGTAGAAATTGCTACCACTAATTGTTTTTCCTAGTGGCAAACTGGCTATTGTTCTTTACTAAGGTTGCTAATGACTAAGCTTACCATATGTCCTGATTTTTAAGGCTTTGTCCCACCCATTTTGGAAGAAATCTTGACAGAAGTAAAAGACAAACTCCATGTTCCGATCCCCCCTTTTTTTTTTTAAAGAACACTTTTATTTTAGGACAAAATTCATGAATTTGGAGACTGATTTACTGATTTGAAGTAAAGACTTTCCTTTTAGAGAACACTAGTTTTTTGAAATAAATTTTTTTCTATTTATGAGCGTCCTGGTTTGCCCCTCTGAAAATATGGTCACCCCAAATAACTGTAATTATATTTAATCATTATAAAGATATTGTCTTTTTGCCTATTTCTTCCCTAAAGTTTGGTGTGATCATAACCAATATGCTGAATGTGATGCAGCACAAGGCAAACATTCCACTAGTTTTCTATTTTCGTTTAACGTATAATTGGAATTTGGTTCCAAATTTGGATCCAGTTCTAAAGGATTCGTTATTCTGAAATGAACATACCTAGATCTAAACTGTTTCAGTCAATTTGTTTTGGAAAGTTTATCTTTTGGGTTGCGGTAGGTGTCAATCAAGATTGCTCTAAAATGATTAAAGTCACAGTGGTTTATGATACTTAAAATGCAATTGCTTTATGTAGATGAAGTAATATATATTATATGTCTTCATTTTTTTTTATTTAGTTTGGAATTTTTCTTTGTTATCTATATGTCATGCAATTAACTATGTTTTTATATTTGTAACATTTTTATTGTAAATGTTAGCAACACCACTAAATTTTTTAGTAGAAGTAAATTAGGCATAAGAATAAAATAATATAATTATTTTTGATTTACATTAGCTTTCATTAATCAAAATAAGAACAAAAACATAACAATAAAAGCTGACAAAAAAATTTTCAGAATTTTTTAGTTTTGATGGTTTGATTGTTTTTCACATACAGTTTTATTTATTCTAAAAAATTTTGATTTATGTGACACTTTTTCTATTATGAGGTCTGTTTGAAAAGTATTGAGATCTTGTAAACAAATTTTTTATTATAAACGCTAATGGAAAACTACAACTTTTTGCCTTCAAAGTAATTCCCTTCAGCTTTGATGCACTTTACCATTCTTTTCTGCCATGCTTGCATGCACTCCTAAAGGGATTCTTTCAGGATTGCTTGGAGTGCCTTTGTCACAGTCTTTTTTATGGCTTTTACATCCTCAAAATGCATTTCTTTGATGACTTCTTAAGAGTTTTGGGAAGAAAAAGATGTCACAGGGAGCCAGATCAGGTGAATATGGTAGTTGGTCCAACACAGTGATGTTATTTTTAGAAAGAAATTCACAGAGACTTAAAGCATTGCCATGATGGAGAAGCCAAAAGCTTTTTTCTCATAAATCTTGTCTTTTTTTCTCAAATTGATTGCATTAAACATTGTAGAATGCCATAAAATGTGTTGATTGATTGTTTGGTCTTGCGGCAAAAACTCCATGTGCATGACACCCCTCACATTGAAAAAAGCCATCAACATCTCCTTCACTCTGGACTTGAATTGCCTTTTTTTTTTAGGTCTTGGTGATGTTGTGCTCTTTCACTCAAGGCTCTGTCATTTGGTGAGTGGTTCATACTTAAATATCTATAACTCATCACCTGTCACCACTCTCCTCAACAAGTCCATTTCAGTTTTCAGTCGTTCCAGGATATCATGACACACTTAAACATGCTGCTCCATTTGGTCCTCGTTCAACAAACTTGTGACCATTTTGGCACAGATCTTTTTCATCCTCAAATCTTCTGTAATGATTTTCCATACTCTTCCATAACTAATGCCCAGTTCATTGGCTATCATGTGAACACTCAGCTGATGTTTGCCATGCACTTTCTGCACTCTGATGTTGCCAAGTTCAATGTTTTCATTTCTGCTGGTTGAAGGCCTTCCACTTCTAAGATGATGCTCCACCTCTTCCCTTCCCTCCTTGAATCTTTTGTGCCACTTAAAAACACAAGCCTCTTGACATTTCATTATCCCCATAAACCAGATTGAGCAAGTTTAGAGCCATTGTTTGAGTTTTTTCAAGTCAAACAAGAAAGTTCAGATTAGTTTGTTGCTCTTAACTTATTTCAATTTTACACAATGATGAAGCCAAAATAATATAAATTATCACACAACGATAGATACTCAAGTGTTCTTATGCAAAAACCTGTAAAAAGTTATGTAATAGTGATAGAAAGGTGAAATTGCATTTTTATACTTGTGAATGCTTGCACTTTTTTGCAAAAAAGCACTTTTTTCTCTAGTGCATGTCAAACTTGCACAGCAAACAAAGTCTCAGTACTTTTCAAACAGATCTTGTATAATCTCTAAAAACAAACAATTTAATAATCACATGCAAAGCGAAATATATAACAGCATAAACAGACATTTATCTTAAAGCACAGTGTACAGTTTTTCCACCGAATATTGTTTTAAGTTTCTAATTTTTTTAAATGTCTTTTTGAAAACAAAGGTTTGAGCTTAATTATATTGTGTTGTCAATGAAAACTATGCCATCTAAATTGTTGTTGGTTGTTGCCTCTCCTCCAAGGATATCTTGGAAGAGCCATCCCTTAACTCTTCAAAGAAGCCAATCTAGATTCCCACTCTTATACGACCTCTGCTGCTTCTAAAGGCTTTTTCCACCGACTAGTGGTGTTGTATTGTATTGTATTAACACTTGACTACAGTTAAAGGGTGATTAGTATCATGTGTGTGTGTCAAGCATATTGGGCATTGTGGTATTGAAAGTATCAGGGTTCACTGTATGTAGTTAACTTTGCTGAGCTGTGCCAGTTTGTATGCATATGATGTGGTAATGTTTGTTTTTATAAATGAATGTATTAGGATGTGGTGTTAGTAACTTTGTTTTTTTCTTGAATTGAGGTATTGTGTGGTGATGGTAGTGTGAATGTGTGTGAGGTTTTCCATACTTTTCTCAGGTGTTATGTCTAGTTCAGAGATGATGATGTCAATGTGCTCATTGTTATAAAAGATTGTGGCTTTCATGTTTCTGGGTGGATCTGAGTATGCATTAAGACCATGGAAAGGATATGCTTGTGTTTGAGTCTGTTGTTTGAGTTGACTAGCATGAAGTTTGAAATGGGTGTCCATGAGAAGGACCTTGGTTTTATTATGTAGTGTTGAGTGTTTATATGTCATGTTCAGCCAGTAACATGTGCAAAGCTGTGTTTTGAATGGTTTGCAGTTTGTTGATGTTGGTATTTGTATAGGGATCCATATGCTGTTTGCATATTTCAAAATAGGACAAGTGATAGTTTTGAATGTAGAGACAATTATGACAATTTGAATGAAGATGAGGTATTGTGTTGGTGTTGAGGGCAATGTTGTACATGTTTGTGAGGTATCTGATGGCTAGTGACCCTATGTGTTTGAGATGTCTGATGTTATGCCATCAGGTCCAGTGAAATTGTTGTTTGTGCTTTTCCAGATGGCTAGTTCGCTTCTGTAATGGTAAATTGTATTTCCTCAGTAGGAAGGTTCTTGGTTGTATGGTTTATGTGTTTGTTGATTTTGTTTATGCTATATGAAATGATGTTTCAATTGTTTATTAAAAGCTTATTGATGGCTGTTTTAGTTTCAAAGTGAATGCTTATGTGTAGGTGTTTTTTTGTTGGATAGTTTTGCTATGGTGCCCCACAGAGAATGTGGATTGTGCTTGTGATCAATTTTGTCAAGATGTTGTTTCCAGGTGTTTGTTTTGTGTTCATATCTTTCTTTTTTTATGTGATTGTCAAGAGTAATAATTTGTCTAATGTATGCAAATATGTTAGGCTGATGGATAAGCTTGCAGATATGCATGGGTAAGTTAATGTGATTGCCTTTAGAGATGAAGAGTCTATCTACATCCAAAATTGCCATAATAAGGTATTTGTTTGCCTCATGAACATTTGTGGTTTGGGGTCTGTAGGAGATGAGATTCTAAACATGTTTAATTGATGTCCATTTGATCTTTTGGTAGTTTTTTATTGTTTTTGTGAAATGAAAGCAAGTTGTTTTGGTCTTGTGATGTATACTAAGGGTGGTGAGTAAAGGTAAGTGATTGCTTGTGAGGGAGTGGATGGTCTGCCAGCTTGTGCAATCATGGAAGTCTGCTGAAGCAGTGGTGATGTCCGATGAAGTGGGCTGTTGTGCTTGATTGGTTAGTAGATGTGTTGGAGTTTTTATGTTTAGTATGATGTGATTGGAGTTCAGCAGGATGTCTTTAATCAGTTCTCCTCTATGGTCTACAGTTGGCAAGTACCATAATGGGATTGAGCATTGATATCTGCTGTAATGATTTGTTTGGAAGATTTGTTATGGTTGTAAATGTGTTGGATATAATCAAGTCCTTTTCTGTTTGTGATAGCTGGGAAGAATGCTTGGATGAAATGTACATGTTTGCAATATGTAATTACTGTGATGTGGAAAGGTGGATTTTGATGGTTTATTGTTCAATGGGTGAGGTGTTTGATGTATTAAATTGTGAAAAACTGATGTTGTTTTTAATGTAAGTTAGGAGTCCTCCTTGTTTGTGAGTGTGATCTGTTTTGATTGGTGTGAAGTGAGGAATGTTTAGTGTTTTGTGGAATTGTTTGAGTTTTGTATCTTGTATTGCTATGACATCTGCTTGTGTATTTTTAATGAGTAATTGGATTTCATCTGTTATGTTATAGATGTCATAGATAGTAGTTTAAAGGTTTCTTAATTGTATTTAAAATTTACATACTGGCAAATTTGGAAACACCCTGAATTTAACTCTGAAATAGGCTTAAATGTTTTGACATCTCGCAATTTCCAGTTAAAGGTATTTAACATGACAATGGAATATATAACCATTATTTATGTAAGTTTAGAATAGAAGAGTTTTAACATAAAATTTTAATGATAATAATGATGGAATGTAAAAATTTTTTTTAGTGGATAACAATAGAAAATGTATTAAATAAATGTATTCATAACAAAAGTGCTGTTTTGCTTTTAAAGATATGTTTTGTAAAAATTACATTTGACAAAAAAATTGTATTGATGTATTTCAATAGCTAAAAATTGTTTGCACAGAATTTTAATCAGTAGCCATTTGTGATAAACAAATTTAGCCAGATATTTTTTTAAAGCTTAATTTTGCATTTTTGTCTATTATAAATTCATATAAAAATAATATTAATGGGTGGTAGGTCATTTAGAGTCATCAGTTTTAATATACAAAAAAAACAATAATATAATTTTGAATCTCTGATAGAAAACAAATAACATTGTGTAAAAGTTTTAAGTTTTCTTTTTATGGAATTACATTTTTTTCTTTCAGGTACATTTTTCTTCAAGAAAAAATTGAAAGTTTTATATTAATATTTTTCTCAAAGAGCTTGTGCTTCTTTTATAGAAATTCTGACCAAGGAAATAAAGTAAACATTGTTACTGTCACTTAAATACACATATAATTTCTATAATATAATCCTAAAAAACAAATCACTTAATTGTGCATAAAATAGCTTAAATACTTCAAATGGCAAATCATCAAAAATTTTGATTGTTTTTTTACTAGTTTTTATAGTAATTTTCAAAATTGTTGATAATGTAAACTAATTAGATCATGAAAAAAAAAACTGATAGAAATCAAAACTGTTTTATTTTATCTAGTAGCATCAGCTAATTAGATAAAAAAGGATAAATAAAAAACATTTGCAGTTGCTAATGTGTATCATTTGTAGCATTAATCAATAAATTCATTAAATACTTATATGATTGAAACACTACTATATTATGTTCATTATAATTGCTAATCTAAAACACTGATCTAGATAATCTAACAATTGTTTCTGGATCATTATAATCCTTTGCTGATTCATATAAATTTTATTAGTCATTCAATTTGTCAAATCCAAATTAAAATGTATAATTGTAGTTCTGATGTCATTTACATATTGGTTTATGTATTTAGTGTAGTATGCACTAAAGCTAAAAATTTGCACCATGTCTGATACAGCCTTGAAAATTTTAAGAAATATACTATATAATGTATTTATTTATTTTGGTATTAAAAGTAATGTAATTATGCCTCTTATGTGGGATACGGTTTCGCAGTTCACATTGAATTCAATTGTAGCAATAAACTTCCACCTTGCTGCTTTATTTGGTAAGTCCAGGTTTGAGTCAACTATTGAGTCCATATCCTTTCTTTGATCTGTGCACACATACAACCTGTGGATGTAGTTTTTTTGCCTCTTGTAGAATATCTTTAATCTCTCTTTGCTTTTAAGCTTTTTAATGCTTTTAAAATTTTTTTATAAAAGTATATTTTATATATATTATATTAACTTGAAACCACTATTGTTGATCATTGTTTTTTAGTTTAAGTATAACTTCTGGTAGTTAAGATCACCTATTTGAGGTTGTGTTTTTTTGGTTTTAATAACTAGTTATTTAAGCTAGCATAAAGCATACATTTTAAAAATTTTTAAAATGTATTTTGATATTTTGTTATAAAGTATACTACTTAACAAACTTTTTTTAGACCAATGGAAGTTACTTCTGGACTTAATTCATCAACAAGTGATCTTGCCAGCTTATTTGAGTGTCCTGTTTGTTTTGATTATGTGCTACCACCAATTTTACAATGTCAAAGTGGCCATTTAGTATGTAGCCATTGTAGGCCAAAACTTTCATGTTGTCCAACATGTAGAGGACCTCTTGGAAATATACGAAATTTGGGAATGGAAAAGGCAAGTGCATTTAATCAATTTTTAAGTTTGTTATTTTGTAGATTATTAAAAAAACTCATTGAATTTATGATTAATTGAAATAGCAGATTATATTTGTGCATCACTTCTGTATTTTTAAATAAATCTTTTCATTGTCTTTACATGTTAGTTCAAAGCACATCAAAGGTTTATGGCGCTAATATTTGGAACATTGTACTAAATTTGACTAGACTGAAAATCAAAATTAAAATTTTTGCAACCAAATTAAATCACCCAATGTTTACTCTAACAACCTAAACAGAATGTTTACATAAACGATGTTCAGTTTTGCTTTTGCTTTCATACATTTTAATGTTTTTTTTATAAACACTATCACTTTTGATATAACACACTTTTTTTGATAATTGTTTTTTTATGCTTTTTGAACATAAGTTTAAGCATAGTTTTTTCAAAGTAAAGTTTGATTTGAAATTAAAAAACAACAGCAGAGAGTGACACTTTTTTCTATTTACTCTTATTACAATTTTTTATGTTTTTAATTTGTAAGTGCCATTTCTGACTATGCATTATGGCTTTAACCAATTTGCAACTGTCAAACTCTTATAAAACGTAAAATTTTGAATACCAGGTGGCTATGACAGTAGATTTTCCTTGTAAATATGCTTCATCTGGCTGCGATATTACTCTGCGTTACACTCATAAACAAGAACATGAAGAAACATGTGAATTTCGTCCATATTCTTGTCCCTGTCCTGGTGCTTCATGTAAGTGGCAAGGAACTTTAGATGCTGTAATGCCACACTTAATGACTGCCCACAAATCGATCACTAATCTTCAGGTTTGTAAATTACAGTAAAAGTTTTTTTGTTTTGTGATTGCTGTATTATCTGGTTAATAATTCAAAACTTGCTTATTGCTGATCAACACTAGCGGGACTGTATAATTTTTTCACCTTATTTTCGCTTTAAACGTGCACCATTACCGACCAAAAAATTACCAAAAACAAATTCTGTTTTGTTTGGGTTACTATTTACTAGAACTTGGCTAACGAGAATTCGGAACTGGACGTTTGATTTTTACACTTATAAATATCAAATTTATTTGTAATTAGTTTGTTAGATTGACCGATAACTAACAAGAACGCAAAAGCTGCGTTCGTCTTTTCATTGATTTCAGAAAAAAAGCCACATTTCATGTAGCACAACTGGCTGAATCAAAAACCGCAGTTATTAAATTAATCCGAAAATCCCACTAACTTGTTTTGAGTTTCCTATGTTTTTTAAGTCGAAGTTGTCAAAACAAGAAATAAAATAAAAAAAACTAAACTCAAGATAAAACAGCTAGCTATGAAATAATTTATCAGAGTAATTTGAATTTGTTTAAGATTGAAAGAAAAATTAATCGGCAGTGTGGTCGAGTGATTAAAAGCTCATTTTCTCTACAAGCGTTGGCGGGAATATTCCTGATTTTTTTTTCTTTTTTCCACGCTTAAACGCTAAAAGAAGCAAAAAAATCAATGGAACAAACGAAGAAATTTCTGCCAACGCTCGTAGTGGAAACGAGATATTTAGAGCGCCATGATTGTGATCGACACGGTTTGGGGTCAAAACCTACTCGCGCCATTCTGTGTTGTCCTTGGGAGAGACACATTACAACACTTTTCCCAGCTTGTTGGTGTTGGCAAGCAGTTCTAAATTTCAGTTATACTTTTATAAAAAAAACAAACTAAAAAACCAAAATAAAAAATTTTAACCGGACAGCAATATTTTTAGTATCTCCCAAAATAGGTCGGGGTAATTGCTTGCCCAATATATAGCGCCTCCGTTGCTTTCCTACGAGTCAGGAGGATAAATATAGAGATGAAATAAATAAAAAGTACATTGATATTAGGCTGGGAACATCCCTAAATTGAACACATTTAAACATATTTTTCAAATGCCACTTTTTACTCTAATCATCTGAACAACGGATGGTAAAAACAAGTTTTGATATCACAGTTTAATTTAAATATGTGACAATAGCGATTGTAAGTTTTGCAGTATTAAAAATAACCTTGTGACATAACTCAAAATAGTAAAATATTGCCTTGTGACGTAATAAAACTTTTATGCTGTAAATTTAATGCTAGAATTTTTTATAATATAACAGTAAAAAATTTTCAGTTGAAAAGCTCGTTTATTAGGTGATGATCCGATTTTACCCTATAACTCTGTGTGTTTTTTTATCGGATATCTCCCTAAGAAATTCAATTATTTATTTATTGTCATTTCAAAATATTAATTTTTCTGCAGATTCTACCCGTAATTGTAATTTAAAAACTGTATGCTTATATAAGGAGACCGTTCTGCCTGAGAAAAATCTTTTGCTTTGCGTTCGGCCACATTTCCTGTTTCCGCGGCAAATTTCTGATTTTTATAACTGAAAAATGCGCTTCCATTTCGATAACTTGCTATTTTGTATACTGGTAATATGTAAAATAATATATAAATATGATACCAATCGAATTTCAAATATTTGATACCACGGCAATAACTTAACCGAGTTTATCTTTACCCACATCGTCACAATTATTAGCCGTATGAGTTTATCTTTACCCGCAAAACAAAAACTATTAAAGTAAAATCGAAATTAATTATTTTTCCGCCGAGTTGGCTTGCCGACGAATGTGCCCCGCCGATTAGTCTTATCTCGTAACAAAATGACGCGAGTAAATTTTGAATCGCCACCGTGTCGATAAAGTGGCGTGATTGCGACCGCCCAGGTTTTATCCCGCACTGAGTTGGGCTATCTAGAGATTTCAGCGCTAAAGAGATCGTTATTTATTTACTTATTTACCTAAGCGTGTATTATACTTTTTTGGGACAGCAAAGTTAATTCGATTATGACCCTTTTGTTTGTCGGGTTATAAAAGGCTACGGGCAGAAAAAATCAACATGCGATTGCATTTTACCCCAGCACCTGTGTCGGGACACTCGCGGCTTTTAACACTAAATATTTTTATGATAACGAAAATTTTTGTTCGATTTAGCAACTTCTACATGTTAACACTTTTGAGAGATTTCATTTGACTTACGCCAAGTGTTGCATTTTATTTTTAAAATGTTAATTGTTGTAAAAAAATGTCGACTACTGGCTAAATCTACTGCACTCAAAAAAGTAAAAGCAGTTGAACTTGCTGCTAGAGTTGAAACAATTCGAATTTGACTAGTACTTATTAAAAACTTGGACTTGAAACTTTTAATTTTGGTAAATTTGTAGTCTGACTTCAGCTCGTGACACAAGAGCTTGCCCTTGCACTAACATTTACTGATGTTATTGTTTAAGCAACCTTATTACACTTTATATGTCTATCATCAACTATACCTCTTTTAAGCAAAGTTACCCTGTTAAATCGGAAATTGCAACATTATTTTGTTCAAGTATACTACAATAAAGCACTCAATATATGACCAAGCAGCTCCTTATACAGCACAAATATAATACAAAAAATGTTAAATAAAAAAGATATTTTGGATCTCACTAAACAGCACATCAAAATTTTTAAAAACAAGTTTTATATATCAGAATATTGTTTTTAAAACACTATAGATATCTAAACTACTCTGTAATTCTAGATCTAATATATCTGTACTAATATCTAAACTACACAGTAGTTTTAGATATCCCGCTCTTTCTCGCTCAATATATATATATATATGTGTGTGTGTGTGTTCAGGGTGGGCCAAAAGTAGGTTTGTAGTTTTCATGTAGGTACTTTTAAAGTTCAAGAATGCTAGTTATACCTTAGACAGAAACTCTTTAATCTCTCAGGTGCTCAAAATGCCGTCCGGCAACATTGCAACATTCTTCACACCGATCCAGAACACTCTGACACACAGTGCGGCACAAAATTGAATTTTCATTAATTTTTTTGCGTACATCATGAATGTGATCTTTTACAGTAATTTATTTACTGTTATGGATTTTTCTCATACACCTTGTTCTTTACAACACTCCAAAAAAAGAGATCTATTGGTGTCAGGTCAAGTTAACGTGGAGGCCATTCGTACTTTAATATCCATTTTCTTTGCTCTTGATTTAAGTTGCTTGCCATTACCCGTCAAAGAAAACTAAGCTTTACAAAACAGTACTAACTTTCAAGCAACTAGAAAAATAATTTAAATTCAAGCTAGATTTATTGTGTCTGAGAAATATTCAATGTTTGTGGCACTTATCAATTAACATAAAGTGCGCTGCAGGTAACTTCAAAACATATAAAAAATGGTTTAATAACTGTACACCTACTTTTGGCCCACCCTGGTATATATTTATTTAAGTAAAACATTATTTATTTACTAAAGCGTTTTAGTGTTTCACCTAAGTAAATAAATTTTGCTCTCATTCTGATCATCGAGCACTGTTATAGCTAAATTGAAAGCACTTATCTTTATATATATATAACAAGGGTGCGGAGCTAGCAATAAAATTTATGGCTCCAGCTCCGGCATTTTAAAATGACTGGCTCCAGCTCTAAGTTTGCTCTCGATCGTTTGAAAATGATTGACTCAAACTCCTTTTTTGGGGTGTGTTCTTTTAATACAAATACAAACCTGGAACTTAAGCTGGTGCAATTTTACTGGTTCTAAGCTTTTCAAGATATCAGGCTCCGTCTCCAACCTTATTAAAAAATTGCCTCTAGCTTCAACCTTTTTAAAATATGTGGCTCCGGCTTTACACCCCTGTTGAGGTTTTAATAAAATTCTCTACGTGGCTTTTGTAATTTAACTGTATACGTATACAGTATATATGCAGCAAGTATAAAAGCAAGCAGAGTGATTGATAATTTTACGAGCGTGTGATCTCGACAAATAAAAGGGACATTATCGGATTAACTTTGTGAAGCATTAGCTTTGTGAAATACGCGCCGAAATCTCGTGGACCCGTGTCGACCATGTTCGCCATCGATACAATGCTCCTCGTTAATACCGCTGTCTTATTGAACGGGTTGCGAAAAAACTGCAAGAAATAAGATGGACCATCGCAAATGGAGTCTCAAAGTAGACTTTATAATAAACAGTACCTAGTTTTAAAAAAATTTTTTCGAACAAATCAAAACTGGTACAATGTAACCGATCGTTTGTCCATATTGGGCTTTTATGCTGCTTTCTGTTTTAAGCGGAGTAACCGTTGTAGGTAAGCAGTTTGACCCCATTGAGAAATTGTCGTAAAGTGCTTTTCCTAAGGGCACAACGGCAAACCCTCGGGTTGACTGAGAATCGAATTCGTTTCTTTTTAGTCACAAGCCAGAATGTTGTCACACTGAAGCGTCCTGCGGACAACAACTGTCCTTAATTTAAAATATCTTTCTTTTCCATCTGTTTTAAGTTAGAAGATTAATTGTTTTAATACGATTTATAATTGCTGTTAAATTAAATAGGAAAATCAGTTCATTGATTAAAAGATTTTAACACTGTAACAACTGCACTTAATATACAGGGTGTTTCAATTTTGACATGGTTTGACATACAAATATTACAGAAACTACATAGTCGAATCAAATGAAATTCAATAGGGTTAATGTTGAGCCGAACAAGATTTATTTTTGTTAATTTGAATAAGAAATTCAAAGGCACCTGAATTCCATGAAAGGTTTTACAAATGTTCAATATACGCACCGCCTGTCACGCGGCACACGTGAAGTCGGTACTCTGGCTCCTCCTAAACATGCTAAGCATGCCTTGGGTAACAATCTCCAGTTAAACCTTCGTGCAAGACAGGTAGTTAACAAAGAAAACACCACCGCACTGGAGAATGTTACCCAAGACATGCTGCAGCATGTTTTGGAAGAGCCAGAGTACCGACTTCACGTGTGCCGTATCACAGGCGGTGCGCATATTGAACATTTGTAAAACCTTTAATGAAATTCAGGTGCCTTTGAATTTCTTACTCAAATTTACAGGAATAAATCTTGTTCAGCTCAACATTAACCCTATTGAATTTCATTTGATTCAACTATGTAGTTTCTGTAATATTTACATGTCAAATGATGTCAAATTTTTTGAAACACCCTGTAGTAAGAAAACGAGCACATTAGCTTTTTGTATTCCCATCAGTTCGCACAGAATAAAAAGTATTTCTTTTTTTAAAACTACGAGAAAGCGATGAACTGCGATTAAGCAATTAAGACATCAAAGTAAAGCTAAATTCTACAGTACTTAATCGTGTTAACCGAACAACCAGTTTTCGCTACATAAAATCTTACCTATCGCGTGAAAATCCACTGTGAAAAAGGCTAGTTTTTTGATCGCGTCAAAGTGACGTCAAACGTATGAATTGACGCGATAGCGACGACATTAAAAATTCGCCTTTAATAACAGTAGCATTAGTACAACTCGCCTCTAATAACTATATCACTTACCTTTCATATCTTATGTGATAAAGTGATAAATGGTGTGGGAGAAATGAAACAGGAGGTAATGTGTGATGAAGTGGAAACTGTGAAGGGATTTTGCTATCATGGCAATAGATTGAATGCCAGTGGTGGATGTGAATTCGCAGTGATTGCAAGAACAAGAGTGGGATGGAAGAAATTCAGAGAGTGTGGTGAGATACCGTTTGAAAAAAGATTCTCTTTGCAGGCGAATGGAAAGATAAATAAAAGCAATCTAGATCAGCTATGTTATATGGAAGCGAAACGTGGTGTTTGAAAGAAAATGAAGTAGCTATTTTGAGAAGAGCAGAAAGAGGTATGGTGAGGGTGATGTGCGGTGTAAAGTTGGTGACAAGAGGAATACAGTGGAGCTGATAAACATGTTGTGATTGAAGGAAGCAGCAGATAAGCTGGCAAGGGCGAATGGTGTGAGGTGATATGGTCATGTTTTAAGACGACCTGAGGAAGATGTTTTGATGAAGGCAATGGTACATGAAATGGATGGAAAATGTAAACAGGGCCGACCGAAGATGAAATGGAGGAAACAAGTTGAAGGAAACATGAGAAGGACTAGTTTAGGGGAAGAAGATGCGGCAGATCGGTGTAAATGGAGAGGTGTGGGATGAGTTGTGGAAGTAGTGAGATGCATCCGGCCACCTCCATTCACCGGGGAAACTTAACCAGATTAAAATTAGATTGTTGTTGTATAGTATATGCGCTCGTGTAAACATTTTTTGTACTATTACGTTGTTTTTGAGCATCTTAAGTAGCATACACATACTCAAATAATTAAAACCTTTATTCCGAGTTCTTAAAATTCTCTACTATTTGATGCTACGGGTACATTTAGCAGCTTAAAAAACGCAACACTCTCATATGAACGGTAATAATTTAATGAATTGTTCTATCCCAGGGAGAGGATATTGTTTTCCTTGCAACTGACATCAATCTTCCCGGAGCTGTTGATTGGGTGATGATGCAGTCATGTTTCGGCCATCATTTCATGTTGGTGCTTGAAAAGCAAGAAAAGCCTGAGGGTCATCAGCAGTTTTTCGCAATCGTGCAATTGATAGGAACCCGAAAACAAGCTTCTAATTTTGCATACAGGTAGTTTATTTTGAAAGTTTTGGCAAACCGCTGTTACGAAGAGCTGTAAAACTTACACATACCGATATGTGCTAAGTCTGTCTGTTTCATCTGTGTTTCACTTACGGTCGCCTTTCCAATTAGCATATAAAAGCATAACAAGAAATCTCTTTAAAGTTATTATTTAGAAGGGATTTAGCAAATTTTTTAAGTTGTTAAATTACTCGCCGGAAATAAACGTAGATTAACAGTATCTATCTATTTTACAAGACATACTAAGTACTTATATACAGTGCACGTTTAATTCGGTATATAACGCAAGTCCGCTTATTGTTAGGTCGAAATTTAGGATTTAAACAACTACCGTCTTGTTTGTAGACTTGAACTTAACGGACCAAAACGTCGGCTCACATGGGAAGCGACGCCAAGGTCTATACACGAAGGTGTCTCTTCTGCCATTAACAACAGCGACTGCTTGGTGTTTAATTCAGCCATTGCTCATATGTTTGCCGACAAAGGAAATCTCGGTATTAACGTCACCGTTTCAATGTGCACCTGCTCCTGATTTTACTTTCTGTTAAGTCAAAAAGTTTTATTATTATTTTTTGACCTCTACTGTTCCAGTTTTGAGCGGATAGAAGTGTTAGGCGATTGTCCAAGCATCTCTAAAAAAAACTCGATTTTTTATGTAAGAATGTGAGTTTTACGAATAGATTTTGGTTTCATTATGCGGTCTTACGTGTTATTTATTTTCTTGAAAGTTCGGGTCGTAAGGAACTACATGGAATAATTTGGTACTAAAATCGCTTAGTTGTAATTTAGCTTTGTGTTAAGATTAACAATTTTAATTATTTATCGCTTCTTGGATTTATCTATTGCTTAATGCCATTATGAGCATGTTTCAGCCACAACGGATCACCACGCTATGCATTTATCTATTATAAAGCGATTACACCACTATCTTAATTCTTTCCCGCATATTGGTTAACTTCTTGAGAGAGGTTCTCGTATTACTTGTAATACAATCTTTTTAATTTCTTTAAACATATCAAGAATACAGTAGAATGTGTTTATGAAGAATATGAATACAGAATAGATTTCTTTAGTGGTAATTTACTTTCTTTGCACTTCCATGGCGGTACTTATTATTTAAAAAGTATGTTTCTTGCTAAACTATTCTGTTTTCGGATTTGCAAACCTACTGCACGTTGAAACATCAAAGAAAACTGTGTTCAACAGTGTTATGAAGCTTTTTGAATCATATATGTACGTTTCATGCATAGGATATAGCACATGCAAATGGTAGTCGTCTCTTGTACATGAGGTAGTATTGCTTTGTTTATTTCTTTGTTTCTGAAAATTAGAAGTTGCTTTTTATATCGAAAACGCCTCAACATTCGATTTTAATGAATTTGTTATCGATCCGACATATTGAAAGCAAGATTTTCACTACATGTATCTTTGTTGAATAGAGTTAGCCATAGTTTGCGTTATTTTGTTTTGAAGCATTAAGATGGCGATTCCACTAAAAAAAGATTTAAAGTTACGTTAGACATTTTGTCTTGTATTTTTATTTAGCAATTTGTAACCGAATATGATACAATTGGAAGTGTTCCTGTACAATTTTTTTGGGTTGAATTGTCGAGATTCTATTTAATTAAATTTTAGTAAATACGTATTCTTAAATATTGCGTTGCCGTTGACCGTTGCTATGTTAGCTTGAAGTTCATACAAAATCGCAAAATAACCAATCGTAAAATCGTACTGTATTGTGAGTCTGTTTGCTGTAAATCCGACACTTTTATTACAAACTTCAATTTCTTGGTTTACGTCAAACTTTTAATAATGAAAACTCTTTATATTATTTCTACAGTTATGTTATTGCAATTAAGTAAAAATAGTTCTTGTTGGTACGTATGGCTTTACAGCATTGTTGTCAAACTAGCTTATTTGCGCCAGGTTTTGTTAGTGTAGCCTACAACTTGGTTTAAATTTCATAAAATACAAAAAATTTTATTCTTAAATAGAGAAAAACAAAATTAGTAAATTATTGGGCTGGTGATCCGATGACTTTTTTGAAGTGGTTGTTTTCCTATTGAAAACGGGTTTGATACTTTGCTTTATGGCATCTATATACATATTTTTTGTTGAAAGGTTTTGTTTAAGTAAATACATTTTACCAAACATTAGTTTGACGAGGTTTTTTGGAATGGTTGCTGTTATAAAGGCTACCTAGTTTTCATACAGAAATCTTGAAGCAAATAATTTAAACTTTTAATACAGCAATTTACGGGAAACAATAGGCTGGGTTTGGAACGCATTTGGTATAACAAATACGTAAGATGAATTGAACATTTTAAAAACCTTTATCAAAATATGATAACCAATAGAAGATAATCACAATGCACACCGTTGCACTTTTGCAACTGTAAACAGTAAATGAATACCTTTGCTTTTCGTGATTAAGCTTGCTAAATTAATACCATCAAAATTAAGACTGATAGCTTTGTTTTCACTACACTCGCTTGACTTAGTAATTTAACTGCAAATACACAGTAAAGAAATTTAGCAAGAGCGTTTTGGAAACTGGAACAGTCTTGTTAGACCTAGAAGTGCAGTTTAACTAGTTTTATCCGATCAACCATTTTTAGTAACGTGCGAATAAAAAATATATTTTACGATAAAAAGTTTCGCATGCTACTTTAGAAATCATGGGAAAATGCCTTTAATGCAACAGTGTTTTTTATAATTCTACCGGTTTCTATTATTTTCTTCAATAAGCTTTGCTCAGAGATGTTCTTTGCAAGTTATAGATATGAACTAAAGATACCGTTAATCATATCCGTACCTGCGAGGGGGCAGGGGACAATTCCCCCCCCAGTTTCCAAAATTTGGGCAAAATCATAATTTTTCGGGCCGTGATATAAAAAATTGGGCAAAATCAGGAATTTCAGGGCAGCGGCAATGATCAAATGCAATAAATTGTTACTAAATTTAGGTAAAGAGAGAAAACAATGATTTTGGGACAAAAATCAAGAAATCTAAGGCTGATTCAAAATAAAAACATTTTGTTTAGGTCTTCATCCTGGAATTTCAAACAATTTTTTTTGCTATCCATAAAGTACTAGAAAATTATAATTCGGGCAAGTGTCACAAAATTTGAGCAAAACTTCATCGTCCCCCAAATTTCTTTTGGTACGCCTATATTTGTTGCTGTATGAACAATAAAACTTGCTGATCTTAGAAAGCAATACCGCTAATTAGTCAATAATGTCTAAAATAGCCTTAAATTACTATCTAAAAAACTCTTAAGACTAGAATAAAAATTTTATTATCCTACTTTACCAAAACCAGTTATTTTTTAGATATTTTTTGAATAAATTGGTGCCTTATGCAATAAGCTCTGAATTAAAGTCAGAATGGTCAATTTTTTGACGAAAATCCAAGTTCATTCAATACAGTATTTAAACAGAATGAATCTTTATTACTATCATGCATAAATTATAATGTCAACATGTGCATACTCGTATATAATTGGTTAACAAAAATTGTTATGGACCATCTATCATAAAACACCAAGGTTTATTAATGTAAACGTATTATTAAAAAAAGAGAGGATTGTTTTAATGGCGACTATGATCGAGATTGTTGAGGTTTGACTTTTTTTTGCTTTAATTAACCGGCAAATAACAGTAGCCGCTGTATAAATATTTTGTCGTTACACAATAGCCGCTAGATAAATATTTTTTCGTTACGCGGTGATGACAATATGTCACACATTTTTGTCTCGAAAACCTCGCGAAAAGTCTTAATCTTCGATCGTTCTTCAATTTCTCGAATTTCGTCACAAAATTTCAGCGAAAAACAAAAAAAATAAAAAAGTCGTCACCTACTTTGGACAAATTTTTTGAGCATTTCGTTTTTGCAGATAGAACCTGGCTTTTAATTGATCAATAAGGTTATTCAAAGGACTCCTCGGGCCACGAGTTTAACATACCTGTTTCAAATAATTATTTTAACCATTAAATAAATTATACAGTAAATAATAGATAAAGACGTTTAGTCAATTTATATCATTTTAAATTTTGATCACTTGAAATCGTTTTGAAATAACATTTTTTTCTTAAATTTTAGACCAGTGGTTTTCAAACTTTGGTGGTCCATAGCCTTCTGGTTATAATATTGTCCCAAGGCAAAGGTCGAGTGAAGACAAAAAAAAGATCATCATTTTGGGCCTGTTCTTTAATTTTTTCTTTTCCCAAAATTTAAGTGAAGACCAAAAAATAAAAAAAGGTCATCACTTTGAAACTGTCTCTGATTTTGTCAATTTTGTTTCAAAATTACATTAAAAGCCAAAATAAGAATTCTTCTCGTAGCCCCTTCGTAAGGGCCCCGCGGCCCTCTTTAAAAAACCCCTGTTTTAGATATTTATCATGAACAGCAAAACATATTAAAAAATTTATGAATAAGAAATACTTATCTTTTTTAAATAGATAATCAATTTATTTTATTTCAAGTTTTGAACACTTGAACTCATTTAAAAACTAATAACAGAATACATTTTTACATTTAAATTTTAAGTAATCATTATTAACAAAAACTAAAACATACAAAATTAAACAAAATCACATATTTCAATTTGATAAATGATAAATTTATTTTAATTTAAAATTTTAAGCACTTATATTGATTTTTGTACTTTTAGTGTTAATCACTTCCAAATATCATCTTTAATTTTCCTTATTGGACCAAATGCATTGATTTTGTTTCGTTATCTAAATGTTTTCAAGTTTTAAACTTTCATCAGGGACAATCTGCTCACTCGGGTCATTTGACAGAGCTGGTCATGTACAGAGAGAAATCTAAGACTCAAAACCGTGGTCAAGCAGTGACCTGGGGTTTCGTGATGCACAATGCCACAACATGTACTCCTCAGTGCTATCTATCCTCAACTTGATATATTTCTAAGCACCTGGTCATCAGCGCGCGTGGTGCACAATGGCGCTTCTATCGGTTTAGCAATGCATCTGGTCAAAAGTCTTTATTTAAATATCCTTATGGTTGACAAGATCTCATAAACTCGTACTTCTAATAAGGTAATAATGGCAGTTGCAATCCCCTATTGATAAAAATTCTAATCCAACATTAATTCATTTACGCGGAATAAAGAACCTAGGCACGACGTTCTTCTTAAAAATTAAAACCTCTGGAACAGTGGCGTACAGAGGATTTTTAACCCATTCACTACCGACGGGATAATACGTCCCGAAAAATTTTTAAAGCTACCATTGGGATGAACACACATTAAACCTAGTAATTTTTTGTTTGAGAGTAGCGGAATCATTGCTCTCATCTGATAGTGAAAATTGCAGCGAAACAAGTGATAGTAAAACTGATAAAACTTTTACCACAAATTCTTAAAAAAACTTTTGGTAGTGAAAGGTTTAAAAGGGTGAGGGTCTATACAACCACAATGAAATATGCTCAGTGGAAAAATTTTTTCAAGTTGTAACTAAAGAAAAAAAGATCTTCACATTGAATCTGTCTCTGATTTCTCGTATCAGTGATCACCAAAGCGGGGGAAGGGGGCGTGGAACAATGCCCTCCCTTTAAATACGCTACTGCTCTGATAATATGTGAAAAAACATTTCAAATTTATATTGAGAAAAATGATGCTTCGAAATTTATAGATCGATCTTATTCTTATAAATAAGAGTGAATCGATCTTCTTTGTAAAGTACTCAATGAAAAGATCAGAGCAATTGAATAAAAAATTTATTTAATCACTGTTTAAAAAATCACAACAGTGTGTTTCATCCTAACAAGCGTCAAGTGTTACTAGAAAAATAAAAAATATCCGAAATTCATTTTCTATCAGCTCTTCTCTGATTAATTCTTATTTGCTGTGCTTTTCGATGTTGCCTTCATTAGATATTTTCGATGTAACTTGCAAATATTCCATATAAGGCTGAGGCGTATTCCATTTAATTCAATGAAGTCCGAAATTCAAATTTTATTAAACCTTTTTGATGCTGCTTCAAGGTTCTTTTCAATTTAATTTATTCCAAATGGTTCGATGAAGTCCGAAATTCAATTTTTCAACTTCCTTTCTGATAGATGTTTTTTTGATGTTCACTGTTCATATTTAAGCGTGGAATTGTAGATTCTTAATTAGAATTCCTATTTCCAAAAAAGTTACTTTATGGAATTTTTATCTTAACTTTTCGTGCTACCATTTCGCCTTAGAGGTTACGATAACTTATGCCTGATGAGGTTCATAAGACCGAAATAGGCCTGTTGCATAATAATCGTCTTTTTTAAACAAGCTGCATAAAGATGAGAAACACCAGACTCGAGGTGTTTCTCATCTTTATGCAGCTTGTTTAAAAATTAATTCCAAATTTCCTCATAATTCTTCAAATATAAAATAATCGTCTTCTTAGTTAATTTGTTTTAATCGCTTTTTTACTGTTCCTATTTAACTCGTTGAAATTACATTTAATCGCTTACATTGTGACCTATTTTGAGAATACTTTGCACTTGTTGAGAATTGATTTTTCACGTATTGTATCCGGTTCGGCCTGGATCCCTTTTAAATATTTTTTCATATTAATTGTGTTGATTTAGTTATAGTAGCGTTTCTTAATTCACATTAAATATATAGTTATTAGTAGGGCATGTTTTTGCAACTTTTGTAACTTTTTTTAACAGCTTCGAACAGCTTCGTAAATGCTCAGAATTTATTTAGTGCGATGTTTTAAGCTGTTTCCAGGAATTTGTATCGCAACTTTTTTCTTTTTTACATGCAACATTTTATTGCAGATTTTATCAAATATTACGCGAAATGTACAGGTATACTTTAAAAACAGAAATACGTTACATAAATTGTGTGTGAATTACCGATTTGAACTAAATAGTGACCTAAAAGCAATTGTAAAAATGACCTCGCCAAACATCAGTCCAGAATTGCTAGCAACTTCATGCCTGTGGAACCAAGTTTTAGCTTGCTACATAAACTGTTGACAAAATTTTTACCGAGATAATATGTTGAAAATATTTAGGATTATATGCAAATAAATTGTTTGAATAAATCACAATTTAATGATTTTTATAATGATTGAGCATAAATGCAACTTTTTACTGAAACTTCTAAAAATAAATGCGAATTTCTTACGATTTTATTGCAACAAAAACTTGTCCTAGTTATTTGCGGTAAAAAAATAGTACGTAGTACGTAAAATTAATCAAGCAAATAATACAATTTGTGTGACGTCATAAAAGAAAAAAATAACTCAAAATACAGTAAATGCAATTATAGAGGTTTGCATTCATTTTAAGATGAGGAAAAACAAGTTAGGCGTGGCGTAAAAGATATGAAAAAAAAGAAAATAATCGGCAAAGCAATAAAAAGCAACGAGAAAAATCGTATAAGGTTAAAATGTAAAGTAAAAGAAAAACAGTTCAAACGATAGTGAAAGATACAAGCGGATTAAATGACGGACAAAAAGGTACACAAAAAAAGAGAGGCGATTTAAACATACAAAACTGAGTAGATAATTTATTTAATTTGAATTTATTTTGTTGTGACATTTTCCGGTAAGTTCCGATCGTTTGTTGAGTGTTGTTGTTTGCTAATCGTATTTTTAGTTTTTCGGTTAAGCATAGATTGTAGCATATTTGTCATTGTTTGTAAGGGGTAACTTGATTGATTAAATTATTTTCCAGTGAATTGTGGAATTGAGATCTGAATCTTGGAAATTTCAGAATGTTTTAGAAAGTTCTGTGGCGTTTCTTTACTTTATATTTTTAAATGATTGCATGTAGTTATAATATCGGGATTTAAATTATGTTTTACCGCAACCTACTGTATGTAGCATTCTGTTGTATTTCCTTGGGATATGCCCGCTTGATAAATGATAGATTGCTTTGGGAAAGATCCTTTTGGTGGACAGATGTCTTTTTTTGCAGTTGCATGGCTTTGATTGTTGAGAGGTTTCCTTTTTAATAGCTTCTTATTGTCGCCGGTTATAATTGCTTCCATGTTAGGCATGCAGCTATAGCTAATTTTTATGTTGTTCCTATTAAAAATTTTTAAGAAGTTTATTTTATAGTTATTAAAAGACCGGTTGAATTTTACGTTTTTTGATTTCTTTTTTGGTTGTGCTTCACTAAATATTAAATTATTTTATAACGACATTGTATATGGCCGGTTAGCTTTTTTTAAATTATTCATGTTACAAGGAATTTGATAGTCTGTTTGATATCCTATTTGGTAATGCTTTTTTTGTAGAAGGTAGGTGCTTAGAATTAATTAATGTTTCATATAATTAATAATTCATTAGGTTTCCGAAATGGCTCGTCCTTTTCTGTTTATATGTTAAGCGTGAGTTTAAAAAACTGTCTGTATAAAGTTTGCTTCAATTGTAAATTTTAATCCGTATTTTGGAAAGAGTTTTATAATTCTTTTTTGGTTCGGTCAGTATGGTAACCATTGGAATTTTAAAGCATCGCTAAGCTGTCATCTCTGTATAGTCCAGTACATTTTTCGGAAAGTTTAACATAAACGCACATGCTACAAGTCAAACACCTTTGACGGTAAAAACCAACGCATATGTTTTTTTCTGAGGAGAAGCCTATCATTGTGACGGCATAGTCTATTGCCCAAAAAAAAAATCGTAGTTTCTGCTGTAAAGTGGGGCATTTTCAACGAGTTTGTAAAAGTGTTTTACGCAATGTCTTTGTGATGACCAACAATACGAACGACGATTGTTGGCAAGACAATAAAGTGTTAACAACTTCACTAACAATGTTACCAGAAAATTTAAATTACACCACTGTGACGTCAGAAATTAATGGTCTTGAAGTGGATTGGTTACTGGACACTGGGGCCTCAGGAAATTTTATGAGTGAAGATACTGCTTAATTCATAAAAGTGAAATAGCAAGGAAAACTTTTTTAAATATCCATAGCAACAAACACAGTTACTGCGCATGCTTTGGGTTATATTATCAGTAGAAAGAACATGTTCCGACATTAATTTTGGTGTGGTACCTTTCCTTTGCACCGATGTTATTTTAGGGAAGAATTTCTTAAAATAACATAAAGAAGTTGTTTTTCAACTGGGTGGGCATCAAGAAAAAATGATTGTGGCCAGCAATGATCGAAGCGGACTAACCGTCTCTATTGTTGAAATCCCACGTATTTTCCACAACATGCTTCCTGTTTCTCAACCTATTGCCACAGAATCGAGAAAATTTAATCACGAAGGCAAACTTTTCACAAATAAGAATTAAGAAAATTGCTAAATGAACAAAAAAAATTAAGCCTTTTTTTCGCCTTGGCGGGCTCAAGTGTTCGTTGAAAAAAATGGACGGCATAAACCTAGGATGGTTGTCGACTATGGTCAAACTGTCAATCGATATACTTTGCAAGACGGCTACTAGCTATCTAATATTAATGAACAAATTAGTGAAATAGCTAATTTAACTGTGTTTTACGTTTTACGGAATCCCACTTTGTGTCCCAATAGTCCATTTACAGCAGGGGTGGGGAAGCTGAGACCAGCAAGATTTTTCAATGCGGCTCGTGTGTGGTTGGGAAGAAGCATAACCTCTTTTTTTAAGTCATGACTAGTTTTTTTGTAAGGAAAACAGGGAATTTATACACAGTTTCAAAATGTTAACCTTTTTTCTAGAGATCATAACTTTTTGGGGCAAAAATCGAAAAAACTAAGACGGATTTTAAGTGAATTTTTGGTCTTTACCATAAATTGGGAATAAAATTTCTTCCCATATTTATGAAGTGACAGAAGGTAATGAATCGGGCAAACGTCAATAAAATTTGAGCAAAACTGTATTGCTCCCAAAAATTTATGCGGTTTGCATCAATTTTTTAATTTTGGGATACGGTCTGCGAGTGCAATGAGATTTCCAGGCTTGTCCATGGGACATATTTTTCTGTCCCATCCCATCCCATCCCACAGCAAATTATGCCTATCCCATCCCATGGGATTCCCATCGGAATACAGTTCAATAAAAATAATTAAATTTATAAAAATTTAGGTTTATTGTCTACTAAATAGGACGATATGCAGTGATGGCATTCAAAATTTTAAGAATAGGTTCTCTTTTATATTTTCTCCGAAAATTAGGGTGTTCTCTAAAAAAAAAAAAAAAGGTCTTCACTTCGATTTCATCTCTAGTTTTTCTATTTTTCTCCCAAAATTAAGGTGTTCTCTAAAAAAAAAAGGTTTTCACTTCGATTTCATCTCTAGTTTTTCTATTTTTTTCCCAAAATTAAGGTGTTCTCTAAAAAAAAAGGTTTTCACTTCGATTTCATCTCTAGTTTTTCTATTTTTTTCCCAAAATTAAGGTGTTCTCTAAAAAAAAAAAAAAAAAAAAAAAAGGTCTAAAGGTCTTCACTCAGAATTGTTCTTTACACTCTGAACAAACATCTGCAGCAGATTGAAACTGTTACATTAAACACAGAGATATTGAAATACATAGATTACGTAAAGTAAAAACCGCTTCGCTTTTTCATAAATTGCCAACAACAGGTAAAGATATAATGTTATGCACAAAACGTAATCTTATATAAAAAAGACTATTTGTATTTATTTTCCAGTGTCCCACCACAAAATAGATAATAGATACAAGTATATGAAGAAAAAAGGAGAGTAAAAAACATTTAAAAGATAAAAAAGTATAAAAACTAAGGTTAGCTCTGACGTAATCAAGTTGCTATGACATGCTACTCTCCCATGGCAAATACAAATGTGTGCTGTCCCATCCGATACCATGGGAATCCCATTCCCATGGACAAGCCTGGAGATTTCCCACCCCTGGTTTACAGCGTTTGAAGCAGAAAGAAAACTCTACCAAATTTTACCCCATTACCTTTCTGCGTTACTAATGGTGTATCATATTTTCAAAGAATCGTGAATAACTTAATTGAAAAATATAATTTAAATTGGCACTTATGCGTATCTTGACAATATTACCGTATGCGGAACGAACCAACCACTTTTAGACGTTCCACTCGGACCCGAAAAGTTCCACAGAAATACGGAAATAATATACAGTATTTGACTTACAAATAAACTTTGTTAAATTAGTTTCAATTGTATGAATTTAATTACTCGTTTATTGTTAAGGAGGGAAGAATGTGACGAATTGAACCCGATTTTACTGGACACTTTTAATCAATGTCTTTTTATATTTTGCTTACCAATCACTGCGAGCCTTTCTAAGTTAAATCGTTATAGCTATGTGTTTTAAGAAAATTCCTTTGTTGCATTTGATTTGTGCAATTTAAGTTGCAGTTGAAGTATTGTTGTACACTTTTAATTTTGTATTAATAATATTATAATTATAATTTTTGTTTACAGATTTTAGTTTGTTTTTTAATCAGAATAAAGCCAAATGTTTAGTTGTAGTTAACACTGAATAAGCAAATCTTTGTGCTAAAAAAAAACGAAAAAAAGAAACAACAACAAAAACAGGAAAAAAGGTTGCAGCTCACACTTTTTTCTATAAACTGTATTCAAATTTTTTCAAAGTATCACGTTTTTTAAATTTACTGTAAATAGATCAATGTATAAACAATAATTAATATATGTGCGTGGAAACTCCTATTGTGTTCGTTGATGACTTTTGACTGCTTTGTGGCGAAGAAAATTTTTAATTGTAATGTATAAAGGAAAACTCTATTTAGTTCTTTTTTTAATTTGATACCAAATGAAAGCTTAAAAAATTAAACCAAATATAAATTACTTAAAATTTTTGTTCATGATTGTCATAATTAACCTCAATTCGACAATATATATTTTCATTGATTGAAGAAGAATAGTAAAATCTCTACTCTAACCTATTTTCGAATATGCCAAAATATAGTGTTTTGGCTAAAAGTTTTAATTTTGATATTTTAATCTTTAAATGTGTACGCATGAATTTACAGTCTTAATCCTAAAAATATTAACTATATGTTTGTTTTTCCTTTTGCCAGTTTTCATCAAAAAATTTTTTTCTCAAAAATTTCAAAGCTGCTTCTAAAAATATTGCATTGTCTTTTTTAGTTTTAAATTAAAAATTCAACAAAAAACAAATTTGAACAAATTGACTTTGGTGATGGTTTGGACGTTTTTTTTTTTTTATTGTTAGATTTCCAACGACTGTTATTTTACCTTTATGTGCTGAATCTGAAATCAATGCTAATGTTTCGTTTTCGTTTGATTTGAATTTTTTGCTTTCTCTAACAACGATGTTCATTTGAAACATTTTCATCAAATCCGTAGAAATTTTTGACGTTTGTGGTTTTTTCAACTTTTGTTCAGATTGATTTGATGTTGAGAAGATTTTGGACTTTGACATTTTTTGCATTCAGTTGCTTTCTGAATCGGACAAAATTACGCTTGTTAATGATGCTTCCAAAGATAATTTTTAAGGTGGTCCACCATTGGCTAAATTACTGGAAACAGTTGATTTTATCTTTTTGTTGGCTTCTTCTAAAAGAAGATTCAGTTTCCTTTAAATTTGTACTGAATGTCCATGAAAAATTTTCCGCCTGGAATCCAAAAAAAAAGTCGTCGACTTTTTTGCAATTTACAGTTTTACTATGACTTACGCTGTCTATTCTTCTGCTTTTTATTTCACTGTTTGACGAACAATCGTAATATAAGCTTGAAGACGAAACACTGTTGCATTTTTCAGACATCACGCTGTTGCATATCACACTGTGGTCTATTGTACTAAATTTGGAAGAAATTGGTGTACTGTTAACTTTCCGTTAACTTTGATGTTACTTTTTTCAAATGTTTGGTCTGAACTATTGGACATATTTGGGAACAAAAAAGTAGTTTTATTCGAAGTTAAACGCGAAAGTTCACGAACTATGTTATATGGTTCAGAGTTGTCCGAAATAGAAAAGGAATATAATGTACTAATTTTTTAAAGCATTACCTTTTACGGTAATTGTTTTGTATTCTTTCAATCCATTTTTTTCATTTTCAACAAAATCAACTAAAGTTTTCCAGAATAACATTGTTGCTTCTATTTTACATATCTAAATTACAGCAAGATTATTAGTTAAAACTTGAGAATTTATTTTATTTTGCATTTGTTCACCAGCCTCAAACGCATTTTTCTACAAAATAAGTTGGTTTGTTTTATCAATCGCTGAGCTATTTTCCGTTTCATTTTTTATATTTTCTACTTTACAATTAAACGGTGTTTTGGCTATTAGGGGAAGGCGGGGCAAAATGGTATAGTTATTTTAAATTGGCATAACTTCTTCGGTGCTAATTTAAATCAACAAAACAAAGATTTTATAATTGTTCTGAAAATATACTATCTAATGAATATAATCTAAAACCCGTGGCAATAGCATAAAAATTTTATTTTAGAAAAATCTACATTTTACTTACAAGCTCGTTTTGCCTCGAGCTTGGGCATAACGGTCATAAGGTGTCCGTTTCGCCCCAGGTAAAATTAAAAATAGTTTTTTATCTTTTTTTTGAATTTCAAGTATAAATATAAGTATTTCTGCTTCGTGGCAACTAAAAAAATCAAATAGAAACATTTTTTATACTGGTAATGTCAAAAAAATTAAACGCGACAAAAATTGCACAAAAAAATCCTTGCCCAGAATAATCCTAACATCTATCGTGTCACCACTGCTAACATTTAGCACGGTGAATTCAACTTTCAGATGAATGCTCTTCATAAGGTTGTGAGCAAAGCAAACAGATAGATTTTGCTTTATTCATTGCTTGAGGTTTTTTTTACGTAGGCTTATTTTTCGGTAGTTTTTTTTAATGCTGTTCCCCTCACAGTGGTAGATTTTATATACCAGGAACCAGTTATACGGGTAGCCTGTTTTGCTTTACGCTTTCTATGGGTAAACTTCGCAGTAGGAAGAGAGGATATATTCAAAAAATAATAAAAAATTTTTTCATCTTCATTACTTTGTTTAGAAACACTACACTTATAAAAATGTAGTTATATACCACCATAGCCGTACCTGCCGGAGGGTAGGTGGCAATTGTCCTCCCAAGTCTCAAACATTTATGCAAAATCAAAATTTTTCGGGCAGCGATAGGAAAAATTTGCGCAAAATCAAAAATTCTATGTAGTAACTAGGAATTGCTTGGGCAAGACAATTTTTTATGCATCGAAAACAAACACTAAATGCAGAAAAAAGTTTAAGATTTAAAGCAGCGGTTCTCAATTGGGAGTGCGAGAAGGGACTTCTCTGACGAACTTTTTTTCTTTACAAAAAACAGTACATCGATTGGTGCAAGGGGTGTGAAAATGATTTTACCTTCCGGACGATGTGCTGGCTTCAAAATGAATTGAGCACCGCTGATTTAAGGTAAAGAGAGATCACTATGTTTTTGCGGAGAAAGTCGGGAAATCAGAGACAGATTCAAAGTGAAGGCTTTTTTTGGTCTTCACCCAAAATTTTAGACGTAAAGTACTAGAAAATTATGATTCAAGCAAACGTAAAAAATTTGGCCAAAACTGTATTGCCCTCAAATTTTTTTGGATGGTACGCCTATGTATACCGTAACAAAAAATTGTTATGACATCCTTTATATAGTCATAAGTCTTTTGTTTGAGATTATATAGTTTTCAAAATCAATTTAACATCTTCTAAACAACAGTTGATTATAAACAGATAAAATTATTTTAACGAATTTGCTCTTTTGAATTATTACTAAAAGAAACGAAAGGTTGTTGAGGTTTATTAAAATCATTAGTGCCTGGTTGAATTCCTATAAAAAACGGATTTCATGCAATTTAAAAAAGAAATTAAAAAGTTCCAAACTTACCATATTGAAAAAAATCACATTTAGCAATTAATGGTTTCAAAACCTTAAACATATTTTCTAACAGTGGAAATTCGCTTTTAATTGCAATGTTTCGGTGGTTTGCTTTAACTTTGCTTTGATCTTTGATAAATACAAAAAGATCACCTTTTGCATCAAGCTTTGTCAAGAATTTTTCACAAATCAAACTCTTTTTTGGAATGTTTAAAATGTCGTGATTTGGTTTGATTTTAAACACTTCAAGTTTGTTTTCGAGGTTTAATAAATTTAAAGTTTTATTTTAGTTTGCGATGTTTCGCATAGTTGGTTGTAGTTGTTTTATTAATTCATTTATTTAAGATTTATATAAGAGTCAGTAAAAAAACATTGTTTTTGATTTGATTAAACATAACGGGATGCTGTTGCTTGATTTTTTTATTACATATTTTTAACGGATTATAGTTGCTTAGAGTAAAATTTTGTTGTTTTTCAGTGACGACTTTTTCTTTAAACGGTCGGATGTTATTGTCATTCAGACAAACTTTTAAGGTGTTTTCGATTTTAACTCTCGCTTCAAAATTCTCGTGAAATCTTCGGAGAAGAGTTATTTTTGGCGCTCGAAAAGTTTTAAGTCCGACAATGTTTAGATTGTTTCCAACACTGCAGTGCTAGCGTTCGTTGATAGTGTGCAAATATAAGAGTTCGGTTTTAACACGACTCTTTGATTTAAAATTCTATTAAGTTTGTGACCATATTGTTTGATTTACATAAAAACGGATTTTGTGTAATTTAAAACACAAAAATAAAAAATTAAAAAATTTTGAAACTTACCGTATTAAAAAAATCACATTTAGCAACGAATGGTTTCGAAACTCGTTTATCTTCCAACAGTGGAAATTCGCTTTTAATTGTGATGTTTCAACTGTTTTAACTTTACTTTGATCTTTGATAAACACAAAAAGTGCATCTTTTGCATCAAACTTTGTTGAGGGTTTTTTTACAAATCAAGCCTTTTTTGGAATGTTCAAAATGTCCTGAATTAAAGTAATTTTATCGCTTCTCTCCGAGGAAAGAGTTGTTTCTGCTGACGACTTTTTTTTAAACGGTCGGTTGTTATTGTCATCCTGACGAACTTTCAAGTTGTTTTCGATTTTAACTCTCGCTTCAAAATTCTCGTAAAATCTTCGGAGAAGAGTTATTTTTGGCGCTCGAAAAGTTTTAAGCCCGTCCACGCTTAGATTGTTTCCAACACTGCCGTGCTGCCGTTCGTTGATGGTTTGCAAGTATAAAAGTTCGGTTTCAGCGCGGGTACTGTACCACTGCAAGAAATTATTATGATATCCTTACATAGCCACAAGCCATTCGTTTGAGATTGTATAGTTTTTAAAATCAATTCAACCCCTTCTAAATGCAATTAATTATAAACAGATAGAGCTATTTCGATAACTTTGTTTTTTTGAATTCTTACTAAAAGAAGTCAAAGTTTGTTGATGATTATTAAAATTGGTTCTCTCCGAGGAAAGACTTGTTTCTGCTGCTCGAAACGTTTCAAGCCCGCCCACGCTTAGATTCTTTTCAACACTGCTGCCCTGGCGTTCGTTGATAGTCTGCAAGTACAAAAGTTTGGTTTTAACGGGGCATTTTGATTTAAAATTGTATAAATTTGTGACCATATTATTTTGTCAAAGTCTATTATTTAAAAGTTTACTAGACTAGCTTCGATTGATCGAGGATATCTTAAGTAGCTCAAATATTATCAGGTTCCTAATGTAACATAACAGAAATATCCAAAACTCTCAAACCAAATTGTCGAAAACAAATAATTTTTGGTGAACGTTTTTGTGATTGCCTAAATCAAAAATGAATAAACTTAAAATAACCAGTCATTTTAAAGAAACTTAATTTTTTATAAAGCGTTACCGAAGTTTAATTTCTGGCAAGACATAAAAAGCCCAGTGCAATAGATAAATCGTAAAAAAATAAGTGAATTTCTATTGTAGGTTTTTCTTTTTTTTTGTTCGCTGAATTGAGAGAAAACTCGAAAGAAAGGAGAACCGTAACAATAATCTTGTGTATAATCGTGAGGAATAACTCTCGAGTGAAATATGTCACATCGTAAAACTGATTTTAGAATAGAATTTATTACAAATTTTTGTTTGTACTGTGCAGTAAAAATGCTTTTTGTATATTCGGTTTTAGCTTTAGACTAAATTAATTTGAAAATAACAAAAAAAAAAAAAAAAAAAAAGGAATTTAAAACAAAAACTCTTGAAAATTTAAAGTTTTTATAAGCTCAATAATAGCTGCTTATAAGATCAATAATAGAAACAAAGAATACTCTATTCTACGCTCGTGGTGGAAACGAGCCTTAAAAGTAGCATTCTTTAATGCGGAAATTTTGAGTTTTAATCAATCAAAATTTTTACGCATTTTTTCATGTAGACTTTTTAATTTATTCATTATTTTCAAACAATAGAGCAAACTACGTAAAAAAACTTTGTCTTTGGCAATAAAATTCATTCATCGATTTATATTGCAGCCGTAGTTCTCTTGTTGCTGTTTTTACGTTTTTTCGTCGGCATTCAATCGCTTTGTTTAAAGTGTATTTTTATTCATTTATTTTGTATTTCAGATTTTTAACCACCCTATGACAAGCTTAAGCAAGCGAAGCAGTCTGTTGCCGCAAATAAAATTAATGTTAAATTAAATTTTGTGGTCTGAAATTTAGGTAATTAATTTTGTATCTCGTATGTTAAAACATTGCACATAAAATATAAAAATTTGAAACTGCAACGGATTATTTCTTCAAAAAACAGCTTGTCAGGAAATTATCTTATTCAAATAGAATCGATGTATATACATGTTTATACTGTTTGGATAGCACTATATATATATTACGTACTGTATAAGCTATTAATAAAATAGCGCTAAAATTTGAATACAAATTTGAAGCCAATATATTGCTGTCCGGTTGAAATTTTTAATTTTGTTTTTTAAGTTTTACAGAGATGTGACTGAAATTCAGACCTGCCTACCAAAACCACCAAGCAGGGGAAAGTGCCCTAAAGTATCTTTCCCAAGGAAACAACAGAATGGTGTGAGTAGGTTTTGAACCGAGACCACGTCAATCACAATCAAGGCGCTTTAACCACTCGACCACTCTGCTGACCAACAGGAGCATTTCAACCGAGGTCTTGAACTTTTTGCAGGCGCATTTCTTGAAAGCCTTTGGTAACCACAGATTTTATCTTATAGATTTAGCTACAGTAAAAAAAACTTTCTCAAAACATTTTTAAAGTAGTCCAATTTTATGATAGCTTGTTATAGATTGTTGTGCAATTGCTTGTTTACAACCTAGAAATTTTTTGAACTACCCGTTTGTAGCCCAGTCGTATTTTCTGATTTTTAATTACTAAATTATTTCTCTTAGTGAAATAAAATAACCCATCTAGAAAGCTATTCATGGTTTTGCAATTTAATTATTCGTATTTCCAATTGAGCAAAACCATCAATAAGACTATTCGCATTTCTTTTTTAAGCAATTTATTTGCAAAAGACAGACAGACAGACACACAAAATTTATTTTGCCCAAAAACATGTAGAACAATAACAAAAGAAATATAATGCAAGAAAAAAGGCAAGGAAGCATCGAACAACCCTAAGGTTTACTAGTCTAGATGCTTCCTGATTAAATAATAATTATCAATATAATTATGTTGGTGCGACTACAACGAAAAAAAAAGTGGAAATTTTTAACAAAACAAAAGCTTATAAAACAACACCAAAAAAGTTTCAATCTCACTTGTATTATGCATATTTAAGATAGGATATTTATTTAAGAAACGATGCAAAAGGCTTGGAAAAAGCTTGCTTTAAGTTGACAACTTAAAACTTTTTTTTATGTTGTGGATTGTTTCAAGTGTAATATTATTCTTTTATATAATGAAGAAGGGACAGCAACATCTCTTCTAAAAATAAATAAGTTGGGTAAAAATTAAATACGGCAATTTTGTTTGTATTACAGCATTGCCGTATAAAGACCTCTTATTCATTTATTCAGCAAACAACTTTGACATATGTCAAATCAAATATTTGATTTTTTTAAATAATGTGTAATTGTTTTAGAAATACAATTTACCATTATAAAAACCATTACAGACCAGAAAAGTAGATTTTGGATGATTTTATGTCAAGTGTCCTAAAATTTTTGAGGTTTCCAATTTTTGAAGTTTCCAGTTTGATTAAGGTATGTTTTGAAAATTTTAGATCAATATAGCTAGTATATTTCCAAAATTACAATACTAAAAAAATTTAGATATCCCTTGAGAGCTGGTGCTAGGTTATTAGGTAGCACTTTTACAGATTCATATTTTCAATTTGAAAAATCATGGAAAACTAATTTTTCATACAGGGTGTGATAAAAGTAACGCAAAATCTTGGAACCTTTATTTTATGGTTTTAATCATACTTTTAAATTTATTCCGATACAGGATTTTAAAAATACTTGCATTTTAAAAAATGTGACACGGTATTTGTAAAATACCTCCCGAAAAAGCAAAACATCAACGGAGTATGGTAGCTTTGAGTTTATTTTCAAATAAGACCGGTAATACATTTTAGATTTTTTTTATTTGGAATCATTAAAGCTCTGATCTTTATAAAAAAAAAACAAACCTAAATGCAGTTTGAAAATGACAAGTTCAAAAAGGCTGTTACGATAGGCTTAACGTAGCTCTCTTAAGGAAGTGATTTTTCATAACACATCCATATCTGCTCATCCATATCCATATCTCCACAGCTGTCGAAAAAATGCAAAAATAAACAAAAAATTTATTTTTGCACGTCATATTTTATAAAACAAAATTTTGACTTTATTTTGATCTATAAAACTCAGCAAAAAGACTTCTAAACAACCAAAACTATAAGGTTCTGTAGATTTGATAAGGTAATTAAACTCTGAAAAGATTTTAGCTTTATTAATTTTAGTTGACATAAGTTATGCTAGGGATGGTATAACTGAACGGGATTGCTAAGTCCGCTTTTTTTTGTATCCGGTGTACGACTGTAGTGCTTCCAGCATTCTCTTGTTATTAAGCACCACAGACTCGAATGTCCGAATGTAATCACTTTATTTAACTTCAAGTAAAATACAATCGCATTTGCATTTTTTAAATTATTAGAAAGAGTTGTTGCAGGTGCAAATTAGATTTTGTTTTGAAAATTTAATAAGCAATCCAGTTAGTAATAGGCAGGTATAGTAGGCAACTGGTGCCTCACTTCCATTGAATAAAACTCTGCAGCCCAAATGTTTTTTTTCCTATATTATGTGGCAAATTAAACAAGCTTTTTCAGACTTTAATGCTAAAATGTTTAATAAATACTTTTTCTGGGTTTAAATTGTGATTTAAACTTTACAGTAGCTTTTTTCAACACTTTTGTATTGTAGTCTTGACCTATAATTAAAGATTTTTTAAAACTAAGTTAAAGAAAGTAACACAACAATGATATTGGAATTTTAATATCTTTTTTTTACTTAGTTGCAGTCATTTATAAGTCAACAAGACATTCACAAAAAGAAAGACTTTTGTTTAAAAACATGTTTTCAACTTAAAAAAAACAAATAAGGAGTTTGTGGGGTTGCAAAATTTATTTTTAAGTTCTATGCCTTCCCACACACGATTTATGAGCAACTGCTGCAAATATCGTTTTCTTGAAGTTCTAAGACCCATATGGCTTTCTGTCCATTTGAACCTTTGAAGCTATAGATTTAGTTTCAATATTGTGTAAGTTATGGTTAGACATCTACATAATTGTTTAGACAAGCTATCACTATATTTGCATACTATTGTAAAACACACATTTTGTGGTTTTGCTATTTCTGTTATGACATTTTCTGGCATTGGTAGATGTTTGGTCATTTAAAAAATACTTTATATCATAAGGACTGCTTTACTTTCACACATCTTTTGAGGGAGTAGAAGGCCGCATTGCCCCAATGCTTCAAATTAAAAAAACATGTTTTTATGATGTGAAGAAGAAGTAAGGAGAAGGATCCAAGCAGGATGGATGAGTTGGAGGAAGGTATCTGGAGTTCTGTGCAACAGGAAGCTATCAGCAAAGGTTAAGGGTAAAATATACAAGAGTGTTGTTAGACCAGCCATGCTTTATGGAATGGAAACGGTGGCAGTGACTGAACGGCAAATGGGAAAAATGGAAATTGCAGAGTTGAAAATGGTGAGATGGGCACTGGGAGTGACAAGAAAGGACAAGATAAGAAATGAATATGTGAGAGGGACTGCAAAAATTGCAAAGCTGGGAGAAAAACTTCGGAATGTGAGGCTACGTTGGTATGGACATGTAAAAAGGAGAGAAGAAGACTACGTGGGGAAAAGGATGATGGAGATGGCAGTGCCAGGCAGAAGGAAAAGAGGAAGGCCAAGGAGAAGGTGGATGGATTTGGTGAGAGAAGACATGGAAAGGGTTGGAGCTAGGGAAGGAGATGAAGTAGACCGAGTGAAATGGAGATTACTATCGCGCTGTGGCGACCCCGAGTAGGGAGAAGCCGAAAGAAGAAGAAGAAGATTGTGTAAGTTATGGTGAGAGTTAATGAAAATAAGGTTGAAAAGTTTGCTGTAAATTAAAAGTCAACCACCATTATATGTATGTTTTTAAACAATTGTTTAGACAAGCTATCACTATATTTGCATACTATTGTAAAACACACATTTTGTGGTTTTGCTATTTCTGTTATGACATTTTCTGGCATTGGTAGATGTTTGGTCATTTAAAAAATACTTTATATCATAAGGACTGCTTTACTTTCACACATCTTTTGAGGGAGTAGAAGGCCGCATTGCCCCAATGCTTCAAATTAAAAAAACATGTTTTTATTAATTACTTTTTTGATTGCATTACTGTTTCTGTAACAAAGTTTACTTGCTTGTCTTAACTAAACATTTTTCAAAGCAAGTGTTGTTATGATTAAAAATCGTCTTTTTCCAGTTATGTTGTTATTTATATAATACAAAATACATGTATAAATATATGTTTGAATAAATAAAAATAAATTGTAATTAATAGTTGACATCAATTGATTTGTATCAGACATGGGGTTTTGCTGTGTGCTCCTGGATGCAAAACAGGGTATTCAACAGATGGAAACTCACGGCGTCACAACAAATGCAATTCAAAAGCTCTGAAACAAGCTCGTTTAAAACCAAATGCAGTGCCACATATTTTTCCACATCTACCTAAGTATTTGTCAGTATCAGTATCAGTATCTTTTATTTCAGTTCCGCCATAAAAAACATAGTGAAATAGGAAATTTGTAAGTCTAAAAAGCAGAACAGAAAAAGGAAGAGGCAACAAAACGATAAACGTTGTGGCATGCAACCAAGATAAGAAGAGATTTTTAAGAACGAGTGTTCATGGTTGCAGACTGTCAACAAATACTTCTGCTCCTTGTACTACAGCTTGCTCATCTGCTTCTTCTAGACTTGGCAAAGAAAATAACTCAATTTTAGAAAACTGTAAGCAAATGTTTCAAGAAAACATTTCTGACTTGTCATCATTAAAAGAAAAGCTACTTAGTGAAACTTTACCAAGTGGTTTCATAAATATTGTACAGGAAACGCAAATTATACTTCTTTATGTTGTAAATATTTCAGCAGATGATTTTAGCTCACCTCAGCTATCAGCTTCAGTTAAAGTGTCTGCAAATTTGGATCTTAACCTTTTTGTTGGTTCTAAAAAAGTATCATTTACAGTTTATCAACACTTAATTACTTCAAACAAATTGACAAATATATCGCAATTATTAAATATTCTTGCTTTATGCAAAGCATTGTGTGCAAATTCTTATGAATCGGATAAAAGCTCTGCTTATCTTTCTTTAGCTCTGAGTTTTTTGGAAGAATACGTAGCATTGGAGTCACATAACACATCAAGTGAATCTTCCTTGGCTTTAGTAAAATTCGTTGTTGAGCAGCTCTCTTTAGTGAATATACCCAAACATGAAAGACGGTATTTTTCTAGTTTAATTACTACTGCTTTTTTGTGGCAGCTAACCAGTTCATCATTGTACAAAAAGTTGAGAAGTTTCTGGTTTTACCTTCAATTTCTTCTCTTCAAAAACTTTCTATGGCTATGACAGTACAAGGTGGCTCACTAGACACCAAGTATTTGAGAAGTCGAGTAGCAGAGCTGCCTGAACAAGAACGTATTGTTGTGCTGATGTTAGACGAATTGTACACAGCACAACGTGTGGAGTATACCAATGGTTCTTTTACTGGTGTAACAGAAGAAGGAGCTTCTGCAGAAACAGTTCCAACATTTATGATTCAGTCTGTCAAGGGGAAATATAAAGATGTTGTCTGTCTGATTTCAATCCATAAACTGAGCACTATGCTGCTTCGGAAGTGGTTTGATTTGGTCATGTCTGCATTAAATGATCTGTTTTTAGTTGTTGCTGTTTCTGCTGATAATCATGTTTGCAACAGGTAAAATGTGGTTAATGTTATCAAAAAGCTATAAAAAGTCTTTTTTTACAACATTAAAAAGTGTTGAAAGTTTTTTTTGCTGCATTACTTTCAATAACTTCGATTGTTTGTGTTAATCTGAATTTGTTTTACTGTAAGGTTATGCTGCATGTGTACAGTGTGCAGAAAAAGTTCAAGCGATCAATGATATTATTGCGTTGTGATAATTTGCATTCAGTGATTTGTCTACACCATCTCGCTCCCTCCGTGAAATCCTACTATTAGTTATGTTAGTTAATTGAATTTTCGTTTGCTTATTGGTTTTTGAATTTAGCTTGGCAAAGTCTGATCAGAAATGTCTTGAACTCGAAGACCTTGCATTAGAGCTCTTTTGCAGTCATTCAGATGTCTTGTCATTGGAATACTAATACGTGTTTTTCATTCTGTTACTGCTCGTGTTTAAATTTTTGCTAGGATCTGTAAAGTATATTTAGTTTTAAGCAATTTGATTTGCTGATTAGTTAATCGAAAATTTTAAAGTTTAAGCAAAGAAATTTGATCCACTGTGCTCATTGTGAGGTGTGTATGACGATTTGTGACGTAGTCTGCATTTTATTCTGAACACTTTCATCATCCAACTACGCAATTCATCTTGCAATATATATTTATTAATTAATTTATTAAAAAAGTTCTAGTGAAAACCTGTAATTTTACAACTTTAAAAAACAGCACTACAGTTGTACACTTCAAAAAACACTTGGCAATCCCGTTTAGTTATACCATCCCTAAGTTATGCAAACGAAGTAGAAAGAAAATACATAATAAAAAGACTTTTACGGTTGCTTCTGCTCAGAAGTGGACTCGAGACACGGTGCTTCGAGCCGAGACGAGACGAGACGAGACTTTTGAGTACCGAGACCGAGACAAGACACGAGACTTTACATAAGTTATTTTAGTTTAAGTTAAGGTTGTGGAGTCAGAGTCGAAAGTCGGAGTCGCATGTTTTTAGTTGGAGTCGGAACGGAAGTAGCTTTTTATATTTGCTGAAGATTATATGGGCTGGAGTTGTTATAGGATTCTTATTTTTTTTGGCCACTCCGACTCCAATTTTTGCTAAATTGCTGGAAGCTGTAGTCATATTTACCATCTATGATGCGAAAATAGGCCAATAAAAATATAGCAAGTAGCCTATTATTTCTATAAAATATCTGTAAAACTAAAAAAAAACGAAATAAAAAATTTATATTGAACATCAATATCTTGGCATCTTCCGAAGCAGGTTGGGTAATTGCTTATCCTATCTACAGCGCCTCCGTCGCTTTCCTGCAAGTTAGAAAGATAAATAGAGAGTTAAAATTTTAAAATATAAAATAATTTAGTGTAGATCGAAGTCTTCAAATACCATAAGGACTCCGATTTTATCAAATTTAAAGAAACTAGTCTGGATCTGCTCTAAAACATGTTACTCTGGGGACTCCGACTCCCCAACCCTGCTTATAACAACAGGTATATTGTTGAGTCGAAGTTGCCGTAGCTGCATGTTTTAAGGTGGAGTTGGACTCCTTTTTTACATGTGCTAAAGTTTAAGTTGTATTATTAGATCCCGTGGAGTCGGAATAAAAAAACTTTGAATTGGTGGAGTGCAAAAAATAATTTCTCCAACTATCCAACTGTGATTTAACCAATAAGTACAAAAAATATACTGTATGAATTATTTTCCTTCTTAAAAATTTACAACATAAAGTTTCCCAAGTTAAAATTTTGACCCTCACCTATTGGGCTTATATTACAAAGTCTTGCTTTGCCAGTGCTAGGCATGTCAGTTAAACAATAGAAGTTTTGCAGTGTCAAGTGGAGTGATTACATCGCTTTAACAAACAAGTTAAAAGACTTTGTTGCTGCTGACTTCACCTGATGTGGAAGCGATTTACCAATAATTTTTCAACGCCATCAGAAAGCAGCCAAACAAACTATTTCACGCGGTCAACAAAACAACCGTATGCCCCATTGGTATTAGGGTTGCGGAGTGGAAAGGTTTAAGATCCCACTCCAATTTCTAAAATATCTAGGATGCCGACTCTAACTCCAACTTCGACTCCAGCTTCTAGAATTTCAAGGTTTCCGACTCCCAACTCCGACTTTGACTTCCCAAAAACAATAGCATTATGCAAAATACGATTTGCTTAAAATTATGGTGAAAAAAAATGGTCTTAACTTTGAATCTGTCGTGGATTTCTTGTTTTTTGTCCCTAAAAAGTAGTGTTCTCTAAAAAAAATTGGACACCTGGAGTCGAAGTCGAATAGAATATTCCGAATCCGATTCTTTGTACTTGTAAGAGTCCGACTCTGACTCCTTCTTGAAACCTCTGACTCCGACTTCTTCTTGAAACCTCCGACTATGCAACCTTGATTGGTATGCAGAGTGTGAAACTCTATAGAACTTTACTGCAGTGCCTCGATATGGAACAACACTTGATTTTGGCTGCTAGGGCTTTGACCAGACTTTATAAAAAATTGAGAAATTGATGGTTTTGATTAGAGCATCCACTTTCATACCCTTGTCGAAAAGCATGGAGTATGTTAAAATAATTTTATTGGTGGATCAAAACACTCCCCTTGTCGTTTAGAAACGGGAGATATGAGGCTGTTGATCTGCAAGTCAATTTGACCGCTTTTTTGAAAAGTGTCTGATTTTTAGAAGACATCAACACCAGAATCTATAATCATCTCTAAGAACTAATTTTTAGACAGAGAATTTTCTGCTATTCTGCAATACTTAAGACCAGATAAACCTAAAAATCCGCGCCCTGACTCTATGTGCTATTACCAATGTGGGAGTTACTTTTAATTGTTAGTTACAATGCGGAAAGTCAACCTTAGATCAATTCCTTCTGTTATTTAATATAAGGGACATTAAAGACCTTTTCGAATCTAAGAAGAAGGATAGTGTCGTAATCGTTGCTTTGACAGTTGCTTATAATTGCTTGGCATTGTGACCTCACCTGCAAGCTGCTGACTTCTTCCAGATAAGCACATGGTTAAAATCATCAGAAAACTTGCCCTAAATTAAAATTTTACCCTTGCTACTGGTAACAAGCAAAGCAAGCTTTTATGTCTCGGTCTTGTCTCGTTTCCTTTTTACCCTCTATATATACCATTTGGCTTCCCCAATCTTCTAAAAGCTTGCTTATATGGACTATCAGGCATTGTTGCACTTTTCTCAAAACTGAAAGAGTTTATATTCAAAAATATTCTCTCTTTCAGCCTTTCTTCAAACTGGAAGGATGAAACTTATTCACTCAAAGACGGTGACGGTAGTTTTCTATTTTAACAAGCGAGAGGCCAAACCTGTGCTAAAATTCACAGCACAATGAACTTTTACCATTGCGTTTAATCCCTAGGTGTCTTGGAGTAAAACTGGAAAGATTACTTACGTTTTTTAACAACTTTGTGGCATTGCGAAAAATACTGTATCTTTTCACGTCACGCTGTTACCCTACATTTGGTCTACTCGACGACTGAATACTTTGCAGGGCACATGCTCGCCTCATAAATACGTAGTATCTTAAATGACGCCTTAAACATTCGGATGCCTACGTCCCGCTCCAACAGACCACTTACCAATTTTTTTAGGCATCAAGCCACTAAATTTTTCCAACTAAAAGTGGAATTCTCTTTGTCTAACAGTGGAATTCTGGATCCTAACCATCTAATGCAAGTAATTCACCCGACTTGTTTCCGGAGATATCACGATTTTGTTGTCCAATTAAAATTTTTTATTATTCTTTTTAAGACTTGTGGACTTCTACCTAATGCATTATTTGTGGACTTCTACCTAATGCATTACTTCTCAAATAGAAGAGCATTGTGCATCACGCACGCCGATGACCAAATGCTAGAAATATATTGAGTTGTGGACAGACAGCACTAAGAGTGCCATCTGTGGCATTGTGCATCACGCACGCCCAACCCAAGCTCACTGTCCAAACATGGTTTCGAGTTTTAAACTCTCGTCAGAGACAGTCTGATTACCCAGGTTTTGTCGCAGAGCTGTTGATATATAAAGAAAAAAATTTTAAAAAATTTGATTTTCATTTTCTAATCATTGTTGCGCGGATAGAAGCGGCAAAACCTGGGTAAGTGGACTGTCACTTATGAGAGTTTAAAACTTGAAATCATGATCTGGCAGTGAGCTCGGGTTCGGCGTGCATGATGCACAATGCCACAGATGATACTCTTCAGTGTTATCTGTCCTATAACTTGATTTATTTTCTTCAATTTTTCTTTTGTAATATGACTTAAATTTTAAGCAAAAAACATTGCCGTAAAGTGTTTTTTCACATGGACACAGCAGAATCAAGCGATTAGGCTTTGAACCACAATTATATCAATTGCTTAATGCTCACACATACAACCTATTATAATGTCATAGAACAGTATCGACTACAATAAAAAGCATCGTAATGTAGCCGCTTTTCGAGATTCCAAATTTTGTTAATAAAAATATAAAAATTTAAGACGTTTAAATATTGATAAAAACAGGTCCATAATTTCTCGAGCACCTTATACGATGTCCAGGCTTTTTGATTGCCATGCATAAAGATTGCTATAATTTAATTATACTGTGACTATTGGCAAATTTAAAGAGTGCCATGACGCCCAAACGACTAAAAAAACGTACAAATAACCTAATTTTACTGAAAATCATGACATATTTACAACACCTGTAAGCTTTGCCGACAACCCTGCAATGTTTTGATTTGGACTGAAGACGCAGTGGTTTGAGATCGAGACCGAGATGAGGTTGAGAGTTCGAAAAACGTGTCTCGAGACATTCGTCTCTGCTTTTGCTAACTCCTCGTCAACAGCCTCGTAGGCTAGCTCCTGTTTCTAAATAGCTTAGATGCAGTAGCATCAGCTGAAATGAGAGTGACGGGAGAAGTGTTGTGTCCTGCCAATAAAATTAATTTATCATATCCAGTTTTTCGAGGAGAGTATGAAAGTCGATGCTCTGATGAAACTGATCAATTTCTTCATTTTCAGTCAAGTCTGGTCAATAATGTCGTAGCAGCTAAATCGAGTCGTTGTTTCATCTCGAGGCACTGCAGTAAAGTTGCATGGAGAGGAGTTTCACGCTCTGCATACCAGCATGGCAAACTCTCTTTTTGGTGACCTTGTGAAAAAGTTTTTTCAACTGCTTTCTAGTGGCATTGAAAAAGTTTTGAAAAGTCGCTTCCCCTTTAGGTGAAGTCGTTTTGAATTTGTTTGTTTAAGCGATGTTAACATTCCACTTGACTCTTCAAAAATTCCATGGTTTAACTGGCATGCCTAGTACTGGCAAAGCAAAACTCGGTAATGCAGTGTTTCCCAAACTTTTCGGGCCACGAGCTTCTATTTGACAATTTTTTTTTCACGGACCTCAATCTTATGTCACATCAATTTTTTGCCAAACCAACGAGGAAAGAAAATACAAACCCAAAAACGAATAACACGAAATCTGTAAAAAAAATAAATTGTTACAAACAGGCATACCATGTTTCTGAAAGGCAAACCGGGACGCTCGTTAATAGAAAAAAATCTGTTCCTAAAATAAAGGGCTCTCTTAAAAAAAGGTCTTTACTTTGAATCTGTCTCGGATTTAATGGTATGGATTATTACCAAATGTTTGACAAATATTGTCATGTCGTCGCTAACCCTTGTGCAGTCACCACCGACCCTCAGGGTCCGCGAACTCCAGCTTGGAAAGCCCTGTGGTAATGTAATAGTTGAACGTCAATGTTTTAAATTGGGAAACTTTTTTGTGATTTATTTTAAAGATTTTTGATGTAGGAAATTCTTTTGGAGGTGAACATTTTTTGTATTTATTTTAAAGTCAAACATAATACTATATCAAATTTTCCGACTCCGTTTCGACGAAATTTATTAATAAACTTACAACTCCAACTTCAGCTCATGTAAAAAAGATGCCCAAATCCAAACTAAAATATGCGGCTTTAGCAACTCCGACTAACAACATTGTTATAAGCAGGATTGTGAAGTCGGAATCCTCGGAGTTGCATAGAGCGAAGCCGGAGTTGTTTCTTTAGATTTAATGAAGGCGGAGTCGCAAGTAGGAGTCGGTTTTTTAGAGTCGATGGAATAGGAAGAAGGAATTCTTATTGGATTTGGAGACTCCGATTTACGCTATATTAGGCCTTCAACGTTGTAAAATTGGAGTTGTCAGAGTCACACGTTTTAGGATAAAGTCGAGGTCAAAGTCTTTTTTTCAGATGTCTAGAGTCCAAGTTCGAATCAAAAAATTTTAAAGAGCTGGAGTCGGAGTCGGAAAAAACTTCTCCGATTCCACAATCCTGGTTATAACTCATACTAGACAACCAGGAAGGATCCAGCAGATAAGGCGCGACATCCCCTAAGAATTTTCAAAATTATATTAAAAATAGGTTTTAACAATCGTAATTACTATTGCAAACAGTGATGGCTTTAATAGGGTGCGAACGGTGCGGCCGCACCAACCCCCCCTAAAATACATCAAAAAGTGGCCTCCGTTACACAATAAATTGCTCTGTTTCCTCATAGTAGCACCAGAGCTATGACGGCATGTCAAAAGAAAAGAAAAAGAGGGGGCCTCCTAGGATGACAATCTTTTTTTTTTAATCGCTTTGTCTCACCCTGCTTTGGATCACTCAATGGTGGCCCTCTTAAATTGAAGACTTTTTTTTTAATAATCTCCTTGCTTTCATATACTAAAAGTGGCTTCAGCTACCTTTTTTAGTACACTAAATAGTGGTTCCCCTTACGTTTCTTGCACCGGGCCACCCTTTTTGTAAGGCCATCTCTGATTGCAAAGTTAGCATTTCATAATGCCTTTTCTTGTCTGCAATTAAGAGTAGAGTAAAATTGAAAATTATTATCTATTTTTACTCTGGTTACACTCTGCCGCTGACCAAATTTGTTTTTTTTCAGTTAAGTTAAAGCATATTATAAGTAGGGTAATGGGAATGATGAAAGATTACAAACAGCAGCTTCAGACAAGTTCCTATAATTCTTAAAGAATCCGAACATTTTAGGAAGGGCTGAATTCAAATGAAGACTTTCTGTTTATTTGTCACTTGACTTTAAAAAGCGATTATAGCAATTGAAATTAAACACATTTAGACGCATTTTTTCTAATAAAAAATTTTTTTAATCTTTAGTTGAATTATTGAAAACAACTCCCAAACGAAGGCTTAAGTTTGATTTTGCAAATAAAAAGCGAAATTTGGCGGTCAATATAAAGCCAAAATTGTTTTTAGTTTGCAATTTAAATTAAAATCCAAAAGGTGATTTGCCAAATAGGCTACTCGCTGTATTTCCGTTAGCTTATTTTTGAATCGTAGCACATAACAACTCCAGCACATGTAACCTTCAGCATTTATAAAGACCTACCGTACTTCGGTTCCGACTCCAACTAAAAACATGCGACTCCGACTTCCGACTTTGACTCCACAACCTTAGCTTGAACTAAAACAACTTATGTAAAGTCTCGTGTCTCGTCTAGTTCTTAGTTCTCCAAAGTCTCGTCTCGTCTCGGTCTCGCTACTTTAAAGTCTTGCTCGATTTCGCTACTCCAGCCCTCATCTTGGTCTCACAGATCCGTGTCTCATAACGTCAGTGCCAGCGTCCCAGTAATTAAAATTGTGTCCAGTACCTCTAGCCACTGCCTATCAGAGACAAGCAAGGAGTAGATTGAGTACCAGATGCAAACCAGGATAAAACGCTTTTTGACAAAATCAGGATCGGGTTGGATTTTGTTTTTCTTTTATTTACCGAATAAAGATCTTTTTTCTCGATTGAGCGCTGACAAGTACTTTTTCATTTAATTCTATTTTATATTTATTCTCCTGACTTAAATGAAAGCGACGGAAGTATTATACATAAAGCAAGCAAGGTCAAGTCTAATTCGAAGAAAAACCGATTGGAGTTAGAGCAAAAGAGAAAAAACTAATTATTACGACAATTACGTAATGCAACGAAAGGGAATTCTTCTTAAATTAAACTCTCCATAACACAGTTTATGCAAGCTTGAAAATTGTAGCATAATTTTAGTTTTTACAAGTTTAATTTTACATTTATATGTTTATCAGGTGCAATAAAAGTAGCTGGTAGTCATTTCAACGATATAAATACGCCAAAAATTTATAATTAACTTTGAATTATTTAACTTTTGTCATTAGGCTTCAAGTTAGAATTTTATACATTTACCGTTGTACTAATTATCTTGGTATACAGGTAATTCTAATTTTTAGTTTTTCTACGTTTATACCGCCAGAACGCGTTCTTTGTGCTGCAAATACGCAATGGACAACATTTGTAACTGTTTTTTTTTTTTTTTTTTGTAAAAATGTGTCATTCTGTATATCATATGTACGAATATATAAAAAGATTAATATAAGACAATACACTTTTCAAGCAAAGCTACTTTTGTTTGGCCAATAATGATAATATTTACACCAGCAAAACGCAAAAAATACGCCTTCTATTTTGACGTTCGAGAAACAATACACAATTTCTACTTCATTGAAAAAAAAAAATGTAATAAAAAAAATCACCAGCTAATTTTTCAAACATTGTCAAGATTTGGGCCTCGTTTCCACTACGAGAGTGGAATGGAGCATTCTTTGTTTGCTTTATTGTTTTTTGCTTTGCTTAGGGCTCGCTCAGATTTTAAGCACGGAAAGATAAACAAAAGGAACAAAGAATGCTCCATTTCACGCTCGTAGTAGAAACAAGCCTTTCCACTCATAAGAAAAGATTATATAATTATACTCAGTGGCGTACCAAGAATTTTTGAAAGGAGAAGGGAGCATACGACCAGAACCAAATATGCTTAGTGGAAAAATATATTCAAGTGATAGTAAAAAAAAGTCTTTACTTTGAATCGGTCCCGGAATTCATAAAATTTATCACGAAAATAAATGTTTTAAAAAAAGTTTTCATTTTGAATCAGTGCCAGATTTCATAACTTTTGTCTCTAAAGACTAGTGATCTCGGGTAAAGCAAAAAAAGTGGATTGGCATATCGAATCTGTCTTACTTTTCTACCCAAAAGATCTTCAAGGAGAATCATGGATCTCCAAAAGGAGAGCCATGGTACTAAAATTACGGTCCAACGTATGGTAAACTTACGACGTATAACAATGTAGTAAACGGCGATGTAGTTTATTCCCAAGTTTTATTATGAAATAATAATTGCGTGGCCAGTGAAGCTCTATTCTCGTATTGTGTGATTCAATGTCTACGATTAGCTTTCGATTGCTTTAATGTATTTTGTTGTCCTTTTTTGTTTTCGCCCCACAGTAATGACGTAATATGTTTTTGTCCAGCGTTGCTATCTCGCTAGTAGTGAAATATTTGTGCATATACGATTTGGTTCTAGTAAAAGCGTTCTCCCTAGAGGTTCGAAGAATGATCTAGTTTATTCGAGTAACTTGGTCGGCGCGTGGCGTTTGTCTATATATATATATATATGTTTGCTCGTTAGCGGAGAGAGAGAGAACGAAAAAGTGTCAGTCGACGTAGAGTCGTTCGAGAGAAAGTAGAATTTGGGCGCAGAGCGTGGGCAGAGGGCCCGTTGGATTTTTGTATCGGTTGACGAGTGTTAAATTTATTTTGCGCCAGTGTTTTGGAGTTTGGTTCTACGGAAGTAGAGTTATTTTTTGTTGATTGAATTAAGTTGTAGAGCCGATTTTGCTTTGCAGTTTGGCAGAGCGTGGAAGACGATTTGAAGTGAGTTGGAATTTTGCAATACATTCGTTCTTATTAGAGACAGTGGTCTCTGTTTGTTTGTAGAGAAGAGTCTTCAACGAATCAATCCGAGCTTGGTTCAAGCCAATTGTATAAAAGCTTCAGGCTCATAGCAAACTACTTCTTGAGCCGGAATAAAATAAAATTCAGACACAGCTTTGTTTCAGCGCAGGTATTCGGGTTACCTTGTTCAACTGGTCCTTTACAAAGTCTGTGACAGTTCTCTTGGTTAAATCGGCGGGATTTCATGACAATAGGTTTCTCTTCTGATGCCAAATTTGAGAAGAGATACAGCATCAGTTGAAGCAGCTGTAACTGCGCAAGTTGACTTTCCAGAAATTACCAAGTCATTGGATTCTTCATTGAATCAAATATCACACATTGGTGCCGACCTTGAAAATCTAGCCCTAGGATTACATCACTGCAGAGATTCCCAAAAACATTGAGTCTGGTCGATTCTTATTTGTTACATTTTAGTTCTAGGTCAACAAGACAAAATCCATTTGATTTCATTTTCATCGCTGAGGATGCCATTTGTGTTTGACTTCTAGACGGATACACTTTAACTTTTAGGTCTTTGGATACTTTTGAATTAATACAACTTTCTGAACTCCCGAAGTCAACCAGCGCGATAAGATTTTTACCATTTAAATTCACTATTATTGCAGATCTTAGCAGATTTCCGGGGCACGCCATAGATGTAAGTGATACCAAAGACAAAGCTGCACTTTGATGTATACATTTTAACCTTTTCCCAGAGCCGTTATTTGACCTACAAACGCGGGAGAAGTGTCCAATCTTTCCGCAAAAAAAACAGGTAGAATTTATTACAGGACAATGTTTGCGTTCATGGTAAGCTCGGCCACAAAAGAAGCACTTTCTTTTCGTCGTCGTCATTAAGGCATGCTTTGTTGCAGTTGGTTCTTCTTCTTCTTCGTCGTTTGAAGGGTATCCACTCCAGGTCAGACACAAACAGGACTGGGGCCGAGGGTTTATCCTTTTACTACCCCAGACCGATGCACTGGCTGGATCAGGTGCTGGCAGTGATGTCATTAAGCCAGCATCGAGTTTCGTCATCCAAAACCATCAGACTTCGTGCTCCAAGTGGTGCCTGATGTATAGGGCACGCTGTTAGAACATGGTCTGCGGTTTGTTCAGAGGCGCCACACTCGCAATTCGGTGAAGGAGCGAGACCCCATTTGTGCATGGACGAATGAAATCGCCCAACACCAGTCCGCAGGCGGTTGAGCCTAACCCAAGCTACTTGGGGTTAGCCCATCCCAACAGGCCTGGCACCGGTCTCGGGCACAAAAGCACGGAGCCTGGAAGCATTTTCCCAATACTCCGTTTTCCATTTGTGATTTGTCCATTCAGAGGCGCGGATGCCAAGTCTGGCAAGATTGTCCAAGAGATTCCGCGCAGCTGGCACAAACGGGCGTCTGGATCTTAGTCTCGCTTGGCGGGTATCTGAGGACCCACTTAAAAGACCATACAAAATATGATCGGGGTCCAGAGATACACGATAAGCCAAGGAGAGTGTCGCTCCCATTCGGCGAAGCTCAGCTGGCTGGATGCCTGAGAGTATAGGTAGGTGGTCCGTTGGAGTGGGACGCAGGCATCCAGTAACTATACGCAAGGCGTCGTTCAAGACACTGTCGATGATGCGAGTGTGAGCACTGCGACACCAGACTGGCGCACAGTACTCAGCTGTTGAGTAGACTAGAGATAAGGTGGCTATGCGTAGTGTTTTAGCACCAGCACCCCATCCCGAGCCCACGAGTCGCCTCAGCAGTGTAACGCGCGAAGATAGTTTTTTGCTCAATGCCACTAAATGGTGACGAAACGTGAGCGATCTGTCCAATTTTAACCCAAGATAAGTAGGGGTTGGACAGAGCGGTAAAAGTCTATAGTTGCTGTAGACCTTTAGCTCATGTTTGGCCTCTCGGTTATTTAAGTGAAAGGCTGCCATCACTGTCTTAGTGTGACTGAGCTTCAATCTCCAAGTCTGGAGATACGCTGAAAGTGTAGACATGTCTTGGCTTAAAGTCCCCTCCAAATCGTTCCAGTTTTCAGAAGAGTGCAACAATGCTAGATCATCAGCATAAGCAAACTTTATGGAAATCATGGAAGGCAGATCGTACCTATAGATGTTAAATAGGAGGTGAGCCAAGACCGATATCTGAGGAACGCCGTTTTTAAGACGGCGTAGCCTGCTTTGCTTGCTGTCACCGGTGGTAAGGGTGAAACTTCGATTTTGGACAAGCTCCATGATCATTCTGACCATGTGCTTATCCGGAAGTAGTCTCAGCAGCTTGCAGGTAAGGCCACGGTGCCAGACATTGTCATAAGCAGCTGTCAGATCGACAAATACGGCACCGGCCTTCTTTTTAGCCTCAAAAGAATCCTCGATGTTCCGGGTTAGTAGAACAACTTGATCTACGGTTGACTTCCCGCGTCGAAACCCAGCCTGCTCTTTAGGAAGCAGTGGATCAATTAATGGCTCAACGCGGGCGTAGATAAGCCTCTCAAGGATCTTGTAGGGGACACAGAGCAGAGATATCGGTCGATAACTCTTTGGGTCCCCCACGGGCTTTGCTGATTTTGGGATTGCGACCACAAGCGCTCTTCTCCAGATCTTGGGAATTTTAAGTCGGCGCGGTTGGTTCATCTTTAAAGGACACGGTAGCTGTTACTCTGGTTTTAGAATAGTAAGCAACAGAATGTTTTTGGGTCATATGGAGAGACATAGCAGTTGTGTAGGCACGTTTCACAGTAAGTTCAGTATTTTCCAAAAGTTGCTGTCGAATGTGATGCGAAGCCAGCCCATTAACAAATGCATCACAAACAAGTTCTTGTCTATATTCTTCCGCGTAAACATCTCGAAATTTACAATTTTTACTCAGAATCTGTAAAGCTTGTAAAAACTCCTGCAAAGATTCGCCTGGTTTTTGTTTTTTTGTAGCTAACAAATGTCTCGAGAAAACGACATTAGGTTGCTTGACGTAGTGACGTTGCAGTTTAAGCTTGTCCGCATCATAGTCCGTACTATCTTCAATCAGCTCGTAAAGGCTAGCGCCGACATAATCGCAAAGCACTTTAAACCTGTTTGGTTCTTCAAACTCTTGTGCTCTAGCATAAGTTGCAGCTGATTCTAAAAAGTTTTCTAATGTTTTAAGCCAATGCTTAAAAAGTTTAGTAGCTCCTGGAGCGTTTGGATCGACGTCAAACCGGCTAGGTTTCAAAATCTTGTTAAATCCTGTAGCGGCTATCGTTCAAGCTCTCTTTCCAACTTTTAAAATTATTAATTCCTATATTGGTTTTTCATTTTAGGGTTTAAGTGTATTTAATTTTTGGTTTAAACTTTTATTAAATGTTGTTATTTTAATTAAATCCCAAAATTAAATACACTTAAACCCTAAAACAAAAACCAATAACGAATTAATAATACGTATGATGGTATCCTTTGTTTTTCCTCCCAGATCTGGGTTTTTATGTCTCATCTGAGTTTCTGGTTTGCTTTATTTTTAAATCCCTTTAAATCTGTTTTTTTTCAAGAAAATAAATATGAATGTTGTATTTTTTTTATTTCTCAGCCGCAACAGCACAAATCAAAGTACAAAAACATTTTAAAAACTGACAAAAAGTAAGCCGTAAAAAACAATATAGGTTGCAGGACATGCAAACAATACATTATGCAGATATAAAAAAAATGATCAATAATCATAACCGTATCTAATAAAATTGGGTGAAATTAGGATTTGGGGGCAACGACAAGAAATTATATGGTTAAGACAATTTTTTTGGATTTGAATGTCACGCTCAACCTACTTAGTACCAAAATAACCGCAAGATACTAGAGGCGAACCCTACGTAAATATCGCAGAAATCACTAGCCTGTTGAAAGGAGCTTATGCGAGTGTTGAACTGGCGGGGCCTAGCGAATTAGAATGACAGACAGGTATTAAAATTTAAATTAATTATATTGAAGCAACGAAGACAAAAAGATTAAATGAAAATAAGAACAAGCGCCAAAATTATACACGAGATGCTACAATTTACCAAGAGATTAAACACATACAAATTACCTAACCGAATTTACAGAGTAGCAAAAGAATATAATGAATTTTATAAATTTTCCCTCTAACGCTTAATACCAACTTGCTGTCCCGACAGATACATTCACATACATAAAATATACACCGAATACGTTCATCATCTCGAATCCTGCATCTACAATTGAATCTCACTTAATAATGTCTTCTCGTTGCCGCCCCGTATATATACGCCTTTTGTAGCGACCACATGTGAAGGAAGGCTTTACACCCGTTCCTTTTCAACAACGAGAACAAAGCCACTTCACGGCGTAAATCCGTAATCCAAGCAGCTGTCCACTGTCCAGGGCAACAACGGTAAATAGTCACAAATAGATTCTGAATAATTGCGTCAACGTTAATGCGATTTACACAATCAAACCAAAAAGATTACGATTTAAATAATTAATTTAAAAAGGTGTCGATTTAAACACTTAATTTAAAAAGGTGCAAAGTCTTTATTTGATAAAATTTAATCGTAGCGTGACATACACCCCTTCTAAGAACATTATCCGAGTATAGAATATTCCCAACTTCACGCGGAGATACATTAACAAATTAAGATGATTATACAACACATATTAATGATTCAAACACATAACTACTAACACACTTCCAATATTAAACTATATATGCAGGTAATTTGTTCATTTGTATTTATGTTCGTCGCCGTCTGCGTTATGTATAATCAATCAAACCATTATACGGCTCAAATAGTCCGCCGCTACATTGTTTTTACCAGGAATATCTTCGACATAGTAGTCGTAGCCCTGGAGAGTCAATGCCCACCGCATGACTCTATCGTTTTGGAATTTCGCTTTTCCCAGATAAGCGAGAGGTTGATGATCAGTCTGTAAAGTAAACCGTTTTCCCATTAAGAACAGTCGAAACTTGTTTACACCCCACACGATTGCAAGGCACTCCTTCTCAAGCGTCGAATATTTCTTTTCGGCTGAGCTCATTTGCTTGCTGGCGTATGCAATAGGATGTAATTTGCCGTCATGTTCTTGAAGTAGAGCTGCGCCCAGTCCATGGTTAGAAGCATCGGTCCGTAGCACGAAAGTTTTCGCATGATCAGGCGTTCGGAGGATTGGCTTGCGTAAGAGATATTCTTGTAAAGTGGTAAAAGCCTTTTCTTGAGCCTCACCCCAGATGACCTTGTTTGGCTGTCCTTTACGAATTAGATCACTTAAAGGAGCAGCTATCGTCGCGAAGGAGGGGATGTACTCTCTGTAATAGTTTGCTAAGCCAAAAAATGATCGTACCTCCTTTTTTGTGGTCGGTCGCGGAGCTATTCGAATTTTCTCTAAGTTTTCTTCGTTCACAGTCACCCAATTATGCCCGATCTGGTGTCCGAGGAAGTCCAATGTAGTTGCCCCAATTAAACATTTTGTTGGTCGAGCGGTTAGATTGGCGGCATGCAGCCGTTCGAGTAACTGATCGACCACCGCAACATGTGATTCCCAATCGTCCGTATATACAATTAAGTCGTCAATATAACTTGCCACATTATTCATACCTGATAAAATTTTTCTCATACCTCTAACTAAGGTAGTTCCAGAGTTCTTCATTCCGAACGGCATCCTTCGGAATTCATATTGTCCGTCGGGGGTTACGAAAGCTGTCTTCCGGACGTCCTCTTCAGCAACGGGTATTTGCCAATACCCCTTGCTCAAATCAATTTTTGAGAAGTATTGACTTTTGTTCATGCGCTGAAACAAGTATTCAGTAGTGTCCATTGGTTCTGGATCCGTCTCAGTAATCCTGTTTAACTTCCGATAATCAACGCACAGTCTATTACTTCCATCCTTCTTCTTAACTAACACGATCGGAGAAGCGTATGGCGAGTCTGATTCTTGAATTATCCCCAATTTAAGCATTTCTGAAATCTCGCCCTTTAATGTCTCTCTGACAGCATATGGTAGTGGATATGCTCTCGATCTAACCGGCTCCTTCTCCGTTAACTTAATACGATGTTGAATTATATCTGTCCTTCCCGGTAGATCTGAGAACACTTCATTATACTTTTGAAGAACGTTTCGAATACCCTCCTTTTGTAATTGTGTGAGACCTTGACCGATCTTGACGTCTTCTACCGACTCGCTTTGGGCCAGCTGCTCAAATGTTAGTAGACACTCTTCTTCAACTGATGGTTCTTCTTCTTCTATTGTAGCAGTCGCGGTTACCACTGGCATATTATCTTCAGGGTTATCGTCCTTTGCACTGCTTTCAGACCTTGCAAAGTAGGGCTTAAGCATATTAGCGTGATACGTTTTAAATTTATTTTTCGTATTGATTTTATAATTATTACCAGCTACTTGTTTAGTTATTGTATATGGGCCCCGCCAGTGCATAAGCAATTTGTTACTGCTAGTCGGTAATAACACAAGCACCTTATCCCCCACCTTAAATTCGCGTCTTTTGGCTTTCCTATCGTAGAGTCGCTTATTTTTAATTTGGTTTTTCCTCAATTCTTCCTGTGCCAGTTTTGTAGTTGCCTCTAAACGATTCCGCAGATCTAGTACATACTGATAACTAGTTTTCGTCTCTGGAACCTCAATCTCACTAGTCCATAATTCTTTCAAAATCTGCATAGGACCTCTTAATGTCCTACCATATAGTAATTCAAATGGGGAAAATCCCGTGGCTTCCTGCGGTACTTCACGATATGCAAATAACAAGGGATTGATGTATCGATGCCATTGCTTAGGCTGGTCGCAGCATAATCTCCTCAGCATTTTCTTAAGAGAGCCATTGAACCTTTCCGCCAGACCGTTACATATCGGATGGTACGGAGACGTGTTGATTTGCTTAATAGCCAGTAATCTTGCTACTTCTCTCATGCACTCGGAAACGAACTGTGGGCCCAAGTCACTGAGGACTTCTTCTGGGATTCCCAACCTGCTGTATATATCAACCAGGGCTTCGGCTACCGTTTCTGTGTCTATACTCTTCAATGCCACTGCCTCAGGGTATCGAGTAGCATAATCTACCAACGTAAGAATATACCTATGTCCTCGATCGCTTGCTGGTGTGATAGGTCCTACTAGGTCCACGGCCACTCTCTTAAAAGGCATATCTATGATAGGCATTTCTCCCAGTGGAGCTCGGTGAAGTGCTCCCTTGGCTATAGTCTTTTGACATATATCACAGGATCTACAGAAGCTATTAATATCCTTATGCATGCCTGGCCAGTAGAAGCTAGCTTGGATTCTCTCCTCAGTCCTCCTTGTCCCCAGATGTCCACTAAAGACTGAATCGTGGGCTAGTTCCATTACCCGCTTTCTTAACGCATTTGGAGTCATAACTTGTCTCACATACTCCCCATCTCCATCTTTCCTTCGTCTGGTTCTGTACAAAATTCCTTTCTGCCATTCGTAAGTGACTTCAAAATCCCCTCGTACTAATATGTCCTTCATATCTCCATACTTCCTTAAGCTTTCGTCCTCTCTTTGCATTGAACCCAGTCTCTCTTTCGTCACCACTCCATCGAACGTAATTTCCTTCACTTTTAAGGGAGGGTCCACTATATCCTTACGAGCCTGTGATCTGGTTACAACTGCGGCTGCCACATCCCACTTCACATCCGGATCTTCTGGTGCTCTTGCTCCCTCTATATTTCCCACAATCAGATCGAACAGAGGATCCTGTAAACACCAAGCCTCCACTTGACCAGTATAATATGGCGTGTCTATATTTACCATGCCCACGGGTGCCCTCCTGACAGTCCTATCTACCGTCAACATATACCCGGTCCGGTTTGTAATCTCCTCCTCTTTTACCAGGTCCCGTCTAACTATGACACCACTACATCCTGTGTCACGCAATACTTCAACAGTTTTTCCTTCGACCCTTCCGGTAACGACAGGCATCTTGTCTTTTAATTCTGCATTAACACAAGCCCCATTTAGAACCTTAATTTTTTTTTCGCTCTTCAGTTCAAGTACTCCCACTTCCTCGCCTGTTTCTTCTTCTGACCCAGTGCTTACCTTCACCGCACACCCGACCTTATGTGATGACACGGGCCTACCACTTTCTTCCAGTTTTTGAGGAATTCGACAATCTCTAGCAATGTGCCCAGTCTTCCCGCACCTGTAGCATCGCTTCCTATCTCTCTCTTCACTTCCTCTGTTCCCTTTTGTGTCTAAGTCTTTGTAGGAACAGTGCTCCGCTCGATGACCAAAACCCTGACATCGGTAGCATCTCACCCGGTCACTCTGCCCCGACGTCCTTTTAGTCTCACTTCTCGCAGTTTCTCGTTTCTGACGCGAGTCTCCCCACGAAAAACTCCTACCGTGAGCAAAAAGATACTGTTCAGCCCATTTTGCCATCTCTTCAACAGTCTTAGGTTTCCTTTCCTTTAAATGAATCGCCAGCTCCTTTGGGCATGAGTTGATAAACTGCTCGTATATCATGAGGCTTACCACTCCCTCGTACGTTGCCTCTGAGTTTGACAACTCTACCCATTTGTTGAAGAAGTTTCTCAAACGTACAATAAATTGGCTTGGACTTTCATGGTTAGCGGGTTTAGCCTCACGAAATCTCTGTCTGTACCCCTCCTCTGTGAAGTTGTACCTCGTTAATAATGCCACCTTTAACACATCATACTCCATAGCATCTTCCTGTGATAACCTGGAGTAAACTTCAAGAGCCCTTCCCGATAACAGTGGTTTTAGAATAGTAAGCAACAGAATGTTTTTGGGTCATATGGAGAGACATAGCAGTTGTGTAGGCACGTTCCACAGTAAGTTCAGTATTTTCCAAAAGTTGCTGTCGAATGTGATGCGAAGCCAGCCCATTAACAAATGCATCACAAACAAGTTCTTGTCTATATTCTTCCGCGTAAACATCTCGAAATTTACAATTTTTACTCAGAATCTGTAAAGCTTGTAAAAACTCCTGCAAAGATTCGCCTGGTTTTTGTTTTTTTGTAGCTAACAAATGTCTCGAGAAAACGACATTAGGTTGCTTGACGTAGTGACGTTGCAGTTTAAGCTTGTCCGCATCATAGTCCGTACTATCTTCAATCAGCTCGTAAAGGCTAGCGCCGACATAATCGCAAAGCACTTTAAACCTGTTTGGTTCTTCAAACTCTTGTGCTCTAGCATAAGTTGCAGCTGATTCTAAAAAGTTTTCTAATGTTTTAAGCCAATGCTTAAAAAGTTTAGTAGCTCCTGGAGCGTTTGGATCGACGTCAAACCGGCTAGGTTTCAAAATCTTGTTAAATCCTGTAGCGGCTATCGTTCAAGCTCTCTTTCCAACTTTTAAAATTATTAATTCCTATATTGGTTTTTCATTTTAGGGTTTAAGTGTATTTAATTTTTGGTTTAAACTTTTATTAAATGTTGTTATTTTAATTAAATCCCAAAATTAAATACACTTAAACCCTAAAACAAAAACCAATAACGAATTAATAATACGTATGATGGTATCCTTTGTTTTTCCTCCCAGATCTGGGTTTTTATGTCTCATCTGAGTTTCTGGTTTGCTTTATTTTTAAATCCCTTTAAATCTGTTTTTTTTCAAGAAAATAAATATGAATGTTGTATTTTTTTTATTTCTCAGCCGCAACAGCACAAATCAAAGTACAAAAACATTTTAAAAACTGACAAAAAGTAAGCCGTAAAAAACAATATAGGTTGTAGGACATGCAAACAATACATTATGCAGATATAAAAAAAATGATCAATAATCATAACCGTATCTAAAAAAATTGGGTGAAATTAGGATTTGGGGGCAACGACAAGAAATTATATGGTTAAGACAATTTTTTTTGGATTTGAACACTAAATGCAAAAAAAGTTTAAGATTTGAGGTGAAGACCTTGCTTTTCAGAGATCACTTTATTTTTGAAACAAAAATTGAGAAATCAAAGCAAAATTAATATTTTTATGGGAAAAAATATAACATCTGAATTTTTTTAAAAGAATTTGAAATAATGTAGGTTTTTTCTTATGCAATCTGGGTTTTTATAAAATCCATCTCTGGGAGCCGTGCTGTCTGGCTGAATTTTTTTATTTTGGTCATTTCGTTTTATAGAGATGTTACTAAAATTTAGAACTCCTTGCCAAGACAGTCAAGCCGGGAAAAGTACCGTAAAAGTGTCTTTCCCAATGCAACAACAGAATATGCGCGAGTAGGTTTTGAACCCAAACCATGTCGATCACAATCGCAACACTTTAACCGCTGTTTCGATTGTGACGTATTCATTTTAATTACGACCTAGTCATGACGTAATTGGTAGGCTACCCCCACTCAAGCCTGTTTAGTAAAATAAGTTTAAGCTATAATGATCATACTGCATCATAATCATCCGCTTTATTTTACCTTGTAATTGTTAATAAGTTTTGCTTTATGACGTAATCTTATCTAATGTCACCGATGGTTTCGAGATAATTCTACAATTTTCCACTATGGTCCAGTAACTTAATAGTATCACATCTTACATAACTTGTTCATCAGCCTTTTAACTGGGTGGTTTGTGACGTAACGGTAACTGTTTGGCTGGCTTGTATCGTCGTAAAATAATTAATTAAGAAAATATAGTATCTTCTCGAAGTTGCTTATTTTTTTGGGTAAATTTTGCCCGCTTTATAAAAATAGGTAAATTCGTAATTTGTGCTGTGAAAGTCAGCGTTTTGTTGTGTTACTGTTTTGCCTATGTGACAGAAGTAAGAGTTTTAAGGGTTAGTGAGATCTAACGCCTTAGTTGATAAGAATAGTGATTATTCTATTTGAATAAGCTACTTAGATATAGTTTAGCCATCTGGGTGCTAGGCGTAATTCTATTAGTTAGTGATCAGATTTGTGATTTCCATTAATAAACTTCTTTCATTGAAAGAAGTTGTGATTTGAATAATTGAAAAACTAATTAATCAATTTTTAATTTATATTTTAATACTCGTCATTTGATCATGCCATCTAAAAATATGAAGGGAAAATTTCATATACATGTAATTTTGCAGCCCGCTGAATGTACTTAAACTTATAATTTTGTGCATTATAGAAAAAGGTTGGGCATCCCTGCACCAAACAAACACCTTTACTGGCAAACTACGCCAACATATTTTTCAGTACAGTAGTTCGTATATTACTTTAGTGATCATCTATTTTAACATTTGTTTGGCAAAATTTGAAGTACTTTTCCCAGTTTCCTAGCCATTTGACCCGCTCTCGTTAGCCAAAGGATTTCTTTCATATTTATCGTTTTAATATTTTGATTTGGATGTTATTGTCACTAACAGCTTTTTCTGATTTAAACTTTCTGTTAGCGGAATAGCCTACGAGAAACGGAAAAAATTTCTTTTTTGTACTTTTCCAGTGCAACTTATCATTAAAACGTGCATCTACCAGTTTCAAAGAAATAGCCCTCTTCACTCATGATGATACATGCAGAATATGTTTCACTGTCGTGGTATGTAAGCTTTTTACCATTTAGGAAGCAAATATTACGCGAAAATAGTTTTCTTATGGGTTCATATTTTGAATATAACTCATGACCATACAACTAGAAAATTTTTTGTTGGACTTTTACTGTAAAGGTTGTGCTCGTTCGGCTCCAAATACCGAATTGTAAAAATGCTGAAAAATTATTTTAAACTAAGCCTTGTTGACAAAAGTCCTTCTTTAAACGATTAGTTTCTTTAATGTCTTCGTTTAAAATAAAGTTTTTCAGACAAGTCACGAAAGTTTTCCAACCTCGAAATAAATGCTTCTAATACTTTTTATAATTTACCTAAGAATGTACGAATTGTTTCAAGTTTATTACATCACAATTGCTAGTTTTGTCTTTATAAACTTTTTAGAAGTTTCTTTCTATCTTTTATTTCTAAACGCATACTTCTATTTAAAAAGTTCTTTAAAAAAAACCTACTATACGAAAACCAAACAAATGAATTGTTTTTTACGTTACTGTTGTTGCTGCTTCATTCCAATGAAAAAGAAAAAGAAAGTTTTTAGAACTGATTGTATAACAAGGGTAAGATATCATTACTATAATTCAGAGTTTCTCAAACCTTCTTTTTGCGACCCAAAATCGTAGTGAACTCTTAAAAAAAAGGTCTTTACCTTGAAATCGATTCTGCTTTCTTGATTTTCGCCTCAAAAATATAGTGATCCCTAAAAAAAAAAAAAAGTCTTCACCTTAAATCTGACTCTGATTTCTTGAGTGTCGTCTTAAAATCATAATGATCTCTTAAGAAGGGTCTTCACTTTTGAAATCTTGTGTGCGCAGATCTTTTTCTTTTGCGTACGGTAATTTACAAGCCTTCGCGACCCATAATTTGAGAAAGGCTGTAAAAATTATAATATAATTGATGGTCATATTAGATTGAATACAATTCAGTTACAGTATTATAAAAAGATTGAAAAAATAACAAAATGCTAACACTAAATACAGCAGAAAACTAATAAACGAATATTACAAATTTAATTAAGGGTATTTAATATTGTGATTTAAAATCCAATTCAAAATGTTAATTTTATTTCTGATAATCGGGGTCTTATAGTTGTATAAGTTTTTGTGTGGAGTAGATGTTTCTCTTTCCGTAAGACACTTCAGATGTTAGGGTAGATATTGATCAGCCAGGCTAGTGTCTCTTCATCAACTGTTTCCAGACCAATCCTCCTGCTTGGATGATGGAAAATGGGGCAAGATATTATTATATAATCAGCGGTTTGTTCCTCCGCCCCACACTCACAGGCGGTTGTGGGAGCCATACCCCATCTGTGAACTGTAGAATGAAATAAACCAACGCCAGTGCGGAGGCGGTTGAGCCTGATCCAAGATGATCTGGGTAGATATTCCCAGTAGTTTGGGGTTGACGTCGGGGATAAAAGTACGTTGGCGGGAGGTGTTGCTTTGCCATTCCGTATTCCATTTGGTTTCTTCCCAACATGCCACACTGGTCTCTGATTTAGAAAAGTCTTTTAAAAGTTTTAGAGTAGCAGGCACAATTAGGTGTCTCGATTTCATCTGTAGATATCCTCTATAAGGAAGAGACAAGAGCCTTTCGTTAAGTATGTGTTCAGGCCCTTGTGCTCGGCGAGCTAGAAATAGCACGGCTTGTTTGCGGCGAAGCTCAGTCGGATCGATACCTGCTAAGACAAATAAGTTGTCTATTGGTGTAGGGCGCAGGCATCCAGTCACAATGCGCAAAGCGTTATTGATAAGCTTGTTAATGAGCCGAGTGTGGGCACTGCGGCACCAGACGGGCAAGCAGTACTCTGCAGCAAAGTGTACCAGGGCCAGAGTGGCTGTGCTTAATGTTGTGGCGCCAGCACCCCAGGTTGACCTGGCAAATCGCCTCAAAAGCCCAACGCGTGTTGTTAATTTTTTGTGCAGTGACTGAAGATGTCGGCGAAACGTAAGCGCTTTATTCAATTTTATGCCGAGGTACATAGGCTCGGCACAGTAAGACAGGGCTCGTCCTTGGACCGCTGATGAAAAGCTCGCGTCGTGCCTCTTTGTTATTAACGTGGAAGGCAGCCAACATTGTTTTGGCTGTACTGAGCTTGAATTTCCATTTCTGGAAGTAAGAGGATATAGTTGTCATGTCCTGACTTAAAACTCCTTTAATGTCTTCCAGTTAGATGTTGAGTGCATGTTTGCCAAGTCATTAGCGTAGGCAAATTTCCTTCCAATTGTTACTGGCAGATCATCAACGCCATTATTAATGTGTCCTAACTTGCTTTGTGATCCAGTAGCAGTGGTAAGAGTAAAACTGCGATTTCGTACAAGTTTCATGATCAGCGAGACCATGTGCCTATCCGGCAGAAGACACAAAAGCTTGCAGGTGAAGCCGCAATCCCATACAGTATCATAGGTTGCTGTGAGTTTGATAAAAACAGCACCAGCCTTTTTTTTAGTCGAGTAGCTATCCTCAATTTTTTGAATAAGGAGAGTGACATGATCTACGGTCTATCTTTTGTGTCGAAACCCAGTCTGCTTTCTCGGTAGCAGTCGGTCCATAATTGCTTCTATGCAAGTGTAGATAACTCTCTACAAGATCTTAAAGGTGGTACACAGCAAGGAGATTAGTCTGTAATTCCTTTGGTCCTCCAATGGCTTCATCGGCTTTAAGATTGCAACCACTGTTGCTCGTCTCCAGATTTTTGAAATTTTGAGGTGGTGCATGCAGGAAGATAGAAACTTATTCAACCAGGACTTTAGGGCAGCACCAGCATGGAGTATTATCTCAGGGAAAATGGAATCATGTCCCGGAGCTTTTCCTAGCTTTAATTGCTGGAGGGCACTGGTAAATTCCTCGGAAGTAAAATCTCCAGAGATGCTTTTCCCAACAGGTGTTGGAATCCTCCAGAGGTCAGATAGTTTCTTGACCACGAGTCGCGCTGACTCGCAATCCTTCGTCTGAAACACCTTATTTCTTCCTAGCTGTGATGGAGTTCAGTTTTCTGAAATGGGGCAAAAACGGCGGGTGCTTTTGGACCCTCCAGTTAAGTTGTTAATGGTATTCCATGCCAGCCGACTGGAGGGTGTGAAGTCGATGGTATTGACAACCTCTGACCAACGTTCTCTACGCTTTTCATCTATTTGGGCAAACAAGTCCGACAAAGCCTTGTTTGATTCTTTACTCGAGGGTGTCTTGAGAAAATCTCGGTAGAGGCTCTCACACTCCAAATCCCAATATCGTCTGTAGTTGTTTCTGCGGCAACGTGGGATGAATCTCTTTGGTGCTTGTGAAATAGAAGAGCAAAAATCCTGATATGTCTCATCCACACATCTGGAGTCTGGAGATAATAAGAATTTAGCCAGTTTATTAGTGATGAAGTTATACAGTTCCCAGTTAGCTTTGCGAAAGTTCCATTGCTCGTGTGGTGCACTTGAAACAGTAATTACAAGTTTAGCTGCCGTGATCAGCGAAGGTTCGTGTTGTGACCTACGAAATTTCTAAAGAATACGTCTAACCAGAGACCAACTCTCATGATCAACACCCGCAAAACTCAGAACAGGATTATTACCAGTGTGCCAACGACCAGATAAGAACCTGGGGGGCATCCTTTGGATTGTGAAAAGTACAAGGTTTGCCTAAGCTGCCTACATATCCAGACATTCTCCATCTGGACAGATGAAATCGTGTCCCCAGTCTGTGTTCCAGCAGTTAAAGTCACCGGAATAGAGACAGGTATGTTGAAACATTGGAATGGCTGTTGGTGTTAATTGCAAGTTAGGTGGTTTGTAGATATTGACAATTTTGTAGCCATTGACATCCACACAAACCCATTCAGTTGCCAATCTTTCAAGAGTATGATCAGCAAAGGTCCATTTAAGTCGCTCATGAACAAACGTAACAAGACCATGTTTCTTGCTTGAGATCCAACCGGCCAAGTTGTAATTTGGTATCACCAGTCGATCAACTTTGGTGCAGTGAGTCTCTTGAAGGAGGATAGCGAGGGCGTTGTACCTGTTGATCACATGGCTAACAATGCAGATCTTGTTTTCACTTAAGCCCTCTATATTAAGCTATAACGTACTAGGCAAATTTGGTCGTTTGATGTTTGACCTGCAATTGACATCAAGTCTTCTTTTTTTTTCGGGAGCCGAGGGTCTATCCTTTTACCACCCCAGAAGCTCTCCATGTTCAGCGAGACCATGAGCAAGCTTTTGTTATTTTTTGGTTTATTTAGTGTTGTGATAGAGGTCGCCGACGCGAGACTTTTTTAAACATCATGATTCCTGTACAGCACAGCAACACAATAAATTATTTTGTTTGCTTCTATGGTTGATATAAAAAATTAAGTTACGAAAAAAGAAATTAATTTTTAATTGATAGGCGACTTGTTAGACACTGACAGTATAAAGTGTATAAGAGAAAGAGACAATTTTTTACCATTGTTTAGTTGCAGAGTAATCCACAGATAGTTCATTTACTTAAAGTCTGCAACTGTGACATAATAAATCTCGTTTTTGTGACGAAATGGTAAACTTTTTATTACTAACTTGATTTTTAATCATGTAACTAATTTTTCTCGCTTAAAAATTAAATATCAAAATCAAAAAAACTTTTTAGGTTCATAAAATTTAATTCTCCTTGGGCGTGCAAAATGTCCTTTAAATACCGATACTTTTATTAAACAAAATCGATAGCAATACTTTGTAGGTAGCATTTTTCTTAGTGTAGATGTGATTTTATTTAGGATAAACTTCGTAGTATTCATAGAGCTGACACGGGCAAACTACAGCCAACGGGTTAAATCTGGTCCTTTCACTCATTAATTCGGCCAGCCAAACATTTACCAAAATTGTGACTTCAGTTTATAGCATTGTTTTCAACTGGATTATTAAGAAATGCTTTGGACCAGGATATGGCTTGTCTGTCAACATTTTGAAAAACATTGTTCCACAAAATAAATAGTGCGTTCACAACTGTTTTAGAAACTGTTTTTTGATTGTAATTAGATATACTTGTAATTAAAAATTAATTGAATCAAATCATAAAAATAAGATAAGAAAAAATTACGATAAAGCATAAAATCTGGATTGATCTTATCAAATAATAAAGCTTTTTCAAACTTTTATTCTCAATAAGTAGGCCTGATTGGCCATGCCTGGTTTTCAATCAATTATATAATGTGAAAAAGTTTGAACTCCGAACTTGTAATTATTACATGGAAGGAAGTGCTTTTTTGTTATACTTCTGGTCAAGTAATATCTCGCATTCCAAACACTGCTTTGCTCTTTATATTTTTTCACAAAACGTGTTCAATCCTCAAAGTACTTGTCGGGAGGAATCGTCAGCATAAATTAAGAGTGATTCGATTGAGCTTGTATAGAAATGAGTAATGAACAAACTTAAAGTTTTGTATCGCTAATCAACTCTTCAAGTATCTTGGTCAATGGTGCATCGTCAGTATGATCAAATGTTTAAACAAGCTGATCAGAGCAGGTAGATGCATCCGAACGCATTCAGTAAGTTCAAAAAAACAACATTCAGTAAGCCTAACATTTCTCAACGTACTTTTCTAAACTCTGTGAACTTTCGGATAGAGAAATTACGTGCTTGTCACAGTCCCACTATTGAGCGTGCATTTACGGTATATATGAAAAAATTGAAAAAAATCAATCTATGATTGGTTTTCTCAAAAATAAATGCCATTCGATCTGATAAGAAGTTGGACAATTTTTGTCTTTCTTGGACTTGCTTCAGTTTTGCCGCTACCTTGCCATCATAGATAAACGTAAAGCCAATCAGAAGAAAAATAAACGCAACCTGTGCCTCCTTTTTAAACATCGGTTTGGCAACAAAACTTGTTCAAAAAAGAGAAAAATCTTCAATTTGTCTGACTATAAACTCTCTGACACCGAAAAGTTTGCCTTGTCATATAGACTCAACTTTTGCTTATCTTCTACCAATGTTAAAAAGGAAGAAGTGGTTGCTGAGTTTGAAGTGCTAAATGCGCATTTGGTCCACAAAAAATTCCATTCTATAAAGCAGCTTGCCACTTTAAGGGCGAGGTTAAGTGACCTAGCTTACGTTCACGCAATCGCATTAACATTGGGGACTTTCTCACGACAAAATCATGCGTTTAAGTTATCAGATTATTGCAACCTAACAATGATGCTCTGATTTCAAACAAGCACGACTATGTTTCGAAAATGGACACGCTTTATTATAATGTTTCCAAGTGCAAAAATCTTGGTCCGGCTAGTCAAAATGACAACATAGCCAAGATTGAGTCGAAAACCTAACGTCGACTATTGGAACTAATTCCCGTTGGATTTTACAAAGTCATCCAACCCCGAGGCTTTCAATGCCCACATATGTATGGTTTGCTTAAAACCAACAAAAAAATTTGCCTCTTCGCCGTATCCTGTCCATGACTGGCTCGGCCCAACATGAACTTGCAAAATGGCTCATTCTGTCTTTAATATTGTGCTCCCACATTTTTTTATCTACTAAATACCTGACTCTTTTACTTTTGTTGAAACTGTCAGAAATCTTCATTTCCTACTTCATCTCCGTTTCTGTGTTCCTTTAATATATCCAGTATTTTACCAACTTTCCCTTGCAAAAAAACTATCGAAATGTGCTCCAATACTCTCTATGTCCGTGAACGTCCGTTTCACAGGTAAATATTTATTGAATTGATGCAAACCGTCACCTCGTCGGTCGAATGCAGTTTGAACGACACCATGTGTCGGCAGATCGATAGTGTTGCTATTGGATTCTTGTTGGGTCCAGCCCTCGCTAATATATTTGTTGGTTACTAGGAAACCAAACTCTTTCTCAACGTGAAGAAACTTCTCCTGTAATACCGCTATGTTACAGTAAGTTCTTCGCGGTCTTAAACTCCGTGTGGCTGTCTCCGGAAATGTACGCGTCCTTGATTTGATTTAAATTAAATTTGTATTAAGATATAAAAACAATGCGAAATAAGACGAACTAAATTGGACGGGTAAATAAGATAAAATAAGATGGTCAGACGAAATAAGCTGGATGGACGAAAATAAGACGAATCGGACGAAATCGGACGAAATAATACAGTCGGACGAATCGGACGAAATAATACAGTCGGACGAATCGGACGAAATCGGACGAAATAATACAGTCGGACGATTTGGATGATTGGACGAAATAATACAGTCGGACGGTTTTCTATAAATAAACGTAAACATAAATAACTAATGCAAAAGAAAGACTTATAAACACTCACCAACTGTAGACTGACACGGAGCAGACCGACAAAACTAACAATATCAAACAGTATCTTCAACAGTATTATAAACAGCTCAAAAGCCTCAACAGCACTCCCAACGGCGTCTAACAGTATTTCAAACAATAAATCTACGACCGCTCCACAAAGGCTGAAGTAGCAAAACTAAGCGTTTCTACACAAATTACACCCAACTTATGGAAAAAAGAAGTCAGCTCGAGGTAACAATCAATTAGCAATCGAGCGCGCTGAGATAATGGAAAATGTCGGCTCAAAGCAACAATCAATTAGCAAGCGAGCGCCGTGAAAAAATGAAGTGAATCAAATTAAATGTCAAAAACAAAAATTAAGTAAATTACAGCCAGAAAATAAACCCGGGTTAGAAACTTAGAGTACTTGCCGTAACATACCCCCCCGCAATTTACGAACGTAGAAAGGAAATTTAAACACAAAAAATACGGCAAGTAAACACACACACAAATAAACACTACACAGATACAGTCTTATTCTGTCGAGTTTGCACTGTTTCGTAATCGATCGTTTCAAAGTTTTGTTTTGAGTGCGAACGAGGACCTGTCGCACATGACCAAACTTGTCTGGAAAAGTTTGTACAACGCGGCCAAAAGGCCATTTGCCACGAGTAGAATTTTCATCGCTCACTAGGACCAAGTCGTCAACAGCAAAGTTCGGCTCTACGTCTTGCCACTTTTGGCGAGTTTGGAGAGTCTGCAGATACTCCTTTCTCCAGCGTAACCAAAATTGATCGGTGAGGTACTGGACTTGACGCCACCTTCTGCGCACGTAATTGTCTCGATGATTGAACGTTCCTATCGAATGATCTTCTGCGCGAAGGAGCAAGAGATGGTTAGGTGACAACGGCACACCACCCTCGTGATCCAGGACTACCGGAGTTAAAGGTCGGGAGTTGACGATATGTTCTGCTTCTGCAAACAAAGTTAAAAGTACGTCGTCAGTCAGGGCCTGCTCAGAGCAAATAGCAGACAAAACTCGTTTGATGGAGCGGATAACTCTCTCCCAAATGCCACCCATATGGCTAGCGTATGGTGGATTAAACCTCCATCGAATCTCCTTGCGGTTCAAGTGGTCGGAAATAGTTGATTGATCAAGATCCTTCAATGAACGTTTCAGCTCCAGGTAACCTCCAACTAAATTTGTACCGTTATCACTATAAATTGTATGTGGATTACCCCTGCGACTGATGAATCTACGAAGTGCATTGATGAATGCATCCGTATCCAAAGAATAGCTCATTTCTAAATGAACAGCCCTCATCGTTAAGCAGGTAAAGACGCACCCATACCTTTTCAACCGGTTCCGTCCTTGCTTCACCATGATAGGCCCAAAATAATCAATACCTGTAAAGAAAAACGGCGGATTATCGGGAGTTACTCGGCATGATGGCAAGTCAGCCATATATTGTTTACCAAATGCACTGTTGCGACGTTGGCAAAAGATACACTTACCCAAGATCTTACGCACAGTAACAGCACCTTTTAATATCCAGTAGCGTTCTCTCAATACGCTCCAAGTATGTGAGGACCCACTATGTCCCACATCTTTATGGCATTGTTCAATCAACAGACGTGTTACCTGCGAGTTGGCGGGCATGATGATTGGGTGCTTGGCATCGAAGTCTAAAGGAGCATTGCGTAGCCTACCTCCGACTCGAAGCACACCTGCAACGTGTATAGGATTGAGTTTCTGTAAAGAAAGTTTAACAATTTTACCAGGTGAATTTTGCGTTTCTCAAGTCTTCTGTAATCCTTTGGAAAGGCCTCCCTCTGAACAGCAGCAATAACAGTCATTTCTGCTTGGTGCATCTCGTCAACTGTCAGAGGACCAGTAGGCACGGGCCTACGCAAAAGCCTACCTTTGAGTCGTAATATCCGTGCCACAGTGCGTTTCAACCTGTAAAAAGACGAAAATCGAGCAAAACGTTCTTCCATGTCACCATCTGACACGGCGACCTCGGTACCGGCCACCGTCTGCTTCACAATTTCGAATTCAGTTGGGAGGTCAGGAAGAGAATGGGGTGGCTGTGGCCACAGCGATTCTGGCTCCTGTAAAAAAGAAGGACCAGTTAGCCAACGATTCACTGAACAAGAAGGGCGAGTACCATCATCAGCTGGATTTTCTGAGCTGGGAATGAAACGCCATTGGGAAGAGGTACTTCTATCTTCTATCTGCGCTAAACGATTAGATACAAAAACTGGAAAGCGTTTTGCTGAATTTTGTATCATGTACAACACAGTCATAGAATCAGTCCAAAAAACAGACTCCGACAAAGAGCTGCCAAAATTATTTCTTAATAATACATCAACTTTAGAATATTTTTCTTTTAAAGCAGGATCCTTTACGAGTCTTCCTTTCAGTCGCGACAATTGCGCACGCGCTTGACTGCAGTTGTCCGGGAAACACGGCGCCTCCGGAAGTCCAACTTGGTAGTGGCCTCTAATCACATTTTTGGTTCGTTGCATTTGCTGCAAAGCATATCTATCCTCCCTAGACATAGAGGTAACATTATCACTACATTTGGGAACTTCATCTAAGCGCCTTAAGCATTGAATCTGAGAGTCTAGTAAATCGTCAGACGTATTTAGAAAATTAACAGATATCGAATCATCACCTTCCGACAAATTGCCTTGTGCAGTTGTTCTTGGACCAACCACGGACCACCCCAAAACGCCTCGGACGGCGTAGGGCTCTTTAGCACTTCCACGACGCTCTTCCTTGACCCAAAATGCTTCTGGAGTGTCTAAACCTATTAACAAAAGAACTTCCCCGTGCGCCGCTGGAAGATCAAGATCTTGTAGATGTGGTCACGCTTCAAACTCATGACGTGTAAGAGCTGGGTTAGGAACCATCGGTAACTGGTCGACCGAGAGTACGTTCTGCAAATTTATCTCATCACCAGTTAAAGAACGTACAGTAAGATTTACCTTTTCTCCCTTGCGAAGCGTCGAACAATCAGTAACAGTAGTGACAGAAAATTTGGTTGGTTCTCCTGAAATATCTAGAAGGTTTAGAAGACGATTAGCACAGAGAGAAGTCGTGGAACCCTGATCTAAGAAGGCACAGGTTAACACAGACTTTGATCCTGTTTCTACATACACGGGAACAACATTGAGAAAAACGTTGCTGCCAACAGTAATGTTAGAAGCTGCTAGGAAATTTGTAGAATGCGGTTTGGTGTTGGTCGGCAAATTTCGAGCCTGTTCTATTGACGAAGGACAAGGTTTATCTTTGGAAGGAGAAACGTTCTTGGTGAAGAAGCAAGTGATGTTTTTGCTTGCAACCATTTTTAGTACAAGCTGCTTCTGAATAACAATATTTAGAAATATGGCCAGCCTTTCCGCAGTTATAGCACAGGTGGCGCTGGTGCATAAAACGCAAACGTTCTTTCACAGAAATTTCCGAAAACTCTGGACATTTCCAGAGTACATGCTTCAGGGAACGGCAAAATTTACATTCATAAGTGTTAATAGCTTTAGTAGAATTTGAGGCAACGGTATAATGCGTGTTCACCCCAAATACCGAGCCAGGCTTCGATTTAAAATTAAGAGAATTCGCATAAGAAGACTTAACTACATCAGCTTCATTTACAATAAAGCGCTTAAGATCGGCAAAGTCTGGTTCGCGACCCTCTCGTTCAACACCGGCAGAAATCCGCAGCCATCGCGATTGCAGGTCGAATGGTAACCGCCTAACGATTTTGGAAATGTTCTCAAAACAGTTCAAATCCGAATAATAGTTTAAATGACCTAAAGTAGTATAACACTCTTCAACCTTTCGTGCTAGCTCGATCAGGGCTTCAGAATCATTCTTTTTAACGGAAGGACCTTCAAGCAAATTAGCAATATACGATCTAGCGATTACGTTTCTTTTGCCATATGTTTCATACAAAATTTGTTTAGCTTTGACAAATCCCTGATGAGGTTCTAGCAGCAAGCAATATTCAATAATTGATTTGGCCTTACCAGAACAATATTGAATTAAATAAAGCAGTTTTACCTTATCATCATGTTCGACCGCCTCAATTGTAGATTCAAATGCAGATATAAACTTCAGATACGTAAGGGGGTTTCCATCAAACTCCAGCAGTTCTAAGGCTGGCTTTCGTAAACGCGACTCGGCCTGAGGTTTCATGTCTTCCCGCCTCGACGAGTCTAACTGAGTAGAACCTTGAAAGGTAACCTTTGGTTTCGTTTCCAAAGGAAGACTATGATCCGGCAATGCAACGGTTTGGGCCGCGGAGTCGACACCTGTAAAAGGTAAGTGTACCTGCTCTGTTTGCGATGTTACCACAGTGACGTCAGCACTAGTTGTGGGCTTCTGATCGTCAAAAGGAATATAACCACCACGTTCCAGTTCCTCTTCGAAAACCTGTCTTTCAACGGCGGCTTTCTGCAACTGGTGAGATGCTTTAAGTACCTCACGTTGGTGTTCGATCTCGCGAGCTTTCCGCTCACGTTGCTGCTTGAGCTCGAACTCCTTTTCTTCGAGAAGGCGTTGTTCCTGTAATTGACGAATATGTAATCGCGCAACCTCCTGCTTTGCAACTGCTTTAGCTAAACGCAAACTACTGCGTGAACTACGCGAACTACGCGAACTCCGTGAGCTACCGCTAGCAGTTCTGAGTTGCGAACCATGAGAGGCAGATACAACACTTACCGCAGTTGCCGACGTTTCGGGATCGAGGGGTAACTTTTTCTGAAGCCATTCCGAAACTTTCTTATCAAAGCATGCCTTTTCGGAGTGCAGGTTGTATAACTGGGTAATCAAAAACTCCCCTTTTGACGAGTCGTCGTGCAGCCTAATTGCCTTTTCTAATTGTGAAGAGGCCTCGTTAATATTATCTAACAGTTCTCTGACTGATTCAGGGTCGGAATCTTCTTTAATAAGCACTTCGACCTTTTCGTAAAGCTCTTTCAAATTAGCTTGTAAAGTAACAAAACTCTTACCTTCAAGCTCCATTGAGACAGAAAAACTTAATTAAATGCAGCCGAAGTTGAAAACTTTATGTTACAGTAAGTTCTTCGCGGTCTTAAACTCCGTGTGGCTGTCTCCGGAAATGTACGCGTCCTTGATTTGATTTAAATTAAATTTGTATTAAGATATAAAAACAATGCGAAATAAGACGAACTAAATTGGACGGGTAAATAAGATAAAATAAGATGGTCAGACGAAATAAGCTGGATGGACGAAAATAAGACGAATCGGACGAAATCGGACGTAATAATCTGGTCGGACGAAATAATACAGTCGGACGATTTGGATGATTGGACGAAATAATACAGTCGGACGATTTGGATGATTGGACGAAATAATACAGTCGGACGGTTTTCTATAAATAAACGTAAACATAAATAACTAATGCAAAAGAAAGACTTATAAACACTCACCAACTGTAGACTGACACGGAGCAGACCGACAAAACTAACAATATCAAACAGTATCTTCAACAGTATTATAAACAGCTCAAAAGCCTCAACAGCACTCCCAACGGCGTCTAACAGTATTTCAAACAGTAAATCTACGACCGCTCCACAAAGGCTGAAGTAGCAAAACTAAGCGTTTCTACACAAATTACACCCAACTTATGGAAAAAAGAAGTCAGCTCGAGGTAACAATCAATTAGCAATCGAGCGCGCTGAGATAATGGAAAATGTCGGCTCAAAGCAACAATCAATTAGTAGTGAGATAATGGAAAATGTCGGCTCAAAGCAACAATTAATTAGCAAGCGAGCGCCGTGAAAAAATGAAGTGAATCAAATTAAATGTCAAAAACAAAAATTAAGTAAATTACAGCCAGAAAATAAACCCGGGTTAGAAACTTAGAGTACTTGCCGTAACAGCTACGTTAATAACATCTTTACGGATTTTGAGACTGAAGACGAATGTGAAGAATTTTCTTTATTTTTACTTTTTATGTTTGAAAAAGACCTTAACTTTTCTTTCTCGTTTCTTGACGTCCTGGTTGAAAAACACAGCACTGTATTTATTGCATCTGTGTACAGGAAACTCACCTATACCGGCTAGTACCTACACTGGGATTTTTTTAGGTTTATAAAGTGCAAAATCAATCTTGTGGCTACACTGGCTTACGGAGCTCTTTTGATCTGCTCAAGCAGCAAACTTCAGACCGAGCTCGACAAAATTTCATTTATCTTCTTTGCAAATGTACATTCTACCCAAACCATATTATTACATCCTCATTTACCAAGAAGATTTGATAATTCAACCAGTCATTTCAACATTGACCTAAAAAATACCCGGTTTATCTGCATCTTCCATGTTTCAACTAAATTTGAAAAGTAAATTACTACAGCCATTCAGCGTTGCTACTTTGCTTTTAAAAAACTTGTTGTTTTATCACTGGACCTTTTTTACCTTTAACCAAGAAATATAGTTTGATAAAAAACTATCTTAAAGTTTTGTATCGCTAATCTAGTCTTCATATTTTTTCACGCACAAACTTTATTTGCCAGAAAGAAATCAGATCGCAAAATAAACTACAATGATATTTTGGCTATATTTTCAAAAAATAGTCTAACAATCCGTCAACATAATTTAATAATGAAGAAAAAAAGGATATTTACTATTTTTGTTGCATCGAAACTATTGCTTTTAAACAGTAAGCATACAATGTATTGCTTTTAAACAGTAAGAATACAGCATGGTGAAGCAACCTTGCTTCTTGTAATACAACGTCTATAAAATAATTCATTGCTATCTTAGCAAGCTACAACGTACATTCGTTTTGTTGCTTCTTCCTTTTTCTAATCCGCAGTCTTACGTTTATTTTTAAATTATAGTTGCATTTTTATTATGTGGCGGAGCAGAAATAAAAGAAAACTGAACTGAACTGAACTGAACTGAACAATAAACTACAAATATCTATATTATTTTCTTGCACTGAATAAAATTTTTTTAAATTTGGAGAAGAGCGCTTTTCGTCGCGATTCAAAACCCATTAATCCTGTACAGGAGTAAAAAAATTATCGATTAATACTTCTTCTCTACGTTCTTTACAAAATACTTAAGAAGAAAATTATATATGTTTTAGTGATGTCAACCGCGCAGTGCAGCGTAGTAACCTTTTTTGGAGGATCTTGCCGCGTACCGCGCCGCGTGCAAATTATGAAAAGTTTACATTTAAATTTTAAGCAAATCTTATTTTGCATAAGGCTATTGCTTAGGTTGCCGATTTAGTTGTTCCCCTTCAATAATCCAATCACAGAAAGCAAAGTGTCAGTAGCATAATCAGCTGAATACCGCTTTCCATAGTACCGGTAATTTATAATCTAAATAGCGTGTGAAGCGGCTAAAAAGAAAAAAGAAATATGAGAGAAACTAAAATAAATAAAGAGAGAGGAGGTGAACTGCTTTTAAAGTTAAAAAAAGCAATGGAATCTAATTCTACAGCAGAGAAAGGCTTGTAAAAATATTACTAAGAAAGAATGTATAAGAAACCCGAAAGAATAAGCAATGTGAGTTTTAAAGATAAACTTGAATTAGAGTATGTAAAGCTTCCCCAGTTTTTTAATCAACCTGGCATTTGGATTAATTATTTTATACCTTTTACCCGATTATTCAATACCAAAACAAAGTCTTAGCTTTTTTATCATTTATTAGGGTTTTTATTTACTTTTCGCCCTTACTAACCTCGCAGCTTTTGGGGATTTCCCAAAATTTAAAAGGTAATGAACTAAACTCGGCTAATAGTGAATGAGAACCAACTATTGTTACAAGTACTAATTTAAGCAAAACAAAAAAGCAGATTATAAAATCAGACATAGAACTGTAGAATGAGTTTTTGAAAATCCGCTCAATGTAAAATTGAACTTGTTAACCATTAATAAGTAATTACATTTCAATAATTAATTTTAGCATCTTGTAGATATTTCTTAATTTTTTTTAAAAGTTTAACTGAAAAGTACTTTGTAGCTAGTATTTTTTTAAATGAGTTTTTCAAAGTCTTTCTGGTGGTGTTGCAATATCTTTATAATTTTTAAATGTTCCATCTATGCTACTATGTAAATTATGATTTCAATAGAGCATTAAAAAGTACTATAATATTATTCTCAGTATAGTTAGGACACAGCTTAAAGGCTTAAAGTAGTCTTTATATATTATAGAAAAGTTAAAAATGGTAAACTTAGTTCAATTATTCACAATCTTTCTACATGCACTATGATTAATTTCAAGTTGATTATGAGTAAAAATGAAAATAAAAGTAAATAAATAAAAAAAAAAAAAATTGATTTAACAAAAGCCAATTTAAATTTGGGGTAATACAAAATGTGTGAATGGAGATAAAGCAATTCTTTTTGTAACATGTTAAAATAGTTTAAAATCATACACCAGAGTGTTAACGTGTTGCATTTGGCAAAATACCTTGAAAAAATCTAAAAGCTAAAGCACCATTAAGTAGATGTGTACAAACTGCAAAAAAGTAGTTTGTAATTCAGTTGCTAATCTTATATGACAGTTTAAGACCTATTTTGTCTAAGAAAGTAAAAAATAAAGGCCTTTTTAAAACAAAAGATTTGTATAAATGCATTAAAATTACATTGTTTACTCTTCATGTTGCAATTGCATATAGGCTATTATGCAACAAGCTTTAACAAAACATTACCAGATATAACTTTGAAAAGTCTATTTAGCTGCAATGGTTAGTTTGGTATTATTTAAAATCAAATAAATTGAATAAAAATTAACTGAACATATTAATGGTTTAATTCACTTATATCTAATTTTTTGTGATGTAATTTTTAATACTAGTTAACTATGCCTTAAATTGAATGTACTTCATTAAATATAGTTTAATAAAGGTTATATGTGAGGATTTGATATATTCTTATAGCTGTCAAAAATAGCTTAGCATGACAACAACTATTGCATTGACCACAAATGCATATCAATGGTTTTGGTAAGGTTTTATGGTTAAAAAATCTAAGTAATTTGTGCAATATGTTTGAGTAATTATTTTTTCAAATTTCAAGCTAAAAACATTAAAAAAAAACAAACTTGATAGTAAGCAAGGTTTGTGTTTGCAAAAAAAGAGATAATTATAATTTCTTTATATATATATATCTTTTTAACTTGCAAAAAAACATTGAGGGGCATTATACTAAGAGCAATTATTGGCTCTCTTCAAGAAATCACCATAAGCAATTTTTTTCAGTGAAACTTACCTGGAATCTCCATTCAGCACCAGGATGGAATAAAAAAGAAAACTAAGAGAAAAAAGGCTTTTCAAGAAGCAATAGTAACCACTGAGGATTTGGAGTTAGTTTCACAAACAAAAATTGCATATGGTGACTTCTTGAAGAGACCCTAATTATCTTATCAGCTTTTGAAGATGCCAAGATATTGCTGTTAGGTTGAAATTTTTTATTTGTTTTTTTTTTTTTAGCTATAGAAACATTACTGAATTAAGGCTGCTTGCTGGGATTCCAAGCAGAGTAATGTGCTTAAAGTGCTTCCAATGATATAGCAAGATTATGCCAATAGCTATTGAATCGCTTATGCCAATAGCTATTATGCCAATAGCCAAAAGCTATAGAATCTGAAATATAAGGGCTTACTTTGATGACTACAACAGTGAGTATTGTTTGAACAAACACCTTTTTAAAAAAAGGAAAAGATATCTAAAAATTTTCTATTTAAATATATGATTTGCGGTACAGCACGGTGTGGTGTTAGTTTTTGGTAACAACTTTGCAGTGCAGTGCAGTGCGGTGTCACAAATAAAAAATACTTGCGGGCTGCAGACACAAAATTTTGTATCTGCGACATCACTAATATGCCTGTGTCAAACAAATTATTGATCCATTAGTCCCTGGCAAGCAGGCTGGGTTTTGACGTGAAAAATTAAGCATAGATTAAGTCGTTCAGCTTACACAGAACTTTCAAGACGAAAAAGAGTGATGACACCATATTTTTCGATATAACAGGTGCAAATGATTCTGTCTGGCATTGTGATCTAACTTGCAAGTTGCTGAGACTGTTGCTTGATAAGCACATGGTTTGAATAATCACGGAACTTATCTTTTCTCTAAATCTACTTTTCCGCTGTAAAGTATCATAAATTAAAATCTACATTAGGCTAAAAATAATGCTTTGCTAAAGGTTGAGATGAGTAAATATTCTTTCGTATTGTCAAATTTTGGTTTAGATACGTTTTGCAGAGCAACAGAAACAGACTACATGCCTTATAAGTCTGTTTTTATGGCGTGCTATAATAACAGGTCTTGTCGATATGCAACTGACTTTCTCTACTAGAGGGAAAGGCTTTTAGTTTTCCGTTGTTAAGTTGTTACATAATGGTATCGATCTATCTTGCCGTAGAGAACCTGCTAATCAATAAACATTCATTTTAGAACGGAACAAAGTTTGAAAAAACACTTTTCAGGACACATTAACGACTAGTTTAATCATTTTCCAGTTGAACATCAAATATTTTACTGCAGGAAGTTGCATGCTCTTCAACATTTTGCTTTGCAGCTTTAAGCACTCGTCATCCTACTACAGGAGGCCTACTGCACTTGTGAAAGAAAAGCTAGTACTTTTAAGCTTGTAACTAGCTAAGTATGTTTTAAACAGGAAACATGGCCTTGCCACGTTTGTTTATAAGAGATTAAAACGCACTTTTGGCCAATCTCCATCAACATTGGAGATTGAGTAGCTGTGCGTGGACATTGATGGTTATAAAATAGTCAACCTACAAACCTCCCCCTACTTGACTGCATTTTCGAAATCCCAGTGTTTGCTTATCCTTGTCTCTATGCTGAGATTTTAACTGTTGGTACGTTTATAAGAGTTATAAATATAACAGTGCTGATGGGGCGTTCTTGATTAACTGAGCAAATATAAACAATTTTGCCCTATGGAATGTCAAGGATGCCGAGAGCTTTTAGTCTGATTGTTAGAACACTGGCACTAATCTTTATCTCGCATTACCTATTTATTAGAACTAATATGGCTTTTGAAAATGTAAGTCCTTATAATTAATGATCTTGCCAAGCTGACTGTACATTGGTAACAAACTATGATATTTTTTTGTCTTCACTTGATTCTTGTGGCAATTGCGACTCACGTAGAACTTTTCAACAAAAATAAACTTTTAGGTAGGCTTGATCTACACCATCCATCTGGCTTTCACGATATCCAAAAAGTTTGCCTTTCCTGACAATCTGGCATTGTTGCATTTCTCTGGAAACTTGAAGATCTTTTAATTAAGTCTAACGATGACAACACTTTCAGGCGATCATCATATTTAAAGGTCGAAACTTTGGCACGCTTAGTCTGTGGAGGCAGTCTTTACTTTAGATGACCCAGAAGTCAAACGGAACTAAACAATCTTTTACCTTTTCTTCTATCACAACTTTTCTTAAGATAAAACTGAACATATTGATCACGTTCCGTTACCATTTAGTGGCATGGCAAAAAACTATTGTTTGACGCCTGGATCAAAAGATCATAAATTGATATTTAACAACCAACCAGTAAAAAAGGTCTTCACTTTGAATCTGTCTTTGATTTCTTGTATTAGTGATTTCCGAGGGGGACATGCCCCAATGGCTCCCCCTAAATATGTTACTATATATTACAATAATAGATGAAAAAGTTTTACATTGACTTGAAACTTTTTTTTAACCCTGATTGCACAGATAGACAGTCCCAAAACTTCAATGTCAAATTTCATAAAAAGCAAAACTTTTTTTAATATTTTATTTCCATTTATTTAATTCTTTTACTTAGCTAATTAGAATTTTTCTAATTTTTAAAAGTTTCGAGCATTTTAAAATACGTGTGCGTTAAAGAGTTAAATTAATTGTGAGGAAAAAAATTTGATAAATATTTAAAGCAATTTATTAGTGGCTCGACACAATTACCCGCCATTTGTTTGGTTTATTCCTGACTATGTAAAGTAAAACTGTGGATGCGAGCTAATAATAATCATTCATATCTAAAAATAAGGTTTCGAATGAAAGCAATTGAATACGAACGCAGTTTGGTAGCCAAGTGCAATCGATACAATCTTTGTTTAAATACTATTATTTTTATGCTGCTGTTCAACGTTTGGAAAAGACACTTTACGATATGTTTTTATTCAGGTTATTTGCAACAACCAATAATACGTACAAATACAGGTTAAATGTTTTTTGAATTACATAGTTGATATACCCCAACTTTAGAGAGTATTTTAAGTTACATGCCATAACCACATGTTGTTTTGATTCAAAGCAGCACAAAGTACTATTGCTATTTGATCAACTTTTGTATTTCTGCACTTAAAATCAAAAGTTTAACTTACTGCTAAACAATATCAAAAAAACTGTTATGAATTTTTATTTTCGTCAAAACAAAAACAAAAATTGTTTTATGCAATATTTATGTTGTTGTTTTTAGCGGAATAAAGAAGCAGACTTAGAAAAAAATCCTCAAATAAAGGTAAGTATTAATAGATACAATGTCTTTTAAATAAAATGTATTATTTTACAAATTTCAAATTAATTGCAAATGTCTTCTTCGTTGTATGATTTTATCAGCCAAATTAATGCATTCTGTTTTATGTAGAATTATTTTTGTAAGAAAACAGCGTGACCCATTGAGCAATTTGTCGTAAAGTAGCTTTCCAGTGTGTTTAACTAACCGCGCTTTTCTCGTTGCATGCCATAATGTTGCAGCCTTTGAAAACAACAAAGTTACAACAAATCAAAACACTTTATAAAATAATAAAACTTTTGTAATTTTGATAAACGATTATTCAAAATTTATAACAATGTAAACCAAAAAATATAAACTCTTATTTATTAAATAAACACTTATTAAATACAAAACAAAATTGTCTCTGGTTCCCAACAGCAAAACAAACGTAATATTTTTTTTAGTTGTCTTATTTCTTTTCCGAGTTTGCCAATCTTCACTAATTATAAACGTTTCTTGTCCGCTCTCTCTGGCTTTTCATCCAAAACAAATTTTTTAAAAGTTTTTAAGCAATCAATGCGTTAATGAGTGGTTGCAACAGAGTAAAACAAAATATAACCCGAATTCTGTTGCAATTCATTATTTTGTTTAATAATAAAATTTTTTTGTAAATTGTATTGCTTTTGATATCATGATCTCAGAAATGACAAAGAGTTTAGCAGTTCAAAACCTTTTATATTTTGTATCACATATACGGTACCATTCTAATTTTTATGGTACCATATATATGGAACCAAATCATATTTTGAAAAGTTGAACAAAAAAATAAATAAATAGTGCCTAAGTAGCCTACTGGCACTAAGATATTTAAAAACTTTAAGATAGCTTTAAAAAGCGTGTTCATTCCTTGACAACTTTTTATCTGACATTGATCGGAAAGAATTGTTCGTTCGTCGTATGAAGAGATATCCACTCCAGGTCAGACACAAACAGGACTGGGGCCGAGGCTTTATCCTTTTACTAGCCCAGGTTGTTGTACTGCCTGAATCAGATGCTGGTAGTGATGTTATTAAGCCAGCATCGGGTTTCGTAATTCAAAACCGTCAGACCTCGTGCTCCATGTGGTGCCTGATGTACAGTGGTGGCCAAAAGTTTAGCAACACTTGGGAATTTTTTTAAAAATTACAAAAAACTAATTACAACATGTCCGTTTTTCGGTTGAGGATTGGAAAAATGTGTTGTTCTCTGATGAGAGCAAATTTGTCAGAGTCCACAGCAGTGGCAGAGTCTATGTGCGGCGCATGGTGGGGGAGGCACACTCCATCAAGTGCACCAGGCCCACGGTGCAAATGGGCAGCGACTCTGTCATGATTTGGGGTTGTTTTTTCTGGTGTGGGATGGGGCCCATGGTCGAATTGGAGGGCAGGGTGAATGCTGCCAGATATGGACAGCTTATCAAAAATACTGTCAGTCCATTTATGGAAAAGAACATGGGCAGAAAGGGTATTTTCCAACAGGACAATGCTCCCATCCACACGGCCAAATTGAATTCAAAGATTTTCAAGGATCTCAAAATGAAATTTCTGGATTGGCCGGCCCAAAGCCCGGATTTAAACCCGATAGAGAACATTTGGCGCAAAATTAAATTCGATCTGAGCTCAAAAAATTCAAAAAATAACAATGATCTCAAAAAAAATTTGATTGAGTGCTACAATTCTATTGATCTCAGTTTCTGCCAAAAACTATGCCAAAGAGATGTAGGGCTGTGATAGACAATTTTGGTTATAGCACAAAATATTAATAATATTGATGAAATTATAAAAAATAAACAAAAATTAGCGTGTTGCTATACTTTTATCCAGGCGCCATTTTGCGCAACATAATTAAAAAATTAATAATTATAAATAATTAATCAAGTGAATGATTTTATCATTATAGACATATAAAATAATGCATACTTTAATATATTAAACAGTCAATTATGTAAATTAGGCTAAATATAATTAGTTTTTCGTAATTTTTAAAAAAAATTCCAAGTGTTGCTAAACTTTTGGCCACCGCTGTATAGGGCACGCTGTTAGAACATGGTCTGCGGTTTGTTTAGAGGCGCCACACTCGCAATTCGGTGAAGGAGCGAGACCCCATTTGTGCATGGACGAATGGAATCGCCCAACACCAGTCCGCAGGCAGTTGAGCTTAACCCAAGCTGCTCGGGGTAAGCCCATTCCAACAGGCCTGGCACTGGTCTCGGGCACAAAAGCACGGAGCCTGGAAGCTTTTCCGCAGTACTCCGTTTTCCATTTGTGATTTGTCCATTCAGAGGCGCGGATGCCAAGTCTGGCAAAGTTGTCCAAAAGATTCCACGCAGCTGGCAAAAACGGGCGTCTGGATCTTAGTCTTGCTTGGCGAGTATCTGAGGACCCACTTAATAGACCATGCAAGATATGATCGGGGTCCAGAGATCCACGTTGATCCAAGGAGAGTGTCGCTCCCATTCGTCGATGCTCAGCTGGCTGGATGCCTGAGAGTACAGGTAGGTGGTCCATTGGAGTGTGACGCGGGCATCCAGTAACTATGCGCAAGGCGTCGTTCAAGACACTGTCGATGAGGAAAGTGTGAGCACTGCTACACCAGACTGGTGCGCAGTACGCAGCTGCTGAGTAGACTAGAGATAAGGTGGCTATGCGTAGTGTTTTAGAACCAGCACCCCATCTTGAGCCCACGAGTCGTCTCAGCAGTGTGACGCGCGAGGGTAGTTTTTTGCGCAATGCCACTAGATGGTGACGAAACGTGAGCGATCTGTCCAATTTTACCCCAAGATAAGTAGGAGTTGGACAAAACGATAAAAGTCTATAGTTGCTGTAGACCTTTAATTAACGTTTGGCCTCTCGGTTATTTAAGTGAAAGGCTGCCGTCACCGTCTTAGTGTGACTGAGCTTCAACCTCCAAGTCTGGAGATACGCTGAGAGTGTAGACATGTCTTGGCTTAAAGCCCCCTGTCACGCTACGATTAAATTTTATCAAATAAAGACTTTGCACCTTTTTAAATTAAGTGTTTAAATCGACACCTTTTTAAATTAATTGTTTAGATTGAAACCTTTTTGGATTAATTGTTTAGATTGAAACCTTTTTGGATTAATTGTTTAGATTGAAACCTTTTTGGAATAATTATTCAGATCGTAACCTTTTTAAATTAATTGTTTAAATCGACACCTTTTTAATTTAATTATTTAAATCGTTACCTTTTTGGTTTGATTGTGTAAATCGCATTAACGTTGACGCAATTATTCAGAATCTATTTGTGACTATTTACCGTTGTTGCCCTGGACAGTGGACAGCTGCTTGGATTACGGATTTACGCCGTGAAGTGGCTTTGTTCTCGTTGTTGAAAAGGAACGGGTGTAAAGCCTTCCTTCACATGTGGTCGCTACAAAAGGTGTATATATACGGGGCGGCAACGAGAAGACATTATAAAGTGAGATTCAATTGTAGATGCAGGATTCGAGATGATGAACGTATTCGGTGTATATTTTATGTATGTGAATGTATCTGTCGGGACAGCAAGTTGGTATTAAGCGTTAGAGGGAAAATTTATAAAATTCATTATATTCTTTTGCTACTCTGTAAATTCGGTTAGGTAATTTGTATGTGTTTAATCTATTGGTAAATTGTAGCATCTCGTGTATAATTTTGGCGCTTGTTCTTATTTTCATTTAATCTTTTTGTCTTCGTTGCTTCAATATAATTAATTTAAATTTTAATACCTGGCTGTCATTTTAATTCGCTAGGCCCCGCCAGTTCAACACTCGCATAAGCTCCTTTCAACAGGCTAGTGATTTTCTGCGATATTTACGTAGGGTTCGCCTCTAGTATCTTGCGGTTATTTTGGTACTAAGTAGGTTGAGCGTGACACCCCCTCCAAGTCTTTCCAATTTCCAGAAGAGTGCAGCAATGATAATTTATCAGCATAAGCAATGGAAGGCAGATCGTACCTATAGATGTTAAATAGGAGGTGAGCCATGACCGATCTCTGAGGAACGCCGTTTTTAAGACGGCGTAGCCTGCTTTGCTTGCTGTCACCGGTGGTAAGGGTGAAACTTCGATTTCGGACAAGCTTCATGATCATTCGGACCATGTGCTTATCCGGAAGAAGTCTAAGCAGCTTGCAGGTAAGGCCACGGTGCCAGACAGTGTCATAAGCAACTGTCAGATTGATAAATAGGGCACCAGCCTTCTTTTTAGCCTCAAAAGAATTCTCGATGTTCTGGGTTAGCAGAACAACTTGATCTATGGTTGACTTCCCGCGTCGGAACCCAGCCTGCTCTTTAGGAAGCAGTGGATCGATCAATGGCTCAACGCCGGGTGGATAAGCCTCTCGAGGATCTTGTAGGCAACACAGAGCAGAGATATCGGTCGATAACTCTTTGGGTCCCCCATAGGCTTGTTGGTTTTGGGATCGCGACTACAAGCGCTTTTCACCAGATCTTGTGAATTTTGAGTCGGCGCAAACAGGAAGAAAGGTAGTTACGTAAACAGGACTTCAAGGCAGCTCCAACATGTTTAAAAGCTCTGGGAAGATGGAATCAGGTCCTGGAGCTTTACCTGGTTTTAAATGTTGGAGGGCAGAAGTAAATTCTCTCTGTAAAAAAAGTGCCAGAGATATTTACTGGATCGGGTGTTGTGGCCCCTCCAAAGGTCAGACACTTCTTGAAAGACAAGTCGAGATGACTTGCGATCAGCAGCCTCGTATTTTCCATTTCTAACCAGCTGAGATACAATAGCATCATCTGAGACGAGACAGTGACGAGGAGAGTGTTGTGACCTACCAGTAAGATTGTTCAAAATATTCCATGTTTTCGACTAGAGTGTGAGAAGTCGATGCTCCAAACTGCCTTGGACCATCGATCCCTTCACTTCCCGTCAAGCTTGGCAAGCAGAGCAGTAGCAGCCAAACTCAAATTGTCTTCCTGAAGAGACAGCAGGAAAGTTCTATAAAGGGATTTACACCCTGCATCCCAACTCGGAATATAGTTGTTTCGATACCCGGATGGGAGAGTCTTTTTGGCTGCTTTCTTAATGGTGTTACAGAAGTCCTGGTAAGCCGCATCCACATTAAGTGAATCAGGCGGCAACAAAGTCTTTGCGAATTTATTCGTCAAAGCAATGTAGTGACTCCATTTGGCGTTGCGGAAGTTCCGTTGCGCAACAGGCATGCTTGGCACTGCCATAGCAAACCTTGTTGATGTAATAAGCGAAGGTCGATGTTGTGACCTGGGGAACTTGTCAAGGACACGTCTATCCGGTAAGCGACTGTTTGGACCTACGCTGGCGAAAGCTAGATCCGGATTGGTTCCAGTGTTCCAACGGCCGGAGTAAAAACTGACAGAGTTTTTGGCATTATATAGGAGGGCAAGACAATTAGCACTTGCCCATCCAGCCAAGCACTCACCGTCCGGGCTGTTATCATTGTAACCCCAGTCAACATGACGACAGTTAAAATCGCCAGCATAAAGACTTGGGTGAGGGAACGCTGGGAGATCCAGGAATTGCAGTTGCGTTGGTGGTGGTTTGTAGACGTTGACTATTTTATAACCATCAACGTTCACGCACAACCACTCGATCTCCGATGTCGGTGGAGATTGGTCCAAAAGCGTGTATCTTAGTCGCTCGTAGACAAACGTGGCAAGGCTATGCTTCCTGCTTAAAGAAGACCCAGGTAATTGGTAATTTGAAAGTATCAACTTCTCTGCATCAGTGCAGTGTGTCTCCTGTAGTAGGATGACGAGTGCCTCAGACTGGAGCGAGATGATAAAGAACTTAGAGCGATCGGAAGGAATTGTCAGAATGAACTAAGAGCGATCCGATCGTGCTTATATAAAATATGAGAGGGCGTTTGATTAGTTAAGATAACGACCAATCGAGAGCGCGTCTGATTGATCAAGAAAAGCAACCAATTACAACCAAAGGAAAAAGATCGTTAGTGAATAAGTTTTAGACTGTAAAAAAATTACTCGTTTCGATATACACTGGATTAGGTTGAAAAGATTTGATAAAAGCAGCTTGATGAGCGGAAAGGTGGAAAAAAGTATGTCCTCGGAAAAGGATAAAAACTTTGATTTCACTGTATTGGCTGACGCAGGAAGGGTTTCCCAAAAAAGATGCTGTCCAATAGCAAAGTCATGTGCAATAAATGGAGAGTTGCTGTTTGTCTTACAGGCACAGGAAAGATTAAAGCGGTTTTGGAAAGCATGATGGTTTTTGATTTTTGAGTTGATAAAATTCTTTCAATTCTTTTTTCAGTTCAAGGAATCGACGAGTAACATTCTTTTTGGAAAGCCATTGGTTTAAAAACATGGTATGAGCATGGTACAAAAGTAGCAGATGGTCAGAATCTAGGTCGACACATAGCTTCTTAAAAAGCCATTAATTGATGCAATTAATGCTCCTGCTGTGATAAAATTAACAATCTCTATTATCTGATCAAAAACTTTTTGATGTGAATCAGAAAAATTTTTGGAAGCTGAAACTGCAATGAATGAATACCTTTGTTTCTTATTGCTTTTCTCTTTACAAAAGCTTGAAAAACAGAGTCGCATCCCAACATTGATGAAGCACCGTCTGTGCAAAAACAAGCAAGATTTTTCCATTCTTTGACTCAAAATAAGTTTAAACGTTCCTTAAAATGTCTGCTTTTGTAGTTGTTTCTAAAGGTGAGCAGAAAAGAAAATTTTTTTGAATTTGTTATTGTAAATACATGTATATTTCTCAAACGCAATTAGCTGTGCACTCGAAAAGATGTCTGTTAAATTGTCAATTTAAATTGCAAATAGAACAAAAAGAGTAGTTTTGATTCACTCTACAACCTGGCATTTGATGTCATTTAACAAATCTTTAATTATTTCTTAAATCGTGCCATTGGATAGTGAAACTAATCCTAGCTTTTTTTAGTAACTTTTCCCAGCATTATACCAGCCATTGTTAGAACACAAGGCTTGATTAATGTTCCTGCATTGGTGTGGGGCTTTTTTTGTTTTGAGATTGCAAGAACCACTGCATATGCAGCTTCAACAATCTTGCAGTCTCTTCTAAAAAAATTTCCTGAAACATCTGGCATCATCTTCTTCAAAGCTTTGCTGTGTCGTTCAAAATAGGTTTTGTCTTTATCTTTATTTTGCGTTGGGATATTATTCAGGAAGTTTTTCTGGCCTCATTGAATCGTTACTGAGTACATTATTACAAAATACAGATCTATGTGGTTATCTTTATTGGTATCCACGTTAGATGTAAAACAATACTGCATTTAAGATTCATCATGCTTTTGCTTTTTATTACTCATCTCGATTAAAAGTTAACTTGGCAAAATTTTTACCACTAGAATTTGTATTGTTAAGCAACTACCTACAATATTAACGTTCAATAATAAATTCAACTCCTACAGATGCAGCTAAAAATGGTAAATAACTATTAAATCACTACCCTTTCATTAGGGCTGCTCAGTCTTCTACACAAGATCATTAAACTTCTCCATTGTTACGCATGCATGGGCAGGGTTACCATTTCGCGCTTATTTTTAAGATTTGTGCTTATTTTCGAGGGCGCCGGAAGCGGGGGCAGGAAGGCAATTGTCCATGCCAAATGTTTTGAAGACGAAAATGCAGATTTTTGACACTGATTGAAGTTGATGATCTTTTTTTTGGTTGTGGGGAGAGACAAAAATAGAAATCAGGCCGTGCTTAGTATTTGGTCAGTTCAGATGGCAACCTTGTGTAGAGGTTTTTGAAGATAAAACTACTATGTAAGAAACATGAAAATTTGCAACTCGGCCTCAAGATGTTCATGTATTACTGTTACATAAGAATAGAAAAAATACCATCAATCAAAAATTTAAAAAGTAGCTTCAGAGAAAAGGTTAAACTGAATTTGTTGGATGGAACATAAAAGTATTAAACGCAAGAATTCCTGGCCTAAAATCATAAAATTCTCGCTGGGGAGGAATTCCTCCATGGTTGAAAACCATTAGTGTATGAGTTTTAGACTGTAAAAAAATTGCTGGTTTCAATATACACTCGATTAAATTGAAAAGATTTAATAAAAAGTAGCTTGAAGAGCGGAAAAGTGGAAAGAAGTATATCGTCGGATAAGGATAAAAACTTTGATTTCACTGTATTGGCTGGCTCAGGAAAAGTTTCCCAAAAAAGATGCTGTCCAATAACAGAGTCATGGGCAATAAATGGAGAGTTGCTGTTTGTCTTACAGGCACAGGAAAGATTAAAGCGGTTTTGGGAAGCATGATGGTTTCTGATCGGCGTGGGAACGTGTTGGTTGATGTGCTCTAGAAACCTTTGAGACTACGTCGTACGTACCGACTGTCGCAGTGGCACACAAATTGATATACGACATTGTTGTGATGATGGCACGTTATACGAGGTCTGTTCAAAAAGTATCCGACTTTTTTGTATAAAGCACACAACACAATAAATTTTGCAAGTTTTATTCAATCTCCTTGAAAATATTCCCCTTGGTGGTTCACACACTTATCCCAGCGCTTCTGCCACTTCTCAAAACACTTCATAAACTCCTCCCCCGGAATGCTCTGAAGCTCCTCCGTCGCTTTTTTCATAATGTCTTCTCTTGACTGAAATCGCCTCCCTTTCAGAGTTGTTTTTAGCTTAGGGAACAGCCAGAAATCACACGGTGCTAAGTCGGGAGAATAAGGAGCCTGTCTAATAAGTGGCATGCTGTTTTTGGCTAGAAAAGCTTGGACCACATGTGCAGAATGAGCGGGAGCATTGTCGTGGTGAAGCTGAAAATTCTTTGCTGCCCACATGTTTGGCCGCTTTCTTCGCACAGCATCACGAAGGCGACGTAGAATCTCCAGGTAGTACTCTTTGTTGATTGTTTGACCTTCTGGTGCGTATTCATGATGCACGATGCCACGGGAATCAAAAAAACAGGTCAGCATAACTTTCACATTGCTGCGGACTTGCCGAGCTTTTTTTGGGCGTGGTGATTCCGGATGCTTCCATTGTGATGATTGAAACTTGGTTTCTGGGTCATAACCATAAACCCAGGTCTCATCACCAGTGATGATTGTCTTGATAAATTCTGGGTCATGATTTGCAACATCCAGCATGTCCTCCGAAATTTCCTTCCGGAGTTCCTTCTGTTGCTCCGTCAGCAGCTTGGGGACAAATTTAGCCGACACTCTCCGCAGGTTCAAATCCTCAATTAGGATTGAATGAACTGAGCCTGTGCTTATTCCCATTTCTGCAGCAATCTCTCGTACTGTTAAACGACGATCCTCCAACACTTTTTCACGAACCTGATCCATCGCCTCCTCGTTTCGGCTTGTGGATGGCCTTCCTGAGCGAGGATCACTTTCCACTGATGCACGGCCATCTTTAAAGCGTTTAAACCATTGTTTTATCTGAGTTGGGCTTAAGGCCTCATTTTCAAAAGCTTGTTGAATCTTTCGAATTGTTTCAACTTGAGTATCACCAAGTTTTTGACAAAACTTGATGCAATACCTCTGTTCGATGCGTTCTGTCATTGAAATGAAATTTTCTGAAAATCAAAAAACCGATGAACTCGTACTACACGCCTGCACTAAATGCTTTACACAGAGAGATACGAATGACGAATCGGCCTGAAACGCTTCACGATTACGCGTGAATGTGTGTGTGTGCAGCCATGCTTTGCACGGGCAGTTTGCTCATACCTTATTGGCGAGAGGGAAAAAGGTCGGATACTTTTTGAACAGACCTCGTACATTCTTTTGAGTTGTGGGCAGAAGAGGCCTAGTTGTAAAAACAACACGTGTTTTAAAAGCAAAGTAGCCACGCTGAATGGCTGTAGTAATTTGTTTTTACAATTTGGTTAAAACATCTCCCAGCTATGGAAGATGCAGATAAGCCGGGTATTTTTTGGGTCAATGTTGAAATGACTGGTTGAATTGTCAAATCTTTTTGGTAAATGAGGATATGTAATAATATGATTTAGGTAGGCATAAGCGACCAAAATAGATCGAATTTTGTCGAGCTCGGTCTGAAATTTGCTGCTTGAGCAGATGAACAGAGCTCTGTGAACCAGGGTAGCCACAAAATTGATTTAGATCATTGACCTAAAAAAAATCCCGTTTCCTGTACACAGATGTACACAGATTTAATAAATACAGTGCTGTGTTTAACAAGGACGTCAAGAAACGGAAAAGAAGAGTTAAGATCTTTTCCGAAGGTGAAACGTAAGAATGAAGAAAATTGAATAAAAAAGAAATCCTTCACATTCGTCTTCGGTCTCAAAAGCCGCAAAGAGTGTCATCAACATAGCGGTAGTACAAGAAGGCGTCTTCACGTGAGAAAGAGTTTGGTTTCCTAGTAACCAACAAATATATTAACGAGGGCTGGACCCCACAAGAATCCAATAGCAACACCATCGATCTGCCGAAACATGGTGTTGTTGAAACTGCATTCAACCGACGACCTGTGAAACCAAAGTTCACGGTCATAGAGAGTATTGGAGCACATTTCGATAGTTTCTTGCAAGGGAAAGTTAGTAAAAGCACTGGATATATCAAAGGAACAGAGAAACAGAGATGAAGTAGGAAATGAAAATTTCTGACAGTTTTAACAAAAGTGAAAGAGTCAGGTATTCAGTAGGTAGCAAAATGTTGGAGTACAATATTAACGGCAGAAGTGAGCGATTTTGCAAATTAATGTTGGGCCGAGCCAGTCATGGACAGGATGAGGCGTAGAGGCACATTTTTTTGTTGGTTTTGGGCAAACCATACATACGTGGGCATTGAGAGCCTGTAGGTTGAATGGCTTTGTAGACTCTAACAAGGATGAGGTTCTTCTTTATTTTCAATAGTCGACATTAGGTTTGCGACTCAATCTCGGCTGTGTGATCATTTTGATTATCAACCGATATCTCTGCTCTGTGTCCCCTATAAGATCCTTGAGAGGCTTATCTATGCCGTGTCGAACCAAATATTAATCCATTGCTCCCTGAAAAGCAGGCTGGATTTTGGCGCGGAAAGTCAGCTGTGGATCATGTTGTTCTGTTGACACAGAGCATCGAGGAGTCTTTCTAAGCTAAGAAGAAGGCTGATGCCGCATTTGTCAATCTGACAGTGGCATATGACATTGTCTGGCACCGTGGCTTTACATTACGGCAATTATTTTTTACACACAACTGAAATCCACTTTTAGTTGGCGGAAATGACACTTTTAGCAACATAACGTTAGTCATCGTACCGACGCTTCATACAGCGTCGGACTGTTGACTACACTGTGTTAAATTTGATGTGGCTAAAAACCAAAAAAAGCATTTTTAATATGCGGTAGTTGTTTTTACACACATCTGAAATGCACTTTCATTCGTTGGAAATGCACATTGAGCAACATAGCGTTAATCATTGTACTGAGGCAGCAAGCAGCGTCGAACTGTTGGCAACGATGTGGTAAATTTTATCTGACGAAATACTTTGCAAAAACTCTTAATTTTCTTTATTATTTTTAAAAATTACTTTCTTTCTTTGTTATTTTCAAATTTATTTAGTCTAAAGTTAAAATTAAATATTTAAAAACGCTTTTTTACTGTACAATCCGAACAAAAATTTGTAACAAGATTATATTCTGAAATCAGTTTTACGATGTAAAATATTTTGCTACAAAGTTATTTATCAAGATTATACACAAGATTCTTGTTATGGTTCTCTTTTTATTCTAGTATTTGTTTAACTTGGCCTACAAGAAAAGGAAAAAAAACTCACTTATTTTACCAGGATTTATCTATTGTACTGGGCTTTTTACGTCTTCCCAGAAACTAAACTTTAGTAAAACTTTATAAAAAATAAAATTTCCTAAAAATAACTGGTTATTTTAAGTTTATCTATTTTTTGTTTTATGCAATCACAATAACATTCACCAAAAGTTTTTTTATTTTAGGCAGTTTGGTTTGACAATTTTGAAAATTCTTGTTATGTTACATTGCAGCCTGATAATATTTATGTATGACATGCTCGATCGATCGTAGCTAGCCTAGTAAACGTTTAAATAATAGACTTTGACAAAATAAAATGGTCACAAATTTATACAATTTTAAATCAAAATGCCGCATTAAAACCAAACTTTTATACTTACAGACTATCAACAAACGCCAGGGCTGCAGTGTTGAAAAAAAATCTAAGCGTGGGCGCGCTTGAAACGTTTCAAGCAGCAGAAACAAGTCTTTCCTCGGAGAGAACCAATTTTAATAATCATCAACAACCTTTGACTTCTTTTAGTAAGACTTCAAAAAAGCAAAGTTATCGAAATAGCTCTATCTGTTTATGATTAATTGCGTTTAGAAGGGGTTGAATTGGTTTTAAAACTATACAATCTCAAACGAATGACTTGTGGGTATCTAAGGATATCATAATAATTTCTTGTAGTAGTATAGTACATGCCTATATTTTAACTAAAGACATGTAGATTGTCGATTTTTAACTCGTTCAATATATTCGACACTACGTGCTGAAATGAAAACGCTTGAATTAGTAACCAAAAGGGGTGCCCGCATTTAGAGCGACTTACATTTGCGCGACCCTCATTTTAGCGACCTCATTTTAGCAAAGATATTGTTAACGATCTGTGTTTAGAGCGATTATGATTTGAACGACTATCAAAGCAAGAGAAGACAGGACAACAAACGACCTTCTACTGAACAAACGAACAAGAGTTAGGGTTAGGATTAGGTTAGAGTTAGCTCTCTAAACCCTCTGAAGAGCTCTGCGTTAAAAATATTCGCCTTGTGGTGGAATTGCTCAAAAGATGTCGCGAATATGAATGTCATTCAAACGTATCACCGCCACCGAAATACTGTTTAAAATAATAGATGTCTAAAAGATGAATGCTCAGATAATCTTCGACATGACTACTCAATTTATTTAGTAATCCCCAATTGTAGGCACGGTGTCCTTAAGATTCGAATAAATGTAATTTATTCATTAATAATTTTCGTTGGCGAACTTAAAACTATTTACGATGAGCATATTTGTCTTGATATTAACCCTAATTGGAACTCTTGAAATTACAAACGTTGTCGCGCTACTGTTCACATATTGTGTGAAAAGCTGATTTAACGTGGTTGTCGGTAAATTTTACATTAAGTATAGGTTTCTAAGCAGGGTTGCGGAGTCAGAAGATTAAGATCCGACTCCGACTCCCTAGTATGGGCAAAGTATTTTTCTTAAATTAGATTTAACTAAACAAAAATCATCCTTTCGAGTTGACAGTTATATTCTCTTAGAAATTCTAAGTGATGCATTAGAAATCGAGAACAAAGACAAACATCACCTTTAGATTTAACAGCTATCAGGCTCAAGAACAAAAAACAGAAAAAATAAAAAATTAGTCGCACATATGACTTAAATTGTTGCTTACAAAATCAACTTTTGCATGTTTAAAATAATTTTTTAAAATTTCGGGCACACTCTTTTTCAACAAGTATTCCAACGCAAACTTGTCTTCTTGCTAATTGTAAATCTTATTTGGCAGCTGGATATAAGACCTTGACAAGTGCTGGATTTAAACATTAATCAAAAACTTCTCTGGGCCGCATTTTGGCAGTGTAATTTTGATTTGAAAGGCTAAGATAAGCCACAACTTCAAGTGTTGTTTGTTGAAAAGCCCAGTAAAAAATTTTTTGGTTTGGTCTATGCCCCAAATTTTTGTTAACATACGAGGTATATGAATTCCTAGATGCAGCGTCCATTATGTTGTAAAACAATAATAATGATGATTTTGCTAATTTTTTGTAAAACAGAACCTCCTCAAAATGTTTGTTCAACACATCAACATCATCTTTCTTTCAGTTAAAATTCCAATTTCAGAAAAAGAGTTTCTGCTTTCATCTGCAGTAAGCGAACAATTTGTAGGCATTAAGCTCAACAGTAGAATGGGTTATTGTTACTTTCAGCTTGGTAATACAATCAAGTACACACAGTCGTTTTCATTACGTGAAAAACCGGACGAGTGGGCTATAATGCCATTCTATTACTCAAGAAATGTGAAAAATCTCTGCGACGATTTCTCATTGTTTTACAATCTGCTCGTCAAAAAAATCCCCTTGAAAGAGCAAGTTGTTTTTCATTAATAAGATTAGCCTTGTTTCTGTATGAATGTATCCAAGACGGAAAACAAAATGTAATTGCAACCAATCGGTTTATTCTTCTTTTTAGGGGAGATGCACGGGAGTTGAATGTTCCACTAAATGGCCACACATGTTTTTATCAGCCACGACAACAGGTTCCTTCTGACATCTGAGAGGGCACGTGCTACATTTGAATTGGTGATAAATGGGAAAAAATGTTATCACGTGATCAGCTGTCTGCTCCTTCGCGCCACACTCACAGGCCGCCGTAGAAGTCATACTCCGTTTATAAGTTTTTGAGCGAAATAGACCAACGCCGGGTTGGAGGCGGTTAACCTTTACCCATATAAGTCTGGGAAAGCTAATTCTCGGTGGCGTTGGACTAACATCTTTAATAAATGTATGGAGTCTAGAGGCGTTTTTTTGTTATTCCATGCTCTATCTATATTCAGCCATCGTGCTACACAGGTGCATGACTGGGCAGGATCGTTCAGCAGTGTTAGTGCAGTATATACGAATGGGTGTCTTGATTTAAGTTGCCCGCAGTGGAGACGAAGTGGAGACAGGAGTCTCTCATATACGATGTGTTCTGGCTTCTGAGCGCCGCAAACTAGAGACTGCACAGCTTTTTGGTGGCGAAGCTTTGTTGGTTGGATGCCTGATAAGATAAAAAGCTTGTCCGTTGGTGTGAGACTCAGGTATCCGGTCACTATGCACAGTTGGTTAATGGGCTAGAATGGGTACTAGGCTAGGATACAATAAGGCTAGGGTGGGTACTGCGACACCAAACACGCAGGCAGTACTCAGCCGTGAAATGGACCAAGGCAAGGTTGGCTGTGCGGAATACTGAGTCATCCGCACCCTAGCTTGATCCAGCTAATTGCTCTGAAATTCCAACGCGAGATGTTAACTTCTTGCTCAGTGAGTTTAAGTGTCGGCGAAACGTGAGTGACCTATTCAGCTTTATGTCAAGATAAGTGGCTCAGTACAAAACGGTAGGACCTGTCTGTTGACATAGATGTTAAGCTCACGTCGTGTCTCCTTGTTGTAAAAATGGAAGCTGCCGAGACAGTCTTTGTTGTACTGAGCTTGAGCTTCCACTGGTAAGGGTAGGAGGATAGAATTGCCATGTCCTGACTAAGAGTCCCCTCTATTGCCTGCCAGTCGTTTGCATAGTGAAAGGTGGCCAGATCATCAGCATAAGCATATTTTCCGCCGATTATTACTGGAAGGTCATATGTATAGATATTAAACAAGAAGAAATCCAGGAATGATCCTTGTGGGACGTCATTCTTAAGACGTTGTAACCTATTTTGCTTTCCGGTACCGGTGGTGAGAGTAAAACATCGATTATGAACAATTTCCATTATCAATGAAACCATGTGCCTTTCCGAAAGAAGATAGGGTAGCTTGCAGATGAAGCCCTGGTGCCATACAGTATCGTAGGGTGGTGTGAGATTGACAAACACATCACCAGCTTTCATTTTGGCCGAAAACCCATCTTCAATTTCATGAGTCAGAAAAGTGACTTGATTTACGGTCGAACTTCCGTGCCGAAACCCAGCTTGCTTTCTAAGTAGCATTGGGTCGATGATTAGTTTGACGCGGGCATAGATAAATCTCTTCAAAATCTTGAAGGAGACACAAAGCAAAGAGATAAGTCTATAGCACTTTGGGTCCCCTAATTATGCAGTGGCGGCCAAAAGTTTAAATACACTTGCGCATTTTTAGTTTTTCGTTTATAATTCCGTTCAAATCGAGTTTTATGACTTCTAATCAACATTTTTAAAATCCTCGTAAAAAGTTTTATCAGAAAGACCTATAAGAAAAGTAATGGCAAGGTTCCAAGTGATTGCAAAATTTAATATATTCAAAAATTGAATTGTTATGAGGTCATAAGTTTAAATGCACTTGAATAATTTTACAATTTTATCAAAAAAAAAACAATAATATTAATATCCTGAGTGATAACCCTTTTTCTTAATGACTTCAATGCATCTCTCATGCATGCTACCAATATACTTTTTATATTTTTCCAATGGAAATTCATACCAAAATTTTTGTAAATTTACTTACAGTTTATTCAGATTTTTAGACTTTTGATTATTCAAAGCTCGTATATTTCACCCCTAACATATTTTAGTGGATTGAGGTCTTTGGAGAAAAAATCTTTAGAGATACATTTGTCAGTTGGTGTTGGAATCCTCCAGAGTTGGAACATCTCTTTAACGACAAGTGTTTCTGACCTACGGTTTGTTGTTTTGTATATTCCATTTTTAACCAACTACGAGGCAATTAAGTTAACGGTAATGGAGTAGAGGTGGCATGTGTCTCTGGTTCTGCCGGTCAGGTTGATAATTATATTCCATGCCAGCCGACTGAAGTGCGTCAAGTTGATGTTAATGACAGCCTTGGACCAGCAATCTTTTTGTTTTTCATCAAGATGGGACAGCAATGCAGAAGCAGCTGAATTGGTTGTTTCACCCTACGGAGCCCGTAGAAAAACCGGATAGAGATATTTACACTCTGCATTTGCATCCCAACACGGTCTATAGTTGTTTCCGCGACCACATGGAATTGAAAATTTTTCTGATGCGTAGATAGTATTACAGAAGTCCTGGTATGCCTCATCAATACAGCTAGAGTCAGGAGCTAGTAATTCTGAAAATAGCTAGTTTGTGATTAAGCCGTATAGTTTTCGGCTTGCCTCGAGAAAGTTTCAACGCTTATACGACTCCCTTTGGACTGAGGATAGATTTTTTTGAGGATGTAATTACCGATAGTCGATATTGACCTAGGAAACTTCTTTAACGCACGTCTGTTTAGTTTGGAGCTGTTTAAATCCTTACTCGCAAAAGGCAAGTCGGGATTAGTTCCAAAGTTCTAGCAACCAGAAAAGAAGTTAGGCATCTTTAGGGTTATGCAAGAAAAAAAGATTTCCCTCGGCTTCCCGTCAGCCAGGCATTCTCAATCTGGGTTGGAGTAATTATATCCCCAATCAGTGTGCTGACAGTTAAAATCACTTGCATAATGACAGGGGTATGGGAACACTGGAATAGCTTTTGGTGTACGTTGCGGGGTTGGTGGCTTGTAGACATTGACAATCTTGCAACCATCAATGTCCACGCACAATCCCTTTATTGCTGATCTTCAAGAGGATTAATGCACAAGTTTTCAGGTAGTTTTTTCATGTACCAATGTAACAATGCCATGCTTCCTGCTTGAGACCCAAGCATCCAATGTGAAGTATGGTATTACTAGCTGGTCTGAGTTCGTGCAATGGGTCTTTCTAAGAGGGCAACAAAAACCTTGTGTCTGGTGGCCACTTGGCTGATAACGCAGGTCTTATCTGCGCCTTCAACATTTAAATGTATTATTATGGGCACAAATGGCCCACATTTAGAATTTGTGAAGTTGTCAAGTTTCTTTCGCTTCCGAAGTTGAGGGTTCGTCCTTTTACCATCCCTTAAGCACCCCAAATTAGTGTTTAGTTTGGTCATTTGCCAGTTTACGAAAATCGCCATTTGGAGGCTGATAATTTGAGTCCACGGTGTGGTAAAAGTATAAACAGTTTGTGATTTCGATGCATTAAACAAACCAAAATCCTTTGTTCAAAAAATATGGACAGTAGGGCAAAAACGTATGTCTTATCCATAAAATAATAATTTTTTTTTTATAAAACAATTTATAAGTCTTTATTAAAATCGAAAAACATTTCCAAACTTTTATTTTTTAAAATAAATTTTAATAGTTTTTGTCCCGTGTAGACAGAGTGCCAACAGTAGTGCTAATAAGTGTTTAAAATTTTTTTGTTACTTTTAAAATTCATTAGTACTTCTGGTACAATCAGAGGCAAGTTAAACTTTAAAAAATACAACAAAAGACGTAATATATTTGTTAAAGAAAAGCTTGTAACACGACGTTTCGTCCATTACATCGGGCGGACTTCTTCAGATAAAACAACACGCAATGCACAACGTATTTAAAAGCAAAAATGTTTTTTTTTTTTTTTAAAATTGTTTTTAGTTTTTGAACCAACTCATTCAAACTGTATTTTTGATAGCAACAAACAATCGTCTCATATGTTCTTCCTACATTGCAGGGCTACCATTAAACCAACGACAAAAAAACCTAAGCTTTTCACTTGGACCAAGCCATCAAATGAACAATCAATACGCTTGATATCGACAAAACTAACTCATCTTGCAATTAAAGAAACATTGGACGCGATACTTGAATCAAATGATGTGGCAAATATTGGTAGGTTTTTCGTTGCGGCATGGAACGATTGCTTTTAGATTTGTTGAACTTGGCTCTTCAATCCGTAACCCGCGCTCTATTTATCAAAATGACGTAAACTAAATAGAGTAATCGTGTTTCATTTGAAAACTTTAAATACAGAAACGGTTTTATGCAAAGTAAAAAAAAATATGAAAGTTCTTTAAATGATTTGGGTTATAAAAAATTATTGGTTTTTGGTTTCACTTTTAAACTTTGGTGATGTTGTTTTATTTGCTTGGCCACAAATATTTTCGATACGACAAAATATCCCTGATTCTATAAAATTAAATTCCTTTTTTCTAACTGATTTAAGCTGGTTACTTCTTGCGGATTGCTCAATCTACTTTGCATGTCTGCGAAACTGACTTGTGCTGTTTTGTGAAACCTCATTAAGTTTATACGTTGCTGTCTATATACTGTACTGAATGTAAATCTGCAGCTAAGTTGTATTTTGTTTTCTTAAATACGCTTTTTCATTAATTTGGTTTAAAACTTGTGACAAGTTTGTTTGGCACACAAGTTGCAAAGCTGAATTATTTTATTGCAAAAGTAAGTCTAATAAAACAATTTGTAGCAGAACGAAAATTACGGCACGATTAAAAATTGTCAAGTCGAGTCTGGGAAGTGGGACCGTTTCTGGCTCTCTGCATTTATTCAAACCTCATGGTCAGGTTCAACCTGCTGGTCACAATTGAGTTGCAGCATTTAAACTAGCGGTTCTTAACTTTTTGGTACTGCATTTCCTTTGAGGGATAGCTCCCCGCTTCACGCCCTTGACACTTATAAATAAATACAAAAGAAGTATTACAATTGCATTTTACATGTTAATCACAAATCAGTGAGACAACACTGTTTCTTAGCAACAAGCTCTTTAATGCGTGGTTTAATCTCAGACAGCGTGCACCATAAGTCTCTTTCAACTTCCAGCTTGCTGGACAACTGGTGTAAAAAATGTGGCTTTACAAAGATAAGTCGAACTAAACATAACTAGAACACACAGGGCCTGGGTTGAAATAAGAGGATAAACAGGAAGGTATTCGGCCCAAAACGCCTAAAGGTCTAGCTCTTTGAAGTTGTCCTTGGCTGTGGAATTGAATTTTACTCGAGAAACTCGTTTTGTGGTTTATCAAAAATGTCGCCTACTTCGCTCTGAAATGGGTTCTGATAAACTTCCAGGTTTCTCGCTTCTCATCTATATCAAAAAAGTATTTGATAAATTCTTTTAAGTGAAGTAGATGAGTTTTTATTTGTGTTTTTAATTCAAACTCAAGGTTACCTTTTGTGATAGCAGAATCCAGGCTACAAAAGCTTGCTGAATTTCCTTGTCCCATTTGATTCTTCTAGAGGTCAAGTTTTGACATGAAAGACAACATAATGTCATAATTTATATTGATATTGATGTTTTTCTCTTGAAGTTGAAGGTTGAGAGCATTCAACGCCTGAAATTACAGGATGGCCCAAAAGTAGGTATACAATTATTAAATTATTTTCATATGCATGAAGTTACCTACAGTGCGGTTTGTGTTACTTAAGTACCAAAAATTATGTTCCTTAAACTTGCTTTAAATTATCTGGTCATTTGAAGAGGCATAACTGTGTGTATTGGGCTGATGAAAACCCTAATTTCACCATACAAACCCAACTTAACCAGCCTTGTGTTACAGTTTGGGGCGCATTATCTAGCTAGGGTGTTGTAGGACCTGTTCTTTTGACAGAAGTGTCAATGGAGAGAACTATTTCAAAATTCTTCGTGAAGTGGTAGTGCCACAACTACAAACCAAACCTAACTTCGTTTAACTTTTCTTTCAGCAAGATAGAGCACCTCCACGTTATGCCTTAAGAGTAAGAGATTACCTTAACGAAGTCTTTCCACAGCGTTGGTTGGGAAAAAGAGGTATCATTAAATCGCCACCACGTTCACCTGACCTGACACCAATAGATTTCTTTTTTTTTGGGTATTGTAAAGAACAAGGTGTATGAGAAGAATCCCAAAGCAGTAAGTGAATTAAAAGAGTACATTCATGACGCATTCAGAGAAATTGATGAAAATTGAAATTTGTGCCGCACTGTGTGTCAGAGTGTTTTCGACAGATGTGAAGAATGTTGCAATGTTAGCGGAGGACATTTTGAGTACTTAAGAGACTAAACAGTTTCTGTCTAAGATATAACTAGCATTCTAGAAGTTTAAAACTGCCTACACGAGAACAGCAAACCTACTTTTGGACCTAAACCCTACTTTTAATAACTGTATACTTACCTTTGGGCCACCCTGTACATGTCCACAAGATAAGCCAATGATGGTTATAAAAGCCTTGGGACCAAAACTTTTCCAATAAATTGCTCTTTTTCCTGGAATCGAGAAATATTGCAACTTCTTTTATTTCATAAACCCGTTTCAGCATATTCCAGTTAGACAACCATCCAATATTTGTGTGAAACAACAGGACTACATGTTCAGATTGCATATCTTGACACAGGAGCTTAAATAGACGATTGTTAAAGGATCCCGCCTATGTGTAGTTAACGATCACAATAGACAGGTCCAAAACTTTTTTCATTTCAGGAGGCAAAGTTCTCGACGCAAAGGCTTCCGATGAAGTACGCAATGCGTACCTGTTACAGAACGATTTCTCTCTTCTACCCTCTGAATGATTGCAGGCCAAGCATAGCTGGAGCTCCACCCGTGCACGCTCCTACTAATGATTCCCACTATAGGTTGGTTTTTCTGAAAAACGTTTGACTCAACATTAAAAATATCGGCTGATGTTGCATGATATTTTTAATTGGGTGGCAGAATAGCATTTATTTTTTACCATGTTAACTAACGTGAAACGAGCATAAAGCAGAAGCTGACAACAATTTCCAATATCTGTCGTTTCATCGCATTGTATAGCAAAGAATGGAGACTATTTTATTTAGTTGAGAAGTTGATCTTTGATATCATGAGACAGTTCATCAATTTTTCTTTTGAAGGTATCATTGAATAGTGAAATTTGAGAAAACATATTTGCTTTGTCCTTGTCCCGTACTAGTATTGCTGCTAAGAGCATGCTAGGTTTCACAAGAGACTCCCCGATTCTTTGCAATTAGCATGGCAATCTTGTATAAAGCTTTAACAGCATTCAAAGATCTTTGCTAAAACGTGCCACTCATGTCCAAGATAAATTTTTTCAAGGAGTGACTTTTCATTACAAAAAATGCTTTAGGTCTGTCGGCTAAAGCAGAATGGGCTGTGGACAAGTGCCGTTTCAAACGTGAGTGACGCATTGCATCATTCGTCGTCGTCGTCGTCGTCGTTTGAAGAGGTATCCACTCCAGGTCAGACACAAACAGGACTGGGGCCGAGGGTTTATCCTTTTACTAACCCAGACTGCTGCACTGCCTGGATCAGACGCTGGCAGTGATGTCATTAAGCCAGCATCGAGTTTCGTCATCCAAAACCGTCAGACCTCGTGCTCCATGTGGTGCCCGATGTATAGGGCACGCTGTTAACACATGGTCTGCGGTTTGCTCAGAGGCGCCACACTCGCAATTCGGTGAAGGAGCGAGACCCTATTTGTGCATGGACGAATGAAATCGCCCAACACCAGTTCGCAGGCGGTTGAGCTTAACCCAAGCTGCTCGGGGTAAGCCCATTCCAACAGGCCTGGCACCGGTCCGGGGCACAAAAGCACGGAGCCTGGAAGCACCTTCACAGTACTCCGTTTTCCATTTAAGATTTGTCCATTCAGAGGCGCGGATGCCAAGTCTGGCAAGGTTGTCCAAGAGATTCCGCGCAGCTGGCACAAACGGGCGTCTGGATCTTAGTCTCACTTGGCGAGTATCTGAAGACCCACTTAAAAGACCATGCAAAATATGATCGGGGTCCAGAGATCCACGGTAAGCCAAGGAAAGTGTCGCTCCCATTCGGCAAAGCTCAGCTGGCTGGATGCCTGAGAGTATAGGTAGGTGGTCCGTTGGAGTGGGACGCAGGCATCCAGTAACTATGCGCAAGGCGTCATTCAAGACACTGTCAATGAGGCGAGTGTGAGCACTGCTACACCAGACTGGCGCACAGTACTTAGCTGTTGAGTAGACTAGAGATAAGGTGGCTATGCGTAGTGTTTTAGCACCAGCACCCCATCCCGAGCCCACGAGTCGCCTCAGCAGTGTGACGCGCGAGGATAGTTTTTTGCGCAATGCCACTAAATGGTGACGAAACGTGAGCGATCTGTCCAGTTTTACCCCAAGATAAGTAGGGGTTGGACAGAACTGTAAAAGTCCACCGTTGTTGTAGACCTTTAGCTCATGTTTGGCCTCTCGGTTGTTTAAATGAAAGGCTGTCGTCACCGTCTTAGTGTGACTAAGCTTCAACCTCCAAGTCTGGAGATACGCTGACAGTGTGGACATGTCTTGGCTTAAGGTCCCCTCCAAGTCCTTCCAGTTTCCAGAAGAGTGCAACAATGCTAGATCATCAGCATAAGCAAACTTTCTGGAAATCATGGAAGGAAGATCGTACGTATAGATGTTAAATAGGAGGTGAGCCAAGACCGATCCCTGAGGAACGCCGTTTTTAAGACGGCGTAGCCTGCTTTGCTTGCTGTCACCGGTGGTAAGGGTGAAACTTCGATTTCGGACACGCTCCATAATCATTCGGACCATGTGCTTATCCGGAAGTAGTCTCAGCAGCTTGCAGGTAAGGCCACGGTGCCAGACAGTGTCATAAGCAGCTGTCAGATCGATAAATACGGCACCGGCCTTCTTTTTAGCCTCGAAAGAATCCTCGATGTTCTGGGTTAGCAGAACAACTTGATCTACGGTTGACTTCCCGCGTCGGAACTCAGCCTGCTCTTTAGGGAGCAGTGGATCGATTAATGGTTCAACGCGGGCGTAGATAAGCCTCTCGAGGATCTTGTAGGGGACACAGAGCAGAGATATCGGTCGATAACTCTTTGGGTCCCCCACGGGCTTTGCTGGTTTTGGGATCGCGACCACAAGCGCTCTTCTCCAGATCTTGGGAATTTTAAGTCGGCGCAAACAGGAAGAAATGAAGTCACGTAACCAGGACTTCAAACCAGCTCCGGCATGGAGTATAAGCTCGGGGCAGATGGAACCAGATCCCGGAGCTTTACCTGGTTTTAAATGTTGAAGGGCAGCAGCAAATTCTCTCTGTGAGAAATTGTCAGAGATATTTACTGCGTCTGGTATTGTGGCCCTCCAAAGGTCAGACACTTCTTGAAAGACAAGTCGAGATGACTTGCGGTCAACAGCTTCGTATTTCCCATTTCTAACCAACTGAGATGCAATAGCATCGGCTGAAACGGGACAGTGACGAGGAGAGTGTCGTGACCTACCAGTAAGATTGTTCAAAATACTCCACGCTTTTCGACTAGAGTGTGAGAAGTCAATGCTCCGAACTGCTTCGGACCATCGATCCCTCCGCTTTCTGTCAAGCTTGGGAAGCAGAGCTGTAGCAGCCAAGCTTGAGTCGTCTCCCTGAGGAGACTGCAAAAAGGTTTTATAGAGGGATTCACACTCTGCATCCCAGCACGGAATGTAGGTATTTCGATACCCGCGTGGGATAGTCTTTTTGACTGCTTTCTTAATGGTGTTACAGAAGTCCTGGTAAGCCGCATCCACATCAAGTGTATCAGGCGGCAACAAAGTCTTTGCGAATTTATTCGTCAAAGCAATGTAGTGACTCCATTTGGCCTTGCGGAAGTTCCATCGCTTAACAGGCATGCTTGGCACTGCCATAGCAAACCTTGGTTGTGTAATAAGCGAAGATCGATGTTGTGACCTGAGGAACTTGTCAAGGACACGTCTATCCGGTAAGCGACTGTTTGGACCTACGCTGGCGAAAGCTAGATCCGGATTGGTACCAGTGTTCCAGCGGCCGGAATAAAAAGTGGCAGCGTCCTTGGCATTATATAGGAGGGCAAGACAATTAACACTTGCCCATCCAGCCAAGCACTCACCGTCCGGACTGTTGTCGTCGTAACCCCAGTCAGCATGACGACAGTTAAAATCGCCAGCGTACAGACAGGGGTGAGGAAACACTGGGAGATCCAGGGTTCGCAATCGCGTTGGCGGTGGTTTGTAGACGTTGACTATTTTATAACCATCAACGTCCACACACAACCACTCGATCTCCGATGTCGGTGGAGATTGGTCCAAAAGCGTGTATCTCAGTCGCTCGTGGACAAACGTGGCAAGACCATGCTTCCTGCTTAAAGAAGACCCAGCTAGTTGGTAGTTTGGTAGTACCAACTTCTCTGCATCAGTGCAGTGGGTCTCCTGCAATAGGATGACGAGAGCCTCAGACTGCATAGCGAGATGATGAAGAACGTTCATCTTGCTTGCAGTGAGGCCTTCGATGTTCAGCTGAAGAATAGTGGGTCTTCGGAACTTGTTGGCAATGTGCCCTAAAAAGGGCAGTTTTATCCTAGCATTGCCCCGTCCTGAAAAGGACGTTTGTCGATTAGCAGACCCGCACTGAACATCGGAATGGGTGGATACCCTTCCGTTTTGGTAGGTTCGGTTTCGGTCTGTCATTTTAAAATCAATGAACAGACTTACTCACGGCCCAGGCTGCGTGAAAGCACCTACCATCTGGGCCATTGCATCATTACAAAGCGTCTAATAACATATTACACACTGTGGGACTTCTGTGAGATTTTTTGCAGCGAAACAAAACCAAAATAAATGTAGCCATCAAGCTATTTTCTTTTTTTCCTGTTATCTTGATCCCAAAGTTAATATAGTAGCTACGCAGGCACTACAACATGATAAAGCATAAACTAAATTAATTCTTAAGATTAGGTCTATTCTTAATTTCTTTACGAAGTTTACATACCGTATATCGCACTGCAACTTTAACAAACGGACTGATAGCTGCCTCAATCAATTCTGATTTTTCACTGACTGCATTTGACAGCACATGGTAAGCTGCATGTTCATGAACGCACATACTTACTATAGTATTCAGACATCATATAACCACTGAGGAGTAAGGAAAATCATACAATAAGCAAAAAAACGTTAATCTCAAAATCATTAAAAAATGTGTTGCAAAAGTTTACGTACGCTCCCCAACGGAGGTGTGCTTCCCGGTTAAGAACCATTGATTTAAACAAATAATTTAATTATTATTTTCTTTGGTGACGATTGATTTTTTTCAAAATCACGGGATTTTATGATAAGCGATCGGCGACTTTTAAGCAATGTATTGCTTGATAACTAGAAAAGTTCGTTTGGATCCAAAAAAATATTGGAAAAAAGGCACTAAAACTTTTAAAAATATAATCAGAAACATGAAATTTTGCAAAGCAGCTTTAGCTTGCCTGGCTTATTAATGAAGTAAAAAAACTTAAGGTTAAATTTTTATACTTCAAATTTCAATTTAATTCTACAGAAATTTCAATTTCAAGTTAATATCAAGTATGAATATGATGGTCATAAAAACTTTATGATATAATCATACGAGTATATGTGCCGTGCAGTAATCAACAATTGATTAAATCATTTAGGCTGCTTAAAACTTGTTTTTACTTCGCTTATTAACTTATCCTTATCAACTTAGTCAAGTAAACCAAAGTTAATCAACCGATTACTTATTTATCAAATCATAGTGATGAAAACTTTATTTTACATTATTTTCATTATGATTGTAATTAAGAAATTTAATTAATTAAACACACAGCTGTACAGAAAAAACGGTCCTTACGTATTATCGGGAGGACCTTTGATTTTTACATTAAGGGTTTATTGGTTAGTATGAAGATTGGTTAGTAAGTCCTCCCGATAATACGTAAGCACCGAAAAAACTTTTCACACAGTTTTTGTTAGATAGTTAAATCTTATTTATCATTTCTGTTTTTAGGCAAAAAACCTGGAAATCTTTTGGAACTAAGTGATTGCAAAACGATAGAACTTGGCGATAAACACAAACGTGTAACTCTTTATTTATCAAGTAGAGTTTTGTTCGATTTCATTTCCCAAGCTTTTAACGTACAAATCAACCGCGACGAAGAAAAACCAATAATTGATCTTTTATTCAATGCATTAATACCAATACAACCTAATGCAAGACCATTAATTCAGAAATATTCTCACCATAACATCTTTCAAACCACATTTAATCTTGCTCCCAAATTATTTTTTAAAGATAAATGTCTTGAAATCAAGATTTACAATTTTGACAGCGAAGGTTTGAAAACATTCAAGAACTACAACGCATCTTGCATTTCTCTTACTACAGCAAAACGAAATGGTTGGATATAACTGAAATGGAACCGAGTTGTTCAGAGACTAATGCAACAATGTTTTTGCAAAACGATCGGAGTTTAACGGCAAACTTCGAGGCAAGATGTAATGGTTTTAAAGATCTCAGATGTATAACGAAATGCTACCAAAGCTTACTTCCTGCTACAAATAATAATAAGATAATCGAAAAACATCTGAACTTTGTTAATGATGGCTTTTTCAGTACAAAAGCATCAAAATATCTTTCATGTCACCAGAAAAACCTTCTGCAAGCAATTTCAAAACAGACCACAAGTTCTAACTTAACTATTGACAAATTTTATCAAATTAGGGCATTACTGAAACCTGGATCCGATTTTATCAATGAAAGTGAATTCATTTCAACTGTTCAAAATGGAAACGGAGAAAAATTAATCTTTACGGATGAGGAAAATTCAAAAGCATATACTTCTTCAACTGACTTTTTTAGTAATCAAAATGATAAAGGTAAAGAAATATTGTTGTATGATGACGGTTATCATCTAAAAGACAAAAGATTAATTAATTCTAATCTGCATAAAAACAAGTGCCTGTACCACGCAATTAAGCCTATTGTTTCGACTAAGAACTTTATAAAAAGTTCAACTAAACAAGTACAAAGTGGTAATATTGCAATGCAAAAATTGTTTCAAGATAAACAACCAAAACAGTTAAAAGCAAAGTCAGTTTTCTTTAAATCTGGAAGACTTAAAGTAATAAATTTGTCAAAGTCTTTTATTCTTGAATGCTATCTTAAAGAAAAATGGGATAGGGAAAAGAAAGCTGTCGATTTAAGACCTATAATTTCCGAGTCCAAAGAAAATGTAAACTTAAAGAATGCCACGGATCTGTCAATAATTTCAAAACCTGACTCCATTATTAATGCTAAGAATAAAGAAATCAAGTCAAGAAAAAGAAAACACGAAGAAATAAATAAAACCTCACTTATATCACGTTGTGCAAATAATAGCAATTGGAAATTTAATTACAATCAAAAAAGAGTTTTAAAGCGTTCGGTTTGCTACTTTGGTTCAAAGACAAACACAAAAGATTTTACGTTTTCTTTTAGGACAAATACAAATAAGTTGAATATTAAAACAATTCAACAAATTCGTAAACATAAATCTGTGTCTGATTTAAAAGTAAAAGATAACTTTGGAATCGAGAAGAATGTTTTACGAACAAAAGCCATTTTCTTCAATAGTTCGACATCAATCAAAATATTTACTGCCACTAGGAATCAAGATTTAGACAAAGAAAAAAGTTTTGATCATAAATTTGAGGAATACAAGCAATATAAGACGGAATTAATAGCACTGGTTGATGAACACGAAAAGCATAATGTAGAATCTGATAAAAACCATGGATCGACAATTATTAGTGTCCAAAATGTTCCATTTTCACCAATTTCATTGAAACCATTGAATAACAAATCAGCAAAAGCAATTAGTTTTGCTTATCGAGATCATTCAGCTCGTTCAAGTTCTTCTGTTGACGAACTGTCAAACTGTACATATTTTTCAACACAAAACCTTTTAAATAACTCTAAATCCAGCACTGAATGTGCCCTGAGCAAAATTATGAACGAGGAATGTGAAAGAACCATACGTAAGTTTTTTAAAAAAAAAATTTTGCAAGTGTTTATTATTGTTTCTTGAATAGAACAAGTATTCTATTCCGACTCAACTTTTAAATGAAAACTTTATTTAAAAATAGAAAGGTTACAAACTTTAAAATGATTTTTGGCCAAAAAATACTTTATTGCTATTATTAATATTACCAGTAGTCGTTCAATTGCCATTCGCAAAAGCATGAAATTGATTATTTAAAGTTTATCACTATGTACTATTTAAATCGTTTGTTTAAAAACAGTAGGATTGAAACATTTATTACTATTATACTTAAAGTAAGTTGGACAAAGAAAAATCAAATAAATAAAAACTTGTTTCTTTAAATTTCTAGTTTTCAAGTTTCAAACATAACGTTTTTGCATCTTTAACTGAACTGTAAAAACCAAGAACATTATGCCTGACCAAACAATAATAAGTAATTTGCCTAAGAAAATTGAAGCAAAAAGTTTTTTACTTTTTTGAAAAAAATGAGTGCAGAAATAGATTTACGCAAAAAACAAAAAAATTCTGTATTTGTAAATTTTAACATAGAATATTTTAATAAAAATAATAAGTTTTTTTTTAAACAAATTAATATATCTTTATCAAGGCCGAAAAATTTTAACTTTAAAGTAGTGGTGATTAAGGGTTTAAATTTTTTTTGTTTTTGAAAATTGTTTTTAGTTTTTAAACCAACTCATTCAAACTGTATATTTGTTAGCAACAAACAATCGTCTCATATGTTCTTCCTACATTGCAGAGCTACCATTAAACCAACGGCAAAAAAACCTAAGCTTTTCGCTCGGACCAAGCTATCAGTCCGGTACAGCAAATGAACAATCAATACGCTTGACATCGACGAAACTAACTCATCTTGCAATTAAAGAAACATTGGACGCGATATTTGAATCAAATGATGTGGCAAATATTGGTAGGTTTTTCGTTGCGGCATAGGACAATTGCTTTTAGATTTGTTGAACTTGGCTCTTCAATCCGTAACCCGCGCTCTATTTATCAAAATGACGTAAACTAAATAGAATAATCGTGTTTCGTTTATTAGAAAACTTTAAATACAGAAACGGTTTTAGGCAAAGTAAAAAAAAATATATAAAAGTTCTTTAAATGATTTGGGTTATAAAAAATTATTGGTTTTTGGTTTCACTTTTAAACTTTGGTGATGTTGTTTTATTTGCTTGGCCACAAATATTTTCGATACGACAAAATATCCCTGATCCGAAAATAAATCTAATAAAACAATTTGTAGCAGAACGAAAATTACGGCACGAACAGCACGGAATTACAAATTGCCAAGTCGAATCTGGGAAGTGGGACCGTCTCTGGCTCTCTACATTTGTTCAAATCTCGTAGCCAGGTCCAATCTGCCGGTCTGACCGAATCTACTGGTCACGATTGAGTTGCGGGATTTAAACAAATGATTTAACAATTATTTTCTTTGGTGACGATTATACTTCTTTTGTACGGAAATCACAGGATTTAGTGATAAGCGATCGGCAGTTTCTCAGTAAGTGCGGCTCGATAAACTAAGCAATAAAGGAGCCATGCATTCTACTTTGCGATCGGCTGACTACAGTTGGTCGGATCCACATAAAGTAGGATCTGGATCCGGTCCGGGTCGTCAAACAAATAGAAGTCAGTTCCCAGGAGATTCGCTTTATTTCAACATCATAAGATCAAGATCCGGAAAAATATTGCAAAAATAGCTTCTAAAAGTTTTTAGAATACAATCAGAAGTATGAAAGTTTGCAAAGCAGCTTTTGCTAGCATGGATTAGTAAAGGGGTGAAAAAAATGATTTGTCAACAGCATCATTAAGCCTTTTTGCAGTCACCTAGTGGACACGCCAACTGTTATTAACCATTCCAAGCTTTGGCTTAATGCAGTTTGTTATAGCAGCCAAGTCATGAAGCAAACAACTTATTTTGGTGATTTAAATTTATGTTGGGATTTAAAAATTAGTTCAAATTTTACAATTTGTTTGCTATGCAATGAAAACTAAATTCTTGCAATTATTTGGCTGGACTTTGCATGTAGTTAGATACTGTAGTTATTTATTTTAAAAAATTTTCTGAAGATCTTTCACACTGCAACTCGCGGTCATTTTCTTTTTAAAGTTTATTTAAGTCCAATGTTACATAGATTAAATTTAAAACCGAAATTAGGTACATGATCAAACTATATGGTAAGCAGATTTTGTTAATTTAATTTTTAAATATTAACCATTTATCTGTCTGTGCCAACATTTTTTTTAGAAACAAGTAGAATAATTACAACTCTTGTTTTAAATTATATTGTTGCACCTGGATTGTTTTTAGTGATTATGTGTAGCCTATTCTTATAAGTTTTGGCATCTCCAATATTATTGCAGTCAAATTGCATGACATAATAAATTTCAATTAAAATAGCTTTTAACAGCAAATGCTTCATCTAAAGCTCTTTTGTTAAATAAGTAGTCTTAAAAAAGGCTGTTTTGAAAACTCGAATGTTTTCGTCTAGCTCTCTTCAGGAGGTTTCGCTAGAATGAATTGCAGAACTGAACGTAGTATTTCAAAAGTTTTAAGACTGATCCTGATTGGCTAAAAATTAAGGTTAGTAGCAGATATAATAATTAAAAGTATTTAATAAATAAAACCACGTTTTGTCAGCGTAAGAAATGTTTTGGCAAAAAAATGGAACAAAATTATGCAAGTTTTGTACTAAAATTTGGAACTAAAAAGACAATTTTTTACAATTATACTAACAATTTGTGTTTGTAAACAAATTCTTTCTGCCTACACAAATTAGGTTTTCGAAGAGTGATGAAAATTGATTCCAAGACTGATAAATGGAAATCGGATCGTGCTTTAGAGAGAATAAAAAATTGATTGTCCTTATCGTGAGATGCACATTTTTGGTTATGTAACAGATGATTTCCAATCTCTGAATCACAGTGCGGTATTGAGTTCGCTAGTTTTCCTGGGCCTTCTGGTTGTTTACGTTCTTGAATGGTCCTGTTCCGAATAGACTTCGACACATGCTGGCGGATTCTGTCCTGCAAACGTTGAGACGTTCGACCCACGTACCGACTATCGCAGTGGCACATGTATTCATATACGACGTTACTTTGTTGAAAAGTGGGAAGAACGTCTTTATGTATAGCAGGTAAAATTCGTCTGGTGGAAAAGATCACTCGTGGTTGAACCGCTCCAAAACAATTATTAATAGATAATTTTATTTTTCTTTCAAATTTCAGGGAATTTTCGCCAATCCAAGGTAATTTTAAATAGACAGGGCATTTTTTTGGGCCTTCTTTAGTGCTTTGTTGGAAACGTAAAAGTTTTTTGGAAATTCTCGAATCAATAAGGAATTCTGGATAACCATTTTTTACAAGAATAGAGCGAATATTGTCTAGTTCATGTTTTCAATTGTCAATTGTCGAATATTGTCTAGTTCATGTCAAATTTCAATTAATTTTTATTAATATGTTTTGACACTTTTTATCATTCAATTACTTGGGAAAAATAAAGATAGTTTAAGATATTATTATAAGCGGGTTGTGTTTTTAATTTAAATTAAGCACTTTCTCCAAAATTTGTTTTTATCTTAATTGCATTCCACAACAACTATGCGGGTCAACACATTTACCAATATGCACATGCACTGGAAACTTGAATTATGGTATTTAACAGTTAAATATATTAAAAGCAAAACTGCTTCCATCATCACAAGCATACCTAATTATATATAAGCTTCTAAAACAAACAAAGATTTATGTAAATTCTATAAACAAATTTGCTTATTATAATAAACTTATTACCGTAAATAGTTTGGTCGCCCTGTCTTTAATTAAGAGATTCAGTCACTTAATTTTGATTGCAAATGCTTAAAAAAAACAAACATTAAACTCCAAAATTATCAAATCAAGAAAAAATAGATAGTTCAATAATTTACATTGATCTTGAATGCTTACATACTTGCATATCAACTTAAAATGGTACTTAATGCAAAAACCAAGTTATTCAAAAACAGAAAAGTAGGCTATCATAGCAAAACCAATTGTTACATTATTAAATGATAAATTTTAACAAGCAACCCAATATAATAAAGTCTACAAGAAGCTACGTATACTTTATCAAAAGGCAATTATTTTTGTTTTTAGGCGAAAAACCTGGAAATCTTTTGGAACTAAGTGATTGCAAAACGATAGAACTTGGCGATAAACACAAACGTGTAACTCTTTATTTATCAAGTAGAGTTTTGTTCGATTTCATTTCCCAAGCTTTTAACGTACAAATCAACCGCGACGAAGAAAAACCAATAATTGATCTTTTATTCAATGCATTAATACCAATACAACCTAATGCAAGACCATTAATTCAGAAATATTCTCACCATAACATCTTTCAAACCACATTTAATCTTGCTCCCAAATTATTTTTTAAAGATAAATGTCTTGAAATCAAGATTTACAATTTTGACAGCGAAGGTTTGAAAACATTCAAGAACTACAACGCATCTTACATTTCTCTTACTACAGCAAAACGAAATGGTTGGATATAACTGAAATGGAACCGAGTTGTTCAGAGACTAATGCAACAATGTTTTTGCAAAACGATCGGAGTTTAACGGCAAACTTCGAGGCAAGATGTAATGCTTCTGAAGATCTCAGAGTTTCAAGAATTTCAAAGCGTTCGGTTTGCTTCTTTGACTCAAAGACAAACACAAAATATTATGTTTTTCTTCTAAGACAAATAAATACAAGTTGAACATCAAAACAATTCAACATATTTATAAACATGAATCTGTATCTGATTTGAAAGTAAAAGATAACTTAGGAATCGAGAAGAATACTCGTATTTTATCAACAAAAGCCAAAAATCTTTTCAATAGTTCGACATCAATCAAAATATTTACTGCCACTAGGAATCAAGATTTAGACAAAGAAAAAAGTTTTGATCATAAATTTCAGGAATAAAAACAATATAAGACGGAACCAATAGCACTGGTTGATGAACACGAAAAGCATAATGTAGAATCTGACAAAAGCGATGGATCGACAATTGTTAGTGTCCAAAATGTTCCATTTTCACCAATTTCATTGAAACCAATATTCAATAACAAATCAGCAAAAGCAATTAGTTTTGCTTATCGAGATCATTCAGCTCGTTCAAGTTCTTCTGTTGACGAACTAACAAACTGTACATATTTTTCAACACAAAACCTTTTAAATAACTCTAAATCCAGCACTGAATGTGCCCTGAGCAAAATTATGAACGAGGAATGTGAAAGAACCATACGTAAGTCTTTTAAGAAAAAATTTTGCAAGTGTTTATTATTATTTCTTATTTTATTCTGACTCCTTTTCGAAATAAAAATGTTTAAAACCTTTATTCAAAAATAGAAAGGTTACAAACTTTAAAATGATTTTTGGCCAAAAAATACTTTATTGCTATTATTAATATTACCAGTAGTCGTTCAATTGCCATTCGCAAAAGCATGAAATTGATTATTTAAAGTTTATCACTATGTACTATTTAAATCGTTTGTTTAAAGATAGTAGGATTGAAACATTTATTACTATTATACTTAAAGTAAGTTGGACAAAGAAAAAAATCAAATAAATAAAAACTTGTTTCTTTAAATTTCTAGTTTTCAAGTTTCAAACATAACGTTTTTGCATCTTTAACTGAACTGTAAAAACCAAGAACATTATGCCTGACCAAACAATAATAAGTAATTTGCCTAAGAAAATTGAAGCAAAAAGTTTTATATTTTTTTGAAAAAATGAATAAAAAAATAAATTTTATGCAAAATGAAAACAAAAAAATTTTGTACTTGTAAATTTTAACATAGAATATTTTAATAAAAATTATAATTTCTTATCATAAAGTAAATTAATATATCTTTATCAACGTCGAAAAACATTACCAATTGATTTTTTAAAATGCATTGAATTATTTTTTGACCCGTGTTGACAGAGCGCCAACAATAGTTCTGATAAGGGTTTAAATTTTTTCGGTTTTAAAAGATTGCTTTTTTTGAACCGACTCATTGAAATTGTATTTTTGTTAGCAACAAACAATCGTCTCATATGCTCATATACATATATATATATATATGAAATTATAGATCCAGATGCTTCGTCCACGTCATTGGAATGCCATTTATTCGATATCGTGGAAGGGAACATGCTGAGTTTCAGCAACTTTATCACTCCCAACGAATAGTTGGTGAATACTGCTAAAGTGTAATTTTCAAAATTCCAACTAATAAAATGCAAAAATATTGGGGGTGCAACGAAAGGAGCTGAGCCTTTTCATTTAACTATATTTACAATATTGACGTGCAAAAAAGAATGCTTATAATTTCAACCTCACTCAATAGAGTGAAAAATTGAAATAGTTTGAATGATTTTTTGCAACCTTTACAGTAAAACTTCTTTCCATATTTTCTAAGTGAAATTTTAAAGTATATTATTCGTAATTAAAGCATCACTTGACATCAACAAACCTACAGTACTTAGACCAAGCATTTAAAGGCACTTGGAGAATTATCAAACAACAAAAATCAGTTTTATTAACTTTATTAAGAAAACTGATACAAATTAACACAAACTAACAAACGAACATTTAAAAAGACTGTGTTGAAAATTGCATTTCAGGCTAACTGAATCCAAAACTATATACAGCAGATGTAAATAATTTTCTTAACAACAAAGTACAAAGCCAACATAAAGATAGTAAATATAATATAAAACAATTAACATGGCACTCAAACACTTTAATCATTTCTATATATCCTTTGCTTAGTTTTACGTTCAATATATAAACTACTACACGGCGACTTACTTCATCATAAACGGAAATTTACTAACGTCACAAGATTTGTAATAAAGGTACTGCATCATTACACATGAAAATAATGACAGCTTTCCAAACGCACTATCGATGACTTAATAGGTGGGTATGTCAAAATTCAATTTCTTGGGCATCAAGTCTTTATCAATCTTTTTCTAATAAGTTTCAAAGCCTTATTGTAGCTATGATTGGGCACCAACAAAGTTCGTGCCATTTTCTGTCGCTAAAAATTTCCGCAAACCTATTAGAAAATGAGTTGTTCTTAAATCAATAAAGATTTTGATGAGAAAAGTTCAAAATTTGGAGTAGGTCAATGCACAAGAACGCTTCAGTATATTACCCTAAGGCATTATTGCTATTGGACTCATAATGTTAACTTTCCTAGTGATGCACAACGAATAAAGATTCATTTATTATTTGAAACCCGAACATCTAATATCTTTAACGAAAGCATGTATTGTGTATGTTGCTCAGTGATTGCATATGTTTTTGCATCACACGGTTTCTTGATCGTTGTCGACGGTTGCATACACGACTGCTTTCTACAGAAAATAATGTACTTAAATAACATTTGAAGTAGCATTTGCACTTCAGCTACACATTTTTCGGTTGCCAACTTAAAGTAGGGAAGTAGCTCCAGAGCTTCGACCGAAAAGCTCCTGTCATTCCGCCAAAGCAATCAAAGCAAAGAGAACATGTCATATTCACTTTTGTAAATAACTTTAGCTCAAAAACTCGTCAATTGTTGCCTCAACCAATTTCTTGAGAAACTTTATCCTTAAGCATTAAACCCGAGATTTGAATAGCAGGTCTTCTTTAACTTCCTGCTAATTTAGAAAGTTTTTGAAGCTGGTAATTTATTGACAAAAAAGGCGGTGATTGATGACTGCTTTTACGATTCAAAACTAACGCCAACGCTAGATGAACCGAAACCTCTCTTTCACTTGGGAATTTATTTCAGTGAAGACAGATACCAAACGATTGAAAGAATAGTCAATCCACGCTAATCGATAAACCAAAATGTTGTTACTTGAAAATTCAGTCGCTCAAAATTTCCCACTGCCAAACATTAATGCAGGCAAAGCAATTAAACAGTCAAGTAATGTTGCTTTGACTTTTACGTAGAGTTTTTGACCTTTGGTCTAGGAAACGGAGCGCACGTTGATTAATTGGATCCTTTTTTACGCGTATAAATATCACCTGTAAGTTTACAACGACTGCGACTGGGTGCTTGCAGAATTGTTCTAAAACACCTACAAGACTGTGTGAACCTTAAAAATTTTTCTTTTATAAGGTAATATACAAGCTTATTTTTTCTGTGGCTTAAATTACCACCATATTAGCCACTTTATCATTAAAAATGGAAAAGAATTATTTTGATTTTATGATCCGTCCAAACTGACAATATGCGAAAAGCATGTAAAAGTTAAGAGCAGCGCTAGGTTCGCCATCTACAAAAACCGGTAACTTGCGCTAAGATCCTACAACTTCCTCCACGTAAAACCTACTTAATGAGAGTCCTGCCAACTAACAATCAACTTTTATTGACGCTCGAAAAACATATGAAACGTACAGAAATCCATTCTTTTAACTTGATCTGTGCTATTTTACCTGGACTCATGTGTATATAAACCATCTTATGTTGTGGAAAAAATTTATCAACTTTTTTGAAAAATACTTCCAGCAAGATCTGAAAACTGTGAAACAACAGGCACATCAACAAAAGATTGTTTTTTTTTCCTATTATGCCTTGTAATAGTATCTCCACAGAGAAAGTATTAAAATATAGTATCAACTCTACCCATTGATAATATTATATTTAAATACCTTTGTCTACAATTTAAACCCTACTCTGGTCATAGTTTTTGGAAATGCCATCACAGTCTGGCTCACCGTCAAAAATGGCCAATATATTTTTATAAAATCTTGGATAGGTGTTTAAGACATTGACAAACAGACCTGAATGCGAGAATCGTTAGAATTGAGTAGCTGACGCAAAGGATAAAATTGAAAGCGATTTTTTTGTTTATGCGCTTGTTGCAGATGACAGTTAATCATTTTTGAAGTCAGTAGCTTCAAAATGAAACAAGTTGTAATGCTTTCACAAACTCAAGTGGCATCTAAAATTAATTCGACAGTGTTTAACTCCACAGTCTCTGGCTAAACGAAAGAGTAAGCTACGGTAGCGAAGACTGAAAGAACTGCACCAACGACAAGTCACCTCAACGTGGTGGTGCAGTCCCCTTCCCTACACTGGGGAGGGTCGAAATGGCTTGTCGATTCCCCGAGGGTCTCATTCTCGGGCGATTCTCTTCCAGACAACTCTTCTCATTTTTTATCCCTGCTGTCCAATGCGCGGTCACATGTGGACAGCACTCTTAAACCCAATTGACCGCCCCCCTACCCCTTCTATTTTTTTCGGACATCTCTTCCTCGTCTCTCCTTCCACCCCAAACCTCTTCATTACTCATCCCACTCACCGCTGATTCTTATCTCTATGTTTCTTCTCATCAGCGGTGACATTCACCCCAACCCTGGCCCTATAGACCTCTGCTCTGTCTGCTCCCGTAGAGTCACCTGGGGAAACAGATCAATACAATGTACCGGCTGTTCTCTCTGGGTACACCTCTCCTGCTCTGGTCTTTCTCCCGCTGACTTCCGCAAAATCTCCCTGGGACACTCTTGGACTTGCCCAATGTGCCCATCCCCTTCTCAACCCCTCCCCTCCCTCTCACACTCTAATCCCGTATCTTCATTCTTTTCTGTATCTCCATCCTCTCACACTCCAAATCCCCCACCTCCACTCACAAACAACCACAAAACCATATCTTCAAAAACTAAACCCTCCCCCAAAACAACCTCGAATAACCCCACCCATCTTCCTAATCACCCCCAACTAATTTATACTTACCCTCCCTCAGCATTGACTACTCCTTCTCCTCAAACCCAACATACCACCTTTCCTCTCACACAGTCTTCTTTTCATCCTTCCTCCCCCTCTCGAAACAACCTCCGAATCCTACAGTGGAATGTTAATGGGATTCGCCTGCGTCGTACTGAACTCCTACACTTTCTCATAATCAGTACGATCTCATCTTCATACAAGAGTCACACCTCTCCTCTGACTCCACCTTCCGCATACCCGGCTACAAAACCCTCCAGAAGAACCGTTTTATGACGAGCAGAGGAACCACCAACTCTACGTGAAACCTAGGAGGAGGTGTACTGATACTTGTCAAAAACGGTCACAATCCCTCTCCTCTCTCGACCCCAGGTCCGATTATTTAGCTATCGCAGTTAAAATAAAAGGAGCCGCTCCCATACATCTTTTCAACATCTATGTCCCTCCTATCCGCTCCTCTTCCTCCGACTCTCGCCCAAAATCCTTTCCACCCTTTTTCCTACATCATCTCCTACCACTTACATCTTTGGCGACTTTAACAGCCATCATTCATCCTGGGACTCCCACTCACCGGAAGACCAATCAGGCAAAGATCTGTTTGATTGGCTCCTCTCTTCTGATCTTTTACCTCTTAATAACCCCGAACACCACACCCTACTACACCGTGCCACCGGAAACCGCTCTTCCCCTGATCTTTTCCTAGTTCCTGCCCGAATAGCCTCTAAATGCACATGGCAGACCCTTCCGGACCTCGGCTCAGATCATCTTCCTATCTCCATCACTATTCCCACTTCCCTTATAATTAACTCTTTCCACCGCCCCCCCTCATTTAACTATAATAAAGCTCGCTGGGATGATTACCTTACTTATATTGATACCCACTGCCCTCCTCCCTCTAACTTTACAACACTTTCTCTTTCTGAAGCCACCCATACCTTTACCAAACTCCTCAATGATGCTGCCACTTCTGCCATTCCTTTCGGCAGCATCAACCGCTCTGCTAAAGCCTGGTGGTCTCCTGAAGTCGCAGATGCCGTCGCAAAACGCCGAAAGGCATTTGCAAAGACACACAGTTCCGAAGAAGACCGCCAGCACTATATCGCCACTTCCAGATATACCTCCACTGTGATTTCCAAGGCTAAAGCCAAGTCATGGCAGAAAATTTGCTCTAGCCTTTCTCCTAAAACCCGTCCCGGCGAAGTCTTTTCTCTACTACGCCCCATCTCTGGCTCTCCCTCCCCAACTACTTCTGACCTTCCCAATTTCTCAAATTGCCATACCCCTGTAGATTGTGCGAACCATCTCTCCTCGCATCTACAGTCCCATTTCTCTACCCAAACCCCAAAACCTTTTCGAAGCACCAAGAAAGTCAAATGAAGCAAATCAGAACCGCACACTGCAACACCCTGCATTCCACTTTCTGTACACCATTCTCCTCAATTGAACTTTCTTCAGCTATCTCTCAACTCTCAACCTCAACCTCCTCAGGCCCTGATCAAATTACCTACCCTCTTCTATCCCACCTCCCACAATCTGCGTTAAATTTTCTTCTATACATCTTCAACCTTTCTTGGTCAACTCACACCTTCCCGTCTGCCTGAAAGCAATCAACAATCATCCCCATACTCAAACCCGAAAAACCCTCAGACTCACCTTCTTCATATAGACCCATTTTTCTCACTTCATGTACCTCCAAATTCTTCGAAAGAATGGTTTTAGGACGATTAACCTATTTTCTCGAACAACAAGACATTCTCTCACCCGTGCAAGCTGGTTTTGGACCTGGTAGATGTACTGTAGACCAGGTTCTCCTTCTCTCACAGTCAATCGCAGATTCCTTCCACCAATCTAAGCCAGGCGCACGTACAGTCCTTGCCACTGTAGATTTTGCGAAAGCTTTTGACTCAGTTTGGCACTCTGCCCTTCTCTCTAAACTCCTCTCATTAGATCTTCCTCTTTGCTTTGTCGAATGGATACGATCCTACCTCTCAGATCGCCGTTCGTAAGTCCAAATCTGTAATTCATACAGTCGTCCTTTCCGTCTCCGAAGACGAGTTCCCCAAGGTTCGGTTCTAGGACCAGTTCTCTTCTCTTTATACATCAATGACCTTCCCACTTTCCTTCCTGCATCTGTCAAGACCTCTCTCTATGCAGATGACCTATCCATCTGGGCCTCCTCCCCGAGTGTTGAGTGTGCAACCTCTGTAGTACAATCTGCCCTCAACAGACTGGTGGAATGGTCCTCAAAATGGCGCCTTCCTCTCAACCCCCTCAAATGTGAAACATCCTTCTTCAGCTTAGACCCCTACCAATCACGTATACAACCCTCTCTGCACATTCTTAACACCTTACTCAAATTTAACCCTCATCCAACCTTTCTCGGTGTAACCTTCCACCGCACTCTCTCTTTCAAATATCACATCTTATCCTTCCGGAAAAAGTTTCACAGCCGATCCCGTGCTTTCCGCTCCATTGCCTCTGCCTCCTGGAGTCCATCAAAAGAATCCTTATGTACCCTATACAAAGCCTTCATTCGCCCCATCCTCACCTATGCTTCCCCAGGCTGGTTTCCTTTCTCATCTCCTACTCACATCACCTCTGTGGAGAGGATGCATAGATCTTCCTGTAGAGTAATCACAGGTTGTCTATCGTCCACTCCCATTCCTCTACTTCATATAGAAGCACTTCTACCTCCACTACGAGTCACCCTCACCCACCAATCCCTCTCCTTCTTTGAACGAGCCCTCCGTCTACCTCCCACCTTTCCCATAGCCTCTCTTGCGAACTCTAACCCCCGTACACGTCTCAAGAAGAGCTCATGGAGATCCTTCTCCAGATCACATAACCTTACCCCTAACCTACATCTTATCCGTAAACCACTAATCCTCTTTCCTCCTAAAACCCCTGGTCTGCCCCATCTAATTACACAATCTCACTCCACCTCTCATCCCCATGCTCTCGCAAAGACCCCCTCCCTTCGCAACACTGCAGCTACCTCCCATCTTTCCACTCTATCTCACAGCGATATCTCTGCTTAAACTGACGGTTCGGTACCTGGCGGGCTGGGACAGGGTGGTGCAGGGATACACATCAAGTGTACAAAGTGTGTCACTGCTACCTCGCTTTCCTTCTCGACTGGTCTCTGGGCTACCAGTTATAGTGCTGAAACCGTCGCTCTCCTACATGCTCTTGAGTGGTGTATCACTCACTCCAAGACATGTAATTTTGAATCTATCATCTTTTTTTCCTACTCTTTATCTGTCCTATCAACTCTCTCTACCCCCCTACCATACTTAACCCCCAAATCCTTATCCAATACTCAATCTCTTGTTAACTCTCTATCTCAATCCAAAGTTGTCCATCTACAATGGATACCTGGTCACTCTTATCTCTTATAGGGCACAGCACTTTCCTTAACTCTTATCTTCACAGGATTGGTCGAGCCGAGACTCCTTCATGCAGCAACTGTGGTTCTGAACCACAGGATTTCTCACATCTCGTGCTCGACTGCCCTGTACTAGACCCTCTACGTCGGGCCATTTTCGGTCACACCCCTTCTCTTCTGGACCTCTGGTGCCGTCCGTGGGGAGTCGCCCGATTATTGGGATTCCGAGGAATTGATCCGCGCCCCCATCCCCAGGAATGGGTCGGGTAAGACCACCACCACCACCAAGACTGAAAGAAATTTCACACTAAAATCAATTAGTCAGAAGATACGTCAGAATGAAGCAAAATCTAATTCAATTGTATTTTAAAGCTGAAAATAGAAGAAATCGATTGGTTGTTAAAAAAGGCGTGACAGCACCTGATCAGAATCTAGAAGTTGTAAACAAATTCTTTTTGGCAGCATAAAATGTTTTTTGTAACTTTTTCACAACTTGCCCACTCCTTTCCGCAAACGAAAAGATTTATCGACAGCTTTCCTCGAAAGCAAAGTAATTTATCATTTATTGCGCCACTATGATAGTAGATGCATAGGTCGCACATCGCAACGGTTAAGAGATAGAATTACCAGCACGTGCCTAAATTTATTAAAACTGGCTATTTTTCGACTATTCGCCATATTTTGACTCGTCTTTTCACATCTTTAATTCCAGGTATGTTTAATAACTCTGCAATTCGTCAATACTTCTAAATTTTAATAATTGTATGTGTGTCCGACATTAGAATGACAACAAATTTACCGTTCAGCTTGGTCGTTCCATTTGTCTGTTTGCGAAACTACAGAAAACTATTCAAGCGAAATCTGTGACCCTAAAAAAACTGTTTAACAACTTAAGAAATCTGCGCTGATCACGTGTTATCAAGCTTTCTTTAACAATCAATCGATTTCTTTTTTCTTCGTTTAGTTTTTTCTGCATCACCATATATCTTCTTCAAAAATTTTATGATAATATAGTTAATTACGACATATCTTAAAAGAGTCGGGCAAAAAGATTTAGGATAAATTCATTGCTTGCTATGTTTTATTGAAAGCTACACTTCAACTCCAAGCGCCAAAAAGAATTACTGCATTTAAAACTGACCCATGCGCAGCTGTCGAAGACAAATTCTCTTGTTTTAAACAGACATCGAATTAACAATAGCAGCAGCTTCTAAGCTAGCCAACATACTTTGCTTTCTCATTAAATATATTAATAGTTAAATGCTTTAAAATAATCTCAGGCCTTCAAGGTTTGAGACTTTACGTTTTAAATTAATATTACAGATTACAAATTTTTTTAGGTTGGTACAGCTATCTATTTATTTACAACTGAGCCTAAACAACAAAATCATCCATATTCTGTAATAAAACCTTGATGCTAGAGTCTAAATAAAGACTTAGGTCTTTCAATTTTTAAAATGAGAAAAACAGAACATTGTGCACTGAAGTTGACTATTTTTATTACAATAATAAAAATAGTCAACTTCAGTGCACAATGTTCTGTTTTTCTTATTTTATTTGAAAAGTTGACACGGCTTTCCCAATTCTATTTCTTCCAATTCTTCGATAATTTTTAAAATGTATTTTCTGATCCGGCGCTGACACAAAAACCAAATGAAAACATTTTTTTTAATTATGAAAGGTAGCAAACCGTAGATCTAAGCAGGTCTCTAAATCTATAAATCTGTAAAAACCAGTGAGGTCATTTTTTAATCGGTTAGAATCTTTTCTATGGGCTTTACTATTAAGTGTATCATAATATTCTGTCAATGTTTCTTTTTTCTCTTTAATTCTTTTCAATGCACGTGCTATAAATGCTTCTAACAGGATGGTTTTTATAACAAACATGAACGTAGTGAATCTAAAACATTAGGTGAAGTTATTTTACCTTTCAGTCTGTTCATCATAATGAATTTTTTGTAGTCGCTTTTTAGCCGTAATATCGTATATGTCCAGCTTGTTTTAGCATTTGTTTATTTGACAAACAGATGATTGTAAACGGTTTATCTTAATAGTTATTATTTAAAAAAGAATATTCATTTACAACTCTTTTTAAACAAACTCCTAGTTGCATCCCTCAATATTTTTGCTTTAAAATTTTTTTGTTTTTTTGCATTGCTATTTGCTCAATATTTAATGTAATAAATTATTTTGTTTTGAGTTTAACTATAACTATATGTCGGCAGCGTGGTCGAGTGGTTAAAGCGTCGTACTCATGATCAACTTGGTCTCGGTTCAAAATCCACTCGCGCCATTCTGTTGTGTCCTTGGGAAAGACACTTTACGGCACTTTCCCCTGCTTGGTGGTCTTGGCAAGCAGTTTTAAATTAAAGTCATATCTCTATTACATTGCAAGCGGACAGCAATATCTTGGCATCTCCGGAAGCGGGTTGGGGTAATTGCCTACCCTACGTATTAGCGCCTCCGTCGCTTTCCTGCGAGTCAGGAGGATAAATATAGAGATAAAATAAAAAAATAAAAATGCCAATACTGCATTTTAAAAAGACACGCATTTTAAAAAATGTGACACGCTATTTGTGAAATACCTCACGAAAAAGCGAAACATCAACGGAGTGTGGGTAGATTTGAGTTTATTTTAAAATAAGACCGGTAATACATTTTACATTTTTTTTTTTATTTGGAATCAGCAAAGCTTTAATCTTTATAAAAAAAACCTAACTGCAGTTTGAAAATGACAAGATCAAAAAGGCTGTACAATAGGCTTACTGTAGCTCTTTTACGGAAGTGATTTTTCGTAAAACATCCATATCTCCACAACTGCTCGAAAAAATGCAAAAATAAACAAAAAATCTATTTTTGTACGTTATATTTTATAAAACAAAATTTTGAATTTACTTTGACCTATAAAACTCAGCAAAAAGACTTCTAAACAACCGAAACTATAAGGCTGTGTAAATTTGATAAGGTAATTAAGCTCTGAAAAGATTTAAGCTTTATTGATTTTAGTTGGCATAAGTTATGCGAACGAAGTAGAAAGAAAATATATAATAAAAAAGACTTTTACGGTTGCTTGTGCTTAGAAGTGGACTTAAGACAAGATACGATGGTTTGATCCTGAGACGAGACGAGACGAGACTTTTGAGTACCGAGACAAGAGACTTTACATAAGTTATTTTAGTTTAAGTTAAGGTTGTGGCTTCAGAGTTGGAAGTCCAAGTCTCATGTTTTTAGTTGGAGCCGGAACGGAAGTAGATTTTTATATATGCTGAAGATTACATGTGCTGGAGTTGTTATTTATTTCTTTATTTTTTGGACACTCGGACTCCAATTTTTGCTAAATTACTAAAAGCTGTAGTCATATTTACCATCTATGATTTGAAAATAGGCCAACGATATTACAGCAAGTAGCCTATTATTTCTATAAAATATCTGTAAAACTAAAAAAAAACAAATTAAAAATTTCTATCGGACAGCAATATCTTGGCATCTTGCGAAGCAGGTTGGGGTAATTGCTTGTCTTATGTATAGCGCCTCCGTCGCTTTCCTGCAAGTAAGAAAGATAAATAGAGAGATAAAATTTTTAAATGTAAAATAATTTAGCGTAGATCGAAATCTCGAAATGCAATAAAAACTCTAACTCTTATTTGCAACTCCGACTTCATCAAATCTAAAGAAACTAGTCCGGCTCTACTCTAAAATACGTATGTGACTCCGGGAACTCCGACTCCCCAACACTGCTTATAACTACAGGTATATTGTTGAGTCGGAGTTGCCATAGCTGCATGTTTTAGGGTGGAGTTAGACTCCATTTTTACATGTGCTAAAGTTTAAATTGTATTATTAGATCCCGTGGAGTCGGAATCAAAAACTTTGAATTGATGGAGTCCAAAAATAAGTTCTCCAACTATCCAACTGTGATTTAATTAATAAGTACAAAAAATATACTATGAACTATTTTCCATCTCAAAAATTTACAACATAAAGTTTTCCAAGTTAAAACATTGACCCTCACCTATTAGGTTTTGTCCTTGCTACTGGTAACAAGCAAAGCAAGCTTTCATGTCTCGGTCTTATCTCGTTTTCTTTTTATTTTACCTTCTATACATACCATTTGGCTTCCCTAATCTTCTAAAACTCGCCTATACGGACTGTCTGGCATCGTTGCACTTTTCTCGAATCTGAAAGGACTTTTAGTCAAAACTATTAACACTTCCAGCCTTTCTTCAAACTGGAAAGATAAAACTTATTCACTCAAAGACGACAGTGACGGTAGCTTTTCATTTTAACATGCGAGAGGCCAAACCTGAGCTAAAAGTTCACAGCACAATGCGTTCGATCCGTAAGTATCTTGGAGTAAAACTTGAAGTCTGATTACGATCCGTAAGTATCTTGGAGTAAAACTTGAAGTCTGATTACCCAGGTTTTGTCGCAGAGCTGGTCTAACATAAAGAAAAAAATCTAAGAATTTTAATCTTCTACCAGATGCATTGCTGCACGGATAGGAGCGGCAAAACCTAGGTAAGTGGACTGTCACTTATGAGAGTTTAAAACTCAAAACCAAGGTCTGGCAGTGAGCTAGGGTTCGGCGTGCGTGATGCACAATGCCATAGATGAAACTTTTCCGTATTATCTGTCCTATAACTTGATATATATTTTCTTAATATTACTGAAATTTAAAGCAAAACAACATTGCCGTAAAGTATCTTTTCACAAGAACACAGCAGAATCAAGCGACTAGGCTTTGAACCATGATTATGTCAATTGCATAATGCTCACACATACCGGTACAACCTATTATAACGCCATAGAACAGTATCGACTACAATAAAAAGCATCGTGATATAGCCGCTTTTTGAGATTCCAAATTGTGTTATTAAAAACAAAAAAATTCAAGACGTTTGAATATTGATAAAATTGGGTCCATAATTTCTCAAGCACCTTATACGGTGTCCAGGCTTTTTGATTGCCATGCACGAAGATTGCCATAATTCAATTCTACTGTGACTATTGGCAAGTTTAAAGAGGGCCATGACGCCCGAACGGCTAAAAAACGTACAAATAACCTATTTTTACTAAAAATCATAACATATTTACAACACCTGTAGGCTTTGCCGACAACGCTACAATGTCTCGATCTGGACTGAAGACGCAATGGTTTGAGATTGAGACCGAGACGAGGTTGAGACATTCGTTTCTGCTCGAGCTAACTCCTTGTCGACAGCCTCGTAGACTAGCTCCTGTTTCTAAATAGCTTAGATGCAATAGCATCAGCTGAAATGTGAGAGTGATGGGAGAAGTGTTGTGTCCAAACAAAAAAATTATTTTAACATATTCAGTTTTTTTAGGAGAGTATGAAAGTCGATGCTCGGATCGAAACCATCATTTTTTTCATTTTCAGTCAAGTCTGGTCAATAAAGACGTAGCAGCTAAATCGAGTTGTTGTTTTATTTCGAGGCACTGCAGTAAAGTTGTATAGAGAGGAGTTTCACACTTTGCATATCAGCAAGCAAACTCTTGTTTTGGTGTGACCTTGTGAAAAAGTTTTTTTGTCTGCTTGCTAATAGCATTGAAAAAGTTTTGGAAAGCACATATAAAAAAGAAGTCCAAATCAACCCTAAAATATGCGGCTTTGGCAACTCCGACTAAACAACATTGTTAAAAGCAGGGTTGTGAAGTGGGAATCCTCGGAGTTGCATAGAGCAAAGCCGCAGTTGTTTCTTTAGGTTTATTGAAGTCGGAGTCGCAAGTAGGAGTCGGTTTTTTGGAGTCGGTGGAATTGAGAGACGGAATCCTTATTGCATTTGGATACTCTGATTTACGCTAAATCAAGCCTTGATGATTGTAAAATCGGAGTCGCCAGAGTCACACGTTTTAGGATGAAGTCGAAGTCAAAGTCGTTTTTCCAGATGTCTAGAGTTCAAGTTCGAATCAAAAAATTTTAAAGGCTGGAGTCGGAGTCGGAAAAAACTTTTCCGATTCCACAATCCTGATTATAACTTATAATTGACAACCTGTAAGGATCCAGCAGATAAGGCGCGACACTCCCTTAGTATTTTTTAAAATTACAACTTTAAAAATAGGTTTTAACAATCGTAATTACTATTGCAAACAGTGATGGCTTTAATAGGGTGCGGAGGGTGAGGCCGCACCAAGTCCCCTCAACAATACATCAAAAAGTTGCCCCACACACAAGAAACTGCTATGTTTCTTTATAGTAGCACCAGGACGTTGATGGCATGTCAAAAGAAAAGAAAAAGAGGGGCATCCTAGGATGACAATCTTTTTTTTTTTTAGTGATCACTTTGTATCACCCTGCTTTGGATCACCCAATAGTGGCCCCCCAAATTGAAGACTTTTTTTTAGTGATCGTTTTGTCTCACTCTGCTTTGGAACACTCCATGATGCACCCCCTAAATTGAAGACCTTTTTTTAGTGATCACTTTGATTTTATAGGCTATACTAAAAATGGCTTCAGGTACCTTTTTTAGTACACTAAATAGTGGTTCCTCTTACGTTTCTTGCACCGGGCCACCCTTTTTGTAAGGATATCTCTGATTGCAAAGTTAGCATTTGTGCAATTAGGAGTAGAGTAAAATTGAAAATTATTATCTATTTTTACTCTGGTCACACTCTGCCGCTGACCAAAGTTGTTTTTTAGTTAAGTTAAAGCATATTATAAGTAAGCTATTGGGAATGGTAAGAGATTACAAGCAGTAGCTTCAGACAAGTTCCTATAATTCTTAAAGAATCCGGACATTTTAGGAAGGGCTGAATTCAAATGAAGACTTTCTGTTTATTTGTTACTTGACTTTAAAAAGCGATTATAGCAATTGAAATTAAACACATTTAGACGCATTTTTTCTAATAAAAAATTTTTTTAATCTTTAGTTGAATCATTGAAAACAACTCCCAAACCAAAGCTTAAGTTTAATCTTGCAAATAAAAAGCGAAATTTGGCGGTCAATATAAAGCCAAAATTGTTTTTAGTTTGCAATTTAAATTAAAATCCAAAAGGTGACCTGTCCAAATAGGCTACTCGCTGTATTTTCGTTGGCTTATTTTTAAAATATAGCACATATCAACTCCAGCACATGTAACCTTCAGCATATATAAAAACCTACCGTACTTCGATTCCAACTCCAACTAAAAACATGCGACTCCGACTTCCGACTTTGACTCTACAACCTTAGCTTGAACTAAAACAACTTATGTAAAGTCTCGTGTCTCGTCTAGTTCTTAGTACTCCAAAGTCTCGTCTCGTCTCGGTCTCGCTACTTTAAAGTCTTGCTCGGTTTCGCTACTCCAACCCTCATCTCGGTCTCACAGATTCGTGTCTTGTAACGTCAGTGCCAGCGTCCCAGTAATTAAAATTGTGTCCAGTACCGGACCTCTAGCCACTGCCTGTTAGAAATAAGCAAGGAGCAGATTCAGTACCAGATACAAACCAGGATAAAACGCTTTTTGACAAAATCAGGATCGGGTTGGATTTTGTTTTTCTTTTATTTACCAAATAAGGATCTCTTTTTTCGATTGAGCGCTGACAATTACTTTTTCATTTCATTTTATTTTATATTTATTCTCCTGATTTAAATGAAAGCGACGGAAGTATTATACATAAAGCAAGCAAGGTCAAGTCTAATTCGAAGAAAAACCGATTGGAGTTAGAGCAAAAGAGAAAAAACTAATTATTACGACAATTACGTAATGCATCGAAAGAAAATTCTTCTTAAATTAAATTCTCCATTTCTTTAACAGAGTTTATGGAGGCTTAGAAATTGTAACATAATTTTAGTTTTTACAAGTTTGGTTTTACATTTATATGTTTAACAGGTGCAATAAAAGTAGCTGGTAGTCATTTCAATGATATAAATAAGCCAAAAATTTATAATTAACTTTAAATTATTTTTGTTATTAAGCTCCAAGTTAAAATTCTATACATTTACCGTAGTATTGATTATCTTGGTATACGGGTAATTCTAATTTTTAACTTTTCCAAGTTTACACCGCCGGAACGGGTTTTTGTGCGACAAATACGCGATGGACAACATTTATAACTGTTTTTTTTTTATGTAAAAAATGTGTCATTCTGTATATCATATGTATGAATATATAAAAAAGTTAATATAAGACAATGCACTCGTCAAGCAAAGTTATTTTTGTTTGGCCAATAACGATAATACGGTATTTACACAAGCAAAATGCAAAAAATACGCCTTCTGTTTTGACGTTCGAGAAACAATACACAATTTCTACTTTATTGAAAAAAGAGAAAATGTAATAAAAAAATCACCAGACAATTTTTCAAACATTTTCAAGATTTACACCTCGTTTCCACTACGAGATTGAAATAGAGCATTCTTTGTTTGTTTTATTGTTTTTTGCTTCGCTTAGAATTCGCTCAGATTTTAAGTGCGGAAAGATCAATAAAAGAAACACAGAATGCTCCATTTCACGCTCGTAGTGGAAACAAGCTTTTTATTTATAAGGAAAGATTATATAATTATACTCAGTGGCGTACCAATGATTTTTGAAAGGGAGGGGTATACGACCACAACCAAATACGCTTAGTGGAAAAATATATTCAAATTATAGTAAAAAAAAAGGTCTTTACTTTGAATTGAACCCGGATTTGTTAAAATTTGTCGCAAAAATAAGTGTTTTCAAAAAAAAGTTTTCATTTTGAATCAGTGCCAGATTTCATAATTTTTGTCTCTGAAGACTAGTGATCTCGGGAAAAGCAAAAAAACTGGATCGGCACGTCGAATCTGTCTTACTTTTCTATCCAAAAGATCTCCAAGGAGAACCATGAATCTCTAAAAGGAACCCATGGTACCAAAATTACGGTCCAACGTATGATAAACCTACGTAGTAGTAATCTCCATCTCCATGGCACAATGCTTCTCTCTAAATACGCTCTTGATTATACCAGCTACGAGTATATTCAAAGAATCGGTCTGCAGCATTCTAGGTTATTGACTTTGAAAAGCATTCGTATATATTTAGATGTGACTTTTTCTCTTTTATAAGTTTTTAATTAGAATATGCAACAATTACGGTAAGCTTAATAAGCTATATGATTTTAGATGTTCCATGAAACAAAACAGAGTAAGTTTTAGATCAAGAAACTAAGTTTTTCTCAAGCATCATAAGAATCAAAAGAAACTGAAACAATTTTGCGCTCGCGTGCACAACTTGCGCCGCGTTAATTTCTCTTTTTATCTCTTATTGCAACTAATTAGGTTTGTTTTTTACTCTTTAAAGTCAGAGCATCGAACGAGATTGACTGGTGAACATTTGAAGGCGATGCACCAGTACCAGGGGCGTTACTATCGCCGGCTGCATCGGTTTTATTATAAAATATTTTTGTTAAAAGCTCAAGTAAACTTATTATTATTAAATGTCACACTTCATCAATAGTTTTAAATTTATATTTGAGCATTTAATTTATTTGAAGTATTTCTTAATGTATTTAAAGTTTCGACTGTGACGTATTCATTTTAATTATGACCTAGTCATGACGTAATCGGTACGCTACCCCACTCAAGTTCATTTAGTAAAATAAGTTTAAGCTATAATGATCATTAGCATCATATTTATCCACTTTATTTTACCTTGTAATTGTTAATAAGTTTTGCTTTATGACGTAATGATACCAAATGTCAGGTCATGGTTTCGAGATAATTCTACAATTTTCCTCTGTGGTCCAGTAACTTAATAGTATCACATCTTACATAAGTTGTTTATCAGCCTTTTAACTTGGTGCTTTTGTGACGTAACGGTAACTGTCTGGCTGGCTTGTATCGTCGTAAAATTATTAATTAAAAAAATATAGTATATTCTGGAAGTTGCTAATTTTTTCTGCTAAATTTTGCCCGCTTCATATAAATAGGTAAATTCGTAATTTGTGCTGTGAAAGTCAGCGTTTTATCGTGTTACTGTTTTGCCTGTGTGACAGGAGTTAAGGCCCGTTTCCACTACGAGCGTGGAAAAGAGCATTCTTTGTCTCTTTTATTGATCTTCGATTAAAGCGAGCGGTTAAAATTGAAGCGAGCGCAAAAAAAAGGCTATAAAACAAACAAAGTATGCTTTTTTCCACGCTCGTAGTGGAAACGGGCCTTTAGAGTTTTAAGGGTTAGTGAGATCTAACGCCTTAGTTTACGAGAATAGTGATCCTTCTATTTGTATAAGCTACGTAGATTTAGTTTAGTCATTTGGGTGCTAGACGTAATTCTATTAGTCAGTGATCAGATTTGTGATTTCTAATAATAAACTTCTTTCGTTGAAAGAAGTTATGCTTTGAGTGATTGAAAAGCCAAGTTTGAGCTTTCTATTTGAATCCTTTTTGCTAGACATACCATAGTTCTTACGCTTGCAGCAGTACTATTTCGTGGACCGGAAAAACAATAACAAAGAGAGTTTGTTACATTAAACTTTACTAACTGTTGCCTAAATTTTATTAAACTTTTTAGGTTTTGAGTAAGAACATAGTAAAACTCTAGTTGACTGCAATTTAATATGAAAAAAAATTATCACAGCGGAGCACAAAAGAGACAAGCTAAGAGGAGAAAAATAGCTGAGGCAGCCAAAAACTCTTAGCGACTGAGTTCATGGCTAACTCGACCAGAAACATCCAAAGCGGATAAGCAAGACGTCAGCATCTGTGAAACAGAATCTACTCCCCAACTTGTTGACGTTGACAGTTTCAACAATAGTACCAATAAAGAAAATTTCGATACTACTAAAGATAGATCGGATGCAAGCAAGAATGACGACTTTTCCACCATTGTTGTAAACTCATTCAAAAAAGCAATTATTGCAGCAAGTCCCAAACAACCTGAAGCACCTTTCCCTAAAGATCCGCTCCAAAGCGGTTGTTTATTTTCAACAAATTATTACCATTATGTAGCACAATCAGGTCTAAAAATACGGATATTGGTTATGTCATTCATCAAGCATGGATCGTGTTTACTGCCAGCCTTGCTGGTTATTTTCTTATAAAAATGTCTCTCCAGGTACTTCTTACGCACTTTAAAACCTTTGGAGTACAACAGGTATAAATGACTGGAGGCATTTATTGCAGTAAATTCGAAGCCATGAAAGCTCCACATATCATGTGGAGCAATGAAAAAACAGGGGGACAATAAAAGAAGCGTTGCACGAGTCTTTGCCGGAAAAAACAAACTTTTGGCAAAATGTTTTGGAAAGACTAGTGAATGTTACGTTGATGTTAGCAAAGTGCAACTTACCTTTTCGCGGATCCAGTAAAGAACTTTCGAAGGATAACAAGATAAATTTTCTCTCTATCTTACAGCTTCTTGCCAAATACGACACTGTTTTAAACAAACTTTTACAACTACCTAAAGGTTCTCCAAAATATTTAAGTCCTTTGATACAAAATGAGCTGATATCAGTACCAGCTGAAGACGTTCTCCGTGATATAAAAAGCAAACTACAAAGCGCTCCTTTTTTTTGCCGTTATTCTTGATACCACTCAAAATGTCATCAAAAAATACAAGTTAAGTGAAATATTTCGTTACGTCAAAATCGATTACTATGATGATGGAACGCCATCAGAACTAAAAATTGTTGAAGCGTTTACCTCATTTATCGACGTTGAGGATTTATCTGCTATTGGATTGCACAAACTGATAACGAATTCCATTCAGCAAAAGGGGCTTGACATGAAAAACTTTCGTGGACAAGGATATGACGGCGCTGCAGTGATGAGTGGGAAGCATTCCGACCAAGATGTGGCTCCACATGTTTACTACGTGCATTATGCTTTGCACAATTTAAATTTTGTGTTAAAAGATGCCATGGAAGCCGTGCTTGGGACACGTCAATTTTACGACACCGTTGAGTTGGTATAATGTAATTTTTTCGGACATAGTATTGTGCGGTGGCAAAAGCTTCAGAATGTCCATGATCGTTATTTATCAAATACTGCTACAAATGAAAAAGAAGAATCTTATCTCTGTGGCCTAATTCAAAACATGATTTAGAACTGGAGTGTACAGGTTTTTTTGTATAGTCAAAAGCGCATACCATTGCGAAAAATACCCAGATTAAACTTTACAACTTAGTTTATTGTTTAATTTGACTTTATTAAATGACATTAAAAATATCTTTATCTTTACTTTCATGGCAAAAAATATTTCTGTAATACAAATTTAAAAGGGCACAATCTGCAATTTTGTGCCCCCGCGCTTGAAGAGTATTAAAAAACAGGAAGGAAAATTGCCCCTGCCGCTTCCGGCGGCCCTGGTAGTAGTCAACTGTTTTGTGATTATAAATATCATTAAAATTGAGTTTGTTTTGAAGTGACTTAATTCAATTATATTGGTGAGTTTAACGCAAAAAAGATTTCATTGATATTTGATAGTTGCGTTTACACCCAGCGAACATATCACGTAAATTCCAGGTCAAATTTACGTGATTTTCAGGTGAAGTTTACGTAAATCCCGTTGCAATATTTGCTGGGCAATTAGACGAAAAAACTCATGCCACTGCAAAGTGCTCTAAATGCATTATTTGCGTTCTTTAATTTTGAATGTAATTTTGAAAAAGTTTTCCGCCCATGACCAGACCACTTATAGGAATTGCTTTTGGCTCGCAAACCAAAATTGTTCTCGCAAAATAAAACAAATAATTTGTTATTATTTAGAGTGCCCCATACATCGGGCACCACGTGGAGCATGAGGTCTGACGGTTTGGGATGACGAAACCAGATGCTTGCTTAACACCATCACTGCCATCATCTGGTCTAGGCAGTACAGCAGTCTGGGGTAGAAAAAGAATATACCCTCGGGCTCCAATCTTCTTTGTGACTGATCCGAAGTAGATGGCCTTCCAAACGACAACCACGAGGATACTAATATTTAACTTGTTAAAATTTGCTTATTGTCTTTTTTACAAAAAACTAAATACATAATAATTAAAAATATTAAATAATAATCAGTTTTCTTTAATTTTAATCATAATCTTTAATTTAATTATAATTAATTAATCTTTAATAATATTAAATAATTAATAATTAATAATAATTACAAATATTAAACAATCAGATTTTAAATCTCGGAATCGCTACCATTTCATTTTTCCGTTGCCTACCACAGCAATTTAATGAACAGCAATATTGGTTGCCAATATCAAAAAGATTTATAACTTTAATAACTACAGTATAGCGCAATGGGGCGAAACGATTGAAGCTCGCCTAGGGTAAAAAATAGTTTTGTACCGGCCTTGACAACTATAAATAGGTAAGTTTATAAAATTTTTATATTTTAAACAAGCAATTTTGAAATTATTTATAATTTTGAAATAATGAAAAAAAAAGGTCGTCACCTACAATCCATGCCTTTGATCTTGCTTTAATGCTTAATACGTAGGTCGCGATCGACCGACGTATTGAGCACACCTGGTTAAAATCATTACTTTCAACTTAAATCAAATAAACCGGTATTTTCCATAAAATTTGTCCAGGATCCCGAAAATTTAAAACTTAAAAAATCATCCGGGAGCCTGGGGTCCGGGACATAAACTCTATTTACGATCCGACACAACATTTACAAATTTTAAATTTCAAACTTTTGAAAGAGTTAGCAATTTTTTCAAGTAATCTAACTTCTTTGTTTCTTCGTGAACATCTAAAGTTTTACAATTTTTTGCATTTCATTTCAAGACACACCCCCCAGGGATTTCCAACCTGGGGCACGCGGGTCGCATTGCAACACGGAGCTTGGATGTACTGTCACAGATACACTTATACCTCCATATGCCATCGGTGCAAGCGGGGATAAAGCAACTCACAATAATAAACAGTTTAGAAAATCATAAACCCTAATTGTAAATCGTAAAAACATTTCAAGGCGCTAAACCACATCCTGAGCCTGAATTTGCATTATTGTTTTGGCATCAGCAGCACCACATCTTGAGCCTGCAAGTTTCCTGAGCAGTACAATGCGCTAAGATAGATTTTTGCGCAATGCTACGAAATGGTGACGGAACCATAGGTGTACCCTGAAGGTGGGTTTATAGAAGCCATGACTCCACCCAAATTTCTAAGTTTTGTAGCCTACTCTTAATAATTTTGTAGCATTTACGAGCAGTATGCTACAACAGCAGTCAATCACAGACTTGCCACATGTTAATAGTTTATCACACTTGCGGCTAGTTTATCATTTATTGTTTATATATTCGTGCCATATGTATCCCATATGGCGACGCCTAAGTTTCTCTCTTCGGAAATAATTTAGTGACAATTTTTTTGTTTTTTGCTTTATTGTCAATCCTTTCTTTGAACAAACCAATCCAGATTGATAAAGTTGAGCGTTTTGAATTTGTTGGATAATCTTGAAAGTGAAGTAAGTCTATGAAAATTTTCTTTGACTTCTGAAGTCAACCACGAATGTTTGCAGGAGCTTTTTATGAGCGTTCAAGATTACCCATGCGTGTGCAGCGCAATCCAAATCATCTTAGCATTATTCTCAACAACCGTTGAGGCGTAGCGGTCTTTTTCGTCCGTGAAGCGAGTGAAAACATGATTACGTTCGACAATGACTTTTGATCGTCTCTCAGATTTTGTGTGTGCTTTATTGCCATCATGAAAGAATTAATGAGAAGATCAATAGAGTTATAACGTGGCTAGCTGGCAGGAAGCGACAAGTGGACTTTTAATCGTTGTGTTATTTGATAATGTGTTGTAAATATTAGTTACGTTTTATATAAAAATTTATTTGAAAAAGTGGAATTTATGTTTTAAAAGCTATTGGTTTAAGTGCTAAATTATTAGATTAGTGTCCTTAACTAAATACTGTTACTCGCTAACAGTTTAAATATTTGACCTCTTCCAAAATTTTGGCGGGCTACGCCACTGGACGGAACGTAAGAAATCTCTCCAATTTTTCCACAAAATAAGTAGATTTGGACAAAACGGTAAAAGTCTAATGCTGTTCTAAACATTTAGCTCACGTTTGGCCTCTTCGTAATTTAAGTAAAAGGCTGTCATTACCGTTTTAGTGTGACAGAGCTTCGTCTTCCAAGTCTGATAATACACTAAAAGTGTGGTCATCTCTTGACTTTAAGTTCCCTCAAAGACCTTCCAGTTTCCAGAAGAGTTCAACAATGCTAGATCGTCTGCGTAGGTAAACTTTCTGAAAATCGTGGGGGCAGATGTAGACGTAAATATTAATATATCGAGGTTGAAAAGGAAGAGAGCCAAGACCGATTCCTGAGAAACGCCGTTTTTCAGACGGTAAATCCTGTTTTGCTTGGTGCCACCGGTAGCAAAGGTCGGTTTCGGACAAGCTCCATGATCATTTTGACCATGTGCTTATCGAGCAGAAGTCTCAGCAGCTTGCATGTAAGGCTACGGTACTAAACAGTGTCATATGCCGCGGTCAGATCGACAAAAATTCCTCGATGTTTGCTGTCTATAGAATGACTTGATTTACGATTGACTTTCCGCGTCGAAACCCAGTCTGCTCTCTAGGAAGCAATGGATCAATAATTTGTTGGAGGCGGGCGTAAATAAGCTTCTCTAGCATCTTGTAGAAGAAACAGAGCAGAGATATTGGTCGATAACTCTTTGGTTCCCCTACGAACTTTATCGGCTTTGAGATCGCGACTACAAGCCTTCTTCTCAAGATTTTGTAAATCTTAATCGGTGCAAGCAAGAAGAAAACAACTCACGTAACTGGAACTTCAAAGCAGCTCCAGCATGAACATTTTTAATACTAATTACATAATGATTTAAATAGTTTCACATTTCACGTAGATTCCTAATTAATGAATCAATTTTTAATTTATATTTTAATGCTCGTCATTTGATGACGCCATCTAATACTAAAAAGAAGATATTTCATATACATGTAAATTTGCAGCCCGCTAAATGTACTTAAACTTATAATTTCGCCCATTATAAAAAAAAGAAAGGTTGGATATCCCGGCACCAAACAAACTCCTTTACTGGCAAACTACGCAAAACATATTTTTCATTACAATAGTTTGTATATTACTTTTGTGATTGTCTATTTTAACATTTGTTTTCCGAATTTGATGTTTTTTTCCCAGTTTCCTAGCCATTTGACCCACTCTCGTTAGCCAAAGGGTTTCTTTCATATTTAACGTTTTAATATTTTGATTTGGATGTTATTTTTAGTAACAGCTTTTTTTAATTTTAACTTTCTGTTTGCAAAATAGACAACGTGATGCGGAAAAATTTTCTTTTTTATACTGTTTCCAGTGTAACTTATCATTGAAACTTGCACCTATCAATTTCAAAGAAATACCCCTATTCACTCATGATAATACATGCAGAATATGTTTCACGGTCGTGGTATGTAAACTTTTTACCATTTAGAAAGCAAATATTACGCGAAAATAGTTTTCTTACGGGCTCATAGTTTGAATATATCTCATGACTATACAACTAGAAGATTTTTCGTTGGACTTTTACAGTTAAGGTTTGTGCTTGTTCGGCTCCAAATAACGAATTGTAAAAATGCTGAAAAATTATTTTAAACTAAGGCTTGTTGACAAAAAGTCCTTTTTTAAACGATTAGTTTCTTTAATAACTTGGTTTAAAATAAAGTTTTTCAGACAACTCACGAACGTTTTCCAACCTCGAAATAAATGCTTCTAATGCTTTTTATAATTTACCTAAGAATGTACTAATTGGCTCAAGTTTATGACATCACAATTGCTAGCTTTACCTTTATAAACTTTTTAAAAAGTTTTTTTCTATCTTTTATTTGTAAACTCTTACTTTTATTTAAAAAGTTCTTTAAAAAACCCTACAATACGAAAACCAAATCAATGAATTGTTTTTTACGTTACTGTTGTTGCTGCTTCATTCCAAAGAAAAAGAAAAAGAAAGTTTCCAAAACTGATCGTATAACAAGGGTAAGAATTCTTTACTACAATCGATGGCCATATTAGATTGAATACAATTTAGTTACAGTATTATACAAAGATTGAAAAACTAACAAAATGCTAACACTAAATACAGCAGTAAACTACGAAACAAATATTACAAATTTGAATTGAATTATATCTATTAAGTAATATATCATTAAAAAGAGCACAAAAAATTATATTAAATCCAATATTAATTGTTTTTTTTTTGAAAAATATAATTCAATTTTAACTAAGTTATTTTGAAAAAATCTAACGAAATAAAAAAGTCTTACTTTTTTGCTCGCAACAGTATTTGTATAAGTTTTTGTCTGGAGTAGATGTTTCTCTTTCCGTAAGACACTTCAGATGTTAGGGCAGATGTTGATCAGCCAGGCCAGTGTCTCCTCATCAACTTTTTCCAGACCAATCCTCCTGCTTGGATGATGAAAAATGGGGCAAGATATTATTATATGATCAGCGGTTTGCTCCTCCGCGGTTTGCGGTATGTTTCCTCCTCCTCCTCACAGGAGGCTGTGGGAGCCATACCTTATCTGTGCACTGTAGAACGGAATAAACCAACGCCAGTGCGGAAGCGGTTAAGCCTGACCCAGGATGATCTGGGTAGATACGTTCCCAGTAGTTTGGAGCTGACGTCGGGGATGAAAGTACGTTGGCGGTGCTACTTTCCATTCCGTATTCCATTTGGTTTCCTCCCAACATGCCACACTGGTCTCCGACTTAGAAAAGTCTTTAAAAAGTTCCAGTTCAGCGGACACAAATGGGTGTCTCGATTTCAACTGTCGATGTCCTCTAAAAGGAGGAGATAAGAGCCTTTCGTTAAGTATGCGTTCAGGCCCTTGTGCTCGGCAAGCTAGAGATAGCACGGCTTGTTTGCGGCGAAGCTCAATTGGAAGGATACCTGCTAAGACAAATAAGTTGTCTATTGGTGTAGGGACATCCAGTCACAATGCGCAAAGCGTTATTGATAAGCTTGATAATGAGCCGAGTGTGGGCACTGCGGCACCAGACAGGCGAGCAGTACTCTGCAGCAAAGTGTACCAGGGTCAGAGTGGTTGTGCTCAATGTTGTGGCGCCAGCACCCCAGGTTGACCCTGCCAATCATCTCAAAAGCGCAACGCATGTTGTTAATTTTTGTGCAGTGATTTTAAGGTGTCTGCGAAACGTAAGCGCTTTATTCAATTTCGTCATCGTCGTTTGAAGGGCATCCACTCCAGGTCAGACACAAACAGGACTGGGACCGAGGGTTTATCCTTTTACTACCCCAGGCTGCTGCACTGCCTGAATCAGATGCTGGCAGTGGTGTCATTAAGCCAGCATCGAGTTTCGTCATCCAAAACCGTCAAGCTTTATGTGATGCCCGATGTATAGGGCATGCTGTTAACACATGGTCTGCGCTTTGCTCAGAGGCGCCACACTCGCAATTCGGTGAAGGAGCGAGACCCTATTTATGCATGGACGAATGGAATCGCCCAACACCAGTCCGCAGGCGGTTGAGCTTAACCCAAGCTGCTCGGGGTAAGCCCATTCCAACAGTCCTGGCACTGGTCTCGGGCACAAAAGCACGGAGCCTGGAAGCATTTTCCCAATACTCCGTTTTCCATTTGTGGTTTGTCCATTCAGAAGCGCGGATGCCAAGTTTGGCAAGGTTGTTCAAAATATTCCGCGCAGCTGGCACAAACGGGCGTCTGGATGTTAGTATCACTTGGCGAATATCTTAGGGCCCACTTAATAGACCATACAAGATATGATTAGGGTCCAGAGATCCACGATGAGCCAAGGAGAGTGTGGCTCCCATTCGGCGAAGCTCAGCTGGCTGGATGCCTGAGAGTACAGGTAGGTGGACCGTTGGAGTGGGACGCAGGCATCCAGTAACTATGCGCAAGGCGTCGTTCAAGACACTGTTGATGAGGCGAGTGTGAGCACTGCTACACCAGACTGGCGCACAGTACTTAGCTGTTGAGTAGACTAGAGATAAGGTAGCTATGCGTAGTGTTTTAGCACCAGCACCCCATCCCGAGCCCACGAGTCGTCTCAGCAGCGTGACGCGCGAGGATAGTTTTTTGCGCAATGCCACTAAATGGTGACGAAACGTGAGCGATCTGTCCAGTTTTACCCCAAGGTAAGTAGGAATTGGACAGAAAGACAGACATATTTTATTTAGTTACAAAAAACAAAAAAACGAAAAAAAGGAAGTAACAGTTTCAATAAATAAAAAATAATTCAATGCGACTGGGAAGTTGCGAATAGACCTCGCGGTCATCGAGTCAAGCAACCATCGATTATCGAATGCCTTGTTATATTTGTAGGTGATATAAAAAAAAAAAAAAATTCTTTTAATTTAGGAATATATAGGTTGTCTTTGTCTTCTGATTGTCTAGTGTGCCTGATTGAAACTTGATGGTTTTTTTAAAGTAATTAAGAAAAGGAGAAGGGTTAAGTGTTTTATTGCAGTTATATACAAATTTAGTTACTTAATGCTTAAAGGTATCGTGAGTCGTCAGAATGTTTAATTTTTTGTAGAGAGTTTTAGCGAAACTTAGAAAAGGGACATTACATACCACTTTTAGAGCTCTATTTTGTAAATTTTGAAGTTTTTGAAGATACGTTGTATGTGTCGAACCCCAAATTGTAATTCCATAGGTGAGGCGTGAGTGGACAAGTGAATGATAAAGTTGTGTTAATGTTTGTTGGGGAATAAATGACTTTAATTTGGTCAGAATACCAACAGAGCGGGAATCTTTACTTTCAAGTAACTTTATGTGTTCATAAAAAGAGAGTTTGTTGTCTATTATAACATCTAGATACTTTGAGTTTGGAACAGTAGCAATAAAGGAGTCTGCAAATGTCATGTTACAATTGTCATTATTGTTTTGTAACAATTTAGAAGAGATAAAAATTATGTTCGATTTTGATGGATTAACAGTCCATTTATTGGAACAGCACCATGTGTCTAATTTATTTAATTCATTATTAATGAGGTTTTGAAGAGATACAGGGTTGCACGCTTCAAACACGAGGCAGGTATCATCTGCAAACAATCTAGGTGTGCAGTTTACGGAATTAGGTAGGTCATTAACATATATAAGGAAAATAAGGGGGCCTAGAGAGGATCCTTGTGGTACTAATATTTTATCTCTTTGTGATTGGATTTGGTCTGTTTGAAATTTACGTACTGTTGCCGACCACTTAAGTATGAACTTAATAATTTGAAAGCCACTCCTCGAATGCCATAGCGGGCTAGCTTGGTCATTAGTATTTTATAACAAACAGTGTCAAATACTTTTTTTAAATCTATAAAAACCAATTCAGTAAGCAAATTATTATCAATGTTGTCGTAAGCTGTAGTGGTTAAATCAAGCATAGCGTGGGATGTCGAAATTTTACCTTGAAAGCCGAATTGATGAGCATACAAAACTTTATATTTTTTTGAAGCAAGCCATTAGTCTATTGTAAATTATTTTTTCGACTATTTCAAAAAAATAAGTTAATATTGAGATGGGGCGATAGTTGTTTATCTCCTCTTTTGTGACGTTTTTGTAAATAGGCGATGTTTTAGCAATTTTTCAATTATTAGGAAAAAGGTCATTATTAAATATAAAGTTTGTGAATATTTGTAAATATGGAGCAATTACAGTGCTGGACACTTTAAAAAAGTAAAGTAAGCTGGTATATCGTCATGTCCGATTGCCTTATTGTCGTTTAATGATAAAATATGATTCAATATTTTGTTTACAGATGGAGGTTCTAAATATATGGAAGAAAAGATTTTTTTGTTTAGAAATTCATACGGTTTTTTCTTTGTTTTACCTGAAATGTTATTGGCCAGCTTAGAACCGATAGAACAAAAATAGTTTCTAAACTCATTTGAAATGGTTGTGGGGTTTTTGGTAATAGTATCATATATCTTAATTGAGTTTGGGAAGTGACAACAGGATGAGTTCGGCAAAGTGGATTTAATAATTTTCCACGTTTTTTGTGGGTTTTGTTTGCACTTTGAAAGTTCATTTTGGAAGTACACTTTTTTTGATAAGGTTTTTAATTTAGACAATTTATTCGAATAGCGTTTAAAGTATTTCTTTCAGTCTCGTTGCCATTTATAAGCATGGATTTGAAGATGATATTTTTTTTCGAATCGAAGTTAAAATTCCTTTGGTTATCCATAGTTTTTTGCTAATCTTTGTTGTTTCCGAGTAAGTCGTTTTTATGGCGCATGCTTGTTGATTATTCGCGAGGTTGTTTTTACAAAATTGTCAAAGGTTTCGTAAAAACTTTCGCAATGCAATGGAAGATTAGTGGATATAAGTTGTAAAAGAGAATTGTTCAATTCTACGCAAAACATTTCTAGTCAAAAGTTTTTTCTGTCTCTGTAGTAATGCACATTACTACTCGACGATTTGAGAGACTTAAATTGTTTGATTGAGCAAAACACAGGGTAATTATCCGTCAAATCACTTAAAATTATTGAAGGGACAATAGTATGGGCGATATCATTAGTAATCACGTGGTCAATAAGTGTTGCTGAAATTGGTGTAACTCTTGTTATTTTTGTAATGATATTAAATGCTCCTTGAAGTTATAGTATTTATGTAATTGTTTGCTTGAATGCCGGAATTGCTTTCACTTATGTTAATGTTTATATCGCCTAAAATGTAAAATGTTCTTTTCTCTGATGTTAGTTTTCCAAGACAATTGGAAAAATCATCTACAAATTTATCAATCGCTTCGCTCGGATGCCTGTAAATGGTTGCAATTGTTAGAAATTTTTGCTTGTTTGGTTGTTGAATAGTTAACCATAACGATTCACAACCGTAAAGATCAAAGGTTTGTTCATTTTTAAATTTTAAATCATTTTTTACGTACATGGCTACACCTCCAGCATTTTTTAAAGGAGAAAAATTAAGAAAATTATATCCAGGAAGATTTACATTAATTAACGGCTGTTTTTTAATTCTTGATTCAGACAAACGTACAACGTCAAGTGTATACGACAGAGACTGAATAAAATCATAAAATTTTTCAAAATTTTTATTCAAAGACCGAATATTAAGGTGTATAATATTCAGGGAGTTGTTTTCACTTGAATAAATTTGAGTGTTTTTCTTAAGATCAAAATAATCACATTTTAAAATATTAGAAGAAATTGATTCATAAATTTTGTCACTCAATTCTTCAGGTTCACTATCAGATAAGAGATAATCTGCTGCTTGACTCGCGCGAGGGTTGTGACAAGTTCCCTTCACACGAGACGTTCAGCATGATTAGTACGCAAAAAACTAAATAATTGAACAAAACAAAAAAATAAGGAGAATAAATAAGACAGAGCGCGTTGAATGGCTACCACTGATAACCGATTACAATTTTTAGCAGTTTCTACAGGCATGTGTACTACACAAATACACAAATGTAAAATATGAAAAATTGGAAAAAAACGAGAGAAAAAAAAATAGGGCTGCCATGTAAACATTAAGCCAAAAAACGAAAAATGATAAAACATTAGTATTGGTATAAGCACTAAGCAGGTTATAATATTAAACAAAGGATTGAGAACCGGAGTTATACGTCCAGAAATGACAAAAATGAGTTGCACTATTTGGGTGCTTAACAATGACAGTAAGCAGGTTAGGCTACTGTCCAAGGCCTGTGCTCAAGGACCTAGTTTGCTAGAAAATTTTGGGGGGGACAATTTTGTGTGACTACGACATGTTTAATATTTGATTACTAATAGATTTAGTGCAGGAACTTTTGGGGGCCCGGGCATTTTTTTCTTTTTTTCTCAAAATCATGGTGATCTCTAAAAAAAAAAAGGTCTTCGCTTCAATTTGTCTCCGATACTAATTTTTGAGGAGATAAGTTACGTCCCAATTGATTTAAATACTTACAGGTTTTTAAGGAAGTTTTTCTTGAACTGCCATTTACGGACATAAGATCTCCGATCCTCATCCGACAAATATATTTACTCGGCTGTGTGTTTAATGCCTTCAATATACAAACAATAAGACCAGTCAACAGTGGCCCACCTGGTAGCTTGCTTTTAATTTTTTGTTTTTTTGAAGAGAGGCAACAGTTTTTTCTTCTGATGATACAGCTGTTGTTGTAAGTGTTCAGTAATGTAGACTAATTTTCTACTGCGACCATTAGTGGCCGACGAACCCGAAAGTTATTGGTTTATTTCTTCAGATTACTGGCAGAATTAAAGATTTCTGATTTATCGAAAGCAATCGTCAGTTTAATTATTACTGGTCGAGTAATATTCTGTCCCTGTTTGATTATTGGACGTTGTGGAAGGCGATGACAGTCGACTAGAGAGATCGAGTTCAAATCTAGATCTAGTCTTTCTCGGAAAAATTTTGCTAACGTTGATTTTGTTTGGGTCTTGGTTTCCCACGCTTCTTTTGTTTCGTCAAGACCATGAATTAATAAATTTAGTCGTTTACTATATGATTCATGCATTAGATCTTCGTTTGATTTGTTTAGCAAGGCATGTTCTAAGCGATTAATTTTCTTCTCTAAATTTCTGTAATCTTCATCTGAAAATAAAGTTTTAACATTTATTCCTAATTGATTTATTCTTGATTTTAATCAGGTCTCAATTTCGTTGAGTCGACTTTCCAACTTGTCTATTTTCATTTCAATTCTTTCTGTTCTTGTTGCTAAATTATCAATTTCAGTCAAGATAGAGTCGAGTTTGTTTTCTAAACTTGCCATTGTCAAACTTCAGATAAGCACACCTTGAAAATTATCAGCAGCACTGTAAAAACTGTGATTGATTTTACATAAATGCGGTCACTCAAAACGGTTTTTTTTTTTATGCTCTACAAGACGTCAGCTCGCTAGCTAGGCAAATCGAGAATGGACAAAACGGTAAAAGTCTATCGTTGTTGTAGACTTTTAGCTCACGTTTGGCCTCTCGGTTATTTAAATGAAAGGCTGCCGTCACCGTCTTAGTGTGACTGAGCTTCAACCTCCAAGTCTGGAGATACGCTGAAAGTGTAGACATGTCTTGGGTTAAAGTGCTCTCCAAGTCCTTCCAGTTTCCAGAAGAGTGCAACAATGCTAGATCATCAGCATAAGCAAACTTTTTGGAAATCATGGAAGGAAGATCGTACGTATGGATGTTAAATAGGAGGGGAGCCAAGACCGATCCCTGAAGAAAGCCGTTTTTAAGACGGCGTAGCCTGCTTTGCTTGCTGTCACCGGTGGTAAGGGTGAAACTTCGATTTCGAACAAGCTCCATAATCATTCTGACCATGTGCTTATCCGGAAGAAGTCTCAGCAGCTTGCAGGTAAGGCCACGGTGCCATACAGTGTCATAAGCAACTGTCAGATTGACAAATACCGCACCGGCCTTCTTTTTAGCCTCAAAAGAATCCTCGATGTTCTGGGTTAGCAGAACAACTTGATCTACAGTTGACTTCCCGCGTCGGAACCCAGCCTGCTCTTTAGGTAGCAGTGGATCGATTAATGGCTCAACGCAGGCGTAGATAAGCCTTTTGAGGATCTTGTAGGGGACACAGAGCAGAGATATCGGTCGATAACTCTTTGGATCCCCCACAGGCTTCGTTGGTCTTGGAATTGCGACTACAAGCGCTCTTTACCAGATCTTGGGAATTTTGAGTCGGCGCAAACAGGAAGAGAGGAAGTAACGTAACCAGGACTTCAAAGCAGCTTCAGCATGGACTATAAGCTCTGACCAGATGGAATCAGGTCCCGGAGCTTTACCTACAACATTCAGCCAAGCACTCACCGTCCGGGTTGTTACCACCGTAACCCCAGTCAACATGACGACAGTTAAAATCGCCAGCGTAAAGACAGGGGTGAGGAAACACTGGGAGATCCAGGGATCGCAATTGCGTTGGTGGTGGTTTGTAGACGTTGACTATTTTATAACCATCAACATCCACGCACAACCACTCGATCTCCGATGTCGGTGGAGATTGGTCCAAAAGTGTGTATCTTAGTCGGTTGTAAACAAACGTGGCAAGGCTATGCTTCCTGCTTAACCCGTTAAGTGCGGAATTAAATTTTCATTATCCAAGTTACATTGCGTAATTAATTTCGCATTTCGCTGTTTTTCTCGTCTCGATCGATTATAATTGCTGCTTGTGCGAGAATATAGCAAGAGCGAGAAGCGAAATAATTCGCGCTGTGAAAAGCTGCAACGATCAAGACGTATATATCCATCATGCGCACTGAGAGAGCGTTTGGCCTTGACGTATATACTCGTCATGTGCACTTAACGAGTTAAAGAAGACCCAGCTAGTTGGTAGTTTGGAATTACCAACTTTTCTTCATCAGTACAGTGTGTCTCCTGTAGTAGGATGACGAGTGACTCAGACTGCAGAGCGAGGTAATGAAGAACTTAAAGCGATCGGAAGGAATTGTCAGAATGAACTAAGAGCGACCCGATCGTGCTTATATAAAATATAAGTGGGCGTTTGATTAGTTAAGAAAACGACCAATCGGGAGCGCGTCTGATTGATCAAGAAAAGCAACCAATCAGAACCAAATAAAAAAGAGCGTTAGTGAATGAGTTTTAGACTGTAAAAAAATTCCTCATTTCGATATACACTCAATTAGGTGAAAAAGATTTGTAAAAGTAGGTTGATGAGCGGAAAGCTGGAAAGAAGTATGTCGTCGGAAAAGAATAAAAATTTTGATTTCACGATATTGGCTGACGCAGGAAGGGTTTCTCAAAAAAGATGCTGTCCAATAGCAGAGTCATGGGCAATAAATGGAGAGTTGCTGTTTGTCTTACAGGCACGGGAAAGATTAAAGCGGTCTTGGGAAGCATGATGGTTTCTGATTTTTAAGTTGATAAAATTCTTTCAATTCTTTTTTCAATTCAAGGAATCGACGAGTAACATTCTTTTTGGAGAGCCATTGGTTTAAAAACATGGTATGAGCATGGTACAAAAGTAGCAGATGGTCAGAATCTAGGTCGACACATAGCTTCTTAAAAAGCCGAGAAATTAATGCTCCTGCTGTGATAAAATTAACAATCTCTATTATCCGATCAAAAACTTTTTGATGTGAATCAGAAAAATTTTTGGAAGCTGAAACTGCAATGAATGAACACCTTTGTTTCTTAATGCATTTTTCTTTACAAAATTTTGAAAAACAGAGTCGCATCCCAACATTGATTGAGCACGGTCTGTGCAACAACAGGCAAGATTTTTCCATTCTTTGACTCAAAATAAGTTTAACGTTCCTTAAAATGTCTGCTGCTTTTGTAGTTGTTTCTACAGATGAGCGGAAAAGAAATTATATTTTGAATATGTTATTGTAAACCTATTTCTCAAACACCATTAGCTGTGCACACAAAGAGATGTCTGTTGAATTGTCAATTTAAATTGCAAATAAAACAAAAAGAGTAGTTTGATTTACTCTACAACCTGACATTTGATGTCATTTAACAAATCTTTTATTATTTTTTTAATCGTGCCATTGGATAGTGAAACTAATGCTAGCTTTCTTTTAGTAACTTTTCCCAACATTATACCAGCCGTTTTTAGAACACAAGGCTTGATTAATGTTCCTGCATTGGTGTGGGGCTTTTTTTGTTTTGAGATTTCAAGAACCACTGCATATGCAGCTTCAACCATCTTGCAGTCTCTTCTAAAAAAATTTCCTGAAACATCCGGTCTCATCTTCTTCAAAGCTTTGCTGTGTCGTTCAAAGTAGGTTTTGTCTTTATCTTTGTTTTGCGTTCGGATATTATTCAGGCCTCATTGAATCGTTACTGAGTACATTATTACAAAATAGTTTTTCTGGCCTCATTGAATCGTTACTGAGTACTTTTTTCTGGCCTCATTGAATCGTTACTGAGTACATTATTACAAAATACAGATCTATGTGGTTATCTTTATTGCTATTTACGTTAGATGTAAAACAATATTGCATTTGAGATTCATTATGCTTTTGCTTTTTATTACTTACCTCGATTAAAAGTTAACTTGGCAAAATTTTTACCACTAGAATTTGTATTGTTAAGCAACAAGTTACCTACAATATTAATGTTCAATAATAAATTCAACTCTTACAGATCCACCTAAAAATGGTAAATAACTATTAAATCACTAATCTTTCATTAGGGCTGCTCAGTCTTCAACACAAGATCATTAAACTTTTCCATTGTTACGCATGTATGGCCCATACATGATTAGTAGAGGTTTTTGAATGTAGAACTACTATGTAACAAACATGAAAATTTGCAACTCGGCCTCGAGATGTCCATGTGTTATTGTTACATAAGAATAGAGAAATACCATCAATCAAAAATTTAAAAATTAGCTTCAGAGAAAAGGTTAAACTGAATTTGTTTGATAGAACATAAAAGTATTAAACGCAAGAATTCCTGGCCTAAAATCATAAAATTCTCGCTGCGGAGCAATTCCTCCATGGTTGAAAACCATTGGTGTAGCTTTTCATCGAAACTTGCCTCTATCGGTTTTAAAGCAAAACTCTTATTCACTAATGATATTACATGCAGAATATGCATGAAGGTTGTAGTATGTAAACTTTTTGCATGTAGGCGGCAAATGTTACCGGGAAACATTTTGCTTACGGGTCTATAGTTTGAAAATAACTCGTGACCAAACTACCGGAAGAGTTCTTGTTGGACTTTTAGTGTTAAATTAGCGTTAAATTTACTTTTCAAGTTTCAAGTAACAAAATCGTAAAAATGGTAAAAACTTTTAAACTAAGTCTTATTGATAAAAGAATCCTTTTTTGAACAATTAGTTTTTTTAATACTTTGATTTAAAGCAGTGGTCCCCAAACTTTTCGATCCTGGGGCCGGGTTCAGATTTCTTGGACCTCCCCGGGCCAAAGCGAGAAAAAAAGTCTTTACTTCGAATCGATCTCTGATTTCCTAGTTTTTCCCCCAAAATTGTAGTGATCTTTAAAAAAAAAGTAGGTTGTTCCCGATATAATTCTATCCAATTGTGGCTCAAAATGAGTGCATATGTTTTTAAAAACAGCTCCGCGGGCCGGATGAAAAACCTTAGCGGGCCGTAGTGTGGTGACCACTGATTTAAAGTAAAGTTTTAATACAACTCACGAAAGTTTTCCAACCTCGAAATAAAAGCTTTAATACTTTTTATGTTTTACCGAAGAATGCACAAACTGGTTTAAGTTTATTACGTCACAATTACTAGTTTTACCTTTATAAATTTTTTAGAAAGTTTTTTTCTATCTTTTATTTCTAAACTCATACCTCTATTTAAAAAGTACTGTCAAAAAAACCTACAATAACAAAATCAAACAAATGAATTGTTTTTTACGTTACTGTTGTTGCTGCTTCATACCGAAGAAAAAGAAAGTTTCCAAAATTGATCGTAAAACAAGGGTGAGAATTTTTTACTACAATCGATGGCCAAATTAAATTAAATAAAACTTTAACTACTTCAAAAAGATTGATAGAATAACAAAATGCTAACACTAATTAGAAAGATAATGAACGAATATTATAAATTTAAGTAAGGGTAAAACTTTTTTTAAAGATATTGTAAATCAAAAGTCAATTCAAAATGATTTTATCTTAAAATTTTGATTTTACACCTGTTCTAAACTTGTTTTATTTATGTGATCATGTTAATTTTACTTTTGTAGTAATCGTGGTCATATTGTTGTACATGCGTATGTTATTTTACTAGTTTATAGAATGTTGTGATAGAATTGTCCGATGTTGTTTGGTTTTACGTCTGATATAAAAAATCGAGTCTTGACAAAACGAATTAATTTTCCGGTTGGATAGAAGACTTGTTAGATACTGACAGCATAATGCAGTGGTTCTTAACCTTTTTTTAGACTGTTACCCCTAAAATATTTTGATATATATTAATTACCCCTTTTAAAAAACAACAATTATAATAGCTTACAATCCAAAATATACACACAGAAAAATTAACTCAATTTTCATTACATATACATTTAATGGGAAGGCTGGTACTGCTTTTTTGCTATTAAGCGTTCAAATCTAGGCTAAGTGTAAGAAACACAACATCGCATTTCATCATCGATTTCAAGCCTGTTTCGATATTTTGTCTTTATAGACACCATTACAGAAAATCCCACTTCACAGCAATAAGTTGAAGGAAATTGAATCAAAAAATTCAATGCTCTTTTTGAAAGGATGGAATATTCTTTATGAATGCCAGCCCAAAAGCTTCCTATATTCTCCGTGAAGCAAGTTTTAAGACTTGAATCTTTGCGCAGTTGAAAAAACTCAATTTTTGCTGCTGATAGAGTTTTCTTCTACTGAGAATGGCTGGCTAATCCACAAAAAATTATGTCGCTCTTCAATTCCAGGAAAATATTGGTCAATCGCAATATTTATTGCATTTAAGTGGCTAACTATTTCTTGAGTAAAGTTGCATTTCATGTTTGGGTCAGATTGTCAGAGCATTGTCAAATTGGGAAACATACTTGTTGTGCCTTTTTCTGTCAGTCTTTTGAACAGTTCCACTTTACGTTTGAAGGCTGCAATTTTGTCGTGTGTCGTATGCAACCATTGACGACTCCTTGCAGAGTTAAAATTAGGGGATTCACTTCTGAGAAAAAATCACCCAAGTAAGCCACCTTGTGCAAAAAGTCATTGCTTTTCAATTGGTTATGCATATCAACTCCTTTTACATTTCGTTCTTTTTCAAGAAAAATAGCTGCTTCTTCTCGCAGCTGGAGCAAACAATTCAAGACTTTACCACGAGATAACCACCTTACCTCCGTATGTAACAAAAGAACTTTATACAATCAGAACCAATTCTTTACAAAAAGCTGCGAATAACCTTGATCTTGTGGCATTTGCAGAAATATGGTTTAAGATTTTTACTACATCTTGTAATACTTCTTGAAGTCCAGATGGAAGAGTTTTCATGGCTAAAGCAAAGCGATGAATTAAACAATGAGTAAATGACACATGAGGAGCAACATTGATGACTAATCCTTTGAAACCAGACTTGTCTCCAATCACAGAAGGAGTACCTTCAACGTTGCTTCAGTAATAGTTGCTTCAGACAGAGTAGTTGCAGTAACAGAGTAGTTGCTTCAATGAGACAGGGCTTTATGAGTTCCTCACCAATTGTGTGAGGCTTTTTTGACTGAGCAATGCGGAAAGCAATGCGATATGACGCCTCCAACAGTGTTTTGTTTTGTCTTGGCCACATTCCCCCAGAATCCAAACGGCGATATTTCAAATGCTCAGCTTTTCGGCTAAAGTAGTCAACTGATTTTTCTACTAATTCGCCATGGCAAGACTTAAAATACTGCTTCAATTTGCTTGGTTTCATACTTTCCTGAGTTAAAACTTTAAAACAAATCACACACTGCAGCTTTTCAATAGAATTTTCAATAACACTTGTAAAACCAAAGTCCAGAAAAGCTTTTTTGTAACTTCGTTTCTTCGAGCAGGCATCTTGGTATTTTTTTCATTAAATTAGTCTTACTACTGCATGCAAGAAACAAAAACTCACTTCACGCCTATTACTAACCGACTAGTTACGAAAAAATCCCTTGACGAACTATCACTAGACAAAACTATCAATTGAAAACGAAACAAAAGAATTTATAAGAGAATCTAGTTCCGACTTAGTATTTAATTATGAGATCACAATAAGTATGGTGATAGTGAAGTAAAATTCAACTTTTGAAAATTTTGAAAATTTTACATTATCTCTTTTAAAATGCTAAATTACCCCTTTGGGGGTAATTACCCCCAGGTGAAGAACCACTGGCATAATGCGTATGAGAGAAAAAGGAAAATTTTTTACCTTATTTTAGTTGTACGGTTTTTCTAAAGTCTCAACTGTGACGTAATAAAATTGTTTTTATGACAAAATAGCAAACTTTTTATTACAAACTTAATTTTTAATCATATTTCTCGCTTAAAAATTAAGTATCTGAATCAAGCAAAACCTTATAGAAAACAGAATAAGCTTTGAAATGCTTGTAGAGCAATTATAGAAAAACTACGGCCAGCGGGCTAAATCTGGCCTTTTTTACTTATAATTCTGCCAATCAAACACTTATCAAAGTTGTGACTTCATTTGATAGCATTGTTTCTAACTAAATTATTAAAAGATTTTTTTGTACCCGCATACGTCTTGTCTGTCAAAATTAAAAAAAATTGATCCACAAAATAAATAGTGTGCTCACACCTGTTACAGAGATACACCGACAGCTTGTTCGAGTTGTTAAGAGCGCCGTGAGTGTGATCGACATGATCTCGGTTCAAAACGGACTCGCGCGATTCTGTTGTGTTCTTGGGAAAGACACTTTACGGCACTTTCCCCTGCTTGGCGGTCTTGGCAAGCAGTTCTAAATTTCAGTCATATCTCTATAAAACCAAAAAACTAAACTAAAAATTTCGACCGGACAGCAATATCTTGGCATCTCCTAAGCAGGTCGGGGTAATTTTTTTGCCCTATGTATTAGTGGCTACGTCGCTTTTGCAAACTCAGGAGGATAAATATAAAGATGAAATGAAATGAATAAAGAGGCTTTTTTAAGTTTTTTTTTATTGTAACTAATTATACATGTAATTAAAACACAACTGAATCAAATCATAAAAATAAAATATAATTAAGATTTTGATAAAACATAAAATGAAAATAGATCTTATCAAAAAATAAAGTTTTTTGAAAGTTTTATCCTAAATGCGTAGAAAAAAAATTAATGAATAGTGACCATCTCAGGTCTATTTACTGATACACGATGTTATTTATATTACATAGTAATTTGTGTTTTGTTACTGTAGTTTTGAGCCAAAAAGTAAACCTGAGTATGAGTAAGAGCATAAAGCAATTTTTTAAAATTTTTTGCAAAGCTCACACATACTTGATTTAGTTTGATATTTTTTTAAATGTGCAAAGCGATTATTACAGCTTCACACGAAATACAACTACAAACTTTCACCAATGCGGCTGAGGTCCCTAGATCTGCCAGTGTTTCCTCACCCCTGTTTCTATGCTGGCAATTTCAACTGTCGTGACATAACTTACGATGATAACAGCTCGGACGGTGAGTGCTTTGCTGGCTGGGCAAGTATTAACAGTCTTGTCTTCCGATACAACGCCAAGGATGCTGCCATTTTTTATTTCGGCCGCTGAAACATTAGCATCAATCTGGATCTAGCTTTAGTTAGCGCAGGTCCTTACAGTTCTTCGACGGATAAATGCATTATTGAAAAGTTCCCCAGGTCACAACATCGACCTTTGCTTATCACACCAACAAGGCTTGCTTTGTCAGTGCTAAGCACGCCTGTTATGCGGTAGAGCTTCCGCAACGACAAATGGAGCCACTGTTGCCGCCTGATTCACTTGATGAAGATTAGGCTAACCAGGAGTACTATAACATCATCCAGAAAGCAGCCAAAAAGACCATCCCACGCGAGGATCAAAACAATTGTATTCCATGTTGAGATGCACATTGTTAATCCCTCTATAGAACTTTCCTACAGTCTCCTCAGGGATTTCTGGACTCTGGCTGCTACAGCTTTACTTGCTAAACTTGACAGAAAGCAGAGGCATAGATGGTCCGAAGCAATTTAGAGAATTTCGCAGGCTTGTCCATGGGACATATTTTTCTGTTCCATCCCATGCCATCCCATGAAAATTTATGCCTGTCCCATCCCATGGGATTCCCATTATAATATTAATATGAAATATAGCTCAATTAAAATTATTAAATTTATAAAAGTCACAAAAATAAACAGGAAATAGACTATGACATCAATGCTGCGAATGCGCATCAAGTTAAAACCGCGCCACTTTTTCATAAATTACCAACAACAGGTAAAAACATAATGTTAACTTTGGCACCAAAAGGTAATCTTACATAAAGAAAAAGGCTATCTGTATTTATTTATTTATCCGATTTCCCACCACAAAATAAATAATAGATTCAAGTATATAAAGAAAAAAGCAGAGTAAAAAGCTCTTAAAAGATAAAAAGTATTAAAACTAAGGGTAGCTCCGACGTAATCAAGTTGCTATGACATGGCTACTGTCTCATGGGAAATACAAATGCGTACTGTACTATCCTATCCCTATCCCATCCCATCCCATGGGACATTTCCCATGGAAATCCTATGGAAATCCCATTCACATGGGCAAGCCTGGAATTTCGACTTTTCACACTCTAGTCGTAAAACATTGAATATTTTGAATAAACATACTGTTGGTCACGACATTTTTTTGTCACTGTATTGTTATAAACAGCTGTGAGATCAAGAAATATGGCACCGGCCTTCTTTTTAGCCTCAAAAGAATTCTCGATGTTCTGGGTCAGCAGAACAACTTGATCTACGGTTGACTTCTCGCGTTGAAAACCAGCCTGCTGTTTAGGGAGAGTGGATCGATTAATGGATCGACGCGGGATAAATAAGCCTCTCTAGGATCTTGTAGGCGACACAGAGCAGAGATATTGTTCAATATTCTCAAAGAGTTCTTTGGATCCCTCCTGGGGTTTATTAGCATTGCGATCAGGACTACACGCGCTCTTCACCAGATCTTGTGAATTTTGAGTCGGCGGAAGCAGGAAAAAAGGTAGTCACGTAACCAGGACTTCAAAGCTGCTCCAACATGAATTGTAAGCTCTGGGAAGATAGAATCAGAACCCGGAGCTTTAGCTGGTTTTAAGTGTTGAAGGGTAGCAGTAAATTCTCTCTGTGAGAAAGAGTTAGAGATGACTTGCGGTCAACAGCCTCGTATTTTCCATTTTTGACCAGCTGAGATGTAATAACATCGGCTGAGACGGGACAGTGACGAGCAGAGTGTTGTGACATACCAGTTAGGTTGTTCAAAATATTCCATGCTTTTCGACTAGAGTGTGAAAAGTCAATGGTCCAAACTGCCTTGGACCATTGATTTCTCCACTTTCTGTCAAGCTTGGCAAGCACAACTATAGCATCCAAACTCAAATTGTCTCCCTGAAGAGAGTGCAGGAAATATAGTTATCTCGATACCCGCGTGGGATAGTCTTTTTGGCTGCTTTCTTGATGATGTTACAGAAGTCCTGGTAAGCCGCGTTCCCATCAAGTGAATCAGGTAGCAACAAAGTCTTTGCCAATTTATTCGTCAAAGCAATGTAATGACTCCATTTGGCCTTGCGTAAATTTCATCGTTTAACAGGCATCTTGGCACTGCAAACCTTGTTGGTGTAATAAGCGAAGATCGATGTTGTGACGTGGGAAACTTTTCAAGGACACGTCTATCCGGTAAGCGACTATTAGGACCTACGATAGCAAAAGCTGGATCTGGGTTGGTGCCAGTGTTCCAGCGGCCGGAGTAAAAAGTGGCGGTGTCCTTGGCATTGTATAGGAGGATAAGACTGTTAATACTTGCCCAGCCAGCCAAGCGCTCTGCATCGTCCGGACTGTTATTATCATAACCCCAATCAATATGACGACAGTTAAAATTGCCAGCATAAAGACAGGGGTGAGGGAACACTGGCAGGTCCAGGGATTGCAGTTGCGTTGGCGGTGGTTCGTAAACGTTGATTATTTTATAGCCATCAACGTCCACGCACGACCACTCGATCTGCGATGTCAGTGGAGATTGGTCCAAAAGCGTATGCCTTAGTCGCTTGTGGACAAACGTGGCAAGGCCATGCTTTCTGTTTAACCAAGACCCAACTAGTTCGTAGCTTGGAAGTATTAACTTCTCTGCATCAATGCAGTGTGTCTCCTGTAGTAGGATGACGAGTGCATCAGACAGCAGAGCAAGGTAATGAAAAACGTTCATCTTGCTTGCAGTGAGGCCTTCGATGTTCAACTGAAGAATACTGGGTCTTCTTAACTTGTTGACAATGTGCCCTGAAAAAAGAAGCTTTTTCCAGGCATTTCCCCGTCCTGAAAAGGACATTTTCCGATCAACAGACGCTTGCTGGACATCGGAATGAGTGGGTGCCCTTTCGATTTGGCAGGTTTGATTTCGGTTTGTCATGTTTGAGAGCAACAACAGACGTACACACGTCCCAGGTTGCGAGAAAGCACCTACCATCTGTGAGCGCTGCCTTGCCTGCAAGCTGCTGAAGCTTTTGCCAGATAACCAAGTGGTCAGAATTATCATGGAGCTTGTCCGAAACCGACGTTTTACGTTTCTACCGGTGACAGTATGCAAAGCAGGATACGTTGTCTGAAAAACAACGTTTCTCAGGGATCGGTGGTGGCTCCTTTTTTTACAACATCTATACGTAATATCTACCTTTCACGATTTTTAGAAAATTTGATAATGCTGACAATTTATTATTGTTGCATTCTTGTGGAAACTGGAAAGATATGAAGGGGGCTTTAAATCAAGACAAGACTACTTTTTCAGCGGATCTGTAGACCTGGAGGTTGAAGTTCAGTTACACTAAGACGATGACGGCAGTCTTGCATTTAAATAACCGAGAGGCCAAACGTGAGCTAAATGTTTACAACAACAATAGACTTTTATCATTTTGTCGAATCCCTACTTATCTTGGGGTAAAAATAGACAGATCACTCACGTTTCGTCACTATCTAGTGGCATTGCGCAAAAAACTATCATCGCACGTCACACTGCTAAGGCGACTTGTAGCTCAGGATGAGGTGCTGTTCCCAAAATACTTCGCACAGCCTCCCTTTCTCTGATTTACTCAACTGCTGAGTACTGCGCACCACTCTGGTGTCGCAGCGCTCACACTCTCCTCATAGATAGTGTCCTGAATAACGCCTTGCGTATAATTACTAAATGCCTGAGTCCCACTCCAACGGACCACTTACGATTCACAACTTATGCAGCTTTCAGGCATCCTGCAGCCAGCTGAGCTTCGCCGACTAGAAGCGGCACTCTCCTTGGCTTACTGTGGATCCCTGGACGCTGATCATATCTTATATGGTGCTTTAAGTGGGTCCTCAGATGCTCGGCAAGAGAGACTAAGATCTAGACGCCCGTTTGTCCCAGCTGTGCGGACTTTATTAAACAACCTCGCCGGACTAGGAATCCGCTCTTCCTTTTACGTTAACAAAGCAACTTTCTTTTTACGTTTTATTCTTCTTGACTGTGGGTAATAGCTCTCAATTTTGTTCGGACTTCTTGCTTTTGGTTAGTGGACGTTTTATATCTGGTTGATGTTTGCTGTAAATTTGTAGCAAGTAACTTTGTAATGATAACAAATACATAATTTACGGTGGCTTTTAAGAATGTCATGCGTTTGATTGTGATGTTTTTATTCTCAAATTTTAATGTCAGCTATAGGTAATTATTTAGTAGCGTAAGTCAGACAGCTTGTGTTGCATATTAAAATTAGATTAATGTCATAATTTCTTTGCTTCAACATCCAAATTTTTATAATCATTTCTAAAAACGTTTGCTCTTTGTAAAAGTTTAGCGGAATCCTGTCGTAAGCGTTTTCTAGGTCCACGAATATACAATGTAGCTCTCTTTGACCTTCCCTGTATTTTTCCATCAACATTCTTAAAGCAAACATGGCATCGGTGGTTTCCTTTCCTGGCATAAATCCATATTGCTGTTTGCTGATCTCCAATCTATCCTTTAGCCTGGCTTCTGTAATTCTTTCCCATACATTCATTGTGTGGCTCATTTGCTTTATTCCTTTGTAGTTTTCACTGAACTGTGCATCCTCTTTGTTTTTATAGATTGGGATAAGCACACTCTTTCTCCATTCTTCTGGCATCCGTTCACCCATTAATAGTCTGTTGAAGAGTCTGGTCAAAAATTTGAACCCTATCTTTCCCATGCACTTCCAAACTTCTACTGGCAACTCATCTGGCCCAACCGCTTTACCTTTTTTCATCTTTCTTAGTGCGTTCTTTACTTCCTCTCTACTGATGCAATTTACCTCTTCGTTAACCACTTCTACTTCCTCTGTCCTAGGGTCTTTGTTATTTTCCTCGTTCATCAGTTTCTCAAAGTACTTCTTCCATCCCTTTAACACTGCCTCCGAATTTACTATAACATTACCGTTTTCATCCTTTATAACCCTCATGTGCTGTATATTTTTCTTTGCTCTGTCTCTCTGCCTAGCCAATCGGTACGACTCCTTTTCACCTTCTTTTGTTTCCAATCTATCATACAAATCATCATACGCACGTCCCTTCGGCATTGCAACTGCCTTCTTTGCCTTACTCTTCTTTTTTTTGTATATATTTTTAGTATTTTCATGTCTTATTTTGTCCCATGCTTTCTTTGCCTCTTTCTTTTCTTTTATGCTCTCCTAAACTTCTTCATTCCATCACCATATCTCCCTGTCTCCTTTTCGTTTCCCAAATGTCACTCCCAGTACAGTTTCAGCTGTTTTTCTCAGCATATCTGCTGTTTTGTCCCACTCATCAGGTAACACGTCCTTGCCTCCCAGAATCCTGGTCACCTCTTGTCTAAACGGTTCTTGACAGCTTATCTCCTTCAGTTTCCACCATCGTATCTTTGGCTTTACTTTCTCTGTTTTTTTCTTTTTCACCATAAGAGCCATTTTGCATACCACCATACGGTGCTGCTTTGCGACACACTCATTCAATATTACCTTACGGTAGCACATTTTCTTGAAGTTCCTCCTTCTGCACATCACATAATCTACTTGGGTACTTTTTCCTCCACTCTTATACGTCACCCTGTGTTCATCTTTCTTCTTGAAATAAGTATTGACAATCGCCAAATCCATTCTTTTCTTAAAATATACAACCATTGATCCTTCCTTATTTCTTGTTCCAGCACCGTACCTTCCCATTATTTCCTCATCCCCTATGTTTCCTTCGATCACATGTCCATTAAGGTCTGTACCAAGAACTATCCTCTCTTCTTTTGATATACTTTATATCAAACCATCCAGGTCTTCCCAAAAATCATTTTTCTCCTTCATGCTGTTGTTAACCTGTGGAGCATATGCGCTTACTACATGTATATTTAGGATGGACCCTTTTATCTCTAGCTTCATGGCCATTAGTCTGTCTGACACCCTTCGTTATCTCCAGGACACTTTCAGCCAGATCCTCCCTCACTACTATTCCTATCCCATATTTTCTTTCATCAGCTCCGGTGCAAAATAGTTTGCATCCACCTGCAATGTTCCTTGCTTTACTACCTTTCCGCTTTGTTTCCTGTAGGCACAATATGACTACATTCCTTTGCTCCATCATATCTGCCAGTTCTCTTCCCCTTCCAGTCATTGTTCCAATATTGAAGGTACCCACCTATATGAGTGAGCGTCTTCTTTTTCACACTTCTCGCTGCTTTTTCACTCGCCTTCCTCCTCTCTTTCTGCTCTTATTTTCACTATGTTTAGCAGTAGCATAATTTCCACAGGTGCCTTGCTGTGCGACACCTGAGGTGGTTGTTGGTAACCCGGGCCGCGATTGATCCGGTGTGGATTGATAATGATTATGTATTTGTCTGTTTTGGAAAAAAAATTTTACACCGGATGCCCTTCCTGCCACAACCCTCCCCATTTATCCGGGCTTGGGACCGGCATCAAGAGACACAGAAATGTGCCTCCAATAGCTGGGTTTATGGATGATGGAAAAGGACGCTACAACCTAACTTGTTCATATTTGCTTATTGTCTCTTTTACGAAAGACTAAATACATAATAGTTAAAAATATTAAATAATAATCAGTTTTCAAAGCTCGGAGTCGCCATCATTTCATTTTTTGCGTTGTCTGCTACAGCAATTTAATGAACAGCGATATTGGTTACCGATATCAGAAAGATTTATAACTTTAATATCTACTTAAAAAGAGAAATTTAGCACAATGGGGCGAAACGATTGAAACTTGCCTAGGGTAAAAAATAGTTTTGTACCGGCCTTGACAACTACGTATAAATAGGTAAGTTTATAAAATTTTTATATTTTAAACAAGCAATTTTGAAATTATTTATAATTTACTATCTTAGGATTCTATTGCTATTTATGGAAGCACTGCCACTTAAATCTTAAGTCATCGGCTTGATTCATAAAATAAGAGTCACAAAATGGCTGTATTTCTAATGATAAACTTTGAAGTTTCTAGCAAATTTTATTCCCATAACAACTGGTGCTTTACAAAGAAGATCTACAGTATTATATCATAATATGTAAAATCTATAAAGTAACTTTATCTGGCGAAAAATTAAAATATCGCTACCTACGCCCTTGCTTAAAAATATTATTAAAAATTATTGTTTAAAAACAACCCATAGTAATTATGAACGACATCAAAACATCCAAAAATAGTACGAAACTTAAAATATTATATGATCACCCCGCTGAAATAGCACGCCACACATTGTCTTTGCCGAAAAGATCTTTTAGCCAAAGTCATATTTTTGAAGAGATAATTACCAACTTTTAATCTTGTCACTCAGGAATTGTACCCATAAAAATCCTATTGGTTGATTGTCAGTTTGCAGCACGAATCTTTTCCTGACATGAGAAGAACAAAACTTGTTAATGCCCTATTTAATCCCAAGATTGCAAAATGTATCATGAAAAGGAAAATGTCACATAATTTTGTATCAAAAATTTACTGAAGATTAAAAAACAAGTCTTTACTTACAATTAGTTTCCAATTTTTCCATTTTCATCTTAACTGAAAAAAAGATCTCCATTTACAACTAGTAATATTTAATTTCTTTATTTTTGTGCAAAGAAAAAGATCTTCACCTGCAATCCATGCCTTTGCTCTGGTTTTAATGCTTAATACGTTGGTCGCGATGGACCGACGTATTAATGACACATGTTTATAGTTTATCACGTTCGCGGCTAGTTTATCATCTATTGTTTATATATTCGTACCATATATATCGCATATGCCAACGCCGAAGTTTCTCTCTTTGGGAACAATTTAGCAATGGCATGCGGTTAGGGCATGCAAGTCATGCGTTGCATGACCAAATTTTTAGGAATTGCATGACGAACTTTTGCGTGATGAGGTAGATATCGTTGAATTGGATGAGGAATATTACTTGTTTCGGATGAAATGTGAGGCCGATCCGAGACGAAGACCTGTTTTTTGTGTTATTTTAGAGAATATCGTGAATTTAGGGCGAAAAGTAAGAAATCGGAGACTGGTTAGAAGTGATGACCTTTTTTTTCAGAGATCACTGTATTTCTAGGTGAAAAAGTGCATTACTCGGAGCGATTTGAAGTGATGACCTTTGTTTTTTGTTTAGAGATCGCTGCATTTTTAGCATGAAAAGTGCATTACTTAGAATGACCTCAAGTAATGACCTTTTTTGTTGGTGATCACCTTGAATCTAGGACGAAAATTTGTCTTGAAAATACTTAATTTTATGACCTAGTTTTGGCATGCCAATTGCATGACTAGTCTCAGAGCTGACCACACGCTACTGCAATTTAGTGACAATTTTTTGTTTTTAAATATTCTATTAGTCCTGTTACCAGGTAAGTTATTCATATTTTTTTCTATGCTCTTCTGGTAAATAGACTTAACTTAAAATCTTCAGTTTATTAAACTAAAAACTTTAAAAACAGTCAACGTTTCAAGCGTTATTGCAGACGCTCTTCGTCAGGACTTAGCTTAAAATAATACTGATAAAAGCGATGAACAAAAATACATACAACTCTTTTAAATTTGAAAATGGAAAAAGAAAAAGGCAAGTTATGTGATACATAGGCGGTCAAGGATATAAACAAAAGCGAACAATCAATCAAAAAAGCAACGATTTATTTTAACTCATTGTAAATTTTATTGTAAAAACAATTTTCTTTTTCATTTACTTTTGTGATTTGGTTATTGATGAAAAAAGATTCTAAAAAACGATGTTTAAAAAAATCCGATTCAAAAGCAAGAATAGATGAGTTGTCAAAATCAATGCTATGCTGAAAATTTACCACATGTTTCACAAGAGCAGTTTTTTTGTTAATATTATTGTCATCGATTTTTGCCAAGTTTCTCTGGTTTAAATCTCGCTTATGTTCAGAACATTTGGTTTCAAAACTGCGGCTGGTTTGTCCAATGTACAGTATATATTGGTAAATTGCACCTGTTTGTTGATTAAAATCAATGAAATCTTTCGTAGTCGGTAAAATATTTTTGATTGTCTTTATTGTTTTGGTGCAAACTTTTATGTTAAAAGCTTTAAAAATTCTTGTAATTTTTTTCTGTAAAACCTGCCAAGTATGGAAGCACAACCAATTCTTTTCTTTCATTACTAGAAAAGTTTGCTTCTTTGATATGATCATTCCACTTCTTGTTGGTACGACGTAGTGTTTGTTTAACGAACCATTTCGGATAATCATTCTTTTTTAGTGTCTCTATCAACCTCTTAATTTCTATTGATTTATCTGTTTTTTTCGTAATTAGTTTTGAATTGATTCTGTGGGATAAAGTGGATATTATCCCACGCTTTTGGCTTAATGAATTTTGTGAGTTGAAATTGAAGAGCCGATTGGTGTGCGTTGGTTTTTTATATAATTTGTTTGTCAAATTTCCAGATTTTTCTTTTACTACCAAGACATCTAAAAATGGCAGGGAATTATTGGATTCTGTTTCTAGAGTAAATTTAATACTTGCCTCTATGTTATTTAAATGTTCATGAAAGGTTTCCAAATTATTCTTTTTTGTAACCACAAAAGTATCGTCGACGTATCGTTTCCACATAATTGGGGGATTTTGAAATGTTTGAAGAGCTTTGGTTTCTACGTTCTCCATAACCAGGTTAGCAATAGTTACTGAAATGGGGGAGCCCATAGGGACGCCAAAACTTTGTTTATAAAATTGATTTTTAAACTGAATATAGGTATTGTCCAAACATATGTTTATTCCAAGCATTAATTCTTTCAAACATAATTTAGTGCGGTCTTGTAAACATTCATCTTTGCTTAAAAGTTCAAATATAACTGATTTTTCCACATCAACTGGAATTTTGGTAAAAAATGAAACGACGTCAAAAGACACGATACATTCATCATCATCAAGTTTTAACCCTGTTATCGTATCGACGAATTCACGAGTTTATAACAATGTGTCGGGTTCAAATTTAAAAGAGTTGTATATATTTTTGTTCATCCCTTTTATCAGTATTATTTTAAGCTAAGTCCTGACGAAGAGCGTCTGCAATAACGTTTGAAACGTTGACTGTTTTTAAAGCTTTTAGTTTAATAAACTGAAGATTTTAAGTTAAGTCTATTTACCAGAAGAGCATAGAAAAAAATATGAAGTTTTTGTTTTTTGCTTTATTGTCAATCCTTCCTTAGAACAAACCAATCCAGATTGATAAAATTGAGCGTTTGTATTTGTTGGATAAGTTTGAGAGCGAAGTAAGTCTATGAAGATTTTCTTTGACCTCTGAAGTCAACCACAAATGTTTGCAGGAGCTTTTTATGAGCGTTATTCATGATTATTCATGCGTGCGCAGCGCAATCGAAATCATCTTGGCATTATTCTCAACAACCGTTGAGGCGTAGCGATCTTTTCCGCGCATGAAGCGAATGAAAACATGGTTACGTTCGACAATGACTTTTGATCGTCCCTCAGATTTTGTGTGTGGTTTATTGCCCTCATGAAAGAATTAATGAGTAGAAGATCAATCGAGTTATAACGGGGCTAGCTGGCAGGAAGCGACGAGTGGACTTTTAATTGTGGTGCCATTTGATAATGTGTTGTAACTATTAGTTACGTTTTATATAAAAATTTGTTTGAAAAAGTGGAATTTATGTTTTAAAAGCTAGTGGTTTAAGTGCTTAATTATTAGATTAGTGTCGCAAAACAAATACTGTCAGTCGCTAAAACTTTAAATATTTGACCTCTTCCAAAATTTTGGCTGGCTACGCCACTGGACGGAAAGTAAGAAATCTTTCCAGTTTTACCACAAAATAATTAGATTTGGACAAAACGGTAAAAGTCTAATGCTTTTGTAAACATATAGCTCACGTTTGGCCTCTCTTCGTCATTTAAGTAAATGGCTGTCATTACCGTCTTAGTGTGATCGCGCTTCACCTTCCAAGTCTGATAATACACTAAAAGTGTGGTCATCTCTTGACTTTAAGTTCCCTCAAAGACCTTCCAGTTTCCAGAAGAGTTCAACAATGCTAGATTGTCTGCGTAGGTAAACTTTCTGAAAATCGTGGGACAGATATAGACGTAAATATATCGAGGTTGAAAAGGAAGAGAGCCAAGACCGATTTCTGAGAAACGACGGTGAATAGTATAGAACTTTTTCTGATTTTAACTTTCTGTTAGCAAAATAACCTATGAGATGAGGAAAAAAATTTTTTTTGTACTGTTTCCACTGTAACTTATCATTAAAACTTGCATCTATCAGTTTCAAAGAAATACCCCTATTCACTCATGATAATACATGCAGAATATGTTTCGCGGTCGTGGTAGGTAAACTTTTTACCATTTAGGAAGCAAACATTACGCAAAAATAGTTTTCTTACGGGTTCATAGTTGGATATAACTCATGACCATAGAACTAGAAGATTTTTCGTTCGACTTTTACAGTTAAGGTCGTGCTTTTTCGGCTTTAAATACCGAATTGTAAAAATGCTGAAAAATTGTTTTAAACTAAGGGTTGTTGACAAAAAGTCTTTCTTTAAACAATTAGTTTCTTTAATAACTTGGTTTAGAATAAAGTTTTTCAGACAACTCATAAAAGTTTACCAACCTCGAAATAAATGTTTCTAATACTTAATTTGTTAAAAAAATAATAAGCTTAATTTGTTAAAAAATAAGCTTGATTCTATAAGCTTGATTCTAAAAAAAATAAGCTTGATTCTATTTGAATATGACTTAATAGAATTCTTAACTGATGATGATCTTGTGATTAAAATCGATTTTAAATTAATATAAAATAAATTTTTAACAAGTTTTGGACTGATTCTTGTCTCCCTTATTGAAAAATTTTAATTGAGATGCGTTTCACGAGAATTGTCCTAAAAATTTTCATCCAATAGGGTTAAACTGTTCCACTGAGTTTTTTAACTAATTAAGCTTAATAAGACTTAATAGAATTCTTAACTGATGATGATCTTGTGATCGAAATCGATTTTAAATTAATATAAAATAAGTTTTTAACAAGTTTTGGACTGATTTTTGTCTCCCTTATTGAAAAATTTTAATTGAGATGCGTTTCACGAGAATCGTCCTAAAAATTTTCATCCAATAGAGTTAAACTGATTCACTGAGTTTTTTAACAAATTAAGCTTATTTCTAATACTTTTTATAATTTACCTAAGAATGCACGAATTGTTTCAAGTTTATTACATCACAATTGCTAGTTTTACCTTTATAAACTTTTTAGAAAGTTTTTTTCTATCTTTTATTTCTAAATTATTTGGTTAAACACGGATCTAAAATGCCTTATTGGTGAAGGCACCCAATCAATGAAACATCTTGGTGCCTTCACCAATAAGGCATTTTAGATCCGTGTTTAACCAAATAATTTTGTATACTTGTGATACGAAGCACGAGATCCCTTTTCATTTATGTTACATAATTTGTCACGCTACTAAATAAGCTTCGATAACGCAAAGCTTTGCCTTTTAATCATTATTCCTATTTGATTCGATGCGTTATCAGCTTCAAATTTTACTGCCATAATGAATGGATTCGACGTTTTATCAACTTTAAATTTCTTCAATGGATTCGACGTGTTACCGATTTCTAATTTCAATTTTCAGTAATCTTTTCAAATAACTTCCCACTTCTTAGCACAATTTGGTTAATAATTCGATCTAGGTTACTTAGACAACGTCATTCTGTTATTCCACTATTTCGCTGGCGTCCGAAATTCTTCTTATTAATTTGCCTTTTAATTTTAATAGTTAGAATTCCAAATTTACAAAAGAGTTGCATTGGAATTCTCATAGTACATTATATTCTCATTGATTTTTTTTTTGGCTTTTCATCAAATTTTACCGCAATGTACTATTTCGGCTTGTTATCATTTCCAAATTTACAGTTATTTTTCTAGTACTTGTAATCGTAATTATATATACCTGACGAGATCAAACAAGATCGAAACAGGCGCTTGTCGTATATTATTATTACAATGTTGAATATAAATTGAAATTGTGATTATTATTATGTTTCATTGATTGGGTGCCTTCACCAATAAGGCATTTTAGATCCGTGTTTAACCAAATAATTTTGTATACTTGTGATACGAAGCACGAGATCCCTTTTCATTTATGTTACATAATTTGTCAAGCTACTAAATAAGCTTCGATAACGCAAAGCTTTGCCTTTTAATCATTATTCCTATTTTATTTCTAAACGCATACTTTTATTTAAAAAGTTCTTTAAAAAAACCTACAATACGAAAACCAAACAAATGAATTGTTTTTTACATTACTGTTGTTGCTGCTTCATTCCAAAGAAAAAGAAAAAACAAGTTTCCAAAATTAATTGTATAATAAGGGTAAGATATCATTACTATAATTGATGGCTTTATTAGATTGAATACAATTTGGTTACAGTATTATACAAAGATTAAAAAACTAACAAAATGCTAACACGAAATACAGCAGAAAACTAATAAACGAATATTACAAATTTAAGTAAGGGTAAAACTTTCTATAAATATTGTGATTCAAGAGCCAATAAAAATGTTAATTTTATTTCTGATAATCGGGGTCTTATAGTTGTATAAGTTTTTGTGTGAAGTAGATGTTTCTCTTTCCGTAAGATACTTCAGATGTTAGGGCAGATATTGATCAGCCGGGCCAGTGTCTCCTCATCAACTGTTTCCAGACCAATCCTCCTGCTTGGATGATTGAAAATGGGGCAAGATATTATCATATGATCAGTGGTTTGCTCCTCCGCCCCACACTCACAGGAGGCTGTGTGAGCCATACCCCATCTGTGCACTGTAGAACGGAATAAACCAACACCAGTGCGGAGACGGTTAAGCCTGACCAAAGATGATCTGGGTAGATACATTCCCAGTAGTTTGGGGTTGACGTCGGGGATGAAAGTACGTTGGCGAGAGGTGTTACTTTGCCATTTCGTATTCCATTTGGTTTCCTCCCAACATGCCACACTGGTCTCTGACTTAGAAAATCTTTTAAAAGTTTTAGTGCAGCAGGCACAAATGGGTGTCTCGATTTCAACTGTAGATGTTTTCTATAAGGAGGAGATAAGAGCCTTTCGTTAAGCATGTGTTCAGGCCTTTGTGCTCGGCGAGCTAGAGATAGCACGGCTTGTTTGCGGCGAAGCTCAGTTGGAAGGATACTTGCTAAGACAAATAAGTTGTCTATTGGTGTAGGGCGCAGGCATCCAGTCACAATGCGCAAAGCGTCACTGATAGGCTTGTTAATGAGCCGAGTGTGGGCACTGCGGCACCAGACAGGCAAGCAATACTCTGCAGCAGAGTGTTCCAGGGCCAGAGTGATTGTGCTTAATGTTTTGGCGCCAGCACCTGAGTTTGACCCCGCCAATTGCTTCAAAAGCCCAACGCATGTTGTTAATATTTTGCGCACTGACTCAAGGTGTCGGCGAAACGTAAGCACTTTATTCAATTTTATGCTGAGTTACATAGGCTCGGCACAGCAAGACAGGGCTCGTCCTTTGACGGTGATGAAAAGCTCGCGTCGTGCCTCTTTGTTATTAATGTGGAAGGCAGCCGACACCGTTTTGGCTGTATTGAGCTTCATTTTCCATTTCTGGAGGTACGAGGATATGGTTGTCATGTCCTGTCTTAAAATCTCCTCTAATGTCTTCTAGTTAGATGTTGAGTGCATGATTGGCAAGTTATCAGCGTAGGCAAAGTTTCTTCCAATTGTTACTGGAAGATCATGAATATATATATTAAATAAGAGGAGAGCAAGAACTGATCCCCGTGGCACGCCACTATTAATGTGTCGTAACTTGCTTTGTGATCCAATACCAGTGGTAAGGGTAAAACTCCGATTTTGTACAAGTTCCATAATCAGCGAGACCATGTGCCTATGCGGCAGAAGACATAAAAGTTTGCAGGTGAGGCCGCGATCCCATACAGTATCGTGGGCTGCTGTGAGTTTGATAAAAACAGCACCAGCCTTCTTATTAGCCGAGTAGCTATCCTCAATTTCTTGAATAAGGAGAGTGACATGATCTACGGTCGACCTTTTGTGTCGAAACTCAGCCTGCTTTTTCGGCAGCAGTCGGTCAATAATTGCTTCTACGCGATTGTAGATAAGTCTCTACAAGATCGTAAAGTTGGTACACAGCAAGGAGATTAGTCTGTAATTCCTTTGGTCCTCCAATGGCTTCATCGGCTTTGGGATTGCAACCACTATCGCTCGTCTCCAGATTTTTGGAAGCTTGAGGTGGTGCATGCAGGAAGATAGAAACTTATTCAACCAGGACTTTAGGGCAGCACCAGCATGAAGTATTATCTCAGGAAAAATGGAGTCAGGTCCAGGAGCTTTTCCTAGCTTTAATTGTTGGAGGGCACTGGTAAATTTCTCTAAAGTAAAATCTCCAGAGATGCTTTTCCCAATAGGTGTTGGAATCCTCCAGAGGTCAGATACTTCCTTGGCCACAGGTCGAGCTGACTCGCAATCCTTCGTCTGAACACCCGATTTCTTCCTAGCTGTGATGGAGTTGAGTTTTTTTGAAATGGGGTAAAAACAGCGAGTGTTTCTAGACCCTCCAGTTAAGTTGTTAATGGTATTCCATGCCAGCCGACTGGAGGGTGTGAAGTTGATGGTATTGACAACCTCTGACCAACGTTCTCTACACTTTTCATCTATTTGGGCAAACAATTCCGACAAAGCCTTGTTGATTCTTCTTAAGGCACGGTAGAAAATCTCGGTAGAGGCTCTCGCACTCCGCATCCCAACATCGTTTGTAGTTGTTTCTGCGGCAACGTGGAATAAATCTCTTTGCTGATTGTGAAACAGAAGAACAAAAATCCTGATATGCCTTATCCACACATCTGAAGTCTGGAGATGGTAAGTCCTTAGCCAGTTTATTAGTGATGAAGCTATACCATTTAGAGTTGTAAATGGGCCGACTAGTTCAGGCCCGAAAAAGCCCGAAAATTAAGTTTAATCAAATCATGTTTGAGTTTTGTGTTTTTATGTCTTTGATTCAACACAAAAGTTTACAACTTTGGTACAGTTCCCAGTTTGCCTTGCGAATGTTCCATTGCTTGTGTGGTGCATTTGAAATAGTAGTTACAAGTTTAGCTGCCGTGATTAGCGAAGGTTGGTGTTGTGACCTACGAAATTTCTCAAGAATACGTCTAACCAGAGACCAATTCTCATGATCAACACTCGCAAAAGCCAGATCAGGATTATTACCAGTGCGCCAACGACCAGAGAAGAACCTGGGAGCATCCTTAAGATTATGCAAAAGTAGAAGGTTGCTCTGAGCTGCCTAGTTATCCAGACATTCTCCATCTGCAATGATGTAATCGTGTACCCAGTCTGTGTGCCAGCAGTTAAAGTCACCAGAATACAGACAGCAATCTTGAAACACCGGAATGGCTGTTGGTATTAATTGAAAGTTAGGTGGTTTGTAGATGTTGACAATTTTGCAGTCATTGACAATTTTGCAGACATCCACACAAAGCCATTCAGTTGCCGATTCTTCAAAAAATTGATCAGCAAAGTCCATTTAAGTCGCTCATGAACAAACGTAACAAGACCATGTTTTCTGCTTAAGATCCAACTGGCCAAGTTGTAAGTATGACCAGTCGGTCAACATTGGTCCACTGAGTCTCTTGAAGGAGGATAGCGGGGGCGTTATAGCTGTTGGCCACATGGCTAACAATGCAGATCTTATTTTCACTCAAGCCTTCTCGTCGTCGTCGTCGTTTGAAGGGTATCCACTCCAGGTCAGACACAAACAGGACTGGGGCCGAGGGTTTATCCTTTTACTACCCCAGACTGCTGCACTGCCTGGATCAGATGCTGGTAGTGATGTCATTAAGCCAGCATCGAGTTTCGTCATCCAAAACCGCCAGACCTCGTGCTCCATGTGGTGCCCAATGTATAGGGCACGTTGTTATAACATGGTCTGCGGTTTGTTCAGAGGCGCCACACTCGCAATTTGGTGAAGGAGCGAGACCCCATTTGTGCATGGACGAATGGAATCGCCCAACACCAGTTCGCAGGCGGTTAAGCTTAACCCAAGCTGCTCGGGGTAAGCCCATCCCAACAGACCTGGCACCGGTCTCGGGCACAAAAGCACGGAGCCTGGAAGCATTTTCCCAATACTCCGTTTTCCATTTGTGATTTGTCCATTCAGAGGTGCGGATGCCATGTCTGGCAAGGTTGTCCAAAAGATTCCGCGCACCTGGCACAAACGGGCGTCTGGATCTTATTCTCACTTGGCGAATATCTGAGGACCCACTTAAAAGACCATGCAAAATATGATCGGGGTCCAGAGATCCACGGTAAGCCAAGGAGAGTATCGCTCCCATTCGGCGAAGCTCAGCTGGCTGGATGACTGAGAGTATAGGTAGGTGGTCCGTTGGAGTGGGACGCAGGCATCCAGTAACTATGCGCAAGGCGTCATTCAAGACACTGTCAATGAGGCGAGTGTGAGCACTGCTACACCAGACTGGCGCACAGTACTCAGCTGTTGAGTAGACTAGAGACAAGGTGGCTATGCGTAGTGTTTTAAAACCAGCACCCCATCCCGAGCACACGAGTCGCCTCAACAGTGTGACGCGCGAAAATAGTTCTTTGCGCAATGCCACTAAATGGTGACGAAACGTGAGCGATCTGTCCAGTTTTACCCCAAGGTAAGTAGGGGTTGGACAGAACTGTAAAAGTCCACCGTTGTTGTAGACCTTTAGCTCACGTTTGGCCTCTCGGTTATTTAAATGAAAGACTGTCGTCACCGTCTTAGTGTGACTGAGCTTCAACCTCCAAGTCTGGAGATACGCTGAAAGTGTAGACATGTCTTGGCTTAATGTCCCATCCAAGTCCTTCCAGTTTCCAGAAGAATGCAACAATGCTAGATCATCAGCATAAGCAAACTTTATGGAAATCATGGAAGGAAGATCGTACGTATAGATGTTAAATAGGAGGTGAGCCAAGACCGATCCCTGAGGAACGCCGTTTTTAAGATGGCGTAGCCTGCTTTGCTTGCTGTCACCGGTGGTAAGGATGAAACTTTGATTTCGGACAAGCTCCATAATCATTTTGACCATGTGCTTATCCGGAAGTAGTCTCAGCAGCTTGCAGGTAAGGCCACGGTGCCAGACAGTGTCATAAGCAGCTGTCAGATCGATAAATACGGCACCGGCCTTCTTTTTAGCCTAAAAGAATCCTCGATGTTCTGGGTTAGCAGAACAACTTGATCTACGGTTGACTTCCCGCGTCGGAACCCAGCCTGCTCTTTAGGAAGCAGTGGATCGATTAATGGTTCAACGCAGGCGTAGATAAGCCTCTCAAGGATCTTGTAGGGGACACAGAGCAGATATATCGGTTAATAACTCTTTGGGTCCCCCACGGGCTTTGCTGGTTTTGGGATCGCGACCACAAGCGCTCTTCTCCAGATCTTGGGAATTTTAAGTCGGCGCAAACAGGAAGAAATGAAGTCACGTAACCAGGACTTCAAAGCAGCTCCAGCATGGACGCTTTCTGTCAAGCTTGGCAAGCAGAGCTGTAGCAGCCAAGCTTGAGTCGTCTCCCTGAGGAGACTGCAAAAAGGTTTTATAGACCGATTCACACTCTGCATCCCAACACGGAATGTAGGTATTTCGATACCCGCGTGGGATAGTCTTTTTGGCTGCTTTCTTAATGGTGTTACAGAAGTCCTGGTAAGCCGCATCCACATCAAGTGTATCAGGCGGCAACAAAGTTTTTGCGAATTTATTCGTCAAAGCAATGTAGTGACTCCATTTGGCCTTGCGGAAGTTCCATCGCTTAACAGGCATGCTTGGCACTGCCATAGCAAACCTTGGTTGTGTAAAAAGCGAAGATCGATGTTGTGACCTGGGGAACTTGTCAAGGACACGTCTATCCGGTAAGCGATTGTTTGGACCTACGCTAGCAAAAGCTAGATCTGGATTAGTGCCAGTGTTCCAGCGGCCGGAATAAAAACTCGCAGCGTCCTTGGCATTATATAGGTGGGCAAGACAATTAATACTTGCCCATCCCGCCAAGCACTCAACGTCCGGACTGTTGTCATCGTAACCCCAGTTAGCATAACGACAGTTAAAATCGCCAGCGTACAGACAGGGGTGAGAGAACACTGGGAAATCCAGGGTTCGCAATCGCGTTGGCGGTGGTTTGAAGACGTTGACTATTTTATAACCATCAATGTCCACACACAACCACTCGATCTGCGATGTCGGTGGAAATTGGTCTAAAAGCGTGTATCTCAGTCGTTTGTGGACAAACGTGGCAAGGCTATGCTTCCTGCTTAAAGAAGACCCAGCTAGTTGTTAGTTTGGAAGTACCAACTTCTCTGCATCAGTGCAGTGGGTCTCCTGCAGTAGGATGACGAGTGACTCAGACTGCATAGCGAGGTTAAGAAGAACGTTCATCTTGCTTGCAGTGAGGCCTTCGATGTTCAGCTGAAGAATAGTGGGTCTTCGCAACTTGTTGGCAATGTGCACTGAAAAGGGCAGTTTTATCCTTTCATTGCCCCGTTCTGAAAAGGACGTTTGCCGATTAGCAGACCCACACTGAACATCGGAATGGGTGGATACCCTTCTGTTTTGGTAGGTTCGGTTTCGGTCTGTCTTTTTAAAAATCAATGAACAGACTTACTCACGGCCCAGGCTGCGTGAAAGCACCTACCATCTGGGTTCAGTTGCATTGGATTTAGTTAATAACTGGTTGTAATTTTGTTTTGTACTGATTTGCCATGAATATTCCTTTTAAGCTTCTGTTGGTCATTAGTTATGCCTTGATTGGCAACCAAGTGTGTGGTCAAGAACTTGTTACAAACGATGGATCGGGTGAAGTTTCGGAAGCAACTCAAGCCTTGTAATTGAGCTGTAGCGTACTAGGCAAAAGTGATCGTTTGCCGTTTGGCCTGCAATTGACATCAAGTCTTTTTTTTGTTTACGGACCAGGGGGTCTATTCTTTTATCACCCCAGAAACTTTCCATGATTAGTTAGACCATGAGCAAGTTTTTCTTATTTTGTTGGTTTATTGAGCGTTGTGATAGAATTTGTAACTGTGCCGCGAAACTTTTTAAAATACAGTATTAATCCACGCTCCGCAACAGCAACCTAAACACACTCTATAACAGAGGAAAAATATGTTTTTTATGGGCTTCGACCAAAAAACTTAAAAATTTTAAATGCAACTTCCATTACTTAAAGTTTTGGTGATCAGTTGTCTCCCACGCTCGTTTTGGTACACCAGGCATTTCAAACTCGCGGCCCACGAAGTCTTTCAATGAAGTTTTTGATCAGATGCTCAATACGAAATCAAGTTAATGATAAATTTAAAACTAAATTTAAATCATTAAAGTGACAAGGTTTGTTAGCAAGTACTTGATTTTCTAACCGAAATTAACTAACTAATTAAGTGAAGACCTTTTCTTTGTTCCTCACATTAATTTCAACGTAAAATTTAAAAGAATAACCTGGATCATCCAAATAATTTAAGTTAAGACTTTTTTTATTGCCTTCAATTTCTTTTGTAACCAGATTGCGGCCAGTGGCAAAATTTCAAGCTAAAATTTCACCGATTCAGCCCACATAGCCGCGCGAGTTTGACATGCCTGTCGTACATGATATGCGGAACCTCAATACTTTATATGAAAACAAACAGCACAAAATCTAGTGAAGAATAATAAAATAAAACTTTTGCTTTATTTATAAAAAGTTGCATTAAAGCTTGAGGCCTTTATGTAATACACTATAATGCATCAGGTAAAGGAAAATGTGGAAAACTCAGTGCAAACAAAAAAGATCTGCACTCTGGTCCGAGTGTGCCGCAAAGTTTGGACAGGTAGCAAAGTGTGCAGATGCTGAAAGATGGTGCAGAATCCGCGGGTGCAGAAAGCTTGAGAACCACTGGTATAAAGTGTATAAAAGAAAGAGACAATTTTTTACCATTGTTAAGCTGTAGAGTAATCCATAGATAGTTCATTTAATTAAACTCTGCAACTGTGACATAATAAATCTCGTTTTTGTGACGAAATGGTAAACTTTTTATCACTATCTTCATTTTTAATCATGTAACTGATTCTTCTCGCTTAAAAATTAAATGCTACCTGCTTGAGCCACTCAAGTCCGAATTCCAGACTCCCCACTTTGTGCATTTGTGACGTAAGAAGAGAGAGATACGTGATATGTATCTCTCTTCCAAAGTAGAGTTCATGAAAATGAGCTCTCCGCAGGCAAAAGCCTAGTGTGTTTCCTGGTTTATAGAGATAAAGTCAGACATCCAAGCACAACAAAACTTTAGTTTGATGTCTGACTTTGTCTCTTTAAACCAGGAAACACACTGGGCTTTTTCCTGCGGAGTGCTCATTTTCATGAACTCTACTTTGGCTACTAAATTCAGAAATATTCTGCTTAATCACTATTGTAATCACTAAATAAATTGTCATTTTAAACTTAATTATTTCCGTAAGTACCTGCTAAGAAAGAAAAAACTTGGAGCATTTTCCTTCATTATAAAAGAAATCAAATAAAAATATCTCAAAAAATAAACTTTTGACAAGCTTTGAAAATTGTAACGATAATTTATGGATACCCTGTACTTTAGTTAAACAATCTTCTTGTCAAGTAAGATTTCGCATTCTAAACATTGCTTTGTTCCTTATATTTTTTCACAAAACGTGTTCAATCCTCAAGACTTTTGATCGGATACTTGTCGGGAGGAATCGTCAGGATAAACTAAGAGTGATCCGATCGTGCTTATGTAGAAAACAAGAATGAGCAAGCTTAAAGTTTTATATAGCTAATCAACTCTTCAAGTATTTTGGTCAATGGTGCATCGTCAGCAGATCAAATGCTTAAACAAGCTGATTAGAGCACGTGGATGCATCCAAACGCTGACTTCAAAAAACAGCATTTAGTAAGCCTAACATTTCTCAACGTACTCTTCCAAACTCTGTGAATTTTCGGATAAAGAAATTCCGTGCTTGTCACAGTCCCATTATTGAGCGTGCATTTACGGTATATATGAAGAAATTGAGAAAAATCAATCTATGGTTGGTTTTCTCAGAAATATATGCCGATCGATTTGGAAAGAAGTTGAGCAATTTTTGTCTTTCTTCGACTTGCTTCGGTTTTGCCGCTACCTTGGCATCATAGATAAACGTAAAGAAGCAGCCAATCAGAAGAAAAATAAACGCAACCTTCGCCTTTTTTTCAACATCGGTTTAGCAACAAAGTTTGTTCAAAAAAGAGAAACATCTTTAATTTGTCTGACTATAAACTCTCTGACACCGAAAAGTTTGTCTTATAATATAGACTCAACTTTTGCTTATCTTCCACCAATATTAAAAAGGAGGAAGTGCTGTATGCGCAATTGGTCCAACAAAATCCCAGTTTATAAAGCAACTTGCTACTTTAAGGGCGAGGTTAAGTGACCTAGCTCACGCTGATGCCATCCCATTAACATTGGAGAATTCTTCATGACAAAAAAGTTTAGGCTATCAAATCATTGCGATCTAACAATGATGTTCTGATTTCAAACAAACATGACTATGTTTCGAAAATAAACACGCTTTATCATAATGTTTCCAAGTTCAAAAATCTTGGTCCGGCTAGTCAAAATGACAACATAGCCAAGATTGAGTCAAAAATCTAACGACGACTATTGGAACTAATTCTCGTTAGATTTTACTAAGTCATCCGACCTAGAGGCTTTCAATGCCCACATATGTATGGTTTGCCAAAAACCTACAAAAAAGATGTGCCTCTTCGCCCCATCCTGTCCATGACTGGGTTGGCCCAACATCAACTTGCAAAATGGATCACTTCTGTCCTTGATACAGTGCTCCAATTCTTTTCTACCCAATGTATGCCTAACTCATTTATCTTTGCTAAAACTGTCAGAAATTTTTACTTACTATTTCAATACTTCATCTCCGTTTCTCTGTTCCTTTGATATATCCAGCCTTTTTACTAACGTTCCCCTGCAGGAAACTACCGAAATCTGTCCCAATACTCTCTATGATGGTGATCTTGTTCCACCTCCGTTTCACAGATAAATATTTATTGAATTGATGCAAACCGCCACCTCGTCGGTCGAACTCAGTTTTAATAACACCATGTTCTGTCAGACTGATGATGTTGCTATTGCTATGGGGCCCCGTTGGTTACAGCCCTCGCTAAATATTTGTTTGTTACCAGGAAACCAAATTCTTACTCACGTGAACAAACCTCTCATGTACTATTGTTGCGTTGATGACACCTTTGCAATTTTTGCGACCGAAGACGAATGTGAAGAATTTTTTTCGTTACACAATTTTCTTTACTTTTTCGTTTCACCTTCGGAAAAGATTTTAACTTTTTTCTCCCGCTTCTTGACCTCCTGGTTGAAAACACAGCACTGTATTTATCACATCTGTGTATAGGAAACTCATCTATACCGGCTAGTACCTACACTGGGATATTATTACATCTTCATTTACCAAGAAAATTCGACAATTCAACCGGTCATTTCAACATTGACCTAAAAAATACCCAATTTATCTGCATTTTCGATGGCTAGGAAATGTTTCAACTGAATTCGAAAAGCAAATTACTACAGCTATTCAGCGCTGCTACTTTGCTTTTAAAACAAGTGTTGTTTTTATTACTAGGCCTCTTTTACCTTCAACCAAGAAATACAGTTTAATAAAAACACTATCTTAAAGTTTTGTACCGCTAATCGAGTCTTCATACTTTTTCACGCACAAACTTGATTTGCCAGAAAGAAACCAGATCGCAAAATAAACTATAGTGATGTTTTGGCTATATTCTCAAAAAATAGTCTGTTACAGTAAGTTCTTCGCGATCTTAAACTCCGTGTGGCTGTCTCCGGAAATGTACGCGTCCTTGATTTGATTTGAATTAAATTTGTATTAAGATATAAAAACAATGCGAAATAAGACGAACTAAATTGGACGGGTAAGTAAGATAGACGAAAAATAATAAGGTCGGACGAAATTAAGATGTACGGACGTTATGGACGAAATAAGCCGGATGGACGAAAATAAGACGAATCGGACGAAATAATCTGGTCGGACAAAAATAAGACAAATCGGACGAAAGAAATGGATGATTGGACGATCGGAGGAAATAATAGAGTCGGACGGTTTTCTATAAATAAACGTAAACACTAATAAATAAGGCACAAAAGAAAGACTTAAAAACACTCACCAACTGTAGACTGACACGGAGCAGACCGAAAAAACTAACAATATCGAACAGTATCTCCAACAGTATTATAAACAGCTCAAAAGCCTCAACAGCACTCCCAACGGCGTCTAAGAGTATTTCAAACAGTAAATCTACGACCGCTACACAAAGGCTGAAGTAGCAAAACTAAGCGTTTCTACACAATTTTCACCCAACTTATGGAAAAAGAAGTAAGCTCGAGGTAACAATCAATTAGCAATCGAGCGCGCTGAGATAATGAAAATGTCGGCTCAAAGCAACAATCAATTAGCAGTGAGATAATGGAAAATGTCGGCTCAAAGCAACAATCAATTAGCAAGCGAGCGCCGTGAAAAAATGAAGTGAATCAAATTAAATGTCAAAACAAAAATTAAGTAAATCAAAGCCAGAAATAAACCCGGGTTCGAAACTCAAGAGTACTTGCCGTAACATAGTCTAAAAATCTGTCAACATAGTTTGATAATGAAGATAATAGGGTATTCATTATTTTGTTGCATCGAAACTATTGCTTTTAAACAGTATAAGCGTACAATTAACTACAAATATCGATATGATTTTTTTGCGCTGACTAAATTTTTCCCAATTTGAAGAAGAGCGCTTTTAGTTGCGATTCAAAACTAATAAATCCTGTACAGAAGTACAAAAATTATCGACAAATACTTCTCTTGGTCCTTTACAAAATACTTAAAAAAATTATATCTGCCTGCGTCAAACAAATTATTGATCCATTAATCCCTGGCAAGCAGGCTGGGTTTTGACGTGAAAAATTAAGCATAGATTAAGTCGTTCAGCTTACATAGAACTTTCAAGACAAAAAAGAGGGCTGAAACTTTACTTGTCGAGATTACAGGTACGGATGGTTCTGTCTGGTAATGTGATCTTACTTGCAAGCTGCTGAGACTTTTGCTGGATAAGCACATGGTCCGAATAATCACGGAACTTTTCTTTTTTCTAAATCTACTTTTTTGCTACACAGTATCATAAATTAAAATCTACATTAGGCTAAAAATAATGCTTCGCTGAAAATTGAGATGAGTAAACACCCTATCGTATTGTCAGATTTTGGTTTACGTTTTTTATGCAGAGCAACAGGAACAGACTTACGCACCTTATAAGTCTGTTTTTATGGCGTGCTATAATAATAGGTCTTGTCGGTATGCAACTTCCTCTCTCTACTAGAGGCATACGCTTTTAGTTTTCCGTTGTGAAGTTGGTACATTATGGTACATCTTGCCAGCGAGGACCTGCTAATCGATAAACGTCCTTTTTAGAACGGCACAAAGTTTGAAAAAAACACTTTTCAGGACACATTGACGACAAGTTTAATCATTGTCCAGTTGAACATCAAATTTTTTACTGCAAGCGAGTTGAATGCTCTTCATCATTTTGCTTTGCAGCTTTAAGTACTCATCATCCTACTCTTGGACGCCTACTGCACTTGAAAAAGAAAAGCTAGCATTTTTAAGCTCTTTACTTTGAATCTGTTATTGATTTCTCGTATTGGTGATTTCCGAGGAAGGACATGGCACAATGGCTCCCCCTAAATACGCTACTGTATATTACAATAATAGTTGTAAAAATCTTACTCCGATTTGAAACTTTTTTTTTAAACCTTATTGCACAGATAGACAGTCCTATAACTTCAATGCCAAATTTCACAAAAAAACAAAACTTTTTTTTAAAGTTCTATTTCCATTTATTTAACTCTTTTACTTAGCTCATTAGAATTTTTCTAATTTTCAAAAGTTTTGTGCATTTTAAAATACGTGTGCGTTAAAGAGTTAAATTAATGGTGACGAAAAAACTTGATAAATATTTAAAGCAATTTATTATGGCTCGACACAAATACCCGCCATTTGTTTGGTTTATTCCTGACTATGTAAAGTAAAACTGTGGATGCGAGCTAATAATAATCAATCATATCTAAAAATAAGGTATCGAATGAAAGCATTTGGTAGCCAAGTGCAATCGATACAATCTTTGTTTAAGTACTATTATTTTTATGTTGCTGTTTGCTTGAAAAAGACTCTTTACGATATGTTTTTATTCATGGTAATTGCAACAACCAATAATATGTACAAATACAGGTTAAATGTTTTTTGAAGTACAAAGTTGATATACCCTTACTTTAGATAGTATTTTAAGTTACATGCCATAATCACATGCTGTTTTGATTTAAAGCAGCACAAATTATTGTTGCTATTTGATCAACTTTTATATTCCCGCAATTATCTTAAAATTAAAAATTTAACTTACTACTAAACAATATCAAAAAAACTATTATTAACTTTTATTTTAGTCAAAACAAAAACAAAATTGTTTTTTGCAATATTTATGTTGTTGTTTTTAGCGGAATAAAGAAGCAGACTTAGAAAAAAATCCTCAAATAAAGGTAAGTAGATACAATGCCTTTTAAATAAAATATATTGTTTTACAAATTCGAATTAATTGCAAATGTCTTCTTCTTTCTATGATTTTATCAGCCAAGTTAGTGCATTCTGTTTCATGTAGAATTATTGTTGTAAGAAAACAGCGTGAACCTATTAAGCCATTTGTCGTGAGGTAGCTTTCCAATATGTTCAGCTAACCGCGCTTTTCTGGTCGCATGCCATAATGTTGTAGCCTTTGAAAAGGACAAAGTTGCAACAAATCAAAACACTTTATTAAATAATAAAACTTTTATAATATTAATAAGCAATTATCAAAAAATTATAACAATGTAAACAAAAAAATATAAACTCTTATTCAAAATTAAGTACAAAATAAAATGTCTCTGGATTCCAACAACAAAACAAACGTAATATTCTTTTTTTTCTTTGTTGTTTTATTTTCTTTTCCGAGTTTGCCAATCTTCATTAATTATAAACGTTTCTTGTCTACTCTCTCTGGCTTTTCATCCAAAACAAATTTTTAAAAGTTTTTAAGCAATCAATGCGTTGATGAGTGGTTGCAACAGAGTAAAACAAAATGTAACCCAAATTCTGTTCCAATTCATCATTTTGTTTAAGAATAATTTTTTTGTAAATTTGTATTGGTTTTAATATCATGATCTCAGGAATAACAAAGAGTTTAGCAATTCAAAGCCTTTTATATTTAGCAGCACACATACGGTACCATTCCAATTTTTATGGTACCATATATATGGAACCAAATTATATTTTCAAAAATTTAACAAGAAAATAAATAAATAATGCTCCAGTAACCTACTGGCACTAAGATATTTAAAAAGTATGTTTATTCCTTGACCATATTTATCTGACACTGATTGCAAGGAATTGTCAGAATGAACTAAGAGCGATCGGATCGTGCTTATGTAAAATATGAGAAGGCATCTGATTAGTTAAAAAAACGACCAATCGAGAGCGCGTCTGATTGGTCAAGAAAAGCAACCAATCAGAACCAAAAGAAAAAGAGCGTTAGTGAATGAATTTTAGACTGTAAAAAAATTTCTTGTCTCGATATACACTTGATTAGGTTGAAAAGATTTGATAAAAGTAGCTTGAAGACCGGAAAGGCTCAAAGAAGTATGTCCTCAAAAAAAAATGGACATTGTCTGGCACCGTGGCTTTACATTTATTTTTACACACAACTGAAATCCATTTTTGGTTGGCGAAAATGACACTTTTAGCAACATAACGTTAGTCATCGTACTGACGCTACATACAGTGTCGAACTGTTGACAACACTGTGTTAGATTTGATGTGGCTAAAAAGCAAAAAAGGCATCTTCAACATGCAGTAGTTGTCTTTACCCACAACTGAAATGCACTATAATTTGGTGAAAATGCCACATTGAACAACATAGCGTTAGTCATTGTACTGACGCAGTAAGCAGCGTCAAAGTGTCGGCAACAATGTGGTAGATTCGATCTGACGAAATAGTTTATAAAAACTTTCAATTTTCTTTATTTGTTTTAAAAATTACTTTCTTTGTTATTTTTAAATTTATTTAGTCTAAAGTTAAAATTGAATATTTAAAAGTGCATTTTTACTGCACAGACGAAGATATATTTTTAACAAAATCGTATTCTGGAATCAGTTTTACGATGTGAAATATTTCGCTCCAAAGTTATTCATCAAGATTATATACAAGATTATTGTTACGCTTCTCTTTTTATTCGGGTTTTCCCTTAACTTAGCTTACAAGAAGAGAAAAACAAACTCACTTATTTAATTACTATATATAGAAACTCAATTATCTTACCAAGATTTATCTTTTGCACTGAGCTTTTTACATGTTCTCAGAAACTAAACTTTGGTAACACTTAACAAAAAATAAAGTTTCCTAAAAATGACAGGTAATTTTATGTTTATCTATTTTTTGATTCATACAATCACAAAAACATTCACCAAAAGTTATTTATTTTAAGCAGTTTGGTTTGACAGTTTTGAAAATTCTTGTTATGTTACATTGCAGCCTGATAATATTTAAGAATGAAGTGCTTAATCAATCGATCATAGCTAGTCTAGGAAACTTTTAAATAATAGACTTTGACAAAATAAAATGGTCACAAATTTATACAATTTTAAATCAAAATGCCGCGTTAAAATCGAATTCTTATACTTGCAGATTATCAACGAACGCCAGGGCTGCAGTGTTGGAAACAATCTGAGCGTGGTCGAGCTTGAAACGTTTCGAGCAGCAGAAACAACTCTTTCTTCAGAGAGAACCAATTTTAATAATAATCAACAACCTTTGACTTCTTTTAGTAAGACTTCAAAAAAACAAAGTTATCAAAATAGCTCTATCGGTGTATAATTAATTGCATTTAGAAGGAGTTGAATTGATTTTAAAAACTATACAATCTCAAACGAATGACTTGTGGCTATGTAAGGATATCATAATAATTTCTTGCAGTGGTACAGTGCATGCCTATGTTTTAACTAGAGACATGTACATTGTTATTTTTAACTCGTTCAATATGTCCGAAACTACGTTTCTGAAATGAAGACGCTTGATTAGTAACCAAAATGGGTGCCCACATTTAGCAAAACTCATTTTAGCCAGCTCATTTTAGCAAAGGTATTTTTAACAATCTGTATTTAGAGCAATTATGATTTGAGCGACTTTTAAAGCAAGAGAAGACAAGACAACAAACAAGCTTCTACTGATCAAACAAACGAGAGTTAGGATTAGGGTTAGGTTAGAGTTAGTTTTCTACGCGCTCTGAAGAGCTCTGCGTTAAAAACATTCGCCTTGTGGTGGAATTACTCAAAAGATGTCGCGAATATGAATGCCGCTCAAACGTTTAAAATAATAGATGTCAAAAAATCACCCAATACCGCCACCGAAATACTGTTTAAAATAATAAATGTCTGAAAGATGAATGCTCGGTTAACCTTGGACATGACCACTCAATTTATTTGGTAATCCCCAGGTAGGCACCGTGTCAGCACGGTGTCTTCAAGATCAAAATAAATGTAATTTATTTATTAATAGATTTCGTTGGTGAACTTAATTCTATTCATACTAGGCTTTTTGAAAACTTTATACGACTGGGGCGGGGGGCTAAAAATGCCCGCGCTCTTTGCTTGCTTATATCTCGACAATTACTCGCTCTAGAATTCTCAATTAAATTTGTATAGAAAGGAAATGTTATACTCTTTTAATATAAATACTTAAATGTTGCATTTAAACATCATTTCGGATTGAAAATGCGAGTTTTCAAAGGAAAGTCAATTTTCGTAAATTGGCTGAAAACGAGAGAGCGATTTGAGAGAATTAACGACTTCGGCTGTTTGTCGAACGTCATTAATCCGTAAAATTAGAAGTAAGAATAATGACAGCTGAAACCCACTTGGCAAGATTATTACTGTTTACAGAGAAAGAAATTCTATACAAGCAAATCTGCTAAAAGCTGGTTTTATTAGTGTTTACAACGCTTCGATCTTTACTATAATTGATCAAATAATTTTTTTAATTCACTCCCTTTTGTGAACATTTAGGCAAGAAATCTTATAACATAAAAAGAAAGCAAATTATTACACAAAAAAATTGTGTTTGTAGTTCCACATCGCAGGAACCCACCTTAATTTTTCTTCACTATAAAAGACTATTTCAACTTGACTAATTTATTTAGAGTTGATTGCTTTTGATCACATCGATTTTTTAAATTTTACAGAAATCCTTTTTTGTTTCGAATGTTTTCTTCTTTTGATTAAGTACGCTAATTCATTAATAAAATATTTGTTCATTAAAATTTTGCTAACGTTTTCTGACGTAATTGTTTAACTTAATTGTTGTACGACTTGTTTAATTGGTAAGGTCTAGTTTTCATAAGAGTCACAAAACGTTAAAATGTTTTAAAAAAGTGATTTAATTACCATCAACCTATATTTAAACTGTGACGAGTAACGTAATTTTGTTTAAAATTTATGAAACCGATATTTTTTTTGCGATAGAAATTAGTCAATTGATAATCCTAATTTCAACATTATTGTTTGAAAAACAAAAACACCAGTACAATCATAGAATAATATTGCACTGAAGAACAGCTCCATGTATTTTGTTTGAATATTTTTTGAGTTTGTTTATGTGAATTTTTGAAAACTGTTACCAGGCTGAAGAAAAGATTGGAAGCGCCATTTTAATGCCTTTTTTTTTTCATTCCGGACCTGATATTTCTGATATACACATTTCACACCGACGTTTTTATCTGATTGAGAAGGAAATATTGATAACAAAGCGGTATAAATACTTGGTTTTACGACATTTTTGCTAAGTATCAACTTTATTGTAGAATTTCACTGGTTAGACCAATGATTCTCAAACGGGGTGCCGCGGCACCCTAGAGTGCCATTTGCATTTTTCTAGGGTGCTGCAAGCTTTTGCACATTATTGAATAGTCCAGGAAAATGGTTGAGTGCTGTAATGTTATTTTGAATTATCAGCTTCAATGTTACTACATACAGGGTGCGGAGAAAGTCCCCGATCTTATAAAAAGTTAAATTTAACAACTAATAAAGGTTGAAATTAAACAAAAATTAACCCACAGTTTGTTAGGGATTCATTTAACATTTCTACTATCTATTTTTCAATATGGCCGCCTTTGGCATCAATTACGCACTCAAGCCTTTCCCTAAAGCTCTTCACTGCGGCACGAAGGTTTCTAGGGGAATTTTGGTCCATTCTCGCTTAAGAAACTTCTTCAAAGCTTCGGTATTATTATGGACTGATGTGCAGGCCTCTTTCTCCAAGATGGACTAGACACAAAAGTCCAGATGTTTCAAGTCAAATAATAAAGGAGGCCACAATTCTTTCGTCCAGAAAGCTGGAAAGTGACTCTCACACCAGTCCTGGGTGTTGTTTGCAGTGTGAGAGGGCGCACCGTCCTGTTGGAATGTAAAAGGGTCATCTTTGAAATGTTTCTTCATTTCAACATGTGCTGGAGTCAAAATATCCTCAATATACAAGTTTGCGTTCAGTTTGGTACCCTCTTTAACAAAGATGAAAGTGGATCTCCAATTCTCAGAGATAGTAGCCCATACCATTGCCGAGGCAGGTTTTTGGCGGCGGTAAATGAAATTTATGGAACTCGGAATGTTGTAAGCACTCTTAACCAAAATTTTGTCGTTCTGCGAGTTGAGGTGAACCTCAACAGATAAGATTTTTTCATCAGAAAAGAAAATTTCCCCAGCATTTGTGCCATCCTTCATTCGGTTCAGGAGAATCGTGGCTCTTTCCATCCTCTTTTGCTTTTGCAATGCCGTCAATTGGTGTCTGTTGGTCATCTTCAAAGGAGACAACTTGAGACCATCTTTGACAATATGTAGTTCTGACAGTTTTTTTTATCAATTTTTAAGTCCCTAGCCATTTTTCTTGGGGTTCCTCCTTGTCCATTTTGGGCTCCTCCTTATCCGCTCCCTAATGGCCTTAATTTTGGTTGGGGTGCGAGTAGTTCGCGGTTGCCCACTTTTGGGACGATCATCTGATGTCCCAAGTTCTTTGTATTGGTTTACTGCATCTCGAACTGTTGATTTTGGAGCTTTTAAGATCTTAACAATCTCTGGGTTTGTCTTTCCGGCGCAAAAAAGTTGGATAATGGCCTTCCGTTGACTCATTTTAAACAAATGCAAATTAAATTTTAAGAAATTTGAATTTGAAACATAAAAATATATGTATCTACAAACAAAATAAACCAAAAATGGATAACTTTAGTTAAAAAATAATACCTTTAATTTAATTTTGAAAATTCGATCGGAAACTTTTTGCGCACCCTGTATATCTGTGTTTCTCAACCTATGTGCCGCGAAAGATTTCGGAAAAAAATTAGCTAGAGACGTCAAATATTGCGCTTTTTACACGTGAAATATGTAATACTCGGAGCGAAGACCGTTTTTATTTAGAATGAACTGATTTAGGAAAGGAAATTTACTAGAGAGACTGTGAATGCACGTGAAGAGCTTTCTTTTTTAGAGATCACATAATTTTGGGGGCGGAAATCAAGGTCCTAGCTAAAGTGCGCCGCGAACTTCGAAAGATACCAATTTTGTGCCACGACCGGAGCAACGTTATTTTTAGAATATAACTGATTTTAGGGACAAAAGCTAGAAATCTGAGCCCAATTCTGGATGAAAAAATTTTTTTTAGTGTTCACCTGGTTTTGAAAACAAAATTTAATAAAAATAATCAGGTTTCGCGATTTTTGAAAGAGTTCGAAAATGTGTTGCAATCAGAAAAGTTTGAGAAACATTGGGTTAGACCTTGCCTTGGATGAAAGGTTTTAATAATTTCAAAACAAGACTAAACCCAACTTCAAACAAATTTTGTTTGCGCGGCTCCGCGTGTTTTTTTTCATTGCTAATACACTTGCTGCATTTATGCGACAAATATCAAGCAAATACGAAAATGAAATTGTGGTCCATTTTGAAGACTTGGTTTTACTCGAATAGAAAATAATTTTTGGGTTTACAATGTCTGCACCTCCTTTCGTATACTCACATAACTTGTATAAAGCGGGTTTCTCCTTTTAAATTTTTGAAATTTAAAAAATTGGATGCATTGTTGATAAGATGAAAATATTTCACTTTCCTGTAGTTTTAGGGTTTACAATAAAATAATTGAAGTTGATATTTTTTTCAGGTTCGTTCCAAAAAGCTTTTTAGAAACCAATATCTCTATTATACACTTGCTTTACTTCGTTTGATATTTCTTTGCACTTAGCTTGAATAGTTCCGATCGTAGTAATATTCCGTTCCAATAGCCGTTATACCAAAGGTATTGAAGTGTATGATCGATTGTAAGATCAACTTTTATAATGAAGCCAAATCAAGTGCTCGGAATTTTATCCGAATTTGTTAGAAAATTTTACACAAAAAGAAATCTAAATCTACAGTAACTTCTTTTTCTACATAAACAAGTTCCCTTGGAAAGTGAAATTGAAAGCGTTTTATTGCTTCGTAAAGTGTTTGAGTAAACAAAGTTAATGAATCGTTCGGTCTCAATTGCTTTGATAAACAGTTTACAATTTGCCTTTTTCTCGCTTTTGGCTGCTTTTTCTCACGTTTTATGAAATAGTCAAAAAACTAGTGACTAGGTGTCAACAAACTATTAATAACTCCAAAATTACTTTACCGATTTTTTCAAAAATTGCACCAACATTTAGATGAATAAAAATTAGGAAAAGTCATAAAATTTGAAAAAATTCGTGCAATTAGTTTTTGAGCAGCACACAGCATTTTAACACCGCTGGCAGTTTCAGCCTCCCCCCCAATTCTAATAGGGTTAAAAGTACTGAAGATGAACATATTCTTGAAATTACTCCGTATTGAAACTCTTGAAATTACAAACGTTGTCGCTCCACTGTTCACATTGTGTGAAAAGCTGATTTAACGTGGTTCTCGGTAAATTTTTACATTAAGTACAGGAGTCTCGTATGTTTGTAATAGAAGCATTAGAAATCGAGAACAAAGAAAAACATCACGTTTAGATTTAACAGCTGTCAGACTCAAAACCAAAAAACAAAAAAAAGAAAAAATTAGTCGCATATATGACTTAAATTGTTGCTTACAAAATCAACTTTTGCATGTTTAAAACAACTTTTTAAAATTTCCGATCACACTCTTCTTCAACAATTATTCCAACGTAAACTTGTCTTCTTACAAACTGTGAATCTTATTTGGCGGCTGGATATAAGACCTTGACAAGTGCTGGATTTTAACAATATAATCAAAAACTTCTCTGGGCCGTATTCCGGCAGTGTAATTTTGATTTGAAAGGCTAAGATAAGCCACTACTCCATGTGCTGTTAGTTGAAAATTCCAGTTTTTCATAAGAAAAAGATTTTTTTATTTTGGTACATGTCCCATATTTTTGTTCACATATATGAATTACTAGATGCATCGTTCATCATGTTGTAAAAGAATAATAATGGTAATGTAGCTAATTTTTTGTGAAACAAAAACTCATCAAAATATTCGTTCAACATATCAACATCATCTTTCTTTCATTTAAAATTCCAATATCAGAAGAAGAGTTTCTGCTTTCATTTGCAGTAATCGAACAATTTGTAGGCATTAAGCTCAACAGTAGAATGGGTTATTGTTTCTTTCAGCTTGGTAATACAATCAAGTACACACAGTCGTTTTCATTACGTGAAAAACTGGACGAGTAGGCTATAATACCATTCTATTACACAAGAAATGTGAAAAATTTCTGCGACGATTTCTCATTATTTTACAATCTGCTCGTCAAAAAAATCCCTTTAAAAGAACAGTTCCAAGTTGTTTTTCATTATTAAGATTAGCCTTGTTTCTACATGAATGCATCCAAGATGGAAAACAAAATATGATTGCAACCAATCGGTTTATTCTTTTTTATAGGGGAGATGGACGGGAGCTGAATGTTCCACTAAATGGTCGCACATGTTTCCATCAGCCACGACACTAGGTTTCTTTGAATGTCTGAGAGGGAACATGCTCCATTTGAATGTTGATAAATGGGACAAGATGTTATTACGTGCTCAGCTGTCTGTTCATTTGCGCTACACTGACAGGCCGCCGTAGAAGTCATACCCCATTTATAAGTTTTTGAGCGGAATAGACCAATGCCGGTTTGGAGGCGGTTAATCTTTACCCACACAAGTCGGGAAAGCTAATTCCCGGCAGCGTTGGACTAACATCTTTCATAAATGTATAAAGCCTAGAGGTGTTTTTTAGCCTAGAGGTTTCATTTCATGCTCTATGTATATTCATCCCGTGGTGCTACACTGGTGCCTGACTGGGCAGGATCGTTCAGCAGTTCTAATGCAGCAGATACGAATGGGTGTCTTCATTTAAGTTGCCCGCAGTGGAGACGAAGTGGAGACAGGAGTCTCTCATATACGATGTGTTCTGGCTTCTGAGCGCCGCAAGCTACAGAGAGCACAGCTTTTTGGCGGCGAAGCTTAGTTGGTTGGATGCCTGATAAAATAAAAAGATTGTCCGTTGGTGTGAGACTCGAGGCATCCGACTGCTATGCACAAGACATCGTTAATGGGCTTGTCAATAAGTGGAGTATGGGCACTGCAACACCAAACATGTGGGCAGTACTCAGCCGTGAAATGGACCAAGGCGAGGTTGGCTTTGCGGAATACTGAGTCATTCGCACCCCAGCTTGATCCAGCTAATCGCTGTAAAATCCCAAAGCGAAATGTTAACTTTTTGAGCAGTGACTCTAAGTGTCGGCGAAACGTGAGTGACCTATCCAGCTTTATGTCAAGATAAGTGGGCTCAGCACAAAACGGTAAGACCTGTCCGTTGACAAAGATGTTAAGCTCATGTCGTGTCTCCTTATGGTAAAGATAGAAGGCTGCCGAGACAGTCTTTGTTGTACTGAGCTTGAGATTCCACTGGTAAGGGTAGGAGGATAGGATTGCCATGTCCTGAGTAAGAGTCCCCTCTATTGCCTGCCAGTCGTTTGCATAGTGCAAGATGGCCAGATCATCAGCATAAGCATATTTTTTTCCGACTATTACAAGAAGGTCATATGTATTGATATTAAACAAGAGAGGATCCAGGACTGATCCTTGTGGGACGCCATTATTAAGACTTTGTAACCAGCTTTGCTTTCCGGTACCGGTGGTGACAGTAAAACATCGATTATGACCAATTTTAATAAACAATAACACTATATGCCAGTCCGGAAGAAGTTGGGGTAGCTTGCAGATGAGGCTGCGGTGCCATGCAGTCGTAGGCTGCCTTGAGATTGACAAACACAGCGCCGGCTTTCATTTTGGTCGAAAAGCCGTCTTCAATTTCTTGAGTCAGAAAAATGACTTGATTTACGGTCGAACTTTGTGCCAAAACCCAGCTTGCTTTCTAGATAGCATTGGGTCGATAATTGGTTCGACGCAAGCATAGATAAATCTCTTCAAGGTCTTGAAGGGGACACAAAGCTAAGAGATAAGTCGATAGATCTTTGGGTCCCCTAATTATATATTTGGCTTTAGGATAACAACCACGAATTCTTTCCTCCAAGTTTTTGAAAACTTGAGTTGGCGCATGCAGAAGGACAGGAACTTGTTTAACCAGGACTTCAAAGTAGAGCCGGCATGGAGTATCAGTTCTGAAAATAGAGATTCAAGGCTCGGAGCGTTTTCAGATTTTAACAGTTGGAGGGTAGTGGCAAATTTTTCCGGAGAAAAATCTTCGGAGATACAATTGTCAGGTGGTGTTGGAATCCTCCAGAGTTGTGAGACTTCTTTCTGGCTGAATCGCGGTTTGTTGTTTTGTATATTCTATTTTTAACCAACTGCGAGGCAATCAAGTTGGCGGTAATGGAGCAGAGGCGGCATGTGTGTCTGGTTCTGCCGGTCAAATTGATAATTATATTCCATGCCAGCCGACTGAAGTGCGTCAAGTTGATGTTAATGACAGCCTCGGACCAGCGATTATTTCGTTTTTCATCAAGATGGGACAGCAATGCGGAAGCAGCTGAACTGGTTGTTTCACCCTGCAGAGCCCGTAGAAAAACCTGATAGAGATATTCGCACTCTGCATCTGCATGCTAACACGGTCTATAATTGTTTCTGCAACGACGTGGACTTAAAAATTTCACTGCTGCAAAGATAATATTACAGAATTCCTGCCTGGTATGCCTCATCAATACAGCTAGAGTCAGAAGATAGTAATTCTTAAAATAGCTGGTTTGTGATTAAGCCGTATAGTTTTAAGCTTGCCTTGAGAAAGTTGCAACGCTTATACGATTCCCTTGGGACTGGAGCCAGATTTTTTTGAGAATGTACTGTAATTAGCGATAGTTGATGTTGACCTAGAAAACTTCTTTAATGCACATCCGTTTAGCTTGGAGCTGTTTAAATCTTCACTCGCAAAAGTCAGGTTGGATTGGTTTCAATCTTCTAGAATCAAAAAAGAAGCTAGGCATCTTTTAGGGTTATTCAAGAAGGAAAGATTTCTTTTGGCTTCTCGTCAGCCAGGCATTCAATCTGGATTGGTATAATTTTGTATATCCCCAGTCAGTGTGCTGGCAGTTAAAGTCACTAGCATAATGACAGTGGTTATGGGAACACTGAAATGGCTAGTAGTGTACGTTGCGGGTTGGTGGCTTGTAGACATTGACAATCTTGCAACCATCAATGTCCACACACAAACACTAAATTGCTGATCTCACAGAGGATTAATTTACAAGGGTCCAGCTAATTTTCTCATTTACAAACGTAGCAAGGCCATACTTCCTGCTTAAGACCCAACCATCCAGTGTGAAATATGGCATTATTAGCTGGTCTGCGTTTGTGCAATGAGTCTCTTAAAAAGATGACAAGAGCCTTGTGTCTGGTAGCCAATTGACTGATAACGTAGATCTTATTTGTGCCTTCAACATTTAAATGTAGTATTATGGGCACAAATGGCCTACAACTAGAATTTATAAAGTTGTCAAGTCTCTTTCGCTTCCGGAGCTGATAGTTCGTCTTTTTATCACCCCGAAAGGATCCTAAATTCATTACCATTAGTTTGATCATTTGCCAGTTACTGGGAATCGCCACGTGAAGGCTGATAATTTGAATCCACGGTGTGTTAAAGGATAAAACGTTTGTGCTTTCGATGCATTAAACAAGCCAAAATACCTTGCTCAAAAAATATGGACAGTAGTGCAAAAACGTATGTCTTATTCATAAAAGAATAAGTTTTTTTTTTATAAAAAAATTAATAAATCTTTATCAAAGTCGAAAAACATTACCAAACTTTTATTTTTTAAAATGCATTTTAATAGTTTTTGTCCCGTGTAGACAGAATGCCAACAGTAATGCTGTTTAAATTTTTGTTGTTAGTTTTAAAATTCAAATTGTTTTAATTCAATGAGTTGGTTAAAAAAGTTAAAAATTGTTTCTACTTTTTGAACCGACTCATTGAAATTGTATTTTTGATAACAAAAACCAATCGTCTCATATGCTCTTCCAACATTGCAGAGCTACCATTAAACCAACGACAAAAAAACCTAAGCTTTTCACTCGGACCAAGTCGTCGGTCCGGTACAGCAAATGAACAATCAATACGCTTGGCATCGACCAAACTAACTCATCATGCAATTAAAGAAGTATTGGACGCGATACTTGAATCAAATAATGTGGCAAATATTGGTAGGTTTTTCGTTGCGGCATAGGACGATTGCTTTTAGGTTTCTTAAACTTGAATCTTCAATCCGTAACCCGCGCTCTATTTATCAAAATGACATAAACTAAATAGGGTAATCGTGTTTTGTTTATTTGAAAACTTTAAGTACAGAAATGGCTTTATGCAAAGTGAAAACAAAATAAAAGGTCTTTGCTTGATTTGGATTATAAAAAATTATTGGATATTGGTTTCACTTTTAAACTTCGGCGATGCTATTTTATTTGCTTGGCCGCAAATATTTTCAATACGACAAAATGTCCCTGATCTCAAAAAATTAAATTCGTTTTGTCTAATTGATTTAAGCTGATTACTTCTTGCGGATCGCTCAATTTACTTTGCATGTCTGCACAACTGACCTGTGCTGTTTTGTGAAATTTCATTCAGTGTATACGTTGTTGTCTATATACTGAATGTAAATCTGCAGCTAAATTGTATTTTGTTTTCTTAAATACGCTTTTTTATTAAGTTGTTTAAAACTTATAACAAGTTTGTTTGGCACACAAGTTACAAAGCTGAATTATTTTATTGCAAAGATAAGTTTAATAGAACAATTTGTATCAGAACGACAATTACGGCACGAATAGTACGGAATTAAAAATTGCAAAGTCGTGTCTGGGAAGTGGGACCGTCTCTGGCTCTCTGCATTTGTTCGAATCTCGTAGTCAGGTCCAATCTGCCGGTCTGACTTGCGATCTACTGGTCACGATTGATTTGCGGGATTTAAAAAAACGATTAATAATTGTTTTCTTTGGTGACGATTACACTTCTTTTGTACGGAAATCACAGGATTTAGTGATAAGCGATCGGCAGTTTCTCAGTAAGTGCGGCTCAATAAACTAACGGCTCAATAAACTAACCCTAAAGGAGCTATGCATCCTACTTTACAATCGGGCTGACTACAGTTGGTCAGATTCACATAAAGTAGGATCTGGATCCGGTCCGGGTCGGTTTAATAGAACAATTTGTATCAGAACGACAATTACGGCACGAATAGCACGGAATTAAAATGTCTGGGAAGTGGAATCGTCTTCGGCTCTCTGCACTTGTTCAAATCTCGTAGTCAGGTCCAACCTGCTGGTCACAATTGAGTTGCAGCATTTAAACCAGCATTTAAACCAGCGGCCCAGATGGTAGGTGCTTTCACGCAGCCTGGGCCGTGAGTAAGTCTGTTCATTGATTTTAAAAATGACAGACCGAAACCGAACCTACCAAAACGGAAGGGTATCCACCCATTCCGATGTTCAGTGTGGGTCTGCTAATTGGCAAACGTCCTTTTCAGGACGGGGCAATGCTAGGATAAAACTGCCCTTTTTAGTGCACATTGCCAACAAGTTCCGAAGACCCACTATTCTTTAGCTGAACATCGAAGGCCTCACTGCAAGCAAGATGAACGTTCTTCATCATCTCGCTATGCAGTCTGAGTCACTCGTCATCCTACTGCAGGAGACCCACTGCACTGATGCAGAGAAGTTGGTACTTCCAAACTACCAACTAGCTGGGTCTTCTTTAAGCAGGAAGCATGGTCTTGCCACGTTTGTCCACGAGCGACTGAGATACACGCTTTTGGACCAATCTCCACCGACATCGGAGATCGAGTGGTTGTGTGTGGACATTGATGGTTATAAAATAGTCAACGTCTACAAACCACCGCCAACGCGATTGCGAACCCTGAATCTCCCAGTGTTTCCTCACCCCTATCTGTACGCTGGCGATTTTAACTGTCGTCATGCTGACTGCGGTTACGATGACAACAGTCCGGACGTTGAGTGCTTGGCGGGATGGGCAAGTATTAATTGTCTTGCCCACCTATATAATGCCAAGGACGCTGCGAGTTTTTATTCCGGCCGCTGGAACACTGGTACCAATGCGGATCTAGCTTTCGCCAGCGTAGGTCCAAACAATCGCTTACCGGATAGACGTGTCCTTGACAAGTTCCCCAGGTCACAACATCGATCTTCGCTTATTACACAACCAAGGTTTGCTATGGCAGTGCCAAGCATGCCTGTTAAGCGATGGAACTTCTGCAAGGCCAAATGGAGTCACTACATTGCTTTGACGAATAAATTCGCAAAGACTTTGTTGCCGCCTGATACACTTGATGTGGATGCGGCTTACCAGGACTTCTGTAACACCATTAAGAAAGCAGCCAAAAAGACTATCCCACGCGGGTATCGAAATACCTACATTCCGTGTTGGGATGCAGAGTGTGAATCGCTCTATAAAACCTTTCTGCAGTCTCCTCAGGGAGACGACTCAAGCTTGGCTGCTACAGCTCTGCTTCCCAAGCTTGACAGAAAGCGGAGGGATCGATGGTCCGAAGCAGTTCGGAGCATTGACTTCTCACACTCTAGTCGAAAAGCGTGGAGTATTTTGAACAACCTTACTGGTAGGTCACGACACTCTCCTCGTCACTGTCCCGTTTCAGCCGATGCTATTGCATCTCAGCTGGCTAGAAATGGGAAATACGAGGCTGTTGACCGCAAGCCATCTCGACTTGTCTTTCAAGAAGTGTCTGACCTTTGGAGGGCCACAACACCAGACGCAGTAAATATCTCTGACAATTTCTTACAGAGAGAATTTGCTGCTGCCCTCCAACATTTAAAACGAAGTAAAGCTCCGGGACCTGATTCCATCTGCCCTGAGCTTATAGTCCATGCTGGAGCTGCTTTGAAGTCCTGGTTACGTGACTTCATTTCTTCCTGTTTGCGCCGACTTAAAATTCCCAAGATCTGGAGAAGAGCGCTTGTGGTCGCGATCCCAAAACCAGCAAAGCCCGTGGGGGACCCAAAGAGTTATCGACCGATATCTCTGCTCTGTGTCCCCTACAAGATCCTCGAGAGGTTTATCTACGCCCGCGTTGAACCATTAATCGATCCACTGCTTCCTAAAGAGCAGGCTGGGTTCCGACGCGGGAAGTCAACCATAGATCAAGTTGTTCTGCTAACCCAGAACATCGAGGATTCTTTTAGGCTAAAAAGAAGGCCGGTGCCGTATTTATCGATCTGACAGCTGCTTATGACACTGTCTGGCACCGTGGCCTTACCTGCAAGCTGCTGAGACTACTTCCGGATAAGCACATGGTCAAAATGATTATGGAGCTTGTCCGAAATCAAAGTTTCATCCTTACCACCGGTGACAGCAAGCAAAGCAGGCTACGCCGTCTTAAAAACGGCGTTCCTCAGGGATCGGTCTTGGCTCACCTCCTATTTAACATCTATACGTACGATCTTCCTTCCATGATTTCCATAAAGTTTGCTTATGCTGATGATCTAGCATTGTTGCACTCTTCTGGAAACTGGAAGGACTTGGAGGGGATCTTAAGCCAAGACATGTCTACACTTTCAGCGTATCTCCAGACTTGGAGGTTGAAGCTCAGTCACACTAAGACGGTGACGACAGCCTTTCATTTAAATAACCGAGAGGCCAAACGTGAGCTAAAGGTCTACAACAACGGTGGACTTTTACAGTTCTGTCCAACCCCTACTTACCTTGGGGTAAAACTGGACAGATCGCTCACGTTTCGTCACCATTTAGTGGCATTGCGCAAAGAACTATTTTCGCGCGTCACACTGTTGAGGCGACTCGTGTGCTCGGGATGGGGTGCTGGTTTTAAAACACTACGCATAGCCACCTTGTCTCTAGTCTACTCAACAGCTGAGTACTGTGCGCCAGTTTGGTGTAGCAGTGCTCACACTCGCCTCATTGACAGTGTCTTGAATGACGCCTTGCGCATAGTTACTGGATGCCTGCGTCCCACTCCAACGGACCACCTACCTATACTCTCAGTCATCCAGCCAGCTGAGCTTCGCCGAATGGGAGCGACACTCTCCTTGGCTTACCGTGGATCTCTGGACCCCGATCATATTTTGCATGGTCTTTTAAGTGGGTCCTCAGATATTCGCCAAGCGAGACTAAGATCCAGACGCCCGTTTGTGCCAGGTGCGCGGAATCTTTTGGACAACCTTGCCAGACATGGCATCCGCACCTCTGAATGGACAAATCTTAAATGGAAAACGGAGTACTGTGAAGGTGCTTCCAGGCTCCGTGCTTTTGTGCCCGAGACCGGTGCCAGGTCTGTTGGGATGGGCTTACCCCAAGTAGCTTGGGTTAAGCTCAACCGCCTGCGGACTGGTGTTGGGCGATTCCATTCGTCCATGCACAAATGGGGTCTCGCTCCTTCACCGAATTGCGAGTGTGGCGCCTCTGAGCAAACCGCAGACCATGTACTAACAGCGTGCCCTATACATCGGGCACCACATGGAGCACGAGGTCTGACGGTTTTGGATGACGAAACTCGATGCTGGCTTAATGACATCACTGCCAGCGTCTGATCCAGGCAGTGCAGCAGTCTAGGGTAGTAAAAGGATAAACCCTCGGCCCCAGTCCTGTTTGTGTCTGACCTGGAGTGGATACCTCTTCAAACGACGACGAACCAGCGGTTCTTAACTTTTTTGGTACTGCGCCTCCGTTGAGCAATAAATCACTGCTTCATGCTCTTGACACTTATAAATAAATACAAACGAAATGTTATTCTTTTTATGGTTTAATCCCAAAGAGTGTGCACTGTAAGTCTCCTTTAACTTCCAACTAGTTGGACAACTAGTGTAGAAAATGTGGCTTTACAAAGATAAGTCGAACTAAACATAACTAGAACACACAAGGCCTGGGTTGAAATAAGAGGGTAAACAGGAAGGTATTCGCCCCAAAACGCCTAAAGTCTAGCTCTTTGAAGTTGTTCTTGACTGTGGAATTAAATTTTACTCGGGAAACTCTTCTTGTGGGGCATCAAAAATGTTGCCTACTTCGCTTTGAGATGGGTTTCTGATAAATTTCCAGGTTTCTCACTTCTCATCTATATCAGAAAAATTATTTGATAAATTCTTCTTTTAAGTGAAGTAGGTGAGTCTTTTATTTGTGTCTTTAATTCAGACTCAAGGTTAACTTTTGCTTTTGTGAGAGCAGAATCCAGGCTACAAAAGCTTGCTGGATTCCCTTGTTCCATTCGTCTAGAGGTCGATTCTTCTAGAGGTCAAGTTTTGACATGAAAGACATCATAATGTCATGATTCATAATGATATTAATGTTTTTTCTTGAAGTTTCAGGTTGAGAGCATTCAACGCCTGAAATATGTCCATAAGATAACCCAATGATAGTTAAAAGCCTTGTGGTCAAAACTTTTCCAATAAATTGTTCTTTTTCCTGGAATCGAGAAATATTGCAACTTCTTCTTTTATTTCATAAAGCCGTTTTAGCATATTCCACTTCGACAACCATCAAACATTTGTGTGAAACAACAAAAGTTCAGATTGCATATCTTGACATAGGAGCTTAAATAGACGACTGTTAAAGGATCCCACCTTTATACCGTATAGTTTGACACAACATTAAAAATATTGTCTGATGTTGCATGACTTTTCATTGGGTGGCAGAATAGCATTTTCTTTTTTACCATGCTAGGTAATAACAAACGAGCTTAAAGCAGAAGCTGACAACAATTTCCAATATCCGTCGTTTCATCGCACTGTATAGAAAAGAACGGAGACTATTTTATTTAGACGAGAAGTTGATCTTTGATATTCTGAGACAGTTCATCGATTCTTCGTTTGAAGGTATCATTGAATGGTGAAATTTGAGAAAGCATATTTGCTTTATCCTTGCCCCGTACTATTTCTGCTGTTAAGATCATGCTAGGTTTCACAAGAGACTCCACGATGTCAAGGCTCTTCTTATTCTTTGCAATTAGCATGGCAATCTTGTATAAAGCTTCAACAGAATTCAAAGATCTTTGCTGAAACGTCCCATTCATGTCCAACATAAATTTTTTCAAGGAGTGACTTTTTATTACAAAAAATGCTTTAGGTTTGTTGGCCAAAGCAGAATGGGTATATGTGCCGTGCAATAATCAACAATTGATTAAATCATTTAAGCTGTTTAAAACTTGTTTTTACTTCGCTTATCAACTTGTTTTATCAACTCAGTTAAATAAAAAAAAGTTAATCAACCGATTACTCATTTATCAAATCATGGTGATGAAAACTTTAATTTACATTATTTTCATCATGAATGTAATTAAGGAATTTAATTAATTAAACACACAACTGAACAGAAAACACTCTAAACAACTTTTCACACAGTTTTTGTTAGATGGTTAAGTCTTGTTTATTATTTCTGTTTTTAGGCGAAGGACCTGGAAATCTTTTGGAACTAAGTGATTGCGAAACAACAGAACTTGGCGATAAAGACAAACGTGTAACTCTTTATTCATCAAGTAGAGTTATGTTTGATTTGATTTCCCAAGCTTTTAACATGCGAATCAATCGCGACGAAGAAAAACCAATAATTGATCTTTTATTCAATGCAATAATACCAATACAACCTAATGCAAGACCATTAATTCAGAAATATTCTAACCATAACGTTTTTCAAACCACATTTCATTTTGATCCCAAATTATTTTTCAAAGATAAATGTCTTGAAATCAAGATTTACAATTTTGACAGCGAAGATTTTAAAACATTCATCAACTACAATGCATCTTACATTTCTCTTAACTACAGCAAAACGAAATCATTGGATATAACTGAATTGGAACCAAGTTGTTCAGAGACTAGTGCAACAATGTTTTTGCAAAACGATCGGAGTTTAACGGCAAATTTCGAGGCAAGATGGAGTGGTTTTGAAGATCTTAGATGTATAAAGAAGTGCTACCAAAGCTTAGTTCGTGCTACAAATAATAATAAGATGATCGAAAAACATCTGACCTTTGTTAATGATGGCTTTTTCGGTACAAAAACCTCAAAATGTGTTTCATCTTGTGACCAGAAAAACCTTCTGCAATCAATTTCAAAACCAACCACAAGTTCAAACTTAACAATTGACGAATTTTATCAAATTACTGCATTAGTAAAACCTGGATCCGATTTTATCAATGGAAGTGAATTCATTTCAACTGTTCAAAATGGAAACGGAGAAAAATTTATCTTTACTGATGAGGCAACTTCGAAAACACATACTTCTTCAACTGATTTTTTTAGTGATCAAAATGATAAAGGCAAAGAAATATTGTTGTATGATGGCAGTTATCATCTAAAAGACAAAAGATTAGTTAATTTTAATCTGCACGAAAACAAGTGCCTGTACCACGAAATTAAGCCTATTGTTTCGACTAAGAACTTTATAAAAAGTTCACCTAAGCCAGTACAAAGTGGTAATATTGCAATGCAAAAATTGTTTCAAGATAAACAACCAAAACAATTAAAAGAAAAGTCAGTTTTATTAAAATCTGGAAGACTTAAAGTAATAAATTTGTCAAAACCTTTTATCCTTGAATGCTATCTTAAAGAAAAATGTGATGGGGAAAAGAAAGCTGTCCATTTAAGAAGACGCTTAACTTCCGAGTCCAAAGAAAATGTAAATATAAAAAACGACACGGATCTGTCAATTATCTCAAAACCTGGCTGTACTATTAATGCTAAAAATAAAGAAATCAAATCAAGAAAAAGAAAATACGAAGAAATAAATAAAACCTCATCTATATCCCGTTGTACAAATAATAGCAATTGGAAATTTACTTACAATCAAAAAAGAATTTCAAAGCGTTCGGTTTGCTTCTTTGGCTCAAACACAACAACAAAAAATTTTAGTTTTTCTTTTACAACAAATACAAATAAGTTGAATACAAACACAATTCAACAAATTCGTAAACATAAATCTGTATCTGATTTGAAAATAAAGGATAACTTTGGAATCGAGAAGAATGTTTTACGAACAAAAGCCAAAAATCTCTTTAATAGCTCGACATCAATCAAAATATATACTGGCACTAGGAATCAAGATTTAGACAAAGAAAAAAGTTTTGATCATAAATCTGAGGAATACAAACAATATAATACTGAACCAATAGCACTGGTTGATAAACACGAAAAGCATAATGTAGAATCTGATAAAAACAATAGATGGACAATTATTAGTGTCCAAAATGTTCCATTTTCACCGATTTCATTGAAACCATTGAATAACAAATCAGCAAAAGAAATTAGTTTTGCTTATCGAGATCATTCAGCTCGTTCAAGTACTTTTGTTGACGAACTAACAAGCTGTACATATTTTTCAACACAAAGCCTTCTAAATAACTCTAAATCCAGCACTGAATGTGCCCTGAGCAAAATTATGGACGAGGAATGTGAAGGAATGATACGTAAGTCTTTTAAGACAATTTTACAAGTGTTTATTATTCTTTCTTGTATAGAACAACTATTCTTTTTCGACTCAATTTTCAAATAAAAAATTTTGAAAACTTTATTTAAAAATAGAAAGGTTACAAACTTTAAAATGATTTTTATCCAAAAATTACTTTATTGCTATTATTAATATTACTAATAGTCGTTCAATGCCATTCGAAAGATGTACCATTTAAATTGTTTGTTCTAAGGTAGCAGGATTGAAACATTTATTACAATTATACTTGAAGTAAGTTGGACAAAGAAAAAATGAAATAAATAAAAACTTATTTGTTTAAATTTCTAGTTTTTAAGTTTCAAACATAACTTTGTTGAATCTTTGACCGAATTATAAAAACCAAGAACATTATGCCTGACCAAACGACAATGAGTAATTTGGCTAAGAAAATTGAAACAAAAAGTTTTTTATACTTTAGAAAAATATGAGTGCAGAAATAGATTTTAAGCAAAAAAAATTCTGTACTTGTAAATTTTAACATAGAATATTTTAATAAAAATAAGATTTTTTTATAAACAAATTAATATATCTTTATCAAAGTCGAAAAATTTTTAACTTTAAAGGAGTGGTAGTTAAGGGTTTATATTTTATTTTGTTTTTGTAAATTGTTTTTAGTTTTTAAACCGACTCATTGAAATTGTGTTTTTGATAACAAAAAACAATCGTCTCATATATTCTACCAACATTGCAGAGCTACCATTAAACCAACGACAAAAAAACCTAAGCTTTTCACTCGGACCAAGTCATCGGTCCGGTACAGCAAATGAACAATCAATACGCTTGGCATCGACCAAACTAACTCATCATGCAATTAAAGAAGTATTGGACGCGATACTTGAATCAAATGATGTGGCAAATATTGGTAGGTTTTTCGTTGCGGCATAGGACGATTGCTTTTAGGTTTCTTAAACTTGAATCTTCAATCCGTAACCCGCGCTCTATTTATCAAAATGACATTAACTAAATAGGGTAATCGTGTTTTGTTTATTTGAAAACTTTAAGTACAGAAATGGCTTTATGCAAAGTGAAAACAAAATAAAAGGTCTTTGCTTGATTTGGATTATAAAAAATTATTGGATATTGGTTTCACTTTTAAACTTCGGCGATGCTGTTTTATTTGCTTGGCCGCAAATATTTTCAATACGACAAAATGTCCCTGATCTCAAAAAATTAAATTCGTTTTGTCTAATTGATTTAAGCTGATTACTTCTTGCGGATCGCTCAATTTACTTTGCATGTCTGCACAACTGACCTGTGCTGTTTTGTGAAATTTCATTCAGTGTATATGTTGCTGTCTATATACTGAATGTAAATCTGCAGCTAAATTGTATTTTGTTTTCTTAAATACGCTTTTTTATTAAGTTGTTTAAAACTTATAAGCAGGGCTGGGGAGCCACTGTAGAAGAGCACTAGCTCCGGCTCCAGCTCTGGAGCTATCAAGTACTCATTCACTAGCTCCGGCTCCAGCTCCGGAGCTATCAAGCACTTATCCACTAGCTCCGGCTCCGGCTCCCCAGCTCCGGCTCCGGCTCTTCAACTCTTTAAATCTTTTTTGCGATAAATTATTCTATTCTAACAAGAATTACGACTTCTGATCTTCACAATTATATTAATCAAATCTAAAAGCGAGTACCAAGAAATATAACTAAATGAAAATCAATTGTGGCGTTATCTAAACATTGAAAAGGTTAAATCGTAACTATTATGAATTGCAAACTCCGCACTGACAAATAGCTAAACTTTATCTTTTTAGTGGAAAACTTTAGAAGCACATGTGCGCGAAACAGAAACTCCCAAGAGATTTAACGCACGAGGAAATAATTGAGAACGTTTGTGATGAAACATTAAGGCAATAAAAAAGATTGAGTCAGCCAAATCTTTACTCTACAATTTTAAGAGATAAATTTACGACGTAACAATCATGCGAAAATTGAACCAAATAAAAAATTTAAGTTATCCAATTCTCACGGCTACATTATGTTTTAGTCATATTAAATTTTGATATTTATTTACTTTTATTTTTTTATTTTTTTATATTTTCTTTCTGTATTTATCCTCCTGATTCGCAGGAAAGCGACGGAGGCGCTAATACATAGGATAGGCAATTACCCCGATCTGCTTCCGGAGATACCAAGATATTCCTGTTCGCTTGTAATTTAATAGAAATATGACTGTAATTTAGAACTGCTTGCCAGGACCACCAAGCAGGGGAATGTGCCGTAAAGTGTCTTTCCCAAGGGCACAACAGAATGGCGTGAGTGGGTTTTGAACCGAGACCGTGTTGGTCACGAGCCCGGCACTCTAATTACTCGACCACGCTGCCGACAATTGAGTGTTTAAATTAGTGATGGGATAATGCCAAATTTTTTTTTCGACTCCGATGCCGATTTCAACAACATTTTCCGATTCCGATTCTTCTTAGTCACAATTCACTTTGTTTTTTATATGAGGCTAACAATAAAAGCACCTAGTTTAATTAGTTGCATAATTGATGTACAGTGCCTCTTTCTTAATTGTTTTAAATTGTTCACCATTAGCCATTGTAAATTAAAGATTACAGTATATGTATATTAAAAAGTGAATCAATCGTCTCGCAGAGTGCAAAGAACAAGAGCAATATTTTAATACAAAATTTGTTTAATCACTGTTTTGAAAAAACCACAAACATCTGTTGCTTATTTATTTAAATAAAATCTTGATCCTTATTCAATTAGAAAGATTCTATTTGAAAAACGATATTTAAATATATTATACAAAATTTATTTAACTACTTTTTAAAAAACCAAAACAGTCTGTTTCATTGTAATAAATCTTCCTGTGTTTACAGGAAAAATAAAGAATAGGCTATAATCATTAGTAAACATAGTACTATGTTTTCATAACATCATTAAGAAAGCATAGTACGATAAGTCAATCTTATCCGATAAATAATACGTAGTTCTGCAAAACATAATTTATAAGAGATTGTTTCAAAATTTTAAATTATTTTTAACAATAGAAATATTATTTAAGCTTTTCAAATTTTATGCTTCGAAATATATAGTTTGTTAAACTACAAAAATAATTCAAAACTGTCGAAAAGTAAAACAGGTCCAAACTTGCAAAGAGTGGTATATTTGTTGTAGGATACATAGACTTAGAAAATTATTTTAAAAAATTATTCTAAACAAAAAATCTCAGCTAAATATCATTCGGCTCATTCGGCTCTAAGCTTCTTTTTATTCAATTTTTTCAGATAACTATAAATAAAAACAGCTAATTAAACAGTTGATGAAGGACAGGTTTTATTCTTTTTATTTCTTTTAATATCTTTTATGTAATACCAAACATTTTTTACGTTCAATCATCATCTGTTTCTTTTTTATTTATATTCATTTGAAGAAGTTGAACGAACTAAAGTTTATAGAGCTGAGTACTATTTAGCTGAGATTTTTTGTTAAGAATAATTTGTTAAACTAATCAAGCAAATAATGCAATTCCTGTGATGTCATATAGGAAAAAATGACTCAGGTTATGCATTCATATTAAGATGACCTGACTCCCCTTCTCTTATCTTAATAGAAATAAAAAAACTGATTTTATTGGATGAAATAGACTGTTGAGATTTTTTAAAATAGAGTTTAAATAAATTTTGTACAAAATTGCTCTAATCTTTTCTTTGAGCACTTTGCAATGAAGATCAATTCACTCTTGCTCTCTCTCTCTCTTTTTCTCTCTCTCTCTCTCTACATACTGTATATATATTGTAATATTATATGAAACTTAAGCAATATATATAAATTAGGAAAAAATTAATCGACGTGTTTTTGTAGAGCGCTTAATGAAAGTCGGAACAAATACAATGATTTTTCATTTATTAAAAAACAACCCGACAGCCTGTTTCATCTATTTCTTAATTTCTTAATCAGATAAAATAGGCTGTGGAGATGTTTTTGCTTAATAAATGAAAAGAAAGTATCTATATAACACAAAATTTATTGTTATATTAATGTTTAAAAATCCATAACAGTCAATTTCATTCTATGAAGTTGATCCTATGAACCATTACTGGAGCCGGAGCTAATAAAATTTTTGTGGCTCCAGCTCCGGCTCCGCTCCGCAGAAATATTTAAAAAGGCTCCGGCTCCAGCTCCGGCTCCTCCAAAATTGGCTGGCTCCATGGCTCCGCGCTCCGGCTCCGGCTCCGGCTCCCCAGCCCTGCTTATAACAAGTTTGTTTGGCACACAAGTTACAAAGCTGAATTATTTTATTGCAAAGATGAGTTTAATAGAACAATTTGTATCAGAACGACAATTACGGCACGAATAGCACGGAATTAAAAATTGCAAAGTCGTGTCTGGGAAGTGGGACCGTCTCTGGCTCTCTGCATTTGTTCGAATCTCGTAGTCAGGTCCAATCTGCCGGTCTGACTTGCGATCTACTGGTCACGATTGATTTGCGGGATTTAAAAAAACGATTAATAATTGTTTTCTTTGGTGACGATTACACTTCTTTTGTACGGAAATCACAGAATTTAGTGATAAGCGATCGGCAGTTTCTCAGTAAGTGCGGCTCAATAAACTAAGCAATAAAGGAGCCATGCATCCTACTTTACGATCGGGCTGACTACAGTTGGTCAGATTCACATAAAGTAGGATCTGGATCCGATCCGGGTCGGCAAACAAATAGAAGCCGGTTCCAAGGAGATTCGCTTTATTTTAACATCACAAGATCATGATCCGGAAAAATATTGCAAAAATTAGCTTCTAAAGGTTTTTAGAATACAATCAGAATCATAAAAGTTTGCAAAGCAGTTTTTGCTAGCATGGATTAATAAAGGGGTGAAAAAACCATTTTTCAACAGCATCAATAAGCTTTTTTGCAGACACCTAGTAGTCACGCCAACTGTTGTTAACCATTCCAAGCTTTGGTTTTATGCAGTTTGTTTTAGCAGCAAAGTCATGAAGCAAATAGAATAGTTTGGTGATTTAAATTTGAGTTCGGATTTTAAAATTAGTTTAAATTTACAATTTGTTTGCTATGTCATGAAAACTAAGTTTTTGCAATCATTTGGCTAGACTTTGCATGTAGTCAGATACTGTAGTTATTTATTTTAAAAAATTTTTTGAACATTTTTCACACTGCAACTCGCGGTCATTTTCTTTTTAAAATTTATTTAAGTCCAATGTTACATAGATTAAATTTAAAACCGAAATTAAGTACACGACCAAACTATTTTGTAACTGTATTATGGTAAGCAGATTTTCTTAATTTAATTTTTAAATATTAACCATTTATCTGTCTGTGTCAACATTTTTTGTGGAAACAAGTAGAATAATTACAATTTTTGTTTTAAAATGTATAGTTGCACCTGGTTTGTTTTTAGTGATTATGTGTATTCTTATAAGCTTTGTATCTCCAATATTATTGCAGTCAAATTGCATGACATAATAAATTTCAATTAATTTTTATTAATATGTTCTGACACTTTTATCATTCAATTACTTGGGAAAAATAAAGATAGTTTATTATAAATAAAGATAGCTTAATAAAATATTATTATAAGGGGGTTTTGTTTTTAATTCAAATTAAGCACTTTCTCCAAAGTTTGTTTTTATCTTAATTGCATTCCACAACAGCCATGCACATCAACACATTTTAATCTAATCACCAGTATGCACATGCACTGCAAACTATTGAATTATGATATCTAATAGTTAAATATATTAAAAGCAAAACTGCTACCATCATCACAAGCCCACCTAATTATATATAAGCTTGTAAAACAAACCAAGATTTATGTAAATTCTATAAAAAAATTTGCTTATCATAATAAGCTTATTGCCGTAAATAGTTTGGTCGCCCTGTTTTTAATTAAGTGATTCAGCCACTTAATTTTGACTGCAAATGCTTAAAGAGAAACAAACATTAAACTCCAAAATTATCAAATCATGAAAAAACAGATAGTTCAATAATTTACAATGATCTTGAATGCTTACATACTTGCATATCAACTTAAAATAGTATTTAATGCAAAAACCAAGTTATTCAGAAACAGAAAAGTAGGCTATGATAGCAAAACCAATTGTTACATTATTAAAATATTATTATTTTTTGGATGAATTTTAACAAGCAACTCCATATAATAAAGGTTACAAAAAGCTATACTGTATCAAAAGGCAATGAATAAATATTTATAATAAACTATCTCTGTTTTTCCCAAGTACAGTCAAACTTCGATACTATGCCACCTCGCTATTATACCACTTCTGATCGTCACCAACTAAATTCAATAGAAAATATATTTACTATGCTACCCTTTACCCTCGCTACTATGCCACATGAGGTACAGTATTGCTGTATTAACGAAACAATAAACGCTACGAACGAAACGATTAAAAGGCTGTGAAACGGCAAAAGTATATGTATGTGCATCTAGTTATCTATTGTAGCTCAGCACAAAACTCTGAGGAATCGTCAGCTGGCGCATGTTCTTTCTGCGGATTTGATGCACCTCGTCGTCTAGCCGATCGCATGCTTGCATCACACTGGGCTTCCCGCTTCTCTGCTGCATGAACTTCCGGACAGTGCTCCATGCCCGCTGGGCTTCCTCGAACGAAGCGATTTCGTCCTCAACATTTATCTCATTATCTTCGCTTTCAATCGGCTCCTCGCTGCGCAACATCTCCTCCGCAATCTCATCCAGTGTGAAAGACCCACCAGTCTCGAGGCGCTCATCAGCTTCAAGAAAGTCAGACAGCTCGATCTCCTCGTTCTCTTGCATCTTTTCCTCGGCAGGCAGCGCTTCCCAGATCTCGAGTAGATCAACATCATCAGGCTTAGATTGGATTTCCTCTTCGATAAACTTGGCCTTCACGAAGCAGTTTCTGATCGTCGACTCGCTGACCTGCTCCCAAGCACGGCGAACGATATGCAGAGCGTCGAGCAATGTGAACTCGAACTCCTTTCCCTCGTCCATGGCCTCGAGTCGGCGACGCAACAGGATCTTCTTGTAGTGTCGCTTGAGGTTCTCTATGATTTCCTGATCCATTGGTTGAGAATTTGCTGTCGTGTTGGGTGGGAAGAAGACCAGTTGAATGTTTTCCAGCTGGATCTCTGGATGGCCAGAGAAGTTATCAAGACAGAGCAGCACTCTGCGTCCCTGCTGGCCAAGTCGTCTGTCCCACTCACGCAACACCTCTTCGAAAAGCTTCGCCGTCATCCATGCTTTCGAGTTTGCCTTGTACTTAACGGGAATCTCCTTGTTCTTGAAGGCACGGGGTTTCTTGGAACTGCCGATCGCCAGAAGAGGGAACTTCTCACTGCCGCTCATATTTGCCCCCACCAGAAGAGTGATCCTTTGCTTGCTTTTCTTTCCTCCAGTGCACCGTTCTCCCCTGAAACTCATGGTCTTGTTCGGAAGCAAACGCCAGAAGAGTCCAGTCTCGTCCAGGTTGAATACGTCGTCTGCGGAGAACTGCCCGAATAAGGGCTGGAGAACCTGTTGTTGCCACTCAAGAAGGGATTGCGAATCCACCGCTCCAGCTTCGCCCTGCACTGTTTTGAACGTGATGCCGTGGCGCTTTTTCAAATTGTCCAGCCAACCGTTGCTCGCCATGAAGTTTGGAATGTGCATCAGTTCGGCCAGTTTTAAAGCTTTCTCCTTTATCAGATCGCCGCAGACAGGCAGATTCTGTCCTCTTGCTTGCTTTAGCCACATGAGCACCCCGTCATCAAGCTTTGAGTGGTGAGACGGCTTCAGCTTCATGCGTTTCGATGGAACTCCAGCTTTGATAGCCGCCTCGATTGCATCCTTCTTGCTGATGATTCCCTTCATTGTGGTTCTGTTAACTTCGATGCCCCATTTCTTGCTCATTTTCCCGGCCAGCTTGGACTGATTCGGCTCCTTTTTCGCGGCATCAATGATCTCCTTCTTCTGCTTCAACGTAAAGTCGGTTCGCTTGCGCTTTTGAATTGACATTGTGGGCTAATTTCTGAATCTAAAACAAACTTTAGAATTCGAAACTACTGCACTGTACTTTATACTGTACTCTAACATGTAAATTATAATCGTACAACACAACGTGGCATTACAGTACATTGTCACGTCACAAGGCTGTTTTTACAAACCCTCGCTACTATGCCACCCTCGCTACTATGCCACTTTCTCTCGGTCCCAAAGGGTGGCATAGTATCAAAGTTTGACTGTACCGTAATTGAATGATAAAAGTGTCGGAACATATTAATAAAAATTAATTGAAATTTATTATGTCATGCAATTTAACTGCAATAACATTGAAGATACAAAGCTTATAAGAATAGGCTACACATAATCACTAAAAACAAACCAGGGGCAACTATATAATTTAAAACAAGAATTGTAATTATTCTACTTGTTTCCACAAAAAATGTTAACACAGACAAATAAATGTTAATATTTAAAAATTAAATTTACAAAATCTGCTTACCATAATACAGTTACAAAATAGTTTGGTCGTTTACTTAATTTCGGTTTTAAGTTTAATTATGTAACATTGGACTTAAATAATCTTTAAAAAGAAAATGACCGCGAGTTGCAGAGTAAAAGATGTTCAAAAAATTTTTTTAAATAAATAACTACAGTATCTGACTACATGCAAAGTCTACCTACTATACTGTCTTATAATATGGAGTGCTACATATAAAATTATCTCGAACCTTTAAGAAAATTGCAAAATAAAGCTGTGCGAGTCATCAGTAATATGCAATGGTCGTCGATGTGATCCTTTGTTTAGAAAAAACAAGAGTTTAAAATAAGAAGACTTAGTCAAGCTTGAAACTTTAAAATTACTGTTTAACTTTGACAGATGTAAATTACCGAATTCTTTCACTAAGCATTTCAAAAAGGTATCTTAAATTCATTCCCGTGTAACCCGTTCATCCGACAATAATATGTTGTACTTACCAAGATACCGATCAAATCGTTTGTAAAGATCTCTTAAATATTGAGGAGTTAAAGTTTGGAATGTGTTCCAAGTAATGTTTAAAATATTCACGTATAAAATAAATGTATAAAATACGCTTTATATAATTTTGGCTATATGTACAAACGTTATATCCTAAATTCTTTTTCTTAAATTCATTAATATTTTAAATTAAACTTATATCTACTGTGGTCCATTTTTTATCTTATTGCTCTAGCATACGTTTATTTTCATAATTTTAATTAATCATTGGCTGCCCGACTTGAAGACCAATTTATTATTTTTTTGGTCACTTCGCAGTTTCCGCATACGTTCGGTATTATTATCTTTTTTTTTACCTATAACAAATTACGTCAGTAAAATGCACTCTTTTTCTTCTTCTTTATTATTATTTTTACTATTATTGTTTTGTGCGCATTGTTGTATTAATATTGAATCATATGAAATAAATTTGTCTGTTCTGTTCGGTTCTGTTCTGATGATTGTAAAACTCAGTTTTCTTTACATAGCAAACAAATTGTAAAATTTGAACTAATTTAAAAATTCCAACTCAATTTTAAATCACCAAACTATCCTATTTGCTTCATGACTTGGCTGCTAAAACAAACTGCATAAAGCCAAAGCTTGGAATGGTTAGCAACAGTTGGCGTGACCACTAAGTGGCTGCAAAAAGGCTTATTGCCAAGTTACAAAAAAAGAAATTAAGGAAAAAATACATCAATGTCCATAATTTAAACTTAAAGCAGATAAATATAAACATTAAAAACAGTTTTTAAAATATTTACATATGAATGCCAGCATATAGGCAACAATAAAAAGCAACAATGAAGACTAGTAATTCTAAATAGTAGAAGGTAAAAATAAAAAAGGCAACAACGTTAGCAATATGACCAATATAGCAGCATTTTTGTGCTATTGTTTCCAACTTTGTAATCCCTACCAGGAACCATTAAAACTACCAATAATGACCTCAGAGGCCATTACTTTAATTAAATTGTAAAAATCATAGAGCAAGTATAAAAAGTTTTTTAAGCAACAAAGAAGAAAATTATAGCAATAAACGATTTCTTTCAAATTGTGAAGCCTGGTAGGTAAAAGTGTAAAAGATTGTACAATAAGCTGCAATAAATAAAATAACTAATAAAAAAATTCCATGTATAGATAAACTATATCTATATAGATCTATGTCTTATACAGGGTGGGGCAAAAAAACCTCCCACATTTTAAAGTCTTACTATGGCAATGCTGCTGCAATTAGTCACCTAGTTTAAGTGAATTTATGTTGTTAATGAACTGCCATTTTGTTTTCTAGAGTGAGGAATTTGAATAACGAGTGATTTATTAAAATTTTTTTTTGAATAACTAGTGAATTATTAAAATTTTTTTCAAAATTTTTGATGTCTAGATATGCTTGAACAAGTAAACACTGTGCATTTATTGTGGAAAATTTTCTCACTAACAGTGAATCTATAACTGCAACCTTAAGAAATTTCAGAAACCATTTCTAACTGCCATTTGCAAAACAATAAATGAAATTCCACAAGAAATGACTCAGAAGGTAATGAGAAACTTCAAAAAACGCTTACAGCAGTGTATCGCAGCTCGAGGGCGCCATCTTGAGGACGTTATTTAAAAAAAATAGTTTACACAGAATGGCAATCATATAGTATTGTTAGTATGTAATAAAAATTTAATAAAGGGTTTTCTTGTCTATTTTTTCAAAAAATGAAATGTGGAAGGTTTTTTTGCCCAACCCTGTATAAAAAAAATTTGCTTGATTATATTTTTTTTCACCAGCTGGCAACGCATTCCAACAACTACATAAACATTTTTTATGCGAATTATGATCATAAACTTTAATTTAACTCACAGATCAATCTGCATTTTTTTTTTTGCTGAACAAAAGCAAGTCACGAATTTAACAAGAAAATTAGATTCTATGACAACATAGAAACTATAAATTCCAAAATTAGTTAAATAAGTTTTTTTATATGACATACTACTACTACTACTACTACTTTTACTACTACTACTACTTTTACTACTACTACTACTACTACTACTACTACTACTACTACTACTACTACTACTACTACTACTACTACTACTACTACTACTACTACTACTACTACTACTACTACTACTACTACTACTACTACTACTACTACTACTACTACTTGATTAAAAAGTAAATTAGATTAATCAAACTACAAACGCACAGGCAGCTTCCAAACATAAACCTAATTACTCGATTAACTCAGCAGACAAACTCAAGAATTGTTAGTACTTTACCTTATGCGAAATGGACGTGCACCTGCTGCTTTTGCTTGAGCTAACTATTCTGCCATAGCTGTGGCCTCTTGTAATTTTTATTTGTATCTATTCAAAGAATTGCAGGGTATGAAAAAACGTAAACTTGAAGTGACGGTTAAACTAAACTACTCGAAATAAATATTTATTTATTGTGATTAATTATTGTTTTCGCTTCTTTTTTTTGTGCCGTCAAAACATATAGCTACCTCGATTGTAACACGATATTTTAATTTACTGTTTACATTGTGTGGCACGGGTTAGTTTATTTTCATCTTTAGAATTGAAAGTTTATGTTGAAATACCTGCAATCTTTTTAAAAAATGATCACTTTGAAAATGACAGCTGGAGAAAAGATTTCAAAGTGTTAGGAAAAAGGATTTAATTAGTTAGAAAAACTGTTGGACTATGTCATAAACAAATTAAAATGATGCTACTGAAATCCTTGTATTTGATTAGATATTATATTTTCACAGCCAACAATACAACCCTCCACGAAAGTTTTTAAAAATCTATCATTGAAAGATTATTACCAAATTGAGTTACATCTCCTGGAGCTAATAGTATCTTTTTTGATTTGTTCGAACCAACAAAGCGGTCCTCGATGTTACGAGGTCATAGTCATAAATGTCGAGCCCAACTAAGCCAATGTGCGCCATCCTAATAGATGTAAGGCTGCTGTTTCATTGCAAAACTTGGCTGTTATCTTCGGAAGGAGGTCCGAAGCAACTGCCTCATTCGCCTCACGCAATATCCACCACTGTCGATGGTAGCGTAGAAGAAGATGTGCCTGAACTCTGTTACACCTCATAGAATCGCTTTGGCAAATAAAGGCATGTCACGTCTTTGATACACCATTCACAACCAAGCTAAATATAAGTTTAATTTGATGACATCAAAATGTATGTGTTTGTCACTTAACTAATCAAAATTTCTTCTAAATCAGATCAAAAATGGTCAACTATTCTACTGTATAATAAAACAATTTATAATTAGCCATGGACCAAGTTTAGTAAACTTTTCATGTCTTTTTTTTTACTTCGTTGTATTTTTGAAACGTCATTTTCCTCCACTTTGTGACCCCATCAAGCACTTCTAGATTATAACGCTTTTACTCAGTAAAACTCAAAAAGTAAATAAATTGGCACCGGACAGCATGATTTTGGTGTTACTCAAAGCAAGTTGAGCTGATCGCTCGACGGCTTTTCTGAATAGAAGGTCTTTTTAATTTATAAAACTAAATATTTATGTATGTGCTATGAAATAATCAACAATTGATTAAATCATTTAAGCTGTTTAAAACTTGTTTTTACTTCGCTCATCAACTTGTTTTATCAACTCAGTTAAATAAAAAAAAGTTAATCAACCGATTACTCATTTATCAAATCATGGTGATGAAAACTTTAATTTACATTATTTTCATCATGAATGTAATTAGGAAATTTAATTAATTAAACACACAACTGTACAGAAAACACTCTAAACAACTTTTCACACAGTTTTTGTTAGATGGTTAAGTCTTGTTTATTATTTCTGTTTTTAGGCGAAGGACCTGGAAATCTTTTGGAACTAAGTGATTGCGAAACAACAGAACTTGGCGATAAAGACAAACGTGTAACTCTTTATTCATCAAGTAGAGTTATGTTTGATTTGATTTCCCAAACTCTTGATATGAGTATCAACCGCGACGAAGAAGTACCAATAATAATTGATCTTTTATTCAATGCAATAATGCCGATACAACCTAATGCAAGACCATTAATTCAGAAATATTCTAACCATAACGTTTTTCAAACCACATTTCATTTTGATCCCAAATTATTTTTCAAAGATAAATGTCTTGAAATCAAGATTTACAATTTTGACAGCGAAGATTTTAAAACATTCATCAACTACAATGCATCTTACATTTCTCTTAATTATAACAAAACGAAATCATTGGATATAGCTAAAATGGAACCAAGTTGTTCAGAGACTAGTGCAACAATGTTTTTGCAAAACGATCGGAGTTTAACGGCAAATTTCGAGGCAAGATGTAATGGTTCTGAAGATCTCAGAGTTTCAAGAATTTCAAATTGTTCGGTTTGCTTCTTTGGCTCTAACACAAACACAAGAGATTTTAGTTTTTCTTCTAGGACAAATGCAAATAAGTTAAATACTAAAACAATTCAACAAATTCATAAACATGAATCTGTATCTGATTTAAAAGTAAAGGATAACTTTGGAATCGAGAATGATACTCGTATTTTATCAACAAAAGCCAAAAATCTCTTTAATAGCTCGACATCAATCAAAATATATACTGGCACTAGGAATCAAGATTTAGACAAAGAAAAAAGTTTTGATCATGAATCTGAGGAATACAAACAATGTAATACTGAACCAACAGCACTGGATGATGAACACGAAAAGCATAATGTAGAATCTGATAAAAGCGATGGATCGACAATTATTAGTGTCCAAAATGTTCCATTTTCACCGATTTCATTGAAACCATTGAATAACAAATCAGCAAAAGCAATTAGTTTTGCTTATCAAGATCATTCAGCTCGTTCAAATGCTTTTGTTGACGAACTAACAAGCTGTACATATTTTTCAACACAAAGCCTTCTAAATAACTCTAAATCCAGCACTGAATGTGCCCTGAGCAAAATTGCTAATGAGGAATGTGAAGGAATGATACGTAAGTCTTTTAAGAAAAAATTTTGCAAGTGTTTCTTGTTTTATTCCGACTCAATTTTAAATAAAAAAGTTTAAAAATTTTTTTCTTACATAGAAAGGTTACAAACTTTAAAATGATTTTGTACTTGATTGCATTGCTTTTGGCCAAAAAATACTTTATTGCTATTAATAATATTAGCAGTAGCAAATTGATTGCCATTCGCAAAATCATGAAATTGATTACTTAAAGTTTATCATTACGTACTATTTAAATCATTTGTTTAAAAACAGTAGGATTGAAACATTAGTTACTATTACAGTATTCTTAAAGTTAATTGGACAAAGAAAAAAATCAAATAAACAAAAACCTATTTCTTTAAATTTCTAGTTTTCAAGTTTCAAAGATAACGTTTTTGCATCTTTAACTGAATTGTAAAAACCAAGAACCTTATGCCTGACCAAACGATAATGAGTAATTTCCCTAAGAAAATTGAAGCCAAAAGTTTTTTATTTTTTTGAAAAAATGAATGCAAAAATAGATTTTATGCTTAATGAAAACAAAAAAATTCTGTACTTGTAAATTTTTACTTGCGAATATTTTAATAAAAATTATAATTTGTTATCATAAAGTAAATTATTAATATATTTTTATCAACGTCGAAAAACATTACCAAACGTTAATTTTTTAAAATGCATTAAATCATTTTTTGACCCATATAGACAAAGCGCCAACAACAGTGCTGATAAGGTTTATATTTTTTTTTGGTTTTTAAAGATTGCTTTTACTTTTTGAACCGACTCATTGAAACTATATTTTTGTTAGCAACAAGCAATCGTCTCATATGTTGTTCCAACATTGCAGAGCTACCAATAAATCAACGACAAAAAAACCTAAGCTTTTCACTCGGACCAAGCTATCGGTCCGGTACAGCAAATGAACAATCAATACGCTTGGCATCGACCAAACTAACTCATCATGCAATTAAAGAAGCATTGGACGCGGTACTTGAATCAAATGATGTGGCAAATAATGGTAGGTTTTCGTTGCGACATATGACAATTGCATTTAGGTTGAGTAAACTTATGGGTATTTAATTTATAACCAGTGCGCTATATACTGCATGTATACCAAACAATAACTTCTTTTTTTAAATTTCTAGTTTTCAAATTTCAAAAATACCGTTTTTGCATCTTTAACTGAACTGTAAAAACCAAGAACATTATGCCTGACCAAACGATACTGTGTAGTCCGCGCGGTATATTACAAAATGACCTCAACTAAATTGAGTAGGTCTATTTGTGTTTGCGAAAAAAAACTTGATGCGAATAATTTTTTTTATTTAAAATGAGTGCAGAAATAGATTTTATGTGAAATAAAAACCAAAAAATTCTGTACTTGTAAATTTTAACTCTCGAATATTTTTGCTAGAAAGCGTTATGATCTTTGGACGCCCCAGATATGAATGATAGTTTTATTACCGTCAATGGTCTGTTTGCAAGCAAGCTAGCTACCATCTTGCTTTGAAATCAATTGAAAACAAGCTTTCGAAATTACTGAGAGAAAAACATTAAAAGCTATTTAATTTTTAGTTTTCAATATTGTGTTTTTAAGCTCGCAGTTTATTTGAAACACTTTGTAAATATATAAACATTTTTTGAAAACTCTATATGTTTACAAAATATTAATATATGAACTTATAGATTCACACGCTTCGTCCACGTCATTGGAATGCCATTCGTTCGATATTGTGGGAGAGAACATGCTTAGTCTCAGCAACTTTATCACTCCCAACGAATAGTTGGTGAATACTGCTGAAGTGTAATTTTCAAAACTCCAACTGATAAAATGTAAAAATATTAGGGGTACAACCAAAGGAGCTAAGCCTTCTTTTTTAACTATATTTACAATATTGATGTGCAAAAGAGAATGATTGTAATTTAAACGTCACGCAATAGTGTGAAAAATTGAAATAGTTTGAATGATTTCTTGCAACCTTTACAGTAAAACTTCTTTTCATTTTTTTAAGTAAATTTTAAAAAATATTATTCGTAATTAAAGCATCACTTGACATTAACAAACCTACAGTACTTAGACCAAGCATTTAAAGGCACTTGGAGAATTATTAAACAACAAAAATCGGTTTTATTAACTTTTATTAAGCAAACTGATTCAAATTAACACAAACTAACAAACGAACATTTAAAAAGACTGTGTTGAAAATTACATTTCAGGCTAACTGAATCCAAAACTATGACGTCACATCATACAGCAAATGTAAACAATTTTTGTAACAACGAAGTACAAAGTCAACATAAAGATAGTGAATATAATATAAAAGAATTAACATGGCACTCAAACACGTTAATCATTTCTATATATCCTTTGCTTAGTTTTACGTTCAATGTAAAAACTGTTACACGACGACTTACTTCATAATAAACGGAAATTTACTAACGTCACAAGATTTGTAATAAAGGTACTGCATCGTTACACATGAAAATGATAACAGCTTTCCAAACGCACCATCAATGACTTAATAGGTGGGTATGTCAAAATTCAATTTCTTGGGCATCAAGTCTTTAACAATCTTTTTCTAATAACTTTCAAAGCCCTATTTTAGCTATGATTGGGCACCAACAAAATTCGTGCCATTTTCTGTCGCTAAAAATTTCCGCAAACCTATTAGAAAATGAGTCGTTCTTAAATTAATAAAGATTTTAATGTGAAATGTTTAAAATTCGGAAAAGGTTAATGCACAGGAACGCTTTGGTATATTACCAATACTAAGGCATTTTTGCAATTGGACTCGTAATGTTAACTTTCCTAGTGATGCATAACGAATAAAGACTCATTTATTATTTGAGACCCGAACATCTAATATCTTTAACGAAAGCATTGCATATGTTTTTGTATCGAACGGTTTCTTGATCGTTGTCGATAGTTGCATATACGACTGCTTTCTACAGAAAATAATGTACTTAAATAACATTTGAAGTTCCAATTGCACTTCAGCTACACACTTTCAGGTTGCCAATTTAAAGTAGGGAAGTAGCTCCTGAGCTTCGGCTGAAAAGCTCCTGTCACTCCGCCAAAGCAATCAAAGCAAAGAGAACATGTCATATTTACTTTTGTAAATAACTTTATCTCAAAAACTCGTCAATTGTTGCCTCAACCAATCTGCTGACAAACTTTACCATTAAGTCCTAAACCCGAGATACGAATAGCAGGTCTTCTTTAACTCCATGCTAATTTAGAAAGCTCTTGAATCTGGTAATTTATTGGCAAAAAAGGCGGTGACTGATGACTGCTTTTAAGATTCAAAACTAACACCAACGCTAGATCAACCGAAACCTCTCTTTCACTTGGGAGTTTACTTCAGTGAAGACAGTTACCAAACGATTGAAAAAACAGTCAATGCACGCTAATCGATAAACCAAAATGTTGTTACTTGAAAATTCAGTCGCTCAAAATATCCCACTGCCAAACATTAATGCAGGCAAAGCAATTAAACAGTCAAGTAATGTTTTTTTGACTTTTACGCAGAGTTTTTGACCTTTGGTCAAGGAAACGGAGCGCACGTTGATTAATTGGATCCTTTTTTACGCGTATAAATATCACCTGTACGTTACAATGACTTCGACTGGGTGCTTGCAGAATTGTTCTAAAACACCTACAGGACTGTGTGAACCTTAAAAGTTTTTTTTATAAGGATATACAAACTCATTTTTTCTGTGGCTTAAATCACCACCATATTAGCACTTTATCATTAAAAATGGAAAATAATTATTTTGGTTTTATGATCCGTCCAAACTGACAATATGCGAAAAGCAAGTAAAAGTTAAGAGCAGCGCTAGGTTCGCCATCTAGAAAAAACGGTAACTGGCGCTAAGATCGTACGACTTCCTCCAACGCAAAACCTACTTAATTAGAATCCTGCCAACCAACAAGCAACTTTTATTGACGCTCGAAAAACATCTGAAAGGTACACAAATCCATTTCTTTGATTTGATCTGTGCTATTTTACCTGGACTCATGTGTACATTAACTATCTTATGTTGTGGAGAAAATTTGTCAACTTTGTTGAAAAATACTTCCAGCAGGAAAACTGTGAAACAACAGGCACATCAACAAAAAATTGCTTTTTTCCTGTTATGCCTTGTAATAGCATCTCCACAGATAAAGTATTAAAATTAACAACTCTACCCATTGATAATATTATATTTAAATACCTTTGTCTACAATTTAAACCCAAATCTGATCATAGTCTGTGGAAATGCCATCACAGTCTGGCTCACCGTCAAAAATGGCCAATGTGTTTTTATAAAATCGTGAGTAGGTAGTTAAGACATTGACAAACAGACCTGAATGCGTAAAGCTTAGAATCGAGTAGCTGACGCAAAGGATAAAGGATAAAAACGCAAACGCAAGGATAAACGATTTTTTGCTTATGCGCGTGTGCGGATGACAGTTAATCATTTTTCAAATCAGTAGCTTCAAAATGAAACAAGTTTTAATGCTTTCACAAACTCAAGTAGCATCTAGAATTAATTCAACAGTATTTAGCTTCTCAGTCTCTGGCTAAACGAAAGTATATGCTATGACTACAAAAACTGAAAAAAATTTCACACTAAAGTCAATTAGTCAGAAGATATGTCAGAATGAAGAAAAATCTAATTTAATTGTATTTTAAAGCTGAAAAGAGAAGAAATTGTTGGTTGCTAAAGAAAGCGTGACAGCACGTGATCAGCGCAGAATCTAGAAATTGTAAACAAATTCTTTTTGGTGGCATAAAGGTTTTTTGCAACTTTTTCACAACTTGCCCACTCTTTCCCGCAACCGAAAAGATTTGTCGACAGCTTTCCTCGAAAGCAAAGTACCGTAAAACGGGGTGACATGTTTTTTAGATTTGAAAATAAAATAAAGCTTAATTTTAACTTCGAAAGTCGAGAAAATCATTTTTTGACCAATGGTATTATTTATTTTAACTTCGAAAGTCGAGAAAATCATTTTTTGACCGTTAGTATGTGTCACCCCGTTTTACGGTAATTTATCATTTATTGCGCCACTATGATAGTAGGTACATAGGTTGCACATTGCAACTGTTAAGAGATAGAATTACCAACACGTGCCTAAATTTATTAAAACTGGATATTTTTCGAATATTCGCCATATCTTGACTCGTCTTTTCAAATCTTTAACTCCAGGTATGTTTAATAACTCTGCAATTCGTCAATACTTCTAGATTTTAATAATTTTATGTGTGTTCGACATTAAAGTGACAACAAATTCACCCTTCAGCTTGGTCGTTCGATTTGTCTGTTTGGGAAACTACAGTAACTACTGTATTCAAGCGAAATCTGTGAACCTAAAAAACTGATTAACAACTTGCGCTGATCACGTGTTATCAAGCTTTCTTTAACAATCAATCGATTTCTTTTGTTTTTCGTTTAGTTTTTTCTGCATCATCAGATATCTTCTTGGAAAATTTTATGGTTGGCATTGATTCGTAGTAGCTACTCTAGTGTGATATGTTGTGATGAACGTGAAAAGAAAATCAAGACGAGCTATGCTTGCTCTCTAAATGGCCAATATGGCCTGCGAGACGCTTTTCAATATGGCAATCAAATTGGATTTTATTTAATTACGACATATCTTCTTAAAAGTGTCGGAAAAAAAAATTTAGGATAAATTTATTGTTTGTATGTTTTATTAAAAACTAGACTTCATCTCCAAGCGCCGAAAAGAATTGCTGCATTTAAAACTGACCCGTGAGCAGCTGTCGAAGACACATTCTCTTTTGTTTTAAACAGACAGTGAATTAACAATAGCAGCAGCTTCTATGGCTTGCCAACATACTTTGCTTTCTCATTGAAATTGTTAATAGTTTAATGATTTAAAATAATCTCAGGCCTTCAAGGTTTGAGACTTTACCTTTTATATTAATATTACAGATTACGAATTTTTTAGGTTGGTACAGCTATCTATCCATTTACACCTAAGCCTGAAGAACAAAATCATCCATATTCAGTAATAAAACCTTGATATTAGAGTCTAAATAAAGACTTAGGTCTTTCAATTTTTAAAATGTATTTTCTAATCCGGCGCAAACACGAAAATAAAATGAAAGCATTTTTTTTTAATTATGAAAGGTAACAAACCGTAGATCTAAGCAGGTCTCCGAATCCATAAATCTGTAAAAAGCAGTGAGGTCATTTTTTAATCGGTTTTTAAAAGCTTTTCTATGGGCTTTACTGTTAACTGTATCATAATATTCTGTCAATGTTTCTTTTTTCTCTTTAATTCTTTTCAATGCACGTGCTATACATGTTTCTAACAGGATGGTTTTCATAAAAAAAATGAACGTAATCTCAATCTTGTCATCATAATGATTTTTTTATAGTCGCTTTTAAACAAGCCGTGAAATTTGTGTCCAGCTTGTTTTAGCATTTGTTTATTTGACAAACAGATGATTGTAAACGGTTTATCTAAATAGCTATAATTTAAAATAGAATATTCATTCACAGCTCTCTTTTTAAACAAATTCCTAGTTGCACCCCTCAATATTTTTGCTATTAAAAGTTTTTTCTAATTTCTTTTTTTCGTTGTTTTTCTGCATTGCTTTTTGCTCAATATTTAATGTAATAAAATATTTTGTTTTTAGTTTAAACGCGTGCGAAACTTGCGGACCAGTAGTAGCTAGCTGCCAAAAATGACTTCTAACTATCACAATAATGTCACAACAAAGCAAGCAGAATGTTTGTAGGGAAATGGTAGCTTATACGTATTATAAACTTTGCTTTTCATATTTGGATAGATTTTTCGGAAGGAAAAGTTTTGAGACGCACCAATGCGCTCGAGCGCATTATTTGGAAACTACTGTTTCAGCCAATTAGACGCGCTCTCGCTTTCTATATAACCGCAATCGAATCGCTCTGAATTCATTCTAACGATTCTTCCCGACAAATGTCAGATGAAAAGTCTTCGAGAAATGAACACGTTTTTAAAGCTTTTTTAAGTTTTGTATCAACATACGATTTTATAGTAATAATATAGTAATAGGCCTACATTCAATACAAACTGATTGAAGTGGAGACACGAATGTACCCTTTTGTCGTATTCATAACTTGTATTTAATAGCAGAGCGTCGAATTGCTTAAAATAACGTTCCGGTTCAGTTTCAGCAAATTTTATTTTTAAAGATTTAGTTTCGGTTCAGCTCCCGTTCGGGTTCAAAGAAAATTGTTAGCGGTCAGTACGAACTTTCAATTCGGGTTTGATTAAATCTTTAATTTTATAAAATATTTTTTTCTGTCCAATCCATTTTTGCAAATGTATAAACTAAGAATTGACTTCTGGATTGTGGGCATAGACATACCAGACCAAAGAATTTGGAAAAAGGAGGCGAAACAATTTTTCTTTTGATTGCGTTTGGGTAGGCCACGGCCTACTAAAGATACGGCCATATATGTCACATTTTCCGTACTGATGCTAACAGGGCTATTCGCTATTTCTAATAGTACGGTTTACTTTAATAATAGTAGTTTTTAAGCTAAACAATTGCATTTTAAAAACGTCTTAACAAACTAAATAGCATCGCTTTGGCAAATGTCCTAAGTAATTTCCCAATCTTTATCTGCTAAAAATCAATAGCAATTATAATGATTTTGCTGTCAAACATCATTAAACACAGCATACATATAAGAATTAAATCATATACATGTGTTTTACGGATCGAAATTAAAAATTAAGAGCTCTAAATCGATGTACTCAATGAAACAACACCATATAATCTTTCTTTATTTTTATCAAATTTTTTATTATTTCGTACATGCGTAGTGTGTGCCTTGTGTTCTTGATTCTTTGAGTCTTGGTTTCACTTCGGTAATGGAGAGCACATTGTTGTCCTTTTTTCGAAGTCTACTTCTATTCTTCTTCTTCAGCTAAACAAGGAGAAAAAACCCTGCCTTACAGAGGAAGTGCTAGGAAGTTGTAATAATTTGTTTATTGCCAATTGTGCGAATCCAAAAAAAGCATTTAACAAAGGAGATCAAAATTTTGTAATTGAAACCCAGTCATAAACAACTTTAATACCAAGATTTTCTTGAAGTTCAATCAATTCTTCATAAAGAAAATCTTCATCATCTTTAGTTGCTAGAAATGACTTGAAAGTCCACTTTCTTTTTTTTATTACTGACATGCTTAATTTTTGTATGTATGTATGTTTTTTTTTATTTCTCAGCCGCAACAGCACAAATCAAAGCACAAAAACACAAAAGCTGAAAAAAAAAGGAAGCAGTAAAAAACGATATACGTTGTAGGATATGCAAATAATACATTATATAGATACAACAAAGTCATTATAAAAACAATAAAACACAAACAAACAAACTTGAAAGGGACAAATAAGAACTAGCTTCTAAGACTTGTGGTGAATATTTATGCAAAACCATATAGGCCTTCAAATAAAAATTATTTTTATCGCATGCAAATTATAAAATTATTGTGTGGGTAAGTCATAATAGATACAAATAAAATTACAGGTTTGGGTCACAATAAAAAAATTTTAAATATGATTAGCAGACTAGCAACTTCCGATGAAAGGTGTGATATAATAGAGAGATTTTACGTTTATGCTATCTGAGATCTTACGTTTATGCTACAGAATCTGCTTCTTAAAATAGTCTTTTCGTTCTGCTTAACTGAAATAATATGACACAATGTAACTGCAATACAAAAGCAGACAGCAAGTAGTCTATTCAAAAATTACCTGAATTTTGAGTAATTAAAATACACGAATAAAATATTCAATATTTATCATAATTTAGTAATGTAACAAACAAAAATGAAATAGTTTGCTGAAATGGAAGCTATATAGTTTTAGGATTGCAAAGGTTTAGTTTAAAAAAACTTTGTAACTGCAGAACGGAATGACTTTAATGATTTAAAATCTTGTCGAAGATTAAATGGAATATCATTCCAAATAAGTGGTCCTTTATATCTCATAGCTTGCCTTATAATATGCACTCTACAAACGATAAATAAAGTGATGATTGTCACCTGGTATTTTTTGTAATTTTAAACGCAGTTTTAAAAGAGTGGTCAAATGGCAAAGGTAGTAGTTTATTCATAAATTTATACACAAAAGTGGCTATCTCTGGGTCCCTAATTTGACGTATTTGTCAGTAGATTGTTATCTTTCATAACGTATGAGACCGTCTGCCTCTTGCCGACATTAAATATAGAGCGCATCAATTTGTTCAGTGCACATTGGAGCTTGTTAATCATGGTTTCCTTGCCAAAACACCATGAAGTAATGCAGTATATGACTTTTAACCAGTGTGTGATATAAAAGCAACAAAGTCTTACGATCAAAAAAAGGTTTAATTTTTTTAATGCAATAAATGCTAGACCTAATTTTTTTTAGTAAATATTCCATGTGTGGCTTCCAAGATAAATGCTCGTGAATAACAACGCCAAGGAATTTTGTGTCAGAAACTCTTTGTAAAGCGTGGTTAATTAAAATAATATTTAATTGTTTAGTGCTTTGTTTACAACGAGGGGTTTGGAAAATTATATAGTTAGTTTTGGTAATGTTTAATGATAATTTATTAGCAATCAGCCGTTTTTTAACATTTTCTTGTTGAGTGTTTGCTGTCAAAGTTGATTCAGACAAACATTTATGTTGAAAAAATATAGTGGTGTCATCTGAAAACATTAAAGCCTTTCCCTTCTGCAAATAGTTTTGAAAATCATTTACATAAATTAAAAATAATAGGGGGTTAAGTATAGAGCCTTGAGGGACTCAAGACCCTTGTTTGTGTTTTATTGTTTTTATAATGACTTTGTTGTATCTATATAATGTATTATTTGCATATCCTACAACGTATATCGTTTTTTACTGCTTCCTTTTTTTTTCAGCTTTTGTGTTTTTGTGCTTTGATTTGTGCTGTTGCGGCTGAGAAATAAAAAAAAACATACATACATACAAAAATTAAGCATGTCAGTAATAAAAAAAAGAAAGTGGACTTTCAAGTCATTTCTAGCAACTAAAGATGATGAAGATTTTCTTTATGAAGAATTGATTGAACTTCAAGAAAATCTTGGTATTAAAGTTGTTTATGACTGGGTTTCAATTACAAAATTTTGATCTCCTTTGTTAAATGCTTTTTTTGGATTCGCACAATTGGCAATAAACAAATTATTACAACTTCCTAGCACTTCCTCTGTAAGGCAGGGTTTTTTCTCCTTGTTTAGCTGAAGAAGAAGAATAGAAGTAGACTTCGAAAAAAGGACAACAATGTGCTCTCCATTACCGAAGTGAAACCAAGACTCAAAGAATCAAGAACACAAGGCACACACTACGCATGTACGAAATAATAAAAAAATTGATAAAATTAATTTTAGGCAGCGTAATGGTGTTGTTCTGTTG